>CM028129.1:59810000-64610000 GCA_016271365.2 Neoceratodus forsteri
AGAGGATTTTTCTTGTTACTGATTCTGAAAGGGGAGGCAAGGGCAGGGAGTAATAATAATATTAGTGGATCTCTTTGGAAGAAACAAGATTACTACAGGTGAAAGCATTTGTTCAGGTCTATTGGCCCTTTGTATGGGATACACTGAGGGTGTTTGGATTTCCAGACTCACTTTTGAAATGGTTAGGTCAAATTTTCTCTCTTCTAAAGCTTACGTGCGAATTAATGGGGGACTGTCTTCACTATTCCCACTGTATCAAGGTACAAGACAGGGTTGCCCACTATCCCCCTTACTGTTCATAATATATATTGAACCCTTAGCTGCAGCATTAAGAGCATCAACAAAGAGAGGGAATCCCCTTGCAACGAACGGAACACAAGACCAGTCTCTTTGCAGATAACATCCTCCTTTCACTTTTATCTCCCTCAGACTCTACCATAGAGGCATGGAAAATTCTAAAGATATAAAAAACTTGCCGGTTTCAAATTAAATGTATCCAAAACAAACGCCCTCTTATACAACTATACCCCTCTGAAAACTTTAAAACGAAGCTTGACCTTAAAATGGAACTCTACTAAAATAAAGTACTTGGGCATATATACTTCTCAAAATTTACACATAATTGAGTTAATTAACTATGAACCTATCTCCATCTCTGTTAAGAAGGATTTGGACAAATGGACACAACTTCCACTCTCCTTATTTCAACGAATTGAAATAATTAGGATGAATGTTTTACCTTGGTTTTTATACTTGTTCCAAAACATTTCCATATTTCCCTATCATATTTTTTTCAAATATGGGACAACATATTTTCATTTGTTTGGAACAAAAAAAAACACCACGAATCCAGCTTTCAATATTAAATTTGTCCCTAGCCCAGGGTGGAACTAATCTCCAAGACCTTAAATGCTATGCAGAAGCAGCATTTCTCTGTATACTGCTCCTTTGGCTTTCTGATGGATTCGAATCCCTCTGGAAGAAACTTGAGTTTCATCTGAATGATCTACACGACATTAAAAAGATCCTGTTTTCCTCTCCCGGGAAAACCACTCCTTTAAAAAGATTTTACAGAAATTGCATTGCAGGTTCTTAGGATTTGGTTCCAGTTATGGAAAAAAGAACCATTTCAACCAATTTATGAATACTGCAAAGTGATTTCAGAAAATGAACTCTTTATTCCATCTCATACTGACTTGTCCTTCTTCTGGTGGAGAAGATTGGGATTGAAACAGGTATTTCAGTTCGTAGGTCCAAAAGAGGTATCACAATTTGATGACCTAAACTGGAAATTTTGCTTACCAAATGCTGATAATTTTAGATACTTTCAAATTAGAAACCATATATTATGAAATTGTACCATCCAGATAAAATTTACTCCCCCAGTCCCTCCCCTTTTTAAAACTATTTTCCGATCAGTCCTTGGGGAAACCATTGGAACCACCTAAGTGGAAGCCTAAACAAAATTATACAAGCCCTAACTAAAGAATCAACTAATTCAGTACTGGCAAGTTGGAATAAAGACCTTGATCTTAATATATCAATAGAAGCATGGTCCTTTGCATCTCTCAGAGCAGTCAAAATTACCCAATCGCATATTTGGAGAGAATACTCCTGGACATGTAGGTCCAGGTTTTTCAGGTCACCAGCACGGTTGACAAAATATCTTCCAGTTGAATATGGGATCTGTTGGAGGGGATGTGGGTGTAGAATGGCTGATATTGCACATATGATGTGGCAGTGTCCATTTTTATGCCTTACTGGATAAATCTTCAAATTGAAATAAGACAGTCTGGGAGAAAGTGTCCATCTTACAGCTGAGATGATCCTGTAAGCTATTTACCCGGACCATCTTCCCATGGACAAAATCCCTGCTGTCTATCTTATTAGCCGCTAAAAAGTCACTTACAAAAATGGACGACCCAAGACATCCCCACCATACATGACTGAGACTAATTATATCAATATACCAGATGGAAAGTATAACAGCTAAGATGAATAACCAGTCTCTGACTTTTACTAGGCAGTAGCAGCTGATGGGCACACATTAGGCGCAGTAGGTCCTGACTTTTGCCCATAGTGAGACCCAGAGGGAGAGAGGATTTGGGAAGAGACATGTGTATGCCCTTAATAATCATTTAGCTTTATTAAGATATAAATTAAATAAATATAAATGTCTTTATTCTACATTAACCAGTTGATGATAAAAGAAATGTTGAACGGAAGTATTTAACAGAATATCAATGATTGTAAAAGTGTCATTAATTAAAAAATCTTAATAAAAATAATTATATATATATATATATATATATATATGTATATGTATGTGTATATATATGTGTATGTATATATATATATATATATATATATGTATATATATATATATATATATGTGTATATATATATATATATATATATATATATATATATATATATATATATATATATATATATATATATATATATATTTCTAGGTGAGTAATTTTTTCCTTCTAACCCCAAGAATCCACTAATATTATTACTCTGGCAGACTATGCAGCAGTACCTCAAGGAGGTGGGCCAGAATCTATTTAGGAAAAAGACTCTGCAAGACTGCTGTGCCAAATCTGGCATCACTGCTGGACCTGGTGTCCAGGCTATAATGCTTAGTGAAGGTGTGGACTGACCTCCAGGTAGCTGCTTTTACATATTTCCATTAGAGGTACCTCTTGGGCAGCTGCAATAGTGGCAGCTGTGCCCCTTGTAGAGTGGGCCCTAAGACCAGAGGGAGGAACCTTGCCTGCCTTTAAGTAGCAAAACTGAATACACTGGACTATCCATCGAGAGATAGTCCCTTTGAAGCAGGAGTACCTTTACCTACTTCCCCATGGGTGAGGAACAGTTGTTGCCTGGGGTTAATCATATATCAGATGACCTTAAGGTTGGGAAGCAATGTGAGAAGGTGGTAGGGAGGGCTGGGGGGATACTGGGATGTATAGAGAGAGGCATCACAAGCAGAAAACAGGAATTTGTTATCCCCTGTACAGACAGTTGGCGAGACCCCATCTGGAGTACTGCTTTCAGTTTTGGAGAACCTATCTCCACAAAGACATAGACAGGATGGAGGCAGTTCAGAGGAGGGCAACTAAAATGGTGCAGGGTCTGCAAGAGAAGCCATATGAGGGAGAGACTAAAGGAGCTTAATATGTATACCCTTGAAGCAAGGAGGGAGAGGGGGGTCATGATAGAAATGTTTAAGTACCTCAGTGGAATCAACAAAGTCCAAGAGGGTAGGATCTTTCAGAAAAAGAGGTGTACAAGAACAAGGGAACACAATTTGAAGATAGAGGGGGGACGGCTCAGGGGTAATGTGAGTAAATATTTTTTTTACAGAGAGGGTGGTGGACGCATGGAACAGCCTTCCTGAGGAGGTTGTGGGGTCTAAAACTGTGGGAGAATTCAAGAATGCATGGGACAGACATATGGCAATTATTGTGGGGGGTAGGAAGAAATAGGCTGTTGGGTAAATAGGATCTGCAGCTTATCCTCTAGGTAGGGAAATGGGCAGACTAGGTGGGCCAAGTGGTCCTTATCTGCCGTCAAAATCTGTTTCTACACCTGTCCTGCCTATGATCCTTGGTATGAGTCATGTAATAACTCTGTGCTCTTTTTACATCAAAGCTGTGTAATCTGTGCTCACCTGAGCTAGACTGTTCAGTAAAGAGAACTAGCAATGTTAGACTGGTTCAAATGGAAGTCGGAAACCACCTTGGTGAGGAACTTCCTATTGGTTCTCAACATTACCTTGTTCCTGCAGAAAGAAACGTAGTCCTTTTCCACACAGAGGGCATGTAGCTCACTTATCCTTCTGGCAGAAGTGATTGCTACCGAAAAAAACTACCTTCCCGGTAAGAAATTTGAGCTCTGCAGATGCCATAGGCAAATATTAAGGTCCCATGCTGGCACTGGTTCCCTGTGAGGGGGGGAAACAAATGAGAGCCCTTTAAAGAATCTTTTGAATATAGGGTTTGGTGCCAGGGAGGTATCTTTTCTAGCTGAAAGGTATGGTGAAACTGAAGCCAGGTGCACCTTCAGAGTTGAGTGCTGCAACTCCAGGGAGTGCAGGTGAGACAAATAATCAAGAAGGGTTGGCATACCAGCCTGGGCTGGGACTATACCCTTGTCACTGCACCAAATGGAAAATCTTTTCCATTTTGAGGCATAGGTTTTCTTGGTGGGAGGCTTCCTGTAACCCTTAAGGAGTTCTAAAACTGCTTCAGAGAATTGGCAGTCTACATATTCTAAGTCCTCAAGAGCCAGGCCTTGGAGCTTGAGAGACCTGAGATTGGGGTACACTACCCTCCCCCTGAAAGAAGTCAGTAGATTGTACCTCTGAGGGAGGTGAATCGGTTTGCTCACAGATATTGAGAGCAGCAGGGAGTACCAAGGCTGTCTTGCCCGCCTGCGGCACTCGTGAGAATACACAGCTCACTCAGCAGGAGTGAGAATATTTTCCATATCCTACTCCTGCCCATCAAGTGTCCCTAAGTATATATTCACCCTCAAAAGTTTTTGGGGGAGTGGCTTGTGGTGACGGAGGGTCCTACATTATTATTCTTTTAAGGTTTCTTATTCATTTTTTTTTTTATTTTGAATTCTGTTTTCTCCACTCCATGGCAGGATGTGTACTCCTGTATCTGCCCATAGTCCATCATGCCCTTCACCACCCCAGCATTTCCTGTGATTACTTAGTCTGGGACGACCATGACTTGCCTTTGCTTTCCTTGCTGAACACCTTCAGGCAGACTCCTCGGTGATCACGGCTGCCCATGATAAATCCAGGCAGCCGAAACACCTCAGCTCACAGCCTCCCACCAGGTTGGCAAGAAGGTTTATTCTGCCTCCACCTGTTCCATACGGTCATTCAACTTCTTGATGCATATGGTCCAGTACCAGAATGCGCTATGGGAGAGGGGACAAGAGCTTTTGAAGGTCATTCCAGATTCTGATCAGAAAACAGAGCTTTTGGACATCATGAGGTCGGGGTCAGACGTAGGCTCCCATGTTCTGAGAGCCTCGTATGACACTGCAGATATGGCAGCCAGGGCAGCCGCTTCCGGGGTGTGCCTACGGCGCCATGCTTGGCTGAGAGTCTCAGGCTTTCACCCGGATCTGCAGGCCAGTATTAAGGATTTCCCCTTCCAGGGTACCGTGCCGTTTGGGCAGGAGATGGAAGCCTTGATTTCTCATCTCCAAGAGTCTGGCAAGTCTGTCTGCCAGATGTACTGTGGCGACCAGCGAAGACAACGTAAATGGCCTTTTCATAAGCCCTCAGGTGGCCAAGGTCATGCCCGTGGTAACCAGCAGGGGCAGAGAGGCGGGTTCCGTGGGAGATCCCGTAACCAGAAGCCTGGAGGA
Source organism: Neoceratodus forsteri (assembly GCA_016271365.2). Taxonomy (NCBI): domain Eukaryota; kingdom Metazoa; phylum Chordata; order Ceratodontiformes; family Ceratodontidae; genus Neoceratodus; species Neoceratodus forsteri. The sequence continues at coordinate 59,815,398 of CM028129.1, forward strand.
GCTCCTACCCGTGGGCCCAAGTCCTCCCAGGCCTCTCTGCCTACACCCGCTCAGCCCACGATTCCTTCCGCCCCTTTCCGCAGGAAGACCAGGGAGACGGTCGGGGCCACTTCTCCCTTCATTTCAAGGGTGGAAGCGACACTGCAGACCAGTGGGTCCAAGGTATCATCAGGAGAGGACACACGCTGGAGTTCACTGAGTTCCCCAAATACTCCACCAAAGCTCTCCGTTATCCTCTTTCTCACATTCCACTAATAGAAGGAGAGATTCAGACCCTCTTGCAAAAAGGTCAATAGAGGTAGTCCCTTGCATCAGCGGGAAAGGGTTTTATTCCCACTTCTTCCTGGTCCCAAAGACACAGGATCTTCGGTCCCATTCTGGACCTCAGCTCTCTAAATCTCTTTATAGAGTACAAAAGGTTCAGGATGGTGACCCTCAGGATCTACTTCCTCTGCTGCTCCAAGGAGACTGGCTTTGCTCCTGGACATGCAAGTTGTGTATATGCATATCGGGGTCTTCCGCCCCACAGGAAGTTTCTGAGGTTCCACTTCCAAGGGGAACACTACCAGTTTCGAGTTCTTCCATTTGGTCTCTCTTCCGCTCCGCGAGTCTTTACCAAATGCTTGGCAGTGGTGGCTGCAGCTCTAAGGTGCATGGGACACTGTGTTTCCATACCTAGACAATTGGCTACTTACAGCCCCGCCGAGAACAGGCCTACTTCGCGCCCTCAGAGACGTCAGGTACTGGGTGCTGGAGCGGTGCATGCTGCTGTCCACAGTGCACGTTCCAGGCATCCTCAACGATCTGGCTGACAACCTAAGCAGGTCTCGATCCAGAGCGCACGAGTGGGAGCTGCTACAATCCGTAGCAGATCAGCTCTTCGGACAAGTGGGTCATCCAGAGCTGGACCTCTGTTACCACGCAGCGCCAAACTGCAATGTTCTGCTCATGAGAACACGCGCCTGGAGTTTTCTGGCCAGACACGTTATCCCTTTGCTGGGCAAGGAGGTTTCTCTATGCCTTCCTGCCCTTCCCTCTCATTCAGAGAGTCCTACTAAAGTTACAGGCTGAAGGGGCCGAATGATCTCGTAGCCCCAGATGGCCTCTGCAGATTTGGTTCACACTCCTGCAGCGGTTATCCATGGAGCCTCAGTTCCACTGCCCATATGCTCGCAGTTGCTGTCCCAGGAACAGGGGTCGCTAGTCCATCTGGACCTTTGGTCCTTGCACCTACAGTACATGCTTGGCTCCTTCAGACGTAGCTCAACACAGATACGGGGTTTCCCCGGAAGTGGCGGCAGTCCTAGTTTCGGCGAGAAAGCCCTCCACCCACTCCGCCTACACTATGAAGTGGTAGCGTTTTGTCTATGGGCCTCGTCACAGCATTTGGACCTCGTCACTTGTCCAGTGAACTCAGTGTTGCAGTATCTCCTCTCCTTGTATCAAAATGGCCTGAGTTTCTCCTGTCAAGGTGCATATGTGGGCTGTCTCCGCCTATCATGCTGTCATTGGAGATAAGGCGTTGGCACAATTAGATGTTGCCCGCACCTTTTTAAGAGGAATTCTACACATGAGACCTCCCATTCGGGACCCTATCCGACCCTGGGATCTCCTTTTTGTGTTGAAGCTCACCCTTCCTCCCTTTGAACCGCAGCGGATTGTGAGCTGTGTTACCTTTCTTGGAAGGTTTGTTGTTTGGTTGCTGTTACTTCAGCTCAAGAGTTCCAGCTTCAGGCTCTGATGTAAAGAGCAGTGTTTAATTTTCCACAGGGAAAGGGTTTCCTTAGAACAAATGCTAAGATTCTTCCGAAAGTGGTCTCGAGTTGGCCCTCAACCAGTCGGTTGACCTTCCAGTTTATTTTCCTTTCCCATCCAGTAGAGGGAGGCTCTCCTTCACACACTGGATGTCCACAGAGACATGAGGTATTACCTCAAGCGGACAGCTCTTTACCGTCAATCAGACAACTTTTTGTGGCCTTTGCACCACAATGCTTGGTAAACTGGTGACCAAGCAGACAATATCAGAGTGGATAGTCCACTGCGTTTCTTTCTGCTATGAGAAACACAGTAAGCCCCTACCGGTTCAGGTTGGGTCACTCCACTAGAGGAGTGTCTGCTTCATTCCCTGCCCTGAGAAATGACTCTATCAGGGACATGTGTGTGGCAGCGACCTGGAACTCTGTGCACACTTTTATCAAGCATTACCACTTGGATATCATCTCCAGACGCCGAGCTGGCGTCGGCCTGGTTGTTTTGCAAGGACTTCTGTCCTGGGGCCTCTGGAGTCGGCATATTCCACCTCCGTCTACTTCTTTGGCGTGGACTGCTTGGTATTCAGTCCTGAATGTTATAGCCTGCTGCAAGAGCTCCCACTTGAAGTAAGATGGCACGGTTACGTAAGAACTTACCGTAACAATAGATCTTCATAAGGAGCTCTTGCAGCAGGCGTTACTTTCCCACCCGCTGTGCCCCTCGAGGTGTGTAGATCCATCTCTATTTACATCTCCTATATTCGCTTCGTCTCCTTCTCTTGTCAGGGCTTGTTGCGGGCCTTGACGGGAGAACTGAGGTGGAGCTGGGTCTGCCCCCTTTTGTATCAGGGCCAATGTTGGGGCAGAGCCGGCGCTACGGCGGTCCCTGCTGTATACTGCTGGCTGAGAAGTTTTCTGGATGGTCCTAGTGCCTGCAGTATAGTCCTGAATGTTGTAGCCTGCTGCAAGAGCTCCTCTTGAAGATCTACTGTTACGGTAAGTTCTTATGTAACTGTACTCTATGTTGCCTCAGCATACTTGTGTAACCCCTCCTCCCTCTCCTTTCACAGGTTGCACCTGGGAATGAACTTTGCACCATGTGTTTGGAAGAAGGACCATTGGCCAGTTAGTCTAGGGTTACCAAGGGGCAGGGTATAATGGGCAGATTGGATGGGCTTGGGGTCCCTTTCTGCATCAAATTTCTATGTTTCTGTGAATAAAATGGGAAGGAGTACAATAGCTACGAAACTGTATCTCCCCAACCCCTTCATTGCTCTGCTGTTATAAAGCCATAATACTGAGAAGCAGAAGAAGCTATTTGTTTCCCTTTTCAATTTGGGAAACGGCCAATAAGCTGCCCCTGCTACTGCTTGTCCCATGTGTCCTGGTGAGATGATCCCAGGAATGTTTGGGAGAAAGATGGTTAGAACTAGTGCTCAGAATGTCTTTGTACATCCCGTGCCTTGTACAGAGCCAGACAAGACCTTCCAGTTTTGAGGTTACTGGCATCTGCCTTTTTTTTTAATATACTTTATTTTTATTAATTTTGTTATTGTCAGATGACAACATCATATACGGCAAACAGACCATTTAGTTGTACACATCTAGGACCATAGGTCCACATTCAAAGGTTAATACATGCATTTACCACATTTGGGTAAATCATCAGGTGTTAAAGGGACACTGTCAAACCCCTTAGGCCTCAGTGTTCCTAGTTTAAAAAAAAATAAATAACATTTGATTGTTCATATTCTATAGTATGTTAGCTTGTTTTTTGTTTTTATTGGGCTCACCACAACCCAACTTGGATAGACCAACTTAGGGTAGTTGGTTCATTCCACTGGGGTGTCATACAGACAAGGCACACTGATGAGTCCTGGTGGGATGAAACACGTGTCTGTGTCTTTTGTTGGCACCCTTTGCAGACTGTGTGAGAGGCCTTTTGGCACCATGCATTCCTGCTTAAAGCTGAACCAGCATAATATTCTGTGGTAATTTGCATATATAGCCCATGATGCTTTGCATTATGGGGTATGTGTGATTTTGTATTTCTGCAGAGACTGTTCATTCAGCTGGTAGTTTGATTCAGATCCTTTGTTTTCTTTTAAAAAGTGAAAAGCTTGACTGCCCAGCGTGCTGGTGTTACGACACCAAAAGATGTTTGCTTGGATTTCTTGATTGGCTCCCACTGCATCTTTCATGAACGCAGGAACACATCCAACACAATCTAGCCACTCATTATGAGTGAGAGTAGAGGAGACTGTTGTATGAGTGGCTGCATTGTTTGAGGGTGTTCCTAATGTTCAGGAAGTGTGCACTAAAAGTAGTTCACTGACTTGAAGCAAAACAAAGCTATACATTATTATGTATTTCGGTTCTAATAAGCAAGGAGGCAGATGAGACAATCGGCAACATCAATGAATTTTAGAGAAAGTAAGCAATCATAAAATGTTTTTTTTTTTTTTTTTTACCCCAAAATAATATGATGCAAAAAAGGTTGTGTCCCTTTAATGTTTCAGTCTTTCCTAAAATTTTCTCTAAATTTGCTGCTTTTAAAACCCATGAGTAACATGGCTGATTCCTATAATGTAGAGATTGTCCAGCAATTTCAGTCTGAAGAGCAGCATCCCATTGTTATGGGATTATTTGTTGCCATGCATAAGTCTTAATTAGACATATACTTTCTAAATAGTAATGCAGCAGAGCTGGTATGCTAAAGAAATTCCAGCTTTAAGTTCAATTCTTTATCACCTTGAATTATGAAGTAGAAAATACAATTTGCACACAACCAGTGACAGTTTAAAAGATTAATAACAAAATAAGGGGGGGATGAGCCCCAATGAATTATAGCCCTGCCAAAATTACAAATCCCCAGAGATCAAAACCAGTATTAAACTGTTGTCCAAAACGGAGTAATATCTTCTATGAAATCAGCGAGCGTCCTTAGTAGCCAGAGCTATCAATAATCAAGGCTTGAAACCTCTGATTCAAGTGTCCCCTTACTCCTCACAGTCTGAACCTCCTCCCTTGGCTTGCATATCTCTAGCCTCAGCTCTTTGTCTGTCAACCCACTTACCTGCTTCGACTGGGTCTGAAAAAACGTAGACTTTACCCTGGTGTGTTATCTGAAGTCGAGCAGGGTAAATAATTGTATGAGGCACTCCTGTATCTCTCAATACTCTTCTCACCCCATCACATCTCTTCTGCCGCTGTTTGGTAGCATAGCTGATGTCAGGGAAGATATAAACCTGACAGTCATCTTGATGCACTGGGCTTGCTCTCCGGGCATACCGAAGGATCCGGTCTCGGGCTCCCACCCCTGAGGTCACCACCATCAGTGTCCTAGGTTCCTTGGAATTCTGCGGGTGGCCCCTGGGAGTGATCCTATAAACTTTCTGCACCTCCCATTTAAACTCTTCATCCTCCGGGCTTAATTTAGCTGTAAGCCAGTCCTGAATGAACATCATGGAGTGATCTCCTTCAACCCCCTCAGGGAGACCAATAGTCCGGATGTTGTCAGAGGGCACCTGGTTTTCCACCGATTCCAGTCTGATGCGAAGGTACTGGGATTCTTTTACCATGAGGGTTGTAGCACTTGTAGAGGCATCAGTTTGTTTCTGAATCTCTACCATCTCATTTTTAATTCCATCAATGGTCTTTTCTAGCACCACAACACAATTGTTAAAATCGTCCACCTTCTGGTTCTAAGTGGTGACCGAAGAAATCAATGCTGCAGTTTGTCCCTAAGGATGTCAGTCTCTATGAGCCAGACTCTTTTTGACTGTCTGGGACAGTTTCAAGCCTGGTCGGGCCCACCAATATTTCTGCTTTTCGCTCCTTCTGTGGTAAGTACGATCCTTCTTTGGGTTACCCATTTTTAGTAACTCAAAGTTTCTCTATCCACTAGGGGGCTTCAAAAGGCGATTTAGAAATCCGAAAGTCTAGAATTTTGTTTGATTTTAAATTGAATTAAGAGAGCTACGAATTTCTTTTGCTTCCTGACTCTGGATCAACAGCGCCCCTCCCCGGCATCTGCTTTACCTTCGGACCAGCACGTTGGAGATGCAGCTTATGAAAGGGTTTTCAATTTTAGCCTACTCCTTTCTCTATGTAATAAGTTGCTATTGGGCTACACAGCTTTGTACATTGTATGTTTCATCAGCATTTGTACCTGCAATTCTGGTTTATGTATCTCTTCATTAATGTACTATGTTACTTGTGTGTTTACTTTGTACCCCTTTACCGTGTCCCCCTGGCTGGGCCATACCTGGATATGAGCCCTGGTTTCTTACCGGTTACCAATTTTCAGTAAATAAAATGCATTGGTGTACTGTATGGCCAGAGAGCCAGACATGACTTAACAGTTTCCAGATTACTCTGACCTGCATTACCTTAGCACCTGCACTTTGTTTGGAGATCCAGCTGTTAAGTCATACAGCTTCTAAAGCATCCAACTGTTTTTTGGTTTACAAACATGCTGCGATTATTAACAATACACATAATGAATGTTTTGGTTCCCTGCTACTGTTCATTCCAGTTATAAGTTGGAGTGTTTTCTTTTTCCAGTATTCCTTCCATTAGTGAAGATCAAGCTTGGACGGCTCTGCTGAAGTACGTAGACAGTAAATGCTGTTACAGTAGAGAACCAGCTGAGAACATGATATTTCAGAGCCTCACCCCATTCAATACATTCAGAGTAAGTACTTTCCTTTCTCGTGTGAGACTTGCCCAGCAAAGCTGGCCTTGTTAATATGTTGCTGGGCAGAGTTTGTTGAGTAAAAAGGAGCCTGAAGATTCTACAGTTTCTGGTTCTACCTTCACCATTTTAAAGTGTGATTATACAATGGCAAGAAAGAATGTTGGGCTCTGATTGTCGTCTGGGACTGGACCCGGACGTTATTCCAGCATAGCATCACAGATCTAGTCCCAGCACACACATGACCGCATAAGTTGTTTAAAAAAAAAAAAAAAAAAAAAAATTTCACTTCATGAAATTCAAAACCATCAGCTGATCGGTTTCATTGTTCATGGTCAGCAGTGGACTTCAGTGACCCTGTTTGGGAACACATAACAAGTGACCCCTCCTGGTTACCGCTTAGAGCAGCTCAGTAAGAAAACACTGGAAAAGAGAAATCTAAATTAAGCTAGCCGATCTAATTAAGCTGTCACTGCCATCGACTTCAGCTATCCTTGCCCGCTCCGAACACACTGAGCTGAGTGCACTTCAGCTATTCCAACCAGACTGTTTTCTTTATTTTCTTCTCCGATACAAATTAGATTCCAACTATATTGGTAGAATTGCACAAATAACAAGACACTCCAGCCGTCACTGTGGTCTTCAAACTGCGAATGGGAGCTGGGCAGCTTCAAACATCTTCACCCAGTCCCAGATAGGTAGCGGGACCAGGTCAGTTAAACTGGAGGACCAGAAAAGTGTTGTGCATGTCTCAATATTCAGAGCCAGAGGTGGGCACTCACTTGTTTTACACTTTTCTCCCAAAAAAAAAAAAAAATCAAACGTCTTCACCCTGTCCAAGAGTACAGTGAGTCCAGGGCAATCAAACTTGAAGGGAGAAAGAGTGTGTGTGTGTGTGTGTGTGTGTGTGTGTGTGTGTGTGTGTGTGTAAGAAGCCAACTGTAGTAAAAAGGAAATAAAAATAATGAATAAATTTTAATAAATAAAAGCAGCAGAACCACCTACTGGCCAGATAATACAGCAGCACTATTTTTTCTGTTTGTATACCTACTCAGTAAAAAAATGACAAATATTTTTAAACATTTTTAATTTCTTTTATTTTATTACAGACAAGCCATTATATATTAGGAATAATGCACTCCAGGGTGTGTGTCGTGCTGGGATAACGTCACTTCTCGGGCATTGGACTCCACTCGACTCTGTGCCTCATGCCCAACCACCCAAGGCGTGATGTTATCCCAGCACTGCACACACCCTGTCTTGCATTATTCCCTTATTAGCTTTATATATGTGTTTGTTTTGTGTTGGAAGTATTAACAATTTAGTATGTTTTAGAGTGTTGGTGTGTAGGGCCCATGATTTCCAGGGGTCCTAGTAAAATGGATGGTACTGTATCACAGAAATAGTCACTGGTGCCATTTTAGCAGAATCATTAATTTGTCACAATGGTAATGGAAAATGACTTTGAACCCTTTCGACACTTTTTACTCCTGTTGTGGTAATCCTTTTGTCAGAAATAATAACTTTCCCCACAGTTATGCACCTCTGGACTGCAAAAGGGGAGCATTTTGTTGGGGCAGGGGTGGAACTAATGGATTTTGACAGCTTCTAAAATGGATTTGGTCATTTTTGAAAACAGAAAATCAATCGATGGCCCTACGTGTGTTGTAACCAGCTGTACTGATTGTAGGTATGTGAATTATTGACATGTTGCTGCTGTTTTAGACAAACAGTTCTCTGGCATGCTCTGAAAGATACACGGGTTACTCAGCTGTAACAGCAGATCTTCCATGGAGTGGTCTCTTGCAGTAGGTAATGCTTTTAGGCATCCAGCAGAGGTCGCTGTGGTGCATGGCAGCTCTTCTATCAGTTTTTCACCAGGGACGGCCCACACATGACATCAGCTTCCTGTTTCCTATATAAATGGGGCGGTCCCTGGTATCTTCAGTTAATTTTCCCACCGTCTTCAGCTCGAGCAACAGCTAGTGCAACTTCTGTGTAGCAGTCATCGCTGAGAAATTGGAACCAAAGACGAATGTTTACAGATTCTTCATCGAAACAAGCGTTATTTTGTGGCTGCTGTTGCAGTAGGAAGATATACCGATTTGACAACCACACACTTTGTGTAAGGTGTCTGGGACCCGCACATGACACCAGTTGTGCAGTTTATGTCAGGAATTTAATCGAGCAATTCATAGATGACGGTTGCTTGAAATTCAGCATCTATTGATGGAGCAGAAAATGTTTCTGTTGGAGAACAAAGGGGCTCGTTCCAGGGGCTCCCCCTCTACTGCTTCTCGTTCCTGGAAGAAAAAGGAGGAGAAACCCTCCTCACACTCCCTGCCTTGTCACCAGTTGTCAGCCACCGCTTTCAGGTATCCCTCCATCGACTGGGCATCTTCTAAACACTTCTTTGTCGACGGGGTTCATACCTTCTCCGTTGATGGTGCTTTACAGCACTTTAAATGCAGTTCAAACTGAGACTGCTCCATCTGGAGGTTTATACCTTCTCATCGATGACTCTTTCCAGTGCTTTAAATGCAGCTAAATATACAGTTGCTCTGTCGACTGGGGCTCCTCTCCCATTGACTGCATCTGACAATTTAGTGAAAATAACCCTTTTCCCTCTTGGGCCTGAAGAGACCCGATTTCTCAGGGCAAACCTATGGCTTATGCCTTATTGACTGCCCTCCGCTTCACAGGTGCCTTCCTATAGGGATCAGGCAGATGGAGAGCAGGACAGTCGACCCTGCCTTTACCACCAGGGCAAGACCTGCTCATACTACTCAGTCCCATCCTCTCTATTACCCACTTCATGGCCCCAACCCCCAAAGAAAGGGACATCACCAATGTGGTATGACAGGTCTTGCATGCCATATGGCACTCCCAGCCCTCCGAAGAGCTGGGTGATCTTCCACCTGAGAGATTCCACAGTAACAGGGATGCCATACCATCCTGGTCTCTTCCTTTCATAGAGGACTATTTGTCAGATGACCAAGAATTACTGCCTGATTTCCCCAGTGATCTTGAGGTTGAAGAGTTCCAAGATCTAGATTTTCCCAATCCTGAATCTCTCTATTCAGAAATTTCTTCTCTGGATGAGGATCTGCCTATACCTTCCATAGCCTCTCCCCCAGATGATCCAACCTTTAATGAGATGATAGCTCAAGTACAACAGATCATGGGATTCTTGACTATTGAACATGATAAGCAATGTACAGATATGGCAGAATACCTTGAATTACTGGAGGAGCCTGTTTTAGTGGTTCCCCCACTAATACCAGCTTATAAGAACGCCATGCTGGCTGCTTGGCATCAGCCTTCAGCTATTACAGCTGTTTCCTGCAAAGCAGATCACCTGTATCAGACTCCTCTGGACCACCCCTTTCTGTCTAGTATTGAAGAGGCAGATTCTGTGGTCATTACTGCCGCTCATGACCGTACCAAAAACCCAAGCACCTGCGCTCCTTACCCACTGATAAGGAATCCCGAAGAATTGATTATTTGGGGAAAAAGGTATTTTCTTTAGGTGCTATGAATATCAGAATCATGAACTATATGGGTCATGTGATTAAATATCAGTGTACCCTTGGTCTTCTGCCGTTGAGCTTATCAATAACCTCCCTCCTTCACAGGAAAGGGATAAATTATTGGCTACAGTGACAACTAGTAATTCTTTCTCCCGTCATCTTCTCAGGTTAGGATATGATGCTGCGTGAACACCTCAAGCCCAACTATCAGCCACTGGTATCACCTGGCGTCACCATGCTTGCGCGTTTCGAGGCTTTGAACCTGACATACAACATAAAGTAGTTAATGCCCCCTTTAAAGGGCCCAAGCTGTTTGGGCCAGGTACTCAAACTCTACTGGATGACTTATAGGCATCGGGCAGAACCCTCCCTATGGTCCATGGCATGTATCATAATCCATCTACAACGTAACGTACTCAGCATTCCTCTTATTCCAAAAGAGGTGGCAGATACAGAGGCAATAATAAAGGCAGCTTCAGAGGTCATGCTCAGTCCACCAGAGGCAACATTTCTACTGCCTGTGGTGCCCGCTCCCGCCCTTCGGGTGCAGCTGCGCAGACCATCTCCCAGTGAACCACTAGGGCTTTCCCTTACCTCCTCAACCAGACCTTGGAGGCTGTGGGGGGGTCGTTTTACCCTCCATCTGGAGCCCTGGCAAATGATCACGTCAGACAAATGAGTACTTCAGATTATACAGAAGGGTCATACTCTGGAATTCCTCTCCACCCCACGCCCTTGCCCTCCACTTAAGATCCATTATCCTCCAGATCATATACACATCTTACAGGAAGAATTGAGGGCCCTTTTGACCAAGAAGGCCATTATACCAGTGCCCCTTCTGGAACATCAAACAGGATTTTGCTCCACTCTTTCTGGTACCCAAATGAAGGAGACCTCAGTCCAAATTTCTGGGAATTGGTTGATTGAGAGGGAGAGGTTGAAAATCTTGGTAAGGGCCCCAGCACCTCATCAAGGGTGAGGCCAGGAGCTTATGGTCAAGTGTGTCTTTGCTGGCTCTGGATTTGCCAATGGCTTTGGTGATGTACTTACGAACATCGTTCTTAGGACTGCTTTAAAGTAGAAGGAGGTGATTGGTGAGAGTTGAGGTGTTGGGGGTTTTGGGAGGGTAGTCATCATTAAAGAATTTTGGGGAAGGACACGCTAAGATCAGTGAAGCGGTATTGAAAGTGTCAGCGATGGGTTTGGGGTCTAGAGTGGTATTCCCATTTACCTTTAGCATGGTTGGTGCAGATTTAGGTTTCTTTCCTGAGATTTCATTTAGTTTATTCAAAAGACTCTCCCGTTACTCCTGGAGTCGGTGAGTAATTTCTTATAGTAGTCAGACTTCTGGGACCTGATGGTTTTCGTACAGTCGTTCGTGCTCGTTTATAGTTGTTTTGCAATTTGTTTCGTTTTTGCAGATAAGGTTGCCAGCACAGGTCTGGCATCGGTCCGACCTCTTCTATGAGGGATTGCAGTGGTCGACAGGAAGTGGCATGCACTCGGTCTGTCTGTTCAGATTTTAGCGGCAAACTCATTGTCTGGGTGTACCCCTACCTGGATGACTGGCTGATAGCCAACATTGTGAAGATCATCCATACACTGCACCAACCAGCTGTAGTTTGTATCCTGGTCCTACACCCTTTTAGTGGGATGTGTAGAGGTTATCTGCCTGATCCTTGCTGACATTGTCTGGAAGTCTTTGGAGAGGCGGGGTCTTTCCTGACCCCCTTAAGGAGGCGGTCGTTCGACCACTCCTTAAAAAACTCTCCTTGGACCCAGATTGTCTAGCCAACTACCGGCCTATCTCTAACCGGCCTTTTGTTGGTAAGGTTATTGAAAAAGTGGTTGCGTTGCAATTGGATGATCATCTTACAGCTCACAATGTCTATGATACACTCCAGTCTGGTTTTAGGAAGAAGCATAGCACGGAGACTGCCCTTGTCTGGGTATTGAGTGATCTCCAAATGGCTAGAGATCGAAAGGCATGTACCATTCTGGTCCTTCTCGATCTCTCTGCTGCATTTGACACTATAGACCATGGTGTGCTGTTAGAGCGCCTGCGGTTCTTTTGTGGGCTGTCTGGTACAGTCCTCAAATGGTTCCATTCTTACCTCATGGACAGGTCTCAGAGAGTTGCCACTGGAATTTATTCCTCTGGCGCTCACTCCCTGCCTTGTGGGGTACCACAGGGTTCCATTCTAGCCCCCATGTTGTTTGCAGTGTATATGCTGCCGTTAGGAAATATCATCAGGCGATACAGTCTGGGTTTTCACTGCTATGCAGATGATACTTAGCTGTATTTGTCTTTTCTGACCGGGCAGCCTGGGCAAGATGACGCACTCTCCATGCTAAATAATTGCCTTGCTGAAATCAGATTTTGGATGAGTTCCAGCTGGCTGAGACTGAATCCGGATAAGACTGAGGTGCTGGTAGTGGACCCAGGTCATCCGGGGGCGGGTTTGGGGGCTGGACAACCTTCAGGCTTATTACTGGGTGGTATGTCGCTTGCTACCTCCGATCAGGTGCGTAACCTGGGTGTTATTTTGGACGATGGTTTACCTTAAAATCTCAGGTATCGGCTGTCATCAAATCCCCTTTTTACCATCTGAGGAATATCACCCGGGTGAAACACCTGGTTCCTCTGAGTGATCTTCCAACATTGGTCCATGCCTTTGTCACTACCCGTCTTGATTACTGCAATTCCCTCTACCTAGGCTACCTGGGGTTGATATCCACCACCTGCAGCTGGTGCAGAACGCTGCAGCCAGGTTTTTGACTGGGGCCTCTAGAACCAGTTGTATTACACCTATGCTCCGCGAACTGCACTGGCTGCCTGTTTGGTGGCGGATCACCTCTAAGGTTGGTTTACTAACCTTTAAAGCCCTACATGATCGGGGCCTGGTTACCTCAAAGATCTTCTGGTATCCTATTGCCCCCTCCGTCCTCTCTGTTCCGCTAACGAGGGATTGCTGGAGATTCCCAGGGTTCGATTAAAGACATCAGGATCTCGTGCCTTCGCTTTTTCAGCACCAGCCTTGTGGAATTCTGTACCTCGCTGGTTGAGAGAATGCCCAACCGTCGATGGATTCAAAATGGAGTTAAAGACTTATTTATTTAGTTTAGCTTTTCCTAGCTATGGATGATTTATTTTATGCTTGTTTTAAAATTTTATCTTCGTGTGTGGTTTTATGTACAGCATCTTGGTTTTGAAAGGTGCTATAAAAATAAAGATGATTTGATTTGATTTGTTGTCTCCTTGTTTCCCGGTGGATCTTGCCAGTTCCCAGAGGCAGTCTCTGGACTTTAACTTTTTTAGATGGTCTCTGGTTATCCATGGATTGCAGAGGTTTTAATTTTGCAGTTCTTCAGGGGTACAAATAGATTACAGGTTTTATTGAAGATGAGGATGAAGTAGTCTATGCCCAGGTTTGTATTTGATGCCTGGAAGATGAGAGTCCAGTCTTGTTGGAGGAGGTGGGCTTTGAGGTGGGTTAATTGGCCACAGGGAGGACTCTGCTGTAGGTGATTCTGGGGGGGGGGGTTATGGAATTTGTTTGACCAGGTACAGCTGATGGGAGAGTGATCACTGATTGAATCAGGGAGGACGGCAGAGTTGGAGATCCTTGAGGGGTGGCTGGTAGGAATCCATTTGAGCTGGGTGTTGGTCCCTGTGTTATAGTTAATTAACACACTGGAGGGGAAATGTGATCAAGGCCTTTGAAAAAGCACCAGGCCACCTTCTGTGCCACCGACTGCTGACCAGCCCACACCCGGTAAGCAGAGATGTCTGTCAGGTACAACTTAAGGGTCATCGAAAGACCTCAGGAAGTCCAGAATGCTAGCCATTGGACAGGATGAGGTGTCTAGCCCCTTGCCCTAACACCAAATGGAGAATCTTTTCCACTGAAGGCATAGCATTTTGTAGTTGATTCCTTTCTTGACGCCTCAACTACAGTGAGGACATCTTTAAAGACACCCCAAAGCCTGAACTCTAGCCACTCAGGAACCAAGCTGTCAGGTGCAGGGATTGGTCTGGGTGGAGTACCTTCCCCTGATTGATGGAAAACCGGTCCGGGCATGTGGGAAGATGCCTTGGTAGCCTGAGGCTGAGGAGATCGGGGTACCAAAATTGGCAGGGCCAGTTTGGAGTCACCAGAATCACCCGTGCCTTGTCCCTCCTAACCTTGAGCAACACCTTGTGGATCAAGGGAAATGGAGGGAAGGCATAGAAGAGGTCTGGGGTTCACGGCCTTGAGAAAGCATCCCCCTGCAGTAAGCCCTGCTGAGAGGGTGGGCACAAAACAGCCTCAGCTTTGCATTCTCCCTTGAGGCGAACAGGTGCCCCTGAGGGATGCCACACTGGGAGAACAGACTGTGAACTACCTCCGGGTGGAGGGACCACTCGTGAGATGCCTTGCCCATCTTGCTGAGGGCATCCACCAGCTAATTGGAGGCTCCTGCCACATGGATGGCTAGGAGATCTACCTCCAGGTTGCACATGAGTGTCCAGATGCAGAGAGCTTCCTTGCACAAAGGTAAGGAGTGCTTCCCTTCTTGCTTGTTAAGGTAGTACATGGTCATGGTGTTGTCCATCTGGACTCTGACCACTTGACCCTGAACAGATGGAGTGAATGCGATCAGGGCTAGCCAAACCATGCAGAGCTGCAGCTGGTTGATGTGGCATCGGGACCCCTGGGAGGTCCAGAGCCCATGGACTCTGTTCCCCCAGGTGGGCACCATAGCCCATGAGAGAGGCATCAGTCATCAGGATGACAATTGGCTCGGGGTGGACAAATGGGATCCCTTCCTGCAGTTGCTCTGGGACGAGTCACCTCTGGAGGGCATCGCACATCCTCTGGGTTACAGTGACTGTCTGGTCGAAGTGACTTTTGTGCTGAGACTACTGGCTGTCTAGCTCCCATTGTAGAGAGTTCATATGCCAACGGGCCCATCGGACCACGCTGGTTCAGGCCACTGTGTGATCCAGAAGGTGCAGGAAATCCCAGGCAGAATGCAAGTTCCCAACCAGAAATGATCGGGCAAAGGAGGAGAGAACCTTTGCCTTGTCTGCCGGGAGACTGGCTCTGGCTCAGCACAAGTCGTGCTCTGCCCCAGTGAAGCTGATCACCTGCAAGGGCAGGAGTTCTGATTTGGCCTCATTGACCAGGAGGCCAAGGCTGATGCAGGTCTGGAGGGCCAGGTCCCTGGACCACTCCACCTTCTGTCTGGAGGGACCCGCTAACAGCAAGTCATTCAGGTAGGGGTACACCGAGACCCCTCAGTGCCTCAGGTAAGGTGCCACTACTGCTATGCACTTGGCGAAGACCCTGGGGGCCAAGGAGGGGTCGAATGGCATGGCCTGGAACTTGTAAGAGTGTTCCTTGGCTCTGAAGCGGAGGGACCTTTGGTGGGAAGGGACGGATTGGGATGTGGAAAAACATGTCTTGTAGATCCAGAGCAAAAAACCACATGTTCTGCTTGAGATGGTATGATCTGAGACAGAGTGACCATCTTGGAAGTATGAGACCTGAGGAATTGGTTCAGGTCATGTAGATCTTGAATGGGGCACCAGCCCCCTGTCCGTATTGGCACCAGGAACTACCTGGAGAGAAATCCTGGGTGTTCCAGAGGATCCGCTACTCTGACCATGACTTCCTTGCAGAGGTGCTGGGCTAAGTCATCTTAAAGAGCTGACCGAGTGTCTGCGGATACCAAGTCATCCCATTGGGCACAGGCTCGCCTGGGAGGGTACTGCTCTAATTCTAGAGGCAGACCCTGGCCGACCACTTCCAGAACCCACCTGTCTGTGGTAACAGCGGAACAGGTGGAAAAGTGGCGGAGTTGGCCCTCACAGGAAAACCCAGGGGAGGTGTGACTGACATGAGAGGCACCCTCATCCTGTCACTGAGCAGGCTTGGAGGAGGGGCTGGTACAGGAGCCACCGGGACCCTTCCTTCCAGGCTTTTGGACTGCCAAAGCCATGGACTTGGCCCGCGGTTGCCAGGACTGAGCCTGCTGACCAGACTAGTGCTGGGCTGGTTTAGCCGCAGGACTGGAGGACTGAAAGGGCTTGCGCTTCTGCTGCTTGGAGCCCTGGGGTCCTTCTGGGCAGATGTCACTGAGTCCAGGGTGGCATTGGACTTCTCAGTGCACTGGAGGTGACCCTCCACACCAGGCCCAAATAGGTCGGTGCCCAAAAAGGAGACATCCACCAGCTTGTGCTAGGTATCTGCTGTGAAGGTAAAGATCCACAGCCAAGCCCTACAGTGCATGGCAACCGTTGCCACCACTGAGCAGGCACAGGACTCTCCAATGTCCAGAGCTGTCTGAAGTTGCTGTTTGGCTACAGCACAACCCTGGTCCCGGACCTGCTTGATCATAGTCTGTAGGTCCACAGGAAGGTGAGGAACACCTCATCCAAGGGGCCCAACAGGGCACGGGAAAAATGTGCCATCAAGACTGCTGAGCTTGTCTGGCAGAGGCCAAGCGAGGAGGCAGCATAGATCTTACTAGCCGAATGGTCCAGCTTCTTGGACTCTTTGCCTAGTGGTCTGTTGATGTCCCTGGTATTACTTGAGTGCCAAAACATGGAGTCTGCCACCAACCCCTCGGCTGAGGGATGCTCTGTTAACCCTGAACAGGTAAGAGTGGGCACCACATATTTGCAGGCCATCCAGGCTGAAGATGCCGAACAAGAAGCCAGGTGCTTCCAAAGCTCCAGGGCGGTGCCGACAATGGCCTCTGCTACTAGGAAGGCCTCCATTGGAGAGCCTCCTTTATCCAGAATCTCTGTGAGGGGGTTAGCGAGCCTGCTTTTGAACGGGCTTCACCTTCATCCCCGTAGACTCTGAGATGAGGTGGAGAATGCCCATGAACGAAGTAGGGCCTTCGTCCATGGAAAGATCCCCCATAGACTCCGTATCTAATGGATGGGAGTGCAAAGAGGAATCCTCTGACTCCGAGGAGTCCGCATAAAGCGTGCAACAACCCGTGTCACCCTCTGCCTTCTGCGGGTGGTCGGGCATGAGGGTGACAGACTGCTGATTGGGAAGACGCTTGGATTGCTGAGACTCCTTGATCGGAGCCCCAGTCATCGGCTGCTTCGGTGGTGGTTCCTCTGTTTTCAAGTGCTATATGGGCCTGGACTTTGTAAATACAAGCCCCTCGCCACCTTTGGATCAGTAAAGGAATGAGTCTTCTCTTGCAGGGAGAACTGTAGTTTTGCCAGAAAGCTTAGTCTATATGGAATGTCCATCACTTTTAATTTCTGAGTAACTCCATCGAATGCCTTCCTTTGATTCCTTGTGGTGAATGAGTAGTTGGGGAAAAAATATATATTCTTGCTTCCTCAAAATCGGTCTTACCCTGCTCCCTCGCAGACTTCAGAATCCTATCCCGCATATTGGAGGACTGTGTTACCATCAGAATAGTGAAGGGCCCTTCTTCAGTTTGACGGGCCAGCCTACGAGTGATCCCAGTACGCTTTCTGTATCACAAGAGCAAACCCCAGACCCAAGGTCTTTGGCATCCACCTTTCTAGAAAACTCACTGGGTCCTCTCCCTCTGCTCTCTCCGGGATACCCAGCAATCTGATATTGGGCACATGAACTGAATTTTCTAGCTGTTTGAGGCTAGCTTTCAGCAAATCTTGTTCCTTTAATGAGGTCGTCTCTGCCATGAGGCTTTGCCCAATGTGTGATTCAGTCACCCACCATCAGTCCCATCGCCTCCAGTGTTTCAACTTTTGCTAGGTGTTCTGTGTAGGCATCAAATTTTTTGACTAGTAGCCTTATGGAGTTAATTAGGCCAGTAACTGCTGCCTGCAGTGAATCTAGGGACATAGGCATTCCCACTGGCGTATTTGATGGTGTTACAGGCCCCAGAGCTTGCTATGTGCCTGCCATCATGTGGTCCTGTTTTTGGGCATTTCGAGTTTGGCCCATCTTCTAAAAGTTGATTTTCTAAAGTCGGCCAACAAATGCCTCCCTTCTGTGCTGATCACCTGCAATTTTGGTTCTCAGTTCCACCAAAAATGTAGTATTGTTGCTGCAGTAGAGCTCACATAATATCGACTTCCATGCTGGGCTACTAGCTCCACCCTCCTAGTTTAGCCCTTTTGATAGCCCACTTTGCTCATGCCTGTTGGGCATCCTTGACTAGGTGCTTGCCCATCTCCCAATGGACTTAGACTATGGTCAAACAAGTCCAGGACCAGGGCTGAGCACTGGCAGAAATGCTCCAGACTGCTATAGACATTGGTGACTCCTGCGCCCAGTCTGTGGCTGCTCGTTGGCCATGTACCACAGGGCTTGGCTGAGGATCTCTACCTTCACGGTGGATACCCAGCGAGAATTGGCATATGTTCCTTCTTGGGTACCGACCTGTTGGGCCAGGGCTGGAAAGACACTGTACTTGCACAGAGAGTCTAATGCCACACTGGATTCTGTCACTTCCAAGGGGACAAAGGACCAGTCACTTATAAAGCGGTAAGGTACACTAATCGTATCATACTGTGGTGCATATTAGAAAGGCATGAGTAATTGACAATCTAGTACATAGACTCCAGTATTAGAAAAGGACTTGTGTATTGCAGCTGACCATATTAACTTTAGAATTAAAATATATTAATCTCCCAGA
Organism: Neoceratodus forsteri; assembly: GCA_016271365.2. Taxonomy (NCBI): domain Eukaryota; kingdom Metazoa; phylum Chordata; order Ceratodontiformes; family Ceratodontidae; genus Neoceratodus; species Neoceratodus forsteri. The sequence continues at coordinate 59,834,015 of CM028129.1, forward strand.
AAGGCAGATTGGTAAAAATGCAAGACCTGGGCTCCATACTGTAAATCAACTACAAAGTGCAATTGAGAGCCCTCCACTACAATATCCTGTATCCACTGAGGATACCATCATGACTGTGGATGGTGAGGTTGGGCTTCGTTGTACAAACTGCTACATGAACAAATTGTTTGAAAAGCTTCCTAATAGTTTACTCTGTATTTGAAAAGTGCATAAATAGTGCATTAAGAGAGGATATAGATATATTCTACAAAAAACTGGATAGCCTGGATAAACAGACTATGATGGCTGAAAGACTTCAGGATTTGAATCATGTGAAAACAGCTGATGGTAATGCTAAAGCTGTACATCAGATTACACAGAGTGTAGAACACACTCGGCTAATTCTGAATAAAAACATAGAAACATAGACTTTGACGGCAGATAAGGACCACTTGGCCCACCCAGTCTGCCCATTTCCCTACCTACAGGATAAGCTGCAGATTCTAGTTAACCAACAGCCTACTTCCTGCCACCCCCCACTACAGTTGCCTTGTGTCTGTCCCATGCATGTTTGAATTCCCTACTGTTTTAGCCCCAACAATCTCCCCAGGAAGGCAGTTCCATGCATCCACCACTTTCTCCGTGAAAAAAGATTTCCTCACATTACCCCTGAGCCGTCCCCCCTCTATCTTTAAATTGTGTCCCCTTGTTCTCACACATCTTTTTCTGAAAGATGCTACCCTCCTGGACTTTGTTGATTCCCTTGAGGTACTTGAACGTTTCTATCATGTCCCCCCTGTCCCTCCTTTCATCAAGGGTGTACATATTAAGCTCTCTCAGTCTCTCTTCATACGATTTCTGATGCAGACCCTGCACCATTTTAGTTGCCCTCCTCTGGACTGCTTCCATCCTGTCTATGTCCTTGCATAGATGAGGTCTCCAAAACTGCACACAGTACTCCAGACGGGGTCTCACCAACTGTCTGTACAGAGGGATAACCACTTCCCTTTTTCAACTTGTGATGCCCCTTCCTATGCATCCCAATATCCCCCTGGCTCTCCTCACTGACTTCTCACATTGCTTACCCACCTTTAGATCATCCTATATCACTACCCCCAAGTCCCATTCCAGTTTTGTTGTTGTTAGTACCTCCCCTGCTATTGTGTACTCTTTTCCTGGGTTTTTGTTTCACAGGTGCATTACTTTGCACTTCTTTGAATTGAATCTAAGTTGCCATTTGTCTGACCATTCCTCCAACCTTGCCAAGTCCCTTCTCATCCTTTCTACCCCACCTTGTGTATCAACTCTGTTACAGATCTTTGTATCATCAGCAAAGAGGCATACTTTTCCCTCCAAACCCTCTGCAATGTCACCTATAAAGATGTTAAAGAGGACTGGACCCAGTACTGAGCCCTGAGGTACTTCACTAGTGACCCCCCCTTTCTTCGGAATGTGTGCCACTCACTATTACTTTCTGTGTCCTGTTGTGCAGCCAGTTTGCAACCCAGGCTACCACCCTGGGACCCACTCCCAAGCTGGCTAACTTGATTATTAATCTTTTGTGCGGGACTGTGTCAAATGCCTTGCTAAGGTCTAGATAGGCCATATTCACAGCCTCCCCCTGGTCTATTACTTTGGTCACCCAGTCAAAGAAATCTATTAGATTCAGTCTGACATGACCTTCCTGCTGTAAATCCATGCTGCTTTGGGTCCTGTGCCCCAGCCTCTAGGTACTCAACAATTCTTTCTTTCAAAAGGGATTCCATCATTTTCCCTACCACTGAGGTCAAACTTACAGGTCTGTAGTTTTCTGCTTCTGCCTTGCTCCCACTTTTGTGAAGGGGAATCACATCTGCCCTCCTCCAGTCCTCAGGTACCACCCCATCCTCCCGTGATTTGTTAAAAAGTGTGGTCAGTGGTGTCACTAGGTCCTCCCTTAGTTCTTTTAGGATTCAGGGGTGAATCCCATCAGGCCCCATTGCTTTGTCCACCTTGAGTTTTAGGAGTTCTTTCAGGACTCTTTCTTCTGTAAATGGACTGGTGTCAATCCCTCTACCCAGAGTGCATCTATTGTCTGGTTTAGGTAACTCCTCCTCATCTTCTTTAGTGAATACTGAGCAAAAGTATTCATTCAGTATCTCTGCCTTTTCACTGTCTTCCTCTGCCCACCTCCCCTCTCCCTTATTAATCTTCACTATTCCTCCCTTAACCTTTCTATGCTCCCTAATGTACCTATAAAAGGGTTTTATCCCCCTTCTTAACTGACTTGGCTATTTTTTCCTCAGTTTGGGCTTTTGCTATTCTGACTGCCTTCCCCACTTCTTTCTGCTTTAATTGATACAGTTCCCTGTCATGCTCCTTCTGTCTGCTTTAATTGATACAGTTCCCTGTCGTGCTCCTTCTGTGATGCCTTATACTTTTTGAATGCAGCCTTTTTCTCCTTAACCTTCCCTGCCACCTCTTTTGAGAACCATAGTGGTTTTTCACTCTGCTTTGTTTTCTTTATCTGTTTCACAATGGCTTGTTGCCTCTATAATGGCAAGGAAACGTCCTTTGGAGGATTAGGAATCTGATGACGACGCAGAAGTGGATAACTCTAATGAGTGGACTGAGGTTGTTTATGGGAGAAGAACCAAAAATAGGTGTAGGGCTCTGGAAAATACCTTGGAACTTAAAAATAGGTTCCAAACGTTAATAGATATGACTGAGGGTGGCTCTGAGGACTCTGCCCAGTCAGAGAACAACCTCATGGCCCATGATACTGTTCAAGACCCCCCCCCCGCTTCATCCCTGTTGCACTACATTAGAGAGAACCCTCTTGAAGGGCGGTCATTGGACCCCTTAACTAAAAAAGATATAGTATCCAATTTAGGTAGTGCTATAAACCATACTCCTAATATGGGAACCCAGCAAAAAAAAAAACTGACACCCTCCCATTCAACCAAAACCTATGTTGGATCCTGTGGATAAGGGCACAGATGGACTCCCACAGTCTCAGATGGAGACCAATGCTGATCATACTCCCCCCAGGCAATATTTCATTTTAGGGAATTTTTTTTTGTAGTTAATTTATTTAAGATTTGTTTATAAAGTACAGTACATCACATAACATACTATATGTATACATTTTGTAACTGTAATAATATTGATAAAACCTGTTAACACCTTATATAATCATAACATCTTGTGCTAAATAGTCTATTTGACGGGTGTGAGAAAATATATAAAGTGTTACAGTTAATGAAGTGAGATGCCGGTACTGTTAAACAATACATTTAATCATGTAATTATATAACTATTCATAGGAGTTGCATAGAAGGGTATATATATTAGGCAGTAAGTGTCGTATGATGTCAAGAAGGAGGGTCTAGTAAGGTAATTTCACTGTTTCTGAAGAAAGTTCAAATAATCTTGCCAACATAAATAAAATTCATTGAGTCGGTCTTGTATCAAGTAGGATATCCTTTCCAGCGAGGCAATATGGGTTAGGCTATTCAGAATATCTGTCATAGTAGGTATTGATTGAGATTTCCACCTCATTAATATCAACCTTTTTATCTGCATAAATAAGATGAGCAACCATTTATATTGATACTCTGTTAATTTTGAGTTTATGTCTGTACATTAAGTAGACAAAATTGGGTTCGAATGTAATATGGTGGCCAATAATTTTAGATGCAGTATTGAAAATAGATTGCCATAATTTATATACTGGTTTACAAGACCATGATATGTGCAGAAGGTCTCTATTCTTCGAATTGCATCGCCAGCAATTATTGCTATTTATTAATCCCAACTTATGTAAGTGAGAAGGTGTTCTATATCATAAATATAGTATTTTGTACTGTATCAATTTATTGCGTACATCTTTAAAGGTGTTATGACATAGTTTCCAACATTCATCCCATTGAGATTCAGATATATTATCATTTAACAAAGCACTCCATTTATTTCTGGACGTAGTCGATTGATTTGGTAGTGCATCCCTAATTGACTTATAAATTTTACTAACCAGCCCGGAGGAGGTATTAGTCCATGAATTAATGTATAAAGAATTTGTGATTGAGCTAGTAATTTGTTGAGTAACCTGAAGTATGGCAGAGCGAATTTGTAGGTATTTCCAAAATTCATTTTGGATATGTGCCATTTGTCTGTAAATTACTGAAAGAATCTAGTAATTTGCCCTTATTATCAAGGATATCTTTCAAAAGAAAATATTTTATGTTTCCAAGAATTACAATATATGGGTTTCGTTCTAATATAATTTTGGATTTCCCATAAGGATGTAAAGGTTATAGGGTAGGGTCTGTTTTAAGCCATTTGTGCAATTTAGACCAATAATGAATAGATGTTTTAATAGTGGGGTGATTGTTTATTTTAGAATTGGATAAAGAATATAGAAAACTATTGGGTATTTTTCAGAAGATAGGGTAGCTTCCATGTCTAGCCATAATGGCGAGTTATAGTTGGGTTTAGTAAACCATTTAACAGTTTGCGCTGCTGTAAATGCCCATAAATAAGCCGAGAACCAAGGTAAACCAAAACCTCCTTTAGACCAGTGAGAACGTAGTTTGATATGGTTAAACCTAGGTATATGACCTTCCCATAAAAAGTCTCCAATTATTTTATCAATTTTTTGAAGTAAGCAAGGGGAGATTTTAAGTGTGATACAAGAAAATAGATAAAGAATTTTAGGAGTAATACTCATTTTCATAGCAGCAGTTTTACCAGGGAAAGAGATTTAAGTTCCTCCATTTATTTAAATTTGTTTTGATGTCCATTAGTAAGGGTTGGAGATTAAGTTCCCAAATTTTATTAAGATCAGGAGTAATTTTTATTCCTAAATAGGTAATATTATGTGGAGCCCACCGAAATCCTAGTATATTGCTCATAGAGGGGTTGCATTTTTTATTTAGGAGTAAGATCTCTGTTTTTTGGTAATTTACTTTTAAACCGGAGAGATTAGAGAATATGTTAAGTGCCTGAATAAGTGATTGAGTGGATAAATCAAGATTTTCAAGCAAGATAATCATATCATCTGCATATGTTAAGGATGTGTAATATGTACGCCCAATAGGTATTCCTATAATATCCTTGTGCTGTCTTAAATGAGCCGCAAGAGCTTCTAGAGCTAAGATAAAGAGGGATGGAGAAAGAGGGCATCCCTGCCTAGTTCCCCTTTCAAGTTTAAATGGTTTGGATAACGTAGAAGTAGTGAGAACCCTCGCTTGTGGATTTGTATAGAGAAGTTTAATCCAAGAGCAAAAAAGATTACTAAAACCAAAGCGAGTTAGTACCATGTAAATGAAATTCCAGTCCAAAGAATCGAAAGCTTTTCCAAAGTCTACGGCTATGGCAGCAGCAGGGGAATTAAGAGATTTGGCCTTGTGCATTATGTTAATTAAAGAATGGATATGATCCGAGCCCATCCTACCTTTTACAAAACCTACTTGCGATCTGTGAATTAGCTTGGAAATGTGTGGTTCTATACGATTAGCTAAGATTTTGGCAAATATTTTACCATCTGTATTGAGTAGTGAGATAGGGCTATAGTTTTCCGGGAGAGTATTATCTTTGTCTTTTTTTGGAAGAACAGTGATAATTGCTACGGTCATAGTATGGGATAATTTACCTTTCTTAGAGGACTCTTGAAAAACATTACATAATAAGGGACATAATTGATCTGCTAAAAGTTTATAAAAGTCCACTGAGTAACCGTCTCCACCTGGAGATTTACCAGATTTAAGGGAAAAGAGTGCCTTCTTTACTTCTTCTACAGTAATGGATGCATCTAAAGAGCATAATGCCTCTTGAGGAAGTTGGGGGAGCATTAATCTGTCTAAAAAAGAGGTAATGTCAGAGCTTGATGCAGAGGAAACAGAAGTATATAATTTTTTATAATAAGAAGTCATGATCTCGTTAATAGAGGATTCTTTGGTTTGAATTTCTTCTACCTGGTCTTTTAATGCTGCAATATGATGTTCCATTTGTTGCATTCTAAGTCTGTAAGCAAGTATTTTGCTTCCTTTTTCCCCTCCTTCCCAATATTTATGCTTTATTCTCAGTAAAGCAATTTCTGTCTTATGAGCAATTATCTCATTAATTTGCATACGTAATTGCAAGATTTCATAGTGTAGAGGAGATGAAGTGTTGGGGTGAGGATTAGTCCAATATACTTTTTGTTTTTCTCTCAGTAAGTTTTCAAGGTTTTAATCTTTTGTTCCTAGATTTCTTCCTATATGCTGCAAACTAATTATCTTGCCCTTAAAGTTGCTTTAAGTGCTTCCCATGTGGTTCCCATAGATGTGTCATCTGGGTTGTTATGGGCGAGAAATTCTTCAAGTTGTGTTCTAATCCAGGGTAAAAATTCCGGATCTTTAAGTAATAAGGGGTCAAGTCTCCAGGAGAGAGATTTTGAAGGGATGGGACCCCATGTAAGTATAAGCTTAACCGGAGCATGATCGGATATAATTAAAGGAAGGATGTTAACATCTAATATGTTTACTGTAACATTAGGAGCGGTTAACCAGTAGTCTATTCTACTATAAGACTGGTGACGGGGAGAATAGAAGGTATAATCTTTGTCTCTGGATGGAAAATCCTCCATATATCTGATAAGCCCAGATCTTTCATTAGCTGTAATACCAAATTTAGACTTTTGGGTGACTATTGCAAAAGTTATTACTTCTGTCCATATAAGGATCTAAAGTGAGATTGAAATCTCCTCCAATCAATAAGGGCAAATTAACCAGATTTAGTGAGATTAGCTGATTAATCAGCTCTTGGAAAAATTGAGGGTCATCAATATTAGGTGCATAAATATTAGCTATTGATAATGGACCTGTAGGAGTATCAAACGTTATGATAAGCCACCTACCATCTGGATCCTTCAAAACATTAGAGGGTTTCCAATTCAGATTTTTATGAATTAATAGCTACACTCTTTTTTTTTTTTTTTTTTTGTAGAGGCGGAGGCTGCAAAACCTGACCGACCCACTCACATCTTAATCTAAAATTATCTGCATCTAGTAGTTTAGTTTCTTGTAGTAGTGCAATTTGTATTTTATGTTTTTAAGGTTATTATGATTTGTTTACGTATACTTGGAGTATTTAGTCCCTTGACATTCCAGGTGCATATTGATAGGTTAGTCATCATTTATTAATAACTATTGTGTGTTGTGTGTCACATAGAAATCAAGGGACTCATAAATCCAAGTAAATATGAAAAACAGTATTGCAGATCATCACAATGTATATATACAGTGTGAAGAAGTCGTTGGCAAGATATTGTAAAGCCAGACCCTTAAAATAGTATATAAGCTCAGTTTGCTTACCACCTCGTATTCCTTTTATGCAACTCCTTACTAACAATCTAACTATACTATTAATAAACAACCGACAATATAATAACAATATACTAAAGTCATCTATGATGAACAAAGGAGAGGAGGTCGGTCCAACAAGAGAAAAAGATATTAAACAAAAAGGACCAAGACCCGTCCTATGTTCTCTAGGACGTAGCTATCAATAAGAACTAGAATAGTACAGATAAAAGTAAGACAAACTAGAGTACTATTCAGTTCAACTTGTAATAATGTAATATCTAAACGAAAATGAGTGATTGAAAGTGAATTTTCACTATTGGGTATAGAACTAATTAAGTTTTATCAGCGTTCTCACCTCTAACATCATGATCAATTGTAGTGGGAAACTGAAATAGCTTACATAATGATAATACATCAAAAAAAAAATTAGGCAAGTGTCTATTGTTTGTATTAGTACCCTCAGGTATCTTACATCTCATCGTAAGTGTAACCAATTATATATAGATGTAACTAGTAACAGTATGCCTGACACCTCATGTTACACACATTATAAGTCATCATCTTATGTGAGGTTTATAGGGATCCTACAATGGATATTCGATCTAATGCAATGTGTTAAAAAAAAAAAAAAAAAAAAAAAAAAACTATTATAGATTATTTTAGGGGATTCCATAATTAAATATGTGCACAAAATTGTGTGCAGGAGAGACCAACAAAATATAGCCTGTAGTTCATTCAGGGGAGCAGGCTTGAATGATATCCATAAAATGACTTAAACTATACTTAATGCTGGACCTAAGCCCTTGGCCTTAGTTCATGCAGGAACTAATGACCTAAATAAATCAACACTTGATGAAATAAAAAAGGAATTTATAGAATTAGGAAATCTAGATTTAGTATTTGCCGTATTGGTCCTTGCAAGAACAGATCCAGAAGCAAATGATTTGATACCTTTTAATGGACCAACATAGATGTAACAACAAGAACAAAGTGCTGTAGCTTTCGGACCAACCAGTCCTCCTTCAGAAGCCTAATGGCCGTTGTTTAGAAAAAAACAATACTTTTAACAGCTAGATTATGCAGGAAAAACAGAAAAATCCCCATTGGTTTAAAATACTCATTTAAAAAATACAGATGGTGATGTCGGAGAAATTTAACAGTACCGTATTACCTTCAGCCAGCAGGGTCCCAGGGTCCAAGGTGATTGATGTAAAACACATACAAAGAATCCTACTGCATATAAATTCAGTTGACCTAAGATAACACTGCTGGAGCAGATGACTCTTAAATCAAGCTGTGAGTGTCAGTGTGTATAACGATGTGATTTACTGAAAAGCAACCCCCACCCAGATTAGACATACTAAGACTGTCTTGGGACTCCAAGAAGTTTCAATGCATGCATTATAGACGAGAAATTACCAGTAAAGTTGTCTTAAAAACATCAGTGCACACTGGAAAAACACTGGAGTCCAAGGAGTATGAAATTTATTTTCTGAAGTACTACCAGTACCCCGAGCCACCCACACAAAACAAAGATAGATTAAGGCATTAAACGAGTGGCTGCTTAAATGGACACTGCAAAAAGGGTACGCTTCTATTATCCACTAGGAGGCATTTCACAGCAATAATTCATAATATTGCTGGGACGGGCTTCATCTGAGCAAGCGGGGATCTTACAAACTTGAGAGAACATTTGAAGACATTATAATCCAGAATATAAACTAAGTAATAGAGGGTACAAGGGTAACAAAGTGACTGTAGGAATCCAACATCAGTATAAAATACTAAATATAAATGCAAGAAGCCTAAACCAGACAAAATTAACAGAATTAGGAATTTACCTTAAGGAAAATGGGATTTATATAGCCTGCATAACAGAAACCTGGTGGGATGATGCTAGTAGTTGGTCAAATAACATCCAGGGATTCCAACTATTTTATAATAATTGTGGAAAAAAAGAAAGGCGGGGGTCTGCTGTTATGTTTCTAGCACCATAAAGTGTTCCGAGCTAAAACACTATAGTGATCTTAATATAAACATTGAGACCTTATGGTTAAATATCTGTTTTCTCCATTCCCCGAAACGAATTCTAGGTACCTGCTATAGAGCTCCATCCAGTGACCAGAATTATAACCTATTGTTACACAAAATTGAAAAGGTGTCAGAATTGGGTGGTATTCTTGTTGCGGGGGACTTGAGTGCACCCAGAATAAAATGGGACACTTTATCAGGGTCCACCATTTTTGAAAATGATCTCCTAGATACACTGTAGCTGTGACTGTGAACAACTAATTAACGAGCCAACTAGGGACTGCAGTATTCTGGATTTAGTAATAACTCACTCAATAGGTAGAATCAGCAACCCCCAAATAAAAGCATATCTGGGTACTAGTGACCATAATATGGTTGAACGTACTCTTTCCAATCGCATTTCTAAAATTCTGGATGATATTAAAATCCCAGATTATAAAAACACAAATTGGGCTAGACTGTTCGAGGAATTAAATAACATTCAATGGGATAACCTTTTGGGTGATGTGGATGTTGAACAGATGTGGGACAACATAATTAAAATTCTATTAAAACAGTTTATAAAGGAGCCATTCCACTATGGTTAAACAAATCGTATATATATATATATATATATATATATATATATATATATATATATATATATATATATATATATATATAAAAATCGAACCTTCCAGAAATTTAAATCGAACCCTTCAAGCGAAAATAGATTTAAGTATAAAACAAAACAGGCGGTTCTTAAAGTAATTAGAAAAGAAAAATGTAAGTTAGAATTCATACTGTCTCGTACAAAGGATAACAAGAGCTTTTATGCTTACATGAATAATAAAATTACTGCATTAAATATTGATGGTAAAGTTATCTCTGATAATCAGGAAATGGCTCAATGCTTAAACATCTATTTTTATTTATTTTTTTATTTTAGTCTCTGGTAACTGGGTAAGGCCCACTAGGCATAAGTGCCTGTTTTCATGGGTGACCTGGGAGCACTGGGTGGTTAAGTGACTTGCTCAGAGTCACGCAGTATGCAAGTGGAGGTTGTGAGAATCAAACTCCGGTGTGGTCTGCTGGATGTACCAAGCTCGTTCACACCTCGTTCCTCTAACCTCTAGGCTATACTGCCAGCCATTTTACTTAAAGGAGTAGTACACCCAGAAAGTAAAAAAACATATGTTATGTAGAGTGTTTTGATATGTATGTTAAATCCTAGTGTGTCCTTCCCTCTGTCTGTTATTTGGAGTTTTTCCTAAATTGCCTGCTAGCTGTATGGTAGTTTTATGACCCCCAAGGATCTCCATAACAAATAGTTTTATTGGCTTTCTTTCTCCCAGGATGCCCCCTGTCTCATGTGACAGTGATGTAGCCATGCCCTTAGATTTAGCATGTGTATTGCTTTAAAATTAGTTTAGCAACAGCAGAGCCTTGTAACTTCTTATCCAGGAGCACAAATGGCAACAGTTAGTTTAGCAGATACCTGAGAGCCAGCTAACTGGGGTTTTGGTAAGGCAACAGCTACTAAATAGCTCTAATTCACTATTTTGTTTTCTCTGTGCATCAGGTCTATCTAGCAGGAGTGTTGTAACATCAAAAACACAAATAATGAATTAGAGCTATTTAGTAGCTGTTGTCTTACAGAAACCCCAGTTAGCTTTCTCTCATGTATCTACTAAACTAACTGTTGCCCCAGATTTGGCCCCAATTACTACCACCCTCTGCTGCCTCCTCCCCAGCCACCTCCTGCCACCTGACTAAATTCTTCTTTTCTCCTAAATCCTCCAGCCTTTTCAGTATCCTCCTGTGAGGTAACCGGACTGAAGACTTTACTGAAGTCAAAGCAGAGCAAAACTACCACCTGCCCTTTATCAGCGGTGTCAGTGTCCCGGTGGAAAAACAGTAAAAGGTTGATCTGGCACAACCGCCCTAACACAGACCTGTGCTGCCTGTCCTCCTACAGCTCACTATTATCTAAGTAGTCCACCAGACATTACTTAACTATGATCTCCATCAGCTTACCTTCAATGGAAATCCGACTGACTGGCCTGTAGCTGCCCAAATCCTTCTTGTTCTGCCCCCGCTTGTGGAGTGGGATTACATCTGCAGATGTCCAATCACTTAGCACTACCCCAGACTCTAGTGATTCATTAAACAACTTAGTACATGGTTCAGCTAGTTCTGAAGCCAGTTCCTTTAGTGCTCTCAAGTGCAAGACATCCAGGCCTGGAGTTTTATCTATCCTGAGGACCTCTAGCCCTTTTTTCACCTGTTCAGCCATGATCACTACCCTTCCCATTTCCTCCACCCTCCCCAATGTGGCTGCCTTGATCCCACTCCTGAAAGAGGCCCATTATTCTCAACCATGAATATAAGCAAGTAATTGTTTAGGACAATGGCCTTCCGGTCGTTGCCTTCTACCCCCCCATAGCTAGCCAGTGAGATCCCCCCTTTTCCTTTTTCCTCTAATATATCTAAAAATTATTTTCCCCTGCCTTCACAGCCTTGGCAATCAAAATTCCACGTCTTCCTTTACTCTGATCACCACCCTCACCTCTTTTAGCCTCATCTTCCCCTTATTTCCGTTTACCTTATGAAGGCCCTTTTTCTTCTCTCACTGTCTCCCTTACTTCATTTTTTTTTTTTTGTGCCGGCATCCCCTAGCCCTGCAAACAGGCTCGCCAGGCTCTGGCAACCTTCCTCCTCATACTCGAGGATGCCCCCCCACCCCCCACCGAGTCGGGCCGGTAGCGCTGAACTAACATGGCCAGAGGGAGGCACCAGAGCCAGCTCATTAGCGGGGCCAGCATTTTCTGCTATAGTTCTCGAGGGTGGGGATGTGCAATGTGACCCAGCGTCCTCCGCCCCGTGTGGCTCCGACTGCTGTAGTACCCTGGCCTCCGCTGGGGGTCCGTGAGTCGTCGGACACTCTACCCCACCTCCCGGAGTAGGAGAGCAGTCCAGCAGACTGGATAAGAAGTTACAAGGCTCTGCTGTTGCTAAACTAATTTTAAAGCAATACACATGCTAAATCTAAGGGCATGGCTACATCACTGTTACATGAGATGGGGGCATCCTGGGAGAAAGAAAGCCAATAAAACTATTTGTTATGGAGATCTCCAGGGGTCGTAAAACTACCATACAGCTAGCAGGCAATTTAGGAAAAACTCCAAATAGCAGACAGAGGGAAGAACACAGTAGGATTTAACATACATATCAAAACACTCTACATAACATATTTTTTTTCACTATCTGGGTGTACTACTCCTTTAAGTATTTAGCAAGAAATCTACAGCTGCTCCTGAATTAAATACAGGAGGGTCTGCACAAATTGCCTTTCAACTAAGTGAAGTATTAGAAGAAATTACAAAATTTGAAAACAAAATCATCCCCTGGACCAGATTTAATTAACCCCATTGTCCTTAAGGAACTTTATTTGTTGATTGATTGATTGAAATCTTTTATCAGGAAAGGCACACTGAGCAACAAGATCCTAGTCTCCGGTGTGACCGGGGGTTGGGATACAGTTGGATTATGGGTACAGAGAATGTGAGCAAGCAGTTGTTGCCCACAACAATATGTCAGCATTACAGAATGAGTAAATTGGTTACATACATAAGGTGATTAACAATGAGGGTAAAGCAAGAGGTTAAATTGGGCAGTGCAGTATATAACAGTCTTACTAAAAGGGGTGGAATGCAAACCGTTGGTGGGAGAACTACTAAAACAACAATTAAACAATAACAAAAGTCTAAAATAAAACTAATAAGAGCAAATAATACTAGTTATTAAACTCATAAAACTAAAACTAATGGTGATATCTAATATTTTAAATAACAAGTAGAGCAATTGGGGTAAGTGCTGGTGATGAAGTGTATAAAGCCAGCATTCAGGCTGCTGTTCAGGCCTATGAGGAGGCGGGGTGCACTGAGGAAGATGGGCACCTTGAAGGGAGAGAAAGGGTGGGGGGCGGGTGGGGTGGGGAGAAGTGGGGAAGAGGGTTGGACACAGGAGCAATTTACAACTAAAAAGTTAGACAAGGCAGAGGACAATGAATGTATAGAGAAGAGTGGCGAATTTGAGCCGGAGGTGGATTCAAAGTTTTGGGAGGTGGTACTAGAAGGTGTCTTGGCCCGCTGTGGTCTGCTGAAAGGGGAAGAGACAGCACTAGATGTAGCCTATAACAAATTTGCCGCTTTGCACTTTATATTACACAGACAGAAAATGGATTAATTTGTTCTATTAAAAAAAAAGAATAGTAGTTGTATTTTGCAATTATACAACACTTGTATTATTCCACATTTGGATTTTGGTTCTCCTATTTGGAGTCTGTATCATAAACGAGACATAAATTTACTTGAAAAAACACAGTGTAAACTCACTAAATCTATTAGGGGGCTCAGAACACTAAGTTACGATGAAAGAAAGACTGTGTTGGGGTTAATTCCACTGGAATTAAGAAGGAAAAGGGGAGATGTGATGTCTTTCGGATAAAATTCTGAAAAATACAGATCTTATGAAACAATGTGGGTTGAAATATAATTATAGACAAAATAATCTTAGATCTCACAATAGATAGCTAGTTATCCTGTAGGTTAATACAGTCAAGAGACATAATTCTTATACTATAAGATCTATTCGTTATTGAAACTCGTTACCAAGGGAAGTTGTGGAGATACCGACGTTTGAGAACTTCAAACAGAGATTGGATGCTTTATTTTGCCAAACCTTGTTTCACTCATAAACCCACATGGTGTGTAAGATAATTTAATGGGCCATTAGCCTACTTTGTCTATTCTTACCAAGTATTATCACCAAGTAAGTATTACCTCCACTCAGAGGGATCCCAAGGGCTCTAAGCTCCAAAGGAGGAAGCCCTTTTGGCCCCTCTCTGCCCTTGGGGCCAAGCCGTCCTAGCCTCCAGCTGGGCAGCAGGCCCAGGCTTGGCATCCCCAACCAAAGTCAGTTGCTTCGGTTGTCCAGAAACCAGGTGGTCTAGGTCCTGTTGCTTCCTTAGCCAGTCCCTCCTCTGCCTCCAAGCCTGCCCAGTGACAGGATGGGGGTGCCTCCCCCATGCCAGTCTTGACCCTTCTGGGTCCTCCCATAGTGGGCTAGCTCCACAGCTTCCTTTCTGCCTGGTCTGCTGTCACCACAGACAGGTTGGTCCTCAAGGTGGTTGGTCAGGGTCTGCCTCTAGAATTCATGGCTTACCTGCCTGACTCGAGCCTGTGCCCCACAGGAGGACATGGTGTCTGCTGACATGCTGTCAACCCTTCGGGAAGACATTGCCTAGCTCCTCCAGAAGGGGGTAAGTGGCTCCAGTCATGCACCTTCTTCTTGGCACTACCTGGTGCCAGAGCAGACGGGGGGGGTGCTGGCACTCCATCTTAGATCTGCCCGACCTGAACAAATTCCTTCAGTCGTGCACCTTCAGGATGGTTGCTCTGTCTCGGATCATTCCATCTCTGGAGCAGAACATGTGGTTCTGCTCTCTGGATCTTTGGGACACATTCTTCTGTTCCCATCCATCCGTCCCACTGCTGGTTCCTGCGGTTCCATGCAGAAAGAATTCTCTACAAGTGCCAGGTTCTTCACCAAGTGCATTAGAGTGGTGGTAGCCTTCCTGAGACTTTGAGGAGTCTGGGTGTACCCCTACCTGGATGACTGACTTCTAGCAGGTCCCTTCAGGTTGGAGGTGGAGCGGTCCAGGGATCTGGCCCTCCAGACCTGCTTGTCCCTTAGTCTCCTGGTGAATGAGTCCAAGTCATTTCACAGGTGATGTAACTTGCAGAGTCAGGGATTGGCTTCGGGTGGACCAGGCGGAGGCTGTCTCCTCCTTTGCCCAATCATTTCAGGTTGGGCAGTTGCGCCCTGCTCAGGACTTCCTGCACCTCCTGGAATACATGGTGGCATGTACCAGCATGGTCCGTTGGGCCCAGTGGAGAATGTGCTTTCTGCAGTGGGAGCTTGCCCATCAGTGGTCTCCGTGCAAGGGCCACTTTGACCAGCCTGTCACTGTGATCTAGCTGATATGGGACGCCTTCCAGTGGTGGCTAGTCTTGGAACATCTACAGGAAGGGATCCCATTTGTCCATTTGGAGCTGACAGTCACCATCACGTCTGATACCTCCCTGATGGACTTGGGGGTGCCCACCTGGGGGATCAGAGAGTCTACGGACTCTGTACCGCCAAGGAGTCCTGATGCCATTTTAACCTGCTGGAGCTTTGGGTAGTTCAGTTGGTACTGGCAGCCTTTGCTCCACACATTCAGGGTCAGGTCGTTCAGGTTCAGACGGACACCACCACAACCATGTACTACCTCAACAAGCAGGGCGGGGACGCACTCCCTTCCTCTGTGCAGGGAATCTCTCCGCATCTGGACTTTTGTGCTCAGCCTTGAGACCGATCTCTTGGTCACCCATATGGCCGGTGTCTCCAACCAGCTGGCGGACACCCTCAGCCATGTGGTCGAGGCATCTAACGAGTGGCCTCTACATCTGGAGGTAGTACATAGCTTGTACTCCCAATTGGGTACCCCTGTGGTGGATCTGTTCGCCTCTAGGGAGAATGCAAAGCTGATGCTGTATTGTGCCTACCCCCTCAGCACAGAACACTGCAGGGGGATGCCTTCTGGAGGCCCTGGACCCCCAGGCCTCCTCTGTGCCTTCCTTCCATTTTCCTCTTATTCACAAAATGCTGATGAAAGCCAGGAGGGACAAGGCGCAGATGATCCTGGTGGCTCTCGCTGGCCCCGCTAGTTCAGTTACCCCGATCTCCTCCGCCTCAGCAGTAGGCTCCCATGATGTTTCCTCTCTGTCTGGACCTGCTGTCTTGCAGTCAGGGTAAGGTACTCCATCTGGACCTTCAGTCCCTGCTCTTAACAGCCTGGTTCCTGAGCGGCTAGAGTTCCAGGCTTTTGGTCTCTTCAAAGATGTTCTCACCATGGTCAAGGCTTCTCAGGAGGAATTGACCCAAAAATGCTGTGCCTTCAAATGGAAAAGGTTCTCCATTTGGTTTTGGGGCAAGGGGGACTGATCCCTTGTCTTGCCCAGTGGTTTGCATTCTCGATTACCTTTGGTCCCTCTCCCAGTTGGGCCTCTGGTCAACAACCCTTTAGCTGCCAATTTTTGCTTTCTTTACATGAGGACAGTTGTCTCTGGGTTTAAATCCAGAGTCTTTTACTGCTGTGGCCCACTGGCTGCAGTCAGCCCCCAGGAGCACTCCGATTGGCTCCATATAGGTCTGCACTGTTAAAGTTTGATTATATTGTGCTAGATTATGTTTTCTGTTAAAACTGTCTTGTTTGTATTTTATAGCTGAAGTTTTCTGATTTAATGTAAATGCCTGTATTGTGTTCCTCATAAGACCAGTAGCGATCTCAACTCAGGCCTTTGAAACCCCCCACATCACCTTTTTACGCTAGTATTGTGTTTTAAATAACCCTGTTATTGCTCGCTCAGACTTGGAGGCACCTTGCCTAACATTTTGGTGTTCAACACCCCGTTTAAGTCAGTCTGCATTTCTTTTAGCTCCACGAGCAGCCACACCCTCTGACTTTCTTATTTAATTCTCCTCTGCCTTCTCTTGCCAGGTAGTCTGAGAGCCACAGCCGTGGTTCTCTGATGAACCGACCTGCCAGACTGCCACCCGCAGTCCAGGTGTGAAGCCACCAGCCCCTCACAGAAATGCAGGAATGGACTTGCCTCAGGGACTGATTACCTCCAAGAAGGGAGCCCTAGCTGCCAATTTTTTTGCCCAC
This sequence comes from Neoceratodus forsteri, assembly GCA_016271365.2. Lineage (NCBI taxonomy): Eukaryota > Metazoa > Chordata > Ceratodontiformes > Ceratodontidae > Neoceratodus > Neoceratodus forsteri. Next base: position 59,851,103 of record CM028129.1, read on the forward strand.
CTACCTACCTGGTCCTGATTAAATGCACATAAGCCCTGCCCCGGCTTTCTAGCTCACTGCTACTGGCTATTGCCAGTCACGCCTCATTGGTTATCTAGGCCTTAATTTTCACTGGTCCCCCATCCTCCCACAGGAACCATTCATTTCCCTGGCCCTCTCAAGGAACTGTTGCAAATCCTGTATTTATTACTGGTAAAAGGAAATATCTCTATGTTAAGAATGCCATCTGCGCCTATCCTTCTCTATAGTTGCCTTACATTACTAAGTTATGCTCTACCCAAAATTTCGGTTTGCAACTCGGACAAAGGCCAGTTTCCGTCCTCTATCATCTACCAAGATATAGCTTCCCATATTAGACCATGGCATCCTACATCAGGGATGTCTCCTCTGTGGTCATGCCCCTCCTCCCACCAGTCCATAACTATAGAACACGTGCAGTTCCCAAGGATGGTATCGGCCCTATCAGTTCTCTGTTTTATCCCTAGCAAATGGCAATCCTGCCCTTAACACAGCCACTGCTAAACCAATGTATGCAAGAAGGAGTAACAAAAGACTATTTAGCAGGCTAAGACACCACCTTAAACTACTACTGCTTCTCCTACTCTGTTCAGGAAATGTTGAATTAAACCCAGGCCCAACTATTTCTCTGCACGCCCCTGCAGACCTCCCTCAATATAAAGGGATTAGCTTTCTCCATATCAATGTCTGTAGCTTGCTAAAGAAGATTGACTCTATACAGACCTGGGCTCTACATGCATCTCCTGATTTCTTCATGATAACTGAATCCTGGCTCACACCCTTGACCCCGGACAAATCTATCAACGTACCTGGATATACCATCTACCGCTGTGATAGACTGACTAGAGGGGGAGGGGTTGCAATATATGTCAAAAGCAAATTCATAGTCTGTCTTTGACTGTACCTCAAAGGCTAAGGAATTTGAATGCCTGGCTCTAAAATTCACTTTCCAGCGAGAAATCACTCCTTATGGCATCATGCTACCGACCACCGTCTGGTGGCTGGGCACTTCTGCCACACCTTCAAAACTTTCTTGACTCTGCTAATACTGAGTGTATTCTAATGGGGGATTTCAATCTAAATTGGAATGATGACAGCTCTAAGAAATTGAAGGATCTATGTGATGTTAATGGTCTGTTACAAATGGCAACTGCTATAACCAGACCTAACAGAATAAACCCTGAGCGCAGCACCCTCCTGGACCTTATGCTAGTAAACAAACCTCACAATATCTCACATACTGGAGTATTCTTCAACGGTATAAGCGACCATTGCGCTACTGCCTGCATCAGACATCCTTCCCAAATAAAAACAGCCTCCAAATTCAAACTGAAAAGATGCCTGAAAAAGTTCTGCCAGTACACTTTCCTGAAAGATCTAAGCAACATTCGTTGTCACGATTTCTATCTAGCCCCCACCTTTAACGAGGCATTTAACATCTTTCACAGCCTTTTACAGGGGCTAATAGACAAACACACCCCACTAAGACTGATCAAATCAAAAAATAAAACTCCTGGCTGGTTCTCTCCCATCCTGAAGAAGGCACTTAGGGATAGGGACTACTGGTGGAAAAAAACGAGAAAATCCCACCGGGCAGTTGGTTAGCATTCCATACCACTAGAATGCTTTTCCAAACTAATTAGGTCAGAAAAAGCTAGGTACTTCCAAAAGAACTAGAAGACAATAAAAACAACTCTGCCAAATTTTGGAACATCCTCAAAGAAGTCGAGGTCAGTCCTGCAGCACCCTTCCAAACAAAATTGTGTCTGTTGGTACCACCTATACGGACAAAGCTGATATACTAGAAGTTTAATGATTACTTTGCCACTGCAGGCTTGCCTTGACACCTCACCTATCAGCAAACTTAGCCCGGCAAGAGACTACACTGTTGGCTTCACTGATAACCACAACCATAACCAACCGCATCCCACCCCCTTCAGCTTCCTCACAATTACGTTCAAGCAAGTGGAGGACCTCCTCCTTTCTCTGGATACAAAAAAGATTGTGGGTGCAGATAATATTGAACCTTACTTCCTAAAACTTGGCCATACCTATCTGACTGCCCCCATTACACACTTATTCAACACCTCTCTGACTCAAGGTGAGCTAACTGTCTCATGGAAAACTGCCCACATCCTGCCATTATTCAAGACTGGGGATCCGAGTGATCTGAACAATTACCGGCCTATTTCTATACTATCTGTCCTCTCTAAATTACTTGAAAAAATTGTCAACATCCAACTTGGAGAACATTTGGATTCACAAAAGTTGCTAAACCCGGCTCAGTCCGGCTTCACAGCCAAACACAGTACAGTATCGGCTCTTGTCAAAGTAACTACAGACTGGCAAATGGCCTTGGACTCTAAGAAGCATGTATTTGCCCTCTTCCTTGATCTAAATAAGGCCTTCGATACTGTGGATCATACCATCATGCTTACTGCACTGAGGTAACATCGGACTTGATAGTTCTGCCATTAAATGGATCACCAGCTACCTAACCAATAGGTTACAACAAGTCAAAGCCATAAGAGATCTGTCCCACAAAAATCCTTATTACGAGAGTCCCACAGAATCTACGTCCTGGAGCCTATCCTCTTTGCAATATACATCAATAATCTGGACTGCTGGCTGGGCACAGCCAATGTCACTTATTAGCAGATGATACTGTACTCTATTCACAAATTCATCCTTGGATTTGGCCCATAGTACTTACAGAAAGACTTAAGTCACCCTTCAATACAACCATATCACTCATAAGCTCCTCCTCAATGCCAAAAGACTAAAGCAATGATTCTCTCACCAAAGTCTACTTCCGGATGTCCACATATCGCACAGATCCGAACACTCTTAGATGAACCCCTTGAAGTAGTTGATGCCTTTAAATACCTAGGGTTCTGGCTAGATAACAAGCTCAACTTTCTGTGCCACTTAAATGAAACCTCGAAAAAACTAAGACAGCGATTAGGTTTATTCTATCGCATTAAACACTTACTTACGTTAGAAGCCAGAATGAGACTAGTACAAACTACATTCCTACCTATACTGGACTACGCTGACATCCTTTACAGTCCTTGCCCATCAACGATGCTAAACAAACTGGACACCCTTTACCACCGGGCTTTAAGATTTATCCTAAATCTACCCCGTGGTACACATCACTGTCTTCTATACTAGGTTTCGAGATGGACCTCGCTCTCAACTAGGAGGAAAAGGAATGCTCTCCTCTGGCTTTTTTAGAGCATTATCTGATAACCTCCCTGCATACATCTCGAACCTCTTCAAATGGGGTAAAGGTTCCTACGGCCTGAGACGCTTCTCCATAATCTGCTTCCAGACTCCTAGAGTGAAAACTACCCTTGGCTCGGCAGCAATCAGCTTCTCACTTTCAACACTTTGGAACACTGTGCAAGACTCATTAAAATTATCCTCACTTCCAAGCATTTTCACATTCAAAGCTTTATTAACGGATTATCTGAAGGAGTCATGCAACTGTTTCAGACGCCTATGACCCCTAAGCCCTGGGTACCACTCTCAAATCCTACGCCTAAGTATCTCATCCACCCCACATTCCTAACAGCAGAAACCTAGGACCTACAAGCCTAGTTCCCTTAATCTGAGATAGCCCTGCCTATTCTCTACCTTTTACTTTTTCTGGCCTCCCTCTTGGCTGCCTACTCTTTCACCCCAATTTCTACCCTATTTCTTAATACCTCCTTATTTTTTTTATCATTTAGGTATGAGCTCTTACTTGGCGGAGACTATATGGGATTGTTGTCTCTTCTCATTCCAGTAAAGCTCATCATTATGTACCTTTGCATGTTAATTATGTTGACCGGTATTTATAGGCCCATATTGACCGGCACCTTCATAATGTTTTTTTTTTTGTTTGGTTTTTTTTGCACCACTCTTCACCATAATTATAATCTTATGAAGTGTACTGTATTGTATTAATGCCCAGGACCACCTTGAAAATGAGCGTGCTCAATGGTGTTTATGTCTGGTTAAATAAAGTGATTGATTGATACTGGGCACAGGCTGAAGTGTCATTGGTGGTGCAGGAGAATATGGTCTGGTGCTTTTTCAGAGGCCCCTCCGGTGTATAAACCACCATCACCACCTTGAGACTTGTTTCTGGAGTTGGCAAAGCTCATGGCCGAGCCATTCAAACCAATGCACAGGTGTGCCGTGTCTCACCTATCATGGAAGACTGCCTTCTTGGTGTCTATCACGTCAGCCAGAAGGATCAGTGAACTTCAGGCACTCTTGGTGGAGTCTCCTTACCTGGTCTTCCACAGAGACAAAGTCCCCCCCCCCTCCAAATTCAAAGTTCCTCCCCAAGGTTGTGGCTGAGTTTCATCTTGACCAGGTGATCAGTCTCCCAGTGTAATTCACCAGTCACACTTCAGAGACCGAGCACAGGCTCCATACTTTGTCCCTGCAGAGAGCGATTGCCTGTTACAAGCAGCGCATGGCTGTAGTTTATGGAGAGGTTTGCCAGGTCTTTATCACCTATGCTGAAGCCACGCCTGGCAGATTAGCAGCTAAACGGACAATTGGCAGGTGAATAGTCTCCTACATCGACCTCTGCTATATGTTGGCTGGTAGGGAGCCTCCCATAGGGTTATGGGCTCATTCCACCCATCATACTGCTGCCTCAGTGGCTGCTTCCAGGGGCATCCCTATCCAAGAAATCTTCAGGGCTGCTACCTGGGAGTCGGCACATACCTTCACTTCCCATTACCACATCGACCTTGAGTCACACCGGGATGCTGGTTTTGGGGCCTCAGTTCCCTAATTTCTTTTCCCTAAGTAGGGTGTGTGCGCCTTGTACCCACCTCCTTGGAGAACGGCTAGGAGTCTGCCAGAAGTGTGGATAGTACATCATATCCAAGTCCCAAGAAAAACAGGTCGCACCTGTAACAGTAGATCTTCAAGGGGGATAATCTCTTGCAGCAGGTAATACACTTGGGTTATAGCCAGAGGGCGCTGTTCTGCATGGCAGACTTTCCTAGCAGTCTTTGCCTAGGGTCGCCCACAGTGACCTCATCACTGTGTGACTATATAAGAGTGGGCGGCCCCAGGCATCCTCGGTTCCTCAGTAAATTTTTTTTGCCGTCTTCAGCCTGCACAGCAGCATTTTCTTTCCAGTGCATGCCTCTACTGCCTCTGCCCCATCCTCTGTCCTACTGCCTCCTTCGGTTTCACTTGCTGGTTCAGTGCTACCGCTTCTGAACCCTGCACTTGGGATTTTCATCCACTCCAAGGCTGTTTACCACCTGCCTTGCAGTAGTGCCTGTGGAGATCTGGGGTCATGCTCCCTACATCTTCCCATACCTGGATGATTGGCTTTTAATGGCAGACTCATAGGCCTCTCCTTCTTTCTCCCAACGAGCCCCTCTGACTCAATTTAAAGCCTAGAGGATTACAGTAAATTGGCTTTCCTCTCTCCCGATCCCCACCCACCGTCTCCAATTCGTAGTAGTAGTCTTGGACACCACTGCAGGATGGGGCCTACTTACCAGAGGACAGTCAAACTTCATTTATGTCCCTGGACATTCAAACTCAAGAGGCACAATATTTATCAGTAAGACAACTACTTTTTAAGACATATGGCAATGGCCATCTCAAAGACTGGTACCCATGCAGCACTATGCATATGGCTTTGACCAATACGCTCTACAAAGTCAGTGGCATCAAAACTCCCAATTTCTTCGAAGCTTGAGTTTGGGTCCCTCTACACCTCCGCACTACCTTTCATTGGTGACCCTGCTGACCCCACGTTTCTCGGGGTGCCCCTTTCAATTCCTGCTGCATCACAAACATTAATTACCAAGACTTTCCCGATGGCTGAGTGCACATGTTGGTCCATTCAAAGCTCTAGGACAATGAGTCCCAGGCTCCACCTCATTCCATGTAAATCTATTCAACATGAGAAAAATGCAGCTTGTCCTCCGGGACCTTCTGTCCATTTCTGAAAAACGGGGACTTCCTATGGCTATCCTGTCCCTCACTTGGACAGGATTTCCCTATCATCCCTCCCTTACCCCGTCCTGTACAGTACACTAATTTAAGTTGCGCCTGGCACTGGCCCCGATGATCCTTATTGCTCCCTGTGGCATGGGCAGGTTTGTCTCCCATTACTAAAACACTTAACGGTGGCAAACCCACTGGTGTTGCCCATCAGACCAGATCTGATACAGGCAGGTTACTCCACCCTACTCTGGATTCCTTCCACCTCCACGAGTGGCTCCTGCAGATGCTTTTTATATTTCATCTCCAGGTCTTCTAGCAAATGGTGAACATTCTGCTGGCATCTTGCAAACTTTCTACCAGACAAACCTACAACTTAAAATGGTAAATTTTTTTTTTTTTTTTTTCATATGGGCTACTTCTCGGCCCATGGACCCTTTTTTCATGTCCAGTGCTACAAGTCTTGGAATGTTTATTCTTACTTATGGCTATGTGCCCGAGCTACTCTTCCATTGGGATTCACCTGACCTTCATCCCAGCCTTTCATGAACCACTTGGAAGACCACCTGATTTACCAACATCACTTGGCAACAGTGTTTTTTCTTGGGGGGAATGTTACATCTCCAGCCCAATTAGATATCCTACTCCATAGTGGAGCCATTACTTGTCCTTATGGATAATTTACTTTTAACCAAGTGCGACCTTTGATTTTCTTTCACTGAATTCTCTGTTTATTCTGGTGGTGACTTCTGCCACGTGTCTTTATAAGCTTTAAACTCTGAGGTACAGATAATCTTACCTTACGTTCTACAAAGACGATGTCCTTACGCCTCAACCCCTCCTTTTCCCGACAGTGGTTTCGGTACATCCTCTGAGCTACCTGTTATTGCCCTGAACTTTCCAGTCTGGGGGTATCACTTCTACACACTTTCAATTAATACAGGGTGCTCAGATTCTACTATTCAAAACATTACGCCACTCAGAATGACAACAGACTTCTTTGTCTCCTTCGTCTGCTCTGGGGAAAGGCTCCCTGTTGCAAAACACTCCCTTTTCACGTGGCTGGCTAATTGCATTATGTTCTACAAGTACAACAAACTACCTGACCCTGTCCTTGCACACTCTGAGAGCCATAGCTGCTACAGCTACTTTCTTTATGGGAGTGTCCATTACAGATGCATGTAATGTAGCCATGTGGTCCACATTCCATACCTTCACGATAATAGCCTCCCGCCACCACACAGCCTTAACCTGTGCAGTGGGTCCTTTTATTATACTCCTCCACCCTTCTGATATTACTGCTTGGGAGTCATCCCAAGTGTATTACCTGCTGCAAGAGATTATCCCTGTGGAAGATAGTACAGTTGCATACCTCCCGTAACAGTAGATCTTTGAAGGGTTTCTCTTGCAGCAGATGCGTTCCCTCCCTCCTTCCCCCTTCCTTCTCTAAGAGAATAAATTTGTTACATCCTCACATATGTAAGAGGAAAGTTCCTAGGGCACCTCGGTTCGCATATCAGCGAGCTGAAGCCGGCAAAGGAACCAAGGATGCCTGGGCCTACCCACTCTTATATAGTCACACAGTGATGAGGTCACTCTGTGGGCGTCCCCTAGGCAAAGACTGCTGGGAAAGCCTGCCGTGCAGAAGAGCACCCTCTGGCTATAAGCCAAGTGTATTACCTGCTGCAAGACCTACCCCTCAAAGATCTACTGTTACGGTAGGTATGTAATGTGACGCTTGGCCAGCTGGTTATGATTGTTCTATGATTTTGTAATATAAAAATGTAGTGTGTGATTGTCTGTCATGAGACATCCTGTGCTCCTGGGATGACACCCCCCCAAGGTTTCAGCTACAGGATGTTAACCTGAAACCAGGAGTAATTAGACTAGACATAATTCAGGGTCTCCTGTTTATCTGACTTAATTGGAGCTGACCAGCTGCCAGGATATAGGGATCGTAAACTTTTATGGCGCTTTAGAGGTTGCATTTTATGGCCTCCTGCCTTTGAAACTGGGAAAAGGTAAGAATATACCCAAGGTCTTTTATAAAGTTTTGGGGTTCATTTTGGATACCTGATTAGGTGCCCTTAGGCGAAAGATGTCTGGTATCCCCCGAAGAGCAGATTATCTGAGCCTGTACATTTGGGTACTGTAGCATAAGGTTCACAGTTTGAATCCCCCCAGAACTTGAGACTAAATGTGATTCGGACCCACAAGCAGACAGGAGGGTTACGCTGTTCTGTTACCTGTTTGCAATACTGCACTCGGAGGTTGGCACAGTGGGAGCAGAGGGCCTGACCTGCTGAGTGGGTTTGTGACACGTAACTGTACTTTCTAGGAGTGCTATATGATGTACATCCACATTGGCCAACCCGATCTCCCCTGGCAAGTGGCACCGATTCTTCCTTCCAGCAGATAAGATATGATGTCACAGGGCAGTGCTAAGGGAGTTACCACCCAGGTGGGTGAGAGGAGCCAGCTTGAAGATGTTCTAGCAAGTCTTAAAGGGAGAACACTGTCAGAACTGTGGACGTACATCATGTACCACTCCTAGAACTACTGTTACAGGTGAGTAACCTGCTTTTACTTGCCATGTCCACCATGAAAAATATTCAACATTTTGGTGTGGTGTGCTATACTGGCATCCTCAGAAACCAGCGCTAGCATCATCCTAATGCATTAACAGTGTGAATCTAGTACATACTGTTAAAAAGTACAGGTAACAACAAAAGAGATTAACACTTACTAGTGGCAGCCATCTTTAATGGCCTGAATCATTATATTACAAAGTTAGTAGTAAAAGCTGTTTGGCTGGTCCAAGAGACTTGAAAATATAGTAATACAGCTGAGGATGCCAGAAATACATTACTGCTAAAAAAAAAAAAAAAAAAAAAAGATATGACAACATATGATTTAATTTGCTGACAAACTGTTACTGCCCTTTTCAGTTTTTCATTTCCTTGTGGTCTAGTTATTGTTGACAATGGGCGAAGGAGTGTAAGCATTTGCAGTGTGTGACCCCAACCGTTGCTGCACTCTGGTGTGCGTCCATTTCATCACTCACAACCATAGCCTGCTAGCACAGGCAAATGAGGCCCTCGCCTACTGGTCACTTGTGCTATGTTCTTCTTCTTTTTTTTTTTTCTTTCTCCATAAAGCTTTTTCCTCCAGGTGACATGTGCAGGCAGGCTGTCAGCCCTGTCTCTGCTCCCATCGACTAGTAGCCACCTCCTCACTGCCCACCGCTTTCAAGTTCCCCATGGATTGTCCCACATGGCAGGGCCAGGAGAGGGCATACTAACTCCCAGAACACGCATCCAGAGCTGGTCTGTGTGCTCTCAGGTGGTGGCATGACTCGATGAAAATCAGATGGGGCTTCACAGAGACCATACGTCTTTTCCTGTTTTCCGTCCCACCTATCCCTGCCACAAACAGGCAGGCAGTAGTGCATGCAGTGTGGAAACTCACTGGGAGAAGAGAGTAGCCTGTTAGTCAGTCCCCTCTCCCCCCGCCCAGGCTGGCCCTCAGCACTGGAGTCCATTCCTGAACCCATGTCACTGGCATGGGGGCATCTAAAGTGCTCAGTGCCTCAGCACAGTGTGTTACTGTGCTGGCTGACTATGCATGTGTCTTTAGGCTTATTTAAAGTTAGAACTGGACTTCTCGTTGAAGGGGTAGTAGCAGTATACTTGTAAGAGATAACCTTTACAGGCCCAAGTAAACTTACTGTTGAATCTCTTCTTCTAGTATCGTCTGGAAACCTTCACAGAATCCAGATCAACTGAATGGGCTAATGAACCGTATACAGGTAGGGAGTGTATTTTTTTTTTTTTTTTTTTAAATTAGGGCAGCAGTGAGCATGCTAAATTAAAGTTAATACCACACTGAGTGATTTACTGATTATTATTAGATATTGAAAACACAACTGAGACTTCTTGTTCCGTCTTGCTCAGAATCCATTTCTAAATGAGTAAGGTGAGGTTGAGTGGATTAAGACACAGATCCTTATTTTGGGGGTCAAACTTTAAATGTTGTGAGGGTTCCAACACTGCTGCCACCTCCTGAACACTCCATGGTATTACAGTCTCATCTTGCATCTCATGGGACTCTGGATTGGAACTTCTTAAACTCCCTCCTTCAAGGTTCACAGCAGGCCCCTGTGTACTGGTGTTCCTTCTCTTTAAAAGATGCTCCTCCCTGCACTTTTTTCACTCCCTTGAGGTACTTATAGATCTCAATCATGTCCCCTCTTGCACTCCTCTCATCCAGGGAGTACATGCCTGGCTCTTGCCGTCTTTTGTTGTATAGCTTCTCGTGAAAATCCTGTAACATTTTAGTAGCCCTCCTCCGAACTGCCTCCACCCTGTGGATGTCCTTCAAGAGATGCGGCCTCCGGAACTGGATGCAGTACTCCAGGTTGGGTCTCACCAGTGAGCAATGCAGACAGCATCACCTCCCCTCTCCTGCTGGAAATAGAAACATAGAAATTGAAGGCAGGTTCGGACCGCTTGGCCCACCCAGTCTGACCATTTTACCTACTGACTCTGATACCGCAGACCCTACTCGAACTCCGGCAAAGCCCTCCTTTCTCTAACCCCTGAGGTTCCCTTATGCCCTATGCTATGCATTCTTGAATCCCATTACAGTTTTGCCCCCACCATCTCTGCTGGGCTGTTCCAGGCATCTACTCTTTCTGTGAAGAAATACTTCCTCACGTTTCCCTAGTCTACCCCCAGCTTCATAGCATGCCCCTTGTTCCGAGCATCTTTTTTCTGAAAACGCCCCCTGCATCTTTATTTATATCCGTGTGGTATTTGAAGGTCTCTGTCATATCCCCTCTTTCCCATCTTTCTTCCAGATTCCCTTCCCTATCTATCCCAACATCTGGGTCACCTTGCCTACTGCCCTGCCACCTTAAGATCATTAGCTAGGATCACCCTAAGGTCCCTCTCTCACTTGGCAACTGTAATTACCTCCCCTATCTTATGTACAGTCCCAGGGTTACCCCAACCCAAGTGCATAACTTTGCACTTTTTGGCATTGAAACCAAACTGCTACTCCCTATACCACTCCAAGAGTTTCTCCAGATTCCTTTGCATTCATCCCCTTCTGGGAGTCAATGCTGCTGCAAATTTCTGCGTTTGCCACTAGAAGACACACCTTCTCTTTCCGTTCTTCAGCAATGTCACTTATGAAGACACTGAAGAGGAAAGGGCCTGGTACCAATCTGTTTGGTACTCCATTGGTCACTCTCTCCTGTCCTCTGAGTGACTGCTGTTCACCACCACACTTTGTCTGCTGTTTCTCAACCAGTTTGATGCCCAGCTTACCACCTTCTTCCCAGCTCCCAGGCTGCTTTATTAGCCTCCTGTGTGGTACTGTGTCAGAGGCCTTACTGAAGTCCACGTAAGCCACGTGCACTGCCCTCCCCTGATCCACTTCCCTAGTCACCCAGTCAAAGAAATCTTTGAGAACTGTTTGACATGACCTCCCCCATGAAGCTGTGTTGTCGATGGTCTTCAGGTACTCCATCAGTCTGTCCTTCTGCAGGGACTCCGTCAACTTCTCCGCTGCTGATGTAAGACTGACTGGTCTGTAATTGCTAGCCTCCTCCCTGCTGCTGCTCTGGTGCAGAGGGACCACATCGGCCCACCTCCATTGCTCTGGATCCCCGTCTCTAGTGAGGTGCTAAACAGCATTGCCCGAGGGGAGAAAAGCACCATATATTAGGCATGTGTTTGTCTGTGTGATTGTATATGCCATAAGAATTTTCAGCTCATGCATTCCATGCAAACATTCTGTGCTTCTGGGGGGCGGGGTACATTCTGTTTAAGGAAAACTTAAGCAATAAACCATGACAGGGTGTGGGTGATGCTGGGTTTACCCATGCCTAGTGTGGCAAACCATGCCAGGCATGGGTAAACCCCCGCTTTACCTACACATTGTCATGGTTTATTATGATTATACAATTGGCAGAGACAAAAAGTTAAAGGAAAAAATATTGTATTTTTTTAAACTTTTTTTTTTTATTGCTTTTCAGAGGCATATCCTTCCTCTATATATAAAATAGTCCTGCGTAGCTAGGTGAACAGATTTCTGTGCATGCGCAGTGATGTTTTTTTTTCATTCTCGGCCCAGTGCTTTCGTGTGGCTGGGTAACCTTTGTTAGCGCGGTCTCTGGCTCCACTTTACTTTGTCCTGGCTCCCTTTTTGTTGGAGAAGCCAGTATTACCTTTTGGTGTGGCCGCATGGTGCAGTTTAAATAGTGGAGCAGTCTTCGTTCATGCGCAGTGTGCTTATGCGTGAATGTGTTGCTTCTCAGCCCTCTTCCAGTTTGGGCAGGGGAAATACATTTTTTTATTGTTGTTGTTTTTACCCTCTCTGTTTTGCCTGCAGAACTATGAGGGAGCGTTGTGAGAGCATGCTGAATGGCAATGGCCGCAGGTGGACTAGCCCTACTAGTCCTCACTTTTGCAGTTGGGGGACTGGAGGTCGAAGACCTCGGCACCAGTCTCCACTTCACTAATGCTTACTAGTAGCACTAGTCACTTCAGGATTGTGAACTGCTAGAGAGAGGTGGGTGTTGGACTTGTGGCATGCTCAAAATTGGGAGTGGGGGCTTGCACAAATACTGCACTTTGCTAGTGTTAGTTCATTTTGAGTTTCTTTTTACCACAATCTCGGTGACAATCAAGATGGTGTCTGGTGGGAGCGTTAAAATTCAATCGGACTAATTCAGCTTGTGGTAATGTGCATCGGAAGGTAGCTGGCACCTCTTTCCATTGGTAATGCTAGGGTTTACCACGGCAAGAAGGTGCCAGCTAGCCAGTCAGATTCCTTTAATTTTAAAGCCATTGTGTAATGCAGAATATTGAATTTGCATGTTCCATGGTAAAAAAGCAGACGACCTTCTGCATGTGTAGAAAGACTGATGACTGGCAGGTAGAAACCATCTGTAGAAGGACTGTTTACTTTTCTAACTAATATTGTGTAGTGTTTTTCCTGTCTTTTTTATCTTTTAGAGACTTTTTTTTTTAATTTGCTCAACCTGTTTTCTAAGCACAAGACCCTTCAAGAGAGCAGGATAACGGAATATTGGTGAATACCTGAACTTCCAGGGACTGTAAGGCCCTCCACCTGCAGCATTGGGCCTCATCACACATCTGGCCATGTGGGTATCCACCAGTACCCTGAACCCTGTCGGGTCTTGCTGCTTAATAGGTGTTTCTCAAGCTTATTTACAAGGCTTTGTTGTTACACAAAGCCCTGTAAGTGAGCAGTCACATTGACTCACGGGTTGTCACCACTATGTAATGCTTTGTAAATACGTATCCGTTAAAGCGATTTTCACTCACGTATTCCGGTAGCTGATGTCTGCCATAGCCTTACCAGCCACTTTTAATTATTTTATTTTAATTCATTTTATTTGTGGAAAGGATCATAATATGTCTCGAAGCCGGTGGCCAGCTGATCCCTTCCACTTCCTAATAGCGCTGACACTCCCCCACGCTCAGGCACGTAATGCCGTGTGATCAGGAACAGTGAGGGGTGTGCCCCATTGAAGTGAATGGGGCTCCATTTTCCTGCCATTTTTATACATAAGAACGGCCATTTGGGAGAATAATAAAGGCCATCGCTCGACTAACAAGGACCAAAGCGGAAAAAATGTCTCTCGGCTCTGAACCTCCCCAACCTTTATAGCCAGAAAGGCGGCTGCAATGCCAGAAAAGAAGAATATGGCTCTGCAGCAGTGCACAGCTTCTGCATTTGAACGCAGGTCGGTGGCGGTGCAGAGTGAGCGGAAGCAGCGATGTAGACAGCGGTGGTGCAGGTAAGTTTCATATAAATACACCTTTAGTCCCTTTGCGCAACTCCCTGATATGAGGGGAAAAAAATCTCCACTCCTGCAAAATGCTATTCTCAGCATTTTATTCACATGGGCAGCACTTTTCCTTTTTCCTTGCAGCTGCAGACAAAATGCTATGCCTTCTGATACCAGGCCAGGGTGGGACAAATCAGCTGGCCAGGCGGCCAGTGGCCAGTAAAAACCTACCAGATTTTAAAACTACCAGCCAACTGGCAACCTACCCATGAAGTGATATTTGAGCCCTTAAAAATGATGACCACTGAAAATATTAATTTAGCTACCAGATTTTGAAAGCTAGTGGCCAAACATACCACTAGCCTACAAATTAATTTTTCCCTCTGTGTACCAGGAATAGCATTTTTCCTCTGCTGTACAAAACAGTTTGCCCAGCTGCTGCCGACTGTGAAAAGAGTTACAAAGAGTCCACCTTTCTGAAAATTGAGCACAGTTGGAAAAAAGTGTGCAATTGCACAAGGAAACTGTCCCTTGTGTAACTTTTTTTGTCTCAAATTTTCGCGATATGGCTGCTGTGTTGTGTGCTGAAGCCCAGCATGAGGTAGCATTAACAGGCTACAACTGTTTTAGGAAGGATGGGGGAGGTGGTGGGGTTCTTATGTACTGTATGTCCGATCTGACCTGAACTCTACTGAGATTATCTTGTCTGGTCCTGGCCCCCAAGTAGTGGAATCATTATTTCTCTCCCTGACCCTGGGATCTTACTTACTTACTACTTGCCAGCAGGAACAGGCCACATGCTCTATCAAGTCTGCTAGAGTGTGGAGCTAGCCACCCCACTTTCTGCAGCTGCCCCTCCCATCACTCCCCACCCCACACACACAGATGAATGCCAACTGACCTTGAACCAGATTAAGCTGTTGGTGGTACTTTTAGTGAATGGGGGAAATTTGCCCAGGACACTAATTCCCCTACTGCATTGCTGACAGTAGGGGAGCTGCCGGCGTCTGCATGCAGAATGGCAGACTGTGCTCAGCCTTTGACCGAGAAGGACGTTTTGCTGAATGGTAGACCGGAGGATTCTTGTGAGTTGCGCAAGCTAGCTATGCCTCAGGACCCCGTTTGTCAGAATGAGTTACCTCAGGAGCTTGGCGCTGATGTGCACGGTGTGACCGTGCAGCGGGAGTTCTTGGTGTTACTTCATTTTTGGAGAAACTCTCTGGAGACATACCTGTCGTTGCGTCTCAAGCATAATTTCCTGAGGCTGTTCCTGGTTGTAGCAGAGCTTTCGTTACGGCTCCTCTGACTGGCCCAGCTGATTGTCACACTCTGCATACTGAGAGGGCTCCACAGTTGAGTCAGACGGCTGACGCTTCTCGCGCTGGAATGCAGAAGCATAGGGCTGCTGACATGGCCTTCCCTATCACTGACTGGAGCAAGGAGTCTGCTTTGGCTGATGCTGGATGGGTTCTAAAGGATAGACATTGGCTTCCAGATTCTATCTGGGTTTCCTTTATGCCTGAGTTGCCGCAAGTTCAGGGGGCCCCTGTTCAACGAGAGGAACCATCAGTTATGACTCCACTGACTTCAGGTGAACATCTTGACTCTGATACTGCTTTTCCAGATGGTACTGATGCTGAGACAGGGGCTGGGAATGAACTACCTCATACTTCTCCCTCTCCCTCCCCTCGTAGGGACCAGTTTCAGTCCAGACCACGTTTTTCTGACCTCTTTTGGAATAATAAGCTTGAACCAGCCCCTAGGCATAACGCAGTGCGTTTACACTGTAGAGGGGGTCTTCAGAAGCACCTAGATAGATTTTATGTGGCCTGAAGGCTTCTAAAGAATTCTATGAATTTCCAGGCTTCTGACGTTTATGCTCTCATTAATATCAGGGGAGAAGACACATTTGATGTCGGCTTCAAATCCTTTGCTGGCCTCGATAAATTCTGGCTAAAATATGAGACTTTGAAATCTACACCACTTTGGACTACTTTTTGGGCTATTCCCATTAGCAAGCCTCTTTTCATGACTGTGAACATTATGTTCCGTAATGAGGGGGTTAATGTCGGGGATATTCTCTTCTGGCTGGAGAGCAAATGTACTGTGCTAGGTCCCTCTGAACCCATTATTGATGGGGAGGGATTTAGACTGGGAGTTGGAAATTTAAAACTAAGTTGCATATTGTGGGGGATACTGTACAACATATCCCAAATATTTTTTTCTTGGGGAAAGACAGGGGGGTCTGTTTTTATCCGGGACAACCCAAGGCCTGCTACAAGTGCAGTAGCACTCAACTCTTAAGTAGTGCCTGTGATAAAATTAAATGTGCATTATGTGAGGAACTGGACCATAATAGCGGGACTTGTCGTAACATTTTTCATTGCAATCTTTGTGATGCACAAGGCCACACCTATCACCAGTGTCGATATGCTGGGGAAAAACAAGCAAGGGGGTCTGGATAAGGAAACCTTGAATCAGAGGCCCAAGACAGATTTAGGCCTAGACCAGAGGATGATGGTACCCCTGAAGCAGGTCCCTTCCCCACAACCCCTCCAGGTTCCTCCGGGCCTCAGCCTTCGAACCCTGATCCCTGCCCTGATGATTCCACTACCACGCAGTCTGCTGCGGATGTCGGGGTGGGACAGTCAGGGGGGGTTTTCATGCCCCCGCTCCCCCTGCTTCTGAGTTTCAGATGCTTCACCCCAAGCGGGTTACTAGGTCCCATGTCAGAAAACTTACTCAGGCAGTTGGAGTTCATACACAGAACACCTTTCAGGTTCTACAAGACCAGGATGGTGATTCTGAGTCGGACATCTCTATCAGGTCAGGGGCAGCTTCTGAAATGGAGTGCGACGATGAGGGTGGGCCTGACTTGTTAGAGGCTAAGAAAAAATCTGGTCGTAAAAGAAAGAAAGATAAAACTTGACCTTGTTTCTGGCTTCCTTGAAACTAGTTTCCCTCAACACCTGTAGCATTAAGAATTATAAGAAGCGTTTGGGTTTTTTACATTTTTGTAGATCCTTAGCTACAGATATTATTCTGCTACAGGAAACTAGATTCACTTCCTTATTTGATATAGTGCAGACTAAAAAGTTTTGAGTGCATGGCCCTTCCTTTTGGTCATTTGGAGCTGATGCTGCTGATGGGATTGGGATTCTTTTTTGTCACACACAGGTGCAAGTGATTAGATTAGTGAACATTGTTCCTGGCAGGGCACTGCTTCTGGACTGTAATTTTAAGGGGTGTTCTCTATGACTGATCAACATTTATGCCCCACAAGTCGAATCTGCAAGGATTGACTTATTTCATGATATTGCACAATACCTATTTACCCCAAGGTATATTATATTGGGGGGGGGGGATTTCAATTGTAGCCTGGATTTGAAATTCAAAGATCAGGTACAACAAAAGGTTTATTGTGATTCTCATGCTCTTCATGCACTCATCACTAAAGCCTCTTTGCTTGACACATATAGGGTCTTACATCATGATCCGGGGCCTACCAATAGAAGGAACAAGTATGCCACTAGAATTGATTTTGTTTTTTCCTCACACCACCTACTTCCAGTTGATTTTTCTTTATCCCCTTGTGAGTTTTCCACTTATTTAGTTTTGAATGTTTGTTTTAGTCTTTCTCATGTACCCCCCCCCCCCGATTTCCTGCAGCATGCTCAAGATGGAAACTTAGTCCTGCCCTGCTGTCCCAGGTTTGTTTTCAGATTACCCTTGTAGAGGTCCTTCAACACCAGCAATTGGTGGCGGGGCTGTATGATTCTTGTGTTGCATGGTGGCTAGCCACTAAAGCAGAATTTAAATGCTCCTCCTTTAGTTTTACCAAGAAATCCATGCCCACAGATTATGTCACTTATTTAGGTTATAGGGACCAGCTTTATAAGTTGTTGTCTCTTCCTACTGCTTCCAATGTGTGTATTCAGGAACAAATATCCCATATAAAAACTAGGATGAAACATTTTCAGTATAGTAGGGCCTGTCATTTGCATGACGAGATGGCTTATGGTTTAAAGTCATCTCCGATGTCAGACCCCTATTCAGCTTGTAAACAAGTATTGGACAGGAAACTGATGGATGGTCTTTTGAATTCCAAAGGTGTTCCTAAAGTTTCTGACATTGAAATGCTGGACATTGTTCGAGGCGCACTGCAGGACAGATATGGTCTGGCCTTTCATCCTTCGGGCAGATGGACAGACCTTTTTTCCTTCCTTCCCCCTATTCTAACTTCTCAACAATCACAGGAGTTGGAAGTATCAACTACTATGGAGGAGTTCAGGTCAGAAATTTCACATTTGAAGATTGGAATTTCACCTGGACCAGATGGCCTGATTACTGAGTTTTACAAATTTTTTGGGGATGATTTCAGTGTTATCCTTGCAAGTGTCTATAATGAGATCTTAGATGTCGGTGTTATGCCTCCAGAATTTTCTGCTGTTTTAATTATTTTTTTATATAAGAAAGGGATCAAACACAATATTGATAATTGGAGACTGATTAGTTTGCTGAACACAGACTATAAGATTCTTTCTGCTATCCTGTGTCATAGACTCCAAAAGGTGGCTCCTTTTTTAATTCACCTGGTACAGACTTGCTCTATTCTGGAAGGAATGTCCAGCCAAATTTTTGCACTTTTACGGAATATCTGCTAATGCAGCCGTATGAAAAAGCTTTCAGGTTATTTGTTAAAGCCTTTGACAGAGTATCACATGATTTTTTGTTTCAGGTTTTCCAGCAATATGGGTTTTCTTCGAAGTTCAGGTCCTGGATTCGTACTTTATATGATCAGGCTGTAATTTATCCTGTGGTGAATGGTTTAATTGGGAACAGTTTGAGTTTCCGTAGGGGTGTGCGTCAGGGTTGCCCTATTAGTCCCCTGTTGTACACTTTTGTGTTAGATCCGTTGATGAAGGAAATCCTTCGTCAACCCAATATTTTTGGTCTCACTCCCTCAGTCAAGGTTCCGTCCCAGGTATTGGCCATTTATGCAGATGATATGTGCCTTATTTTACGTGATAAGAACTTGGGTCTTGTTGCCCTTGATATTGTGGACCGATTTGGTACTATTTCTGGTACTGCTGTCAATCCCGAGAAAAGTTCGGGGACCTTTTTAGAGGAAGGGTCTTTTGTTTCTTCCATTGGGTAGATTGCTATTACTGCTGCCCCTATAAAGATTCTGGGGTATTTTTTTGGGAATCGGGATTTGGCTGACCATACTTGGAAATCTCGTATTGAATTAGGTGAACATAAGGTACAATTGTGGAAATCCTGGTCATTTTCTAAGCAAAAGCGAATTATGATTATTAAAAAATTCCTTCTCCCATTATTTTTTGTATTTTAGTTCTATTTTTCCTTTGCCTAAACTTTATGAAACCCGATTGTACAGCATTTTTTTCAGATGCTTTGGGGGAGTCATTTGAACCTGGTCAAGAGAGATTTCACTTATTTACGGATCAATAAGGGTGGCCTTGGTATGATTAATTAACCCTTAGGTGTTTTATTTCTCTTTTTTTGTTAAATCTGCTTTTAAGGAGCCTGCTCAGTATTTGTCTCATCCTTGGGATTTCTGGACTTTTTATTTAATTAAGGATTTTCTTTTGAAATGGGCTGATGAGGCCCCAATTATTAAATAAAAAAAGGGGCACCATAATTTACTTTATCAGGTGGCAACTAAACATCGGATGTGGAAACTTACTCAGTCTCTGGTTCACCAACTTCCCCGGAAGGTTCTGTATACTGAGATTATGTACAGGAATTTTCTAGTTTCTGTTGATTTCCCTAAATGTTTCCCCTCAAAAATCCACCTGGCATTGAAGGTTCTCAATGATAAATGCCTTCCCTCTAAAATGTGGGATGTGACTTGGCTTAGTTGCCACGGGAGGTTGGGGGTTAAGGGTAATTTGAAACACAAAGCTGTTACTGAGCGACAATGTATTTGACCTGAATGCATAGGCCTTGAAGAAACTATGGAACAGTTTTTTCATTTCTTGTAGTTATGCCAAACTTTTTTTGGGTAGCTTTGCTCTCTAAATGGGGTTGGGGTATTTCTAGACATGTTTCTTATGAAAGTTTGGTGCTTGGTGATTATTCTGGTTTTTTTTTTCTCAATATCATCCTAGTACTTTAGTGTGTTTTTGCATGCATCAAGTTTTATATGTGGCAAGCGAGATGTCAATTTTCTTTACAGCACACTTATACTTTGCTTTCGGTCTTGCTTGCCCATATCGAATTGGCAGTAAAGAACCAGAGAGACTTTGAATTTGGGTTTTTGCCTTCTCACAAATTCCATGAATATTGGAAACATGTATATTGGCTTTAATAGTTTTTTTGAGGATTTGTCAGAGGGATTTCTTTTTTGTTTATATTTCTTCCAGCACTGTATGTTTCAAATTTGTTGTTTTTTATTTTAACCTGATCTCTGGTTGTCCTTTTCATTGCTATGTTCATCATTTTTTATTTTGCATTTTTTCCTTGTCATGTTTTTTTTGGTTTGTAGTCATGGTTATGAACTGATGTTTTTGTTCTTTGCAATAAACAATTCCCTTACTCTTTTTCGATAAGTGCCATGGGATCTTTAACATCCACCTGAGCTACCACGAGAACAGGCAGATGGGACCTCGGTTTAATGTCTCATCTGAAAGATGGCACCTTAGAAGTGCAGCACCCCCCCTCATGCTGCACTACAGTGCCAGTATTGGGATATTAACTAAGTGCCAGATGTGGGAATTAAACACACAGCCCTCTGATCTCCTGGCCTCAGAGGCGAGTGTGCTACCTGCTGAGCCACTCACACTGATCTTCTAAGAAAATAATTGTGGTGTGTGCTTATCTGCCCCATAAGGAGGCCAGTACCTGCCTTCCCTCCTTCATTACCTCCCTAGCCATACTCCCACATCATTACCTCGTACTTTGTGACAACTTCAATATTGATTGGTTGAACCCCCACTCGGATAAGGCACGTACTGTACTTGCTGATAGCAATCTAGTCCAACTTATTAATGAACTGACTCAAATTAATACTAAAACCGGTAACCACTCCCTGCTTGATTGGATGATCACCAATTGTGCTCATTGGGTTAAAGATGTAGGTGTCCTTCCCAACAGTATTAGTGATCATTCCCCCACCTACTGCATCTGGCGCAACAACTTCCCTAAACTCCCTGCTAAGATCTCCCAGGTACGGGATATGTCCCATTTTGACCCTAGCGCCTTTGTTGCATCTCTCAATGAAGCCAACTGAGGACCCATCAATGCACTTCCTGACATCAACCTTGCCCTTGACTTCTTTATATCCACCTTCACTGCAATAGTTAATGGTCACGCTCCACTGAAAAAAGTGTAGGTCTAAAGGGTTAAAAGCCCCTTGACTTACCAGTGAGCTCAGAAAACTCATATCCTCCAGAGATAATGCCTGGCGGAGATATAAACACAGTGGGCTACCTGCAGACTGGCAAGTCTACAGGCAGCTCAGGAACAAGTGTAATTTTTCCATTAGCAGATTATACAGATCTGCCACTAGAGGGATCTTGTTCTTTCATTTAAGGAAGTCTACCCTCTTAAAGTCACAGTAGCTTTTCTTGCCATATACCTTCCTTGTACTGCCTCCCTACTAACTCCGATTGGACCTCATTTAGTTCCTGTATTGTCCAATGGCATCACAGGATGCAAAACTATTTTTGGTGCTTTTCTGTGCACTGTGGGCCCCACTCTCATTTGGATGGAACCCCACATCGCATACCCCTGTTCTCCCTACCACAGAGATTCCTCTTATCACACTTGACATGATCACCAGTGTAGATGTAACGTACTACACCCCTTTCTTCCCATGGAAGCTGCACTACAGCAGGCTGCACATGAAACATGGATGATGTCTGTCCTCTATTGACCCCACTGTTCTTGTGCTGCTTAAAAGCTTCGCTGTTCCTAAGGGCCCTGTTAAAATACGTCTAAAGGGGAAATCTCGTCCTCTTACACTTCCTTTACTGAGCCGACTCCTGAAATGCCTTGTTCTTTTACTTCTCCTTATCTCTGGGAGTACATCCTAATCTGGGCCCTTCTTCATATGGAGTCAATGACAACAAAAAACAGGGTATGCTTGTCCTGGCCAGTATGAACATCTGCAATCTGTTAAAAAAATGAGATGCCTTCACTGCTTGGGTTGTAGTACACAACCCTGACATCCTGTCAGTCAGTCACTGAAACATGGCTGTCACCATCTACCCCTGACTCGGCCATCATCCTACCAGGCTACTCACTTCTTAGGCAGGACAGACTATCTAGAAGAGGAGGTGGCTGTGCCATATACCTAAAGGAGTCATTGTTGGCCTATCCACTATCCCTCCCTGAATCAGCCAAGGATATTCAGATCCTTGCTGTTAAAGTTATACTCGTGCACACAACAAGGTTCTCAGCCTTGGCTAAGTCTATATTGCCCCTGACTCACTGAACGGGCTTAAAACTTTGAATGAACTGTGTCATGAGTCTAAACATGACACAGAAACCATCCTGTTAGGTGACTTTAATGTCAACTGGCTTCATCAGGTGCCAGAAGGCATAGGATGAGTTAACAGGCCTGAACTCTACCTAGTTGATAACAACTCCAACCAGGATAAACTATAAGACTGGGATTAGCACACTCCTGGACTGGTTCTAATGAATCATCCAACACATATCTCCCATTCTGAAGTATTGCCTGACACTATCAGTGATCACTCTCCCTACCAGTGTTATTGGTCTAACAAATTTATCAAGCCCCTGCCAGAGCAATCACAAGTAGAGTGCTCTCCCGTGGCCACCTGCAGCCACTAAAGTCTCTCCTCTGACAACAAGATTGGTCTTACATTCAAACCGCGCCTGATATTGTCTCAGCTCTATAATACTTCATTGAACGCTTTACTGCGGCCTGTGACATCTACGCCCCTTTCAAGACATGCAGGATCAGGGGACTTGATAATCCCTGGATCTCTTTTAACCTTCTGGCTCAATGAAAGCTCGAGACCACCTCTGACATAGAGCAGGACCTCTGGCAGTCATCCTGACATATAGGCCTATAAGATGGCCAGGAACGCATGTACTAAGGCTATCCGTGTGCACAAAGCACATTACTATAAGGACATCTTTCCAAGACCTCGGCTCATGGGGGAAAAACTCTAGGAAAACCTTTTGGAAATCACTGGGAAAGCATCCAAGCAGGCTCCAACTATGTTAAATATTGATGAGTCTATCACCCATGACCCATGTTAATTGCCAACGCAATTAATTCATCCTTCACAGACCTTAACCAAACTCTGCCCCCAAATTTCTTTGAACTGCCCAGCACAGCACCTACGCCCACCAACTCAGAAGAGGTCTTGACCCATCCATGTTTCTACTTCAGAGTTATCTCAGAAAGTGAGGCCAAGACATACCTATGTAAAGTTCTAGGAGGAACTAGGACAAGCAGTGATTCCCTCAACCTGGAACTTCTTACCCTTACCCTAGATGAAGTCCTATATTCCTCCTCACCAATCTTCTCAATCGCTCCCTCATACTTTCACAATTCCCCCAGATCTGGAAATCCGCTCTGGTTACACAGTGTTTAAGAGTGGGGACAAATTACTACCTGGGAATTATAGGCCAATATCTATTCTCCCCCCCCCCCCGTTATGTAAAGCACTTGAAAGGATTGTTGCTGACCAGTTTGTGGAGTACCTGGAAAAATACAACCTACAATGTGTCCAACAACATGGTTTTGAATGAACACATCACATCTACGGCCCTCCTGGAATTCATAGCGTTCATTCACCATACTCTTGATCAGGGTCAACTTGTTGGTGCAACCTTTATTGACCTGTCTAAAGCATTTGACACGGTCAATTACCATTTGCTGACATATCAACTTGCTGGGCTTGGTATATCTTCAGAAGCCCTAAAGTGGTTCATCAGCTATCTATCAAACTGCACACAACTGATGAGAATAGGGTCTACCCTTTCTGTTAAAATGCCTGTCGGCTCTGGGGTTCCTCAAGGATCGATACCGGGACACCTTCTGTTTAGCACCTTTCTCAATAATATTCTGACATCCTGTTCCGAACCAGTACTCCTCTAAGTGGGCAATGCGGTCATTTTCTCAATGACTGCTGATCCTACCCTCCTTCAGGCCCAACTTCAGAAAAGTTTTACTGAAGCTGAGTCCTGGTTCACCTCTCATACGTTGGTGCTTAACTGCAAAAAAACAAAGGTCATACTGTTCCATGGTACCCACAGCAAGCACAAAACCAAACAATTGTGATTAAAACAGGGTGGGTGTAGTCCTTGATCAGACTCAATCTTTAAATACCTAGGAGTTACTCTGGATAGTAGCTCCTCCTACTCCAACCACGTTGACAATGTTGCCAAGACAGTTAGCATTCGCCTACCTAGACCTTCTACACAGGCCCAAACACTGCCTTACTATCGAAGCCCTCAGATTGGCTATCCAAAGTTCAGTTGTGTCTATTATTGACTATGGTTTGGTCATTTATGGCTCTGCCACAGACACAACCCTACGTCGGCTCGCCACAGCTCTGAATAAGGCATGCTGTGTACTAACTGGTGCAGTGTATTGTACTCACACTTGTGACCTTTACGGATAAGCAAAATGGCTTCAGCTCCAGGCTAGCATTGAATATCAAGCCTGCCTTCTGGTTAAGAAGGCAGATCTTGGTCTCCTACCACCAGGTTGCCTTCAGCTTTTTAGTCCCTTCCGAGGCACTTGTAACACATGAAGTTCTGTGAGTCAGACTTTTACTGTCGCTCGCTGTTGAACCTCACTCCAACAGCGATCCATTGCAGTTAGAGCTGCTAATTTATTTAATTCCCTTCCTCCTGAGATTGCGATGATTGCAACCTTGGGACCATTTAAGCGGAAGCTGCATCAGTTCCTAGTTTCCAGAGCATCTTGTGATTGCTATACCTAATCTTTGCTGACATCTAAATGCACTGGGTCTTGCCCCTCTTGATATTTTATACGGCACTTAACACTATAACTGCCCCTGGCTCTCCCTGCTTGCCTTCTTTCTTTTGTTTTGCTTTCCTGTCTGTCTGTGCCCTACTTCCTGAGCCTCAGTCCCTTACAGCTTTCCCCCCTCATTCTACTTTTTTTCGACTATTCCTACCTCACTTTATGTATCATGCTCTACCTTTCCCTTACCTCCTTCCATTCCAATTGTATTATGCAGTTAGCTGCTTGCACTTACGTAGATATGTAAAAATCTGAGTAATCTGACTGTACCTTGTTATGTATTACCGACTGTATTGTGTGAACGATTGTATAAATCTGTAGTGTTTTCCTTTATGTATACTATGTGTATGCCCCAGGACCACCTTGCCAAATGAGTATCTCACTGTTGTATTTCCTGGTTAAAATAAAATTGAATTGAGTTGAATTGAGCTGTGACCTCCTCTTTACCATTTGCCCTGTATAGCCCTACCCTGTTGCTGCGCTATTCCACCACAGCACTTCCTTCATCCCTTTTCCGTCCCCATTCCTGCCCTCTTTCATCCTACCTCATCACCCCTTCCTTTACCCCTCCACTTCTACTTCCCCTTCCTCTCGGTTTCCTCATCTTGTTCTTTCCCTGTACCACCCCCCCATCGGTCTTTCTTGCATAAGCTTCATTGTGGTATCTCCCTCCTTGCTCGTTTTGCTCCTTCCACTTCCCAGTTCACCCCCTATCCTTCTCTCCTTGTCATCCCTTTCATCCCTCTTCAGACAAGGCCACTGGCTGCCCTTAACACAGTATTTATCTTGTCATATTGTTCTTTTGTTTATGTAATTAGTTTCCTCATGTTGTACTACTTACTGAAACCTTTTGTTATTCTTGTGACTTGACGTGGAACCTCTGTAAAAGAGCCCTTGACTCAAAGGTCTTTCTGATTTGTTAAATAAATAAATAAAATGGCCAAATGCCTTCATTACAGGTCTCTCCAAACAGAGAAGCTCTGCAATCCTAGGGAATTCTGGAGGCAGGTGAACTCACTGATCAAGGGCAAGACCACCGATGTCCCCAGCTCCATTACTGTCCAGGACACCACTCTCTCTGACCCCCGGTCCATCGCCTCTGCCTTCAATTAATTTTTCACTAACCTTCATAGCTATACTTCACATTTCACCAACCCCGCCTCCTGACTCACCCTCCTGCAGTAAATCTTGGAGCCCACCCAGCCTTCCACCTGAAACTTGCCACCCTTAAGGAAGTCTACCGGCTACTTGCCAATCTGAAAGCTGATGGTTCTCCTGGCTTTGATACCCTCGAACCTAGATTTCTTAAATTGGGGGCTGCTGCACTAGCTCGCCCCATCCATGATCTGTTCATCTGGGCCTTTCTCTTGAACGCTCTCCTGAGTAAGTAAAAAGTTGCAGTGGTTGTTCCAGTATGTAAGGGCAGCCTGAATACCCCAGTTGAGAATTACAGGTCCATCTCAATGCTCTGTCCACTTTCCAAAATCCAAGAAGGTATTCTATGCAAGTATGTACAGGACTACCTCAACCTCCATCATCTGCTCTTTCCCATTCCAGCATGGTTTCCAGAAAATCATGGCACCCTTGCTTCCTTAACCAACGTCACTTCTGATCTGTTCCAGGCCATGGACCAAGGCTGCCACCAGGGCTATCTTTGTCGATATGACTAAAGCCTTCACTTGGTCAACCATGGTCTTCTGTTCCGGCCAGCTACATCACCTTGGTCTTGACACCAATGCCTTAGTTTGGGTCAAGAACTAGCTTTCTAACTGCTCTCAAAGGATCAAGTGGGCTGGCTCTTTCTCCAAGCTCAGACATGTTTCCCATGTAGTACCTCAGGGCTCCATCCTGGGCCCACTCCTATTCTTCCTCTTCATTAATGAGTTACCTATCTACTGTGGAGGGCCTCTGTACATCTCTGTGCGGATGATGCCGTATCTACTGCTCCTTCTCTGACATTGGGTGGATCAACAACAAATTAGCATTTGATTTTCATGTTCTAGAGGACTGGTTCCTTGAACATCAACTAGTTCTGAACACAAAAAAACCTAAAAGCATGTTGTTCTTCCATCCTCCATCCTCTCACGCTCACAATTCCTCTTGTGATCGCTCTCCCATAATGATGATGTCCTGGAATCAGTTCAACTTCTTTAAATACTTGGGAGTCACCCCTGACACAGCACTTTCTCTTGACACTGTGTCATCTTCCTTACTAAGTCTATAAACCAAAAGCTTAGCATGCTTTGCGAATCCATCCTTCCTCACTTTAGCCTCTCGCCATAAGAATAATAATACTTTATTTGTTATGCGCCTTTCAGGCACCAAGGCACAGTACAATTAAAAAAATCCAACAGATTCAGCCACATAATAAATACAATTCAATATGTAACCCCCCTGCAAATGGGGTTCCCAAAAGACTTCAGGAGCTTGCTTGAATGCTCCAAGCCTGAATGGTGTTTATGTTTAAGCCATTTATCAGTGAGTGTTTTAGAACCTCTGGTACTGTCTCTTAAGAGCTGTCTGCTTGCAGACATAATTAGTTTGTATGGGGACTGTGTGTTTCTTTGATTGAGTACCACTCGAGCTGCTGCCAATTCACTCCATTTTTGCAGTCACTAGGAGTGCAAAGGGAACCTATCTGAAAGATGTAACTGTTTGCCAGAAACCATTTAGAGTAATAATGAAATTACAGTTTGTCTAACCTGCTTTCTTTGCAGTCAGAACTGTGTCTGCCTAGTTCCCCATTCTGGTTTTGAACTGCTGAACTGGACCAATCAGTGTGGGGTAAGCTAGCTCTAAAATGGTGCCTTGGACGAATCAGAACTTGGACTCATAATCTGAGCCAGCCACAAGAGGATTGTATGGGCAGTGACTCTGGGAGATGTAGTTTAGACTTCGGCACCTTTTTGGACCAACAGGAGCAGTCTATTGTGAGGACAGCCAATCCAGTCAAGAACTGGGAGGAACCCAAAGGAAGTGCCCGGTTTTGTCTGTTGGAGTTTCAGTTGAGCTCTGGCAGTGAAGAGGGAAGGAGCCCTGTGCTTTTTCAGTGTGCAGTTTTAGTCGGGAAACGTGTGTGAGGCCCAGAGTTCCGGTCTGCAGCTTGTGTAACTGCTTGTTAGGACTGAATCCGTCCTGTGAAGAGAATCAAGGGATATCTGAAGAGTAGAAACCAGGCTCACCCTGTAGAAGACTGGAGAAATTGCTGAGTTGCACTCGGTCTGTCAGGAACTGAATCTGCTGTGTGTTCTCCCGGGTATTGTGCAGTAATTGCGATCGGGATAGAGAAGCAGCCTGCCTGTTTGCCATATAAATGTGTGAGGAGTTTAGTGGAGCTCAAGAGTAGCCCTGCTGACATTGAAGGACCCTATCTTGTTTGGAGGTCGTGAGTACTAATTCAGGGTCGCTCCCTGTTGAATTGCCACATTAAATCCAAATGGAATCACTGTACTGCTGACTGTTTAAACTAATTTTTCTTTTCTCTGTGGGAAAGGGCCCCTACCGGCTGCCACGGTTTGGACTAGCCACTAGGGCTTGGTACCCAGGGACAGTAACTGGTAGGGATAGGCCTGTGCACAGAGCTATAGGTAGATGAGTAAAGTGATAAGCTAATTAACCTGATTTCCCCCTGTCCTTGTTATATTCCCCCTAAATAAATCAGAGCTGCTTGTTTCAGCAAAGTTATACTGCCTGAGGTATTTGTCTATGTTAAAGTATTGTACTGTGATTGTTGCACTGTATCTTAGTTTACAGGAGGTCCCAGTGCCTGAACCAGCCCTGGGGGTAAGTGTATACTGTGAAGGTAATTCTGATATATTGTGTGGGCCACTAGTGGGAAGAAAGGGGGGTTGCAGTGTCCCAGAGGGCTGTGACCAAGTAAGTTTAACTATTGCAAACCCTGACCTCTGGGTGGAGGCACCTGCCATTGGATCCAGGCCCTCAACCTGTTAGTGGCAAATCAGGCAGGGTAGTAGCCCCTGGGATAGCGCCATCTAGGGTTACAAATAAATAGTACATCCATAAGCTTTTTCCCAAAGGAAAGATTTAAGAGCTGTTTAAAACTCCCCATGGTCGTGCACTCCCTGATCCGACGGGGTAGAGAATTCCAAAGGGAGGGGGCCGCAAAAATAAACGCATGGGCCCCAGCAGATTTTAAAGTCACCCTTGGAATCTCTAGCAACCCCTCGTTGGCAGAGCGGAGTGTGCTCACAGGGTGGTAAGGAATCGGGAGTTCTTTCAGGTAATCGGGACCCTGATCATGAAGGGCTTTAGAAGTCAGTAAACCGACTTTGAAGGTGATCTGCCACTGAACTGGTAGCCAGTGCAGTTCCTGCAGCACTGGTGTGATGTGGGAAGATCTAGAAATTCCCACCAACAGCCGTGCTGTGGAATTCTGCGCCAGCTGCAAGCGGGCGCATATCAACCCCCGGAAGCCCAAGGTAAAGCGAGTTGCAGTAGTCAAGGCACGAGGTCACAAAGGCATGGATTAAAGTTGGCAGATTACCGGACGGAACAAGGTGCTTGATCCTGGTGATGTTTCTTAGGTGGTAGAAAGATGTCTTAATCACAGCAGACATTCCGAGGTCAAGTGTCAGCCCAGCATCCAATATCACCCCCAGGTCTCACCCCCTGTTCAGAGACCTGTAGCCTGGCTGCCCCAAGGCACAATCCAGATGGGGAGCCAGCCACTGGACCCCCTATCCGGCAATCCAGATCCAAAACCAACACCTCCGTCTTCCCTGAATTCAACTTCAACCAACTGGACCTCATCCAATCCTGTATTTCATTGAGGCAGCTATTAAATACCGAGACGGCTCCTTCCTGGTCGGGGGCCAAAGACAGGTATAGCTGGGTATCATCGGCATAGCAATGAAACCTCAGACCATACCATTTGACAATGTCTCCGAAGGGAAGCATATACACTGCAAACAACATTGGGGACAAAATAGAGCCCTGAGGAACCCCACAAGGCAGAGAGGTGGGATCAGAAGGAAAAAACCCTGAAACCACCCTCTGAGTTCTTCCGGTGAGGTATGAGGTGAACCATCTGAGGACCACCCCAGAAAGCCCACAAATATATCTCCAGCGCTCAAGAAGTACCCCATGGTCAATGGTGTCAAATGCTGAGGACAGATCTAGTAGTACCAAAATGGACAGTTTTCTCTGGTCTCTCGCCATCAGAGATCATTGAGCACCCAAACCAGTGCCTTCTGTACTGTGCCTCTTCAAAACCTGATTGAAGTGGTTGATAGATGCTATGTATGGTCAAATGGTTCTCCAACTGGGCCGCCACTACTTTCTCGATCACCTTCCCCACAAAGGGGAGATTTGAGATAGGCCTGTAGTTTGCAAGACAGTCTGGGTCCAATGAAGCTTTCTTCAACATGAGTGTCACCACTGCCTCTTTCAAGGAACAGGGATATTCACCCAAGTCAAGGGAGCACCAGACTATCTATGCTAGAACCGGGAAGATGGCCTCCCCACAACCCAAAATAAGGGATGTAGGACCCAGATCTAAACTACAGCACGTAGGGTGCATCCCTTGGACAATCCGCATAACCTCTACGATTTCCGGGCGGTCGAAGGTACTCCAGGAAAACGAAGGGGAAGCGACCAAGTCCTGATCACTAACAACTCGCATAGAATGTGTCAAGAGGATCTCTGACCTGATGTCCATCACCTTATCAGCGAAGAACTGAGCAAGCTCATCACACTGTAATTGTGAAAACGCTCTTCGGAGCTGCAGACAGGTTGGGTTGCACAATCTGTCCACAGTTCTGAAGAGCTGAGCTGGTCGGTTCTGGCGGCAGAAATTTCCCTGGACAGGAATTCTGCCTTCTTACAAGAAATTTCTGACTGATAGAATTGATAATGTTCTAGCAGCCTAAGATGATCGGCATCAAGGCCAGATTTCCACCAACAATGTTCTAACCTGTGTCCTAGTTGCCGCAACTCCCTCAAGGCCCCATCAAACCAGGGTGCCCGAGGTCAAAGGGAGAGAGGGCGCACACGAACTGGAGCAACAGAATCCAGGGCAGAGGTGATGGCGTTATTATAGGCCAAAACCAAAGCCTCTGGATCATTGCAATGCGCAGGAAATTATGATAGGTCAAGGACCACAACAAGGCCATTGGAAGTAATAATCCGCAAAGGGCGGTACTTGACCATCTCCACAGAGGTCAGCCTACAAGGTGGGATGCCAGAATCGAATCTCACAGTGTAATGGTCGGACCATCCGACTGGTTCCACCCCCACGTCAGAAGCCTCGATCCCCAGAAGGAAGACCAGGTCAAGGGAATGGCCACCTTTATGTGTAGCAGTGGTAACCACCTGTGTTAGGCCCAGTAAATCCATCAACTGGAGGAAGTATTGTCCAAATTGAGAGAGTTCATCATTGATCCAGGCATTAAAATCATCCAGAACCATCAGTCTGGGAGACTAGAAAGCCAGGTCGACGATGACGTCCGCTACTTCCTTAAGGAATTGCTTCCCATCTCCGGGTGGACGGTAGATGAGAGCAATTCGATAGCCCACACCTGCTACAACAGCACATTCAAAGGAGATAGTCTCCACAACTGGAACACTAGTGAGTGTCAATTCAGTCTTAAAACAGACTGCAACCCCACCACCTCACGTCCAACGCGTGATATGTATCATATACCGGCTGGAATTGCAGCCTCCATATTGGGCTCTGCATTATCGTCCAGCCAGGTCTCGGTGATGCAAGCCAGATCTGCCAAACCAACAAGATTGCAAATCACAGCGGTCTTGTTCCAGACAGATCTAGCATTGCACAACAGCGCCCGGTTGGACAAAACTCCTGAACTGCCCTGGCTACCTGCCCATCACCAATGACGGTGCCCTTGGGTATGGAGACCAAACAAGATGGTCCGCGCTCCATGCTCCACTTCGCCCCAGGGCGTCTCCTGGACCTAACCACGCCTATGGGAGCACCCCGCTCCTCCAGCCTCCACTGTTCACTCCCCCCACCCCATCCTCCCTCCTGCGGGCAATACCTAAGGCACAGCAACGTTGATAAGTAGAAAAAGCCAGAGGAGGGGGATAAAAAGGGCGGAGGCTGAATAGCGCATGACCGGGGGGAATACAGGCAAATGCATATCCCAGGCCAGTAATATCGTACCCCTAAAAATCAACCACACTTGAGGTTCACCTCATGTCACTCTACAAATACCTAAAAACCAGATAACAAATAACAACTTAACTTCTTATCATACCTTAAATTGCCCCACTAAAACAAAAATGAGAAAACACACCCAAATTAACAAACAAAATAAAACAGAAACCAATAATAATATAAGGAAAAAAGTTACGTAATCCACCCCCCAGGTTAGTCTCTCACACTAATCTAAATGGAGGGTGAAAATACAGGTTTTCACTGGGCCCTCTCACTGCCTGAACTAATTTCCAAATATAAAACTTGAAGACAGGGAAGACACAAACTGGAGATGCATAAAACATAAAAGTACTTGCAATCCAAGAAATACAGGGACCAAAAGGACAAACACATTAAAACCAGTCAGACGGCATTATACGTGATCCTGGTGCCAAAGCAAATATTCAGTGAAGTCAAAAAGTGAAAGACGAAATTATCAAGCTTCGAAGAAGTCAGCCAGAATCCTCAGGGCCCACAGATATCTTCAGATGCAGAATGAGGGGGAAATATCTCGGGAGATCAGTGGCGCACCACTACGACCACGGGCCAGGCCAGCCCTCCGACCGACCACCCCATAAGTCTAGGGAAGAGGAGCAGAACACTGGACCACTGACCAGCCCCTCCCCAACCCTGTGGGAGCCAAAACCCGAACCCCAGTAGCCCACAAGTCTGGAATAAGCACGAGCAAAAGCCAGAACCAAAAAGGCGCCATAAAGACAATCCAGGGTTGCTAGAAAGTAAAAGAATATGGAGCAGTCCAGTCTGAACAGCTCCTTTACCAGGGCAGAACTGCAGTTAAGTCTCGAAAAACAGATCCAACGGGACACGCTTCTTTACTTCAACAACAATCCTTGCTCAACACATTCCCAAAAGTCAGGAAAAGCTACTTCAAAGGCATCCCGATAATTCCACAATTGGACCCAGGCTGCCGACTCCCTCCAAATAAGCCGGTGCTCTGGTCAAAGAAGCCGAAACAAGACACCGCTGATGCAGTTAGGCATAGCACTCACTACAGCACAAATCCCACAAGCAGTCCGATGGTCCACCGTCACAGTGGCCAATTCATGCCGCCAATCTGGAGGGTTAAACAGATGGGACCATCTCAGTGCCATACGCAGGGGATGAAACCCACTCCTCACCGCAAGCACTCTGGTTGCAAAAACCAAAGCAGAAAAGCAGGAGAAGCCTAAACGTCCCAGTTCAAGAAATAATGAGCAGGACCCGACTAAAGCAGTAGAAGACAAGTCCCAAAATAGCAGGCACTAGCAGGCAGGACCTGATTAAAGTCCCAACTAAGAAGAAAGCGAGCAGGACATTAGCCAAGCGGCATTTACAGACCGGGAAATGAAAACAACCGCAAATAAATCACGCTGTACCGCTATGCTGTCTGATACACTTGGCCCCGAATTTCAAAAACAGTAGGATTGCGATTAAACTAAAACAAATAAAATAAATTAAAAGAGATAAAACTGCAGAACTGCAGAGCTGCAGAACTACAATGATGCCTGGCCCAGCGTGGCCGCCATCTTCATAAGATCGCAGCTGCCTTGCTCCTTCCCCTACTAATATATTGTGCAACTCTTTTGCTTGCAGCCGACTCAACAGTCCTTTCCTGTCTTAAACAGGCCTATCTCCAGGTGGGTAGATTCGCCATGGGGGTCAATGCCCGTTCTCACCACTGTAATGTCCTTTCTTCCTTGGGTTGGCAAACCTATGAATCCAAGTTTTTTCCACTCTCAGCCTGATGCACAAACTGGTCCATAAAACACTCCTCCCTGCCTTGGTGAGTTTGTTCAACTTCAGCAACCACAGTGAGCCTTTAGGTCCACTCTCTGCCCCTGCTTGTTATGCCCAAACCACGGCTGGCTGTGGCACAAAGATTATTTGCCTTCTCTGCCATGAATGCCTGGAACTCCCTGCCTCACCTTTAGTATCCGTTCGACTTTCCTCAAATTTAAATCCTCACTGCTATCCCATCTCACTGCCTTCTCTGTCTGTGTCTGCTCCAGATGACTTTCCTCAAATCATTCATGATGACCAAAACAACTTTCTTACATTTGGACCACCATAAAGCAGTAACACTTAGTGTTCTACCTAATCCTAGGGCACCTACCTTTACAGCACTTCATTGTCCCCCCCCTCTGCCTCCCTCCCTCCTCACTGGGCACCCATTCCCCTCTCTGTCCCTGCCTTCATGCCCCCTGTCTGCTGCTCTCCTAGCCCCACTGTCTCCAACCTTCCTTAAATCTGTTCATAACCCCTTACGCAGGCGTACACTTCACTATGTCACAGCTGTGCCTGTTCTCCATTCTGTTTCTCTCCCCACAAGTAGGCATAACTCTCTGACACAGGCACCTTCTCACCAATGCGGAAGCAAAGTCTAAATGTTACACCTTAAGCTAAATGCTATCCCAGTCTTGTGATCCACACCAATTTATTGTCTACCTAGCTTGCAATGTATTGTTTTCTACCAATGCAATTTTGTACTTGCTTGTAATGTAATGCCTTGTATGTAATGCTGTGTACCTGTTCACTTTCTTGTAACTGACACGGAACCTACAAATAAGCATCCACTCACAGGTGTTCCCCAAGATATCATTAAATAAAAATCTTCCCCATACAGCAATCTACCTTGTGGAACTACTCCATTGCTCTTCTAACCTATTTTTGTGAAGCTACCCTTCCTTGAATGAATTCTTTGCTTGTCTAATCCTCTACTCTGCCTGCGCTGCTGTTTATCCTGCTGTGTTTTTGCCTGCTCCAATTATGTTAGCCCTTGCATAAATGACTTTGTTATACTATCTCAACCTATTTTGTTGTTGCACAGCATCTGTGATGTATATATCATGTTACCCAGTTATCCTGGAAATTGTTGTGTAATCCCCCTGCAAATGGGGGTTCCCAGAAGTCTTCCAGGAGCTTGCTTAAGTGCTCCAAGTCTGGAGGTGTTCAGTGTTTAAGCTGCTTGAGTGTGAGTGCTTTTAGAGCCTCTGGTACTGTCTTTTTAAGAGCTGCCTGCTTGTGACCATAATTAATTGAGGAGGGGGGATTGTGTGTTCTAATGCCCGAATCCCACCCGGGCTGCTGCCAATCCGCTCCGTTTTTGCAGTCGCTAAGAGTGCAAAGGGAGCCCATCTGAAAGCTGTAACTGTTTGCCTGTAATCATTTAGCAGCATTTGTGAGATTGCAGTTTATCTAACCTGTTTTATTGCAGCTGGGACTCTGTGTGTGTTTCCCCTCTATGTTGGAATTGAACTGCTGAACTGGACCAGTCAGCGTGGGGGACCTTTAAAATGGAGTCTGCTGCTGGCAAATCAGAACTTTGACTCTTAAGTTGAGCCAGCCACAATGGGACTGTATGGCAGATGCCTCTGGGAACTGTAGTTTGGACTTCGGCGCTTTTTTGCACCAACAGGGGGAGTCTGATTGTGAGTGACAGCCAAACCAGCCAATTGAACTGGGAGGAACTCAAAGGAAATGCCCGGCTCTGTCTACTGGAAAGATCAGATTAGTTTGGGCAGTGAAGAGTCAGGGAGCTGTGTGCTTCTTCAGTGTGTAGTTTTAGCACAGGAATCGCGTGTAAGGCCCTAAGTTTCGGTCTGCAGCTTATGCAAAGCGCCTGTTCAGACTGAATCCGACCTGTGAAGAGAATCAAGGAGATCTGAAGAGTAGAAACCAGGCTCACCCTGTAGAAGACTGGAGAAATTGCTGAATCGCGCTCGGTCTGTCAGGAACTAAATCTGCTGTGTGTTCTCCCGGGTATTGTGCAGTAATTGCGATCGGGATAGAGAAGCAGCCTGCCTGGTATAGTACTTTCCTTTTACATATAAATGTGTGTAGTGCTTGTGGGGAATCACGTTTCAAATCCCCCTGTACAGTGAATTGAGTGCATGAAGCTGGAAGTAAACCCCAGCTTAATCCAGACTACATCCATTTGCTCTAAACTGCAGTGGAGTCCAGTCACAAGGACCTTGTCCACAGGGTCTGCTCCTCCTGGCAATCCAGGACAATCTGCCTTCCATCCAGTTCCCAGCATTGAGTTTGTGAGTACAAAGCAGGGTAGCTCCCTGCCATCTTTTTATCGAATTGCAAGTGTGTCATCTAATTGTTGTTTTTTTCATTCCTTCACGAACTGAGCCAACCGGCTCCGGATTACAATTTGGGTATTGTGCCAGTGTTTTTCCATCGCAGGGCCCCAACCAGCTGCACCGATCCTGGCTAGCCGCCCCTCCATCCTGGGTACCCAGTGGAAGTGACAATTTGGGACTCTGACTATGCGCACAGTACTGTGATTATTAATGTGTTTAACCTAATTAACCTGATTTCCCCCTTCCTTGTAACAGCTCCTTAAATAAAAGCAGATCTGTTTGTTTCAGCAAAGTTACACTGTCTGAGGTATTAGTTTTTGTTAAAGTATTGTACTGTGGCTTTTGCATTGTATCATCTTGTTTTACAGGGGGTCCCCAGTGTCCAGTCAACAGAGCCAGTCCTGGGGGTAAGTGTACATTGTGAAGATATTCCTGATGCATTGTGTGAGCCACTAGTGGGAAGAAAGGGGGGTTACAGTGTCCCAGGGGGCTGTGACCAAGTTAGTTTAACTACTGCAAACCCTGACCTCTGGGTGGAGGCACTTGCCATTGGACCCAGGCCCCTCAACCTGTCAGTAGTCAGTCAGGCAGGGGTAGTAGCCCTTGGGATAGCGCCACCTGGGGGTTACATCTTGGAGGCACCGCTGGGATTAGCGTCCTCTAGTGGCCACATTTACGAATTACTGTTAAAAATAAATGGGTACCCCAACAGAAGCGGCTGTACACCAGTTAATGAAGTGGTGTACTGGACAGGAGATCGACCCCCAAAATGCTATACTTGTCTTGGATATCCCGCTGGGTACCAGTACGGACACTGTAGAGGGAATACTTTCCAAGGTCAAATGTTTACGAAACCCTCTGGTGGTGGGGCGGCTGGCTGATATGCTTGCCCAAACTTTCATGGCTCTAATAGAGTGTAGGGACCCTATAGACAGTTCTAAAGTGCCACAGACCATTACCACAGATGAAGTCCTCACTGCCTGGAAAGTGATAACTAAAGACAGTAGAGACCCCGGGGAGAACGAGTCCCCCCCCCACTATCTAAAACTTTTGAGGAGAGATTTGCTAAATTGTTGCTGGAGGAAGGGAAAACTGTGGAGGATTTAAAGAAACTATTATTGCCACCTGAGAACGTTCCTCCACCAACACCCTCTCCCCCTCCAGCACCCGTTATTCCCCTCCTTCTGTGCCAGTGCAAGCCCCTATGTCTGTACATGCCAATAGTCACGACTCTTGCCGCAGGTTGAAATTTTTCTCCGGCACCCTCCCCACAAGGGGAGGATGACTGGGAGACCTGGATAGACTAGTGCCCCCCAAGTGCTAGAATGGCAATGCTCAGAAGCAGAAAAGTGAAAGAGGATAAGTGAGAGCCTCCGAGGTCCTGCCCTGGCTACCATCTGTGCCAAACGGCCAGTAACCCTGAAGCGTGCACAGGACTATCTTGAGGCCTTGGAGAATGTGTATGGGAGCCCAGATTCCGATGAGGACCTGTGGTGGAGAGTAGGAAATGCACAACAGTATCAAGGGGAGTTGTTGTCTGTGTATGTATCTCGGCTGGAAAAATTGTTGCAAGAATGCCTCAGAAAGTGTAGTTTGCCAGCGATTGAATTGGACCGAACCAGGCTAGACAGGATCCTTAAGTCTGCCCCCTTCTCAGAACTGCTGTTGCTTCAGTTACACCTGGCCAATCAACTGGAATCCCCACCCTCCTCTGATGAGCTAATGAGAGAAATTCGAGGAGTTGAGAAAAGGCAACCCCTGGGAGGGACTTGCACCAATAGCTGCTGCTATGACCCGAGTGACTGAGGGTGACCCATCAAGTGAAGTTCAGGGGCAAGGGTTGGCAGTTAATGGGTGCTCTGAGAAGGAAAAGGGTATGCCACCATGGGGTGAACTGCTGAGGGAGATTAGGAAAGCAACAGACAGTCTCATCATGAGGCCGTTCCTACAAATGCAGGCACTGACACTCGCCCGACTGCTTCTGCTATGGGGGTGGGGTGCCCACCTGGGCACCTCATGTTGACAACAGTTCAAAACTTGATGCCTTGACCATGGAAGTAGAGGGAACTGAAGAGATGTCTCCAAATGTCCACCCCGCTGGCTGAGGTGGCACCAAGGTTTTCTATTGACAGTACAAATGCCGCAGCCCCCATTGTGATGCTTTGGTCACCCCAAACTTCAGCTAACATATTTTGCCATAATTGTGGGAAGGATGGGCACATGAAGAGGGAATGCCGGTCTCGGAAAGACTTGGAGAGAGTGGTGAGCCAGCTACAAGGAGAGCTTTGGAGCACAAAACAGTGGCTAAGAGGTGCACGAAATGACCACAGTGAAGGTCCCAAAAATGTTAACTCACATCCCTTTGTGGCAAGGTCAGTTGCCCAGCCCCCGCTACCGCCTCTCCAGACTGGTCCAGGATAGTGGGTCCCTCCATGGAGACCACTGTAAAGGTGAATGGAGTGTCTACAAGAGCTGTATTAGACAGTGGCTCCCAAGTGACAATTATGTTCCAAGACTGGTATCAGAAGCATTTGTCTGATGTACCTTACAACCGTTGGAGGGGCTGCATGTCTCGGGGTTAAGTGAGAAGGCTACCCCTACTTGGGATATATCCGAATTTGTCTTTTTCCTACCTCTGTGGCTGGGGTGGCAGAGCAAGTAGAGATCCTGGCCTTAGTGTGTCCCCTACTGGACTGTATGATGGGGTTCCTTTACTAATTCGGACTAATGCACATATATTTGGATGGCTGGCACAGTTGTGTTATGAAAAACAGGGGTCAAGGACTAGTAGAGCTTTAAGAATTCTGGCCTTGATCAAGAAGGCCTATGAGGCACAGAGAGATGCTGACAAAGTGGAACCAGAGGAACCGGTTGGAGTTGGCTGGAAAAAGGATCCTTAGTCTCTGATCCTGGCGCCAAATGCCCAGTGTACCTTACAGGGAGAGGTCCGTATCAGAAAGGATGTCAAGAATAAAATATTAATGTTGGATGCACCAGGCGATGGAAAATTGCCAGAGGGGCTGCTGGTCAAGCCTAGTATTTTGCCCGCTAGAGCCCATGCTTATGCCAGAAGGGTAATGGTTCAAGTTCATAATGTGTCTGACAGAGAGATTTGAGTAAATAGAGGTTGCACCCTGGCTAATGTGCATTGTGCAGACACTGCAGTGCTACCCAGTAGCAAGAGTTCGGAGAAGAATGACAGAGTAACGCCTGACTTGTTTGATTTCAGTGACTCCCTGTTGCCAGCTGAATGGAAAGTGAGGATCAGTGAGAAGCTTGCCCAGAGAGACCAGGTGTTTTCTTTAAAGGAATGGGACATAGGATGCATGCAAGAAGCTGAGCACCATATCCATCTGCATGATGAAAGGCCATTTAGTGAGAGGTCTCGATGTCTGACACCTGCTGACATAGATGATGTGAGACAGCACCTGCAAGAGATGCTAGCTGCTGGTGTAATACAAGAATCCAGACACCCCTATGCTTCCCCCATTGTGGTAGTGAGAAAAAAGAATGGGACAGTAAGGATGTGCGTGGATTATCGCACTTTAAACCGGCAGACTATCCCTGATCAGTACACAATGCCCCGCATTCAGGATGCTTTGGACTGCCTAAATGGGAGCAAGTGGTTCTTCTCTGTGCTGGATCTCCACAGTGGGTACTACCAGATCCCGATGGCCCCAGAGGACCGTGAGAAGACAGCCTTTATCTGTCCGCTTGGCTTCTACGAATTCATGAGGATGCTGCAAGGGATTTCAGGTGCCCCAGCCACTTTTCAACGATTGATGGAGCGTGCAGTGGGGGACATGAACTTACTAGAGTGCCTGGTATACCTAGATGATGTTATTGTGTTTGGCAGCTCACTGGAGGAACATGAAAGCAGATTATTTAAGGTATTGGACCGACTGGAAGATTTTGGCCTTAAACTGTCCATTGATAAGGGTCAATTGTTTCAAACATCAGTAAAGTATGGACACATAGTATCCACCGAGGAATAGAGACCGACCCAAGTAAAGTTGAGGCCTTGACCACCTGGCCACAGCCCAAAATCTAAAAGAACTGCAACGATTCCTGGGATTCTGTGGTTATTATCGCTAGCTTCATTAAG
Organism: Neoceratodus forsteri; assembly: GCA_016271365.2. Taxonomy (NCBI): domain Eukaryota; kingdom Metazoa; phylum Chordata; order Ceratodontiformes; family Ceratodontidae; genus Neoceratodus; species Neoceratodus forsteri. The sequence continues at coordinate 59,891,273 of CM028129.1, forward strand.
GACTGTTCAAGAGTGATCCGCCTTTACTTAACCTTACTCAAGGTATCCCCCAACCCACAAAAGATACAAAAGTCAGCGCCTCAAGACTGAAAAGAGTGTATTTTCGCCCAAGTGAAGTATTTGGGGCCCGCTGGACTCCTGATTGTGAGACTGCTTTTCATGAGATCATATATCAACTTACCCACTTTCCAGTATTGGCCTATGCTAATCCAACAAAACCTTATGTCCTGCACACTGATGCTAGCTTGCAAGGGTTGGGGGCTGTGTTGTACCAAGAGCACGAGAATGGCCTGAGACCAGTGGCCTTTGCCAGTAGAAGCCTGACCCCATCCGAAAGAACTATCCTATACATAAGTTAGAGTTCCTAGCTTTGAAGTGGGCTATTGTTGACCAATTCTACTCGAGAAAGGGTCCTAAGGAACTGAAGTAATAAGAGTTGATAAAGCAATGGGTCAGATCGGCAAATTCTAGGTCCTTAAAGAACTAAGAGAGGTGGTGGCTGAACCTCTGGCTATCCTGTTTAGCCGATCACTGGAAACAGGGGAGGTACCCAAAGACTGGAGGACAGCAGATGTAGTCTCCTTATACAAAAGTGGGAATAAAGAGGAAGCGAGGAACTACAGACCAGTCAGCCTTACCTCGGTAGTGGGGAAGATTATGGAAGCACTACTGAAGGAGAGATTGGTGGAACATCTGGTTGTCAATGGACTACAGGACCCAAGGCTGCATGGTTTCACCAGGTGGAGGTCATGTCAGACCAACCTCGTTGAATTTTTTGACTGGGTGACTAGGGAGATAGATCAGGGGAGGGCAGTGGACGTGGCCTATCTGGACTTCAGCAAGGCCTTTAACACTGTGCCACATAGAAGACTATTACACAAACTGGGGAATATGGGTGTGGGCAGGGCAGTAGTGTGGTGGGTAGGTAACTGGCTGGGCGGCAGGACACAGAGGGTGGTAAATGGCTGTCACTCCACAGAGGAAGAGTGACCAGTGGGTACCACAGGGATCAGTGCTGGGACTGGTCCTATTCAACATCTTCATCAGTGACATTGCGCAGGACCTAGAAGGCAGAAGTTCACTGTTCGCTGATGACACAAAGCTCTGTAATAGAGTAGACACACCAGAGGGTGTAGACAGAATGAGAAGGGACCTGCAGAAACTTGAAGAATGGTCAAGGGTTTGGCAGTTGAAATTCAATGCAAAGAAGTGCAAGATAATGCATATGGGGCACAAAAACCCTGGCACAATACATCAGTTGGGGGTGAGGATATAGCATGCCAAGCAGGAAAGGATCTTGGGGTTATCATCTCTGATGACCTCAAGGTAGGGAAACAGTGTGACAAGGCAGCAGGTAAAGCAAATAGGATGCTGGGATGCATAGGCAGGGGCATCACCAGCAGGAAAAGGAGGTCATAACTCCACTATACAAGACACTAGTGAGGCCCCACCTGAGTACAGTGTAGTTCTGGAGACCTACCACGTAAGGACATAGACAGGGTAGAGAAGGTTAGGAGGAGGGCAAAAAATGGTACATGGATTGCATCACAAGTCCTATGAGGACAGGTTGAAGGAACTGAATTTGTACTCCTGGAGGAGAGGAGGAGAGAGGGATATGATAGAGACATAGTATCTTACAGGGAGGAACAGGGTGCAGGAATAGACTATTTTAAGCGAAAAAAGATGTTCCAGGACTAGAGGCATGGGATGAAGTTGGAGGAGGACGATCAGAGGAAACGTGAGGAAGAATTCTTCACAGAACGGGTGGTGGACAAGTGGAACACCCTGCCAGAGGAAGTGGTAGGCTGAAACAATCATGGGATTTAAGAATGCATGGGATAGACATAAAGGAATTCTGGAGGTCAAGAGTGAGGCGACAGACTTCTAGGAAAACATAAACTGAACTTACAAAGCTCAAATGGTCAGACTGGGTGGGCCACAGGCCTCATCTGCCGACACTGTCTATGTATCTATGTAATTCCACGAGTACTTGTATGGGGCTAAGATACTAGTAAAGACTGACACAATCTTTTGACCTATGTGCAGATTCAGCTGTTGGATGCCACTGGCCATAGGTGGCTTTGCATTATCTACATATGACCATGCTGTTGAATACAGAGCAGGCCTGAACCATATAGATGCTGATGTTCTCTCCCAGAGGCCTGTTCCCCAGAATGACTGGGTCAGACTGTCAGAACCTGATATTCGGAGCACTCTTGCAGAAGGTTTGACAGGGAGGAACAAATGTCCACAGACGCAGTGGACTGTATGGTGGATTGTTTGGGACCCTCTGAGAATTGCATACCTGCTGCTTTTGCCACTTTTCTGCAACAGACATTGGTGCACTGCCTCAGCTGGACAATGACAGTATTCGGCGGCTCAACTCGCGATCCCATGATCAAATCAGCTTTAGAAGCCCCTATGGAGGGAAAGATGTGTCCAAATTCTGTTCCACTGATCTGAGAACTGCATTGTTATACAAAGAAGGTCCTAAGTTGAAACTGATCAATAGACTGTTATACAGAGAAACAGTAGACAGAGGGGGACAAGTAGACAAACAACAACTAGTGCTGCCCACTGCCTTTCGAGACTCAGTACTGAGGTCCTTACACAACCACATGGAGCACCTTGGTACAGACAGAACACTTGACTTGGTGAGATCCAGATTCTATTGGCCTAAGATGGGGGCTGATGTGGAGCAACACATTGAAACTTATAGTCGCTGCTTACAGAAGAAAGCTTTGCCCCAGAGGGCTGCCCCCCTTGTTAACATCACCACCAGTGCACCCATGGAGCTGGTCTGTACTGATTTTCTGAGTTTGGAGTCAGATCAAAGAAATATTAGTAATGTGCTGGTGGTCACTGACCATTTTACGAGATATGCCCAAGCTTTCCCCACCAAGGACCAGAAGGCATCCACTGTGGCAAAAGTACTTGTACAAAACTTTTTTGTTCACTATGGGGCTCCACAAAGAATCCATTCTGATCAAGGGAGAGACTTTGAGAGTCGTCTGATCAAAGAGATGCTTTTTCTGTGGGGAGTGAAAGTCCAGAACCACCTTTCACACCCCAGGAGGACCCACAGTCTGAACGTTTCAACCACACCTTGCTCGATATGCTAGGCACCTCCACCCAAAGGACAAGCCTAGATGGAGCTCAACAAATTAACACCCTGGTACATGCCTATAACTGCACCAAAGTGATGCCATTGGGTTCTCCCCACCGCCTGATGTTTGGAAGAGAAGCTCGATTGCTGGTAGATGTGTGTTTTGGGGTCTCCTGATGGGGTTTAAGCTGACAACTATTTACAGTATGTGCAAAAGTTAAAGGCCCAGCTAAATCATGCGTACCAACTGGCTCAAACCATGGCTGCCAAAAGAAATCTGGCCAACAAAGAAAGGTATGATAAAAAGGTGAAAGCACAGGAACTCCAGGATGGAGATCGGGTATTGCTAAGAAATCTGGGACTGCATGGCAAACATAAGATTGCTGACCGGTGGCACCATCTCCCTCACATTGTAGTGGGCAAACTAGATGATCTGTATAAAGTAAGGCCTGAGAATAATTCAAGAGATGTTAAAACAATGCATAGAAATCATTTACTGCCCATTGGACAAATCTTGATTGAGTCTGAGCCCCCAGAAAATGCCCCCTCTGGACCAGTGACTAGAGCTGCTGCTAAGGAAAAATCAAGAAAGTCTACACCTACAAAAGCTGAGTTAAAGTGTTCCCCTCCACGAGTCCCAGGTGAGCATAACTGTCAGTCCATATCAGAGAAAAGTGAGTGTGACTTTGAATACTGCCCTTCTTACGAACTGAGTCAGTTGTTTCAGGGCAATCCCCTAGTCAATACTGGAGATGAAGCTGGCCTTCTGGACTGTCTAAGCCCCCAGCTTTGTCCCTGGAGCCAATGCTCCCAGAAAGTGAAGTGCAAAGCATTAAGTCAGATGATATGGAATCATTGTGTATGGTTGAACTGTCTGAGCTTTCAGAGGAGAAAAATGATGGACTGGAACAGGCTGGTGACATACGAGAACAAGAAGAGTGTGTTGATTGCCCTGATAATTCACTGTCAGTGTCAGAAAGCTCTCCATGTGAGCCAAGTGTTGTGGACCCAGAGATTGTAACTCCTGGAGCTGAAAGTACCCCAAGTTCTAGCCTCTCTACCCCAATGGAGACTCCCCTGACAAGTGAGGACAATGCTGAAAATGAGGCTAAGAGTACAGAGACTGTAACAGTTCCCCCTAGAAAGACTGGTCGAGCTGTAAAGCCTGTGGTGCACCCTCGTTATGATTCTGGGAGGCCTGTGGACTTGCCGCCCAATATTGTCCATAAAGGGAGTAGTATGTGTCCCGAGCTAATTGCCCAAACTGAACATCAGTGCTAACCCAAGTTACTTGTGTTGCCCTCTAGGTATGGTGTCCCTGCCCCATCCAGCCCCAAGGTAGCTGATAGGAAGGCCCCCTCTTCAGGTTTCATGACAGGAGATAATAACCTGAGTTATGGTACAATGTGTGTAATACTGTAAAAGAGTGACACGCGCAAAGTTTCAGAAATGTGTTTCTGTAAAGGATATATTGACTGATGATTACATGTATGAGCATAATGTGATACTGATGAAAATGTATATGGTTGTATTAGAACTTATGGGGATATTTGCTTGACGCGGACGCCAAGCTTTCCCAGGCCAGGAAGGGTGTAACCCCCTGCAAATGGGGGTTCCCAGAAGTCTTCCAGGAGCTTGCTTGAATGCTCCAAGTCTGGAGGTGTTCAGCGTTTAAGCTGCTTGAGTGTGAGTGCTTTTAGAGCCTCTGGTACTGTCTCTTTAAGAGCTGCCTGCTTGTGACCATAATTAATTGAGGAGGGGACTGTGTGTTCTAATGCCCGAATCCCGCCCAGGCTGCTGCCAATTCGCTCCATTTTTGCAGTCGCTAAGAGTGCAAAGGGAGCCCATCTGAAAGCTGTAACTGTTTGCCTGTAATCATTTAGCAGCATTTGTGAGATTGCAGTTTATCTAACCTGTTTTATTGCAGCTGGGTGTCTGTGTGTTTTCTATGTTGGAATTGAACTGCTGAACTGGACCAGTCAGCGTGGGGACCTTTAAAATGGAGCCTGCTGCTGGCAAATCAGAACTTTGACTCTTAAGTTGAGCCAGCCACAATGGGACTGTATGACAGATGCCTCTGGGAACTGTAGTTTGGACTTTGGCGCTTTTTTGCACCAACAGGGGGAGTCTGATTGTGAGTGACAGCCAAACCAGCCAATTGAACTGGGAGGAACTCAAAGGAAATGCCCGGCTCTGTCTACTGGAAAGATCAGATCAGTTTGGGCAGTGAAGAGACAGGGAGCTGTGTGCTTCTTCAGTGTGTAGTTTTAGCATGGGAATCGCGTGTAAGGACCTAAGTTTCGGTCTGCAGCTTGTGCAAGTGCCTGTTTGGACTGAATCCGACCTGTGAAGAGAATCAAGGAGATCTGAAGAGTAGAAACCAGGCTCACCCTGTAGAAGACTGGAGAAATTGCTGAATCGCGCTCGGTCTGTCAGGAACTGAATCTGCTGTGTGTTCTCCCAGGTATTGTGCAGTAATTGCGATCGGGATAGAGAAGCAGCCTGCCTGGTATAGTACTTTCCTTTCACATATAAATTGTGTAGTTCTTGTGGGGAATCACGCTTAAAATCCCTGTATAGTGAATTGAGTGCATGAGGCTGGAGTAAACCCCAGTTTAATCCAGACTACATCCATTTGCTCTAAACTGCAGTGGGTCCAGTCACAAGGACCTTGTCCACAGGGTCTGCTCCTCCTGGCAATCCAGGACAATCTGCCTTCCATCCAGTTCCCAGCACTGAGTTTGTGAGTACAAAGCAGGGTAGCTCCCTGCCATCTGTTTATCGAATTGCAAGTGTGTCATCTAATTGTTGTTTTTATTTCATTTCTTCACGAACTGAGCCAACCAGCTCCGGATTACAATTTGGGTATTGTGCCAGTGTTTTTCCATCGCAGTGCCCCAACCAGCTGCACCGATCCTGGCTAGCCCCATCCTGGGTACCCAGAGAAAGTGACAATTTGGGACTCTGACTATGTGCACAGTACTGTGATTATTAATGTGTTTAACCTAATTAACCTGATTTCCCTTCCTTGTTACAGCTACTTAAATAAATCAGATCTGTTTGTTTCAGCAAAGTTACACTGACTGAGGTATTCGTTTATGTTAAAGTATTGTACTGTGGTTTTGCACTGTATCATCTTGCTTTACAGGGGTCCCCAGAGTCCAGTCGACAGAGCCAGTCCTGGGGTAAGTGTGCATTGTGAAGATATTCCTGATGCATTGTGTGGGCCACTAGTGGGAAGAAAGGAGGTTACATGTCCCAGAGGGCTGTGACCAGTTAGTTTAACTACTGCAAACCCTGACCTCTGGGTGGAGGCACTTGCCATTGGACCCAGGCCCTCAACCTGTCAGTAGTCAGTCAGGCAGGGTAGTAGCCCTTGGGATAGTGCACCTGGGGTTACAGTTGTAACCCAATTCAATGTAACCTGCTTTTTCTCTGTAAATACACTGTACTTTTTGCTTGTACTGCACTTCCTGGGTGGCCCCTAAAAAAGGGACCGTAATAATAATAATAATAGTCTTTATTTTTATGGCGCCTTTCCACACCAAGGTGCCTAACAAAGGTAAAATCACATAACCATAAAATTTCACCAGTTCAAGATCAGCAAAACATTTTTAAAATGAATAATCATAACATCTTAAAACATTCCCACAATTACAAACTGATTCCATCAAGTACCATATGCTTGACTCCATAACCAAGTTTTAAACGCTTGTTTAAAACCCTCCACGGTTGTGTGCTCTCGTAAGCAATGGGGTAGAGAATTCCAGAGGGTGGGGCAGCATACACAAATTACCTAGCCCCACAGGATTTCAAACGTACCCTTGGAATCTCTAGAAACCCCTCTTTGGCTGAGCAGAGATCGCCAGGGCAGTGAGGACCAGGAGCTCTTTCAGATAGTCTTGGCCAAGTCCATGTAGGGCTTTAAAAGTCAGAAGACCGACCATAAAGGTGATCTGCCACTGAACAGGCAGCCAGTGCAGTCCACACAGCACTGGCAAAATATGATAGGACTGCGAGGTACCCGTCAATAGCCGTGCTGCTGCATTCTGCACCAGCTGCAAGTGGCGGATTTCTACCCCAGATAGCCCTACGGAAAGGGAGTTGCAGTAGTCCAGATATGTGGTCACAAAGGCATGGATCAAAGTTGGAAGGTCAGCGGACGGAACAAGGTGTTTTATCCTGGCGATATTCCTCAGATAGTAAAACGAGGATTTGACGACTGCTGACACCTGAGAATGCAGGGTCAGCCCATCATCAAAAATTACCCCCAGGTTCCACACCTGTCCAGAGGCAGGTAGAGACCCCCCCAGCTATATACCAGAGGGTGAGCCCCCACTCAACCTCTCTATCTGGTGGCCTGGATCCACAACCAATACCTCGGTCTTATCAGAGTTCAACTTTAACCAGCTGGTATCCATTCACTCCTGGATTTCAACAAGGCAGTTGTTGAAGACAGAGACAGCTCTATCCTGGTCAGGGCAAAAAAAAGGTAGAGCTGGATATCATCTGCATAGCAGTGAAACATCAGCCCATACCTTCTTACAGTGTCTCCGAGGGGCAACATATACACTGCGAACAGCATGGGGGACAGCACCGATCCCTGAGGAACTCCACACGATAAAGGGACCGGCGCAGAGGAAAAAACCCTGGACACCACCCTCTGAGATCTTCCCGTGAGGAATGATGTAAACCACTTGAGGACCGTACCTGACAGGCCACAAATAAACCTCAGGCGATCAAGCAGTACCCCATGGTCCACAATATCAAAAGCTGACGAGAGATCAAAGAGAACCAAGATAGAACGGTTCCTCCCATCTCTAGCCATCAGGAGATCATTGAGCACCCAAACCAGCTCTGTCTCGGTACTATGCTTCTTTCGAAAACCAGACTGGAGAGGTTCATAGATGACATGGATGGTCAAATGGTCCTCCAGCTGTGTGGCCACTACTTTCTCAATCACCTTCCCCACAAAGGGAAGGTTAGAGTTTGGTCTGTAGTTAGCTGGACAGTCTGGGTCCAGAGAAGCTTTCTTCAAGAGTGGTGTTACCACTGCCTCTTTCAGGGAGCTTGGAAACTCACCTGTCTCCAAGGAGCATCAGAGTATTCACTCTAGGACCGGGTCAAGGACATCACTACAGCCTAAAATTAGGGAAGTAGGTCCCGGATCCAAACTACAGCATGTAGGGCGCACACTCTGGACAATCCGCATGACATCTATGAAAGCCAGCCGACCAAAGGTACTCCAAGAAGGACCAAGATATGCAGACCCACGCTGGTCCACCGCAGCGCCATAGAGTGTGTTGGCTGGAAAACTGCCCTGATGTCGGCCACCTTATTTGCAAAGAATTGAGAAAGTTCATTGCACTCTTCTTGCGAAAAAGTTTCCTCGATTTTGTAGACAGGCTGGGCGTTGCAAGAAGTCTGTCCACAGTTCGAACAGCTGAGCTGGTCGATTTTGAGCAATCTCCTGGACAGGAATTCTGCCTTCTTATGGGAGATTTCGAACTGATAGACTTTGATAATGGTCCATCAATCTAAGGCAGTCGGAATCAAGAGTGGACTTCCGCCAACAACGCTCCAACCTTCATCCAAGTCACCGCATCTCCCTCAAAGTCCCATCAAACCAAGGGGCTCGAGAGCGAAGGGAGAGTGGACGAACACGGACAGGAGCAATGATATCCAGAGCCGACGTGACAGACGAATTATAGGCCACCTCGAGGGCTTCTGGATTACTGTTTACCTCTGAGAAGGACAAGAGATCAAGGACCGCCATTAGGCCTTGAGAATTTATATCTCACAAAGGGCTGTACCAGATCATCTTGACAGGGGTTGACCTACGAAGGGGGGTGCTAAAACGAAACCCCACAGCGTAATGGTCAGACCATCCAACTGGTTCCACCCCCAAGTTGGAGGCCTCAATCTCCAGCAGGAAGACTAAGTCAAGGGAGGGACCCTGATTATGAGTGGCAGTGGAAACAACCTGTGTGAGGCCCAGAGATGTCATCAACGGAGGAAGTGCTGACAAAATGCGAGTTCGTCATCGACTCAAGTACGTTAAGTCACCCAGGACCATCAGTCTAGGTGACTCAAACACCATGTCGATGCATTTAAGTTTATGACTTCCTGAGAAATTGTTCTCATCACCTGGTGGATTGTAGATGAGAGCGATCCTACAGCCTACACCTGCCACTGTGCACACTCAAATGACTCGGTCTCTCCTACTGGTACATTTGTGAGGTTAAGTTCAGACTTAAAACATACCGCTACCCTCCCCACCCCACCCTGCCACCCAACTTGGCAATGTATCATCGAAGTTCCTGGCTGGAACTGCAGCCTCCAAAAATGGGTCAGAATTTTCGTCCAGCCAAGTCTCGGTGATGCAAGCCAAGTCCACCGATTTAACAAGATCTGCAAAAATTGCAGTCTTGTTTCTAATAGACCTAGCATTGCATTGTAATGTCCCAGTGGGCTCACCCAGTTACCAAAAGTCAGTAAATAAATAATATATGTCGGATTTAGATATAACTCTCTGTGGACTGCTGACATGTACAGGCATGTCTGTTTGAAAGAGCTTATTATTACAGGTTTTCAGAGTTTAAGTGGTCCTGCAAATGTTTCTTCCTGTTTACGTAATGTCTTGGCAACCAAATGGCCTATTTAAATAGTTCCCTGTGTCTAGTTTGAACTATTAAAAATAGAATTGGAAAGCTGACTATAAATGTTATCTTTCCTTGATCTGGTCTAAATATACCAGGGACCATTGTACTTAATCCTACATAGTGGGAATGGCAAGAGCTTTGACTGATTAGCCATGCCTTACCTAATTGGGGTCAGAGCCCCTTTCAGAAATAGTGGTGCTTGCTTTTATTGTAACAAGCAGCAGTGCTTACATCTCGTAGTACAAACAGGTTGGATATGTTGGAGCTTTGCTTGGGGCTAGTGGTTCAGAGTGCTGCAGTCAGATAAAGGAATTACACTACACCTTTGGAGAGCTTTGGATCGGGTAGGGGTTAAAGTGGTAAACAAACACTGGCCCCTCAAGGAACACTTTACAAAAATGTAATTTTAAGACAGAATTTAGCTTTCTGTTTTATAGACTTGCAGCCCCCTTTACTGCACAATGATGCACTTCAACGTGAAAACATGAAACATGAAAACCGTATCACTCTCCAACTCCATCTGCTCTGGTTCCATGTCTGCAGTACCTGACAGTCACAGTCTTCTGCTGTGACCTCAGAATCTGTTGCTATGGAAATGACTGCAATGTCAATGGGGACTGTGATGTAGTGTAGACAAGCAGCCAGAGCAGCTGAGGTCCAGGATATGGGGATGTTTTTCATGTTAATAGTTATAAAGAAACAAGCATTTGTCAATGTCGAATGTTTGCTTGCTGGCATTAGCATTGGTAGTGTAGGAGTTACAGAGCTGCATACTAGGAATGGCAGTGAATTACTTGAACTGAAATCAAGCCCGTCACCATCCTGCAGATAGTGACAGGCATTGGGGTGTGCTTTTGGGTTGTCAGGCATAATGGCCACGCCATTTCACCACACCCTACCCTGCAGACACCGACAAGTGTCACGGTGTGCCTTGGGGTCTTTGGCCCTTATGTGCACCCCATTCCATCAGGAAATACGGTGAGATGGGTGCGGTTTAGAAGAATGGGGTGAACTTTGGGGCCGAAGAGTCCAAAGCACACCTTGATGCCTCTCACTGGCTACAGGGTGTGGGTGGGGGTGGAATGGTATGAACATTGCAGGCGACAATCCCAAGTCACAGCCCTGATGCCTGTCATTCTGTACAGGGTGGGGCGTTATGGTTGGAAACCCTAACGCCTCAGGCATTCGTTGGTATTTTCACTCCAAATTTTCAACATTTTTTTTTGTGACCCTCACCTCATGAACAGTGGCAATATCAGTTTGTTAACCGAAAGCTGCTTTTGAACAGTGACTATGGCATTTGGCACAACAGGTGCAAAAACACATTCCGAACAGGATGTGAAAAATGACAGCGGTACTGTTCATGGGGAGGTGTAAAAAATGGCAATGTTGAAAATCTGCTGTGAAAATATTAAAAACTGGTGAGGTCATGAGCGTGCGTGAAATTGTGCAACGATACACCCTTAATGTAACTAGTTTGGGGATTTTTACAGCAGATTGTTAACTCAGGCAGTTTGGGACCTCCGATCATGAATAGTGTCAGTGTGATTTTCTTTAACTGTCCCGAACAATTATTTCCCACAGTGACCATGCATTTCTGCGCTGAAAGTGTGAAAACACATTTCGCCATGTTGTGAAAATGACAGCTGTACTGTTCATAAGGAGGTGTGGAAAAATGCCACTGGTGAAAATCTGGGCTGAAAATATTACAAATTCATGAACTTACTGGTCGTGGAAACTGCACAATGCTCACTCATAACAGTCATTTTATGGAGTTTTGCCACCAAATTTTCAACATAGCCATTTTAAGACCTCTGTTCATGACCAGTGTCACTGTGATTTTCGTAATCTGTCCCAAACATTGTTGTCTCACACCAACTGCACCATTGTGCGCTACATGTGCAGAAACACATTTTGGGCGAGATATGAAAAATGGCAGCTGTACTGCTCATAAGGATGTGTGGTAAAATGGCAATGTTGAATATCTGGCGTGCAAATATTACAAATTCGCAAACATGCGTGCGTAGGAAGTGCGCAACGCACGCTCGTAAAACAGTCATTTTTAGGAATTTTTTCACTAAATTTTCAACATAGCCATTTTAAGACCTCTGCTCATGAACACTGTCACTGTGATTTTCTTAATGTGTCCCATTCATTGATTTCGCACACCGACTGCGCCATTGTGCGCTACATGCGCTGAAGCACATTTTAGGCGAGATGTGAAAATGACAGCTGTACTGCTCATAAGGAGATGTGTTAAAATGGTAATATTAAAAGTAAGTACTAAATATTAAAAATTTGCTAACTTACGACGTGCGTAGGAACTGCTCAACGCACATTTGTAAAAGTCATTTTTAGGAATTTTTTCACCAGATTTTCAACATAGACTTTTTGAGAGCCCACCTCATGAACACTGGCACTGTCGTTCTGTTAATCGGTCCCAAAGGTGATTCCGCACAATGACCGACGAATTCACCCTTCAGGCCCGGATAACGCCATGACAGTGACAGAATTCATAAGGAGGGGTCTCAAAATCCTAAAATTTGGTGCAAAATTCCAAAAATGCCTAAGATATGTAGCAAAGTTGAAAACCCTATCTATTACATTATACAGCTTACCGGCATTTCCTCAGTTCCGGTCGGCTTTGAAGAGTGCAGGCGTGTTCCCGTCCACTGAGATCGTGGCGCCAGAGTCGGAGGTAATATGGGGTGAGGGGTGTGGTGAGGCAGGGTGCGCAGTGGGTGGGCCTTGGGTGGGGTGGGGGCCATGAGACCTCGAGGGACTGTTTTTTCTTTCAGGGACTTTTTTAAAGGGGGACGACGAAGGACATTTGCCACACTGGGGTGGGCTCCCAGCGTGGCTTCGGGAAGGCTGCTTGGGGGAGCTGAAGCCAACGGGGGATTGGGAACCCCCGTCGGCCATAACAGTTTCTGCCACGCTGGGGGTGGGCTCCCAGCGTGGCACCTGGAAACATTTTGGGAGGACCTGGAGACGTGGTGCCAACAGGGGATTTGGCACCCCCATCGGCCATTACGTTGTTTGCCATGCTGGGATGGGCTCCCAGCGTGGCACCACGAAGCTTGTATTTTTGGGGGCTGGGTTGGTGGGATTGGGCACCCTGTCAGCCATACAGTGTGTGCATCGGGGAGGCGCATGAGCATGAGCCACACAAAATGCAGTGCTTGCGTGCCTGCGTGCGTGGGGAGAGCTCTGCTCACTGAAGCCGAGCTCTCCCTTTCAACTGTATGCCACTGCATCCAGTGTCTCAGATGATGGCACTATGTTTCTTGCACATCGTGCAAGCAAACATAAAATAAGGGGCACTGACCACTGAAAACATGGAACAGATGGTGAGCTGTGAGTATAAAACGTGTACTTTTGAAGTTTCCTCTGAGATGTCAGCAGCTGTTTATGAGCAGTGGGCTCTAGTTGTGTTGGTACAGTTATTAGAACTTCATCGTTTGAATATAGGGGTCCCTTCAAACCAACGGGCAGACTATATGGACCATTGTCTCCTTCTGCCGTCACCTTTCTATGTATTTTGTGCATAGGAGGAATTTATATGGCTTAAATAAATATATTGGAAGCACGTCATAGATCCAAATCAGTGACAAGTAATGCCCTTTCTAGGGACATGGATATGTTGTTCAATCCACACTTACTGGCAGGTTCTTGCCACTAAATCTTGCCGGAAGGTCTTCAAGCTGGCTCCTCCCACCCACCCGGGTGATAAAACTCTCGGCTCCACCCCATGACGCCAGGTCTTTCTTACCGCTTGGAAGCTCAGGTTCCCTCCTTTACACTCTGTGTTTTAGGCCTGTATCCAAACTCTTCAGTTAACCCGAAACTTAACTTAAAATTTACAAGACTTTGGTCTTTTTCTTCCTTTGCGGCTGCGATGGACAAGTCGACTCTCAGATTTCGGCGGTGCCCCTGTGGGTGGAAGATGTCTCGGACCGATCCGCACTCCACGTACGTTTACTGCCTTGGGCTCGAGCACGATTTGCAGGTCTGCAACTTGTGCAAGTCCTTCTCGGCCGCAGTTCTTGAGGATCGCGCTGCCAGATTGCAACTTGGGCGCCGCGAGAAACGTTAATCCTCCAGTAAAGTCTGAAGGAGGCCCATTGGGTGGTGTCCGTAGCGGCGGGCTCGGCTGAACAGCTCGAACAGATGATCGCCCTTAGAGGAGGCGGCCCAGGCCTCATCATCTTCATCCTCGGTCCACGGCATTTATCTGGCTCTCTTTGGGCTCCTCTAGCGGCTTCATTCAGGAGCTTTGTCAATCCCTCTCCACAAGGGAGAGGGCCCTTGAGACATTCCTCTCGGTCAGAAGAAGGACTCCAGGACAAGTCCAACCGTCGGCGTTCGTGGGAGCGGGAGAGGTCCCTTCCTGGATAGTCGACACTCGACTTGATCGAAGGTTGCGGCTAAGGCTGCTGGCTTCACGGTGTCCCCGTCAAGTCAGCCGGCCGAGACACCCGTCGGTGCAGTCGAGATTTTTCTCGACCTGTCAGACGGGCTGTTGACTGGAGAAGCTGACAACCCTTCTTCACCCGGTTCCCCCAGTGGAAACCGAGGACTTGCCTGTGCCTCCTGTGCCGGAGTCCCCAGTTAAGGTCCCCAAACCGAGGGAGGAGCGGGTTTCCCCCGCTCCCTCTCAGACCCACCCTTGGAAACACCGAAGATCTCGGTCTCAGTCTCGGACCTCTTTTCGATCCAGCCGATCCTACTGACATCAGCGGTCTCGGTCTCGGCACCGAGGAAAGCAGCGGCGCCGCTCATCCTCGTCCTCTTCAGAGGATAGGCTCTGGCACAAATTGCGTTGGTGCTACAAGGATCTGATGTGGCAGCAGCTCCTTTTGACCGGGAACAAGCCGACTCCATCGCCTTCCCCGGACATTAAGTGGCTGTCACCAGAGTGGCCGAAACAACCCCTCATTGTTATCGAGGAGCCGCGAAGTCGGCACCAGTTGTTTGGCCGAAACCAGCTGCGCCACCCATTGTGGTGGAACCCCCACCTCCACAACCTAAAACTGGGGCACCGACCAAGGATTCTCAGTCAGGTCAGGGTTTGCCCCATCGGTTGTCGGTCACCCTCACTCCCAATCGACCTCAGCAAGTGGAGGGTGGCTCAGGCCCTCGGCAGCTGTTTGCAGACTCCTCAGAGTCATACTAACATACTAAAATGCCAGCAGAATAGGCCTAATGGTCTTTCGTGTCTGCTCGTTTGGTCAGCCCCCACCCTGGGTGCTGACCTTGCTGTCCCTCACTTCTCTGGCTTCTCCCTTCCCAGTTCGGATATTCTTGCTGCATTGATTTTGCTTCCTGAACCCTTCCCTGTACCTGTCCCACCCCTCTTGAACCCCTCCCTGTCTCTGCCTCCACCAGCCCCTAGGCCAGTGCATTCTATAGCTCCACCACCCTCTCCAGTGAAGTAGCACCTCCTCCTTTCTCCCTGAATCTTCCCCCTCCAGCTTCCAGCCATGCCCTCTAGTGGCCCCTTCCTCCTTCCTTGAAGCACCCCAACTGTTCCTCCTCTATTTACCCTCTTCATGACCTAAAGACCTCTATCATGTCCCCAGGTCCTTCTCTCTTCCAAAGTGTACATATTTAGCTCTTGAGCCTCTCCTCATAGGTCCTGTCCCCAAGCCCCAAATCATTTGGTTGCCCTCCTCTGGACCCTCTCCAGGAGGTTAATATCCCTCTTTAAGTGCGGCCTCCAAAACTGCACGCAGTACTCCAGGTGCGGCCTCACCAAGCAGTTATACAGAGGGAGTATCACTTCCCTCCTTCTGGAGGTGATCCCCCTAGCGATGCATCCCAGCATCCTGTTGGCCTTGGCTGCTGCCCTCCTACAAGTCTCAGAGTTGTTCATCTTGACATCCACCACCACCCCCAGGTCCCTCTCAGCCATTGAGACTTGTAGAATTCCCCAGGGTGTACACTTGGCCTGGTTTCTGGCCCCAGGTGGAGTACTGTCATTTCCCTGCATTAAACCTCAGCTTCCACTTTCTAGACCATCTTTCCAGAGCCTCCAGGTCCCCTGCAGGGCCACCTCCCCTCCTCCCCATCCACCACCGCCCCCAGTTCGAGTCATCTGCAAAGAGACTCATCTCACTCCTGATTCCTGTCCTTATGTCAGATACGTGGCGTTGAACAGAAGGGGCCCAGGACTGATCCCTGTGGGACCCACTAATGACCCTCCTTGGGGAAGAGACTATCCCTCCCTACGACCCTCTGGGTCCGGTCCTGGAACCAATTGCCTATCCACCGGATCATCTGGTTTCCCACCCCATTTCTCCTAGTTTATCCAACAGGCCCACGGAGGAACAGAGTCAAATGCCTTGCTGAGGTCTAGAAAGAGGACATCCACTGGTCTACCCAGGTCCAAGGCACTTGTCACCCAGTCATAGAACTCCACCAGGTTTGTCTGACCACGATTTCCCCAGGATGAATCCATGCTGTCCATCGTCCAGGCACCCTGACTTATCCAGGTTCCCCTAGCCTCTCCTGACAATGCCCTCCATCACCTTGCCCACCACTGATGTCAGGCTGACGGGCCTGTGGTTCCCTGCCACCTCCTTGATCCCCCTTGTGGATAGGCACTACATGTGCCACCTTCCAGTCTTGGGGCACCAACCCTGTCCTCAGAAAGATGGTGAAAGCTCTGCCAGGGGTTCATGGGACATCTGCAAGTTCCTTCAGCACTCTAGGATGTAATTTATCCGGCCCGTGCTTTCTCGGCCTGAAGGCTGAGGCTTCCTCACTCTCTCTGCTGTGATTCCACTTGCAGTACCTCTTCTCCCTGCTAGCCTCCCCCCACCTGCCAGTGATGCCCCCCTCCCCAGACCTGCCGATTGGTGAGAGGCCTCCCTCCTCATTATCTCTGTCTCCTCCCATGTATGGTGCAGCATCCCCATTTTCCCTGGTGAAAACTGAGGTGAAGTACTCATTTAGTACCTCAGCCTGCTCCTCTGGGTCTTGTGCCCATCTCTTCCCTGATTTAATCCTGCTAATCTGCCCCTTCACCCTTCGTCTTTCCCCAATGTATCTAAAGAACCCCTTTTTCCCTCTCCTAATTTCCCTGGCCAGGTTCTGCTCCTTCCTTGCCTTAGCCACCCTCACCACTCTAGTGGCCCTTCTAGCCATCAGCTCATACTCCCTCGATCCCTTTCACTCCTTGAGCCTTGAATTTCTTATAGGCTGCTTTCTCTCGCACCACCTCCTGGACCTCCCTGGTCCACCAACAGGGTTTTAGGCCCTACTGCATTTTGTCTTACTCTTGCACAGGTGCTGGTAGCATCCTGCACCCCTCTCCTGATGATTTCCCACCTACTATCAGCGTCCATGTTCTGACCCAATCCCATCCAAATGCTCTTAAGGATCCTTCCCATTTCATAAAATCCACCCTCAGAAGTGAGTTACTTCGTCTTTTGTGCAGCCTTCTACCCTCCTGGTCCAGGCAGAACCAGACAGTGGCATGGTCACTCCCCGCCAGTGGGTCCCTTACCTCCAGGCCCCAATCAGTCACACTGTCTGCCAGGACCCACATCCAGTACCATGCCTCCTAGGGTCGGTTCCCTCACCTTGCTGAGTTAGGAGCCGATCTGTGAAAGACATCAACAACCTCTGTTCCTGAATACAGAGATGTCATAGTCTCCAAATGCAGCCTCCTGGCATGTTGAAGTCCCCTAACTTACCTCCCCTCTGCCCAGCAGTGTCTCCTAACATCTGCCACCAGACTTCCTCAGCTCCTCCCAGGGCAGGGGTCTATACACCACTCCTATTTTGCTCTCTTGCCCCTTGTCATCAAGTGACCCAAATCGCCTCCATGGTTCCTCCAGCCTCCTCTACTCCCCTATGTCCAATACAGTTTTTCTATGACTATCATTGCTACCCCTCCCCCCTTCCCTGTCCTTCCTGAACATGAGTGTAACCTACCAGGTTCAGGTCCCAGTCATATCTTGCAGTGGTCAGAGTCTCAGTGACCGCTGCCATCCTACTCCTCAGTTAACATCGCCTGGGCTCAGGCATTTGTGCTAGCCCAAGCAACAGAACTACCTTCCACCTTTCCCACTACTTCCATTTCCCCTACACATGTTCCCTTGGGGATTCTGTTTTCTCCTGGTCTGCACTTTGCCAGTTGGTCTTTTCCACAGTCCTCCTGGTCCCCAGAACAGGAACTAGAGTCCTCCGCTTCGGCATCCCCTTGACTGCCTTTTCTCCCATCCCACCCCCTTCACAAAGTTTAAACCCACTTTTCACCAATGAACCTCTATTTTCAACAAGGTTCCCTCCTCAGAATTGAGATATAGTCTATCTCTAGCATACACGCCTTATCCTCACAAGTCTCCCCCAATCCCCCATCAACCCATATCCTCTGGCCTCCACCTCCCTGAGCCACTGGTTTACCTCCCTAATGCTCTATCATGTTTCCCCACATCCCTTGCAACAGGATTTCTGAGAAGAGCTGTGCATCCTATGTCATGACAGACCCTATGGCAGGCTACAGAATCTGCCTGTATCTCTAGCTCACATTTCCCTCAATGTCACTTTGTGCCCAGGTGGACCAGTATGTCTGGGAACCCCCGATCCTTTGCCAGCTAGTACACTCGAAGCCCGCAATGCCGGTAGTCCAGTCTGGCGGTGCTGCTGCTTCAGGCCCCAAGCCACCGTCCTGGAGGTCAGTTGGTGGGCAGAGGAGCCAGTCTCGTTCCCAAGTGCTTGGCTAATCTCAGAGTCTACTAGGTTGAAGCTCGAACCACCGATGGCAGGCCCAAGTACCCTCACGGAGACTACTGGACAAGGATTCCCTCATGGAGGCCTTTCCGGTGGCTGAAGCCATTGTTGGCCCGGCTCTGAAGTTATGGCAGTCGCCAGCTTCTTGTCCAGCACCTTCAGCCAGGATGGCCTGAAAGTATGCCATTCCCACTGGTTACTCTCCAGTTCTCGGGCACCCCTCCATGAGAGGGCTTGTGACCGACAGTGTTTTCTGGTGCTCGGAAGCGCTCGGGATGGACAACCACCTGATAAAGGGTCCAGAAACTGGACTACTCTGGGCGTAAAGTCTATGCTGTGTCCTCCTGAGGCCTTCATCAGGCCAGTCCGGCCATTCTGATGGCACACTTTTTGGGCTCCTAGATGGGTGATTCCTCATCTCCTGGCTGACCTCAGATCACGGTCAAGCAGGTGCGGGATCAGGAAAGGCGGTGGCTAAGCAACAGCTCAAACTGCCTTAGACATTGGAGACTCTTGTGCCCTGTCAATAGCGGCCGCAATGGCCATGCACCACAGAGCTTGGCTGCGGATCTCCACTTTCACAGCGGATACCCAGCACTAGCTGGCAGATGTTCCCTTTCTGGGTACCGACTTGTTCGGTCCCAGGGTGGAGGGTCATCTGCAGAGGATCAAGAAGTCCAATGCCACCTTGGAGTCAGTCACTTCTGCCCAGAAGGACAAAGGTCACCAGCAGCAGCGTAAGCCCTTTTGGCCTTCTGCCCCTGCGGCCCGTCCAGCCCAGCAACACCAGCATCAGGGCTAGCAGGCTTGCACTTGGCACCCCAAAGCCAAGCCTGCAGCTTCCTCCAGCAGGAAGCCAGGAGGGAAAGGTCCAGGAGGCCCCTTGGCCGCTCCTTCCTCCAAGTCTGCCCAGTGACAGGTTGAGGGGTGCTCGCCCCAACCTCATCACTCCTCCCTGGGTTCCCCCCATGGGGGAACGGCTCCATCACTTACTTTCTGCCTGGTCCGATATCACCATGGACCACTGGGTGCTGGAAGTGGAAGGAAAAGGTCTGCCTCTGGAATTCGAGCAGGCCCCACCCTATCGAGCCGTCGCCCCGGGGGTGCTACGGAGTCCGCAGCCTCTCTGTCGGCGTATCGAACAGACATTGCCCTGCTCCTCCAGAAGGAGGTGATCAGGGAGGTGGCAGATCCTCCACCAGACCCAGGGTTTGTGCCCAGGTATTTCCTGGTCCCAAAATGGACGGGGGGCTGGCACCCCATTCTAGACCTACGCGACCTGAACAAGTTCCTAAGGTCTCGAACCTTCAGGATGGTCACTCTGGCTCAGATCATTCCATCCTTGGAATGAGGCATGTGTTCGTTCCCTGGACCTCCAGGACGTGTTCTTTTGTGTCCCAATCCATCCGTCCCACCAGTGATTCCTCCGCTTCAGGGTAGAGGGGTCCCTTTACGAGTTCCGGGCCATGCCCTTCGGCCTCTCTCTCCAGCTCCCAGGGTCTTCACCAAATGCATGGCAGTGGTGACAGTATTCCTGCAGCACTGAAGGGTCCAGTGTACCCTTACCTGGATGACCGGCTGATTGCCGCCCCCTCCAGACCGGAGGTGGAGCAGTCCAGGGATCTGGCCCTTCAGGTCTGCTCTCAGATTGGCCTCCTCATCAACGAGGCCAAATTGGAACTCGTGCCAATGCAGGTGATTCAGTTCATCGGGGCAGAGCTCGACTCTCTTTCCTCCTTTGTCCAGTCATTTCTGGTTGGGCAATTGAGCCCTGCCCGGGACTTCCTGCACCTCCTGGGCCTCATGGCGGCCTGCACCAGCATGGTCCATTGGGCCTGCTGGCACATGTGTCCCCTTCAATGGGGGCTGGCCCACCAATGCTCACAGCACTCCGGTCCTCTGGACCAGCCAGTGATAGTGACCCAGGGAGATGGGAACGCTGTCCAGTGTTGGATTGTTCCAGCTCATCTGCAGGAGGGTATCCCTTTTGTTTGCCCAGAGCCGACAGTCACTCTAACGATCGACGCCTCTCTGATGGGTTGGGGTGCCCACCTGGGGGAGCTCAGAGCGCATGGCCTCTGGTCCCCTCAGGAGTCTCAATGCCACATCAACCTGCTGGAGCTTCGAGCGGTCCAACTAGCCCTCACTGCCTTCGCTCCGTTTGTACGGGGTCAAGTGGTCCAGGTCCAGATGGACAACACCACGACCATGTACTACCTAAACCACCAGGGCGGGATGTACTCCTTGCCTCTGTGCAAGGAAGCTCTCCGCACTTGGTCTCTCGTGAGCAGACTGGAGGTGGATCTCCTAGCCATCCATATGGCAGGAGCCTCCAACACTCTGGCCAATGCCCTAAGCCAGATAGGTGCTGCATCTCACGAGTGGTCTCTCCTGCTGGAGGTAGTACACGATCTGTTCTCCCACTGGGGCACACCTCAGGTGGACCTGTTTGCCTTCAAGGAGAATGCAAAGCTGAGGCTGTTTCATGCCCGCCCCCCTCAGCAGGGCTCGCTGCAGGGGGATGCCTTCTCGAGGCCGTGGACCCCGGGCCTCTTCTATGCCTTTCCCCCATTTCCCTTGATCCACAAGGTGCTTCTCAAGGTGAGGAGGGACAAGACACAGGTAATTCTGGTAGCCCCAGACTGGCCCCACCAGTTCTGGTATCCAGATCTCCTCAGCCTCAGCTCCAGGCTCCCAAGGCGGCTTCCATCCCGCCAGGACCTGATTTCAGTCAACCAGGGGAAGGTTCTCCAACCGGACCTTCAATCCCTGCACCTGACGGCCTGGTTCCTTAGTGGCTAGAGTTCCAGGCCTTGGGTCTTTCCGACGAGGTCCTCAACATTGTTGAGGCATCCCGTAAGGAGTCAACCAGAAAATGCTACGCCTTCAAATGGAAAAGATTCTCCTTTTGGTGTCAGGACAAAGGGTTGGACCCTTCTTCCTGTTCCTTAGCTAGCATCCTGGACTACCTGTGGTCCCTTTCTCAGCTAGGGCTTCAGTCGACGACCCTTAAGGTGCACCTGGCAGCCATCTCTGCTTACCAGGTGCGGGCCGGCAAGCAGTCGGTGGCGCAGGAGAAGGTGGTCAGGCGCTTTTTCAAAGGCCTTGATCACACATCCCCTCCAGTGTGAGAACCTCCACCTCCGTGGGATCTACTGCTGGTATTGGCTAAGCTCATGGGCAAGCCATTCGAACTGATGCACAGGTGTGACATCTCTCACCTGTCGTGGAAAACTGCCTTCTTGGTGGCTATCATGTCAGCCAAAAGGATGGGAGAGCTCCAGACGCTTTCCATCGGGTCTCCCTATCTGGTCTTCCACAGGGACAAGGTTGTCCTGTGCCCCCAACCGAAATTCCTTCCGAAGGTGGTGTTGGAGTTTCACCATAACCAGGTGTTGACTTTGCCGGTGTTCTACCCCAATCACACCTCAGAGGCCGAATATAGGCTCCATACTTTGGTCCCTAGAAGAGCGCTCTCTTATTATAAGGAGCGGATGGCTGAAGTTCGGGGAGAGGTTCTCCAGCTGTTTGTCACCTGCGTTGAAGCCGCACCTGGCAGACCGGCAGCCAAGAGGACGATAGGCAGGTGGGTCACCTCCTGCATAGATCTCTGCTATAGGTTGGCGGGCATGGGGCCTCCAAAGGGATAAGAGCTCATTCTACCTGCCATACCGCTGCTTTGGTGGCTGCTTCCAGGGATGTCCCTATCCAGGAAATCTGCAGGGCTGCTACCTGGAAGTCAGCACACACCTTCATTACCCACTATCACATCAACCTTGAGTCACGCCGGGATGCTGGTTTTGGGACCTCAGTTCTCCAGTCCTTATTTCCCAAGTAGGGGGTGTGCACCTTGCCTCCCTCCTCCTGGAGAACTGCTAGGAGTCTGCTAGTAAGTGTGGAATGAACAACATATCCATGTCCCTAGAAATACAGGTTACTCACCTGTAACAGGAGTCCTAGGAATGGTATATGTTGTCCATCCACACAACCCACCCGACCTCCCTGGCTTCGACACACAACCTGGCTTCCAGTGGGCTAGATCTGGCATCATGGGGCGGAGCCGAGAGTTTTATCACCCGGGTGGGTGGGAGTAGACAGCTTGAAGACCTTCCGGCAAGATTTAAAGCGGCAAGGAACCTGCCAGTAAGTGTGGATGAACGACATATACCATTCCTAGAACTCCTGTTACAGGTGAGTGACCTGTATTTGTGGCCCAGGCAGACAGACTTGCTATTGTAATATGAAACAGCCGGCCAATCATGGTTCTATACATTCTCGAGCTGATTGACAATTGAGTGACACCCTATGCTTCCCTCGTTTGTGAGGTAGAAGACAGTCCTCAGATTGAATGAAGGGTTATGTAGCATGAATGGCGTAGCATTATTAGGCAGTATAGCCTAGACATTAGAGCAACAAGCTGTGAGTGAGCTTGCTACATCTGGAAGACCTGGGTTTGATTCCCGCAACTTCCACTTACATACTTTGGGACCCTGAGCAAATCACTTAAATCTGCTTGTACTCCTGGGGCACCCCTGTCAATCGGCCTTGTGCACTGTGGGCCTTTCCCAATTACCAAAGAACAATTATGGAGTGAGTGCATGTCAGACAGCTTGCACAGCATAACGTTTGGTGTACACACTCTCATTCCTTTACTTTATTTTATAATGTTGTGGCCGAAAGACACACAAAGCCCAGGCTTGTTTCAGGTGTGTCCTGGGAGCACAGGGAAGTTAAGTGACTTGCCGTGGTCACGCAGTCCTGCAAGTGATGGTTGTGGAATTCAAACCCAGTTCTCCAGGTTTGCTGCTCAATGTTCTTAACCACTACACAGTACTGACTCCCAGTCTTTTATCTCTGTCCTTGATACAGGGATTACCAACCATCTGGGGTGATGTGAAGACACAGGAACCCACTTGAGTAGTGTTCCACCCCTAGAGGTGCTGCAGCGACAAAATCCTCCCTTCTTACAAAGGTACCTTAGGGAAGAAAGCCTGGGATTTCCATAAGGAAAGAAGAAAAGTTGCTGGTGCCGGAGGAGGACAGGAAGAAGGAGCAATGAATTAAGCATCCAAAGGATGCTTGACAAGGGCGGTTTAGGTACTGTTGGGGAGGGGTTGGAGCTGGTGAAAGGCACCTGCTGCTCCACCTAACCTCAGACTTATGTAACCCCTAGGTGGCCATATCCCAAGGGCTACTACCCCTGCCTGTTTGGCTAGTAGCAGGTTAAGGGGCCTGGGTACTGAAATGGGTGCCTCCACCCGGAGGTCAGGGTTGTTAGTGGTCAAGCTAACCTGGGCACAGCCCTCCGGAACACTGTAACCCCCCTCTTTCCCTTCTAGTGGCCTGAACAATATGCAATAATTACTTTCACAATGACCCTTATTCACCAGGCAATTACCCACACTGTTTGCACTGACCACCAGGGCTGGTTCCTCTAGCTTGACCCAGGGGACCCCCTGTAAAACAAGGTTAAGTACAGCAGATAACAACAGTACAATACTCTTGGCACAAACTGGAACCACAGTCAGGTTAAATGCAAAAAGAGTTAGATCTGATTTATTCAGGGACTTAAACAAGGGAAGGGCGTAATCAGGTTGATTTGCTTAAAGGCTATATCAATCAGACAGTTATCCATGCACTTCAGAGTCCCTACACAGTCACACACTCTGTGTACCCAGGTAGGAAGATGGTGGGCTAGCCAGGAACATTGCCTGGGGTAGGCTGTCTCGCAGCTGATTGGGGCCCTGTGATGGAAGAAAGCAACATGCACAACACACACTATTTGTAATCTGGAGCCAGAGGGCTCAGTTCATGACAGAAAAGACAACAAAGCAATCAAATGACAACACTTTAGATTTAGCTGTTGTTGCAAGGAGCTACACTGATGTTTACTCACGATACCTAATACAGGACACAGGCAGGATGAAACCGAGACAGCAGGTTGTTGAACTGGAGTGCCAGGAGAAGCAGGGCCCACATGAATCACCAAGGTGTCGTTCCTGTTCAAAGCGTGAGCAGGGGGCTGATTTCCAGGCAGGTCTCTCATCGATGGCTTTTTTTGTGCAGCAGTCTGGCTGGGCCAGTGTGGCAAAGCCCAGGCCCAATGGAGATGAATACGGATTCAGTCCGTGGGAGCTGGATGCAGCCTCCAGCAAGCAGAACACAGTTCAGCACACAGTGGGGAACCAAATCACGACCCACTAACAGCTACAGCACATTTACATGTAAGAAATTCTACTGTACCAGGCAGATTGCTATCCGGTCGCAATTACAGAGTCTCTGCACAAACCAGGAGTTCAGAGGTGGCTGGAAACCCTGACAGGCCAACGCATTCAGCAAATCTTCGTCTTTTTCAGGTTAAAGCCTGGTCACAGTCTGTGGCTTGGAATTGTCCTCACAAATCTATTGGATTCAGTCCAAATAAACTTCAATTTCCCTCTCAGGGACAGCAGGCAGACAGGCAGGCCAAAACTCAGCCCTTTCACAGTTCTTCTGTGCGAATTACACAGGGGCTGCAGCTGGAATCACTCAAGCTGTTACCACTTTCACTTCCCAATTCAGACTGACTGAACTGCAAAACAGTCTGGGACTTTCCCCGGGATCTAAAAGGTTCGGTTGACTGATCTGTCTGTCTGTCAGTCACAACAAGGGCTCCCCCTCCAGGTTTGTCTTGGCTCCAAAATGCAAAAACTACAATTCCTACAGAGTTTTGCTCCCACAAAGCCCCTGTGGACAGGCTCCATTTTAGAGTCCCAAAGGTACTGATTGACCCATTTCAGCAGTCCAGGACCAAGATGATGGAAACAAACAGAACTGTCCATGCTGCAAAGAAGGCAGGTTAGAACAAACTGCAATGTTATTACTACTCTAACAAATGATCAGCAAACAAGTACATCTTCTAACAGAGCTCCCTCTCAGATTAATTATGACTGCAATCCAGGCAGCTCTTAAAGAGACAGTACACAGAGGCCACACAGGCACTCTCTGGCAATACATTTAAACTGCTAAAACGCAGAACACCAGCCTGGCAGTGAGCATTTAGGCAAACTCAAGTAAGACTTTTTGGGAACCCCCATTTGTGGGGGGGGGGGTTACTCTTAAATTGGGCAACTTACTGGGTTGCTTAGTAACATACAGTAATTGGAATGATTGATGCAACATAGTTCGAAAGACTGACAGGGTGAATAGCTAATGAAGGGTACTGATTAGGATGTAATGCAGTAGTTATGGAGTACATGTTCGGACTCTTATACAGAGTGTTAAATACGTTAAAAAAATGATTACCAGTGTCTTGTGTGGAAGTGCTAATCAGTTGTGAAAATACATAGCACTTGACACAGATTGATTAGCAAAATTTAAACAAAAAAATGAGTATTATTTATGTAGTTGCCTGTGCCATGGACTCGCTGAAAAAAAAAAAAAGGTTAGATGTCTACTGCTATGCATTTCCGGAAATAGTTAGCATTATCCCTCACTTTGCATGTTATTTTGCTATTGTCATGCAGTGTAAATTTTGGTGTATGCTCTCACTGTCCTGCTACAGGGACTACAGCTTTTTGGCGTGCCATGAACACACAGGTACCTTCTCGAGGGGAGCTCCATCCCAGAAGGTGCTAAATATATGTAACCCCTAGGTGGCACTATCCCAATGGCTACTATCCCTGCCTGCTTGGCTAGTAGCAGGTTAAGGGGCCTGAGTTCTGAAACGGGTGCCTCCACCCGGAGGTCAGGGTTGGTAGTGGTCAAGCTAACCTGGGCACAGCCCTCTGGGACACTGTAATCCCCCTCTTTCCCCTCTAATGGCCTGAACACTGTACAATAATCACTTTCACAATACCCCTGGTACACCACACAAGTACCCACACTGTTTGCACTTACCACCAGGGCTGGTTCCTCTGGCTTGACCCTGAGGACCCCCTGTAAAACAAGGTTAAGCACAGCAAATGGCAACAGTACAGTACTTTGAGCACACACTGGAACCACAGTCAGATTACATGCAGAAAAAGTTAGATCTGATTTATTCAGGGGACTTGAACAAGGGAGGGGCAAAATCAGGTTAATTAGCTTAAAGGTTATATCAATCAAGCAGTTATGCATGCGCTTTGAGTCCCCCTACACAGTCCACCTCTGGGTACCCAGGTGGAGAAGAGATGGGCTAGCCAGGACAGTTGCCCAGGGTTGCAGCTGGGCGGGGCCCCTGTGATGGAAAACACAACATGCACAGTCATGCTAATATTGTGTAATCCGGAGCCAGAGGGCTCAGTTCATAAAGGAAACAAAACAACAAGACAATCAGATGACACACTCAGATTAAGCTGTTGTTGTAGGGAGCTACCCTGGTATTTACTCAGATACCCAAGACTGGACACAGGCTGGATGAAAATTGAGACTGCAGGTGGTTTGATCTGGAATGCCAGGAGAAGCAGGCCCACACAAGTCATAGGAGTCGTTCCTGTTCAAGCATGGAGCAGGAGCTGATCCCAGGCAGGTCTCTCGTTGATGGCTTCTCTGTGCAGTGGGTAGTCTGGCTGGACCAGTCTGGCAAAGCCCAGACCACATGGAGACAAGTTCAGAAGCAGTCCGTTTTGGGCTGGATACAGCTTCCAGCAAGCAGAACACAGTTCACACAGTGGGAGCTAACTCAAAACCTACTAGCAGCTCATAGCACATTTACATGTACAGGAATTCTACTGTACCAGGCAAAGTGATCCCTGGGCACAATTGCAAAGTCTCTGCACACACCAGGAACTTAGGGGTAGCTGGAACTTCTGACGGGCCGATCGTATTCAGCAAAAATATTCGATCTTCTTCAGGTTGAGCCTGGCCCACTTCAGTAGCTTACTTTAGTCACACAGACTTGGATTTTGTCCAAAATAATTCTCTTCTCTCCCTCTCAGGAGCAGCACACCGGCATGCAGGCCAAAAACTTAGCCTTTTCAGAGTTCTCCCATGCGAATCCACTCAGGATTGCTGCTCAGAAACACTTCAGCTCCTTCTTGCTCAGCTTCCAGCTTAGTTCTAACTGAAAACTGCAAGCAGCCTGGGACTTCCCCAAGATCCAAAAGATTTGGTTGGCTGATTTGGCTGTCAGTCAAAGCAAGAGCTCCCCCTTCAGTTGCAAAAAAGGTAAAAGCTCAAACTAAAGTTCCTACAGATTTTGAATTCAGACAGCTCCTGTAGTCTGGCTATATTTTAGGTCCCACCAGTACTGTTTGGTCCAATTTGCAGTCCAGGACCAAGATAGTGGAGACAAACAAAACAGTCCTTGCTACAAAGAAAGCAGGTTAGACAAACTACATTATCATTATCACTCTAAATGATTTTCAGTAAATAGTTACATCTTTCAACAGAGCTCCCTCTCAGATTACTTAAGCTGCAATTAGGCAGCTCTTAAAGAGACAGTACACAGAGGCTATACAAGCTCTGGTAATCGCATTTAAACTGCTAAAATGCAGGACACCAGCCTGGCAGTGAGCATTTAGGCAAGCTCAAGGAAAACTTTTTGGGAACCCCCATTTGTAGGGGTTACATATACATATGAGTAAGAAGGCCCAGAAACATAGTCCTATAGGAAGTAGTAGGTATGAGTATAGTTGTATGAATGTATAGGTCGTAGACCTGTATGAAATAGTAGGTATGAGTATAGTTGTATGAATGTATAGGTCATAGCCCTGTCTGAAGCAACAGACATGAGTACACCTGTATTAATGTATAGGTCGTAGTCCTGTATGAAGTAGTAGGTACGAGTACAGTTGTATGAATGTATAGGTTGTAGCCCTGTATGAAGCAGTAGGCATGAGTACAGCTGTATTAATATATAGATCACATAGTCCTGTATGAAGTAGTAGGTATGAGTACAGTTGTATGAACGTATAGGGTGTAGTCCTTTATGAAGTATTAGGTATGAATACAGCTGTATTAATGTATAGCAGGGGAGAGAGGGAGGTCAGGTGCCTCCCCGGAAGCATTGCATGGAGGAATGGAAAGCGGATCCATAGGATCGCTATGGCAATAGCTAGGAGGGAGGAGCTGGATGTCACTGTCCATCTGGGGACCAACGACTTGTCCAGGAGAAAGGTGGACTTAGCCAACGTCCAGGAGGATTTCAGGAAGCTGGGGGAAAACCTGAAACAGATAGCACGTTCTGTCACATTCTCGGAGGTGCTCCCTGTCCAGGGCACAGGAGAAGCTAGAGCACTCCACATCCATACCTTCAACTCCTGGTTGAAGGATTGGTGTGGAAGGGAGGGTTTTGACTTCATAGGGGACTAGGGCCTGACCTGGGTAGATGTGAGCTTATATAAGGAAGACAGCCTGCATCTGTCCGAGAAGAGGACCTTGGTCCTTGGTGAGAAGTTTAAATGCTTCAGCTGTGATCATTTGAACTGGCGGGGAGAGCCAGGAGGGTCAGGAGGCTTAGGAACACCACCCCCATGGGAACATGCAGGAACATAAGTTGACAACAGGAACAGCTAAAGCAGGCAGGTGAAGAATGTATAACGAGTATTACATAGGGGCAAGAGCACATAGGAAAGGAAACGGGGGTGGGGAGAAGACACTGGAGAGGGAGAACAAGAGCAGAGGGATGGCAGACTGTAAAACATGGAGGGCCATGCTAACAAATGCCTGTAGCCTAGGAAATAAGGTTCCAGACCTGGAGGCCTTGTTGGCAGATGCAGACCTTGACATAACAGCAATAACAGAGACGTGGTACTCTGCTAATCATGGCTGGGAAGTCAATGTGCCAGGCTATACACTGTTCAGGAGAGACAGGAAGGGTTAAAAGGGTGGGGGAGTGGCTCTGTACATCAGAGATGGTATAAAGGCTACAGAAGTTTAGGGAAGGCAGGGGAAAGCTGAGGTAATGTGGATCACCCTGGAGCCAGGGAATGGAACAACAATATGCACAGGGGTGATCTACAGACCTCCAGCACAGAGGGAGGAAGTAGACAGGAAATTAGTGGAGAACATACACGACATGGTAGCTAAAGGCAAAATCCTGCTACTGGGAGATTTCAGTATGCCGGATGTGGATTGGGCCACCCAGGTGGCTGCTTTAGCCAAAAGCACAGTCATCCTGCAATCCCTGCAGGGGGTTGGACTTAGGCAGCTGGTGCATGCGCCAACCAGGGACATAGAAACTTTTAAGCACCTCAAGGGCATCAACAAAGTCCAAGAGGGTAGCATCTAATTTTGCTTGACCCCAATCTCTCCTCACATTGACAGCGTGGCCAAAGCTGCCAATACACGCCTTGGATTGCTCTACAAGCATAGGCAACATCTCACCCCAGAGGCCCTGAAGATTGCTGTCCAGAGCTTGGTGGTGTTTATTATTGACTATGGCCTCATTGTCTATGGCTCTGCCTTGACATCCACCCTCCGACATATAACAGTTGCCCTAAACAAGACTTGCCGACTCACAGCTGGTGCCCACCGCCTCACCCACACCTGTGCCCTCTATGCACAATCCAGATGGCTCCAACTCTCCAACCGTATAAAGTATCTCACTTGTACTATGGCGGGAAAAATCATCTTTGGCCTCACACCTCCTGGTGTTACTGCCTTATTACATCAAAACACTATCCAGCGGAACATCAGGAGCTCAACAACCCAGAATCTGCAAGTTCCTCGCTGTCGTACGCCGCTGGGCCAACGCTCCTTCACCTACAGGGCTCCTCTATGGCTGAATGGTCTCAGCCACCCATCTCCTCAGCCACAACACTAGGTCTGTTCAAAACCAGGCTCCGGGCCCATCTTAACTGCCTCTAGCTCCTGTGACTGCCTCTCCCTGGCTCATGACCCACACAGCTTTAGTCCTAACTTATATACTGCTAAACCTGGCCCCACCCCTAGTCCCCATCTCCCCCAACTCTTGAGGTACCACCTCAAATCCCAGGTCTACATACCACTTCATTAGTCTCTCCTTGTCCCATTGTTGCACTTATTCCTCCCCCCACCCTGCCCCTTTTTCTCTTCTGTCACTGCTTCCCATTTATCTCTCAACAAATGCCTCCAGCTGCATCTACATCCTCCCCCTCTCCTCTCATCCCTGTTCTTTGCCACCCCCGGGTGCATGTCCAGACCCACTCCTAGTGGGCACATGTGTCCTTGATGTGTTTCACCATTTTGCCATAACTGCTTATGTTTAACTACCTACACTTCTCCTCCTCCTCTACACCTTACTCTTCCTATACTTGACCTCTCTCAATAGCGCTGTTGTACATGAATTGTTTACTGTTATTTCACTGTTGTTTCATTGTTATATGTTATTCCTGATATGAAACCTTTGTAAAAGAGCATTGGCACAAAGGTACTTGTAATCCTAGACAAAATAAATCTTTCAGAAAAAGAGATGTGCAAGAACAAGGGGACACAATTTGAAGATGGGGGGGGGGATGGCTCAGGGGTAATATAAGGAAGTATTTTTTCATAGAGAGGGTGGTGGACGCATGGAATGTCCTTCCTGAGGAGGTTGTGGGGTCAAAAACAGTGGAGGAATTCAAGAATGCATGGGACAGACATAAGGCAATTCTTGTGGGGGGATAGGAAGAAATAGGCTGTTGGTTAACTAGGATCTGCAGCTTCTCCAGTAGCTAGGGAAATGGGCAGACTAGGTGGGCCAAGCGGTCCTTATCTGCTGTCAAAGTCTATATTTCTATGTTAAGTCAATTCTGGACCTAATATGGACCAACGAGAACAGAGTTGAAGAAATACAAGTGGAAGGGCAGCTGGGGTCCAGTGACCACCACATGGTGTGGTTCAACATGGAGACATGGACTCAGTTAAGCCACACAGGGGCAAGAATATTAGATTTCAGGAGGGTGGATTTCACTGAAATGGGTAGATCTATACAAGCACTCCAGGGGAAGGGAGAGGTAATAGAGTGGGTGAAAGAACATTGGGAGAAACTGAAAGGAGTCATAGTGGATATAACAAACCAATGTGTTAGGATAGTGGCCAAAGGGAAAAGAAGAAGAAGGAAACCACTATGATTCTCCAAAGAGGTGAGGGACAAAGTCAGGGCTAAAAGGCTGAGTTTCAGGAAATATAAGGGGAGCCAAAGGGAGGAGGACAGGGAAGTGTACCTTGAATGTCTAAGGGAAGCAGGGAAGGCTGTTAGGAGAGCGAAGGCTCAGACAGAAGAGGGCTTAGCACAGTCTGTAAACAAAGGGGATAAGGCATTTTATGGGTACATCAGTGAAAGAAGAAAAACGGGAGGGGGGTTGTGAGGCTCAAAGGGTAGAAGGGAAAGTGTAAGGAGGGGGATCTGGACAAGGCAGAAATACTGAACAAATACTTCTGCTCAGTATTCACTAAGGAGGGGGGAGGGTCAAGGACCATAGTTGGGTTGCAGAGGCAGTGGTGGGGGAGAAGTGGACACTAGTCCATTCACAGTGGAGAGAGTTTGGGAAGAACTCACAAAGCTGAAGGTGGATAAGGCCATGGGGCCATATGGCGTCCACCCAAGGATATTAAAGCAGCTGCGAAGGGAAATAGCAGTGCCTTTGGTGGCCCTGTTCACAGAATCACTCAACACAGGTATCGTTCCAGAGGACTGGAGGATGGTGCATGTAGTCCCACTGCACAGAAGCAGCAGTAGGGAGGAGGTGGGGAACTACATGCCAGTCAGTCTCACTTCAGTGGTGGGTAAGATCATGGAGACACTGCTGAAAGAAAGGATAGTGGCACATATGGAATCCAGCAGTGCTCAGGATCTGAGGCAACACGGATTCATGGGAGGAAGATCATGTCAAACAAATATAATAGATTTTTTTGATTGAGTGACCAGGGAAATAAATCAGGGAGAGGCGGTAGACATCGCCTACCTAGATTTCAGCAAAGCCTCCAACACTGTCCCACATAGAAGGCTGATTAACAAGATGGGCAGTCTGGGCATGGGAGACAAAGTGGAAAAGTGGATTAGGAACTAGTTAACAGACAGGAGACAGAGGGTGGTGGTAAATGGAGTAAATCTGGGGAGAGGGGGTGTGACCAGTGGGGTACCACAGGGATCAGTACTAGGACCATTCCTGTTCAATGTCTTCATTAGTGACATAGCAGAGGGGATGGAAGGAAAGGTCTGCCTGTTTGCAGATGACACCAAGATCTGCAACAGGGTGGATATTCCAGAAGGGGTGCAGAAAATAAAGAGGGACCTGGAGAAGCCTGAAAGATGGTCGGAAATGTGGCAACTGAGGTTCATTTCAAAGAAGTGCAAAATAATGCACCTGGGTAGAGGGAACCTTGGGGAGAGCTACAGGTTGGGGGGGGGAGCCGACTGTCACCAAAGAGGAAAGGGACCTAGTGGTTATCACCTCTGATGACCTTAAGGTATCAAAGCAGTGCACAAAGGTGGCAGGGAGGGCCAGTGGCATGCTGGGGTGTATAGGCAGGGGTATCACTAGCAGGAAGCGGGAGGTGGTGATGCCATTGTAGAAAACATTGGAAAGACCTCAGCTGGAGTACTGCGTGCAGTTCTGGGGGCCTCCCCTTCACAAGGACATAGATAAGGTGGAGCCAGAGAAGGGCAACAAAGATGGTGCAGGGCTTGCACCATAAAACATATGAATAGAGACTAAGGGACCTCAATATGTACTCACTGGAGGAGAGGAGACAGCGGGGGGGACTTGATTGAAACTTTCAGTTACCTCAAGGGCATAAACATGGTGCAGGTGGTGGACCTTTTCTAATATAGAAAAAGCACTAGAACAAGGGGGCACAGGGATTGGCGAGAGGCACATGTGGTGCCAATCCATAAAGGGGGGTCGAGGGAAGTACCAGGTAACTATAGACCCATCAGTTTGACCTTGGTGGTGGGAAAATTAATGGAGGGTATACTAAAGGAACGATTGGGGGTGTACTTGGAGGAGGTGGGAGGTCTGGATAGTCGGCAACATGGGTTTGTGCCAGGTAGATCATGTCAAACCAATCTTGTGGAGTTCTATGAATGGGTAACATCAGAACTGGACAGGGGAAAGCCTGTGGATGTATTATTCTTGGACTTCAGCAACGTTTGACTCTGTCCTCCACAATGGTCTGGTGGAGAAACTGATGGGGTTAGGAGTAGGCCTTTGATGGTCAGATGGATTGAAAACTGGCTAGCTGGACGCAACCAGAGAGTAGTGGTCTGTGGGAGCTCTTGAACCCTAGAGAGGTTGGTAGTAGGGTACCGTCAGGGCCGGGTCCTGGGTCCGATCCTGTTTAATGCATACATATCGGACATCAGGGAGGGTAGTAGGTGTGAAATGAGTCTCTTAGCTGATGACTCCAAGATGGGAGCAGTAGTTGAGGAGAAGGGGAGGTTGGCCTGCAAGGACCTGGACACCCTGAAAGCTGGGCTCACACATGGGAATAAATTTCAATATCACCAAGTGTAAGGTGTTGCATCTTGGGCGGGAAACCCTAAACACAGATACACCTGGGAGGGAGGCACTGGAGGCCTCAACAGGGAAAAAAGACCTAGGGGTCATGGTGGATGCATGTATGAATAACTCTGAGCAGTGCAGGAGAGCAGCTAGCAAGGCAAACAGGATGTTGGGATGCATCATAAGGGATCACCTCTAGGAGCAAGGAAGTGATTCTGCCGCTGTACAATGGACTGGTTAGACCACACCTTGAGTACTGTGTACAGTACTGGAGACCACACTGAAGAGGACATACAGCTCCTGGAGAGAGTACAGAGGAGGGCAACTAAGATGATACAAGGGCTAGGGGATTTGAGTGATGAGGACAGACTTGAGGAGCTCTGCCTGTTTTCATTGGAGGAGAGGAGAGACGGGGACATGATTGAGGTCTTCAAGTACCTCAAGGGAATAAATAGGGTAAACATGGAGGGATCTTTAGACTAAAGCAGGGAGGTATCACCAGAGGGCATGGTTTGAAGTTGGAAGGTGGAAGGGTGAGGGGAAGGGAGGAGGTTTTCTCTGTGAGGGTGGTGGACCCTTGGAATGCATTGCCTGGCGAGCTGGTTCAGAGATCCACAGTGGAGGCTTCAAGAGAGGGTGGGACAGACACAGAAAGTGGATGTATCAGATGATGGCCTGGCCCAGGGGAGTGGGAATGGATGATAGGGGTTTCTGGAACACAAGGGGGGGGGCCTCGGCACCCAACTAGGGATCTGAGGTTCGAGCAGACTCGATAGACCGTAAGGCCTAATCTGCTGGCAAATAGTATGTTAATATGTTAGTAATATGAAATTGGAGGGGGGTAGATTAAGAGGTAATGTGAGAACGTTTTTTTACACAGAAAGGGTAGTCGACACTTGGAATACTCTGCCACAGGAGGTAGTGGGGACAAGCACAGTGGAGGGGTTTATGCATGCCTGGGACAGGCACAGGGGAAGTTCGAGAGGGGAGGGAGTGATGAAAATAGTGTATCACATAGGGTCAGTGGCCACATACAATATGGTAGAGCCTATGGGCAGACTGGATGGGCCTAGCAGTCCTTATCTTCCGACAATTTCTATGTTTCTATAAGTTGTAGTCCTGTATGAAGCAGTAGGTATGAGTATAGTTGTATGAATGTATAGGGTTGCAGCCCTGTATGAAGCAATAGGTATGAGTAGAGTTGTGTGAATATAGGGCATTGCCCTGTATGAGGTAACAGGTACAAGTATGGTAGTATGAACGTAGACCTAGTATGAAGTAATATGTAGGAATATAGTTGTAGGAATGCAAAGGGTGTAGCCTTGTATGAAACATGCAGCCCTCCTGCATGCACACCCTTTTTGCATAGAAAAATGTGTATTTAAGCAGGCTGTGCACGTGTTTTCAATGGGAATGACTGTGCCTGATAATTGTTGTTTTTTATTTTCTTTATTTTTGTACTTAACAATATCATAAAAACACGGTTAATGTCAAATAAAATACATTAATGTGATTAGAAATCACTGTGTTGGTTCATTTCTTTATTTTTCCAGTTTACTTCACCGTGTTAAGTCATTACAGACTGGATTCTCATTAAAATATTGTTTTCTCATCCGCTGAAAATAGCTGTGCACTTAACAGGTGTTAATTACAGGTTACTGGATGCACTGGTGAACTGTGAAAATGTGCACTTAACAGGTGCAAATTACAGGTTACTGGATGCACTGGTGAACTGTGAAAATGTGCACTTAACAGGTGCAAATTACAGGTTAATAGATGCACTGGTGAACTGTGAAAATGTGCACTCAGGTGCAAATGACAGGTTAATGGATACACTGGTGAACTGTGAAAATGTGCACTTAACAGGTGCAAATGACAGGTTAATGGATACACTGGTGAACTGTGAAAATGTGCACTTAACAGGTGCAAATTACGGGTTACTAGATGCACTGGTGAACTGTGAAAATGTGCACTTGACAAGAATTTGCACTTAACCAGTGTGTGCTTTACCAGAAATTTTAATATTGCAGATATAGGAAAAAAAATTGGGAAATAAAAAGTATGCATTTATCCAGAATGTGCACTGACTGATGTACATAAGTGGGTTCCACTGTAGTGATAACAGTAGCACAAATATATAGGTCGTGGCCCTGTATGGAGTAGTAGACATAAGTATGTTTGTATGACTGTATAGGTCGTAGCCCTTATAAAATAGTAGCTATGAGCATAGTTGTATGAGCATATAGTTTATAACCCTGAATGAGTAGTAGGTATGAGTATGGAGCTTGTGAGCATTATAGGGCTTAGTCTGTATGAGAGGTAATGTAGCAGGGTTGAGCTAACTTTTTCAGCCACTGGCCTGCAGGACTAGCGATTGGAAAAATCCACCTGCTCCACAGGCTGTTCACTAGACCAGCAAAACAATGATCAAAAATTCAGCTTACAAACAAACAAACAAGTTTTATTGCAGTTACCAAACAACATTACATGTGAAATAAAAGTAATGTAAAGAAGTGTTATTTTTTTCTTTATTTTACTGGCAAGGGGGTTTTCTGCAGAAACATAAAAATTGTTTAAACTTTTTGTTTTTTGGGGGGGGACAAACAGTCCCAAGAACACAACATGGTCTGCATCAGCTGACCAGTAAGTACATGTGGTAGGAATGCATCGCTCCTCCCAGAGATCCCCCCCCATACAGCTTCCACATCAAAATGGGGAACTAGTCATCAGATGGGCAGTATACATGGATTTGGTACTTTAACTGTAAAGAATCGCTCTGCTGGCTGCTGTCTTCTCGCCCGCTTCACAGCGGAGAAAGGTAACCTACCCGTGCTTTGAGGTTGATTCTTCTCTCAGTAGGTCTGACATTTCTCCCAGAGCCAGCGACGACGTTTGTCTCCTCACTAGGACTCCTGGTGTGGGCAGGCATTACTCTGCAGAAGCACGTACTCAAAACCAGAAGTCAACCAGGCAGTATTCAATCTAGAAATTAAATTCAGTGGGTCAGTTGACTCACTGCTCTAAAAACAGGTGGTCTATTTTTGGAAAAATGTGGGCCATGTGAATGATTTAACAAAATTTTAAAATAATTATTGTGTACCTTGGTGATTTCCTCTTTGCATCGTCGTGTAACAGCTGACTGTAGTTTGTCAAGTGACCGAGTGTTTAGTGATTCATTGAGAAAAAAAAAGTTTATTTGTTAAGCCAAATGTTTAAAAGTATTTAGGTTCATAACTTGTATCAGTGCCAGCATAGCTCTGTCAGTGTCCCCCCCCCCCAAACTTGCAGCTTGTGCTCCCATAGACAGTCATACATGGTACTGACCTGTGCTACTGCCCGCAAACATTTATTTATTTAAAACTGGTGACCAGGAGAGGTGTACTGAGTTGAAGCTCGTTTCCAGGTGCAACCCGGGGGGAACGGGAGAAGCACAATAATAAAGAACGTTCCATATGGAGGAGAAATAAATTAGCATCCAGATCATCTGTGTGAATTGAACAAACTCAATATGTGCACAGCGCCAGAGTGATAGTAGGCTGAGCTGGTGCTGCAAGTTGGAGTCAGAACAGGTTGAATAAACTTCAATGAGGTTGCCAGAACTATGAGGTTAAGGGGGAGGGGAAGGGAAGGCAAGGGGTGATCAAAAGCCAGGCATGGGTAAGTAAGGGTTCAGAAAAAGGGTTGGCAGCAGAATGGGGGGGGAGGAGGAGTTTTAGCTGGCATGTAATGGAGGGAAGGAAGGGAGATGGATGGATGAAGGTGTTTGGTTCCAGAGGAGGAGAGGTGGTAAAAGTAGGTTTCTTGACTCAGGAGTGTGGGTGGGAAAAGAAGAATGTGCATGGGTCTCTTGAGTGCAGGGAGGAGGGAGGAGGAGGGATTGGGGAGATGAGATGGGAGGTATGAAGGGAGGTACCCAAACCAGTTATTTGCAACTTGCCTTACTTGTTCTGGTGCCGTTGTCCTCTGGATCTGGTCTGCTGCCACAAAATCAGTTTCTCCTTCAAACATACAAGACACCATAGAATTACGCCACACACAGCACAGGCCAGACAGGACCTAATACACCTCCACCCAAAGGTCACCATTTGACATGCAAGCACCTTGCCTCACAGATCGGACTCCCACACAGCCCAGGCTGTGCTTCCCATTATTCAGTCACTCACTGCTGCAGCCATTACAGCAGAGGCCATGTCGCCCTGGAGTCCAACTCCTCCCATGTCTCAGTACAGACCCGCCTCATGGCCAGTCCAGCACACAGACTCCCTCCCTCCATAGTTACTCACTGCTGCAAACTTGAGCAGGCTGATCCATCTCACTGGCATCATATCTTGCAGTCCTACCCCCTCCCAGGACTCCAGTTCCTGTCACCAGAAAAAAAAGGACTTCTTTTGTCTAAGCCCACGCCAACAACTGCACTAAAGCCTGTATAGCAGAACAGTCTTGCCCAGGGCTAGCAGGCACATGGCGTGTCTTGTGTCCCCTGACAACAGTAAACAGAGGGACAGTTGAAGTGCATAGCACATCAGTGGCACAATCCTGCAGCCTGACATAACTGACTGGGGAGTGGGCTTATATACAAGGTGACTGGCAGGCACTTTAAATTGCTGAGTCTATTTGCCTGACAGAAATCTACCCACATTTGGCAGGCAGGCGAGTTTGCCATTTCGAGCTTAGTAAGTATGATCACGGCTGTATGAATGCATAGGGTGTAGCCCTGTATGGAGTAGAAGGTACGGGTATAGTTGTATGAATGTATAGGGTGTAGCCCTGTGTGAGGTAGATGGTACGGGTATAGTTGTATGAATGTATAGGGTGTAGCCCTGTATGGAGTAGAAGGTACGGGTATAGTTGTATGAATGTATGGGGTGTAGCCCTGTATGGAGTAGAAGGTACGGGTATAGTTGAATGAATGTATGGGGTGTAGCCCTGTATGGAGTAGAAGGTACGGGTATAGTTGAATGAATGTATGGGGTGTAGCCCTGTATGGAGTAGAAGGTATGGGTATAGTTGTATGAATGTATGGGGTGTAGCCCTGTATGGAGTAGAAGGTACGGGTATAGTTGTATGAATGTATGGGGCGTAGCCCTGTATGGAGTAGAAGGTACGGGTATAGTTGTATGAATGTATAGGGTGTAGCGCTGTATGGAGTAGAAGGTACGGGTATAGTTGTATGAATGTATGGGGCGTAGCCCTGTATGGAGTAGAAGGTACGGATATAGTTGTATGAATGTATGGGGTGTAGCCCTGTATGGAGTAGAAGGTACGGGTATAGTTGTATGAATGTATGGGGTGTAGCCCTGTATGGAGTAGAAGGTACAGGTATAGTTGTATGAATGTATGGGGTGTAGCCCTATGTGAGGTAGATGGTACGGGTATAGTTGTATGAATGTATGGGGTGTAGCCCTGTGTGAGGTAGATGGTATGGGTATAGTTGTATGAATGTATAGGGTGTAGCCCTGTATGGAGTAGAAGGTATGGGTATAGTTGTATGAATGTATGGGGTGTAGCCCTGTGTGAGGTAGATGGTATGGGTATAGTTGTATGAATGTATAGGGTGTAGCCCTGTATGGAGTAGAAGGTATGGTATAGTTGTATGAATGTATGGGGTGTAGCCCTGTGTGAGATAGATGGTATACGTGTTGGCTGCTGAGTAGAGGAGCTGGATGACTGCCTGAGCAGGCTGGTGGCCGTTAACTTAGTTGAGAAGCAGTGGATCAAAGGTGCAAGCCCGGAGCAAGCAACAATTGAGAGGGCTCAAGAGTGCCATGCAGGTGAAGCATGGCCTGACAACAGATGTCTGAGGCAGACAGTGATGTCAAGGAGGGTGCGCCAGGCAGTAACCAGGGGACATGGGGTGGTCACAGATGGGTGGGTGGAAGAAGAACTGCAGTCATGGGATTTCAGGACCAGCAAGTAGAGCAGGAGGAACATAGAAGGAGGAGCCTGAAGTATAAATGTAAGAAGCAAGATGGGAGGAGCATAGCAGGCATAGCCTATGGTAGGAACATAGGAAGGATTGTAGCATGAATGTATTGTGCGTCTCCCTGCATGACAGCAAGAGGAGGATTATAGTAGTATGGGCAACTGCAGGACACTGAGCAGTCATCTTGCTGCAGCGGCAGGAGAGCCATAGCTGCAAAGCTGCAGCACGATAGTACAGGTGAGACCGAACTATGGTGGGCTGCTAGCATCCAAAAGCAGAGCACAGCCAGGGTAGCACGGCTCAGGAAAGCAAGCATAGTGACTAAACTGAGCAGAAAAGGTGAATGAGTCCAAAGTGTCCAGGCCAGACTCAACTAAGAAAGAATGGAATGAGACAGGGTAAACTGGCAACATAGCAGTGTGTGTGTGTGTGTGTGTGGGGGGTAGTATGAAGAGAAAAGAAAGAAAAATAAAATAAGAACATGACTTCTTTAAGGAAATAAACAGAAGAACACTGTGCAAGTATGCAGGTGGCCCAGACAGCAGCACAGATCCCAGATGTGGGTGACTCCAGTGGAGCTAGAGGTAGGGGCAACT
The DNA here is from genome assembly GCA_016271365.2 of Neoceratodus forsteri. Taxonomy (NCBI): domain Eukaryota; kingdom Metazoa; phylum Chordata; order Ceratodontiformes; family Ceratodontidae; genus Neoceratodus; species Neoceratodus forsteri. The sequence goes on from CM028129.1 coordinate 59,931,664, forward strand.
GGCCGTGATAACTGCAGCAGGAATAGAGCTGGGAAGAAACCTGGAAGTGCAGTGACCTCAAAGCCACACCAATAAGTAAGAAAGAGAGGAATGGGATGTGTCATACTGGATGAAGGAACAGCAGAGCAGCGGGAGGCAGGGTGCCTGGCCAGACTGCCACCTTTTACAGCAATGTAGAAGAGCAAGAGTAGGCACCAAGCCTGAGCTGCCAGAGCAGTGGTCAGACATTGCCTCCAGCAGTGAAATGAGCATCCAGAGAATACTTAGGCATGCATGGTGTGCGTAGTGTTTGGGCAGGGCATTGCAAGAGTTGACATCTGCCCCACCAAACCACAAGTTTATACCATTTTAATTATTATGCTAGTCAACAGAGATTGTAGCCGTGTTGGTCCTTGGAAAACCGGAGTCGCTGAATAATTTAATGACTTTTTTATTGGCCCAACATATGTTTTATACAAAGATGGTGTAGTAAACAAGCTTTCAGGCAGCACTGGTCCCCATGTCAGGTGCAATCTGTTGCTTCTGGACGGGGGACCAGAGTGTCCCCTGCAGCTTGTGTACCATACTATCATTTTGTGTAACCCCTACAAATGAGGGTTCCTAGAGTGTCTTCCTTGAGTTTGCCTAAATGCTCACTGCCAGGCTGGTGTCTTATGCTTTAGCAGTTTAAATGTATTGCCAGAGAGTGTCTGTATAGCCTCTGTGTACTGTCTCTTTAGAACTGCCTGGATATTGCAGTTATAATTAATCTGGAGCGGGGTCTGAGTGTTTCTATGCTTCGAGTTCCACCTAGGCTGCCAGATAATTGCTCGTTTTGCCATTGCTATTTGCACGGAGGAGCTCGGTTAAAGATGTAACTATTCCACCCTTTCCTCCAGCTTTCAACTGGAAAAGGAACCAGGCAAGGATGTCCTCTATCACCTTCCCTTTCCATTTTAGCCATGGAACCCCTAATTGCCTGTTTATGCCAATATGCCAGTATTAATGGCATCCCAGTGGGAAGCTCAAGATATGTTTCCCTTTCTTATGCCAATGACCTCCTGATTCTACTTGAGAATCTGGACGAGGCAGGACCCCTATTGGTTGACTTACTTAGCAAATTTACAAGTATTTTGGGCCTTGCTTTAAACTATGGTAAGTCAGAAACTCTACCTTTTAATGACCATTTCAAAGTTTTTATGAACCACCCTTTTGGATTTCGATTTGTTGCCGCATGGCATAACATATCTAGGAATCAAAATAACTAGTAATCTTAAGAAAATCTGGGATAGTAATCTTAATCCTTTACTAGATAATATCAAAACAATTCTAGACAGATGGAGGCTTCTTAATCTTTCCTTTATGGATAAAATTGCGGCCGTTAAGATGTCTGTATCCCCCCCAATTTTCTACCTCTTTGCTAACATCCCTTTAATTCTTTCATCCTTTTTCCTTGCTAAAATTGATAAACTGGTAGGTAACTTTATACGGGAGGGGATAATTCCAAGATTTAATCATAACAAACTTCAATATCATTGGAAAACAGGTGGATTTGGACTCCCTTGGTTCAAAGGTTGTCTATGGGCCTTCCGGGCGGCACAAATCATTAAATGGTTTCAGAAACCTTCTCCTCAATCCCCACTTTGGATTGCTATGTAATCCACACTGAGCCAGGGAGGGGTTCTTACTTCCATTATTTTTAACTCCCTTTCTTCAAAACTAAAAACTCAACCAATCATATCAACTTCTGTTCTATATTGGAAGTTAACCCATACATTTTTTTAAATCTGACCCCAAACCTTGGTTTTACACCTGCTTATGGGGCAACCACTGTTCACACTGGAAAATCATCCAATTTTCTGTCGTTCATGGAGGAATAATGGCATTTTTTTTCTTGTCGATATCTTGGACCCGAACTCTCTCACCCTTAGAACGTTGTCAGACTTACAGGTCAAATGGAAACTTCCTAAACCAGACTTCTGGAAGTTTTTACAAATTCGAGCAGCTTTCAACTCCATTTCTAATTATATATATAAACACACTTTTCTAGAATCACATATCTCACACTGGGCTAATATTTCTACAAAATTAAGTAGCATCATTTACAAAAACATTATTGACAATCTTCCTGATCCATCTATATAAGCTAAAAATAAATGGAGCGCTACCTTTAACTACACGATCTCAGATACACGTGTAACCCCCCTACAAATGGGGGTTCCCGAAAATTCTTCCTTGAGCTTGCCTAAATGCTCACTGCCAAGCTGGTGTCCTGCATTTTAGCAGTTTAAATGTGATTGCCAGAGCCTGTGTAGCCTCTGTGCACTGTCTCTTGAAGAGCTGCTTGATTGCAGCATAAGTAATCTGAGATGGAGCTCTGTTGAAAGATGTAACTATTTGCTGAAAATCATTTAGAGTGATAATGATAATGTAGTTTGTCTAACCTGCATTCTTTGTAGCAAGAACTGTTTTGTTTGTCTCCACTATCTTGGTTCTGGACTGCAAATTGGACCAATCAGTTCTGGTAGGACCTAAAATGTAGCCAGACTACAGGAGCTGCCTGAATTCAAAATCTATAGGAAATGCGGTTTGAGTTTTTGCGCCTTTTTTGCAACTGAAGGGGGAGCTCTTGCTTTGACTGACAACCAAATCAGCCGACCAAAGCTTTTGGATCTTGGGGAAATCCCGGGCTGCTTGCAGTTTTCAGTTAGAACTAACCTGGAAGCTGAGCAAGAAGGGAGCCAAAGTGATTCTGAGAGCAATCCTGAGTAGATTCGCATGGGAGAACTATGAAAAGGCTGAGAGTTTGGCATCCATGTCCCTGCTGCTCCTGAGAGGAGAGAAGAGAATTATTTTGGACTAAATCCAAGTTTGTGTGACTAAAGTAAGCTACTGAAGTGGGCCAGGCTCAGCCTGAAGAAGACCGAATATTTTTGCTGAATGCGATCGGCCTGTCAGGAGTTCCAGCTACCCCTAAGCTCCCGGTGTGTGCAGAGACTTTGCGATTGTGCCCGGGGAGCGCTTTGCCTGGTACAGTAGAATTCCCGTACATGTAAACGTGCTATGAGCTGCTAGTGGGTTATGAGTTAGTTCCCCACTGTGTGAACTGTGTTCTGCAGGCTGGAAGCTGTATCCAGTCCAAAACGGACTGCTTCTGAACTTGTCTCCATGCGGTCTGGGCTTTGCCAAACTGGCCCAGCCAGACTACTCACTGCACAGAGAAGCCATCGACAAGAGACCTGCCTGGGGATCAGCTCCCGCTCCACGCTTGAACAGGAATGACTCCTCTGCGACTTGTGTGGGCCCTGCTTCTCCTGGCATTCCAGATCAACCACCTGCAGTCTCGATTTTCATCCAGCCTGTGTCCAGTCTTGGGTATCGTGAGTAAATACTAGGGTAGCTCTCACAACAACAGCTTAATCTGAGTGTGTCATCTGATTGTCTTGTTGTTTCTGCTCTTTACTAACTGAGCCCTCTGGCTCTGGATTACAAATATTGTGTACTGTGCATGTTGTGTTTTCCATCACAGGGCCCCAACCAGCTGCAACCCGGGCAACTGTCCTGGCTAGCCATCTCTTCTCTACCTGGGTACCCAGAGGGTGGACTGTGTGGGGGACTCAAAGCGCATACATAACTGCTTGATTGATATAACCTTTAAGCTAATTAACCTGATTTTGCCCCTCCCTTGTTCAAGTCCCCTGAATAAATCAGATCTAACTTTTTCTGCATGTAATCTGACTGTGGTTCCAGTTTGTTCTCAAAGTACTGTACTGTTGCTATTTGCTGTGCTTAACCTTGTTTACAGGGGTCCCAGGGTGGAGCCAGAGGAACCAGCCCTGGTGGTAAGTGCAAACAGTGTGGGTACTTGTGTGGTGTACCAGGGGTATTGTGAAAGTGATTATTGTACAGTGTTCAGGCCACTAGAGGGGAAAGAGGGGGGTTACAGTGTCCCGGAGGGCTGTGCCCAGGTTAGCTTGACCACTGCCAACCCTGACCTCCGGGTGGAGGCACCCATTTCAGAACTCAGGCCCCTTAACCTGCTATTAGCCAAGCAGGCAGGGGTAGTAGCCCTTGGGATAGTGCCACCTAGGGGTAACACACAATGGAGTAAATGTTGGCGTCTGGCACACAATACATTTAAAGATACCTGCAGCTTTCTAATACAAATCAAGATCTTGCATCTTTGGTACAGAACGCCGTCGGCACTTCACCGAATGGGCCTGTTAAATAACAATAACTGTTGGCACTGCAACCATGCTAACAGTGATCTGCTTCATATTCTTTGGTCCTGCACTCCCATTAATAAGCTTTGGTGTAAAATTCATTCATTTGCTTCCAAAGTAATAGGAAAAAAGTTTCCCTTTGATCCAAAACTATTCCTCCTAGATCTCTATACTCCAAGTAACTCTTCCCTTTCACATGCACATTTTAGATATCTAAACATACTTTTTCTTTTGGTTAAACGTCTGATTCTTATGAAATGGAAATCTACTCTTGTTCCCTCCCTTTTTGATGTTCTTCAAAGCCTCTCTCAATACCCATGTTATTCATGACTGACTCACCGTATATGATCGGTGCTGGCAGGATTACTTTAAATTCATTGAAACGGCTGGTTCTTAAGACCCTAATCCTCAAGACTTATTCAGCTTTCTTTTTGGTATATCTTTACTCTGTTAATTAGATTTGGGTCTCTCTAACACTCTGTGCAAGATATCTCCCTCTTTTCTTTCCCACCTACTTCTTTCTTCCTTTTCTACCCTGCACTATTTTCTACCTTCAACATACAGCTCTCTTTTATTTATATTCCTTCTCTACTGTATAATGTTTGTATTCTTATATGTATCACTTCATGTAATGGTTTGAAAGCCTGCTATAACTTGTTCTCGTACTCATTTTGCACTTAACTGATCTCTCTGAATTCATAATACTTTCATAACTGTAACTCTTTGTTCACTACTTATGATATAAATAAGACAAACTCTTATTTTATATATATATATGTATATTTAAGGCTTCCTCGTGATATTCAACCTAAACCATGTGTTTTGTTAAGTGATACCCTTTTGTAATCTATATAAGGTTTCCCTTTCATTATGTATGCCTGTATGTCTTTATAGACTTAAAATTAATAAAAAGATAAACTCCAAAAAAAAAAAAGATGTAACTATTTGCTGAATAGCTATTAGAGTGATAATGATATTGTAGTTTGTCTAACCTGCCTTCTTTGCAGCATGGACAGTTTCTGTTTATCACTGCCATCTTGGTCCTGGACTGCCAAATTGGACCAATCAGTACATTTGGGACTCTAAAATGGAGCCTGCTCAGGGGCTTGGTGGGATCAAAACTTGTAGGAATTGTAATTTTGGACTTTTGGCATCTAAAAGAACCTGGAGGGGAGCCCTTGATGTGACTTGACAGACAGATCAGCCAACCGAGCCTTTTGGATCTTGGAAAGCCCCAGACTGCTTGCAGTTCGTCAGTGATCTGGGAAGTGAAGAGTAACAGCTTGAGTGATTCAAGCAGCGCTCTGTGTAATTCACGAGGAGAACTGTGAAAGGGCTGAGTTTTTGCCTGCCTGTCTGCCTGCTGTCCCTGAGAGGAAAATAGAGTTTATTCGGACGAATCCGGAGTTGAGAACATTTTAAGCCACTGGACTGTGACCAGGCTTTAACCTGAAGAAGACCAAAGATTTGCTGAATGCGGTTGGCCTGTCAGGATTTCCATCCACCTCTGAGCTCCCGGTTTGTGCGGAGACTCTGTAGTTGCGACTGGATAGCAATCTGCCTGGTATAGTGGAATTTCTTACATGTATATGTGCTGTGTGCTGTTAGTGGGTCGTAATTTGGTTCCCCACTGTGTGCTGAACTGTGTTTTGCTAGCTGGAGGCTGCATCCAGCTCCAACGGGCTGAATCTGAATTCATTGCCATTTCGCCAGGGACTTGCCACATTGGCCCAGCCAGACTACCCATTGCACAGAGAAAGCCATTGACAAGAGACCTGCCTGGGGATCAGCCCCCTGCTAAATGCTTGTACAGGAACAATGCCTCAGTGATTCGTGTGGGCCCTGCTTCTCCTGGCACTCCAGTTCAACAACCTGCAGTCTCAATTTCGTCCTGCCTGTGTCCTGTATTGGGTTTCATGAGGTAACATCAGGGTAGCTGCCTGCAACAACAGCTAAATCAAAAGTATTGTCATCTGATTGTCTGGCTGTGTGTTGTATGTTGCTTCTTCTATTACAGGGCCCCAACCAGCTGCAACGTTCCTGGGTAGCCCACCGTCTTCCTACCTGGGTTCCCAGAGTGTGTGACTATGTTGGGACTTAAAGTGGATGCATAACTGTTTTATTGATATAGCCTTTAAGCCAATCAACCTGATTACACCCCTCCCTTGTTCAAGTCCCCTGAATAAATCAGATCTAACTTTTTCTGCATTTAACCTGACTGTGGTTCCAGTTTGTGCCAAAAGTACTGTACTGTTGCTATTTGTTGTGCATAACCTTGTTTTACAGGGGGCCCTCAGGGTCGAGCCAGAGGAACCAGCCCTGGTGGTAAATGCAAACAGGGCGGGTACTTATATGGTGTAGAAGGGGTACTGTGAAAGTGGTTATTGTGTGTTGGTCAAGCCACTAGAAGGGAAAGTGTGGGGTTACAGTGTCCTGGAGGGCTGTGCCCAGGTTAGCTTGACCACTAACAACCCTGACCTCCAGGTGGAGGCACCCATTTCAGTACCCAGGCCCCTTAACCTGCTACTAGCCACGCAGGCAGGGGTAGTAGCCCTTGGGATAGCACCACATAGGAGTTACATTTGTACAAGACATATGTTGGTCCAATAAAAAAGGTTTCAAACTGTCTAGTAGCTCCTCAATTACTGTGTTACTATGACTAGATTTTAAGGACAGTAGATACAAGCAAGAGTATTTCTTTATGACAGCTGAATTTTCACGGCAGATAAGTGCTGTAAAAGTACATATAAGGAAGAGAAAATATTGCTTCCTGGTGTTATTATCCGTGTTTGGATGACAAACAATCAAACTGATGTTACCTGTGCTTCACTGTTTAGACTTAGAATGATTATAATCTGATGTCCTGAGAGGTAATGCCTTGTCTTTACAGAATCCAGGAGGCATGTCTGAGCCACCTCTATGCTAATGCCTAAAGTAATAGATTGCACTGATTGAATCTAAACACTGGTATTGTGTAGGCCATGTCACAAACCCACTCAGCAGGTCGGCCCTCTACTCCCAAAGTGCCAACCTCCGAGCACAGTCTTGTGAACAGGAAACAGAAACAGGGTAACCCTCCTGTCTGTTTTTGTGGGTTCAAATCAACCTTTGGTCTCAGTTCTGGAGAGATTCAAACTGTGAACCTCTTGCTAGCATACCCAATGCACAGGCTGAGATAATTCTGTCTTCAGGGGGCCAGATATCTTTGCCTATGGGCACCTTACCAGGTGTACAGAAATTAACCCTTAAAAACTCTAATAAAGACCTCAGATTAAACTCTACCTTTTTCAGTTTGGTATCACCATTCAGACTTATGCACAGTGCCTGCTTTAACCATATATACTTTACTTGTTAAAGAAAGAAATTCAAAGACAGACCAAGTCGCTCTAAAAATAGTTTTACTAAAATAGATGAAAAATATGTAAAACATAAAATATACTAACATACTAAAATGCCAGCAGAATAGGCCTAACGGTCTTTCGTGTCTGCTCGTTTGGTCAGTCCCCACCCTGGGTGCTGACCTTGCTGTCCCCCTCGCCTTCTCTGGCTTCTCCCTTCCCAGTTCCGGATATTCTTGCTGCATTGGATTTTGCTTCCAGAACCCTTCCCCTGTACCTGTCCCACCCCCTCTTGAACCCCTCCACTGTCTCTGCCTCCACCAGCCCCCTAGGCAGTGCATTCTATGGCTCCACCACCCTCTCAGTGAAGTAGCACCTCCTCCTTTCTCCCTGAATCTTCCCTCCAGCTTCTGGCCATGCCTCTAGTGGCCCCTTCCTCCTTCCTTGAAGCACCCTGACTGTTCCTCCCTATTTACCCTCTTCATGTACCTAAAGACCTCTATCATGTCCCCCGGTCCCTTCTCTCTTCCAATGTGTACATATTTAGCTCTTGAGCCTCTCCTCATAGGTCCTGTCCCCCAAGCCCCAAATCATTTGGTTGCCCTCCTCTGGACCCTCTCCAGGAGGTTAATGTCCCTTTAAGTGTGGCCTCCAAAACTGCAGAAGTACTCGAGGTCGGCCTCACCAAGCAGTTATACAGAGGGTATCACTTCCCTCCTTCTGGAGGTGATCCCCTAGCGATGCATCCCAGCATCCTGTTGGCCTTGGCTGCTGCCCTCCTACAAGTCTCCGAGTTGTTCATCTTGACATCCACCACCACCCCAGGTCCCTCTCAGCCATCGAGACTTGTAGCATTCCCCCAGGGTGTACACTTGACCTGGGTTTCTGCCCCAGGTGGAGGTACCTTGCATTTCCCTGCATTGAACCTCAGCTTCCACTTTCTAGACCATCTTTCCAGAGCCTCCAGGTCCCCTGTAGGGCCACCCTCCCTCCTCCCCATCCACCACCGCCCCCAGTTTGAGTCATCTGCAAAGAGACTCATCTCCTCCTGATTCCTGTCCTTATGTCGAATCGTGGCGTTGAACAGAAGGGGCCCAGGACTGATCCCTGTGGGACCCCACTAATGACCCTCCTTGGGGATGAGACTATCCCACCAACTACGACCCTCTGGGTCCGGTCCTGGAGCCAATTGCCTATCCATCTGATCATCTGGTTCCCCACCCCATTTCTCCCAGCTTATCCAACAGGCCCACGTGAGGAACAGAGTCAAATGCCTTGCTGAAGTCCAGAAGAGGACATCCACTGGTCTACCCAGGTCCAAGGCACTTGTCACCCAGTCATAGAACTCCACCAGGTTTGTCTGACACGATTTCCAGGGATGAATCCATGCTGTCTATCGTCCAGGCACCCTGACTTATCCAGGTCCTCCCAGCCTCTCCTTGACAATGCCCTCCATCACCTTGCCCACCACCGAGGTCAGGCTGACAGGCCTGTAGTTCCCTGCCACCTCCTTGATCCCCCCTTGTGGATAGGCACTATATGCGCCACCTTCCAGTCTTGGGCACCCACCCTGTCCTCAGAGAGATGGTGAACAGCTCTGCCAGGGGTTTTGCCAGGACATCTGCAAGTTCCTTCAGCACTCTGGGATGTAATTTATCGAGCGGTGCTTTCTCCGTCTTAAGGGGCTGGGGCTTCCCTCACTCTCTCAGCTGTGATTTCCACTTCGGTAGCCCCTTCTCCTGCTTAGCCCTCCCCCACCTGCCAGTGATGCCTCCCCTCTCCCCAGACCTGCCAATTGGTAGGGTCCCCCCTCCCTCAGTATCTGTCTCCTCCATGTATGAGCACCCCCATTTTCCCTGGTGAAACTTGGGGTGAAGTACTCATTTAGTATCTCAGCCTGCTCCCCCGGGTCTTGTGCCCATCCCTCCCCTGATTTAATCCTGCTAATCTGCCCCTTCACCCTTCGTTTTTCCCCAATGTATCTAAAGAACCCCTTGTTCCCTCTCCTAATTTCCCTGGCCAGGTTCTGCTCCTTCCTTGCCTTAGCCACCCTCACCACTCTAGTGGCCCTTCTAGCCATCGGCTCGTACTCCCCTCGATCCCTTTCACTCCTTGAGCACTTGAATTGCTTATAGGCTGCTTTCTTTCCCCGCACCACCTCCTGGACCTCCCTGGTCCACCAACAGGGTTTTTGGGCCCTACCGCATTTTCGTCTTACTCTTGCACAGGTGCTGGTAGCATCCTGCACCCCTCTTCTGATGATTTCCCACCTACTGTCAGCGTCCATGTCTGACCCAATCCCATCCAAATGCTCCTTAAGGATCCTTCCCATTTCCTTAAAATCTGCCCCCCTGAAGTCGGTTACTTCCGTCTTTGTGCAGCCTTCTACCCCTCCTAGGTCCAGGCAGAACCAGACCGTGGCATGGTCACTCCCGCCAATGGGTCCCTTACCTCCAGGCCCCAATCTGGTCACTGTCTGCCAGGACCACATCCAGTACCCGTGCCTCCCTGGTCGGTTCCCTCACCTGCTGAGTTAGGAACGCGTCTTGAAAGACATCCAACAGCCTCTGTTCCTGGTCACAGAGGATGTCATAGTCTCCAGTCTGTTCCTGGCATGTTTAGATCCCCCAACACCACCACGTTCCTCCCCAGTCTGCAGTGTCTCCTAACATCTGCCACCAGACTGTCCTCCAGCTCCTCCGCCAGGGCAGGGGTCTATACACCACTCCTATTTTACTCTCTTGCCCTCTTGTTATCAAGGTGACCAAATGCCTCCACGGTTCCCTCCGCCTCCTCTACTCCCCTATGCCAATGCAGTTTTTGACTATCATTGCTACCCCTCCTCCCCTTCCCTCCCCTGTCCTTCCTGAACATAGTGTTTCCTCAGGTTCAGGTCCCAGTCATGTCTTGCAGTGGCCCAAGTCTCAGTGACCGCTGCCACATCCACTGCTCCTCAGTTAGCATCGCCTGGAGCTCAGGCGTTTTATTGCCCAAGCTCCTGGCATTTAGCAGGACTACCTTCACCCTTTCCCTATAGTTCCATTTGCCTGCTCATGTTCCCATGGGGATTCTGTTTTCCCTGGTCTGCACTTTGCCAGTTGGCCTTTTCCTGCAATCCTCCTGGTCCCCAGGGGTGGAGACAGAGTCCCTCGCTTATCGGCACCCCTTGACAGCCTTTTCTCCCATCCCACCCCTTCACAAATTTAAACCCACTTTTCACCAATGAACCCTCTATTTTCAACTTAAGGATTCCTCCTCCAAATTGAGATGGAGTCTATCTCTAGCATACAGCTCCTTATCCTCCCAGGTCTCCCCAATCCCCATCAACCCATACCCTCTGGCCTCACACCACTCCCTGAGCCACTGGTTTATCTCCCTAATTTTCCTTTTGTGTTCCCCCACTGGCCCTTGGCACTGGCAGGATTTCTGAGAAGGAAACTGTGCATCCTATGTCATGACAGACCCTGGCGAGCTCCTGAATCTTGCCTGTATCTCTAGCTCGCTATTTCCCTCAATGTCATTTGTACCCAGGTGGACCAGTATGTCTGGGAAACCCCACAATCCTTTGCCAGCTGATATACCTCGGTGCTTAGCCCTGTGCACCCGTTAGTCCAGGGAAGCATCTTGTTCTAACTGGCCAGGCTTCTCCCTCCTATCCCATTTGATACCCTGATCATAGAATCCCCAGCAGGAGCACTCTGACCACTCCTTTTCCTCCATTCCCCCCTTCCATTTCCCTCATCCTTTCTGCAGGCCCCTCCACCCAGCTGGCTCCGTGCTCCTCCCCTTTCTGGGTGCCACATGCCACCCCCCTCTCCAATCCTATGCCTCTCCTCCTCCTGAGTATCCTTCTGTTCTTGCTAATTCCCCCCTCACTGCTGCTTAACTGGTCCTTCTCCCCATCTGCTAAACTAGCCTGGCTCATCCTCCCTTCCTTTCTGTCTCATTTAGTTCCTCCTTGCTAGATTGTGCTCCCTGGCCTAAACCCTCAGCTCCCTTTATTAGATCCTCCTTGTACTTCTGGTCCTTCTCCTTTACCTTTCCTCCCAACTGGTCCTTCTCCTTGTGCTTTCCTCTCTTCCCCTGCCCCTCCTGCTCCACTTCCTGCCCCCCATTCTCCTGCATTCCAGGTCCCCCTGTTCTTCCTGCTATCTGGCCCCTGCCTCCTGCCTCCACTCCTTTACATCTCTAACTACCCTGTCATGGCTACATCACCCCTCATCCTCGAGCAGAAGAAGAGAATTAGCGGTTACTGAGTGTGGGTCTGATCCACTTCCCTGCCTTGCTTCCCTTCTGTCCAGCCCTGGCCATCTGCCTACTTCCCACAGAATGTTGTCCCTCCGTCCCCCCTTTGTGAGGGCCCCCAGTTACCTGCCTGCTTCCTTGGTAGTGTCCTTTTGGACCCCCTCTGCCAGAGTTCCCTATGTCTGACCCCTGAGTATTCTCCACTCCTTTCCTATGCCCCCCACCTCCAGTGCTTGGTGCAACCTGTGAGATTCCCAGCCCCTTCCCCAACCATACCACCCCTTCCCCAGCTTTCTCCTAATCCCAAACCTCCTCCCTAAGCTGTGTAGCTGTAGCACACTGGGCAACCACCGAACTTCCAAGCCCAGTCCAGTATCATGGCTGCTCCACACCCTGTGCACCCCACCACCCTCCCAAAGATGCCAGCCCTAATGAGTGTGGTTCCATCCCTTCCAAATAGGTTTCCTTGGGTGAGCTACCAGGTCCCCTAGTCCAAGATACCCTCCTGCCTAATCAGGTCACCCACTAATCTTACAGACAGTCCCACTGTACACCAGTAACCCTGTTACTAGGTGCAGTACAACACATTAAACTTATAAGGAAATGAACAACTCCAGCTCCTCTCTCCAGCCTTTAAATCCACCCCCAGTGGCTAGAACTACGCAGAGCTGCACCTGCAGCCTTTTCCTCCAATTGCAGGGCAGGTGTTCCCCTATAAATTTGCAGACTTCTGGGGAGGGCAGGTCTTGGGCAGACACCTGACTCGAGAGAGAGTGTATCAGCCCTGTGTCTCCCCTCCAAGCCCAGCAGCCAAAGAACTAGGCCCAAGCAAATCCCACCAAATAGGTTTTAAATCAGAAGAAATAGGCCTCTACCAGCGCAGCCTGTTACACAGTGAAACATCCACAAACTGAGCCCCACTTACAGCCACCAAATCAGTTTACAAACATCCAACAGCACCCAAAACAATACCCTGCTAGCCCCTTAGAAGTAAGAAAGAAAAGAACTAACCTACCAAGTAAAATCCACAAGAACCCTGTGAAAACAACAGCAGCAGCTACTGTCCTGGAACACAACTGATCCTGTCCCCTTCCAGTTCTTTCAGAACCATATATCACAAAACATACAAATCTTTTAAAAGAACAAGGTTTTAACAGTGCAATTCCTACTACAGTACTTAGATGTTGTCTCTCTCTACCTGTATACTTGCTTAAAGTGCTCAAAGATGTTTCTTTGTCAGAGTGTAGATAAAAGTCTCTGAAAGAAAACACAATTCTGTTTAAAAGCTGGCTTTGCCCACCTCTTTGCATGAGGTCACCTAGCTCCTCCTCTGTTTATGAAAAATCATACACCTAGGATATTTTATCATATTAGAAGGTAAGATAATTAAGGTTACATCAGCAGAAACTCCTTTCCCCATGTGACTTCCCCAATCAAGTCTGTACATTTCCTTTCATCTATAAGCAGCATCCTCTCTCACATAGACATCAAAACATTTATGACTTCGCACCAGTGTCACATAATCCTGCACTCTTCCCCTAAACGCCATAAAAGTTTATGATTTCCCTCTTAGCAACTACAGCTATAATTAACTTAGATAAATAGGAGATCCTTGATCAAGGCCTGTTCTACTCTGTAATTAGCTTCTGGTCTTCCAGGTAACACCTTGTATCTAAAACCTATGTGTGTGTGTGTGTGTGTGTCATAATCACATGCTGTTTCAGCATTTCTCATGAGAGACAGTCCATAACACATTTTTATATTACAAAATGATACAGTGATCAGAACCAGCTGTCCAAGTGTCACAGGCCATTCTTTCCTACCAGAGTAAAGGACGCCATAGTTATGTGTAGTGTAGCTTTAAGAAATATTAGACAGTACAGCTTTAAGAAATGTATGTACTTCCTGTGAGCCTGTGAATCTTCCTGTGTGTGCTAAGATCAGTTTTCCTCTTGTATGTCTGTGCTGAATGGAAGTAAACAGAGAAGGCCTAGATTTCTGTGTGATGTGTTTTCTTATTACTAAAACCCTGATGTGTTTAAGGTACTTATTTTCGGCCACCAAATACAACAAACTGGCGACAAGGATAGTGGAAATTTTCATAGCTCCAGCTTACTGAATTACACCATTTTGTGACTTTCTGCATTGGAGGCAAGTAAGCAGTTTGGAACTGTGGAGTGTCATGGCAACTTCAGCCAGCTTTGACATTTTTACAGGAATAGACTAGAAAAAGCAGGTGTGCTGAAAAAGGTTTCAAGTTCAGATTGGGCTACTGCAATTGTCATGGTATCTAAACCAGGTGGTAAGGTTCGATTATGTGGAGATTTTAAGGTGACACCTAATCCAGTACTTAGCACAGATGTATTTCCTTTACCTTTACCTGAGGAACTTTTTCATAGACTGAATGGTGGTATGGGGTTCTCTAAACTGGACCTCGTTGATGCAAATCTTCAAGTGGAATTGGATACAGACTCTCAGAAATTGGTAGTGATTAATAGACATCAAGGACTGTACAAGTACAAACGGTTATGTTTTGGCCTTAGTTCCACACTTAAAAGTGATTGAGCAAATGGTGGGTGATAGACCAGGTGTTGCTTGTTATTTGGATGACATCTTTGTCACAGGCAAGACAGAAGCAGAACATTTACTTAACTTACAAAAGACTTTAGAGAGATTGCAACAGAATGGATTCAGACTCAGGAGAGAAAAATGCCAATTTTGTCAACCAAGTGTCACATACTTAGGTCACACCATTGACAAAGATGGAATTCGTCCAAATGATGAAAAAGTGGAAGCCATTGTGCACATCCCTGAATCGCATAATGTTTCAGAGTTGCACTCATTCTAGGGTATGGTGTGCTACTATGACCATTCCATACCTGGCTTAGCCACTAAATGTGCTATCCTAAATGAACTATTACATAAAGGAACTCTGTGAAAGTGGGCCAAGGGCCACAGTAAGGCAGTTCAAGCCATCAAGCTTTCAAGCCATCAAGCTTTCTCTAGGAGTGTAATGTCCCTCTTTAAATGGGGTTTCCAAAACTGCACACAATACTCGAGGTGTGGCTAACCAAGCAGTTGTACAGTGGAAGGATCACTTCCACCTTTCTGGAGGTAATCCCCCTGGCGATGCATCCCAGCATCCTATTTGTCCTTGCCACTGCCCTCCTACAGGTCTCTGAGTTGTTCATTTTGACATCTACCACTACTCCCAGGTCCCTCTCACCCTCCGTGACTTGAATCATGTCTCCTCCCAGGGTATACTCATGTCCCGGATTTTTGACTCCTAGGTGCAGAACCTTGCACTTCCCCGCATTGAATTTTAGTTTCCATTTTCCTGACCACCTTTCCAGAGTCTCCAGGTCCTCCTGCAAGGCCACCCTCCTTCCTCCTCATCCACCACTGCACCCAGCTTTGGAGTCATTTACAAGAGACTCATCTCACTCCTGTTCCCTTCATGAAGTCTGAGACATAGGTGCTGAACAGGAGTGGTCCCAGTACTGACCCCTGGGGAACCCCACTAGTAACCCACCCTGGGGATGAGGCTAACCTTCCAACCACCACCTTCTGAGTATACTTAGAGAGCCAGTTTCCTATCCATCTTAACTGTCTTCCTACCCCCATTTCCTTCAGCTTAGCCAGCAGGCCACTGTGGGGTACTGAATCGATTGCCTTGCTAAAGTCCAGAAAGAGGATGCCCACTGGCTTACCCTGGTCCAGGGCCCTCATCACCCAGTCATAGAACTCAACAAGGTTTGTCTGGCATGATCTTCTCATGACAAAGCCATGCTGCCTATCGTCCAAGTTCTAAGTTTGCTCCAGTAACCCCCGAGCCTTTCCTTGACAATGCCCTCCATCACCTTGCCGACCACCAATGTCAGGCTAACGGGCCTGTAATTTCCCACCTCCACTCTTGATCCCCCCCTTGTGGATCAGCATGACATGTGCTGCCCTCTGGTCTTGGGGCATCCACCCAGTCCTCAGAGAGATGTTGAAAAGCTCCACTAGAGGTACTGCCTGGACATCCGCCAGTTCCCTCAGCACCCTGGGATATATCTCATCTGGCCCAGGTGCTTTCTCTGTCCAAAGGGACCTGAGGGCTTCCCTTACTCTCTCTACTGGGATTTCAGCCTCCAAATCCTCCCCATTTTCACCCTGCACTGCTGGCCCCCCACCTGTCTGTGGTGGCCACTCCCTTTCCCCAGACCCATCAGGGCCCCTGGCTTCTACCGGTCCCACCTCTTCCTCCGGTTTGCCCCCGCTCCCCTCGCAAGACATAGCCCCTCCATCCCCTCTTGTAAAAACTGAGGCAAAGTACTCATTTAGGACTTCTGCCTGTTCCTCCGCCTCCTGTGCCCAATCATCCCCTATCCTTATCTTGCTGATCTGCCCCCTTACTTTCCTTTTTTCCCCTATGCATCTAAAGAACCCCTTGTCTCCCCTCCAGATCCCACTGGCCAAGCACTGCTCTTTTTGCCTTAGTTGCTCTCACTACCCTGGTGACTCTCTTGGCTGTCAGCTCATATTCCTCAGATCCCTTTCACTCCTTGAGCACTTGAGCGCCTATAGGCTGCCTTCTTTTCCCTCACCACCTCCTATACCTCCCAGGTCCACCAGCAGGGTTTTCTGACCTTACTGAACTTACACCTTTCCTTGTGCAGGATCTGGTAACCTCCTGTATTCCCTCCTAATGATCGCACACCTGCTATCAGCATCCATATCGGCCTTGTCCTGTCCAGACAATCTTTAAGGATTCTTTCCATCTCCCTGAAGTCTGCACCACTAAAGTTGGTTACTACCGTCTTTGTTTGGCTTTTCTCACCCCAGGTCCAGGAAGAACCAGACTGTGGTGTGATCACTCCCCGCCAATGGGTCCCTCACCTCTAGGCCCCTAATCTGATCACTGTCCACCATGACCACATCCAGTGTCCTGGCCTGCCTAGTTGGCTCACCCACCTGTTGTGTCAGAAACGCATACTGGAAGACATCCAGCAGCCTCTGCTCTCTGGCCACTGGTGATCTCATAGTCCCCCAGTCTCTTCCTGGCATGTTGAGGTCCCCCATTACCATTACCACTACCCTTCCCTTTCCCAATCTACAGTGTCCCTCAAGATTTGCCACCAAACTTTCTTCCAGAACCTCTGCCAGTGCTGATGGTCTGTATACCACTCCAACCTTTACTCTCTTACCCCTGCATCAGCAAAGGTGACCCAAATAGCCTCCACGGTCCCTCTGCCTCCTCTACCACTACAACACCCATGCCATTTCTGACTAACAGTGCTACACATCCTCCCCTTCCCTTCCCCTTGTCTTTTCTGAACATAGTGTAGCCCTCCAGATTTAGGTCCCACTCGTGCCCTTGAGTGGCCCAGGTCTCAGTGACTGCTGCCACATCTACCTCCCCCTCAACTAGCATCACCTGGAGCTCAAGCATTTTATTTCCTAAGCTCCTGGCATTTATCAGGACCACTCTCCACCCCTTTTCCCTCCTCTCCTTTCTCCCCCTTGAGCTCCCATTTCTCAGATCCTGCACCCTACCCAGTGACCCATTTTCATGTCTCCCTAGCCCCCTGGAGGAATGAAGACCATGTCCCTCATTTATCATACCTGCTGGCACTGCCCCTTTTTTTGATCCCTCTCCCCTTCACAAGTTTAAACTCCACCTTTCACTAATGAACCCAGCTAGTCTGAGCTTAAGGATTTCCTTCCCCTCCAAATTATGGTGGAGCCTATCCCTAGCATACAGCCCCTTATCCTCCCAGGTCTCGCCCAGTCCCCCACCAGGCCATACCCCAATTCCCCACACCACTCCCTAAGCCACTGATTTATCACCCTAATCCTCTACTTGTTTTCCCCACTAGCCCTTGGCACTGACAGGATTTCTGAAAAGGAGATCTCACAGCCTATTGAAAGGCATACCCTGGCCAACTTCCGGAACCTTGCCTGAATTTCTAGTTCACTATTACCATTTATGTCATTTGTCCCCAAGTGCACTAGAATGTCTGGGGTCTCCCCGAATTCCCTTGCCAGTGAATACCACTCATGCTTGGCCTTGTGCACCGTCAGGCCTGGGTGGCATTTGGTTCTGATCGGACAGGTTTTACCCTCCCCCTGCCCCTCCCACTGAATGCCTCTGATCATGGAGTCCCCCAATAGCAGTACTGTAACCTCCCCCTTTCCCCTCCTTCCATGCTCCTCCTCATCCCTTCGTCTGGGTTCTCCCCCCAACTGGCTCCTTACACCTCCCACAATCTGGGTGACAAAGGTAGCCCCTTCACTATTTTCCCTGTTCACCTCCTCTACCCATGTCCTGGCCTTCTTTATCCCTCCCACTTAAGTATCTTTCTCTGTATCTCTTTCCCCACTCCTTACTAATCCATCCGTCCTATCCATTTGCCTACTTGGCTTTCTGCTCACTATCATCCCATTTATGTCCTGCGCCTTCCTGCCTGTTGTGTTCCCCTGTTCCATACCACCAGCCTCCTCCTTGTTCCCCTGATCCTCCTTTTTCTTCTCCCTCCTACCCCTCTTCCCCCATCCTGTCCAGGTCCCCCCCTCTATTGCTCCATTGCCTCTTGCCCCCTTCACCCTTTCTATCTGTCCCTGCCCCAGCTTCACCAGCATCATCATCATCCTCCCCCCACACTCCTTTTCTAACAATGGGCATAGAGGGTTAAAACAATGTGTGAGCCTTAGCCCATCCCCCAGTGCCCTCCCATCCCTACCGCCATTTCCTTTGAACACCCCCAGTCTCTTGCCTACTACTGTGGAAATTTCCACCTTTTGGGCCCCACCTGCCAGGGTACCCTAGAGCCCCATGTGTAAATCCTTCCCTATTCCCCTAGTGTGAGCACCTCTCTTCACTCCTCCCCCAGCTTGGGAGGCTCCAGCACCTAGTGCTTCCATGTAGTTGACCGCTTGCCTCCTACCTCTCCAATTCTCCCCCTCCAGCACCCCCAGCTGCCTTTGGATACCCTCTACCTCCTCCTTAAGCTGTGCCAGCTGGAAGCACACTGGGCATCCCCCAAACTTCCAAGCCCAGTCCAATATCATGGCCGCACCACACCCTGTACACTCAACCACCCACCCAAAGATACCTTCACTAGTGATATGCAGTCCCTTCCTCATCATCACAGCAGTCTTTTCTAGGCCAAATTACCAACTCAGTGGCTCTACAGTTTCTCGAGCTACCAGTACCTATACCTAGACGATCCGCCCATACAACATGCAGACTTTTAAACTTGCAACGCTTGAGTGGCTGAACTTTTCCCCACCTATTAGCCTTAAGAGTTGTCTCATAGGGGAAGTTTGCAATTCCCTAAGCTCCTCCCTCCCAGCCTTTAAACCCAACCCCCAGTGGCTCTTCCGTATTTAAGAAAGGCTAACACAAGGGGTGGCTGGAAGTGTTTTCTCAGAAGGATTTTAAGGAGTTAGGCCAAATTTAAAACACTACAGCAAAACTTACAAAAACTTATGACAAAAAAGATAAATAAGCTCTCCAGAACCTCGTCACATCTTCAAAATTCCACTGCTAACTCTGCCCAGAGCAAGAAGGTTTAAAATGCCTCAGTGAGGATTTAAATAGAGATTAACTGAAATGCAAACAACCTTGATTGACTGGCTGTGTTACTGGCCAAAGAACCCTCCCCACAAGAGCAGTCTCCAGCCAGCACAAAAGATTTAGGATTTATGTCCCTCTAGTCACAGAAAGATTTTAAGGAGTTAGATCAAATTTAAAACACTACAGCAAAACTTACAAAAACTTATGACAAAAAAGATGAGTAAGCTCTCCAGAATCTCACCACATCTTCAAAATTTCACTGCTAACTCTGCCCACAACAAGCAGATTTAAAATGGTATAGAAGCTGTCCTTTTCCATACAGATCCAGAAGGAGTGGAGAAGCCGATAGCCCATGCTTCACGCAAACTCACTGCAGCTGAAAGGAATTATGCCCAGATTCAGAGAGAGGCTTTAATGATTGTGTTTGGAGTCCAGAAATTCCGCCAAAACTTGCTAGGTTGCAGGTTTCACCTGAAGATGTATCACACGCCACTAGTGCCAATTTTCAGTCCAGAAAAAGGAATTCCAGAAACAGCCGCTAGCAGACTTCAACGTTGGGCATTAATTTTGTCTGCCTATAATTTCGTGGTCACATACCAACCAACAAACCAGCATGGAAATGCGGATGCCTTGTCGAGGTTACCAATATCCAGAGAAATGGAGTTCGATATGGGACTTAGAGAGGAGCCATTAGTATGCCAGGTGGGGCCAGATAGTTTTCCAGTGCAATTCAAAGATATGGAGGACTCTACTGTTGTGTATGCACTGGAGCTACAACAGTTATATCAGCTTCCAGTACTAGCCAAGGACATTGCAAAAGCGACTAGTCAAGATGTAATTTTGGAACAAGTGTATCACTATACGCACTACAACTGTACTATACAAAGAGACAGCAGTTGTCCATTGCTGAGGGGTGCCTTCTATGGGAATTGCGTGTCATAGTACCTCAGTGTTATCACTCAAATGTGTTGAGTCTTTTGCATGCGGGCCATCCAGGCATTACTAAAATGAAATCCCTGGCCAGACTTCACGTATGGTGGCCTTCCAGAGACATATACCAGGTTGTGCAAAGATGCGAAGGTTGTGCTGTATCGATGGGAAATCCGGCAACAGCTCCAGTTCACCACTGGGAACAACCTGACAAACCCTGGCAAAAGTTGCATATTGATTTCGCAGGACCCTATTTAAATTCCATGTGGTTACTCTTAATTGATGCTTATAGTAAATGGCCAGAAATTCATCAAATGTTTTCAACAACGACTGAGAGTACCATCAAAGTGCTGAACTCTATCTTTGATACCCATGGTTTTCCGCAAGTGATTGTCTCGGATAATGGACCACAGTTCACGTCTGCTGAATTCCAAGTGTTTTGCCAGCAACGTGGTATCTGCCATATTTCCTCACCTCCCTACCATCCAAGTTCAAATGGCGAAGTGGAACGCCTGGTTCAAACTTTCAAAAAGAGCATGGACAAAGCTAATCTTACTACACTGATGGCAATACAAATAGCCCTTTTGGACTTTCTTGCAGTGTATCGAACAACACCACACCGTGTCACGGGACTATCCCCGGCAGAACTGTTGTTTGGACATCAGATTCAAACTCAATTGGACCTTCTTCACCCTCTAGACTATAAGTCAGTAACTGAAGTGCTTCCTAAGATCAGATCATTCAAACCCAATGATCTTGTGTGGGTCAGGATGTATGCAGGCCCAAAGAGATAGATAGAAGGTGGTAGAAAAAAGTTTGGAAATGCTGTCTATAGTGTTCGACTAACCAGAGGAGAGTGAAAAACATGTGAACCAATTACGCATTAGAATTGAGGCAGAACAAAAAAGGGATGCCCAGAGTTGGGGTAGTTATCCAGCATTATTTCTTCCAGAACAAGAACAGAAAGAGATGGTGGAAACACAGCAACTGAGACAAGATGTGGCTGATGCTAATCAGATTCCAGGGCAACAGCCTCCAGTTCTACACTCAGTCAGCACGGAGGTAGCACACTGCGTCTCTGAGGCCGGGAGATCAGAAGGCTGTGGGTTCAGTTCCCACATCTGGCACTTGGGTTAATATCTCAATACTGACACTGTAGTGCAGCATGGGGGGGGGGCTGCTGCACTTCTGGGGTGCCATGCTGTCTTTCAGATGAGACGTTAAACCGAGATGGATCGGTGGTGGTTCAGGTGGATGCTAAAGATCCCATGGCACTTATCGAAAAGAGTAGGGAAAGTTTTATTGAAACAGAAATCGTACAACAATAAACAAATTATGACATTCAAAACCAGAAAAACTCAAAAAAAAATAAAAAGGAAAACTAACACAAAAAAAACTAATATTTAGCCAATCAAGTAACTGCAAAATCGGAATCCGTTATCCAAGGAAGAGCCGTCCAAAGTTCCAGAAGTGTCGCTTCCGATAATAAGGTACTTTCATGTGCATAAATGTTCTTCAGATCCTGTACAATTTTTTTTTCAAGCTCCAAGTAAGAGCAGTCTTTCTGCTGTACAGTAAACAGACAACGTGCCATCCAAATATTCCATTTGATTATGACAAAAACAAGGTTCAGAGTATCCCTGTTTCAAAGCGACCACTGAGGGGAAAAAAATCCTTATACAATATTCAGGTAAGAAACCATCTGAAACAAGGGAATAGCCCATGCCTGTGCCAAAAAAGACCACCAATTTTTAATAAAAGAACAATCAAAAAATAAATGAGAAATAGTTTCAGGTTCAGTGAGACATAATAGTCAAGAACACATTCGGTCTTGAGACTGCTTGTGTTTATGATTTGCCTTTACATTAATCCTTTCATGGCATGACAGCCAATGGAAATCCCACATATGGGCAGGTACCCTCTTACATCTTAACAGAGACAAGAGGGAAAAAAGATGCTGGCTAGGGCACTTTTCAAAGGGCAACTGTATAGCACAAACAGTCAGGAGTAAATTATTGTATAACACTTCGTGGAGTGGTTTAATAACATCTGAGCAGATATCTTCCATTGTTTCAAACGTAAAAACATATGTTTAACGTAATTCGGTATACCAGCAGTTTGTCGTAACACATTTAATGAATTACATTCCCACTGATGAAACCAAAACCTACAAGAGTCATAGAACCAGGGTTCCCACCCCTCTGAGCATTTATCAGCAAAGGCCTGAGATTTGCATTAAGAAAAATACATGAAAAGAATAACAAAGGATTAATCATACGGACACACCCTCAGTACTTCCAGATAGCTTGTGCAGCTAGCCCAGACAGAGGAGGACAAGGATCTGGGTGTGCTCATTACAGGGTCAATGAACAACTCGGCACAATGTAGGAAGGCAGCTGCAAAGGTCAATAAAATGCTGGGTTGTATTGCAAGGGGTATATCCTCGAGGAGGGAGGAGGTGATTCTGCCACTGTATAGGTCATTAGTTAGACCACACCTGGAGTACTGCGTGCAGTACTGGCGCCCGTATCTGAAGAGGGACATTAAGTTACTGGAGGGGGTGCAGTGCAGGGCGACAAAGATGATCAAGGGGCTGGGGGACTTATCATACGAGAGGAGGTTGAAGGAGTTGAACATGTACTCACTGGAGGAGAGGAGGGACAGGGGTGACATGACTTGAAACCTTTAAATACATGAAAGGAATAAACAAGACGGGTACAGAGGGACTGTTCAAAGTAAGGGAGGGGAGGGCCACCAGGGGCCATGATATGAGACTGGAGGGAGGAAGGTTCAGGAGGGAGATGAGGAGACACTTTTTTACAGAGAGGGTGGTGGCTGGGTGGAATGCGTTACCTGCAGAAGTAGTATGCAGTAGAACAGTGGACTGCTTCAAAAGGGGATGGGACAGGACAAGGGGAGGGGTTAATGAAGGGAAGGGTGGAAGGGAGGGCAGCTGCAGAATAAGGGTGCTAGCTGCAAATTGAGCAGACTTGATAGACCTCTAGGCCTTTATCTGCTGGCAAATTCATATGTTTGTATGTTCGTAGTAATAGGTAAATAGGTAACATTCCGCCATGGATTTAACCTGCTCCCCCAAAGAGCCTGAAAAAACAAGCTAAAAACTGCTGTTTCCAATTGTTTTGGGATAGGGAATATATAGCTCAAATAGAGAAAAGTCGGTATCAGATAGGTTTTAGTCAGAAAGACACGCTTTTTTTTCCCCAATCTGCCCCCTATTCCAAGAGGCCACCTTAAGTTTACCTTGTTGTAGTTTAGCATTCCAGTTAAAAAAATCTGAATCCAGAGTCCCAAAAAAAAACCCCAAAACATGAATAGGGCCCTCAACTAAATGTAAACGGCCAATATGATCCAAGGGGGCTAATGTAGAACCTAACCGAACACCCAAGCTTTTATTAAAATTCAAAACTGCACCAGAAAAGTCACCAAAAGTGGAACACTCCTGCAGAGAAAGAACCACAGAGGCCTCATTGGCTACAATAAAGCAAACGTCATCTGCATATGCAATAGCCTTATAAGGCAAGAGCAGGGCAGAACTAGAGATAGCATGAATCTGAGGATGGCATTTAAATGACTAACAAAACATCTAAAATACATATAACAAAGGGCTCAAAGAACAGCCTTGATGAACCCCTCTTTATGGGGATCATAGGTCCTACCAACCATTCACTACAGGCACAACAGTAGTCGTTCTATAGAAAGCACGAATCCATTGTATCATAACATCCGTACATGCATAAAACTAAGTGCTTCCAAAAAATTGTGACAAACAGAATCAAAAGCGCTTAGTCTACTGAGACAAGAAGTCCCAAACCGAGTTCATGCACTCTATGAGAAAATAATTTCAAGGAGAATCAGATGATCAGAGATCTTCCTATGAGGCACAGAACATGTTTGAGCAGGATGCAAAACCACCTCTGCAATCCCCACCAAACGCTTTACAATAATTTTCATCAATAACTTAAAATCAGTATTTAACATACATAAAGGGCACCAATTCTCAGGAGAGTGAATATCTCCTTTCTGCTTGTAAATATAAATCAAAGTACCCTTCGAAAATTCCAAGGGGATAAATGTGCACGTTAACAAGGAATTAAACACAGATGTAAGTTCTGGGACCAAGTGGTCACCCAGCACCTTATATAAGGCCGCTCCCCGACCATGCGGACCAGAAGTCCTCTGCAGAAGTTCTCTGCACAGGTAAGGAGGAAATAGCTAATTTCAGATCCTGCTCCGTTATAGGTAAACAGGCCTGGTCTAAACTTGGCTGTGAAGGAGTTGGGATATCAAGGTCACTATACAAGGTCACAGGATTACCAACTACAGCTGAGAGAGGAGAAAATAGGGCTGTAGTGTAATCTGTCACAATTTGACAAATATCAGACTGAGAGGTACATAAAGTACCTGTAGAATCAGTACGGCACATCATATTTTTCTGGGCAATTTGACGGGAATTTGACTCAAAAGGGCAAACAACATCACGCATTCCTGCAATACTAAATTTGTGTTGATGATAAAGTTGTTGTGATTGCCGAGATTGGAAATTCAACATATCATTCTGTATTAATTGTAATTGTTGAGAAAGGTCTTGCCCTGTCGTATACGCTATTGTTAACAGTGACTGGAAATGTACCCTCTTCTGCAAATAGTCTAAATATTCCTTCCTACATTTCAGGCGACTATAACTTTTCAAAAAAAGAACCAAATCATGCTTCGTATCAGTCCACCACTGAATAGGGTCCTCATAACATATAAAAACAGATTTACGGGCCTGTATGAAGGACAAGAGGAACTGCATGAATGTCAGGACTTGTAACAGGGATGTGTTGAATTTCCAAAGTCCTGGACCACTAGGAAGGGACAGCAGAGCTTAGACCAACAGAAAGCAGTTTATGGTCAGTAAACGCAACAGCTTGTACTACAGCAGAAGTAATTGGTACTGTATGAGACAAAAAAACAAAATCAATTCGAGTGGCCAGTTTACCCTTTTGGAATGTAGGAGTGTGTTGTTTAGTAAAAGAGTAATAGGCATCAGTTAAATGGGCGATGCGGACCAATTTCCCCAGTTCATGGGAGTCACAAAACAATTTTTTAGTAGTGGCAAAGGAGCTCTTATCATGACGACTTAAGCCACAATTGAAATCACCAGAAAATAATACTTGAAAAGAGGTGTGGGCACGGCTGTAGAAAATAAAGCTATACGTGCAGTTTTAGTTTGAGGAGCATAATGTTAATCACCCGTAGGGACAGGGCCCAATGACAAAATCTAGAATGAGCGCTCTACCAGGAGCCACATCAAATAGTTTGAGCAAGCGGAAATCTGGGATATTGATTAAAATCTCCAGTCCCAACAGGAGTCCTGACCTATAGACCAAAAGAAGGGCCCAGTAATCAGTCCTGTTTGCTTGTCGGATCTCTTGTGTAGTATGAATTCTAGTATCCTGTAACAAAAACTCTAAAGGCAAAAGCCGCAAAGGAAAAAATTAATCTCCTTTGTTAGTACGCCTCATACTATTTACATTAATAGTATGGCAAACAAAGTGAGACATAGGACTGAAACAAGGCAGAGAAACACATTACGATTTCCGCTTCCCAACAACCTTTTTCCCTTTAAGCTTTACTCTGGCCTTCCGCTTCTGAGAAAGACCAGTACCAAGTTGAAATTCAGAATTAGTGGTTCCATCAGGGAGGGAAGAAGCAATGAAGGAAGAGTCAGACTCGCCTCCAGCATCATCTGAGAGAGGTTGGAGTAGCTCAAAAGAATTAGACAGGGGCACAGGAGGGGGCTCCAGAACTAATGGAGTAGATGGTACAACCCGAGGGCTGTTCCTCATCGACCTCCGCGATAACACTAGTGGGCACTCAGGGGTGGGGGTGGCATAGTACTTGGACCTGGGACAGGGTCCGGACAGGTAAAATAGACTGGGCAGGTTCAGGGTCGGAGAAGTCACAATTGAGGGTTTTTCAGAAAAGAAACCACCTGAGGCTCTACACCTGAGGGTTCAGACGGCACCGAGGCCTGCAGTAAGGGCTGTGCAGCTACAGGAGGAGGAGGTACAGCCAAGGTGGTCCGATTACAGCCTTCTGTGCTTGTGTAATGATAAATCGCTGGTCCACTCCACCATCATGAAAACCTGATTATGTGCAGCCCACTGACAATTCTGGAACTATGCCTCTTCTCATCACAAAGGTTACACTTACAGTCATTCAAACAGTGTGCCTCCACATGGCCCAATTCCCCACAGATATTACATTTCATCTTATCACACGCATTACTAAGATGTGAGTGGTCACCACACCGGTAGCAAGCCTTAGGCTGACCTGGGTAAAACAGGACCCCCTATCATGACCAATGAAAAAAGAGTTAGGTAAGTGTACGGGACCAGAGTCATTAGAGTGTAACAAGACCTTAACCTTCCAACCCCCAGTCCAGATATTCTCGGTATCCAAAATAGCTTCAGGCTGACCCTGGACGTCACAACGCTGTTTCAGCCAGTAGACAACATCAGCCATGTCAACCCCCTCGTTCCGAAACAGAATAGTAATATTCTTGAAAGCTGGTTTGGAAAGGGGAACAGCCTGAAATGGGGTCCATAGTGCAGTGTTCCTCAAGGCATTATACTTCACCAAAAACGCCCAAGCCCTAGATGTTTGAAAACTTATATCAAAAGTGGATTCACCTGAGATGTGAATCAGAGCATAGATTTCGTGAGAAAAGAATTTTAATGAGTCCTTTATAAGCGACGTGCACATACACATGGTCTGGTGGCTCAGGTAACCCCCAGGTAAGCTAGCTTAACAGCATTATGCCTCTTAGCAGCCTGAATCAGAAATTTAAATAAAGAAGAAAAAGAATGGCTTGGCCCCATTTTCTTGGGGGGTGGCTGTAGTGGTATTGGATCCAGAGTCTTTGTAGGTAGTGTAGAAGAAGAAGCCCGAGGTGAAGAACCCAGTAAATGATCTAAAACAGGGTTCTGTGTTAGCTCCAATTCTTTAGGCAGACACAAGGGGTCAGGAGAGGCCACAGATCTAACTGGTGTTCTCTGCAGCTCAGGGAAGTCTTCAGGGTGGGGGGACCGCAGAGAGACGGACCCGAGATCCATTGCCCAGCAACAGGATCCTGAACCCAGCCAGCACCTCATAACGCCGACTCCACTGTCCAAGTAGGCACTGCTAAGGGATCCATAACGTGGGGTTCAGACATAGAGGGAGACGTCATCACAGGAGGCAGATCAGAAGTAGTAACTAAGGCTGAGGCAGTACTCACTGTAGTCGTCAGGGAGGTGGGCAGTAAAGCAGCATCGATAGACTCACTAGGAGTTTCCAAGCCTGTTGAAACAGCAGTCGCTAGAGGTGTCACTGTGTACTGTCCCCAGAAACATCAGACACAGAGGGAAGTAGCTAATCTGTCCGCCTTATCCGATGAAGTTCCGATTCAGTTTCATTTTAGCAATAGCAAAACAGCGTTCTGCCATGGCTAAATGCTCCTGGATCTCCTTTTCTTCAGAACAGGTTACATTAGGGTCAGAGGAGGAAAAATCCTCCGGTATTGCAGCAGTAGGCAAGGAAGTTTGAGTGAACCATCCCAGAGTGAGAGAGCAACAGTCCAGGCATAGCAGCCGGAATATTGTGTTCAGATCCTGAGGCAGAAGCAGTAACAATAACTTGCAAGACATCTGTAAGTGCAGTCGAGGTCTCCATAAGATCAGAGGCAGGAGTTGAGACCAAATCTCCCACCTCCATAGCTCTCTCCACAGCAGGCAAGGGTGCGTCCGCCATCTTGGACAGAGATTCCCCCTCTGACAAGTAGGGGAATTTCCCCGGTGTCCTGGCCACATTTCCCCCATTCACTAAAAATACCACCAACAGCTTAATCTGGTTCAATTTCAGTTGCTTACCATCTGTATCCCCCCCCCGGTCGCCCCTGAAAAAGGAACTTCTAGTTCCAGTGGGCCTACCGGGTCAACAAAATTAAATAAAAAATAAATAAATAAATAAGTCAGGGCCTATAAGACGTCCTCCAAAGAGAATGGACTTGTAGAGATATAGCCTAATGACATAGACTAACTAAAAGGGACATTGCAGTAATAACTTTAATAGCGTCATACTATTTTCTGAATTATTGACTTTCAAACTTTCTAGCTAAGTCAGTAGGGATTGTTATGTGTAGTGCAGCTTTAAGAGATGTTAGATAGTACAGCTTTAAGAAATGTACTTCCTGTGGGCCTGTGAATCTTCCTGTGTGTGTTGAGATCAGTTTTCCTCTTGTATATCTGTGCTGAATGGAAGTAAACAGAGAAGGACTAGATTTCTTTGTGATGTGTTTTCTTATTTCCAAGACCTTGATGTGTTTAAGGTACCTATTTTCGCCACCAAATACAACAGCCATAGCTTTAAAACTCTGTGGAACCTATATTAGACCACTTAGCATGGCGCAGAGGACTTTGTGCCACTTTAGTGAACTTGGAGCACATCATCTGGGATAGTGCAGCAGCTGCCATTTTGAATGTCGCGGAATAAGTGACACACAGAGTCCTTTGCACTGCACAGTTCATCAACTCACAGCAGACCAGGGTTTTAAATAGCTGGTAATGCAAAGCAAAACGCATGCAAAACAGTGGGTAACGCTAACCATTTCCAAAAATGCATAGCAGTAGACCGCTAACCAGTTTTTTTTCGGTAAGTCTATGGCACAGTAGACAAAATTAATAAAATAGTATGTATTTTTAAACTTTGCCAACCATTCTGTGTGACACGCTATGCATTTTTACAGCTGATTAGCACTTTCACGTGTAAAACTGCTAATCAATTGTTTTGACTTATTTAATACCCTGCAGACACATGTAGATGGGTGGTGGGGTGGGGAGTGTTGCATGGTATATAGGGCTCTAGGTAGAATTTTTTGTTGAGGAGTTCTGGACTTTCTTGAAAAAAAAAATTGGGGTCCAGATCAAAAATCTGGGAGTCCTCATGAAATTTTTGGGGATCCCCATTGAAATGAATGGAACAAGCCTGGAAAGTGTATTTCAGTGTTTTTTATTTGTATTCCCATGTTTTTTTTATATTCCTGAGTCATTAAGTTGTTAATATAATGTCAAAAGTATTTTTTTCAGCAGTGTTGTTTGCATTCCTTCTGCAAAGATACCAGATGGCTAAAAAGTAACGACAGCAGTAAATGATCACCTGTGTGACTGTTGACTGTTGTTCATTCATTTGTTCACTGTCACAATTTAACAACTATGAGAAAAAATTACTTACAGTTTTGGAGTTCTGGTACATTGATTGAATTGGGAACTCTACTGCTGCAGTTGAGTGCAGTGGCCCAAGTTATTGATTTGCCAAACTGCTACAAACAAAGTTTGCCTATTGATAAGGTACTGACAGTAAGAAGATGCAAACATTATGACGAACAGTCATTGCTGACAGTCACCTACGTCTCCCAGTCACTCACCTCCTGCCCAAAATACTTCTCCTTCGTTCTCTCCTGCACATTGATATTTTAGTTGCAATTATAATCTTAACAAGCCCCCCCATTTCAGACTCCCTGGCAGTGCCCACACACCAAACATTGCAGAAACCTCCCTCCCAGCCCCCACCCACCATGACTCAGGCTTAGATGACACAATCTAAAACATGATTGTGTGGTTGCTGCCCCTTAGTGCAATTTGTTTAACTGGCTAAACCATACTGGCTCCAACACCTCCTACCCAAACTTAATGTTAGCACCACAATCTGGTGGTGTCATCTGTGTGGCAAATAATTGCTGTTTTGTGTCTTGACCTGGCATATAAGTGATTATTTCTTCACCTACACCTTCCTGTCTACAGTTTCTCCTAAAACACCCTCCTGCCCACAACATCTCTGAAACACCCTCCTGCACAAAACTTCTCACTGCTACCCTCCTGCACAAAATCTTCTTAAATTGTAAGAATACCTGGCTGTACCAGAGACATGGATTTGACTGGGGTGACTGAACCCCCCCCCCCCAACATTCCCACTCACTCCACCCTCTTAGCCTTGCCAGCTGATCTGCTGTTAAGAAGAGACAGTGGCACAATCTGCTGGGTAGGACAACTGTCTGTAGTGTGTCTGCTTTCTGTGGGTACTGTATGAGTCATGGGTACTTCTATGCTGGCAGGCAATTTCTCCTAACTCCCTCCTGCCCAATTAACATCTCCACACAACTCTCCTGCCCATAACTTCTCAGACTGTCCTCCTGCACATTTCTTACCCACCCCAGCCACAACCAATCTTAGCTTATCAGGTCTCCCAGATCTGTCTGGTTTAAGACAGTGGCACAATCTAATCTGGTTGGTGGCATGAAATCTGCACAGTCTGCTTTTCTAGTGAGCTTCTTTTTTCATGGCATAGATTGCCATTTTTTTGTTTGCTTGCACGCATGTGCAAGAAACATAGTGCCATCATCCAAGTTTTCGGAGGTGTGGCAGCCCTCTTCCAATTCAGTCAGTGTGTTTGCAGGCACAGCCGCAGTTCTCCAGTGCCTGCTGGAGCTGTCTATGACAGCAGTCCAAAATGCAGTGGAGTACAGTTGAAAGGGGGAGCTACGCTTCAGTGAACAGCGATAAGATATCGCCTGCTATGCACGCCCCCTACACACACACACACACACACACACACACACACACACACACACACACACACACACACACACGCAGCATGCTGCGTGGCTGCACCCCTCACGCCCACACTGTAGACAACGGGCTGCCTAATCCTCCATCAGCTGTGCTGCACCCCCCCAAAAACACAGTTCCATATGCCACGCTGGGTGCCCACCCCAGCATGGCTACACGTCATATAACCGATGGGGGTGCCCAATCCCCCGCCGGCTACACTGTCTCTCCCCCCCAGAGTACAGGGTACCATGCTGGGAGCCCACCCCAGCATGGCAACAGATGCTATGGCCGACGGGGGTGCCCAATCCCCCGTCAGCTCCACGCCCCCCCAACCAGCCATCTTTCTGCCATGCTGGGAGCCCACCCCAGCGTGGCAAATGTCCTGCGTCGTCGTCATTAAAAAAACAAAAACCTGAAACTCAAAAACGGTCCCTCGCTGTCTCTGCCTCCACCCGCGCCCACCCACTGTGCACCCTGCCTCCCCACACCCCCCTCACCCCATACTTACCTCTGGACTCTGGCACGACGATCTTCGGTGGACCGGGAACACGTCTGCACTCTTCAAAGCGGACCACGAACTGAGGAAATGCCGGTAAGCTGTATAATGGGATAGATAGGGTTTTTTCAACTTTGTTGCATATCTCAGGCATATTTGGGAATTTTGGGCCCAAATTTTCAACATGGGGTTTTTGGGACCCCTCCTTATGAATTATTGCACTGTCATGGCGTTAATCGGGCCCGAAGGGTGATTTCGCGGTCACTGTGCGAAATCACCTTTCAGGACCGAGTAACAAAACAACACTGCTACTGTTCATAAGGTGGGATCTCAAAAACCTATGTTGAAATTTTGTGGAAAATTCCTAAAAATAACTGTTTTACTGAGCATGCGTTGCATGAGTTCCTACGCGCTCATAAGTTCGCAGATTTTCAATATTTTCACTCCAGATTTTTCAACATTGCCATTTACCACACCTCCTTATGAGCAGTACAGCTGCCATTTTCACATCCTGCCCAAAGCGTGTTTCCGCCCATATGGCGCACAATGGCGCCTGGTCGATTATGCGAAATCAATGTATGGGACACATTAAGAAAAACACAGTGACACTTTTAATGAGCAGAGGTCTTAAAATGGCTATGTTCAAAATTTGGTGAAAAAATTCTAAAATTACTGTTTCTGGCGCGTTGCGCAGTTCCTATGCACACTCGTAAGTTTGCGAATTTTCAATATTTTCACTCCAGATTTTCAACATTGCCATTTTATTACACTTCCGTATGAGCAGTACAGCTGTCATTTTTCACATCTTGCCCAAATCGTGTTTCTGCCCATGTAGCGCACAATGGCGCAGTCGGTGTGCAAAATCAATGTATGGGACACATTAAGAAAATCACAGTGACACTGTTCATTAGCAGAGGTCTTAAAATGGCTATGTTGAAAATTTGGTGAAAAAATTCCTAAAATGGCTGTTTTATGAGTGTGTGTTGTGCAGTTCCTATATGCATTTCGTAAGTTTGCAATTTTCTCTGTTTCACTCCAGATTTTCCAAATTGCCATTTATTACACTTCCTTATGAACAGTACAGCTGCCATTTTTCACGTTGTCCAAAAATGTGTTTCCGCGCATGTAGCGCACAATGGTGCAGTTGGTGTCACAACAATGTTTGGGACAGATTAAGAAAATCACAGTTACGTTGTTCATGAGCAGAGGTCTTAAATGGCTATGTTGAAAATTTGGTGACAAAAGTCCATAAAATGACTGTGTTACGAGTCAGCATTGCACAGTTTCCACGCACTGTAAGTTCATGACTTTGTAATATTTTCAGTCCAGATTTTCACCATTGGCATTTTTCCACACTTCCTTATGAACAGCACAGCTGTCATTTTTCACAACGTGGCTGAAATGTGTTTTCACACTTTCAGCACAGAGATGCGTGGTCGCTGTGGGAAATCATTGTTCGGGACAGATAAAGAAAATCACGGTGACACTGTTCATGATCGGAGGTCCCAAAATGCCTGAGTTGACAATCTGCTGTAAAAAATTCCCAAACTAATTACATTACAGGTGTGCATTGCACAGTTTCTATGCACGCTCGTGACTTCACCAGTTTTTTTAATATTTTTACTGCAGATTTGCAATATTGCCATTTTTTCCACCTCCCCACGAAAAGTACAGCTGTCATTTTTCACATCCTGTTCGGAATGTGTTTTTGCACCTGTGGTGCTAAATGCCGTAGTCGCTTTGCATAAGCAGCTTTCTGCTAACAAACTGATATTGCCACTGTTCATGAGGTGGGGTCCAAAAACATGTTGAAAATTTGGAGTGAAAATACCAACGAATGCCTGAGGTGTTAGGGTTTCCAACCATAACGCCCACCTTGTAGAGAATGACAGGCATCAGGGTGTGACTTGGGATTCTTGCCTGTAGTACTCATACCATTCCACACCCTGCAGCCAGTGAGAGGCATCGGGTATGCCTTGGACTCTTGGGCCCCAAAGTTCACTCCATTTTCCTATACCACACCCATCTCACCATATTTCTTGATGGAATGGGGTGCGAAGGGCCAAAGACCCCAAGGCACACCGTGACACTTGTCGGTGTCTGCAGGGTAGGGTGGGTGAAATGGCGGGCCGTTATGCCTGACGCACCCAAAGGCACACCCTAATGCCTGTCACTCTCTGCAGGGTGGTCGGGGTTGGCTTCAGTTCAATACTTCACTGCCATTCCTATTATGCAGCTCTGTAACTTCTACACTACCGATGCCAATGCCAGCAAGCAAACATTCGGCATTGACAAATGCTTGTTTACTGTGGCAAACACCTCCTGCCCATAACTTCTCCCAACACCTCCTGCTCATTAAACTTCTAGCACCTCCTGCTCATTAAACTTCTTCTAACAATTCCTGTCTGTAACTTCTCCCAACACCTCCTGCTCTTTAAACTTCTCCCAGCACCTCCTGCTCATTAAACTTCTCCTAACACTTCCTGCCCATAGCTTCTCCCAACACCTCCTGCCCATAACTTCTCCTAACACCTCCTGCCCATAACTTCTCCCATAACCCAACACCCTCCCTCCTGCACATTTCTTAACTGTTTTGTGTGTGTACTGTTGATGACAATAGAAGCCATTGTTGCAGACAGACTGTGGAAACAGCAGAATGGGTTAGGTAACTACATTGGCAATATAATCTCAGAATATCCCCCACAAAAAAAAACACAGGGACTGCATTGGGGCCAAACTAGTTTACCCCCATCGATCATCTGAACTTGTTAGACTGTGATCCTCTCCTACCAAAAACAAAATATGGTATTAAATTTAGCAGAATGGGGTAATGGCCTCCACCCACCACCCTCAACCCCGGAAATTGAAATCTTGACCTGCCCCTGACAGGACCCCCACCAAAAGTAGCATTGGCCTTAAGGGGCTGAATTAAAAATTGTACTGCCCTCCACCCTTGTTGGAACAAAACATTTTGATACTTATCTTATTCTACTCCTGTGCCCAAGTTCCTCCATTGTCCTGTCTCTGGATCAAACTAAGTCAGATTGTCTGAAACTAAAAAAAAACCAAAACAATTAAAGACAGTTATTAAAACATTTTAAAATTAAAATAATTATTTTCTGCGCAATCTAATGGCCTTAAATTTCTTAAGTGCTGGATGAGGGTCATAGTCTTCAAGTTCAACTCCTTCTTGGGCAGTCCTCATGAGTTTGCTCACAGTGTCTGCCTTTAGGGGAATATCTGCCTTTTGTTTTTATTTTGTTTTGTACAGAAAACCTTCTTTCACATGCCACTGATGTAGCAGGTGGCACAAGTAAAATGTTGGCCACTGTGATAAAATCTGGGAAAACATCTGAATAGTTCTCAATTAAGTCTCAGCAGATACTACTGAGCAAAGTCCGGTCCTTTTAGATTTCAGAACAAGTTTGAATTGTCTGTAATCTTTCTCAGCCCTATCTTGGTCAATAAGTGCTGGCATTTCTTTTTTGAAGGTTGTTTCTTGGAAATAAGTGCAAACATCCTTGAGTTCCTGCAGTCCATGGTCCATTGTGTTAGAGTCATCTGGGAGGCACTTTGGATTTAGAAGAACATTTAAGTTATGCAGCAGCTGCATTGAAGTTGTCTCAAATCTTGTGGGAATGTTTTCAATGAGTTATGTCAGATATCCCTGAGATGCCATCTGGAACTGCATTCACAGTGATGGCTTGTCATTCACGTTTTGATTCTACTACATGCCAGGACATCGGTCGAGTTCCCGAAATGTCTTTTGTAGCCCTACCCCATTCTGCTCTTTAAACTATTGCAGTCTAGTAACTGTGGCACTTATCATGCTGTTGGCCACCAAAATGTCAACACTGTCCTGTTGCATGATTAAAGACAGTGGGCGATTCTAGAAGGTTAGCGCAAGTTGCACCAAAACGTGACTTGTGCCAACCGCAATTGCGACATTGACCCTGCGCCCCATTCTAGAAGGGGCAGGGTCTCCACAGCAAAGTCCTGTGACTTGCAACATGTGGCTAGGTACACGGAACAGCGGGCACACCTGGCGAGCATGTCGCAAGCCGCAACGCAGGTCGCAAGTGCCCCCCATGCCCAGCCAGCCACAATAGGTGCCCCGCAGGGCTGCCCTCACCCCTGCCCCCGAAGACCACAATAACTGCCCCTGGCTTGGGCTGCCCACACCCCTCCCCTGAATACCACCACAATAATCAGCAGGGCTGGCCACACCATCCACCCCTGTATCCAACAAGAACTCACCGCAGGGCTGGCCACACCATCCACCCCCATATCCAAGAAAACTGTCCCACAGGGCTGGCTACACCATCCGATCCCCAAATCCTATTGCAAACACTGCAGGGCATCGCTTGATTCCCCCACCCGTGCCCTGATCCCGGAGTCACTTGCCACAATTGCAGCAGACACCCAGACACTTCTTGGTAGTCTAGTGGCCTCCCACCCCCAGCCAGCCGTGCCAGTCCACCCAGCACCCCACCCGTCCCCAGCCAGCGATTGGCACAGCCCACCTCTCACCTCCACGGCCAGCCATCGACTGAGTCCTGTAGGAGCGCTACAGTACTTAAATGGGAGTCCAGATTTAAATTCTAATGTATTTCAGTCACCACTGTGGAGTTGATCCCTCACTAGGTTGTGTTGTACTTGTAATGTTGTTCTCCTTTGCTTGTTCTCTCATGATTACGTTATAGCTTCAACTGGATTTTGTGCATCGTTTTGCATTAGTTGCACTTTAAGGTAATGTTTTTGATCAGTGTGTGCTTAATGTTATGGTCTCACTTAAATTAATGGAGTTGTACAGTAATCTGAAATTATATTGATACATGATTTGTTCTCATGTGTGTCCTCACTAAAGAGTAATATTAGATGACCACATCATATCATTCCAGACACCTACCACCGCCAAGGAATATTAAATGTACTACTGCCTAGTCGAATTGGAACTTTGGGTTTTTAATTCGCTAATATTTTTTAAAATTGTTATACCGAAGTATGCAGCTCATGCAAATTTATAATTTCAGGACTTGTAAACAGAGAAACCACACCACAAATAGGCACAGGGCTTTAACGGCACTTTTTGCACTCTGTTCATCAGGTTTTTGGATTTCATGTAAGGTAATATATATTCTGCAGCATTGTTTTTGGTTGGAACATTTCTTTAGTTTATATATTAACATAATGCATACTCGACCCAAATAATAGTGGAGCTACCGTGCCACTATAATAGCAGTTGATTGTCACTGAAATGATCCTCACTGCACAAAGTTATGCATCACTACCAGATGTGCAAAGAGGAGCTTATGAACATCTGCTTTCAGCTTTACCTTTGACCGCGCTGTTTGCCTGGTTTTTGCTGATCAACTCAAGAGCCATAAAGTGTATGCCATAATTGTGGTGGGCTACTCAGGGTCAGGGCACAGGTGGGGATCACAGCACTGCCCTTGGTGGGTTTCACAATGGAGGATTTGGGGTGGATGGTGTGACCAGCCCTGTGGGGCAGCTCTTGTTGGACACGGGGAGCAAGAGGGTGTGGGCAGCCCTGTGGGCTCTTACTGTTAACTTTGAGGGCAGTTGGTGTAGGCAGCCCTGTAGGGTACATAATAGGACACATCGTGGGCAGGGGAACCCACTGGGTATGCTGGGCATGGGGGTGGGCAACTGTGTGTGCCTACTGGACTGCAGGTGGGTCTACAGGACTCCCAGGCGCTCAGAGTTACACCAGCTAAATGCTGGTGTAACTTACGTTGCCGGTTCTCCTCTGGGGGGTTTTGTAGAATCCCGACTTTGGGGACTTTGACATTGCCCTTCTGCAACTGCTGCCATAAACCCCCTAGTGCCATGTCGCAGGGGGTTTATGGTGCAACTGCTGGCATAACAGCTGTTCAGCACAAGTGGTCTGCGCCATGTTGCAGGCCACATGTAGAATTGCGCATGTCGCAACTGCTGGCGTAAGTTTCTACATGCGCCATTCTACTTGGCGCAACTGCTGTTATGCCAGGTGTAAGTGTACTAGAATCAAGTCCAATTTATTCACCAACATCTAAGACATCAGTGAAAAAAGAAGTGCATATCTTGTGGGAATGTTTTCAATGAGTTATGTCAGATATCCCTGAGATGCCATCTGGAACTGCATTCGCAGTGATTGCTTGTCATTCACTTTTCTTTTTTTTTTTATTTTTATTGATTTTAAGAAGATTATGCATAGCTGTATACAGTACCCAAATACATCCATGGTTAAAATAACAAGGCTGTGGTTATAACAGTCAGTTGAATTCAGATTCCATAACAGGTACATGCGAGGTTATACTCTAAATTCCATCTGAGAGATAAATATAAGTATAAATATGGACATAGACATAATGATTGGGACATATCTCCAAAGGGATAATGTGGTCTCATATGCCAGTTAACTGCTTAAATAGGGTCCAATCTTGTAATA
This sequence comes from Neoceratodus forsteri, assembly GCA_016271365.2. Lineage (NCBI taxonomy): Eukaryota > Metazoa > Chordata > Ceratodontiformes > Ceratodontidae > Neoceratodus > Neoceratodus forsteri. Next base: position 59,969,539 of record CM028129.1, read on the forward strand.
TACCTTCTAATGTACTTTGCCCTTCCCCCTTTCCTCCCTGTAACCTTATAATATTCCAGTCTTTATAATGTAGATTCAAGGTACGAATTCTGGATAATCATTTAATTGATATAGGGTCCATTTTTTCCATAGATTATCAAAATTATTAGTCTTATTATTGATTCTGGCTGAAATTCTTTTCAATTTGTTTTTCTCCAAGCTTCCTTGGTTGGGACCCGCGTGGAAAGCAAAAGTCTCATAATTATTTTCTTAGCTGCAAGTAAGAGAAGTGTCAACATTTTGTACAGCATTTTTGGAATTTGTATTCCACTAGGTGGGGTTGCTGTCAGTATAAAAAATCTGGCTGAGCACCTCTGGTCTCTCATATATTGCATTTAATTCTTTTGTAACTTATTGCCAATAGCCCCTTATCAGTGGGCATGACCTTATTATATGTCCCCACCCTGCTTTTATTTGGCCGCATTCCTCCAACATGTATTTTGTTCCTTCATGAAAATGTGCCATTATATCAGGTGTTCTGAAAAACCTTATTCTGGCTTTCCACGCATATTCCCTTCAGTACAAGTTGGAAGAAAGCTTGGAATACATCATTGTTGAAACCTGCCACTGATCCTTCTCCAGGTCTGAACCGAACTCCCTGGACCATCTATTTCTAATATACTCCAGAGAATCAGTGCTATACTCTCTAAGCACTGAATACAGGGCCCCAATTATATGTTCCTGTATCTGCCCCTTAGTGATGTATCACCATCTGAATTAGAGCAGAAGGAGATTCCGCTACCTCTGAAAGAGTCTCCTCAAAGGGCACCAAGCTTTGTTTGATTCTTATATATGCTCCATATTGGTCTAGAGGGAGTTTGTGCTCCAATTGCAGTTTAACAAAAGAATACAGTCCCATAGGCCCTACTAGTTGAAAAATATGTTGGAGACCTAATTTCTCCCATTGCTGGTTTGGAATCTTAGAAAGATACCTACATTCTGAAGGGGATAAGGTATGTCTCGGCATTTGTTGCCAACTCTTGAAAAACTCTGAAGTGTATTGCATAAACCTTGTTAAGGGTATATCTCTCAATGATTCCCCAAAAATAAAGGAGGAAAAGTGTTCTAATCCATTGAGCGTGACCTCAATCTCTTTCCAATATGTCTTATATTGGGTTGCAGCATGTAGTAAAGATATGTAATCTGGGCTGCTTGAGCATATCTCCTCATATTGGGGAGGTTAAGCCTCCTTTACCCCTTGATAATTGCAGTGTATTATACCTTATTAAAGGTGCCTTGCCTCTCCATATAAATCTAGAGAATAACTTATCCCATGTTTGAAAATATGTATCTGATGATACTATAGGGAGGGTTTGTAAAAAGAAAAGCAAACATGGCAGCACGGTTTGTTGAATTGTTTCTACCGGGGCTATAATTCCTATAGGGAGTGAGGTCCAACGAGACGGGTCCAGAGTAATTTGTTGGGTAATTGGCTCAAAATTCATCATTTCCAGATGTATCAATGTGTATGGTATTTTAATACCTAAATATCTCATCTCCACTCTATTCCAGCGAAACGGAAAGTTTGCTTTAAGGGTCTTAGGGGGTTGAAAGGAATATGCCAAGACTTCTGTTTTGGTGTCATTAATCTTATATCCCGTCAATCTACCAAACATAGTTAGCTGTTCCCAAACCACTGTGATCCAGGTCTCTGGTGAGGTGAGGGTCAGCAGAATATCATCTGCAAACAGTGTCAATTTGTGTGACCATCCCCCCAACGGGATTCCTGCTATTCTATCCTGTGCCCTAATATTTGCTGCTAATGGCTCCAAATAGAGGGCAAACAGTAGGGGGGATAGAGGACATCCTTGTCTTGTACCCCTAGTTAAAGGGAAGGGAGGGGAGAGCATACCATCTAATTTGAGATAGGCCATGGACATCTGATACATTGCTTTAATCTGAGATGTAAATTTATCTGGAAATGCAAATCGTTCTAGGGTAGCCCACATATAGGGCCAAGAGACCCTATCAAACGTCTTCTCGGTGTCAAGGCTGAGAAGGATGAGGGGGATCTGTTTCTATGATGGCAATTCCGTAAGAAGAAGCACCCTACTGACTGCATCATGTGCTTGTCTCTTCATTATGAAACCCACCTGATCACCATCAATTAAGTTAGGAAGCAAGAGAGCCATTCTTTTGGCCAATATTGACATAAATATTTTATAATCACAATTAAGTTTCAAAATGGGTCTATAAGAAGCTACTAAGGAGGATATTTTTCTAGGTTTGGGAATGGCCACTATTTCTGTATATTTCCAGGAGGTGGGGGATTGTTCATTTGAATATTAACATATGTGCAGAGAAGGATGGTATCAATAATTTATGAAATGCCCTATAGAATTCCATAGGGTATCCATCAGGGCCCAGTGCTTTTTGGTATTTAGTCAGTTTAATGGTCACCCATATTTCAGTGGGTGTAATAGGACAAAGTAATTCTTCTGCCTGGGTTTGTGAAAGCTTAGGTAAAGGTGAATGTTGCAAATAGGTATTTAACTGCCGGGGGTAAGGCGGGTCTCCTTAGAATAAAAGTTCTGGTAGTATACAGCCATCACCTGTCTTATTTCCCCTGGGTGATACAACATACGACCAGAACATGGGTCCCTTAGTTTAATCACCATTGTTTGGGCCTTCGCCCTCAGACGTCTGGCTAGGTTTCCAGCGCCTCTGGGCCCCCCTTCCTGATGCCTAAGCTTCAAATACAGCAATTGCTGTTCTATCTGTTGATCTGCTAACTTCTGTAATTGTCATTTAACTTCAGTGATCTGATCACTGAGTGCATTTTCCCCTTGAAATTGTCTAGTCTGTAATTGTAGTAACTCTCTGTTTAGTTCCTTCTATAACTTTTCCCTAGCTTTTTTCTTGTATGTGGAAAATCTAATAATCTCCCCCCGTAATACAGTTTTAAGAGTATCCCATTTACCCCAGCAGAAACATCCCCCGTGTCATTTTCTATTAAAATTCTGGGTATAGGTGTCTTAATTAACTTAAGAAATTCTGGGTCCTGTAGGTGCATTAAATTTCAATGCCGAAATGAATTCTTCTGAAGGTGGACTAAGTCTATTTTTAAATATAATGGGGAGTGGTCTGAGAGGATGGAGGATCCCACTGTCATATCTCAGACTAGGTCTAGGTGCTCTACTGAGGTAAATAGATAAGCTAATCTAGAAGATGTATGCATTTTGGGAGAGTAGTAGGTATAGGCCTTGACAGAGGGAAAAAATTACGCCAGATGTCCACCTTATCCAATTTAGGGAGGGATACTTGAAGGTATTTTTGTAATGGTGTGAATCTAAGTTTGGAGAGAGAACTAGTATCCCATTTAGGATTGAGTGTAACATTGAGATCTCCCCCTATGACACACGTACCTCGCACATGAGGGAAAAGGTCATCCAGGAATGTATCCATTACTTGTATTTTACAGCCTGGGGAGGTATCCTGAGGCTAGGGTAACCTGATGACTATATAAAGTGCCCACCGCTGTAGCATATCTCCCTTCCCATCCAAAACTCTGTTCGTTGAAAAGGAACCCTCGAGGTATCAGTATTGCAGTACCCCTTTGCCTGCCAGACTTATGCGAGGAGGCAACCACAACCTGAAAACCCCATGATTTAAAATTAAGATGTTCAGTTTGGGGTAGGTGTGTTTCCTGTAGTAGAATTACATCTGGCTTCTCCTGCTTAAATAAGTTAACTAGTCTTCTCCGTTTAATTGGGTACATTTAAAAGATAATATTAAGGGAGGTCTCCCCATAACAAGAAGCTTTCCCCAAGCAGGCTATATAATCTCCCTATCTCTGCCCATTTTTCCTTAATCGTCCTCTCCGTTTGTAATATAGGCCATGTATTCCCTTCCCCCCGAAGTGTGGTCTCACCTTTAAATGAATTGCAGTTTGCCTTCATATCTCTCAGACCTTTCATTATGTCTTTATCAGCCATAACCTTCTGTATATCTTCTTTTGCTTATAGTACTGGTTGTATTTTATCAACTAAATAACTAGTTGCCAACTGGGCTAACTTATAACTATTAATAGTAAATAACACTATAATCAACCCATTGGTTGCATTCTGTCTCCACCAACTAATAAAACAGGCTTCCAACGTGGGGGAAATTACATTCAATTTCCCTATCACTTCTGGAAACATTTGGATGTAATCATGTTTCAAATCAGAAGAGGAGGTAAATCCAGGGCTCACCTGGCTCTGGGACCCCTGTGGACTATTTAAGTCCAAACAAATATATATTGGATAGATAGTAAACAGAAAAGGGGGAGTATAGTAAGGGTAGTCCAGAAAAATATATCTGGAAAGGCGCCTGAACTCAACCTTAGTTACTCACCTTCCCCAAATCTAAGATCTCCTTTCAAAGTAACCAGCTTAGGTAGAATCCTGGCCCAGTGAACAAACATACCAAATGAATGCTTTGTTGTCCTTAGTCTCAGCAAATATAAACAAAACAACAAAACATAGAGAGCATAGAGAAAAAAACAAATTACAGTTTCCAATACGAAACATTTGTCCTCGCTCAGCATTAATATGATTTCAGGTAGCCAGTAAATCCTCGATTCCACAATATTGCTTCATAGGCGTAAATGTAGCATATAGTCTCTTTTCTAATCACCACTTTATCAAGTCATTAGTGTGAGAGTCTCCATGTTATCACTGTGCAATTTTTCAGTCAGGTTAGGTTGCAGGGGACATGCAAAGGGATCTAGAGGAAAGGCCACATGATGTCGCCACAACAAGCAAACCAAAGGAACCCAGTTAGTTAGAGGGTCTGATATCATTATTTGCGGCCTAGAGTTGGGCCTACAATTATGGCCCAGGTAGAGCAAGCCCAACCTGATCACCTCCGCCTCCCATCATGAACCCCCTTTTCCCTCAAACAAGGGTACCTCTAGTATATTACCGTCCTTATAGCATTTCTTGCTTCTCAGGTATTCTGTCTGGTATCATCCGTCTGTGAAATTCCACCAGGTGTTGCCTCAGGTCTTTGGTTGTGACACTATCCCCTCTCGAGTATGCCGTCTTCTGCCCTGGGTCTGCCATCGCTGAGGTTGAGGTTTCTGGATTGTAGACATTTCTGCACATTCTGGAAAAACCAGGTCATGTTTGATGAGAGCCTCCATGCCTCTTTTGCCGTGATCATACTCCCCGCTTTCCATTTTGTAAGTGGACTATTAATCTTGCCAGATATGGAGAAGTAAATTTTATCCCTGAGCTTTTAATGTAGGCAGCAGCGGGAGGTATGCTCTACTGAGTTGCATCGCCTTCGTGTGCAGTCATGATCTAGGTAGTAAAGTTTCTGGCCATGAAAATGTGTTTTTGCACCATGCTAATAATAGTAACTGTTCTTTAACAGCGTGACTACTAAAGCGAGCTATGACAGAGTGAGGGCTGGCTGTGGAAGTGGGCAGGTGCACAGCTCGATGTATGCACTCAAAATCCAGCTGCATATCATGCGCAAGTCCTGGAGGTTTTAACAGATTCACAATAAATGCTTTTATATCTGTTCCCTCTGAGCCTTCTGCAATACAATAGAGCCTAATATTCTTTCTTCTTGCTCTGTTCTCGGCATCCTCTTGTCGAGCCTCTAACATTTCTTGGTGATCTTGCAATTGTTGGACTAGACCCTCCAGGTTATCCACTTGGATCTCATTTGTAGTAACCTGTCTCTCTGTGTCATGTGCTCTCTGCTGTAGTTGTGTAACATCTCTACGCATTTCAATGTAAAGCTGTTTGATATCAGCGTGGAATGCGCACAGTTCATTGTATACTGTGTCCAATTTGACTCTCTTCTTCACTTTGGGGGTTTTCTGTGAAGCTGGAGTAGATTTGAGGTAAGCTGAGGCTGAGTGAGAAACCATGCCATCCGTGTCCGTGATATCAGAATCGGATTGCTCTTCATCTACGGGACCATTTTCCAGCTTTTGAGCCATTAGGGGCTCATTCCTCTTGTTTCCCCTCCTATTCATTGTTGAAGACGTCTTGATTTACAAAGGTCACTTGATGGAGGGAAAAATAACTCGGAGGGTTAAGTGGAGTGAGTCGTCTATGTGGCCCTGTATCTCCGAGGCGGAACCGGAAGTTGGCTTGTCATTCACTTTTTGATCCTACCACATGCCAGGACATTGGTCAAGTTCCCAAAATGTCTTTTGTAGCTCTACCTCATTCTGCTTTTTAAACTGCTGCAGTCTAGTAACTGTGGCGCTTATCATGCTGCTGGCCACCAAAATGTCAACACCGTCCTGTTGCAGACAGTTTATTCATCAAAATCTAAGACATCCATGAAAAAGTGCATAAGATAAAGCAGACTGATTTCAGTTTGTGTGAAGGCCCTTTGCTTCTTGTGCACCTTTTGTTGCATCATGCTCTAGGGCTTGTAAAAATGCAGGGTATGATCTGTGAATTGCTTGAACTGCAGTATGCAGTGACAGCCAATGAAAACTTGCAGGTTCTTTTAGGGACAGATATCTGATATTGTCATCATTGAGTATTTCCTGGATGAAACACAAGGCATTGTACCATACTGCAGAGTTGCTGTAGCATCTGTACACATTTTTGATAGTTACTTGATATTCATTGAATACAGGGTTGTCCTATAGCTTGACCTGCTGCCAGTGCCAGTCTGTGGGCAATACAATGAATCTGAATCAGCCTTGGGTTAACTTACTGTCTTAACTTTGCTCCCACCCTATTGTGCATTCCAGTCATGACACTGGCACCGTCACTTGCTAGTGTGATCTTGATAGGGTCAACTGCATTAGCAGAACACACACTTAACATTTCTCTCACAATTGTGTCTGCCCTCCTGTCAGGTATTGCAATACAGTCTATGAAATGAATTTTGGCTTGTGCATTGTGTACCCACTTCACATAAATGTTCAGTTTTTTGTGAATGGTTACATCAGTGGTTTCATCCACTGTTACCTCAAGGAACTGAGAACCTGCTAAGTGAGCTTTGATTTCTTCCTGTAGGACTTCGTTTATGGAGTCAAGCATGTCATATCTTGCATCCCAACCAGAGTAGATCGTGCCACTGTCTTGCAAGGCTGGATAGCCATTTTGTTTCTGTGGATGACAAACACCACCATTAATGTCAGTCTGCAAGCCAAAAGATTCCATTCCTCACCTGTAGAGCTATCAGTGTTTCAAACTGGTTGAGTGATTGCCCTTGTTTGGTAAGGTAGTACATTGTCATTAACTGAGCAACTTTACCATCATCTTTGCCTCAGGATCAGAGATCTGTTTCTCAAATGCCACAGGCAGAGACAGTTTGTCTGCTATTTTCTTTCCAGTGTGCACCAGCTAATGTTCTCTGTTTCTTTCATGTCTGTAGAAAGCAGACACTTGCAGATTGGTTTTGTGCCAGTTGTGGCAAATGGATTCTTGTTTTGCCACCTTTTTACACCAACTGCACTTCCCAACAATATTCCCCTACTTCCTCCTTTACAAGCCATGGAAATAACTTTGTCCAGCTGCCTCCCCACAACCTTAATTTCTTGTTGCTTTTAGCAGATGCAGTCTGTTCAGACTGATCATTTTCAGTTTGACATTTACAATGTAAGCTGTCTCCTGAGATGTGCTTAGGTCACACTCCGAGGATGATGATGTTTGTTCCTTATCCTTTGGTGTGGAGGATTCTCCTGCACAAAAATAATCAGTAAGGCTTCATTGAGACATGCTGTTTGCCGCTCATGAGACTTCTCCCGGCCAGCTTTTTAACTTTCCTCCTCCTCTTCTGGCTGCAGTGCACTCCACTGACTTGGCCCTGCACAAAAGCACAAAAAGAAACGCACAGTAAACCCTATGCTCACTAAACCATCATCCAGAAATAGTCACAATGCCCTAACTGCCTAAATAATTTATCTTAAAAATGTATCCTTGTTTCCGTGATAAAAACACTGGTGCCTCCAGCGAATGTGTGCAGCCTGCTGGCTGCACAAATACACCCGCACCTCCTTCTCCTCGGCTGACTGAGTCGGACTGTCCGACCGTGTTTTTTTTTTTTTTAATTTAAACACTTTTTCTTTCTCTTTTCTTTGTTCTTTCTCTCCTTGCCACCTATGTCCATTGATGCCTTTCCAAAATGGCTCCTGAGGAGCCTGACTTGGTCCTCCAGCTCTTGTCCCCATAATGCACCAAGGTGACCAAGGGGGGGGGAACTGATTGCCCCCCAACATAAATATACCCTTTCCTCCTCATTTCCTCCCTCCCTACCTCATATGGTGGTGTGAACCACTCTCCAAGGTGCCAAAACCACCAGGCAGCAAAGGGGAGGAAAGGGGAAAAAATTATCAAATTTGCATCTGCATAGTACATGGCCTGCTCAGGACTCCCAGGCGTGTACTGCTTGAGAGTCTCGGGGACTCTTGGGGCTGGCAGGTGAGCATCCCACTACACAAAAGGATGCGGGGGCCCGCATCCCCAAGAGTCCTAGTTTGTGTCCCATAGTCAGCTGAGAATGCAGGCTCTAGTGTTGCATGTGTGGTATGCAAATTAATGCTGCCAGCCTGCATGTTTTAAATCTGCCCAAACTGTGCGGTGCCCACCCCTTCGCAGTACCTGGACCACTGCTCTTAGGCATCAAGGGTTGCCGCCTGACTCTCTTGCTCCTGGTGCCAATAAAGTGACTTGTGAGGTTCATTCCCCCTGCTCCCTGTGCCAGTACTATAATCTGTGGGTTCTGCCCACCCTGTATAATAATATGTTGGGTCGCTCCCCCCTCGCTTCCTGTACCAGTGTAGCAATATATGAGGTCCCCCCACCATACTCACGATACCAGCAAAAAATGTGTGGTCTGGTCCTGAGATGGTTGCTGGTACATACCCTCTACTTACCTCCACAGCTGCCTGCCATCTACTATGGATAAGTACTGTATATCACTGTACAGGCATGTGTATTGATACAATACTTTCATGATATCTTTTCAAAATCATGGAAGCTACATGACTGTGAAAAGATGTTGCATAAGTACTGTATTGTTATATGGTTTGTACAGTAATACATTACTTGTGTGCAGCAAACTACGGCTGTCTGTGTAAGTGAGCAGAGCGTATGTGCTGGCCACTGTCTTGGGACCTGATTGGGAGGTTGAGGGACCCTGGGGTGGTTGTGGAGGGCCAGCAGCTTCCTCATAGGTGACTACAGGGACTGGGTGTTGGGGTGGGTTGACACAAGATGCCAGGGATATGTGTACGAGGGGTGGAGGTGGCACCAGACTTCATGCTGTATACTGGTACTGGACATCATTGGATATACCAGAATTAGGAGGGGTCACTGGACATTATTCCTTGGACTGGCACTGGGCATCATTGCATGTATTAAGAGTGGGTGGGGAATCGATCATATATTTTACACTGAGGGGAGGGTAGGACCTTTCATTTTACTGTACTGCCTTGGGGGTGGACCTCACATTTTACTATACTGCCTCCAGGAGGTGAAAGGAAAGGATGCCACTTGATGCCAGGGGCGACTATCTGAGGGAGGAGGAGTGAGGGCCAGGACCACAGCCAAGGCCTGCTCTACAAAGTACACAGCCTTCTTTTAATCCAAGGAACAAAGGCTTGATGTGAACATGCAGAATTCCTCATAATGGGATACTAATGACCTGCTAGTGCCCTTCATGAAGGATGAGGTCATTTTGCTAAAGATGTTTCAATATGGCAACAGCGCAGACACCTTTGGGGTGCTCTAACTCAGACTTTGCTGCTTGGATGTGTATTGTTTCATCATAGGCACATTCCTCTTGTACTTTATCCTGAGTACATCTGTTAGTGCCTTTCTTTGTGTTATGCTGTAGGTGGGCTATTTGAACAAGCTTTTCGCCTCCCCTACTTGCTCCAACCTTTGGGCCTTGCGCTACCTTGTGCTCATAATCGAGACTTTGTGCAGCCTACAGCAACACTTCTGAATGTGATGTCCTTTGGGAATTGATGATAGAACTGAAATGCACGGCTGATGTTTTGTGTTTTCATGCAGATGTACTGGACACAGAATGTGGAGATGAAGGTCCGTCGGCTCCGCCTGCAGAAACGTTGGACCCGGTGGCTGGTTATGAAGGGACACCTACTGATGGTGGTGGTAAGTAGAAGTATTCCCCTTATTTCAGTTTTCTACAATCTGCTTTCATGAAGAATGTTTTCAGTAGGCTGATAAAAGTTTCAGTCTGTGGCTCAATAGGTAGTACACTGGCCTCTGGTGCCTGGTGCCAGAAGAATATGGGTTCTAGTCTCACACCAGGAACTTAGATGAAAAGCTGGGACTGTGTGGCTGCTGTGTGGCTTGTCAAACTGTATTGGGAAGTGCTGTTTTCCTGTTTAGCTACAAAATGGAATTTCACCAAACAGAGATATGGGTACCCAAGCCGTAATGGCTAGTTCCTCGATGCAGCTGGTAGGGACCCTGAAACAAACGAGCATTTAATTCCTGAGCAGAACAGATGGAGCCAGAAAGCTCAATTAATACAGTCAGCAATACAACGAGACAATTTTTGCCTTTAATTGTAACCTTTCACAGGGAGCTACCCTGATTCAGTACTCACAACTCCAGCAGAGAACCACTCCTTCACCATTCGCAGGGCTGAGCCTGAGCTTCAAAGGCCTCCTCACACATTTATATGGAAAACAACAGAGGGATACCATACCAGGCAGCTGCTTCTAGGACCTGAACGAACTCACAGCTATACAGGCGTCTCACTGCAGCTTCACTGTCCTGACAGACCGAACGCGACATTTAGCAGATTCTCCCGTCTCTCACAGGTGAGCCTGTAGGTGGCTGCGCTTTTACACAGCCTCCCAATCGCCATTTCACGGGTGCAGTCCAAGCTCGTGGCTATTCAAACCAGCCACCTAGGCCTTTTCACACGCTTCCTCGCGAACACTCAATGGCGCAGGAGCACAGAGCTCCTTCCTCACCACAGACACAACATTTCTGACCCTGAACAGCTAAGGCCAGTCCTCTATTTGGGCGTGACCGACTCTATAGGTGGGCTGCAGATGCCAATCACTCATTATTGCCTTCACTGGAAAAAGCGCCATGGCCCAGAATGCCACTTCCTAGAATTACAAGCTGCGTCCCCATTTGTCAACCGGCTCTATCCAGAGTCCTGATTCCTGGTTGGTTGTCTCCACACCATTTTAACTGCCCCATAGCTACTATTGGACCCCTTCAGCACAGTCCGGGTCCAAAATGCAGGGTCACAGCACTAAGTCCCAGCTCTAAATAAAAGAGTTAGACAAACTGCAATTTCACCAACACTATACATGTTCTTCAGAGAACAACTACATCTTTTAGATGGGCTCCCTCAGCGCTCCTAGCAACCGCAGAAACGGAGCGATCAGACCTCAGTCCAAGGCGGATTCGAGCAGGAAACCTAGCCCCTATTTGTACCTTTAAAGCCTGCAAGCAAGCAACTCTTAAAGAGGCAGTACTGAGGCTTAACAGCACTCACAACGCATGAAATTACCGCCTTCACGCCTAACACCAGTCAGCAGGAGCATTTAGGCAACCTCCAGGAAAGCTTTTTAAGAACCCCCCATTTGTAGTGGGGTTACACATAGCTTACCTAAATTGAGGAATAATGTCCGTAGTTTACCTAATCTGAGGAGTATAGTGTTCCCAGCTTACCTAAACGAGAGGAATACTGTTCGCAGATTACTATAAACTGAGGAATAGTGTTCTGCAGCTCACCTAAACTGAGGAAAACTGCTCACCAACTTACATAAACAGAGGAATACTGTTCCATGGCTTATATCAACTGAAGAATGCTGTTCCGCAGCTTACATAAACTGAGGAATACTGTTCCGTAGCTTACATAAACTGAGGAATACTGTTCCACAGATTAAATAAACTAAAGAATACTGTTCCACAGTTTGTTTAAACTGAGGACTATTGTTCCACAGCCTACATAAACTGAGGAATAGTGTTCCACAGTTTACATAAACTGAGGAATATTGTTCTGCAACTAACATAAACTGAGAAATATTGTTCTGCAGCTAACAAACTGAGTAGCAGTGTTCCACAGCTTATCTAAACTAAGGAATATTGTTCTGCATCTTATATAAACTGAGAATATTGTTTCATAGTTTACATAAACTGAGGAATACTGTTCCACAGATTACATAAACTGAGGAATATTGTTCTGCAGATTACATAAACTGAAGAAAATTGTTTCATAGCTTACATAAATGGAGGAATACTGTTCCACAGTTTACATGAACTGAGAAATAGTATTCCACACTTAACATAAACTGAGGAATATTGATCTGCAGATTACATAAACTGAGGAATATTGTTCACAGCTTATATAAACTGAGAAATATTGTTCCACAGTTTACATGAACTGAGGAATACTGTTCCACAGTTTACATATACTGAGGAATATTGTTCTGCAGCTTACATAAACTGAGGAATACTGTTCCGCAGTTTACATACACTGAGGAATATTGTTCCACAGTTTACATAAACAGGAATACTGTTCCACAGGTAACATGAACTGAGGAATACTGTTTCAGAGCTTTCATATACTGAGGAATAGTGTTCCACAGCTTACATAAACTGAGGAATATTGTTCTGCAGCTTACATAAACTGAGGAATATTGTTCTACAGCTTACATAAACTGAGGAATACTGTTCCATACTAACACAAACTGAGGAATACCATTGCACAGCTTACATAAACTAAGGAATATTGTTCCTCAGCTTACCTAACCTGAGGAATACTGTTCTGTAGCTCACCTAAACTGAGGAATAGTGTTCTGTACCTCACCTAAACTGAGGAATACTGTTCTGCTGCTTAAATAAACTGAGGAGTAGTGTCCGCAGCTTACCTAAACTGGGAATATTGTTCTGTAGCTCACCTAAACTGGGGAATACTGTTCTGCTGGTTACATAAACTGAGAAGTAGTGTTCCACAGCTTACTAAACTAGGAATATTGTTCCGTAGCTCACCTAAACTGAGGAATACTGTTCTGCTGCTTACATAAACTGAGGAGAGTGTCCCACAGCTTACTTAAACTGAGGAATATTGTTCTGTAGCTCACCTAAACTGAGGAATACTGTTCTGCTGCTTAAGTAAACTGAGGAGCAGTGTCCCGCAGCTTACCTAAACTGAGGAATATTGTTCTGTAGCTCACCTAAACTGAGGAATACTGTTCTGCTGCTTACAGAAACTGAGGAATAGTGTTCCGCAGCTTAACTAAACTGAGGAATATTGTTCTGTAGCTTACCTAAACTGAGGAATACTGTCCATAGTTTACCTAATCAGAGGAGTACAGTGTTCCGCAGCTTTCCTAAATTGAAGGATACTGTTCCGCAGCTCACCTAATCGGAGGAATAGTGTTCCGCAGCTTACCTAAATGGAGAATACTGTTCCACAGCTTACCTAAATGGAGGAATACTGATCCACAGCACATCAACTGAGGAATGCTGTTCCACAGCTTACATAAATGGAGAATACTGTTCCACAGTTTATATAAACTGAGGAATATTATTCCACAATTAAATAAACTGAGGACTATTGTTCCAGCTTACATAAACTGAGGAATACCCTTCCACAGCCTACATAAACTGAGGAATAGTGTTCCACAGCTTACATAAACTGACTAATATTGTTCTGCAGCTACCATAAACTGAGTAGCAGTGTTCCACAGCTTATCTAAACAGAGGAATACTGTCCCACAGCTTACATACATGAGAAATAGTGTTCCACACTTACATAAACTGAGGAATACAGATCAGCAGCTTACATAAACTGAGGAATTGTGTTCCACAGCTTACATAAACTGAGGAATACTGAGCCACACTTTACATATACTGATGAATATTGTTTCATAGCTTACATAAAGGGAGGAATACTGTTCCACAGTTTACATAAACTGAGTAGTACTGTTCCACAGTATACATGAACTGAGGAATACTGTTTCACAGTTTACATACACTGCAGAATATTGTTCTACAGTTTACATAAACAGGAATACTGTTCCACAGTTTACATGAACTGAAGAATACTGTTTCAGAGCTTTAATATACTGATGAATACTGATACACAGCTTACATAAACTGAGGAATATTGTTCCACGGCTTACTTAAACTGAGGAATACTGTTCCGCAGTTTACATAAACGGAGGAATACTGTTCCACAGCTTACATCAACTGAAGAATGCTCTTCACGAGTTTACATAAACTGAGGAATACTGTTCCACGACTTATAAAAACTCAGAATGCTGTTCTGCAGCTTACATAAACTGAGGAATATTGTTCTGCAGCTAACATAAACTGAACAACGCTGTTCCACAGTTTATCTACACTGAGGAATATATTGTTCTGTAGCTTATATAAACTGAGGAATATTGTTCCATAGCTTTCATAAAGGGAGGAATACAGTTCCACAGATTACATAAACTAAGGAATACTAATTCATAGCTTACATAAACTGAGGAATATTGTTTCATAACTTACATAAACTGATGAATACTGTTTCACAGATTAAATAAACCGGGAATATTGTTCTGCAGCTAACATAAACTGAGTAACAGTGTTTCACAGCTTACATAAACTGAGGAATATTGTTCTGCAGCTTACATAAACTGAAATATTGTCCCATAGCTTACATATGAGAAATAATGTTCCACACTTACATAAACTGAGGAATACAGATCACAGCTTACATAAACTGAGGAATAGTGTTCCATAGCTACATAAACTGAGGAATGCTGATCCACAGTTTACATAAACGAGAATACTCCACAGTTTACTAAACAGGAATACTGTTCCACAGTTTACATTAACTGAGGAATACTGTTTCAGAGCTTTCATATACTGAGGAATACTGTTAAACAGCTTACATAAACTGAGGAATATTGTTCTGCAGTTTACATAAACTGAGAAATACTGTTCTGCAGCTTACATAAATTGAGGAATACTGTTCACAGTTTACATACAATGAGAATATTGTTCCACAGTTTACATAAACAGGAATACTGTTCAACAGTTTACATAAGCTGAGGAATACTGTCTCAGAGCTTTCATATACTGAGGAATATTGTTCCACAGCTTACATAAACTGAGGAATATTGCTCCTCAGTTTATATAAACTGAGGAATATTGTTCTACAGCTTATATTAACTGAGGAATACTGTTCCACAGCTTACATAAACTGAAGAATGTTGTTCCACAGCTAACATAAACTGAGGAATACTGTTCCATAGCTTACCTAAACTGATGAATACTGTCCCTAGTTTACCTCATCTGTAGAGTTTAGTGTTCCGCAGCTTACCTAATCGGAGGAATAGAGTTCCGCAGCTTACCTGAATGGTGGAATACTCTTACACAGCTTACCAAAATGGAGGAATAGTGTTCCGCAGCTTACCGGAATACTGTTCCACAGCTTACATAAACTGAGGAATATTGTTCCGCAGCTTACATAAACTGAGGAATATTGTTCTACAGCTTACATAAACTAGGAATATGGTTCTAAAGCTTACATCAACTGAGGAATATTGTTCCACAGCTAACATAAACTGAGGAATACTGTTCCACTACTCATATAAACTGAGGAATACTGTTCCATACTAACACAAACTGAGGAATACCATTGCACAGCTTACATAAACTAAGGAATATTGTTCCTCAGCTACCTAACCTGAGGAATACTGTTCTGTAGCTCACCTAAACTGAGGAATAGTGTTCTGTACCTCAAATAAACTGAGAATACTGTTCTGCTGCTTAACTAAACTGAGGAATAGTGTCTGTAGCTCACCTAAACTGAGGAATACTGTTCTGCTGGTTACATAAACTGAGAAGTAGTGTTCATAGCTTACTAAACTAGGAATATTGTTCCGTAGCTCACCTAACTGAGGAATACTGTTCTGCTGCTTACATAAACTGAGGTAGTAGTGTCCCACAGCTTACTTAAACTGAGGAATATTGTTCTGTAGCTCACCTAAACTGAGGAATACTGTTCTGCTGCTTAAGTAAACTGAGGAGCAGTGTCCATAGCTTACCTAAACTGAGGAATATTGTTCTGTAGCTCACCTAAACTGAGAATACTGTTCTGCCTTACAGAAACTGAGGAATAGTGTTCCACAGCTTAACTAAACTGAGGAATATTGTTCTGTAGCTTACCTAAACTGAGGAATACTGTCCATAGTTTACCTAATCAGAGGAGTACAGTGTTCACAGCTTCCTAAATTGAAGGATACTGTTCCCAGCTCACCTAATCGGAGGAATAGTGTCCGCAGCCTACCTAAATGGAGGAATACTGTTCCACAGCTTACCTAAATGGAGGAATACTGATCCACAGCTTACATCAACTGAGGAATGCTGTTCCACAGCTTACATAAATGGAGGAATACTGTTCCACAGTTTATATAAACTGAGGAATATTATTCCACAGATTAAATAAACTGAGGACTATTGTTCCGCAGCTTACATAAACTGAGGAATACCCTTCCACAGCCTACATAAACTGAGGAATAGTGTTCCACAGCTTACATAAACTGACTAATATTGTTCTGCAGCTACCATAAACTGAGTAGCAGTGTTCCACAGCTTATCTAAACAGAGGAATACTGTCCCACAGCTTACATACATGAGAAATAGTGTTCCACACTTACATAAACTGAGGAATACAGATCAGCAGCTTACATAAACTGAGGAATAGTGTTCCACAGTTTACATAAACTGAGGAATGCTGATCCACAGTTTACATAAACTGAGGAATACTCCACAGTTTACATAAACAGGAATACTGTTCCACAGTTTACATTAACTGAGGAATACTGTTTCAGAGCTTTCATATACTGAGGAATACTGTTAAACAGCTTACATAAACTGAGGAATATTGTTCTGCAGTTTACATAAACTGAGAAATACTGTTCTGCAGCTTACATAAATTGAGGAATACTGTTCCACAGTTTACATACAATGAGGAATATTGTTCCACAGTTTACATAAACAGGAATACTGTTCAACAGTTTACATAAGCTGAGGAATACTGTCTCAGAGCTTTCATATACTGAGGAATATTGTTCCACAGCTTACATAAACTGAGGAATATTGCTCCTCAGTTTATATAAACTGAGAATATTGTTCTACAGCTTATATTAACTGAGGAATACTGTTCCACAGCTTACATAAACTGAAGAATGTTGTTCCACAGCTAACATAAACTGAGGAATACTGTTCCATAGCTTA
Organism: Neoceratodus forsteri; assembly: GCA_016271365.2. NCBI lineage: Eukaryota > Metazoa > Chordata > Ceratodontiformes > Ceratodontidae > Neoceratodus > Neoceratodus forsteri. The sequence continues at coordinate 59,986,770 of CM028129.1, forward strand.
CCTAAACTGATGAATACTGTCCCTAGTTTACCTCATCTGTAGAGTTTAGTGTTCATAGCTTACCTAATCGGAGGAATAGAGTTCCATGAAGCTTACCTGAATGGTGGAATACTCTTACACAGCTTACCAAAATGGAGGAATAGTGTTCCATGAGCTTACGAATACTGTTCCACAGCTTACATAAACTGAGGAATATTGTTCGCAGCTTACATAAACTGAGGAATATTGTTCTACAGCTTACATAAACTGGGAATATGGTTCTAAAGCTTACATCAACTGAGGAATATTGTTCCAGCTTACATAAACTGAGGATTATTGTTCCACAGCTTATCTAAACTGAGGAATATTGCTCTGCAGATTACATAAACTGAAGAATATTGTTTCATAGCTTATATAAACTGAGGAATACTGTTCCACAGATTACAAAAACCGAGGAATATTGTTCCACAGCTTACATAAACTGAGGAATATTGCTCTGCAGGTTACATAAACTGAAGAATATTGTTTCATATCTTACATAAATGGAGGAATACTGTTCCACAGTTTACATAAACTGAGAAATAGTATTCCACACTTAACATAAACTGAGGAATACAGATCAGCAGCTTACATAAACTGAGGAATAGTGTTCCACAGCTTACATAAACTGAGGAATACTGATCCACTGCTTACATAAACTGAGAAATATTGTTCTGCAGTTTACATAAACTGAGGAATACTGTTCTGCAGCTTACATAAACTGAGGAATATTTTTCCACAGTATATATAAACAGGAATACTGTTCCACAGTTTACATGAACTGAGGAATACTGTTTCAGAGCTTTCATATACTAAGGAAAACTGTTCCACAGCTTACATAAACTGAGGAATACTGTTCTGCAGTTTACATAAACTGAGGAATACTGTTCGACAGCTTACATAAACTGAGGAATACTGTTCCACAGCTTACATAAACTGAGGAATATTGCTCCACGGCTAACCTAAACTGAGAATACGGTTCCACAGTTTATATAAACTGAGGAGTACCGTTCCATACTTACATAAACTGAGGAATACCATTGCACAGCTTAAATAAACTGAGGAATATTGTTCCTCAGCTTACCTAAACTGAGGAATACTGTTCTGTAGCTCATCTAAACTGAGGAATACTGTTCTACAACTTACATAAGCGGAGGAATAGTGTTCATAGCTACTAAACTGAGGAATATTATTGTAACTACGAAACTCAGGAATACTGTCCGTAGTTTACCTAATCTGAGGAGTATAGTGTTCCGCAGCTTACCTAAATGGAAGGATACTGTTCCGCGACTCACCTAATCGGAGGAATAGTGTTCCGCACCTTACCTAAATGGAGGAATACTGTTCTGCAGCTTATCTAAATGGAGGAATAGTGTTCCGCAGCTTAGCTAAACAGAGGAATACTGTTCCACGGCTTACATCAACTGAAGAATGCTGTTCCGCGGCTTTCATAAACTGAGGAACACTGTTCTACAGCTTACATCAACTGAGGAATGCTGTTCTGCAGCTTACATAAACTGAGGAGTACTGTTCCAAAGTTTATATAAACTGAGGAATACTGTTCTGCAGCTTACATGAACTGTGGAATACTGTTCCACAGTTTACAGTACATAAACTGAGGAATATTGTTCCACAGCTTACATAAACTGAGGAATATTGTTCTACAGCTAACATAAACTGAGTAACAGTGTTCCACAGCTTATCTCAACTGAGGAATACTGTCCCACAGCTTACATACATGAGAAATAGTGTTCCACAGCTTACATAAACTGAGGAATACTGTTCCACAGTTTACATACACTGATGAATATTGTTTCATAGCTTACATAAATGGAGGAGTACTGTTCCACAGTTTACATGAACTGAGGAATACTGTTCCACAGTTGACATACACTGAGGAACATTGTTCCACAGTTTACTTAAACAGGAATACTGTTCCACAGTTTACTTAAACAGGAATACTGTTCCACAGTTTACATGAACTGAGGAATACTGTTTCAGAGCTTTCATATACTGAGGAATACTGTTCCACAGTTTACATAAACTGAGGAATATTGTTCCACAGCTAACATAAACTGAGGAATACTGTTACACAGCTTACATAAACTGAGGAATACTGTTCCATACTTACATTAAGTGAGGAATACCATTGCACAGTTTACATAAAACTGAGGAATATTGTTCTGCAGTTTACCTAAACTGAGGAATACTGTTCTGTAGCTTACCTAAACTGAGGAATACTGTTCCGCAGTTTACATAAGCGGAGGAATAGTGTTCCACAGTTTATCTAATCTGAAGAAAACTGTTTTGCAATTTACCTAAATGGAGGAATACTGTTCCGCAGCTTACCTAAACTGAGGAATATTGTTCCACAGTTTGCCTAAACAGAGGAATAGTGTTCCGCAGCTTACCTAAACTGAGGAATAGTGTTCCACAATTTACCTAAACTGAGGAATACTGTTCCACGGTTTACCTAATCTGAGGAGTATAGTGTTCTGCAGCTTACCTAAATGGAGGAATACAGTTCCGTGCTTACCTAATCAGAGGAATAGTGTTCTCCAGGCTAACTTAAACAGAGAAATAGTGTTCTCGCTAACCAAAATGGAGGAATAGTCTTCCGTAGCTTTCCTAAATGGAGGAATACTGTTCCGAAGCTTACCTAAACGGAGCAATAGTGTTCCACAGCTTACCTAAACGGAGGAATACTGATTCACAGCTTTCCTAAACAGAGGAATAGTTCCGCAGCTTACCTAAACAGAGGAATACTGTTCCGCAGCTTACATAAATGGTGGAATACTGTTCCATGGCTTACATCAACTGAGGAATGCTGTTCTGCAGCTTACCTAAACTGAGGAATACTGTTCCGCAGCTTACCTAATCAGAGGAATAGTGTTCCGCAACTTGCCTAAACTGAAGAATACTGTTCCGCAGCTTATATAAATGGAGGAATACAGTTCCACGGCTTACGTAAATGGAAGAATAGTGTTCCGCAGCTTACCAAAATGGAGGAATACTGTTCCGCAACTTACCTAAACTGAGAAATGCTGTTCCACAGCTTACCTAAATGGAGGAATAAACTGAGGAATGCTGTTCTAGAGCTTAGATAAACTGAGGAATACTGTTCCACAGATTACATAAACTAAGGAATACTGATTCATAGCTTACATAAATTGAGGAATATTGTTTTATAACTTACATAAATGGAGGAATACTGTTCCACAGATTAAACTGAGGAATACTGTTCCACAGATTAAATAAACTGAGGAAAACTGTTTCACAGCTTGCATAAACTGAGGAATATTCTTCTGCAGCTAACATAAACAGAGTAACACTTTTCCTAGCTTATTTAAACTGAGGAATATTGTTCTTCAGCTTACATAAACTGAGGAATACTGTTGCACAGTTTACATACACTGATGAATATTGCTTCATAGCTTACATAAATGGTGGAATAACTGAGGAGTACTGTTCCACAGTTGACATACACTGAGAAATATTGTTCCACAGTTTACTTAAACAGGAATACTGTTCCACAGTTTACATGAACTGAGGAATACTGTTTCAGAGCTTTCAGATACTGAGGAATACTGTTCCACAGCTTACATAAACTGAGGGAATATTGCTCCTCAGTTTATATAAACTGAGGAATATTGTTCTACAGCTTATATAAACTAAGAAATATTGTTCCACAGTTTACATAAACTGAGGAATATTGTTCTGCAGCTTACATAAACTAAGAAATACTGTTCCACAGTTTACATAAACTGAGGAATATTGTTCCACAGCTAACATAAACTGAGGAATACTGTTACACAGCTTATATAAACTGAGGAATACTGTTCCATACTTTACTGTACATAAACTGAGAAATACCATTGCACAGTTTACATAAACTGAGGAATAATGTTCCGCAGTTTACCTAAACTGAGGAATACTGTTCTGTAGCTTACCTAAACTGAGGAATACTGTTCTGCAGCTTACATAAACTGAGCAATAGTGTTCCACAGCTGAACTAAACTGAGGAATACCGTTCCGTAGCTTATCTAAACTGAGGAATACTGTACGCAGTTTACCTAATCTGAGGAATACTGTTCCGCAGTTTATCTAATCTGAGGAAAACTGTTTCGTAATTTACCTAAATGGAGGAATACTGTTCCACAGCTTACCTAAACTGGGGAATACTGTTCCGCAGTTTACCTAAACTGAGGAATAGTGTCCGCAGCCTACCTAAAGTGAGGAATGCTGCTCGCAGTTTACCTAAACTGAGGAATAGTGTTCCACAGTTTACCTAAACTGAGAATAGTGTTCCACAATTTACCTAAACTGAGGAATACTGTTCAGCGGTTTACCTAATCTGAGAGTATAGTGTTTGCAGCTCACCTAATCGGAGGAATAGTGTTCCGCAGCTTACCTAAACGGAGGAATAGTGTTCTGAAGCTTATCTAAATGGAGGAATAGTGTTCCACAGCTTACCTAAATGGAGGAATAGTGTTCCACGGCTTACATCAACTGAAGAATGCTGTTCTGTGGCTTTCATAAACCGAGGAACACTGTTCTACAGCTTACATCATCTGAGGAATGCTGTTCCGCAGCTTACATAAATTGAGGAATACTGTTCCAAAGTTTATATAAACTGAGGAATACTGTTCTGCAGCTTACATGAACTGCGGAATACTGTTCCACAGCTTACAGTACATAAACTAAGGAACATTGTTCCACAGCTTACATAAACTGAGGAATATTGTTCTACAGCTAACATAAACTGAGTAACAGTGTTCCACAACTTATCTGAACTGAGGAATACTGTCCCACAGCTTACATACATGAGAAATAGTGTTCCACAGCTTACATGAACTGAGGAATACAGATCAGCAGCTACTATAAACTGAGGAATACTGATCCACAGTTTACATACACTGATGAATTTTGTTTCATACCAATAAATGGAGGAATACTGTTCCACAGTTTACAAAGCTGAGGAGTACTGTTCCACAGTTTACATGAACTGAGGAATACTGTTCCACAGTTGACATACACTGAGAATATTGTTCCACAGTTTACTTAAACATGAATACTGTTCCACAGTTTACATGAACTGAGGAATACTGTTTCAGAGCTTTCATATACTGAGGAATACTGTTCCACAGCTTACATAAACTGAGGAATATTGTTCTGCAGCTTACATAAACTGAGGAATATTGTTCACAGTTTACATAAACTGAGGAATATTGTTCCACAGCTAACATAAACTGAGGAATACTGTTACACAGCTTATATAAACTGAGGAATACTGTTCCATACTTACATAAACTGAGGAATACCATTGCACAGTTTATATAAACTGAGAATATTGTTCTGCAGCTTACATAAACTGAGGAATAGTGTTCCACAGTTTCTCTAATCTGAGGAAAACTGTTTATGAATTTACCTAAATGGAGAATACTGTTCCTCAGCTACTTAAACTAGAAATACTGTTCCACAGTTTACCTAAACTGAGGAATAGTGTTCCGCAGCCTACATTAACTGAGGAATACTGTTTCGCAGTTTACCAAAACTGAGGAATAGTGTTCCGCAGTTTACCTAAACTGAGGAATAGTGTTCCACAATTTACCTAAACTGAGAATACTGTTCCACGGTTTACTAATCTGAGGAGTATAGTGTTCTGAAACTTACCTAAACGGAGGAATACAGTTCCGTGGCTTACCTAATCAGAGGAATAGTGTTCCAAGCTTACTTAAACAGAGAAACAGTGTTCTGCGGCTAACCAAAATGGAGGAATAGTCTTCCGAGCTTACCTAAATGGAGGAATACTGTTCCGCAGCTTACCTAAATGGAGCAATAGTGTTCCACAGCTTACCTAAACAGAGGAATACTGATTCACGGCTTTCCTAAACAGAGGAATAGTTCTGCAGCTTACCTAAATGGATGAATACTGTTCTGCGGCTTACCTAAATGGAGAAATAGTGTTCCGCAGCTTACCTAAATGGAGGAATACTGTTCCGCGGCTTACCTAAACTGAGGAATACTGTTCCGCAGTTTACATAAACTATGGAATACTGTTCCACGGCTTACATCAACAGAGGAATGCTGTTCCGCAGTTTACCTAAACTGAGGAATACTCTTCTGCGGTTTATCTAATCTGAGGAGTATAGTGCTGCACAGCTTACCTAAACGGAGGAATACTGTTCCACATCTTACCTAATCAGAGGAATAGTGTTCCATGAGCTTGCCTAAACTGAAGAATACTGTTCCGCAGCTAATATAAATGGAGGAATACAGTTCCACGGCTTACCTAAATGGAAGAATAGTGTTCATCAGCTTACCAAAGCGGAGGAATACTGTTCCATAACTTACCTAAACTGAGAATGCTGTTCCACAGTTTACCTAAATGGAGGAATAAACTGAGAAATGCTGTTCTGGAGCTTAGATAAACTGAGGAATACTGTTCCACAGATTACATAAACTAAGGAATACTGATTCGTAGCTTACATAAATTGAGGAATATGGTTTTATAACTTACATAAATGGAGAATACTGTTCCACAGATTAAATAAACTGAGGAATAATGTTCCCCAGATTAAATAAACTGAGGAAAACTGTTTCACAGCTTACATAAACTGAAGAATATTGTTCTGCAGCTAACATAAACTGAGTAACACTGTTTAGCAGCTTATTTAAACTGAGGAATATTGTTCTGCAGCTTACATAAACTGAGGAATACTGTTCCACAGTTTACATACACTGATGAATGTTGTTTCATAGCTTACATAAATGGAGAATACTGTTCCACAGTTTACACAAACTGAGGAGTACTGTTCCACAGTTGACATACACTGAGGAATATTGTTCCACAGTTTACTTAAACAGGAATACTGTTCCACAGTTTACATGAACTGAGGAATACTGTTTCAGAGCTTTCACATACTGAGGAATACTGTTCACAGCTTACATAAACTGAGGAATATTGTTCTGCAGCTGACATAAACTGAGAAATACTGTTCCACAGTTTACATAAACTGAGGAATATTATTCACAACTAACATAAACTGAAATACTGTTCCACAGCTTATATAAAGTGAGGAATACTGTTCCATACTTACTGTACATAAACTGTGAAATACCACTGCACAGTTTACATAAACTGAGGAATATTGTTCTGCAGTTTACCTAAACTGAGGAATACTGTTCTGTAGCTTACCTAAACTGAGGAATACTGTTCTGTAGCTTACCTAAACTGAGGAATACTGTTCTGCAGCTTACATAAACTGAGTAATAGTGTTCCACAGCTGAACTAAACTGAGGAATACTGTTCCGTAGCTTATCTAAACTGAGGAATACTGTCTGCAGCTTACCTAATCTGAGGAATACTGTTCCGTAGTTTATCTAATCTGAGGAAAACTGTTTCGCAGTTTACCTAAATGGAGGAATACTGTTCTGCAGTTTACCTAAACTGAGGAATACTGTTTCACAGTTTACCTAAACTGAGGAATAGTGTTCCAGCTTACCTAAATGGAGGAATACTGATTTCACAGTTTTCCTAAACAGAGGAATAGTGTTCCAAGCTTAACTAAACAGAGGAATACTGTTCTGCGGCTTACCTAAATGGAGGAATAGTGTTCCATAGCTTACCTAAATGGAGGAATACAGTTCCGGGTTTACCTAAACTGAGGAATACTGTTCCTCGGTTTACCTAATCGGAGGAGTATAGTGTTCTGCAGCTTACCTAAACGGAAGAATACAGTTCCGTGGCTTACCTAATCAGAGGAATAGTGTTCCGGCTTACTTAGATGGAGAAATAGTGCTCTGTGGCTTACCTAAATGGAGGAATAGTCTTCCGCAGCTTACCTAAATGGAGGAATACTGTTCTGCGGCATACCTAAACAGAGCAATAGTGTTCCGCAGCTTACCTAAATGGAGGAATACTGATTTGCAGCTTTCCTAAACAGAGGAATAGTGTTCCGCAGCTTACCTAAACAGAGGAATACTGTTCTGCGGCTTACCTAAACGGAGGAATAGTGTTCCGCAGCTTACCTAAATGGAGGAATACAGTTCTGTGGTTTACCTAAACTGAGGAATACTTTTCTGCGATTTACCTAATCTGAGGAGTATAGTGTTCCACAGCTTACCTAAATGGAGGAATACTGTTCCGCAGCTTACCTAAACTGAGGAATACTGTTCCCTAGCTTACATAAACAAAAATACTGTTCCACGGCTTACATCAACTGAGGAATGCTGTTCTACAGCTTACATAAACTGAGGAATACTGTTTGCAGCTTACCTAGACTGAGGAATATTGTTCACAGCTTACCTAAACTGAGGAATACTGTCCAATTTACCTAAATTGAGGACTATAGTGTTCCACAGCTTACCTAAACTGAGGAATACTGTTCTGCGGTTTACCTAATCTGAGGAGTATAGTATTCCACAGCTTACCTAAATGGAGGAATACTGTTCCGCGGCTTACCTAATCAGAGGAATAGTATTCCACGGCTTGCCTAAACTGAAGAATACTGTTCCACAGCTTATATAAATGGAGGAATACTGTTCTGCGGCTTACCTAAATGGAGGAATAGTGTTCCGCAGCTTACCAAAATGGAGGAATACTGTTCCGCAACTTACCTAAACTGAGGAATGCTGTTCCGCAGCTTAGATAAACTGAGGAATACTGTTCCACATATTACATAAACTAAGGAATACTGATTCATAGCTTCATAAACTGAGGAATATTGTTTTATAACTTACATAAATGGAGAATACTGTTCCACAGATTAAGTAAACTGAGGAATACTGTTCCACAGATTAAATAAACTGAGAAAAACTGTTCCACAGTTTACATAAACTGAGGAATATTGTTCTGCAGCTAACATAAACTGAGTAACACTGTTCATGAGCTTATTTAAACTGAGGAATATTATTCTGCAGCTTACATAAACTGAGGAATACTGTTCCACAGCTTACATAAACTGAGGAATATTGTTCCACAACTAACATAAACTGAGGAATACTATTCCACAGTTTATATAAACTGAGGAATACTGTTTCATTCTTACATTAACTGAGGAATACCATTGCACAGCTTACATAAACTGAGGAATACTGTTCTGTAGCTTACCTAAACTGAGGAATCGTGTTCCACAGCTTACCTAAACTGAGGAATACTGTTCCATAGCTCATCTAAACTGAGGAATACTGTCCGCAGTTTACCTAATCTGAGGAATACTGTTCTGCAGCTTATCTAAACTGAGGAATACTGTTCCGCAGTTTACCTAAATGGCGGAATACTGTTCCGCAGCTTATGTAAACTGAGGAATACTGTTCCGAAGCTTACCTAAACTGAGGAATAGTGTTCTGCAGCTTACCTAACTGAGGAATACTGTTCCGCAGCTTACCTAAACTGAGGAATAGTGTTTCGCAGCTTACCTAAACTGAGGAATACTGTCCGCAGTTTACCTAATCTGAGGAGTATAATGTTTTCACGAGTTTACCTAAACTGAGGAATACTGTTCTGCAGCTTACCTAATCTGAGGAGTATAGTGTTCCGCAGCTTACCTAAACGGAGGAATACTGTCCCGTGGCTTACCTAATCAGAGGAATAGTGTTCCGCGGCTTACTTAAATGGAGGAATAGTGTTCCGCAGCTTACCTAAACGGAGGAATAGTGTTCCGCAGCTTACTTAAATGGAGGAATAGTGTTCCACAGCTTACCTAATTGGGGGAATTCTGTTCCACGGCTTGCCTAAGTAGAGGAATAGTGTTGTGCAGCTTACCTAGACGGAGAAATACTGTTCCGCTGCTTACCTACATGGAGGAATAGTGTTACGCAGCTTACCTAAACATAGGAATACTGTCCTGCGGCTCACCTAAATGGAGGAATAGTGTTACGCAGCTTACCTAAATGGAGGAATACTGTTCCTGGCTTACCTAAACTGAGGAATAGTGTTCAACAGCTAACATAAATAGAGGAATACTGTTCCACGGCTTACATCAACTGGAGGAATGCTGTCCAGCAGCTTACATAAACTGAGGAATACTGTTTCACATTTTACATAAACTGAGGAATATTGTTCATAGCTTACATAAACTGAGTAATATTGTTCTGCAGCCAACATAAACTGAGCAACACTGTTCCACAGATTACATAAACTGAAGAATCTTGTTTAATAGCTTACATAACGGAGAATACTGTTCCACAGTTTACATAAACTGAGGAACAGTGTTTTATAGCTTATATAAACTGAGGAATACTGTTCCACAGATTACATAAACTAAGAAATAGTAATTCATAGCTTACATAAAATAAGGATTATTGTTTCATAATTTACATAAACCGAGGAATACTGTTCCACAGATTAAATAAACTGAGAATACTGTTCCTCAGTTTATTTAAACTGAGGACTATTGTTCCGCAGTTTACATAAACTGAGTAACAGTGTTCCACAGCTTATCTAAACTGAGGAATATTGTTCTGCAGTTTATATAAACTGAGGAATACTGTTCCACAGCTTACTTTAACTGAGGAATACTGTTTCATACCTTACATAAACTGAGGAATACTGTGCTGCAGTTTACAGAAACTGAGAATACTGTTCCACAGTTTACATAAACTGAGGAATACTGTTCACAGCTTACATAAACTGAGGACTATTGTTCCACAGCTTATCTAAACTGAGGAATATTGTTTCATAGCTTATATAAACTGAGGAATACTGTTCCACAGCTTACATAAACTGAGGAATATTGCTCTGCAGATTACATAAACTGAAGAATATTGTTTCATAGCTTACATAAATGGAGGAATACTGTTCCACAGTTTACATAAACTGAGAAATAGTATTCCACTATATAAACTGAGGTACAGATCAGCAGCTTACATAAACTGAGGAATAGTGTTCCACAGCTTACATAAACTGAGGACTACTGATCCACTGCTTCCATAAACTGAGAAATATTGTTCTGCAGTTTACATAAACTGAGAATACTGTTCTGCAGCTTACATAAACTGAAGAATATTTTCCACAGTATACATAAACAGAATACTGTTCCACAGTTTACATGAACTGAGGAATACTGTTTCAGAGCTTTCATATACTAAGGAAAACTGTTCCACAGCTTACATAAACTGAGGAATACTGTTTCTGCAGTTTACATAAACTGAGGAATATTGTTCGACAGCTTACATAAACTGAGGAATACTGTTCCACAGCTTACATAAACTGAGGAATATTGCTCCACAGCTAACATAAACTGAAGAATACTGTTCCACAGCTTATATAAACTGAGGAATACTGTTCCATACTAACTGTACATAAACTGAGGAATACCATTGCACAGCTTAAATAAACTGAGGAATATTGTTCCTCAGCTTACCTAAACTGAGGAATACTGTTCTGTAGCTCACATAAACTGAGGAATACTGTTCTACAGCTTATCTAAATGGAGGAATAGTGTTCCGCAGCTTACCTAAACGGAGGAATACTGTTCCGCGACTTACCTAAACTGAGGAATGCTGTTCCGCAGCTTACCTACATGGAGCAATAGTGTTCCACAGCTCACCTAAGCAGAGGAATACTGATTCACAGCTTTCCTAAACAGAGGAATAGTTCTGCAGCTTACCTGAATGGATGAATACTGTTCTGCGGCTTGCCTAAATGGAGGAATAGTGTTCCGTAGCTTACCTAAATGGAGGAATACTGTTCATAGCTTACCTAAACTGAGGAATACTGTTCCGCGGTTTACATAAATGATGGAATACTGTTCCACGGCTTACATCAACAGAGGAATGCTGTTCTGCAGTTTACTTAAACTGAGGAATACTCTTCTGCAGTTTATCTAATCTGAGGAGTATAGTGTTCCACAGCTACCTAAACGGAGGAATACTGTTCCACATCTTACCTAATCAGAGGAATAGTGTTGGCTTACCTAAACTGAAGAATACTGTTCCACAGCTAATATAAATGGAGGAATACAGTTCATGACTTACCAAAATGGAAGAATAGTTTAGTTTAGTTTAGTTAGTTTTTGTTGACCGGGTAAGTGCACTACACAAATCCTGCCTATTTTCAGACACGACCGGGAGGGATACAGATGAAAGCCAACTGACCTTGAACCAGATTAAGCTGCTGGTGATATTTTGAGTGAATGAGGAAATTTGGCCAGGACACCAGGAAATTCCCCTACTCTTTTCGATAAGTGCCATGGGATCTTTAACATCCACCTGAACTACCACCAATCCAGGCAGATGGGAACTCGGTTTTACGTCTCACCCGAAGGCGGCACCTCAGAAGTGCTGCACCCCTCTAATGCTGCACTACAGTGTCAGTACTAGGATATTAACCCAAGTGCCAGATGTGGGAACTGAACCCACAGCCCTTTGATCACCCGGCCTCAGAGGCGAGTGTGCTACCTACTGAGCCACTGACACTGTAAATAGTGTTCTGCAGCTTACCAAAACGGAGGAATACTGTTCCGCAACTTACCTAAACTGAGGAATGCTGTTCCACAGCTTACCTAAATGGAGGAATAAACTGAGAAATGCTGTTCTGGAGCTTAGATAAACTGAGGAATACTGTTCCACAGATTACATAAACTAAGGAATACTGATTCATAGCTTACATAAATTGTGGAATATGGTTTTATAACTTACATAAATGGAGGAATACTGTTCCACAGATTACATAAACTGAGGAATACTGTTCCCCCAGATTAAATAAACTGAGGAAAACTGTTTCACAGCTTACATAAACTGAAGAATATTGTTCTGCAGCTAACATAAACTGAGTAACACTGTTTCCGCAGCTTATTTAAACTGAGGAATATTGTTCTGCAGCTTACATAAACTGAGGAATACTGTTCCACAGTTTACATACACTGATGAATATTGTTTCATAGCTTACATAAATGGAGGAATACTGTTCCACAGTTTACACAAACTGAGGAGTACTGTTCCAATGTTGACATACACTGAGGAATATTGTTCCACAGTTTACTTAAACAGGAATACTGTTCCACAGTTTACATGAACTGAGGAATACTGTTTCAGAGCTTTCATAAACTGAGGAATACTGTTCCACAGCTTACATAAACTGAGGAATATTGTTCTGCAGCTGACATAAACTGAGAATACTGTTCCACAGTTTACATAAACTGAGGAATATTAATCCACAGCTAACATAAACTGAGAAATACTGTTCCACAGCTTATATAAAGTGAGGAATACTGTTCCATACTTACTGTACATAAACTGTGAAATACCACTGCACAGTTTACATAAACTGAGGAATATTGTTCTGCAGTTTACCTAAACTGAGGAATACTGTTCTGTAGCTTACCTAAACTGAGGAATACTGTTCTGTAGCTTACCTAAACTGAGGAATACTGTTCTGCAGTTTACATAAACTGAGTAATAGTGTTCCACAGCTGAACTAAACTGAGGAATACTGTTCCGTAGCTTATCTAAACTGAGGAATACTGTCTGCAGTTTACCTAATCTGAGGAATACTGTTCCGTAGTTTATCTAATCTGAGGAAAACTGTTCCGCAGCTTACCTAAACTGAGGAATACTGTTTCACAGTTTACCTAAACTGAGGAATAGTGTTCCGCAGTTTACCTAAACTGAGGAATAGTGTTCCACAATTTACCTAAACTGAGGAATACTGTTCCTCGGTTTACCTAATCTGAGGAGTATAGTGTTCTGCAGCTTACCTAAGCGGAGAATACAGTTCCGTGGCTTACCTAATCAGAGGAATAGTGTTCCACGGCTTACTTAGATGGAGAAATAGTGTTCTGCGGCTTACCTAAATGGAGGAATAGTCTTCCGGAGCTTACCTAAATGGAGGAATACTGTTCTGCGGCTTACCTAAACAGAGCAATAGTGTTCCGCAGCTTACCTAAATGGAGGAATACTGATTTGCGGCTTTCCTAAACAGAGGAATAGTGTTCCGCAGCTTACCTAAATGGAGGAATACTGTTCTGCGGCTTACCTAAATGGAGGAATACTGTTCCGCAGCTTACCTAAATGGAGGAATACTGTTCCGCGGCTTACCTAAACTGAGGAATACTGTTCCGCGGTTTACATAAACTATGGAATACTGTTCCAGCTTACATCAACAGAGGAATGCTGTTCCGCAGTTTACCTAAACTGAGGAATACTCTTCTGGTCTTATCTAATCTGAGGAGTATAGTGCTGCACAGCTTACCTAAACGGAGGAATACTGTTCCACATCTTACCTAATCAGAGGAATAGTGTTCCATGACGTTGCCTAAACTGAAGAATACTGTTCAGAGCTAATATAAATGGAGGAATACAGTTCGTGGCTTACCTAAATGGAAGAATAGTGTTCCGCAGCTTACCAAAACGGAGGAATACTGTTCCGCAATTTACCTAAACTGAGGAATGCTGTTCCACAGCTTACCTAAATGGAGGAATAAACTGAGAAATGCTGTTCTGGAGCTTAGATAAACTGAGGAATACTGTTCCACAGATTACATAAACTAAGGAATACTGATTCGTAGCTTACATAAATTGAGGAATATGGTTTTATAACTTACATAAATGGAGGAATACTGTTCCACAGATTAAATAAACTGAGGAATACTGTTCCCCAGATTAAATAAACTGAGGAAAACTGTTTCACAGTTTACGTAAACTGAAGAATATTGTTCTGCAGCTAACATAAACTGAGTAACACTGTTTGCAGCTTATTTAAACTGAGGAATATTGTTCTGCAGCTTACATAAACTGAGGAATACTGTTCCACAGTTTACATACACTGATGAATGTTGTTTCATAGCTTATAAATGGAGGAATACTGTTCCACAGTTTACACAAACTGAGGAGTACTGTTCCACAGTTGACATACACTGAGGAATATTGTTCCACAGTTTACTTAAACAGGAATACTGTTCCACAGTTTACATGAACTGAGGAATACTGTTTCAGAGCTTTCACATACTGAGGAATACTGTTCCACAGCTTACATAAACTGAGGAATATTGTTCTGCAGCTGACATAAACTGAGAAATACTGTTCCACAGTTTACATAAACTGAGGAATATTATTCCACAGCTAACATAAACTGAAATACTGTTCCACAGCTTATATAAAGTGAGGAATACTGTTCCATACTTACTGTACATAAACTGTGAAATACCACTGCACAGTTTACATAAACTGAGGAATACTGTTCTGTAGCTTACCTAAACTGAGGAATACTGTTCTGTAGCTTACCTAAACTGGGAATACTGTTCTGCAGCTTACATAAACTGAGTAATAGTGTTCCACAGCTGAACTAAACTAGGAATACTGTTCGTAACTTATCTAAACTGAGGAATACTGTCTGCAGTTTACCTAATCTGAGGAATACTGTTCCGTAGTTTATCTAATCTGAGGAAAACTGTTTCGCAGTTTACCTAAATGGAGAATACTGTTCTGCAGTTTACCTAAACTGAGGAATAGTGTTCATAGCTTACTAAACTGAGGAATACTGTTTCACAGTTTACCTAAACTGAAAATACTGTTCATGCTTACCTAAATGGAGGAATACTGATTTGCGGCTTTCCTAAACAGAGGAATAGTGTTCCGCAGCTTAACTAAACAGAGGAATACTGTTCTGCGGCTTACCTAAATGGAGGAATAGTGTTCCAAGCTTACCTAAATGGAGGAATACAGTTCGCGGTTTACCTAAACTGAGGAATACTGTTCCTCGGTTTACCTAATCTGAGGGTAGTGTTCTGCAGCTTACCTAAGCGGAAGAATACAGTTCCGTGGCTTACCTAATCAGAGGAATAGTGTTCACGGCTTACTTAGATGGAGAAATAGTGCTCGGCTTACCTAAATGGAGGAATAGTCTTCCGCAGCTTACCTAAATGGAGGAATACTGTTCTGCGGCTTACCTAAACAGAGCAATAGTGTTCCGCAGTTTACCTAAATGGAGGAATACTGATTTGCAGCTTTCCTAAACAGAGGAATAGTGTTCCGCAGCTTACCTAAACAGAGGAATACTGCTCTGTGGCTTACCTAAACGGAGGAATAGTGTTCCGCAGCTTACCTAAATGGAGGAAAACAGTTCTGTGGTTTACCTAAACTGAGGAATACTTTTCTGAGGTTTACCTAATCTGAGGAGTATAGTGTTCCACAACTTACCTAAATGGAGGAATACTGTTCAGCGACTTACCTAAACTGAGGAATACTGTTCCAAGCTTACATAAGCGGAAATACTGTTCCACGGCTTACATCAACTGGGAATGCTGTTCCACAGCTATATAAACTGAGGAATACTGTTTCGCAGCTTACCTAGACTGAGGAATATTGTTCCGAAGCTTACCTAAACTGAGGAATACTGTCCGCAATTTACCTAATTTGAGGACTATAGTGTTCCACAGCTTACCTAAACTGAGGAATACTGTTCTGCGGTTTACCTAATCTGAGGAGTATAGTATTCCACAGCTTACCTAAATGGAGGAATACTGTTCCGCGGCTTACCTAATCAGAGGAATAGTATTCCACGGCTTGACTAAACTGAAGAATACTGTTCCACAGCTTATATAAATGGAGGAATACTGTTCTGCGGCTTACCTAAATGGAGGAATAGTGTTCCGCAGCTTACCAAAATGGAGGAATACTGTTCATAACACCTAAACTGAGAATGCTGTTCCATAGCTTAGATAAACTGAGGAATACTGTTCCACAGATTACATAAACTAAGGAATACTGATTCATAGCTTACATAAACTGAGGAATATTTTCTATAACTTACATAAATGGAGAATACTTGTTCCACAGATTAAGTAAACTGAGAATACTGTTCCACAGATTAAATAAACTGAAATCTGTTCCACAGCTTACATAAACTGAGGAATATTGTTCTGCAGCTAACATAAACTGAGTAACACTGTTCGCAGCTTATTAAAACTAGGAATATTATTCTGCAGCTTACATAAACTGAGGAATACTGTTCACAACTAACATAAACTGAGGAATACTATTCCACAGTTTATATAAACTGAGGAATACTGTTCCATTCTTACATTAACTGTGGAATACCATAGCACAGCTTACATAAACTGAGGAATACTGTTCTGTAGCTTACCTAAACTGAGGAATCGTGTTCCACAGCTTACCTAAACTGAGGAATACTGTTCCATAGCTCATCTAAACTGAGGAATACTGTTCCACAGCTTACAGAAACTGAGGAATACTGTTCCGCAGCTTACATAAACTGAGGAATACTGTTCCGCAGCTTACGTAAACTGAGGAATACTGTTCCGCAGCTTACGTAAACTGAGGAATACTGTTCCGCAGCTTACGTAAACTGAGGAATACTGTTCCGCAGCTTACATAAACTGAGGAATACTGTTCCGCAGCTTACCTAAACTGAAGAATAGTGTTTAGGCTTACCTAAACTGAGGAATACTGTCCGCAGTTTACCTAATCTGAGGAGTATAATGTTTTCCAGTTTACCTAAACTGAGGAATACTGTTCTGCAGCTTACCTAATCTGAAGAGTATAGTGTTCACAGCTTATTAGCGGAGGAATACTGTCCCCAGACTACCTAATCAGAGGAATAGTGTTCATGGCTTACTTAAATGGAGAATAGTGTTCCGCAGCTTACCTAAGCGGAGGAATAGTGTTCGAAGCTTACTAAATGGAGGAATAGTGTTCCACAGCTTATCTAATTGGGGAATTCTGTTCCACGGCTTGCCTAAGTGGAGGAATAGTGTTGTGCAGCTTACCTAGATGGAGAAATACTGTTCAGAGCTTACCTAAATGGAGGAATAGTGTTACACAGCTTACCTAAGCGGAGGAATACTGTTCCATGCTACCTAAACTGAGGAATAGTGTTCAACAGCTAACATAAATAGAGAATACTGTTCACGACACATCAACTGGAGGAATGCTGTCCAGCAGCTTACATAAACTGAGGAATACTGTTTCACATTTTACATAAACTGAGGAATATTGTTCATAGCTTACATAAACTGAGTAATATTGTTCTGCAGCCAACATAAACTGAGCAACACTGTTCCACAGATTACATAAACTGAAGAATCTTGTTTAATAGCTTACATAAGCGAGATACTGTTCCACAGTTTACATAAACTGAGGAACAGTGTTTTATAACTTATTAAACTAGGAATACTGTTCCACAGATTACATAAATTAAGAAATAGTAATTCATAGCTTACATAAAATAAGGATTATTGTTTCATAATTTACATAAACCGAGGAATACTGTTTCACAGATTAAATAAACTGAGGAATACTGTTCCTCAGTTTATTTAAACTGAGGACTATTGTTCCGCAGTTTACATAAACTGAGTAACAGTGTTCCACAGCTTATCTAAACTGAGGAATACTGTTTCACAGTTTACCTAAACTGAGGAATAGTGTTCCGCAGTTTACCTAAACTGAGGAATAGTGTTCCACAATTTACCTAAACTGAGGAATACTGTTCCTCGGTTTACCTAATCTGAGGAGTATAGTGTTCTGCAGCTTACCTAAACGGAGGAATACAGTTCCAGTGGCTTACCTAATCAGAGGAATAGTGTTCCACGGCTTACTTAGATGGAGAAATAGTGTTCTCGGCTTACCTAAATGGAGGAATAGTCTTCGGAGCTTACCTAAATGGAGGAATACTGTTCTGGCTTACCTAAACAGAGCAATAGTGTTCATAGCTTACCTAAATGGAGGAATACTGATTTGCGGCTTTCCTAAACAGAGGAATAGTGTTCCGCAGCTTACCTAAATGGAGGAATACTGTTCTGCGGCTTACCTAAATGGAGGAATACTGTTCCGCAGCTTACCTAAATGGAGGAATACTGTTCCGAGGCTTACCTAAACTGAGGAATACTGTTCCGCAGTTTACATAAACTATGGAATACTGTTCCACGGCTTACATCAACAGAGGAATGCTGTTCCGCAGTTTACCTAAACTGAGGAATACTCTTCTCTGACTTATCTAATCTGAGGAGTATAGTGCTGCACAGCTTACCTAAGCGGAGGAATACTGTTCCACATCTTACCTAATCAGAGGAATAGTGTTCATGACTTGCTAAACTGAAGAATACTGTTCCGCAGCTAATATAAATGGAGGAATACAGTTCAGTGGCTTACCTAAATGGAAGAATAGTGTTCGCAGCTTACCAAAGCGGAGGAATACTGTTCCATAATTACCTAAACTGAGAATGCTGTTCCACAGCTTACCTAAATGGAGGAATAAACTGAGAAATGCTGTTCTGGAGCTTAGATAAACTGAGAATACTGTTCCACAGATTACATAAACTAAGGAATACTGATTAAGTAGCTTACATAAATTGAGGAATATGGTTTTATAACTTACATAAATGGAGGAATACTGTTCCACAGATTAAATAAACTGAGGAATACTGTTCCCCAGATTAAATAAACTGAGGAAAACTGTTTCACAGTTTACGTAAACTGAAGAATATTGTTCTGCAGCTAACATAAACTGAGTAACACTGTTTCGCAGCTTATTTAAACTGAGGAATATTGTTCTGCAGCTTACATAAACTGAGGAATACTGTTCCACAGTTTACATACACTGATGAATGTTGTTTCATAGCTTACATAAATGGAGAATACTGTTCCACAGTTTACACAAACTGAGGAGTACTGTTCCACAGTTGACATACACTGAGGAATATTGTTCCACAGTTTACTTAAACAGGAATACTGTTCCACAGTTTACATGAACTGAGGAATACTGTTTCAGAGCTTTCACATACTGAGGAATACTGTTCCACAGCTTACATAAACTGAGGAATATTGTTCTGCAGCTGACATAAACTGAGAAATACTGTTCCACAGTTTACATAAACTGAGGAATATTATTCCACAACTAACATAAACTGAGAAATACTGTTCCACAGCTTATATAAAGTGAGGAATACTGTTCCATACTTACTGTACATAAACTGTGAAATACCACTGCACAGTTTACATAAACTGAGGAATACTGTTCTGTAGCTTACCTAAACTGAGGAATACTGTTCTGTAGCTTACCTAAACTGAGGAATACTGTTCTGCAGCTTACATAAACTGAGTAATAGTGTTCCACAGCTGAACTAAACTGAGGAATACTGTTCCGTAACTTATCTAAACTGAGGAATACTGTCTGCAGTTTACCTAATCTGAGGAATACTGTTCCGTAGTTTATCTAATCTGAGGAAAACTGTTTCGCAGTTTACCTAAATGGAGGAATACTGTTCTGCAGTTTACCTAAACTGAGGAATAGTGTTCCGCAGCTTACTAAACTGAGGAATACTGTTTCACAGTTTACCTAAACTGAGAAATACTGTTCAGCAGCTTACCTAAATGGAGGAATACTGATTTGCGGCTTTCCTAAACAGAGGAATAGTGTTCGCAGCTTAACTAAACAGAGGAATACTGTTCTGCGGCTTACCTAAATGGAGGAATAGTGTTCCGCAGCTTACCTAAATGGAGGAATACAGTTCCCGGTTTACCTAAACTGAGGAATACTGTTCCTCGGTTTACTAATCTGAGGAGTATAGTGTTCTGCAGCTTACCTAAGCGGAAGAATACAGTTCAGTGGCTTACCTAATCAGAGGAATAGTGTTCCACGGCTTACTTAGATGGAGAAATAGTGCTCTGCGGCTTACCTAAATGGAGGAATAGTCTTCCGCAGCTTACCTAAATGGAGGAATACTGTTCTGCGCTTACCTAAACAGAGCAATAGTGTTCGCAGTTTACCTAAATGGAGGAATACTGATTTGCAGCTTTCTAAACAGAGGAATAGTGTTCCGCAGCTTACCTAAACAGAGGAATACTGCTCTGTGGCACCTAAGCGGAGGAATAGTGTTCCTCAGCTTACCTAAATGGAGAAAACAGTTCTGTGGTTTACCTAAACTGAGGAATACTTTTCTGCGTTTACCTAATCTGAGGAGTATAGTGTTCCACAACTTACCTAAATGGAGGAATACTGTTCCATGACTTACCTAAACTGAGGAATACTGTTCATAGCTTACATAAACAGAAATACTGTTCCACGGCTTACATCAACTGAGGAATGCTGTTCCACAGCTTACATAAACTGAGGAATACTGTTCACAGCTTACCTAGACTGAGGAATATTGTTCGCAGCTTACCTAAACTGAGGAATACTGTCCACAATTTACCTAATTTGAGGACTATAGTGTTCCACAGCTTACCTAAACTGAGGAATACTGTTCTCAGTTTACCTAATCTGAGGAGTATAGTATTCACAGCTTACCTAAATGGAGGAATACTGTTCGCGACTTACCTAATCAGAGGAATAGTATTCCACGGCTTGCTAAACTGAAGAATACTGTTCCACAGCTTATATAAATGGAGGAATACTGTTCTAAACTTACCTAAATGGAGGAATAGTGTTCCAGCTTACCAAAATGGAGGAATACTGTTCATAACTTACCTAAACTGAGGAATGCTGTTCCACAGCTTAGATAAACTGAGGAATACTGTTCCACAGATTACATAAACTAAGGAATACTGATTCATAGCTTACATAAACTGAGGAATATTTTCTATAACTTACATAAATGGAGGAATACTGTTCCACAGATTAAGTAAACTGAGAATACTGTTCCACAGATTAAATAAACTGAAAATCTGTTCCACAGCTTACATAAACTGAGGAATATTGTTCTGCAGCTAACATAAACTGAGTAACACTGTTCCATAGCTTATTAAAACTGAGGAATATTATTCTGCAGCTTACATAAACTGAGGAATACTGTTCCACAACTAACATAAACTGAGAATACTATTCCACAGTTTATATAAACTGAGGAATACTGTTCCATTCTTACATTAACTGTGGAATACCATAGCACAGCTTACATAAACTGAGGAATACTGTTCTGTAGCTTACCTAAACTGAGGAATGTGTTCCAGCTTACCTAAACTGAAGTACTGTTCCATAGCTCATCTAAACTGAGGAATACTGTCCGCAGTTTACCTAATCTGAGGAATACTGTTCTGCAGCTTATCTAAACTGAAGAATACTGTTCCGCGGTTTACCTAAATGGAGGAATACTGTTCCGCGGCTTCGTGAAACTGAGGAAAACTGTTCCGCAGCTTACTAAACTGAGGAATAGTGTTCATAGCTTTCCTAACTGAGGAATACTGTTCCGCGGCTTACCTAAACTGAAGAATAGTGTTTCGCAGCTTACCTAAACTGAGGAATACTGTCCGCGGTTTACCTAATCTGAGGAGTATAATGTTTTCGCAGTTTACCTAAACTGAGGAATACTGTTCTGCAGCTTACCTAATCTGAAGAGTATAGTGTTCCACAGCTTACCTAAGCGGAGGAATACTGTCCTTGACTTACCTAATCAGAGGAATAGTGTTCGCGGCTTACTTAAATGGAGGAATAGTGTTCCGCAGCTTACCTAAGCGGAGGAATAGTGTTCGAGCTTATAAATGGAGGAATAGTGTTCCACAGCTTATCTAATTGAGGAATTCTGTTCCACGGCTTGCTAAGTGGAGGAATAGTGTTGTGCAGCTTACCTAGATGGAGAAATACTGTTCAGAGCTTACCTAAATGGAGGAATAGTGTTACACAGCTTACCTAAGCGGAGGAATACTGTTCCAGCTTACCTAAACTGAGGAATAGTGTTCAACAGCTAACATAAATAGAGGAATACTGTTCCACGGCTTACATCAACTGGAGGAATGCTGTCCAGCAGCTTACATAAACTGAGGAATACTGTTTCACATTTTACATAAACTGAGGAATATTGTTCCGCAGCTTACATAAACTGAGTAATATTGTTCTGCAGCCAACATAAACTGAGCAACACTGTTCCACAGATTACATAAACTGAAGAATCTTGTTTAATAGCTTACATAAACGGAGAAATACTGTTCCACAGTTTACATAAACTGAGGAACAGTGTTTTATAGCTTATTTAAACTGAGGAATACTGTTCCACAGATTACATAAATTAAGAAATAGTAATTCATAGCTTACATAAAATAAGGATTATTGTTTCATAATTTACATAAACCGAGGAATACTGTTTCACAGATTAAATAAACTGAGGAATACTGTTCCTCAGTTTATTTAAACTGAGGACTATTGTTCCGCAGTTTACATAAACTGAGTAACAGTGTTCCACAGCTTATCTAAACTGAGGAATATTGTTCTGCAGCTTATATAAACTGAGGAATACTGTTCCACAGCTTACTTAAACTGAGGAATACTGTTTCATACCCATAAACTGAGGAATACTGTGCTGCAGTTTACAGCAACTGAGGAATACTGTTCCACAGTTTACATAAACTGAGGAATACTGTTCCAAGCTTACATAAACTGAGGACTATTGTTCCACAGCTTATCTAAACTGAGGAATATTGTTTCATAGCTTATATAAACTGAGGAATACTGTTCCACAGCTTACATAAACTGAGGAATATTGCTCTGCAGATTACATAAACTGAAGAATATTGTTTCATAGCTTACATAAATGGAGGAATACTGTTCCACAGTTTACATAAACTGAGAAATAGTATTCCACACTTAACATAAACCGAAGAGTACAGATCAGCAGCTTACATAAACTGAGGAATAGTGTTCCACAGCTTACATAAACTGAGGACTACTGATCCACTGCTTCCATGAACTGAGAAATATTGTTCTGCAGTTTACATAAACTGAGGAATACTGTTCTGCAGCTTACATAAACTGAGGAATATTTTTCCACAGTATACATAAACAGGAATACTGTGCCACAGTTTACATGAACTGAGGAAAACTGTTTCAGAGCTTTCATATACTAAGGAAAACTGTTCCACAGCTTACATAAACTGAGGAATACTGTTCTGCAGTTTACATAAACGGAGGAATATTGTTCGACAGCTTACATAAACTGAGGAATACTATTCCACAGCTTACATAAACTGAGGAATATTGCTCCACAGCTAACATAAACTGAAGAATACTGTTCCACAGCTTATATAAACTGAGAATACTGTTCCATACTTACTGTACATAAACTGAGGAATACCATTGCACAGCTTAAATAAACTGAGGAATATTGTTCCTCAGCTAACCTAAACTGAGGAATACTGTTCTGTAGCTCACATAAACTGAGAATACTGTTCTACAGCTTATCTAAATGGAGGAAGAGTGTTCCGCAGCTTACCTAAACGGAAGAATACTGTTCCGCGACTTACCTAAACTGAGGAATGCTGTTCCGCAGCTTACCTACATGGAGCAATAGTGTTCCACAGCTTACCTAAACAGAGGAATACTGATTCACGGCTTTCCTAAACAGAGGAATAGTTCCTCAGCTTACTTAAATGAATGAATACTGTTCTGCGGCTTGCCTAAATGGAGGAATAGTGTTCCGCAGCTTACCTAAATGGAGGAATACTGTTCCGCCGCTTACCTAAACTGAGGAATACTGTTCCGCAGTTTACATAAATGATGGAATACTGTTCCACGGCTTACATCAACAGAGGAATGCTGTTCTGCAGTTTACCTAAACTGAGGAATACTCTTCTGCAGTTTATCTGATCTGAGGAGTATAGTGTTCCACAGCTTACCTAAACGGAGGAATACTGTTCCACATCTTACCTAATCAGAGGAATAGTGTTCCAGCTTGCTACTAAACTGAAGAATACTGTTCCACAGCTAATATAAATGGAGGAATACAGTTCAGCGGCTTACCTAAATGGAAGAATAGTTTAGTTTAGTTTAGTTAGTTTTGTTGACGGGTAAGTGCACTAGACAAATCCTGCCTATTTTCAGACACGACCGGGGAGGGTACAGATGAAAGCCAACTGACCTTGAACCAGATTAAGCTGCTGGTGATATTTTGAGTGAATGAGGGAAATTTGGCCAGGACACCAGGAAATTCCCCTACTCTTTTCGATAAGTGCCATGGGATATTTAACATCCACCTGAACTACCACCAATCCAGGCAGATGGGACCTCGGTTTAACGTCTCACCCGAAAGGCGGCACCTCAGAAGTGCTGCACCCCTCTCATGCTGCACTACAGTGTCAGTACTAGGATATTAACCCAAGTACCAGATGTGGGAACTGAACCCACAGCCCTTTGATCTCCCGGCCTCAGAGGCGAGTGTGCTACCTACTGAGCCACTGACACTGTAAATGGTGTTCCGCAGCTTACCAAAACGGAGGAATACTGTTCCATAACTTACCTAAACTGAGGAATGCTGTTCCACAGCTTACCTAAATGGAGGAATAAACTGAAAATGCTGTTCTGGAGCTTAGATAAACTGAGGAATACTGTTCCACAGATTACATAAACTAAGGAATACTGATTCATAGCTTACATAAATTGAGAGATATGGTTTATAACTACATAAATGGAGGAATACTGTTCCACAGATTACATAAACTGAGGAATACTGTTCCCCAGATTAAATAAACTGAGGAAAACTGTTTCACAGCTTACATAAACTGAAGAATATTGTTCTGCAGCTAACATAAACTGAGTAACACTGTTTCATAGCTTATTTAAACTGAGGAATATTGTTCTGCAGCTTACATAAACTGAGGAATACTGTTCCACAGTTTACATACACTGATGAATATTGTTTCATAGCTTACATAAATGGAGGAATACTGTTCACAGTTTACACAAACTGAGGGAGTACTGTTCCACAGTTGACATACACTGAGGAATATTGTTCCACAGTTTACTTAAACAGGAATACTGTTCCACAGTTTACATGAACTGAGGAATACTGTTTCAGAGCTTTCATATACTGAGGAATACTGTTCCACAGCTTACATAAACTGAGGAATATTGTTCTGCAGCTGACATAAACTGGAAATACTGTTCCACAGTTTACATAAACTGAGAATATTATTCCACAGCTAACATAAACTGAAATACTGTTCCACACTTTATATAAAGTGAGGAATACTGTTCCATACTTACTGTACATAAACTGTGAAATACCACTGCACAGTTTACATAAACTGAGGAATATTGTTCTGCAGTTTACCTGAACTGAGGAATACTGTTCTGTAGCTTACCTAAACTGAGGAATACTGTTCTGCTGCTTACATAAACTGAGTAATAGTGTTCCACAGCTGACTAAACTGAGGAATACTGTTCCGTAGCTTTCTAAACTGAGGAATACTGTCTGCAGTTTACCTAATCTGAGGAATACTGTTCCGTAGTTTATCTAATCTGAGGAAAACTGTTTCATAATTTACCTAAATGGAGGAATACTGTTCCAGTTTACCTAAACTGAGGAATATTGTTCTGCAGTTTACCTAAACTGAGGAATAGTGTTCCGCAGCTTACCTAAACTGAGAATACTGTTTCACAGTTTACCTAAACTGAGGAATAGTGTTCGCAGTTTACCTAAACTGAGGAATAGTGTTCCACAATTTACCTGAACTGAGGAATACTGTTCCTCGGTTTACCTAATCTGAGGAGTATAGTGTTCTGCAGCTTACCTAAACGGAGGAATACAGTTCCGTGGCTTACCTAATCAGAGGAATAGTGTTCCACGGCTTGCTTAGATGGAGAAATAGTGTTCTGCGGCTTACCTAAATGGAGGAATAGTCTTCCGGAGCTTACCTAAATGGAGGAATACTGTTCTGCGGCTTACCTAAACAGAGCAATAGTGTTCTGCAGCTTACCTAAATGGAGGAATACTGATTTGCGGCTTTCCCTAAACAGAGGAATAGTGTTCCGCAGCTTACCTAAACAGAGGAATACTGTTCTGCGGCTTACCTAAACGGAGGAATAGTGTTCCACAGCTTACCTAAATGGAGGAATACAGTTCCGTGGTTTACCTAAACTGAGGAATACTTTTCTGCGGTTTACCTAATCTGAGGAGTATAGTGTTCCACAGCTTACCTAAATGGAGGAATACTGTTCCGTGGCTTACCTAAACTGAGGAATACTGTTCCGCAGCTTACATAAACGAAGAAATACTGTTCCACGGCTTACATCAACTGAGGAATGCTGTTCCACAGCTTACATAAACTGAGGAATACTGTTTCGCAGCTTACCTAGACTGAGGAATATTGTTCTGCAGCTTACCTAAACTGAGGAATACTGTCTGCAATTTACCTAATTTGAGGACTATAGTGTTCCACAGCTTACCTAAACTGAGGAATACTGTTCTGCGGTTTACCTAATCTGAGGAGTATAGTATTCCACAGCTTACCTAAATGGAGGAATACTGTTCCGCGGCTTACCTAATCAGAGGAATAGTATTCCATGGCTTCTAAACTGAAGAATACTGTTCCACAGCTTATATAAATGGAGGAATACTGTTCTCGAAGCATCTAAATGGAGGAATAGTGTTCATGAGCTACCAAAATGGAGAATACTGTTCCAACTTACCTAAACTGAGGAATGCTGTTCCGCAGCTTAGATAAACTGAGGAATACTGTTCCACAATTACATAAACTAAGGAATACTGATTCAAAGCACATAAACTGAGGAATATTGTTTTAATAACATAAATGGAGGAATACTGTTCCACAGATTAAGTAAACTGAGGAATACTGTTCCACAGATTAAATAAACTGAGGAAAACTGTTACACAGCTTACATAAACTGAGGAATATTGTTCTGCAGCTAACATAAACTGAGTAACACTGTTCCCAGCTTATTTAAACTGAGGAATATTATTCTGCAGCTTACATAAACTGAGGAATACTGTTCCACAGCTTACATAAACTGAGGAATATTGTTCCACAACTAACATAAACTGAGGAATACTATTCCACAGTTTATATAAACTGAGGAATACTGTTCCATTCTTACATTAACTGAGGAATACCATTGCACAGCTTACATAAACTGAGGAATACTGTTCTGTAGTTTACCTAAACTGAGGAATCATGTTCCACAGCTTACCTAAACTGAGGAATACTGTTCCATAGCTCATCTAAACTGAGGAATACTGTCCGCAGTTTACCTAATCTGAGGAATACTGTTCTGCAGCTTATCTAAACTGAGGAATACTGTTCCGCAGCTTACCTAACTGAGGAATACTGTTCCGCAGCTTACCTAAACTGAGGAATAGTGTTTCGCAGCTTACCTAAACTGAGGAATACTGTCCGCAGTTTACCTAATCTGAGGAGTATAATGTTTTCCACAGTTTACCTAAACTGAGAATACTGTTCTGCAGCTTACCTAATCTGAGGAGTATAGTGTTCCGCATCTTACCTAAATGGAGGAATACTGTCCCAGTTTACCTAATCTGAGGAGTATAATGTTTTCCCAGTTTACCTAAACTGAGAATACTGTTCTGCAGCTTACCTAATCTGAGGGTATAGTGTTCCAGCAGCTTACCTAAGCGGAGGAATACTGTCCCGCGGCTTACCTAATCAGAGGAATAGTGTTCCGCGGCTTACTTAAATGGAGGAATAGTGTTCCGCAGCTTACCTAAACGGAGGAATAG
Organism: Neoceratodus forsteri; assembly: GCA_016271365.2. Classification (NCBI taxonomy): domain Eukaryota; kingdom Metazoa; phylum Chordata; order Ceratodontiformes; family Ceratodontidae; genus Neoceratodus; species Neoceratodus forsteri. The sequence goes on from CM028129.1 coordinate 60,015,209, forward strand.
TGTTCCGCAGCTTACTTAAATGGAGGAATAGTGTTCCACAGTTTACCTAATTGGGGGAATTCTGTTCCACGGCTTGCCTAAGTGGAGGAATAGTGTTGTGCAGCTTACCTAGAAGGAGAAATACTGTTCAACGGCTTACCTAAATGGAGGAATAGTGTTCATAGCTTATCTAAACATAGGAATACTGTCCTCGCGGCTCACCTAAATGGAGGAATAGTGTTACGCAGCTTACCTAAATGGAGGAATACTGTTCCGCGGCTTACCTAAACTGAGGAATAGTGTTCAGCAGCTAACATAAACAGAGAAATACTGTTCCACGGCTTACATCAACTGGAGGAATGCTGTCCAGCAGCTTACATAAACTGAGGAATACTGTTTCACATTTTATATAAACTGAGGAATATTGTTCCGCAGCTTACATAAACTGAGTAATATTGTTCTGCAGCCAACATAAACTGAGCAACACTGTTCCACAGATTACATAAACTGAAGAATCTTGTTTAATAGCTTACATAAAGAGAAATACTGTTCCACAGTTTACATAAACTGAGGAACAGTGTTTTATAGCTTATATAAACTGAGGAATACTGTTCCACAGATTACATAAACTAAGGAATAGTAATTCATAGCTTACATAAAATAAGGATTATTGTTTCATAATTTACATAAACCGAGGAATACTGTTCCACAGATTAAATAAACTGAGGAATACTGTTCCTCAGTTTATTTAAACTGAGGACTATTGTTCCGCAGTTTACATAAACTGAGTAACAGTGTTCCACAGCTTATCTAAACTGAGGAATATTGTTCTGCAGCTTATATAAACTGAGGAATACTGTTCCACAGCTTACTTAAACTGAGGAATACTGTTTCATACCTTACATAAACTGAGGAATACTGTTCCACAGTTTACATAAACTGAGGAATACTGTTCCGCAGCTTACATAAACTGAGGACTATTGTTCCACAGCTTATCTAAACTGAGGAATATTGTTTCATAGTTTATATAAACTGAGGAATACTGTTCCACAGCACATAAACTGAGGAATATTGCTCTGCAGATTACATAAATTGAAGAATATTGTTTCATAGCTTACATAAATATAGGAATACTGTTCCACAGTTTACATAAACTGAGAAATAGTATTCCACACTTAACATAAACTGAGGAATACAGATCAGCAGCTTACATAAACTGAGGAATAGTGTTCCACAGCTTACATAAACTGAGGACTACTGATCCACTGCTTACATAAACTGAGAAATATTGTTCTGCAGTTTACATAAACTGAGGAATACTGTTCTGCAGCTTACATAAACTGAGGAATATTTTCCACAGTATACATAAACAGAATACTGTTCCACAGTTTACATGAACTGAGGAATACTGTTTCAGAGCTTTCATATACTAAGGAAAACTGTTCACAGTTTACATAAACTGAGGAATACTGTTCTGCAGTTTACACAAACTGAGGAATATTGTTCGACAGCTTACATAAACTGAGGAATACTGTTCCACAGCTTACATAAACTGAGGAATATTGCCCACAGCTAACATAAACTGAAGAATACTGTTCCACAGCTTATATAAACTGAGGAATACTGTTCCATACTTACTGTACATAAACTGAGGAATACCACTGCACAGCTTAAATAAACTGAGGAATATTGTTCCTCAGCTTACCTAAACTGAGGAATACTGTTCTGTAGCTCACATAAACTGAGGAATACTGTTCTGCAACTTACATAAATGGAGGAATAGTGTTCTGCAGCTTACCTAAACTGAGGAATATTGTTCTGTAGCTTACCAAACTGAGGAATACTGTCCGTAGTTTACCTAATCTGAGGAGTATAGTGTTCCGCAGCTTACCTAAATGGAAGGATACTGTTCCGCGGCTCACCTAATCGGAGGAATAGTGTTCCGCAGCTTACCTAAATGGAGGAATACTGTTCTGCAGCTTATCTAAATGGAGGAATAGTGTTCCGCAGCTTACCTAAATGGAGGAATACTGTTCCGCGACTTACCTAAACTGAGGAATGCTGTTCCGCAGCTTACCTAAATGGAGGAATACTGTTCCACGGCTTACATCAACTGAAGAATGCTGTTCCGTGGCTTTCATAAACCGAGGAACACTGTTCTACAGCTTACATCAACTGAGAAATGCTGTTCCGCAACTTACATAAACTGAGGAATACTGTTCCTAAGTTTATATAAACTGGAATACTGTTCCAAGCTTACATGAACTGTGGAATACTGTTCCACAGCTACAGTACATGAACTAAGGAACATTGTTCCACAGCTTACATAAACTGAGGAATATTGTTCTACAGATACATAAACTGAGTAACAGTGTTCCACAGCTTATCTGAACTGAGGAATACTGTCCCACAGCTACATACATGAGAAATAGTGTTCCACAGCTTACATAAACTGAGGAATACAGATCAGCAGCTACATAAACTGAGGAATATTGTTCCACAGCTTACCTAAACTGAGGAATACTGTTCCACAGCTTACATAAACTGAGGAATACTGTTCCCAGCTACATAAACTGAGGAATACTGTTCCACAGCTTACATGAACCGAGGAATACTGTTCCACAACTTACATAAACTGAAGAATACCATTTCGCAGTTTACATAAACAGAGGAATACTGTTCCATAGCTTTCATAAACTGAGGAATATTGTTCTGCAGCTTACATAAGCTGAGGAATACTGTTCTGCAGCTTACATAAACAGAGGAATATTGTTCCACAGCTAACATACTGTAAACTGAGGAATACTGTTCTGCAGCTTACATAAACTGAGGAATATTGTTCTGCAGCTTACCTAAACTGAGGAATACTGTTTCATAGCTTACATAAACTGTGGAATACTGTTCTGCAGTTTACAGAAACTGAGGAATACTGTTCCGCAGTTTACATAAACTGAGGAATACTGTTCCGCAGCTACATAAACTGAAGAATACTGTTCCGCAGCTTAACTAAGCTGAGGAATACTGTTCTGCAGTTTACATAAACTGAGGAATACTGTTCCACAACTTACCTAAAGTGAGGAATACTGTTTCAGAGCTTACATAAACTGAGGAATACTGTTCTGCAGTTTACAGAAACTGAGGAATACTGTTCCACAGTTTACATAAACTGAGGAATACTGTTCCAGCTTATATAAACTGAGAATACTGTTCTGCAGCTTTCATACACTGAGGAATATAGTTCCATAGCTTACATAAACTAGGAATACTGTTCTGCAGCTTTCATAACTTGAGGAATATTGTTCCATAGCTACATAAACTGAGGAATACTGTTCCGCAGTTTACATAAACTGAGGAATACTGTTCCGCGGTTTACATAAACTGAGGAATATTGTTCCATAATTTACCTAAACTGAGGAATGCTGTTCCACAGTTTACCTAAATGGAGGAATAAACTGAGCAATGCTGTTCTGGAGCTTAGATAAACTGAGGAATACTGTTCCACAGATTACATAAACTAAGGAACAGTAATTCATAGCTTACATAAAATGAGGATTATTGTTTCATAATTTACATAAACTGAGGAATGTTGTTTCATAGCTTACATAAACGGAGAATACTGTTCCACAGTTTACACAAACTGAGGAATGGTGTTCATAGCTTATATAAATTGAGGAATACTGTTCCACAGTTTATGTAAACTAACGAATACTGTTCTGCAGTTTATCTAAACTGACGAATACTGTTCCAGCTTACATAAACTGAGGAATACTGTTCACGAGTTTACCTAAACTGAGGAATACTGTTCCGCAACTTATTTAAACAGAGGAATACTTTTCTGCAGCTTACACAAACTGAGGAATACTGTTCCACAGCTTACTAAACTGAGGAATACTGTTCTGCAGCTTAACTAAACTGAGGAATACTGTTCCACAGTTTACATAAACTGAGGAAAATTGTTCCACAGCTTACTTAAACTGAGGAATACTGTTTCATAGCTTACATAAACTGAGGAATACTGTTTGGCAGTTTACAGAAACTGAGGAATACTGTTCCACAGTTTACATAAACTGAGGAATACTGTTCTGCAGCTACATAAACCGAGGAATACTGTTCTGCAGCTTAACTAAACTGAGGAATACTGTTCCGCAGTTTACATAAACTGAGGAATACTGTTCCACAACTTACCTAAACTGAAGAGTACTGTTTCATAGCTTACATAAACTGAGGAATACTGTTCTGCAGTTTACAGAAACTGAGGAATACTGTTCCGCAGCTACATAAACTGAGGAATACTGTTCTGCAGCTTATATAAACTGAGGAATACTGTTCCACAGTTTACATAAACTGAGGAATACTGTTCCACAGCTTACATAAACTGAGGAATACTGTTCTGCATCTTACATAAACTGAGGAATACTGTTCCACAGCTTACATAAACTGAGGAATACTGTTCCGCAGCTACATAAACTGAGGAATACTGTTCCGCAGCTTACATGAACTGAGGAATACTGTTCACAACTTACATAAACTGAAGAATACTGTTTCGCAGTTTACATAAACAGAGGAATACTGTTCCGCAGCTTTCATAAACTGAGGAATATTGTTCTGCAGCTTACATAAACTGAGGCATACTGTTCTGCAGCTTACATAAACTGAGGAATATTGTTCTGCAGCTTACCTAAACTGAGGAATACTGTTTCATAGCTTACATAAACTGTGGAATACTGTTCTGCAGTTTACAGAAACTGAGGAATACTGTTCCACAGTTTACATAAACTGAGGAATACTTTCCGCAGCTACATAAACTGAGGAATACTGTTCCGCAGCTTAACTAAGCTGAGGAATACTGTTCTGCAGTTTACATAAACTGAGGAATACTGTTCCACAACTTACCTAAAGTGAGGAATACTGTTTCATAGCTTGCATAAACTGAGGAATACTGTTCTGCAGTTTACAGAAACTGAGGAATACTGTTCCACAGTTTACATAAACTGAGGAATACTGTTCCGCAGCTTACATAAACTGAGGAATGTTGTTCCATAGCTTACATAAACTGAGGAATACTGTTCCACAGTTTACATAAACTGAGGAATACTGTTCCATAACTTACATAAACAAGAATACTGTTCCGCAGCTTACATAAACTGAGGAATACTGTTCTGCAGCTTACATAAACCGAGGAATATTGTTCCACAGCTTACATCAACTAAGGAATACCATTCCACAGTTTCAATATATTTGGGGTTTGCACAAGATGAGACTATGAAGGGGAATAGAGCAATTCTTGGTGTAGACAAGAATGATGCCACAAACTCAAGCAATATGGGGGTCCCAGGGTTCCTACAAGACAGACTACTCAGTTCAGTTATGCTGACTGCTTTGGATCAGCATACATACCTATCTGCTGCTATTCCACCATCTCCCTGTCCTGCTTATGGTGCGATGTCCCACTGCCACAGAATGACCACAGAATCAGCAGTTGTTCAGCTGCACAAAATGTGAAGTCCCACCACAGAATGCAGGTCCACTTTGCTGCAGTGAGCAAGGGGCCCTGCCCATGGTCCACGGTATCAAATGCAGCTGAGATTGAGAAGAATAAGGAAGGAATGATTCCCTCGATCCCTCGCTACTAGGAGATCATTTAGCACCCAAACAAGTGTGACAGAAAGCTCCTGCCACTCTTGAGGACTGACCTTTTCTTAAATCTGTTGCAACAGTTCTTCTGTTTCTTAGCCATAACGATGGCCACCTATGGGCACCCCCTTCCCTTTCTTTACTGTGCTATAGTGTCCTCTTTAATTTTTCTTTTCCCTCTCAGGTCCTCGTACAGGGAGGTTATTGTTGTGACCTCCAAGCGTATGTAAAACAGGTTGCGTTTATCATTGTTGGATTTAGTATGTAATAGCACTAGGTCATAAAATACCTTGATGTATATACCTGATGTTTATGAAGCCTGTAAATGTTGAAAATACCATGGCACTAGCTGTTTATGACAAATGTAAAAAGTACTAGGTGACTATTACAGAAATTAAGTTAGTTGTACTATTTAAAATGCATGTACATTGCTGTAAATTGAACAAGTCTGACATTTCATGGTGATTTGCATATATTCCATGATGCTTTGCATTATGGAAGTATGTAAGATGGTGTATTTCTTTGAAACTTGACTTGTTGCCAATGCCTTTTGGGCTAACCCTTTATTCAGTGATTCTGCATTGAGATTCTTAGTCTATAACTTGTTTTGTTTTTTCCTTTTTTAGCCCCCACTACCCAAGCAAACAAGGCCAACATATGGATAAAGAATTTTCAATGAAAAGTTGTTAAATCAGAGATCAGTGTCAATAAGTGCTGGCTAAGTGCAGAGAAAGGACATTCATAGTCTGTTACTGCAAACTGATGTACCAAAGAAGGAATATGCTATTGCAGAAGCTTATTTCCTGTATTCTGAATAAACATTATGTAGAGATTGTGTGTTGAACCTGAAGTTTGGTGTCTGGTCCATCTGTTATCCCACAACCCCTCCACAACTAGGGCAGACTTGGTGCTACACATCTTCCTAAAACCTGATTGGAGAGGGTCGTAGATGTCGTGAGCTAATAAATGGGCCTCCAGTTGACCAGCCACCACCTTCTCAATAACCTTACCAACTAATGGTAGGTTAGATACAGGTCAGTAATTAGCCAGGTAGTCTGGGTCCAGTGCAGCTTTTTTCAAAAGAGGTCTCACCAAAGGCTCAGGAAAGACCCCCTTCACCAAGGAACACTGGACTATCCTGGCTAGGACTGGGCTGATGACCTCAACACACCCCACAAGGAGGCGTGTTGGTCCTGGATCCAAATCACAGTAGGTTGGCCTCATCTTCTGGACGACCTTCACGACATCCAGCTGGGCAAAGTAGGACCAGACAGAGTGACTACACATGACTTCCAGCTGATCTCTGCATGGTCCTCTAGAGGGCACTGACTGGATCTCCAACCTGATGGTAGCAATCTTATCAGCAAAAAAACAGACAAACTCACAGCACAATGCACACCCATCGAGTCTCACTGCTTGCTTAACTGTTCATTCCCCCTTCCCCTTAACCTCATAGCTCCAGCAACCTCACTGAAGTTTATCAACCTGTTTAGAGTCCTACTTTCAGCACCAGCTCAGCCTTCTTCACTCTCGTACTATGCATTTAGAGTTTGGACAGTTTGCACAGATGATATGTATGCTAATTCAGTTGTCCTCGATATGCAGTGTTTTGCCATTTTGTCCATAGTGCACTCAACTTATGCTCTTTATGTCACCCTCACTGTAAGCACATCACCTGACTGACCATAGTTTGTTTGTAATTATGCTTCTCCCCTTCCATTCCCCAAGGTCGCACCTGGAAATGAGCCTCAGCCACAAACTTTCAAATAAATAAATATTTACCCATACTTCAAGCAAATTTCAGTAGATGCTGGATACTGAAGCAGCTGTGCCTTGGCAAATATTTATTGAGTTAGTTGAGAATGAACCTAGTACCGAGAGTGCAGAGGTGGCAAACAGATCGCCCGCACCACCAAATATTAAATCACTTCATCAGGGTCCCCTGAATAAATGTTTGCCAGGCACAGCTGCCTCAGTATCCAGCATCTAAATGTAAGCCTACAATGACTTAAAAGAACTATTTTGAACTGTTTCTGAATTACATACTAACATACTACAATGCCAGCAGAGTAGGCCTACAGGTCTATCGAGTCTGCTCGAAAATCAGCACCCCATCAGAACACCATTGCCAACGATGAATTTATATACAAGGTACAATTTAGCAGAGACAGAATTGTGGGCAAGTTCAAATGAAATGAAGCCTGCCTGAAATTTGTTTCAAGCACGGCAAAACAACAGCTGATTAAAAACAATAAAGCAAACACACCGCTACCATGGTGATAGGTGCTCCATTTTTTGCGTTGGTTGCTGACCGTCAATTACCACTCTGTTTCTTACCTTTGATACAGTTTTCCATCCACCTCTGGTATATTTTGTGGACACCATACTGCACTAGTTGTGTCATGAGTTTTCAGTGTGTTGTGGTGCTCAAGGCCTTGCTGAAGACCAGACAGAACATACGAACATATGAAGAAGCCAGCAGAAGAAGGCCATTTGGTCTATCTAGTCTGCTCATACTGCAGGGTCCACAGCTTGAGCTACTGTCCCTGTCCCCCTCCCCATTCCTCCCATCATCCCTACCCATGATCCTTACCTTCCCCCTATGCCTAGCCCAGCCTCTCTTGAAACTGTCAATGAGACCACCTCTTCTGGCAGTACCTCCAAAGTGTCCACCTCCCTCCTAAACCCCACCCCAGCTGTGCCCCCTCGTGTTATGGCTGCCACTCAGCTTAAAGAGACCCTCCTTATCCACCTTCATTATCCCTTTCATGTAGTCCCCAGTCCACTCTCCCTCTCCTTTCCTCCAGGAGTACATGTTCCAGTGCCCTCAACTTCTCCTTGCATGCCTTACCCTGCAGACCCATTATCATCTTTGTAGCCCTCCTTTGGACCTTTTCCAAGCAGGTTAATGTTCATTCTGAGGTGTGGGCACCGGTACTGAACTCCATACTCTAGATGTGGCCTCACCAGCGACCTGTACAAGGGTAGTATAACCTCCTCTGTCTCCTACTACCGATCCCCCTAGCTATGCATCCCAGCATCTTGTTTGCCCTTGCTGCTGCCTTCTTGCACTGCATGGAGCGCTTCAGCTCACTAGTGATCATCACTCCCAGGTCCTTCTCCTCCTAGACAGCCCGAGTAAAAGTTGATTCCACTAGTCAAGTTGTAAAACCATGGCTTGGTTCCCAATAAAACAGGAACGACTTGAAAACAAGTGGGAAAAACAAACTCAAGAAAATTGTCTCAGCTCCACCAGAAAACAGAGCTGAGATTAGAGAATAAGGAACATAAAGAGGTTTACAAAATGAAAATCTTTTTTTTTTTTTGGTAAGAAAAAGTGCAGTCCCAAAAGGCAGGAACTGAGCCTCAGTCTTCAGGAATGGATGAGGGACCAAAGAAATCACAAAAAAAAACACAACTAGCCAACTGTCGTAATGCAATGTTTTCTAACATAACTCACTGAAAACAAAATAAAATCATTTTTAACCGTAAGAATCTTGTGTGTGAATAGCGGCCTTGAGGCAATGCATCCTCTGGATGGAGAAATAAATCTGCGGTTAAAGGGCAGAGGTGGCGTGACCATGCAGCAGACCCTCTCTTTTCATTCTTAAATTCCACAGACAGCACAAAATTCCAAGGCTCATGTGCAGCTCATTCAAGAGAATGCGAGAGAGTTAGTGAGGATTCCTGGGGTTTGAATTAGCGGTTTACGTCATTCCAGTAGATGTTTTCTGTGGAAAGTAAGTTGGAAAATAAGTTTCTGCAGTTTTGGAAAGTGAACTGCAGACACAACCACGGCCCCACTACCTCTAGTACCCATTTGTCTGTGGTAATGTTTACCCATTTCTGGAAGTAGTGGGCAAGTCTTCCTCTCACTGGCAATGGTTGGGTGACCTGGGCAAAATTGCCAGGGTTTCGTTTCAGCTGGGGCCTAGGTGCTGGAGCTGCAGCATTATACCTTGAAGACCTGACTACATCTACTTCACGCCCCCCTCAACCTCAATGGTTACTTCCTCAAAGAGTACACTCCAGTTGGTTTGTACATTTAGAGCTTACATATTTTAACAAAAAAATGGGAACTGGTTAAGTAAAATTGAATGGAAACAGAAAAAAAATACCTTACCTAGGCTCTGGAGGTGATGGCGCAGGGCGGTCATCACTTTGGGTTCGCACTAGTTTAGGGGGTAAAGGCACATTCTTCCCTCCTAGGTGACATATAAAATGAAACTTTAAATGAATTTCTATCCTCCAGCAAAAACCTTTACTGGCATTTTACTATATGAGGAGTAAACTAATGTCTTTACATGTGAGAAATTATTAAAACTAAGTTCGTATTAACGGGGTCCCATAGCTCGGAAATCATGTAGAATGAAGTGATGACAGCTGCACAGAAACGTGGACAATGTCATCAGAAAAAGATAATTGGTCTATGCAGTCTGCCCTGTTATACACTAACCTACCCCAGGAGCCACTGCCTAAACAGGATTTTTGCTTTCACCGTCCCCGCCTTTTACCACCCAAGCTATTCTCTCAGTTTCCATCTTTGCGCTTGTTACTGCTTTCCCTGCTTCCCTTGGTTTCCCCAATATACCTTCCTGTCCTTCTCCTCTGCATCTCCTTATACTGTCTGAATGCTATGCCTTTAGCCTTCACCACCACCTCTTTTGAGAATGACAGTGGTCTCTTTTACTTCTTGTTTTTTCTCCTTGCTTGATGTGAGGCCTGCTGCCTTCACTGTACCTTTTTAGCTTTGCCCTACTCCTCCAACCAGGTCATCCCTGAGGCATACACCCATTTTTATCAAATCTGCCATCCTGAAGTCAGGACCCTTGACTTTCTGTGGTGCGATTCCACAGCCATCCTTACACTGAACCACGTTTCCAGACAATTGCAGTCGCACTCAGTGATTCACCAAAGCATCCCCACGACAATGTATACTGTTTACACTGCTGATTTGTTTGGTCATTGCAGCTCACAGAACTTGTCAGTCATACAACAGAACGCTAAAACAAACTTTTTCACCCAACCAACAAACGACTGACCCACGTGGCTTTTGTTTCAAAAACCCTTTTGAATTCTTATATTGAACCACACTGGCCTCCCACCTTGATGTCTGCAACACTGTCCCTGTTAGTGAGTACTAGATCTGGCAGTACTGCCCCATCACAAGTGGGATACCTGACTAGCTGCCTTAGGAATGCCCCCTGCTGGGAGTCCAGAATGTCTCTGCTTCTAGCTGAAGCTGTAGCTGGGTGGTTCCAGTCTACATCTGACAGATTGAAGTCCCCCTGCCTGAAGCACCTCCCCTTTTTCTTCCATCTTGCCAGTGGCTTCCACCAGTACCTCATCTAACTCCTCCCTCATGCTAGGGGTCTGTAGATCACACCAGTGTGAATAGTGGCTCTGTTCCCCATCTCTAGGGTGCGCACAGTACCTCTGATTCTTCCCCATATCCCCTGTATCTCCGTTGCGTTTATGTTTTCCCTTACATAAAGCACCACCTGCCCCCTTTCCTTCCAACCCTGTCCTTCCTGAACAGAGTGTAGCCTGGTATGGCCATGTCCCAGTCATGGTTTCCAGTACACCATGACTCAGTAATGGCCACAATGTCCAGGTCAGCCTCTCCCATGATGGCTGCTAGGTCCAGAATCTTGTTTCCTAGACTTCTAGCATTCATACACATAACCTTCCAGATTTTGTTACCACTCTGCTTGTAAAACCCCTTTTTTTCCTTTTTGCCCTTCATCCTTCCTCCTTCCTCCCTCTGTCTCTCTTTCTCTCTCTCTCTCTCTCTCTAATGCTCTCGTTCCCATCCCCCTTCATTTCTACCACCCTGCCTCCTTTATCAATTTGCCCCCTGGGGGATTCCTATCCCCTTGGGTTCTCCCTACTCTCTACTTCAGCCTGTGTGTGGGGCAGTTTCTGCCTCCCCGATTCCTTCTGCCAACCCCCTTGGCTAGTTTAAATGTACAGTAAATCAAAGTAACATTTAAACTGTCCACTGAGACTGTGGTTCCCCCTCCCGGATGGATGCAGGCCATCACTAAAAACATGGAGAACAACAGCATCAACAGCCATTCTCCAGTGGCTCCACAACATCTCCAGGCCATTCTACACTGGATCCTGAAAAGTGGTCGGGCCCTACTTTTTGATTGCTCCCACACAGACTTGTGCAGTGCCAGGAAGAAACATTCAAGGTAATTTATTTCCGCTGCGGGAGATATTTCCGCACAAAGGTGAAAAGGATTTGCCTTGGCATAGTGCTTTCTCTAGATACAAACATACGAATGTGCCAGCAGAAACAGACCACTCAGTCAATCTAAGTCTGCTCGAGTGTGCAGCCAACACCCCTAGTTTGCAGCAGCCCCACTCCCTCCCCTTTGTCATCCCACTGCCACCCCCATCTCCCCCACCCTCACTCTCCCCTGTCCCATGCCCATTTGAAGATGTACATATTGACATGATACCACCATGCTGGTAGGATGTTTCATTTGCTACCACCTTCTCTGTGAAATAGTGTCTCCTCAACTTCTCCTAAATCTTCACCCTCTATTCTTAGTCCATTGCCCGCTGGTGACCCCCCTCCTTAACTTAAAGACCCCATCTGCCCCATCCTTATTGATTCCCTCAGATACTTGCATGTCTCTATCATGTCCCTCCTGTCTCTTCTATCCTCCAGGATGGCATATTCAGGTCTCCCAGCCTGCTGTCATAGTCTGTCCCGTCCATTCCACATATTATCTTTGTTGCCCTCCTCTGCACCCTTCCAGTAGCCTAATATCACGCTTTAGGTATGGCCTCCAAAACTGTACACAATACTGTAAGTGCAGTCTTACCAGTGAGCTGTAGAGGGGCAAGATCTCCTCTCTTCACCTGGATGAAAACCCCCATCGCTATGCACCCCAGCATTTTGTTCACTTTTGCAGCCGCTCTCCTGCACTGGGAAGTGTTGTTTATGGTCCCTGTTATCATTACCCCTACGTCCTTCTCCTCCTCAGTAATCCCCAGCTTAACCCCCCCCAGCCAGTATTCTCTCCTTGGGTTCTTCACCCCAAAGTGCATAACCTTACACTTCTTTGCATTGAACCCCAGCTGCCACCTCTCTGACCACTCCTCTAGTTTGCGTAGGTCCCCCTGAAGCTGCTTCCATCCCTCCTCTCCATCCACCACTGCTCCGATTTTGGTGTCGTCAGGGAACAGACTTACCTTGCTCACCACCCAATGTGCAACATCTGATATGAAGAGCCCAAACAATACTGGCCCCAACACAGAGCTCTGTGGCACCCCACTCGTCACCAGCCTTGGAGTTGAGAGCTCCCCTCTCACCAACACCCATTGCAGCCTGCCAATCAGCCAGCTTGTAATCCAGTTCATCATTTTTGCCCCTACCCCTACATCAGTTAGCTTCACCCCAAGCCACCCATGAGGCACCAAAATGAAGGCCTTGCTGAAGTCCAAGTAAAGAACATCCACCGCATGACCCTTATCCAGTTCACCTGTCACCCAGTCATAATATTGTATGAGGTTGGTTTGACAATACTTCCCTGAGACAAACTCATGCGCCTCACATCCTGGAGGCCACTGTCCTCCAGGTATGACACCAGTATTTCCTTTAGTATCGTTTCCATGAGTTTGCACACTATGGAGGTGAGACTTACCAGACGATAATTACCTGGTTCATCCCTTGGCCCACTCTTGTGTAATGGTACTACACGTGCCATCCTCCAGTCCAGTGGCACACATCCCGATGCCAGTGAGGTGCTGTACAGATCCGCCAGCGGGGCTCTGCCAACATCTCACCATCTCCTCAGCACCCTGGGTGGATACCATCCGGCCCTGGTGCCTTCTACTTCAATGCCCTCAGTCCTCTAGGACTCTACTTGCCTCAATTCTTCCATCTATCGCCTCTCCCCTGTCCCCACCCTCCCAGCCCATGCTGGTAAGCGGTCCCCTTTTTTCCATGAACACTGAACAAAAGTATTCATTCAGTGCTTCTGCCTGCTCCTCCCCTTTTCGTCCACCCCACCCCTTTTATCCTCACTATTGTCTCCTTGAACTTCCTTTTCTCCTGATGATGTATCTGAAAAGTCTTTCCCCCCCACCCCCATTAATTCCTGTGCTAATCTCAGCTCCCTCTGGGCCTTAGCTTCTCTCACTTTCTGGTCACCTCCCTGGACCATCTTGCATATTCCTCCTATACACTTCCTTCCCCGCCCTCCTAAACATCTGGTGTGCCACTCGTTTTGCCCTCACCACCTCCACAACATCGCTGTTCAACCAGCATGGTTTTCTTGCTCTGATCCTCTTACTCTGTGCCTTAGTGCAAGCTTCTGTTGCCTCTGTAACCCCCCATTTAATAATATCCCATTTCTGCTCCACGTCAATCTCTTGCCTTATGCCCTCCAGTTTCCCTTTCAGTACTTCCTGCATCCTCCCAAATTCCACCCACCTGAAGTTTACCACCTGAGTAACTGATTTCTCTGGCTCCCCGCATATTGTGATATTAAACCACACCGTTTGGTTATCACTGTTGGCTAGTGGGTCCTCTACCTTTATTTCCCTCACTGTCTCCGCATTCAACAGTACTAGATCTAAAGTGTTCTTTAGCCCAGTAGGTACAGTAACCAACTCAGGATCAGGAGAAAGCATCTAACAGACTGCTGCACTGGCATTTCATTTAATTTGTTTTACTAGGAAAGCTCTACTGAGCAAAACTCATTTGCAAGGAGGTCCTGGTTAGGACAGAACAGCACAGGAAAAATCAACAGTGTGAAAAGTAATACAGCATGAGGAAATAGTGTAAATTATAACTGTACATATTCAGTTAAGTCAAAATGAAAGATACTGAAGCAAAAAACATTCAGAGCATCAAAAGCAGAAGCAATTACTAGCGCATATTAGGAACAAGAACAGCTGTCAGGACCGTAGGGGTCAATCAAGGATTTAAAGGTGCTTAAGCTGACAACGGAGTTCAGTTTTAGGTAAGCCTGTAGTTTGTTCCAGTACATCGGGGTGATCCATCTGAAGGCCATTCTCCAGTGCTTGGTTGTGAACCTTGGTGTTTTGAGCAAAATGTGGCTGCATGTTCTCGGATATACTGTATAGACTGGACGCTCTACATAGCAGCTCAGTGACATATTTATTACTTCGGCACCATGCAATTCTGCTTAAAGTTGGACCAGCATAACATTCTGTGGGAGCCTACGTGTGATTTGCATATGCAGCCCATGATGCTTTGCATTGTGGGAGCATGTGTGATTTTGTATTTTCTTGAAACTTGGCTTCCCAGCCAAATGCCCTTAGGGGTAACCCTTGCCTCAGGGTTTGCGCACAGAGGTTCTTTGTCTTTTAAATAGTTTTTTATTTTAATGGGTTCACCACAATATATCCAAGGCACACTGCCTCTAGGGTAGCTGGTCCATTCCACTGGGGTGTCAAACAGACGAGGCATACTGATGAGTTCTGGTAGGATGAAACACTTGTCTATGTCTTCTGTTAGCACCCTTTGCAAACTGTGTGAGAGGCCTTTCGGCACCATGCAATTCTGCTTAAAGTTGGACCAGCATAACATTCTGTGGTGATTTGCATATGCAGCCCATGATGCTTTGCATTGTGGGAGCATGTGTGATTTTGTATTTATTACTTGTTTGCCAGGGTCGAGGCGCCGGCAGCTCCACAAAGCTGGGCGGACCTCCCCTGGACCTTCTTCCTGCTCCTACAGTACAAGCCAGCAAGCGGAGGGAAGATCAAGCTCCTTGAGGTTTTTGAATTTCCCGCCCACCTGCCCTGCAGTAGTGGTGACCTAAATAGGCTGCATTCGGACGTAGACCTGCCCAGGCTCTATCTCTCCCCAATCAAATTCCCATACTCACTCCACTGGGAGAGCTACCTTCACCGTCACCAGCTCAACACTCCTCAAGCCACCTAGTCTGCTACAACTTACTGCCGTGATTCTCCTGGCTCTCTCCACTCCTGCCCGGCCAGGAGATTTGATGTGTGCCCTGCTTTTTCCCCGATATTCAGCCTCTCAAATAAGCGCTAGACTTTCCTCGAAGTAACTTCCTCATGCGGTTCCCCCCTGTGACTGAGCACTCTCAAATTAGCGCTAGTCTAACCTCTGATTGTGTTCTCCTGCTGGACAATTTTGCCTGACTTTTGCTATAATCTCCAAAGGTAGCAAACTTAACTTGACTCTTTCTGTCTCCTACTGTCGCTGTGCCTAAGGACTTTATGTACTGTTAACCTTGGTTAGTTTTATACTTGCTGCAACAAATCCAATCTTCTGCCTACTGTCTACCACTGTCACTGTAGCCTTCGTGCTTCTCATAACATAGCCTAAGGACTTATAACGGTAGCCTGTGGAAAATAATACATAATAACTAAGCTCTGTATTTGCTGCCTAACTGTTAGTCATTGATATTGCTGACTAAGTGCTGCCGTGGGTTACTAAGCAACCTAGCCGCCAAGTGACTTCTGCCAGTTTTTTGCTCTCCCGAGGCAGGAATCGCTTGTTGTACCCCTGTTGGTGTGCCTGACTTAGTGGTTTCTTCACCTAAGGACCTACGGCTAGTACTTTGTTTCTGGGATCCTGTTAATTAGGGCGTGAACTGCTCTTGCTTTAGTTGCTCTATGAATCAGACTGCTGAACTTGCTTCTGAGCACTAGCAGTGGAAGTGCTGTACTTGGGAATTTGACATAGGCTCTACCGCCTGTAACAAACCCTTGGCCTCCAGGCCCTGCACTTGCTATCAAGGCGAGAAGCACAGTTAAGCCACATCATGCCTCCTCCATACTGGAACAGGGGCATTATCCTGGCAACAATTTACATACTGGGGCAACTTGGGACAGACTCCCTCGCCAAAATTGCCTTCTGCTCCCACGACACCGTGGGGGTCGAGAGAGGGATGATGGACACTTTGCGTGTCCCTCCCCAAGGTGCAACTTCCTTCTCCTAGCAGCACATGAATTCTCTAAGAAAGGGGTCCTCTACAGGGTCCTTCTCTTTAGTAGGAGCCCAACCCCTTGTCAGGTCATCCTGTCCATACCTCCTCCAACCCTCACTCTCCTGAGCTCACTAGCTGCCCTTCTACTAATGGCAGGAGATATACAACCAAACCCTGGCCCAGAGACAGCTAATGTCTTTATCTCCTCCCCCCTTGATAAGGCTTGGGATGGAGCCAAGGGTCTGAGGTTGGTGCACATGAATATATGCAGCCTGAGACCGAAGATCTCAGAGGTACAGGCATGGCTGGCAGTCTATAATCCGGATCTATTAGCGGTCTCGAAGACTTGGCTAAAACCCCACATTCTGGATCACGAAGTAGCAATCTCCGGATATGTCCTTTTCAGAAAGGACAGACCCTCCAAAAGAGGGGGCGGTGTGCTAATTTACGTTAAGGACACTATCTCTTCCTCCCTCGTCAGGCTGCCCCTTGACTTGTCCCTGGACGCTGAAGCTATATTCGTTCGGCTCAATATAGGTGGGGCTAAACACCTCACTATTGGCTGCGTATACAGCCCCCCATCCAATGCTCTCGGCTCTCTGGATGAGCTCCTGAAGAGCCAGTGGTTGACACTGCATCCGAGATTATCCAATTAGGTGACTTCAATTTAAACTGGGGACTGGAAGTGAAGTCTGCCATCAACGAAATTTTACACGACTCCCACCTCGCTCAAATTATTACCCTACCGACCAGAATGAACCATAAATCAGGTAGGCACTCTACAATAGACTGGGTCCTGACCTCATCCCCAAGTAATGTAAAGCTGGCCGGGATCCTGGGAGATGCCTTGAGCAACCATTCGCCTATATTTGTCATTTGGAAGAATAATGCTATTAAAGTCCCTCCTAGATCTTTTACTACCAGGGACTACTCCAACTTCCACCCTGATCAGTTCATAGACTACCTAAATAGCACTGACTGGAACCCCATTAGACACCTACCTAACCTGGAGGAAGCTGTAAAATTTTTCCAAACCACCCTCACTAGAGTCACTGACCTCGTTGCCCCAATGAAAACCTATAGGGTTAAAGGTAGCTGTTATAAGTGGATCTCACCCCCCCCCCCCCGAAAGCCCTGATGTCTACTCGGGACAAAGCGTGGAAAAGTTCAGGAAAACTAAGTTTCCAGTGGACTTTGCTAGCTACAGGGCCCTCAGAAACCAATGCAAACTGGCCATAAAGAAAGCTAAGAAAGAATATATCACCAATCTCCAAAAGCTAACCTGGGAAACCCTAGATACTTGGTCACACATTAACGAACTCCTAAAAGGATGTACAAATCAACAACCGCCCAATCCTGGTGAACGGGCAAGTATCAAGAGGCGCCTCATCGCAGAGGCCCTAAACGGTTTCTTCACAAACCTGGATGCATACAAGGTGGGACCCTTAGATAACAAGAACGAACCTAACATGCACCTGCCCTTGAACTAGACTGCCCTCTGTTTCATCTGCCACTGGTTAGGAAAGGAGGTTCTGCTATCCTTAAATCCCTGCGGGCGAGAGGCACCAGGGGCCCCAATGGGATCCAGACTCGAATCCTCAAGGAGGGTGCCCCAGCATTAGCCAAGCCCCTAACTTGGCTGATAAACTGGTCCTTTATGGAGGGGTCTGTCCCTGAGCCTTGGAAGCAGGCCCTAGTGATCCCTATTCACAAGGGAGGGTCTACCAAGCCTATTGGGAACTACAGGCCTATCTCCTTGTTGTCCGCAATAGCGAAATTACAAGAGAAGCTTGTCTACTCTCAACTACGCGAATATCTGGAAACACACCAGGTAATCTCTTCGATGCAGCACGGCTTCAGAGCCAAGCATGGGACGGACACTGCACTAACCAAATTTTTGGCTGAAATCCTGGGCAGTAATGACTCAGGGATCAGCACAGGCGCAGTCTTCATGGACCTGTGTAAAGCATTTGACCTGGAAAACCACAACCTCCTTTTACAAAAAATGTGCTCTCTTGGCCTGGACGCACATGCCCTAGGATGGTTTGCTTGTTACCTCACAGGCCGGACCCAGAGGGTCAAGTGGAAGGACTATGTCTCCCAGTCTGCACCGCTCAAAGTAGGAGTACCTCAGGGGTCAATACTTGGTCCCCTTCTCTTCACTTTGTTTATAAACGATCTGCACTTACATTGCGGGAGCAGCAGCATCATCCAATACGCGACGATGCTGTCATTTACCGAGCCTCCCTACCTTAGGAGAACTGGGAATGCCTCCAAGAGGACATACTTCAGATGGAGGACTGGCTCACTCGGAACAAAATGGTATTAAATACCAGAAAAACTAAAGCAATGTTGTTCAGGTCCAGATCCTTGGGAACTGAGAGGTCGCTGCTCCTTCAGCTGCAGTCCAGAGGGGTGATAAACTTGAGGTGGTTACCTCCACTAAATACCTAGGGCTAACCCTGGACCAAGGCTTCACCCTAAAAATCATGTGAGACCAACTCACCAAAGCCATACATGGAAAACTCGGTATCCTCTACAGGATAAAGGACCAGATTATCCCTGAAGCCAGAGTTGCCTCGCAACTAGCGTCCCTTCTCCCCAAGCTCACTTATGCGGCACCTGTTCTCCAAGGCGTGGCCTCTCACAGAACTTGGCAGGCTCCAGACCTTATACAATAAGATTGTCCAATTTGCCACATTATCACACCCTAGGACACACCACTGCGAGGCTCAATCCAAGCTCAGCTGGCCGTCATTGGAAGCCCGCCTCATCTACCCAACACTATGTCTCGCTTTTAAGCTTCTGGGGCACTCACCTCCCCCTAGTCTCAAAGGACTAGTTAGTGTCAAATCCAATCTGAGGAGTCTCCGTTCCTCGGGTCAAACCCTCCTTGTGGTCCCCAAAACAAAGACTAAAGCTGGGTCCAGGTCCTTTGCTTTTACAGCCCCTTCCTACTGGAACAAACTCCCACTGGAGATACGGGAGGCAGGGTCTGGCCCCTGCTTCTCCGGGCTCAGCTCAAAGCACACCTGCTCGCCAGGAGCACTTGCCAATGCATAAGGAACTGACCTTATGTCACGGCCCCTCCTCCCTCTCCACCTTTCGTATTGTAAACGCCATTTAGTCTTTCACAGTTATACAGTATGGAATTTGCTTTATGTGTGTTTTCACTGTTAAACCATTTGGTATTTACTCAAGTTTTACAGCTCTGCTTACCTGCTTGTACTGTCTGTTTACCTGTATGTTATTTTTTATCCCCGGGTCGCCCCTGAAAAAGGGACCTCCGGGGCCCAGTGGGCCTACCCGGTCAACAAAATTCAATAAATAAATAAATAAATATTGAGGTACATCACACCTAATAGATTTATAGGACCACACAGAAAGATTTTTGCGGTGCCTAGTGGAGAGGGAGGACCTGCCAACAGATATATAGAGGATGTAGTAGTGGGTGTTCTTGTAGGCAGCCCAGTAATGAATCCAAGTGCCCTGTGGACAGGACGCCCAGTTTTGCAAGTTGATCAGCAACAGTACCTCTATATATAAAGTCCCTGTAGTCAAACAGAGGAAGGAAGGAACGTAGCTCATATCAAGGGTCTGCAAGCATCTAGGGGTAAGCTGAATTTATTTCTATAGTAAAAATCCACCCTTGGCCTCGGTTTATTACATAGATAATTGTTACAATGGCTGCTGAAAGACAGTTTATTATCTAGTCATAGTCCTAGATACTTAAAGGCATCACTTTAACTATATTCCTAGATATTCCTAGAATTAAATATTATCTAGCCATAGTCCTAGATATTTGAAGGTATATATTTAAGGTTATGAAAAAATATGGATTCCCTGATACCTTCATACACTGGTTAAAATATGTTATGAGGGCACTTTATTAGCATCCAAATGTGAATGACTGGATGGGGAGTGTATCCTAAGTTCTAGGGTGGGTTAGGTAAGGTGCCCTTAACTAGCCTCCTATATATACTTGGTATAGACCCCACAGTCTGAAATGGCCCCAAACCCAGTTTGAGGGGATTAAATAGCATGAAGATATCAGATCACCCAAAATTTTAGCATAAGCTGATGACTTATGCTTTCTAGTACTAGATCCTGTGGCCATGAGCACAGCTTTCTCAGCTATAAATAACTTTATGATTGTCTCTGGGGCTTGGATAAATAAAGACAAATGTGTCAGATATAGGCTGGAATCTGCGATGGATTCAGAACCTTCTGTGGCTGAGCAGGTGGTACTCTCGATTAGAGATGCAGCAAATTTAAATTTTGCCGGCTAAGTGTCTGCAAAGTGGGCACTTTGCATTGTCATTCCGCTATGCAGAGTGACCAATATGAAATGCTCACTTCGCCTTGTAATTATTACTTTGTGCTGTCATTCCACCTTAACACGAAGTAAGGCGAAGTGACAACAATATTGACAGCCCCCCACACACAGTCACCAGAATTACTGTGTATCTCCAAAATGCTACTGTCTTTTGTCCAGAAAATTCCCCAGTGCTGATGAAGTGAAATGAGAGCGTAACAAGAAATGCAGAGTTTCCCAGAATTAATGGTGCACTCAGTCATGTGCGCAGTGGTCACACACAGTCACCAGAGTTAATGTGCATCCCCAAAATGCTACTGTCTTGTATCCAGAAAATTCCCCAGTGCTGATGAAGTGAAATGAGAGCATAACAAGAAATGCAAAGTCTCCCAGAATTAATGGTGCACTGCAAATGCACAGACAGATTAAGATTGCGTTGCTCATTCAAGGGATGCAGATGCAAAGGCACAACACCTAACCATGCTCACAAGTCACAAATCCAAATCTGGAAAAAAATAACTTTTGCTGGTTGGGGGTGGGTTTAGTGCACAGCAGTAACAGTCCACTACCAGTAAAGATACCACAAAGCAGTATAAAAAAGTCATGCAGGTGCAGTGGATAGTAGGTTCACACTGCTGCAATTACTCTGTGGCACAATAAAAGGTGTCTGATTTAATGGCACGCATCGCACGCACTCACACACACACTACAAGTAATGCTAAGTAAATTGAAAACCTTTAGTAATACACTCCTCAATAATTTTTTTTGCTCACAATTTAGTACATCTATTGTAGGAAACCCTCCTGTGCTCATATCATCGAGTGTTTGTTGTTTGGGTGTGATTTTGAATGTTAGTTTAGGACATTGTCTGTGTATTGTGAAGTGTGCTTTGGGGGAGGGGCATATCTGTGGTGTAGGTAGATTAACTGGGAGAAAAAGGCAGTCTTTCTGTTTTGGTTATATTTTTTCTTGTTAAACTTTGTTAATGTACACACAGTAATATGTTCAGTAATTCTTGACATTTTTTGCTGATTGTCGTGGCGCAGCAGTGTATAATTTCAGTTTCCCTCCTATCGTACTCTACCTCTCGCTGCCACAGCCTGCTCCCTTCCTGTCATGCTTGACTCCTGGGTCTTCAGCATACTGGAGGGGTCAGGCTCCAGCAGACCTTTCTCCTACCTCTTTCTTCGCCTCTTCCTTCCATCCTTCCACCCCCCCACTTCTCTGCCTACCAACATACCTACCTCTCACCTTCCCTTCTCCCCCTTACGTAGCCCTAGCTATGGCTGCCCCCTAATCTCTACTGTACTTGTAGTTAACTTGCACTTCTGTTATACCTTAGCCTACCTGTTCTGCCTGTGTTTACTCCTCACTAACTTTCCTAGATCAAACTACAACAATTCTATTCAGCCATTTTCTAGCTACACAGTTATGTGTCATTTAGCGTATGCCTAAATGTTATTTTGTGTTGTTGCATCTGTCTAGTCCAAAAGTGCTGGCGAAGTATCTAGTTCAAAACTGTTAGCATCCCACTCTTTCACTGCTCCTTTATAGTCTGCTCAAATTATTTGAATGTAATCTACTATAAATTTATATTGTGTGCCAAATCTCTGTAAACTTCCCTCTTGTTCCCCTACCCCCAGGACACCGGAGACAAGCAACTTCTTGCTCAGCGTGCCTTCCTGGTGAAACATTTTAATATATAAATAAATAAAGTTAAAATGTACTGGCATCAATTTTAACTGCACTAAGTCCTAAAGGTGTGTTTTACAGCACTTTATTAGCCAGCAAGCGAGCACATTTCAAGGCTTCTAGGCCTTGGTTCCAATGGGGAGTTGGAGTGCAGGAAGACCTCCGTTTCCTTACCAGGTAAAACTCCAGGGCAGGTAGTCACCCTGTCACACATCCCCGCAAAAGAAGGCAACTGCCTTACGAGGTGTAAAGCACTCAAATGGCACCCTAAAGGGGGGGTGGAGCTCCAGACCACCCTCACCATGAAGCTCTGCCCCAGGGTCCCTTGAATCAGCTTTTGTATTGTCAATAATACCATGATTTTATAATGGCAATATATTCAAAACATTACCCTTGGGCTAACAGATTTCAGTATAGTATCCTGCTTCTTCTATGCACTCAGTAAACTGTTTCAGTCTGCAGTGACTGCCTATCCCATAACTATTCCTCTCTGGATACTAGAACCCAAACATTTAATATCAAGACACCCATACACAAGGGTGCACTTGCTGATATACTCACAGAGGTCATAATCTTTAACCTTCCTATTCCTGGACCATAAGGATGATATGAGAAAAGCAACGGGAGATAGAAAAGAAGAGGGAGGGGAATTCATCTGAAGGTGGCCAACCTTCCAGACTGGAAATGTTAAAGGGATAGTTAACAGAAGAAAAAAGACTGTGTAACCCCCCCTACAAATGGGGGTTCCTAAAAAGCCTTCTAGGAGCTGCCTAAGTGTCCCCCCTGGTGGCTGGCGTTCGGCGCTTAAGCCGTTTTGAATGGCTCTGTGAGTGCTTTTAGAGCCTCCACGTACTGTCTCTTTAAGAGCTGTCTGCTTGCAGACATAATCATTGCTCATGAAGGGGACTGTGTGTTTCCCTGCTCGAGTCCCGCTCGAGCTGTAATGTAATTGCCCCTCTTTGCCATCGCTGAAAGCGCAAGGGGAGCCCACTCGAAAGATGTAACTATTTGCCTGCAATCATTTAGAGTAATAGTGAAAATGCAGTTTGTTTAACCTGCCTTTGTTGCAGCTGGGACTCTGTGTGCTGTGCCCCTCCATTTTGGACCAGGACAGTTTAAGGGATCCAATAGGAGCAAGGGGATATCTAAAATGGAGTAAGTAGCAACCAACCAGAATCAGGACTCTAAATGGAGCCAGCTGACTAATGGGGATACAGCTAGTAATTCTGAGAGGTGAAGTTCTGGACTATGGTGCCTTGTTTGCACCAATGAGGGCAGTAGTGAGTAACTGGTATCTGCATCCCACCAATGGGATCGTGGGCACCGAACTGAGTTCCCTGCCCAAACTGCCCAGAGTCAGTGGCATTGTGGCTGAGTGTGAGGAAGGAGCTCTGGGCTCTTGCGGTGTTGAGTTTTCATGCAGGAAGCGCGTGTGGAAGGCCAGAGTTGGGTGGTTGTATCGCCGTACAGCTCAGACTAAATCTGCTAGGCCACAGTCAGAGGAGGCTGTGCAAGTGCACAGCTACCTACCAGGCTCACCCTGTAGAGGACTGGAGAATGTGCTTCAATTGCGCTCGGTCTGTCAGGACAAGTGAAGCTGCGTCGTTGGGCCCTGTGTGTTGCAGTGAAAGTGATCGGGAGTACACAGCAGCTGCCTGGTATGGTACCCCTCTGCTCTTCATATAAATGTGTGGAGAAGTGTCCGAATCCCAGGCTCGGTCCTGCGAGTGGTGTGGGAGCGCTCTTTTGGCTGGAGTTGTGAGTACTAAATCAGGGTAGCTCCCTGTCAGATGTTCATAGTGAGGGCAAGATTTGGCTGGCTGCTTTATTGGCTACATGAACTGAGCCTGCTGGCTTTGCTTAATCCTCTTAGGAATCGAGTGCTTGTTTTCTGCATCAGGGCCCCAACCAGCTGCATCGAAAGGCTAGCCTTCTATGGCCTGGGTACCCAGAGACAGTGACTTATAGGTTTGGCCTGTGCACAGTGCCCTAGATATATCATATGTATTACAGTAGTAGCTAATTAACCTGATCTCCCCTAGTCCTTGTTATCTCCCCTAAATAAATCAGATTGGTTGTTTTGCAGAGGTATACTGACTAAACTGTGTGTCTATGTTGAATTACTGTACAGTGGTTATTGCATAACTGCATCTCACTTTACAGGGAGTCCCCAGAGTCAAGCTGATTGAACCCAAGCAGGGATAAGTGTATATGGAGAGGGTACAGTGGTTGACTTGTGGGCCACTAGTGGGAAGAAAAGGGGTTGCAGTGACCCAGAGGGCTGTAACCAAGTCATATTAGACTGTTCAACCCTGACCTCTGGGTGGTGGCACCTGACATTGGATCCAGGCCCCTCAACTTGTTAACGCCAGAGCAGGCAGGGTAGTAGTCCTTGGGATAGTGCCCCTAGGGGTTACAACTGCTGCAACAGATGTTTATAAAATAATCAGAAAAAGTGTCCCATTTCCATGGCAGGAGTATCTACCTTCCCTATCCCTGGAATGGGATGGAGCTTCAGTCCACCCTCAACTGAAGCTCCATCTCAGGGTTCCTTTCATAAAAAATAACAATTTGTAAAGTATCCTATTCCTAACATAGAGAATAATCAATGCCCTCCCATCAGTAACAAGCTGGTTACCGCGTCGAGTGGTTGCCATGCAGCCTCATTAACCTCGAGAGGTTAAGTCGCCACGGCAACCACAAGACCCGGTAACCCAGCTTGTTACTGATGGGATGGCATGGATGGTTTTTTATAGTGTATTCTGGAATGCGGTTACCACACAATTTTCCTTAGAAAATAAATGTAGAAGCTGTCTGACATTTCTTTAGATAGGACAGGTGCTGCGATGTTTACAGATCGGGATGTAACCCCCCTGCAAATGGGGGTTCCCAAAAGACTTCCAGGAGCTTGCTTGAATGCTCCAAGCCTGAATGGTGTTTGGCATTTAAGCCATTTATCAGTGAGTGTTTTTAGAGCCTCTGGTACTGTCTCTTAAGAGCTGTCTGCTTGCAGACATAATTAGTTGTATGGGGGACTGTGTGCTTCTCTGAGTACCACTCGAGCTGCTGCCAATTCACTTCATTTTGCAGTCACTAGGAGTGCAAAGGGAACCTATCTGACAGATGTAACTGTTTGCCAGAAATTATTTAGAGTAATAATGAAATTACAGTTTGTCTAACCTGCTTTCTTTGCAGTCAGAACTGTGTCTGCTAGTTCCCCATTCTAGTTTTGAACTGCTGAACTGGACCAATCAGTGTGGGGTAAGCTAGCTCTAAATGGTGCCTTGGACGAATCAGAACTTGGACTCATAATCTGAGCCAGCCACAAGAGGATTGTATGGGCAGTGACTCTGGGAGATGTAGTTTAGACTTCAGCACCTTTTGGACCAACAGCAGCAGTCTATTGTGAGTGACAGCCAATCCAGTCAAGAACTGGAGGAACTCAAAGGAAGTGCCGGTTTTGTCGGTTGGAGTTTCAGTTGAGCTTTGGCAGTGAAGAAGGAAGGAGCCCTGTGCTTTTTCAGTGTGCAGTTTTAGTCAAAAAACGTGTGTAAGGCCCAGAGTTCCGGTCTGCAGCTTGTTAGGACTGAATCCGTCCTGTGAAAAGAATCAAAGGATCTCTGAAGAGTAGAAACCAGGCTCACCCTGTAGAAGACTGGAGGAATTGCTGAAAATTACACTCGGTCTGTCAGGAACTGAATCTGCTGTGTGTTCTCCGGGTATTGTGCAGTAATTGCGATCGGGATACAGATGCAGCCTGCCTGGTATAGTGCTTTCTTTTATATGGATGTGTGAAGAGGTTTGTGCACCTCAAGTGAGCCCTGCTGACATTGAAGGACCCTATCTTATTTGGAGGTCGTGAGTACTAATTCAGAGTCGCTCCCTGTTGAATTGCCACATTAAATCCAAATGGAATTACTGTACTGCTGACTGTTTAATTCTCCTTTTCTCTGTGGAAAGGCCCCTACCAGCTGCCACGGTTTGGACTAGCCACTGGGGCTTGGGTACCCAGGGACAGTAACTGATAGGGATAGGCCTGTGCACAGAGCCATAGGTAGATTATTAAAGTGATAAGCTAATTAACCTGATTTCCCTGTCCTTGTTATATCCCCTAAATCAGAGCTGCTTGTTTCAGCAAAGTTATACTGCCTGAGGTATTTGTCTATGTTAAAGTACTGTACTGTGATTGTTGCACTGTATCTCATTTCACAGGAGGTCCCAGTGCGGAACCAGACCTGGGGGTAAGTGTATACTGTGAAGGTAATTCTGATATATTGTGTGGGCCACTAGTGGGAAGAAAGGGGGTTGCAGTGTCCCAGAGGGGCTGTGACCAAGTTAGTTTAACTATTGCAAACCCTGACCTCTGGGTGGAGGCACCCACCATTGGATCCAGGCCCCTCAACCTGTTAGTGGCAAATCAGGCAGGGGTAGTAGCCCCTGGGATAGCGCCATCTAGGGGTTACAGGGATTTTTTAAGGAGTCAGGCTGCACGCAACTATAGTTCTAAACGGTTATGCTGCATTAGCTATATATCTAGTGCAGCATAACAGCTAGAACAGACGATCACAATGCAGCATAACAGCGTTTAGAAACGCTTAGATTTTTATGGATATCCGTGTTACAAAATACACAACAATACAAATACCCTGAGACATCTTACAAATTTACTACATTAGTAAACTACAAAGAAAGAACCATCAACAGCAGTTATATCCCTCTCCTGACTTTCCCTTTGTAGAGGGGTTGCGGGATAACAGATGGACCAGACGCCGAACTTCAGGTTAAGCACACAATCTCTGCATGATGTTTATTCAAAACACAGGAAATAAGCTTCAGCAATGTCATATTCCTTCTTCAGTACATCAGTTTGCAACAACAAACTATGTATGACCTTTCTCTGCACATAGCACCTACTGATACTGATCTCTGATCTAATTTAGGAGCTGAGATTCAGCCTCCACCGCTGTGCAGGCCCTGTTTGCATGGGTAGTGGGTGCTCAAACAAACAAACAAAAAAAAAAAAAAAACAAGCTAAAGACAAAGAACCTCAGTGCAGAAGCACTGAAACTTGGGTTACCCCAAAGGGCTTTTACAATAAGCCAAGTTTCAAAGAAACACAACATCACACACACTTCCATAATGCAAAGCATAATGGGATATATGCAAATCACCTTGAAATTTCAGAAGCGTTCAGTTTACAGCAATTTACATGCATTTTAGATAGCACAACTAACTTAATTTTTATAATAGTCACCTAGTACTTTTTTCCATTATCAAAACACCTAGTACCATGGTGTTTTCAACATTTACAGGTTTCATAAGCGTAAAGTATACATCAAGGTATTTTATGACATAGTGCTATTACATACTGAATCCAACAATGATAAACACAGCCTGTTGTTTTATATATGCAGGTCACCACAATAACCTCTCTGTATGAAGACCTGCGAGGAAAAAGGAAAATTAAAGAGGACACTATAGCAAAGTCAAGAAAGGGAAGGGGGTGCCCACAGGTGGGCAACCTTACGGACTATAAACTATAAAGGATAGATTAGGCTAAGAAATAGAAGAACTGTTGCAGCAGATTTAAGAAAAGGTCGGTCCTCAAGAGTGGCAGGAGCTCCCTGTCACATCCCTGACAAGATAACAGCTGGACCATCGAGCACCCAGTAGAACTGTCTTTGGAGGAGGAGAACTACCGCTCCATCCCCACTTAAACATTTAAAGGTAGGCTAGTAACATACCACGCTGCATACATAACAGCCTGTCCCCAGCTCTGGAGTTTTTGCAACAGATTTTTTACACTACTAATGCTGTTGTCTACACCTATTCCCTTCTGTTCTATGTGGGAGTCAACCCTTCTTCCAAGGGTGCCATCTCTTGTTTTTCACCCTCTGGGTTACTACTCCCACAGCACTATCAGGGGTCGCTATCAGTCTGTCCTTACCACACGTTTTATAGTATGCTGCCACCTGTCTATGCATGTTTAGAAGGCATAAGGTGCGAGCAAGGATAGGGGTACACGAGCAAGAGCAGCCAACTCAATTTAAACAGGAAAAGAACTGCTCTGCACTCAAACTCCAGTGTTTTCAAAAGCAAAGTGCTATACTTATTAGCGAGGTGCTTGGCGATAAACCACTTGCTCCAGAGCTTCGACCCTAATCTGGGTCTTCCTCAGAGGCGTGTTCACAGGCAGCAGACTGAGACCAAAATAACTTTATAAACAGACTGCTAGAGAGTATATAACCTTAAAAATGCAACTGTATTTGACATTCCTAAAATGTTTACCACAGTACTCACAGGTCTTAATGGCAGTAAGACCATCACAAACAGCCTGCTAAGCTTAAGAATATGTACTACAGTGCAACCCACCTAAATGCACATCGGATAAGTGCACATCCCGCTTAAGTGCACACTTTTTCAATATCCCATTTTTTTTACTATGTTTGCCATGGTAATTTAACTGGTTAAGTACACACTGTATAAATGCACATTTTGTTAAGTACACATTTTTTGGGGAGGAAAGCCTATTAGTTTTTATGTCCTGCACCCCCCTAAGTGCACAATTCAATACCGTACTGCTGTACATTATATAAAATCAGCGTTCTAAGTCTACCTTAAACTCTAATTGTCCCCTATTGTATTTAACTAGCCTCTAGTGTGTTGTAACTGTTTCTCTGTGCCTCATTCACTCATCAGGATGGAGCAAGGAAATAAAGTCAAGGCAGGACTGACATCAGCCAGTCCATCACAGAGAACCACAAACCCGGAAGAGGACACTGCAGAAATGCCGTCGCTGATTCAGGTCCTACTGGCAAGAATGACAGCATCTGATTTCATAGTGTACCCTATTATGGATGCTGCTGTGGCTACCATAGGTTCAGTCTATGAGGAAGAGATACATGATGACATCTGTAGAGACGCTGCTGACTGGGACCAGGACACAGATGACGAAGAAGATTCAAGCCAGGAAGATGAGCCGGTGACTTTTGCTGAAGCATTATGGAGTATGGAGAAAGTAAGGCAGTATTTTCTGTCCAAAGAGAAAAAGGACTTTAACATACTTTTTAATTTAAAATCAGATGCAATGCTAGCCGCAATATCAGCCGTATGCTAGGACAAGCTTACTTTACAGTATTTTTAAAATATATCTAAAATAAAGTAGTAATCATTGTTCACAATGATTATTGATTGATTATAGTACACAGTACACTACTGGTATGAGGATATATGTGTTCCCACAGTACATATGTTATTTATGTTCTGTACTTGCGCTGTGATAAAGCGTCTTTAAAATTTCTCTGATGCCCAGAAAAGCTATTTTTCAGATAAATGCACAGCCTGCTTAAGTGCACACTTTTTAAGTATCCTGAGGGTGTGCACTTAAGTGGGCTGAATATGTACTACTGTATACAAGGCTGCAGCCTCTTGACTATGTATACAGTGTACCTCGGACAGCTTCACTGACAGGACACAGTTCTGTCCTATTGCTATTTCATTAATCAACAGGGTTTGTAGCCTCAAAAGCGACTACAGTCTGTATAAGTCCTTGCAGCAGCCCTGTATACCAAATGCATATTCTTTCTAGTATTGGGTACTGAGCAGCACTTTGATCATTTTTATATTACAAGGTACCGTCTGCACTTTTATCATTTCACTGCACTCAGGCACTTTATACTATTTAAAATATACTGGCATCAATTTTAACTGCACTAACTCCTAAAGGTGCATCTTTTATAGCAATTTTTATTAGCCAGCAAATCAGCACATTTCAAGGCTTCTAAGCCTTTGGTTCCAATAGATTGGGGGGAGTACAGGGAAGACCTCCATCTCCTTACCAGGGTAAAATACCAGGACAGGTAGTTACCCTGTCACAATACTGAAGAATGATTTTTGTCCCACACATGGGTGCACTGCTTGCCTGGAAACACAGGAACATCTGTTACTGGGGTGTCTATACACCAAAACCTTTAGGACCCATACTGACACTGCTTAGGGAGCCCTTGTTCGCCTCTATTTGGTATGAAGCACTGACACTGAAGGTTTGTATTTAGGGCAAGGCTGGATAAGTATAATAGGAGTACCATGATGGTGTTCTCTGAGATAACACTCTTTATCTGGCAGACTCTCTATCAGTTTGTTCAACAAAGCCTCACTTCTGTAACGAAGTGGAAAACATTATCAGGAATTCTGTGCAGAGTATATATTGCAGAGAGTGGAGCACACTGCCTAGGAGGCCTGGAGAAAATGTAATATCTGTGTACTTACCCTAAGGAAGTACTGGGGTAGCCATCCTGCTTGTAGTTCTTGCCAGTAGATTTGTAGTCAGAGTACTTCCTGTCATGCCCAGCAGGCAACTCAGTCATTTCTCCTGTTCGAGAAAAATGAGAGTTGCTAAGCCGCCCAGTGATGTGGAGGGCAGAGGCACTGGTGCTTTACCTGCTGCCACACTAGTGACCTGTGTTCAGTGGCGAACATGAGTTACTGGGGGTCAGCCGGGGAGGAACAGGATCGAGCATCCAGAGGATTGGCGTTCCTGCTAAATGACTGCCATCAGATGGAGGCTCGAGGGTAGTGCAGGTCTGAGGGTGCCATAGGCGGGACGGTGCTGTAGGATTCCGCAGCATTCTCATACCTCCACGTGCATGCCCCAGCAACAGGAAAGGGAGAAAATGGAAAAGGGGTTGTTGGAAGGTTCCATGATACCCTGGTCACCTCCCGGACTTGTGGTTCTGCCTGGGAATCTGGACTGTTCATGGGGGCAGAGGGACAGCCCTCTCCTCCTGGCAGGAAATCCATGGGGAATTTGCCGAAGCATTTTTCAGAAAAAAAGATGCTCAAGAACAAGTGATCATGTTGTGAAACTGGAGGGGGGTAAATTCAGGGGTAATGTGAGGAAGTACTTATTCACAGAAAGAGTGGTGGATGCCTGGAACAGCCTTCCCAGCAGAGGTGGTGGAGGCAAAGACTGCAGCAGGGTTCAAGAATGGAAGGGATAGGCAGAAGGGAACTTTAGTGGTAAGGCAAGGTGGGGTAGAGCTGGAGATCAAGTAGGGTCTGTGGTAATGCAGTAGGTAGAGAAAAATGGGCAGACTAGGTGGACTAAGCATTCCTTATCTGCCATCAGATTCTATGATCTCACTTTGAGGGGCTCTGCAGCAGGCATCACAATTAGGACTGAGCCGGCAGGTGCCAGGACCCCATGGAAAACTTTAGCTCACAGCCATTAGCAGGGGACCGCCCCAGACATCGACCCATCCACAACGCCTGCCTATAAAAGGGGCGGTTCACCAGCTCCACCTCAGTCCTTTTCCGCTGACAACCCACACAAGTCGGACCTTCACAGACACCTTCTACTATAGTCGACTGCCATTTTCTTTGCATTACCCATTCTTTATTGTTTTCCAATTTTTCGTGCTTGTGGAAAGCAGCTTCCCCACAAGGAGGGCCATTCATCATGTCTGCTTTGCCTAGGCTCAGACCATGCCACTGAGGCATGCCAGCACTGCTAGGATTTTAACCAGCGCACCCCGGCTCTGCTGCCAGAAGACTCAAATCATTCCTGCTGCAGCAAAGATTATTAGTGATGGAGAAGGAGCTCCACAAAAGTACCTCTTCCTCTCTGGCCTCTGGGGCTTGCTTCTTCATCCTCAAGAGAGAAGAAGTCTTTGGGAAAGCAGGGACAAACCCCTGGTCAGCTTACTATTCCAGGTCCCCGCAAAAGTCAGCAAACAAGTCCAGGTCTTCCTCCCGTGGGAGGTTGGCCCCTTCCACCCCCGCAGCCCTCACTCCTTCTGGGCAACCGCTGGTAAAACCTCCTGCACTTATTACCATCAAAGTGAGGGTTTCTTGGGATTCGGGACTTTATCCCAGTCTCTCAGCTCCTGAAACTCAGGCCCTTTTATCAGGCAGACACTCAGCCAGGTGGCTCGACCGGGTCCTCTTTGAGAAATGGGTCTTTACTCATCGCCCTTCTGGTCCAGGTGTCAGCCCCGACTTCAGGGACCGATGTCACTAGGCGGTGCCAAGGGGCATGCACTCACCTCCCCCGTGAGAGTGACACCTGTGCCCTGCTCAGGATCGAGCTCCCTGAGACAGGCTTCTCCTTCTCAGCTGACGCCGGCTGTGTCACCAGACTGGCATCAGCCCAGGCCTGTCCAGTCGATGCCAGCCACCCTGATGTTGAACCAAGTGACATCTCGGCAGTCACTCCCTAATCCTCCGCCATCACTGACCGACCATGTCATCACTTGCCCAACACCGTGGGGTCCGACACCGATCCTACTTCCCTGTTAGACCAGTACCAGGTGGTTTCCAGTCTCAGGCTCTGATGCCCGATAACCCAATGTCAGTAGATTCAACATCCAGGTTACCACAGCCTAAGGAACTGATGCCGGGACCCTTCAATCCTACCCCACCGATGCCAGCTACCCCAGTCATGCCTCAGAATCCGCCCACAGACCTTAATGCTTTGTTCACCACCTGGTGGGCATACCTTAAGGACAAGGAGTCCCCAAAGGAGCCTCCAACTCCTAGGGACCCTACTAGAGATCTGGTTCCTTCTAGGAAGATCCTGCTACCACTTCCTAGAGAACTGACACCATAGCCTGACAGAACTGGCACCATTCACCGAGGACCCACCAATGAAGGCATTGTCGCTCATGCTTTCTATCCCCGGACTCAGGCAAGTCATGAGGATATTCTTCTTTCTCATAGGAGGAGGAGGAGTCTGAAGGTGAGGTTGTACCGTCTGAATCAGAGGAGCCCAGATAACCCTTGATCTCTTCCAGATGACCCTGTTTTCATGGAGGTAATGAGGCACATCCAATCCATTTTGGGTTGGGATACAGAGGAGGTGGACCCAAGAGACACTGGTTGGCTCACCTTCCTTCATAAGGAGAAGTCACTGCCTTGGTGGTTCCTCTCCTTATTGAATCCTTCAAGGACGCCAACAGGACTGCCTGGAAGTGTTCTTCCTCTACTTCAGTGACCTCCAAGAAGGCAGATCACCTTTATAATGCTCCAAGAGAGGAGCCTTTTATGGGGAGCACCCAGAGGCTGATTCGTAGTACTAACACCGCCCATGACCCCTCCTCAGTGGCCCCAGCACCTGAGCACTCAGCCTCCTGACAAAGACTCCAGACAGATAGACCACTTTGGCAAGAAGGTCTATGCAACAGCCACCTGCACCATCCGTGTTCTGAGCTTTCTGGTCCACATGGTCCAGTTACCAGAATGCCCTGTGGGAGAAGTCCTTAGAGGTCACCCAAGCTCAGCCGGATACCCCAGGCAAGTCTGAGCTGTTGTACCTTCTGAAATTGGGCTTGTATGTGGAGACCCATGTTCTCCAAGCTTCCTATGACTCAGCAGACTCTCAGGAGGGCAACAGCTATGGGAGTTTGCCTCATTGCTACTCCTGGCTCAGAGTTTCCAAGTTTTCCCCTAGACGGCAATCCAAGATCTTGGATGCTCCTTTTAGAGGTCTTGTTCTTTTCATAGAGGATTCTCAGAATATAATTGCTCACCTTCAGTAGTCAGGCAAGGCTCTGTGCTTGGTACAAACCTTATACCGGTCTCAGCCTAAATCCTCCCAGAGGCGGCCCTTTCATCACCCAGTCAAGCAGCAACCCAGGGGCCAACAACCCAGAGGTACCTTTAAAAGAAAAGCCTCTACTCAAACCACTGTAGGTTCAGTTCCCAGAGTTCCCAGAACCTCCCAAGTCACTCTGCTGACCCAGGGTCCTCAGCATGACTCCTTACCCGACTCCTCCTCCTCCCCTGACCAAAGCCCTGGGGTGTCATTTCTCACTTTACCAAGAAGGTTGGTACAAGATAACCGCAGACCAGTGGGTGCCTCAACTTGTGGAAAAGGGGCACACTCCAGAGTTCTCAGAGATGCCCCCGGTCAACTCCCCCACTGCCTTCTCACTACCCTTGGGACCACCCCACCCTCATCCAAGAGGAGATTCCAGCGCATCTGCAAAAACAGGTCACAGAACCTGTCCTGTTGGCACAAAAGGAGAAGGGTTTCTACTCTCATTTCTTCCTGGTCCCATGGAGAACAAGAGACCTCCATCCCATCCTAGACCTTAGTCACCTGAATCAGAATATAGACTACAAAAGATTCAGGATGATCACTCTACTCAGCCTTCTCCCCCTGCTTCATCAAGGGGACTGGATTTGTTCTCTGGACATGCAGGATGCTTATCTTCACATCTTGGTATTTCCACTCCACAGGAGGCTTCTCCACTTCTGCTTCCAAGGAGACTACTACCAGATTCGGGCCCTGCCATTTGGCCTGTTCTCAGCCCCACGAGTCTTTACAAAGTGCCCCACAGTAGTAGCTGTGGCCTTATGGAGGAATGGCCATTATGTCTTCCCTTACCTGGACGATTAGCTTCTGACAGCTCCTACCAGAGAGCAGCTGCTCAGAACCACAGAAGCCACTTTCTCCTTGTTCCAGGATCTGGGGCTCACCCTCAATCTCCCTAAATCCTCCCTTGACCAAGCCACAGGCTTCAGTATATCAGGGCAATCTTGGACACCACCCAAGGCAAAGCTTTTCTGCCCCATACAGGGCAGAGTGCCTTCAGGCACAGGCTTGACTGGTCTTATCCTCTTGCCAGGTCCTGGCCCGACTGTTTCTCTAACTGCTCGGACACATGGCAGTGGCCATTGCTACAGTTCTCTTGGCTTGCCTGCATATGATGGTTGCCCAGTAGAATCTTTGGGGGCAATGGGATCAGTGCATAGATGATTTGGAACAACCGGTGTCTCAAACTCTGTGCGGCAAACTTTGGCGTGATGGTTGAACCCCTCCAACCTCTCTAAGGGATCCACTTCCAGACAGAGTCGCCTTGTCACATCCTGACCACGGATGTGTCAGGCCAGGGTTGAGGTGCCCATCTGGCAAACCATCAGACTCAAGGGACCTGGTCCTCACAGGAACAGCATCTCCATATCAATGTTTTGGCGATGTGGGCGACCCTTTATGCCCTGCAAGCCTTCCAGATGA
This sequence comes from Neoceratodus forsteri, assembly GCA_016271365.2. Taxonomy (NCBI): domain Eukaryota; kingdom Metazoa; phylum Chordata; order Ceratodontiformes; family Ceratodontidae; genus Neoceratodus; species Neoceratodus forsteri. Next base: position 60,050,787 of record CM028129.1, read on the forward strand.
ACCTGCTCCTGGGCCTTCTTTTGATCCAGATGGACAATATGTCAGTGGTCCTTTACATAAACAAGCAGGGAGGAATGCACCCTTACCTCCTCTGCAGGAGGCCATGGAGAATCTGGGATTGGGTCATACAGCATCATCTGGACCTAACCGCTGTGCATGTTTCAGGCATTCAGAATATCTTGGCTGACAGCTTAAGCCAGTCCTGATCCAAGGCACATGAATGGAAACTTCTTCCTCTGTATTCAAGACCTTTTGACAGGTGGGGCCATCTGAGCTGGATCTCTTTGCATCCCCATTCAATGCAAAATTGCCCAGTTTCTGCTCACTAAATCCAGGGCCTGGTGTTTTCTGGCGAGACACGTTGTCCTCTCTTGGACAGGATGCTTCTGTATGCCCTCCTCCCTTTCCATTACTACAGAGAGTTCTTCTCAGCTGCAGTCAGAAGGGGCATATGATTCTGATAGTCCCATACTGGCCGTGCAGATATGGTTTCCACTCTCCAACAACTAGCAGTGGAACCTCCAATCCTCTGCCCCTGTGCTCAGATTTGCTTTCCCAGGAGCAGGGCACTCTGGTCCACCCGGACCTCAAGTCTCCACATCTTCATGCATGGCTCTTACAGACTAAGCAGTTGTCCGATTTGGGATTCCCCCAGGTGGCAGATGTCCTAGTGGCAGCTAGGAAGCCCTCCATTAGAGCCACTTATGCTATGAAGTGGAAGCGGTTCTGTATCTGGGCCACCGCTCATCACCTAGACCCCTTCACCTCTCCAGTGAATGTAGGTCTAGAGTACATCCTTTCCCTGTCAGATTCAGGTCTCACTTACTTTCCAATTAAGGTGTGCTTATCTGCCATCTCTGCGTACCATGCACCTATGGAAGGCAAGACTCTTGTCCAGCTGGATCTTTCTCACACCTTCTTGCGGGCATACTGCATCTGAAGCCTCCCATCAGGGACCCTGTCCCTCCATGGGACCTTTATTTATTTTAGAAGCTTACTTTTGCCTCCCTTTGAGCCTGTCGCAAGCTGTGAGCTCCACTTTCTGTCGTGAAAAGCATTGTTTTTAGTTGATATTACTTCTGCTCAAAGCTAAGGATTTCTGAGCTTCAGGCTATGATGTGTAAAGAGCCTTATTTGGTTTTCCACAAGGATAGGGTGTCCTTGCAGACAATCCTAAGTTTTTGCCTAAGGTGGTGTTGAGTTTACACTGAATCAAGACATTCAGTCATGTCTATTTCCCAAGTATTCCAGTCAAGGGAGGCCTTACTTCATACTCTGGATGTCTACTGGGTGCTTCGCTACTACTTGGATTGCACCCAGACTACTAGAAAGTCTGATCAGTTGTTTGTTTCCTTCGTCCCTAACTGAGCTACAGCAGGTTATGGTTAGCCAATTGCATTGTTTATTGTTACAATAAGTATGACAAGCCTTTACCAGGTTTGGTTAAAGGCCATTCTACCAGGGAAGTGGATGCTTCCTTTGTGTCTCTCATGAATGTGTCTGCTGCTATTTGTGCAGCTGCCACTTGGAGCTGTGTCCATACTTTCATTTGCCATTACAGTCTGGACATTACCTCTAGGCAGAGGCAGGTTCTGGACTTGCAGTCCTGCAAAGCCTCCTCTTTGAGGTTTTTCTTATTCTGCTCTCTGCCTCCTCCCAGCTGACCGGGGCAGTCTTTTACTACTTGGGACTCAGTCCTAATGGTGTTGCCTGCTGCAAGAGCCCCTTGAAGTGAGATAGTACAGTTACGTAAGAACGCACCATAACAGTAGCTCTTCCAGCAGAGCTCTTGCAGCAGGCGATGCCTTATCTCCCTCCATCCTCCAGGTAGTTACTTCTCCAGCTCTGATTCCTCGCTTTCCTCAGTGTAGGGGAACCTCCTCAGGTCTCCAATTTCTGTGTGTGCTGGGGTCTACGGTGGGAGAACTGAAGTGGAGCTGGGGGACCGCCCCTTTTATAGGTAGATGTTGGGGTCGGATGACATCAGGGGCAGTCCCCCATTAATAACCGCTAGCTAGATGTTTTCCATGGGGTCTGGGTGCCTGCCAGCTTCAGTCCTAGTGGTGCTGCCCACTGCAAGAGCTCCTCTCAAAGATCTACTGTTACAGTAAGTTCTTATGAGCTGTTTTTCTATGTAACCTTTTCACATCGCCAGCTGCTGTATGCCAGAACTGTGAACGTCCCCTTGCATGCTGAAACGTCAAGGGCTGGTCATCACACATGAACAGTGTTAGGTAGCTAAGGAATTCCCTAGGTCACTTGCTTTCTTTCCACCAAGCCAACACCTCCCAAAAGTTAAACCAAGACGTTAAGGGGACTGCCACACATACATGGATCTTAAGTCCAGTGTTTGTTTACTGGCTCTACCAGTTCTCCAGGCTCTTCCAGAGGCCTACAGCAACAGTTTGGAGAGGTTTCATGATTTTCAGATTCATCCTGTTCTTCACTGAGGTCCATGGTGACAGTGGGGAGGCTCTTTAAGCTCCAGTTCTTCAGATGCTACTGTTTGGTCAGGTTCTTTCCTGGAATCCATGGTGATGGCCCAGAGGCTGTGTGGATTTGGCAAGTTCTAAAGGTTCTTTCCCGAGATCCACGGGGATAGCCCCGAGGCTCTTTTATTTTTGTTTTGTTTAGTTCAATATACTTTATTAAGATTTTTAACAAACAAATAAACCACAACACATAAAACCAAACACAGAAAACCATCAAAAGATACAACAGTACATCAAAAGATGCAACAGTACAGTACTTGGATGTCTGGAGAAAAATACATCAAGATAAACACCTCCCTAACCCGCCCACTACCCAACCCATCCATTCATCTGGCCCAACTTCCCAAGAGAATCCACGACAGAAAAGGCACTACTGCCAAGGCACCAATAAAAGGTGCTCCCAACAAAGAATGGGTAAACAAAGAGAACAATCAAGAGGGACCGAGGAGACTCTGAGAGAGATAAGGGTGTACAGAGAATCCCAAATATTGGAGTAGGCCTGAAGTCTCTTTCATAGATGTAACCCCTAGGTGGCGCCACCTCAAAGAATACTACCTCTGCCTGCATAACTAAGTACAGGTTGAGGGGCCCGAGTTCCAGAAGCGGGTGCCTCCACTCGGAGGACAGAGTCAATGACTACATTATTGCCTCACTCTGGATATTTACCCTATCTCTTTCACTTGCAGGGGATGTTGAGACTAATCCTGGCCCTCCACAGGCATCTAATCACACACAGGCTCTCCCTGCTCACTGTCTGCCACAAACAGATGGTCTCACCTTTGCTCACATCAACACCAGGAGCCTTCTTGTAAATCTCCCCGACCTGGAAGCATGGATCAGGGTAAACAGCCCTGATATCTTAGCCATCTCTGAAACTTGGCTTAAACCCTCAGTTACAGATTCTCAATGTTCCTTTCATGGATATAAAATGCTTCAGGTGGATCGCACTGGTGCAAAAAGAGGCGGTGGCCTGGCGCTGTACCACAAATCTCACCTCAACGTCATCTTAATGTATGACCCCCCGCTGTCTACCTGTGAGATCCTTCATTCTCTACTTCTGCTTGGAGGAGTTAAAAAAAATCCATATTTTCTGCATATATATTCCTCCCAGGAACTCCAGGCTAGGGCTTAGTGAATTCGTTGATTATTTGATATCAGTCACAGGGAAAAGTGACATCATCTGTTTTGGTGATTTCAATCTAGACTGGGCAGGACCTAGCTTCTCTCACCTATCCTCCATGGTTAGCAAGGCCAGCCTCTCAGATTATTCAGGAATCCACTAGGATCTCCCATGGGGGCTGTCTGCACACCTACTTGATTGGATCTCACGAATAGGAAGGAATTCATAACCTCAGCAGGAGTACTCCCGGACACCATTAGTGATCATTATCCAGTTTATGGTATATGGGATATCTCCTCCCTCCTTCCCTTCAAAAGTGGTAACCTTCTCCAACCTCTCCCACCTTAATGTCGAGGCCTTCACTCATGATCTTGTCCTAATTAACTGGTCTCCTCTCTACTATACTGAGGACATTAACTTTGCCACAGGCTATTTCAACTCTGCACTACTCACGCTGCAAAACAAACACAACCCAGTCACCACACGTAGGGTAAAAGGGAAGGTTACCAAATGGCTCATGCATCCCCTTCTTCAACTACTGAAGCGTAGGGATAAACTGTGGTCTGCATGGAAGATCTCACATCTACGGACAGACTTTGAAGTCTATAGAGCCGCACGCAACAACTGTAAAAAGGAATTATGCCTGGCAAAAAGTTCTTATTACAGGAATCTCCTTATGACCTCTGCCTCCACTCCTAAAAGGTACTGGTCCCAAATCAAGGAAATTATTGGAAACCACAAGCCTCAGACACCTACTGATATGTACATAAAGAATACACACTGTAACCATTCGCTCACCATTGCCAATGCTTTTAACTCCCTCTTTTCCTCGCTACCTTCTCCCTCATCCGCTGGGCTTCAAAAAGCCCGGCGAGCTGCCTCTTCCAACACCCCCACTCCCTCTACCCTGGAGCTGCCTCCGGTCTCATACCATGAAGTACTAAAACTTCTCAAAACCATACCGGCTCATGGCGGCCCAGGCCCTGATGGTATCCATCCTGGGATACTTCGACAGTTTTCTACCTGGCTTGCTAGGCCCATTACCAGGCTTTTCAACCTATCTATCAGCACTTCCTCAGTCTCCCTGGTCTGAAAAATGGCTAGAACAATTCCCATTTTTAAGAAGGGAGATGATAAACAACTGTCCAACTACCGCCCCATCTCTCTTCTCCCCACTCTCAGAAAGCTTATCGAGAAATTAGTCTATTGACAGCTCTCGGAGCAACTTACCAAGTTCAAACTCCAATCCCCTTGTCAACATGACTTTAGGGCGGGGCACAGTACCACCACTGCTCTGACCCAACTAACCAGTGATGTCAAAGATTATATGGAAAAGGGCTTACTCACTGGTGTGGTTTTCATCGACCTGTCCAAAGCATTTGATATGGTTGATCACCCACTTCTGCTGATGAAGCTACAAACCTTAGGAGCCACTGACTCACCCTATCCTGGTCCTGGATAACCGCACCCAGGCTGTTGCTTTTCATAAAGCTCTCTCTCCCCCATACCTATCACCCACGGTGTTCCACAGGGGTCCATACTTGGTCCTCTCTCTTTTCTCTATTCATTAGTGATACTCCCAGTCCTCCTCTTAACAGTAGCATGCTCATGTATGCTGATGACCTGGTTCTTTATTCCTCATCTAAATCAATTGATGACATCAACCACAAACTATCACATGACTTTCAATCCCTGCAATTATGGCTCTGGACAACCACCAAATCCTAAACACAGGCAAAACACAGGCTATGCTTTTGGATCCTCAAAGAAATTTCCCTCTGAAGCTCCTAAGCTCCTGGTTCACTGCAGTGATGGAACCTCGGTCACTAACACCTCTTCTTTCAAATATCTCGGGGTTACACTCGACCCTGCTCTTGATTTTACAGCCCATGTCAACGAGGTCTGTCGGGCTGTTAATGCAAAAATTGGTGCTGCCTACTGTGTTCGCCACTCCCTCACGCCATCAGCCAGACTAACAGTAGCTAGAGGAGTACTTCTTCCGCAGCTCCTATATGCACTTCCAGTTCTTTACCCTGCCTCTGCCAGTGTGCTCTGCAAATGGGACACTTCCTACAACAATATCTGTAGGTTCGCCTTATCTGCCCCCTTGCCTAACTCATCACTGCCTACTCTACTCCTGCCTAAACTGGCTGTCACCTCAGGGCCTCCCGGCTTACTCCCTAGGGTGTCTTATTGACTCACTTACTAGACCACCTCATCCGGACTCTGGCTGACCTGCTTATCCCAGTCTCTCATTCCCGCAGCCTTAGGTCCTCTTCCATCCCAATGCTCTCTCTTAGACCCTGTGCTACAAAAATGGGTGAACAGGCATTCTCCAATTTTGCTCCTAAGTTCTGGGACTCACTACCCTTGCAGGTTAAAAATTCCACCTCCTGCCATGTTTTTTAAGATCTCACTGTTCTCTCACCTCTACACCCTTGGAAACTGCAAATGCACCTAAACTTAACTACCACTAGGTCTCCTGGCTGGGAATTGACCTATTGATAAAATGTACTCTAACCTGTATTATATTGTATGCACTATGTTGTTGTTTTTAGTTATGAATTTGTACAACTGTGCTTATTTGTATTCCGTCTTGTACTCTCCCGGGTCGTACCTGAAAATAGGCAGGATTATTGTCTAGTGCACTTACCTGGTTACCAAAACTAATAAATAAATAAATGGTAGCGTAGCTGCAGTGGGTACAGCCTCCAGGACACTGTCACCCCCTCTTTCCCTCTAGTGGTCTAGACAGTTCACTGAATACACAATTGCAATTAACACCTGAATACAGCTTCAACCCCACACTGGTTGCACTTACCACCAGGGCTGGTTCAGCTGGCTCGGCCCTGGAGACCCTCTGTAAAATAAGGTTTAGCTCAACCACCAACAGTATTACAATGCTGTCTGTACAGAGATACACCACAACCAGTTTAGTGCAAAAGATTCCGATCTGATTTATTTAGGGGTAGGAACAAGGAAGGGCGTAATCTGGTGCTTGATTCTAGTTCTGATTAAATCAGGTTAAGCATGCATGATTCTAAGAGTCCCTCTATCACAGTCACACACACTCTGGGTACCCAGTTGGATTTACAGGCTAGCCTGAAGCGTTGCCTGGGGTAGGCCGGCATTGCAGCTGTTGTTGGGGGCCCTTAGGAAGAAAACACAACATGCACTTTAACCCACAATTTGTATTCGAGCTGGAGGGCTCAGTTCTGACAATCAAAACAATTAAATCAGATGACACACTTTGATTTGTTTTTGTTGCAGGAGCTACCATGTGATTTACTCATGATACTCAGACCAGGTGGCAGGATGGACGAAATGGAGACCTCAGGATGAAGTGCTGGTTAGCCAGGAGAAGCAGGGCCCCACAAAGCACCGTGGTGTCATTCCTGTTCGATGGCGTTGAGCGAGGAGCTGAATCCCGGGTGGTCTCTGCTTGATCGAAACTCTGCAGCGTGAACGGCAATCAGGGCCGTGGTGTTGAGGCCCAGACAGGTTGAAGGAAATGGATTCAGTCTGGTCAGGGTTACTGGATACTGCTTCCAGTAAGCATGACACATTCGAGTAGTGGGAACCAAACTGCAACCTACTGTTTGCATTCAGCACACTAATAGCAAAGGCAAAGAAATACCATCGGATGACAATCCAGTTGCAATACATAGGATTTTCTCCGCAAACTGTACGCCTATGGTCGTGGTGGAAATCCTGACAGACAGTCTGCATAACAATAAGTCTTGGTCCTCTTCAGGACAAATTAGTCACAATTCAGGAAGAAACTCACAAGTTCAGATAAAGTCCGATTCTATGCTTAAGGTTTCTTCACTTGGGAAGATGGCAGCGGCGACTAGACACAGCCTTCCCGCCGATTTTCCCCTGCACTCGTCAGGAGCAGCTGCTCGAAATACCTAAGCTCCTCTCACTCTCAACTCCTACTACAGACTGACTCACTGCTGCAGGCAGTATGGGACTTTCCCAGTGATCCAAAAGGTTCGGTTGGTTGATCCATTGGTCTGTCACACATAGAGATCCCCCTCCAAGTCCATTTAGGCACCAAAGGGTGAAAACTACAATTCCTACTGAAATTCACTCCCACAAGACCCCTGGGGCAGGCTCCATTTTAGGGCCCCCAAGGGTACTGATTGGTGCATACTATAATAATAATTCTTTATTTTTACCACACCTTTCTAGAACCAAGGCACCTTAGAGCAAACTTCATATAAAAACAATAAAATAAACACAAATACAATAAATACTGAGCTCATAAAATACAGTAAGATATCATCATCAGGATATGCCAACAACCACAAATGGGTCTTTAAGGCCTGTTTAAATTCCTCCACGGACGCACACTCCTGAAGCGGACAGGGTAGAGAATTCCAAAGAGTTGGGGCTGCGTACATAAAAGCATGGGCCCCCAAAGATTTTAAGGAAACCCTTGGAATCTCTAGCAACCCCTCGTCCACCGAGCGGAGCAATCGCCTAGGGCAGTAAGGTACCAGGAGCTCTTTCAGGTAGTCCGGGCCCAGTCCCTGAAGGGCTTTATAAGTCAGAAGAACGACTTTAAAGGTGATCTGCCACTGTATTGGCAGCCAGTGCAGTTCGCGCAGCACCGGAGAAATATGACAGGTACATGGAGTGCCTGTCACTAACTAGGCTGCAGCGTTCTGCACAAGCTGTAAGCGGCGGATATCAACCCCTGGTAGCCCTAGATACAGGGAGTTGCAATAGTCAAGGCGCAAGGTCACAAAGGCATGGACCAATATAGGCAGATCACCAGACAGAAATAGGTGCTTAATCCTGGAGATGTTCCTCAGATGGTAAAAGGATGATTTGACGACTGCCGACACCTACAATCGCAGTGTCAGCCCATCATCAAAATAACCCCAGATTCCATGACCCATTCAGAGGTAGGGAGCCTGAGCCACCCAGAAAAGTCCTGAAGGCAAACCAGCTCCCATCCCTCTATCCGGCGACCCTGGTCCACAACTATCACCTCCGTTTCTCAGAGTTCAACCTCAGCCAGCTCGAATTCATCCAGTTCTGGATTTCAGTGAGGCAGTTGTTAAATACCAAGAAAGCTCTATCCTGGTTGGACGCAAAAGATAGGTAGAGCTAGGTATCATCAGCATAGTAGTGAAACCTCAGCCCATGCTTTCACAATGTCTCCAGGGCAGCATGTACACTGCGAACAACATCGGGGACAACACCGAACCCTGGAGGTACCCCACATGACAGAGAGACTGGACCAGAGGAATTAATCCCCAACACCACCCTCTGAGTTCTGCCAGAGAGGAAAGATGAAAACCACCAGAGGACTGTACCAGACAGGCTCGTAGATGAACCTCAGACATTTGAGAAGTGCCCCATGGTCCACAGTGTCAAATGCTGAGGAGAGATCGAGAAGAACCAATTTGGAACAGCTCTTTCTATCTCTTTCTATCTCTTGCCATCAAGAGATCATTGAGCACCCGAACCAGCGCGGTCTCGTTACTACGTCTAAAGCTACCAATAGTCCCTATTTTCCCAGGACAGTCCCTATTTTAGGCAGCATGTCCCAGTGTCCCCACAATTTTTGCAAAATGTCACTTTTGTCCTGGTTTTTGCTTATGTGTCCCAGTTTTGTCCTTTTTTTTTTTGCTCACTACTAATCCATGAGTGACAGTTATTTCAGCACCACTGTGGCACTACTCAGGCTGGACAGCAGTTTACAACTTCAACCCTTGTGCCTGTGTTGTACCGCAAGCACATCAGTTAGAGCACAGTAAAGCATGTTCTTTCCTGTTAGATTAGACTGGGTAGTAGTCCAAACAAGCACATGTGGACGTCTGCCAGCCAGTAGCTGAGAGGGACTCCAGACAGAGAAGAGACCGGCAGCAGTGAACTAAGGTACCCGAACCTGATCAGCTGTAGGGAAGTGTGTGAAAATAATCTGGTGTGGTGATGGGAGTCACTAAAGTGAAGTTTGCTCAGCAAATGAGGTGAGTGTAAGCGGGTTGGATGGGACTGTCAGGAGGAGCAATACATGCAGCTCGAATGTCAGATCACAATTTAACGCAGGTTTGCTTATAATGAACTTCCTGTACATCATGATTTGGAACCTGCTGCAGCAGAATGATGTATTGTTTTAATCTGGATGTTTGCTTCTGGTGTTACTGTGGGGCAGCATGGCCAGAGCAAGCAGCAAAATGTAAGTGATTGTGTGCGGCATTGTCTGCGGCAGCGCCAGTGGGAGTGACACAGTGTGGGGGGTGGTCATGGTCAGGATGGACCGTCCCAGTTTTAGGCCTTGGAAAGTTGGTAGCATTAACTATGTCTCTTTCGAAAACCAGACTGGAGTGGTTCATAGATGTCATGGATGGTCAAATGGTTCTCCAGTTATATGGCTACCACTTTCTGAATCACCTTCCCCACAAAGGGAAGGTTAGAGATTGGTCTGTAGTTGACATGGCAGTCTGGGTCCAAGGAAGCTTTCTTCTGGAGGAGCGTCACCACCGCCTCTTCCAGGGAGCTAGGAAACTCACCTGTCTCCAAGGAGCACCAGCCTATCCGTGCTAGGACCGGGCTGATAGTATCACAATACAGTACAACCCTTTATCAGGGAAGTTGGGCCCGGATCCAAACTACAGCATGCGGGGCACATACCCTGGACAATCCGCATGACATCAATGAATTCCAGCCAGTCAAAGGAACTCCAAGAGAGCCTAGAGACAGTGACCGGGCGCCGATCCACAGCTTTTCCCATGGAGGATGCAGGTTGGAGTGACGCCCTGATGTCAGCCACCTCGGCCACAAAGAAGCAAGCAAGCTCTTCACACTCTACTTGTGAAAAGGCTCTTCAAACCTGTAGGCAGGTTGGGTTGCACAGTCTGTCTACAGTTCAAAAGAGCTGAGCTGGTCGGTTCTGAACAGCCACAATCTCCCTGGACAGGAATTCAGCCTTCTTACGGGAGATTGTGGAATAGAAACATAGAAACAAAGAAACATAGAATCTGACGGCAGATAAGGACTGCTTGGCCCACCCAGTCTGCCCATTTCCCTACCTAATGGATAAGTTGCAGATCCTAGTTAACCAGCAGCCTACTTCTTCCTACCCCCACCCCCTAGAATTGCCTTATGACTGTCCCATGCATGCTTGAATTCCACCACTGTTTTTGACTCCACAACCTCCTCTGGAAGGCTGTTTCATGCATCCACAACCCTCTCTGTGAAAAAATACTTCCTTAAATTACCTCTGAGCTGCCCCATCTTCAAATTGTGCCCCTTGTTCTTGCACACCTCTTTTTTGAAAGATGCTGCCCTCTTGGACTTTGTTGATTCCTTGAGGTACTTGAAAGTTTCTATCATGTCCCCCCCTTCCTCCTTTCCTCAAGGCTATACATATTAAGCTCCTTAAGTCTCTCTTCATATGTCTTCCGGTGCAGACCCTGCACCATTTTAGTTGCCCTCCTCTGGACAGCTTCCATCCTGTCTATGTCTTTGCAGAGACTGGGTCTCCAGGACTGCATGCAGTACTCCAGATGGGGTCTCACCAGCTGTCTGTACAGAGGGATAATAACTTCCTGTTTCTACTGGTGATGCCTCTCCCTATGCATCCCAGTATCCCCCCAGCCCTCCTTGCTGCCTTCTCACATTGCTTGCCCACCTTTAGGTCATCTGATATGACTACCCCTAGGTCCTTTCCATTTTGTTGTTGTTAGTATCTCACCCCCATTGTGTACTCTTCCCTGGGTTTTTGTTTCCAGGTGCATTACCTGCACTTCTTAGCATTGAATCTAAGCTGCCATACATTTGACCATTCCTCTAACCTTGCCAAGTCCCTTCTCATCCTTTCCACCCCACCTTGTGCATCAACTCTGTTGCAGATCTTTGTGTCATCTGCAAAGAGACATACTTTTCCTTCCAGTCCTCTGCAATGTCACTTATAAAGACATTGAAGAGGACCGGTCCTAATACTGAACCCTGTGGTACCCCACTAGTAACCGCCTTTCTTCAGAGTGGACTCCATTTACTATTACTCTCTGTGTCCTATCCTCCAGCCAGTTCTTTACCCAGGCTGTCATCTTGGGACATACTCCCAGGCTGGCTAACTTATGTATTAATCTTTTGTGTGGGATTGTGTCAAATGCCTTGCTAAAGTCTAGGTAGGCCATGTCCACAGCCCCTCCCTGATCTACTACTTTGGTCACCCAGTCAAAGAAATCTATCAGATTTGTCTGGCATGACCTTCTCGCTGTGAATCCATGCTGCCTTGGGTCCTGCGCCCCTCTGGCTTCTAGAAACTCGACAATTCTTTCCTTCAGTAGTGATTCCATCATTTTCCCTATCACTGAGGTTAAACTAACAGGTCTGTAGTTTCCTGCTTCTGCCTTGCTCCCACTTTTGTGAAGGGGAATCACATCTGCCCTCCTCCAGTCCTCGGGTACCACCCCATCCTCCCACAATTTGTTAAAGAGGGTAGTCAGTGGTGTCACTAGTTCTATCATTAGTTCTTTTAGAATTCTGGGATGAATCCCATCAGGCCCCATTGCTTTGTCCACCTTCAGTTTTAAGAGTTCTTTCAGAACCCTTTCTTCTGTAAATGGGCCAGTATCAACTTCTGTATCCAGAGTATTTCTATTGTTTGTTTTAGATACCTCCCTCTTCATTTGTAAATACTGAGCAAAATATTTGTTTAGCATCTCTGCCTTTTCACAGTCACCTCTGCCCACCTCCTCCCTTTATTAAGCCTCACTACCCCCCTTGGTCTTCCTTCGCTCCCTGATGTACCTATAAAAGGTTTTATCCCCCTTCTTAACTGAGTTGGCTATCTTTTCCTCGGTTTGGGCCTTTGCTGTTCTGACTGCCTTCCCAGCTTCCTTTTTGCTTTAACTGATACAGTTCTCTGTCCTGCTCCTTCTGTGATTCCTTGTACTACCTGAATGCTTTCTTTTTCTCTTGAACCTTCACTGCCACTTCCTTTGAGAACCACAGTGGTTTCTTACATCGTTTTGTTTTGTTTATTTGCTTCACACAAAGGCTTGTTACCTCTGTGATGGCAGTTTTTATTATTCCTCATTGTTCTTCTACCCCTCCTTCCTGCCCATTTGCTAGTGCATTCCTTAGGCACTCACCCATTTTGGCAAAGTCAGCCCTCCTAAAGTCCAGTACTTTTGCCTTTGTATGGCTTGACTCTATTGCTGTTTTTATTGTGAACCATACTGTTCGATGGACGTTAGTTCCCAGATGGCTACCCACCTCTACATCTGTGATCCTCTCTCCATCTCCATTTGAAAGAACCAGGTCTAAGACTGCTCCCTCTCGAGTGGGTTCCGATACTAGTTGTCTAAGGCATGCCCCTGTAGGGCATCTAGAATAACCCCACTCTTCGAAGTGGTTGCTGCAACTGCACTCCAGTTAACATCTGGCATATTCAGATCACCCATCAGCAATATCGCCCCTTTTTCTGCCATTCTAAGTATACTTTCTATCATTTCCTTGTCCATTTCCTCCCGAGAGGGGGGTCTGTATACAACCCCTGTGTGGATCATGGTGCCATTGCCTGTCTTCAAATTCACCCACAGTGCTTCTTCTCCTCCCTGTTTACCCTTTTGTTCTGTTGCTTTGATTCCTTCCCCTTATGTAAAGAGCTACTCCTCCTCCTCTTTTACCCTCCCTGTCCCTCCTGTAGATAGTGTATCCTGGTATGTTTACGTCCCAGTCATGGTTTTGTGTGTACCATGTTTCTGTGACTGCCACGATATCCAGATGTTCCTCCTCCATCAAGGCCACTAATTCAGGAAGCTTGTTACCCAGACTATGGCATTGATACTATTGCTTTCCATTTTTGATGGCTTTACCTTCTGTTGCAGCATCCCCACTGACCTTTCTACCTCGGTCTTTTTCTCATTTAGTACCCTGTTTTGTAGGAGAGGCTGGGATTTTCCTGCTGCTTATCAGTGCCTCCCTTGACTAGTTTAAAAGCTTGCCATGAAGCATTTAAACCGATTGCTTAAAGTCTTGTTCCTTCCTGGACAGATGCAGACCATCCTGCCAGTATAGGCTGGTGTCCCTCCAGGTGGAACCCCAGTCCCCAGTGAAGCCAAACCCCTGTGCTCCACACCATTTTTCAACCATTCATTAAACTGCACGGTGCAAAGTACCGCCTCACCCATGCCATTGACAGGCAGCACCTCTGAGAAGGATACTGTATGTGCTACTTGTCTTAGGCCCTCCCAACTCTACAAAGTCCTCCTGCACTGCTCTAATCTCATGATGAGCCAAGTCATTTGTCCCTAGGTGGATAATGACATCCAGATCAGACTCCGTGCAGCTGTTCTCGTGATCCTGAGGATGCGCTTCCTGTCCCTCCAAGCCATGGCACCAGGCAGGCACCTTACTTCAGTCTTCCCTGCTACCCCCAGTTCTATCCCCCTAATAATTGAGTCTCCCACCAGGAGCTGCTTCCTTTCCCTGTGGTGTCCTCTGCCTCCTTCCTGTGGGCCTCCCTTGTGACAGTTGTCCTCAGCCTCCTTAGTCTCCTCTGCGGGTGGATCCATAGGGGAACTATGCTCCCCCAGAATGGTGTATGCATTGTGGAGTGGAACAACTGACTGGGTGTGCCTCTGTTCCACCATCCTCACCCTCCCTGAGCCCACTGTGGTCCAACTGCTGTGCTTTCTTCACAACCTCTGAGGTAGTGGTGTTGGCTCTGGTGCTCCCTGGATGGGGAAGGTTCCCTTCCTACTTTCCAGTGTGGCCTGGGGGAAGGTTCCCTTACTACTGTCTAGTGTGGCCTGAAGACGGGCAACTTCCTCCCTCAGGGCAGAGAGTTGTCTACAAATAGGGCAGCATCTCAGACTCCAGAAAGACTCCCAGAAGACTGCTGCCCCACAGCCATTACATTGCACTACTCCCCACATGTTTATCTACTTTGTGTGTGTGTGTGTGTGTGTGTGAGATTGGTTTGTAATATAGAAATATATATATATATTATAGAATGTGTATGCTTATATTGTCAGTGCAGTGTGCTAGAGAGGATATGACAGTGATATGCACTTGCACTTTAAGGAAATGATGTCAGAACCCCAGGTACAAAGGAACTATTTCCAGGGGTGGGTGGGGTGGGCAGGGTTGGGCTAAACTGTGCCCCTCACAAAACAATCAGCTAAAAGCTCTGACCCACCGCGATGGATGAGTGCCTTCCTGTCAGCAAGATGCCCTGCACAACAATTTGACAGAGAAAATACCCTGCTAATCAAACAGAGAAAATCCAGACATCCAAGTCAGACACAGGTAAACCTCCCAGCCCCAAAACAGCCTGGTGATTTGTGCTCTGAAAGAAGTCAGCCCAAAATAATTCAGTGTGCACCAGGACAGACACAGTAAACAGTATTCTGTCCTCAGGGTTTAAACTTTTCCTGCACTGAAAATCTTAACAATTGTAACAAAAGTAAAGCAAGATCCACCTCCCTCTGTTGCTTCAAAGACTGTCTTTCCTGATAATTCTAAGTTCCTTATTTCACCTTTCAGTTAGAAGCAGCCTCCACCTGCAGAATATCTGCTACAAACCAAAGACAATTGTAAGGTTCGCCTGCCTCCGTTGTGAGCACAACTCACTTTCCTGCAAATCCTACGTTCAGTATTGCAGCTTCCAGCTAGAGGTAGCTTCACCTGAAGAATATAGACTTGATAATGTTCCATCAGTCTAAGATGGTCGGCATCAAGGGCGGATCTCCCCTAGCAACGCTCTAATCTTTGTCCTTGTTGACACATCTCCCTCAAGGTCCCATCAAACCATGGGGACCGAGGGCTAAGGGGAGAGGACAAACACAGACAGGAGCAATGATATCCAGAGCCATGATGGTGATGTAAACAGAAAGAGTCCATGCTGCAAGGAAGGCAGGTTAGACAAACTATGATATCATTATCATTAAAGCAGATAAACAGCAAACATTTACATTTCTTGATAGGGCTTTCTCTGTGCAAATAGCAATTGTAGAAGGAAGCAAGCACACAGCAGCCCAGGCAGGACTCGAGCCTAGGAACACTCGGCCCCTACCTGGATTTATTATTTCCTATGACAATAGCACTTCTTAAAGTGGCAGACATGAAGGCTAACAGGACAGTCACATGTAAATGATTAGTAAATGACTCAGACACAGGACACCAGCCTGGCAGAGGGCATTAGTCAAGCCAAGAAAGATATTTTAGGCACCCTTATTTGTAGGGGGGTTACATAGGGGCAATATGTTTCTCCAACATAAGGGCCAATAAGAGCTTATGATTCCATTCCACAAAAGAGGGAGGAGCTGCCTCCTTCCAATTCTGGAGTATTACATGCTTAGCCATTGTGGCCACCGGAGACAAATGGGCCTTCCTTATCCTTGGAATGCCAGGAGGAAAGCTACCCAAGAAACAACTTGAAGACATAAAAAGGTCATCCACCACTAAAAGAGGATACAAAGCTTGCTGAATGGACCTCCAGAAAGGCTGGATCTTAAAACACTCCCACAAAATATTATAAAGAATGTCATCAGCCTCAAGGCAACGAGAGCAAGTTGGAGAGGGTAGCTTACCCTTCCTAAACAATTTTTGGGGAATAAAATACAAATTTTGCAGATATTAAATTGTAGAAGCAGTCACTGATCCTGCTTAATATATCTGTAAAGATTTAACCAAAGAGCATGCCAATAAACTCAGAGGCTCTTCAAGTCCTTCAGTTTACCTGTGGAATTACAAAACATTGTTTGGTTCTTTTCCTGGGGTCCACTGATGCCCAGAGGTTCCAATTTTTTGCCCTTGGCAATTCTCAGTTTAGTAAGCTGGCCAACAAAAGCCAGTGATAACACATTCTTTCTTACTCAGATTCCTTGATAGGACGTTCTATGGCCCCAGCTATGTGCACATGAGCACTGGTGTTTCTAATGTTTGAGTTCTTACTCTAATTTTAAAGCAAATATTTAAGAGTATTTAAACTATTATTTTAGAATATTTTAGAGACAGTATTTAAATAGGTTATAGAGAATATTTTTTTTCCTAAAAGTTTTATCCTCAAGGGTCAGACCGGCAGCTATTCAGCCTTGTCCCTGGTCACCTTCAGCTATCCCTTACCTCTCTTCACAGGTCCTGGACTAGTCCCCCCATGGATTCCCCCCCCAAAGGCGGGGCCGGGGGGGCCACACTTCTCACCCATGGAGACTCACCCAGAATTACCCATGGAGCTGGAAGTGGTAGGGCGGGTTTCCATGCTTTGGGCTAGGCTTCACGGAGCCAGGGTCCACCATTTTCTTCCTGTTTTCTCCCTGATGTCCCAGCACTGCAGTGGCATGAAGGATAGGTGCATACGGAGGTGCAAATGCATTCCCAGAACCATAGCCCCTTCCACCCCGCCCCAACTCTCGTCAGCCTCTCGGACATCTGCTCTACCAACAGGTCTCCACCTGAAGGCAGCCAAGAGCTGGGATGGTTTACCACCCCAATCCAGGAGAAAGCTGCCAGCCAGACACTCAGTCCTCTCCCAGCCCCCCTCCCAGCGACTCGAGCTCGTTCCTGAACTCAGTTTGCCTCTGCAACGAGAGAGATGAGATGCTGACAGTGCGTCAACCCTCTGCACCACTGGGCTAGCATGAATTTAGAGTGTGTTTAAATCTGTTGTAAGTGTAGAGTTTTTAAGCGATCATTGAGTGTTCAGCTGGTGTGCCACATTGTATTTGACCTTCGTCTCCTGTTCCAGACTTCTGTGGTGGCATTGCTTCAATAAACTGACCGTTTTTTATGAGTTGTGTCCGTCCCTCTGTTTTGGTGAAATTCCATTTTGTAGCTAAACAGGAAAACAGCCACTTCCCAATACAGTTTGACAAGCCACACAGCAGCCACACAGTCCCAGCTTTTCATCTAAGTTCCTGGTGTGAGACTAGAACCCATATTCTTCTGGCACCAGGCACCAGAGGCCAGTGTACTACCTATTGAGCCACAGACTGAAACTTTTATCAGCCTACTGAAAACATTCTTCATGAAAGCAGATTGTAGAAAACTGAAATAAGGGGAATACTTCTACTTACCACCACCATCAGTAGGTGTCCTTCATAACCAGCCACCGGTCCAACGTTTCGCAGGCGGAGCCGACGGACCTTCATCTCCACATTCTGTGTCCAGTACATCTGCATGAAAACACAAAACATCAGCCGTGCATTTCAGTTCTATCATCAATTCCCAAAGGACATCACATTCAGAAGTGTTGCTGTAGGCTGCACAAAGTCTCGGTTATGAGCACAAGGTAGCGTAAGGCCCAAAGGTTGGAGCACAGTGCGGGAGCGCAAAGCTTGTTCAAATAGCCCACCTACAGCATAACACAAAGAAAGGCACTAACAGATGTACTCAGGATAAAGTACAAGAGGAATGTGCCTATGATGAAACAATACACATCCAAGCAGCAAAGTCTGAGTTAGAGCACCCCAAAGGTGTCTGCGCTGTTGCCATATTGAAACATCTTTAGCAAAATGACCTCATCCTTCATGAAGGGCACTAGCAGGTCATTAGTATCCCATTATGAGGAATTCTGCATGTTCACATCAAGCCTTTGTTCCTTGGATTAAAAGAAGGCTGTGTACTTGTAGAGCAGGCCTTGGCTGTGGTCCTGGCCCTCACCCTCCTCCCTCAGATAGTCGCCCCTGGCATCAAGTGGCATCCCTTTCCTTTCACCCTCCTGGAGGCAGTATAGTAAAATGTGAGGTCCACCCCCAAGGCAGTACAGTAAAATGAAAGGTCCTACCCTCCCCTCAGTGTAAAATATATGATCGATTCCCCACCCACTCTTAATACATGCAATGATGCCCAGTGCCAGTCCAAGGAATAATGTCCAGTGACCCCTCCTAATTCTGGTATATCCAATGATGTCCAGTACCAGTATACAGCATGAAGTCTGGTGCCACCCTCCACCCCTGTCACATATCCCTGGCATCTTGTGTCAACCCACCCCAACACCCAGTCCCTGTAGTCACCTATGAGGAAGCTGCTGGCCCTCCACAACCACCCAGGGTCCCTCAACCTCCCAATCAGGTCCCAAGACAGTGGCCAGCACATACGCTCTGCTCACTTACACAGACAGCCGCAGTTTGCTGCACACAAGTAATGTATTACTGTACAAACCATATAACAATACAGTACTTATGCAACATCTTTTCACAGTCATGTAGCTTCCATGATTTTGAAAAGATATCATGAAAGTATTGTATCAATACACATGCCTGTACAGTGATATACAGTACTTATCCATAGTAGATGGCAGGCAGCTGTGGAGGTAAGTAGAGGGTATGTACCAGCAACCATCTCAGGACCAGACCACACATTTTTGCTGGTATCGTGAGTATGGTGGGGGGACCTCACATATTGCTACACTGGTACAGGAAGCGAGGGGGGAGCGACCCAACATATTATTATACAGGGTGGGCAGAACCCACAGATTATAGTACTGGCACAGGGAGCAGGGGGAATGAACCTCACAAGTCACTTTATTGGCACCAGGAGCAAGAGAGTCAGGCGGCAACCCTTGATGCCTAAGAGCAGTGGTCCAGGTACTGCGAAGGGGTGGGCACCGCACAGTTTGGGCAGATTTAAAACATGCAGGCTGGCAGCATTAATTTGCATACCACACATGCAACACTAGAGCCTGCATTCTCAGCTGACTATGGGACACAAACTAGGACTCTTGGGGATGCGGGCCCCCGCATCCTTTTGTGTAGTGGGATGCTCACCTGCCAGCCCCAAGAGTCCCCGAGACTCTCAAGCAGTACACGCCTGGGAGTCCTGAGCAGGCCATGTACTATGCAGATGCAAATTTGATAATTTTTTCCCTTTCCTCCCTTTGCTGCCTGGTGGTTTTGGCACCTTGAGAGTGGTTCACACCACCATATAGGTAGGTAGGGAGGAGGAATGAGGAGGAAAGGTATATTTATGTTGGGGCAATCAGTTCCCCCCCCCCTTGGTCACCTTGGTGCATTATGGGGACAAGAGCTGGAGGACCAAGTCAGGCTCCTCAGGAGCCATTTTGGAAAGGCATCAATGGACATAGGTGGCAAGGAGAGAAAGAACAAAGAAAAGAGAAAGAAAAAGTGTTTAAATTAAAAAAAAAAAAAACACGGTCGGACAGTCCGACTCAGTCAGCCGAGGAGAAGGAGGTGCGGGTGTATTTGTGCAGCCAGCAGGCTGCACACATTCGCTGGAGGCACCAGTGTTTTTATCACGGAAACAAGGATACATTTTTAAGATAAATTATTTAGGCAGTTAGGGCATTGTGACTATTTCTGGATGATGGTTTAGTGAGCATAGGGTTTACTGTTTTCTTTTGTGCTTTTGTGCAGGGCCAAGTCAGTGGAGTGCACTGCAGCCAGAAGAGGAGGAGGAAAGTTAAAAAGCTGGACGGAGAAGTCTCATGAGCGGCAAACAGCATGTCTCAATGAAGCCTTACTGATTATTTTTGTGCAGGAGAATCCTCCACACCAAAGGATAAGGAACAAACATCATCATCCTCGGAGTGACCTAAGCACATCTCAGGAGACAGCTTACATTGTAAATGTCGAAACTGAAAATGATCAGTCTGAACAGACTGCATCTGCTAAAAGCAACAAGAAATTAAGGTTGTGGGAGGCAGCTGGACAAAGTTATTTCCATGGCTTGTAAAGGAGGAAGTAGAGGAATATTGTTGGGAAGTGCAGTTGGTGTAAAAAGGTGGCAAAACAAGAATCCATTTGCCACAACTGGCACAAAACCAATCTGCAAGTGTCTGCTTTCTACAGACATGAAAGAAACAGAGAACATTAGCTGGTGCACACTGGAAAGAAAATAGCAGACAAACTGTCTCTGCCTGTGGCATTTGAGAAACAGATCTCTGATCCTGAGGCAAAAGATGATGGTAAAGTTGCTCAGTTAATGACAATGTACTACCTTACCAAACAAGGGCAATCACTCAACCAGTTTGAAACACTGATAGCTCTACAGGTGAGGAATGGAATCTTTTGGGCTTGCAGACTGACATTAATGGTGGTGTTTGTCATCCACAGAAACAAAATGGCTATCCAGCCTTGCAAGACAGTGGCACGATCTACTCTGGTTGGGATGCAAGATATGACATGCTTGACTCCATAAACGAAGTCCTACAGGAAGAAATCAAAGCTCACTTAGCAGGTTCTCAGTTCCTTGAGGTAACAGTGGATGAAACCACTGATGTAACCATTCACAAAAAACTGAACATTTATGTGAAGTGGGTACACAATGCACAAGCCAAAATTCATTTCATAGACTGTATTGCAATACCTGACAGGAGGGCAGACACAATTGTGAGAGAAATGTTATGTGTGTTCTGCTAATGCAGTTGACCCTATCAAGATCACACTAGCAAGTGACGGTGCCAGTGTCATGACTGGAATGCACAATAGGGTGGGAGCAAAGTTAAGACAGTAAGTTAACCCAAGGCTGATTCAGATTCATTGTATTGCCCACAGACTGGCACTGGCAGCAGGTCAAGCATGTCAGGACAACCCTGTATTCAATGAATATCAAGTAACTATCAAAAATGTGTACAGATGCTACAGCAACTCTGCAGTATGGTACAATGCCTTGTGTTTCATCCAGGAAATACTCAATGATGACAATATCAGATATCTGTCCCTAAAAGAACCTGCAAGTTTTCATTGGCTGTCACTGCATACTGCAGTTCAAGCAATTCACAGATCATACCCTGCATTTTACAAGCCCTAGAGCATGATGAACAAAAGGTGCACAAGAAGCAAAGGGCCTTCACACAAACTGAAATCAGTCTGCTTTATCTTATGCACTTTTTTCATGGATGTCTTAGATTTGATGAATAAACTGTCTGCAACAGGACGGTGTTGACATTTTGGTGGTACAGCAGCATGATAAGCGCACAGTTACTAGACTGCAGCAGTTTAAAAAGCAGAATGAGGTAGAGCTACAAAAGACATTTTGGGAACTTGACCAATGTCCTGGCATGTGGTAGGATCAAAAAGTGAATGACAAGCCAACTTCCGGTTCCGCCTCGGAGATACAGGGCCACATAGACGACTCACTCCACTTAACCCTCCGAGTTATTTTTCCCTCCATCAAGTGACCTTTGTAAATCAAGACGTCTTCAACAATGAATAGGAGGGGAAACAAGAGGAATGAGCCCCTAATGGCTCAAAAGCTGGAAAATGGTCCCGTAGATGAAGAGCAATCCGATTCTGATATCACGGACACGGATGGCATGGTTTCTCACTCAGCCTCAGCTTACCTCAAATCTACTCCAGCTTCACAGAAAACCCCCAAAGTGAAGAAGAGAGTCAAATTGGACACAGTATACAATGAACTGTGCGCATTCCACGCTGATATCAAACAGCTTTACATTGAAATGCGAGATGTTACACAACCACAGCAGAGAGCACATGACACAGAGACAGGTTACTACAAATGAGATCCAAGTGGATAACCTGAGGGTCTAGTCCAACAATTGCAAGATCACCAAGAATGTTAGAGGCTCGACAAGAGGATGCCGAGAACAGAGCAAGAAGAAAGAATATTAGGCTCTATTGTATTGCAGAAGGCTCAGAGGGAACAGATATAAAAGCATTTATTGTGAATCTGTTAAAACCTCCAGGACTTGCCGCATGATATGCAGCTGGATTTTGAGTGCATACATCGAGCTGTGGCACCTGCCCACTTCCTCAGCCAGCCCTCACTCTGTCATAGCTCGCTTTAGTAGTCACGCTGTTAAAGAACAGTTACTATTATTAGCATGGTGCAAAAACACATTTTTCATGGCCAGAAACTTTACTACCTAGATCATGACTGCACACGAAGACGATGCAACTCAGTAGAGCATACCTCCGCTGCTGCCTACATTAAAAGCTCAGGGATAAAATTTACTTCCATATCTGGCAAGATTAATAGTCCACTTACAAAATGGAAAACGGGAGTATGATACGGCAAAAGAGGCACGCGAGGCTCTCATCAAACATGACCTGGTTTTTCCAGAATGTGCAGAAATGTCTCCAATCCAGAAACCTCAACCTCAGCGATGGCAGACCCAGGGCAGAAGACGGCATACCGAGAGGGGATAGTGTCACAACCAAAGACCTGAGGCAACACCTGGTGGAATTTCACAGACCGGATGATACCAGACAGAATACCTGAGAAGCAAGAAATGCTATAAGGACGGTAATATACTAGAGGTACCCTTGTTTGAGGGGAAAAGGGGGGTTCATGATGGGGAGGGCGGAGGTGATCAGGTTGGGCTTGCTCTACCTGGGCCATAATTGTAGGCCCAACTCTAGGCCGCAAATAATGATATCAGACCCTCTAACTAACTGGGTTCCTTATGTTGCTTGTTGTGGCGACATCATGTGGCCTTTCCCCTCTAGATCCTCTTTGCATGTCCCCTGCAACCTAACCTGACTGAAAAATTGCACAGTGATAACATGGAGACTCTCACACTAATGACTTGATAAAGTGGTGATTAGAAAAGAGACTATATGCTACATTTACGCCTATGAAGCAATATTGTGGAATCGAGTGATTTACTGGCTACCTGAAATCATATTAATGCTGAGCGAGGACAAATGTTTCGTATTGGAAACTGTAATTTGTTTTTTTTTCTCTATGCTCTCTATGTTTTGTTGTTTTGTTTATATTTGCTGAGACTAAGGGACAACAAAGCATTCATTTGGTATGTTTGTTCACTGGGCCAGGGGATTCTACCTAAGCTGGTTACTTTGAAAGGAGATCTTAGATTTGGGGGGAAGGTGAGTAACTAAGGTTGAGTTCCGAGGCGCCTTTCCAGATATATTTTTCTGGACTACCCTTACTATACTCCCCCTTTTCTGTTTACTATCTATCCAATATATATTTGTTTGGACTTAAATAGTCCACAGGGGTCCCAGAGCCAGGTGAGCCCTGGATTTACCTCCTCTTCTGATTTGAAACATGATTACATCCAAATGTTTCCAGAAGTGATAGGAAATTGAATGTACTTTCAAGTTGGAAGCCTGTTTTATTAGTTGGTGGAGACAGAATGCAAACCAATGGGTTGATTATAGTGTTATTTACTATTAATAGTTATAAGTTAGCCCAGTTGGCAACTAGTTATTTAGTTGATAAAATACAACCAGTACTATAAGCAAAAGAAGATATACAGAAGGTTATGGCTGATAAAGACATAATGAAAGGTCTGAGAGATATGAAGGCAAACTGCAATTCATTTAAAGGTGAGACCACACTTGGGGAAGGGAATACATGGCCTATATTACAAAGCGGAGAGGACGATTAAGGAAAATGGGCAGAGATAGGGAGATTATATAGCCTGCTTGGGGAAAGTCTTGTTATGGGGAGACCTCCCTTAATATTATCTTTTAAATGTACCCAATTAAACGGAGAAGACTAGTTAACTTATTTAAGCAGGAGAAGCCAGATGTAATTCTACTACAGGAAACACACCTACCCCAAACTGAACATCTTAATTTTAAATCATGGGGTTTTCAGGTTGTGGTTGCCTCCTCGCATAAGTCTGGCAGGCAAAGGGGTACTGCAATACTGATACCTCGAGGGGTTCCTTTTCAACTTGAACAAGAGTTTTTGGATGGGAAGGGGAGATATGCTACAGCGGTTGGCACTTTATATGGTCACGCAGGTTACCCTAGCCTCAGGATACCCTCCCCAGGCTGTAAAATACAAGTAATGGATACATTCCTGGATGACCTTTTCCTCATGTGCGAGGTACGTGTGTCATAGGGGAGATCTCAATGTTACACTAATCCTAAATGGGATACTAGTTCTCTCTCAAACTTAGATTCACACCATTACAAAAATACCTTCAAGTATCCTCCCTAAATTGGATAAGGTGGACATCTGGCTTATTTTTCCCTCTGTCAAGGCCTATACCTACTACTCTCCAAAATGCATACATCTTCTAGATTAGCTTATCTATTTACCTCAGTAGAGCACCTAGACCTAGTCTGAGATATGACAGTGATCCTCCATCCTCTCAGACCACTCCCATTATATTTAAAATAGACTTAGTCCACCTTCAGAAGAATTCATTTCGCATTGAAATTTAATGCACCTACAGGACCCAGAATTTCTTAGGTTAATTAAGACACCTATACCCAGAATTTTAATAGAAAATGACACGGGATGTTTCTGCTGGGGTAAATGGATACTCTTTAAACTGTATTACGGGGAGATTATTAGATTTTCCACATACAAGAAAAAGCTAGGAAAAGTTATAGAAGGAACTAAACAGAGAGTTACTACAATTACAGACTAGACAATTTCAAGGAAATGCACTCAGTGATCAGATCACTGAAGTTAAATGACAATTACAGAAGTTAGCAGATCAACAGATAGAACAGCAATTGCTGTATTTGAAGCTTAGGCATCAGGAAGGGGGCCCAGAGGCGCTGGAAACCTAGCCAGACGTCCTGAGGGGCGAAGGCCCAAACAATGGTGATTAAACTAAGGGACCCATGTTCTGGTCGATGTTGTATCACCCAGGGAAATAAGACAGGTGATGGCTGTATACTACCGAACTTTTATTCTAAGGAGACCCGCTTACCCCGGCAGTTAAATACCTATTTGGCAACATTCACCTTTACCTAAGCTTTCACAAACCCAGGCAGAAGAATTACTTTGTCCTATTACACCCACTGAAATATGGGTGACCATTAAACTGACTAAATACCAAAAGCACTGGGCCTGATGGATACCCTATGGAATTCTATAGGGCATTTCATAAATTATTGATACCATCCCTTCTCTGCACATATGTTAATATTCAAATGAACAATCCCCCACCTCCTGGAAATATACAGAAATAGTGGCCATTCCCAAACCTAGAAAAATATCCTCCTTAGTAGCTTCTTATAGACCCATTTTGAAACTTAATTGTGATTATAAAATATTTATGTCAATATTGGCCAAAAGAATGGCTCTCTTGCTTCCTAACTTAATTGATGGTGATCAGGTGGGTTTATAATGAAGAGACAAGCACATGATGCAGTCAGTAGGGTGCTTCTTCTACGGAATTGCCATCATAGAAACAGATCCCCTCATCCTTCTCAGCCTTGACACCGAGAAGACGCTTGATAGGGTCTCTTGGCCTATATGTGGGCTACCCAGAACGATTTGTATTTCCAGATAAATTTACATCTCAGATTAAAGCAATGTATCAGATGTCCATGGCCTATCTCAAATTAGATGGTATGCTCTCCTCCCTTCCTTTAACTAGGGTACAAGACAAGGATGTCCTCTATCCCCTACTGTTTGCCCTCTATTTGGAGCCATTAGCAGCAAATATTAGGGCACAGGATAGAATAGCAGGAATCCCGTGGGGATGGTCACACAAATTGACACTGTTTGCAGATGATATTCTGCTGACCCTCACCTCACCAGAGACCTGGATCACAGTGGTTTGGGAACAGCTAACTATGTTTGGTAGATTGACGGATATAAGATTAATGACACCAAAACAGAAGTCTTGGCATATTCCTTTCAACCCCTAAGACCCTTAAAGCAAACTTTCCGTTCGCTGGAATAGAGTGGAGATGAGATATTTAGGTATTAAAATACCACACATTGATACATCTGGAAATGATGAATTTTGAGCCAATTACCCAACAAATTACTCTGGACCCGTCTCGTTGGACCTCACTCCCTATAGGAATTATAGCCCCGGTAGAAACAATTCAACAAACCGTGCTGCCATGTTTGCTTTTCTTTTTACAAACCCTCCCTATAGTATCATCAGATACATATTTTCAAACATGGGATAAGTTATTCTCTAGATTTATATGGAGAGGCAAGGCACCTTTAATAAGGTATAATACACTGCAATTATCAAGGGTAAAAGGAGGGCTTAACCTCCCTAATATGAGGAGATATGCTCAAGCAGCCCAGATTCGCATATCTTTACTACATGCTGCAACCCAATATAAGACATATTGGAAAGAGATTGAGGTCACGCTCAATGGATTAGAACACTTTTCCTCCTTTATTTTTGGGGAATCATTGAGAGATATACCCTTAACAAGGTTTATGCAATACACTTCAGAGTTTTTCAAGAGTTGGCAACAAATGCCGAGACATACCTTATCCCCTTCAGAATGTAGGTATCTTTCTAAGATTCCAAACCAGCAATGGGAGAAATTAGGTCTCCAACATATTTTTCAACTAGTAGGGCCTATGGGACTGTATTCTTTTGTTAAACTGCAATTGGAGCACAAACTCCCTCTAGACCAATATGGAGCATATATAAGAATCAAACAAAGCTTGGTGCCCTTTGAGGAGACTCTTTCAGAGGTAGCGGAATCTCCTTCTGCTCTAATTCAGATGGTGATACATCACTTAAGGGGGCAGATACAGGAACATATAATTGGGGCCCTGTATTCAGTGCTTAGAGAGTATAGCACTGATTCTCTGGAGTATATTAGAAATAGATGGTCCAGGGAGTTCGGTTCAGACCTGGAGAAGGATCAGTGGCAGGTTTCAACAATGATGTATTCCAAGCTTTCTTCCAACTTGTACTGAAGGGAATATGCGTGGAAAGCCAGAATAAGGTTTTTCAGAACACCTGATATAATGGCACATTTTCATGAAGGGGAACAAAATACATGTTGGAGGGAATGCGGCCAAATAAAAGCAGGGTGGGGACATATAATAAGGTCATGCCCACTGATAAGGGGCTATTGGCAATAAGTTACAAAAGAATTAAATGCAATATATGAGAGACCAGAGGTGCTCAGCCAGATTTTTTATACTGACAGCAACCCCACCTAGTGGAATACAAATTCCAAAATGCTGTACAAAATGTTGACACTTCTCTTACTTGCAGCTAAGAAAAATAATTATGAGACTTTTGCTTTCCACGCTGGTCCCAACCAAGGAAGCTTGGAGAAAACAAATTGAAAAGAATTTCAGCCAGAATCAATAATAAGACTAATAATTTTGATAATCTATGGAAAAATGGACCCTATATCAATTAAATGATTATCCAGAATTGCACTTTGAATCTACATTATAAAGACTGGAATATTATAGGTTACAGGGAGGAAAGGGGAAGGGCAAAGTACATTAGAAGGTATATTACAAGATTGGACCCTATTTAAGCAGTTAACTGGCCATGTAGACCACATTATCCCCTTTGGAGATATGTCCCAATCATTATGTCTATGTCCATATTTATACTTATATTTATCTCTCAGATGGAATTTAGAGTATAACCTACGCATGTACCTGTTATGGAATCTGAATTCAACTGACTGTTATAACCACAGCCTTGTTATTTTAACCATGGATGTATTTGGGTACTGTATACAGCTATGCATAATCTTCTTAAAATCAATAAAAAATAAAGAAAAAAAAAAAGAAAAGTGAATGACAAGCAATCACTGCTAATGCAGTTCCAGATGGCATCTCAGGGATATCTGACATAACTCATTGAAAACATTCCCACAAGATATGCACTTCTTTTTCACTGATGTCTTAGATGTTGGTGAATAAATTGGACTTGATTCTAGTACACTTACACCTGGCATAACAGCAGTTGCGCCAAGTAGAATGGCGTATGTGAAACTTACGCCAGCAGTTGCGACATGCGCTACTCCTACAATGTGGCCTGCAACATGGCGCGAGACCACTTGTGCTGAACAGCTGTTATGCTGAAGAGTTGCATTCATAAACCCCGCGACATGGCACTAGGGGTTTATGGCAGCAGTTGCAGAAGGGCAATGTCAAAGTCCCCAAAGTCGGATTCTACAAAACCCCCCAGAGGAGAACCGGCCACGTAAGTTACACCAGCATTTAGCTGGTGTAACTCACGGACGCCCCCTGGGAGTCCTGTAGACCCACCTGCAGTCCAGTAGGCACACCACAGTTGCCCACCCCCCATGCCCAGCATACCCCAGTGGGTTCCCCTGCCCACGATGTGTCCATTATGTGCCACGCAGGGCTGTCCACAAAAACTGCCCCCGAAGTTAACAGTAAGAACCCCGCAGGGCTGCCCACACCCCTGCCCCCATGTCCATCAAGAACTGGTACTTCAGGGCTGGTCACACCATCCACCCCGAATCCCCATTGTGAAATGCCCTGCAGGGTGGCACTGTGATCTCCCCACCCGTGCCCTGACCCAGAGTCGCCCGCTGCAATTGCGGCATACACCCAGACACTTTATGGCTCTTGAGTTGATCAGCAAAAACCAGGCAAACAGCGCGGTCAAAGGTAAAGCTGAAAGCAGATGTTCATAAGCTCCTCTTTGCACATCTGGTAGTGATGCATAACTTTGTGCAGTGAGGATCATTTCAGTGACAATCAACTGCTATTATAGTGGCACGGTAGCTCCACTATTATTTGGGTCGAGTATGCATTATGTTAATATATAAACTAAAGAAATGTTCCAACCAAAAACAATGCTGCAGAATATATATTACCTTACATGAAATCCAAAAACCTGATGAACAGAGTGCAAAAAGTGCCGTTAAAGCCCTGTGCCTATTTGTGGTGTGGTTTCTCTGTTTACAAGTCCTGAAATTATAAATTTGCATGAGCTGCATACTTCGGTATAACAATTTTAAAAAATATTAGCGAATTAAAAACCCAAAGTTCCAATTCGACTAGGCAGTAGTACATTTAATATTCCTTGGCGGTGGTAGGTGTCTGGAATGATATGATGTGGTCATCTAATATTACTCTTTAGTGAGGACACACATGAGAACAAATCATGTATCAATATAATTTCAGATTACTGTACAACTCCATTAATTTAAGTGAGACCATAACATTAAGCACACACTGATCAAAACATTACCTTAAAGTGCAACTAATGCAAACGATGCACAAAATCCAGTTGAAGCTATAACGTAATCATGAGAGAACAAGCAAAGGAGAACAACATTACAAGTACAACACAACCTAGTGAGGATCAACTCCACAGTGGTGACTGAAATACATTAGAATTTAAATCTGGACTCCCATTTAAGTACTGTGAAGCTCCTACAGGACTCAGTCGATGGCTGGCCGTGGAGGTGAGAGGTGGGCTGTGCCAATCGCTGGCTGGGGACGGGTGGGGTGCTGGGTGGACTGGCACGGCTGGCTGGGGGTGGGAGGCCACTAGACTACCAAGAAGTGTCTGGGTGTCTGCTGCAATTGTGGCAAGTGACTCGGGATCAGGGCACGGGTGGGGGGGAATCACAGCGATGCCTCTGGGGTGTTTTGCAATAGGGATTTGGGGATCGGATGGTGTAGCCAGCCCTGTGGGGCAGTTTTCTTGGATATGGGGTGGATGGTGTGGCCAGCCCTGGGGGCAGTTCTTGTTGGATACAGGGGTGGATGGTGTAGCCAGCCCTGCGGGGCAGTTATTGTGGTATTCAGGGGGAAGGGGTGTGGGCAGCCCAGCGGGGCAGTTATTGTGGTATTCGGGGGCCAGGGGTGAGGGCAGCCCTGCGGGGCACCTATTGTGGCTGGCTGGGCATGGGGGGCACTTGAGACCTGCGTTGCGGCTTGCGACATGCTCGCCAGGTGTGCCCGCTGTTCCGTGTACCTAGCCACATGTTGCAAGTCACAGGACTTTGCTGGAGACCCTGCCCTTCTAGAATGGGCGGCGAGGGTCATGTCAGAATTGCGGGTTGGCACAAGTCACGTTTGGTGGCAACTTGCGCAACCTTCTAGAATCGGGCCCACTGTCTTTAATCATGCAACAGGACAGTGTTGACATTTTGGTGGCCAGCAGCATGATAAGTGCCACAGTTACTAGACTGCAATAGTTTAAAGAGCAGAATGGGGTAGGCTACAAAGACATTTCCGAACTCGACCGATGTCCTGGCATGTAGTAGAATCAAACGTGAATGACAAGCCATCACTGTGAATGCAGTTCCAGATGGCATCTCAGGATATCTGACATAACTCATTGAAAACATTCCACAAGATTTGAGACAACTTCAATGCAGCTGCTGCATAACTTAAATGTTCTTCTAAATCCAAAGTGCCTCCCAGATGACTCTAACACAATGGACCATGGACTGCAGGAACTCAAGGATGTTTGCACTTATTTCCAAGAAACAACCTTCAAAAAGAAAGTGCCAGCACTTATTGACCAAGATAGGGCTGAGAAAGATTACAGACAATTCAAACTTGTTCTGAAATCTAAAAGGACTGGACTTTGCTCAGTAGTATCTGCTGAGACTTAATTGAGAACTATTCAGATGTTTTCCCAGATTTTATCACAGTGGCCAACATTTTACTTGTGCCACCTGCTACATCAGTGGCATGTGAAAGAAGGTTTTCTGTACAAAACAAAATAAAACAAAAGGCAGATGTTCCCTAAAGGCAGACACTGTGAGCAAACTCATGAGGACTGCCCAAGAAGGAGTTGAACTTGAAGACTATGACCCTCATCCAGCACTTAAGAAATTTAAGGCCATTAGATTGCATGAAAATAATTATTTTAATTTTAAAATGTTTTAATAACTGTCTTTAATTGTTTTTGTTTTTTAGTTTCAGACAATCTGACTTAGTTTGATCCAGAGACAGGACAATGGAGGAACTTGGGCACAGGAGTAGAATAAGATAAGTATCAAAATGTTTTGTTCCAACAAGGGTGGAGGGGCAGTACAATTTTTAAATTCAGCCCCTTAAGGCCAATGCTACTTTTGGTGGGGGTCCTGTCAGGGGGAACGGGTCAAGATTTCAATTTCCCGGGGGTTGAGGGGTGGTGGGTGGAGGGCCATTACCCCATTCTGCTAAATTTAATACCATATTTTGTTTTTGGTAGGAGAGGATCACAGTCTAACAAGTTCAGATGATCGATGGGGGGTAAACTAGTTTGGCCCCAATGCAGTCCCTGTGTTTTTTTTTTTTTGTGGGGGATATTCTGAGATTATATTGCCAATGTAGTTACCTAACCCATTCTGCTGTTTCCACAGTCTGTCTGCAACAATGGCTTCTATTGTCATCAACAGTACACACAAAACAGTTAAGAAATGTGCAGGAGGAAGAGGTGTTGTGTTATGGGAGAAGTTATGGGCAGGAGGTGTTAGGAGAAGTTATGGGCAGGAGGTGTTGGGAGAAGCTATGGGCAGGAAGTGTTAGGAGAAGTTTAATGAGCAGGAGGTGCTGGGAGAAGTTTAAAGAGCAGGAGGTGTTGGGAGAAGTTACAGACAGGAATTGTTAGAAGAAGTTTAATGAGCAGGAGGTGCTAGAAGTTTAATGAGCAGGAGGTGTTGGGAGAAGTTATGGGCAGGAGGTGTTTGCCACAGTAAACAAGCATTTGTCAATGCCGAATGTTTGCTTGCTGGCATTGGCATCGGTAGTGTAGAAGTTACAGAGCTGCATAATAGGAATGGCAGTGAAGTATTGAACTGAAGCCAACCCCACGACCACCCTGCAGAGAGTGACAGGCATTGGGGTGTGCCTTTGGGTCGTCAGGCATAACGGCCACGCCATTTCACCACACCCTACCCTGCAGACACCGACAAGTGTCACGGTGTGCCTTGGGGTCTTTGGCCCTTATGCGCACCCATTCCATCAAGAAATATTGAGATGGGTGTGGTATAGGAAAATGGAGGAACTTTGGGGCCCAAGAGTCCAAGGCATACCTCGATGCCTCTCACTGGCTGCAGGGTGTGGAATGGTATGAGTACTACAGGCAAGAATCCCAAGTCACACCCTGATGCCTGTCATTCTCTCTACAAGGTGGGCGTTATGGTTGGAAACCCCAACACCTCAGGCATTCGTTGGTATTTTCACTCCAAATTTTCAACATGTTTTTTGAGACCCCACCTCATGAACAGTGGCAATATCAGTTTGTTAGCAGAAAGCTGCTTATGCAAAGCGTACTACGGCATTTAGCACCACAGGTGCAAAACACATTCCTAACAGGATGTGAAAATGACAGCTGTACTTTTCGGGGAGGTGGAAAAATGGCAATATGCAAATCTGCAGTAAAAATATTAAAAAACTGGTGAAGTCACGAAGGCAGAGAGAAACTGTGCAATGCACACCTGTAATGTAATTAGTTTGGGGATTTTTACAGCAGATTGTCAACTCAGGCATTTTGGGACCTCCGATCATGAACAGTGTCACCGTGATTTTCTTTATCTGTCCAACAATGATTTCCCACAGCGACTACGCATCTCTGTGCTGAAAGTGTGAAACACATTTCAGCCACGTTAGAAAAATGACAGCTGTGCTGTTCATAAGGAAGTGTGGAAAATGCCAATGGTGAAAATCTGGACTGAAAATATTACAAAGTCATGAACTTACGAGGGTGCGTGGAAACTGTGCAATGCTGACTCGTAACACAGTCATTTTATGGACTTTTGTCACCAAATTTTCAACATAGCCATTTTAAGACCTCTGCTCATGAACAACGTAACTGTGATTTTCTTAATCTGTCCCAAACATTGCTTTCGCACACCAACTGCACCATTGTGCGCTACATGTGCGGAAACACATTTTGGGCAACGTGAAAAATGGCAGCTGTACTGTTCATAAGGAAGTGTAATAAAATGGCAATTTGGAAAATCTGGAGTGAAAACAGAGAAAATTCGCAAACTTACGAGCGTACATAGGAACTGCACAACACACACTCATAAAACAGCCATTTTTAGGAATTTTTTTACCAGATTTTCAACATAGCCATTTTAAGACCTCTGCTTATGAACAGTATCACTGTGATTTTCTTAATGTGTCCCATACATTGATTTTGCACACCAACTGCACCATTGTGCGCTACATGGGCAGAAACACGATTTGGGCAAGATGTGAAAAATGAAAGCTGTACTGCTCATACGGAAGTGTAATAAAATGGCAATGTTGAAAATCTGGAGTGAAAATATTGAAAATTCGCAAACTTACGAGTGTGCATAGGAACTGCGCAACGCGCTTGTAAAACAGTAATTTTTAAGAATTTTTTCACCAAATTTTGAACATAGCCATTTTAAGACCTCTGCTCATTAAAAGTGTCACTGTGTTTTTCTTAATGTGTCCCATACATTGATTTCGCACACCGACTGCGCCATTGTGCGCTACATGGGCGGAAACACGTTTTGGGCAGGATGTGAAAAATGGCAGCTGTACTGCTCATAAGGAGGTGTGGTAAAATGGCAATGTTGAAAATCTGGAGTGAAAATATTGAAAATCTGCGAACTTATGAGCGCGCATGAACCGCGCAACCATGCTCAGAAAACAGTTATTTTTAGGAATTTTTCCACCAAAATTTCAACATAGGTTTTTGAGATCCCACTTATGAACAGTAGCAGTGTTGTTTTGTTACTCGGTCCTGAAAGGTGATTTCAGACAGTGACTCAGAAATCACCCTTCGGGCCCGATTAACGCCATGACAGTGCAATAATTCATATGAGGGTCCCAAAACTATATGTTGAAAATTTGGGCCCAAAATCTCCAAATATGCCTGAGATATGCAACAAAGTTGAAAACCCTATCTATCCCATTATACAGCTTACCGGCATTTCCTCAGTTCGTGGTCCGCTTTGAAGAGTGCAGACGTGTTCCCGGTCCACCGAAGATCGTCGTGCCAGAGTCCAGAGGTAAGTATGGGGTGAGGGGGGTGTGGGGAGGCAGGGTGCACAGTGGGTGGGCGCGGGTGGAGGCAGAGACAGCGAGGGACCGTTTTGAGTTTCAGGTTTTGTTTTTTTTAATGACGACGACGAGGACATTTGCCACGCTGGGGTGGGCTCCCAGCATGGCAGAAAGATGGCTGGTTGGGGGGCGGAGCTGACGGGGATTGGGCACCCCTGTCGGCCATAGCATCTGTTGCCATGCTGGGGTGGGTCTCAGCATGGTACCCTGTACTCTGGGGAGAGACAGTGTAGCCGGCGGGGATTGGGCACCCCATCGGTTATATGACGGTAGCCATGCTGGGGTGGGCACCCAGCGTGGCATATGGACTGTGTTTTTGGGGGGGTGCAGCACAGCTGATGGAGGATTAGGCAGCCCGTTGTCTATACAGGTGGGCGTGAGGGGCGCACGCAGCATGCGTGTGTGTGTGTGTGTGTGTGTGTGTGTGTGTGTGTGTGTGTGTGTGTGTGTGGAGGGGGCGTATAAGCAGGCGATATCTTATCGCTGTTCACTGAAGCGTAGTCCCCTTTCAACTGTACTCCACTGCATTTTGGACTGCTGTCATAGACAGCTCCAGCAGGCACTGGAGAACTGCGCTGTGCCTGCAAACACACTGACTGAATTGAAGAGGCTGCCACACCTCCGAAACTTGGATGATGGCACTATGTTTCTTGCACATGCAAGAACAAAAATGGCAATCTATGCCATGAAAAAAGAAGCTCACTAGAGAAGCAGACTGTGCAGATTTCATGCCACCAACCAGATTAGATTGTGCCACTGTCTTAAACCAGACAGATCTGGGAGACCTGATAAGCTAAGATTGGTTGTGGCTGGGGTGGGTAAGAAATGTGCAGGAGGACAGTCTGAGAAGTTATGGGCAGGAGAGTTGTGTGGAGATGTTAATTGGGCAGGAGGGGAGTTAGGAGAAATTGCCTGCCAGCATAGAAGTACCCATGACTCATACAGTACCCACAGAAAGCAGACACACTACAGACAGTTGTCCTATCCAGCAGATTGTGCCACTGTCTCTTCTTAACAGCAGATCAGCTGGCAAGGCTAAGAGGGTGGAGTGAGTGGAATGTTGGGGGGGTTCAGTCACCCCAGTCAAATCCATGTCTCTGGTACAGCCAGGTATTCTTACAATTTAAGAAGATTTTGTGCAGGAGGGTAGCAGTGAGAAGTTTTGTGCAGGAGGGTGTTTCAGAGATGTTGTGGGTGGAGGGTGTTTTAGGAGAAACTGTAGACAGGAAGGTGTAGGTGAAGAAATAATCACTTATATGCCAGGTCAAGACACAAACAGCAATTATTTGCCACAAGATGACACCACCAGATTGTGGTGCTAACATTAAGTTTGGG
This sequence comes from Neoceratodus forsteri, assembly GCA_016271365.2. NCBI lineage: Eukaryota > Metazoa > Chordata > Ceratodontiformes > Ceratodontidae > Neoceratodus > Neoceratodus forsteri. The sequence goes on from CM028129.1 coordinate 60,086,355, forward strand.
TAGGAGGTGTTGGAGCCAGTATGGTTTAGCCAGTTAAACAAATTGCACTATAGCAGCAACCACACAATCATGTTTTAGATTGTGTCATCTAAGCCTGAGTCATGGTGGTGGGGCTGGAGGGAGGTTTCTGCAATGTTTGGTGTGTGGGCACTGCCAGGAGTCTGAAATGGGGGGCTTGTTAAGATTATAATTGCAACTAAAATATCAATGTGCAGGAGAGAACGAAGGAGAAGTATTTTGGGCAGGAGGTGAGTGACTGGGAGACGAGGTGACTGTCAGCAATGACTGTTCGTCATAATGTTTGCATCTTCTTACTGTCAGTACCTTATCAATAGGCAAACTTTGTTTGTAGCAGTTTGGCAAATCAATAACTTGGGCCACTGCACTCAACTGCAGCAGTAGAGTTCCCAATTCAATCAATGTACCAGAACTCCAAAACTGTAAGTAATTTTTTCTCATAGTTGTTAAATTGTGACAGTGAACAAATGAATGAACAACAGTCAACAGTCACACAGGTGATCATTTACTGCTGTCGTTACTTTTTAGCCATCTGGTATCTTTGCAGAAGGAATGCAAAACAACACTGCTGAAAAAAAATACTTTTTGACATTATATTAACAACTTAATGACTCAGGAATATAAAAAAAACATGGGAATACAAATAAAAAACACTGAAATACACTTTCCAGGCTTGTTCCATTCATTTCAATGGGGATCCCCAAAAATTTCATGAGGACTCCCAGATTTTTGATCTGGACCCCTTTTTTTTTCAAGAAAGTCCAGAACTCCTCAACAAAAAATTCTACCTAGAGCCCTATATACCATGCAACACTCCCACCCCACCACCCATCTACATGTGTCTGCAGGGTATTAAATAAGTCAAAACAATTGATTAGCAGTTTTACACGTGAAAGTGCTAATCAGCTGTAAAATGCATAGCGTGTCACACAGAATGGTTGGCAAAGTTTAAAATACATACTATTTTATTAATTTTGTCTACTGTGCCATAGACTTACCGAAAAAAACTGGTTAGCGGTCTACTGCTATGCATTTTTGGAAATGGTTAGCGTTACCCACTGTTTTGCATGCGTTTTGCTTTGCATTACCAGCTATTTAAAACCCTGGTCTGCTGTGAGTTGATGAACTGTGCAGTGCAAAGGACTCTGTGTGTCACTTATTCCGCGACATTCAAAATGGCAGCTGCTGCACTATCCCCAGATGATGTGCTCCAAGTTCACTTAAAGTGGCACAAAGTCCCTCTGCGCCATGCTAAGTGGTCTAATATAGGTTCCACAGAGTTTTAAAGCTATGGCTGTTGTATTTGGTGGCGAAAATAGGTACCTTAAACACATCAAGGTCTTGGAAATAAGAAAACACATCACAAAGAAATCTAGTCCTTCTCTGTTTACTTCATTCAGCACAGATATACAAGAGGAAAACTGATCTCAACACACACAGGAAGATTCACAGGCCCACAGGAAGTACATTTCTTAAAGCTGTACTATCTAACATCTCTTAAAGCTGCACTACACATAACAATCCCTACTGACTTAGCTAGAAAGTTTGAAAGTCAATAATTCAGAAAATAGTATGACGCTATTAAAGTTATTACTGCAATGTCCCTTTTAGTTAGTCTATGTCATTAGGCTATATCTCTACAAGTCCATTCTCTTTGGAGGACGCCTTATAGGCCCTGACTTATTTATTTATTTATTTTTATTTAATTTGTTGACCTGGTAGGCCCACTGGAACTAGGAAGTTCCTTTTTCTAGGGGCACCGGGGATACAGATGGTAAGCAACTGAAATTGAACCAGATTAAGCTGTTGGTGGTATTTTTAGTGAATGGGGGAAATGTGGCCAGGACACCGGGGAAATTCCCCTACTTGTCAGAGGGGGAATCTCTGTCCAAGATGGCGGACGCACCCTTGCCTGCTGTGGAGAGAGCTATGGAGGTGGGAGATTTGGTCTCAACTCCTGCCTCTGATCTTATGGAGACCTCGACTGCACTTACAGATGTCTTGCAGTTATTGTTACTGCTTCTGCCTCAGGATCTGAACACAATATTCCGCTGCTATGCCTGGACTGTTGCTCTCTCACTCTGGGATGGTTCACTCAAACTTCCTTGCCTACTGCTGCAATACCGGAGGATTTTTCCTCCTCTGACCCTAATGTAACCTGTTCTGAAGAAAAGGAGATCCAGGAGCATTTAGCCATGGCAGAACGCTGTTTTGCTATTGCTAAAATGAAACTGAATCGGGAACTTCATCGGATAAGAGCGGACAGATTAGCTACTTCCCCTACTGTGTCTGATGTTTCTCGGGGACAGTACACAGTGACACCTCTAGCGACTGCTGTTTCAACAGGCTTGGAAACTCCTAGTGAGTCTATCGATGCTGCTTTACTGCCCACCTCCCTGACGATACAGTGAGTACTGCCTCAGCCTTAGTTACTACTTCTGATCTGCCTCCTGTGATGACGTCTCCCTCTATGTCTGAACCCCACGTTATGGATCCCTTAGCAGTGCCTACTTGGACAGTGGAGTCGGCGTTATGAGGTGCTGGCTGGGTTCAGGATCCTGTTGCTGGGCAATGGATCTCGGGTCCGTCTCCTATGCGGTCCCCCCACCCTGAAGACTTCCCTGAGCTGCAGAGAACACCAGTTAGATCTGTGGCCTCTCCTGACCCCTTGTGTCTGCCTAAAGAATTGGAGCTAACACAGAACCCTGTTTTAGATCATTTACTGGGTTCTTCACCTCGGGCTTCTTCTTCTACACTACCTACAAAGACTCCGGATCCAATACCACTACAGCCACCCCCCAAGAAAATGGGGCCAAGCCATTCTTTTTCTTCTTTATTTAAATTTCTGATTCAGGCTGCTAAGAGGCATAATGCTGTTCGCTTAGCTTACCTGGGGGGTTACCTGAGCCACCAGACCATGTGTATGTGGCACGTACGCTTATAAAGGACTCATTAAAATTCTTTTCTCATGAAATCTATGCTCTGATTCACATCTCAGGTGAATCCACTTTTGATATAAGTTTTCAAACATCTAGGGGCTTGGAGCGTTTTTGGTCGAAGTATAATGCCTTGAGGAACACTGCACTATGGACCCCATTTCAGCTGTTCCCTTCCAAACCAGCTTTCAAGAATATTACTATTCTGTTTGAACGAGGGTTGACATGGCTGATGTTGTCTACTGGCTGAAACAGCGTTGTAGACGTCCAGGGTCAGCCTGAAGCTATTTTGGATACCGAGAATATCTGGACTGGGGTTGGAAGGTTAAGGTCTTGTTACACTCTAATGACTCTGGTCCCGTACACTTACCTAACTCTTTTTTCATTGGTCATGATAGGGGGTCCTGTTTTACCCAGGTCAGCCTAAGGCTTGCTACCGGTGTGGTGACCACTCACATCTTAGTAATGCGTGTGATAAGATGAAATGTAATATCTGTGGGGAATTGGGCCATGTGGAGGCACACTGTTTGAATGACTGTAAGTGTAACCTTTGTGATGAGAAGAGGCATACGTTCCAGAATTGTCAGTGGGCTGCACATAATCAGGATTTTCATGATGGTGGAGTGGACCAGCGATTTATCATTACACAAGCACAGAAGGCTCGTAATCGGACCACCTTGGCTGTACCTCCTCCTCCTGTAGCTGCACAGCCCTTACTGCAGGCCTCGGTGCCGTCTGAACCCTCAGGTGTAGAGCCTCAGGTGGTTTCTTTTTCTGAAAAACCCTCAATTGTGACTTCTCCGACCCCTGAACCTGCCCAGTCTATTTTACCTGTCCCGGACCCTGTCCCAGGTCCAAGTACTATGCCACCCCCCCAACCCCTGAGTGCCCACTAGTGTTATACGCCGGAGGTCGATGAGGAACAGCCCTCGGGTTGTACCATCTACTCCATTAGTTCTGGAGCCCCCTCCTGTGCCCCTGTCTAATTCTTTTGAGCTACTCCAACCTCTCTCAGATGATGCTGGAGGCGAGTCTGACTCTTCCTTCATTGCTTCTTCCCTCCCTGATGGAACCACTAATTCTGAATTTCAACTTGGTACTGGTCTTTCTCAGAAGCGGAAGGCCAGAGTAAAGCTTAAAGGGAAAAAGGTTGTTGGGAAGCGGAAATCGTAATGTGTTTCTCTGCCTTGTTTCAGTCCTATGTCTCACTTTGTTTGCCATACTATTAATGTAAATAGTATGAAGCGTACGGCAAAAAGGAGATTGATTTTTTCCTTTTTGCGGCTTTTGCCTTTGGGGGAATTTTTGTTACAGGATACTAGAATTCATACTACACAAGAGATCCGACAAGCACAACAGGACTGATTACTGGGCCCTTCTTTTTGGTCTATAGGTCAGGACTCCTGTTCGGGACTGGAGATTTTAATCAATATCCCAGATTTCCGCTTGCTCAAACTATTTGATGTGGCTCCTGGTAGAGCGCTCATTCTAGATTTTGTCATTGGGCCCTGTCCCTACCGGGTGATTAACATTTATGCTCCTCAAACTAAAACTGCACGTATAGCTTTATTTTCTCGACCGTACTTACACACCTCTTTTCAAGTATTATTTTCTGGTGATTTCAATTGTGGCTTAAGTCGTCATGATAAGAGCTCCTTTGCCACTACTAAAAAATTGTTTTGTGACTCCCATGAACTGGGGAAATTGGTCCGCATCGCCCATTTAACTGATGCCTATTACTCTTTACTAAACAACACACTCCTACATTCCAAAAGGGTAAACTGGCCACTGAATTGATTTTGTTTTTGTCTCATACAGTACCAATTACTTCTGCTGTAGTACAAGCTGTTGCGTTTACTGACCATAAACTGCTTTCTGTTGGTCTCGGCTCTGCTGTCCCTTCCCGTAACGGTCCAGGACTTTGGAAATTCAACACATCCCTGTTACAAGTCCTGACATTCATGCAGTTCCTCTTGTCCTTCATACAGGCCCGTAAATCTGTTTTTATATGTTATGAGGACCCTATTCAGTGGTGGACTGATACGAAGCATGATTTGGTTCTTTTTTTGAAAAGTTATAGTCGCCTGAAATGTAGGAAGGAATATTTAGACTATTTGCAGAAGAGGGTACATTTCCAGTCACTGTTAACAATAGCGATCACGACAGGGCAAGACCTTTCTCAACAATTACAATTAATACAGAATGATATGTTGAATTTCAATCTACGCAATCACAACAACTTTATCATCAACACAAATTTAGTATTGCAGGAATGCGTGATGTTGTTTGCCCTTTTGAGTCAAATTCCGTCAAATTGCCCAGAAAAATATGATGTGTCAGACTGATTCTACAGGTACTTTATGTACCTCTCAGTCTGATATTTGTCAAATTGTGACAGATTACACTACAGCCCTATTTTCTCTCTCTCAGCTGTAGTTGGTAATCCTGTGACCTTGTATAGTGACCTTGATATCCCAACTCCTTCACAGCCAAGTTTAGACCAGGCCTGTTTACCTATAACGGAGCAGGATCTGAAATTAGCTATTTCCTCCTTACCTGTGCAGAGAACTTCTGCAGAGGACTTCTGGTCCGCATGGTGGGAGCGCCTTATATAAGGTGCTGGTGACCACTTGGTCCCAGAACTTACATCTGTGTTTAATTCCTTGTTAACGTGCACATTTATCCCCTTGGAATTTGCGAAGGGTACTTTGATTTATATTTACAAGCAGAAAGGAGATATTCACTCTCCTGAGAATTGGTGCCCTTTATGTATGTTAAATACTGATTTTAAGTTATTGATGAAAATTATTGTAAAGCGTTTGGTGGGGATTGCAGAGGTGGTTTTGCATCCTGCTCAAACATGTTCTGTGCCTCATAGGAAGATCTCTGATCATCTGATTCTCCTTCGAAATTATTTTCTCATGGGTACGCAGACTGTTTTGGGACTTCTTGTCTCAGTAGACTAGAAAGCGGCTTTTGATTCTGTTTGTCCAATTTTTTTGGAAGCACTTAGTTTTATGCATGTACCGGATGTTATGATACAATGGATTCGTGCTTCTATAGAACGACTACTGTTGTGCCTGTAGTGAATGGTTGGTAGGACCTATGATCCCCATAAAGAGAGGGGTTCATCAAGGCTGTTCTTTGAGCCCTTTGTTATATGTATTTTTTTAGATGTTTTGCTTCGTCATTTAAATGCCCATCCTCAGATTCATGCTATCTCTAGTTCTGCCCTGCTCTTGCCTTATAAGGCTATTGCATATGCAGATGACGTTTGCTTTATTGTAGCCAATGAGGCCTCTGTGGTTCTTTCTCTGCAGGAGTGTTCCGCTTTTGGTGACTTTTCTGGTGCAGTTTTGAATTTTAATAAAAGCTTGGGTGTTCGGTTAGGTTCTACATTAGCCCCCTTGGATCATATTGGCCGTTTACATTTAGTTGAGGGCCCTATTCATGTTTTGGGGTTTTTTGGGACTCTGGATTCAGATTTTTTAACTGGAATGCTAAACTACAACAAGGTAAACTTAAGGTGGCCTCTTGGAATAGGGGGAGATTGGGGAAAAAAGCGTGTCTTTCTGACTAAAACCTATCTGATACCGACTTTTCTCTATTTGAGCTATATATTCCCTATCCCAAAACAATTGGAAACAGCAGTTTTTAGCTTGTTTTTTCAGGCTCTTTGGGGGAGCAGGTTAAATCCGGTAAAGCGGAATGTTACCTATTTACCTATTACTACGAACATACAAACATATGAAATTTGCCAGCAGATAAAGGCCTAGAGGTCTATCAAGTCTGCTCGAATTTGCAGCTAGCACCCCTTATTCTGCAGCTGCCCCTCCCTTCCACCCTTCCCCTTCATTAACCCTCCCCCTTGTCCTGTCCCATCCCTTTTTGAAGCAGTCCACTGTTCTACTGCATACTACTTCTGCAGGTAACGTATTCCACCCAGCCACCACCCTCTCTGTAAAAAAGTGTCTCCTCATCTCCTCCTGAACCTTCCTCCCTCCAGTCTCATATCATGGCCCCTGGTGGCCCTCCCCTTCCTTACTTTGAACAGTCCCTCTGTACCCGTCTTGTTTATTCCTTTCATGTATTTAAAGGTTTCAAGTCATGTCACCCCTGTCCCTCCTCTCCTCCAGTGAGTACATGTTCAACTCCTTCAACCTCCTCTCGTATGATAAGTCCCCCAGCCCCTTGATCATCTTTGTCGCCCTGCACTGCACCCCCTCCAGTAACTTAATGTCCCTCTTCAGATACGGGCGCCAGTACTGCACGCAGTACTCCAGGTGTGGTCTAACTAATGACCTATACAGTGGCAGAATCACCTCCTCCCTCCTCGAGGATATACCCCTTGCAATACAACCCAGCATTTTATTGACCTTTGCAGCTGCCTTCCTACATTGTGCCGAGTTGTTCATTGACCCTGTAATGAGCACACCAGATCCTTGTCCTCCTCTGTCTGGGCTAGCTGCACAAGCTATCTGGAAGTACTGAGGGTGTGTCCGTATGATTAATCCTTTGTTATTCTTTTCATGTATTTTTCTTAATGCAAATCTCAGGCCTTTGCTGATAAATGCTCAGAGGGTGGGAACCCTGGTTCTATGACTCTTGTAGGTTTTGGTTTCATCAGTGGAATGTAATTCATTAAATGTGTTACGACAAACTGCTGGTATACGAATTCGTTAAACATATGTTTTACGTTTGAAACAATGGAAGATATCTGCTCAGATGTTATTAAACCACTCCACGAGTGTTATACAATAATTTACCCTGACTGTTTGTGCTATACAGTTGCCCTTTGAAAAGTGCCCTAGCTAGCATCTTTTTTCCTCTTGTCTCTGTTAAGATGTAAGAGGGTACCTGCCCATATGTGGGATTTCCATTGGCTGTCATGCCATGAAAGGATTAATGTAAAGGCAAATCATAAACACAAGCAGTCTCAAGACCGAATGTGTTCTTGACTATTATGTCTCACTGAACCTGAAACTATTTCTCATTTATTTTTGATTGTTCTTTTATTAAAATTGGTGGTCTTTTGGCACAGGCATGGGCTATTCCTTGTTTCAGATGGTTTCTTACCTGAATATTGTATAAGGATTTTTTCCCTCAGTGGTCGCTTTGAAACAGGGATACTCTGAACCTTGTTTTGTCATAATCAAATGGAATATTTGGATGGCACGTTGTCTGTTTACTGTACAGCAGAAAGACTGCTCTTACTTGGAGCTTGAAAAAAATTGTACAGGATCTGAAGAACATTTATGCACATGAAAGTATCTTATTATCGGAAGCGACACTCTGGAACTTTGACGGCTCTTCCTTGGATAACGGATTCCGATTTTGCAGTTACTTGATTGGCTAAATATTAGTTTTTTTGTGTTAGTTTTTCTTTTATTTTTTTGAGTTTTTCTGGTTTTGAATGTCATAATTTGTTTATTGTTGTACGATTTCTGTTTCAATAAAACTTTCCCTCTACTCTTTTCGATAAGTGCCATGGGATCTTTAGCATCCACCTGAACCACCACCGATCCATCTCGGTTTAACGCCTCATCTGAAAGACAGCATGGCACCCCAAAGTGCAGCAGCCCCCCATGCTGCACTACAGTGTCAGTATTGAGATATTAACCCAAGTGCCAGATGTGGGAACTGAACCCACAGCCTTCTGATCTCCCGGCCTCAGAGACGAGTGTGCTACCTCCGTGCTGACTGACGTAGTAGAACTGGAGGCTGTTGCCCTGGAATCTGATTAGCATCAGCCACATCTTGTCTCAGTTGCTGTGTTTCCACTATCTCTTTCTGTTCTTGTTCTGGAAGAAATAATGCTGGATAACTACCCCAACTCTGGGCATCCCCTTTTTTGTTCTGCCTCAATTCTAGTACGTAATTGGTTCACATGTTTTTTCACTCTCCTCTGGTTAGTCGAACACTATAGACAGCATTTCCAAACTTTTTTTCTACCACGCCTTCTATCTATCTCTTTGGGCCTGCATACATCCTGACCCACACAAGATCATTGGGTTTGAATGATCTGATCTTAGGAAGCACTTCAGTTACTGACTTATAGTCTAGAGGGTGAAGAAGGTCCAATTGAGTTTGAATCTGATGTCCAAACAACAGTTCTGCCGGGGATAGTCCCCGTGACACGGTGTGGTGTTGTTCGATACACTGCAAGAAAGTCCAAAAGGGCTATTTGTATTGCCATCAGTGTAGTAAGATTAGCTTTGTCCATGCTCTTTTGAAAGTTTGAACCAGGCTGCCCACTTCGCCATTTGAACTTGGATGGTAGGGAGGTGAGGAAATATGGCAGATACCACGTTGTTGGCAAAACACTTGGAATTCAGCAGACGTGAACTGTGGTCCATTATCCGAGACAATCACTTCATGAAAACCATGGGTATCAAAGATAGAGTTCAGCACTTTGATGGTACTCTCAGTCGTTGTTGAAAACATTTGATGAATTTCTGGCCATTTACTATAAGCATCAATTAAGAGTAACCACATGGAATTTAAATAGGGTCCCTGAAATCAATATGCAACTTTTGCCAGGGTTTGTCAGGTTGTTCCCAGTGGTGAACTGGAGCTGTTGCCGGTTTCCCATCGATACAGCACAACCTTCGCATCTTTGCACAACCTGGTATATGTCTCTGGAAGGCCACCATACGTGAAGTCTGGCCAGGATTTCATTTAGTAATGCCTGGATGGCCGCATGCAAAAGACTCAACACATTTGAGTGATAACACTGAGGTACTATGACACGCAATTCTATAGAAGGCACCCTCAGCAATGGACAACTGCTGTCTCTTTGTATAGTACAGTGTAGAAAAGGATAGTGATACACTTGTTCCAAAATTACATCTTGACTAGTCGCTTTTGCAATGTCCTTGGCTAGTACTGGAAGCTGATATAACTGTTGTAGCTCCAGTGCATACACACAGTAGAGTCCTCCATATCTTTGAATTGCACTGAAAACTATCTGGCCCCACCTGGCATACTAATGGCTCCTCTCAAGTCCCATATCGAACTCCATTTCTCTGGATATTGGTAACCTCGACAAGGCATCCGCATTTCCATGCTGGTTTGTTGGTTGGTATGTGACCACGAAATTATAGGCAGACAAAATTAATGCCCAACGTTGAAGTCTGCTGCTGCTTGTTTCTGGAATTCCTTTTCTGGACTGAAAATTGGCACTAGTGGCGTGTGATACATCTCAGGTGAAACCTGCAACCTAGCAAGTTTTAGGAATTTCTGACTCAAACACAATCATTAAAGCCTCTCTCTGAATCTGGGCATAATTCCTTTCAGCTGCAGTGAGTTTGCGTGAAGCATGGGCTATCGGCTTCTCCACTCCTTCTGGATCTGTATGGAAAAGGACAGCTTCTATACCATTTTAAATCTGCTTGTTGTGGGCAGAGTTAGCAGTGAAATTTTGAAGATGTGGTGAGATTCTGGAGAGCTTACTCATCTTTTTTGTCATAAGTTTTTGTAAGTTTTGCTGTAGTGTTTTAAATTTGATCTAACTCCTTAAAATCTTTCTGTGACTAGAGGGACATAAATCCTTAAATCTTTTTGTGCTGGCTGGAGACTGCTCTTGTGGGGGAGGGTTCTTTGGCCAGTAACACAGCCAGTCAATCAAGGTTGTTTGCATTTCAGTTAATCTCTATTTAAATCCTCACTGAGGCATTTTAAACCTTCTTGCTCTGGGCAGAGTTAGCAGTGGAATTTTGAAGATGTGACGAGGTTCTGGAGAGCTTATTTATCTTTTTTGTCATAAGTTTTTGTAAGTTTTGCTGTAGTGTTTTAAATTTGGCCTAACTCCTTAAAATCCTTCTGAAAGCTCTTCCAGCCACCCTTGTGTTAGCCTTTCTTAAATCTGGAAGAGCCACTGGGGTTGGGTTTAAAGGCTGGAGGGAGGAGCTTAGGAATTGCAAACTTCCCTATGAGACAACTCTTAAGGCTAATAGGTGGGAAAAGTTCAGCCACTCAAGCGTTTCAAGTTTAAAAGTCTGCATGTTGTATGGGCGGATCGTCTAGGTATAGGTACTGGTAGCTCGAGAAACTGTAGAGCCACTGAGTTGGTAATTTGGCCTAGAAAAGACTGCTGTGATGATGAGGAAGGGACTGCATATCACTAGTGAAGGTATCTTTGGGTGGGTGGTTGAGTGTACAGGGTGTGTGCGCATGATATTGGACTGGGCTTGGAAGTTTGGGGATGCCCAGTGTGCTTCCAGCTGGCACAGCTTAGGAGGAGGTAGAGGGTATCCAAAGGCAGCTGGGGGTGCTGGAGGGGAGAATTGGAGAGGTAGGAGGCAGGTCAACTACATGGAAGCACTAGGTGCTGGAGCCTCCCAAGCTGGGGAGGAGTGAAGAGAGAGGTGCTCACACTAGGGAATAGGAAGGATTTACACATGGGGCTCTAGGGTACCCCTGGCAGGTGGGGCCCAAAAGGTGGAAATTTCACAGTAGTAGGCAAGAGACTGGGGGTGTTCAAAGGAAATGGCGGTAGGGATGGAGGGCACTGGGGATGGGCTAAGGCTCACACATTGTTTTAACCTCTATGCCCATTGTTAGAAAAGGAGTGGGGGAGGATGATGATGATGCTGGTGAAGCTGGGGCAGGGACAGATAGAAAGGGTGAAGGGGGCAAGAGGCAATGGAGCAATAGAGGGGGACCTGGACAGGATGGGGGAAGAGGGTAGGAGGGAGAAGAAAAAGGAGGATCAGGGAACAAGGAGGAGGCTGGTGGTATGGAACAGGGGAACACAACAGGCAGGAAGGCGAGGACATAAATGGGATGATAGTGAGCAGAAAGCCAAGTAGGCAAATGGATAGGACGGATGGATTAGTAAGGAGGGAAGAGATACAGAGAAAGATACTTAAGTGGGAGGGATAAAGAAGGCCAGGACATGGGTAGAGGAGGTGAACAGGGAAAATAGTGAAGGGGCTACCTTTGTCACCCAGATTGTGGGAGGTGTAAGGAGCCAGTTGGGGGGAGAACCCAGACGAAGGGATGAGGAGGAGCATGGAAGGAGGGGAAAAGGGGAGGTTACAGTACTGCTATTGGGGGACTCCATGATCAGAGGCATTCAGTGGGAGGGGCAGGGGAGGGTAAAACCTGTCCGATCAGAACCAAATGCCACCCAGGCCTGACGGTGCACAAGGCCAAGCATGAGTGGTATTCACTGGCAAGGAATTCGGAGACCCCAGACATTCTAGTGCACTTGGGGACAAATGACATAAATGGTAATAGTGAACTAGAAATTCAGGCAAGGTTCCGGAAGTTGGCCAGGGTATGCCTTTCAATAGGCTGTGAGATCTCCTTTTCAGAAATCCTGTCAGTGCCAAGGGCTAGTGGGGAAAACAAGTAGAGGATTAGGGTGATAAATCAGTGGCTTAGGGAGTGGTGTGGGGAATTGGGGTATGGCCTGGTGGGGGATTGGGCGAGACCTGGGAGGATAAGGGGCTGTATGCTAGGGATAGGCTCCACCATAATTTGGAGGGGAAGGAAATCCTTAAGCTCAGACTAGCTGGGTTCATTAGTGAAAGGTGGAGTTTAAACTTCAGAAGGGAGAGGGATCAAAAAGGGCAGTGCCAGCAGGTATGATAAATGAGGGACATGGTCTTCATTCCTCCAGGGGGCTAGGAGACATGAAAATGGGTCACTGGGTAGGGTGCAGGATCTGAGAAATGGGAGCTCAAGGGGAGAAAGGAGAGGAGGGAAAGGGTGAGAGTGGTCCTGATAAATGCCAGGAGCTTAGGAAATAAAATGCTTGAGCTCCAGGTGATGCTAGTTGAGGGGAGGTAGATGTGGCAGCAGTCACTGAGACCTGGGCCACTCAAGGGCACGAGTGGGACCTAAATCTGGAGGGCTACACTATGTTCAGAAAAGACAAGGGGGAGGGAAGGGGAGGATGTGTAGCACTGTTAGTCAGAAATGGCATGGGTGTTGTAGTGGTAGAGGAGGCAGAGGGGACCGTGGAGGCTATTTGGGTCACCTTGCTGATGCAGGGGGGTAAGAGAGTAAAGGTTGGAGTGGTATACAGACCATCAGCACTGGCAGAGGTTCTGGAAGAAAGTTTGGTGGCAAATCTTGAGGGACACTGTAGATTGGGAAAGGGAAGGGTAGTGGTAATGGTAATGGGGACCTCAACATGCCAGGAAGAGACTGAGGACTAGGAGATCACCAGTGGCCAGAGAGCAGAGGCTGCTGGATGTCTTCCAGTATGCTTTCTGACACAACAGGTGGGTGAGCCAACTAGGCAGGCCAGGACACTGGATGTGGTCATGGTGGACAGTGATCAGATTAGGGGCCTAGAGGTGAGGGACCCATTGGCGGGGAGTGATCACACCACAGTCTGGTTCTTCCTGGACCTGGGGTGAGAAAAGCCAAACAAAGACGGTAGTAACCAACTTTAGTGGTGCAGACTTCAGGGAGATGGAAAGAATCCTTAAAGATTGTCTGGACAGGACAAGGCCGGATATGGATGCTGATAGCAGGTGTGCGATCATTAGGAGGGGAATACAGGAGGTTACCAGATCCTGCACAAGGGAAAGGTGTAAGTTCAGTAAGGTCAGAAAACCCTGCTGGTGGACCTGGGAGGTATAGGAGGTGGTGAGGGAAAAGAAGGCAGCCTATAGGCGCTTCAAGTGCTCAAGGAGTGAAAGGGATCTGGAGGAATATGAGCTGACAGCCAAGAGAGTCACCAGGGTAGTGAGAGCAACTAAGGCAAAAAAGGAGCAGTGCTTGGCCAGTGGGATCTGGAGGGGAGACAAGGGGTTCTTTAGATGCATAGGGGAAAAAAGGAAAGTAAGGGGGCAGATCAGCAAGATAAGGATAGGGGATGATTGGGCACAGGAGGCGGAGGAACAGGCAGAAGTCCTAAATGAGTACTTTGCCTCAGTTTTTACAAGAGGGGATGGAGGGGCTATGTCTTGCGAGGGAGCGGGGCAAACCGGAGGAAGAGGTGGGACCGGTAGAAGCCAGGGCCTGATGGGTCTGGGGAAAGGGAGTGGCCACCACAGACAGGTGGGGGGCCAGCAGTGCAGGGTGAAAATGGGAGGATTTGGAGGCTGAAATCCCAGTAGAGAGAGTAAGGAAGCCCTCAGGTCCCTTTGACAGAGAAAGCACCTGGGCCAGATGAGATATATCCCAGGGTGCTGAGGGAACTGGCGGATGTCCAGGCAGTACTCTAGTGAGCTTTTCAACATCTCTCTGAGGACTGGGTGGATGCCCCAAGACCAGAGGGCAGCACATGTCATGCTGGATCCACAAGGGGATCAAGAGGAGGTGGAAATTACAGGCCCGTTAGCCTGACATTGGGTGGTCGGCAAGGTGATGGAGGGCATTGTCAAGGAAAGGCTCGGGGTTACTGGAGCAAACTTAGAACTTGGACGATAGGCAGCATGGCTTTGTCATGAGAAGATCATGCCAGACAAACCTTGTTGAGTTCTATGACTGGGTGATGAGGGCCCTGGACCAGGGTAAGCCAGTGGGCATCCTCTTTCTGGACTTTAGCAAGGCAATCGATTCAGTACCCCACAGTGGCCTGCTGGCTAAGCTGAAGGAAATGGGGGTAGGAAGACAGTTAAGATGGATAGGAAACTGGCTCTCTAAGTATACTCAGAAGGTGGTGGTTGGAAGGTTAGCCTCATCCCAGGGTGGGTTACTAGTGGGTTCCCCAGGGGTCAGTACTGGGACCACTCCTGTTCAGCACCTATGTCTCAGACTTCATGAAGGGGAACAGGAGTGAGATGAGTCTCTTTGTAAATGACTCAAAGCTGGGTGCAGTGGTGGATGAGGAGGAAGGAGGGTGGCCTTGCAGGAGGACCTGGAGACTCTGGAAAGGTGGTCAGGAAAATGAAACTAAAATTCAATGCGGGAAGTGCAAGGTTCTGCACCTAGGAGTCAAAATCCGGGACATGAGTATACCCTGGGAGGAGACATGATTCAAGTCACGGAGGGTGAGAGGGACCTGGGAGTAGTGGTAGATGTCAAAATGAACAACTCAGAGACCTGTAGGAGGGCAGTGGCAAGGACAAATAGGATGCTGGGATGCATCGCCAGGGGATTACTCCAGAAAGGTGGAAGTGATCCTTCCACTGTACAACTGCTTGGTTAGCCACACCGGTATTGTGTGCAGTTTGGAAACCCCATTTAAAGAGGGACATTACACTCCTAGAGAAAGCTTGATGGCTTGAAAGCTTGATGGCTTGAATGTCTTACTGTGGCCCTTGGCCCACTTTCACAGAGTTCCTTATGTAATAGTTCATTTAGATAGCACATTTAGTGGCTAAGCCAGGTATGGAATGGTCATAGTAGCACACCATACCCTAGAATGAGTGCAACTCTGAAACATTATGCGATTCAGGGATGTGCACAATGGCTTCCACTTTTTCATCATTTGGACGAATTCCATCTTTGTCAATGGTGTGACCTAAGTATGTGACACTTGGTTGACAAAATTGGCATTTTTCTCCTGAGTCTGAATCCATTCTGTTGCAATCTCTAAAGTCTTTTGTAAGTTAAGTAAATGTTCTGCTTCTGTCTTGCCTGTGACAAAGATGTCATCCAAATAACAAGCAACACCTGGTCTATCACCCACCATTTGCTCAATCACTTTTAAGTGTGGAACTAAGGCAAAACATAACCGCTTGTACTTGTACAGTCCTTGATGTCTATTAATCACTACCAATTTCTGAGAGTCTGTATCCAATTCCACTTGAAGATTTGCATCAACGAGGTCCAGTTTAGAGAACCCCATACCACCATTCAGTCTATGAAAAGTTCCTCAGGTAAAGGTAAGGAAATACATCTGTGCTAAGTACTGGATTAGGTGTCACCTTAAATCTCCACATAATCGAACCTTACCACCTGGTTTAGATACCATGACAATTGCAGTAGCTCAATCTGAACTTGAAACCTTTTCAGCACACCTGCTTTTTCTAGTCTATTCCTGTAAAATGTCAAAGCTGGCTGAAGTTGCTATGACACCCACAGTTCCAAACTGCTTACTTGCCTCCAATGCAGAAAGTCACAAAATGGTGTAATTCAGTAAGCTGGAGCTATGAAATTTCCACTATCCTTGTCGCCAGTTTGTTGTATTTGGTGGCCGAAAATAAGTACCTTAAACACATCAGGGTTTTAGTAATAAGAAAACACATCACACAGAAATCTAGGCCTTCTCTGTTTACTTCCATTCAGCACAGACATACAAGAGGAAAACTGATCTTAGCACACACAGGAAGATTCACAGGCTCACAGGAAGTACATACATTTCTTAAAGCTGTACTGTCTAATATTTCTTAAAGCTACACTACACATAACTATGGCGTCCTTTACTCTGGTAGGAAAGAATGGCCTGTGACACTTGGACAGCTGGTTCTGATCACTGTATCATTTTTTGTAATATAAAAATGTGTTATGGACTGTCTCTCATGAGAAATGCTGAAACAGCATGTGATTATGACACACACACACACACACACATAGGTTTTAGATACAAGGTGTTACCTGGAAGACCAGAAGCTAATTACAGAGTAGAACAGGCCTTGATCAAGGATCTCCTATTTATCTAAGTTAATTATAGCTGTAGTTGCTAAGAGGGAAATCATAAACTTTTATGGCGTTTAGGGGAAGAGTGCAGGATTATGTGACACTGGTGCGAAGTCATAAATGTTTTGATGTCTATGTGAGAGAGGATGCTGCTTATAGATGAAAGGAAATGTACAGACTTGATTGGGGAAGTCACATGGGGAAAGGAGTTTCTGCTGATGTAACCTTAATTATCTTACCTTCTAATATGATAAAATATCCTAGGTGTATGATTTTTCATAAACAGAGGAGGAGCTAGGTGACCTCATGCAAAGAGGTGGGCAAAGCCAGCTTTTAAACAGAATTGTGTTTTCTTTCAGAGACTTTTATCTACACTCTGACAAAGAAACATCTTTGAGCACTTTAAGCAAGTATACAGGTAGAGAGAGACAACATCTAAGTACTGTAGTAGGAATTGCACTGTTAAAACCTTGTTCTTTAAAAGATTTGTATGTTTTGTGATATATGGTTCTGAAAGAACTGAAGGGGACAGGATCAGTTGTGTTCCAGGACAGTAGCTGCTGCTGTTGTTTTCACAGGGTTCTTGTGGATTTTACTTGGTAGGTTAGTCTTTCTTTCTTACTTCTAAGGGGCTAGCAGGGTATTGTTTTGGGTGCTGTTGGATGTTTGTAAACTGATTTGGTGGCTGTAAGTGGGGCTCAGTTTGTGGATGTTTCACTGTGTAACAGGCTGCGCTGGTAGAGGCCTATTTCTTCTGATTTAAAACCTATTTGGTGGGATTTGCTTGGGCCTAGTTCTTTGGCTGCTGGGCTTGAGGGAGACACAGGGCTGATACACTCTCTCGAGTCAGGTGTCTGCCCAAGACCCTCCCTCCCAGAAGTCTGCAAATTTATAGGGAACACCTGCCCTGCAATTGAGGAAAAGGCTGCAGGTGCAGCTCATGTAGTTCTAGCCACTGGGGTGGTTAAAGGCTGGGAGAGGAGCTGGAGTTGTTCATTTCCTTATAAGTTTAATGTGTTGTACTGCACCTAGTAACAGGGTTACTGGTGTACAGTGGGACTGTCTGTAAGATTAGTGGGTGACCTGATTAGGCAGGAGGGGTATCTTGGACTAGGGGAACCTGGTAGCTCACCCAAGGAAACCTATTTGGAAGGGATGGAACCACACTCATTAGGGCTGGCATCTTTGGGAGGGTGGTGGGGTACAGGGTGTGGAGCAGCCATGATACTGGACTGGGCTTGGAAGTTCGGTGGTTGCCCAGTGTGCTACTGCTACACAGCTTAGGGAGGAGGTTTGGGATTAGGAGAAAGCTTGGGGAAGGGGTGGTATGGTTGGGGAAGGGGCTGGGAATCTCCCACAGGGTTGCACCAAGCACTGGAGGTGGGGGCATAGGGAAAGGAGTGCAGGAGAATACTCAGGGGTCACATAGGGAACCTGGCAGAGGGGGTCCAAAAGGACACTACCAAGGAAGCAGGCAGGTAACTGGGGGCCCTCACAAAGGGGGGACGGAGGGACAACATTCTTGGGGAAGTAGGCAGATGGCCAGGGCTGGACAGAAGGAAGCAAGGCAGGAAGTGGATCAGACCCACACTCAGTAACCGCCTCAATTCTCTCTTCTGCTCGAGGATGAGGGGGTGATGTAGCCATGACAGGGTAGTTAGAGATGTAAAGGAGGGAGGCAGGAGGCAGGGGCCAGATAGCAGGAAGAACAGGGGGGACCTGGAATGCAGGGAGAATGGGGGGCAGGAATCGGAGCAGGAGGGGCAGGGGAAGAGAGAGGAAAGCACAAGGAGAAGGACCAGTTGGGAGGAAAGGTAAAGGAGAAGGACCAGAAGTACAAGGAGGATTCAATAAAGGGAGCTGAGGGTTTAGGCCAGGGGAGCACGACTAGCAAGGAGGAACTAAATGGAGACAGAAAGGAAGGGAGGATGAGCCAGGCTAGTTTAGCAGATGGGGGAGAAGGACCAGTTGCGAGCAGTGAGGGGGGAATTAGCAAGGAACAGAAGGATACTCAGGAGGAGGAGAGGCATAGGATTGGAGAGGAGGGGGTGGCATGTGGCACCCAGAAAGGGGGAGGAGCACGGAGCCAGCTGGGTGGAGGGGCCTGTAGAAAGGATGAGGGACATGGAAGGGGGGAATGGAGGAAAAGGAGTGGTCAGAGTGCTCCTGCTGGGGGATTCTATGATCAGGGGTATCAAATGGGATAGGGAGGGAGAAGCCTGGCCAGTTAGAACAAGATGCTTCCCTGGACTAACGGTGCACAGGGCTAAGCACGAGGTATATCAGCTGGCAAAGGATTGTGGGGTTCTCAGACATACTGGTCCACCTGGGTACAAATGACATTGAGGGAAATAGCGAGCTAGAGATACAGGCAAGATTCAGGGAGCTCGCCAGGGTCTGTCATGACATAGGATGCACAGTTTCCTCTCAGAAATCCTGCCAGTGCCAAGGGCCAGTGGGGAACACAAAAGGAAAATTAGGAGATAAACCAGTGGCTCAGGGAGTGGTGTGAGGCCAGAGGGTATGGGTTGATGGGGATTGGGGAGACCTGGGAGGATAAGGAGCTGCATGCTAGAGATAGACTCCATCTCAATTTGGAGGAGGGAATCCTTAGTTGAAAAATAGAGGGGTTCATTGGTGAAAAGTGGGGTTTAAATTTGTGAAGGGGTGGGATGGGAGAAAAGGCTGTCAAGGGGTGCCGATAAGGAGGGACTTGTCTCCACCCCCTGGGGACCAGGAGGATTGCAGGAAAAGGCCAACTGGCAAAGTGCAGACCAGGGGAAAACAGAATCCCCATGGGAACATGAGCAGGGCAAATGGAACTATAGGGAAAGGGTGGAAGGTAGTCCTGCTAAATGCCAGGAGCTTGGGCAATAAAACGCCTGAGCTCCAGGCGATGCTAACTGAGGGAGCAGTGGATGTGGCAGCGGTCACTGAGACTTGGGCCACTGCAAGACATGACTGGGACCTGAACCTGGAGGGAAACACTATGTTCAGGAAGGACAGGGGGGAGGGAAGGGGAGGAGGGGTAGCAATGATAGTCAAAAACTGCATTGGCATAGGGGGAGTAGAGGAGGCGGAGGGAACCGTGGAGGCGATTTGGGTCACCTTGATAACAAGAGGGGCAAGAGAGTAAAATAGGGTGGTGTATAGACCCCTGCCCTGGCGGAGGAGCTGGAGGACAGTCTGGTGGCAGATGTTAGGAGACACTGCAGACTGGGCAGAGGAACGGTGGTGGTGTTGGGGGACTCTAAACATGCCAGGAACAGACTGGAGACTATGACATCCTCTGTGACCAGGGAACAGAGGCTGTTGGATGTCTTTCAAGACGCTGCCTAACTCAGCAGGTGAGGGAACCGACCAGGAGGCACGGGTACTGGGATGTGGTCCTGGCAGACAGTGACCAGATTGGGGCCTGGAGGTAAGGGACCCATTGACGGGAGTGACCATGCCACGGTCTGGTTCTGCCTGGACCTAGGAGGGTAGAAGGCTGCACAAAGACGGAAGTAACCGACTTCAGGGGGCAGATTTTAAGGAAATGGAAGGATCCTAAGGAGCATTTGATGGGATTGGGTCAGACATGGACGCTGACAGTAGGTGGGAAATCATCAGAAGAGGGGTGCAGGATGCTACCAGCACCTGTGCAAGAGTAAGACGAAAATGCGGTAGGGCCCAAAAACCCTGTTGGTGGACCAGGGAGGTCCAGGAGGTGGTGCGGGGAAAGAAAGCAGCCTATAAGCAATTCAAGTGCTCAAGGAGTGAAAGGGATCGAGGGGAGTACGAGCCGATGGCTAGAAGGGCCACTAGAGTGGTGAGGGTGGCTAAGGCAAGGAAGGAGCAGAACCTGGCCAGGGAAATTAGGAGAGGGAACAAGGGGTTCTTTAGATACATTGGGGAAAACAAGGGTGAAGGGGCAGATTAGCAGGATTAAATCAGGGGAGGGATGGGCACAAGACCCGGGGAGCAGGCTGAGATACTAAATGAGTACTTCACCCCATTTCCACCAGGGAAAATGGGGGTGCTGCATCATACATGGAGGAGACAGAGATACTGAGGGAGGGGGGACCCTACCAATTGGCAGGTCTGGGGAGAGGGGAGGCATCACTGGCAGGTGGGGGAGGGCTAAGCAGGAGAAGGGGTACCGGAAGTGGAAATCACAGCTGAGAGAGTGAGGGAAGCCCTCAGCCCCTTAAGACGGAGAAAGCACCGCTCGATAAATTACATCCCAGAGTGCTGAAGGAACTTGCAGATGTCCTGGCAAAACCCTGGCAGAGCTGTTCACCATCTCTCTGAGGACAGGGTGGGTGCCCCAAGACTGGAAGGTGGCGATATAGTGCCTATCCACAAGGGGGATCAAGGAGGTGGCAGGGAACTACAGGCCTGTCAGCCTGACCTCGGTGGTGGGCAAGGTGATGGAGGGCATTGTCAAGGAGAGGCTGGGAGGACCTGGATAAGTCAGGGTGCCTGGACGATAGACAGCATGGATTCATCCCTGGGAAATCTGTCAGACAAACCTGGTGGAGTTCTATGACTGGGTGACAAGTGCCTTGGACCTGGGTAGACCAGTGGATGTCCTCTTCTGGACTTCAGCAAGGCATTTGACTCTGTTCCTCACGTGGGCCTGTTGGATAAGCTGGGAGAAATGGGGTGGGGAACCAGATGATCAGATGGATAGAGATTGGCTCCAGGACCGGACCCAGAGGGTCAGTTGGTGGGATAGTCTCATCCCCAAGGAGGGTCATTAGTGGGGTCCCACAGGATCAGTCCTGGGCCCCTTCTGTTCAACGCCACGATCTGACATAAGGACAGGAATCAGGAGGAGATGAGTCTCTTTGCAGATGACTAAACTGGGGCGGTGGTGGATGGGGAGAGGGAGGGTGGCCCTACAGGGGACCTGGAGGCTCTGGAAAGATGGTCTAGAAAGTGGAAGCTGAGGTTCAATGCAGGGAAATGCAAGGTACCTCCACCTGGGGCAGAAACCCAGGTCAAGTGTACACCCTGGGGGAAATGCTACAAGTCTCGATGGCTGAGAGGGACCTGGGGTGGTGGTGGATGTCAAGATGAACAACTCGAGACTTGTAGGAGGGCAGCAGCCAAGGCCAACAGGATGCTGGGATGCATCGCTAGGGGATCACCTCCAGAAGGAGGGAAGTGATACTCCCTCTGTATAACTGCTTGGTGAGGCCGCACCTTGAGTACTGCGTGCAGTTTTGGAGGCCACACTTAAAGCGGACATTAACCTCCTGGAGAGGGTCCAGAGGAGGGCAACCAAAATGATTTGGGGCTTGGGGACAGGACCTATGAGGAGAGGCTCAAGAGCTAAATATGTACACATTGGAAGAGAGAAGGGACCGGGGGACATGATAGAGGTCTTTAGGTACATGAAGAGGGTAAATAGGGAGGAACAGTCAGGGTGCTTAAGGAAGGAGGAAGGGGCCACTAGGGCATGGCAAGAGCTGGAGGGAAGATTCAGGGAGAAAGGAGGAGGTGCTACTTCACTGAGAGGGTGGTGGAGCCATAGAATGCACTCGCCTAGGGGGCTGGTGGAGGCAGAGACAGTGGAGGGTCCAGAGAGGGTGGGACAGGTACAGGGAAGGGTTCTGGAAGCAAAATCCAATGCCGCAAGAATATCCGGAACTGGGAAGGGAGAAGCCAGAGAAGGCGAGGGGGACAGCAAGGTCAGCACCCAGGTTGGGGACTGACCAAACGAGCAGACACGAAAGACCGTTAGGCCTATTCTGCTGGCATTTTAGTATGTTAGTATATTTTATGTTTTACATATTTTTCATCTATTTTAGTAAAACTATTTTTAGAGCGTACTTGGTCTGTCTTTGAATTTCTTTCTTTAACAAGTAAAGTATATATGGTTAAAGCAGGCACTGTGCATAAGTCTGAATGGTGATACCAAACTGAAAAAAGGTAGAGTTTAATCTGAGGTCTTTTATTAGAGTTTTTAAGGGTTAATTTCTGTACACCTGGTAAGGTGCCCATAGGCAAAGATATCTGGCCCCCTGAAGACAGAATTATCTCAGCCTGTGCATTGGGTATGCTAGCAAGAGGTTCACAGTTTGAATCTCTCCAGAACTGAGACCAAAGGTTGATTTGAACCCACAAAAACAGACAGGAGGGTTACCCTGTTTCTGTTTCCTGTTCACAAGACTGTGCTCGGAGGTTGGCACTTTGGGAGTAGAGGGCCGACCTGCTGAGTGGGTTTGTGACATGGCCTACACAATACCAGTGTTTAGATTCAATCAGTGCAATCTATTACTTTAGGCATTAGCATAGAGGTGGCTCAGACATGCCTCCTGGATTCTGTAAAGACAAGGCATTACCTCTCAGGACATCAGATTATAATCATTCTAAGTCTAAAACAGTGAAGCACAGGTAACATCACGTTTGATTGTTTGTCATCCAAACACGGATAATAACACCAGGAAGCAATATTTTTCTCTTCCTTATATGTACTTTTACAGCACTTATCTGCCGTGCAAAATTCAGCTGTCATAAAGAAATACTCTTGCTTGTATCTACTGTCCTTTAAAATCTAGTCATAGTAACACAGTAATTGAGGAGCTACTAGACAGTTTGAAACCTTTTTTATTGGACCAACATATGTCTTGTACAAATGTAACTCCTATGTGGTGCTATCCCAAGGGCTACTACCCTGCCTGCGTGGCTAGTAGCAGGTTAAGGGGCCTGGGTACTGAAATGGGTGCCTCCACCTGGAGGTCAGGGTTGTTAGTGGTCAAGCTAACCTGGGCACAGCCCTCCAGGACACTGTAACCCCACACTTTCCCTTCTAGTGGCTTGACCAACACACAATAACCACTTTCACAGTACCCTCTTCTACACCATGGTAGCTCACTTGTTTGCATTTATCACCAGGGCTGGTTCCTCTGGCTCGACCCTGAGGGCCCCTGTAAAACAAGGTTATGCACAACAAATAGCAACAGTACAGTACTTTTGGCACAAACTGGAACCACAGTCAGGTTAAATGCAGAAAAGTTAGATCTGATTTATTCAGGGGACTTGAACAAGGGAGGTGTAATCAGGTTGATTGGCTTAAAGGCTATATCAATAAAACAGTTATGCATCCACTTTAAGTCCCAACATAGTCACACACTCTGGGAACCCAGGTAGGAAGACGGTGGGCTACCCAGGAACGTTGCAGCTGGTTGGGGCCCTGTAATAGAAGAAAGCAACATGCACAACACACAACCAGACAATCAGATGACAATACTTTTGATTTAGCTGTTGTTGCAGGCAGCTACCCTGATGTTACCTCATGAAACCCAATACAGGACACAGGCAGGACGAAATTGAGACTGCAGGTTGTTGAACTGGAGTGCCAGGAGAAGCAGGGCCCACACGAATCACTGAGGCATTGTTCCTGTACAAGCATTTAGCAGGGGGCTGATCCCCAGGCAGGTCTCTTGTCAATGGCTTTCTCTGTGCAATGGGTAGTCTGGCTGGGCCAATGTGGCAAGTCCTCAGGCGAAATGGCAATGAATTCAGATTCAGCCCTGTGGAGCTGGATGCAGCCTCCAGCTAGCAAAACACAGTTCAGCACACAGTGGGAACCAATTACGACTCCACTAACAGCACACAGCACATATACATGTAAGAAATTCCACTATACCAGGCAGATTGCTATCCAGTCGCAACTACAGAGTCTCCGCACAAACCGGGAGCTCAGAGGTGGATGGAAATCCTGACAGGCCAACCGCATTCAGCAAATCTTTGGTCTTCTTCAGGTTAAAGCCTGGTCACAGTCCAGTGGCTTAAAATGTTCTCACAACTCGGATTCGGTCCGAATAAACTCTATTTTCCCTCTCAGGGACAGCAGGCAGACAGGCAGGCAAAAACTCAGCCCTTTCACAGTTCTCCCGTGCGAATCTACGCAGTGGCCCTTGCTTGAATCACTCAAGCTGTTACTCTTCACTTCCCAGATCTAACTGAAACTGCAAGCAGTCTGGGGCTTTCCCCAAGATCCAAAAGGCTCGGTTGGCTGATCTGTCTGTCAAGTCACATCAAGGGCTCCCCCTCCAGGTTCTTTTAGATGCCAAAAGTCCAAAATTACAATTCCTACAAGTTTTGATCCCACCAAGCCCCTGTAGGCAGGCTCCATTTTAGAGTCCCAAATGTACTGATTGGTCCAATTTGGCAGTCCAGGACCAAGATGGCAGTGATAAACAGAAACTGTCCATGCTGCAAAGAAGGCAGGTTAGACAAACTACAATATCATTATCACTCTAATAGCTATTCAGCAAATAGTTACATCTTTTTTTTTTTGGAGTTTATCTTTTATTAATTTTAAGTCTATAAAGACATACAGGCATACATAATGAAAGGAAACCTTATATAGATTACAAAAGGGTATCACTTAACAAAACACATGGTTTAGGTTGAATATCACGAGGAAGCCTTAAATATACACATATATATATAAAATAAGAGTTTGTCTTATTTATATCATAAGTAGTGAACAAAGAGTTACAGTTATGAAAGTATTATGAATTCAGAGAGATCAGTTAAGTGCAAAATGAGTACGAGAACAAGTTATAGCAGGCTTTCAAACCATTACATGAAGTGATACATATAAGAATACAAACATTATACAGTAGAGAAGGAATATAAATAAAAGAGAGCTGTATGTTGAAGGTAGAAAATAGTGCAGGGTAGAAAAAGGAAGAAAGAAGTAGGGTGGGAAAGAAAAAGAGGGGAGATATCTTGCACAGAGTGTTAGAGAGACCCAAATCTAATTAACAGAGTAAAGATATACCAAAAAGAAAGCTGAATAAGTCTTGAGGATTAGGGTCTTAAGAACCAGCCGTTTCAATGAATTTAAAGTAATCCTGCCAGCACCGATCATATACGGTGAGTCAGTCATGAATAACATGGGTATTGAGAGAGGCTTTGAAGAACATCAAAAGGGAGGGAACAAGAGTAGATTTCCATTTCATAAGAATCAGACGTTTAACCAAAAGAAAAGTATGTTTAGATATCTAAAATGTGCATGTGAAAGGAAGAGTTACTTGGAGTATAGAGATCTAGGAGGAATAGTTTTGGATCAAAGGAAACTTTTTCCTATTACTTTGGAAGCAAATGAATGAATTTTACACCAAAGCTTATTAATGGGAGTGCAGGACCAAAGAATATGAAGCAGATCACTGTTAGCATGGTTGCAGTGACAGTTATTGTTATTTAACAGGCCCATTCGTGAAGTGCCGACGTATGTTCTGTACCAAAGATGCAAGATCTTGATTTGTATTAGAAAGCTGCAGGTATCTTTAAATGTATTTGTGCCAGGCACAACATTTACTCCATTGTGTGTTACCCCTAGGTGGCACTATCCCAAGGCTACTACCCCTGCCTGCTTGGCTAATAGCAGGTTAAGGGGCCTGAGTTCTGAAATGGTGCCTCCACCCGAGGTCAGGGTTGGCAGTGGTCAAGCTAACCTGGGCACAGCCCTCCGGACACTGTAACCCCCCTCTTTCCCCTCTAGTGGCCTGAACACTGTACAATAATCACTTTCACAATACCCTGGTACACCACACAAGTACCCACACTGTTTGCACTTACCACCAGGGCTGGTTCCTCTGGCTCGACCCTGGGGACCCCCTGTAAAACAAGGTTAAGCACAGCAAATAGCAACAGTACAGTACTTTGAGAACAAACTGGAACCACAGTCAGATTACATGCAGAAAAAGTTAGATCTGATTTATTCAGGGACTTGAACAAGGGAGGGGCAAAATCAGGTTAATTAGCTTAAAGGTTATATCAATCAAGCAGTTATGCATGCGCTTTGAGTCCCCCACACAGTCCACCTCTCGGGTACCCAGGTAGAGAAGAGATGGCTAGCCAGGACAGTTGCCCGGGTTGCAGCTGGTTGGGGCCCTGTGATGGAAAACACAACATGCACAGTACAATATTTGTAATCCAGAGCCAGAGGGCTCAGTTCAGTAAAGGAAACTAACAACAAGACAATCAGATGACACACTCAGATTAAGCTGTTGTTGTAGGGAGCTACCCTGGTATTTACTCACGATACCCAAGACTGGACACAGGCTGGATGAAAATCGAGACTGCAGGTGGTTGATCTGGAATGCCAGGAGAAGCAGGGCCCACACAAGTCGCAGAGGAGTCATTCCTGTTCAAGCGTGGAGCAGGGGGCTGATCCCCAGGCAGGTCTCTTGTCGATGGCTTCTCTGTGCAGTGAGTAGTCTGGCTGGGCCAGTTTGGCAAAGCCCAGACCGCATGGAGACAAGTTCAGAAGCAGTCCGTTTTGGACTGGATACAGCTTCCAGCCTGCAGAACACAGTTCACACAGTGAGAACTAACTCACAACCCACTAGCAGCTCATAGCACGTTTACATGTCTGGAATTCTACTGTACCAGGCAAGCGCTCCCGGGCACAATCGCAAAGTCTCTGCACACACCGGGAGCTTAGGGGTAGCTGGAACTCCTGACAGGCCGATCGCATTCAGCAAAAATATTCGGTCTTCTTCAGGCTGAGCCTGGCCCACTTCAGTAGCTTACTTTAGTCACACAAACTTGGATTTAGTCCAAAATAATTCTCTTCTCTCCCTCTCAGGAGCAGCAGGGGACATGGATGCCAAACTCTCAGCCTTTTCATAGTTCTCCCATGCGAATCTACTCAGGATTGCTCTCAGAATCACTTTGGCTCCTTCTTGCTCAGCTTCCAGGTTAGTTCTAACTGAAAACTGCAAGCAGCCCGGGATTTCCCAAGATCCAAAAGCTTTGGTCGGGCTGATTTGGTTGTCAGTCAAAGCAAGAGCTCCCCTTCAGTTGCAAAAAGGCAAAACTCAAACCGCATTTCCTATAGATTTTGAATTCAGGCAGCTCCTGTAGTCTGGCTACATTTTAGGTCCTACCAGAACTGATTGGTCCAATTTGCAGTCCAGAACCAAGATAGTGGAGACAAACAAAACAGTTCTTGCTACAAAGAATGCAGGTTAGACAAACTACATTATCATTATCACTCTAAATGATTTTCAGCAAATAGTTACATCTTTCAACAGAGCTCCATCTCAGATTACTTATGCTGCAATCAAGCAGCTCTTCAAGAGACAGTGCACAGAGGCTACACAGGCTCTGGCAATCACATTTAAACTGCTAAAATGCAGGACACCAGCTTGGCAGTGAGCATTTAGGCAAGCTCAAGGAAGAATTTTAGGAACCCCATTTGTAGGGGATTTACGATATATCTGAGATCGTGTAGTTAAAGGTAGCGCCCATTTATTTTTAGCTATATAGATGGATCAGGAAGATTGTCAATAATGTTTTTGTAAATGATGCTACTTAATTTTGTAGAAATATTAGCCCAGTGTGAGATATGTGATTCTAGAAAAGTGTTATATATATAATTAGAAATGGAGTTGAAAGCTGCTCAGAATTTGTAAAACTTCCAGAGTCTGGTTTAGGAAGTTTCCATTTGACCTGTAAGTCTGACAACGTTCTAAGGGTGAGAGAGTTCGGGTCCAAGATATCGCCAAGAAAAAAAATGCCATTATTCCTCCATGAACGACAGAAAATTGGATGATTTTCCAGTGTGAACAGTGGGTTGCCCCATAAACGGGTGTAAAACCAAGGTTTGGGGTCAGATTTAAAAAAATGTATGGGTTAACTTCCAATATAGAACAGAAGTTGATATGATTGGTTGAGTTTTTAGTTTTGAAGAAAGGGAGTTAAAAATAATGGAAGTAAGAACCCCTTCCTGGCTCAGTGTGGATTACATAGCAATCCAAAGTGGGATTGAGGAGAAGGTTTCTGAAACCATTTAATGATTTAGCCGCCCGGAAGGCCCATAGACAACCTTTTGAACCAAGGGAGTCCAAATCCACCTGTTTTCCAATGATATTGAAGTTTGTTATGATTAAATCTTGGAATTATCCTCCCGTATAAAGTTACCTACCAGTTTATCAATTTTAGCAAGGAAAAGGATGAAAGAATTAAAGGGATGTTAGCAAAGAGGTAGAAAATTGGGGGGGATACAGACATCTTAACGGCCGCAATTTTATCCATAAAGGAAATATTAAGAAGCCTCCATCTGTCTAGAATTGTTTTGATATTATCTAGTAAAGGATTAAGATTACTATCCCAGATTTTCTTAAGATTACTAGTTATTTTGATTCCTAGATATGTTATGCCATGCGGCAACAAATCGAAATCCAAAAGGGTGGTTCATAAAAACTTTGAAATGGTCATTAAAAGGTAGAGTTTCTGACTTACCATAGTTTAAACAAGGCCCAAAATACTTGTAAATTTGCTAAGTAAGTCAACCAATAGGGTCTCTGCCTCGTCCAGATTCTCAAGTAGAATCAGGAGGTCATTGCATAAGAAAGGGAAACATATCTTGAGCTTCCCACTGGGATGCCATTAATACTGGCATATTGGCATAAACAGGCAATTAGGGGTTCCATGGCTAAAATGGAAAGGGAAGGTGATAGAGGACATCCTTGCCTGGTTCCTTTTTCCAGTTGAAAGCTGGAGGAAAGGGTGGAATAGTTACATCTTTTAACCGAGCTCCCTCCGTGCAAATAGCAATGGCAAAACGGAGCAATTATCTGGCAGCCTAGGTGGAACTCGAGCATAGAAACACTCAGACCCCCGCTCCAGATTAATTATAACTGCAATATCCAGGCAGTTCTAAAAGAGACAGTACACAGAGGCTATACAGACACTCTCTGGCAATACATTTAAACTGCTAAAACGCAAGACACCAGCCTGGCAGTGAGCATTTAGGCAAACTCAAGGAAGACTTTTCGGGAACCCTCATTTGTAGGGGGTTACACAAAATGATAGTATGGTACACAAGCTGCCGGGGACACTCTGGTCCCTTCGTCAGAAGCAACAGATTGCACCTGACATGGGGACCAGTGCTGCCTGAAAGCTTGTTTACTACACCATCTTTGTATAAAACATATGTTGGGCCAATAAAAAAGTCATTAAATTATTCAGCGACTCCGGTTTTCCAAGGACCAACACGGCTACAATCTCTGTTGACTAGCATAATAATTAAAATGGTATAAACTTGTGGTTTGGTGGGGCAGATGTCAACTCTTGCAATGCCCTGCCCAAACACTACGCACACCATGCATGCCTAAGTATTCTCTGGATGCTCATTTCACTGCTGGAGGCAATGTCTGACCACTGCTCTGGCAGCTCAGGCTTGGTGCCTACTCTTGCTCTTCTACATTGCTGTAAAAGGTGGCAGTCTGGCCAGGCACCCTGCCTCCCGCTGCTCTGCTGTTCCTTCATCCAGTATGACACATCCCATTCCTCTCTTTCTTACTTATTGGTGTGGCTTTGAGGTCACTGCACTTCCAGGTTTCTTCCCAGCTCTATTCCTGCTGCAGTTATCACGGCCAGTTGCCCCTACCTCTAGCTCCACTGGGTCACCCACATCTGGGATCTGTGCTGCTGTCTGGGCCACCTGCATACTTGCACAGTGTTCTTCTGTTTATTTCCTTAAAGAAGTCATGTTCTTATTTTATTTTTCTTTCTTTTCTCTCATACTACTCCCCCCCACACACACACACACACACACTGCTATGTTGCAGTTACCCTGTCTCATTCCATTCTTTCTAGTTGAGTCTGGCCTGGACACTTTGGACTCATTCACCTTTTCTGCTCAGTTTAGTCACTATGCTTGCTTTCCTGAGCCGTACTACCCTGGCTGTGCTCTGCTTTTGGATGCTAGCAGCCCACCATAGTTCGGTCTCACCTGTACTATCGTGCTGCAGCTTTGCAGCTATGGCTCTCCTGCCGCTGCAGCAAGATGACTGCTCAGTGTCCTGCAGTTGCCCATACTACTATAATCCTCCTCTTGCTGTCATGCAGGAGACGCACAATACATTCATGCTACAATCCTTCCTATGTTCCTACCATAGGCTATGCCTGCTATGCTCCTCCCATCTTGCTTCTTACATTTATACTTCAGGCTCCTCCTTCTATGTTCCTCCTGCTCTACTTGCTGGTCCTGAAATCCCATGACTGCAGTTCTTCTTCCACCCACCCATCTGTGACCACCCCATGTCCCCTGGTTACTGCCTGGCGCACCCTCCTTGACATCACTGTCTGCCTCAGACATCTGTTGTCAGGCCATGCTTCACCTGCATGGCACTCTTGAGCCCTCTCAATTGTTGCTTGCTCCGGGTTTGCACCTTTGATCCACTGCTTCTCAACTAAGTTATCGGCCACCAGCCTGCTCAGGCAGTCATCCAGCTCCCCCACCAGCAGCCAACACGTATACCATCTATCTCACACAGGGCTACACCCCATACATTCATACAACTATACCATACCTTCTACTCCATCAGGGCTACACCCCTATACATTCATACAACTATACCCATACCATCTACCCTCACACAGGGCTACACCCCATACATTCATACAACTATACCCATACCTTCTACTCCATACAGGGCTACACCCATACATTCATACAACTATACCCATACCATCTACCTCACAGGGCTACACCCCTACATTCATACAACTATACCCGTATTATCTACCTCACATAGGGCTACACCCCATACATTCATACAACTATACCTGTACCTTCTACTCCATACAGGGCTACACCCCATACATTCATACAACTATACCCGTACCTTCTACTCCATACAGGGCTACACCCATACATTCATACAACTATATCCGCATCTTCTACTCCATACAGGGCTACGCCCCATACATTCATACAACTATACCAGTACCTTCTACTCCATACGGCGCTACACCCTATACATTCATACAACTATACCTGCATCTTCTACTCCATACAGGCTACGCCCATACATTCATACAACTATACCTGTACTCTTCTACTCCATACAGGGCTACACCCATCACATCATACAACTATACCCATACCTTCTACTCCATACAGGGCTACACCCCATACATTCATTCAACTATACCCGTACCTTCTACTCCATACAGGGCTACACCCCATACATTCATTCAACTATACCCGCACTCTTCTACTCCATACAGGGCTACACCCCATACATTCATACAACTATACCCGCACTCTTCTACTCCATACAGGGCTACACCCTATACATTCATACAACTATACCCTCCATCTACCTCACACAGGGCTACACCCTATACATTCATACAACTATACCCGTACCTTCTACTCCATACAGGGCTACACCCTATGCATTCATACAGCCGTGATCATACTTACTAAAGGGCTCGAAAATGGCAACCGTCTGCCTGCCAAATGTGGGTAGATTTCCTGTCAGGCAAATAGACTCAGCAATTTAAAGTGCCTGCCAGTCACCTTGTATATAAGCCCACTCCCCAGTCAGTTATGTCAGGCTGCAGGATTGTGCCACTGATGTGCTATGCACTTCAACTGTCCCTCTGTTTACTGTTGTCAGGGGACACAAGACACGCCATGTGCCTGCTAGCCCTGGGCAAGACTGTTCTGCTATACAGGCTTTAGTGCAGTTTGGCGGGCTTAGACAAAAGAAGTCCTTTTTTTTCTGGTGACAGGAACTGGAGTCCTGGGAGGGGGTAGGACTGCAAGATATGATGCCAGTGAGATGGATCAGCCTGCTCAAGTTTGCAGCAGTGAGTAACTATGGAGGGAGGGAGTCTGTGTGCTGGACTGGCCATGAGGCGGGTCTGTACTGAGACATGGGAGGGAGTTGGACTCCAGGACGACATGACGGCACTGCCTGTAATGGCTGCAGCAGTGAGTGACTGAATAATGGGAACGCACAGCCTGGGCTGTGTGGGAGTCCGATCTGTGAGGCAAGGTGCTTGCATGTCAAATGGGTGACCTTTGGGTGGGAGTGTGTATTAGGGTCCTGCCCGTCTGTGCTGTGTGGAAGTGTGATCTCTATGGTGTCTTGCATGCTTGAAGGAGAAACTGATTTTGTGGCAGCAGACCAGATCCAGAGGACAACGGCACCAGAACAAGTAAGGCAAGTTGCAAATAACTGGTTTGGGTACCTCCCTTCATACCTCTCCCATCTCATCTCCCCAATCCCTCCTCCTCCTCCTCCTCCCCTGCACTCAAGAGACCCATGCACATTCTTCTTTTCCCACCCACACTCCTGAGTCAAGAAACCTACTTTACCACCTCTCCTCCCTCTGGAACCAAACACCTTCATCCATCCATCTCCCCCTTCCTTCCCTCCATTACATGCCAGCTAAAACTCCTCCTCCCCCCATTCTGCTGCCAACCCTTTTTCTGAACCCTTACTTACCCATGCCTGGCTTTTGATCACCCCTTGCCTTCCCTCCCTCCCTTAACCTCATAGTTCTGGCAACCTCATTGAAGTTTATTCAACCTGTTCTGACTTCCAACTTGCAGCACCAGCTCAGCTTACTATCACTCTGGCGCTGTGCACATATTGAGTTTGTTCAATTCACACAGATGATCTGGATGCTAATTTATTTCTCCTCCATATGGAACGCTTTTATTATTGTGCTTCTCCTGCTCTCCGGTTGCACCTGGAAACGAGCTTCAACTCAGTACACCTCTCCTGGTCACCAGTTTTAAATAAATAAATGTTTGCGGGCAGTAGCACAGGTCAGTACATGTATGACTGTCTATGGAGCACAAGCTGCAAGTTTGGGGGACACTGACAGAGCTATGCTGGCACTGATACAAGTTATGAACCTAAATACTTTTAAACATTTGGCTTAACAAATAAACTTTTTTTTTCTCAATGAATCACTAAACACTCGGTCACTTGACAAACTACAGTCAGCTGTTACACGACGATGCAAAGAGGAAATCACCAAGGTACACAATAATTATTTTAAAATTTTGTTAAATCATTCACATGGCCCACATTTTTCCAAAATAGACCACCTGTTTTTAGAGCAGTGAGTCAACTGACCCACTGAATTTAATTTCTAGATTGAATACTGCCTGGTTGACTTCTGGTTTTGAGTACGTGCTTTCTGCAGAGTAATGCCTGCCCACACCAGGAGTCCTAGTGAGGAGACAAAGCCGCCGCTGGCTCTGGGAGAAATGTCAGACCTACTGAGAGAAGAATCAACCTCAAAGCACGGTAGGTTACCTTTCTCCTGACAGAAGCGGGCGAGAAGACAGCAGCCAGCAGAGCTGATTCTTTACAGTTAAAGTACCAAATCCATGTATACTGCCCATCTGATGACTAGTTCCCATTTTGATGTGGAAGCTGTATGGGGGATCTCTGGGAGGAGCGATGCATTCCTACCACATGTACTTACTGGTCAGCTGATGCAGACCTATGTTGTGTTCTTGGGACTGTTTGTCCCCCCAAAAACAAAAAGTTTAAACAATTTTATGTTTCTGCAGAAAACCCCTGCCAGTAAAATAAAGAAAAAATAACACTTCTTTACATTACTTTTATTTCACATGTAATGTTGTTTGGTAACTGCAATAAAACTTGTTTGTTTGTTTGTAAGCTGAATTTTTGATCATTGTTTTGCTGGTCTAGTGAACAGCCTGTGGAGCAGGTGGATTTTTCCAATCGCTAGCCCTGCAGGCCAGTGGCTGAAAAAGTTAGCTTCAACCCCTGCTACTACCTCATACAGACTAAGCCCTATACGTTCATGCTTCCATACTCATACCTACTACTTCATTCAGGGTTATAAACTATATGCTCATACAACTATGCTCATAGCTACTATTTTATAAGGGCTACGACCTATACAGTCATACAAACATACTTATGTCTACTACTCCATACAGGGCCATGACCTATATATTTGTGCTACTGTTATCACTACAGTGGAACCCACTTAAGTGCACATCAGTCAGTGCACATTCTGGATAAATGCATACTTTTTTATTTCCCAATTTTTTTTTCCTATATCTGCAATATTAAAATTTCTGGTAAAGCACACACTGGTTAAGTGCAAATTCTTGTCAAGTGCACATTTTCACAGTTCACCAGTGCATCTAGTAACCCGTAATTTGCACCTGTTAGTGCACATTTTCACAGTTCACCAGTGTATCCATTAACCTGTCATTTGCACCTGTTATGCACATTTTCACAGTTCACCAGTGTATCCATTAACCTGTCATTTGCACCTCGAGTGCACATTTCACAGTTCACCAGTGCATCTATTAACCTGTAATTTGCACCTGTTAAGTGCACATTTTCACAGTTCACCAGTGCATCCAGTAACCTGTAATTTGCACCTGTTAAGTGCACATTTTCACAGTTCACCAGTGCATCCAGTAACCTGTAATTAACACCTGTTAAGTGCACAGCCTATTTTCAGCGGATGAGAAAACAATATTTTAATGAGAATCCAGTCTGTAATGACTTAACACGGTGAAGTAAACTGGAAAAATAAAGAAATGAACCAACACAGTGATTTCTAATCACATTAATGTATTTTATTTGACATTAACCGTGTTTTTATGATATTGTTAAGTACAAAAATAAAGAAAATAAAAAACAACAATTATCAGGCACAGTCATTCCATTGAAAACACTGCACAGCCTGCTTAAATACACATTTTCT
Organism: Neoceratodus forsteri; assembly: GCA_016271365.2. NCBI lineage: Eukaryota > Metazoa > Chordata > Ceratodontiformes > Ceratodontidae > Neoceratodus > Neoceratodus forsteri. The sequence continues at coordinate 60,121,367 of CM028129.1, forward strand.
ATGCAAAGGGTGTGCATGCAGGAGGGCTGTATGTTTCATACAAGGCTACACCCTTTGCATTCCTAACAACTATATTCCTACATATTACTTCACACTAGGTCTACGCTCATACTACCATACTTGTACCTGTTACCTCATACAGGCAATGCCCTATATTCACACAACTCTACTCATACCTATTGCTTCATACAGGGCTGCAACCCTATACATTCATACAACTATACTCATACCTACTGCTTCATACAGGACTACAACTTATAGAAACATAGAAATTGTCGGAAGATAAGGACTGCTAGGCCCATCCAGTCTGCCCATAGGCTCTATCCATTGTATGTGGCCACTGACCCTATGTGATCAATGGCTTTTCATCACTCCCTCCCCTCTCGAACTTCCCCTGTGCCTGTCCCAGGCATGCATAAACCCCTCCACTGTGCTTGTCCCCACTACCTCCTGTGGCAGAGTATTCCAAGTGTCGACTACCCTTTCTGTGTAAAAAAACGTCTCACATTACCTCTTAATCTCACCCCTCCAATTTCATATTACTAACATATTAACATACTATTTGCCAGCAGATTGGGGCCTTACGGCCATCGAGTCTGCTCAACCTCAGATCCCTAGGTTGGGTGCCGAGGCCCCCCTTGTGTTCCAGAAACCCCTATCATCCATTCCCACTCCCTGGCCAGGCATCATCTGATACATCCACTTTCTGTGTCTGTCCCACCTCTCTGAAGCCTCCACTGTGGATCTCTGAACCAGCTCGCCAGGCAATGCATTCCAAGGGTCCACCACCTCACAGAGAAAACCCCTCCTCTTCCCCTCACCCTTCCACCTTCCAACTTCAAACCATGCCCTCTGGTGATACCTCCCTGCTTTAGTCTAAAGATCCCTCCATGTTTACCCTATTTATTCCCTTGAGGTACTTGAAGACCTCAATCATGTCCCCGTCCTCTCCTCTCCTCCAATGAAACAGGCAGAGCTCTCAAGTCTGTCCTCATCGTCAAATCCTCTAGCCCTTGTATCATCTTAGTTGCCCTCCTCTGTACTCTCTCCAGGAGCTGTATGTCCCTCTTCAAGTGTGGTCTCCAGTACTGTACACAGTACTCAAGGTGTGGTCTAACCAGTCCATTGTACAGCGGCAGAATCACTTCCTTGCTCCTAGAGGTGATCCCCTTATGATGCATCCCAACATCCTGTTTGCCTTGCTAGCTGCTCTCCTGCACTGCTCAGAGTTATTCATACATGCATCCACCATGACCCCAGGTCTTTTTCCCTGTTGAGGCCTCCAGTGCCTCCCTCCCCAGGTGTATCTGTGTTTAGGGTTTCCCGCCCAAGATGCAACACCTTACACTTGGTGATATTGAAATTTAATTTCCATGTGTGAGCCCAGCTTTCAGGGTGTCCAGGTCCTTGCAGGCCAACCTCCCCTTCTCTCAACTACTGCTCCCATCTTGGAGTCATCAGCTAAGAGACTCATTTCACACCCTATACCCTCCCTGATGTCCGATATGTATGCATTAAACAGGATCGGACCAGGACCGAGCCCCGGCGGTACCCTACTACCAACCTCTCTAGGGTTCAAGAGCTCCCCACAGACCACTACTCTCTGGTTGCGTCCAGCTAGCCAGTTTTCAATCCATCTGACCATCAAAGGGCCTACTCCTAACCCCATCAGTTTCTCCACCAGACCATTGTGGAGGACAGAGTCAAACGCCTTGCTGAAGTCCAAGAATAATACATCCACAGGCTTTCCCCTGTCCAGTTCTGATGTTACCCATTCATAGAACTCCACAAGATTGGTTTGACATGATCTACCTGGCACAAACCCATGTTGCCGATTATCCAGACCTCCCACCTCCTCCAAGTACACCCCCAATCGTTCCTTTAGTATACCCTCCATTAATTTTCCCACCACCAAGGTCAAACTGATGGGTCTATAGTTACCTGGTACTTCCCACCCCCCTTTATGGATTGGCACCACATGTGCCTCTCGCCAATCCCTCAGCTCCCCTATTCTAGTGCTTTTCTATATTAGAAAAGGTCCACCACCTGCACCATGTTTATGCCCTTGAGGTAACTGAAAGTTTCAATCAAGTCCCCCCGCTGTCTCCTCTCCTCCAGTGAGTACATATATTGAGGTCCCTTAGTCTCTATTCATATGTTTTATGGTGCAAGCCCTGCACCATCTTTTGCTGCCCTTCTCTGGCTCCACCTTATCTATGTCCTTGTGAAGGGAGGCCTAGAACTGCAACGCAGTACTCCAGCTGAGGTCTTTCCAATGTTTTCACAATGGCATCACCACCTCCTCCTGCTAGTGATACCCCTGCCTATACACCCCAGCATGCCACTGGCCCTCCCTGCCACCTTTGTGCACTGCTTTGATACCTTAAGGTCATCAGAGGTGATAACCACTAGGTCCCTTTCCTCTTTGGTGACAGTCAGCTCCCCCCCCCAACCTGTAGCTCTCCCCAAGGTTCCCTCTACCCAGGTGCATTATTTTGCACTTCTTTGAAATGAACCTCAGTTGCCACATTTCCACCATCTTCAGGCTTCTCCAGGTCCCTCTTTATTTTCTGCACCCCTTCTGAATATCCACCCTGTTGCAGATCTTGGTGTCATCTGCAAACAGGCAGACCTTTCCTTCCATCCCCTCTGCTATGTCACTAATGAAGACATTGAACAGGAATGGTCCTAGTACTGATCCCTGTGGTACCCCACTGGTCACACCCCCTCTCCCCAGATTTACTCCATTTACCACCACCCTCTGTCTCCTGTCTGTTAACTAGTTCCTAATCCACTTTTCCACTTTGTCTCCCATGCCCAGACTGCCCATCTTGTTAATCAGCCTTCTATGTGGGACAGTGTGAGGCTTTGCTGAAATCTAGGTGGCGTGTCTCCGCCTCTCCTGATTTATTTCCCTGGTCACTCAATCAAAAATCTATTATATTTGTTTGACATGATCTTCTCCCATGAATCCGTGTTGCCTCAGATCCTGAGCACTGCTGGATTCCATATGTGCCACTATCCTTTCTTTCAGCAGTGTCTCCATGATCTTACCCACCACTGAAGTGAGACTGACTGGCATGTAGTTCCCCACCTCCTCCCTACTGCTGCTTCTGTGCAGTGGGACTACATGCACCATCCTCCAGTCCTCTGGGCACGATACCAGTGTTGAGTGATTCTGTGAACAGGGCCACCAAAGGCACTGCTATTTCCCCTTCAGCTGCTTTAATTATCCTTGGTGGACGCCCATATGGCCCCATGGCCTTATCCACCTTCAGCTTGTGAGTTCTTCCCAAACTCTCCACTGTGAATGGACTAGTGTCCACTTCTCCCCACCACTGCCTCTGCAACCCAACTATGGTCCTTGACCCTCCCCTCCTTAGTGAATACTGAGCAGAAGTATTTGTTCAGTATTTCTGCCTTGTCCAGATCCCCTCCTTACACTTTCCTTCTACCCTTTGAGCCTCACAGCCCCCCCGTCCCGGTTTTTCTTCTTTCACTGATGTACCCATAAAATGCCTTATCCCCTTTGTTTACAGACTGTGCTAAGCCCTCTTCTGTCTGAGCCTTCGCTCTCCTAACAGCCTTCCCTGCTTCCCTTAGACATTCAAGGTACACTTCCCTGTCCTCCTCCCTTTGGCTCCCCTTATATTTCCTGAAACTCAGCCTTTTAGCCCTGACTTTGTCCCTCACCTCTTTGGAGAATCATAGTGGTTTCCTTCTTCTTCTTTTCCCTTTGGCCACTATCCTAACACATTGGTTTGTTATATCCACTATGACTCCTTTCAGTTTCTCCCAATGTTCTTTCACCCACTCTATTACCTCTCCCTTCCCTGGAGTGCTTGTATAGATCTACCCATTTCAGTGAAATCCACCCTCCTGAAATCTAATATTCTTGCCCCTGTGTGGCTTAACTGAGTCCATGTCTCCATGTTGAACCACACCATGTGGTGGTCACTGGACCCCAGCTGCCCTTCCACTTGTATTTCTTCAACTCTGTTCTGTGGTCCATATTAGGTCCAGAATTGACTTAACATAGAAATATAGACTTTGACAGCAGATAAGGACCGCTTGGCCCACCTAGTCTGCCCATTTCCCTAGCTACTGGAGAAGCTGCAGATCCTAGTTAACCAACAGCCTATTTCTTCCTATCCCCCCACAAGAATTGCCTTATGTCTGTCCCATGCATTCTTGAATTCCTCCACTGTTTTGACCCCACAACCTCCTCAGGAAGGGACATTCCATGCGTCCACCACCCTCTCTATGAAAAAATACTTCTTATATTACCCTGAGCCATCCCCCCATCTTCAAATTGTGTCCCTTGTTCTTGCACATCTCTTTTCTGAAAGATTTATTTTGTCTAGGATTACAAGTACCTTTGTGCAATGCTCTTTTACAAAGGTTTCATATCAGGAATAACATATAACAATGAAACAACAGTGAAATAACAGTAAACAATTCATGTACAACAGCGCTATTGAGAGAGGTCAAGTATAGGAAGAGTAAGGTGTAGAGGAGGAGGAGAAGTGTAGGTAGTTAAACATAGCAGTTATGGCAAAATGGTGAAACACATCAAGGACACATGTGCCCACTAGGGTGGGTCTGGACATGCACCCGGGTGGCAAAGAACAGGGATGAGAGGAGAGGGGAGGATGTAGATGCAGCTGGAGGCATTTGTTGAGAGATAAATGGGAAGCAGTGACAGAAGAGAAAAGGGCAGGGTGGGGGAGGAATAAGTGCAACAATGGGACAAGGAGAGACTAATGAAGTGGTATGTAGATTCTGGGATTTGAGGTGGTACCTCAAGAGTTGGGGGAGATGGGGACTAGGGGTGGGGCCAGAAGTTTAGCAGTATATAAGTTAGGACTAAAGCTGTGTGGGTCATGAGCTAGGAGAGGCAGTCACAGGAGCTAGAGGCAGTTAAGATGGGCCCGGAGCCTGGTTTTGAACAGACCTAGTGTTGTGGCTGAGGAGATGGTGTGGCTGAGACCATTCAGCCATAGAGGAGCCCTGTAGGTGAAGGAGCGTTGGCCCTCAGTCGTACGACAGCGAGGAACTTGCAGATTCTGGGTTGTTGAGCTCCTGATGTTCCGCTGGATAGTGTTTTGATGTAATAAGGCAGTAACACCAGGAGGTGTGAGGCCAAAGATGATTTTTCCCGCCATAGTACAAGTGAGATACTTTATACGGTTGGAGAGTTGGAGCCATCTGGATTGTGCATAGAGGGCACAGGTGTGGGTGAGGCGTGGGCACCAGCTGTGAGTCGGCAAGTCTTGTTTAGGGCAACTGTTATATGTCGGAGGGTGGATGTCAAGGCAGAGCCATAGACAATGAGGCATAGTCAATAATAAACACCACCAAGCTCTGGACAGCAATCTTCAGGGCCTCTGGGGTGAGATGTTGCCTATGTTGTAGGAGCAATCCAAGGTGTATTGGCAGCTTTGGCCACGCTTGTCAATGTGAGGAGAGATTGGGGTCAAGCAAAATTAGATGCTACCCTCTTGACTTTGTTGATGCCCTTGAGGTGCTTAAAAGTTTCTATGTCCCTGGTTGGCGATGCACCAGCTGCCTAAGTCCAACCCCTGCAGGGATTGCAGGATGACTGTGCTTTTGGCTAAAGCAGCCACCTGGGTGGCCCAATCCACATCCGGCATACTGAAATCTCCCAGTAGCAGGATTTTGCCTTTAGCTACCATGTCGTATGTTTCTCCACTAATTTCCTGTCTACTTCCTCCTCTGTGTGGAGGTCTGTAGATCACCCTGTGCATATTGTTGTTCCATTCCCTGGCTCCAGGGTGATCCACATTACCTCAGCTTTCCCTGCCTTCCTAAACTTCTGTAGCCTTTTATACCATCTCTGATGTACAGAGCCACTCCCCCACCCTTTTTACCCTTCCTGTCTCTCCTGAACAGTGTATAGCCTGGCACATTGACTTCCCAGCCATGATTAGCAGAGTACCACGTCTCTGTTATTGCTGTTATGTCAAGGTCTGCATCTGCCAACAAGGCCTCCAGGTCTGGAACCTTATTTCCTAGGCTACAGGCATTTGTTAGCATGGCCCTCCATGTTTTACAGTCTGCCATCCCTCTGCTCTTGTTCTCCCTCTCCAGTGTCTTCTCCCCACCCCCGTTTCCTTTCCTATGTGCTCTTGCCCCTATGTAATACTCGTATATTCTTCACCTGCCTGCTTTAGCTGTTCCTGTGTCAACTTATGTTCCTGCATGTTCCCATGGGGTGGTGTTCCAAGCCTCCTGACCTCCTGCCTCCCCGCCAGTTCAAATGATCACAGCTGAAGCATTTAAACTTCTCACCAAGGACCAAGGTCCTCTTCTCGGACAGATGCAGGCTGTCTTCCTTATATAGCTCACATCTACCCAGGTCAGGCCCTAGTCCCTATGAAGTCAAAATCCTCCCTTCCACACCCAATCCTTCAACCAGGAGTTGAAGGTATGGATGTGAGTGCTCTAGCTTCTCCGTGCCCTGGACATGGAGCATCTCCGGAATGTGACAGAACGTGCTATCTGTTTCAGGTTTTCCCCAGCTTCCTGAAATCCTCCTGGACGCTGGCTAAGTCCACCTTTCTCCTGGACAAGTCGTTGGTCCCCAGATGGACAGTGACATCCAGCTCCTCCCTCCTAGCTATTGCCATAGCGATCCTATGGATCCGGCTCCATTCCTCCATGCAATGCTTCCCGGGAGGCACCTGACCTCCCTCTCTCCCTGTTATACATTAATACAGCTGTATTCATACCTAATACTTCATAAGGGACTACACCTTATACGCTCATACAACTGTACTCATACCTACTACTCACACAGGACTATGTGATCTATATATTATCACACAGCTGTACTCATGCCTACTGCTTCACACAGGCTACAACCTATACATTCATACAACTGTACTGTACCTACTACTTCATACAGGACTACGACCTATACATTAATACAGTGTACCATGTCTGTTGCTTCAGACAGGGCTATGACCTATACATTCATACAACTATAATTATACTCTACTATTTCATACAGGTCTACCACCTATACATTCATACAACTATACTCATACCTACTACTTCCTATAGGACTTCCTGCAATCCTCCTGGTCCCCAGGGGTGGAGACAGAGTCCCTCCTTCATCGGCACCCCCTTGACAGCCTTTTCTCCCATCCCACCCCCCTTCACAAGTTTAAACCCCACTTTTCACCAATGAACCCTCTATTTTCAACTTAAGGATTCCTCCCCTCCAAATTGAGATGTAGTCTATCTCTAGCATACAGCTCATTATCCTCCCAGGTCTCCCCCCAATCCCCCATCAACCCATACCCTCTGGCCTCACACCACTCCCTGAGCCACTGGTTTATCTCCCTAATTTTCCTTTTGTGTTCCCCACTAGCCCTTGGCACTGGCAGGATTTCTGAGAAGAAACTGTGCATCCTATGTCATGACAGACCCTGGAGAGCTCCCTGAATCTTGCCTGTATCTCTAGCTCGCTATTTCCTCAATGTCATTTGTACCCAGGTGGACCAGTATGTCTGGGGAACCCCACAATCCTTTGCCAGCTGATATACCTTGTGCTTAGCCCTGTGCACGTTAGTCCAGGAAGCATCTTTTCTAACTAGCCAGGCTTCTCCTCCCTATCCCATTTGATACCCTGATCATAGAATCCCCAGCAGGAGCACTCTGACCACTCCCTTTTCCTCCATTCCCTCCTTCCATGTCCCTCATCCTTTCTAGGCCCCTCCACCCAGCTGGCTCCGTATTCCTCCCCTTTCTGGGTGCCACATGCCACCCTCCTTATTTACCATGGCCACCCTCCCCTCCAATCCTATGCCTCTCCTCCTCCTGGTATCCTTCTGTACCTTGCTAATTCCCCCCTCACTGTAACTGGTCCTTCTCCCCCATCTGCTAAACTAGCCTGGCTCATCCTCCCTTCCTTCCTGTCTCCATTTAGTTCCTCCTTGCTAGTCGTGCTCCTGGCTAAACCCTCAGCTCCCTTTACTGAATCCTCCTTGTACTTCTGGTCCTTCTCCTTTACCTTTCCTCCCAACTGGTCCTTCTCCTTGCGCTTTCCTCCTCTTCCCCTGCCCCTCCTGCTCTGATTCACTGCTCCCCATTCTCCTGCATTCCAGGTCCCCTCTGTTCTTCCTGCTATCTGGCCCCTGCCTTCTGCCTCCCCTCCCACCCTTTCCACCTCTAACTACCCCTGTCGTGGCTACATCATCCCCCTCATCCTTGAGCAGAAGAAGAGAATTGAAGCGGTTACTGAGTGTAAGGTCTGATCCACCTCCCCGCCTTGCTTCCTTCTGTCCAGCCCTGGCCATCTGCCTACTTCCCTGAGAATGTCCCTCCGTCCCCCCTTTGTGAGGGCCCCCAGTTACCTGCCTGCTTCCTTGGTAGTGTCCTTTTGTACCCCCTCTGCCAGGTTCCCTTTGTGACCCCTGAGTATTCTCCTGCACTCCTTTCCCTATGCCCCCACCCCCAGTGCTTGGTGCAACCCTGTGGGAGATTCCCAGCCCCCTTCCCAACCATACCACCCCCCTTCCCCCAGCTTTCTCCTAATCCCCGCAACCTCCTCCCTAAGCTGTGCTAGCTGGTAGCACACTGGGCAACCACCAGACTTCAAGCCCAGTCCAGTATCATGGCTGCTCCACACCTGTGCACCCACCACCCTCCCAAAGATGCCGCCCCTAATGATGTGTGGTTCCATCCCCTTCCAAATAGGTTTCCTTGGGTGAGCCACCAGGTCCCCCTAGTCCAAGATACCCCTACTGCCTAATCAGGTCACCCACTAATCTTAGAAACAGTCCACTGTCACCAGTAACCCTGTTACTAGGTGCAGTACAACACATTAAACTTATAAGGGAAATGAACAACTCCCAAAGCTCCTCTCTCCCAGCCTTTAAATCCCTACCCCAGTAGCTAGAACTACATGAGCTGCACCTGCACGCCTTTTCCTCAATTGCAGGGCAGGTGTTCCACTATAAATCCGCGAGACTTCTGGGGAGGAAGGGGTGGGGAGGCGGGTCTTGGGCAGACACCTGACTCGAGAGAGTGTATCAGCCCTGTGTCTCCCCTCCAAGCCCAGCAGCCAAAGAACCAGGCCCAAGCAAATCCCACGAAATAGGTTTTAAATCAGAAGAAATAGGCCTCTACCAGCGCAGCCTGTTACACAGTGAAACATCCACAAAATGAGCCCCACTTACAGCCACCAAATCAGTTTACAAACATCCAGCATCACCCAAAACACTGCCCTGCTAGCCCCTTAGAAGTAAGAAAGAAAATAACTAACCTACCAAATAAAATCCACAAGAACCCTGTGAAAACAACAGCAGCAGCTACTGTCCTGGAACACAACTGATCCTGTCCCCTTCCAGTTCTTTCTGCAGTGCAGTGACACCTGTTGTATCATGCTCAATGCAAACTGTCTGTTGTATCGTGCACAGTAAAAACTAAAGCCTGTTGAATCATGAGCAGTACAAACTGATGCTTGTTGTATCATGTACACTACAAACTGATACCTGCCGTATCACATACAGTGTAAACTGATGCCTGTTGTATCATTCACAGTGCAAAACGAAATGTATCGTGCAGTAAACACTGAGGCCAACTGTAACAGGTACAGTGTAAACTGATCCTGTTGTATCATGCACAGTGCAAGCTGACGCCTATTGTATCATGTATAGTGCAAGCTGATGCCTGTTGTATCACACATGGTGTATATTTGTCACCGGGCATGGGTTTAAGATAACACAATTTCAGGCAGACCACAAGTCAGGTGCTTAAAAAACGCATAGTTGCGTTTATCATTTTATTTTCATCAAGTAAAATATACAGGAAGCAAAATGGTAAGCCAGACAACTGCTTAGCTTCAACAGTTTTTAAGGCTTTTCTTCAGTCTTGCATGAATCGAACAGTGTGAAAGCACACACTACAAGGAGGTCTTCCACCTTCCTCAGTCAGTATACGACTGACCTCCCTATCTCTCCCTCCTATCTCAGCACTGAGGTAGGACTTTTCATAAGCTCATTAGAAGATGGAAAAATGTTCCACTGCCTTTTGATTAACAGCAGACATATCATAAAACTAGCCACTAGGGGTCACTGTTGCTCAGTAGAGAACAGTTATTTGGCAGCCACCTGGAGAACATTACACAGTTTGTTTACAACATTGTTAAAGGGCCGAGCTGAGGTCAGAACATTCTGTGCTCTCTTAAACTCTCTTGCAGGGTCATATTACCTCATGCTGTCTGCTGCAAACTGTATCTTAGAAGAGGGCTGCTAACATCTAGAAAAAGAAGACACAAACTTTTGTTATTCTTATATGAAATCTGCCCTCTCAGTTTGTAACTGTGCTGTTAGGTTTGTTGTAAGTTAATATGCACAGAAAGCTTTATAAGCACTTAAGCACTTAATTTATAACCAGCCAAACAGCGTGTTGGACATTATACAAAACATATAAACTGCTTAGGGAAGGGATTTCAATTTATCCCAGGGGTATCCACTATGAAAGGGGTCACCCTGTCACACATCCCCCGCATAAGAGGGCAGCTGTCCTATGGTTGTCCAAATCTCAACTAACACCATGGAAGGGTGTGGAGCTTCAGCTCACCCTCACCTGAAGCTTTGTCTCAGGTCCCTTTCAAAAAACACATTTGTAAAGTGTCCTTTTCATAACAATACAAATACCTTGAGACATTTTACAAGTTTACTACATTAGTAAACTACAAAACATTACACATACAAGGAGAAAGCATTATTAGCAGTAGTTTTATACCATCTTCTGACTTTCCCTGACCAGATACATTTGAATGGCTGGACGATCCAGCACCCAGTAGAACTGCCTTCGGTGGGGAGAACTACCTTGCTTCATCACCACTTAAACATTTAAAGATAGGCTAGTAACAGACCACGCTGTATGCCTAACAGCCTGTCCCTAACCTCAGGGTATATGTATCAAATCTTATACACTTCTAGTGGTGTTGGCACCACCTTGCCCCTCCTGTTCTATGTGGGAATCTCCCCCCCTCCTCCAAGGGTGCCATCTCTTGCCCTTCAGTTACTCCTCCCACATCACTATCATGGGTCACCATCTGTCTGCTCCTATAACAGGTCTTATAGTATGCTGCCACCTGCCTATACGTGCCTGGTCAATAGAAATATGGGGTTAGTCCAGCCTGAACCTTCCCATGGCTCAACTGCAAGTGACTGGAGTGCACTCCTCCATCACCTTTTTCCCTGTATGCCACAGGCACTACTATCTGGGCATCCACCTGCTTCATCCAGGGTTGGGCCTCATATGATATAGAACTTCCATCCTAAGTTCATACTACCATAACCTGTCCTCTACGCCACCATTAACATGTCTCCCATCCTTGACTTTTACATACTTCCTTAACTGGGTAACTTCAGGATCCCCCACTTGCAGCTTTCCCCAGTCAACATCAGGAGAACAATCATTTTTCATAGGAGGAGGTTTAGAACATGCAGAAGTTCCTTCAGCCAAAATGGCTCCTTCCATGTTGCTTGAAGTCTTCTGCCCTAGTAATACATTGCCAGTCAGAGTCTTACCTGGGGTCTCCTCTTCTCGTTTGCCATCCTCCACCAAATAGCAGTCCGGAAAAATGGGCAACAATGGGATCTCCACAAACGGTTGCAAATGCTCCGTTGGGGGTCCTTCTCCTCATCCAGAGCCCATGGATCCTGCTCTACCGATTCTTCCTCAACATCCTCCAAGTGGGACCTCTCGAGTAGCTCTTGGCATCTGCGCTCCACTTCTCTCCGGCGTCGATCAGCCTCCAGCCATCTTCCACTTATCCAGTGAAGAAGCCGTATCAGGGTCTCCATTTGGCCATCGACCCCACCTCGACCCATCCATGGTGCCTCACCCAGGTCACCATCTCCATCAGGCATTGTCCTCACCTCACCTGGTGCCATGCATCTCTGCCATGTATCCTCGATACCAGGTCTGGCACCAACTGAATGGACTCACCCTGTTTGCTCAGACATCTAGCCAGATCCCACTTCGGACACCATATGTCACCTGGCGTGGGTTTAGGATAACAATTTCAGGCAGACCACAAGTCAGGTGCATAAAAAATGCATAGTTGCATTTATCATTTTATTTTCATCAAGTAAAATATACAGAAAGCAAAATGGTAAGCCAGACAACTGCTTAGCTTCAACAGTTTATAAGGCTTTTCTTCAGCCTCGCATGAATCGAACAGTGTGAAAGCTCACACTACAAGGAGGTCTTCCACCTTCCTCAGTCAGTATACAACTGACCTCCCTATCTCTCCCTCCTATCTCTCCCTCCTATCTCAGCACTAAGGTAGGACTTTTTATAAGCTCACTAGAAGTTGGAAAAATGTTCTACTGCCTTTTGATTAATAGCAGACACAACATAAAACTAGCCACTAGGGATCACTGTTGCTCCCTAGAGAACAGTTATTTGGCAGCCACCTGGAGCACAACTTGTTTACACCATTGTTAAAGGTCAGAGCCGAGGTCAGAACATTCTGTGCTCTCTTAAACTCTCTTGCAGAGTGATATTACCTCTTGCTGTCTGCTGTAAAATATATCTTAGAAGAGGGCTGCTAACATCTAGAAAAAGAAGACACAAACTTTTGTTATTCTTATATGAAAATTGTCCTCTCATTTTGTAACTGTACTATTAGTTTTGTTTTAGGTTAATATGCACAGAAAACTTTATAATCACTTCAGCACTTAATTTATAACCAGCCAACGAGCATGTTAGACATTATACAAAACATAAACTGCTTGGGGAAGGGGTTTCAGTTTATGCCAGGGTGTCCACTATGACAGGGGTCACCCTGTCACACATCCCAATGCCTGTTGTATCATGCACAGTGTAAATAGATGCCTGTTGTATCATTCACAGTATAAACTGAAGCATGTTGTTTCATGAGCAGTGCATACCGAAGTCTGTTGTATCATGCACAGTGTAAACTGAAGCATGTTGTTTCATGAGCAGTACATACTGAAGCCTGTTGTATCATGCACAGTGTAAACTGATGCCTGTTGTATCATGCACAGTGTAAACTGATGCCTGTTTTACGATGTGCTGTACATACTGATGCCAGTGGTATCATGCACAGTGTAAACTGATGCCTGTTCTATGATGTGCTTTACATACTAATGCCTGTGGTATTATGCACAGTGTAAACTGATGCCTGTGGTATTATGCACAGTGTAAACTGATGCCTGTGGTATCATGCACAGTGTAAACTGATGATTCTTGTATCATGAGCAGTACATATTGATGCCTGTTGTATCATGCACAGTGTATACCGATGCCTATTGTATCATGCACAGTGTGAACTGATTCCTGTTGTATCATGAGCAGTACATACTGATTGATGCCTGGTGTATCATGCACAGTGTAAACTGATGCCTATTGTATCATGAGCAGTACATACTGATGCCTGGTATATCATGCACAGTGTGAACTGATGCCTGGTGTATCATGCATAGTGTATACTGATGCCTGGTGTATCATGCACAGTGTAAACTGATGCCTGCTGTATCATGCACAGTGTAAACTGATGCCTGGTGTATCATGCATAGTGTATACTGATGCCTGTTGTATCATGCACAGTGTAAACTGATGCCTGGTGTATCATGCATAGTGTATACTGATGCCTGTTGTATCATGCACAGTGTAAACTGATGCCTGTTGTATCATGAGCAGTACATACTGATGCCTGGTGTATCATGCACAGTGTAAACTGATGCCTGTGGTATCATGCACAGTGTAAACTGATGCCTCCTGTATCATGAGCAGTACATACTGATGCCTGTTGTATCATGCACAGTGTAAACTGATGCCTGTTGTATCATGAGCAGTACATACTGATGCCTGGTATATCTTGCACAGTGTATACTGATGCCTGTTGTATCATGCAGTGTGAACTGATTCCTGTTGTATCATGAGCAGTACATACTGATTGATGCCTGGTGTATCATGCACAGTGTACACTGATGCCTGTTGTATCATGAGCAGTACATACTGATGCCTGGTATATCATGCACAGTGTATACTGATGCCTGTTGTATCATGCACAGTGTGAACTGATTCCGTTGTATCATGAGCAGTACATACTGATTGATGCCTGGTATCATGCACAATGTAAACTGATGCCTGGTGTATCATGCATAGTGTATACTGATGCCTGTTGTATCATGCACAGTGTAAACTGATGCCTGTTGTATCATGAGCAGTATATACTGATGCCTAGTGTATCATGCATAGTGTAAACTGATGCCTGGTGTATCATGCATAGTGTATACTGATGCCTGCTGCATCATGCACAGTGTAAACTGATGCCTGTTGTATCATGTGCTGTACATACTGATGCCTGTTGTATCATGAGCAGTATATACTGATGCCTAGTGTATCATGCATAGTGTAAACTGATGCCTGGTGTATCATGCATAGTGTATACTGATGCCTGCTGCATCATGCACAGTGTAAACTGATGCCTGCTGTATCATGCACAGTGTAAACTGATGCCTCCTGTATCATGAGCAGTACATACTGATGCCTGTTGTATCATGCACAGTGTAAACTGATGCCTGTTGTATCATGAGCAGTACATACTGATGCCTGGTATATCTTGCACAGTGTATACTGATGCCTGTTGTATCATGCACAGTGTGAACTGATTCCTGTTGTATCATGAGCAGTACATACTGATTGATGCCTGGTGTATCATGCACAGTGTACACTGATGCCTGTTGTATCATGAGCAGTACATACTGATGCCTGGTATATCATGCACCGTGTATACTGATGCCTGTTGTATCATGCACAGTGTGAACTGATTCCTGTTGTATCATGAGCAGTACATACTGATTGATGCCTGGTGTATCATGCACAGTGTAAACTGATGCCTGGTGTATCATGCATAGTGTATACTGATGCCTGTTGTATCATGCACAGTGTAAACTGATGCCTGTTGTATCATGAGCAGTATATACTGATGCCTAGTGTATCATGCATAGTGTAAACTGATGCCTGGTGTATCATGCATAGTGTATACTGATGCCTGCTGCATCATGCACAGTGTAAACTGATGCCTGTTGTATCATGTGCTGTACATACTGATGCCTGTTGTATCATGAGCAGTATATACTGATGCCTAGTGTATCATGCATAGTGTAAACTGATGCCTGGTGTATCATGCATAGTGTATACTGATGCCTGCTGCATCATGCACAGTGTAAACTGATGCCTGTTGTATCATGCGTAGTGCAAACTGATGCCTATTGTATCATGTGCTGTACATACTGATGCCTGCTGTATCATGCACAGTTCAAACTGATACCTGTTGTATCATGCATAGTGCAAACGGACGCCCGTTTTGTCATTCGCAGTGCAAACTGACACCTGTTATATTGTGCCCTGTGCAAACTGATGCCTGTTGTGTCTTGCCCAGTGCAAACTGACACCTGTTGTGTCATGCACAGTTCAAACTGCTGCCTGTTGTGGTCATGCACCGTGCAGACTGGCGCCTGTTGTGTCTTGCGCCGTGCAAACTGGCGCTTGTTGTGCCATGCGCTGTGCAGACTGGCACCTGTTGTGTCATGTGTTGTGCAGACTGGCGCCTGTTGCATCATGCACAGTGCAAACTGATACCTGTTGTAGTATGCACAGTGCAAACTGATGCCTGTTATACAGATACACAGAAGGTGATGGCAGATAAGAACTGTGTGGCCCAGCTAGTCTGCCCTTTTCCCTGCCTAGTTGATCTACAGTTTACCCTCCTTTACCTATTGCTAGAGTACTCTTATGTCTATGCCATGCATTCTTGAATTCCCCTACTGTTTTGGCCCCCACCACCTCTGCAGGGAGGCTGTTCCAAGCATCCACTACTCTTTCTGTGAAAAAGTACTTCCTCATGTTGCCTCTGAGTCTACCCCCTCTATCCTCATGGCATCCCCCCCTTGTTCTTGTACACCTTCTTTTCTGAAAGATGCTACCCTCTTGTACCTTGTTTATACCCCTGATGTACTTGAATGTCTCTATCATATCCCCTCTCTCTCTCTATTGTATCACGTGCAGTATAAACTGATGCCTGTTGTATCATGTACAGTACAGATCAGGTGTCAGAGTCCTTGGAGTGGCTACTCCTCTGCTTTGGAACTCACTCCCTTCTTATATTTGCTTAGCTAGCACAGTAGATGCCTTTAAAGCCTTGTTTAAAACATTTTTATTTGATCAAACATTCATAGAATAATACTACCTTTATTTAATGTGGATTTTATTTGGTTGGTTACTGCTTTTAACGTGATTTGTGGTGATTTTTTGTCTAACTCTGTAGAACACTCAGAGCCTGTGTCAGTTGAGCCCTGTCCGTGAGGCAAAGGTCAGGAAGCATAGACAAACCAGAAGTTATAAAATTCACAAGCAGTGTTTTATCATTATCAATAACAACAATAAAATAATAAAATTGTTCAGGATAGCACTTTACAAAGGCAGTACGAACTAAGAAAACAAAGTCCTTCATCTGAGGGTATCTCTGCTTCTAAATTTCAATCCCTCTCTCTCTCAGCAAGTGATTGCTCTAAGTATATATAATATATTTTCCTGGCAAGTAATGTCTGCATCCTGAGCTCATTAAAAGACATCCTGTTTCTCACAAAATGCATCAGAATTCTGGTCAGTTTCTTTCCGTGCAGGTGCAGCAAAATAGAACATTGCGTCCCAGAGTTGATTGCCTGTTGACAGCTGTGCAAAAGAGTTTTTGGAGGTTACACTGTAGCTCAAAATTAATCCTCTGAGTCCCAAAAAGCTTTTTGCAGTCATTTCAACAATATAAATGTATACATTTTCAAACTAAGGGATCCCAGTTTCACACAAAGATTCACATATATTTTTATAACTGCAGATATACAAGGGGGAAGAAAAGATAGAAACAGCAAACGAAGGCAGGGAGATCACGGAAGGGGGGAGAATCAAGAGACCGTCAGAGTGATCAGTTCCTAGGTCTCACAAGAAAAGGTTATGCAATCAGACAGACAGAAGACAGAAAAGGAGAAGATAGAATAGACCCTTGCTTTTAATTCTTTCTGCATAACAAATGAGACAGGGTCCTTTTCAGTTCTATCACAGGTGCTATATAAATAGACTTTGCTTTTCCTTGCCTTACTTCCTGGGGTTCTCTGCTGGCTTCTGCAGCTGATTCTGCCACGCCTGCATCTCCTGTCTTGGTGCGTCGTGATGGGCCTGCATCACGGGGTTTGAAGTGCATCCATATTTAAAACTGCAAGTAGACGTTAAAATATTTTGACTCCACAGGTTTTCCTCAAGCAAAATATTAGTCTCTCAGTAAGATAAGCACACTTGAATATTTCACACCAGATACTTTCTTCAAATAATTTGTGCTCAGCTTGGGGTCATTTTACAAAGCAAATGTTGGACTTCTCTGTTTTCAGCTTACAGCAGCCGGAGTGTGAGAGAGTCATTTCAAAGCAAAACTATACAAATGAAAGAGCCACCCCACCGCCGACAACTACCCCCCACCAAAATAGTGCATTTAGTCTGTAGAGTTTTTGTAGTGAATCCGCATCCCTTTTTATCTTTTTCATAGTGCACCGTACTTCCCATTTCAAAGGCTGTCTGCCCTCATCTCGCAGGCAGGCAGACATATACCTTCCTCGCTTACTCTATGCTCATAGTTGCGTTGGCATGGCACTAGAGCGTAGGGCGAGCTAGTGAATCACACAGCTACACTTATGCATACGCTACATATAAGCTACGACTTACGTATGTAACAGTCTCAGCATCACTGTCACTGCACTTTGCAAATGTCCTTTTGTTGTAACTGTTTGTTCACTTCTGATGTGGAACCTTTGTAAAACAGTCTCTGGCTCACGGGTATTGTAATTTAAAAACATTTTTTTTTTTTTTTTAGTCTTTTGGTGACCGGGTGAGGCCCACTAGGCACAAGTGCCTGTTTTCAGGGGTGACCTGGGAGCACTGGGCGGTTAAGTGACTTGCTCAGAGTCAGACAGTATGCAAGTGGAGGTTGTGAGAATCAAACTCAGGTCTAGCCTGCTGGATGTACCAAGCTCGTTCACACCTCGTTCCTCTAACCTCTAGGCTATACTGCCAGCCCATTCCAAATTCCAGTAATTCCAAAAAATAAACAAGTAAGTACATGAGAGATGGTGACCGGCAGCCTTTGAAACTGAATTGATGGTGCACAGTAAAAAAAAAAATAAAACAGTTACATAACAGTAGGAACCACGCATCCTCCTTGAGACAGCAGAGATGGACAGTCATCACTACCTGTGCCACCGGGGTAGTCACATAGCAGTAGGAACCACGCATCCTCCTTGAGACAGCAGAGATGGACACTCATCACTGCCTGTGCCACCAGGGGACAGGCACATAATAGTAGGAACCGCCCACCTTCATCGAGGCAGCAGAGATGGACAGTCATCACTACCTGTGCCTCCTGCTGTGTGTTAGGGTAAAAACTCTGCATTAAGGAAATTAATTTAGTGGCTCTGTTTTAATAGGCCACTGCAACCTCATTCATCATACAGCACTGTTCATCCCTTCCCCTGACACACAAGGGGGTGGAGCTAGCATATCTGTCTTTCTGCCAAGCACAGTGTTGGGTGGGGGACCAAAGGTAGAGTAAGCTTTTATAGGTTTAATTTAGGGTATTTCAACACTTACTTAAACAAACTGTGGCCAGAGCCGATAGGGCTACAGCTGAGGAATTTGAGGTAAAAATATTGTAAATTACCAAAGTTACAAACGTGTATTTGTAAACTGTAACGTAGGCTCATAAATGTGTTGGTTTGTAATATTTTTACACTAAATTCTCAACATAGCCATGCTATGACCCTGCCTCATGAAGATGGGCAGGCAAAATGTTCAACTCAAGGTGTTTTTGCACAGGGACTGCCAAATCACCTTTTGGGACGCAAAAACACATTTTGGTCAGGAGTTGAAAAATGACAGCTGTCACATTCATGAGATGCTGTAAGAAATGGCTATGTTGAAAATTTTGGCTAAAATATTGCATATTACCCGAACTTACGAGCTTGTGTTTGCAAAAAAATCAGCATGAGCTTATAACTTTTTGTTTTTAATGTTTTACACCAAATTTCCAAGCATAGCCTTCCTATGACCCCTGTAACAAGAACAGAAAATTTTCAACTCCTGGCGGAAGGTCATTTAGGTGCAGGGACATAAAATCACCTTTAGGGTGTAAAAACATATTAGCCAGGATTTGAAAAATGACTGCTATCACATTCATGAGTTACTGTAAAGATATGGCTATGTGTTAAATTTGAGATAAAAATATTGAAAAGTACCAAAGTTATGAGGTTGCATTCGCAAAATTCAACGTAGGCGCATGCATAACTTTGCTGTTTTTCAATATTTTCACACCAAATTTTCAACAGAGCCATCTTATGACCCCACCTCATGAACAAGGGCAGAAAAAATATTCAACTCCTGCAGGAAACGTGATTTCGCACAGGGACAGCAAAATCACCTTTCGGAACAGATCTGTCTGATGACAGTAACATTGTTCATAAGGTGGGGTCCCAAAGAAGGCATGTTGAAAGTTTGGGCCCAAAAATTTAAAAATGCCCAAGTTATGGCACTAAGTTCAAAACCCAATTGAAATACATTGAACTGCATACCTTTGTCTTCTGTTCGCAGTCCGGCATTCAAGAGTGAAGATATGTTTGCGGTCCAGAGAATTAGGGCATTGGACCCCCGATGGGTGAGTAAGTAAGGGATTGGGGGATGCGGGGTGGTGGTTGCTCAGTGGAAGGGTTGGGTGGGGGTATGGAACAGTGGCAAAAGACATTGATGGGCCGTTTTAATTTTTGCAGGTGAACGAAAAAAAAAAAGAGACGATCTCCAGTCACAACACTGGGGAATTGGGCACCCCAGTGTCACTGTTACGTGGGGGAAGACATTGACTGAACTTTTTTTTTTTGGTAAAAAAAAAGACAGACGATCCCCGATCGTGACACTGGGGATTGGGCACCCCAGGGTCAAAACAAGACCGATGATCCCTGATCACGACACTGGGGGATTGTGCACCCCCAGTGTAACAGTTATGTTTGTGGGGGGTGGGTGCTGAGAGGGAGAGTCAGGTGGGGGGAATTTTTATAATATTAAATGTGTATATGTATATATATTATTAAATGTGTATATATATATATATATATATATATTAGGCAGTCATGGCGGAACATGGCCCACTCTGCTGTGACCAAGATGGCCACCAAATGCTACTGCGCATGCGCAACTGCTAGTGCATGCGCAGCAGAGTGCAGCAGCCATCGTGGACATACAGTGTGTGCCGTATTCTGCCGTGACTGCTGCCAAATAGTGCAGTGCTGTGGTCGGTAGGGACAACATGGGTGGACTGCTTCATTGACGCAGAGGCGACCGTGACGCAATCTAACATCGTGTTCATTTGGAAGGAATGCAGAGTCCTTTTCTCAGTGATCGTAAAAGGACTGCAGGGCTCCGCCCACTGCAACCCTAAAAAACAAAAAACATGCTGTTCTCTCTCTCTCCTAAAGCTGGTCTCTGGGCTCATAACTACTGGGAGGTCCTTCCTTGTACCATGTGACAGGCAGGATACAGATCTCTGTAGGGAGACTACATCCTCCCCTCCATTTCCTGCAGCCATCAGTTTACTTCCTGCCTGACAAGAGGCGGGTTCTCTGTAGTGGCTCTGTCACTGGAGTGACAGAACTGAAGACATCAAACTGTAAGTGCTGATTATTTTTATTGGCAAGAGAGGTTCAGCAGCTTCATCAAGAAATTCTACTTAAGGGATTTGCTTCTCTTCTTTACTGGGGACTCCAGTCTTAGCTGCGCATGCTGTACAGACTGGCTTCCTTCCCCCCTCCCACCTTCCCGTGCTCTGAGGAGTTTCTCTGGCGCTGCCTTTACTCCCCCATCCAGAGTCAGCTCCTTCTCGGGGATGCAGCAGGACTTACAGGGGACACAAAATAACGACCATATTGCTCTCAGGAACAACAGGAGAAATCGCAGCAGTTATTCTCTGCAGCAGAGAGCTGCTTTTCCCTTTGGCTCGTCGCAGACGGCTGTACCATGTCAGGCTCCATTCAGAGCAGCAGGGAAGTCAGTCGAACAATCGTGCTCCACCAGCAGGGGTCCTGCGATGAACCAGCTCGTTGACGGCATTCAGAGCAGCAAGGGAAGTCAGTTGGAGCTATTGTGCTCCACCAGCGGGGGTCCCGCGATGAACCAGGTCATTGACGGCATTTTCAAGCAGCAAGGCCTGTCTCGAGGCGGGGGGGCAACGCTTCTAGCATGTTGATGAGCATCTACAGGCCTTTGCTCATCAATGGATTTACAAGCTGCCCCTGGCTCCAAGCTTCACTACTGGCCTTTGCTCATCAACGGATTTACAAGCCCCTGGCTCCAGGCATCAGTGTTATCGGGAGGGACTGTAAAAGGGGCTATCGTGGGTCTGTCAGGGCTGGAACAGAGTCGCAGTTTAAATTCCTTGCACAAGGGACACCACAAGCATCAGTATATCCTCCGTTAAAATGGACAAGCCCTCTAGGGGCAGAAAGTGCCACAAATGCAGATCTCCCACTGCTGGCCACCTTTGTGGGCTGGCTCTACTTAAAGTGCGAAAATGCTGTAGCATCAAGTTTGGAGGAGGCCATGGATGCATCCATTTCAGAGTTGCAGGAGCAACAAACCCTGGTGACAGGGTCTATACAGACCTCCACCTCAGATGGGCGGCATTCCTCATCCAGACCTCATCAAAAAGTTAAACAGGGCTTTCGCCCGCATCCCGTCTCCCTTTGATATCCTGCACAATTCCCAGATCACAGGATGCAGAGGAAAGCCACCCAAAGGCAAACCCCGCTCCCCGTCCTCAGACGAGGAGGGGTATCCCTCCTCATGACATGACAGGAGGAGAAAGAGGTCCAGATCCAGGAGCAGATCTAAGATGTCCACAAGGGGAAACACTGACGAGACAGGTCCCCTGACCCGTCAGAGTCCAGTTACTCCTCCCCAGAAGAGGGAGAACGTCCGGGCGATGACTGCAATTCAGGCGCCTTGTCATCCACAAACCTTGACTTGGATGAGCTAGCTTTTTTTTTTTTTCATCGAACAGGCGACCGGGGAGATTGACCTGGGCCCTCCTCACCAGCTCCTAAGCACTCAGAGCCAGCTTTCAGGCTACCGTCGGCCTCCAAACCTTACCAAAAAAAAAAAATGTTATCCCAGCAGAGGGTGGGGCCTACCTGCAGGACCCGGTGAATAGGAAGATGGACGCATCCCTCAAGAAGGCGTTACAGTCCGCCGCAACCACGCTCAAGGAAGATACAGCCAGCCTGTTCTCGGCACAAGCCGCACTATCGTGGGCCCCTGACCTGGCATTCCGGCTTGCTGATGAGCCAGATAAGAACAAACCCGCCCTGCAGCAGCTACAACTAATGGGGCTAGCTCTCTGCCTACTTGGCTGACATATCTGAGGAGGCAGTCAGATGTGCAGCGGGAGCCATATTTTACCAGACTTCGACTCGATGTAACCGGTGACTGTGGGCATGGCAGGTGGACGCTTCCTCAAACAGAGTTCATTTTTGGGTGGAGGATTGGGACAATTGGCACACGGTTTTAATTTTGACACACCTTTTCTTCTACCTTGGGGGCAGCCTGCTTACTGTTATAGAGATTTTAAACTTCTGTTTTATGAATCTGGACTCGACTGAACAGTATGACCCATTATTTGTTTCATTTGACCCTTACTTTTTATACCTAGTGGGTCAGTGTCCCACATAGATAAATATCTGAAATGAACCCTGCTCAAAGGTGCACTTGGTGAATGCCCCCTATGAAGGAGGCTTCCTTTATGGATCAGCTCTAAAGGAGGAGGTCAGGGAACCCAGAGAAACAGCAAAAGTTTGCATGCCACAATCCATGGGCAGGAACAGGACATGGTCATTGGGATCCAGGCAGAATTTTCGGGCCCAAAATTATTCAAGGGGACAAAATAAAACATTTTCAGGCCGACGAACTTAGTTTTCCTCCCGCAACCAGCGTGGCTTCAGGGGAGGAAGAGGTGGCTCCCAGGATGCCAGAAAGTTCAGTGAGGATCACTAGACCCACCCTTGAGTACGGGGCAGGCTTTCCAGTTTTTCGAGGAGTGGGTCTACACTACTACGAACAATTGGGTGCTAGATATAATGCTGCGTGGGTTGCGGAAGGTTAGTCAAGCCCGCTACCTCATGCATTGCCCTCCCCATATCCAACAATCAGGAAAAGAAAGTGGCAACATTATAAGCGATCACAGACCTTATCCAGGCACGAGCGATCAAAGAAGTTCCCATCTCAGAACGGCATAGGGGCATTTTCTCTATTTTTCATAGTTCCAAAACTCTCAGGATGATTCAGGCCCGTATTAGTTCTAAAATTTCTGACCGGCTTTGTTCGCAAGAGAACATTCAAGACCCTTTCATCCATCACCAGGGAATTCCATCGGGGAATTTTTTTGCCTCAATAGATTTGCAGGATGCCTGTCCACATATCCCCATCTGAAGGGTTCACAGATAATTCCTCAGATTCAAGGTGGGGAAACACCACTTCCAGTTCACTCTAATACCATCCCAGACCCTGAGTCATCTAGGTGTGGACTTCAAAACACTACAGAACAAGGTTTTTCCCACAATCAAAGTTCAGGGAGCTCAGGGCCCTTATCAGCAAGCTCCAGTCATCACAATACCTGCCAGCTCACACCATCATGCAGCTCACAGGGATGATGGTCTCCCTGGCAGACTCAATTCCCTGGGCACTGGTTCACATGCATCCCCTCCAGTTGAACCTTCTCAAACAGTGGTCCCAGTCAAGGGACAGCCTGGACCAGCAGATACAAATCTCTCGCCAGGTGAAAGCATCTCATTCATTGGCGGACTTGGCGACCCTACATCATGAAGGGTCTCAAACTGGGGCATCCTTACCAGATGAGAATCACTACCGATACCAGTCTTCGGGGCTGGGGAGCGCACATGGATCAGCTCTTGGCACAGGGCAAATGGTCACTGGCAGAGACACGTTACAAGCAGCATCAACTTTCTGGAGTTGTGTGCAGTCCCCCAGCACTTCAACGGTTCCAAGTACAGATCTCCAACTGGGATGTGCTCATCCTCACAGACAATCAAACAACAGTGACCTACATCAGTCACCAGGGGAGGCACCAGGAACTCTTGGATGTTACAAGAAACCCTGCTGCTCTTCCAGTGGACAGAGCACCACCTGGAAAGCCTAATGGCTGTGTACATCCCAGGCCAGAAGAACATCACGGCAGGTTGGCTAAGTCAAAAGGACGTTCTTCCAGGAGAATGGGAACTGAATGATAGTGCTTTACATCTCCTTACTACACGGTGGGGCCCCCCACAGGTAGATCTTTTCACCTGCCGACAAAATTATAAAGTTCCACAGTTCTGCTCCCTAACCAGGGATGAGCTGGCAATAGCACAGGATGCCTTCTCCATAAACTGAAGTCAGTATGATCTCTTGCACGCCTTTTTTCCCTAATTTCACTAATCTCAAGGATCTTGCTCAGATCATTCTAGATCAGGCGGAGCTGATTCTAATCTGTCCACGCTGGCCACGCTGGCCATGGTTCCCTCGACTGGTTCAAATGTTGCTACAACCTCCTCTGATTTTTCAGGCCAGCCTGGACCTGCTGCATCAGGGCCCAGTACTGCACCCCAATCTGCGCAATCTGTCCCTCTCGGCATGGAGATTGAGCAGAAGACTCTCAAGGAGTTAGGTTACTCTACCTGTCATTGACATGATGATCCGCTCAAGATGACTTTAGTCTTCCAAGGTCTATTACAGAGAATGGCAAAGATTTCTCTTCTGGATACAATCCATCAACATATCAGACAACAAGGTATCTCTCCCCACTATATGGCAATTCCTACAGGAGGGCTTTGACAAGGGTCTCCAACTGGCAATTTGTCCAAGTTTAAGCTCTGGGCACACATCTGCTGGCAGATTCAGGGGAGTCTTTGGGTGCTCACCTTCATGTTAGACAATTCCTGAGAGCAGCGATGCTAAAACGTCTTCCAATCAAGCCCATTGTCCCACCTTGGAGACTCAACCTGGTCCTCAAAGCCTTAACCAAGAGCCTCTTAAAGGAGCTTCCCTTCTCCACCTGATAATGAAGGTCATTTTTCTTACAGCAGTTACCTCAGCACGATGTATCCATGGGATAGGAGCCCTGTCAACCAAAGAGCCATATACTGTGTTTCATCAGGACTCAGTGGTCCTGCCAACAGCTCCCTCTTTTTTACCGAATGTGATGTCTCCTTTTCACTGCAACCAAGAATTGAACTTTCCTTCTTTCTGTCCTCACCCTGAGAATGAGAAAGAGAGGGAATTTCACACACTGGATTATAGGAAAGCACTCAGGCTATACATCAGAAGAACAGATCCTATACGCAAGACTTCAAGTTTTTTCATTCTCACTTTGGGGCAGAATATGGGTCAAAAAGCATCAAAAGACACTATTGCCAGATGGATTCGTTCCACTATATCCATCGCCTACCAGGAAGCAGGGGTAGCCCTACCAGGTCCAGTGAAGGCCCACTCCAGGAGAGCAATGGTGGCATCCTGGGCGGACTCCTGAGAAGACTCAATGGCAGGCTTATGCAAAGCAGCCACTTGGTCATCCATCCATACCTTTGCAAGGTTCTACAAATTGGATGTGTCCGCCTCTGCGAAGGCATCCTTCGTCCGCTGGGTCCTCCAGGCAGTGGTGGACCCGTAAAGGACTAATAACATTCTTCCCACCTGGGAAGCAAGGGGATGTACTGCTTTAGTATATCCCAGTAGTTATGAGCCAGCATTAGGAGAGAGAAATAGAAATTTAAATACCTGTAAATTTTCTTTCTCCAACTGCTGGTCTCCGGGCTCCTTCCCTCCCAGAATGTTTGAAGTCGGCCATCTAGCCGCATGTTCAGATTAACATTTCTTCTTTTTATTTCCAAGTTCTGTAGTACTATAGGGGACAACTACTTTAGGAAGAACTGATGGCTGCAGGAAATGGAGGGGAGGATATAGTCTCCCTACAGAGATCTGTATCCTACCTGTCACATGGTACCAGGAAGGACCTCCCAGTAGTTATGAGCCCGGAGACCAGCAGTCGGAGAAAGAAAATGTACAGGTATTTAAATTTCTATTTCTGTCCATAGGTTGATAAGTACACTTTAGAAACTCGTCAGGATAACAATACTGAAACACTAGCTCTGTGTGGAAGGGTTAAAAGGGGATGGGACAGCAACTTGGGAACAGTAAGTAAGCGGGCAGACTGGAGGGTAGGGAGGACTGGCGTGGTCATAGTCCCAAAATTAGACAGGCTTAGACAATCTGGATGGGCCACTTGGCCTTCACCTGCTGTCATTTTCAAGGTTTCTCTTTTTTTTTTCTGTATAGATTTTTATTATTTTTGTAAATTTTTCTTCCCTTTCCCATCCCGAGGCCCCGGCACACGACCGTGCATGCATGTGGAGGCACACATGCACATTGTGGTGCTAGCTCAGCCCATTCCACTCACCTGTAACAGTGCCGCCCCCTCTAACCTATGCTACCCGCCGGACCTCCACCCGGTGGGAGTGGAACTACGTAGGAGGGTGACAGCCCACCCTCACCACTCCTGGGAGAGGAGAGCTACCTACTGGCTGGCTCAATCCTGCTTCTCCCTCCCTCCCCATATCCTGCCGACACCTGGCGACCCAAGGTTGTTCCCAAATCCGGGTCGCTGGCATAGCACAAGGTGTGGCGTCCAGCGTCTCAGCCCTCAGCGCCACTGGGCTGGACCCATTTTCTAGGTTTCTATGTTTAGCTCGTTAACGCGGCACTTTGTTGGGAGGTACTGACTATAATTAAGCAGGAAAGGAACCTTGGGCTTATCGTATCTGATGGGCTCAAAGTGGCATGGCAGTGTGACAAAACAGTGGGCTGGGTCAGTGGGATGCTGAGTAGCATATGGTGAGGTATCTCCAGCAGAAGGAGGGAAGTGGTGTTGCCATTGTATCACATGCTTGTGAGACTCCACCTGGAGTATAGCGTGCAGTTCTGGAGGTTGCACCTCAGAAAGGACATAGACAGGGCGGAGGCAGTCCAGTGGAGGGCAACTAAAATGGTACAGGGGTTGCATTAAAAGCCCTTCAAAGAGAGACTGATGGATCTCAAAATGTGCACCCTGGAAGAGAGGAGACGAGAGTGAGAAGGGACATGATGGAGACCTATAGGTAACTCATGGGGGTGATCAGGGTGCAAGAGAGCTGTCTCTTTTTTTTTCACTTATTATTATGGACACCAAGATCACAGGACATGCAATGAAGCTGGATGGGGGAGGAGTTTAGAGGGGTGTGAGGCAGTACTACTTCACTGAAAGAGTGGTGGATGCAGCAGACTGCCAGCGGAAGTCATGGAGGCAAAAACAGTAGGGGGCTTCAAGTATGCATGGAATAGACATAGGGGAGTATTAGGAAATGGGCAGGGAGGAGGGAAAGACGCACGAGACCAGTCGGAGTCTACGGAGACAAACTGAACAGGAGCTATCTGGGCAGACTGGGTGGGCCGCCAAGTGGTCCTTTTCTGCCGACAAATTCTCTGTTTCAGTATTACCACACTGATATCACACCCTGCTCAGCTTCAGAAAAACAAATTAAAGTTTGTTAAAATTAAACATATTCCTGCGTTGAAACCACTGTCAGTCTCCCCACATTTTAGTTTAAATTGCCAACATTGGCACACATCTCTGCACACGCATGTCTGTGTGTGGTTACAGTGTCCATTTAATGAGCTGGTGACACCTTTTTGTTTTGGGGCAGGTTAGTGACTCCGAGGTGCTGCAAGCCTCAGTGTCCAGATAAAAACAATTTTTTCCTGGGTGACCATTTTATATCAAGGTTTAGCAATGGAAAGCTCGAACTTCTAAAAAGCATCTGGTTGTAAAGAGTTGAGTAATGCTATACCTTTTCTTTCTTTTCTTTTTTTACATTTTTGTTAGGCTTTTTACCCGTTTTGTACCTGCACCCACGGTCGTGCCTTGTATGTGGAGAAACATTCTTGGCTCCAGGCAACCTCCCGATGCTGCTGCCTCAGCTTACCTGTGCAACCTGTCAGACCGCCACCCGATGGGAGGCGGGAGTAGGGGCGAGGGACAGATCGTCCCAGGACAGGAGAGCTGCTACTCTGGCTGCTCAATCCTGCTCCCTCCCCCCCTCCCCAGCTGACCAGTTCCCGTTCTCGAATCCGGGTTGCGGCACAGCAGTGTGGCGTCCAGTGCCATGAGCCGGCATAATGTTGTACCTTTTCATTGGTTGCTTGTAACTCCGAAGTCCTGCACCACTCTGGGGTCCCTCGCTGTCACACTGCTCCCACAACAGTATTTTGATGGTTTTAAATGGAGAACAGGGTTGCAGCGCCCATGATGGGATAAATAGCAAATTCAGCTTGGGGGGGAGAGGCTGTATATACATACTAACCATTTTTAACTTAGGTAAACTTGCAGTTTTGGGGGTGGTATTACATTAATAATGTAATGGGCTGGCAGTATAGCCTAGAGGATAGAGTAACAAGCTGTGATCGAGCTTGGTACATTTAGCAGTCAAGACCTGGGTTTGATTTCCACAACCTCCACTTGCATACTGTGTCACTCTGAGCAAGTCACTTAACAGCCCAGTGCTCCCAGGTCGCCTCTGAA
This sequence comes from Neoceratodus forsteri, assembly GCA_016271365.2. NCBI lineage: Eukaryota > Metazoa > Chordata > Ceratodontiformes > Ceratodontidae > Neoceratodus > Neoceratodus forsteri. The sequence continues at coordinate 60,150,132 of CM028129.1, forward strand.
AACAGGCACTTGTGCCTAGTGGACCTGACCCAGTTACCAAAGACTAAAATAAAAAATAAAATAATAATGGCAATCACCCAAATTGGGGAGGGGGGAAAGGGTGAAGCCCTGCTTCTAGTTTCAGGGGGTGGGATGAAGCCCCTCAGTCTCTCTTAGACTGCCTATGGTGTTGTGCATGATATGGCTAAAGATAAAAGGGTTAACCTTTGAAATGCAACTTAACAGTAGATCTCAAACATTCCCACATTGTAGACAATTTTTTTTATTTTAACCCATAGAAGGCACACTGAGGTAATGGGGGAAGGGGTACATAGACCTGTTTTATTGATGTGAGAAATTTTGGCCATGACAAGGGGGAAACTCCCCTAACTCTTCTTCGTTAAGTGCCATGGGATATTTGCCTTTCACCTGGACAGTGGACAGAAGGAACCTTGGTTTAAGATCTTATCCGAAGGACAGCACTTCAAGTGGTGCAGCACCCACCTCGTACTGCACTTCTGACTGAGGTATTGATATTATGTCAGGTACCCTGGTATGGGGCTAGAAACCACTAACTTCCAGTCTTCCGACCCCAGAAGGGAGCGTGCAACCTACTGAGCCACTGACGCGGATTTGCAAGCTTCCATTAATTTTTTCACAGTTTTATCAGAAAGAGCATAATGAGGCTAGCCTAGTAGTGTAGAGGGCTGAGGCATTGTGGGTGCCTTAACATGTCCCATGCCGGCAACCCGGGTTTGCGAGCAGATGTAAGTCTCTTGGGGGTCAGTCGGGAGTCCCTAGGGCTGCTCTCTTCCCTTGGAGAGGGGGGAACTCATGCCTCGCTGTTCTGCTGCCATCTGGAAGAATCAGCTGGTGGTGCCTGCGGGACACAGTGGGGGAGGGCTCACATTCAGGGCACTAGGGCGTCTCCGTGGAGGTGGAGCTTGCACAACATGCTCATTGCCTTCATGCCACCCAATGGGAGAAAGAACACAGAAAAAGCCTGTGTCTCTCCTTTGCCGTGTGTGATGGCCCCTGCACTGTCGGGAACTCTGCCCCCATGTCGATCCCACTGTGGGGAGCCAGAGGACGGACTGGGTTGGAAGCTGCTGGGTCACAGGCCCGATGGTGTGGCGTAAGTGGCAACAGAGGAGCAAAAGCTGTATTAAAAAGGGGAGAGCATAATGAGCTGGTACCAGCTTGTGTCCGGATGCTTACTGGGTGAAGGGGATGGGGAGCAAAACAAAGTAAGGCATGCCAGCAATTAGTACTTGAACAAGTATGCCACGAGAAGTCAGGCACAAGGCAAAGCCAGGTACCTTATGCTCCCAGCAAGTGCTGTCATCTCACAGTTCCACACATCCTGGAGTGCCTTATTGTGACCATAACATGGCTTCCCTGATGTTTAAAAATTTAGAATAATTTAATGAGGTTCAGAAAATTAAACATTCCTGACCTGTGCTGTTGTGTTGTAATAACGTAGGGTCATGGGATCAGATTCCACCAATTACAGTACAGGATTTTCCCAACCCATTCTATAGAGTGCAGTATAAGACAGGATTGTAATAAATAAAATACATAAATCTGCCTTACGAGCTGTGCAAGGTAGAACAGTAGTATGACTAAGACTTTTAACTAAATGAAACATACAAAACGGGACAACTCTAGGACTGTCATGTTCATTTTGACTAAAGTTGAGCTTAGCGTCCTCAAAACTAGAAGAGGGTGCACTAAGAGATATGACCCGAATAACCAAACATGGAAGGCTGCCAAGGTTCTGTTCTCTTGTGAATCTTTCTCCTCCATAGCCCCCTACTTGCGATATCAGAAAGCCACATGAAAGTGGAAGGTTTTTTTCGATCCTTTAGAAGGGAAGTTCAGAAAAAGACCTTGTTGTATGTTTTCCAGCCATGTTATGCCACACTTGCATGCAGTTTGGTATCAGAGGTATGTTGTAAACATGTTGAGAAATATCTGGTTTAGAGCAAGACTGCGGCCCCCTGACAAAGCCTCATGCTACAGAGGCGAAGCGCTAGGGTACTGTGCCAAGACTTCTGAGCTGCAGTAAACCCAGATGACATCACTTTAATACACTGCAAGTCTATTTTCTTCTTCCTCATATTGCTTCTTGAGTGCTGGCTTTTTTGTGTATTTCTTGCTCAGTCTGGTTTGGTCTGCAGCTGGCACCCACTTGATCGAACAGTGCGTGTATTTGCGTACACCTCTTGTGGTACTGAACACTGGAGCATGGTCCATTAAGTGGTTAAACAGTAAGCTGCAGGGTTCCCCATAGCCTGAAAATACACGGTGGTGGTTTTGGTGATTGCAGCCAAGGACCCCCTATATGCACTGTACATATGCATACATAGTTTCAGTAAGGTATAGAGAGCACTGGTATCAAAATTGGGCTATTAGTGCAATAAAAGACAGTTTTGGATGATTTTGTAAAAACAAATTAGGATAATGGCCAAAAGTAAAATGGAAAAACTGTAATATAAGTTTATGTGTTCAGTTTGGAGGGCCTCTTATGGATATGAGTATCGCTTCGCACGTTCTTAGGACCAGCGGACTGCGAACCGAAGGTGAGCAGCCCTGTGGTCCTAAGGACGCAAGAAGCAATACTCTTAGATCTGTAAGAGGCCCTCCAACTCGACCCATAAAATTATTATAGATTGCTAACTGTATTAAATTTAAAAAAAAATCCTACCGGCCCACCAGCAAAACAGCAAGGCGTCTGCTTGCAGCGCCGACATCCCGGGTTCGGGGACAGACTCAGAAGTCAGAGGGCTGGCTGGGGAGAGAAGGATTGAGTGTCCCAGGGACTGCTCTCCTGCTCCGGGGAGGAAGGGGGAAGAGTGTCCGGCGCAATGCAGACCTCTGGCAGAGGCTGGGGGCACCGTCGCAGCCGGTGCCACACGTTAGGGGGTGGGGTAGATGCTGGCATCATTGCATGTCCCCACCCCCAAGGGAAAAACCTGAAAAATTGCCAGCCGCTAATGATGGGCCCCGTCTCCGTTGCTGCTTCCACTACAGACCAAAATCCACTGGGGGGGCACGCTCCCGTGGCCCCACCCTGGGGGGGTAAGCTAGGGCTAGACAACCAAGTACCTTGGTAAGGGGATGCCCACCTGGCAGCCCCACCCAGGGGGGTAAGACTGGGGATGGAGGGGGCAGCGAGCGGAGTGGGTGGCTGGAACCTCCTATGACTGCAGGAAGGAGCCAGGCAAAAAAAAAATCTGTTTTTTATTTAAAATGCTGATGGCACAAGCAGTCAGCAGGAAGTCTGTTACAGTGGCTCAGTGTGTGAGATGCTCTTACGGCAATAAGAGTCCCTCGTGTGCAGCTGAAGGAAGTGCTGTCATTGGTCGGGGATGCTCCCCTGATGATCTATAATTTTTAATTATAGATGGTACAGGTACCTGAGCTGAAAGAGGGGAAGGGAGGGCCTATCATAGCAGCAGGCGTAAGAGGTAAATTCATGGAGCAGGGACTTTAAAAGAGGAGGAGGAGGAGCAGAATGCAGAAGCGAGGATGATCTAGAGGAGTGGGAGGTGGGAAGAAAAGGTAGCCTGCCCATAGAGATCAAATATACCAGTTTGATCTCTATGAGTCTGTCCAGCTGAGGTCTTACAGTGAGGGCTGAAGAAAGTTTGAGAGTCCGAGAATCTAAGGGAGGAGGAGGGGATGGGAGCTGGTGAGAAAAGTGCAGAGATATGGCATAGAAACATAGAAATTGTCAGCATATAAAAGACCGCTAGGCCCATCCCATCTGCCCATAAGCCCTTCCCTTGTTTCCAGCCCCTGCCCCTACTTGATCAAGGGCTTTCTCTTCTCCTTCCCACTGCTAGGGTTCCCCTATATCTGTCCCATCTCTGTTTAAATCCCTCCACTGTGCACACTCCCACCACTCCCTGTGGCAGACTATTCCATGCATCTACCTCCCTCTCCATGAAAAAAAAAAACTCCTCACATTTCCCCGTAACCTGCCCCCTTCCAATTTCATATTATGCCTCCTTGTTCTTGTACTCCCCCTATATTGGAAGATGTTCCCCCCACACACACCTTGTTTATGCCTTTAAGGTCCTTGAATGTTTCTGTCATGTCACCCCAATCCCTCCTCGCCTCTAGCGAGTACATATTGAGGTCCTTTAATCTCTCCTCATATGATTTCTGGTGCAAGCCCTGTACCATCTTAGTTGCCCTTCTCTGGATCGTCTCCACCCTGTTAATGTCCTTACAAAGATGTGGTCTCCAGAACTGCACACAGTACTTTAGGTGAGGCCTCAGTAATGTTTTGTACAATGGCATCTCCACCTCCCTCCTTCTGCTAGTCATACCTCTACCTATGCACCCCAGCATGCCACCGGCCCTCCCTGCAGCTTTTGTACTCTGCTTAAATACCTTTAGATTGTCTGAAATGATAACCCCAAGATCCCTTTCCTCCTTGGTGATCATCAGCAACTCCCCCCCCCATCCTGTAGCTCTCTCCAGGGATTCCTTGTTCCAGGTGCATTATTTTGCACTTCTTTGAATCAAACCTCAGCTGCCACACCTCAGACCATTTCTCAAGCTTCCTCAGGTTCCTCCTCATTTTCTCCACCCCATCCAGAGTATCCACCCTGTTGCAGATCTTGGCGTCATCTGCAAACAGGCAGACCTTTCCCTCCAGCCCTTCCACACTGTCACTAATGAAGACATTAAACAGGACTGGCCCTAGGACTGATCCCTGAGCTACCCCACTGGTCACCCCCCATCTCCCTGCATTGGATCCCATTAACCACCACCCTCTGTCTTCTGTCCGTTAACCAGTATTCAACCCAGTTTACCAACCTGAGGTTCATGCTCAGACTACCCATCTTGTTAACCAGCCTCCTGTGTGGGACGGTGTAGAAGGCCTTGCTGAATCGAGGTCGGCGACGTCCACGTATCAGATTCGTTTGACATGATCTTCCTGATGTGAATCCATGTTGCCTTGGATCCTGGGCACCACTGGATTCCAATTGTCCTGCTGTTCTTTCCTTAAGCAGTGCCTCCATGATCTGCCCCATCACTGAGGTGAGGCTGACTGGCCTATAGTTTCCAGTCTCCTCACTGCTACCACTTTTGTGTAGGGGGACCTCATGTGCCCTCCTCCAGTCCTCTGGAACCACTCGTGTGTGGAGTAACTCAGTAAACATGGCTGTTAGAGGCACTGCTAGCTCCCCTCGCCGCAGCTCCCTTAATATCCTTGGGTGTATGCCATCTCACCCCATTGCTTTGTCCACTTTCAGTTTTGTGAGTTCCTCCAGTTCTATTTCTTCAGTGAACGGACTTGTGTCCAGTCCCCACCCCCCGTATCTGTTGCTCAGCTGTGGTCCCTGGCATGGGAGAGAGTGGAACGAGAAATCTGAAATAAATGATGCAGTCCTCTGTAACTGTACGTAGCCTGGGGGAGGCCAGCGGGACCAGCAAACAGAAGATCAGAGCTTACTGTACAAACACTCTAACATGCACTGCAGGCTGTTGATTCTCCCACTGCTGCAGCCCTGCTCTGATGTAATCTCCAAGGGATTCTGGGATTTGTAGTTACAGAAAATGTCAGCTTGGAAGTCAGCAATATCAGTCTGATACAATCTACTATACTGTAACTGTTTTTGCTCACAAAGCACAAATTGGGATCAGCCCTACACTTGGTTGTGGGGCTCTTAATGTGATTGTTCCCCTTTAATGGTCCATATCTTGGTATTGCTTACAGCTACAGATGAGCCCATTACCTCATTTAAAGACATCCTTTTATGGACTTTCGAACTGTGATGGGCACTGTACACAGATGCTCCCATTTAGATCTTCAAAGTGCGAATTTGAAAGTTATAGCTAGTAAACTGATGTTTTATAAATCAGATGTGCAGTGGTCTGAATCAGAATCAGCAGTCTGTCATCACTTGTGATTGGGCAGGACTTTTATAGCTAACTTGTGGACCTGCCTCTTGTGAGTTATGATTCTGCCCACTCACACGTGAAGATAAATTGCGTATGTTGAGTCAGGCCATTTCATATGTATACAATATATAGTACATAACACATACACACACACACACACACACACACACACACACACACATCCTGTAGTAGCAAAAAAGTGCCCCGGGTGCAAAGCGGAGTGTTTCTGTAAGGAGATGAGGCCAGTGTGCTAAATCAGGAGGTATACATCTGAGTACCACATGGCAGGTCTGCTTGTGGTGCTAGGGGTCAGAAGAGAAGGCAAGGAAGCACAAACTTGCACTAGCAGTTTCTGACTACTACCCCTACGTATGGTTGTGGTTGATTCCCTTTGGTTGTAATCCCCTATATTTCTAACAGTCCATTTTTTAGCCCCTGCTACCAAGTCAATGCACTGTGGATGATCCTAAGACTGGAGCAGCTAGCGGCAATGCCATGGCCACTTTCTGTCAGTTTCCTCCACCTGAGTCAGAAGCGTTTACATACCTTGGAGTCTGACAAGCCATTAGATTCCATCTCATGCCCCATACAGCATCCAGCCTTTCTCTCTTGAGTTGAACAGCCTACTTTCCACTTAGATCATTATAATGCAAGCCAGAATGGCATGCCGGGAGTTTTGCTGTTACCCTTCAGATCCAGGGCAACTGTAGAGGAGGAGGGGGTGCTAATTTGATATCTAGGGCTCGATTTTCAAAGGGAAAACTATGACGCAAGATGCCTCTGCCAAATGGGGGGGCACCTTACGTCGTAGTTTGCGGCAATCATGATTTTCAAATGCAGGCTGCAGTGAAATCAGAATGTTATGCAGCAGAGTCCCCCTTCACCACCCTTGTGGCAAAAGTGCCCGTATGCCAAGTTGCAAGGGGGCTTGCGCCATGGCAGGGCTGTACTACTCCTTTATTTGGGATTCTGTACGTGCCACTGTGGCCGCAACAGGGGGCATGTTAGACCAGTCAGGAGGTGGTCGAAGGGCCCTACGCCACTGCTTAGCCAGGTTGCAAGTGAGCTGTAGGACCAGGAAGGTGGGGAATGTGAACTGTTGGCATACTGTGGGTGCTATAGGGAAGGAGGGGAGCCCTGGGGCAGCACCTGGCAGAGGTGCCATCGGGCATATCAGGCAGGGCATTTCAGACAGCCATATGGGACCGGGTAGGGCATTGTGTTACTAGTATGACATGGCCCCAGGTGGAAGCAGCCCTGGCTGTAACAATATTAAATAATAAATAAGTGTTGTTAAAAGCCTTTGGGTAAAAAGAGTGGTGTGGATGTCAAGGGGTGAAATATCTAGTTCTGTATAACTATGGGACCATATACGAGGTAACACTAATAGAAAATGTATTTAATTATATTGATTTGTTACTATTACATAGAATAAAAAATCAGATTTATAGAAAGCAATTTGCTGTAATAATCTGTTGAAATAATTTCCACCCAAGAGGTGGGTACCAGGGCTGCTTCCACCAGGGGCCATGTCATACTAGTAACGCAATGCCAGCCCCCCTTCTACCTGGTCCTCTATGGCTGTCTGATATGCCATATGACACCTCTGCCAGGTGCCTCCCCCGCTCCCTCCACTTGCCGTCATGCCCCCCCTCCTGCCCTGTGGCACCCTCAGTGCCCCAGCAGCCCCCAATCCCCGCCTTTCTGCCAGAGTTCTTCCCCCCTACCTTTGTGGGTCATGTAGGCTTGCGTGGGGGATGTTGACGGATCCCTCCATCAAACTCCTCCAGTGCGCCCAATATTTGGAACAACCACGCAACTGTGGCAACTCCCAGGTCTTCAACGCAGGGACCCCTGTTTTTAACAGAATTGGACGGAGGGTCCCTGATGCACCCGGAATTCTCCACAGCCCTAGAACACTGCAACTTGCAGTGATCTAGGGACTCTTTGAAAATCGAGCCCCGAGTGTTCAGAAAGTTTGCAGCTGTAGTAGCAGCTGTGAGGAAAAGATTGCTGCCTGGCTGAAGGATGAATTTATGAGACTTGCTCACAGGAGTGGAACGTGCAAGGCCATGTTGACTTTGCAAGGAAGCGTTAGTTTTAGGTCACAAGTAAGCCAAGTTTCACAGCTTAACTTCTTCTTCCTTCTTAAAAGCATTGCTTACTGTTCTGAGACAAAAGACAGTCCTTCATCTGAGGGTGTCCCAAACTAAATATGCACGAAGACTGAATTGCCCTCCCAGCCCCTGAGACAAGCCTTTTGTGTTGCATTGGTGAGGTAGTGTGTGCATGTATGGGGGGCTGCATCGTAGTGGCTCTGTGTATAAAGGCAGGTTTACTTCTTAATCCTGCAGAACCTTTGCATTTCATGAATACTGAATGTGGAGTATGTGTACCACTGGGCGTGGAGTATATATACCACTGGAGTGTGGAGTGCATATACCACTGGAGTGTGGAGTGCATATACTGCTGGAGTGTGGAGTACACGTACAACTGGAGTAGCTTCTGTGCTTGTTTGACCTACCATAAAAGGATGAAAACAGTAAGGCATTCTGTAATAGGTGGTCGGATGGTCTCAATCAGGGTCCCTTGAATTCTCTGATTCCATAACTGCAGAACTTGCATCATGCAGCAGAATGTATTGCTGTTGGTGAATTTACTGTTTTTTCCATAATGCTCGGATCCCCTCCCTCCTTGTTAATCCTAAAGCCGTGTTTACATGGCAGCAGCACTGAGAAATGTGCGCTACTCACTTCCTGATTCGCCGGCTGCTGTTGGATTCATACAGCCCACTGTCACAGCACTGCAAGTCGCTCCGAGAAGGGGCTGAGAAGGTACCGTGGGCTGAAATTAAACAGCCCTTGTAGTGGAATGAGCGCAGCAAAGCATTCACACTGCCATTTAATGTGCTCGCTCTACTACTGATCCCACATCTAAGTCGGATCAAAAAAATGATCCGGGAAGCACTTAAGATGCTACGGTGCGCATGGGTTGATGCGCTGCAAAGTCGGCAGTGTAAACAGGGCTTAAAGCCCCTTTTTTCTGCTCATCATATGATGTCATAGTTGACATTATTGTAGCCAATGGCAGGACTGCATTCTGCCACAGAAATGAATGCTTCATGCTGCAGAAATCAACAAAAGCTGCCATAGAAGCCTAGGAACCTTGCTGCAGAAATTGGGACTGCAGTGCCACAGAGAACTGTAAGAGTCCTGGTCTGATGCCTGCCATGGTGTGTTTTTAGATTAGTCCATAAAAGCTATTTTTCATAGTGGTTGCATTTTCAACAGGCGTTGCATTTCCATTGTTTGTTTACCTCTGCTTCTTTCTTTGTCCAAGTTTTGGCCCCTCCACCCCAAAACCTGAGAGTAGGATCCCCTCGATTGCACCCTTCCTTCAGCAGGCAGTCAGCTACATTCACTGCCAAGGACAGTCCTGCTCCTTGATCGGCTGGCAGGGGTGTGTGTGTGCAGAAGCTGGGTGACGTGTGCCTCTCATCCCTTCCAAAGAGCCACGCACCTCACCACCATGAAGCACCACGCCCCCAGCAGGCCACAGTGCTGGATATCAAGGGCGCCCGCATGTAAACCCTGTTCTCACAGTTGACTACACACTGTGCTGGCTGCCTTGGCTTTGTGCTTGCCATATGACCCTTCAGCTCAGGCCTCTATAGAGTAGCAAGTACTGTACGGTCTTTAAGAGATAACAGGTTGCAAGACCCTAGACGTAGCACCTGCAAGCTCGTTTTTTCAGGGGCTCCTTTTCAGTTGCCAGGTCCTCTTCAGACACTAGTCTTCTGTGCTGATTTAGTAAGTGCAGTGCCTCCCATCTAATATTTATGTTTCCACAGTTCCCTAGTTCAGGTAGAGTACATATGCAATATCCCCAGCGGTCTCATTTTACAGCCAGACACTAATGCCCTTTCTGTTCAGTCTTGTGCAGTAATTTCTGCCATTGGAGAGGCCACTAAAATAAAAAATGTCTAAAATGCAGATAATAACCACATTTAGAAGCAGATGACCTTATGCCATTGGCTTAAGATTCTCATTAGTGGTAACTGACGGTTTAAACAAACCCTTTCCCTCATCCAGCAGAGGATGGACACAGAATTAATAATGAATTTGTCACGTTAAAAAAAAAAAAATACACAGGCATTGTCCTTGAAAACTGGGAAGCTTTCATTGCCAAGCTTGTTATAACTAATTGCAGTGCTTCTTGGTGCTCAGAAGCTTTTATGAGCTATGACGTCTGTTTGTGAAATGAGTTTTGGTGAGCCTCAGTTCAGTTCCACGTTAATAGGTACCCTGTGTCATTGTTCCCTCATAAAATGGGTAGGAAAGTCCTGTATTTTGATTGGTTGCTAGCTGTGCATTAGAAGTGTCTAATGCATGGTTATCAACAAGTTCAGGCTTAAGCAGCCAAATGGAAAGTTACGTTTTGAATAGGCGCCATTCTTTTCCTGCCGCTAACCACAAACATTTTTAAACACAGTAAACCTAATAATCACCATCACTCGTTGTAGATTAACAGTGTGCCTGTCACGCAACAGCTGCCTCTTCCCTTTGTGAGTAAACACACTGTAAAACAGCAAACATCTTCCTTTTACGTCATACAGGACATTTGTTCTTCAGTCAGCTTCTTTTGACAAGCTGTGTTTCCATGCCCCCACCCACCCAACGCATGCCTGTCCACTTGCCCACCGTTTGCTCCTGCATTCGTCCCGCTCCCACTTTCAGCTTGGTTAAATACTGACTGTCTTTCAAAGTGTAGCAGTATAGTTGTACCAAAAGATGTGTTAAACCACAAAAGCGCTGTCCCTCACTGCTGGTCTGTAGATCGCGGTCACACACGCTCACACACTTTCACTTCTCTTAACTGCCTGCTTGCTACCCAGTCACACTTCAATATTACACAGCAGGGATCAGCAGCAACATTAAAAGAAAAAAAACTAGGCAGAGATGTTATATTTTAATTTAAAACCTGCTGCCGCTTACAGTTAGTCCGTAGATCGTGGTTAGGAACTTGAGCACCATTGTTCGGCTGCCCACTCACTACCTGTGCAAACTTCTACAACACTGTTACACAGGGAAAATATTTAAAATAAGAAAAAAATCAAATAAAAAAGAAGTCACGAAAAGTAGATTTTAAAAGATTTTAATAATGTTATTTAAGTGGCGTCATAGAGGGGGGCTGTCACCATAGCAACTGTGACAGCCATTGTTAACTACGGAAGCATCAGTAGTACAAAATGCCAAAAGGCAAAAAAATAAATACACCAGAATACTGCAGGCGAAGGGACTATTTTATAACAAAAAGCATGAAAGATTTTACTTTTTTTATACCAACATAATTTTTTTTTAATTTTATGAACATACAAATTTGCCATCAGAAACAGACCTCATGGTCTATCCAGTTCTGCTCGAGTGTACAGCTAGCACCCCTAGATTGCAGCTGCCCTAACCCCCTCACCTACTGTCAGGATGTCCTCAGCCTTATTCACCCAGTTCTCAGTACTATTCACGCAGAACCTCCCTTGTACCCTGTCCCATGCCCTTTTAAAACTTCCCACTGTCTTGCATGATACCACCCCCTCTGGCAGGGTGTTCCACTTCAATACCACCCTCCCTTTACCTTTACATTGATGTTAGATACTGTGACCCATTTTATAAGTGCAATAAGACACTCCAGGGGTCTGCATTAAAACATGTCTAACACACTGCCGGGGTGGAAGGCACTCCGCCTGTGGCCTCGTGCCTCACCATGCCCCTCGCCATGCGTTAGAAATGTCTAATACACACACCCTTGTGTATAATGGTTACATATGTTCTGGATGACTGCCTTTCAAGATGGCGTATTGACTTCCGGGTCATTTCACAAACATTCAAAGTCCTAAACGGCCTGGGCCTGCGATACGTTACTGAGTTCCTGACTTTCTACCCACCTTCCATGGATTTAGGGTCTAGGGGCTGGGCCCTTCTCTGGGTATCTCCTTCCAGACTGAAGTCCGCTGGAGTTCAAGCTTGTTCGGTGGCGGACCCTTCCATTTGAAAGAATGAGTTTCTTGAGGGGATTCTCTCTGCAGCTACCCTCTCTATGTTTAGATATACATTGAAAAAGCACTTTGTGCTGCAACCATTTACGTAGTTTGTAAATGTTTTAGGTTTCTAAGTTTGTATTTAAGTTCCCCCCCCCAAACTCCCTTCGCAGCTCTAGCTATCGCTCCCGCCTAGGTCATTTTCAGCTGACCAGGCTGCTTTTCTCCGCCTACCTAAGCATGAATTCCTCCTTATTCCTCCGCTGCCACTTCCATCCTCCTCTCCATTCTCCTCTGTGACTGCAGCTCTTTCTCATGCAATTGCGCCTGAGTCTCCACCCCTCGCTTCCATTTTACCTATTCCCCCTTCATTCTTTCCCCCTGCCTTCTTCTTCCCCTTATAACTCTGCCCTCTCCCCTCTGCTACCTAATGCCTACCTATGCTACCTAATGCATTTGAGTCTCCACCCCTCTCCTCCACTCTACCTATTCTTCCTCTGTTCTTTTCCCCCACCTTCTCCTTCCCCCTAAAACTCTGCCCTAGCCCCTCCGCTACCTAATGCCCTACCCTTGTAAAATCTTCCATGGCCTCCCCCACCTCCTGAATAGCTCCTGGAAAACTATTCTTCTGCGCTTTCCAGCCTTAACCCTGATAAGTGACTTTACTGCTGAGCGCCTCTTACGGCATATTTTGCTGATATGATCAGTTTTACTGCTGTTGTAAATATTGTAACTGTTTTGTTAGTATTATAAATACTGTTCTGTAAGTGCTCTATTTATCTTCTCCCTTGCCCCTTCCCCCCAGGACGCATCTGGAAAAGAGCTGCTATTCAGCTCAGTATGTTTTTCCTGGTGAAACATTTTCTTTGTATGTCGTATGTTTGTATGAAGAAAATGTGAAATTACTCATTTGGCAGAGTTTTGTACATGAAGATTTGATCTATAAAATCCGTAAACGATTTGACTTGAAGGCATAGAAACAAAAACATAGTCTAGACAGTGACAGCAGAGAAAGGCTAAAGGTCCATCCAGTCTGCCCAGAAACATAAAATCCCATGGCATGATTTTCCAGTGATATGATATTTTTATCCAAAATGAAAAATTGAAAAAGTCATGTGAGTTATGTAAAGAAATACTGGAAGTCTGCAATATGAGAATTTTCCCTGAAATGTTCGGTGTATTTTTGTAGTGTTTTGCAGACGCAGGAAAATTTGAAAATTTACAAAATCTATGAAACAAATCCACCCAACTTTACCAGAAGGGCAGGGAGAGTCATGAGGCACTGTCTGAATCAAGGATAAATTGGGCGGAGGTGACTGATAGGGCCGTGGTTAGAGCAGCAGATGGAATTAAAGTGAGTGGAGGACTCGGCTTTGTGCCACAAGAGTTGAAACAAAAAAAAAAAATTGGAAAAGAGACTCCATTGACAGCAAGACAGATGGCTAAATTAAAAATTCTAGGTGATCAAATTCTAATTAATAATAAAGGGGATGCTCCTTTGTATTTTTCGAATGGTTGTGTTTATGGTGATTGACAGCTAACAGAAATTGATAGTCATGATGCTGCAACCACGCAGAAACTAAATGCTGTAAGCGCTTTTACTGTATTTCAGAGACCCTGGATTTTATCAGGGAGTGTAGGAGCCCAAGTGGTCTCCTGTAGTGATGTAGTTCTCCAAAATCCCAAACTTTAGAAGTAAAAACAGAGGAGGTGAACTCCCTAAAATCTCCCCATACTGCTGAACCATCAGTTCTGAATAACCAGGACCCAATTTTTTCAACTATTGTTGGGTACAAGTGCCTCCAAGGGACTTGGATGCTGTTGGGTTATCCCTGCCATTGGCTGCACCTCTCCCCCATTTTCTAGTGGCAGATTTCAGCAGCTGGACTGGAGAGTGGCACTTTGCAGTAGGTGCTCTTAGCTGCACCAAACTCTGGGTTTGCTACCCCTGATCCAAGGTTCTGGTGGGGAGTTCTTATCCACAGAGCTAGCACTCTTACGGATTTTGTTATTACCCAGTTAGGGTGCAGTTAGAACTTAGGTGCCACTACAGAAATTAACTTGAGTCCGTATCCAGCTCTCTGTGCAGTGTAGGAGTGTGTATCAAAGGGGCCTGGAGACAGACGAAAGACAGAATACTTTAAAAATTCTGAGAAGTAGAATTCTGTGGGGTTCTCCTCTTCCTTCATCTAGAAAATCCGGGGTTCATCTTTACAGAGGCCAACACTGAGAATTAGTGTTTAATGTATATTTTTTATTTCATTATCTACAAATGAAATAAAATCATCCCCAATATGGGGGCCTCAGCATTACGTTCAGGTCATCCCATTAGGATAGTGAGGCCTCTTTTTCCATAGTTATCTCTTCATATGCAAATTGTCATAAGACCAGCATAAACACCACCTCGTTAGTAACTGTAGAGTCTTTCCTTATCGAGTTGTGAAGGTGAGAGAAACAGCCCTGGCACTTTCAAACAGTATGGACGTGAGTTTCACAACAGATCAAAGTGTTATATATTATAAGAAGAAGAAGAATCAGTATTTATATAGCACTTTTCATACACAGTATCCCAAAGCACTTTACAAGCAATGCTAGACTGGTAGTGAAGTGACTGAATGTGTGGTGGCGCCATATCACACATCATCACCCACACACAGCCTGGGACCTTGGTTTAACATCTCATCCGAAGAACGGCACACCCCAGCAGTACAGTACCCCCCAATACTGCACTCAGATGCCAGCGATTTTTAAGTGCAAGTCCAATCCTGGTGTGGGATGAGAACACACGACCTTCTGGTCCAGAAGCAGATGTGCTACCAACTGAGCCACACAAGTAACTAATACATTCAGTATGTTAATACATGTAAACGTCAATATACTGCCTGAAATTAAATGTAGTCAACTGTTACTTCTTAAAGTGAACCTTGCCTACATTTTCTTTTGGCTAAAAAGCAGAAACACGGAGCTCTCTTATCTCAGTGAGAGCTCCACCACAATGTTTAAAAACTTTTTCTGTTACTCCCCAAAGGAAGTGAAAGGATCGTAATTTACCCTCGAGGGGCTGGCAGCTCGATCCCTTTCCACTTCCTGACTCTGTGGCCTGCCCCCACACTCTTCATGTAGGGACGTCACAAAACGTCAGAGTGCAGGAGCGCATGCCATTCACTTAAGCGTCTTTTTCAAACTGATTTCCCAATTTCATATCTGGTTTTGGTACCAGTTAATGTCAGGGTTCAACTAACAAGGTTCTTGTTAGTTGAACCCTGGCATGTTTGTACCAAAACCCGATTCAGGAGTCAGGAAGTGGAAAGGGATCAAGTTGCCTGCCATTCGGGGGCAAATTATGATCTCGTCCCTTCCTTTGGGGACCAGTAGAAAATTTTTTAAACATTGTGGTGACACTCCCATTGAGGTAAGGCAGGTCCACTTTTCTACTTTTTAGTACCATGAAAGATGCTCTTTAAATATGTTGTAGGTGCCGTATTGGTCCTTTTAAAAAACAGATCCAGAAACAAATGATTTGATACCTTTTATTGGACCAACATGGATGTTACAGAAAAGAACAAAGTGCTTTAGCTTTCGAACCAACCAGGTCCTTCTTCGAAGCTTTGTCAAAGCTTCTGAAGAAGGACTAATTGTCTAAGGCTATAGTTCTTTCTGTAACATCCATGTTGGTCCAATAAAAGGTATCAAATCATTTGTTTCTGGATCTGCTCTTTAAATATGACATTTTTTTTTTTTTTCCCTTTTGCTACTTAGAAGATTTTCTGCCTGACTTGGTGTGATGTGTGTAACGGTACTCTACTTATAAGTTCACATGTTTAGTTCTGTTCCTGTTTATGTCTCATTCGCATTGTGACCTCACTGATTGTGACATCACAACTGATCAGAAAGAACCAATCACCTGTGTTCAGATTGATCACTTGTGTTGTCGTAGTAAGTGCAGTCCCGATGCTGAAGAGGTATGAACAGGAACTAGATATGTCAGTCTTTAGGTAAAGCACTGCTCTTCACATCATACCTGATACTAGCAGGTAGGAAACCTTCTGAAGAGCAAATAGAAAAGGATAATACATCTGAAATAGAAAGAAACAACTGGCTACTTTTAAAAATAAATAACATTTTGCTGCCTGTCGTATTTGATGCTACTAGCTCTTTAAAGAGCCCCTGACACAGTTGAGACAGCTTTGAAAAAATGTAATATTCAGGCATAAATGTAGCTTATATTTCATATTTTATTCTGTAATTCTCATCCTTATTTCCTTATTACCAAGGGTGTTTGCATGAATACAGTATCTCTGTCCTTCTAGCTCTGGCGGCCAGCCTACACTTGACGTCATATTTCTGTTTATGACATCAAAATATGTTGCTGTGCAGATAATTAGGATGTCACAAACAGGGGACTGTGATGTCATGCGTAGAGAAGCAGCCAGAGCAGGTATAGTCTGGGGACAGGGATCTTGTTTTCATTAATAAAGAAAACAGGTAATTAATTACTGAAAGTACATGAAGTAATAAAACAGGATGGAGTTGAATATAAATCTTACTTCTTTCAATGTTTTACTAATGCTGTCAGAGGCTCTTTAAGTGGGAAAATTAAGGGTAATGTGAGGAAGTACCCCTAGAGACTGCTAAACCTATGGAGCAAGCTCTCAGTTGAAGTGATGCAAGAAGTATTGGGTTTTTGAAACTAAACTAGGACAAGCAGTTCCTCTGGGAGAATGACACTACTGGGTACAGCATGAAATTCACTGGAGGAAGGGAGGATCATGTGGAGCATACTTCATAGTGCAGTTATTGTTCCTGGAGTGGGGCAGATAACATGTTTGCAGGTTCACATACCACATGTCCATAGGTTTCCAGATCACGTGCTGTCTGGTTCCTAGATCACGTGTCCTCTGGTTGCCAGGTCACATGCCCTCAGTTTCCCAGATCACATGTCCTCAGGTTCCATATCACATGCCCTCTGGTTTTCAGGTCATGTACCCCCCAGGTTCCTAGATCTAGATCCCAGATTACATGACTGCAGGATCCCAGATACGTGACTGCAGGTTCCCAAATCACGTGTCCTCAGGTTCACAGATCACGTGTCGTCGGGTTCCCAGTTAATGAGTCCTCAAGTTCCTGGATCACACGTCCTCAGGTTTCCAGATCATGTGTCCTCAAGTTCCCAGATCACATGTCCTCAGGTTCAAAGATAACATGTGTCCTCAAGCTGACAGAACACATGTCCTCAGTATCTAAGGTGACATGTCCTCAAGTTTCCAGATCACATGTCCTCAAGTTCTCAGATCACGTGACCTCGGGATCACAAATCACATGTCGTCAGGTTTCCCAGATCACATGTTGTCGAGTTCCCAGATCACATGTCTTCAGGTTCCAAGATCACATACTGTATATCCTCAAGTTCCCAGATCACTTGTCCTCAGTATCCAAGCTCACATTTCCTTAGGTTCCTGAATCACCTATCTTAAGGTTCCCAGCTCACGTGTCCTCAGGTTCCATGATCACATGTCTAAGGGTTCCCAGATAACATGTCCTCTGGTTCCCATATCACTTGTCCTCTGTCTCCCATATCACATGTCATCAGGTTCCTAGGTCACGTGACCTCAGGTTCCCAGATACGAGATCACAGGTTCCCAAATCATGTGTTCTCGTGCTCCCATCATGTGTTCTCTATTTCCCATATCATGTGCCCTCGGGTTCGCAGATCACATTTCCAGATCACCTGTCCTCGGATTCCCAGATCACACTCCTAGATCACATGTCCGCAGGTTCTCAGATCACATGCCCTCAGGTTCCCAGATGAGGTCATGTGTCCTCCGGTTCTCAAACCACATGACTGCAGGTTCCCAGAAATGTGACTGTTGATCCCCAGATATGTGAACATGGGTTCCCAGAATTTTCCACCACTTTTGGTTTTCCTCTCCATCGCCCCACATTCCTTACAATTTACAGACATTACATCCCATTGAACAACAGGGACAGCCGTTTGCTTAAAGGCTAACACATGGCAGGATGTGCTGTTGTTTAAGGGAATAATGCAAGCCTCAGGTGGTTGTTAGGTACAGGGCATAGCCAAGTGACACAGCCACCTAATAAGAACATTACTTTCTTATGACCGCACAGCCTGCAGTGTGTTATCTCACATATAAAATGAAATTTTCTTTGTTAAGTTCAGGTGGGAGGCCCGGTGGGCTTGAGGGTTAAGGCCAGATGCCTCACCTCGCGCCACGCCAGTGACCTGGGTTTGGGAACGAGCCCGGACCGTTGGGGGTCGGCAGGGGCGGGGAGGGACTGAGCATCCGATAGATGGCTGTCCCTTCCTGGGGAGGTTGTAGGGACTGCATCACTCCCGAGTGACCCCTGATGATGGTCGGTAGCCAGGAACAAGGCGATGCTGCCGCATGGCACTGGGGGCAGAGCTCGGCGGACGCTGGCCATCAGCGCACATCCAAGCTCCGCAGGGTGGGGACAGAAAAAGTGAAAATCACCGTCGCCTGATAGGCGAAGGCGGGACCAGTGGTCGGTCCCCACGTCCAATGTCGGGCCTCCCAGCTCCATCTCGGGCACTCCCTCCATCCGCTGGTCGCTCCACTAGATTCTAGATAGAGCGCCAGTGGAGTCAGCAGTCCCACTCTGGGGGGTTCAGAGCCGGGAATCAGGCGGCCAGGTGGTGCGGCAGGAGATGGGCCCATGTCCGAGGTGGAGTCTGGAGGCTTCAGGCAGGTGGGAACAGACCGATTGAGTGTCCTCCCGGAGAGAGAGACTCAGGTTACCGCATAAGGGGCATATAAAGTAAATAGAAAAAAAGAAAAGTTCAGGTGAGTTGTGCAGTTGTCAAAAATAATCAACGGTTATGTGAAGTGTTTCGACCAATGAGGTAACATGATTTTCATGGCCTATTTTTTAAATACTACTGAATGTTGATGCTGCAGTATGGCAGGAGACAAACACAGCGGACCCTCTGTCTTTTTTTCATCCAGCATCACCTATGTCCCCATGTAAACATCATATAACTTCTCATATACCATACTACTCTGTGTAAAAATGACTGTTTGTCCTGGGTTGCCCCTATAAAGGCTTTTTTTCCTCCACTCAGTAGGCTTTACCTGGTTACCAAAGAATATTTATGTATTAATGTAACGAATTACTGTATTAGCGTATTCACTAATGACATTGGAAGGAATTAAAGGCAAAGGCTGCCTTTTTGCAGGTGACACCACGCTCTATGGGAGGTTAGACACAGATGAAGGGGTGTAGGACCTAAAGGAAGACCTACCGAAGCTGCAAAGGTGGTCTGGTATAAGGTTCAATGTGAAGAAGTGCAAGGTCATGCGTACTGGAAGAAAGAATCTGAGGACGAAGTTCATTTATATTTTAGCAGGATTGGGTACTAAGCAGAAGCCTGTGTTTAGGACCATCCTGTGTTTGGCATACTAGTTACAAAGGACAGAGTAATAACATGTACAATAAAGTGACAGAATTATTCAGATTTATGTTCCCCCCACCTTATGCTTCATGCCCCCTACTCTCCAGCTCTTCTGCTGCGATGGACCACCAGGCACCTGCTGATCCCCTCCCACTCCCCAGCTGCAGCCACTAACCTCCATGGAGCCTTCACTTCACCTCCAGATGGGGTCAGGGTAGGGCGGCTACCCTGGACATCTAGTCATCTCAGGCAGTGGCTTGCACGCTGCAGAGACAGGGGAACCCAGATATACTGAGGGTGACATTGCTGCTGATGAGCCAGTGTCAATGTATTTTTCCCATTGCTGACCTCTGGGAAGTCATGTACGGTGGCGCCAAGGCATGGACATGTACACCGTGTGTGCGTCTTGCTGCCGGTTTCCGTGACGTACCCCCTCCCATTTTTCTGCTCCTTTCCTGCACTGCCACCTGTGGTCACCCAGGTGGCTGTACTGCAGCAGGAAACAAAACCCTCCCTTCCTCCCCGGAGAAGGAAAGCATCCTATAGGGCACTCGGTCCTTCTCCCCTGTCTGGCCCCCAACTATCCGAGTTTGTTCCTGACATGGGTCGCCAGCCTTGTGGGTGGTAATGCTACTGTGGCGCCGACTGACCAGCTAGAATTATACAGATATTCAAGTACAGTCACGTACAGAGATGGACTACTGAGCAAGTGCCACTCTAAAACTGTTGTAATTGGGGAGGTTTCGAATCGTTTATGCTGTAGTTGCAATAACATTAAATGACACTGTACCATATCCTGATCATGTTTTGGACTACAAGTCCCCTTCCAGTTATGTCCCTTAGAAAATAATTTGAAAAAGTTGGGGTTAACTTGTCCAGTAGCTAGGATGGAACCTGGCCTGCCATACACTTGTGTAGAAAACCTAACACTTGTGTTTCTCTACAAATTTTCAAAGAAATCAGATTTGCGTTTAGAAACAGTGTGCAATGGTTCATCATTGCTGGTGGGCCTGTAAAACTTAATAGAAATCTAGTTATACAGTATTGCAGCCTGGCCAGTACAGACCGAGTAGTTTAAGGGGGGAGGGGGTCAAAGTCACTGAATGGGAGGAAAAGGACATGGGGATAGCCATCACCAGCAACCTAAAACAGGGTACATAGTAGAGAACGGCAGTAGCCCAGTAAACAGAATGCTGGGTTGTATTGCTAGAGGGTTTTATGTATTGATTTATTTATTTGAAAATTGGTAAGCAAGAAAGGCACACTGGGCCAAACTCGTTTCCAGGCACGACCCGGAGGAGAGGAAAAGGGGACTACAGAATACAAAAATTACATCAGTCATAAACATTGGTTACTGTAATGAATTACAGAGTGCAAATAACAGTAAAATGAACTAGCCAGTAAACAGTGCTACGGCAAGTGGACTATGAAGCAAGCTCCAGAAAGTAAGCATACCAGGCGGGGAGTACACACATGGTCAAAGTTAGGATTAGGGCGAGGGGCCTGGAGTAAAGTACCAGTGCAGTGTCAGCCCAAGCTAGCGAAACAGGCAGTTTCGGTTTGCAGATAGCAACCAAAGTCAAGAGGGTGGAGGGGTGGAGGTCAGAATCGGAGGAAGATCAGGTGGGGAGAAGAGCTCAGGAGAGGAGGAGGGGATCGGGTGGCAAGTTAGTAGAAGCAAGGGGAGAAGAGAGAGAGCCCTTAAGTGTGGTGTAAGGGCAGGGAGAGAGGAGGAGAGGTGGAAAGGAGGAAGGATGGGGGGAGCAGGTTCCAGAGGGAGGGGAGGTGATAAGAAAAGGCAGACTGCCCAGCAGAGGAGTAAGGGAGAAGGTACAGTAGTCCCAGGAGTGGAGGAAGTGGGCGATTATGACGGGGAGATCCTGCCACTGCTGAGGACTGATCTTTCTTAAATCTGTTGCAAAAGTTCTTCTGTTTCTTAGCCTAATCTATCCTTTACAATTTCTAGTCCATAAGGTAGGCCACCTATACTCCCCCCCCCTCCTTCTTGACTGTGCTACAGTGTCCTCTTTAATTTTCCCTTTCCTCTCAGTTCCTCGTACAGTGAGGTTATTGTGGTGACCTCTAAGCTTATGTAAAACAACAGGCTGTGTTTATCGTTGTTGTGTTTAGTATGTAATAGCACTGTGTCATAAAATACCTTCATGTGTATACCTTATGTTTATGAAACCTGTAAATGTTGAAAATACCATGGCACTAGGAGTTTTTGATGAAGGTAAAACGTTCTAGGTGACTGTTTTATAGAAATTAAGTTAGTAGTGTTGTTAAATGCATGTAAATTGGTACCATGCATTCCTGCTGTAGACTGAGCCAATCTGAAATGTCATGGTGATGTGCACATATCCCATGATGCTTTGCACTGTGGAAGTATGTGTGATGTTGTATTTCTCTGAAACTTGGCTTATTGCCAGTGCCCTTTGGGGTAACCCTTGTTTCAGTGCTTCTGCACTGAGGTTCTGTAGTTTGTTTTGTTTTTTTCTTTTGAGCCCCCATCACGCAAGCAAACAAGGCAACCATAAGGATGAAGGGTTTTCATTGAAAAGTTTAGATCAGTTGGTCAGTAGGTGTTGACTAAGTGCAGAGGAAGGACATGCATGGTCTGTTGCTGCAATCTGATGTATTAAAGAAGAGATATGCCATTGCTGAAGGTTATCTCGTATATTTTACATAGACATCACACAGTGATTGTGTGTTGAACCTGAAGTTTGGTGTGTGGTCTGTCTGTTATCCCATAACCCCTCCACAGACTTGGTGTGAGAAGTGAGATAACTTGCTGGCAACATCTGGACTGACCCAAGAGGGAAGTTTTCCAGTGGATATCGGCCAAATATCCCAGGTGAACCGATGCAGCAGGAGTTTGCCAGAGGAGAACCCGGAGAAGAAAGTCTGTGGAGTTCTGACCAGAACCATGGCTGACAGACAGAGAGAAACTGCTGCCTGGACTGGAACTGGGAGCTCAGAGGAAAGCCAAGCCTGAAGAAGATGAAGAGATGCAAAGGGATGAGAAACTACCATGAGGTCGAGGCAGACCGACTACACAGAGAGGCGGAACACTGGTGCCAGGTACCGAGAGGTCCCTGCCAGAGAGTTTGGATAAAGAATCTGAGGAGGATTTTGTGGGCTCAACTGCAGGGAGGACCCCTGACTGAGCAGGGTATTCCTTTGTAGCTGGGTGGCAAGCAAGGAGTGTGCCACTCTAACCCCTCCCTCCCTCCCTGAGGAAGGAGAGCTCTCTGGGCGCTTGATTCTTCTTTACCCCATCGGCCCCCAAGCAACCCGGTTCCGTTCCCAACCCTGGGTCGCCGGCATGGCAGGAGGTAAGGCACCCAGCCCCTCAGCCCTCCACGCCACTGTGCCGTACCTTTTCATGTCACCTTTTATTCAGGTACAGTTAAATATGGAAAATTTAGGGGAATTAATATTATTTCTGAAAATAAGAACTTTATAAAAAGCTGCCGATTAGAAATGATTTCCTGTCCTCTTTAAAATAGTCCCAGAATTCCACTTTAACGCACATGCATAGTTTGACAATGAAAATGCGAACTGTACCATGGCTTAGAGTCACCGGTTGAAAATGAAATGAAATGCCATTAAATGCATGTAGGGACTAAGTGGAAAAAGCACTGATGGAGTGATCACCAAAAATGTTGGTAAGGTCGTTTTAAAAGGGGGGAAGGAAGGGTGGGAAAATATATTTTTGAAATGGAACTGAGGATAATGAGGGAATGCTTTGCCTTTCTGGCTGATCTTTGTGGCGTGAATATAATGTAGCAGGCACATGGTGTCCCAGACTGAGCTGGGCAGAGTTGCACAATAACAGATTGTAGCATTAAGAAAACCTGAGATGTTTTTTGAAGATGCTCTTCTTTGTTGCAGTGAGGTCTCAGTTAAAGCACACAGAAGCCACACCTTCTTGTATAGTAGACCACTACACCACGGAAACCGTGATGGGCCAAAATAGAACATCCCTACAGATGCCACCACACTACAGAAAAACACGAAGGGGCTTACAATACAACAGACACCATTACACCGCACAAACGCACTACACTAGCAAAGAACAAAAAACAGCACATTATACTTTAAAGACACACAGACCATCCTAATGTAATACATAAAAACATCTGACAGGCAGGTTCCAGATATTCATGAAATATCACCACCTCGGGGTTGCACAAGCTCATAAAGACCACTTGCCCATCGGGCTTGTGGCTTTATGACTTGTTTGAGCCCTCGATAGTGATATCTCCTATATCTGACATTTACCTATCATATATTCTTTAAATCTCTCTCTCTCTCTCTCTCTCAATATGTATGGTTGGGCTTTCATCCCCATAGAAAAATGCATCATATATTTCCCCAAATCTTATTATGATGCATTACACTGTATTAATGTTATATTAACGCCTTAATAACACATTAATACCTAACAAGCACCATCTATACCACATATAATACACTTCCACAACATTAATGTATTATCAACACCTTATTTACACATTACTACCCAACACAATACAAACCACCCCAATAACACATGTAAGAAACCCTTTACTAACACATGTAGCAAGCCCCTGAACACATGTAACAGCCACCATACCCTCCCAACACAACGGTAAAACACAGACCACAGCAGAAAGTGTCCTATTTAATGCATTACTATAAGTTGTGGTAGAGAAAGAACAGTTGACTTTATATTTTCTGAGGCTTCCTCAGGGTACCCCTGAGGAAGCCTCCAGGTAGAGAGGTGATACATAGGGGTCTCAGTCAGCTGTTTGGTACCATGCAGTTGCTGTAACTTAATTAACTGTTTAACTTGATCCTGGTATGTACACAAATTTTTGGGGTTTTCTGCTTGAACCCGACATATTTGGTTTGAACCGTGGCACCTTTGCGGGATGGGCTGTCTTCTCTGTCCTGTCTACAACTGTTCTAAGAATATACCCTGATCCCAGGGTAGTACCACATTTGGACCTGTGTCTGTGGTCTCACCTGGCCACCGTCAGCCCACCAGTTACCCCCAGGGTTCTGCCTTCCATGGCAGGTGCTCCGGGGGAAGGATGTTCTCCCACCCAAGGAAGTCCATTCTGTGAACCAAGATCCAATGGAAACAGGCGCTAGAACCCACAGAAGCAAGAAGTGCAGATCCTCATTCAGGCAGCCATAGGATTTTCTCCCATTTTGCTAGTCCCTCCCTGACATGAACGCAGCCTCTGTCAGCCGCGCCCACATGCAGCATGTTCCCCTACAGCAGAAGCAAGCTCTCTGACTGAGCCGCAGGGGTCTCTGTGGTGCCAGAGCTTGGTGTCTCCCTTCCCCGTCTAAGGTATGCTGCTGTGCGGCAGTTATCTCATCCTGGCCTGCCTCCTGATGCAGCGACTCCGGTTCACTCCCCAAGCCAGGTCACCCATATGGCAGCGCCACATACTGCTGCTGGGACATCAGGGTTGCCATGAATCACCATCTTTAAGAATGGCACCATAGCGCCGGCCCATCGGACACCAAATGCCCTGGGTTCGGAAACTAACCCAGAGGTCGGAGGGCCAGTTGGGGGGAGAAGGATTGAGCATCTCAATGACTGCTCTTCTCTGGAGAGTGGGGGTTGATCATTCATCACGAGGTTGACCCCTGGTGGAGGCCAGGTAGAGCTGCTGTCACAGTTGAGATATAGGGGAGGTATGCCATACATCAGTGCTTCAGAGCACTATGTCCTTGCGTGCCACACCTCTTGGGGACCTGCACATCTAAAATGCCGGTCCTAGTGATGATGCCCTGCTCTTCCAGTTCACTGTGCCTGCCCATGACACTTAGTTGGTGACTGAGTTAATCCTCCATCAGGAATGGCCCAACTCTGCAGCCCCGCCCGGGGGGCGGGGAAGCACTGGAGGGTCTGCTGGGAACATAGTTCAGTTCTCCATTGCGGGCACACTTATTCAGTGGCCCAGCCTGGGGGCCTGGGAGGACCACCAAGATAAGTCGTGGGGTGGTCTCGGGGCAGGGGGCTGAGCCACCAGGGACTAGGCACCAAAAAGCACACTAACAAAAAAAAACAAATGACACTGTGGTATTTGGTATTCTGCCAAAAACCCTGGTATACATATACTGTCTCAGGCTAAATACAGTACTACAATCCTTTTACATACACAGCCATAAAATGTGTACTTAAATCTGATATTCAAAATGGTATACCAGTACATCCAGAAATTGGTATTCCAACCACAAGTTTTGGTCCACTCAGAATGCTAAATGGATATTGAATTCAAACCTTTCCTGTCCAGTTTCTGCTGTACTGTGTCCGAAAATATGAATTGTGTGTTAAGCAACACTAGCAAGCCATCTGGAGTCACTGTTATGATGAGTGTATCCACATCTCACATTTAGACGTGTTACAGAAAGAGTCTGTAGGCTCTGAAGTCATTACACTACCCTTTAGGAAAGGTCCAGGCAGTGACACGCATATGGGGGATGACCAGGGCCGGCTTTAGAGTTTTGGGGGCCCTCAGCAGGATTACTGAAGTTGTGGGGCTCCCCTACATGGTCGACCTTCACCCCATATGTTTGAATGTAACCGATACGAACATAATTTTATTCTATTATAAGTACAACCAAGGGTATTTTTACATTTTTTAGGAGGGCACAGCAACATTAGTCCATGGGGTTGTTCCTTCTATCACATCCATCGTCACCCATCTGCCTGTTATTGGCTGGGTCATAGCTTAGTAAGGCATTTCTTGACATCAGGATGCCACATCAGAAGGTGTTGCATAGCTCTGTGTTACTGTTTTAAGAAGACAATAAGATTTAAGAAATTTTAAAATAATTAAGATAAACTGCTCTGACTGTGGGCCACCTCCATAAGAAGGGGGCCCCCAGCGACTGCAGGGTTCGCTGGTGCCTAAAACCGGCTATGGGGATGACGACCTTAAGTTAATCAGCATTAAACTGCAGTGGTGGCGGTGGGTCTACTTACTCGGATTGCTGACATCCTCCAACTTGTGGTCACACCACTCACACGGCTTAGCCTTGGATATGAGTAATTCCAATAATCAGGAATAAATCTTTATGCAAGTAAGCTGCTTGGAATTCTGCAGTCAAAACTCAAGCCTTTTATGCTGACTGAGTGTTTCAGTTTCAACTTTCTGTACAGACCCCTAATGTCATCTAATTCTAGATTTACTAGTCAAGATCTTGAAGAATGCTCTGTGTAATACAGCTATGTATTGGTATAACATTCCAGTACATGATATAGAGATAAGTTTTCAGAATGTTATAATAATTACAATAATAAAGATTTTCATTTTCCCATAAAGTTTTTTATCCCCCTGACCACCGCCTTCATAAGCTGCCACATGGCAAGCCACAGTACAAGTTTGCTCTCCTGGTGCACATGGGACCACGATTGGAGCATGACCATACTAGGCTATATTCAGTTGAGGAAGGATACAGTACAGAGGAAGTAGGAGAGTGCTCTATGTAAGGGAGGGTATTAAAGCGATGGAAATGCAGGGGAACCAGTGGGTTCACCCCAAAGATAGGAGCTGAAGCCACTGTTCACATTGGTATGATCTACAAACCTCCAATACAGGGGGAAGAACTGGAAAAGGTATGGGAGGAAGTCATCAGCACAATGGCAGAAAAAGGGGGAGATGCTGCTGGTGGAGGGCTTTAATCTGCCAGATGTAGACTGAAGCCTCTAAGTTGTGGCCTCAGCTAGAAGCAGGGACATCTAAGACTCCCTGCAGGGGGTGTTCCTCAGGCATCTAGTCAGGGAGCCCATTCATGATTGGGCAATACTGGACCTGGTACGCACCAACAGGGACAGTATTACAGATGTCAAAATGGGAGGTCACCTGGGGACCGGTGGTCAACATACAGTGCGATTCAATGTAAGGACAGCAGTGGAGGCGAACAACACAAGGGCAAGAATCCTGGACTTTAGAAGGTAAGGGTAGGTTTAAAAAGAATTGATGAATGCCTCAGAGATAACCTAGTGGGGAGTGTGGCCTGGGTGAGGTGGAAGAACAGTGTGCCAAGGTAATAAGTGCCGTAGTGAAGGCAGCCAACCTCTGTGCAAAGAAGTAAGCAGAAACGGAAACAAAAGAGAACCGCTATGGTTCTCAAGGGAAATGGCTGGAAAGTTTAAGGCTAACAGGGCAGTATTCAGGAGGTACAAAAGACACAGAAGAAAGAGGATACAGAAGTGTACCAAAAGAAGAAAGGGAAGCAGAAGCGGTGAGGAGCACAAAGGTGCAAACGGTGGAAAGGATAGCCCAATGGTCAACTAAATGAGAGAAGACCTTTTAGGTACATAAGTGAAAAGAGGATGACTAGGGGAGGGATTGTGAGGGTAAGACAGGCAGGTGTGGGGGGGGGGACTGTGCAAAGAAGGATCAGGAAAAAGCTGATATCCTGAACAGATATTTTTCTTAAGTCCTTACAGAAGAAGGGATGGATGACATAAAAGTTGTAGGAACATTTGGGGGACGGAGGCAGACATAAGTCCGTTTCCAGAGGAGAGAATCCTGACAGGATGTACAAATCTGAAAGTGGACAGAGTTATGGGGCCAGATGGGAACACTTAAGGGTGCTAAGCTGGCTCAGGGAAGTACTGGCTGCTTCTCCGACAGCCCTATTCAACAACTCACTGGAAATATGAGTAGTTCCAGAGGACCGGAGGAGGGCAGATGTATTCCTGCTTCATACATGCTTCAAGACATGGTTGGAGAGGGGCTGTGTGGTCCTGAACGAAAGTCGTAGGGATGGGTAGGAGTGGTTGTCATGGAGACAAGGAGACGCCTTGGAAGAAATGATTCGTTGAGAGAAGAAAAAGTTTTGTTGTTTTGGGTTTTTTTTTTTTTTTTTGTAGACAAGTACAGCTTGGACCACATGACAGTCTTCCCCTGAAACTGTATCTACCAACCCTTACCCATTTGAAGTCCTTACTAAAACCTATTTCTTCTGACTGCTTATTTCTATTTTGCACCCAACCCATGTGAACTATTTTATTTTGCAACTCGCAGTTCCTATGTGTATCATTTGGATTTATTTTATACCTATCTTGAAAATACAATACATACAACCCAAATATAATACATAGAATACAACACAGTACAGTGCAACACAACACAGTACAGCATAGTACAGTACAATACAAAACATACAATGCAATACAGGCATGGATGTATCATACATTAATGAACACCCTGGGAGGCCTCACCCATGCCTTGTTGTGGGTTAATGCACTTACAAAATGGATAAATGTTAAAAAAATAAATAAATGAAAGTCTTACATGTCTTTTTATGCTGAAGAAAAATACTGTATTTATTATGTCTTTTCACTTTAATAGTTCAGTATAGTAGTTCATTATAGTACTGTAGGGTGACTACTGTATTTGTGCAAGAATACATTAAATCAAGTAAGTAAAAGTAAGGGCCGGCCCATCGGCTCAGCGGTTGGATTTCCACCTGTGACGCCAGCGACCCAGTTTCAGGAAAGGACTCAGGAGCCAGAGGGCCGGCCAGGGGAGAAGGCTTGAGTGTCTGACGATGTCCCTTGAGGTAGAGGGGTTTGCAGCCTGACATTTGCTGGCCCCTAGCGGAGGCCGGGGGAACAGCAATACGTCAGACTCCACTGTGAAGGAGCGTGACGAACGTCAGCTCACGCCTTGATGTCAGTGGCACGCCATGCTCTTAAGGGGAGAACACAGAAAATGGTACCCCTGCCGACCGGATGATGGCCTCCGGACCCTCGCCACCACGGAGCCCCAGACAGCCCAGACTGACCCCAGCAGCACCCGGGTCAACTGGATTCACCTACCAGCACTTTCTCACCAGAAGGTGAGGACCTGCCTGATGATGGGATACATTGGGTTTCCCAGGGGCTGCAGATATGGGGCGGCAGTTGGCAGTGGGGTGGCATAGAGGTCTCGGGTGACTTGAAGGAGTGGCCGACCGGGGTGCAAGGGGAAGGCGCATAAAAAATAAAAATAAGTAAAAATAACTGTGGTGAAAAGCAATAATTTCTGTTACTGTTGCTTTAAAGGACAACTAGAGAGAGTTACTTTTTAAAAGGAAACTGCCAAAATTGGAAATCATAGGGGTGTAGTATAATCCCCTACCTTTTATGTGCAGAGCTTCTTGTGGTCCAGAATCACAATTTTATTCAGTTATGTCAGGTTTGTAAAAGTAAACAAATATGCACAGCTTTCAAATTCCACGCCTCGGTAATACCCTAAGATTGCCACTACATGGTAACATGATGATGTCACTGGAACAAGAGAGCTCCGGAGTAATAATAGTATTTGTATAGGGGCTTGTTGAGTAGTGTGGAATTAAAACCTTTAGACTACATGTTTGGGGCAAATCCTTTCATGTGCACATGTGAGGAGGATGGTGCCTGACTGTGCGGGGAAGGCTATGAGGTCTGCTATCGCATGTCTGCCCAGTGAGAGAGTGTGAGGGTGTGAGTGACTGAGGGAGAGAGGGTGTGGTTCTTGCCAGCCTATGCTGAGTTTGTGCTACGTACATCAAGAGAGGTGCATTTTGATTGACATTTCTAGATTACACATGGCCATTTGTAACTGATAATTACAGCACAGTTACATGTGTATTAAAAGTGATGCCCAGTAATTATACGCCATAGAATACAACAAGTACAGTACAGCATATCACAGTATATAAGGAATAATGCACGAGAGACCATACACAACAAGCCTGTGTTTCCATCAAGGGTTCACGATAACAGCATATGGGTCTCGAGCAAAGCTCTCAAAAAGAAATTATGCAGGGCAGGAGTTTTCATGTCTGAGGACATTTTCTGAGCTGTTATTTGTTTTCTAATCAAGGATGAACTTTTTGTCAGTCAACAACAGTCGGCTGACTTTCTTTTTTTTACCTTTATGCAAGTGAACAGAGCGCTGCCGAGCCAATGAAAGTGGCTGAGGCTGGGATGACAAGCAACCTGTGACAGGGTTAAATAAGGCCCTGTCCCATTTGTTATGCAGAAAGAGTTTAAATGCATGGGTCTGTTCTATCCTCTCTTTTTTGGTCTCTTCTCTGTCTGGTTGCGCAACCAAATTTTCGTGAGACCTAGGATGTGATCATTCCGACAGTTTCGCAGTTCTCCTCCTCTCGCTGTCTCTGTGCCTTCCCTTGCTGCTATCTTTTCTTCCCCCTTGCATGTCTGCGGGTATAAAAATATATGTGAATCTTTATGTGGAAATGCCACTGATACTGTCGAAATGATTGCAAAGCTAAAACTGTATATAGTTATGCTGTTGAAATGATTACAAAAAGCTATTTGGAACTTAAGGGGTTAACCTGAGAAGCTGGTTTTCAAACTTTCTGAGATGCTGTAAACAAGAGGCCAGTTCTGGGTCATTAATGTTCTTTTTGCTGCACCTGCAAGAACATTGGAAACCTACAAGAACATTGTGTGAGAAGCATGCTGTTTTCTTAATGAGTATCCCAGGCACAGACTTATAAAAAGAGCAGCAATGTTTTGTAGGGGAAAGAGAGAGAGAGACTGAGATTTGAAACTGAGAAGAAACACTCAGAAGGAGGTCTGTTTTCTTTGTTTGGACTGCCTTTGTAAATAGTAATTCTGAACAACTTTTGTTTGTTATTTTACTGTATTAATAATAAAACACTCATTGTGAATTTTGAAACTGCTCCTGGTTTTCCTATACTTCCTGACCTATGCCTCGATGACACAACCCCTTTACCAGGAGAGGAGAGCAGTCCCTCGGACACTCGATCCTGTCCCTTGCAACCTGACCCATAATGAGCCAAGTCCATTCCCGAACTCGGGTCACGGGCATTGCAGGAGGTAAGGAGCTTTGCATCGTCTCAACCCTCCATGCCATAGGGCCAGCAGGTGAGAGCTGTTTCTCAATGACTGGGATCTGCCCAGCCCTACCAACGTGCCTGGTCCACGGGCATCGAACCTGCTGACCTGTGAGTCTGGGATTACTGTCGCTTCCAAAGTATGTATGCTAACTTTTCACTGACCGTTTGGATTGTGGTCCTGATGTATGGATACATCAGGACCACAATATTTTCAAATTAAACCCAATCTTGGGCAAGAGGGTCTGGCGACCACAGTGCAGGCCATCAGTAACCCCGCAGGCTGGACTACTGTAACGCCTTTTACCTAGGGTTTTGAAGGTTTGTCTCGCCTCCTGCAGCTTGTCTAGAATATCGCGCCAGGTTGATATCGGTGACATAGGATCACATCTCTCCTGCGCCTGTGGCAGTTGCACTGATCCCAATTAGGTGGTGCAGCCCCCTTCAAGATGTCATTGTTACCATACAAAGCCCTGCATGGATCAGGCCCTGCCTATCTGAAACATCTCTTGGTCTGGCATACTCCCAACCACTCTCTCCGCTCCACCGAGGAATTATTGTTGATCATCCCATGGTCTAGCCTTAAGGAGTGTGGGGATAGTGTATTCTCAGTGGCAGCCCTGATTATATGGAACTCCATGCTTTTCTTTCTAAGGAGTTCCACTTAAGTGGAGGCGTTCAAAGGGGGATTAAAAAGCTATTTGTTAGCCAGCCCAGTGGTACCGGAGGTTGAGGTGCTGATCGCTACAGCTTGCACCACGCCAGTGACTCGGGTTCGGGAATGAGCCCGGGCCACCAGGGGTCAGCATTGGGGGAGAGAGGATTGAGTGTCCGGAGGACTGCTCTCCTCTGTCAGGGGAAGGGAGACTAGTTGTCCCACTCGTTGACTGCCCTCTGGCGGTGGCTGGAGGGCAGTATGGGTCAGGAGGCTTGATCCGATGTCCTCATGTTGGAAGGAAGGGGGGGCAGGCAAAAATGGAGGAAAATCAGCCTGGCAGGCTCGATGATGGTCCACCGCTCCCGGGGGCAGTCCCCGGATTCTGGCTTGGGTCTCCGGGAGGGGGGAGAAACCGGCAACCTCCTCCTGGCCCCGCTGCGGGGGGCAATCCATGAGGGAACTGCTGGGGACTGCAAGTACGGGAGCAGCAGGACCAGAGAGAGAGAGAGAGAGAGAGTTCTCCGTCAGGAGGGCCGAAGCCACCTGCCTGGGCTCCGAACGATAAAGAAATAATAGAAAAAAAAAAAGCTATTTGTTTGACCAAGCTTTTGTTACTGATACTTGTTTTTTTGTACTGGTACTTCCACTTTTAAATTCATTGCTGATTGGATTTGTTTTGTATTATTTTTGGTGGGTATTTTTGTATAATGTCTTACTTTAAAATTCTTTGGTAACTGGGTAATGCCCACTAGGAACAAAAGTGCCTGTTTTTAGGGGCAAACCCAAGAGCACTGGGATGCTTGAGTGTCTTGCTCAGAGTCACATAGTATTTAAGCAGAGGTTGTGGGAATCAAACCCAGTTCTGCTGGATGTGCCAAGCTCATTCACAGCTCGTTATTGTAACCTCTGGGCTATACTGCCAGTCCAGGCTATACTTGTTTTGATGTATGCATGTGAAGCACCCTGACTCCTTGGTTTAGGGCACTATATAAATAAAACCGTCTTGCCTTGCCACGGGTTAACTGGATTTTACTTTAACCCCTGAAAATGTCTTCATTCACCATACTGAATTGTGCTTCTGATTAAATCAGCACAAACTGAAGGAAAGCTCTGCAGCTGGGTGTCTGTAAAGAGCCATCCCTGTTTTGATATTGGTGGGGTGAGAGGCCGGTGCACATGACTCTGATGAATCCACTTGCCATCACCATTATTCAAGGGCATGAGTGCTGATGGACATGCTTTGTGCTACGTTTGGTTGTAGACGCTGTAGATGCTCTAAACTCAGCATCGTGCCTGAGTGTTGAGTTTAGGCTGTTGTTAAAATGAAGTGACTCACACGCTGTGCTTCTTTTCAGTTTCACTGTTTATGACTTGTCAAATGCTTTTTCGACTCT
Source organism: Neoceratodus forsteri (assembly GCA_016271365.2). NCBI lineage: Eukaryota > Metazoa > Chordata > Ceratodontiformes > Ceratodontidae > Neoceratodus > Neoceratodus forsteri. The sequence goes on from CM028129.1 coordinate 60,183,410, forward strand.
TTCTCTTGTCTAATCTCACTGTGATTAATGTGCTGACTGAAGTTTGCCAGGACTGTCAAAGTGTGCTGCGCTATTAATAAATGTGAGGCTGCAGTTATTTTGTTAATCTAAGTGCATACTTCTGCATGCAGCCTGCACCTCGCTGCGCCCAGTGAAAGAGGAGCACAGCCACCAAGAAGAAAAAATTACCGTAGTAGTGTTGTTTTTTCTTAAGGCATCATTCACTTTGTTTACACTTTATGCAGTCATCTTGGCTGTGATTGATGCCCCAGAGATAGAACCTATGCAGATTTTAGAATCTGGAATGTAGGTTCAAACTCTGCATCCACACTGCACTCTGGCCATTGCTCAGATTTGTTTCCAAGCCAGAGTGGGTAGTGGCTAGTGAAACTAGCCAAAGGCTACCAAAATGTGTAAAAATATATATTTTCATAGAATTTTTAAAACACAAACAAACTGAAGCAGACTTGTAAAAACTATCATATAAACAATAACAATAAGCTTACAGTTATAGGAATTGCAGTAGTAATGCTCAAGCAACCTCAGTGAAAAAGGAACTGATTCGTGTGTGAACCAATTTGAAGTTCTGGAAGGGGAGGCAGGGTTAAGGAGTGTAAGCTTAGTAAGAGATCCCTTCAGAAGAAACAGCATTGCCGGCCCGGTGGCGCTGAGGGTTGAGGCGCTGGATGCCACACCTCGCTCCACGCCGGCAACCCAGGTTCGGGAACGAGCTCGGGCCGCCAGTGGTCGGCAGGGGGAGAGAGGGATTGAGCGCCCAACGGCAGCTCTCTCTCTCTCTCTCTCTGGGGAGGGTTCTATACATGACTCGCTGCTCTACTGCCACCTTTTGGGTGAACCTGGGGTTGACAGTGCAGTCTAGGGTCACGCAAGGGAATAGGGCAGTGTCAGCCGGGAGCCCTGGGAGAAGTTGCGTCTCTACGCACACCTCCCAATTGGCTCCCCTAGAGTGCCGATGGCTGTGGGGAACAGAACAAGGAAAAATGGTGGCTTGTCACTCCTAGGGGACAACCCTTTGAGTGCAGAGCGTATCGGTGACCGCCAGGACAGGAGCAGACTCCGCTGTGTTTCACCCGCTCCACCGTTGTTCGGGGAGAAGGTAGGAGAGGGCCTCTCCTCGCCCCACCTGGGGGGATATCCGGACTACCTAAGGCTACTGAGGGGTGAGTGACTCAGGGCAGACCCTGTGGCGAGATGCTGAGTCAGCAAGGCATGTAAGGGATCTGATTGAGTGGGGTGATGAGGCTGGAAGGAGGCAAAAAGTAAGGTTAAAAAAAAGAAAAGAAAAACACAACATTAGTATGCTGAGTAATTTTCCTTCTAACCCCAGGAATCCCTCACTTTAATGTATACACTCTAAATTCAGTGTTGGAATTACAGGAGCTTACTGGGGCTCAGCCCCCCCAGCTCTGAGTGAGCCTTGTAGCTCACGCATCACTGCCATTGAATTATAATGGGAAGGGCTCAATTTAAAGATAAAAACCCTCAAGACCCCCTAGCTGCCAAAGCTCATTCATTTTAATTCCAGCACTGCACTTTACGCAGACTAAGTAGCAGTACCTTGGGAGGCTAGGTCCAGAACCTAGCTGGGGAAAAGGCTCTGCAAGAAAGCAGTTCCAAAGATGGCATCCCTTTGACTGTATTTCAAACAGTAGTGCTTTGTGAAGGTGTGTAGTTTTCAGATAGCTGCTTTGCAAATGTCTGACAATAGGATGCTCTTTGAGGATGCCACAGAGGCAGGCACTTGTTGTGAATTGTCTCCTTAAGCCACTTGGTGGCATTTTCCAGCTTTTTCATAGCAAATTGAATGCAAGAGACTATCCAGCGAGAGAGCTATTTGTAGCTGGTTTGCCCTTGCCAACCTCACCATAGGTACCCTGAGACCTGGCGCTTTTGTCCAGTCCCTGTAGACAGTCAGAACTCACATTAGTTCCAGGCTATGCCACTTTTACTCACCTGGATTTGAATGTTCCGGAAAAAGTACAAAGAAAGTCACTAACTGATTTAGCTGGAATTAATATATCACCTGAGGCAGGAATTTTCTGTTGGTTCTAAGAACTACTTTATCCCTGCGTGGGATTATGTAATTTGGCTCTGTGCAGAGGAGGACGCATCTTGCAGCTGGAACCAGTGACTGCTCTCTGTCAAGTAAGGTAATGCAGCAGTTACCTTACCTGACAGAGAGCAGTCGCCAGTTCAACAGCAAGATAATGTCTGGAGAGCGGATGTTGACTATATTTGCAGTGAGTGAGGACGTGTTGGGGGGGTCAAGGGTGTGTGTAGGGAGGTGGGTGCACAGTGGGAGGTCGGGTGGGTGGTACAGGTGTGATCGGCGTTGGACTTTTTTTTCTTACAGGTTTAAAACATACAAAAAGACATGAAGAGATGGTTTTCTTTATTCAGTTTGACAGAGACAGGGAAGGATGGGGGTACCATTAATCACCAACGTCTGTGACATAGAATATATGGGGATCGGAGGGTGAGGGGTGGCACTAGACACCAGGGATAATGCAGAATTTCATGGGAGGATGTTGAGGTGCCACTAAACACCAGCATGGGGGAAAATGTTATAATATTAGCCAGTAATATAAATAGAAATGTTTTATATTATAAATATGGGTATCAAGGGTGGGAGAGGGTGCCACTACACACCAGGGATCTTTAATATGCAAACATGGGAGGGTGGTGGTGGGGGGTCCACTGAACACCAATGAAAACATTGAAAAGGCAGATCAATCATATGGATATCGGGGTGGGGGAGGTGCCACTAGACACCAGAAATAATGGAGAATTTCATTGTAGGGTGGAGTTGCCACTAAACACCAATGTGGGAAAAATATAAATATTAGACAGTAATATAAGTAGTAATGTGTTGTATTATAAATATGGGTATCGAGGGTGGGACACTAGGATCTTTAATATACTGACACAGGAGGGCCAGTGAACACCACTGTAAAATTTAAATTATTATTATTATTATTTTATTTTTTTTTTTATAAATTTCTGTTTTCCTCCCACTGCCCCACAGAGCCATTCCATCTGGATCACTCACGCAAGCCTACCCCTGCCAGCACCTACCTGCACCCTCCGGTCCCTCCATCAAGCCACGGAAACTCCACGGGCGGGGTCGGGGTCGGGCAACCCGAATCTTGAAATCTTGTCAGGGTCCTGGGTCGCAGGCAGGCGGCACATCGGGACCCGCTCAACGCCCATCATCCTGGCTCGGTGGGGTTTTTTTTCCCCATGTTCTCATGGGACGCCATGCCTGAGCGTCAATCAATCTGCTGCCATCCTAGCAACCCCCCTTCCATGAAGGAGCAGCCTCCAAGGCTGATTGGCTGCTGCCCTCGCCCGCAACCAATCTTGCCTTGAGACTCCAGCTTGCCATTGCTGCCACCAGCCTCCGCCAGGGGTCGCCACTTGCTGGTGTGAAGTCCCCCTCCCCAGAGGCGGAGCTGTCCCATAGGCGCTCCAACCTATCTCCCCTGGCCAACCTCAACGATCCAAGCTCGCTCTCAACCCGGTCGCCGCATGGTGCAAGATGGGCGCCCAATGCTTCAACCCTCAGCGCCACTGGGCTGGCAAAAATTTAAATTATGTACTGAAATTGGACTTGGGGTGCTACTACACACCAGGGGCTTTTAACAGTAATAGGGGAACAGGCCCAAATTTCCGATGTGGGGGCAGTGAATACCAGCGAATTAACAAATGGTAGGGCTGGCAGTATAGCCTAGAGGGTAGAGTAATGAGCTGTGAATGAGCTTGGTACATCTAGCAGACCTGGGTTTCATTCCCACAACCTCCACTTGCATACTGTGTGACTCTGAGCAAGTCACTTGACCACCCTAGTGCTCCCAGGTCGCACCTGAAAACAGGCTCTTGTGCCTAGTGGGCCTTACCCAGTTACCAAAAGAATAAAATTAAATTAAATTACATGTCAGAAACATGAAAGCTGACAAATTATATATGCCAGCCCCACCTTCCAAGTCCTTTTACGCTTTTCATAGCGCATAGAATCATTCATAATAGCGCTCCCAGTTGGCTAAATAGCCTCCCATCCGACCTTGTGACTGACACCAAAATTGGACCTTTCAAAACTAAGCTTCAGCAGCGTCTTTTGAAACGTAGCAGCTGTGACCTAATTTATCTTAATGTCCTTCTCCCTCCTAACCCTTACCATCTCACACTACTTACTAATTCTTTGCTACTTCTCCTCTACCTTTCCCCAACCCCCCATATTTTCCATACTATATCAGCACCTCAGCCTTTTGATTCCGTCTCCCTTTCCACGCCAGCCCTGGCACAGATTTTGCCTCCTTACTGACTACCCTAAGTTGCCCTCCCCCATGACTTTACCCTGCCATACCCCCATTTTTGTTCAGCATTAACATACCCACCTCCGTTCCATGTCCCCCCTCCTTTTCACCACCCAATCAACCCCCTTTCCATTTTGGTTGTCCTACTTCATCCTCTCCTCTCCCCATCTTTGCTCTTAATTCCATGGATTAGGTTGTCCTCACCCCTCTCTACACACTACCTACCTGGGCTGCTGTCAACTATAATATTCTGGTAAGTGTCAACTATCTACCCCTCTCTCCTACTTCCTGAATCCTCAACTTCAGAGGCTCATGACAAGGTCTTTCCCACTGACTGCTCTTATTTAGTGTTTAATTACCTCTAAACTTGTAACTCATGTAACATGCAGCATTTACTATGTGTTGTATGTAATTTGTATTGTTGTACAGCCCTCTGTACTATGTAAATTGATCCCTTGCTCCTTCTTCTTTGACATGGTGCCTTTGTAAAGGAGCCTCTGGCTCAAAGGTGTTGTAAATCTGAGACTTCAATAAATAGATTAATAAATAAAATGCCTGGGAGCGCAGGGTTGCAGGGTCTGAAGGAACCTGTGCTCCCACAGTAAAATAAGGATACGATTATACTATCTCAAAAGGTAAGGAAATGAGTTGCAGAGAATTTTGTTTATGCTCCAGTTAGGGTTAAAGTGACAAAAGGTGGGAAATGTGGTGTTTAGGGTTTCCAACCCTAACACCCCACCCTCCCAAACCAGGCAGGAGAGCAGGTGTGGGGTGTGCCTTGGGCTTCTCAAGCCTATTTGCTTTTATTCTCATAAAGTCTACATCTGACCTTATGTACATCTGAACATACAAAGAAGCCAGCAGAAGGCCATTTGCTCTATCAAGTCTGCTTCGTATTGCAGGGTTCACCACTTGAGCTAATGTCCCTGCCCTCCTCCCACTCCTCTCATCCTCCTTACCCATGGTCTTTACCTCCCCCCATGCCTATCCCAGCCTCTCTTAAAGCTGCCTTCAATGAGCTGACCTCTTCCGGCAGCGCATTCCAAGTGTCCACCACCATCTCTGTGAAGAAGTGCTTCCTGACCTCCCTCCTAAACCTCCCACCCTCCAGCTTAAGACTGTTCCCCCTTGTGTTATGGTTGCCACTCAGCTTAAGGAGACTCTCCTTATCAACCTTATCTATCCCTTTCAAGTACTTGAAGGCCCCAATCACGTCCCCTGTCTCTCTCCTGTCTTTCAGGGAGTACTGTTCAGTGCCCTCAACCTCTCCTCGTATGCCTTACCCTGCTGACTGGCTGTCATCTTTGTAGCCCTCTTCTGGACCTTCTCCAGCAGGTTTCTGTCCTTTTTGAGGTGTAGGCACTAGTACTGAACTCCATACTCTATATGCGGCCTTACCAGTGACCTGTACAAGGGCAGTATAATCTCCTCTGTCCTACTACTGATCCCCCTAGCTATGCATCCCAGCATCTTGTTTGCATTTGCTGCTGCTTTCTTGCACTGCATTTACAGATGGAATGGGGGTGAGTGTTAGGCTTGATAAGCCCAAGGCACACCCCACATCTGCTCTCCTGCCTGGTTTGGGAGGGTGGGGTGTTAGGGTTGGAAACACTAACTATTCATTTCCCACCTTTTGTCACGTTGACCCTAACTAGAGCATTAACGAAATTTTTTGCAACATATATATGTATATATATACTGCACATAGAGAGCATGCTCGAGAGAGATTGCGTCTCTGTGAGTAGGACAAAGAAGGTAAACTTTACAGATACGAGATAAAATAGCCGAACAGTCTTGACTCACTACACTACCCATGGTTCCTAGTTTCCTCCCTCCTCCTCTCTGTCTCTTCCTGGTTCCATCATGCATTTATTAGACTCTCCCTCTCCCTCCTACCCCCCCTTGTCCTCTCCACTTCACCACAAACACACCTCAAACCTTACCAAAGTCATCCTTCTCCTACTGTTCCTCAGATTAGGTGACACTGAGCCCAACCCCTTCCTTCCCACTGCCCTCCCAAAGGCCTGGGTGTGGCTCACATTACTATACCAAGTTTCCTACCCCAAATTGACCTGCTACAACCTCTCATTGTTCCCCTCCTCCCTGATGTTCTAGTAGTTTCAGAATCTTGACTTTCTGCCAGTATTCCCGACTCTGCCATCACCATCCCTGGCTACTTCCATTCTTGCCAAGATCATGCCACAAAGAGAGGCAGCATCACCATCTACCTTTCTTCCTCCATTCAAGTCAACCCCAGTGCTGACCGTCTCATCCCCTGCAGCCTCTGAACTTCTCATCCTAAAACTCATCTTCCCTGTCTCCCTCCCTGTTATCATGGCAGGTGTATACTGCTGCCCAGGGCTTTCTCCTGCTTCTGTTACAGAACTACTAACCACTGTCTCTACTCATGCCTCCGCTGGGGAGCTTCTTATAGTAGGTGATTTCAGTTTTAATTGGCTTTCGCACTCTAGCTCTAAACTCTGCCAAAGCATAAAGTCCCTGCATCTTACGCAACTCATTTCTGTCCCTAACCATCACAATCCCTGTTCTCAGAACCACTCTCTACTGGACTAGGTTATTGCTACTTACCCGTACCGTATCATTGATGCTAATATCCTCCCTAATGCACTCAGTGACCATCATATGGTTTACTGTGTGTGCAAAATTCACCACCCCAGACTCCCCGCAAAAATTATCCTAATAAGGTCCTTCCGATCAATTGACTTACCCTCTCTACACACTGATCTGTTTTCCAATGACTGGTCCCCTATTTCTATGGCTGTAATATGAATCAAGCCCTACAATATTTCCAATCAAAATTTTTGCTAGTCTGGGATAAGCATGCCCCACTCAGGAAAACCAGGGTCAGAAGTTCTCATCTTCCCTGGATGTCAGCTGAACTTTTGGCCTGCCTCCGTGCACGCGACCTGGCATGGAAGTCTTATAAGTCCTCTAGCAGTCCTGCTAACCTTAACAAGTACCGTGCTTTGAGGAACTCTTGTACTAAAGCCACCAGGTTAGCTAAGGCTGAGTTCTTTTCCTTTGCATTTCAGAACAATCATAACAAACCCTCCAAGTTCTGGAAAGTAATACACATCCTCTCCCCCCGCCCACCCAGTTCCCTCCCTGTTCTCAAGGCGGGTGACTCCACCATTTCAGACCCTCCTTTCATCGCCTCCGCTTTCAACTCCTGTTTCACCACCTGTGCTTCCCTCCTCCTCTCTGCACTCCCGCTACTCCCCCTCCCTCTTCCTCCTTCCTCCCTCCCATCCCCCTTCTCTTTCTTGCCTATCATCCCTGCATCAGCTCTCAAAGCCTTCCTGGCTCTCAACCCCCCAGAAAGGAGGAGCCCTGATGGGCTTGATCCCAAGCTCCAACACCTCTTTGCACTGGCTATTGCCTTGCCCATCTCCTCCCTGCTTAACCTGTCATTCTCTTTTGTCACAGATACCTGGAAGCATGCAACTGTCATTCCCCTTTCAAAAGGAGGTGACTCCTCCTCTCCTGGAAATTTCAGACCAATCTCTCTCTTCTCCCAACCTTATCCAGACTTCAAGAGCACATAGTTCTATATCAACTCTCCCCTTTCCTCGACTCCTCCTTCTTTTTCAACCCCTTCCAGTCTGGCTTTCGCAAACATCACTCCACCACTTCCTCTCTCCTCAGGCTCACAGATTACATTCATTGTGGCATGGAACAAGGCCTTCTCTTCTGCCTTTGTAGATCTAGTGAAAGCTTTCAACTCTGTCAACCACCCTCTTCTCTGGACAAACTAAAATCAGTGGGTCTATCTGACTCAACCAGATTGTTCAACTTCTACCTTGTAGGTAGATCTCAGTCAGTGAGAACTGAAGACTCTCTCCCCCTCTACCCACACACACACACTGGCATTCCCCAAGATTCCATCCTTGACCCTTTGCTTTTCTCCATATTCCTCAATAGCTTCCCCTCATCCTACTCCTCTGCATCCATCCACATGTATGCAGATGACATAGTCCTGTTTTCCTCTGGCTCTTCTCCATCAGAGTTAACATCCAGGCTTCAACTTGATGTCGACACTGTCTAGAAATGGTTCAGGGCTAATCAACTATCCCTTAATGCTAAGAAAACGGTCTCCATGTGTTTCCTGATACGACAGTCTTTCTAGACTCTCTTCACTCCCCATCTTCCTCGCCCTCCATGGGGAAAAAATTGACGATGTACCCTCATTTAAGTATCTCAGTGTCTGGCTTGACCGCCACCCTGATTTTTCTCAGCACATAGATGCCATGTATAAAAAACTCTACCCTAAACTCAGTGCACTTTATAGGAACAAAAGTTGTAGCTCTATATCTGCTCACCGGGACATCATCACTAATGATCCTCCCCATTTTTGATTATGGCGACTTAGTCTATGGTGCTGCACCTAAATCAAGCCTGGATCCCCTCTTCCACTTCCTTTGCTGTTTTGCCTGCCCCCCCACCCTGGACTCACCACTGTTTTCTGTACATTGATTTCTCCCTCGAATGACCGCTGTCTCATCCACAGTGCCTCCTTTTCTAAATTCTGGTTGGCTTCGCTCCCTCTTTACCTCAGCTCTCTCGTATGCCCTCCTCCGTGTACTCTCTTCATAACCCAAGTTATTGTTCTCTTTTGCTCCCCTCTCATTAATCCCTAGCTAGCCAGTCTGGTTTCTCTGTCCACCTTCCTATCTTTGGAACTCCCTTCCACTAACAATTTGTTCTGCCACCAAATGCTCTCTTTCCTCTCTTCTCCAAGGCCACACTGCCTCCTCCTGTAAATGCCCTTAGCCCAATTGCCCTACACTTCTCCTTAAATCTCTGACCTCTATACTTTTCCATACCCCACCTCATCCCCCTTCCTCTTACCCTCCTACACTTCCTTCCCACCCCAGTAATCTCTCTTTCTACCCTTCCTAATCCTCTACACTCTTATTTCCCACCCTACCCAGTTCTCTTCTCCATTACTTCCATAACTACTTTTCCTTTTCACCAGCCAGCTCTCTTTCTCACACTCCTCTACTTTCTCTCCTACCCTTTCCTATTTTGTGACGTTACTTTCTTGTGTGTGCCGAGTACTTCGCACTTCTATTTTTTATTTAGTTGTTTAACCAGGTATAGCACACTAAGCTTTCTACAGGAGCGACCTGGGAGCACAAGGAGATTAAGTGACTTGCTTAGGGTCACACAGTATGCAGGTGGAAGCTATGGGATTCAAACCCAGGGCTGGTCTGCTGGATGTCACCAAATTTGCAGCTCAGAGCCTTAGACCACTGCGCTATACTGCCTCCTAATGTTTAACCTGCATTATTATTGTTATGTTGTTATTACTGGTAATGTATATTATTGTACATACTGGCCCAGATATTCAAAGGGATGCGCCTGATGCAGCTCGGTTGCGCCATGCACAACCCTGCAATGCACCCAGTGCGGTATTCAAAAGGGGCATTTGCGCTTTGGAATTTCAATGCGGCAGGCGTGCTGCAGTTGTATCGGTGCAGCTGAAGGGGCGTGCCATGCATGTTGGCACATCCCGATGATTCAGCCGGGATGTGCGACGCGCTATGCTGGCAGAGCCCCCAGCTGTGCCGCAAACCTGGACGCAAAGTTATGCCACGAAAAAACAGGAACAACTGCCGGCCACCCACAGGCAGGCCGCTGCATTGCAGGGCACAACACAGCAGCCGCCAGCCGTGGGTGGCCACCCACCTACTCAGAACACTGTTCTCAAGCACCCATATGGTCCCTGGTAGTCTAGTGGGCCCCCCTTCCTTCCCCATAGCCGCGATCGCCAGTAAATTGACATAGAAACTATCTCTGGTAGTCTAGTAGTACCTCCCCTCCCTCCCCACAGCCGCGATCACTGGTAAAATGACATAAAAAGTATCCCTGGTAGTCTAGTGTTCCACCCCGCCCCAGCCCAGTCGCAGGTAGAATGCAACATTGCAGTCCCTGGTAGTCTAGTGGTCCCTTCACCCTGCCTGTAACCCCGATCGCAGGTAACCCCTATGGAACATATCCCCTGGTGGTCCAGTGGCATTCCCCACCCCTCCTACCCACACAGGACCCCTTGCCCACCCAGCTCCCCCCACCGTCATCGGCAGGCAGCTGCAACCCAGCCGCATACCACCTGGCCGCCCGCCAAAAGACAGCTTACAGTATGGGCTGTAAGCCCATTGGTCCACACTGTGGACCAGTGGCCTTGCAGGGTATAATGTACTAGATAGTCTCAAATATGTGAATCCACATATTTGTGGCTGTCTAGTACAGTATGCCTAAAAGCAAATGGTCCACAGTGAGGACCAATGAGCTAACAACCCATACTGTAGCTGTCATTAACAGGCGACCGGCAATATATGGGAGGTTGCAGCCACCTGCCAACTCACGGGGGGAGTGGGTGAGGCAGGGTCCCAGGGTGGGAGGTGGAGGTGCCACACTGGACCCCAGGGTACATTCCGTAGGGGTTACCCTTGATCCAGGATCTGCAGTTGGGTGAAGAGACCACTAGACCTACCAGGGATTACAATGTTGCATTCTGCTGGCGATCGGGGGCTATGAGGGGTGAAGGGGACCACTAGACTACCAGGGGTAATTCTTATGTCATTTTACCAGGATCATGGCCTGAGGGAGGAGAGGCACCACTAGACTATCAGGAACTGTGTATTTATGTCATTGTACCCATGATCGTGACTACGGGGCAGGGGATGCCCTGGGACCCCCTCAGTCCACATGTTATTATGTGCAGGGCTCCAGGCGCATTTCACCGGGCTGCCCTGCACAACGCATGCAAATGGGGCCGTAATGACATGCAAATGGCCCCATTTGCGCTTTGTATATACTATGGCCCCATATTCAATGGTGCTGCACCATGGCGCATCGCCACTGAATATCACCCGGTCCTGGCCCCGGCGTATCCCAGATGCGCTGCACCCATGCTTGCGCCATTGCCAGGCATAGTCTGAATATCCAGGCCACTGTGTATTGTTGTGTTGTTATTACTGCGCTTCCACTTCTTTGTACTTATCCCTAACCCCCTCTCCCAGGACACTTCTGGAAATGAGCTTTGTGGCTCAGTATGTCTTTCCTAGTAAATCTCTTTTAAATAAAATAAATAAATAATAAAATAGCCTTCGGATCTGCTGTATTCAGTTTGGAGAGATCTCCAGGGAGTTCAGCATGGAAAGAGCAGCACATGTGTAGCATCCTTCACAGCACTGCACTTGCACAAAGGACTGTCCCTGATGCCCCAGGCATGGTCATCTTGGCACAGTGGACCACTCACATCTAAACCTGTTATGCTTGCACCAGAGGCAGCCAGGGGCCCAAAGCCAGGTAGTCGTCGTCTGGTCTGTTTACCATATGGGAGTTTCTAGTAGTGGTAGATGCTTTTCCCATTCAGTCTGCCACAGTGAGCTGGTAATGTTCTGAGCTGGATGGAGAGAGTACAGCATAGTCCAGACAGGTTTTATGCTTCGCAGTCGATATCATGGTGCATCCCATATGGCCCTGAAAACTGGCAGGTGTGGCATCTGCCGGGTCTTGGTGATAAGTTTATTGGCTGCATTTTGGCACCAGATGTGCGGTGCAGGGACGTTGGCTAGGACCGGTAACCGTGTTGGTTTTGTTAGCCTCAGGGTGCCTGTAATGGTGCTCATGGTTTGATGCAACTCCACATCCACTAGTCTTGTGTGGACAGAATTCATCCAAACTGGGGCACAGTATTTGCCAGCTGAGTAGCAGAGGGCAAGCCCTGAACTACGCAGAGTTTCCTCATTTGCTTCCGAGTTTGACCCCACCAATTTATTTAGGAGACAGTGTCTGCTCTTTTTTTTTGTATGCTCATGCCCCTTCTCTCCTCAGCTGTGTCTCTCCTCTGGGACTCCCGTGGTGGGGGCCAGTCTAAGCCCTTAGCTCGGTCCTCTTGGACCCCATGGGGAAGTGGGAGGTCCAGCTGCCTCACCACTTGCTCCATATGTGTCGGGCCTCCGACCGATGCTCCGGGACTATACCACACCCCCACCGGGGCCCGTCACCAGCCAGAACTACGAAGCTATTTTCCATTTCTCTCCTGTTTCCCCCGAGGACATCGGCAGCCAAGGAGGTCTGAGGAGACATGCACATTGAGGCGTGATGCGGTCCAGACCTAGCCAACATCCTCCCTCCCTACGTGGTACCCTCCACTGCATCTGCACCCGTGTGCACCCAGATGGCAGTGTTGCAGCAAGAGCAGCATCCTTCCACCTCAGAGAGCACCCTTGGGTGCTCAATCCTCCTCCTCTTCCCCAGCCAACCCTCCAGTGACCCGAGCTTGTTCCCAAACCCCGGTCGCCGGCACCACAAGTGGTAATCCAACTGCTGCACTGGCGGCCAGCCTGACAGTTTCTGCTCTTGATCTTCTGGGCTAATTTAGTGAGATGGTTTTTGTAACTAAGAGTACAATCTAGGGTAACTCTAAGGTGTGCTGTCTTGGAGACGTATCAACCTCTAACCAGTCAGGAAGATGTTAAGCTTGTGTTTGTTCTGAGCATGATGTAAGTGGATGCAAGATGACACAGTCTTTGATGTTCTTGGCTTCAGTCTCCATTTCTTGCAGTAGTCGCCTATGGCATTCATGTCACTGTTCAAGTTTTATTCAGTTCTTTGGAAGTCTTGATCTCGTGACGTAAGGGCAGATATCATCAGCATACATTAACCTCCTGGAGACTGTGTTTGGTATGTCACTGATGAATATGTTAAAAAAAAGTTGGTGCCAGCACCGAGCCTCGAGGGAGTCCATTTTTCTGAGATCTACTGGTGCTAGTTTTGTGTCCCAGGACCATTCCAAAGTGCCTATCTTTTAGCATGAACTCAGTAGCCATGACAACCCATCTAGGAAGAATTCTTGATATTTTGAACAGCAGGCCAGTATGCCAGATGGTGTCAGAAGTCACTGTCAGGTCTAGAAAGACAGCTCCATTTTTCTCCATGTCCCTTCTATATAGGAGAACAAACTGCTAAGATATGGCAAAAAGCTAAGGTGACAGCTATACCTAAGCCAGGAAAAGACCCATCTTTAGCGGCCAGCTATCACCCTATAGCACACCTAAGCTGTAGCTATAAGCTGCGGTAGAGGATGGTTCTACAAAGAAGAATGCCTTCAGTTGAACGACTTCTGAGCGATGATCATGCAGGTTTTCGTCCAAACCGAAGCACTTGTGACCAAGTGTTAGCACTCACTATGTACAGTATATAGAGAATGGCTTTCAAGAGGTCAGCAGCTTCCATAGGCTCAAAGGGAGCCACCATAAGCTGGGCAAGGCATATACTGAGGTCCCAAGGTGGGACTGGGTCCTTCACTGGTGGGTACAAATGGCTGAGGCCTTTAAGAAACCTTTTGAAGGTGGGTTTTGAGGCCAAAGACTTTCCCTTGCCAGTTGATATGTATGCTGCTGCTGTTGCTAAAGGCACCTTTAAAGTTAATGGCTGTAGGCCTAATGACTGTAGTTGTACTAGGTATTCCAGGATTATAGGCAACCCTGCCTCTACTGGATTTATTTGCCTGGGGGCACACCAGTAGGAAAACCATTTCCACTCAGAGGAATGTGCTTTCCTGGTTCCAGGTTTCCTTGAAACACTGTGCACCTTCAGTACTTCTCTGGGAGATCCAGTCCAGACACTTCTAACTCTTTCAGTGCCATGCCTCAGGCATAGGTCCCTGAGGTTTGGAATGTTATTCTGCTCTGATCGAAGTCAACAGATTGTGACTGAGTGACAGGCTGATTTGATTCTTGCTGGACAGGACCGGAGCTCTATTACCAGCCGGTCTGGCGTGGTCGGGGCTATCAGAATTATTGTTGTGGGTTGCCTCCTGAGTTTCAGGTACTTTCTGAATGAGTGGAATGGTGTGAGGCATGCAGAAACCTTCCTGTCAGTCCAACCAGGGCGTCCTCTGGGACTGTCCCTATGGTGGTTGGTCTGCAACAAAACTGTGGGAGCTGATAGTTCTCGCAAGATACGAACAGTCTACACTGGGAGTGCCCTGCCTTTTGAACACTGTAGACAGAACCTGCTGCCTTAAGGCCCATTTCTTGGTTTCCCTAGCTGCTTAGGGAATCTGACAGGACATTGTCTTTGTCTGGCAGATGCACTGCAAATAATGATCGCTTCTAAGGAATATGCCAGGTCCTACATCCTCATTGCCTCTGTGCACAGTTTTAAGGATTGGGGTCCTCCCTGCTTGTCTCTGTAGTACCTTATTGTGATGTTGTCTGTTTTGATTTGGACAGACTTACGCTGTAGCTCAGAAGAGAAAAAACTGCATTGCTAGCAGTACTGTACTGAGCTCTAGGAGGTCAATGCGTTCTAGTGACTCAGTGTGTGTTCCATGTACCGTCCACCGTAAGGTCCTGCAGGTGGATGCCCCACCCCAGGAGTGAGGCATCTGTAGTAAGACTATTTGCTGGTGATTGCTGAAGGAAAGGAATGCCCTCCCTGAGGTTGATTTCTTCTTTCCATCACTCTAATGATTCCACTAGTGCTTTTGTCACCGGCACTAGCTTTAAAAGTGGATCCCATCTTTGAAACCAGTTGTCTGTTAAGGGGTACTACTGGGTATTTCTCATTTGGAACCTGGCCAGTGGAACCACATCTGTGGATGGGGCCATGTGCCCTAGTAACTGTAGGAAGTGTGTTGTGGGTCTTGGTTGACCTGCTGAGGAAGACTCTTCTGTTGCTATCAAAGTTGTAACTCTGGTCTGTAGGAGGAAAGCTTTCCTGCAGGGTATTTAGCTTTGCTCCTATGAAGTTCAGTATTTGAACAGGATCTAGCTGGAACTTCTGCAGGTATATCAACAATGCAAGGTTCTCCAAGGTGCTTTTTATCAACTGAACTAAGCACTTTGTCTCTTGTTCTGTTTTACCTGAGACTAGCCAGTCAGCCAGGTAGGGAAAACCACCACACCTTGTTTTCTCAGATGTGCCGTCACCAAAGCCAAGCATTTTGTGAAAACGTTGCCACTGAAGTGAGACCAGATGGGAGAGCTCTGAACTGGTATTGGCAGTTCCCCAGCTTGAATCTAAGATATTTTCTGTGGGACTATCTGACTGCAGTATGAAAATAGGCATCTTTCAGATCCAGGGATCCCAGCCAGTGATCCTCCTGCAAAACGTGGCATCACTGTCCTCACTGTGACCATCTTGAATTTTCTTTTTTCAAATGCTTGTTTAGAAACCTGAGATCTAAAATGGGTCACCACTCACCATTTTTCTTGTTGGTCAGACGTGTCTTGAGGATAGGGCCCTGCCCCACTTGGAGGCAGGGACTTTTTCTACAGCTTTTGATATTAACAGCTTTTTTACTTCCAGTTCCAGCAGACTTCTTTCTGTGGGAAAGTGAGCTGGAAAAGTTCTGTGTTTCTGCAGATTTGGAAAGTGTTTGAACTGCAGACACAACCCTCTGCCCACTGTTTCCAGTACCCACTTGTCTGTGGTAATTTTTGCCCATTCCTGGAAGTAGTGCATCTGTCTTCCTCCACGGCAATGGTTGGGTGACCTGGGCAACATTGTCAGGGGTTTATTTTGGCTGGGGCTTAGGCGCTGGAGCTGCAGCATTCCACCTGGAAGCCCTTTCCCTAGTCTCCTATAGTAGCTTCTTTGTGACTGGTACTCATAGGGGGCATAAGAAACATAGGCTCTTGGGAAGTATCCCCTGCCACTGCCTCCCCTTCCACTTGATATTTTCTCTCAATTTTCTTATCAATGGCTGCAGCTGAATGACCTTCTTAAGTGGTTTATGTATGGGACGCAACATCCTTCTTGGTGGAACTACTCCCCACATATCCATAAAATTGTCATTCTCTTCATCCCTATCTGTTTCTAGTGAAGGGGATTTTGAGGTATCAACCATTTGGCAAATGAGGAAAAGGATGCATAGTCCTCATTATGCCTTGGAAGAGCTCGAAATCTTGTTCAGGTGCACCCATGAGTTCCATGGGATCAAAGTCCTTCATTTGCATAGTATTCTTCCTCTTCCTCCTTCTCTGCAGATGGATAGGTCGAAGCCTGAGCGGGGGTGGGGGGGTAGCAGGTACATTATTCAAATTTCCCGTGGCCTGGACCACCTGGAAAAGCTGCCACATTTATGATCTGTCCTCTGATGAGGGCATTTTATCTGTTCCATCTGCCTGCTCCTTTCTCCATTCAGGAGGAGTGGCAGTGACTTTACTACGGCAGGCACCATTTCCAGTGTCTGCTCTGAGGCGCTTTATTTTTGCCATCACTGGATTCAGGGTTTCCTCTTTCAGACACCCTGATATCTGAACCATCTTTATCCAGCTTTTCTGATGGCTTTGCAGCTTTTTGTGTTTTCTTGTCACCTTTTACATTATTTGCTGCTACACATGAGAAGGACCTTTCGGATGTGTGCTTTCCACCACCATTCATAACACCCTCAGAGCCTTTCTTATTATTTTTAGGTGACTGAGGCAGACTGAGAAGACTTGCTTCTTTTGAAATTATTTACCCTTTTTAATGAGGTTTTTGGACAAAAAATATGACAGTACTTTCAGTTTACAAAGTCACGTTGTAGACCTAGACAAGCTTGTGGCAGTCTGCCGTTCCTAGGAGGTGGAACAATTTCTACAGTGTTTTGAAGGTCAACAAGGTCTCTTTGATATGAGAGAACCTTGGATAATAATAATGAAAAAATTCCCAAAATTGCTGCAGTACAGAGCCAAATAGTAGAAATGGCTTTTGTACTGAGAGAAAAAAAAACTGTGCCAAATGACAAATCGTGGTTCCTGTAACAGGAACCAATTAATTAAAGGCTACCGAAACGCTATTTGTACTGGGCGCACAGTTCATGAGACCCTCACGTGGAAGTATAGCGTAAAAGGAAAGGTGCCGAATAATATAAACAAGTACCTTAAAATCAGGACTTGCATACATTTTCAGCGAATTTTTTCATTTTGCCGCAACCAGGAATCATTTTAAGTGCACCGATCGAGCCTGAGGCTGCCGGAACGCGTAGCGTGATGATGTGACCATAGCGTAAGCATCTCTGGCCCCAGTTCGTAGTCCCTATGGAGCCTTATATGTTGTGTAACATTAGTGCTATATGTGTACCTTGTCATCTTTATTGTTATTTAACTTGTACATTAGAGTGTAATGTATGCTGGGCCATTGGCACTGTCGACGCGATGTTTTTTTAATAGCCCGAGATTGCACTACTGTCATGAAAAAAGGGGATGAAAAAAAAAAACGTAAGTTAAGGTGCCTTCTTAATTTTCATTGTACTGAAGATTTTATAGAAACATAGAAGCACAGAATTTGCCGGCAGATAAGGACTGCTTGGCCCATCTGCTCTGCCCATTTTTTCCTGCTTATTGTATCACCGCAGATCTTACTTAATCTTCAGCCCATTCACCCCCCCATTCCCTTTCCCTAAGATACCGTTATACCTATCCCATGCATTCTTGAACCCTACTGCTGTTTTCGCCCACACCACCTCTGCTGGATGACAGTTGTAGGAATGTTTGGTTTGCCTCTTCTTTTCGCTGGGGCTGAAATTACATCGCACAGAATGAGACTATTCCGAGAACTTGTGGGAAGACACAGCAATGATAAAAACACTTTGCAATGCTGTATTTCAACATTCCTTGGATACAGGGAAGACTATCATGTTACACATACACCGTACAAGTATACTTTTTGACAGTGGCTAGCCTGTAAAATATTTGCTGGCATACTGCTTGCCTTGTGCATAATGGGGTAACCTAGATATAGCAGAAAGGAAGTAAATGAGCTTGGTGGCTGTTGGGGAGGAAGTATGTGACCCCTGTGGGTGAACACAGATTAACATCTCTGATCTTTGTTCTAGTATGGTGCTGTTTTAGGAGTTCAGATACATTTGTTTAAAGTAAAGAATACTATTCTGCAAAGTAAAAATGGAAACAGCACCTTGTAGATGGTGTGCCGTATTCCTTTCAACCGGTATTCTGCTCTCCTTTTTCCCACGCTTCCCCGAGCTGCTCTTTGTGAAAGTGTGTGTGTGTATGTGCATGTGTGTGTATCCCCAGTAAGGCCTGCTGACATCTGTGCAGTCTGGAGACTGTGCTAATCTAAAGAGCAGAAACAAAATCGGCAGCAATTAGTAATCCTGCCTTGACAAGGAGCTGGTTGGCAAGTGTAATTATGCACACACACACTGGCTGCCTTGCAAGCAACAAAACACCCCATTTCAGGGTTCAGAGCAGCCTCCCTTTTTCCTGTTTCAGACTGTGTGGGGAGGTTTCTGGTTCATCTTTGCAGACATGTATTCCTTACATTTCTAATCTTGTGACTGACCAATTATGATTTACTGGTGTGCAGTTGTGGGATAGCATGGTTATGCAGCAGAAATACCGAAAGTACACGCAAGACTGGGGCTGGCAGTATAGCCTAGAGGTTAGAGTAACGAGCTGTAAATGAGTTTGGTATATCTATTAGACAGACCTGATTTGATTCCCACAACCTTCACTTGCATACTGTGTGACTCTGAACAAGTCATTTAATGTCTTCAGTGTTCCTGGATCGCCCCTGAAAACAGGCACTTGTGCCTAGTGGGCCTTACCTGGTTACCAAAGAATAAAGTTAACAAAAAAGAAATACATTTTCAGCCCAGCATTAGTAAAACAGTTGTTCAGTATTATTCAGTGGTGCTCAGATAAAATCATACATGAGAAGATTACCTAATGGATTACATTACGTTATTCAAAAGTCCTAATCTGTCTTTAGTAATACAGTTTGGCAGCTGGATGACATCGCGATTGTGATTGCACAGGCAGGGCCATCGTAATTAAGTGATGATTGAAACCCAAATTGAGACCCTTTTTCAGATCCCATGCAACAGCTTTGAGCTGCTGTCAAAACATCTCTCTTGCATTTCCAGATTACTTTTTGTAGGCTGTCAGTAGGACTCAGCTATTCTGTGATCACACTGGAACTGCAAAGTCCAAGTCTGCATTGATTCCCGAGAATGTGCACCCACATCTGTTACAAAACGACAGAATGCTGATGTGCGTCTATAGGCTGCCAGTCTCCATGGAGACAGACCTTCCTAAATTCACCTTAGCACGTTCCCAACTGTTGTCCTTCCACAACGTGCTTGTATGAATCTACATGAGATAGGGGTGAAAAGTTCAGTACTGCTGGAGCTTGTTGCCCCCATGCCTCTATAGAGCATGCACCCTTGTGCTGCATCCTGTTGGCACTCCGATTGCTGCTGACTACTCAGGAACACTCATAACCTGCTGCAGGGAAATGGGTACAGCGTCCTCATTCAGTGGCATCTGCCGCTAGCGAAGTTCTTCTCCCTACCTTAGCCTCTTTTAAGCTGACACTGGTTGAAAGAAAAGGTGAACACCGTTTTTAGTGAGCGCAGTTCTGCTTCACAAGCTTAGCGTTGTCAGCTCCAGCCCCAACTATGAACTGTTCTAGGCCAGGCTCTGTGAACTGTTTGCTCTCTTGGAGTAGTACCACTTCACTGTGGGGGCACCTTTGACTTTTGGGGCTCTTGTTGCCTCCTGCTCCCCACCGGCTTTGAGCATTAACTTTGCCTGATGGGTTAGCATAGAGCTGTAGGCACGATTTCTACCTACAGTGGCTAGCGCCCTCCTCTTCCTCTCGCTGCCGTGCCTCTCTTAGGCCTACACTGGGAAAGAAATTAGACATTTACCTTTATTTCAACATGAGATCAAGCCTTCATGCTTTCTACTGCTCCTCCTCCTCTGCTTATGGTCAGATTGGCACTAGATAGAAAGTGGAAACAGTGGGACAGCAGTTCATAGAAAATACAGAAACACAGATGTTGCCAGCAGTTAAAGATCAAGAATCCATTCAGTCTGCCCAGGATTTCCCACCTATCCTCCTGACCTAATGTCTCAAAAGGGTTTTCTACTCCAGACCTTCTCTTTCTCCCCCAGCCCCTCCCATCACCTTCCTAATTTGCCCTTCTGGAATTATGAGCCCTTTAAACCTGTCCTAGCTTAGTCTGAACCCATTTCACTCTATTCATTCCCTCAGGGCTTGCAGTTCTCTGTCCATACATGGCCAGTGAGTACATGTTAAGGGCCTCAAGTGGTTCCCCATAGGCTCTTCCCTGTTGGCCCTGTTTCATAGTGGTTGTTCAAGTCTGTTGGCGTTAGCCTTGATGACTTGCCACATATCAGTGGAACTGTATCATTTTATCTGCCCACATATATTCGTCAGTTGCTTTTTAAATGATTCCACGGTTGTACTGTTTACAATTTCTGCAGGCAGTGCATTCCAGGTACTCACAGCCCTCTGGCTATACCGTTTACACGTTTGTTGATACAGTTTTGCCTCTTAATTGTTTATCATGCACCCTAGTCCTTCTGTCTACTTCATTTTTGTGTGGTCTGGCTGTCAGCCAAATTTGTTCATCGTGAAATGCTTTGCATGTGTAGCATAAATCCCCCCCACCCCCGTTTTCTGTACTGCAAGGGGTAAAGTCTAAGGGCTTGCAGTCTTTCTCCAAACAGTTTGTTCTTTACTGTTTTGATTTTTTTGGTTATTTTCCTCTGCACTCGCTCAGTTAGCTTCATATTCCCTATATTTTGTCTAGCAATGAAAAGTACACAGTATTCTAATTGAGGTCTGAGCAGTGGTGCGTACAGTGGTACAGTCACTTCCCTAGTCCTGCTTCTCACATTTTGCAAAATACAACATACAATTCTATTACATTTTTTGACTGTCTCTCTAATGTGACGATCAAAGAAAAGTTTATTTATGTAAACAATAAGCTCTCTTCCCACCTCTGTTGTCGTTAGGATTGTGTCATCAAGTGCGTACTGGGCCAAGACGTTATTGTGCCCCAAGGGCATAACCTTATATCGGTCAGTATTGTAACTCAGTCCATGGTCTTTTACCCATTTACCTAGTCTGTTTATTTCTATTTGCAGTCCCAAAGCGGATTCCTTGTTGTTTACTGTTGCCCCTATTTTGGAATCATCTGCATATCTACATGTCCATGCATTATTTGTTGTTTGCATAGAGCCTGTCAAGATATTAAAAAGCAGTGTTCTCAACATGGACCCTGCGGCACTCCGCTTGTCACCCTTCCTCAGCCAGATTGATATCCTCATGATACTGATTCTTTGAAGTCTGTTGTCAAACCAGGATTCTATCCATGACGTTATATTTGGATGACATTCAGATTTGACTAGCTGATTAACTATTTCTGTGTGAGGTACTGAGTCGAATGCCTTTGAGTAATCTTGATATACAATGTCAACTGGGAATCCATTATCCAGTGCAGCACTTAGTGGTTCGAAGTATTGCATTAGGTTTGTTAAGTAGGATCTGCCCTGACTAAAACCATGCTGTGAAATATCAGTTTGCCCATTCTCTTCTCTGTGTTGTTGTATTAAGTCTCTTCAACCTCTTCCATCATCTTGCCGATCACAGAGGTAAGACTTATCAGTCTGTAATTTCCACCATATTTCTATCTCCTTTCTTGTATATAAGGTCACATTTGCTTTCCATAATTCGAAGTGTATTGGCCTCCTGTAGAGACCTGTTAAATAACAGCAGCTGGACCCGCAATTTCTACTACAAGCTCTTTAAGGAATTTCAAAAGTATATCGTCCGGGCCTGGTGACTTATTGACCTTTAATTTCTTAATTCTCTCATATACTTTATTGGTTGTTATGGTTCTGATGTCTTTGAGTTTATCTGTTGTAATAGTTCTGTATCCATTATTTTTTGTTTTGAATGAACCGATAAAGTAATCATTAAAGGACTCAGCTAGTTCTTTCTCATCAGTCATGATGTGGTTACCTACTTTGAGTTGACCTATTGTATTTTGTCCTCCTTTCAAGCTACCTATATAGTTATAAAATTCTTTTTTGCTGTCCACAGTAGATTGTGCCATTTTGTGCTCATTATCTACTCTGACTTTTTTTATTAGTTGTGTTTTGTTTGTGACCCTACGCTGCACATACTCTAGTTTATCCCTGTCCTTTCTCAGCTGCGGACTCCAGAACTGGCACAGTACACCAGGTGAGACCTCACGAATGACCGATACAGGGGCAACATGCCCTCCTTCCTCCTACTGTCAAATCCCCTTCCAGTTCATGTCACTATCCTTGCTGCCTTGCTCTGTGCTTTATTGCACTGGCTGGATTGTTTGAGGGAGTCACTATTAGTGACATCCAGGTCCCTTTCTCCTAATGTTGTGACAAACCTTACCTCCCTCAAATCCAGTACTCTGTATGTGGGTTTCTCTTCCCAGTGTGCATAATTT
Source organism: Neoceratodus forsteri (assembly GCA_016271365.2). Lineage (NCBI taxonomy): Eukaryota > Metazoa > Chordata > Ceratodontiformes > Ceratodontidae > Neoceratodus > Neoceratodus forsteri. Next base: position 60,206,024 of record CM028129.1, read on the forward strand.
TGCCCTTTTGGAAAAACCCTCCCTGGGCCCACTAGACACCAGAGTTTCATTTACTTACCTTCTTGTTGCTGTGGACCACAGGGACCCTGAGTTCGCAGCCTACTGGACTACTAGGGCTAACTATATTTTATGACTGCATAGTGAAAGCTGCAGTTGTAGCCAAAGACGCAGCCAGATATTTCTTGAAATTTCTGTGATATCTCTGGAGAAAAAATCCCTGCTGCTTGCAGTACCACTTTGAGCCACTAGAGAGAATTGTTTTATATATATTGCAAGATATCTGGACATTCCTGAAAGTTCTATGACTGCAGCTGTATACAGCATATTTCCAACAAAAGGAGAGGGATTAAGGCAGACAGGAACAGGAACTGACGCATATTACCTTCTACTTCCACAGTGGAATTTCATGGCCTCATTGGTATGCATAAAATCCCTGCTCTTCTGAATCTCTCTGTGACCTCCAACCTTCTCCCCTTCCTCCTACCAGCTGTACTTTATTTATGAATGTGTGGTTGTGGCAGTTTTTGTTTTTACTGTGTTCTGTGTCACCTCTGCAGCTGGAAGGATGCTGCTGACTACATACAGTACTTAATATAGCAGGGGAAAGTGACAGTGACCGAAGAACAATGCTGTCATCAAGGAATGGTGATCTGAACTAGCAGAAACATTTTTTTTACCTCTGTGGTATGTACTGACTGAGATAATACACAAAGCACAGACAGTCATGTTGATAATGGCTTTAGTTTACATACCGTAGGTATACAGAGAGTGGCACTGTGAACTGAAACCTAAACTCAGAACTGTGATTGCAGCATGTCTAATCTGTCAGCATGGTTTAGCTGGTTCCACATCTGCCTTTTGGCCAGAAGGTCATGGGTTCTAATCCCTGTCATCAAGGCATAGCTTAGGAAGCATAGGCAAACCAGGAGAAGTCATAAAATTCACAAGTACTGTTTTATTATTATCAATAACAATAAAGTAAGAAATAAAAAAATATGTACAGAGTATGCCGACCCAATGGCGTGGAGGGCTGAGGCATCTGTGCCTTACCTCCTACCACACCGGCGACCCGTGTTCGCGGTGCAGGTGGGCCGCCAGGGGTCGGCTGGGGAGGGAGAGGATCAAATGTCCGGAGAACAGATCTCCTCTCCTGGGGAGGGAGGACTGGTGCTCCTGCTGAATGACTGCCCCCAGGTGGTGGCCTGTAGGTGGTACAGGTCTGAGGGCACCAGAGGAAGGGAGGGTGCTGCAGGACATCCGCTGATGTTTGCGCGTCTCCACGCATGCATGTTTGGCTGTATGCGCCCTAGCAACAGGGAACGGGAGAAGAATGGAGGAAAAACACTACGGCTGCAGGATGGCACCAGACCGTCCACAGGCTCCGCACCCGGACCAGGCAGAAAAGTAAACCATGTGAACCTGCAATCGGCTCACCTCATGGTGTATTATTTAAGACTTCAGCTACCAGAGAGTGGGGCCCTAAGCCCACGTGAGTTCCTTTAGCTGTGCATACTGCGTTGGCAGCCTCTCTGAAAGCTCTTCTCCCTGTGTTTACCTACTGTGTACTTGGTCTCATTCTGTATCCACTTCCTTTAGTTCCCTTTTAAAGTAAGGCCTCCTTACAGACTTAAGACTGGATGCTAGCCTCTCAGCAATCTCATCCCTCATCATTCCAGAGTTTGCAGAGTTGGCCTCCTTCATAGTGGATCTTCCTTTAGCTGCAGACATCAACTTGTGACTCCCCCACAGCATTATCCCAATAGAGGGGTAGAGTGAGAGGTATCCCTCCAAAAGTTCCCCTGAATTAAATTCCAAATTAGCAAATTGAGCAGTCATAATGAGAATTACTCATGTCAGGAGAGATGGCACCCGAGGCTATGGCTCTCCAGAGATTTCTTCCAATGTGTTTTTTTCTCTCCTGAGTGCTGAAGGCCATTATGTAGAGTATTCAGGGTTTTAAATAACCTGTGAAAATTGATTAGCAATTTTTCACGTGAAAGTGCTAATCAGTTGTGAAAATGCATAGCACTTGCCTCAATTTGATTAGCAAAATGTAAAAACAGTACAAAATGCACATACATACAATTAAAAAAAAATATATTTTAACCTGAATAAAATCCTTATTAAAATTAGCTTTGTTTTCACTTCATTTGTTTCAATACCCCAACACACACACACACACACACACACACACAGACACACACACTTTCATACTCACATACTCACAGATGGCAGTTTCTATGCCATCTATGGCAAAACCCTCCCACCATCCTTCTCAGTGCCACCATCCTCACCACTCATGTCCCCCTGTCCTCTCCACCTTTTATCACTGAAATGTGAGGGACACTGGCCATCAGAATGAGGGACATGTCCTCAAACATGAAGGTACAGGCTCAGAACAGTGCGGTCCCTCATTTTTACCCCTCAGAACTGCCCTGTCTGGTCTGACTGTGCCTCATGAAGAAGATGCTACCCACTCAGAGCCTAATATTCTAAGATGCTAAGTCAAAAATACACAGTTTCCACAGTGTTAACTTGTATCTCCATGTGTGAGGATATGTTCCTTGTTATGTGGCTCAGTGTCCCTTGTTGTCCCTCATTTTGACTAGAGTGTGACTCTCATTTCAGTGCTCAAATAAAGCAAAATGACATTTTGTCACAGAATTTCTGGATTACTACTTTTTTGCAAATGAGGGAAGAACTACTGAATTTCTGTAAGAAGATCCCGAAAAGAGCTTCACCACTGATCTTTACCTGATACATGCTGGGGAGACTGATCGGATCATGGACAGCTGGTAGCTGAGGCCATGTGGGGGAGGAAGAGTCGAACTGAACGCCGCGCCCAGGAGGGCTCCAGCCACGGAATAGTGAAGGGCAGCACACAGAAACAGTCAGGTCATGGATGGGAACTTCAGTGCAGCAGCACGCAAGACAGCCATGGTGAACAAACCTAATAACGGACTCTCCCAAATCCTGCACTACTACTTGCAAAGGTTTTCTTTTATTTTCTCTGCAGGGTTCCAACTCCAAACCTGGAGCCGCTCATAGGCCAGTGGGGTGGGGGTGGGGTACACAGTCACAGTCTACTTGGGGCTCAGCGCAGCACGCAGACATGACTGCTCGATGGCAATGAAACTTGAATCGGGACAAGAACCTCCTTCTAGCACCTCCTCCCCCCCCATCACGTTTAAACCTTTCTTTTACATTTCTGCACATAACCACAGGAAAGGGGGTGCATTAATTCAGCTGCGGCTTTCACCAAACCCAAGTTCGACTATGCCAGGCCCTGACCAATCCAGCTGAGCCAAGTTCATTTTTTCCTGTGCCACCGACCACAACAGAATAAAAGCATTCTGCTCCCTTAACTGCTTTAATAATAGTGAGGTAGATATACCCACCTTTAGTGTTGATGTTTATCGTCTTCTTACTGTTGAATTCAGGGAGCTCTTCCAATACTGTCACTCACTGCACCTTACTGACTTAGTCATGTCCCATCTCATGTAGCCACTTTCCAGACAGAGCGTGGGATCAGGCAGCCAGTAACTTTGGAGGTGGGCAGAACTAACCTCCATTTTTGCATAAATTACAGTACTGCACTGAAATCGTCCCTCAAAAGGTGGAAACTGTGAGAAAACATGGAGAAAATGGATCACACTTTTATGCGTTCCATTCCATGTTTTGACTCACATGACTAGCCATTTGCATGTAAATGGTACATTCAACTTCTTTAAAACCCTGTGTATTTCTTATAACATATACCCTAGCAGTAGGATTATGCTGTGAGTTTGGGTTGGATGGTGGCTTGTTTTCATCATCCTACAATCCTGTCATTCCCTCTGTCTTTCTGGAAGTCATACTTCTGTCTGATATCCGTCGTTACTAGATTCAGCTGTCTGTCATTACTCCAATCAGTTTGTGTGTACAGCACCTGCTTCTCAGTTGTTTTGGGTGCCTTCCTAAGGTTCCTTTAGCCTAAAGGAATTCTGTTCCCATGGCACCTCTAGGGGTCAAACCCTCCTCAAGAGGGTTTCTTTTCCTTCACAGTACCCAGACTTGATGGTAGTCACTTAGGGGATAGAGCATGAATGACCAAAGCATCCACATATACTAGTCAAACACAGAGCTGGTCCGCCGGCGCAGCGGTTAGATTTCTGCTTGCGTTGCCAACGACCTGGGTTCGGGAATGAACCCAGGAGTCAGAGGACCGGCTGGGGAGAGAAGGATCTAGCATCCTGGGGACTGCCTCCTTCTCGGGAAGTGTCTGGCACTTTATGGACCCTCAGGCAGAGGCTGGGAGTACCGCGCTCACTGGCACCATCATGTTAGGGGGCAGATGCTGAATGTTATTGCACCTCCCGGCCCCCAGGGAGCAAGCATTGAAAAAACCCAGCCCCACCACTTAACAACCAGCGCTACCCTGCTGTCGCTGTCACCTGCCTCCGCTGCCTGCCAGGGGGTTCTGCTCCCATGCGCCCGACCCAGCAGGTAAGCCAGGGCTTGCCAACAGTGTCTGCTAGGAGGGGGAGCCCCCTTCAGCGGCCCCACACAGGGGGGCAAGCCTAGGCATGGGGCGGCAACAGGTGAAGCAGGCCTGAAGATAGGGGGAACCAGGAAAATAAAATAATAGTCTAACACTCAAATGATACAACTAACTTTCTAGCAACAGTGTTGCATAAACACAACTCCTCCTGGTTGTGTACGCTCGTTGAATTAAAAGGCTAATGCCTGCAGTTCTAGGGACGAAGCAACCAGGCACACATCCTCCTCCATGAACTGTTTAAACCAGCTTCCACCAGGCCCATTCGAAAGCTCTGTTTCTTTGCTTCCGCTATCCTCCCCTCCTCCTTCAGTGTCTCACCTCTCTCCTTGAGGTGCCTTCCTCAGGTACATTCATACCTCTCAACCTCTTGCCTTGTAAATCAGGGACAAGGCTTAAAAAAATCAGGGACGTCGGCCCGTCGGCGCAGTGGTGGGATTTCCGCTCGCGACGCCGGCGACCGGGTTCGAAGCGGACCTGGATCGTCCGGAGGGTCGGCGGGGAGTAGGATTTGCGTCCGATAGGCAGCTCTCCTACTCTGGGGAGGTGTGGGCAGTCTTCGAGCGCTGGGGACCCCTGGTGGAGACCAGGAGTTCCACGCAGCCGACACTCAGCATGGATGGAGGCCGAGGGCCGCTGGCGTCATTCCGCGACCCGCCTCCCTGGGAAGAAGCCGGAAAAAAGGAGGAGAGGAGCTGCCCGCCGTCATGGATGAAGCTTCGCCGCGGCTTCAATGTGCTTCAGGCAGGGCCCCGACCTAGCTCAGTGCCCGCGGCATATATGAAGAGGCGGTGGCGATCTGGAAAGCAGAAGCCGCAGCCCGTGACCGGGTGGTGGAAAGGATAGGGCGGCGGCGGCTCCTGAGGAGTAAAAAAGTTAAATAAAAAAAAAAAAATCAGGGACAAGGAGCAAAATCAGGGACACATTTTCAAAATTGGTGTTATTCACTCAGGAAGCTGGTAGACTAAAGGGCTTAGTGTAAATGCATTTTCTAAGGAAGAACAAGTCTGTAACTTTAAGGTTTGACATTATTTTTGCTTACAACCCCACTGTTTAGTCAATGGAACACAATTTTAGGAGAGACAGAGTAAAATTTTGAGGCAAAATCAGTGACATCCCTGAAAATCAGGGACAGTTGAGAGGTATGGGTACATTTAGCATAAAGGAATTATGTTCCCGTGGCACCTCTTGGGGTGGAACCCTCCTCAAGAGGTTCCGTTGGCTTCACTGTACTCCAACAGGGTGGTAGTTCCCTTAGGGGACAGAGTGTGAATGACAAAAGCATCCATGTATAACAGTCAGACACTGAGTCATTCAACTAACCTCCTGACTACCAGCAGTGTTTTGCACAAGCACAACTTGCCCTGAGTAGCATACACCCATTGAACAAACGTTAAGTCAGAGAAGTGATGTGGCGGAAGCATTTACACAGGGGAGGAGGAAAGGAGGATTAGTTCATGATGAAAGTAACTAATGATCTACCACAGAGAAGGGGGCCAGTCACGGGTGCTAAGATTTTTTTTGCTGTATTTTCCTTATGTATTTTAAGGTGAATGTTTTTATTAAAATTTATATTACTGTAGATTTTCACTGTAAAATAATTTTCACTATTTTTGCTGAAGTACTAACTTGCATGAAAATAAATTTGTGCTAACTAGCACTTTTGGTATTTCTTTCCATTATAGTGAATGTGGTGATTGTGACTTAGCACTAAAATAAACACTGCCCAGGTGGTGCTTGCATCAGGGGGAACGACAGAGAGCTGTAAGAAGTAAAGCCTCTTTCCAGTGTGCTTGTGCAGGGGTGTTACTGCCCCAGCCTCCCACCCAAGCAAGCTCTACCATTATTGTTGTTTACAGGTCACATGACCTTCTCCTCATTTACGAAGTGTCCACTTTCCCATTTGCAGCTTATAATTTCCTGACCAGTAGGGGTTACTGCAGTGCCCTCCTAGTCACTGTTGTCTGCCTTCCTCTAGTCTCTGTCCTAATCTCTACTCTTCTCCACTTTCCTACCACTATATCCCCTTCTTTTCATAGTTTGCTACTGTCCCCTGCAGGTCTCAAACGCTGTACTTTTGGTTCCAAAGTCATCAGCACTACCACTGAGCCAAGCTACTTTTTCCTTTCTGTTTTAAAGCATTTAAGCCTTTTGTGTCCATACATGGAAAGAATACTTACTGTATCTCCCATCCCATTGCTGGTCTTAAACCCTGTATTCTTGACATCAGAATCATCAGCGCTGCCACTAAACCAACAAATCAGGTGAATTTATTCTGTTTTTTTTTAAGCTCTTAAAGCCTCTGACTCCATAGTCTACTAAAATATCAACTTGCTGCCTACATAGTCAAGGTTCTCCATATCAGACTTGAATCCTGTACCTTTGATACCAAAGTCTGTGACCCTTCCACTGTGCCACTGGATCAATACAGAATTACTCTTTGCTTTATCTCCTTTATCCTCGTCGCCACCCCCCCCAAAAGATCCTGCACTACTAAGCCTTACCATGACCACTCTCTCCATCACCAACATTATCTATCGCCCCCTACCTTTTCTTTTACTATACACCACTATCATGGTAGATACCCCTCCAAGCTACTGCTTACCAGGGCTCTGCCTATGCACCCCAGAGTCTGTTTCAGGGACCTGACACTCCTGCCCTGGACGCACACACTCTTTTCTACCTTGACCCACAGGACCCCAGGATCCCCCACCCATCTCCGGCCACTGTGTTTCTAGGGCCTTACCTCCGCTGGTCACTGCCTAGTTTCACCTCTCCCTTTCTAAGGGGTATGCCCACCCGTCTGTGTGCTGCTCCCGCTTGTACTACCAGACACACTCCAGGACGTTAACAAATCTGAGGCCGCCTCCCTACGGGTATTAATGCTACCCTTCTGATCTCTGGAAACATCCGCCCCAACCCTGGTCCTACCCTTTGCCACCAACTAATCAGACTGCACCGGGGAACTCTGTTTAGCCTCTATCAACATCTGCAGTTTGCTAAAGAAATTTGATAATCTACAAGGGTGGTTGCTCAACAGCGATCAGCCATTATTTCAGTGGTAGAAACCTGGCTAAATGGCTGCACTCCTGACTCCATGTAGCTCTGCCAGGGTACACAATATTTCGGGCTGACAGACTAGCCAAAAAAGAGGGAGGATGTGCAATTTACCTCCATGACATCCTCCAAGGTCTCACTCTGCCTTCTCTAGCTCTTGACCATGGTGCCCAGGTCCTCTCCCTACAAGTTAATGTCGCTCCTTCCAGGGCACCTCCCTTCATCTCCTCTATCTACATCCCGCCCAGGAATCAAAAAAGTGCATTCCAGTCAGTTCTCGCCCACCTCCAGCAACACCCAGATAAGGCAGAAATGATTGCCCTGGGTGATTTTAACATCAGTTGGTTAGCGGACACTGCTGCACTGTACAGGGATGCTGCAGCTGCCCTCAGTCTGTCTCACGTTGTGCCCACTACCACCCAACCACAACCCGAGAACAGGTACCTCAATCCTCATCGACCTAATTCTTATTAATTGCCCTCACAAATTCACCCAGGTCTCCGTGCTACCTGACGCACTGAGTGACCACTCGCTAGTACTCGGGTGCTGGTCTTACTTGGCTACAAAGGCCCCTCCTAAAGTTAGCTTTCAGTGAAAATTCAGGCCAGGCAAGCTACAGTCCTTGAAACACCACCTCATCAGCTGGGACTGGTCTCCCACTGCTGCCTTGCCTCATATTGAGTCAGCCCTGGAGTACTTTGTCAATTCCTTCAATTCTGCCTGTGACCTCTTTGCACCCTTCTGCAAATGAGTCATTAAAGGTGCTGACACCCCTTGGACGTCCCAGTCCCTCCTGGACCTCATGGGCCACCGAGACAATCTCTGGCACATAGCCTTGGAGACTGGGAGGCCCGCTGATAAGCAATGCTACGGTGAGGCCAGGAACCTTTGCACCTGGCAGGTCTGACAGGCAAAGGCAGAATACTACAGAGCAGCCCTCAACACCTCCTGGGGGAAGGGGTGCAGTTTCTGGGACTCCCTCAAAGATCTTAGTGGCAAAATCTCTAATGCCCCCCGATACTGGTAAGTGGTGGTATCTCCATGGACCCTGACACAATAGCAAATGCTCTGAACTCCTCGTTCTCAGACCTCAGCGTGCTCCTGCCAACTTTTTGCACCCACCCCACCATAACATCGACACCCACCCAAGTACCCCCTTTCCGCTTCAAGGTCATCTCCCAGCATGATGCTGCCCCCTTTCTGCTAAAGGCACTCGGCAAATCCCGGTTTAGCAGTGACAATCTCAATCTTAAAATACTAAGGCTCACTCTCCCTGAAGTACTCTACCCCTTACTGCCCTGCTAAACCGCTCCCTTGCCCTGGGTCAGTTCCCTCATATGGAAAACTGCCCTCATCCTCCTCTCCTGAAGAGTGGTGAACCGAACCCTGCCTAGTAATTATCGGCCCATCTCACTTCTACCCCCTCTTTCCAAGGTTTTGGAAAAGATAGCCACCACCCAAGTCACAGACTACCTTGCTCAACATGATCTCCTCTGCCCCGAACACCATGGTTTCCGAAAAAACCATAGCACCACAACTGCGCTTTTGGAATATACTAACACTATCCATGTGATCCTGGACATAGGCCAGATTGCTGGTGCTGTCTATATAGATCTTTCCAAAGCATTTGACACCGTCCACCACTCATTTCTCCTAACCTGGCTAACCCAAATAGGTTTCTCACAGGATACCACCACTTGGTTCTCAAACTACCTGTCTGGCAGAACCAGAGAGTCAGACTAGGGCATACCTAATCATCCCCTCTCAGGAGTTACATCTGTGGTCCCCAAGGGTCAATCCTTGGCCCCTACTTTTCTCTGTTTCCTTAACTCCCTGTCCAAGGCCTGTTCTGAGAGTCTCCTTCTATATGCAGACAATGTGGTTTTAGTCAGCTCCCACACCAACCCTACCGCCCTTCATGTAGCCCTCCAAGGGTCATTTAGTGAGGCTGAATCCTAGTTTACTGACCAAAGGCTTGTTCCAAACTATAAAAAAACAAAGTCCATGCTGTTTGCCCATGCCCAAAAACAAGTTGAGTAACCACCCCCTGCTCATCCATAACTCCCATAATGAGACCCTGGAACAAGTTTCTACCTTTGAAATATTTAGGGGTTACCCTAGACTCAGGGCTAAGCTACCATGAACATATCCACCGACTTACTACGGCTGTAAATGTGCACATTGGTCTGCTCCACGCTCTAACACTGTCTCCCCCCTGAAGCCCTACAGCTAGCCATCTCCTCCTCTGTCCTGTCACTCATTGATTATGGGATTATCTTCTATGGTGCTGCCGACAACACCTCCCTCAACAAAATTAGGGTTTCCCTGAATAAAGCCTGTAGACTGGCCACAGGATGTGACCAGCTTACACACACCTGTACGCTGTATACCAGTACAAACTGGCTTAATTTTGATGATCGCCTAAAGTACCAGACCTGTCTCCTTGCCAAGAAAATCACGACGCTCCGCCCCTGCTCTTGTGATGCTGCTCCCCCCCAACAGCACCAGACGCGCACGTCACGCTGAGAAATCGCCCTACCAGGTTCCCCGCTGTAAAACCTCCATGGGGCAAAGGACTTTCAGATACCGTGCCCCCAATTGGCTGAACTCACTGCCCATACCAGTCCTCCTGGCTGCTACCCTGGGACTGTTCATATCCCTTCTCCGTAGCAATATCTTGCATGACTCCACCTGTGACTGTACCTGACCTACCCACGACCAAAAATGCCATGACAATGGACCCACTTGGTCCTGCTTCTAGAGTGCCTGTCCCTGGTTTCGGTCTTACCCGAGCCTCAGACTAGCTGACACTCACTGGACTGCGCTGTTTGCACATTCCAGTCATAAATACTTCTCTACAACAACTACTGTACTATATGATTGCCACTGTAGTTACTGTATTTATTGTATTTTGCCACTGTACTGCATTGTCTATGACTTTTGTAATTATCCTGTATTACATCCACCTGTTGTACTTCACCATGTATCATTCGTAAGGTGTGATATTTCCCACACTGCTGTTTATACTGTGATGTCTGTACACTGTATGCTCTGTATTGTTTTCTGTGGCGTGGAGCCTTTGTAAAGGAGTCTCTGACTCAAAGGTATTAATTGCGATTGTATTCAATAAATAAAAAAATGAATAAATTAAATAAACTTACGCAATTATGGTTGTATTTGTGTTTGCGCTAAATTTACTTTGCGTGAAAATAACTAGCTCTACAGTATTATTACAGTACAGTGAACATGGAACATGAGAAGAAAACATCATGCAGAAGCCATCTGTGGACAAATAAATATTGCAGTTATACATTATGGCCCAGATATTCAAAGGGTTGCTCATGGTGCAACAGTGTTGCGCCATGCACTATCACTGATCTGCCGATGCGATATTTAAAGGGAAAAGTCGCCTGCACTAATTCTGATTGCCGGGCGCATCAGTAATGTAATCTGAGCACAGGTGGGGGCGTGCCCATGCATAAACTGCACAGCCGATATTCAGCGGGGCCGTGCAGAGTTATGCAGGCGCAATCCCCTGCGCCTGCACAACTACGCCGAAAAAAGGATCAAGTCGAGGCCACGCACAGGTGAGCTGCCGCATTGCAGGGGCAACACAGCAGCTGTCATCTGTGGCTGGCCGCCGCATTTCCGCCGCACCTGGCGGTGTCCCCATGCCCGGTCGCGGGCTGAAGTCCCCGTGCCCGATCGCGGGCATGAATGCGCCCCCACCCCATTAGCCTGATTGCAGGCATCAGACCTCCCACATGTCCAATATCCTGGTGGTCCAATGGACCTAGAGTAGCTCGATCATGGGCGCATCCATTACCCCCAAGTATGTTATCCCTGGTGATCTATGTGGACCCCACCCACCATGCATGGAGCCCCACCACACTGCTCCCCGTCAGCCGGTAGTGACAGCACCCACCTGCCTGCCGCCCGCCGCCCTGCTGACTCAACAGCTCAGTAGGGCTGCCGCCCATTGGTTCAGAGCATGAGCCAATGGGCGTGCAACCACTCTGTACAAGGCAATGGACTGCCTTGCACGGTATGGGCTGCACGCCCATGGCTCATGCTCTGAACCAAGGCGTCGCCTAAGCTGTCAGCGGCGAAGGCGGCTGGCGGATGGGGTGCTGCCAGGCTGGCGGGGGCGGGGTGGTGGGGCTCTGTGGGCGAGTGGGTGGGAACACCAGATCACCAGGGATAACATACTTGGGTGTACGGATGCCGCCCGTGATCGGGCTACTCTAGGTCCACTGGACCACCAGAGATGTTGGACATTGGGGTCTGATGCCCACGATCGGGCTAATGGGGGTGGGGGTGTTGCATTCTGTGCCTGCGATCGGGCTACTCGGGGAGTTGAGACCGCTATGCTCGCGATCGGGCTGCTGGGGAGACTACTGTGCTGCCCGTGATCGGGCCACGGGAGGGAATAATATTATGCCTGTGATTGGGCCACGGGGGATACTATTATGCCGCGATCGGGCTGCTGCCTGGCAGGCGCCAGGAGTGCAATCGTCGAGGATCGGCGCACCTGCATGCTAATGGCATGCAAATGGGGCAGTAATTAGATGCAAATGGACCCCTGTGCGCCTTGTATAAATTATGGCCCCATTTGCATGTCACCTTTGAACATCGCAGGTGCTGCGATGGCGAATGGAACTTGCACCCCGCACCTCCGAATGCTCCACTCTGACCATTGCAGTGGCGCAAGTTCCACTGCGCCTACGTACAGTGGGTGGGGCTAGGGGGATATTCAAAGATTGCTCAATAGCGCAACTCCGCTGAATATCGCCTCTGTTACACCCCGCACACACTTTTGAGCAGCGAGGGCTTGCGCCACAGAATGGCGCAGTTTGAATATCTGGGCCTATGTTTTAACTGTGACAATAAGAAAATTGTTACATCTAATACAAAATCATAGAATGGTAGTATGTATCATACAAATGTTGAATTCAAGTTGATGTCTACAGTATTTAGTAGACTGGAAGATGAGGGCAGTATGGGCCTGTGTCGGGTGGTTCTGCGGACTAATCTGATTTATTTGTTTGAATGGGTGACCAAGACAATGGACAGGGGCCAATGGTTGATGTCCTGTGTCTGGACTTCAGCGAGCCTTCGACTCTGTGCCTCATAGAAGACTGGTCAGGAAGCTTGGAGGACCTGGGGTGGGGTCAGACTTGCTAGATGGGTCAAAAACTGGTTAGTGGACAGAAGCCAAAAAGGTGGTGGTTGGGGGCGTTCTTGAAAGCTAGGCTGGTGACCAGTGGGGTCCCACAGGATTCGGTGCTTGATCTGGTCTTGTTTAACATATTCATCAGTTACATAGCGGATGGGATCAAGGGTAATAGCTGCCTGTTCATGGACAATGTGAAGCTCTGTGGGAGGGTGGACCCGATGAGGGGGGAGATGGGAACTAAGGGAAGACCTGGCTAGGCTAGAGAAATCGTCTGGCATTTGGCAACTGGGGTACAATGCTAAAAAGTGCAAAGTTTTGCACTTAGGGGCAAGGAACCCAGAGACCAAATACTGACAGGTCACAAAGTCTGATGAAGAAAAGGATTTTCATCAAGAGCGACCTGAAGCACTGAGCAGGAGAGCAGTGGCAAAAGCAAACTGGATTCTGGGCTGCATAGCCAGGGGGATTACCAACAGGAAGGCGGAGGTCATGTTACTGCTGTACAGGTCACTGGTAAGACTGCACCTGGAGTACAGTGTGCAGTATTGGTGCCCGACCTCAAGAAGGATGTCCGCCTTCCTGGAGACTGTCCAGAGAAGGGTGACCAGGAGATCTAGGGCCAGCAGAGCAAGACCTATGAGGTGAGGCTCAAGAGTTCAACGTGTATTCCCTTGGGGGAACAAAATGGAAAGGAGGGATATGATCGAGATATTCAGATACTTTAAAGGCATTAATAGGGTGAATAATGAGGGCCCTTCAGTCTTATTGGGAATAAGTCTACTAGTGGGCATAGTTTAAAGCTGGTGGTGGGAAGATTCAAGAGATGAGGTACTTTTTCACTGAGAGGGTGGTTGCCAAGCAGAACAAGTTGCCAGAGGAGGGGGTCTCCCTGAAACTAGTGGATAGCTTCAAGAGAGGATGGGACAGAATGAATGGGAAAGGTGCTGGGGGGGGGGACTGAGGGGAGTCGTGGGGATTTGGGGAGGGGCAGATCCCACTGTTGACACGGGGTGGAGGGGCCCTGCACAATGAAGCAGACAAGACAGACTGTAAGGCCTTTATCTGTTGACATGTTCATATCTATCTAAGCACATGTGGCCTACTCCAAAGGAGGAAAAGTACAGTACTAGTCCGTTGATGTTAGCCAGTTAGGTGGAAACTAGTAGTCCTCAGATACTGCCCTGCAGGATCTGAGCACTCTGATAAACAGACATGCTGTAAGGCCACCGGATCCAACGCCCATCTGACTGAGCCTGTATGTCAGATCCCCAGTAGGGTGGAGTTGGATGTCTTGATCCGACCATCAGATTTTTGGATCAACCTCGATAGTTGTGATCTGACCATTACGCCCCAGTCAGATCCATTTGGGATCCGAGGAGACCGGATCCATAGTAGAATGTCTTCCAAACTGGGTATCTGATATCTGGTGAAAACGGTGGTATCAGCTGGTATGCGATCATGGCAGATGGATACTCTCTGAGCCCCATTAGCGGAAACGCAGCTGCTAACTGTAAGCTACTGCGGCAGGTATCCAGTCTGTGTCTTTTGAGCCACGGTCAAGTTCAAAGAATGATGTATAAGCTACAATACAGGATAATGTGTGGCCCGTTCTAGAATAAATCACGGCTGTAGATATTGAAGGCACACAGCGAGGCTAAGTGGCTTCAAGGACCCGAAATGGAACAAGACGTACAGCAATGCACGCTAACGCCGCTAACTCATGCAAACTTTTTTTTAATAAGCATTTCAGAGACGCGTGAAAGACATGTGCCATCGCATCATTTTAGTTTTCGCTGAGCTCGCCGACTGACAAAAATGTGTGAGTCGACAGGTCTTGCCTGACTTGCAGGGATTTTATGTGGTACTTTGTCCGACAGCAAAGATGCACCAAACTGGTTTATACAATAGTTCTTCAATCTCCACCAATCAGATTGCAGAATTTTCTGAACCTTTTGTATAAAAGTAAATATTGCAAAGAGTTAATTAATTATTAACTGAAGATACAGCAAGTGAGGTGGTACTGATAATTCACCTAGGTGACTTGAACAAAATATACTAACTTAATAGTAGCATAGCATATTACGGTTAAAATGTTGACCTGTTTTATTTATTCCATTTTGGATTGCCATTTATCTTGTGTCTTGTATGCTACCCTTCCTCCCTCATTTTGTGCCTATTTTAGCACTTTTATTTTACATGTGAAACAATAAAAGGAGCTCCCCTTTTACTGTGGCTCAGAACAGGTTTTCATCAGTATTTTCTGCTGTTTTTGTACAGCTTTTGTCTGATAAAATCAGGGAGCACTTTCTGCTGTATGCTATTTCATTTTAGTCACAAGCACAGTTATATTAAACGATGGGTCTCAAGCAAAATTATATTAAATGATGGGTATTCAAAAACAACAGATAATACTTATGAAAACCTAGACTGAGTCAGATTAAAAAGAGCACTCTTTTTTTATTATTTTATATGTAAATAAAATGCTAAGGTAGACTTCAAACAGAGAAAAAAGTTTTAACACGGAAGACAGGAGATAAGAGGACATTAATCTAAAACAGAATTAAAAAAAAGTATAGTTCAAACTTTATACCGTTATAATGCACTGCTTCTTTAAATGTGTTATTTTATAGTGTGGTTGAGCCCTGTAGCAATTAGATAAAACTTAAACCAGTAAGATTCAGACTTTGGACCGCAGGGCATAATAACACACAGTGAGTGAGGGGAGTGTGTGACTCCCAGCAACATAGTAGCGCCGTGGGCTGCCTTTGTATATGGATGTTATGGAGGACAAGTTATAAGATCCTGAAATCACTAATCAGGAGATTAGCTGTGAGCAGGGAAGGGCCCTTTAATTTCTGCAGTTTTCGTTTAAAGAGCAGGTACCCACTTCAATATTGGGTCTTCAATAAGATACTTAATATCCAGCTATTACAATTTTCTGGAGAACCTCTTTTTTTTTTTTACTATTTCTTTGTCCTCCTACTGCTGCCACTGGTCACTCTCTCAGAGCTCTCCTCGAGGGTCACAATCTGCTGCCCCCAAGGAGTCTGCCTCAGAGTGGTAACACTACCCACGTACCTTCAGGGCCTCAGATTACCCTCCGGGCAGGGCGGCGGAGATCCCCCATATCTCCCCCTGAGCATTGTTTGGGAGCACGCACAGCAGAGCCTGCTTCTCAGGTGCTGCCTTGGAACCAACGCTGAGGCTCGTCGCATAGACCAGGGCAGGGCAGGGCATTTCCTGGTGTTCTGGTGGATTCCCTCCCCTAACATTGGCGTGCAGTGGGGACAAGGCTGCCGGTGTGCATAGAGAAGCACGTCCAAGCCGGTCCCCTGCCATCGTCTACCCTTGCGTAGAGCGTCTCCCCAGCTGCACCAACCACCCTGAGGTTCCCCCAACTGGTGGCAGTGTCGTAACAGAGAGTACGCTTCCCCTTCCCCAGAGAAGGAGAGCTGCCGTTGGGTGCTCAATCCTTCTCCCTCCTGGCTGACCCCCGTTGACCCAAGTCTGCTCTCGAACCCGGATCGCTGGTGTGGTATGAGGTGTGGCGTCCAGTGCCTCAACCCTCAGCGCCACCGGTCCGGCTCTCTTTTTTTAAATATCTCTTGTCGTTCACTGATTTTGCATTATAAATCACTTACAGTATCTGAAGTCAGCCAATCAGTGCACAGAGCCACTGTAGCTGTAGTCCTGCCTTCAGTGGTCTCTCATGCAGGACCGTTAGGAGTGGCCCATTCCATTTCACAGCTGGGGGGGATGGGCTTCATTTAACTTTCGAAACGAAATAAAAAAAATACTTGGTACATTATGAATCACTCTAGCTAATGTGATTGGTTATGCCATTAAGTTACCGGGTCATAATCTCGCGTACATGAAAAACAGCGCTGACAGTAGCACGTACGAGTTACAGCAACAGGGGAATATCAGCGATACCAAAGTATTGCTACCCCTTGACACTCTTCATGGAAGAGGAAGTGGATGTAACAACTGCCGATCAGGTGCTCAGTTGAGCCACTCCCATGGTGGAGTGGCTACAGCACCCAACCCTGCAGTGGGTGGGTTGAAAGAATCAGGGTTTGATTCCCTACTAGGAAATCTTTTTATTTTGTATGGAGGACAAATGCGGATAAGGATTTTCTCCTTGCCCCTATGTCCACACCCCATCGGAGCTGATTATAATACAGGGTTTTATTTAACTCTAAAACTTGATTAGCGTTTTGCTCATAAAAGTGCTAAAACTTTGTGAATATGAATAGCGCTTGCCTCACTGTGTTTAACAAACATAACACTTCTAGAAAACCTATATAAATACTTTCTGTACAGTTAGTATCGCCCAAGAAAAAAACTGCTAATCAATTATTTAAAACCCTGTAATAGTTCTTGGGGAGCCCCTGCAAAGAAAAAGAGACCTTTCAGGTGTGTGGCAATCGTGTTGCGGTTGGCAGTATATTACCCGCCCGCTGTGTTGCCGTAGGCTGTTGTTCATCGTGGTCTTGACATGCACGGGTTTAGTCCGCGACATTATGCACCCTGGCCTAAAGTTAATTGGTCCTTCGCAGGGTGTTTCTTGTGGTATAAGAAAGCTCTTATGTGAGGGGTGGACATCACTCCAGTTAACTTGATTGATTTATGAAGTTAATTGGTTATTTGCAGGGTGTCTCTTATGGTATAAGAAAGCCTTTAACATGAGGTTTGGGCAGCCAGAATCACTCAGTTTTGATTCACAGTCCAGTTGCCCAAACCTCACGCTCCAAGTATCTTTTACTGTGAGAGATGCCCAGTGAACGCCTAACTTACAGTATGTTTTTGCCAGTTCATCTGTGAATTCTGCATGAAACGACTCCTTCCTCTTGAGATTCTGGCTTTGTAGAGCACGATTTAATTTTTTTTAACCAGGAGAGACACACTAAGCTGAAGCTTATTTACAGGTGCGACGTGGGAGCACAAGAAAGTTAAGTGACTTGCTCAGGGTCACACAGTATGCAAGTGAGGGCTGTGGGATTCAAACCCAGGTCTTCAGGTTTGCAGCTCAGAGCCTTAAACCACTGCACTATACTGCCTCCTATAACACTGTAGTGCTTGCCGTGACAACAGGTAGTGATGTCACAAACACAGCAATTATGTGACCAGTTGGGGACAGACAGATGTTTATGAAACAAGCTGGAATAAGCACTTGTTCTGTGGTGAAATAGTTCAAAGACTGCTACTTGTTAACTTGAAATATTTCTTCCAAGAAGCGCATTTGTATTATTTTGATTCTGAGATATTGCAGATTGCAAATATTTTGTTTTCAGGTGTAACCCCTACAAATGGGGGTTCCCAAAAGTCTTCCTTGAGCTTGCTCTAGATGCTTACTGCCAGGCTAGTGTCCCATGCTTTAGCAGTTTAAATGTGATTACCAGAGCCTGTATAGCCTCTGTGTACTGTCTCTTTAAGAGCTGCCTACTTGCAGTTTAAGTAATCTGAGAGGGAGCTCTGTTGAAAGATGTAACCATTTGCTGAAAAATAATTTAGAGTGATAATGATAATGTAGTTTGTCTAACCTGCTTTCTTTGTAGCAAGGACTGTTTTATTTGTCTCCACTATCTTGGTCCTGGACTGCAAATTTGACCAAACAGTACTGGTGAGACCTAAAATGTAGCCAGACTACAGGAGCTGTCTGAATTCAAAATCTATAGGAACTGTAGTTTGGAGTTTTTCGCCTTTTGCAACTGAAGGGGAGCTCTTGCTTTGACTGACAGCCAAATCAGCCAACCGAATCTTTGGATCTTGAGGAAGTCCGGGCTGCTTGCAATTTTCAGTTAGTTTTGAGCTGGGAAGTGAACTGAGAGGAGCTGAAGTGATTCTGAGCAGCAATCCTGGAGTGGATTCGCATGGGAAAACTGTGAAAAGGCTGAGTTTGGCTTGCATGTCTGCCCCTTCTGCTCCTGGAGAGCAAGAGAAGAGAATTATTTTGGACTAAATCCAAGTTTGTGTGACTAAAGTAAGCTACTGAAGTGGGCCAGGCTCAACCTGAAGAAGACAGAAGATTTTGCTGAATGTAATCGGCCTGTCAGGAGTTCCAGCTACCCCTAAGCTCCCGGTGTGTCCAGAGACTTTAAGGATTGTGACCGGGAGCTTGCCTGGTACAGTACAATTCCTGCACATGTAAATGTGCTACGAGCTGCTAGTGGGTTGTGAGTTAGTTCCCCACTGTGTGAACAGTGTTCTGCTTGCTGGAAGCTGTATCCAGCCCAAAACGCACTGCATCCGAATTTGTCTCCATGTGGTCTGGGCCTTGCCAGACTGGCCCAGCCAGACTGCCCACTGCACAGAGAAGCCATCGACGAGAGACCTGCCTGAGGATCAGCCCCCTGCTCCACGCTTGAACAGGAACAATGCCTCTGCAACTTGTGTGGGCCCTGCTTCTCCTGGCATTCCAGATCAACCACCTGCAGTCTCGATTTTCGTCCAGCCTGTGTCCAGTCTTGGGTATCGTGAGTAAATACCAGGGTAGCTTCCTGCAACAACAGCTTAATCTGAGTGTGTCATCTGATTGTCTTGTTGTTTTGTTTCCTTTACAAACTGAGCCCTCTGGCTCCGGATTACAAATATTGTGTACTGTGCATGTTGTGTTTTCCATCACAGGGCCCCAACCAGCTGCAACCCTGGGCAACAGTCCTGGCTAGCCCATCTCTTCTCCACCTTGGTACCCAGAGGTGTGACTGTGTGGGGGGGACTCAAACGCATGCATAACTGCTTGATTGATTTAACCTTTAAGCTAATTAACCTGATTTTGCCCCTTCCTTGTTCAAGTCCCCTGAATAAATCAGACATAACTTTTTCTGCATGTAAGCTGACTGTGGTTCCAGTTTGTGCTCAAAGTACTGTACTGTTGCTATTTGCTGTGCTTAACCTTGTTTTACAGGGGGTCTCCAGGGTCGAGCCAGAGGAACCAGCCCTGGTGGTAAGTGCAAACAATGTGGGTACTTGTGGTGTACCATAGGGTATTGTGAAAATATTATTGTACAGTGTTCAGGCCTCTAGAGGGGAAAGGGGGTTACAGTGTCCCGTAGGGCTGTGCCCAGGTTAGCTTGACCACTACCAACCCTGACCTCTGGGTGGAGGCACCCATTTCAGAACTCAGGCCCCTTAACCTGCTACTAGCCAAGCAGGCAGGGGTAGTATCCCTTGGGATAGCGCCACCTAGGGGTTACACAGTGATTTGTTGATAACTGGAAAACCTGAGAAAGCGTTCTGTCTCGAAACGTAGGTTTATAGCAGTACCGACACTTTTACTTCAAAAAAATCATAGAAGATTTGTGTGATTAGAGCGTCTGGTACCCCAGTATCTCTCCATTGCTTAGCCAGGCTATAACAGACTCCTCTCTGTTGTCCCTTAAAAAGGGAACAGTCAGCACTAAGAGCCGCACACCCTTGTGTGTGGCTGGTCACAGTTGGCACTTTTAGGCCGTTCCATTCTTCATTACTCAGAGAACTGGCATGGAAAGAGGAGGTTTGTCTCTCACTGTTAATCTGCAATTCAGGCTTGTTCTGAACTAGAAGCCTGGTGTCAACATGGCTCAGTTGGTAGCACATTCATCTGCTTCTGGGCCAGAATGTCATGGGTTCTAGTCCCATCCAGGGACTGGGTCTGTACTATAAATGCTGACACCTGATTCCAGTACTGGGGAGTGTTGTACTATTGGGGTGTGTCGTACCATTGGGGTGTGCCGTCCTTCAGATGAGAGATTAAACTGAAGTCCGTTCTACCCATCTCTGGTGGGTATCCAGGTGGAAGTAAAAGAACCCAAGGCACTCTTTATAAGAGTAGGGATTTTTCCCGTGTCCTGGTTAGCATTCCCTTCCCACAGAACTGGTTCATGCTGTTGAACAAGGCTATGTGGGGGTGTAGATGTGCAAAATGGCTGCCACTACACATTCACAATCACGTCATTACCAGTCTCTCATTGCTTGTACAGGGCTTCAGTACACAGTGTGTAGGCAAAGCATTATGTAAAAGAGAATTCTTCTTCTTCTTAAATACCCATCTTGTGACATCATAGTCATTTCCACAGCAACAGACTGTCAGCAGGGATTATGACTTTACCTCCAAACCAGCCTCAGCTATAAGAGAACTGTGAGGGACAAAGGTCCCGCTTTCACCTTGATGCCTTAAATAATAAAAGGAATGAATGGCTAAAATTCAAACACGTTTAGGCGAGGTCTCCAGGAGCCATTGGGGGGATGGGTGACAGAGGTCTTTTTCTTTAGTCTGATCCTGCTCCTATGTGTATATCTTTTTTTTTTGTGTGTGTGTGTTGCCTCCTCCAAGGCTCAGCCCCAACTCAGTCCGACCCCGCTGCTGCCCCGTTTACTCTGTAGCGGTGATCAATCCAGGCTTACCCCTCTAGCTGGGGCCGTCAGTCAGTTATGGTCTGCAGGACGACGGGTCAGGAGTCCCCAGTGGTGAGTCACCAGGAAGATCCCCCTGGCTCAATCCCCAGGGCGGGCCTTGGAACTGGGGCTGAACTGACAGACACTGTCGCTAGGTCACCAGCCAGGAGCCAAGCAGGTGGTGCTGAGTCGGAGAGGCAGGGTGGCAATGATTTTTTGCTGGTTCTCAGGGGCGGGGCATGCAGTGATGTACAGGAGCCGAAACCCATGTCTGCCCTGCCCCTCCCCCCCGTAGCTGATGGCGCCAGCCGTAGCGCATCTCCCGGCCTCCACCAGGGGTCTGTAGAGCGCCAGACACTCTGAACCTTCCCCATGGAGAAGGAGAGCCATCACCTGGACACTCAGTCCTTTTCCCCCTAGGATGTTGGCACCGCGAGCGGACGCCTGACCGCTGCGCTGGTAGGCCAGCATGAATGTATATATCTACACATTGTTATGGCTTAGGGGAAACATTCGGTAGGGCGCGGTCATTCAGACTGCCAAGGATGTCTGCACAAGCTTCATCCAGGATCCAGAATTGTGGCAGTGTGTCAGAATCTTCTTCACCCCCAGGAGGAGAGTGTTGTAAGGTCCTTGGGTTGCTTTGAGTCCTCCTAGCCAGCCTCCGCTCCTGATGTCCTTGGCTCAAGGTGGAGCCGGGTTGTCAGCATGCATGGGGCCAAGGAGCCGGCCTGTGTTTGGCATGTTTTGCAGTAGCGTTCTGTCAATTTCTGCTGTCGCTTTTTTCTGGTGACTGGAGACCCTCCTTATGCTAAATGTAATTATAAAATGAATTGGGCTAATCCTGTACTGTGATTTGTGAAATCTGATCACATAACCATGCCTCATTCCAGCACAACTGCACAGATGGGAAATGCTAACTTTCTGAACCTCGTTACTCAGTTACAAAATTAAAAGTCATAGGACCCATTTTGTAATCTCCCAAAGGCACTCCAGGGTGTGTGTGTAACCCCTAGATGGCGCTATCCCAGGGGCTACTACCCCTGCCTGATTTGCCACTAACAGGTTGAGGGGCCTGGATCCAATGGCGGGTGCCTCCACCCAGAGGTCAGGGTTTGCAATAGTTAAACTAACTTGGTCACAGCCCTCTGGGACACTGCAACCTCTTTCTTCCCACTAGTGGCCCACACAATATATCAGAATTACCTTCACAGTATACACTTACCCCAGGTCTGGTTCCGCACTGGGACCTCCTGTGAAATGAGATACAGTGCAACAATCACAGTACAGTACTTTAACATAGACAAATACCTCAGGCAGTATAACTTTGCTGAAACAAGCAGCTCTGATTTATTTAGGGGATATAACAAGGACAGGGAAATCAGGTTAATTGGCTTATCACTCTAATAATCTACCTATGGCTCTGTGCACAGGCCTATCCCTATCAGTTACTGTCCCTGGGTATCCAAGCCCTAGTGGCTAGTCCAAACCGTGGCAGCTGGTAGGGGCCCTTTTCACACAGAGAAAAGGAGAATTAAACAGTCAGCAGTGAAGTAGTAATTCCATTTTGATTTAATGTGGCAATTCAACAGGGAGCAACCCTGAATTAGTACTACGACCTCCAAATAAGATAGGGTCCTTCAATGTCAGCAGGGCTCACTTGAGGTACACAAACCTCTTCACACATCCATATAAAAGAAAGTACTATACCAGGCAGGCTGCATCTGTATCCCGATCGCAATTACTGCACAATACCGGAGAACACACAGCAGATTCAGTTCCTGACAGACCGAGTGCAATTTTCAGCAATTCTTCCAGTCTTCTACAGGGTGAGCCTGGTTTCTACTCTTCAGAGATCCTTTGATTCTTTTCACAGGAGGAGTTCAGTCCCTAACAAGCTGTTACACAAGCTGCAGACCGGAACTCTGGGCCTTACACGCGTTTTTGACTAAAACTGCACACTGAAAAAGCACAGGGCTCCTTCCTTCTTCACTGCCAAAGCTCAACTGAACTCCAACTGACGAAACGGGCACTTCCTTTGAAGTTCCTCCCAGTTCTTGACTGGATTGGCTGTCACTCACAATAGACTGCTGTTTTGGTCCAAAAGGCACTGAAGTCTAAACTACATCTCCCAGAGTCACTGCCCATACAATCCTCTTGTGGCTGGCTCAGATTATGAGTCAAGTTCTGATTAGTCAAAGGCATCATTTTAGAGCTAGCTTACCCCACACTGATTGGTCCAGTTCAGCAGTTCAAAACTAGAATGGGGAACTAGCAGACACAGTTCTGACTGCAAAAGAAAGCAGGTTAGACAAACTGTAATTTCATTATTACTCTAAATAATTTCTGCAAACAGTTACATCTTTAGATAGGTTCCCTTTGCACTCCTAGTGACTGCAAAAATGAAGTGAATTAGGCAGCAGCTCGAGTGGTACTCAGAGAAGCACACAGTCCCCATACAACTAATTATGTCTGTAAGCAGACAGCTCTTAAGAGACAGTACAGAGGCTCTAAAAACACTCACTGATAAATGGCTTAAATGCCAAACACCATTCAGGCTTGGAGCATTCAAGCAAGCTCTGAAGTCTTTTGGGAACCCCCATTTTGCAGGGGTTACACCCTTCCCTGGCCTGGGAAAGACAGCGTCCGCGTCAAGCAAAGTACCATAAGTTTCAACTGCAACCATATACATTTGCATTAGGCTCGCATGTATATCATCAGTCAATATATCATTTTACCAAGAACACATTTCTGAAACATTGCAGTACGTCACTCTTTACACAGTATTACATACACATTGTACCATAACTCAAGTTATTACCTCTTGTCATGAAACCTGAAGAGAGGGGCCCTTCCTATCAGTTACCTTGGGGCTGGATGGGGCAGGGCACCATATGAAGAGGCAACACAAGTAACTTGGAGTTAGCACTGATGCTCAGTTTGGGCAATGAGCTGGGGACACATACACTCCTTTATGGACAACATTGAGAGGCAAGTCCACAGGCTCCCAAGTGAATCATAACTGAAAGGTGCACCACAGGCTTCACAGCTCGACCAGTGCTTTCTAAGGGGGGAACTGTTATAGTCTCTCTGCCTCTGAGCCTCATTTTGGCATTGTCCTCACTTGTCAGGAGTCTCCACGTGGTAGAGGGTAGGGAAACCTGGGGCACTTTCAGCTCAGGAGTTACAGTTTCTAGTCTACAACATTTGGCTGCGCATGGAAGCTTCCGGTTCTAGCAGTGGACTGTCAGGGCACTCTAAAATACTCTTCTTGTTGGTGTATCACCAGTCTGCCCCAATCTATCATTTTCTCCCTGAAAGCTCAAACAGTTCAACCATGCACAATGATTCCATTGGACAGAGAACTGGAGTTCCATTTGTAGAGTCCCATGGTGTGGGTTGCTTATAGCACGGCATCGTTAACAAAGGATGAGTTTGCGTCACATGCTTCAATGAGTTTATTCACGAAAGGCTGAATAATAAGGACCCCAGAATGGCCATTGAGACCACCAGTGACACTTCTCTGGAGCAGGATACAGTTTGATCATCTTTTAAATGTTGTGTTCTGTTGATCGTTGTCCTGGAAACTGGAAGAATTCTTCTCCACCCACATTCTGTACTTCACCCAGAGTAAGGGTGGTTAACAGTTGTTGAAGGCATTAGCAATATATAAGATCATATATCACCCCATCGCAACTATCGATGACAAATGAAATGTTGCACTGCTTGTCTTATGCACAACTATCATACCTTATTTCATATCCTCTTTCTCTGTACAGGGTGATAAGCACTGAAAAAAAAGATGATACATAAGAATCTGAGGGCAAGCAACATATTCTTCCATCATCCATACAGACCTTTTGAAGCTGAATTAATACACAGTTTATTTTTAACATTTTGTTCTTTTAATAAACTCTATTATTACAAATACCTGTTAGCAGGAACTGATCATTTACAAAGGTGCCACATCAAAAGATGGAGGAACATACATACAAATGTTGACAATGCTTTACTGTCTTAACACAAGACAAGGCTATACTTTTCTTTACATTAAGAGAGAGAAACAGAAGAAAGTGTAAGACAAGTTTTAGGTAAGAATTTTGAAGCATTAGACAGTCATTGTGAAAGGGGTAGGTGGGGTGACAGGCTGAAGTGTTTTGTCGGAGGGGAGGACTGCAATAGTGAGTTAGATAGAGTTGAAAGCACAATGTCTGCGAAGTACAAGGATGGAGGTGATTAGTAGGGTTATGAGGCAGGGTGAAATATAAAAAGAAGTACCAATAGTATCAATTATTAGTGATGTACAGGTCAATTACAACTGTGGTGAATAGCAAGACAGTCCCGCTAGGATAAGCAGTCACATTCTCTGGTTGAGGAGATAAGGTTGAGTTGCTTTAGGTCTCCACATAGCAGAACAAAGTGTTTCTTTGTTGAGTGTTTTGTATCAAAGATGATCCTGAGCACTCAAGCAGCCGATTATGCTACAACGCCACAGAACTATGGCCTCCCGCTTAGGGGCGAACTGGGTATTCCTTGATGCTACTGAAGCAACGGCCTACCCTTTGGGCGCGAGTACACAGAGGCTACAATAAGTCCATTACTATGCGCCCAAGGAGAACTATGCTGGTGAATACCCGAGATGGAGATCCATGGTTAGGTGGAATGACATTCCATGGGAACCATCATGTAGATACACATCCCACCTGTGTAATCATGTCCTGCCTCAAGCTGGCATTGCCAGTACCCAGACTGCAGTAAGTAATTTATTGTCTAGACGTTTCAACAACATAGGATGTCAGCATTGTGTTGTATCCAGGTGCTTGGAATTATCGTTTTCAAGGACTCAACAGACACTGATTGATGCCATAAGGCAAATTCAGTTTTTGGTGTTGACGGTCTATCGACTTGTCCCAGGAGTGTTTTCAGACAGCATACCCCACTGGAAGAATTCTCAGGAGATAAGTTCAGATCATTTTGCATACTTGCTTGTTTGTTGAGACATCTGTGCCATTTGGTGCTACTGTGCGAGGTTGTCCTGATATGTTACAGAATTCTACCGTAACTTTAATTCTCAGGAAGCTGAATGCGAGAAGCTTCAGAAGGTCAGTCAATGTGCCATATTGAGGTACAGTGGGCAAAGTATCATTGATAATGGTCCGTGCTCATACCTTATATCGTATTGCATGGTATTAAGTCACGACTAGCCTGGTGGAGACTTTGATATTGGGTGCCCACAGGTGGTATTGTGATAGTTTAGCACATTAGCACAACTACAACAAATTAAGACTCAGATTGGAGCCAGTCATATCGTGTTTACAAAATAAATCACAGCTTGGCTGAGGAGGGCACTGTTTTGTGCTATACCCAGCATGGTTAGACAAAAGGATAATCTTAAGGCCAGACTAACTGACCCAATGAGAGAGACAAACCACAGTCGATGTGGTTAGAAGTATGTTTCATGGAGTCTTGGGATGGGGTGGGGATGGGAGTAAAATCGGAGTAGTGTAAGAGAATTTTGAAAAGAAGGCTTGTTCAAGCAGGCCCAATGGCAGAGGTGCCAAAGGCTATCACTGCACAATGCAGACCCACTAGCGCAGCACCAATTGTATTCCAGCAGTAAATTATCAGTCTTCCAGATACTTACGCATTCATTTCTTAGTCTGGAATTCAGGGCTCACTTCAAGGAGGGCAGAGATAGGCAGCTGAGTCAGTATTGCATACAAAGTTGCGGCTGCTGTGCGCCACTTACTGTGTTAGTGCTGATTCTGCGAGCGTGATCCCTAGTGGGGAAAATCAAGTACAAAGCCGATTAAAAAGGCTATGAAAGCAGTGATAGCAAGAGTTAGAGTGGATGTGATTGTCGGCTGGAAAATAAGACAAAGGAGATTTGAATAGGCACTATTAAGAGCTTGGAGAAATGGAGTTAAAGATCAGGGGAGGGGAGAGAAGACGTCTACTTATATGATTCGATAGCCAGCCATTGAGCAAAAAAAAAAAAGAAAAAGAAGTAGCCTGCAGTGAGGGAAGTTATTGGTGTGTGGAAGGTGCCCAATCTAGTGTAATGTCAGCTCTGGTTAGACATAGATGTACATTGTTGTACTTCCAGTTGTGTCAATCATATCACATTGGTCAGTTTATATCACTTTAGCATACTGTGTTTGGCTGTACACATATGATCATGTCTGTCACAATCTTTATTCTTATATTAAAGACCCCATATTTTATGTGGTGAAATACGGGTCTCCACACACATTTGGCAGATGCATCGATTGAGGATGATGTTCTCGGACTGTGCGGTGTGGAAGAAGAAGAACATGCAGATGCCATCGACCACAATCAAAACGTTGGCGCTGAAGGCAATGCAACTGATATTGCTACATTCATTGTGCAGCAGGCTATTTTCATGATTTTTCAGGAAAAGATCATGGAACTAATACTGAAATGTTCATTGACAGTTTGTGGAGGATGTGGTCTGGAACTTGAAATCACACTGCACATACGTGGCACATGCCTAACATTAACATGGGTGCATGATGTGTTTTTGCTCTCCGTTTTTCTGCTGTATGTTCAATGTTCTAATCTTACAGAGTGTCCTCCAACCAGTATTCAATACAACCTATGAGTTATCTGCTTGGTCTCCTAAGCAGTTTTGGAGCCGTATAGATCCTGGACTTTGTTGCCATTTTCTTCGAGTCCCATTATGTTACACTGAAATTAGTCTCCACCCCGCTACAATGTGTGGTTATATTGGACATCCTCCAGCAGTACAGTTCCCTGGTGATTTGTGTACTGAATGTCTGACAGTCAATCACAAGGTTTACATATCCAAGTATAATAGTATTTCCTTTTGCACAGAGTTTCCAAATTTGCTCTCCCCATCTTCCCTTCCAAACTCATCAGTTGGTGACAGCTGCCTTTATATCCCTTCACTACAGAGACACCATTTGTGTGTGCACGGTACTGTCTGATGGAAAAATGAAGGTGTATTGTCATTGTGCATATACTCATCTTTACGTCCAGGGATTGATCATGCCATTTGCATCTCTGTTGTCTCATACTATCCCATTCCAAAGTCACATCAATCAACAGTGTAGTCAGTGTCACCATCCATATCCATTCTAATTTACGTGACTGTCATCTGGTAGGCCATGTTTGTCGTAAGGTTCAAAAGAAGCATCCATATACATTTCTTATGTGTTGTCTATATATCTATAGGTATATCTATATATCTATATCTATCTATATACATATATATATATATATATATATATATATATACACACACACACACACACACACACACACTAGCATTACTAGAAATGGAATTTTCGATCTTAGTGATAGCATTAAATCGTAAGATGCTAAGTTATTACCCTGCATTACCACTGTGTTCAGTGGTTCTCCAAAAATATTACCGTTTTATTTGCCGATTTTATTATATGTGTGTGTGTTGCTAGGACAATAATTTAATAGGCCACAAAAGCATACACTTTGTCTGGCTTTGTTCTGCCTATATTGTGCTGCACTTTCATACACCTATTGGGACTACGTTTAGTAAATTAACTACTTGCATTTTTCCTAGACATTGTCACAGTGGCCACATTGAATATAAATGGAGCAGTCAGCCACTACTTAAATATGGCTTGAATGCAGGTGATTTGCTTATATAAGAAGTGCAGTTCTAATGTCCAGAAATAATTTTGGGAAAATTGCCTCCTGTGCTGCTTGAATCATGCAATGATAAGTGACTCCTAGATTTTCTGGTTCAAAGCGACTATATCGTACTGGTCATTGAGCGTCACTGGATTCGATGGAGATCGTCTGATGTCAGAAAATTAACAAAATTGTGGTCATAATGGGTAACATACTGTTTCACTACAATGTTTACTCATACATAAATTTCATTTACAGAATCGAGATATACACGCCCATCCCATCTTTCTGTTCTGTTCCATGCAGGTGATGGCAGGATGGACAGTCCTGGTCATTCAGCGCAGTACTGTACTTACACGTGCACGGACCTTGACTCAAAAAAAAACGTTGGCAGTAACAGTGGTAGACAAGTGCGAGACAGAACTAAAGTCTACCAACATGGAAACGCTAGCATTCAAGCAACAGTAGACTCTTTATTGAACAGCAAAGTTGCTATAGGAGAAATTGTTACGGATGCACATGTGCAGATTGCATATGATGTGTGAGTACATGTAGTACGCATTTCTTACTGGATTAACAGTTTGTTTCTAAACATGACCCACGTTTTTACTTGTGGTTACTTGTACTATAATTTCAGGTAATCATTATCCAATGATAAAACATTCATTTGATATTTGGCATGGTGTTAAGGATCTAGCGAAACAAATTGTAGCAGTGAGTATTATGAATGGTAACTAGCGAAACAAGCTTTTATGTCCATGTCCGCACATACACAATACTAATGTTTTCCCATTCTTAATTTCTAGGCATCACAGCAGCATGGGTGCAAGCCATTACTCGCTTGGTGTCATGATATAGTAAACCATTTCTGGCACTGTTGCCAGCAGGCAGAGACGTATACAGACTTCATGGTACAACCCAGCTACCGTACTCTATCCATTTCCACCCTCCATTACTACTTGATGACTGTAACAGCAACTTTCTTATGTTATGTTTGTGTATGTTTCATATTATAGGCACAATGGATTGAGTGGTACCACACGTCAATGTCCATGAATAGGTTTTTCTGCAATAGCCTAAATTGGGAAAAGAGCAGTGCTCTCACTCTGACCTTGAAGGTGACGAGATAAGAAATGGCGTGTCTGGATCATTGCCACATCTGGAACTAATCAAAAGGTATTCACGGACAAACGGTTTCATAATTCTGTGAAGCATTACATCACTTACCGGCACATGCATTTCTTATTTGCCACTCTTTTACAAATTATATGCTTATTGTACTACTCCCTGACATTTAATATTTATTTTCGAGTGTTTCTTTTTGTGTCTGTTGGATAGCATTACAATATTAACTTCTTTGCATAGTCTATGTATTCGCAACCACATTTTACACTCTTGCTTACTATGAATAGCTAAAGACTGTGTTCCAAACGTAACATATCATTAACATGCAGTGTCCTCCTAAACTGCAAGTAGACAGCGTAATAAAACAGCAAGGATTTTGGTGTTCCATGTTGAGGGGAGTGTTGACATCGCTGCATTCACAGAGACTTTTTGCCACACAGTACCATGATTTGGATGTCTTAATCACAGGGTATAAAATTTAAATGAAAGATCGAGTGGTTGGATGAGTGGTTATCATCGCACTCTGTCCAAGGAAAGGTTTCAATAAATGAGAGACAAGGAGGAGAAAGGACATACATAAGCGGTATGTTACACCTTGCATTTAATAGTTTGGCTTTTAGCACCCAGTTGCATAACCCAGCATTTCACAGCATTACACTTTGGTTTCCATACTTGTAAGCAAATCCATACAGTTTACATGTCCTCCTGGTGTCAGGAGGTGGCAATAATAACATTGCTCCACTCATTACATGTTCATTTCCACCTGCTTTTAATTGTTCCATTCCTTGTTTACATTGCACAATGCATGGTTGCTCACCAGTGCACCTCAGAGTTGCAGGATTGACAATACATGATGAGAGTCCCACTGTGCATGTGTCACAGACAGAGTAGTTATTCTCATATAACCTGTTTCCATGTTGCGATGGTGATATGGTCATTTAGCAGCTTAATGCACACAGTTTACGGTGCACTCTGATTAGTCAAGTGTTCGCTAATTTTTAGTTTTTGTATACCGTTGATACAATGACCTAATTCCGTCTCAGTTGTATGTGACATCTTGCTTTTGTCTCACCTTTACAGAGTAGTACTGCTGACCTTGAACAATTCCAGCAACATATTTTGATGTACTCATCCAAGAATATACCTTTCCTGTGTACCATGCCAGAAACTATCTTGCTGCAATGGACTACAATTCTCACGTATCCACGTCCTTTTCTTCTGAATTCAAAGGGAGATGGTGTAAGTATTTACATTAATGTATCTTACTTTCCTTCTGTAATCCTCATGTTGCAAGGCCATGCTGCTGTGCCGTCACATGAATAATCACCACACTGGATCAGCAGTATTGGTTACCGTTTTGTTTGATTACAGTATGAAGTTGACACAGTAACATGATCCCTTTACCAGTGTATGTTACTACCCACGGAATCAAATGTAGACTATTACAGATTTGAACAATGTTACATACAATCACAAATTCTGTACTGTTTGCATTTCACCATTGTGTTTCATTTGCCATCCTGTACATGAAACACAATGAAAACTCTGTCTCACTGATATGGAAGGCCCCTTAACACTACGGAAAAGCGAATGGTACTACAACAACTGGCTGACCTATGAAGTCTTACCTTTCTCAGTCTCAAAGAGTACACATTCCACCACATCTCCTATTTGCCACACCTAATATAATCAATATCCCACTTCAGATACATGTGAGGGTTAATATTCGTTGGCAATAACATGGGTTTGAATAACTTGCAACCATTTTAGTACTAACAGATTTCATAAAGATTCTATTCAGCAGTTGATCAAAGATTACATTAATACAGATCGCCACATAAAAAGCCATTATTAGCAAAGACCAGCACATACATACAATGACATTTAGTGCTATTTAAGTAAGCAGAACTTTTGCTGGACAATTAATTATTATAGAAACATTTATCATTTTCTACAACAAAGGGAGGAGGGTGGGAATACAACAAGACAGACAGAGAGACAGACTCATGTTTTTAATATATATATATATAAGGGTACACAGAGTTTTGGTGACAAAGCCAGGGATACATGTGGTTGTAGAGAGACTGAGATGGAAACAAATTGTCTTTGCCACCTGGGAATGACTTTTCAAAGCTTCAGGACATGCTTGTCAGCATGATATTTTTTTATCTGTACAAACAACATTTTATACCGCATTCACATTCAAGTGTACTTGCAGACAGTGAATTCATTCACAGTACCGCTTGTGTGCCTGACACGCTCAGCTTTTGCTCATGTTTCCTGCACACATTTGTATATTAGCCACATCACGATAAACACTTATCAGGAGTATGTCATTCCGTGTATATTGCTAGCTTTGTTGTGCATAAAGTGCATTGTAGATGCCTGACAATCATCCAATGAAACACAGTTAATTTTCTCTGACATAACACTAACTGTGTTTTCTTTCCTTTACTGTTCCTAGATACCGACGTTTGTTCAACACAAGCGTAGCCAGCCGGTGGACAGTGGTTCCCAGAAGGCAAGGAAAAGAGTACAAGTATATTCATAAAATGATGACTGATGTTCTTATTGCAAGACTACAGAAACATAGCTGTTACTTCAAACAACAATGGCAGCTGACGATCACGTCACATACAGCGACCATTGCATACGGTTTTCCACAAGCACTAAGGTGTTGATTGAGCAGCACATGTCATGATTTCTCATTGACAAATGACAAAGAGGTGTGTGGACATGCATAATGCCATTGGTGCAAGTGCTGGACATTCCATTTTTTGTAAAGCCCAAAGGGACCACAGATCTATAGGCAGTCCTATGTACTGATAAATCATTGTCAGATCATCACATGCTCCAAAAGCTGGACATCATTTAATAATAGACACTTACTGGAATTCTACAAGGTCAACATTGCATAGTTGCAGCATTCGCCATTTACTGATGCTTAGCTTTTGATACAGTCAATGTCAAGTTAATCCAGCATTTGTCACCACAGTAACTGGCACAGTCAGAAGATTGTCGTACAGTGCAGCTCCAAAACAGGAAGACAATATGAAAAACATGGGGACTCAGGCTCTTGGTAGAATGCTATTTTTTGGATAGATATGCAGGCTTGATATGGTATAACTGTATGTCATTAAATAATTATAATTTCCTGTTTTCTTGTACTTTTGACATCTGTTTATCCACCAGTGTTAATGCCTTTTAGACATGTAATGTTTTTATCACATCATAGGGCGATAAACTGACACAATAAAAAGTACTCTGTTTGTTGATTACTGTATTGTACTTTATTGTAGCACTGTGCTGTGCAAAGATTTATTCAGTGCCACCAGTGTTTTCAAAATAGTGATCGCGTGTGCCTGTAACAGTCACGATGGTTTTACACAGTCACTCATAATGTCCCAAAATGCCGTCCCATATCTCGGGTTTGGGCGCTAGGCAGCCACACCTCGCACCATGTTAGTAACATTAGTTGGGATCAATCTCAGGTCGCAATGGGTCTGCAGGGATGGGAGGGGTTGAGAGTCTCGAGGTCTGCTCTCCTCCACCAGGGATGGTGTGGTATATGCAGTGCACCAACAGCTCCGGGAAGATGGGAAGTGCTGCAGTCGTGGGATGCAATTGAACAGTGTGGACGATGAAGGCAGTGTAGTCATGCACTCCATCAGGCCTGCCCACAAGGGGAGGGCAGGTCACAGAACAGTGAAACATCTTGCTCTGTGGGGTAGGCAATAGAAATGCAAGGAATGCAGGAGGGTGACATGGAAATGACAGAAAATAGAATAAATATATTCAGTTTAGTATCCGTGGGAGAGGGAGAGCCAGAGGCCACAGCAATGCTGCAGTAGCCAAGGGTGCAATGTGGTGGACAGTACTCCATTTGCAGGGAGCAGGTCAGCACAGGAGTTCATGCAACTCAAGGTGGACTAAGCAATGGGATCAGATGGCATTCACCCAAGCATATTACAAGAAGAACTGTTAGGATATAGAAGAACCTCTGGAAATCATGCACCAGTCACTCCAACACAGAGTGTGGTAACAGAGGGTGGAGGTGGGCACATGTGATCGTTCTACACAAACCGAAGCAGGGATGAAGTGGGTGACAGTGTGCCAGTCAGCCTCAACTCAGTAATGGTGATGTTCGTGGAGGCACTACATAAAGGAAGGATTGTGGCACATGTAGAAGTCATTGTGTCCCAGTGCCCTAGGCAGCATGGATTTGCAGCAGGTAGATCATGTCTGACAAATCTTAGATATTCCTTTAACTGGATGGCAAAGGAGCTACATTGGGTGCTGGTGTGGGTGCCGCCCCCTGTACCTCAATTTCAGCAAAAGTCCACATACGATCATACGATAGGCATTATGGTCTATCACGTTAGTCTGCTGGAATGCACAGCTAGCACCTTTATGTTGCAGCTGCCCCACCCCCCCTCACATTTACCTCCTCTAGCCCCCGGTCCCATGCTCACAAGGAGAAAGTGGACATGGGGTTATTATTCCAGTTGACCTTAAAATGTCAAAACAGAGTGCTAAGGCAGCTGGGAGGGCCAGTGTACCTGTTGTGGTGCATGGTCTGGTGAATTACCGGCAGAAGGTGGGATGTAGTGAATGCATTATGGAGGTCATACTGTACATCCAAGGTGGACACAGGTGCAAAGTTGCAGTGGTTGGAGGGATAGGACTTACTTTACATGGCCTATACTGGCATGATGGTCTGCTTCTATCCAGGAGGGGGACGAGGATCATAGGTGATACTTTAAATGCTTCATTGGCAAGCATGTAAACTAGCCAATGGGGAGGCACTGGAAAGGAGAAGTGAAATCCTAGAAATCCCAAAAAAAATCAGAGTAGTAAGTGAATTAAACACCAAGACAGAGATGTCAATAGGGAGAAGGGTTGGGGTAAATGGGGAAATTAACAAAGGCGATAATGACAGGGATGTGGCAAAAAAGGGCTAGGCCATCAGGAAATGGAGGGTAATGAGTACCAATGCCCGTAGTCTGGGCAACAAGCTCCCTGAACTGGTGGCCTGCATGAAAGAGGGATGCCTGCATATCGTAGCAGTCACAGAAACATGGTACACAGAGAACCATGACTGGGATGTTAACATACCAGGGTACACAACCTACAGGAGAGACAGGGAGGGGAGAAGAGGGGGAGAAGTAGCGCTCTGTGTAAGGGAAGGGATAAAAGCAACTGAACAAAGGAGTAAATAGGGAGGAGAGGATTCACTGTGTAGAGACTAGAAATAGCACCACAATCCGCACATTGGTTGTATACAGACCACAATGTCAGGTGGAGGGAATGGATATGGTAGAAATTTTTGTATTTTTTATTTTATTTATTACTAGGATTACAAATACCTAGGAACCAAGGGTTATTTTATAAAGGTTCCATGTAAGATACATAGAAGCTAGATAGTAGGCATTCTTAGGATGGCAGAGAAAGAGGAAATACTGTTGATGGGAGACCTGAATATGGCAGATGTTAACTGGAGCATGTTTGCTGCAGCCACATCCAAGAGCAGGGCCATTCTCGATGCCCTACAAGTGGCATGCCCCAGACAGCTAGTTTTGGCTACCCACACGTGAGGGAGCAATCTTAGACCTCATACTCTCAAATGGGGACAGTGAGAGGATCTCAGATCTAGAAGTGGGTAGCCATCTGCCAACAAGTGACCACCAAACAGTGTGGTTCATGATAAACTCAGCTAAAGAGGCAAGCCATACAAAAGTGAGGGTACTGGAATTCAGGAGGACTGACTTTGGCAAGATGGGAGAGTGCCTTAGAAAAGCACTAGCAAACATGCTAGAAGGAGGTGTGGAGCAACAATGGGGAAACATCAAAACTGCCATCACAGAGAAAACAATCCTTTGTGTGAAGCAAATAAACAAATCAAAACAAAAAAAAAAAGACAGTATGGTTCTCAAAAGAGGTGGCGTGGAAGGTCAGGGAGAAGAAGATAGCATTCCGGAAGTATAAGGAAACACAGAAGGAGCAGGACAGAGAGCTGTACCAGTTCATGCAGAAGGAAGAAGGGAGGGAAGTCAGAATAGCAAAGGCCCAAACTGAGGAAAAGATAGCCAACTTGGTTAAGAAGGGGGATAAAACCTTTTATAGGTACATCAGGTAGTGCAGAAAGACAAAGGGAGGGATAGTGAGGCTGAAGAGAATGGACGTGAGTGGGCAGATAAGTACAGTGAAAAATAAGGGATACTGAATTAATATTTCAGCTCAGTGTTTACAAAAGAGGAGGAGGGGAAAGTGCCGAAACTAATTAACAGAAGCACTCTGGATAGGGTGCTCTATCCCAGTCCTTTCACAGAAGAAAGGATTCTGCAAGACATGAAAATTACGTACCTACCGTAATTCTGATCTTTCTGTGTATCTTCACCATTCATCACAGATGGGGGTACTGGCCGGAGATCAGGACCCCGCGGGAGCTTTTTTTTTTTTTTTTTAGTGAAGTGAGCCGACAGGCATCGCGGCGCCTACCGAGGCCGCGATCGTGGCGCCAGGGCTGGCCGTTAATAGTGTTGACTCCGCCTGCCTACCAGTTCTGAGTCGCGGAGAGGTAAGAGGAAGGGATGGAGGGTGGGACAAGAGAGGTCAAGGGACGAAAAAGGAAAGAAAACTGAACTCAAGGGAGAAATAATGACTGAGAGGACAGCAAAGAAGAGATGAGACTAAAGGGATTGGGTAGGGGCCCCAACTCTGGAGCGGAAGAAGGAGGGTAGGGAGGAAAAATTTAGGAGAGAGTGAGAGGTAACAAGGTATCCAAGACCCTTGTCTGTCACCAGATTGTATAGGAACTGCAAGGAGTAGCAAAGCTCTCTGCCAGAATTCAAGGCACAGAATAACTGGCAAATACCCCAGAAGCAGAGTCGGCTATTCTGGAAGAAGAACAGGGTACAGGGATTTAATACTCTCTCAGGAAAGATGTTTGGTGAAAAAGAAAAAATTACTCACCTTAGTAATGTTGTTTCTTCTAATGGAGTCTTGCTATATTAGGACATATGCAGTGAGTCCCAACCTTGAACTGCTCCGAGGTGAAAGAGTTAACTTTCCATGCCAGGCATGGAACTTTGAAACACGAAGCTCGGTGAAAGCTCTGTCTGTTGTTCTTCAAACTCAAACTGTCAGATCTTTAAAGGCAAAACTCACCTAAGGTTCTGTGTGGAAGCTGTAAATCTACACTAATCAACTGGCTACTAAATATAGAACACATTTTTGGTCCCAAAACAGACTCAAGTCAGGGGATCCAAAAAATAAAAACACAACACCCAAACACCCCAAAAAGGAGGGGTGAAAAAGAAAACAAGGTGGGCATCTACTAAGTGCCAACACTGCAATGCCCACCCACATCCCAAAAGGAGAGGTTCTGAGAGGGGCAGGCAGGGGGGGAGGTCATAATATAGCAAGACTCTATTAGAAAAAACAACATTACTAAGGTGAGTAATTTTTTCTTCAAACAACATGAAGTCTTGCTATATTATGTCATATCTCTATACACAGCAGTACCTCCATGGAGGAAGGACAGAACCTACTTGGGAAATAGGGTCTGAAGCACAGCTGTACTAAACCGAAGCATCCTCCTAGCCTGGATGTCAGGGGTAATGCTTGGTAAAAGTGTGAACTGTTTTCCAGGTAGCTGCTTGACATATCTCTAAGATAAGGATGTCCCTATCAGCAGCCAGAGCGCAGCTGTACCTCTGGTAGAGTGAGTCCTCATGCCTGAGGAGGAACCTTGCAGCTTTTCATAGCAAAATTGGATACAGAGACAATCCACCTGGCAATGGATCTTTTGGTGGCAGGTTTCCCTTGCCAACCTCACCATAAGTGAGGAACAGTTGGAGGAGTCAAACCTGTGACCTTGGTACGTTCTATGTAGTAACTAAGGGCTCTTTTGACATCTAAACTGTGCAGTCTCCTCTGCAGAGGAGGAATGGAGTGATGAAGTACACAGGAGAACACAGATTGATTAAGGTGGAAGTCTGAAACCACTTAGGCAAGAACTTTCTGTTAGTCCTGGGGACCACCTTATCTCTATGAGAGGAGATAAATCAGGTTCCACTGACAATGCTTGTAATTCACTTATCGCCTGGCAAAAGTGATAGCTACAAAACACAGTTTTCCAAGTCAAGTACTTGAGCTCTGCTGAAGACAAGGGCTCAAAGGGGTTGCATAAGCTGGGCAATGCAAATATTAAGATCCCAGGCAGGGCAGGGCAGGGTCCATGAATGGAGGGTTGGTGTGAAGCAACCCCTTGAAAACAGAAGAATACAGGATGAGCTGAAAGAGAAGAGGTTTACCTGCTGATAAGAAAGCGAACACACTGCCAGGTGCACCTTCAGGGTAGCTGGTCTCAGACCCAAAGTATTCAAATGCACATATAATCCAGGACTGTGGGTAAGTCAGCAGATTCTGGGGAAAGTGCTTGCCAGAGCACCATATGGAAAACCTCTTCCATTTGGAATTATAAGTAGCCCTGGTGGAAGGCTTCCTAGAAGCCTTCAGGATATCAATACACCTTGGGAAAGGTGTAGGTCATCAAACTCTAACTCTTCAGAGCCAGGCCTTGAAGATTGAAAGATTTGAGGTTCGGGTGCCAAACTCTCCCTGAGCACAGGTTAACAGGTTGTGATTCCTGGGAAGACACAGGGAAGGTGGACTGTTAAGGACATAAGGAGTGGGTACCAGGGCTGTCTGGCCCACAGCTGGAGCAATCAGGATCATCTTGCAGCGTTGAGATCTGGTTTTGACTAGCACCTTGAACAGAAGAGGAAGGGGAAAAGCATAGAAACTTCCCTCCCAACTGAGAAGGAAGGCATCCAGAGGACTGAGCCCAACACTGGGGCCTGCAACAAAAAGGAAGTTGGTGATTGTCTGGGACTGCAAAAGATCTATCCATCTGGAAATACTACCTCCAGTACTAGGGATCCAATGACCATTAGTGATGGCCTGGGAAATCCTGTTGAGAGCATCTGCTAGGACATTGTCCTTGCCTGGGAGGTGAACTGCCATAAGGGAAGTGTTCAGGGAATAAGCCAGAGACCACAGCTTCATTGCTTTGGTGCACAAGGCCGTAGACTGAGTGCCTCCTTGCTTGTTGATGTACCACATTGTAGTGGTGTTGTCTGTTCTGACCTATACAACTTTGTTCTGAACAGATGTGGAAAAAACTTGAAGTGCTAGAAAAACTGCTCTGAGTTCCAACAGGTTGATGTACAGCAGAGATTCCTGGGGGACCACAATCCCTGGTAGTGAGGTCACCCATGTGAGCTCCCCCACCCAAGAGGATGCATCTGTAGTAAGGATTAAGGTGAGACTGAGAGATGAAGGGGACCTCCTGTCTCAGACTGCTCCGGTCCTGCCACCACTGAGGAGCTTGGATCAGGGTTCGAGTCACTGGGATCACAATTGGTTAGAGGGTCTCTCCATTGAGACCAAAGGCTCTCAAATGGAACTGGATGTCCCTCATCTGAAATCTTGCTCCCTGCACCACTGCTGTAGAAGTAGCCACATGCCCCAGAGCTGCAGAAAATGCCTTGCTGGTCGAGAGACCTGCAGGGTGAAGGAGAGCCAGAGAGACCAGGGTCCTTGCTCTTTCCAGAGGAAGGAAGGCTCTAGCCTCTTTTGTGTTCAGTTCTGCACCTATGAAGGTGAGAAGCTGGACAGGCTCTAGAACTGACTTTGGAAGATTGAGAAGGAAACCTAGAGATGTGAGCAGTTGCTGAGTTACCTGAAGGTGTAGTTTGACTTGGTCTGGAGACTGGCCTACTATGAGCCAGTCGTCCAGGTAAGGAAAGATGGCAATCTTTTGCCTTCTTAAGTGGGCAACTGCTACTGCCAGGCATTTTGTGAATACCCTCGGGGCAGAGGTGAGGCCGAAGGGCATTGCTCTGAACTGGTAATGGCCTGAGGGCAGTTCGAATCTGAGGTACTTTCGATGGGAGCTTCTGATAAGAACATGGAAGTAGGCATCCTTGAGGTCCAGGGACTAGCCAGTCCTGGCCTTAGAGATAAAATAATTCCCAGAGTCACCATTTTGAATTTGGTTTTAAAGGTGCTTGTTTAGGTATCTGAGATCAGGATGGGCCACCATTCTCCTGTCTTTTGAGGTAAGGAAGTACCTGGAGTACAACCCTTTGCCCTGGTGTAGGGGTGGAACCTTTCCACAGCTCTGAGAGCCAGGAGGTAGAAACTTCTGTTTCTAGGGCAAGTGCCTCTGATGGATTTGCAGGTGGAAAGGACCTGGTTCTCATCTTTGGAGAATTTTGAAGCTGAGAACCAGTCCCTGACACTACTCCAGGACCCACTTGTCTGATGTTAAAGACTTCCAGTCCTGGACAAAGTAAGTCCAGCCATCCCCACATGGCTAGTGGAGAATCGGCCCTAGCCACCCCATCAGGGTGCCTGCTTGGCAGGGGCTTTAGGCTGAGGGGTGAAGCAGGTCTGCTTGTGCCCCATCTGCCTCTCCCTCTAAAGAACCCCTCTGGGCATAAGCTGAAGAGGAGGCCTGGAATGCAGTAAAAGGCCTATGAAAAGGTCTGCCCTGCCCCTGAAGGCTGCCTTTGAGGTGGCCTGCCTTTCCTTAACCTGTGCACTCCTATAGGTGGTCCGATCTCATCCATTTTCTTCATGTAATTCTCTGTCTGCTCCCCAAACAGAAGAATTACCCACAACAGGAAAATCCATGGCCTTAGTCTGGGTATCCTGTGACAGGCTAGTACATCTGAGCCAAGCCATTCTGTGAAAGTGCCACAGATGTAGCCATGACTCTTGATGACACATCATTAGAGTCCACTCCAGCATGGAATTGCACCTTGGATGCCTCAATACCATCAGCAGCACCTGCTCCAGCTCCTCGGCAAGCTGGCCAGGGACCTGTTTGCCAGAGCCATAACAGTATCCCATCTGGATTTCTGATATCTAGCAACATAAGCCATATAATTAGCCTGTCTGAGTCCCAAGGATGCTGCCATGTAGTTTCTTTGCCATGGCATCAATCCTCCTGGAGTCCTTGTCGGGAGGGGGTGTGAAGCCAAGGGAATATTTGCCTTGTCACAAGCTGCAGCCTGCACTACCCCAACATGGCTGCATTGTTGTGTAAGGAACTCTGTATCAGAGCCTGACAGTGTGTACCTCTTGTCCATTCTTTTATCCACAGGAGGTATAGTGGTGAGAGTTTTTACAATTTTACTGTCTGTTTCCAAAAGATTTATGCAAAGGAATAGACAGTCCCTAGACTCTGGGATATCCATCATTTCTACATAGTCAGGCTCCTCTTGATCATCCACAGCTTCCTCCACAGGGAGCTGGAGGGTTCAACCACTTTTTATAAAACAAAAATGAGAGGGGACTCAAGAAAGCCTGGAGACACTCCTGAAGGTCTGTCTAGGGAGATGTCCGGTTCAATGGGCACATCAGACTTTAAATCACATTCACTCTCCTCATACTCCTCTTCCCCTCCTCCAGTTCATAAAATTCCTCAAATCATATTCTTGAACGGTGGAACGAACCGAACCGCGCGTTGCTACCTGATGGTGCCGGTTCGGTGGAACCAAGGAGGACTGGACAATTTTAATTCGCTTTGGCTATTTCTTCAGCGAGTTGGAGAAAGATTTGGCTCCACACCTGCTGATTTTCTAGTCCTTTGCTGGAACCGACTCCTCCGAGTCGGCTCTCCTTTGCTCGAGAAGTCTCACCCCTGGTCAGAGGCACTCCCTCTGGTTCGATTACAACGAACCGGGCTGTCCATCGGGTCAGCGGACTTCTTAGCCTCTCTTTCCTGAGCCTACCAACTCTCTTATCCAGGGTAGCTGCAGGAAAATCTTTGCAAATCTGGCAGTCTGCATTGAGGTGGTCAAACCCCAGACAATAAACACAGGTGGTGTGGGGTCAGCCTTGGCAAAGCTTCCCCAAACACTGCAGTGTTGAAACCCAGTGTGCCAGTTTTCTTTTGGGTTTCTCAGACATAGTACCAGCCTAACAAAACTTGCCCGTTTATGGCAATCCGCCAAGCAAGACCCTCTTATTGGTTCCCAACCGTGTCACAGGCCGTGGAAAAAAACGTAATGAAATCTGTTTTTTTTAGAACCGATAAGAACCGGGAACCACACTCTAAAAGACAGATTTAATTAATTTTACAACAACCTGATCGGTTCAAACCGAACCAATAATACCGTTTACAAGTTCCACACAGAAATAATGCAAAGCCTATCTAGTACTTACGGTACCACAGACAGAGCTTGAACCGACCGGTTGCGGTTTAAATTCGGTTAAAAAACCCGAAAACTTAATACTTTAACCGACAAAATGAACCGAGCAGAAGGAGAAATCTCCGGAGCGACTGTTCAGTGAGGCAGAGTAAAGAATCTGACAGTTTGAGTTTGAAGAACAACAGACAGAGCTTTCAACCGAGCTCGTGCTCAAAGTTCCATGCCTGGCATGGAAAGTTAACTCTTTCACCTCCGGAGCAGTTCGAAGGTTGGGACTCACTGCATATGTCATAATATAGCAAGACTTCATGTTGTTTGAAAGGTTTTTTTTTTGTAAAACAGTTGGATGGAAACCAGAAGGAGAACAGGAGGAGGGCAACCACCAACTCCCACCCCATCGAGGTGGAAACATGTAGTAGAGAAGGAGTGCTGCTCGAGCTGTACCCTTTGAAGGAGAATACCCCTGTGTGTCCCTACTTTTACCCCGCTCCAAAAGGGGAGAGCGCACAGAGGGAGGGGCCAGAGACTGAGGCCCCAGGGGATGTGGGTGGGTTGTGATGAATGGTCAGACACACAGAAAGATCAGAATTACAGTGGGTATGTAATTTTCATATCTTATCTGTGTCAATCTTCACCATTCATCACAGATAGGTGATGCAAGCCCCGAAGGGTTGTTTCTTACACCTAAGGGACAGGTGCCTTAGCCCTCAGTGGGTGCACACACAGAGGGAACCTTCCGGGCCTTGGGAGGCCCGAGGGGGAGAGAGAGGCAGGGTCCCCGGAGGAAAGCTGCCCCGACAAGCGCCGTCTCGCTCTACGGGAGAAAGGTAGGTTCCCTGGTGGGCAGAGCAAATCACCCTACGCCGGGCCAAGGGTGACAACCGGGAAAGACGTAGCCATGCCGATCTCCTGGTGCAGATCGCTGTCCCTACAACCTGGTAGCTACCTCGTTGGCGTCGTAAGATGCTCTCGCTTGGTGCCTTGCTAGCTCCAGGCCATGTGCAGAAGCGCGATGAAGCATCTGGTTTGCTCGAGTCAGGCAAAGAAGCTAGGATCTGACCTAGCATGGACCTAGAACCTGCTGTAGGCTGCATAATGGGCCTGGTGGCGGAAACAGAAAGAACAACTATGCCAGTAGAAGGTCCTCCTCCTCCAAAAATCAAAATCCGAGGTCTTGATCCGAAGTGCCGGTCACGGTGGAGGCGCAAGCCCATCAGGGTGTTCAGGTGTGTCAGCGGACTCCGGATGAGGCATAGAACCTGGAGACTCGAGGGGCGCAATACCTCTGGCTGAGGTCTCTAGGGGCAGGAACTCCGGAAGGGCCTCTGCCAGAAATGCAAGGGCCGCCTCCCGAAAGGGCAGGCCAGGCGGCACCACAAGGGTGGCCTCACCATAATCACCTAGAACAGGCATATGCACGCATGCAGGATTGCTAACAGAAGAGGGAGAAAGGTGCAAGTCCTCCAACATCCTCACGAGGAAGCGCTGATACTCAGAGAGATCAGCAGCCGGAGAGATGTGGACAGAGGTTCCTCTCCTCCAGAAGAGGGTGATGAGGAGCTGGAGGTCACCATATGTTCGAGGGTGGCTGCATGGGGAGGTTGAAAAACCTGGTTGTCCATAGCCTAAGCGTAGGCAGGGAACTGGGCAGCCACCGCTCTGAACTGCTCCCAGGTGGGAGGGCCGCTAGGACCAAGAATGCCTGGGCGCTGGAATAATGGCAGAGGATGAGGGTAGAGCCGAGAAAAGAAGTCACTGACCTCCGCCAGAGACTGGGGAGTGGACCACCAGAGCACCCAGGAGGTGCCCTG
The DNA here is from genome assembly GCA_016271365.2 of Neoceratodus forsteri. Taxonomy (NCBI): domain Eukaryota; kingdom Metazoa; phylum Chordata; order Ceratodontiformes; family Ceratodontidae; genus Neoceratodus; species Neoceratodus forsteri. Next base: position 60,249,983 of record CM028129.1, read on the forward strand.
GGAAGACTCCCACAGCTGACAGCTGTACGACCATGTTGGTACTGCCTTGGCTGCGCCCACAAGAATCCCCAGTGAGGCGGGCCGGGGCCGTAAAGTCCAGAAGACAGGTCCCCTGCCTCAAAGATGGGACTCCCTCAAGGAACCGGGGGAAGGGTGAAATCCACACTTGACTTTGTCCAGGACCAGTGGACCCCAGAGAAGACAGGCCTTGGACCCACCCTCGACCCCTCAGAGTCCGAGAGTCCTCCTCCTCGAGAGGCCAGCCTAGGTAGCTGGCATCTCTGGGCGGCCCCGAAGGGAGGCGAGGGAACAACACCCTCCCTCCTGTAGGCTTCTCAATGGGCCCCAAAGTTGGGGCTCAAGACACACCACTGGAGGGGTACCACCACCGAGGGGTCGATGAAACCTCCAAGGCCAGGCTGCAGAGCAATGGTGGCGCTCCACTGCCTGCTGGTCAGCACCATGACCCTAACCTCAGGGCCACCTGACTCTCCTCAGTAGGGGCTGGCTTGAGCTCGTCAATGAGACCATGGGGCGCCCTCTCCACAGACAACCCGAAGGTGTGACTGCCGTCTGACTCAAGCTCGACTCTGACTCTGAAGGGTGAGAGTCTGAAGCTCTAAGTGAAACAGCAGGAGTCTGGGCAGAACCAACTTTGCCAGAGGGCCCGGCAGCCAGAGCTGTGTCCGGGGCGGCACCCGTGCCCTCCGAAACCATGGTGGGACCTGCAGGAGGCACCAGGGCAGCAGGCCAAGGTCAGAGCCAGGGCCAGGCACGGAGCCGTCAAATCCACCAGCACCGGGCGGTACCAGGGACAGAGGCGTGCCGACAGCAACCCAGCAGCAACCTTGGTGCTGAAAATACCGCCAGGCCCACAGCACAGCGGCACCAAGGACTGGCGGCGCCCGGCAGCGGCCACGAGGGCAGACTCGGCCGAACACGGCACCGACCGGCCCTCGGTGCTCGGCGGCGGCACGAGGACATGGACGGTGCCAGGACAGCACCGACAGCGGAGCCGAAGGCCCCACGGCGCCGAAGCCACGCAGGCACGGGTGCCGTGCTCAACCTCGGTGCCGAGGCGGGCGCCAAGGTGAGAACATGGCAAAAGAGGATGCCAGATCTTGTCCCATGGCACGAGAGCAGTGTCGGCACCCGAGCGGTGTCAACAGGGCCGCAGGCGCTGGCCAGCACGGCAGGACCAGGCGCCCGCTGACAGCACCGACCAATGGCGCCGGGATGGCGCCGACCAGACTGCTTCAAGCCTGGGGCGACACCAGGGAAGCCTTCACTCCCGAAGAGGTGATTGCCGTGGCGGTGCCTCCCGCCCACTCCCGGGAGGAAGCGAGACGGGCCTCCTGCACCACGGGAGGAACCTCGGCAATGGCCAGGCTACAAGTAGCCGAGGCTCCCTCCTCCTCGGTCCGTATAGAACCAGGAGGGGACCCGGAGGAAGGGCCGAGAGAGCGCAGCTTGGCCCGACGAGTGCGAACCCTACCCCCGAAAGTCGGCGGAGCTCACCTCACTTTCAGCGCGCTGTTCGGGGGCGTGGCGGTCCGTGGAGGAGCAGGCGTCGCACGAATCCATGTCGTGAAGCGGGCCAAGACACTGAAGACACCGGTCGTGCTGGTCGGTGACAGAATACTTTCGGCCGCACGGGCACCGACGCATGGGGGGCCGACCCGTCTTTGAAGACTTTTTGCCCTCTGACCGAGACATGACCTACGGAGAAAAAAACACCACAAACAGACTCGACGTCGCAGAATTTCAAATAAAAGGAAAGATCTTACTGGCGACGTCGAGTGGAGGCAGAACCCAGAACCGGTAGATGACCAATGGACTGAACGTCGATTCTTTTCAAACAGGCTGAAGGCCTAAAATTGCAGAGAAGCTTCCCACGAGGCGACCTCGACGGCGGGAGACGAAGAACTGGTAGGCAGGCGGAGTCGACACAACCTAACGGCCAACCCTCGAGCGCCACGCAGTACGTCAGCCTCGAGGGCGCGCGCCGATGCTGTGTCGGTTCCGCCTACCCTTTTTAAAAAATAAAAAAAAAAAAGCTCCCGCGGGGTCCTGATCTCCGGCCAGTACCCCCATCTGTGATGAATGGTGAAGATTGACACAGATAAGATCTCCTAAAACTGAAGGTGGACAAAGAAATGGGGCCTGATGAAATTCATCCCAGAATTCTAAAACAATTAAGGGGAGAACTAGTGAAACCACTGCCCAACCTTTTGAAAAAATCATGATTTGATGGTGTGGTACCTGAGGACTGGAGGAAGGCAGATGTGATTCCCCCTTCACCAAAGTAGGACCAAGACAGAGGCAGGAAACTACAGACCTGTTAGTTTGACCTCTGTGGTAGGGAAAATGATGGAATCTCTTCTGAAGGAAAGAACTGTTGAGTACCTAGAGGCCAGTGGGGCACCGGATCCAAGGCAGCATGGGTTCACAGCGGGAAGGTCATGTCAGACGAATCAAATTGATTTCTTTGACTGGGTGACCAAAGTAGTAGACCAGGGAGGGGCTGTAGACATGGCCTACCTGACTTTAGAAAGGCATTTGACACAGTTCCACACAAAAAATTAATAGTCAAATTAACCAGCCTGGGAGTGGGTCCCTGGGTGGTTAGCCTGGGTAAAACATTGGCTGGACAACAGGACACAAAAGGTAATTGTAAATGGAGTACACTGTGAAGAAAGATGGGTTACTAGTGTGGTACCGCAGAGTTCAGTACTGGGTCCAGTCCTTTGTAATGTCTTTATAAGTGACATTGCAGAAGGACTTGAAGGAAAAGTATGCCTCTGTGCAGATGACACAAAGATGTGCAACAGGGTTGATACACAAGGAGGCGTGGAAAGGATGAGAAGGGACTTGGCAAGGTTGGAGGAATGGTCAGCAGTATGTCAACTTGGATTCAATGAAAAGAAGTGCAAAATAATGCACCTGGGAAATATGAAACCCAGGGAAGATTACACAATGGTGGGGGAGGTAGTAATAACAACAAAAATGCAAAGGGACCTGGGGGTAATCATATCAGATGACCTTAAGGTTAGCAAGCAATGTTAAAATGCAGTAAGGCATGCTGGGGGGATACTGGGATGCATAGGGAGAGGCATGACCAGCAGAAAACATGAAGTTGTTATCCCTCTGTACAGAGAGTTGGTGAGACCCCATCTGGACTACTGTGTCCAGTTCTGGAGACCATGTCTCTGCAAGGACGTAGACAGGGTCCTACAGGATTTGATTATTGTGGTCTGAGTTTTGGCAAGGGAGGTATTGTGGGCCGCAGCACCGATGGGTAGGCCAGAGTACACTACGGACAGGACGGAGGAGTTGCTGGCCAGTCAGATGGTGGTTTGGGGGAGGCAATCGCTATGTCAATAGAGAAGGCCAGTCCAAGAATTTATAGCAGAGGACAGGGTATTGATGTGGGTGTGTAAGGTAAGAGCCAAGTCGAAGGTGAAGCCCAAGTATTTGTAGGATGACACCTACTTGAGAGGGCGTGGATTACTGTGGAGAATGCAGAGGGGGGCATTTTTGGCTTTATTCGGTTGGTGAGAAAAGAGCATGGATTTGGTTTGCTTGAGGCTAATGAACAGCCAGTGGTCAATGAAGCACTTTTCGGCTTAGTTGAATGTATGCTGCAGGGATTCCTGTAGAGATGTATGGTCAGGGTGGGAGGAAAAGGGGACATCATCATCGGCATAGAGAAGCATATTGCCCGAGCAGGAGCTGGGAAGAATGTTGAGAGAAAGGCTAAACAGAACGGGTCCCAGGATGGAACCCTGTGGGACCCCAGAGCCAAAGGGCAGGGTGTTGGGCAGAGTGCCATTTACCTTCACATGCTTGGATCTAGTAGAGAGATAACTGGTAAACAAAGCAATGGGGCCATGGGAGAAGACAAGTTGGTGGAGGGACTCAAGAAGGAGTGGGTGACAGACAGTGTCAAAGGTCTTGGAGAGGTCAATGAACACTGCACCCACAACATGACCAGAGTCGAGAGCAGAGTGGAGGTTCTGGGAGAACTCCAGGAGGGCTGTAGTGGTGCTGTGTCCTGGGCGGAATCCATGTTGTTCCGGGCACAACAGATCGTATTTTGCTAGGTACTAGGAGAGCATCATGGCCACTAATTTTTCTAGTGCTTTGGAGAGTGGGGGGAAGAATGGTGAGGGGCCTGACATTGTTAGTGGAGGTTGTATCACCACTCAATGGACTTGGGTGATTTCTGCAATTTTCCAAGCACTTGTGAACTGGCCCAGACATAGGTGTCGGTTTAAGAGGTCGGTGAGATGCGCTAGTACAGTATCCAAGACTAATCTGCAGATCCTGGAGTCCAGCGGATCACAGCTGGGGTTGTTGCTAGCTATGGCTTTCTGAAGATGAGACCTAGCTGCAATGGGGGATATGGTGCACAAGTAGAAGGGGGGCGATCCAGGGTGGTGGGGTGGTGGAGACAGGGATAGGGTCGAATAAATAGTTGTGAAGGACAGAACTTAGATCTGAGAAAGCCATATTCAGGCACTCAGCTATGCATGGTGGATCCTTGGTGACGGTAACTTCTATGGAAATTTCTGATGGTGGGGGGGTGAGGCGGTTTTTTCCATTGAGCTCTTTCATATTGTCCCACAAGGCATGGTATGAGACCCAAGTGAATGCAAGGGTGGTTTGATAATATTCTCCCTTAGCCTACCTTATAGCCCAGGTGCACCTATTAAGTGCTTCATTATAGGCTTGGCTGTCAGCAAGTTTGCCTGTTGCGACAGCAATATTTATTTAGTTATTTATTTACAAGATTTTCCAGGAAAGCATACTGAGCTAAAAGCTCGATTCCAGATGCGACCTGTGGGTTGAGACCCATAAATACAATACATGGATATAGACGGAAAACATTTTTGGGAAGACAAGGCTTACATATATAACATTAGTCCAAAAATACAGACAGAGGTTCTCAAATACATTATACAGAATGACAGGGTCATAACATTACATATACTTTTATAGTAACAGCAAGCAGGAAACGCTAGAGTGACTAGTTATAACAGGTGCAGCTGGAAGAGAAATGGGCTCTAAGTAGAGGGTTGCGTAGGTGCGGGTTCTGTGCATGTCTTATGGAGGCCGGCAGAGCATTCCAGATCTGTGGGATTCGAAACTAAAAGCAGCCTGGCCTTTGGAAATGCGCATGAGCAGGACGTGTAGCAGTCTGGGATCTGTGTTCCTGAGGGAGTAAGCAGGAGGAGTTGTCTGGAGACGGTAGAGGCCAGATGGGGGAGGGTGGGACCAGAATTTGGCAGCAAACCTAACGCAGTTTGTTTGTCTATGATCGTGGAGTGACTGCAGGGTAGTGGAGCTGTATAGATTGCAATGGTGAGTGGATTGCGGACAATCTAGAATGAACCGGCAGAAAGAGTGGAACATGGTGTCTAGGCTGGCCAGAGCTGATGTGGGGGCAATGGAACAGACTATGTCTCCGTAGTCGAAAACAGGGAGAATCATTTTTTGAACAATATCGAGCCTAGTTTGTGTGGGGAGGTATTTTTTGTTGCGGAATAGGGTACCTAGCTTGGGGAGTAGTCTCTTGTGAAGTGAGTCGATATGAGAGGTGAAATCTAGGTGCTGGTCTAGCCAGACGCCTAGATATATAAAGGAAGTACAATTGTCCAGGGGGGTCCTGTCTAAGGTTTTGAAAGGGGGGCAGGGGGTTTGGCGGGAGAGTCTCTGTTGGGAACCGAAAGTTTGTGATACTGTTTTTTTCGGGTTTAGGAATAGTTGATTTATCCTCAGCCAGCACTGGATGGCATAGAAATCCTCCTGAAGTAGGGTTGCTGCGCTTTGCGCGGTAGGGCCGGAGGCATACAGGACAGTGTCATCCGCATACATTTGGATGGATGAGTGGGTACATGCTGATGGGAGGTCATTTAGAAAAATAGAAAAAAGTAGTGGGCCTAGGACCGATCCTTGTGGGACACCAGTAGTGACTGGCAGGGGGTTTGACGTGTGAGAGGCCAGTTTGACTATTTGCTTCCTGTCCGCTAGATAATCATGGAACCAACCAATGGCTGGCTCAGAGAGCCCCGCATTGGAGAGTTTTGAGAGAAGTAGGGAGTGAGAGACGGTATCAAAAGCCTTGGCTAGATCTATGTAAATGGCCAAAGTGACGTGACCTTTGTCCTTGCCAGTGGGAATGTCACCAGTGACACGTAACAGGGAGGTGGTAGTGGAGTGGGATTTACGGAAACCTGATTGGAACGGTGTGAAAAAGGAGGAGGCTTCCAGGTAGGGGGTGAGCTGGGACATGACTAGCCGTTCCTGTAATTTGGCCAGGATTGGGAGCAGGGAGATGGGTCTGTGGTTTTCTGGGGAGGAGGGGTCTCCACCTTTTGGCAGGGGTATGACTGTGGCCATTTTCCAGGCCATGGGTACCTTTCCCAGAGAGAAAGAGAGGTTAAAAAGGGCAGTGAGAGGGACAGCTATGGCTGGGGCAGATAGGAAGAGCATCTTTGCATCCAGGGACGTAGGGCACTTGCCTTTGTTTGGGTTTAGGGCCCGTAGTGAGCGTAGGACTTCGGCCTGGGTTACTGGGCGGAACGAGAAGGCAGGACTGCGAGGGCAGGCTTTGGGGGCATGAGCTGTGGGGGGGACTGGGGGATGGATTCAGGAGGGAGGATAGGGTTTGGCAGCACAACTGGAGAAATGTGTATTAAAGGCTTCCGCTATGCAGATGGGAGTCGGAGATGTGGGAGCCCTGGTCAAAATAGTGTAGGAGATGGGGGTGTAGTGGGGGAGGGGGAAGCAGGAATTTAAGTGTTTTCCAGAAATCAGTCGGGTGGTTTATGTTCTTATTAAATGCAGACAGAAAGTAAGTCTTCTTTGCTAGCCTGATGGAGTTTGTGCATGCATTTTGGAGTCTTCTATATGTGGAGTGGGTCTCCTGTGTTCCTGATTTCTTATAGTTTTTCCAGACACGGTCTCTGGTGTGGCAATTCCTGATTATATCGGCTGAGATCCAGGGGAGATGCGTGCCTCTAACTCTCTTTGTCCGTGGGGCGTGTTTGTCCCAGATTTTTAGGAAGCAGGTTTTGAAACCTACAAAAGCTGCATCAACGGAGGGAGACTCAGGTATGAAAGACCAGTTTACATGTCTTAAGTCAGATAAGAGAGATGCTAAGATCAGTGAGTTGAAAGACGTGGTGCACAGTGTCTTTGGAGGGGGGGGGCTGGGGGGCTGTGCACCTTTCTAATCAGAAAGATCATGTGGTGATGACTTATAGAATCAGGTAATATGCCCACTCTTAGGATCCTGTGGGGGTGAGAGATGAGTGCCCAATCTAGTTGAGAGTGGTTCAGTGTCTTGTGGTTTAGTCTTGTAGGATCCATAATGAGTTGTGTTAGGTTCAGAGCCTTTATTTTGGTCTTTAAATGGGCTTTATTGGTGCCTAGCCAGTTTGTGTTAAAATCACAGATGGCGTGTAGCTCGCCGCCAGCAGCTAGGGATTGAAGGGAGGTTAGGTGGGAGAGGATATCCACGGGGGGTGTGCTGGGGGGGGCAATATGAGCCTGCCACGTAGACTGGGGATGAACAGGGGAGAGATAGTTTGATGAGAATGGAGTTTATGCCTGCAGGGGTTGTAGGGATTTCCACTATAGAGAAATGGTGTTTGTTTACGATATACATTGCCATGTCACCTCCGTGCTTTTTGCCTGGCCGGTCATGTCTGAATATGGCAGAGATTATCTCTTTGTTTCAGTTTTTGTATAAGGGACGAGGTGATCCATGAAGCGTTCTGTTTTTTGGTACGTATTCTGGTCAGGGGCTTGAAAAGATCACATGCTTTGCCGAAGGCACTGGAGAAATAGGCTAGGGCAGAATTAATATCTGCTGCGGAGTAGGATTGGGGACCAGTCAAGCTGTGCTAGGTGCATGTTTAGCTTTCTGAGTCCCCTGGGGTGCAAGTGCCTGCGCAAGGTGACCTGGGACACTGGTTTCACCTGGCATCACCTGTTTGGTAGATGTAAAACCAATACATAGGCAGTCAAATGAACAGAATACATATTTTCACGCTGAGGTGTGCCCCACAGCTGTGTTGCCTCAAGAGATGGAAGTTTTCAAGTGCTGTATTTTACTGGCAGAAAAAATCACAAGTAATTAAGTAGTGGGACCATGGATAAGCTACCCGGGACTGCCTGATGAGCAGGTGTGCTTATCACCTTTTTAAGACAGCAAATTATCTACTAAGACAATCCTGGCAAGCTCAAAAGAGTAAATGTGACTTTTTTGCATCACATTGACAGTGTGAAGTACCAATCAATTGCTGGGTGAGTGGAATGCAGTTGCAAGTCTATTTTTGTCTGAGTGCAGATTAATTAAATTAAATTATGAGTGCAGAGCAATTACGGTGCTAATCACAGTGCATGCTGTTTTATGTGTTATAAGGGGATCAACCGAGTGAGGAGTTTGGATGACAATAAAGTAAAGCACTTGAATTCATGTCTGTGGAACAAACCAAGATCGATGTAATACTGAGTTATTCTCTGTTCCCAAAGTGTGATTGGTGATGTATTGGGATGCTAGGTGACGTCATATAAAATCTGTGTGGGCAACACAGAGTGCACCTGTTACCAGCTTGATGCATTATCACAGAATAGAGACTGTGTGAGCAACAGTGGGCATGGAAAATAACAGTATGTGTACCAAGTGGGTAGAGAATGACATAGGAGTTATAAGGCAGACAGGGACAAGGCGTCACTACGTAGCTTAGTGGTGGGCATCATAAGATGGGAATATGTGGGTAGTCTCATATTTACTACCAAAGAGAATCTGCAACCGCTGTTTTGTTTTCATTGCATGTCCGCATAGAAACAATACATTGGCAGACTGTCAGTTAGGATGGGATGCATAACAAGGAGGGCCATGACTCCAGCAGTGGAAAGATAGCAATCGGTGCTGTGACCTAGATAAGTAACTGAAAAAAAAAAAAGACAGATAATGCCTGCTACCAGTTATATCTCTGTATTTCACCAGGTAATGTTTTTTGGTGGGGTTATGGGTCGCACTGATGACCACCTAGTTAGCTTTGGGCTGTCCCCCTTAAAATGGCTACCAGCAGAAGCGTGTTAAAACCTATTTGCCTTCTTAGTAAATGCTTGGGTCAAAGAGGGGTGATTCCTAGGCCATCCTGGTGACATCCTCGTAGAAGTCAATGAAGGGAGGAACCACCGAGGGGCCTTAACGTGTTCTTCATCCTCAGATGAGTCCCCATGAATGATGGGAGACGCTAAGTAATCAGAGTCATCTTCATCCTCCTCATCTGGCTCACTGTCGACTGTCAGACCCAGCACTGGATCTGTGCCCAGGAGTATGTGGAGAACTGGGACCCTGCCGCACTGGGTCATGGGCGGATAGATCACTGGCAATCTGCTGAGGGGCTATTTGGGTTGGGACCTGAGGGGAGGGATTCTGCTTCTACATGAAATAGCCCCATGAAGTAAAGCAAGTGTTATAGTTCACCAGCAGAGGGTAGTTATAGACCAGTGGATAGGGGTTAGCCTGCACTGGGTAAGGCAAGGGCAGTTGCGGCACAAGAGGGACCATCATACAGTACCCCATGAGAGGCCCAGCAGGGACAGGCTGCGGTGCCATTGCCAGGCCCATGGACTACAGCAGAGGCAATATGGGTGCAGGTCCAGTGGGCGCAGGCTGAGGAAGACTAGGAGTGGAATCCACTGACACTGGGAGTGGAGAAAACAGAGTTAGAGGGGAACAGGACCTCCCTGGTGAAGGCTGATGCGTCACCGGGATTTGTGCTAAGTACCGCATGGCCCACCGAGTTTGCCCATTTCCATAACTAATGGGTTAGCTGGAGATCATAGGTAACCACGTTGGTGGGGGGGGGGGGCCTTCCACACAGGCAATCTGTGTGAGTGCACCAAGCAAATATTAACGTTGAACTGTGTTGTTCATTTGCGAAACAGGAATGCACTGTTGGACAGCCCAGTGCACTGCTGCATAAGCGGCACAGCTCGGTGCTTTAATTGGAATAGTAGTAAGTGCAGCCAGGTTCATGTCCCACCAGAGACAATTCCTTTTTTTCTCACCCTTGTTTGCATCAGATTGCAATTTGGCTGTCCCACGCATTCTATAATCTCATACCGTTTTTCAACTGACAACCTCCTCATAAAGCCTGTTTCATGCTGCATGCACCCTCATGGTTCAAAAAATAACTTTTCATGGCTTGCCTTTTCTCTCTCTTCATATGGCTTAGGTCTCAGACTTTGAAACACTTTGGTTGACCTAGGATGTGGTTCCTCCATCCAGTCCCTGTCCTTTCTGAGATGTGGGCTCCAGAACTACACATAATGACAGATGCAGTATCAACAATGGTCAGTACGGAGTCCGTTTTAAACCATTCACCCAAAACCTTCCCACCGGCCATCCTTCCGGAAAAGCCAGGAGCTTCGGATACATGATACCTGCACTAAAGGCAATGCTAGCTGAGGGGGCAGTGGATGTTGCAGCAGTCACTGAGACCAGGGACACCCAAGGGCAGGAGTTTGACCTAAATTTGGAGGGCAACAGTATGTTAAGAAAAGGTGGGGGAGGGGAAGGTTAATTTGGTTTAGTGCTGTTAGTCAGAAATGGCATTGGTATTGGCAGGGTAGAGGAGGTGGAGGGGAACGTGCAGGCTATTTGGGTCCACCAAGTGAGTCAAGGAGGTAAGAGAGTAGGGTGGAGGGGCATACAGACCACCTGCACTGGTGGTGGCTCTGGAAGAAATGTTGTACGAAATATCAAGGGACACTGTAGTTTTGGCAAGGGAAGGAAAGTGGTAATGCGGGAACTCAACATGCCGGGAACACACTGTGGGACTATGTTGTCACCAGTGGCCAGGGAGTAAAGGTTGCCTGATGTTTTCTGGATATGCATTCATGAATCAGAAGGTGGGTGAGCAAACTAGTGAGGCCAGGACACTGTAGGTGGTACTGACGGCCAGTGAGCAGATAAGGTGCCTAGAGTTGAGGTGCCCGTTGGCGGTGAGTGATCACGCCACTGTCTGGTTCTTTCTGGTCCCTGGGGGGGGGGAATAGCCAAACAAAGACGATATTACCCAAGGTTAGGGATGCAGACTTCCGGGAGATGGGAAGGATCCTTACAGATTGTTCAGACCAGATAAGGCCACATATATATGCTGATAGCGGGTGGAAGATCATTAGGAGTGGAATACAGGATCGTTACCAAACTCTGCACCAGGGGCAAGTGCTAGTTCGTGAAGGAGAGAAAACCATTTTGATGGACCTAGGTGGTTTATGAGGTGGTGAGTGACAAGAAGGGGGCCTATTGGCACTTCAAGCCATCAGGGAGTGGAAAGGAATCAAGGGGAGAGTATGAGCAAACATACAAGACATTCACCATGGTGGTGAGAGAAGGGAAAGCAAAAAAGGAGCAGTCTGTGACCAGGGGCAGTCCAAGGTGGGACAAGGTTTTCTTTAGACACATGGTTGAAAAAAGGAAAGCAAGGTGGCAGATCAGCAGGATCGGGATAGTGGATAGTCAGGCACAGGATGCGCTGGGATAGGCAGAGGTACTAAAGGAGTACTTTGCATCCGTTTTTACCAGGGTGGATGGAGGAGACAAAATTTTAGTCACAGAGGGTGAGAGGAACCTAGAGTTGATGTCAACATGAACAACTCCAATACCTGTTGGAGAGGAGCAGCAGCAAGGGCAAAGAGGATGCTGGGCTGCATCACTAGTGGGATTACCTCTTGAAAGGCGGAAGTGATGCCACCTCTCTACAACTGCTTGGTTGGGCCACACCACAAGTATTGTGCAGTTTTGGAGACCACATTTAAAGAGGGACATTACACTCCTAGTGAGAGAATGCAAAGGAGGGCAAACAAAATGATGTGTGGCCTGGGTGAAAGGACCCATGAGGAGAGGCCCATGGAGTTCGACATGTACACCGTGGAGGAGAGGAGGTACAGGGGGGGCGGTACATAATGGAGGTCTTAAATTTCATAAAAGTGACCAACAAGGTGTGCCCAGTGAAGGTGCTCTGAAGGAAGGTGAAGGAGGCAACGAGAGGGAATGGGTGTAAGCTGCAAGTGGACAGGCTCAGAGGATGGAGGAGGAGGTGTCATTTCACTGAGAGGGTGGTGGAGCCTCGTAGTGTGCTGCCCATGGAGCTGTCAAAGGAGTCTGTGGACTGTTGTAAGAGTGGATGGGCCTTGTACACAGGGATGGTAAATTTGACTTGGTCCAAAGCCAGTGTCACATATAAGACTGTGAACAGTATAACCCCCAAAAAATCCTAAACAACAAAAATCGCCCCTCAGTGTGGCTGATGAAAACCTAGTAGAGTTGCAAAGACCCGTCAGTGCATTTAGCTGTCAGAGTAGTAAGTTAGTACAATTGTCACATTGATTGTCAGTCATTTGGGTGTCTGAGCTGTGCACCCACCAGTCGATCAATTTTTTTAAATTTTTGAGTAGGGATGGGGGGGGGGTTATGGTCATGTCACTCTGCCGTCAAGGTTAGCTGTCCTGCAGTGGAACAGCTGGTGTGTAGTGGGGGCGGAGGGGGTTTTGGGATCAGGAAGTCTTGGTCCAGATGCAGGTCACCCTCATGACTCAATTTTTTCACTCGAGTGTAGTCGGTCTGTTGGGGGGGGGTGTAAAACATCCTGTCCTGGATTGCAATATTGAGATATACAGAGGGTTCTACCATATCTATATTTTCAGCATTCTTGTAGTCAGGCAATGCTATGCATCCCTTGCCTGACGTCCAATGATTACATTTTTTTATTTATTTTATTTATTAAATTCTCGGATTACAAATACCTTTAAGCAGAAACTGCTCGTTTACAAAGGTTCTACGTCAAAGGATGAGGGTCAACATACATACAGAGGTAGTAAACGAATGCACAATAAACAATAAGAGATAGAGGGCACCATAGGCAGTTAGTATTGCAGGCATGCGACCAGGAGAGGAAGTTGGCAGACTAATGGGCCACTGTCCAATGGTGGTGGAAAATGTCTTGTACCAGTGGAGATGTGAAGCAGGAAAGGAGTCACAAGGAAGGCCCAGTGCCAGAGGGAATGAGATTGGGAAAGGGCGGGCTGTGAGACATGAGTGAGCTGGGAGGTGTTTACAGAGATCTCTTTTCAATGAAACAGTCACATTGAGTGGTAGAGGTGAGGTAAAATTTGAGATTCCTTTTGAAGGGTCCAAGTGTAGTAAAGGAAAGTGCTTCTTTATTGAGGGAATTGAACCATTGAGCGGCTCTATAGATAAAGGACCACTGACCCATGGAGGTACGACATCTGGGAACCTGAAAGGTTAGAGATTGGGCATATCCAGGTGATGCACAATTAGAAATATGTATTTATTGTAAATGCTATTCTGGCCAAGGCTTGCTGAGCTGTAGTCTTATACAGAGTGTTTGGAAACAAAGGAAATACATTTAATGACAGTAGTCAGTGAGTTTCCAACTGTCAATGGCACTCATCATTGGACCGTTAGCACCAAATTGTTTGTGTTTTTCTGCTGTGGTTTTCCTTTGTCTCAGTGAAATGAGCACTCCGGGACAATAATGAGGTGCAGATTATCCAGTGATCAGACTAACCACATTGGTAATGCTCATGAATAGATTGACTTCACAGGTGCCCCATCAATGCATGGCCTCTAACTGTGAAATATAGTCCCAAGAGCCGTTCAGGACTGTGCTCCTGTATGCTAAGAACTTTGTGTAAACAGTAGACTGCTAAACAAAAGCAAAATACCCATTATAATCAATATGTTTGCAAATTACTTTTTTCCTAATGGGGAACATTTGATCTGCAATGAAATCCACAACTATTCAGGTATCAATACCCTGATTCTATGTAACACAGGAAAAGATATACATGTACAGGGGTATGTATCCACAGCAGACCATGAAATAGGCAGTATAGTGCAGTGGTTTAAAGCCATGAGCTGCAAACTGGGAGACCTGGGTTTGAATCCCACAGCCCCTACTTGCACATTGTGTGGCCATATGCAAGTCACTTAACTTCGCTGAGCTCCCTGGTTGCACCTGTAAATATCTGAACCTCTCAGGAACTTTAAGCAGACGCACTCTTCTGGTCATTCGACTAGACTGCACATAGAAACATAGATTTTGACAGCAGATAAGGACCGCCTGGCCCACCCAGTCTGCCCATTTCCCTACCTAATGGACAGGGCCGGCTTTAGGGTTTTGGGGGCCCTCAGCAGAATTAGTGAAGTCATGGGGCCTCTCTACTTGGCCCACCTTTAGCCCATGTGTTTTACTGTAGCTCATAAGTGCAGGATTTTATTTGTGGTGATACTATATGAGCAGGAAAAATGGGCAGATTAGGTGGGTCAAGCAGTAGTTATCTGCCGGCAAATTTAATATTTCTTTGTTTCTATGTATAGCTTTAGTATAACCAGTAGTATTTCAAAAAAAAATTTAGGAGGACACAGCAGTGTCAGTTCTTTTGGCTATGCTTCCCATCCCATCCATTGCTGCCTATCCACCTCCTATTGACCGGATCAAAGCTTGTTGAGGTTTTTCATGACATAACCAGAAGGATCTGCACAGTCCTTTACTGATGTTTTAAAAATATATTAAGATAAAAAAATGTTTAAAAATGAATAAGGTAAACTTCTCTGATTGGGGGGCCCCCATGAGCAGGGGCTCCCAGCAACCGCAGGGTTCGCTGGTGCCTAAAACTGGCTATGCTAATGGATAAGCTGCAGATCCTAGTTAACCAGCAGCCTACTTCTTCCTACCCCCACCCCCTAGAATTGCCTTATGACTGTCCCATGCATGCTTGAATTCCACCACTGTTTTTGACTCCACAACCTCCTCCGGAAGGCCGTTCCATGCATCCACTACCCTCTCTGTGAAAAAATACTTCCTTAAATTTCCTCTGAGCCACCCCTTCTATCTTCAAATTGTGCCCCCTTGTTCTTGCACACCTCTTTTTTTGAAAGATGCTACCCTCTTGGACTTTGTTGATTCCCTTGAGGTACTTGAAAGTTTCTATCATGTCCCCCCTCTCCCTCCTTTCCTCGAGGCGATACATATTCAGCTCCTTAAGTCTCTCTTCATATGTCTTCCGGTGCAGACCCTGCACCATTTTAGTTGCCCTCCTCTGGACAGCCTCCATCCTGTCTATGTCTTTGTGGAGACTGGGTCTCCAGAACTGCACCAGTACTCCAGATGGGGTTTCACCAACTGTTTGTACAGAGGGATAATAACTTCCTGTTTTCTACTGGTGATGCCTCTCCCTATGCATCCCAGTATCCCCCCAGCCCTCCTTGCTGCCCTCTCACATTGCTTGCCCACCTTTAGGTCATCTGATATGACTACCCCCAGGTCCCTTTCCATTTTTGTTCTTGTTAGTATCTCACCTCCCATTGTGTACTCTTCCATGGGTTTTTGTTTCCCAGGTGCACTACCTTTTACTTCTTAGCATTGAATCTAAGCTGCCATACATTTGACCATTCCTCAAACCTTGCCAAGTCCCTTCTCATCCTTTTCAGCCCACCTTGTGCATCAACTCTGTTGCAGATCTTTGTGTCATCTGCAAAGAGACATACTTTTCCTTCCAGTCCCTCTGCAATGTCACTTATAGAGACATTGAAGAGGACCAGTCCTAATACTGAACCCTGTGGTACCCCACTAGTAACCCCCTTTCTTCAGAGTGGACTCCATTTACTATTACTCTCTGTGTCCTATTCTGCAGCCAATTCTTTACCCAGGCTGTCATCTTGGGACTCACTCCCAGGCTGGCTAACTTGTATATTAATCTTTTGTGTGGGACAGTGTCAAATGCCTTGCTAAAGTCTAGGTAGGCCATGTCCACAGCCCCTCCCTGATCTACTACTTTGATCACCCCATCAAAAAAATCTATCAGATTTGTCTGGCATGACTTTCCCGCTGTGAATCCATGCTGCCTTGGGTCCTGAGCCCCTCTGGCTTCTAGATACTCAAAAATTCTTTCCTTCAGAGGTGATTCCATCATTTTCCCTACCACTGAGGTTAAACTAACAGCTCTGTAGTTTCCTGCTTCTGCCTTGCTCCCACTTTTGTGAAGGGGAATCACATCTACCCTTCTCCAGTCCTCAGGTACCACCCCATCCTCCCATGATTTGTTAAAGAGGGTAGTCAGTGGTGTCACTAGTTCTACCCTTAGTTCTTTTAAGCAATAAGGCATGACCAGGGGTTAGATTAACAGTCTGTTAATCACCCCTAGGGGTGCCATATTGCTCCTAGGGGGTGATTAACTGACTGTTAATCTAACTCCTGGGAGTGCCTTATTGCTATTATAAAAAATTATTCCAAAAGAAATGTGTTAAAAGTATACTTTTTGAATGTTTTCCTCATTTAGAGGAAGATTTTTAATAAAATAGTTCTTCCACCAACAGTTTAAGAATGCTGGTTCAAAATCAGAATGCATCATTCCACACATTCAGTAGTGCAAGAGGATGGAATGCTGACAGGAAGAATCCATGTGCCATGGTGATCAGGCTGTACATGACAGTATAACATGGATTAATGTAAGGCTGTTGGAATCCTAACAGCCAATCAGATTGCAGAATTTCTGAGAGCCTTTTTATAATTAGAATTCTGGGATGAATCCCATCAGGCCCCATTGCTTTGTCCACCTTCAGTTTTAAGAGTTTTTTCAGAACCCTTTCTTCTGTAAATGGGCTGGTATCAACTTCTGTATCCAGAGTGTTTCTACTGTTTGTTTTAGGTACCTCCCCCACTTCCTTTGTAAATACTGAGCAAAAATAGTTGTTTAGTATCTCTGCCTTTTCACAGTCACCCTCTGCCACCCTCCTCCCTTTATTAAGCCTCACTAACCTCCCTTGGTCTTCCTCTGCCCTGATGTACCTATAAAGGTTTTATCCTCTTAACTGAGTTGGCTATCTTTTCCATGGTTAGCCTTTTGCTGTTCTGACTGCCTTTCCAGCTTCCTTTTGTTTTAACTGATATAGTTCTCTGTCCTGCTCCTTCTGTGATTCCTTGTACTTCCTGAATGGTTTCTTTTCTCTTGAACCCTCACTGCCACTTCCTTTGAGAACCACAGTGGTTTCATATAGTTTCGTTTGTTTATTTGCTTCACACAAAGGCTTGTTCCTCTGTGAAGGCAGTTTTATTATTCCCCACTGTTCTTCCACCCCTCCTTCCTGCCCATTTGCTAGTGCATTCCTTAGGCACTCACCCATTTTGGCAAAGTCAGCCCTCCTAAAGTCCAATACTTTTACCTTTGAATGGCTTGACTCTATTGATGTGTTTATTGTGAACCATGCTGTTCAATGGTCGCTAGTTCCTAGATGGCTACCCACTTCTACATCTGTGATCCTCTCTTCATCTCCATTTGAGAGAATCAGGTCTAAGATTGCTCCCTCTCGAGTGGGCTCCAATACTAGTTGTCTAAGGCATGCCCCCTGTAGGGCATCTAGAATAACCCCACTCTTTGAAGTGGCTGCTGCAACTGCACTCCAGTTAACATCTGGCATATTCAGATCACCCATCAGCAATATCTCCCCTTTGTCTGCCATTCTAAGTATTTTTCCTATCATTTCCTTGTCCATTTCCTCCCCTGAGAAGAGGTCTGTCTAACCCTTCTGGGATTGTGGTGCCATTGCCAGTCTCAAATTTACCACAGTGCTTCTTCTCCTGTTTTCCTTTTGTTCTGTTGCCTTGATTCCTTCCCTTATGTAAAGAGCTACTCCTCCTCTCTTTACCCTCCCTGTCCCTCCTGTAGATAGTGTGTCCTGATATGTTTATGTCCCAGTCATGGTTTTGTGTGTACCACGTTTCTGTGACTGCCGATATCCAGATGTTCCTCCTCCATCAAGGCCACTAATTCAGGAAGCTTGTTACTCAGACTATGGGCATTGGTACTCATTGCTCTCCATTTTTGATGGCTTTACCTTCTTTTGCAGCATCCCCACTGACCTTTCTACAGCTGTCTCTCATTTAGTACCCTGTTTTGTAGGAGAGGCTGGGATTTTCTGCTGCTTATCAGTGCCTCCCCCTTAACTAGTTTAAAAGCTTGCCAATGAAGCATTTAAACCGATTGCTCAAAAGACTTGTTCCCTTCCTGGACAGATGCAGACCATCCTGCCAGTATAGGCTGGTGTCCCTCCAGGTAGAACCCCAGTACCCAATGAAGCCAAACCCCTGTGCTCCACACCATTTTTTTCAACCATTCATTAAACTGCATGGTTCAAAGTACCCTCGCCTCACTCATGCCACTGACAGGCAGCACCTCAGAGAAGGATACTGTGTGTGCTACTTGTCTTAGGCCCCTTCCCAATTCTACAAAGTCCTTCTGCACTGCTCTAATCTCATGATTAGCAAAGTCATTTGTCCCTGGGTGGACAATGACGTCCAGCTCAGACTCCCGAGCAGCTGTTCTTATGATCCTGAGGATGTGCTTCCTGTCCCTCCAAGCCATGGCACCAGGCAGGCACCTTACTTCAGTTTCCCTGCTCCCCGAGTTCTATCCCTCAAATTGGGTCCCCTACCAGGGCTGCTTCCTTTCCTTGTGGTGTTCTCTGCCTCCTTCCTGTGGGCCTCCCTTGTGACAGTTGTCCTCAGCCTCCTTAGTCTCCTCTGTGGGTGCATCCATAGGGGAGCTATGCTCCCCCAGAATGGTGTATGGATTGTGGTGTGGAACAACTGACTGGGTGTGCCTCTGTTCCACCATCCTCACCCTCCCTGAGCCCACTGTGGCCCAACTGTTGTGCTTTCTTCGCAATCTCTGAGGTAGTGGTGGTGCTCTGGTGCTCCCTGGATGGGGGAGGTTCCCTTCCTACCATCCATTGTGGCCTGGGGGAAGGTTCCCTTACTACTGTCCAGTGTGGCCTGAAGACGGGCAACTTTCTCCCTCAGGGCAGAGAGTTGCCTGCAAATAGGGCAGCCTCTCAGCCTCCAGAAAGACTCCCGGAAGACTGCTGCCCCACAGCCATTACATTGCACTACTCCCCACATTTTTTTTGTGTGTGTGTGTGTGTGTGTGTGTGTGTGTGTGATTAGTTTGTTATATAGAAATATATATATATATATATATATATATATATATATATATATATATATATTATACAATGTGTATGCTTATATTGTCAGTGCAGTGTGCTAGAGAGGATATGACAGTGATATGCACCCTACACTCTTGAGGAAATGATGTCAGAACCCCAGGTATAAAGGAACTATTTCCAGGGGTGGGTGGGGTGAGGGTGAGAAGGGGTTGGGCCTAAACTGTGCCCTCACAAAACAATCAGCTAAAAGCTCTGACCCACCGCTGCAATGAGTGCCTTCCTGTCAGCAAGATGCCTTACACAACAATTTGACAGAGAAAATACCCTGCTAATCAAACAGAGAAAAATCCACACATCCAAGTCAGACATAGGTAAACCTCCCCAGCCCCAAAACAGGCCTGGTGGTTCGTGCTCTGAAAGCTGTCAGCCCCAAAATAAGTCAGCTGTGCTTTAAACTCTTCCTGCACTGAAAATCTTAAGAATTGTAACAAACAAATGTAAACCTAGATCCACCTCCCTCTGTTGCTTGAAAGACTGTCTTTTCCTGTTTCATACTGCAGGTTTTGCTATGACAACTCCTTAACCACAGTAACTTATTTAAAAATAGTTTAACTATCACAAACTCCTACGCACTAGTAAATTATTTAAAAATAGTTTCTGTCCCAAAATCCTAGTAGTCAATCCAGCTACCCCCAAGGGACAAACAAAATGCAGTATTCAAACACTTGTGAAGTTACTTCCAAGATAAGCAGTTTGCAAGCTCCTTTTTCAACTCTTCAGCCTCCTGTAATTTATTTAAAAATAGTTTAACTGTCAGAAAATCCTAGTAGACAATCTAGCTACCTCCAAGGATCTACCCAAATGAAGTATTTAAAGCCTTCTGAAGTTACTAACAAGATAAACAGAGTTTTCAAGCCCCTTCTTGGTTAAACACTAAATAAATATGTGAATAAAAAGCAATTACCAAGGGTAGTTAGTTTCACCTCCCACAGAATTAAGCAAAAGTGCACGTTTGTTGCAGATATCAAGTGCAATGTAGAATTTGTCACACAGCTCACAGCTGAATAAAGAAGTAGTGTCCTTCCAGGTCAAGAAAATGTGCTTTGTGTGCCTAAAAATTGCAGTCTCCAGTAACTTATAGTACTCTGATCTAGTCTGGATATCTCCACCCAGGGCAATTTGTTGACAATGGTTATGATGCAGCCCTTCCTGTTCAAATATAACACTTTGTGGTCTGAAAACAATGTCTTGCACCTAAGGCTGTCTGTGTTTCAATTCACACTGCAGGTTTTGCTATGACAACTCCTTAACCACAGTAACTTATTTAAAAATACTTTAACTATCACAAACTCCTGTGCACCAGTAAATTATTTAAAAATAGTTTCTGTCCCAAAATCCTAGTAGTCAATCCAGCTACCCTCAAGGGACAACCAAAATGCAGTATTCAAACACTTGTGAAGTTACTTCCAAGATAAGCAGATTACTGGGTACAGCCTCAGGACTTTCTGGCAAAGAGTCATTGAAAATAACAGGTTCCAGCTCAGGTTGCTCATTCTCTTGACAGGTGTCCTGTTCCTGGCTGTTGTCCCTGGATTCCACTGTTTGTGACAATACGGATTCAGTTGACTTTTCTGCCTGTTGCTCTTCAGCCTCCAAAGTAACTGTTCGGTCTCTCCTCAGGTGTTTCCTGTTCCTGCGGTATCGCTGTCCTGCAGGTGTAATCACACTATAGGATCCTGGCTCATCACAGATTCTTTCCACTGTAGCACGTTGGCACCCACTATAAGTCTCTATGCATACCCTTTCCCCTTCCCCTTCCCTGAATGGAGTAAGTGGAGTTGCATTCCTGTTGTAATACTGTTTCTGTCTTTTCTGTAGTCTTTTCAGACATTTATGTGCATCCTTTGGTATTTCAGGTCACAGTACCCTTGCACTTGCTAGTAATGTTGTTGTAACCCCTAGGTGGTGCTATCCCAAGGGTTATTACCCCTGCCTGTTTGACTACGGACAGGTTGAGGGGCCTAGGTCCTATGGCGGGTGCCTCCACCCAGAAGTCTGGATTTGTAGTGGTTAGACTAGCTTGTTCACAGCCCTCTGGGACACTGAGACCCCCTTTTATTCCCTCTAGTGGCTCACACAGTACACCGGAGTTACAGCCCCAATACCCCATGTATACACACTGTTCACTCATATAGATACCACTTACCCTCAAGACTGATTCTGCAGCACGTCTCTGAGGACCCCCTGTAAAATAAGGTTAAACAACATACATAGCAAAACACAATACTGTTTCCATAAGTACCAACACCACAGACAGTATATAATATAACAACAACAAATCTGATTGATTTAGGGGGCAGTAACACGTGAGGGGGATAATCAGGTTAATTGGTGGCATTAAATCACAGTACTGTGTACACATACAGGGTCTGAAATGTCACATTCTGGGTACCCAGGTTGGGGGGGGCTAGCCAGATCCGTTGCCCAGGGTTGGCCGGCAGGTACAGATGGATAGGGCCCTGTAGAGGAAAAGAAAAAATTACTCACCTTAGTAATGTTATTTCTTCTAATGGAGTCTTGCTATATTATGACAATTGCAGTATGACCGCAGGTTAGAACTGCTCCAGAGGTGAAATAGTTAACTTCCATACAAGGCATGGAATCTTGAGCGTGAGCTCGGTTAAGGAAGCTCTGTCTGCTTACTTTCAAACCGAAACCGTCAGATCTTTACGAGCTAAAACTCACTAATGTTCTGTGTGGAAGCTGTAAACCTACACTAGCCAACTGGCTACTACCCTAACAAACATACTTGGTCTTGAAAAAAGACTCAAGTCAAAGACCCAATAATGAAATAAAACACACTCACCATAGGGAGGGTAAAACAAAACAACAAAGTGGCAAGAAAAACAGAGTGCCAACACTGTGATGTCCACCCACAGCGCAAAAACTAGGTTCTGAGAGGGGCAGGCAGGAAGGGAGGTCATAATATAGCAAGACTCCATTAGAAGAAACAACATTACTAAGGTGAGTAATTTTTTCTTCAAACAACATGAAGTCTTGCTATATTATGACAATTGCAGATTACACAGCAGTACCCCCACGGAGGAGGGACAGAACCTACTTAGGGAATAGGCTCTGAAGGACAGCTGTACCAAACTGAGCATCACTCCTAGCTTGAATGTCCGGGGGATAATGCTTGGTAAAAGTGTGAACTGTTTTCCAGGTAGCTGCTTGACATATCTCTAGAAAGGGGATGTCTCTGGCAGCAGCCAGAGAAGCAGCTGTACCTCTGGTAGAGTGAGCCCTCAGGCCTGAGGGAGGAATCTTACCCAACTTTTCATAACAGAATTGGATATAAGAGACAATCCACCTGGCAATGGATCATTTAGTGGCAGGTTTCCCCTTTCCAACTTCACCATAAGTGAGGAACAGTTGGAGGGAGTCAAACCTGTGACCCTTGGTACGCTCTATGTAGTAGCTAAGGGCCCTCTTCACATCTAAGCTGTGCAGCCTCCTCTCACCAGAGGAAGAATGGTCAGTGAAGTAAACAGGGAGAGAAATAGATTGATCAAGGTGGAAATCTGAAACCACCTTAGGCAGGAACTTTCTATTAGTCCGAAGGATTACCTTATCTCTGTGAAAGGAGATAAAGTCTGGCTCCACTGACAATGCTTGTAATTCACTTATGCATCTGGCAGAGGTGATAGCTACCAAAAACACAGTTTTCCAAGTCAGGAACTTAAGCTCAGCTGAAGACAGGGGCTCGAAAGGAGGTTGCATGAGCTGAGCAATGCAAACATTGAGATCCCAGGCAGGGGCAGGGTCCCTGAATGGAGGGTTAGTGTGAAGCAAACCCTTAAAAAACTTGGCAAATACAGGGTGAGATGAAAGAGGTGAGAGTTTACCTGCTGAAAGAAAAGCAGAGACAGCTGCCAAATGTACTTTCAGGGTAGCTGGTCTCAGCCCTAAAGTGTTTAGATGGACCATATAATCTAGAACTGTGGGTAAGTCAGCAGTGTCTGGGGAAATATTCTTTTCCGAGCACCATATGGAAAATCTTTTCCATTTGGAGTTATAAGTAGCCCTGGTAGAAGGATTTCTAGAAGCCTTGAGTATATGGAGAAAGTGACAAAGGCAAGAAGGACAGGGATGGGGCAAAAGGGGGTAAGGCCATCAGGAAATGGAGGGTAATGAGTACCAATGCCCGTAGTCTGGGCAACAAGCTCCCTGAGTTGGTGGCCTTAATGGAAGAGGGATGCCTGGATATCGTAGCAGTCACAGAAACATGGTACACAGAGAACCATGACTGGGATGTTAACATACCAGGGTACATAACCTACAGAAGAGACAGGCAGGGAGAAGAGGGAGGAGTAGCCTCTATGTAAAGGAAGGGATAAAAGCAACTGAACAAAAGAGTAAACAGGGAGGAGAGGAGGCACTGTGGGTCACCTTGGAGACTGGAAAGGGCACCACAATCTGCACAGGGGTTATGTACAGACCCCCATGTCAGGGGGAAGGAATGGACAAGGATATGATGGAAGGCATTCTTAGAATGGCAGAGAAAGGGGAGATACTGTTGATGGGAGACCTGAATATGCCAGATGTTAACTGGAGCACATTTGCTGCAGCCACATCCAAGAGCAGGGCCATTCTTGATGCCCTACAGGTGGCAGGCATTAGACAGCTAGTTTTGGAACCCACTCATGAGGAAGCAATCTTAGACCTCGTACTCTCAAGCAGGGGCAGTGAGAGGATCTCAGATCTAGAAGTGAGTTGCCATCTGGGGACAAGTGACCATCAAACAGTGTGGTTCACGTTAAACTCAGCCACAGAGTCAAGCCAACAAAAGTGAGGGTACTGGACTTTAGGGAGGGCTGACTTTGGCAAGATGGAGAGTGCCTCAGAAAAGCACTAGCAAACAGGCTAGAAGGAGGTGTGGAGCAACAATGGGGAATTATCAAAACTGCCATCACAGATGCAACAAGCCTTGTGTGAAGCAAATAAACAAATCAAAATGAATGAAAAGCCACTATGGTTCTCAAGAGAGGTGGCTGTGAAAGTCAGGAAGAAAAGATAGCATTCCGGAAGTATAAGGAAACACAGAAGGAGCAGGACAGAGAGCTGTACCAGTTAAGGCAGAAAGAAGCAGGGAGGGAAGTCAGAATAGCAAAGGCCCAAACTGAGGAAAAGATAGCCAACCCAGTTAAGAAGGGGGATAAAACCTTTTATAGGTACATCAGCGAGCGTAGAAAGACAAAGGGAGGGATAGTGAGGCTGAATAGAATGAACGGTGGGTGGGCAGAGGGGGACAGTGAAAAAGCAGGAATACTGAATGAATATTTCTGCTCAGTATTCACAAAAGAGGAGGGGGAAGTGCCTAATCCAATTAACAGAAGCACTCTTGATAGGGGGGTCGATCCCAGTCCTTTCACAGAAGAAAGGGTTCTGCAAGAACTAAAACTGAAGGTGGACAAAGCAATGGGTCCTGATGGAATTCACCCCAGAATTCTAAAAGAATTAAGGAAGGAACTAGTGAAACCACTGGCTACTCTTTTTAATAAATCATGGGAGGATGGTGTGGTACCCGAGGACTGGAGGAAGGTGGATGTGATTCCCTCACAAAAGTGGGACCAAAACAGAGGCAGGAAACTACAGACCTGTCAGTCTGACCTCTGTGGTAGGAAAGTGATGGAGTCACTTGAAGGAAAGAATAGTTGAGTACCTAGAGGTCAGTGGAGCACAGGATCCAAGGCAACATGGGTTCACAGCGGAAGGTCATGTCAGACTAATCTAATAGATTTCTTTGACTGGGTGACCAAAGTAGTAGACCAGGGAGGGGCTGTGGACATGGCCTACCCTAGACTTTAGAAAGGCATTTGACACAGTCCCACACAAAAGATTGATAGTCAAATTAACCAGCCTGGGAGTGGGTCCCAAGGTGGTAGCCTGGGTAAAACATTGGCTGGACAACAGGACACAGAAGGTAATTGTAAATGGAGACCACTCTGAAGAAAGGGCAGTTACTAGTGGGGTACCGCAGGGTTCAGTATTGGGTCCAGTCCTTTTTAATGTCTTCATCAGTGACATTGCAGAGGGACTGGAAGGAAAAGTATGCCTTTTTGCAGATGACACAAAGATCTGCACAGGGTTGATACACAAGGAGGCATGGAAAGGATGAAAAGGGACTTGGCAAGGTTGGAGGAATGGCAGATGTATGGCAGCTAGGATTCAATGCAAAAAGTGCAAAATAATGCACCTGGGAAACAAGAACCCAGGGAAGAATACACAATGGGTGGGAGGTAGTAACAACAACAAAACAGGAAAGGGACCTGGGGTAATCATATCAGATGACCTTAGGTTAGCAAGCAATGTGAGAAGGCAGTAGGGAGGGCCGGGGGTATACTGGGATGTTTGGGAGGCATCAGCAGCAGAAAACAGGAAGTTGTTATCCCTCTGTACAGACAGTTGGTGAGACCCCATCTGAATACTGTGTCCAGTTCTGGAGACCCCATCTCCACAAGGACATAGACAGGACAGAGGCAGTCCAGAGGAGGGCAACTAAAATGGTGCAGGGTCTGCAAGAGAAGCCGTGTGAGGAGAGACTAAAGGAGCTTAATATGTATACCCTTGAGGAAAGAAGGGAGAGGGGGACATGATAGAAACTTCAAGTACCTCAAGGGAATCAACAAAGTCCAAGAAGGTAGCATCTTTCAGAAAGAGACTTGCAAGAACAAGGGACACAATTTAAAGATAGAAGAGGCGTCTAGGGCAAGTGAGGAAGTATTATTTCGCAGAGAGGGTAGTGGATGCATGGAACAGCCTTCCTGAGGAAGTTGTGGGGTCTAAAACTGTGGGAGAATTCAAGAATGCATGGGACAGACATAAGGCAATTCTTGTGGGGGGCAGGAAGATAAAGGCTATTGGTTAACTAGGATCTGCGGCCTATCCTGTAGGTAGGGAAATTGGCAGACTAGATGGGCCTAGCGGTCCTTATCTGCCGTCAAAGTCTATGTTTCTATGTTTCTATGTTTCTATATCCATTACACCTTGAGAGAGGTGTAGGCCAGCAAACTCTAGCTCTTCAGAACCAGGCCTTGAGATTGAGAGACTTGAGATTCGGGTACCAAACCCTTCCCTGTGCACATATTAAAAGATTGTGATTCTTGGGAAGGCACAGGGGAGGATGGACTGCTAAGGACAGGAGGAGAGGATAACAGGGTTGCCTGGTCCAGTCCGGGGCAATCAGAATGACCCTGCAGGATTGGGCTCTGATTTTGACTAGCACTTTGAACAGAAGAGGGAAGGGAGGGAAGGCATAGAGAAACTTCCCTTCCCAGCTGAGGGCTAAGGCGTCCAGAGGGACTGAGCCCAAGACTGGAGGTCTGCAGCAAAAGAGAGGAAGTTGATGATTGTCTGGGGCTGCAAAGAGATCTATTTGCTGGGTACCCCATTTGGCAAATACCACTCCCAGAACCAGGGGATCCAGGGACCACTCGTGATGGCCCTGAGAGATCCTGCTGAGAGCATCTGCCAGGACATTGTCTTTGCCTGGGAGGTGAACTGCTATAAGGGAAGTGTTCAGGGAGTATGCCAGAGACCACAACTTCATGACTTCGGTGCACAAGGCCATAGACCGAGTGCCCCCTGCTTGTTGATGTACCACATTGTAGTGGTGTTGTCTGTTCTGACCTGCACAGTTTTGTTCTGAACAGATTTTGAGAAAGCTTGAAGTGCTAGAAAAACTGCTCTGCACTCCAACAGGTTGATGTGGAGCAGAGATTCCTGTGGGGACCACAGTCCCTGGGTAGTGAGGTCGCCCATGTGGGCCCCCCGCCCCAAGAGGGATGCATCTGTAGTAAGGATTAATGAGTGAGGCTGAGTGAAAGGGAACTCCTTGTCTCAGGTTGCTCTGATCCTGCCACCACTGAAGGGCTTGGATCAGGGTTCGAGTTACTGGGATCAGTTTGGTAAGAGGATCCTTCCTTTGTGACCAAAAGGCCGTCAGATAGAGCTGGATGTCCCTCATCTGAAACCTTGCTCCTTGCACTACCGCTGTGGAAGCAGCCATGTGCCCTAGGAGCTGCAGAAAATGCCTTGCTGGTCAAGAGACCTGCAGGGTGAATGAAGAGGCCAGGGAGACTAGGGTGTTTGCCCTGTCTAGAGGGAGGAAGGCCCTGGCTTCCTGGGTGTTCAGTCTTGCTTATGAAGGTTAGGAGCTGGATAGCTCCAGTACCGACTTTGAGAGATTCAGAAGGAAACCTAGTGACGAAGCAGTTACTGGTTATCTGAAGATGTAGGTTGACCTGATCTGGGATTGTCCTACTATGAGCCAATCGTCCAAATAAGGAAAAATGGCAATCTTTTGCCTTCTTAGGCAAGCTACTGCTACTGCCAGGCACTTGGTAAATACCCTTGGAGCCGTGGTGAGTCCAAACGGCATTACTCTGAACTGGTAGTGGCCTGAGGGCAGCTCGAACCTGAGGTACTTTCGGTGGGAGCTTCTGATGAGAATATGGAAGTAGGCATCCTTGAGGTCCAGGGATGCTAGCCAGTCCCCTGGCCTTTGGGAAGGTAAAATGATTCCCAGAGTTACCATTTTGAACTTTGGTTTTAAAAGGTGCTTGTTTAGGTATCCGAGATCCAGGATGGGCCGCCATTCTCCTGTCTTTTTTGGGGTAAGGAAGTACCTGGAGTACAACCCTTTGCCCTGGTGTAGGGGTGGAACCCTTTCCACGGCTCTGAGAGTGAGGAGGGTGGAGACCTCTGACTCTAAGGTGAGTGCCTCCGATGGAGATACTAACATACTAACATACTATTTGCCAGCAGATTAGGCCTTATGGTCTATCGAGTCTGCTCGAACCTAGATCCTTAGTTGGGTGCCGAGACCCTCCCATCCCTTGTGCTCCAGAAAACCCCTATCATCCATCCCCACCCCCCCGGGACAGGCCATCATCTGATACATCCACTTTCTGTGTCTGTCCCACCCTCTCTTAAAGCCCTCCACTGTGGATCTCTGAACCAGCTCACCAGGCAGAGCATTCCAAGGGTCCACCACCTCTCAGTGAAGAACCTCCTCCTCTTTTCCCCTCACCCTTCCACCTCCAACTTCAAACCATGCCCTCTGGTGATGCCTCCCTGCTTTAGTGTAAAGATCCCCTCCATGTTTACCCTATTTATTCCCTTGAGGTACTTGAAGACCTCAATCATGTCCCCCCTGTCTCTCCTCTCCTCCAATGAAAACAGGCAGAGCTCCTCAAGTCTGTCCTCGTAAGTCAAATCCCCTAGCCCTCGTATCATCTTTGTTGCCCTCCTCTGTACCCTCTCCAGGAGCTGTATGCAGGAGGAAAAGATCTGGTCCTCAGCTTCGGGAAATTTTTTGAAGCTGAGGACCAGTCCCTGGCTTACCACTTCCAGGACCCACTTGTCTGATGTGAGAGACTTCCAGTCCTTGACAAAGTAAGCCAGCCTGCCCCCATCGAGAGGAGAAGGGCCCTGGCTACCCCATCAGGGTGCCTGCTTGGCAGGGGCTTTGGCTGAGGAGGGAGCAGGCCTGCTTGAACCCTCCTGCCTCTTCCTCTAAAGAACCCCTCTGGGCATAGGAGGAAGAGGAGGCTTGAGCCTGATAAAAGGCCTATGAAAAGGCCTGCCTCTGCCTGGGAGGCTGCTTCTGAGGAGTGGCCTGCCTTTCTTTGGCTTGTGCACTCCGAAAGGTGGTCCTGTATTCGTCCATTTTCTTCATATAATTCTCTGTTTGCTCCCCAAACAAAGAATTGCCAATCACAGGATAATCAATGGCTTTTGACTGGGTATCCTGTGACAATGTGGTGCATCTGAGCCAGGCTATTCTGCGAAGTGCCACAGAAGTAGCCATAACTCTAAAAGATACATCATTAGAATCCACCGCAGCATGAAATTGCATTTTTGATGCCTCAATACCATCTAAAGCCACTTGTTCCAGATCCCTGGCAAACTTGTCAGGGAGTTGTTTGACTACAGCCAGCACAGTATCCCATCTGGATTTCTGGTATCTGGCAGCATAAGCCATGTAATTTGCTTGTCTGAGCCCCAGGGATGCTGCCATGTACTGCTTCTTTGCCATAGCATCAATCTTCCTGGAGTCCTTTTCAGGAGGATGTGAAGCTAGGGGGATATTTGCCTTGTCACAAGCTGCAGCCTGCATTACACCCACATGGCTGCATTGCTGTGTGATAAATTCTATGTCAGAACCTGATAAAGTATACCTTCTGTCCATCCTTTTATCCACAGGAGGTATAGGATGAGGAGTTTTTAAAATTTTTTCTGTCTGTTTCCTGAAAGATTTATGAAGGGGAATAGACAGTCTCTTAGATTCTGGAATATCCATCATTTCCACTTAATCAGGCTCTTCCTGATCATCCACAGCTTCCTCAACAGGAAGCTGAAGAGTTTCAGCGACCTTCTTGTAAAAGATGAAATGAGCAGAGGACTCAGAAAGCCTAGGGGGGGGGACCCCTAAAGGTCTGTCTGGGGAGATATCTGGCTCAATAGGAGCGCTGAGATCTTCCAGACCATAATCACTCTCTTCATACTCTCCTCCCCCCCCCCACAGTTCATAAAATTCTTCAAATTTATAATCCTGAACCGATGAGACCTGGTGAACCAAATGTCTCCCAGATGGAGTCGGTTCAGGAACCGGGGAGAAAGACTGGACAATTTGGATTGCTTTGGCTATCTCTTGGCTGTTGAGGAAAGGACTTTTCACAGCAGCAGACTTTCTAGTTCTTTTGCAGGAACTGGCTCATCGAGTCAGCTCTTCGTTTGCCGAGGAAGTCTGCGCCCTGGTCAGGGCACTCCCTCAGTTTAGTTGGCACTGAACCGGGCCAGCCATCCGGGTCAGCGGACTTTTTGGCCTCTCTTTCCCTGAGCCTACCAACTCTCTTTTCAACGGTGGCAGCAGGGAAATTCTTGCAAATCTGGCAGTCTGAATCGAGGTGGTCAAACCCCAGGCAATAAACACAGGTGGTGTGAGGTCAGCCTTGGCAAAGGCTTCCCCACAGACATTGCAGTGCTGAAACCCAGTGGGCCCGGTTTTTCTTTTGGGTTTCTCAGACATTATGCCAGCCTAACCAAAACTTGCCCGTTTATGGCAATCCGACAAGCAAGACTCTCCTATCAGTTCCCAACCGTGTCACAGGCCGTGGAAAAAAATGTACTGAAATCCGTTTTTTTTAGAACTGACAGGAACCGGGAACTGCACTCTAAAAAAGGACTAGCAATTGAAAAATGCACCTAATCGGTTCAAATCGAACTGATAAATGTTTTACAAGTTCCACACAGAATTCGAATGTAAAAACTATATATTACTTACGTTACCACAGACAGAGCTTGAACTGAATGGTTGCGGTTAAAATTAGACGAGATTTAATATTTTAAAACTGTTTTAAACCGTGAAAATGAACCAGGCAAAAGGAGAACTCTCCAGAGCGACTGTTCAGTGAGGCAGAGTAAAGAATCTGACGGTTTCGGTTTGAAAGTAAGCAGACAGAGCTTCCTTAACCGAGCTCGCGCTCAAGATTCCATGCCTTGCATGGAAGTTAACTATTTCACCTCCGGAGCAGTTCTAACCTGCAGTCATACTGCAATTGTCATAATATAGCAAGACTTTATGTTGTTTGAATATATGCACAATATCCAATTGTAATCCGGAGTCAGATGGCTCAGCCCATGAAGCAGTGAAACAACAAGAATTAGATGACACACTTGTGATCGAAAACAGGCTGCAGGGAAATACCCTGACTTGTGCTCACAATACCTAAGCTGAGGACTGGATGGTGGATGTTCTTCTGGATTGCCAGAACAACAGGGCATGGA
This sequence comes from Neoceratodus forsteri, assembly GCA_016271365.2. NCBI lineage: Eukaryota > Metazoa > Chordata > Ceratodontiformes > Ceratodontidae > Neoceratodus > Neoceratodus forsteri. Next base: position 60,280,887 of record CM028129.1, read on the forward strand.
GACAAGGTCCTTGTGACTGGACCCCACTGCAATTGATAGCAACTGGATTTAGTCCGAGACAAGCTGGGGTTTGCTTCCCACTTCAACACACAGCACACAGCACGGGGGATTAGAAATAGTGATTCCTCACAAGCACTACGCACATTCATATGTAAAAGGAAAGTACTATACCAGGCAGGCTGCTCCTCGATCCCGATCGCAATTACTACAAAATACCCAGGAGTACACACAGCAGCTTCAGTTTCTGACAGACTGAGCGCAATTCAGCAATTTCTCCAGTCTTCTACAGGGTGAGCCTGGTTTCCACTCTTCAGACTTCCTTCTTTCTCCTCACAAATCGGATTCACTCCGAACTGGCACTTAGAACGGCTGTAGACCGAACCTCAGGGCCTCACATGTACTTCCCACGCGAAACTATACAACACAGAAGCACATAGCTCCTTCTCTCTTCACTGTCACAACTGATCTGACTTTCCAGTAACAGAGCAGGGCATTTCCTTTGAGTTACATAGGTACATAGATACATAGACAGTGTTGGCAGATAAGGGCCTATGGCCCACTCAGTCTGCCCATGTGAGATTGTAAGTTCAGTTTATGTTTTCCTAGGACTCTGTTGCCCCCTACCCCTGACCTCCAGAATTCCTTTATGTCTATCCCATGCATTCTTAAATCCCGTGATAGTTTCAGCCCCCACCACTTCCTCTGGCAGGGTGTTCCACTTGTCCACCACCCGTTCTGTGAAGAAATTCTTCCTCATGTTTCCTCTGAATCGTCCTCCCTCCAACTTCATCCCATGCCCTCTCCTCACCATTCTGTTGGCTGGTTTGGCTGTTACTCACAATAAGACTCCCTCTGTTGGTAAAAAAGGCACCAAGGTCAAAACTACATTTCCCAGAGTCACTGCCCATACAATCCCCTTGTGGCTGGCTCAAAATTGAGAGTCCAAGTTCCGATTCATCCATAGGCTCCATTTTAGGGTCTCCCTATCATCCTGATTGGTCCAAGTCAGCTATTCAGGACCAAAATGAAAAAGCTACACTGAAACAGTTCATGCTTAAATGAAGACAGGTTAGATAAACTATATTTTCTCAGTCACTCTAAATGATTTCTGACAAACAGTTATATCATTCAACAAGGCTCCCTCTGTACATGTAGTGACGGCAGAGATGGAGCGAATTGACAGCAGCTCAGGTGGGATTCGAGCATTAAATACACAGTCCCCCCATACAAACTAATTAAGTCTGCAAGCAGACAGCTCTTAAAAAGAGACAGCACATGGAGGCTCAAACAGCACTCACTTGGAACCACATTTAAACAGCTAAGATGCCGAACACCGCCCAGACTTGGAGCATTTAGGCAAGCTCCTGGAAGACTTTTGGGAACCCCCATTTGCAGGGAGGTTACACCCTTCCTGGCCTGGGAAACTTGGCATCTGCATCAAGTAAGTACACCCATAAGTTTCAATACAACCATACACATTTACATCGGTATCACATTAGGCTTATACATGTAATCATCAGTCAACATATCACCTTACCAGAAACACATTTCTGAAACTTTTCAGTACATCACTTTTTTCACAGTATTATACACACATTGTACCATAAACTCAGGTTATTACCTCCTGTACATGAAACCTGAAGAGAGGAGGCCCTTCTCTATCAGCTACCTTGGGGCTGAATGGGGCAGGGGCACCATACCTAGAGGGCAACACAAGTAACTTGGAGTTAGCACTGATGTTCAGTTTGGACAATGAGCTCGGGGACACATACACTCCTTTATGGACAACATTGAGATGCAAGTCCACGGACCTCCCACGGGAATCATAACTGAAGTGCACCACAGGCTTTATAGCTCGACCAGTCTTTCTAAAGGAATTGTCACAGTCTCTGTACCCTGAGCCTCATGTTCAGCATTGTCCTCACTTGTCAGGGGAGTCTCCATTTGGGATAGAGAGGCTAGAACTTGTGGCACTTTCAGCTCCAGGACTTAACAATATCTGAGTCCACAACACTTGGCTCACGTGGAGAGCTTTCTGACACTGGCAGTGAACTATCAGGGCCCTCAACACACTCTTCTTGTTGTGGTATATCACCAGTTTGTCCCAGTCCATCATTTTCCTTCTCTGAAAGCTCAAACAGTTCAACCATACACAATGATTCCATATCATCTGACTTGATGCTTTGCACTTCACTTTCTGGGAGTATTGGCTCCAGGGACAAAGCTGGGGGCTTAGACAGTCCAGAAGGCCCAGCTTCATCTTCAGGATTGACTAGGGGATTGCCCCGAAACAATTGACTCAGTTTGTAAGAGGGGTAGTACCCAAAGTTGCACTCACTTTCCTCTGACATGGATTGACAGTCATTTTCAACTGGGACTTGTTGTGGGTAACACTTAACTCAGCATTTGTAGGTGCAGACTTTCTTTGCCTTTGCTTAGCAGCAGCTCTAGTCACTGGTCCAGAGGGAGCATTTTCTGGGGGCTCAGACTCGATCAAGATTTGTCCAATGGCAGTAAATGATTTCTATGCATTGTTTTAACATCTTTTGAATTATTCTCAGGCCTTACTTTGTGCACAGGCAGATCATCTAGTTTGGCCACTACAATGTGAGGGAGATGGTGCCATCTGTCAGCAATCTTATGTTTGCCATGCAGTCCCAGATTTCTTAGCAATACCTGATCTCCCTCCTGGAGCTCTTGTGCTTTCACCTTTTTATCATACCTTTCTTTGTTGGCCAGATTTCTTTTGGCAGCTATGGTTTGAGCCAGTTGGTATACATGATTTAGCTGGGCCTTTAATTTTTGCACATACAGTAAAAAGCCAGGGTTTGCTTCCCACTTCAACACACAGCACACAGCACAGGGGATTAGAAATAGCAATTCCCCATAAGCACTACGCACATTCATATGTAAAAGGAAAGTACTATACCAGGCAGGCTGCTCCTCGATCCCTATCGCAGTTACTGCAAAATACCCAGGAGAACACACAGCAGCTTCAGTTCCTGACAGACTGAGCGTGATTCAGCAATTTCTCCAGTCTTCTATAGGGTGAGCCTGGTTTCCACTCTTCAGACTTCCTTCTTTCTCTTCACAAATCAGATTCAGTCTGAACTGGCACTTACAATGGCTGCAGACCGAACCTCAGGGCCTCACACGCGCTTCCCACGTGAAACTATACACCACAGAAGCACATAGCTCCTTCTCTCTTCACTGTCACAACTGATCTGACTTTCCAGTAACAGAGCAGGGCATTTCCTTTGAGTTTTTCACCATTCTGTTGGTTGGTTCAGCTGTCAATCACAATAAGACTCCCTCTATTGGTGAAAAAAGGCACCTAGGTCAAAACTACATTTCCCAAAGTCACTGCCCATACAATCCCCTTGTGGCTGGCTCAAAATTGAGAGTCCAAGTTCCAATTCGTCCACAGGCTCCATTTTAGGGTCTCTCTATCATCCTGACGGGTCCAAGTCAGCTATTCAGGACCATAATGAAAAAGCTACACTAAAACACTGAAACAGTTCATGCTGAAATGAAGACAGGTTAGATAAACTACATTTTCTCAGTCACTCTAAATGATTTATGACAAACAGTTACATCTTTCAGCAAGGCTCCCCTCTGCGCATGTAGTGACAGCAGAAACGGAGCGAATTGACAGCAGCTCAGGCGGGATTCAAGCATTAAATACACAGTCCCCTCATACAAACTAATTTAGTCTGCAACAGACAGCTGTTAAAGAGACTGCACATGGAGGCTCAAACAGCACTCACTTGGAACTACATTTAAACAGTTTAGATGCCGAACACCGTCCAGACTTGGAGCATTCAGGCAAGCTCCTGGAAGACTTTTGGGAACCCACATTTGCAGGGGGGGTTACACTGTCCTCAACAATCTGCCCATTAACAATTGAGAAGGTTAAAGTTCAGTCCTGTGACTGGTGTATTTCTAAGACTGAGCAATGTGAGATGTGGATCGGTCTGACTTTGCATAGACTTCAGAAAGATTCTTTTTTACTGTCTGGATCATTCTTTCAGCTAAACCGTTAGATTGTGGGTCTCCTGGGCTGGAATGAGTCATTCTGAACTCCCACAACTTTGCAAATTTCTTCATTTCATGACTTACAAATGGTACATGATCCACTACCAGTTCTTTCGTAATGTCTCACAAATATAGCTTTCAATTTTGCAATAACTGTAGCCGCTGTCTTGTCATGCATTCTGAGAACCTCAGGGTTTTTTGGAAAATAGTCCACTACTAATAAGTAGGGGTGTCCCCTAAAGTCAAAAATGTCTGCACCAAGCTTTAGCCATGGCATGTCAGGTATTTCATGTGGACACATTGGCTCTTTATGGTTGCTGGATAAGAGTTCCTGGCAAGGTCCACATGCTTCAACCATCATTTCTACTTCTCAATTCATGCCTGACCAATACATCACAGCTTTGGCTTGTGCCTTCGACCTTTGTGTTCCTTGGTGTGCTGCATGAAGTCTTTGTAACAAATCTGTTCTCAGCTCTTTGGGTATAATGATTCTTTTACCCACCATTAGGAGTTCATTCTCTATATATATATTGTGTCTCACGGGCCAATAGTGCTGAAGTTTGATGCTGACTTGTTTTTTCCTGTTAGGCCATCCTTTGAAGTGCATTTCTTTAAGCAACTGTAAATCACTGTCCCTCTGTGTGGCCTGTTTTAGCCTCTCTAACATGCTGTCAGGCAGTGTCTCTGTTGCTTGACTTGAGTACAGTATATGACCTTTTCACTACTTAGAACAAAGTCTCCCTCTGCTGGTTTTCTTGGTACCGCCCTGGACAAAGTGTCTGCAATCAGAATCTCTTTTCCTGGTGTATATATTACCTGTATGTCATATTTCTGTATCTGTAACAGCATCTGCTGCAGTCTTGCTGGAGCCTTTCCAATTGGTTTGTTCAGTATGGATTGTAGAGGCTTGTGATCCGATTGTACTTTCACTGACCTTCAGTAAACATACTGATGACATTTCTGTAGAGAGAACACAATCGCTAGCATCTCTTTTTCTATCTGTGAGTTTCTTTCAGCACTGGACAATGACCTAGATGCATAAGCTATTGTTCTGTTTCTTTGTAGTAGACAAGCACCTAGTCCATCCTTAGATGCATCTGCTTGGATTTCAATGTCCTCTTTTGGATCAAATAGTTCTAATATTGGTGCAGAAGACATAGTCTCTTTCAGCTTTTGTAAGGCTTCTTCCTATGCTGGCTGCCACTGCCACATGACTTCTTTTTTGAGTAGCTGCCTTAGTGGTGCAGCGAGGTTTGCTTCATTTGGTATATACTGCGCCAAGTATCAAGTCATTCCTAACAGTCTCTGTAGCGCCTTTTTATCTTCTGGAGGGGGCATCTTGGCTATTGCTTCTACTTTGGCTTTATCAGGCCATAGTCCATTTTCGGTTATGATATGCCCCATGTATTTCACCTCATTCACCAAATACTATATTTTGTCAATATTGAACTTAACACTGAGTTCCACTGCTCAGTCTATCACTTTTCTCAGAATATTGTCATGCTCTTCCTTGGTAGCTGCAGCTATAAGCATGTCATCAGCTATTAAAAAAACACCTGGTATGTCCCCGAAGTGTTCAGCATTTCTCTGCTAGAATACTTCACTTGCAGACCTTATACCAAAAGGAAGTCTGTGAGATTTGTACCTTCCCCATGGACTGTTAAATGTACACAGGTCTGCAGATGTGTCATCTAATTTGATCTGCCAGTACCCATCTTTTTCATCTAGAATTGTGAAAAACCTTTTACCTGCAAGCTTACTCTGAATATCTTCCAATGTGGGGATGGAGAAGTGATGTCTTCTGATAGCTTTATTTACGTCTCTAGGGTCCAAACACACCCTGATCTCACCATTTTTCTTTTCAGTAATTACAAGGCTATTTACCCATGTTGTAGGTTTTCTTACCTTGTTAATCACCCCAATTTGCTCCAGTTGTTCCAGTGCCTGTTTTAGTCTGTCCGTGATTGCATATGGGACTTTCCTGCACCCATGTATCACAGGAGTAACATATAGGTCAGTATGTATGTGGTAAACTCCTGGGAATTCTCCTAGGCCTTCAAACACTGTTTTATATTGCACAAGAAGTTCCTTTTTTGTGCTTGGTGGCTTGGTTTTAAGCACCTTTACTTTGCAAATCAGATCCAGAATGACAAATGCCTGTTGACCCAGTAGGGAAGCTCCTGATGTATTAGTGACATAAAACTGCAGACTGGCCTCTCTGTCTTGTGTCTTACACTTTAGCATCACTTCCCCCTTCAGGATTAATTTGTGCTCCTCCATATGCCATTAGATTAGTACTGGTTGGCTTGATTTGTACCTTGCATGGAAACTGTGCAATCACTTCTTTAGTCAGTATACTGGCTTCAGCCCCAGTGTCCAACTTGAACTTAACTGACTGACCCATTATCTTCATGGTAGTGTATCATCCTTCATCTGGTACATGTGTCTGCCCAATTTCTTGTTTTCTTTTTATAGCACCTATAAATAGTGCTCCTACCCCTTTGGTCATTTTCTCATGAAGTTTGTTGGAGTTTTTGGACCTGCACATTTTTGCATAATGGTTGAGGCCACAACATTTAACGACACTCTTGTCCATACGCTGGACAAGCCTTTGGCGCATGTCCCTTGCCACACCTTCCACACGTGTTTGATTTTTGTGCATGTGTCTCACATGTTGGTAGCTGGTGGTCTGGTTTTCGGCCTGTTTTGCCATCCTGCCTCGATTAATGTTCTACAGCATGGATGAACTTATCAGCAGACCCTTGTGACATTGCTCTTGCCTGTGCCCTTGTTACCACTTTGGCTCTGCGTATGTTCACTGCTTTGGCCATCGTGAGGTCTGGGGATTCCAGTAGCTTTTCTCGGAGCCTGTCGTCAGCGATGTTGAAGCCAATTTTATCCCAAATCATTAAGTCCTTAGTCTCTTTAAACTCACAATTCTGAGCTTTTTGCCTGAGCTCCTAACAAACTTGTCTATACCTGAGTGCTCATTAAATGGATGGATCCAAAACTGATGCCTCACAAACACCGAGTTTTTTCTTGGTTCACAATAATTCTTAAATGCTTCCATAACCTCAACTGCTTTTTTAGCTTGTGGGTCAGCATATGTTATATTGAGGGTATTGTACACCTCAAGGGCCTCATCCCTGATCGTGTATAGCAGGACTGCAATTTTCTTCTCCTCTGACTTATCATCTAACCCTGTGGAAGTGAAGTATAGACTTAATCTCTTTGCCCACCTTCTCCAGTTTTCTGCAAGATTTCCAGTCAACAATAGTAGTGGGGGTGGCTTAAATTGCTCCACACTGCCAAAAATATTTTGTTATACAGTCTTTTAGTAAGCTTTGGGTACTCACAAATACTGTCTTTTGTTTCTTTTCTTGGCAGCACAAACTTGTCTTCTTCCTTGCAACTGCAGCACTGCAAGTTCACTTATGACACCATATAATATTTCACTTTAGTTGCTTCTTACCAGATTGCTGGTTTTAGGAATGACTGGACACCATAAATAACTTCCAACAGCTCTGAGGTTTATTTAACAAACAAACATTAGATCACACCTCTCAACCTCTCACCTCGTAAATCAGGGACAAGGCTTAAAAAATCAGGGACAAAGACCCAAAATCAGGGACAACTCTTAAAAATGTATAATATTCACTCCGAAAGCTGACAGAATAAGAGGATTTGTATAGGAAGCATTTTCTGAAGAAGAAAAAATCTGTAACTTTAATAGAAACATAGACTTTGACGGCAGATAAGGACCACTTGGCCCACCCAGTCTGCCCATTTTCCTACCTACTGGATAAGCTGCAGATTCTAGTTAACCAACAGCCTATTTCCTGCAACCCCCCCACTATAATTGCCTTATGTCTGTCCCATAGATGTTTGAATTCCTCCACTGTTTTAGACCCCACAACCTCTCCAGAAAGGCGGTTCCATGTAACCACCACTCTCTCCGTGAAAAAGAATTTCCTCACATTACCCCTGAGCCGTCCCCCTCTAACTTTAAATTGTGCCCCCGGGTCCTTACACATCTCTTTTTCTGAAAGATGCTACCCTCCTGGACTTTGTTGATTCCCTTGAGGTACTTAAAAGTTTCTATCATGTCCCCCCGTCCCTCCTTTCACCAAGGGTATATATATTAAGCTCTCTCAGTTGCTCTTCATATGGTTTCTGATGTAGACCCTGCACCATTTTAGTTGCCTTCCTCTGGACTGCTTCCATCCTGTCTATGTCCTTGCATAGATGAGGTCTCCAAAACTGCACACAGTACTCCAGATGGGGTCTCACCAACTGTCTGTATAGAGGGATAACCACTTACTTCCCTTTTTCTACTTGTGATGCCCCTCCCTATGCATCCCAGTATCCCCCTGGCTTTCCCTACTGACTTCTCACATTGCATACCCACCTTTAGGTCATCTGATATGACTACACCCAGATCCCTTTCCATTATTGTTGTTAGTACCTCCCCTGCTATTGTGTACTCTTCTCCTGGATTTTTATTTCCCAGGTGCATTACTTTGCACTTCTTTGCATTGAATCTAAGTTGCCATTTGTTTAACATTATTTTGTGCTTACAATTCCCACTGTTCAGTCACAAAAACAGAAATTTTATGAGGGACAGAGAACATTTTTGAGGCAAAATCAGGGACATCCCTGAAAATCAGGGACAGTGGAGAGGTATGCATTAGAGAGATCAGCAGATCTTAGCAGAACTACTACTACAATCTGCTTGTGCACTTTCTAAAACCCAGTCTCCACCCAAGACATACTATTAGCCAAAAACTTCAGGGGGATGTGGACTAAACCATTCTACACTGTTACTAGGGTAAGTTACCATATACTACAGTGACAGAACAGCTACTTACCTTAAGAAATCTGATAGTGTCATGTCTGAACTAGCCAAACACATTGGAAGAACCCTTCTGGTTTTATTTAAAAAAGATCCCTTAAAGAGAATATGGCAGCTCTTGTATTCAACACAATGCAAGTTCTCTATTTACCCTGAGGCTGATGGTTCCTGTAAAAACAAGTTTCACTCACAGGGGAAGAACGGGACTTTCTTAACTGCATCCTCTTTGAAGCAGTGCCCTTTCTCAACCTCAACAAGAAGAAGTACCTCATTTATAATTCCTGCTCAGATTAGCCCAAGAGAAGTGCAGATTAAATTGAGTTGATGGAAGACAGGCTTGAGAATGTGAATGACTGGTCAGTAGTCCATTCACAAGCAGTGAAACTGTGCAACACCCAGTCAGAGGACACACACTCAGTAAAAGAGGCTTACCCCCCAAACATGTTGGTCTTTGTCTTAAATAGCCCACCACTGCATTCATGGGTATAGTTGCAACAATGGGAGGGTCATAGAAACATAGACATTGATGGCAGATAAGGACCGCTTGGCCCACCTAGTGTGCCCATTTCCCTACCTATAGGACAAGCCACAGATCCTAATTAACCAACAGCTTATTTCTTCCTACCCCCCACAAGAATTGCCTTATGTCTGTCCCATGTATTCTTGAATTCTCCCACAGTTTTAGACCCCACAACCTCCTCAGGAAGGCTGTTCCATGCATCCACTACCCTCTCTGTGAAAAAATATTTCCTCACATTGCCCCTGAACCGCCCCTTCCTCTATCTTTAAATTGTGTCCCCTTGTTCTTGCATGTCTCTTTTTCTGAAAGATGCTACCCTCTTGGACTTTGTTAATTCCACTGAGGTACTTAAATGTTTCTATCATGTCCCCTCTTTCCTCAAGGGTATACATACTAAGCGCTTTTAGTCTCTCCTCGTATGGCTTCCTTTGCAGATCCTGCAGCATTCTAGTTGCCCTCCTTTGGACTGCCTCTATCCTGTCTATGCCTTTGCGGAGATGGGGTCTCCAGAACTAGACACAGTACTCCAGATGGAGTCTCACCAACTGTCTGTACAGAGGGATAACAACTTCCTGTTTTCTGCTGGTGATGCCTCTCCCTGTGCATCTCAATATACCCCCAGCTCTCCCTACTGCCTTCTCACATTGCTTGCTAACCTTAAGGTCATCTGATATAATTACTCCCAGGTCCCTTTTTTTTTGTTTTGTTACTACCACCCCCATTGTGTAATCTTCCCCTTGGTTTTTGTTTCCCAGGTGCATTATTTTGCACTTCTTTGCATTGAATGCTAGCTGCCATACTTCTGACCATTCCTCCAACCTTGCCAAGTCCCTTCTCATCCTTTCCACGCCTCCTTGTGTATCAACCCTGTTGCAGATCTTTGAGTCATCTGCAAAGAGGCATACGTTTCCTTCCAGACCCTCTGCAATGTTACTTATAAAGACATTAAAAAGGACTGGACCCAGTACTGAACCCTGAGGTACCCCACTAGTAACCCATCCTTCTTCAGAGTGGACTCCATTTACAATTACCTTCTGTGTCCTGTTGTCCAGCCAATGTTTTACCCAGGCTACCACCCTGGGACCTACTCCCAGGCTGGTTAATTTGGCTATTAATCTTTTGTGTGGGACTGTGTCAAATGCCTTTCTAAAGTCTAGGTAGGCCATATCCACAGACCCTCCCTGGTCTACTACTTTGGTCAGCCAGTCAAAGAAATCAATTAGATTCATTTGACATGACCTTCCCGCTGAGAACCCATGCTGCCTTGGGTCCTGTGCCCCACTGGCCTCTAGGTACTCAACAATTCTTTCCTTCAGAAGTGATTCCATCACTTTCCCTACCACAGAGGTCAAACTGAAAGGTCTGTAGTTTCCTGCCTCTGTCTTGGTCCCACTTTTGTGAAGGGGAATCTCATCTGCCTTCCTCCATTCCTCGGGTACCACACCATCTATCCATGATTTGTTAAAAAGGATAGTCAGTGGTTTCACTAGTTCTCCCCTTAATTATTTTAGAATTCTGGGGTGAATTCCATCAGGCCAAATTACTTTGTCCACCTGCAGTTTTAGGAGTTCTTTCAGAACCCTTTCCTTTGTGAAAGGACTGAGATCGACCCCCCCCCCATCCAGAGTGCTTCTGTTAATTGGATTAGGCACCTCCCCCTCCATTTTTGTGAATACTGAGCAGAAATCTCCATTCAATATCCCTGCTTTTTCACTATCCCCTTCTGCCCACCCACCATTCATTCTATTCAGCCTCACTTCTGTGCCCTTTGTCTTTCTATGCTCCCTGATATACCTATAAAAGGTTTTATCCCCCTTCTTAACTGAGTTGGCTATCCTTTCCTCAGTTTGGGCCTTTGCTATTCTGACTTCTCTCCCTGCTTCCTTCTGCCTTAACTGGTACAGCTCTCTGTCCTGCTTCTTCTATGTTTCCTTATACTTCCTGAATGCTATCTCTTTCTCCATGACTTTCCCCGCCACCTCTTTTGAGAACCATAGTGGCTTTTTCTTTCATTTTGATTTGTTTATTTGCCTCACACAAAGGCTTGTTGCCTCTGTGATGGCAGTTTTGATGATTCCCCATTGTTGCTCTACCCCTCCTTTTAGCCTGTTTGCTATTGCTTTTCTAAGGCACTCTCCCATCTTGCCAAAGTCAGCCCTCCTGAAGTCCAGTACACTCACTTTTGTATGACTTGACTCTGTAATTGAGTTTAACGTGAACCACACTGTTTGATGGTCACTTCTTCCCAGATGGCAACCCACTTCTAGATCTCAAATCCTCTCACTGTCCCTATTTGAGAGTATGAGGTCTAAGGTTGCTCCCTCACTAGTGGGTTCCAAAACTAGCTGTCTGAGGCCTGCCATCTGTAGGGCATCGAGAATGGCCCTGCTCTTGGAAGTGGCTGCAGCAAGTGTGCTCCAGTTAACATCTGGCATATTCAGGTCTCCCATCAACAGTATCTCCCCTTTCTCTGCCATCCTAAGAATGCCTTCTATCATTTCCTTGTCCATTTCCTCCCCCTGACGTGGGGGTCTGTATACAACCCATGTGCGGATTGAGGTGCAACTTCCAGTCTCCAAGGTTACCCACAGTGCCACCTCTCCTCCATGTTTACTATTTTGTTCAGTTGCTTTTATCCTTCCTTTACATAGAGAGCTACTCCTCCCCCTCTTCTTCCCTCTCTGTCTCTCCTGTAGGTTATGTACCCTGGTATGTTAACATCCCAGTCATGGTTCTCTGGGTACTATGTTTCTGTGACTGCTACGATATCCAGGCATCCCTCTTCCATCAAGGCCACCAGTTCAGGGAGCTTGTTGCCCAGGCTATGGGCATTGATACTCATTATCCTCCATTTTCTCTGATGGCCTTACTCCTTTTTGTCCCATCCCTGTCCTACTTACCTTTGTCACTTTCTCCGTTTACCCCTGCCCTTCTCCCTATCAACATCTCTATGTTGGTGTTTACTGCACTTACTACTGTGACTTTTTTTGGGGGGCTATGATTTTCCTGCTCCTTTTCAGTGCCTCACCCCTTGACTAGTTTAAATACTTGCCAATGAAGGATTTAAACCTATCACCTAGGATCCTGGTTCCCCTCCTGGACAGATGCAGCCCTTCATGCCAGTATAGGCTTGCATCACTCCAAGTGGACCCCAAGTCTCCAGTGAAGCCAAATCCCTGAGCTCTGTACCAGTTTTTCAACCACTGATTGAATCCCATGGTGTGGCGCACCCTAGCCTCTTGTACGCCATAGACAGGCAGCACCTCTGAGAAGGTTACCATGCATGCTACTTGTCTAAGGCCCCTCCTCAATTCCACAAACTCTTCCTGCACTGCTCTGATCCCTTTCTTAGCCAGGTCATTTGTTCCTAGGTGGACAATGACATCCAGCTCCCTCCCCTGTGCAGCTGCTCTGGCAATCCTGAGGAGACGTTCCCTGTCCTTCCAAACCATGGTACCAGGAAGGCACCTTACCTCCCTCTATCCTTCCTCCCCCAGTTCTACATTCCTTACAATGGAGTCCCCCACCAGGAGTTATTTCTTTCCCCTGTGGGGTCCCATGCCACCCTCCTGTGGGTCTCCTTTGTGGAGGTTCCCAGCATCCTCCTTGGTCTCCACTGTGGTTGCCCTCCATAGAGGAACCACACTTTGCCAGAATGGCATAGGAATTGTGGAGAGGTACAACTGGAGGGATGTGTCTTGTTCCACCACTCTCACCCTCCTTGAGCCCACTGTGGTCCAACCGCTCCTCTTTCTTGGCAACCTCTGAGGCAACAGCAGTGGCCCTGGTGGTCCTTGGGTGGAAGAGGAGGTCCCACAAATCCTGGCCAACTCAGCCTGGAGATGAGTAACCTCCCCTTCAGCCCAGAGAGGTATCTGCAGATGGGACAACACCGTATCCTCCAGAACGTCTCCCGGAAGACTGCTGCTCCACAGCCACTGCATTGCACCATTCCCATCATGTCTTATTTCTGGCCCCTTCACTATTGTTTGGAATCCTTACTCTTTCCTCATTTTTTTGTCCTTCTCTTTCTACTTATGTACTGCCTCTGTGCCCTTTAAGCTCCTGATTGTCCTGTTCCGAGACAAGAAGATCATATATTTCTCAGTAGATCCTTACTTGCGTAGAGGCAGACCTCCAGCAGCTAGAGGGGGCCAGAGAGCTACTCTTGCCCTTCTAGGATGGTGCATCTTTGGTGGCTGTGTGATCACTCACTTCCTGCCCCCAAACAGGAAGTTCCTGTTGTCAGTGACATCCTGTGCCTATAAAAGTAGAACTAGCTTTGGGGGGAGGAGGGAAGGTGGGCAATATAGTTTTTTAGAAGTCTGTAGAGAGTGGAAGAGTTCTACTTCTTTAGTCCCAGTAGAGAAGTCCAGTCACACAGCACTCCTTCTTTCTGGTGTCCTCTGCCAAGCCTCTGACAGAATCTTTCTAAGGCGGTGTTTAAATCTAGTTTCCTTCTAGCTAAGCCACTCCTCCTACTTACTAGATCTTTCTACAAGTAAGTTAAACTGCACAGCAATCAAGCCCCTTCAGCCACCTGAGATTTACACCTAGATAACTGTTCAGATAACCACTTTAGCTAACTGAGACAAACACATTATTTTTTTGTTTACCCTAATTAAAGGTCCCAGTAGAACAGTTCTACTTCTTTAGTCCCAGTAGAGAAGTCCAGTCACACAGCAGTCCTTCCTTCTGGTGTCCTCTGTCAAAATAACAACAGGAAGTTTTTAGGTAAAGCAAAAACATTCTCTTTGCCAACAGACAGTTCCCAGTGAAATAAGAAAGCCTGTGAATTTTAAATGTCTTTTGTTCTATATTAATCCCAATCTGAAATAAGTAAATGAATAAATAACAAATATCAAGAACGGGAACTATGTTATGTTTTTATTTATTAATTTAGATCACTGATTAAACACCTTAAGCTATCAGCTCTTTTACGTAGGTTCCATGTCAGTATGACAGACAAGTTGCAATGAAGAACAGGTTACAATATTACAAGAGGAACAACAGATGGTGGCATTGCATAATATATGCCAGAAATTTAGGTCAATATAACAACTGCAGACTGTTGGGACACAAAATAATAATAGCCTTAAGCTCAGCCCATGAGGCCTCATCCAGGAAGGGTTCAGGTGGGAGTGAAATATAGGGTAGGAGGAGAGTAAGTGAAGAAAAAGGGGGGAATAGGGGCAAGGTGTAGAGGTTGGGGTGGGAGTTTGAGACAGGAAGTATACAGGACTGTGGCAGTAAGGCCAAGCTCAGAAAAGAGGTACTAATTGCCAATTGGGGCCTACAAGAAGGGGTAAGGACATTTTAATGTAATGTAAAGCATGGATGGTGGCAAACTCACCCACAACATCCTGCTAAGTAAGCTAAGCAGCATTAGTTGCTCAGCTGCTTCCACAGCTTGGTTTTGTGATTTCCTCTGTGGGCAAACCCAGGCGGTCTGCACAGGGGGTGCAATCTCCTGCACCTGTGAGGTCCATACTGGGGTCACCCCAAGGATTGATATTCTGAGCCATTCTGTTTTCTCTGTTCATCAACTCCCTTCCCAAGGATGGCATCATGTGCAATTTGCTATTGTATACCAATGACCTTATCCTCTATCAAAGTGCTAAGATGCCACCCAAACTTTCATCCACACTCACGTGCAACTTTGGTGCTGCCCAGCAATGGGTCCTCCCCAAAAGACTAAGGCCATGCTGTTATTTTTTCATGGAGAGGGTTGTGGATACTTGGATCAGTCTTCCTAAGGAGGTAGTGGAGTTAAAAACTGTGGAGGAATTCAAGAATGCATGGGAGAGACATAAGACAGTTCTAGTGGGAGTAGGAGGAAGTAGGCTATTGGTTAACTAGGATCTGCAGCATTAGGTAGGGAAATGGGCAAATTAGGTGGGCCAAGTGGTTCTTATCTGCTGTCATATTCTGTGTTTCTATGTAGAACCCCAGACTAGCTAGGTGAGCTGGTGACATTATCTCACTTCACATTCAATCCCCTGATGCCTCATCCCTTGAGTCAGTGACATCCTTCAAATTCCTGGGAGTCACTTTGACCTCTCCCTGACTTTCTCTGATCACATCAGACCTGCCATTCAGCACATGAACCGCAGACTAAGAATTTGATACAGGCGCAAGAATTTTATGATCCCACCCAAAGTGAGACATGTCATTGATAAGGGAACCTTACTCTTCCTGCTGGAATACTGCTCTCCCATCTGCTCACAGACCTCACCCTCTTATCTGTCTAGACCGAACACAAGCTACAACAGCATCTGCAGGTTTGCCCTGAAGGCACCTCACTCCATACATCACTTCTCCCTCTACTAGGCCGTAGAATGACTTCCCCCACCCTCAGGTCTGCCAGGACCATCTTCTTGGCCACTTAGTTGACAAACCCATCAGAGAAAAGGAGGTGTCTCCCCCTTCCCCTACTTGGGTCAAAGGTCTGCCAGCAAGGCCTCCGAACCTCCTCAGGCTAATATTAGCATGTCCACAAGTCAACAAGTGTATGGGTCAGAAGGACTCCTCTTCAGCTGCCTCGAATCCTTGTAACAGCCTATCTACTCCTCTATGGAACCTGGGTTCATGCCCCTATTTAAATCCTACTACAAGACTTGCCTCACTGCTTGCTACCATCACCTGTAAATGACTCCATGGTAAGACAGACTCTGCCCAAGGTTAACTGGAGTACCAAAATGTCACCAGAAATTGTTGTTTTTATTATATCAACTCTGGAGACTGTTGTCACTATAACAAAATATATTGGGCACTGTGCAGCCATTTCAACTCTGTACTCTACAACTGCTTGCACTGTGGTCACTTTATACCCAGTTTCTAAACCATTTGTTTCTTATCACTTAATGTACCACTTATGCATTGTAACTACTCGCTGTTCCAGTGTATATTTTGTACCTGTTTTTATTTTGTTTGTGCCATCTTTATGGCCCGGATCATTCCTGAAAATGGTACCTGGGATAAGTGCACCCACCTGGGTAACAAATAAACAAATAAATATAATCTGATAAATAAATTGTTCTGTCTAATTCTGTATAGCTGGGACTCTTCCATAGCTAAATTTCCAGGAACCTGGGGCACAGTGGGCCCATCTGGAAAGTTAATATAGGGACCCACCTGAAAAATCAATAAGGGAGGGCCCAGTGCAGCACACATATCAGTATTTTACTTAAATTGGATACATGGGCTGTCAGTTTGCATCTTATAGTGATATGCAGTGCCCTATATATAGAGAACAGTGGATGGACAACTATGCACAATTAGTGTGTTGTGCCACTGAGGGGTTCTGATTCCCTCTGACCTCTAGTGCGAAACTCATGGGCTCTGTGGGAATCAGAACGCAGAGATAGCACAACACACTGGTTGGGCATAGAGTTGTCCATCCACTATTTTTTATAGTGTATGGTGCCCCTAAAAATAAAGTGGAAACGCATTTTATGATTTCTAGAACAGAAAAGTAATTTTTTCTGCTCTATTTCATTCTGGTTTTCTACGTTGGTTGCTAGGGTCAGTGGTGTGGTTGCTGGGGTCCGGATGTCCCTAAAAACATGATGGTGGTATCTCTTGCTAAGTGAGAGGACTGAGTCAGGGGAATCATGTTTCTTCATGAGAGTTTTTTTTTTTAAATATCTGGTTGATCCTGCGGGTACATTTTTTAGTTATACCTAAAACTACTGGGTTGTTTCTGTGTTTTTCATAGTTATCTCTTTGAGCCTGCTGAAGGTGTGTGCTCATTGACGGTGTTGCTGACCCTGACTAACTGGTTGATCCTGCCATTTCTGTTGCCACAGCTCTTCCATTGAACAGCGCAACTCGTGCCCTTTCAAAATGAGCTGAAATGTTGTTGTACCATGGTGTGGTATAGCTGTGGTCCATGACCTTTGAACTGTGGATGGATTTTCCATCCTGAATAAGCATTTATCATACATTTTATGCGATGTGTGTGCCTCTTTTCAGGAAGATATGAAGAATAATGGATAGTTACCTATTGGTAACAAGCTGGTTAGTGCATCGAGAGGTTGCCATGGTGACCACATACACTTCAAGAGAGAAGCTCAAGAGGTTTGGCAACCTCAAGACGCTTTAACACTAGCACAGCTTCTTACCAAGAGGTAAATAACCATTGTTTTTTATAGTGTGTGATGTCCCAACCTGCCAAAAACAGTACACATTTCTTCAGTAATCAGTCCAACTGTTTTTTCTCTATCTGTGCCACTTTCCTTTGCTCTCCTTTTCACTGCGGCTGCTTCCTGGATGCGTAACCCACAGGCACTAGCGCATTCATGTTGTTATGCATAACACCTACGATGACTTAGCTACTGCAGCATAACAACATTTGGAAAGGTCTAGATTTTTATCGGAAACAACATTCCATCATACACTATAAAACAGATATCGCACTGACCACATATGAGATATCACTTTTTATCTTCACAGTTGGGTATGTCACAATGGATATTTTGGCCAGTTGGGTATGTCACAAAAGGTTTGGAACTCAATTAGGATGTGCAGCCTCAGTAACATTACTAACTGCGTTCAAATGCAAATAACTTTAAAACAGAAAATTATAGCATTTCACTGTGAGTGCGAAAGTTGTTCAGTACAAAAAGATCTACAAAATGAGTGGTGTTTCATTTATAGCTACCTTTTATTTTTTGTAATTAACAAATAAACAGCAGAAAATGTTCTTTTCACGTTTTGCAACAAACAAATGCAAATAACTTTAAAACTTAAAAAAGAGAGACCCACAATTGTTGCATAAATTGAATATGACATGGGTGGCAGTGAGATAATAGAAATATCTGCACTCGCTGTCATTGAACTCTACATATCCCACTTGAGGCTTGTCACTCATGAGATATCGAGAGTTCAATGGGATTCCATGTGAAAATCGCGACTGAAAAATCGGAGAGTATTTAACAGCGCGAGCTATAATAGCTCGCTGTCTTTATAGCGCTGCACATAATAGCAGTACTGTAGTAATAGCGAGTAAGAACTCTGTGTCTCCTCATATCCAGTCCCTCTCGACCATGTCTTTTATTTGATTTAATCACTTAGCGCCAACATTTATTCACCATTTAGAAGTTGTTGTTTCTAACAGTGTATTACATTGGAATAACATTTAGTCACAGAGCACATTACAAAGCATTTCAGAAATGGCTGCCCTCAGGAATTACTGTCTGGCTGCTTTCAAATGTGGTCCTTGGTTCGGGGAAGGTAGGGGTAGAAACATAGAAACATAGAATTTGACGGCAGATAAGGACTGCTTGGCCCACCTAGTCTGCCCATTTTCCTACCTAACAGATAAGCTGCAGATCCTAGTTAACCAACAGCTTACTTCCTCTTACCCGCCCCAGGACTGCCTTATGCCTGTCCCATGCATTCTTGAAGTCCCCCACTGTTCTTGACTCCACGACCTCCTCAGGGAGGCTGTTCCATGCATCCACAACCCTCTCAGTGAAAAATATTCCTCCACACTACCCTGAGCCGTCCCTCTCTATCTTCAAATTGTGCCCTTGTTCTTGCACATCTCTTTTTCTGGAAGATGCTACCTCTTGGACTTTGTTAATTCCCTGAGGTACTTGAAAGTTTCTATCATGTCCCCCTCTCCTTCTTTCCTCAAGAGTATACATATTAAACTCCTTTAGTCTTTCTTCGTTTGTCTTCTGGTGCAGACCCTGCACCATTTTGGTTGCCCCCCTCTGGACAGCCTCCACTCTGTCTATGTCTTTGCGGAGATGGGGTCTCCAGAACTGCACACAGTACTCCAGATGGGGTCTCATCAACTGTCTGTACAGAGGGATAACAACTTCCTGTTTTCTACTACTGATGCATCTTCCTCTGCATCCCAGTATCCCCCCAGCCTTCCTTACTGCCTTCTCACATTGCTTGCCCACCTTTAGGTCATCTGATATAATTACCCCCAGGTCCCTTTCTATTTTTACTGTTGTCAGTATCTCACCCCCCATTGTGTACGCTTCCCCTGGGTTTTTGTTTCCCATGTGCATTACCTTGCACTTCTTTGCATTGAATCTGAGCTGCCATACATTTGACCATTCCTCCAACCTTGCCAAGTACCTTCTCATCCTTTCCACACCATCTTGTGTATCAACCCTGTTGCAGATCTTTGTGTCATCTGCAAAGAAACATACTCTTCCTTCCAGTTCCTCTGCAATGTCACTTATAAAGACATTAAAAAGAACCGGTCCCAGTACTGAACCCTGCGGTACCCTGCTAGTAACCCTCCTTTCTTCACTGTGTACTCCATTTACTACTACCCTTTGTGTCCTGTTGTCTAGCCAATTTTTTATCCAGGCTACCACCTTGGGATCCATTCCAAGGCTGGCTATCTTGTGTATTAATCTTTTGTGTGGGACTGTATCAAATGCCTTGCTAAAATCTAGGCAGGCCATGTCCACAGCCCCTCCCTGATCTACTACTTTGGTCACCCAGTCAAAGAAATCTATTAGATTCGTCTGACACGACCTTCCCCTCATGAATCCATGCTGTCTCGGGTCCTGTGCCCCAGTGGCCTCTAGGTACTCAACAATTCTTTCCTTCAGAAGTGATTCCATCATTTTCCCTACCACTGAGATCAAACTAACTGGTCTGTAGTTTCCTGCCTCTGTCCTGCTCCCACTTTTGTGAAGAGGAATCACATCTGCCCTCCTCCAGTCCTCGGGTACCACCCCATCCTCCCATGATTTGTTAAAGAGAGTAGTCAGCGAGTGTCACTAGTTCTACCTTTAGTTCTTTTAGGAATTCTTGGGGAATCCCATCAGGCCCCATTGCTTTGTCCACCTTCAATTTTATTAGTTCTTTCAGAACCCTTTCTTCTGTAAATGGACTGGTATCGACCCCCGTCTTCAGAGTGTTTTTCTTGTTTGGTTTAGGTAACTCCCCCTCCTCTTCCTTTGTGAATACTGAGCAGAAATATTCGTTCAGTATACCTGCTTTTTCACTGTCACCCTCTACCCACATTCCCTTCCCTTTATTGAGCTTCAGTATCCTTCCTTTGGTCTTTCTTCGCTCCCTAATGTACCTATAAAAGGTCTTATCCCCCTTCTTAACAGAATTGGCTATCCTTTCCTCGGCTTGGGCCTTTGCTATTCTGACTGCCTTCCCAGCCTCTTTCTGCTTTAACTGATAAAGTTCTCTGTCCTGCTCCTTCAGTGTTTCCTTATATTTCCTGAATGCTTCCTTTCTCCTTAACCTTCCCTGCCACCTCTTTTGTGAACCATAGCGTTTTTTTCCTTCATTGTGTTTTATTGATTTTTTTTATACAAAGGCTTGTTGCCTCTGTGATGGCTGTTTTGATCACTCCCCATTGTTCCTCCACCCCTCCTTCTTGCCTGTTTGCTAGTGCTTTTCTGAGGCACTCTCTCATTTTCCTAAAGTCAGCCCTCCTAAAGTCTAGTACTCTTGCTTTTGTATGGCTTGATTGTATGGCTGTGTTTATCTTGAACCACACTGTTTGGTGGTCACTTGTTCCCAGATGGCTACCCACTTCTAAATCTGAGATTCTTTCTCCATCCCCATTTGAAAGTACCAGGTCTAAGATTGCTCCCTCTCGAGTGGGTTCCAATACTAGCTGTCTGAGACATGCCCCCTGTAGGGCATCAAGAATGACCCTGTCTTGGATGTGCCTGCAGCAAAGGTGCTCCAGTTAACATCTGGCATATTCAGGTCCCCATCAACAATATCTCCCCTTTTTCTGCCATTCTAAGAAAGCCTTCTATCATTTCCTTGTCCATTCCCTCCCCCTGAGATGGGGGTCTGTATACAACCCCCATGCGGATTGTGGTGCCATTTCCTGTCTCCAGGGTGACCCAAAGTGCCTCATCTGCTCCCTGTTTACTCTTTATTTCTGTTGCTTTGATCCCTTCCTTTACATAGAGAGCTATCCTCCCTTTACCCTCCCTGTCCCTCCTGTAGATTGTGTATCCTGGTATGTTGACATCCCAGTCATGGTTCTCTGTGTACCATGTTTCTGTAACTGCCACGATATCCAGGCAACCCTCTTCCATCAAGGCCACTAGTTCAGGGAGCTTGTTACACAGACTGTGGGCATTGGTACTCATCACCTTCCACTTTTTGATAGCCTTACCCCTTTAGCCCCATTTCTGTCCTTACTGCCTTTGCCTTTTTTTACATTTAAATCTGTTCTTCTCCCTAATAACTTCTGTACCTTAGTGTTTACCTCACTAAACACCATGTTTTGTGGGGGGAGGCTCAGATTTCCCTGCTTCTTTTCAGTGTCTCCCCCCCCTTGGCTAGTTTAAATGCTTGCCAGTGAAGCATTTAAACCTCTCACCTAGGATCCTGGTTCCCCCCCGGACAGATGCAGATCATCGCACCAGTATAGGTCTGCATTCCTCCAGGTGGCTCCCCAGTCCCCAATGAAGCCAAAACCCTGAGCTCCACACCAGTTTTTTAACCACTCATTGAATTCCCTGGTGAGAAGTGCCCTAGCATCTCCCTTGCCATAGACAGGCAGCACCTCCAAGAAGGTTACCGTATGCGCTACTTGTCTAAGGCCCCTTCCCAACTCTACAAACTCCTCTTGCACTGTTCTGATCCCATTCTAGCTAGGGTCATTTGTCCCCAGGTGGACAATGACATCCAGCTCCTCCCTCATGCAGCTCCTTCCACTATCCTGAGGATTCGCTCCTGTCCCTCCAAGCCGTGGCACCAGGGAGGCACCTTACCTCCCTCTCCCATCCTCCCCATTTCTACCACCCTAATGATTGAGTCCCCACCAGGAGTTGTTTCCTCTGTGGGTCCCCCATGCCACCCTCCTTGGGTCTCCTCTGAAAGTTCCCAGCATCCTCCTTGGTCTCCACTGCAGGTGCCTCCATAGAGGAACCACTATCCACCAGAAGAGCAAATGAATTGTGAAGAGGTACAGCTGGAGGGATGCAATTCTGTTCCTCCACCCTCTCCCTCCTTGAGCCCACCCTGGTCCAGCCACTCTTCTTTCTTGGCAACCTCTGAGGTAGTGGCATTGGCCCTGGTGGTCCCTGGGTGGGGGAGGAGGTTTCACAAATCCTAGCCAGGTCAGCCTGGAGATGGGCAACCTCCTCTCTCAGACCAGAGAGGTGCCTGCAAATAGAGCAGCATCGCAGCCTCCAAAATGTCTCCTGGAACACTGCCGCCCCACAGCCATTGCACTGCACCACTCCTATCCTGTCTTATTTTGTGTCCTCTCTCCTGTTTCTCTGTATGTTTACTCTCTCCTCTCCTTACAACTCTCACCCTTCCTGTTCTGGGACAGCAAATTCCTATCTTCTTCAGTAGCCTTCTTCTTCCTTGCTCAATATCAGACTACCAGCAGCTGGGGGGGAGAGTGAGCTACTTTTTCTACTTTAGGGTTCACAAAACCAGTGTTTCTCTATGATCCTTTCCTTCTTACTGTCAAACAGGAAGTTCCTGTTGACAGTCAAATCCAGTGGCTATAAAAGTAGAACTGGTTTTAGTGGTAGGTGGATGGAGGGCAACTAGTAAGAAAAGGCTAGCAACAGGAAGTTGTAATTTGACTCACCTGCCTTCTAGTGTCTAAATCACACCCCAGGTAAGCTCCCTTTCCTCCGACTGGTTTAGCAAAGTGAGCTGATTCAGTACCTTTCACTGCACAGAATACACACTGACTTTCTTTCTTTTCTTTCTTTTTCTAACCCTAAATAAGTCCCCTTCTACTTCTAATAAAGTTATCTGACTACTTAATCTTAGCAGACACCGACTCCTGCTGAGAGATACGTTTTAAATTAAGAAGAAAATGTAGCTTCTTTTAGTTAGCTGCTTTCAGCTCTACAAGCAAGGCTAGCAACAGGAAGTTGTAATTTGACTCACCTGCTTTTATAGTGTCTAAACCACACCCCCAGGTAAGCTCCCTTTCCTCCTACTGGTTTAGCAAAGTCAGCTGATTCAGTACCCTTCCCTGCACAGAACACACACTGACTTTCTTTCTTTTCTTTCTTTTTTTACCCTAAATAAGACCCCTTCTACTTCTAATAAAGTTATCTGTCTAGTTAATCTTAACAGTCACTGACTCCTGCTGAGAAATACGTTTTAAATTAATAAGAAAATGTAACTTCTTTTAGTTAGCTGCTTTCTGCTCTACAAGCAAGGCTAGCAACAGGAAGCTGTAATTTGACTCACCTGCTTTTCTAGTGTCTAAACCACACCCCCAGGTAAGCTCTCTTTCCTCCTATTGGTTTAGCAAAGTGAGCTGATTCAGTACCTTTCACTGCATAGAATACACACTGACTTTCTTTCTTTTCTTTTAACCCTAAATAAGTCCTCTTCTACTTCTAATAAAGTTATCTGTCTACTTAATCTTAACAGACACTGACTCCTGCTGAGAGATATGTTTTAAATTAAGAAGAAAATGTAGCTTCTTTTTTTAGCTAGCTGCTTTCTGCTCTACAAGCAAGGCTAGCAACAGGAAGTTGTAATTTGACTTACCTGCTTTTCTGGTGTCTAAACCACACCCCCAGGTAAGCTCTTTTTCCTCCTACTGGTTTAGCAAAGTGAGCTGATTCAGTACCTTTCACTGCACAGAATACATACTGACTTTCTTTCTTTTTTTTAACCCTAAATAAGTCCCCTTCTACTTCTAATAAAGTTATCTGTCTACTTAATCTTAACAGATACTGACTCCTGCTGAGAGATACGTTTTAAATTAAGAAGAAAATGTAGCTTCTTTTAGCTAGCTGCTTTCTGCTCCATACAAGGCTAGCAACAGCGTAGAAACAACTATGCTAGATGGCGCTATTGCCTGCATTAGACCGATCAGGTAACCTTGAAGTGCCAGGACCCTATTTCTACTGCAGCTTAGGGGTTTAAAGTTGGAGGTCGGACTGGGACTTTGGGGCTGCTAGCAAAATTACTGTGTCTGCCACAACATTATTTTTATTTGATTTTACCACTTGGCTCCAACATTTATTCACCATTTGGAGGTCGGACTGGTACTGAGCACTAATTTGCCAGTCGCAATATTTGTAATGGGAAAGGCAGTTTTCTTCGCTATCATAGCTAAGTCGCTGTTATGTCTTGCCACCCTTCATGTGCTCACTATTTTATAGTCGCTGTATTTTCAGTCATGATTATAAAGTTGCGATTATCATGGGATACCGTTCGATGGCAGTTGGTGGAGATATTTCTGCTATCTTGCTCTCATCCATGTCATATCCGATATATATCCCATTTTATTAGAACTAGATGATGAATGCAAAGCTTTTCAGACTTTTGAAGGTGACCAGGTACCCAGTAGAGGGAGACCACCTGAAAATGTCCAGGTATCCAAGTGGGCCAGTCCAGCTCTGCCAGGAACTTGCCAAATCAATGTATTTTACTTGTTACAATGTGCCATGGCTTCTACAGATTTATAAGGAAACGTACAGTTACCTTTTCTAGCAACTGAATTGCAATTACGCTGTAGATTTTGTTTTATACATCTGAACAGAGCAGCAATAACGGCTTGCCCTTCTGTCCCAGAGTAGTCATTTGGGCACTGTTACACTGCCGTTCTTACATGATGCTGGCATCCACATGGCATTTAGTCAACTTATGTAAATATAGCACTGGGCATAGAAACTACAGAGATTTTAATATCTCCGCACATTAGGGCAATAAACTGGAAAGGGTAAACCACGCCAGAATCTCGTTGTTTTGCCCAGCGTGAACTCCCAGGGCTCCACTCCACAATTGAAAATGCCAGCTGCACCAAGGTAGGATTAGAAAATTACGAGGATCAGCTATTTAAATGAATTAATATATTTTAGCATTACAGGGGAATTGGGGTGCTTGAGCTACCATATATCATATGGTGACTCCTTAAACGTTATCAATAGATCTCCTTTAATGACTCATGTGAAAGATGCACCATAGGAGTGCTGCATCTTTCTTCATGCTGCACCACAGTACCAGTATTGGGATTTTACCCAAGTTCCTGGTGTGGGGCTAGAACTCACAACCTTCTGATCGGTCCAGTCTCAGCTGGGTGCAACCCGTTAAGCCACTGACACTGCCCAACAGCAGCACCGAGAAAAATCCAGATGTTTACAGAGGTAACATGGAACTGCTCTCCAGGAGGCAACTAGGGAAAGCAACACTGAACTTGGCAGTTTTCAACAAGGACATTATTTGGAATATCTCCAATTGAAGACCCAATGGAGCAGAGCAACCATAACACAAGTAGAGGAAAACAAACAATGTTACAAACACCACATCCCCAAAATGCAAAACTCAGATTAGGCTTTTAAGCTGAGAAAATATATTTTTTTTATTAAACTGCTTACTGTAACATTGAGTATGTTACCTTTGCTGGAATATGTGTGGCCTGCACTGTTCCATTTCACAAGCATCGTGTGACTCCTCGCCACTCTCCTGTATCTCTTTATAGAAGTAAGTGGCATGGTGTTGCACTGTAGAAGCAAAATGGTGCCGCCCAGCACCAAACATGTTTATATACAGGCAGAGATAACACACTTGACATTACAGCAAGCAGCACAGGAATTTTTTTTTTCTCAACTTGAAAGCCTAATCAGGGGTTTCGCAGGAGGGGTGAGGTGTTAGAAACTTTACTTGTTTTCCTTTTAATATCATCATTTGCTGGACTCAGAAGCTCAAATCTAGCGCTGAGGGGTCCCTGACAAAAGGAAAGCTGACTTCAGCAAACTGATTAAATTAATGAAGATCAGGTGAAGGACATCCATAACATAGTAGGGGAAGAAAAAAGTGTGCATCAATAAGAGGGCCGGTAATGGAAGCTCCTCAAGAGTGCATACCATCTGACAGGAACAGAAGTGAACAAAATCTCTCTACCTAGGATAGCAGGTAAGGGATTCAATCGTGAGACAAAAGGAAAGCTTTAGGGTATACAAGGGGGAAGCAGAATGAGGCCAACAGGGCAGTGTATATGAAAAATCTAGAGTGAATCAAGGAACTCATTAAGAATATGAAAGCGGACACAACATATAAAACTGTCGGGAGAAGGCTGCATTTGCCCATACGCTCCAGTCGGTATTATCTTTCCGCTTTGTTTTATTCTGTAAAAGTTTGCATTATTATTTATTACCAGGGGTGCCTTTATTATTTATTTATTTATTTAAGAGATTTACCAGGAAGGCATGCTGAGCGGAGTACGGCTCAATTCCAGATGTGCCCTGGGGGGAGGGAGTTACAGTAGTGTAGTAAATACAACGGGAAGCAAAAACATACATACAGTGATTTGGACAAGCAATGGATGAAGCATTTATACACAGTTGCGTAGGTACAGGATCTTATTTATTTATTTTTTTTTTAGTTTACTAACAAAGGAGCAGCCTGAATAAATAGAGAGCCAGACTGGGCTAACAGTTGGAAGGAGGCGGATTGAGGGTGAGGCTAAGGGGGGTGGTAATAACAGGAGCAGTAGGTAGAGAAGTGCATTTTGAGAAGGGCATTTCATTGTGGAGTACTAGTGGAGTGTCTTATATCGGCTGCCAGGGAATTCCACAATTTGGGCAACCTGAAGCTAAAAGCAGCCTGGCCAGACCGGGTGGATCTGTGAGGCATGTGCAGGAGCCTGGATGCCTATGTTATGGAGAGCATAGGCAGGTGGAGAGAGGGCGGTTAGGGAGGAGGACAGGTAGGAGGAGAGTGTCTGTGACCAGAATTTAGCAGTGGTCTCTAGCGCAGTGAGCACCCG
This sequence comes from Neoceratodus forsteri, assembly GCA_016271365.2. Lineage (NCBI taxonomy): Eukaryota > Metazoa > Chordata > Ceratodontiformes > Ceratodontidae > Neoceratodus > Neoceratodus forsteri. The sequence continues at coordinate 60,308,001 of CM028129.1, forward strand.
CGTGTTATGTAGAGAGGGGAGGTCCAAGGATTGCAGAGGACACAGTGATGGGTGTTTTGAGGGACGGTCCAATGGAGAAACGGCAGAAGGAGTTGAAGAGGGGACTGCTTCCAAGAAGTATAAAGGGTACACTAGACAACATCGCCATAATCAATAATAGGGAGGATCATTTTTTGACTATTGCCTGTCTGGTTGGAAGGGTATGCAATTTTTGTTCCGGTAGAGGGCTCCCAACATGGGGTGTAATTTTTTATGCAGAGCATCTATATGTGCTGAGAAGTCAAGATATTGATCTAACCAGACACCAAAATAGCGATAAGTGGTGCAGTCCTCTATAGGCAAGCTATCCAGAGTATAGAACATAGGTGAAGCCACAAGCCGGTTAGTTTGGACCAGGAGCCAAGGTGAGGGAGACTGTTTTGTTTGAATTTAGGAATAGTTGGTTGAGATGAACCAATGTTGGATGGAGTAGAAACCTTCTGTAGGCAGGCTGTCATGGCACTAGTGGCTGGGCCAGAGGTAAACAGTACCGTATGTCAGCGTACATATGGATAGCTGTTTGTGGGCAGAGCGGCAGGCAGGTCATTTAAAAATAGAGAACAACAGCGGGCCAAGAACCGACCCTTGGGGACTCCACTGGTGACAGGGAGGGAGGGAGGTGGATCTAGCCGAGCTAATGCGACTGATTGAGACCGACCTGTCAAGTAAGAGTGAACCAGTTATTTGCGTTGTCAGACAGTCCAGCTTGAGCTAGCTTAGCCAGCAGCAGGGGATGGGAGACCGTGTCGAAGGCTTTCGCCAGGTCGATAAATATGGCTGCTGTTATTTCCCTTGTCCATGCCCATAAGGATGGCGTTTGTGAGGCGAGGAGGGAGGTGGTGGTGGAGTGATTTTTTCTGAAGCCAGCCTGGTAGGGGGTGAAAATGATGGTATCTAGATAGTGGTGGAGCTGGGAGAGTACAAGGCGCCTTGAATTTTGGCTAGGATGGGAGCAGGGATCTGGGACGGTAGTTGAATGGGAGGAGAGGTCCCTCCTTTGGGTAAGGGAATCACTGATGGCTTGTTTCCATAAGTTGGGGACCACTGACTTTAAAAGACAGGTTATAGAGTAATGGTAGCGGTGGCTATGGCAGGTGCTGAGAGCAGGAGCATTTTGAATCAAGACCCGATGGACATTTACCTTTGGTTGGGCTTGAGTGTCTGCAGTATTCTTAGCACTTGGCCAGGTGTGACTGGGCAGAGAGAAGGAGGTCAGGGGGTTACAGTGGGGTGAACAAAGGGGGGTTGAGGATGGGAAGAGAGTAGGGAAGAAACGGTGGAGAAGAAATATGAGTTAAACTCGTGGCTACCAGTCTAGGATCTGTGATGATTTTCCCATCTATTCTGAGAGTGGGAATGAGGGATGTAGGGTAAGAAGTGATTTTTATTGACTTCCAGAATTGGAAGGTGACAAGTTATTTTGAATGCCGATTGAAAGTAATTAGATTTGGCCTGTCGTATGAGTCTAGTACAGGCGTCTTAGTGACCAGTAGTGTTGATGAGCCATTTGACCACCTATAGCCTTGAAGGATTTCCAGGCACGGTCTCTGGCACGCAGAGCATTCCATGAGGTTAGTTGTTACCCATGGAAGCTGGGCTCTTCTTACTCAGGAACTCCTGAGTGGAGCATGGAGGTCCCAGATGGCTAGAAAGTTTGTGGAAAGAATTTCAGGGCCTCATCTATGGAGGTGGCCCTAGGGATGAAAGACCAGTCAATGCAGGTGAGATCATTTAGGAGAGCTACCAGGTCCAGAGAATTATAAGATCTGATGTGGAGCGTGCGGGGGCATGGGTTGGGAGATTTCGCCATATAAAATCATATGGTGGTCACTAAGGGAGTCAAGTAGTAGGCCAGCTTTGACGATCCGATGGGGGTGTAGTTAGTGCCAATCCAGGAGTGTGTGTTTGTTGGATTTGTGGTTTAGACAAGTGGGTTCCACCATTAGCTGGAACAAGTTTAGGGCATTTATTTGGTTTCGCGATTTGGAGGCTCCGCTGCCTAGCCAGTTCAGATTGAAGTCACCAAGGATGTGAAGTTCGCCACCTTCCGTGTGTGACCTCAGGGTGCCAAGGTGGTCGAGAATGCAACCTAGTGGTGTGTCTGGTGGGCAGTATGACCCTGCTATGTAAACTGGGATTGAGTGAGGTACGGTGATTTTGATTAGAGGGACTCTATATATTGCTTGCAACCCTGGTGAGGTATCTCCACATTTTCACTGCTATTTCTATTTGATTGTTGACTTATACAATCTTTGTTGGGGTTCATGAATAATATCATTCCACGCTAATAATTTTGTCACATATGTGCTCTCATTTGCCACTATTTTTGTGATTATACTGATTTTCCTGGACATAAGTCTCCACCACTCATTCACACTATTGGGATCTGTGCCGAGGCACTAGGACCCATCGAGAGCAAACTTTTGCTGGAGGGTCGGCATCAGAGATGGAGCCCCGAGGAACGGCACCGCGATCCTGAGCTCGCACGGTAATGACTATCTCGGTGTTGACCCTCCAACTGTCTCAGTTCCTTTTTCCCCACCATCGAGTGTGCTTTAGTGATGATGTTGCTTGTCGACAGGAGTCAAACTTTAAACTAGCAGCACAGTTTTCAGTTTTCTTATTTTGTAGTAATATCTCAATAAGTATCGCTTAAGTTTATTCTTAAAAAAAAAAAATATGTAAGAGAAGTCTCAGTCTACTTTGATGGAGTCGACCATGAGCAGGTCAGGAGATGGTAGGGAGACTTCGTATGAAAGCTGTTCAGTCAGTCGGGCTGGGTCCGGTCCGCTGCCTTCTCCGGAAGGGGGGTCTGACAACGGTCAGTCCAATGCCCAAGGGGATGGGCGGTCCCCGCGGAAGCATAAAAATAAACGGTTGTATTCTCGGCACCGTTCGGCCTCGAGCTCTTCTTCAGCCCACAGGTCAAAAAGAGAAGGCATCACTTGAGGTCGCCTCTGATATGTCTGCGCGCGACGCTCAAGTTATCGGGCTAGTGGCCAGTCTCCTCCTTCAGAGTCACCAACCACTACTTCTGGTAGCCAACGGTTATGACATTGAGCCCTACCCCTGCCCGCAGGTAGGTCTTCAGATGAGCAGTTTCATCAGTAGGCTGCTGTTATGGAGCAATGGGCTCAGAGGTTGGTTCAGCTACCTGGCTTGGTCACCAGGGGCCTACGGGCTTCTTGAGAGACCAGGTAGGGCGTTGGACTTCCTGGTCGCTGGTCTTCTTAGGTACCATCAACTCAATGCTTAGGTGTTCCCCCACATGACTACGGTGCAGGGGCCACACCGATGCCCTTATTTCCTGCTCCTTCTTCCTTCAAAGCCTGTTTTCAGAGTTTTGAATGTTTTGGTGCCTCAGCATCGATGGCATGCTTGGTGCCTTCTCGGCACTGTGCAGCTTCTTGGTGCCATCCTCGGCTGTGTGGGTCCTCGGTGCCATTTTCGGCACTGTGTGTGGTCCTCAGGCCATTAGCGCACTGTTCTCAGTGCCGTGCACCTCCACGGCACCGGGGCTCAGAGCATTCTCCGCCTTTCAGGACTCTCTTCCTTCTTCCTTTCCTCTGACATTCATTCCTTTCTCGTCCATACAGTCCCTCCTGGACTGTCAGGAGATGGCATTGAGCCTGACCCAGACCTTCGGCTGGGTGATGAAGTGGAGGAAGCAGGATCTATTACTGCAACAGAGACTGTGGTCGAGGACCTGTCCTTTAAGGCTCTGCTGAAAAATTTGATTTCCACTTTCTCTTCAGACTACAGACATCGATCCTGGGAAATTGTTAAGACTCCAATACCTTCATGCCCCGGAGATCCCTACGGATTTGACTCCTCCGGTTCAGCCTTCCTTTGAGACGCTGTCTCAAATGGAATAATCCTGCTCCCACCCCTTTGGTGGCTAAATCCATAGATAGGAAATATTCAGCCCCCAAGGATCGTCCCATTTTGGCATCTCAAGCCTTTGCAGATCCTATTGTAGTCCTGGCAGAGAATGATAAGGTCGTCCTTCCTCAGACTACTACAGCTTGACCTATTAACAAAGAATCTCATAAGATAGACACCTTAGGTAAGAGAGTATTTGCTGCCTCTACCTTAAGTATGCATATTGCCAGCTACCAGGGTTATTTCTCCCAGTATGAGTATATCCTGTGGCACTCTATTAAGCAGATGGTTGAAGCTGTACCGGAATCGGATACAAAGCCAAAGCTTCTTCAAACCATTACCAGAGGTATCGAATCTAATAACCAGCAGGTTAAAGCAGCTATGGATGCTTTCGACACTGCTTCCCATTCGGCGTTGCTGGTAGTTGCACCTGCCGTCATTCCTGGCTGTGCACTTCGGGCTTCATGAATGACGCGTAGCAGCAGGTAATGGCGTTGCCCTTTGATGGTGCGTGTATCTTCGGTCCTCAGGTAGAACAAGCTCTAGAAGCTACACAAAAGACTAGGTCAGCCATTAAGTTGGTTTGACCCCCTCTGGTCCCCTCTCGAGGGAGTGTCAATAAACGTCAGTTTCATAACCATCTTTCCTTTTGTGGCAGAGGAAGGGGAGGTTTCCATAAAAACCAACCTGCCCAACCTCAAAAGAAGACATAACAGAAGGTGCAAGGGCCCAAAGTGCCCAGCGCCACCTTATGAATTTCTGGCCCAAGTCCCACCTCAGCTGCCCGAGGTGGACTTTTCCTCTTCGGTGGGAGGTCATCTGATGCACTTCTACAACCAATGGAAGTCCATAACCTCAGACAAATGGGTGCTTCGGATAATTCGCGAGGGGTATTCACTCAATCTTGTGGAGACCCCTCCGGATCGTCCTCCCAAACGACAGCCCAGGCTGTCAACCCTTCAGTCAGACCTTCTTGCCACCGAGATTCAGGGCCTTCTGAACAACAGGGCAGTAGAAGTAGTGTTGCTGCATCAACAGAACACAGGGTTCTACTCCCATTACTTCCTGGTTCCAAAGAAGTCCGGGGGCATGTACCCCATTTTGGATCTCAGAAAGCTAAACAAATTTCTGCCCAAGGAGAAATTCAAAATGATTTCCCTGGGAACCTTCTTACCTTTGCTTCATCAACATGACTGGCTAGCCTCCCTAGACATGCAGGATGCTTACCAGCACATTCCTATTCACCCGAGGCATCACAAATTCCTGAGGTTTGTGGCTCTGGGACAACATTATCTGTTCAGAGTCCTGCCCTTTGGGCTATCTTTGGCACCACAGGTTTTTACAAAGTGTTGTGCAGTTCTCGCAGCACACCTCAGAAAGGTCTGAATACAGGTGTTCCCTTATCTGGGCAATTGGCTTCTGGCAAGCCCTTCCAGGCAGGCAACTCTGGACGCCGTAGAGAGAGGTGGTGGCTGAACCTCTGACTATCCTGTCTAGCCGATCACTGGAAACAGGGGAGGTACCCAAAGACTGGAGGACAGCAGATGTAGTCCCCTTATACAAAAGTGGGAACAAAGAGGAAGCAGGGAACTACAGACCAGTCAGCCTCACCTTGGTAGTGGGGAAGATCATGGAAGCACTACTGAAGGAGAGATTGGTGGAACATCTGGTTGTCAATGGACTACAGGACCCAAGGCAGCATGGTTTCACCCAGGGGAGGCATGTCAGACCAACCTAGTTGAATTTTGTGACTGGGTGACTAGGGAGGTGGATCAGGGAGGGCAGTGGACATGGCCTATCTGGACTTCAGCAAGGCCTTTGACACTGTGCCACATAGAAGACCATTACACAAACTGGGGAATATGGGTGTGGGCAGGACAGTAGTGTGGTGGGTAGGTAACTGGCTGGGTGGCAGGACACAGAGGGTGGTGGTAAATGGCTGTCACTCCACAGAGGGAAGAGTGACCAGTGGGGTACCACAGGGATCAGTGCTGGGACCGGTCCTATTCAACATCTTCATCAGTGACATTGCGCAGGACCTAGAAGGCAGAATTTCACTGTTTGCTGATGACACAAAGCTCTGTAACAGAGTAGACACACCAGAGGTGTAGACAGAATGAGAAGCACCTGCAGAAACTTGAAGAATGGTCAGGGTTTGGCAGTTGAAATTCAATGCAAAAGTGCAAGATAATGCATATGGGCACAAAAACCCTGGCACAATATATATCAGTTGGAGAGTGAGGATATAGCATGCACCAAGCAGGAAAGGGATCTTGGGGTTGTCATCTCTGATGACCTCAAGGTAGGGAAACAGTGTGACAAGGCAGCAGGTAAAGCAAATAGGATGCTGGGATGTATAGGCAGGGGCATCACCAGCAGGAAAAGAGAGGTCATAATTCCGCTATACAAGACACTAGTGAGGTCCCACCTGGAGTACAGTGTACAGTTCTGGAGACCATACCTACGTAAGGACATAGGGTAGAGAAGGTTCAGAGGAGGGCAACAAAGATGGTGCATGGATTGCATCACAAGTCCTATGAAGACAGGTTGAAGGAACTGAACATGTACTCCTGGAGGAGAGGAGGGAGAGAGGGATATGATAGAGACATACAAGTATCTTACAGGGAGGAACAGGTGCAGGAAACACTATTTTAAGCGAAAAAGATGTTCCAGGACAAGAGGGCATGGGATGAAGTTGGAGGAGGACGATTCAGAGGAAACATGAGAAAGAATTTCTTCACAGAACGGGTGGTGGACAAGTGGAACACCCTGCCAGAGGAAGTGGTGGGGGTGAAACAATCACGGATTTAAGAATGCATGGGATAGACATAAAGGAATTCTGGAGGTCAGGGGTAGGGGCAACAGACTTCTAGGAAAACAAACTGAACTTACAAGCTCAAATGGCAGACTGGGTGGGCCATAGGCCCTTATCTGCAGACACTGTCTATGTATCTATGTATGTATGACCTCTCGCTTCCTACAACCATGGGAGTTCTGCAGAACCTCAAGAAATTGCAGTTGCAGCCTCCCAGAGGCTCCTTTTATAGGGACTCTTCTGGACACCTCCTGTATGAAGGTTTTCTTCCAGAAGACAGAAGGAACAATATCCTTCAAATGCCCGCACATCGGGAAAATGACTCAGTCCCAGCTCTCGATGCAACAGATGCTAGGCCTCATGGCATCCTCAGTGTTCACTGTACCCATTAGCACATCTGCACATGAGAACCACTCAGTGGATGCTCAGTACTCAGTGGTCCCCAACCACTCACCCTCAGTCCTATCCCATCAAAGTGACAGAACCCTTAAAGAGGTCACTCACCTGGTGGTCTCAAGAGAGCAATCTCCTGGAAGGGTATCCCTTTGCTCCTCTGGACCATCAGATCTCCATTACCACAGATGCGTCCCCAATGGGATGGGAAGCTCACTGTCAGGCTCTCCACACCCAAGGTGCGTGGACTCAGGGCGACTCCCAGCTTCACATAAATATTCTAGAAATGAGAGTCATTCTTTATGTAGTCCGAGCATTGAAGGACATTCTCTGTCACAAGAACATTCTCCTTCAAATGGACAACAAAGTAGTGATGTATTACATCAACAAGCAGGGTGGTGCTCATTCTACCCCTTATGCAGGGAAGCTTAAGGTATGGGAATGGTGCTTGGAGCACAAGGCTCTAATTCAAGTGGTCTACCTGCTGGGAATACAAAAGAGCTGGCAGACCATCTCAGCAGAACAGAGACAGATCCTCATGAGTGGTCTCTTGACTCAACCATAGTTCAGTCACTATTCAAAGAGTGGGAACTCCAGACCTGGACCTTTTGCATCCCCACTCAATGCAAAACTGCTCTCTTCTGCTCCAGAAATCCAGGGCCTGGCATTTTCTGTCAGGATGTGTTCAGGCTGTGATGGACAAAATGCTTTCTTTACGCCTTTCCACCTCTTCCTCTAATTCAGAGGGTACTCCTCAAGTTCGAATCCCAGGGGGACAAGATGATTCTCATTGCTCCCTTCTGGCCTCGGCAGCTGTGGTTTCCACTACTCAACAATATGTTGGCAGTTCCTCCGAGACCACTTCCCCTGCAGATGAACCTTTTGACTCAGGGGCCGGTGGTCCATTCCAACCTGAGATTGCTTCACCTTCACGCTTGGCTCCTGAAGAGGTAGAAGTAAATCGGTTCAATGTCTCTCGAAGGGTTTCAGATATTCTTCTGGCTGCTTGGAAACCGGCCACTCGGAAAACTTACACAGCTAAGTGGAAACGTTTTTTGCTCTGGTGTGCAAAGTTCTCTTTGAATCCCTTTTCCTGCCCACCAGATAAGGTTTTGGAGTACCTCTTGGACCTCTCAAATTCAGGTCTGCAGTACTCAACAGTACAGGTTCACCTTAGTGCCATTTCAGTGTATCATGAGCCATTTTTTTTCCTTAACACTGGCTCAGTTAACTGTGGTTAAGAGATTTCTTAAAGGAATTCTGCATACCAGACCTCCTACAAGATGTTCAGTTGCAGCCTGGGACATTAATCTTGTGCTAGACATGCTTACTCGGAAACCTTTCGAACCTCTGGCTACCTGTGAGCTAAAATTTCTCACCTGGAAGACTGCCTTTCTAGTGGCCATTACCTCAGCTCACAGGGTCTCTGAGATACATGCCCTGGTCACAGACCCTCTGTATACCGTGTTCTATAAGGACAAAGTAGTCCTTCGGACTCCTCCTAAATTCCTTCCTAAGGTTGTGTCAGAATTTCATCTAAACCAACCTTTGGTCCTTCTCTCTTATTTTGTGGACTTCTAAAATGAAGGAGAACAATCTATTCATTCTTTGGATGTTAAGAGAGCTTTGCGTTTCTATCTAGATAGAAAACAAGGACTTTCGCAAAGCCCAGCAACTGTTTGTTTCCTTCAGCGAGACCCGGCTGGGTCAACCTGTCGCTATCAGATGTATCTCAGCATGGTTAGTGGCATGCCTTCACCACTGTTATTCCATGGTGCAGGTTAAGTTGGAGGGCAGGGTTTACGCTCACTCTACTACAGCAGTCGCGGCATCCCTAGCAGAAATTCGCAAAGTGCCCATTGCAGATATTTGCAACGCGGCCACCTGGAGCTCAGTGCATACTTTCATTAAACATTATGCACTGGATGTCCATGCCAGACGACATTCTTCCTTTGGCAGAGCCATCCTTAATGGACTTCTGTCCTAGAAACGTGAGCTCTTGGTCTCTCCTGCCGCCCTCTCGGGAGGGATTATTAGCTCGGTACTCTCCCAATAGTGTGAATGAGTGGTGGAGACTTATGTCCAGGAAGATATGAAAATTATGTACCTACCATAATTCTTGATCTTCTTGGACGAGTCTCTACCACTCATTCACACGCCCACCCTCCGTCCCCCGAGCTCACCTCTGTTGTTGGTCTTCACTGTCTTAAATCTTTAGGCTGTGAAGACTTCTTTGTTGACCCTTCTTATACGGGTCACCCAGACTATCTTATGTCCATTTTTTAGGTTAGGCTATCCTTCTAAGTTAGTTACGCTGCACCTCCTTGGTAAAAAAGGTACTGAAGCAGTTGGAGAGTCGATGCCGAGATAGTCATTACCATGCGAGCTGAGGCTCGCAGTGCCGTTCCTTGCAGCTCCATCTCTGGCGCCAACCCTCCAGCAAAAAGTTTGCTCCCGATGGGTCCTAGTGCCTCCAGCGCAGATCCCAGTAGTGTGAATGAGTGGTGGAGACTCGTCCAAGAAGATCAAGAATTACGGTAGGTATGTAATTTCATTTATGTACTTTGGGCCACCTAGATGACCCAGGTCAAGTAAAAAAAAATGGTGGATACAGAACTAAGAAACATTGACAATAATGGTCCACCCAGCCTGCGCAAATTCTCTATACTCCCTGAAACAGTACAGTTACATAAGAACTTACCGTAACAGTAGATCTTCGAGAGAGGCTCTTGCAGTAGGTAATTACTTGTAGGACTGCGTCCCCTGGCATCAGAACCACTGGGAAACTTTTGCTAGCAGTGACTGACAAGGGACCGCCCACCTGATGTCACATGACAGATATTAGCATGACACTATATAGTGGGCGGCCCCACATCCGCCCTCCAGTTCTCCCACCGAGACCTCCAAGGGTCATAACAGAAGAAAGGAAGAGACTCCTGCATCTAAAAAATGGCTTTCTGGACAGAGAGCTGTAAATTAAGAGGGGAGGTGGGTGGGAAAAGGTTACCTACCAAGAGCCTCTCTCAAAGGTCTACTGTTACAGTAAGTTCTTACTTAACTGTATTATCTTACTGAGAGGCGCTGCAGTAGGTAATTATTTGTAGGACTGAGTCCCAAGCAGTAAATAGTCAAAGGGACAAGAAAAAAAAACATGAGAGGCTGGAACATAATCCCAACAGGAAACCGGTAAATCAGGACAGGAGTCCCTGAAGGACTGCTAGTCCAAAACTAGCCCTATCCCTAGAGGCAATGTCCAAACTGTAGTGTTGCATGAAAGTGCGGACCTGATTTTGCCCCTTCCTTGTTCAAGCCTCCTGAATAACTCAGATCTAACTTTTTCTGCATGTAATCTGACTGTGGTTCCAGTTTGTGCTCAAAGTACTGTACTGTTGTTATTTGCTGTGCATAACCTTGTTTTACAGGGGGTTCCCAGGGTCGAGCCAGAGGAACCAGCACTGGTGGTAAGTGCAAACAGTGTGGGTACTGGTGTGGTGTACCAGGGGTATTATGAAAGTGATTATTGTACAGTGTACAGGCCACTAGAGGTGAAGGGGGGGTACAGTGTCCTGGAGGGCTGTGCCCAGGTTAACTTGACCACTACCAACCCTGACCTGCGGGTGGAGGCACCCATTTCAGAACTCAGGTCCCTTAATCTGCTACTAGCCAAGCAGGCAGGGGTAGTAGCCCTTGGGATAGCGCCACCTAGGATTACATCTTGAGGCTCACTGCTGGGATTAGCGTCCTGTAGTGGCCAAATTTTCTAATTGAGTTAGAATAAGTGGCTACCCCTAACAGAAGTGGCTGTACACCAATTGGTGGGTGGTGTATTGAGCAGGAGATCAACCCCAAAATGCTATACTTATCCTGGATATTCTCCTAGGATCTAATGAGGACACTGTAGAGGGAGTACTTTCCAAGGTTGAATGTTTAGAAAACCCTGTGGTGGTGGGTCGACAGGCTAATCTTCTCACCCAAAGTTTCATGGCGTTAGTAGAGTGTAAGGATCCAGTAGACAGTTTCAAAGTGCCACGGACTATCACCCCCGAAGGAGCCTTCACTGCCTGGAGAGTGATAACTAAAGACAGTAAAGACCCTGGGGAGAATGAGCCCCCCACTATCTGAGACTTTTGAGTAGAAATGTGCTAAGTTGTTGCTGGAGGAAGAGAAAACTGTGGAGGACTTAAAGAAATGATTCCTGCCACCTGGGGTGTTCCTCCCCAACACCCCTCCCACTCCAGCACCCATTATTGACCCTCCTTCTGTGCCCATGCCAATGCTGGCCTTATGTCTGTACCTGCCATTAGTCATGACCAAAGGTTGAGAATTCCTCCAGCACCTCCCCACCCCCAAGGGAAGATGACTGGGAGACCTGGATAGATTGTGTTGCCCCTTGGTACCTTGAATGGCAATGTGCGGAGGCTGAGAAATGGAAAAGGATCACAGAAAGTTTGAGGGGTCCCCCTAGAGGCCATTAAATTTCTGAGGTCCACAAACCTGGTGCATCTGCCCAGAAGTACCTATCTGCACTCAAAGGCAATTTTGGGAGCATTGAGTCTGGGGAGAACTTGTTGTGGAAATTTCAAGGTACAAAACAATGGCCAGAGGAAAGTTTGTCAGCATATGTTACTCGTCTGGAAAGAGTGCTGCAAAAGGCTTACCGAAAAGGTGGGGTAGCTGCCAGTGACTTAAACCATGTGAGGTTGGGGCACATACTGCAACATGCAAAGCATTCTAAATTGCAGCTCCTTCAATTAAGGCTCCCAGATAGAAGGGGTAACCCACCGGACTATTGTGACTTGATAAAAGAACTCCGGGAGGTTGAAGATGAAGAGGAGGATTATAATTCTAGGGTGAGCACAGCCCAAGTGATCACGGCATTGGAAGGCCCTTCCGAAGTGGAGACCAATGAGGGTGTGCCGCCATAGGATGAACTGCTGAGTGAGTTCAGGGAAACAAAAAACAGTCTCTTTATGAAGGCTGCTCCTGTAAGTAAAGCACTGACTCTTATCCAACTCCATCTGCTATTGGGGTGGGGGTGTCCACCCAGGCATCTCCTGCTGACAGCAGCTCGAAACTCGATGCCTTGACTATGGAAGTAAGAGAATTGATGATATGTCTCCAAATGTTCACCACACAGCAGACAGAGATGGCACCAAGGTTTTCAGTTGGTAGTACCACCGCCCCAGCTCCCAGTGTGATGCCTCGACCACCCCAAATCCCAGAAAACATATTTTGCCATAACTGTGGGAATGATGGGCAGTTTGGGCACATGAAGAGAGAATGCTGGTCCACAAAAGACCCAAATAAAGTTGTATACAGGCTTCAAGGAGAGTTTCGGAGAATGAATCAGCGGTCAAGGAGTGCCCAAAATGACCGCAGTGAGGGTTCAAGAAGTAGTAACTCAAATCCCTATGTGGCTAAAACATCTGTCCAGGAACCTGCTGCTGTCCCTCCAGACTAGTCCAAAACAGTGGGCCCTTCAATGGAGACTACTGTGGCTGTGAATGGTATTCCTACTCGGGCTGTGCTGGACAGTGGGTTGCAAGTGACCATTGTATTTAAGGACTGGTATGACAAACACTTATCTGCTGTGCCCTTACAATCCCTGGAAGGCCTACATGTGTGAGGGCTGAGTGACAAGTCTTATCCCTACTTAGGATATGTCCACCTCTGGTTGTCATTTCCTGCAGCTGTAATTGGTGTAGAGGAGCAAGTGGAGACACTGGCCTTAGTGTGTCCCCCTACTGGACGGTATGATGGGGTTCCCCCGGTAATTGTGACCAACGCCCTATATGTTTGGGAAACTGGCATAACTCTGTCAAGAGAAACAATGGCAATGGACTGGGAGGGCCCTAAGAATTCCCTCTGATCAAGAGGGCCTATGATTTGCAGCAGAACCCCAAGGGAGTGGACCAGAATGAACTGGTAGAGGTCATGTGGAAGAAGGATCCCGATTCAATGGTACTGGCCCCTAACACCCAGTGTACCATTCAAGGGGAGGTCCGCCTCTGCAAAGATGTTAAGAACAAAATACTGATGTTGGACGCGCCATGCGATGGAAAATTGCCGGAAGGATAATTGGTTAAGCCCAGCATCTTGCCAGCTCATGCTCATGCCTATGCATGACGAGTGATGGTCCAGATTCATAATGTGTCAGATCGGGAGATCCGGGTGAATAAAGGATGCACCCTAGCTATGGTACACTGCACAGACACTGCAGTGTTGCCCAGCAACAAGCACCCTGGCAAGACAGATAGAGTGACTCCCGACTTGTTTGATTTTGGTGGCTCCCCATTGCCAGCTGAATGGAAGACTAGAATTAGCCAGAAACTTGCCCAGAGAGATCAAGTGTTTCCGTTGAAGGAATGGGATGTGGGATGTGTCCAGGGAGTGGAGCATCACATACGCCTGCATGATGACTGGCCATTTCGAGAGAGGTCTCGATGGCTGGCCCCTGCAGACATAGATGATATGAGAAGACACTTGCAGGAAATGCTCGCGGCTGGTGTGATACAAGAATCCAGGAGCCCATATGCTTCTCCCATTGTGGTTGTGCATAAGAAGAATGGATCTGTGAGAATGTGTGTTGATTATCTAACTCTGAATCGGTGGACCATCCCCGATCAATACACCATGCCCCGTATACAAGATGCTCTGGATTGTTTGAATGGGAGCAAATGGTTCTTGGTGTTGAATCTTCACAGTAGATATTACCAGATTCCGATGGTTCCGGAGAACTGTGAGAAGACTGCCTTTATCTGTCCTTTGGGGTTCTACGAATTTCTGAGAATGCCACAGGGAATATCGGGTGCTGCAGCCACCTTCCAATGACTGATGGAACGAGCAGTGGAAGACATGAATTTGCTAGCATGCCTGGTGTACTTGGATGATGTCATTGTGTTCGGGAGCTCCCTAGAGGAACATGAGAGTCGACTGTTCAAAGTACTAGACTGACTGGAAGATTTCGGCCTCAAGCTGTCCATCAACAAGTGCCAGTTTTTCCAAACCTCTGTGAAGAATGTGGGGCACATAGTGTCTACAGAGGGGATAGAGACTGATCCTAGCAAAATTGAAGCCTTGACTACTTGGCTCCAGCCCCACAGTTTGAAAGAACTACAATGTTTCCTGGGATTCTGTGGTTACTACTGCCGGTTCATAAAGGACTATTCCAAAGTGATTCGGCCACTCTTGAATCTTACCCAGGGTCACCCTCCTACCAATCAGAAATACAAAAAAGGGTCCGTCAAAGAACCAGACAAAGCATATTTCCACCCAGGTGAACTTTTCAGGTCCTGTTGGACACCTGACTGTGAAGCAGCTTTCCACAAGGTCATATACCAGCTCACCCACCCCCCATCCTCGCTTATGCTGATCCCACCAAACCTTATGTGCTGCATACCTATTTAATGCCTCACTACATTTGGGGTGTGTACCTCAGGACTGAAGGATGGCTCATGTGGTGCCCCTCCACAAGAGTGGCCCCAAGGATGAACTGGGAAACTACAGACCAGTGAGCCTCACATCCATCGTGGGTAAGCTAATGGAGACTATACTGAAGGAGAGGCTGGTGGCTCTCCTAGAGGCCAAAGGACTACAGGACAGCAGACAGCATGGCTTCATATGTGGCAGATCCTGCCAAACCAACCTGGTCAAGTTCTATGACTGGGTAACTAGGCAACTGGACAGGGGTCATGCAGTGGATGTCCTGTATCTGGACTTCAGTAAGGCATTCAACTCAGTGCCACATGGAAGGCTGGGAAGGAAGTTAGTAGGCACAGGGGTTGGTGCAAAGCTGGTGAGATGGGTAGGAAACTGGCTGCAGGGAAGGTAACAGAGGGTGGTGGTGGGTGGGGAGCTCTCACACCCAAGGGCAGTGATGAGCTGTGTTCCACAGGGCTCGTGTTGGGACCAGTGTTGTTTGGGATATTCATTGCAGACATATCATGGGACATCAAGAGCAAGATCAGTCTGTTTGCTGATGATACCAAGGTAGGTGCGGTGGTGGATGACCTAGGGGATGGTAGGGGTTGCAGGATGATCTGGCAAAGCTTGAAACCTGGTCTGACACCTGGCAACAGGGCTTTAGTGCCAAAAGTGCAAGGTGCTGCATTTTGGGATGAAGAACCCAAGGAGGAGTTATAGCTAGGGGAGTGCAGCTAGCCCAGACAGAGGAGGAGAAGGATCTGGGTGTGCTCATTACAGGGTCAATGAACAACTCGGCACAATGTAAGAAGGCAGCTGCAAAGGCCAACAAAATGCTGGGTTGTATTGCAAGGGGTATATCCTCGAGGAGGGAGGAGGTTATTCTGCCACTGTATAGGTCATTAGTTAGACCACACCTGGAGTACTGCATGCAGTACTGGCGTCCATATCTGAAGAGGGACATTAAGTTACTGGAGGGGGTGCAGCGCAGAGTGACAAAGATGATCAAGGGGCTAGGAACTTACCATACGAGAGGAGGTTGAAGGAGTTGAACATGTACTCACTGGAGGAGAGGAGAGACAGGGGTGACATGATTGAAACCTTTAAATACATGAAAGGAATAAACAAGACGGGTACAGAGAGGCTGTTCAAAGTAAGGGAGGGGAGGGCCACCAGGGGCCATGATATGAGACTGGAGCGAGGAAGGTTCAGGAGGGAGATGAGGAGACACTTTTTTACAGAGAGGGTGGTGGCTGGGTGGAATGCATTACCTGCTGAAGTGGTATGCAGTAGAACAGTGGACTGCTTCAAACGAGGATGGGACAGGACAAGGGGAGTGTTAATGAAGGTGAAGGGTGGAAGGGAGGGGCAGCTGCAGAATAAGGGGTGCTAGCTGCACATTCGAGCAGACTTGATAGACCTCTAGGCCGTTATCTGCTGGCAAATTTCGTATGTTCGTATGTTCATACTGATGCCAGTCTGCAGGGTCTAGGAGCTGTGCTGTATCAAGACCATGAGGATGGTTTGAGACCAGTGGCATTTGCCAGTAGGAGCTTGACCCCGTCAGAGCGAAACTACCCTGTGCACAAGTTGTAGTTCCTTGCGTTAAAATGGGCCATTGTTGACCAGTTTCATGATTACCTCTAAGGTGGGCAAAAATATTGGCGAGGACTGACAATAATCCATTGACCTATGTACAGACTTCAGCTAAGTTAGATGCCATGGGACACCGGTGGTTTTCTGCATTGTCAACATATGATTATGCTGTCAATACAGACCAGGCCTGAATCATATTGATGCCGATGCACACTATCTTGAAGGCCCATTTCCAAGAGCGACTGGTCAGGCTGTCTGAATCTGACATCCAAGCATTGTGCCAAAAGTTTGATAGAAATGAACAGATGTCTACGGACACAGTGGATTGCTTAGTAGATTGCTTGGGCTCTCTGACAGCTGCATACCAGCTGCAGAATTGCTACTTCTCTGCTCTACCTTTTTACCAAGGAGGTGCAGCATGTAACTAACCTAGAAGGATAGCCTAACCTAAAACCAGCCATAAGATAGTCCGGGTGACCCGTATAAGAAGGGTCAATAAAGAAGTGCTCTAGATATTAGTGCACTACCTCAGTTTGACAATGACAGCATTCAGTGGGCTCAATCCCAAGATCCTATGATTTAGCCAGCACTTGATGCCCTTCATGCAGGAAAAGATGTGTCCAAGTTATGTTCTCTGATCTGTGAACCGCTTTATTGTTTAAAGAAGACCCCAGGTTCAAGCTGCTTAATCAGTTGTTGTACACAGAGACTGTAGATTGGGGTGACCAAATAGACAAGCAACAATTGGTCCTGCCCCAGCCTTCAAAGATTTGGTACTGAGGTCCCTCCACAATCATATGGGCCACCTCGGTATTGACCAGACCCTTGACCTAGTATGATTTTAATTCTACTGGCCCAAGATGGGGGCCAATGCTGAGCACCATGTAAGGACTTGCAGTAACTGCCTGCAGAGAAAATCCCTGCCTCAAGGGCTGGCCCCCTTGTCAATATTGCTACCAGCACCCCAATGGAACTAGTCTGCATAGACTTCTTGAGTTTAGAGTCTGATCAGCGAAACATTGACAATGTGTTAGTGGTTACAGACCATTTCACACGGTATGCACAAGCTTTTCCCACCAAAGATCAAAAAGCATCTACCGTGGCCAAGGTGCTAGTGGAAAATTTCTTCGTCCACTACGGTGCCCCCAGCGAATTTACTCTGATCAGGGCCGGGACTTTGAGAGTCAGCTAATCAAAGAAAAGCTCTCCATATGGGGGGTGTGAAAGCCAAGAACCACCCCCTTATCACCCACAGGGGATCCTCAACCAGAACGCTTTAACTGCACCCTACTAGACATGTTAGGCACCCTCCACACAAAAGATAAGCATAAATGGAGCCAGATTAGTACCTTTATACACGATACAGTTGCACAAAGAATGATGTTATCGGGTTCTCTCCTACCACCCTCATGTTCGGAGAGAGACATGGTTGCCTGTTGATGTCTGTTTTGGGGTTTCTCTTGATGGGGTTCGAGCCAAAACTTACCTGCAACATGTACAAAACTGAAAGCTCAATTGAGCCATGCCTATCAGCTGGCCCAGACAATGGCCACCAAAAGAAATCTAACCAAAAAAGAGAGACATGATAGAAAAGTAAAGGCTCAAGAGCTTAGGCCTGGAGACCGTGTGTTGTTGCAAAATTTAGAATTGTATGGTAAACACAAAATTGCTGATTGATGGCACCTACTTCCCCATGTCATAGTTGGAAAGTTGGATGATTTGCCAGTGTACAAAGTGCTACCAGAGGATAACTCCTAAGCTGTCAAGACCACGCACCGTAACCACTTGCTACCTATTGGTCAAGTTATAATTGAGGCTGAACCCACTGAGATTGATTCCCCTGGACCAGTGACTCATGCTGCTGCAAGAAAGAAACAGAGTCAGCCTGCCCCCGTGGTTGCCGATTTAAGACTTCCCCCGCAGCAGGCCCAGAATGATAGTGACTGCCAATCTAACTCAGATGACAGTGACTGTGATAATGCCTATTACCCCTCATATGAACTGAGTCAGTTGTTTTGTGGAAATCCTTATGTTGAATTATGGGGATGAAGCTGGGCCTTCTGGACTGCCTAACGCCCTGGCATCATTCTTGGAGCCAATGCTCCTGAAGGTGAAGTGCAAAGTATCACGTCTGTGGGTGCTGAGTCTTTGTGTATCGTGGAACTGTTTGATTTGCCTGAAGGAGAAGCTGATGGTATGAGTCTTTCTGGTGACATGCCAGAACTTGAGGAACACTATGAGAGTGCTGACAACCCCCCTTCAGTGCCAGAGTGTCTTCAAAATGAGCCAAGTGTTACGAACATATGAAATTTGCCAGCAGATAAAGGCCTAGAGGTCTAGCAAGTCTGCTCGAATGTGCAGCTTCCCCTCCCTTCCACCCTTCTCCTTCATTAACCCCCCTTGTCCTGTCCCATCCTCATTTGAAGCAGTCCACTGTTCTACTGCATACCACTTCAGCAGGTAACGCATTCCACCCAGCCACCACCCTCTCTGTAAAAAAGTGTCTCCTCATCTCCCTCCTGAACCTTCCTCACTCCAGTCTCATATCATGGCCCCTGGTGGCCCTCCCCTCCCTTACTTTGAACAGCCCCTCTGTACCCGTCTTGTTTATTCCTTTCATGTATTTAAAGGTTTCAATCATGTCACCCCTGTCTCTCCTCTCCTCCAGTGAGTACATGTTCAACTCCTTCAACCTCCTCTCGTATAATAAGTCCCCCAGCCCCTTGATCATCTTTGTCACTCTGCACTGCACCCCCTCCAGTAACTTAATGTCCCTCTTCAGATACGGACGCCAGTACTGCATGCAGTACTCCAGGTGTGGTCTAATTAATGACCTATACAGTGGCAGAATAACCTCCTCCCTCCTCGAGGATATACCCCTTGCAATACAACCCAGCATTTTGTTGGCTTTTGCAGCTGCCTTCCTACATTGTGCCAAGTTGTTTATTGACCCTGTAATGAGCACACCCAGATCCTTCTCCTCCTCTGTCTGGGCTAGCTGCACTCCCTCTAGCTGGTAACTCCTCCTTGGGTTCTTCATCCCAAAATGCAGCACCTTGCACTTTTTGGCATTAAAGCCGTTTGCCAGGTGTCTGAACCAGGTTTCAAGCTTTTCTAGATCATCCTGCAACCCTGCCATCCCCTAGTCATCTACCACCGCACCTACCTTGGTATCATCAGAAAACAGACTGATCTTGCTCTTGATGTCCCATGATATGTCTGCAATGAATATCCCAAACAACACTGGTCCCAACACCGAGCCCTGTGGAACACCGTCACTGCTCTTGGGTGTGAGAGCTCCCCACCCACCACCACCCTCTGTTGCCTTCCCTGCAGCCAGTTTCCTACCCATCTCACCAGCTTTGCACCTGCCCCTGTGCCTAAACTTCCTTCCCAGCCTTCCATGTGGCACTGAATTGAATGCCTTACTGAAGTCCAGATACAGGACATCCACTGCATGACCCCTGTCCAGTTGCCTAGTTACCCAGTCATAGAACTCGACCAGGTTGGTTTGGCAGGATCTGCCACATATGAAGCCATTCTGTCTGCTGTCCTGTAGTCCTTTGGCCTGTAGGAGGGCCACCAGCCTCTCCTTCACGATAGTCTCCATTAGCTTACCCACGATGGATGTGAGGCTCACTGGTCTGTAGTTTCCCGGTTCATCCCTGGGGCCACTCTTGTGGAGGGGCACTACATGAGCCATCCTCCAGTCCTGAGGTATACACCCTGAATGTAGTGAAGCATTAAATAGGTCTGCCAAAGGTCCTGCAAGGACCTCTGCCAGCTCCTTCAGTACCCTGGGGTGGATGCCATCTGGGCCTGGTGCCTTGTCCACCCTCAGTGCCTTCAAACCCTCTCGAACTCTGCTCTCCATGATTTCCCCATCTGTCACCACTTCCCACCCTGCTTCTGCCATTTCTCCCACCTTGGGTGTCACCCCCCTCTTCTCTTTAGTAAATACTGAGCAGAAGTACTCATTTAGTGCTTCCGCCTTATCGCACCCTGCTTCCACCCAACCCCCCCCTTCCTAATCCTTACTATGTGGTCCTTACAGCTCCTTTTCTCCCTGATGTACTTAAAGAAGTCCTTCTCCCCCTTCTTAATGCCTTGTGCCAGCCTGAGTTCCGTAGATGCTTTGGCTCCGCTTACTGCCCTTGTCACCTCCTTCAATTCTGTCAAGTACTCCTCCCTGTCCTCCCCCCTCCCTGTTTTCTTATACTTCCTAAAGGCAGCTCTTTTCCTCCTTACCTTTTCCCTGACCTCCTTGCTTAACCAGACTGGTTTTTTTAGCTCTAGCCTTCTTGCTCTGGGCTTTGCAGCAGGTTTTGGTTGCTTCTACTACCCCCAGCTTTATGAGCTCCCACCTCTGGTTAGTGTCCATACTAGGTGTTGTAGAAACAGAGACTACAGAGCAAGGGGCTGACAGTGCTCCCAGCTTGGACATTCCTATTCATGCAGAGGCACCCTCACAAGTGATGAAAGCTCCAAGACCATTGCTGAAAGTACAGAGACTGTTGTTGTTCACCCCAGAAGGAGTGGCCGAGCTGTCAAGCCAATGGTGTGCTTTGATTCTACTCCGGGAGGCCAGTGGATTTGCCTCTCGATGTAGTCCACAAAGGTGTTTATGTGTCTCAGAGCTCACTGCCCAAATTGAGCCTGTCGGCCCATTCCAGGTTACTTGTTTTGCCCTCTCACCATGGTGCCCCTGCCCCATCCAGCCCCAAGTTAGCTGATAGGAAGGGCCCCTCTTGCATTATTTAGAGTACAAGAAGTTATTACATGATTCTGTATAGTAATGTTCAATTTACCTGTGTGAAATATGCATAATGTATTGTCAGAATGGAAATGATATAGTGAAGTACATTGAAATGTATAGTAAAGTGACAAGTTATACCAATTGATGAATCAGATGATACTTGTATAGCATGTTAATGGCATAAATGTCTTGTATATGTTGCATTTTCAATGTTATGATGGTACAGACTTGACGAGATGCCACGTTTTCCCAGGCAAGGAAGGATGTAACCCCCTACAAATGGGGGTTCCCAAAAAGTCCTCCTTGAGCTTGCCTAACTGCTCACTGCCAGGCTGGTGTCCCTGCTTTAACAGTTTAAATGTGATTACCAGAGCCTGTATAGCCTCTGTGTACTGTCTCTTTAAGAGCTGCCTGATTGCAGCCTAAGTAATCTGAGAGGGAGCTCTGTTGAAAGGTGTAACTATTTGCTGAAACTCATTTAGAGTGATAATGATAATTGGACCAATCAGTTCTGGTTGGACCTAAAATGTAGCCAGACTACAGGAGCTGTCTGAAGTCAAAATCTGTAGGAATTGTAGTTTTGAACTTTTTGCACCTGTTTTGCAACTGAAGGAGGAGCCCTTACTTTGACTGACAGCCAGATCAGCCAACCAAACTTTTGGACCTTGGGAAGTCGCAGGCTGCTTGCAATTTTCAGTTAGTTCTGAGCTGGGAAGTGAAATGAGAAGAGCTCAAATGTATTTTGGGCAGCAGTCCTGAGTGGATTCGCATGGGAAAACTCTGAAAGGGCTGAGTTTTTGGCTTGCATGTCTGCTGCTGCTGCTCTGAGAGGGAGAAAAGAGAATTATTTTGGACTAAATCCAAGTTTGTGTGACCAAAGTAAGCTACTGAAGTGGGCCAGGCTCAACCTGAAGAAGACCGAAGAATTTGCTGAATGCGATTGGCCTGTCAGGAGTTCCAGCTACCCCTAAGCTCCCGGTGTGTGCAGAGACTTTGCGATTGTGACTGGGGAGTGCTTTGCCTGGTACAGTAGAATTTCTGTACATGTAAATGTGCTATGAGCTGCTAGTGGATTGTGAGTTAGTTCCCCACTGTGTGAACTGTGTTCTGCTTGCTGGAAGCTGTATCCAGCCCAAAACGGATTGCATCCGAATTTGTCTCCATGCGGTCTGGGCCTTGCCAGACTGGCCCAGCCAGACTACCCACTGCACAGAGAAGCCATCGACGAGAGACCTGCCTGGGGATAAGCCCCCTGCTCCACGCTTGAACAGGAACAACGCCTCTGCGACTGCTGGGCCCTGCTTCTCCTGGCATTCCAGATCAACCACCTGCAGTCTCGATTTTCATTCAGCCTGTGTCCAGTCTTGGGTATCGTGAGTAAATCCCACGGTAGCTTCCTGTAACAACCCCTTAATCTGAGTGTGTCATCTGATTGTCTTGTTGTTTCATCCTTTACGGCACGGATTACAAATATTGTGTACTGTGCATGTTGTGTTTTCCATCACAGGGCCCCAACCAGCTGCAACCCTGGGCAACAGTCCTGGCTAGCCCATCTCTTCTCCACCTGGGTACCCAGAGGTGTGATTGTGTGGGGGGAATCAAAGTGCATGCATAACGACTTGATTGATATAACCTTTAAGCTAATTAACCTGATTTTTCCCCTTCCTTGTTCAAGTCCCCTGAATAAATCAGATCTAACTTTTCTGCATGTAATCTGACTGTGGTTCCAGTTTGTGCTCAAAGTACTGTACTGTTGCTATTTGCTGTGCATAACCTTGTTTTTATATGGGGTCCCCAGGGTCGAGCTGAGGAACCAGCCCTGGTGGTAAGTGCAAACAGTGTGGATACTTGTGTGGTGTACCAGGGTATTGTGAAAGTGATTATTGTACAGTGTTCAGGCCATTAGAGGGGAAAGAGGGGGGCTACAGTGTCCCGGAGGGCTATGCCCAGGTTAGCTTGACCACTACCAACCCTGACCTCTGGGTGGAGGCACCCATTTCAGAACTCAGGCCCCATAACCTGCTACTAGCCAAGCAGGCAGTGGTAGTAGCCCTTGGGATATCGCCACCTAGGGGTTACATTGGGATGTATAGATATGCATCTTTTGTGTCCAGGGCACAAAGCCATTGCCCTTTGGAGAGGAGGGGCAGAAGGCTTTGCAGTGTCAGCATCCAAAACCTCTTGTACTCTATGAAGAGGTTTAGGGTACTGAGCTCCAGAATTGGGCGTAAATTCTCTGTCTTTTTGGGTACCAGAAAGAAATGGGAGTAGAACCCTGTCCCTATCTGGTTTGCCGGCACTAGCTCTATTGCTTCTTTTTGAAGAAGAGCCTTGCTCTCCTCCCTTAAATGGGGAATATGCACCCTTGGTTAATGAGAAGACCTTGGTGGACTGTTTGAGGTGTTTCTCGAATTTGCGAATGTGACCAAGCTTTATTAACTGAAGCACCCAGGATCTATTGTGATGGTCTCCCAGTCTCCCAGATGCCTCATGACTCTTCCGCCCACCTCTTCCTCTGGCAGACAAGGAGGAGGGAGGGCAGTCAGCGAGTCAGGAATGGGAAGTGGGATTGGGGAGGCCCTCTCCTGAAGCCTGTTGTGTTTTGACTGGAGGGGCAGCGGCAGTATTGGGAGCCCTACGTTTAAACTGATGTTTGGGCACTTGCTGGTTTTTCATCTGGCATCTGTTTTACTGACGAAAAGGACGTTTTTGTTGTTGATGTTTTGGTCGCTACATGGTATGGACCAACTGAAGAGCTGTGCCTTTGTACTGCAGGCTTGTTATAATGTCCTGGGCATCTCCACCAAACAGGACAGAGCCTCTGAAAGGGGCATCTTGGATAGCTGACTGAACATCAGGGGCTAGTCCCGATACTCTTAGCCAAGAGTACCAGTGAAGTATGACAGCTGTGGCTGTACCTGTAGTGGAGGAATCCACTGCATCATAGGTGGCCTGCAAAGAATGGTGACAAGCCACCTTGGCCATTTTTAAGGTATTTGCCAAGGATGACTTCGTATCAGAGTCTGGTAGGGCCTCGACAACTGGCTCAAGTTGGCAGAACAAGGTCTTTGGTACCCTAGCATGTGCAAAACATAGTTCAAAGCACGTACTGCTAGAGTAGAAGAAGTATAGAATTTCCTCCTGAACTGGCTCATTTGTCTGGACTCGTTGGGAGGAGAAGTACTGAGGTGTAGGTTTGGCAGATCCTCATGGGCTGCCATGATGACCACCGAGTCTGCCTTAGGGTGCACACATAGGGTGGTCCTTGTCCTCCAGGGTCCTGTAAACCCAGTAGACTTTCTTTGCCATGGCTGGGATGGAGGAAGGTCTTTGCCATATGGTCAGGATAAATCCTTGTGGGGTTCCAGCCAGCGAGGACTGAGTACCAGACTTGTATCTGGAAAGTCCAGATGCTCTGCCAACCTTTGTCTTTTGGGGTACAGAGCCTCTGACTTCCACCCTTGGGCCTCCACCATGTGCTTGAGGAGGTCCATAAAGAGGGATCTTGGGAGGTGATTTTGGGGATTCCTGAGGGACTGGCTCCTTAGGGGCAGGGGTCTCAAAATCCAAACCCACGGATGAGGAATCTGAGTCCACTTTGAATAATTCAAATCCTCTGAAGCTTCTCAAGAATCAGAGGATCTGGCTTCCTGGTGATCCTTCTGATGTCAGGGGCTGCATAAGAGCTGATGGACAGCCTGGCGTCGAAGTACAAAAAAGTACCGGAGAGGGCACCCTAGGGGCAGGAGCTGGGTGGCCTGTGTACAGAACAGGATGCCTGCTGTCTAATTCTTAGACCAATTGGGTTTTAGTCTCAGATCACTAAGGTTTTAGTATTTCCGAAAAGTCCACCTGTGGTTGAGGAGGAGATGGAGTGGCAGGAGGTGGAGGTTGAGAAAAACCAGATCCAGACCCATGTCCTCCAAAGCTATGGGATGGATAATGGTGTGGGTAGCCTGGCTGAGGATAGTAACCAGGGTAGCCTGGGTAGTACAAGGCTGATGAAAAGGATCCGCATTGAGGCTGATGGAGGATAGCCCGATGGGGATAGCTGATGGGTCCTCCATCATCGTGAAGCCTGACATCAGACCTCAATGAGAGTAACCTGACGGTGGCCCTGATGGAGATACAGAAGGCTGCCCAGACGGAGGGTATGTTGGCAGCCCGACAGAGGGTAGCCAGAAGGGGGCCCTGAGGGAGGGTAGCCTGATGGCAGCCCTGATAGTGGATAGCTGGATGACGGCTCAGATGGATGGAAGCCTGATGGTGGCCTAGACAGAGGGATGCCTGCTGGAAGTCCTGAAGGGAGAAGTCCTGAGGGAGGCCCCAAGGATGGAAGACCCATTAGGAGCCTCGATGATGGAAGCCCCTATAGTAGTCCCTGTGTGGATAAAGGAACCTGCGGGCATTGAGAAGCACAGCGTGGTACTACTATAGGCAGTGTTGGAGCCACCGTAAGGCTTATTGGCATCCTTTCATTGGGGAAACCTGACAAAAGGCGTTCGTCCATCGGGACCTGCAGGTGCTGCGACAGGGAAGGAATCTCTGACGGAACTGCTCCAAGGTAGCAAATAGGACAAATGACTTACTTAAACAAATAAAACAATCTTTTGTCTCCAGATCAGAACAATGTCTAATCCCACTGTATAGAGCATGTGTCAGACCACACATTGATTATGGGTCCCCTCCTGAGCCCACACCTCAAGGGAGATATTGCTCGACTAGAAAGAGTTCAGAGACGGCCTACCAAATGATCCCTAGACTATCAGTCAATAGCTACCAGTGTAGACTACAAACCACAAGTCTCATTCTCTACAAAATAGAAGGCTAAGAGGGATCTATTGTTTTATATAAACTGTTGAAATCCTTATCCTTGTGGAATAACACAGACTCTGCTACTCTACAAATCACATTGTCCCAAGACATCACAATAAGCAACTTACAGTCCCCAAAGCTAGGACAAACCTCAGGCAAAATTTATTTTCCATGCGAGCGCCAAAACTCTGGAATACATTATCACAGGAATTAGTTGACTGTGGCAACTTTGAGTTATTTAAGAAGGGTCTTGATCTTTGGTTAAAGACAAATAAGATAACATAAATTAGCCCACATGATTGTGGGGGAAAATCTAAATGGGCCTTGGCCTACTTTTTTCCAAATAAACCTAGTAAACAGGAGACGGAGGTTCTGCATGAAGGGAACCCCAGGGAGACCCTTGTTCTTCAGCCTGATGGGCTATGTTCGGCAGCATCACATCAGAACCTGATGGATGCAAAGAGGTTATGCAATCGTCGGATGGTCCAAGAACTGACTGATTGACTTGGTCGCAGGAGTCGGGGCTCCAACTCCCAGTCTTACAAATCCCAGCGGGTGCTCAGCCGGAGGGTCCAACGAAAGGGCTTATTGGCAGCACCTGCAGACTTTGAGCCTAGGGTAGAAATGCACCTAAGAGTGGTGGCAGCCTTGGATGAATCGAGGAGCCCACCGTCACCATAACCAGTGGTGGCGAGGAGTCAAACCTGCTCTGGAGGCGGGAGCGCAGGCTTGGCCACGGCGCCACCTTCCCGGAGCAAGAGGGCTTATCTCGTGGAAGGGTCATGGCAGCTTCAGGAGAGAGGGCTGTTCCTGGTCCTGATGCTTTTCTTTATCCCTTTTCTTCTTCTTGTGTGGGTCCGCTTGTGAGGAAGATGTGTTTTCAGCTTTTTAAGCTCTTCTCCATCTAAGCCATTTTTCTTTCAGGAGATGGGCCTCAAGAGATTGTTGGCGCCTGCTTCTGCATGGTCTGGTTGAAATGAGCACAGGCCTCTAATTTCTGACCTTGTGGTTAGGAGCCCAGACAGAAGAGGCAAATGGTGTGCTGGTCCTCAGCAGCAGCTGGACGCCACACGATCCACACTTTGTTTTATGTGTTTCATTGGAGAAGAGGACAACATGCAAACTATTGTAATGTAAATTAAGAAAGGAATGGATACTCATCTGAAAAGGCATTCAAACTGCAGTGACGAGCTTCAGTCAGTCCGACGTGCAAAAGGTTGATGGAGGGAAAGAACTAGAAGGCAGACGTGGGGACTGCCCACTATATAGTATCACGCTGACGTCTGTCACGTGATGTCGGGTGGGCAGTCCTCCTTCAGACACTGCTAGCAAAAGTTTCCATGTGGTCCTGATGCCAAGGGGTGCAGTCCTACAAATAGTTACCTACTGCAAGAGCCCTATCGAAGTAAGATCTACTGTTCCTCCAGGGTATAAACCCGCCCTGTCCTCTCTCTAGTCTCCTCCTTGGTTCTGTTGCCCCTAGTAACCACTATTCCCTTTATTATGTCTTAGCCCTGCTTGAATCCACGGACTGTTGTCATACTCATCACTTCAGCTGACAGACTGTTCCAAGGTTCCACCACCTTTTCCATAAGTAGTGCTTCCTCAAATCTCTCCTGAACCTGCCTCCTGTTAATTTCCATTCATGTCCACGTGACCACGAATTGATATTCAGGTGAAATAGTTCCTCGCAGTTCATTTTGTTAATTTCTTTAAGGAACTTAAAGGTCTCTATAATCTGTCCCATCTCCCTTCGGATCTCCAGTGAGTACATATTTAGCACCCTGAGGCACCTCATCAGATTTATAGAAGGATAGTGAAGGGATTCAAGAAAGGTATACAAGCGAAAAATGACAATCAGATCATATAGAAAGGATGAGGTAAGATGGAGAAAATGTGGAAAAAGATGACGGAAAGGCAAACATAATCAGAGTACTTTAGTTCTGTGTTCATCGTGGATACTACATGACTAATCCCAGGCAGCCTGATAAGATTTAGGGAACATGTCAGCCACAAATTAGAGCTGGGAAATAAATATACCCTAGGAAAGAGTGCTGAAAGGGCTACAGCTGAAAGGGCTACAGGGTAAAAACATAAAACAAGTCCTAAGGTTCAGGGGGCTGCACCCAAGAGAGACAAGGCAGGCCCTGGCAGCACTCTTAGCAGCCCTATTCAATAAGTCACTGGCAATAGGCGATGTGCCAATGGACTGTAGGGGTGACAAACATGCCTCCTGGAAAAAGGGTGAGGGTAGAAAATCCAGGAAATTACAGGCCAGTGGGAAAGCTGCTAAAACAGTTCTAAAGGAACAGCAGAATTTCTAGAGGCAAACAGACTAATGGAGAGGTATGAACATGGGTTCACAAAAGACAGGTTGTGTCAAACAAACCTGATTGTTTATTTTTAAATATAAAATGGAGAGCAAAAATCTAGAAATTTTGTTGGCCAAGAGATGTCACCTGACTACACATTAAACCTCTACAAACACACGGTCAAGTGCAGAATCTCATTTTCCTCACCAAAAAAAAAAATTAAAAAACCAAAAACAACTATTCAGAGCCATTTTATAAGCATAAGCTACTCCATGGTGCGAATCATAGTATTTTAATAAATCCTTGCATATTAATGCACTTTCCAGGGGTATAAGAACACTCAGCATTTGGCCTCATACTGTACAACACCCCTGGGGACTAAAGTCCTATAATGCACACCCGTCTTGGATTACTACTTATTTCAGTGATGAAGATGGTGGACTGGAGCTAAGTAGTCGATATCAATAACTGCACTTCACTAAGGGCTTTCATTCGGTGCCATGTACAAGACTAGTAGAAAAGGTAGGAGACTTATTGGAAGAGCTAACTAGGTGCATTGGGAACTGCACAGCAGATAGCACTCAGACAGTAGTACCAAATGGAATGTTCTTGGATGTCAGGATGGGAGCACTAGTGGGGTGACAGGGTCGGTCCTGTGGCCAATACTTTTTAACGTGTTTATTAGTAAGCCAGACAGTGGCGTGGTAGGCTGAGATGCAAGTTGCCAGACCACCTCCCACTGGCAACCCAGGTTAGAATGGACCAGGGATGCCTGGGGTTGGTGGGGGGAGGGGAGTACTGAGTATCCACAGATAGCTTTCCTTCATTGGGGTGGGGGAACCTGTGCACTGCTGACCATCTGCCAGCTAGCTGGAGTTAGGTGGCCCAACATACAGATGCCTACCTGAGGGCCAGGTGCAGGCATTCGCGTATGTGTACATGTAACATTTATATGGTGCACACCAACATAGCTTTGTGCATTGATCTTGGGGAAGGAGAAAACTGAAGTGAAAATGCCCGGGACATTAGGATGACTCCAGCCGCCCGCATGCCCAGCACCTGATGACTCGGGAGGTAAAGGAAACCCCACTGATCCCACCAAGTTCTGTTTGCTGGTCCTCTCTCCTCCCTGAGTTAAGTCCAAAGAGAGAGGAACAGCAAGCATCTGATCGGAGCTCTATTAAAGCTGTAACATGCACTGCAGGCTATAGAATCTCCCACTTCTGCAGCCCTCCTTGATATCAGCTGAAGAGGATTCTAGGTTTGTGGTTACAGAAAATGTCAGCTTGCCAGTAAGCAAAATTAGTCTGATACAATCTACTGTACTGCAGTAAACAGTAAATAAATAAATAATGTTTATGCACACAAAGTACAAACTGAGACCACCCCCCACACTCGTATGTTGGACTCGTAGTGCTGACTGTTTCCCTTTAAGATATACAGTGTAAATATTTAGTTTTGTTCTTTCCACTGAACTTCTTACTCAACATAAGCAGATGAATATTCCTCTGGGTTTACAAATAGATGCAAATGAAGGCCAGCCCACCAGCACAGCAGTTGGATTCCGCTTACGATGCTGGTGACCCAAGTTAGGGTGGATCCGGGTGCCAGAGGCCCGGCTAAGAGGAGGAAGTCTGAGCATCCACTGGACCGTTTGGCTCCTCCAGGAGGTACCCAGGCCCGGGTAGACGCCAGAGGTGTCATGGCCCTGATGCTCATGCATTTATGGCATCATGTGGCACACCGCACTTGGGGGCATATAGCTAAAATACACTCTTCAGAGCAACAGTGATGCAAGGACCCATTAGTGGCCTTCCCCTGCTCCGCCAAATGCCGCCAGAGGGTCCCAATGAAGACTTGAATCATTTGGCAAGGGTAAGGAATGCCACCTCATCACAACCTCACCTGAGAGGCAAGCCAGCACTCCATGGGAAGACTGTGAGGGCAGGTAGTAGGGGGCAGAGGAAAAAATTACTCACCTTAGTAATGTTGTTTCTTCTAATGGAGTCTTGCTGTATTCTGACAATAGCAGTGAGTCCAAACCTTCGAACTGCCCCGGAGATGAAAGAGTTAACTTTCCATACCAGGCATGGAACGCTGAGTTCGAGCTCGGTTGAGACTCTGTCTGTTGCTGTTTGAACTCAAACCGTCAGATCTTTACGAGCTAAACTCACTGAGGTCCTGTGTGGAAGCTGTAAACCTACACTAGCCAACTGGCTACTAACATAATAACACATATTTGGTCCCAAAACAAAGACTCAAGTCAGGAGACCCAAAAATGAAATAACACAACACCCACTCACCCAAAGACAGGGTGATAACAAAAAAAGGTGGGGCACCTCCTGAGTTCCAACACTGCCACTGCCCACCCTCTTCCCAAAAAACAAAGGTTCTGAGAGGGGAAGGCGGGGGGGGGAGGTCAGAATACAGCAAGACTCCATTAGAAGAAACAACATTACTAAGACGAGTAATTTTTTCTTCAAACAACATGAAATCTTGCTGTATTCTGACAATAGCAGACTATCAAGCAGTACCTCCATGGAGGAGGGACAGAACCTACTTAGGAAATAGGCTCTGAAGCACAGTTGTGCCAAACCGAGCATCACTCCTAGCCTGGATGTCCAGGGAGTAATGCCTGGTAAAAGTGTGAACTGTTTTCTAGGTAGCTGCTTGACATATCTCTAGAATAGGGATACCCCTGGCAGCAACCAGTGAAGCAGCAGTATCTCTAGAAGAGTGAGCCCTCAAGCCTGAGGGTGAAACCTTACCTAATTTTTCATAGCAAAATTGTATGCAAGAGACAATCCACCTGGCAATGGATCTTTTAGTGGCAGGTTTTCCTTTGCCTACCTCACCATAAGTGAGGAACAGTTGGAGGGAGTCAAACCTATGACCCTTGGTGCATTCTATATAGTAGCTAGGGGCTCTTTTCACATCTAGGCTGTGCAGTCTCCTCTCACCAGAGGAGGAGGAGTGGTCAGTGAAGTACACAGGAAGAGACATAGATTGGTTAAGGTGGAAGTCTGAAACCACCTTAGGCAAAAACTTCCTGTTAGTCCTTAGGACCAACTTATCCCTATGGAAGGAAATAAAGAAATAAAGTCAGGCTTCACTGACAGGGCTTGCAGCTCACTTATGCACCTGGTAGAAGTGATGGCCACCAGAAACACATTTTTCCAAGTCAAGTACTTAAGCTCTGCTGAGGACAAGGGCTCAAAAGGGGGTTGCATAAGCTGTGCAATGCAAACGTTAAGATCCCAAGCAGTGGAAGGATCCCTGAATGGAGGATTGGTATGAAGCAATCCCTTGAAAAACTTGGAGAAAACAGGGTGAACTGACAGAGAAGAGGGCTTACCTGCTGAAATGAAAGCAGAAACAGCTGCCAGGTGCACCCTTAGTGTAGCTGGTCTGAGACCCAAGCTATTGAGATGAACCATGTAGTCAAGTACTGTGGGCAGATCAGCAGACTCTGGGGAAATATGTTTCCAGAGCACCATATGTAAAATCTTTTCCACTTGGAATTATAAGTGGTTCTGGTGGGAAGGCTCTGAAGCCTTCAAATATCCATAACACCTTGGGAGAGGTGTAAATCAGCACTCTAACTCTTCAAGAGCCAGGCCTTGAGATTGAGAGATTTGAGATTCGAGTACCAAACCCTCCCTGAGCACAAGTTAACAGGTTGCAATTCCTGGAAAGAGCCAGGGAAGATGGACTGATAAGGACAATAGGAGAAGATACCAGGGCTGTCTGGCCCAGTCTGAAGTAGTCAGGATCACTTTGCAGGGTTGAGACCTGATTTTGACTAGCACTTTGAACAAGAGAGGAAGGAGGGAAGCATACAGGAACTTCCTTTTCATTTGAGGACGAAGGCATCTAGGGGGACTGAGCCCAACACTGGGGGTCTGCAGCAAAAAAGGGGAAGTTGGTGATTGTCTGGGGCTGCAAAAAGATCTATCTGTGGGGTGCCCCATCTGGAGAATATCACCTCTAAAACCAAGGGATCCCGTGACCATTCGTGATGCCCTGAGATATCCTGCTGGGAGCATCTGCCAGGACATTGCCCTTGCCTGGGAGGTGTACTGCTGAGAGGGAGGTGTTCAGAGAATAAGCCAGGGACCACAACTTCATTACTTCTGTGCACAAGGCCATAGACCGAGTGCCTCCTTGTTTGTTGATGTACCACATTGTGGTGGTATTGTCTGTTCTGATCTGAATAACTTTGTTCTGAACAGACTTGGAAAAAACTTGAAGTACTAGAAATACTGCTCTGAGCTACAACAAATTGATGTGGAGCAGAGATTTCTGAGGGGACCACAACCCCTGGGTGGTCAGGTCGCCCAAGTTAGCCCCCCACCCCAAGAGGGAGAAATCTGTAGTAAGGATTAAAGAGTGAGACTGAGTGACAAAGGGAACTCCTTGTCTCAGATTGTTCAGATCCTGCCACCAGTGCAAGGCCTGGATCAGGGTTCGAGTCACTGGGATCAGTTTGGTCAGAGGGTCCTTTTTCTGAGACCAGAAGGCTCTCAAATGGAACTGAATGTCCCTCATCTGAAATCTTGCTCCCTGCACAACTGCTGTAGAAGCAGCCATGTGCCCCAGGAGCTGCATAAAATGCCTTGCTGGTCGAGAGACCTGTAGGGTGAAAGAGGAGGCCAGGATGATAAGGGTCCTTGCCCTGTCCAAGGCTGTGGCCTTTTCTGTATCTAGCTCTGCACCTATGAAGGTGAGGAGCTGAACAGGCTCTAGAAATGACTGTGACAGATTCAGAAGGAAACCTAGAGAAGTGAGCAGTTGCTGAGTTGTCTGTAAGTGTAACTTGACCTGGTATAGGGACTAGCCTACTATGAGCCAGTCATCTAGGTATGGGAAGATGGCAATCCTTTGCCTTCTCAGAGAAGCAACTACTACTGCCAGGCATTTTGTAAACACCCTTGGAGCAGAGGTTAGTACGATGGGCATTGCTCTGAACTGGTAATGGCCTAAGGGCAGCTTGAACCTGAGGTACTTTCGATGGGAGCTTCTGATAAGAATATGGAAGTAGGCATCCTTGAGGTCCAGGGACACTAGCCAGTCCCCTGGCCTTAGAGAGGGTAGAATTATTCCCAGAGTCACCATTTGAATTTTGGCTTTAAAAGGTGTTTGTTTAAATATCTGAGATCCAGGATGGGCCACCATTCTCCTGTCTTTTTTGGGGGTAAGGAAGTACCTGGAGTACAATTCTTTGCCCTGGTGTAGTGGTGGAACCCGTTCCACAGCTCTGAGAGCCAGAAGGGAAGAGACCTCTGCCTCTAAGGCAAGTGCCTCTGAGGGATTTGCAGGTGGAAAAGATCGGGTTCTCAGCTTTGGAAATTTTTTGAAGCTGAGAACCAGTCCCTAGCTTACTACTTCCAGGACCCACTTGTTTGATGTTAGAGACTTCCAGTCCTGGACAAAGTAAGCCAGCCTGCCCCATACAGGTGGTGGAGAATCGGCCCTGGCAACCCCATCAGGGTGCCTGCTTGGCAGGGGTTTTGGCTGAGGGTGAAAGCAGGTCTGCTTGTACCCCTTCTGCCTCTAACTCTAACGAACACCCTCTGAGCATAGGCAGAAGAGGAGGCCTGGGCTTGGTAGAAAGGCCTGCCCTGGGACCTGCCTTTGAGGTGGCCTGCCTTTCCTTGGCTAGGCACTCCTGAGGTAATCCTATTCGTCCATTTTCTTCATATATTCTGTTTGCTCTGAGCAGTACAAATCATGGCCTTAGTATGGGTAATATATGACAAGCAAATACATCTGAACCGCTTCTTCTAAAAGTACCACAGATGTAATCCATGACTCTGACGACACATCATTGGAGTCTACTGCAGCATGAAATTGCACCTTGGATGCCTCAAGCCATCAGCAGCCACCTGCTCCAGCTCCCTTGCAAGCTAGCCCAGGGACCTGTTTTGCTAAAGCCATGATGGTGTCCATCTAGATTTCTGATACCTTCCAGTAGAAGCCACATAATTGGCCTGTTTGAGTCCCAAGGATGCTGCCATGTATTGTTTCTTTATATGGCATCAATCCTCCTGGAGTCCTTGTCTGCAGGTGTGAAGCCAAGGAATATTGCCTTATTATCACAGGCTGGAGCCTGCACTACTAACATGGCTGCATTGTTGTGTAAGGAACTCCATATCAGAGCCTGACAATGTATACCTCTTATCCATTCTTTTATCCACAGGAGGTATGGTGTTAGAAGTCTTTAGAATCTTAAATGTCTGTTTCCAAAATATTTGTGTAAGGAATAGACAGCCTCCTAGACTCTAGGATATCCATCAGTTCCACATAGTCAGGCTCCTCCTGGTCATCCACAGCTTCTTCCATAGAAAGCTGGAGTGTTTCAGCACTTTTTATAAAACATGAAATGGGAGGGACTCAAAAGCCTAGGAGGAGACACTCCTGAAGGTCTGTCAGGGAGATGTCCGGGTCAATGGGCACATCCAGGCTTGTCAAAACCACATTCATTTTCTCACTCCTCTTCCTCCTCCTCTGGTTCATAAAATTCCTCTAAATCATACTCTTGAACCCGGTGGAACGCTTAAACTGAGCACCTCCTGATGGTGCCAGTTCAGTTGGAATCCGAGAAAGCGACTGCACAATTTTATTGCTTTGGCTATTTCTTCAGCAGTTGGAGAAGAAGGTTTTGGATCCACACCAGCTGATTTTTCCTTTCTTGTTCTCTTAACTGGAACTGACTCCTCAAATTGGATCTCCCTTTTGCCCGAAGAAGTCTCACCCTGGTCAGAGGGACTCCTTCTGGTTCGGTTTGAACCAAACCGGCTGGCTATCGGTTCAAGTGGCTTTTGGCCTCCCTTCCTAGAGCTTACCAACTGCGTTTTCTAGGGTAGCTGCAGGAAAACTTTTACAAATCTGGCAGTCTGCACTGAGGGTGGTTAAATCCAGACAATAAACACAGGTGGTGTGGGGATCAGTCTTGGCAAAGACTTCCCCACACACACTGCAATGTTGAAACCCAGTGGGCCCGGTTTTTCTTTTGGGTTTCTCAGACATCGTGCCAGTCCTAACCAAACTTACCCTTTTAATGGCAATCCGCCAGGCAAGACCCTCTTATCGGTTCCTGACCGTATCATGGGTTGTGGAAAAAAACATAAAAAAATCAATTTTTTAGAACTGATAAGAACCGGTAACCACACTCTAGAAATTCAAATAAAGTTTTTAGCAACTTGATCGGTTCAAACCCGAATTGATAACCGTTACAAGTTCCACACAGAATAGAAACAATATAAACCTATCTAGTACTCACGAATACCACAGACAGAGACTGAACCGACAGGTTGCAGTTTAAATTCGGTCGAAAACCAAGAAAACGGTACTTTAACCGACAAATTGAACTGAGCAGAAGGAGAAATCTCCGGAGGCGACTGTTCAGTGAGAGTGGAGAAAAGATCTGACGGTTTGAGTTCAAACAGCAACAGACAGAGTCTCAACCAAGCTTGAGCTCAGTGTTCCATGCCTGGTATGGAAAGTTAACTCTTTCATCTCTGGGGCAGTTGAAGGTTGGGACTCACCTGCTATTGTCAGAATACAGCAAGACTTCATGTTGTTTGAAGAGTCGAAGTACAGAACTGGCGAGACAGGGAAAAGAAAACTACTCACCATAGTAATGTTGCTTCTCCTAATGGAGTCTTGCTATAGTCAGACATAATGCAGTTAGCCCAGCACTTGAACTGCCCGGAGAGAAAAGTTAACTCTATGCAGAAGCATAGAACATTGAGCTTGAGCTCGGTTTTCAAACCTCTGTCTGTGGTACTTCCTAATGTAACCGTCAGATTCTTATGAGCAAACTAACTAATATACTATATAGTATGGAAATTGTTCAAACATATAGCCAAAGGGCAAAAGATTCTTTTGGGCCCAAAGCACTCAAGTCGAGAACCCAAGAAGGAAAGGTAGTGACAATATTTAAGTATAAAACACCAGAAAAAACTAACAACATCTACCCCAACCAATAGGGAGGGTACAAGGTACACCCCCGGGGTGCAACACTGTACCTGCCAGCCCACTTCCCAAAAACCAGGTTCTGAGAGGGGAGGCGGGGGGGGCGGAAGGAAGGTCTGAATACAGCAAGACTCCATTAGACGAAACAACATTACTATGGTAATTTTTTTCTTCAAACAACATGAAGTCTTGCTGTATTCAGACATAATGCAGACTACCAAGCAGTTCCCTGTGGAGGACGGAATGCAGAACCTACTTTGGGAAGAGGTTCTGCAGTACTGTGCCCAAACCTAGCATCACTCCCAGCCTGGATGTCTAGTGAGTAATGCTTGGTGAAAGTATGTAATGTTTTCTAGGTGGTTGCTTTACAGATCTCTAACAAAAGTATATCTCTGGCCACAGCTAGAGAAGCAGCTGTACCCCTAGTCGAGTGAGCCCTCAGGCCTGAAGGGGGCATTCTACCCAACTTGTCATAACAGAATTGTATACAAGAAACAATCCACCTGGCAATAGTTCTTTTAGCGGCAAGCTTACCTTTCCTCACTTCACCATAAGTGAGAAACAATTGAAGATGGTCATTTCCATTTGCCTTAGTATGCTCAATGTAGTAGCTAAGGGCCTTCTTAACATCCAGATTGTGTAACCTTCTTTCACCTGAAGAAGAATGGTCAGTGAAAAACACAGGGGGAGATATAGACTGGTTCAGATGAAAATCCGATACCACTTTGGGCAAGAACCTCCTACTGATTCTTAGGACCACTTTGTCCCTATGGAGGGAGATGAAGTCAGGTTCAAGTGACAGAGCCTGTAACTCACTAATCCGCCTGGCAGAAGTAATAGCTACCAGGAACACAGTTTTCCAGGTCAAGCACTTCAATTCGGCTGAAGCCAGAGGTTCAAAGGGTGGCTGCATTAGCTCAGCTATGCAGACATTAAGATCCCAAGGCGGAGTGGGCTCCCTAAAGGGAGGGTTAATATGAACTAGACCTTTGAAAATTTTTCTGAAAACAGGATGAGATGCCAGGGAAGAGCCCTTTCCTACTGAGATGAATGCAGAGACAGCTGCTAGATGAATCTTCAGAGTGGCAGGCCTAAGGCCTAGACCATTCAGATGAACTAGATAGTCTAAGGTTGTGGAAATGTCTGCAGAATCAGGCAGGATGCCTTTCTGAGAGCCCCAAATACTGAACCTTTTCCATTTGGGTTGTAAGTTTTTCTAGTGGAAGCTTTCCTGGAGACCTTCAGAATATCCAGAACCCCCTGGGAGAAATGTAGTGCTGCATATTCTAATTCTTCAAGAGCCAGGTCTTGAGGTTGAGAGACTGGAGATTGGGGTACCAGATCCACCCCTGGGAGGAGGACAGGAGATTGTATGTCCTGGGTGGAGACAGGGGATGTGACACTGACAAGGACAGCAGTAGAGGATATCATGGCTGTCTGGCCCAATCTGGAGTCACCAGTATTACTGAGTAGGGTTGAGTCCTGATCTTGATCAGAACTCTGAACAGCAGAAGGAAAGGAGGAAGGCATAGAGAAACCTGCCTTCCAGTTCTAAAATGAGAGCATCCAGGGAACCGCCCCCAGGACTGGAAGTCTGCAACAAAACAGAGGAAGTTGATGATTGTCCGGTGCTGCAAAGAGATCTATCTCTGGAGTGTCCCACCTGGAGAAGATGACCTTCAGGATGTGAGGATCCAGGGACCATCGTGATGTCCCTGTGAAATTCTGCTCAGAGCATCTGCTAGTATGTTGTCTTTCCCTGGTAGGTGAACTGTTAGCAGAGAAGTCTGAAGAGAATAGGCCAGAGACCACAGCTTCATGGCTTCTGTGCACAAGGCCGAAGATTGAGTGCTTTCCTGCTTGTTGATGTACCACATTGTGGTGGTGTTGTCTGTTCTGACTTGGACCACCTTGCCCTTGACTGAATCTGAGAAGCTCTGCAGGGCTAGGAAAATTGCCCTGAGTTCCAGGAGATTGATATGAAGGAGAGATTCCTGTGGAGACCAGACCCCTTGAGCTGTCAGGGCTCATAGATGGCCTCCCTACCCTAGGAGAGAAGCATCCATAGTTAGAACTACTGATGGGACTTGTGGGAGAAATGGAACCCCTTGTCTGAGGTTGTCCTGGTCCAGCCACCACTGGAGAGCTTGGACCAGAGTCTGAGTCACTGGAATCAGTTTGATAAGTGAATCCTTCTTTTGAGACCAAAAAGACCTTAGATTAAACTGAATGTCCCTCATCTGGAACCTTGCTCCCTGCATCACTGCCGTGGAAGCTGCCATGTGGCCCAGAAGCTGGAGGAACTGTCTTGCTGGGCGGGAGACCTGAGGTTGAAAGGAGGAAGCGAGATCCACTAGGGCCTTCACCCTTGCCAGGGGAAGGAAAGCTTTTGCTTGCACAGTGTCCAACTCTATGCCTATAAAGGTGAGAAGTTGAACTGGTTGAGGACAGACTTTGGAAGACTGAGAAGAAAACCCGAGGGAACTGAGGAGGTCCTGAGTAGTTTGAAGAGCTGACTTGACCTGTAAGATGACTGACCCACAAGAGTCAGTCATCCAGATAAGGACGATGGTGATACCCTGTCTTCTGAGGTAAGCCACCACTACTGCAAGGCACTTTGTGAACACCCTAGGAGCTGAAGTTAGGCCGAATGGCATGGCTCTCAATTGGTAATGGCCTGAAGGCAACTTGAACCTGAGGTATTTTCTGTGGGAGCACCTGATAGGAATGTGGAAGTAGGCATCCTTGAGGTCCAGAGGTGCTAGCCAATCCCCTGGCCTTAGAGAGGGAAAGATTATTCCCAGAATTACCATTTTGAATTTTGGCTTTATAATGTGTTTGTTCAGATACCTTAAGTCTAGGATGGGTCGCCACTCCCCTGTTTTCTTTGGGGGTAAGAAAGTACCTGGAGTACAGTCCTTTCTCCTTGTGCTGAGCAGGAACCCTCTCTACAGCTCTGTGAGTTAGAAAAGAGGAAACCTCTGCCTCTAGGGCAATGGTTTCTGAGGCTGATGCAGGTGGAAAACACTTGGCCCTCTTTTTTAGAAACTTTTTGAAGCTGTGGGCCAGTCCCTGACTTACTACCTTCAGGACCCACCTGTCTGAAGTCACAGACTTCCAGGCCTGGAAGTAGTAAGCTAGCCTGCCTCCTACTGGAAATGGGGAGTCGACCCGGGATGACACATCAGTGTGTCTGCTTGGCAGGAGATTTAGACTGAGAGGAGGAGGGAACCACCCTGCTCATCCCCCTCCTACCCTTCCTCTGAAGAACCCCCTCTGTGGGAAGGGAGAGGAGGCCTGTGCTTGGTAAAAAGGCCTTTGAAAGGGCCTGCCCCACCCCAGACTGCTGCTTGTGTGGAGTGGCTTGCCTTTATTGGCCTGTGCACTCCTGTATGTGGTCCTGTATAAATCCTTTTTCTTCATGTAAGCCTCTGTCTGTTCCCCAAACAGAGAGTTACCCACTACAGGAAAATCCATAGCCTTAGTCTCAGTATCCTGTGAAAGGCTAGTACATCTGAGCCAAGCATGTCTTCTGAGAGACACAGGTGTAGCCTTGACTCCAGATACCACATCATTGGAGTCCACAGCAGCATGAAATTGCATTTTGGATGCCTCAGTTCCATCAGCAGCCACCTCCTCCAGCTCCTTGGCTAGCTGGGGAGAGGCCTGTTTAGCCAGTTCCAGAACCGTATCCCATCTGGATTTCTGGTACCTGGCTGTGTAGGCCATGTAAGTAGCCTTTCTGAGTCCAAAGAGGATGCCAAATACTGTTTTTTGGCCATGGCATCCACTTTCCTGGAGTCCTTATCCGGGGGGTTGTAAAGCCAAAGGAATGTTAGCCCTGTCACAGGCTGCAGCCTGCACTACCCCAGCATGGCTGCAATGACAATAAAGGAACTCCACAGCTGAACCTGATAACAAATATCTCCTGCCCATTCTTTTATCCACGGGGGTAATGAATTAGGAGTTTGTAAAATTTTGTTTGTCTGTTTCCCCAAGGATTATGATGAGGGATAGACAGCCTTTTGGACTCTGGGATGTCCATCATTTCCACAAAATCAGGCTCTTCGTCCTCCTCTGTGGCTTCAACCAAGGAAAGCTGCAGGGTTTTTGCCACCTTTTTGTAGAACAAAAATTGTGAAGGTGACTCAGAGAGCCTGGGAGGAGAGACACCTGAGGGCCTGTCTGGGGAGATGTCTGGTTAAATGGGCACATCCAAACCCCCCTCATCATCATCGCCATCATCACCGGGATAGTCTTCGTCTCCCTCCCACTCCTCATAATAAGCATCTGGATCATAATCTGGAGGAGACAGATCCGACCGAACCGACCGCCTAACCGGCAGTACCGGTCCGTACGGAACCGGTCTAAGTGATTGAACAATGCTAATTGCTTTGGTTATTTCGTCCATGGTTGGAGAGTGTGACACAGGATCCGAACTGGCAGACTTACACTTCTTTTTGATGAAACTGACCCTTCGGGGTCGGCTCTCTTTTTTTCCAAGGAGGTATCGCCTAGGTCAGTAGGCACCTCCTCAGGTTCGGCCACAACTGAACTGTGCTCGCAATCCAGATCTACGGACTTCTCAGTCTTCCTTTCCTTCAGCCTACTCAGTCTTTTGTCTAGAGTGGATTTAGAAAAGTTTTTATAGATTTAGCAGTCTGACTTGAGGTGGTCAAACCCCAGACAATAAACACAGATGAGGTAGGGGTCAGCCTTAGCAAAGGCCTCCCCACACTCAGTACAGTGCTGAAACCCAGTGGGACCGGTTTTCTTCTTGGGTTTCTCAGACATGGCCAACCTAAGAAATTACCCTATTGTAGCTTTCAAGCCAGGTAATACAATAACCGATCGGTTACAAACCGTGTGACGTACTTTTTAAAAGAACCAGCAAAAGGTCCGGTTCTTTTGAAACCGATTGGTACCGGAACGCCACTCTAATCACAGAAACAAAATTAAACAGAATGTAACAAGGTCGGTTCCGAACCGGACTGACCGGAAAGAAACCGAGGAAAAGAACAATTTCCAACTTTTTCACAAAATAAAACACAGTCACTACCTATCTAACACACTACCTATACTGTAGACAGAAGCTGGAAATCCGAAAATAACAAAAATATACGGTTTAAACCAAATGCTTTTACTTTTACTGAACTGAGCAGAGGAAATCTCCGGAGTGACTTCACTGTTAGGTGGAGTAAAGAATCTGACGGTTACACTGGGAAGTTCCACAGACAGAGGTTTGAAAACCGAGCTTGAGCTCAACGTTCTATGCTTCTGCGTAGAGTTAACTCTTTCCTCTCCGGGGCAGTTCAAGTGCTGGGACTAACTGCATTATGTCTGAATACAGCAAGACTTCATGTTGTTTGGAACAGAAAATAATTAAAAAAAAAGGCGCAGATGTAAATAACATGTTAAACAACCCTGCTGCGCAGTACTTCAGTGGGTGATGCTGCGAGTTCTCACACTGGTGACCTCTGTTCAAAAGTGAGCCTGGGTAGCATGTTAAGCACCCTGGGAGCTGGGGAGGCACTGACGTGTGGCAGCGCTCTCAGCCAGGGAGGAATGGCATTGAGTTCTGCCATACTAGCAACCCCCGTGGTGGGTCAGGGATCTTGCCTTGCCCATGGTGAATGTGATAGTGCGTGCCATCTGGCAGGACACTGTAAGGCATTAGGGAGGTGGGCTGGGTCAGGAAGAAAATGTGAAAACAAGGCACCTGATGACATGATGAAGCTCCTGCCTGTCACAGGCCCTACACCACCAGCTGGGCACTGACTTCCAACTTCAGGATGGGATCGTTGGGGATGGGGGGGACAGATCTCCCTCCCCTGGCCATACCAAAGGGGCACTCCATTGGGGGGTCAATGGAGGACAGGTAAATCCCAGAGATGGTGGGTGATGGGGTACAGGTGGGCAGGATGCTGAAGGGGGCTAGAGACAGGAAGCATAAACATATAATAAAAAAAAAAAACTTTCCCTTTTTACCGTAATGGTAAATATTGGTAATAATTCTGCTTTCTCTACCTTACTTGCTTTCTTGCTTATTATATTTTTAAAGAGACATAACACGTACGTCTGTATTCATTGTGTGATGGGGCGTTTGATATGTTTGCTACTTTGTTATTTTAGGTATATTATAACAACATCTGCAATGCACTGTATGTTATTAAAAGTATCTCTTCCTTTTGTTGCGGCTGTACCACCCACTTAATTGGGACTTATTATATGCTTTGTAAATATACAGTAATAAATTATTGTATTACATTATGACTGTTGTATGCTGCATTTTAATCCTGTTTTCGTTTCTCTTTTGTGAACGCACTAACGTAATGCATGAGTTTATGATTCCTTGTCTTTTTGTATATATTATAAATACTAATAAAGAAATGTATAAAAGAAAGGAGCCACTGCTGGCTTACAAATGAAACAGCGTTGGCAACACATTAGGTTGAGCGTGATGGTAGGATTATGTCCAGCTGAACTGTGACCTGGAAAGAGAGAGTGTGAGAGAGTGTCAAGCTCTGGTCACCAAAGTACAACTACAATAGAAGAATGTTTCTGTGCCTTTTTTTGTGTGTGTTATTGTTTGGTAACCGGGTAAAGCCCACTAGGCACAAGTGGTTGTTTTCAGGGTCAGCACAGGAGCACTGGGGAGACTTGCTCAGAGTCACACAGTATGCAAGTGGAGGTTTTCAGAAAACAGTTCCCCAAACCTTTCACTTGGGCAAATGTCACGGAGCCACATGGAGCTAGATGTACTGATACGTCAAACTGTGGGATGGTAACATGCAAAAGTGTCCATCTATTGCAAGTTACAAAAAATGTGGAATGTTGAACAGTGGCAAACGGACATGCTGCAACATGAGAATACCTCTTGCCTGTGTAGATGTTATCAGGCACTGCACATTCCATCATCCTTTCTACCTATACAGAAATACAGACACTATGGTAGCACGGGGCAGCGAGAGCTCTGGAAGGGCAAAGTGCCATATGTACTAATTTCCTTTTTTATTTTATCTGGTTGGGAGATGAGCAATAATGCTCATTATCAAAAACATACAACCATAAATTCACACACAAACAGAAACATTATACAAAACAAGTATGGACTGGTCTGTTAGTAAACATGTTAAAAATATTAGCAATTGTAGTACCATGAAGCTAAGGGAACTGTAAAGGACCGGGGTCTCTTTCTCCGACATGGAACATTTCCCTTTTTTTTTATTTTCCCTTTCTCCTCTCCTGGTTCCCCTCCATTCCACCACCCCCTTTCTGCAGTCCCGCCAAGCCTTCCCTATCTCTTTGTTTAATTTCATGCTGTTCAGCGCTGGGAAGGGAGGTCGTCGTGGGCAGGAGACCCTCCCATGAGGGCTGGTGCCGCAATTCTCCTGGCTGGATCCTAGGACCTCTCCTGCCCTACAAAAGGGAATTGCTAGAGGGGGCAGTCAGTGGCGGAGGGTGGAGGATGCAAAGCACGGCAGGGAGACATACTTGAATGTGGGTTTGTGGCTTCTGTGGCATTTCTCCCTCCTGAATCAGGCCAGCTGCAGCAAGCTCCAAGAAGTCGAGTGGAGCAGCCACTCTCCAATGTGGTCCCACGTATAGATCCATATGGCTATGACATTGGGAACAGGTTTGGTAGGATGGACCCCAGAGCACGGCAGTAAAATAGGTCCAGGCAGAAAATGTGCCCTGGACCTTTTAGTTCCACTTCAGCAGCTGCAGCACTGCATGAGAGAAGCCAGGAGCATGGCTCCCTGGCTGGTTTTCTGCCCTCCCCCAGCAGGGTATCTCACCCAGGCCATGGTGGTGATTGGGCCGAGTGCCCGGTTCTTTCTTTACACTTGCGCTACAGGTGCGGGGCAGGGGAAGGGGGAAGGGAAGAAGAGGAAATATTAAAGGGCTAACACCCAAAAATGAAGGGAAGAGGCATAGTGGGCTCCCAGGGAGGGTGGACAGCCCTAAAGGAGGGGGTGACCTGGACCATGGGCCAAATGCTCAGAGAACAAGAGGGGGAAGGCCAAAAGAGTTACCATAGGCCACTAAGTTATTTTCTTTATTTTGTTATATTTAAAAGTAACCTCAAAGGAGGCAGGCTGAGCCAACAGTAGCTTGCCCACAGGTTAAAAAAAAAAAAGATAGAGAGACGCACTGCAATCTAAAAGCCCCACAAGGAAGGAGACAGGGCAGTACAGAGTGGTGTCTGACACTCCCTTGGTCTCCTTTGGCACTATTCTGCACCTTGGGTGGTCCTAGGGCAGTTCCAGTCCATGTCAGGACCAAAGGTCCTTAGTTACTATTTATGACGGAGGCGGGACCCAGCTGGGGAGTCCTCCTGACCCAGTGATAGGCTTGATAATAATGAAGGGTTTGGCCTGGCAAAAGCTGCCTAAGCAGAAGGAATCTTAAAGGTACATCACCCTCTGGGGAGGGGAAAGGG
Organism: Neoceratodus forsteri; assembly: GCA_016271365.2. Classification (NCBI taxonomy): domain Eukaryota; kingdom Metazoa; phylum Chordata; order Ceratodontiformes; family Ceratodontidae; genus Neoceratodus; species Neoceratodus forsteri. The sequence continues at coordinate 60,352,451 of CM028129.1, forward strand.
AGTGGCCTAATGGCCCTGGGTTGGCCACGGTGCTCTGTAAAGGTTGTTCAAGCACCACCCAACTGAACCATGCTGTGGCCTGCCTAGCACCCCTAGAGATTGTATTTCCTGCAAAACTGAACTGTCTGTTTAAAAATCTGACTGTTATCCTGCTACTTAACAGTGTTATCGAATTGCGCCCTGGTGTACCTGACATTCAGCTTTGCCTTTGTTGCCTGGACCAGCTTCACCAGAGCCTAACACTGACCCAGGGAGGTCCCCAGCCCATCCGCCATCTGCAGCAGAACCACCTCCAGTGATGTCAGCCTGCTCCAAAGTTCCACCACAAGTATTCCTGCATCAGTCCTGTGACGGCAAATGGTAGAGAGCTGCTAGTGAGGTATCCAGTACTGAGTCAGCTTAGAAGCTGCCCTGGCTCAAGTGTGGTGACCCCAGTTAATGTTGTGCATGCCCCTTTCCTATTTTGTCAGCCGGCCGGAAGTGTGCACATGCCTATGTTGCTCCGTTGAGACCATCAGGGAGTCACATCGCCAGCAGTCTTCTTCTTTTGGGAGGTGTCCTGGGTGCTGGGGACCTAACAGGGCTGGCAGTATAGCCTAGAGGTTAGAGTAATGAGCTATGAATGAGCTTGGTAAATCCAGCAGACCAGACCTGGGTTTGATTCTCACAGCCTCCATCTGCAAACTGTGTGACTCTGAGCAAGTTACTTAACTACCCAGTGCTCCCAGGTCACCCCTGAAAACAGGCACTTGTGCCTAGTGGACCTTACCCAGCTACCAAAGACTAAAATAAAAACTAAAATAAGACAGTGGTCATTGCTGCAGATCGTCTAGAGAACTTCTTGCCCACCAGAAGTCTTCAGCTTCCTGCATGGAGCCGCAGAGGATCATCAGGTTCTTCACTGACCAGCTAACAGTGTTCCTCATTGTGTTCTGTTTTGTTGGGGGATGCACCATTATGGCCTGTTTGCAAAAGTGCTTTGTGGAGTCAATGCCCCACCTGCTGATTGGCTGACTCATTGGAAAGCCCAAGCTTGGTTTGTCCGCCACTTGTCATTTTGGCCAACTGCATGCAGGACTTGGACAAAAAGGGGTTAACCCCCTGTTATAGGTTTGACCAATTGCTGGTCCCAATCCACTGTTTTGCTGTTCATTATCCTGTACTGTTGTAGAAAACAGTTATCTTGTTTTTATTGTCCTTTGCAAATAAACTGTTTGCACCTTGGTCGCTGAGTAAGCTTCCTGCCTCTCCTTCCAGAATCATCTGGCCTGTCCTAAAATTATTTGTTAACCTTTGGCCTGCTACAAATGGAAATTACGTACCTACCATAATTCTTGATCTTCTTGGACGAAGTCTCCACCACTCAGTCACACTAATGGGAGTTCACCATAGGTGCTAGGACCCAGCAGGAGCAAACTTTTTTGAGAGGGCCGGCGCCTGAGATGGAGCCATGAGGAAGCAGCACCACGAGCCTCAGCATCGACCCTCCAACTGCCTCAGTACCTTTTACCCGAGGAGGTGCAGCATAACTAACCTAGAAGGACTAACCTAAAAAGTCGGACATAAGATAGTCTGAATGACCTGTGTAAGAAGGGTCAACAATGAAATCTTCACAGCTCAGCCTTGAGGAAGTGAAGAGAGCTCGGGGGATGGTGGGTGGGTTTGTGAATGAGTGGTGGAGTCTTCGTCCAAGAAGATCAAGAATTACGGTAGGTACATCATTTCCATATCTTCCTGGACATAAAGTCTCCACCACTCATTCACACTGATGGGCGAGTACCAAGCTAATAATCCCCCAAGACAGGCGGCAGGAGATAAAGAGCTCACATACTTAGGACAGGAGTCCATTAAGCATGGTCCTGCCAAACGACAGATGTCGTCTGGAATGGACATCCAAGGTGTGGTGCTTAACGAAGGTATGCACTGAGCTCCAAGTAGCCACATTGCAGAAACTCTAGATGGGCATGTTGCAGATTTCCACCAGAGATGCTGCGACTGCTCTTGTGGAGTGAGCATACACTCTGCCTTCCAGCTTGACCTGTGCTATAGAATAGCAGTGGCAAAGGCATGCCACCAGCCACGCTGAAATGCATCTACTAGTGACAAGCTGAATTAGCGGGTCTCGCTGAAGGAAACAAACAGTTGTTGAGCCTTGTGAATTTCTTTTTCTATCTAGATAGAATCACAGTGCTCTCTTAACATCCAGTGAATGAAGGTACACTCCCTTCATTCTGGAAGCTTCATAAAGTATGTATCGAAGGACTAAAGGTTGGTTTAGATGGAATTCTGAGACAACCTTAGGGAGAAACTTAGATGAGTCCTGAGAACTACTTTGTCCTTGTGAAATACAGTGTCTCGGGAGATCTGTGACCAGTGCATGTATTTCAGAAACTCTACAGGCTGTGATGGCCACTAGGAAGGCCATTTTCCAAGAGAACTTCAAGTCACAAGTAGCTAGAGGCTCGAAAGGTTTACAGTGAGCATGTCTAGCACAAGGTTAATGTCCCAGGTTACGACTGGATGTCTGATAGGAGGTCTAGTATGCAGAATACCCTAAGAAACCTCTTAACTACAGGTAACTGAGCTAGTGACATGGAAAGTACCAGCTCATGATATGCGAAATGGCACAAAGATGAACTTTGACCTTGGAGTACTGCAGACCTATATTTGAGAGGTCTAAAAAGTACTCCAAGACTCTATTCAGTGGGCAGGAAGAAAAATTACTCACTTTAGTAATTGTGTTTCTTCTAATGGAGTCTTGCTGTGTTCTGACATATGCAGTTAGCCCCAGCACTTGAACTGCTCCAGAGAGGAAGAGTTAAATTCTATGCAGGGCATAGAGACGTTGAGCTCAAGCTCGGTTCAGATATCTGTCTGCTGCACTTTGAAGTGTAACAGTCTGATTTGTATGAGCTAATACTAACTAACTAACACCACTATGTGAAATTGTGAAAGTTTTACTAGCCAAATGGCAACCAAATATTTTGGATCCCCAAAAGACTCAACTGAGAAATCCAAAACAAAAACTAGCAGTGAGCAACTTAAGACTATTAAAACAAAAGACAAAACCCACCCCTCTCTCTAAAAAAGAGGAGTGCCCAAATGCACCCTGGGTGCAACACTGCACCTGCCAGCCCACTTCCAAAAGCGAGGTTGTGAGAAGGAGGTCAGAATACAGCAAGACTCCATTAGAAGAAACAAAATTACTAAGGTGAGTAATTTTTTCTTTAAACAACATGAAGTCTTGCTGTATTCTGTATATCTGAACTACCAAGCAGTACCTCCATAGAGGAGATGTATTAAACCTATTTTGGGAATAAGCTCTGCAGTACTGCTGTAGCAAAACCTAGCATCACTCCTAGCCTGGATATCCAGAGAGTAATGCTTCGTGGAATGTGTGGACTGTTTTCCAGGTGGCTGCTTGCATATCTCTAGTAAGGAATATCCTGGCAGCAGCCAGAGAAGCAGCTGTCCCTCTAGTCAATGAGCCCTCAGGCCTGAGGGTGGTATTTTGCCTAGCTTCTCATAGCAAAATTGTATACAAGAGATGATCCACCTGGGAATAGTTCTCCTAGTGGCAGGCTTGCATTTCCCACTTCCCCATAAGTGAGGAACAACTGGAGGGAGTGAAACCTGAGTACCTAAGTACGCTCAATGTAGTAGCTAAGGGCCCTTTTAACATCTAAACTGTGTAATCTTCTCTCCCCTGAAGAAGAATGATCAATGAAGAAAACAGGGAGAGACATGGATTGGTTCAAATGAAAATCTGAAACCACTTTAGATAAGAATCTCCTTTTGGTTCTAAGGACCACCTTATCTCTATGGAATGAGATAAAATCAGGCTCCGCTGGCAGAGCTTGCAATTCACTGATACATCTGGCAGAGGTAATAGCTACCAGGAACACAGTTTTCCAAGTCAAGTACTTAAGCTCTGCTGAAGACAGAGGCTCAAAAGAGGGTTGCATAAGCTGAGCAATGCAAATATTAAGTTCTCAAGCAGGAGTAGGATCCCGAAAGGGGGGATTGGTATGAAGCAATCCCTTGAAAAACTTACAAAAAACAGAATGAGATGCCAGTGAGGAGGGCTTTCCCACTGACAGAAAAGCAGAAACAGCTGACAAGTGTACCTTGAGGGTAGCTGGCCTGAGCCTCAGCCATTAAGATAAACCATGTAGTCCAGAACTGTAGACAAGTCAGCAGTATTTGGGGCTATATGCTTCTGGAACACCAAATGCTGAATCTTTTACATTTGGAATTATAGGTTTTCTGGTGGTGGGTTTCTAGAGGGTTGAGAATGTCCAGAACCCCTTGAGAGAGAGATGCAAACCTGCATATTCTAACTCTTCAAGAGCCATGCCTTGAGATTGAGAGGCTGCAGGTTGGGATACCAAATTCTCCCCTGAGAGGAGGCTAACAGGTTGTGATTCCTGGGAAGAGATACGGGAAGATGGACTGCTAGGGACAGCAACAGGGATACCAAGGCTGCCTGCCCCAATCTGGAGCAATCATGATCACTTTGCAAGACTGTGATCTTATCTTGACCAGAACCTTGAACAGAAGAGGAAAAGGAGGGAAGGTACACAGAAATTTCCCTTCCTGATCCAGAATCAGAGCACCCAGAGGGACTGAGCCCAAGACTGGGGGTCTGCAACAGAAGAGAGGAAGTTGGTGATTGTCTGGGGCTGCAAAGAGATCCATCTCTGGAGTGCCCCACCTTGAGAAAATCATTTTAATACTAGGGGATCCATGGACCATTCGTGATGGCCCTGGGAGATCATGCTCAGTGCATTTGCTAGCATTGTCCTTTCCTGGGAGGTGGACTGCTACCAGACAGGTCTGTAGAGAATAAGCCAGGGACCATAATTTCATGGCTTCCATACACAAGGCCATAGAACGAGTGCCTCCCTGCTTGTTGAAATACCGCATGGTGGTGGTGTTGTCTGTCCTGACCTGAACCACCTTGTTCTGTACTGATTGTGAGAAAGTTTGCAGGGTGAGGTAAACTGCCCTGAGCTCCAGAAGATTGATGTGGAGAATAGACTCCTGAGTGGCCCACACTCCCTGGGCTGTGAGAGTCCCCAGGTGAGCTCCCCACCCCAGGAGAGAAGCATCTGTGGTTAAAACCATAGAGTGAGACTGAGTAATGAATGGGACCCCTTGCCTGAGATTGTCCTGATCCTGCCACCATTGAAGAGCCTGGATCGGGGTCTGAGTCACTGGAATAAGTTTGGTTAGAAGATCTTTTTTCTGAGATCAAAAGGCCCTCAGGTGAAACAATGTCCCTCATCTGAAATCTGGCTCCCTGGACCACTGCAGTGGAAGCTGCCATGTGGCCCAGAAGCTGAAGGAAGTGCCTTGCTGGTCGAGAAACCAGAAGATGGAAAGAAGAAGCCAACTCTATGATGACCCTTACCTACCAAGGGAGAATGTTCTTGCTTGACAGTGTCCAGTTCTGTCCCATGAAGGTCAAAAGTTGCACTGGCCTGAGAATTGACTTGGGAAGATTGAGAAAGAAACCTAGAAGTGAGCACTTGCAGGTCACTTTCAAATCTGACTTGACTTGGTCTGAGACTGACCCACTATAAACCAGTCGCCAGGGACAGGAATATGGAGGTATTTTTCTCTTTAGGAATGCTGCTACTACTGCTAGTCACTTTGTGAACACCTTAGAGCTGATGTTAGGCTGAATGGCATTGCTCTGAACTGGTAATGGCCTGAAGGCAGTTTGAACCTGAAGTACTTTCTGTGGGAGCACCTGATGGGAATGTGAAAGTATGCATCCTTTAGGGCCAGGGATGCTAGCCAGTCCCCTGGCCTTAGAGAGGGAAAAATTATTCCCAGAGTCACCATTTTGAACTTTGGCTTTAACACATGTTTGTTCAGGTATCTTAAGTATAGGATAGGCCACCACGCCCCTGTTTTTTTCAGGGTAAGGAAGTACCTGGAGTACAGACCTTTGCCCCTGTGGATTGTAGGAACTCTCTCTATGGCCCTTAAGGCCACTAGAGATGAAACCTCTGCCTCTAAGGCAATGGTTTCAGAGATGTTTGCAGGTGGAAAAGATCTGGCTCTCAGCTTTGGGATTTCTTTGAAGCTGAGAGCCAGTCCTGGCTTACTACCTCAAGACCCACTTGTCTGAGGTAACAGACTTCAGTCCTGGAAGTAGTAAGCCAGCCTGCCTCCTACAGGAATGGGGAGTCGACCCAGGCTGACACGTCAGGGTGTCTGCTTGGCAGGAGCCTAGGCTGAGAGGTGGATGCAACCCTGCTCATCCCCTTCTGCCTCTCCCTCTGAAGAACCCCTCTAGGAAAAAGGAGAGAGGCATGTGCTTGTCAGAAAGGCCTATGAAAAGGCCTGCCCCTGCCCCTAGCTTGCTGCCTTTGAGGAGTTGCCTGCCTTTCCTTGGTCTATGCACTCCTATAGGTGGTCCTGCATTTATCCATCTTTTTCATATAATTCTCTGTCTGCTCCCCAAACAGAGAATTATTAACTACAGGGAAATCCATAGCCTTAGCCTGGGTATCCTGAGATAGGCTAGTACACCTGAGCCAAGCTAGTCTCCAAAAAGCCACAGATGTAGCCATGACTCTAGATGATAACATCATTGGAGTCTACAGCAGCATGAAATTGGATCTTGATGCCTCAGTCCCATCAGCAGCCACCTCCTCCAGCTCCTTGGCAAGCTGGGGGGAGGCCTGCAAGCCAGTTCCAGTACAGTGTCACACCTGGTCTTCTGGTACCTGGCTGTATAGGCCATGTAATTAGCCTGCCTGAGTCCCAAAGAAGATGCCACGTACTGCTTCTTTGCCATGGCATCCAACTTCCTGGAGTCTTTATCTAGGGGGTGTGAAGCCAGCTGAATGTTAGCCTGATGACAGGCTGCAGCTTGCATGACCCCAACAAGGCTGCACTGCTAGTACAAGTACTCCGTACTTGAGCCTGATAGCATGTACCTCTTGTCCATCCGTCTGTTCACAGGAGGTAATGAATTTGGAGTTTTTAACAACTTCTGTGTCTGTTTCATAAAAGACTTACGAAGGGGAATAAAAAACCTTTTGGACTCTGGGATGTCCATCATCTCCACATCGTCAGGCTCCTCTTGTTCCTCAACAGCTTCTTCCATAGGAGCTGGAGGGTTTCTGCCACTTTCCAGTAGAACATAAAGTGGGAGGGGACTCAGAAAGCCTAGGAGGGGAAACACCAGAAGGCCTGTTTGGGGAGATGTCTGGTTCTATGGGCTCATCCAGACTTTCTATTCCATCATCATCATCATCATCATCATCCCTCTCCAGGTCCAGTTCACAAAAATCTTCAGGCGTATAATCTTGAACCGGAGGAACCAACCGAAACGAACACCTGCCAGAAGGCGCCAGATTAGTTGGAACCAAACTAAGTGATTCAACTACGCAAATCACTCGGGCAATTTCCTCGGTGGTCGGATGATGCGGTTCTGGATCTGAACCGGCCGATTTTTCTTTTCTTTTTCTTTTTGATGGACCCAATCCCTCGAAATTGGCTCTCCTTTGCCTGAAGGAGTCTCACCCTGGTCAGAAGGCATTCCTTCTGGTTGGTCAGAACCAAACGGGCTGGCCATCCGGGTCAGCAGACTTCTCGGCCTCCTTTTCCCTAAGCCTGCTCAATCTTTTATCCAGGGTGGCTTTAGGGAATATTTTGCAAATCTGGCAGTCTGAATCAAGGTGGTCAAACCCCATACAATAAACACAAGTGGTGTGGGGATCAGCCTTAGCAAAGGCCTCCCCACACACACACTGCAGTGTTGAAACCCAGTGGGCCCGGTTTTTCTTTTGGATTTCTCAGACGTAGCCATCCTTAATCAGAAAACTTACCCTTTACTCAGCTTCAGCCAGGCAAGACCCCCTTATTGGTTTCTAACCATGTCATGGGTATTTGATAAAAACGTAAACACACGTTTTTTTTAACTCGATAAGGACCAGTACCACACACTAAATTCAAGTAAAAAAACAATAACACAAGTTCTACACAGCAACCGGTTCAGCCGAACCGGTTGAAATATCAGTTTACAATTTCCACAAGTTTTTCCAAATCTAGTCCACTACCTACATACTTACTGTACCACAGACAGAGATCTGAACCAAAAAAACAAAGAATTTATCTGTACAGCAAAACTGACGACTTTAACTGACCGAGAACCGAGAGCAGAGGAGAAATCTCCAGAGCGACTGTTCAGTTAGGCGGAGTAAAGAATCTGATGGTTACACTTCAAAGTGCAGTAGACAGAGGTTTGAACTGAGCTCGAAGCTCAACGTTCTATGCCCTGCATGAATTTAACTCTTCTTCTCCGGAGCACTTCAAGCACTGGGGCTAACTGCATTTGTTAGAATACAGCAAGACTTGTTTGAAAAGGGTTCCAAGAGGATTTTCCACACCAGATAGAAGAAAGCTTCCATTTGGCTGTGTAGGGTTTTTCTAGTGGCCGGTTTACGCGCAGCCAAAAGAATATCTGAAACTCTACGAGAAACACTGAACCTATTCACCTCTATCTCTTCAGGAGCCAAGCATGAAGGTGAAGAGACTGCAGATTAGGATGGATCACGGGATCCTGGGTCAAAAGGTTCGTCTGAAGGGGAAGCATCTTCGGGGGGGGTTCCAACAGACTGTTGAGCAGCGGGAACCATATCTGCCAAGGCCAGAAGGGGGCAATGAGAATCATTCTGCCCCCTTGAGACTCCAATTTGAGTAGTACCCTCTGAATTAGGGGAAGAGGATGAAAGGCATATAGAAGGCATCTTGTCCACCACAGCCTGAATGCATCCTGACAAAAAATGCCAGGTCCTGGATTTCTGGAACAGAAGAGAGGCAGTTTTGCGTTGAGTGGGGACACAAAAAGGTCAGGTCTGGAGTTCCCCATTCTTTGAAGAGTGACTGAACTATGGTTAAGTTGAGAGACCACTCATGAGGATCCATCTCTGTTCTGCTGAGACAGTCTGCCAGCTCGTTTTGTACTCCTGGCAGGTAAACCACCTGAATCAGAGCCTTGTGCTCCAGGCACCATTCCCACACTCTCATTGCTTCCCTGCATAATGGGTAAGAGTGTGCACTGCCCTGTTTGCTGATGTAATACATCAATGCTTTGTTGTCCATTTGAAGTAGAATGTTCATGTGACAGAGTATGTCCGTCAAGGCTCGGACTGCATACAGGATGGCTCTCATTTCCAGGACATTTATGTGAAGCTGGGACTCATCCTGAGTGCATCTACCTTGGGTGTGGAGATTTCCCAACCCATCAGGGACATGTCCATGGTAATAGAGATCTGTCGCATCCAGAGGGGCCAAGAGATATCCTTCCAGAAGGTTGCCCTCCTGCGACCACCAGGCGAGTGACCTCTTCAGAGGTTCTGTCACCTTGAGGGGAAAGGACTGAGGGTGAGTGGATGGGGACCACTGAGTACTGAGCATCTACTGAGAGGTTCTCATGTGGAGATGAGCTAAAGGTACAGTGAACACTGAGGATGCCATGAGGCCCAGCATCCGTTGCATCGAGATAGCTCGAACCGAGCTGTTTTCTCTGATGTATCGAGCCATCTGTAAGATATCACTCCTTCTGTCCTCTGGGAGAAAAGTCTTCATACAGGAGGTGTCCAGAAGAGTTCTTTTGAAGAGGAGCTTCTGAGAGGGTTGAAACTGTGACTTGTTGAGATTTAGCTGGACTCCCATGGACGTGAGGAAGTCTGAGGCCGTGGCTACGACGTCCAGAGTCTCTTGCCTGGAGGGACTTGCTAGGAACCAGTCATTCAGATATGGGAACACTTGTATTCTGATTTTCCTGAGATGTGCCTCTAGAATTGCACAACACTTTGTAAAAACTTGAGGTGCAGAGCATAGCCCAAAGGGCAGGACTCTGAACTGATAGTGTTGACCTAATGCCATGAACCTTAGGTATTTGTGGTGCTTTGGGTGTATGAGTATGTGTTGGTAGGCATCCTACATGTTCAGGGAGGCTAGCCAATCGTATTAATGAAGCAAAGGTAGCAGGGTACCTAGTAATATCATCTTGAACTTCTCCTTGGGAAGGAACTTGTTTAACTTTCTGAGATTCAGAATGGGCGCATGCCACCGTTTTTCTTCGGGACCAGAAAGTAATAGGAGTAGAAACCTGTTGTTTCATTGATCCAGTGGAACTACTTCTACTGCCCTGTTGTTCAGAAGGCCTTGTACCTCAGAAGCAAGAAGGTCTAACTGTACTGCCGATAGCCTGGGCTGTCATTTGGGGGGGATGATCCAGAGCAGTCTCTGAAAGATTGAGTAAGTACCCTTCGTGGATTATCTGGAGGACCCACTTGTCTGATGTTACAGATTTCCACTGGCTGTAGAACTGAGTCAGACATCCTCCCACAACTGAGGAGGAGTCCCCCTCAGACAGCCAAGATGGGACCTGGGCCAGAAACTCCGAAGGTGACACTGGGCGCTTTGGGCCCTTGTGCCTTCTACTGCACTTTCTTTTGTGGCTGAGGGTTGTGATTTTTGTTAAAACTTCCTCTGCCCCAAAAGGACTGATGGTTGTGAAACTGATGTTTGTTCACACACACCCCCGGGAGGGGGCGGGTGCAGGTCTAGCCGTCTTAATGGCAGACCTAGTTTTCTGTGTGGCCTTCAGAGCTTGCTCCACCTGGGGCCCAGATACATACTGTCAAAAGGTAAAGCCATGACCTGCTGCTGGGCATCATTTGTGAAGACTGAAGTACGTAGTCACGAGTGGCGGCGGGTGCAGGTGCCAGCCGCTGCCCGGGAGGCGGTACTTGAAAGCATCCTTTGCAGCTTTAACCTGTTGCTTATTGGACTTGATACCCCTAGTTATAGTTTGAAGTAGCTCTGAGTTAACTTCCAATTTGGGCAGAGCTTCTACCATTTGCTTGAGTGAATGCCAAAGGACATGCTCATATAGAGAAAAATACCCCTGGTAGCTGACAATGCGCATACCCAGAGTCGAGACAGCAAACACCCTCTTACCTAAGGTGTCTATCTTGCGAGATTCTTTGTTTATAGGCCGGGCTATAGATCCCTGAGGAAGGACAGCCTTATGATTCTCTGCCAAGACTACAATGGCATCAGCAAAGGCTTGTAAGGCCAATATGGGCCATCCTTGGGAGGGGCATACTTCCTATCTACGGACTCGCTGGGAAGAAATAAGAGCTGGATTCTTCCACATCATCTGTGAGAAGGTCTCGAAAGAGGGCTCTACTGGAGGTGTTAAATCGATAGTGATCTCCGGGACATAAAGATATTGAGTCATAAAAGCTTCCAGGATTGATTTCTATAGTCTGGAGAGAAAGAGTAGAATTTTTGAGCAGAGACTTAAAGGAAAGGTCTTCAGCCACAGGCTCTGCAGAAGGATTGATCCCTGCTCCCAGGGCAGTGTCATCAACATCATCACCCAGAAGATCTGATCAGGCTCAAAATCATCTCCTGATAGTCCAGGGTGGACTGTATGGACAGGAAAGGAGTGAATATCAGGAAGAAGAATAGAAGAAAGAATCAGAGTCGAGAACCCCTGAAGACCGGATGATGATGCACCAAGCATCGGCACCATCGAGGAAAATGGTGCTGAGAACAAGAAAGGTGGCTGTATCAGAAACGACTCAGCACATGGTGCCAACAGAGCCCGCGGCGCTGACAGAGCCCATGGCGCCGCAGATGGTGCTGAGAGTGTCCCAGGGGTCTGAAAACTGTGATTTGAAGTAAAAGTGGGAAAATGGCAGGAGACAGAGGCATCAGTGTGGACCCCTGTGCCTCAGCCATGTGAGCGGGATAAACACCCAAGCGCCGGAGTCGACAGCACCGAAGAAGGCACCACGTGACTACAAAGGCCCAACTGCCTTACCCATCCTTCTGAAACCGAATGGCCTGAAGGCCCCAGCGTTGGACTGACTGGCTCAGGCAACTGGACCAACTCTGAGCCCACTGCTCCATAAGAGCAGCCCACTGGTGAGACTGTTCATCGGAAGCCCTCCAATAGGCAGGGAGGAGCTCCAGTGTCGAGGAGGTTGGTCAACAGAGACAGAAACCGATGACCCGATAGAGGTGGAGATCGGTGCCTGGCTCTAATGACCGACTATCTATGTGCAGGCATACCAGAGGGTGACCTCAAGTGATGCTGTTCCTTCTTGACCTATGTGTCGAAAAGAAGAAGTCAAGGCCGAACAATGCTGAGAATGGCACCATTTCCTTTTATGCTTTTGGGGACTGACCATCTCCCTGAGCATTGGACCATCCGTTGTCAGAACCCCCCAGAGAAGGCGCGGACTGGACCCGCCCAGCTGACTGGAGAGCTTTCATACGAAGTCTCCCTATTGTCACCTGACCCACTCATGGTCAACTCTGTCAATGGAGGGCTGAAGACTTCTTTCTTATATGAGTAGAATTAAATATAATCATTACTTATCGAAGATAAAATACAAAACAAAAAACTGAAAACTAAGCTGCTAGTTTGAAGTTTGACTCGGAGAGGCGGCGATCCTCACTGGAAAGCACACTCAGGCGGGAAAAAAGGAACTGAGGTGGTTGGAGGGTCGGCGCGAGATAGTCATTTCACAGGAGCCGGGGCTCACCAGTGCCACTCCTCACTGCTCCATCTCAGGCGCCAACCCTCTCGAAAAGTTTGCTCCACTGGGTCCTAGCACCTCCGTGAACTCCCATTAGTGTGAATGAGTGGTGGAGACTTTATGTCCAGGAAGATCTTGGCACAGTGAGCATGGTAATAACATCAAGAAGTCCAAAGCTTGAAACTACCCATACCTAGATGCCTGTGTGAGGAGAGAATTGTCCTAATAGAGAAGGAGGACCCACAGAAGAAGTCTAGAACTTGCCATTAATGATTCCCTAGTATTATGGAGCACCATAGCTCCCATGCTTTGCGGGAGAAGAAGTGGATCCAAACACCACCAGGCTGCATGAGTCCACTGACAAGCTGAAAGCCTTTTTCTGATTGTACGACCTGCCTGAAGCTCAAAGAGTCAAGGTCCTGCTCGCGTAACTCCGAGGCACAGCCTACTCCAAGGCATCATCCTGGCCAATTGAAGAAAAGGCTACTGCAGAACAAATTTTAAAAGGTTACACCACATCTTCAGTCCCAAGAGTCTGTTGGTCAAATGGTTCAATTATTTTCCAGGGTACACGGAGAGGCCAAGACCCTCCGTGACTATGCCATCAGCCTGCAGAAAGACCTCCTGCCATCCAGCAGATTGATCCTGAAGTGTTCCCTAATCGGATGGAATCCTAATAGACAAATTCATCGAAGGGGTTAAAAGTTAAACCCTCCAAATCAGACTCTGCATGCTACAAGAGTAATATCGTGAGGTAGCGCTCCTGGATTTCAATGAGAAGGCCATCAGGATACTTAAGCCTCAGCGACATGGGAGTAGTGGTCCAGCATGGCAGCCAGACATGCCAGTAAGGGGCAAGGAGTGGCCCAGTCTTCACATGGAAGTCCCTGGGTGCAGTTGGGGTACTGGGCATCCTCAAGAGGAAGGGGACACCCGCTGTAAAGAGAGTGAGGAACTGACATTTAACACGTCAGATGTGAGAAATGGTGGCACTTGTGGCAGAGATGAAGCGAGAGGTCCTGTGCACAGTTATGCAGCGTCCATTACCAGCCTAAAAGAAGATGGAACTGAGGTCAAAAGCACCCAGATTACAGGGTGGAGCAGGCAGATCCATACTCTCAGGCGAAGAAATCGTGGGGTCCATACAGCAGCCATGTGAAGGGAGAAGTGCCAGAAGTGGTGAAATCCAAAGAGCTTGACACCAGTTGTATGAGAACACCAGAAGAGAACTAGAGAGGATTAAGCAGAGCAACCAGGCTGTTCCGTCGCTTCCAGAAAATCTATCCAAAGTTCCAGATGCTCAAGTGGAGGAACCTGCCCATATAGTGAGTGCTGTCTCCCATGATGTAAGCCAACAGGCTCCAGGTTGGGATGCCCAAATGGAGGTCCCAGGATTCTCTGGCCCCAACGCGAACCAGATCCAGTTGGAGCCACAGTACTGCACCCCCATCCAGATGCCAGACCTGGCAGTTAAATGACACCACCAAGAGGAAAAAAGGGACAACTCCTCCAGAAAAAAACTAAGTAACCAGCCAGCCAAAAAGGTGGTACAGTACAAAGAAAAACAACATGGAAGTGTCCAACGATACATATGATAAGGAAACACCCTTGCTCATAGGAGAGTGAGTGCTGGTAAAGTCAGAGTGGCATGATGGGACATGGGAGCCTGACCCATATGTCATCATGGACAACAAGCTATGGCCAGGATGGTATGCCTACCAGGTCCAAGCTTTGGATGGAACCTGAAAGCACTACACTGAATTCAGCTAAGGTCCTGCCTGGATGCCATCAAGATGGACAGATGGATCGACAAGGAGAGGCAGGAACTACACCCAGAAGGCATTTCGAGGCTGTCCATCCCACTTTGTGGGTCATTTTGTCTTTTTTGAAATTTATGTTTATTCATTTTTTAATGAACATACATTGTAATTTCTTTATTCCAGGTATAGGAATATAATACAGTATTCGGAAGATATTATGGTACATAATAGTCATCCCTTCTTTCAATGTTACATCACTGTGGGAGATTGTCAAAATGTGCCGTAAGGCATTCCAGATAATTTTACAAGTAAAGCCATTGCAGCATGACCATGGACGACCAAACAAAATGTTCAAATAGTAAAGTTTAGAGAAGCCCTTCTACTAGATGAGCTGATGCCAGTGACTTAGCCCTGGAGTCCATGTGCAGACACAAAAAACCAGCGAAGAAACCCCTCTCATGTTATAAACGCTCCCCCGAGCTGTTCCCTTACCAACCCCAACAGTTATCATTAGCTTTATGGTGTGTGCTATAATAAAACTGCTGTTAATTAAGCACGAGTGTATTAGTCATAACTACTGAAACCAACCTTTGGTGTATAATGCACCCTGCCTTTAACATAACTCTTAAACAAACATAGCTCAGACTTAGTGCAAGGGCCATGCAAAATACATTACCGTACAGCAGCCATAGTAAACATTTTAACAATGATCACAGAGTTAAGTTCCATATTGCCAGATTCAAGTCTCCTCTGAGACAGCATCAGAATGATTTGAAGCAAAGTCCCTTCTAATAGTCTCCCAGTTTACGGCCCGCATCCACAGGATCCATATAAAGAAATGTTTTCCCTGCATAGACAATCTTTAGTCGAGTTGGGAGTTGCAGGGCATGATTGGTGCCAAGCTCATGAAGACTAGTATGGACCACATCAAATCCACATCATCTGGTCCATGTCGCATAACTTAGATCTGGAAAGCAATGTAGAAACGAACCATCAGGTAACGACAATGGGGCAGCATTCTTCGCCTTTTGGAGAAGCATGTCGCGAACATGCACACCCGAAGTGATCACCAAGAAGGTACGTGGGAGTTCTGGGTTAGCTGGCTTGTGGTGTGGTGTTATTCTGCAGGCCTGCCATATTAGAGAGTCCATTGAGACATTGAACAAGTCCACAGTTAGGATTCAAATATACTGCAGGGGTTCATTCCCTCAAACTCTCAGAATCCCCAAGAAGCAGCGGTTACAAGCTCATCCCCATTTTCTAAATACTCAAGCCTAGTTCAGTTTTCTCAGCACTCCATCAACTACTAAGGCTGATTTCTGAACTGTGGCTACAACATCTTTTGATTTGTTTCCATCATGCTAACTTTCGTTTCTACTTCGTTAAGCAACTATTGTAAGTGTCCTCTTTGATATCAAGTTTTGCAGCACTTCTAAATGGCATGAACAGTGGCCTCCAGATCCATGGGATGTTCCATCATTGCTACGCCACCCTTGGCTCCACTTGAAACAGCAGCTGGGCCCTTGCCTTTCCTGGAGTCTTTAGATGGGTCATTCTTTGTTTTGCTCATGCTAATACAGCAACCCTGGGTATCCTTTGCTGCCAGAGTCTCTACTACCTAACCCAGAATGAATTAGGCTTCAGAAAAACAAAATTACACAGTTTTATTACTTTCTTAATCGATGGTTAGGATCAGTGATGGAGGCGTTTTTCTGTCGGCTGCTGCCCTCCTCGTGGGTCATTGTGGTACGATTGGTTAAAAATGTTACAGTATGCAAGGTAAACAACAATGCGTAAAGTAAGCTAGGTAAATAGTTAATAGTACTAAAATGTTGTTTGTGTTTTAAAACTCACAGTAATAACTCAGCCCTATACATGGGGACATGTATATTTGGGGGTGAATTGTAGTACCCTGAAGCTAGGGGCATATAAAGGACCGGGTCTCTGCCCCAACATGGAACATTTCCCTTTTTTTTTCTTTTCCCTTTCTCCTCTCCTGGTTCCCCTCCATTCCACCCCCCCCTTGCTGTCCCACTGACCTCTCTCTATCCCTTTAATTTTGCACTGTTCAGTGCTGGGAAGGGAAGTCATGGGCAGGAGACCCTCCCCACGGGGCTTGTGCTGCCAAACCTCCTGGCTGGATGCCTGGACCTTCCCTACCCTACAAAAGGGCTGGGGAGTGGCTAGAGGGGGCAGTTGGCAACACAGAGTGGAGGGTGGAGGATGCAAGGAGCACGGCAGAGAGACGTACCTAAATGTGGATCTATGGCTCCTCTGGCATTGCTCCCCTCCTGGATCAGGCCAGCTGTGGCAAGCTCTGAGAAGTTGGGTGGAGCAGCGGCTCCCCAACGTGGTCCCATACATAGGTCTGTTCAGTCATGGCACTGGCGACAGGTTTGGTGGGATGGACCCCGAGCATTGCAGTAAAATAGATCCGGGTGGAAAATGTGCCCCCGACCTTTTTGTTCCACTTTAGCAGCCACAGCAGTGCATGAGAGAAGCCGGGTGGGAGCATGGCTCCCCGGCTGGTTTTCCTCCCTTCCCCAGCAGGGTAGCCAACCCAGGCCGTGGTGGTGAGTGGGCTGAGTGCCCAGTTCTTTGTTTACATTTGCACCACAGGCATTCGGCAGTGGAAGAGGGAAAGGGAAGAAGGAGAAATATTAAAGGGCTAGCACCCAAAAATGAAGGGAAGAGGCATAGTGGGCTCCAAGGGAGGGTGACCAACCCTAAAGAAGGGGTGACCTGGACCGTGGGCTGAATGATCAGAAACAAGAGGGGAAGACCCCACCCACTAAGTTATTTTCTTTATTTTGTAATTTTATTATAGTTAAATTTAACCCCAAAGGAGGTGGGCTGAGCCAACAGTAGCCTGGCCACAGGTAAAAAAAAAAAAAAAGAGGTGCACTGCAATCTAAAAGCCCTGAAAGGAGGGAGAAAGGGCAGTAAGGAGTGGGACTGATGACCCCTTGGTCTCCTTTGGTACCATTCTGCATCCAGGGTGGACCTAGGGTAGTTCCAGATCATGGCAGGACTAAAGGTCCCTAGTTACGATTTATGAGGGAGGTGGGACCTAGCTGGAGAGTCCCCCAAACCCAGTGATAGGGGTATTGCTTGAAAATAATGAATGGGTTGGCCCGGCAAAAGTAGCCAAAGCAGTAGGGATGCTTAAATGTACAGCACCCTCTGGGGAGGGGAAGGGGAGTGGCCTAATGGCCCTGGGTTGGCCATGGCGGTCTGTAAAGGTTGTTCGAGCACCACCCCAACTGAACCATGATGTGGCCTGCCTAGCACCCCCTGGAGACTGTATTTCCTGCAAAAACAGAACTGTCTGTTTGAAAATCTGAACTGTTTGCTCACTACTGTACTGTGTTATCGAATTGCGCCTGGTATACCTGATGTCCAGCTTTGCCTTTGTTGCCTGGACCAGCTTTGCCAGAGCCTGGCGCTGACCAAGGAGGTCTCCGACCCATCCCGTCTTCAGCAGAACCACCTCCATTGATGTCAATCTGCTCAAAGTTCCACCACAACTGTTCCGCATCAGTCCTGTGACAGTAAGTGGTAGAAAGCCACTAGTGAGATATCCAGTAGTGAGTCAGCTTAGGAGCCGCCCCAGCTCAAAATAGAGGGACCCTGTTAAAGTAGTGCATGCCTCTTTCTTATTTTGCGGCCATCCGGAGGTGTCGCATGCCGTGTTGCTCCATTGAGGCCACCAGAGGTCACATCACCAGCAATCTTCTTCTTGGGAGGTGTCCTGGGTGCGAGGGACCTAACAGTGGTCATTGCTGCAAATCGTCAAGAGAATCACCTGCCAACCAAAATCTGCAGCTTCTTGCCTGGAGCCACAGAGAATCGCAAAGTTATTCATTGACCAGCTAACAGTGTTCCTTGTTATATTCTGTTCCGTGGGGTATGCCCCATTATGGCCTGTTGCAAAAGTGCTTTGTAGGTCAATGCCCACCTGCTAATCAGCTGACTCTTGGAGCCCAAGCTTGGTTAGTCTCGCTTCTCATTTCAAGCAAGTACCGTGGGACTTGAACAAAAAGGGGTTAACCTCCTGTTCTAGGTTTGAACAATTGTTGGTCCCGATCCACTGTTTTGCTGTTGATTATCCTGTACTGTTGTAGAAAACAGTTATCTTGTTTTTATTGTCCCTTGCAAATAAACTGTTTGCATCATGGTCACTGAGTAAGCTTCCTGCCTCTCCTTCCAGATTCATCTGGCCTGTCCTAAAATTGTTTGGGAACCTTTGGCCTGCTACACTTTGAACACATTAATCTTTTCGTACGATGTAATATCAACTGAGGGTCTTCGTAAAAGCAGACTGTCCTATATCTAAAAGACTTTTTAGCTTGCCTTGGCTTTAAGTCAACATATAAGTCAGACCCCTTTACCGTCAATTTTAGCAAGATTAGACATATTACTTTGCTTCCCAAGATGGACAGAAAAATTAGTTTTGTGCCCAACATCAGGCACATACTTTGTCTTTGCAACCAGAACTGGGACACAGATTCAGGTTACACCATTGCAAACATGGTTTACCACTGTAAAACCAGCTGATAGGTCAACCTCACAGGTAAGTCAAATCCCCCATCTTAGAGGCCTATTTTTAGCATCAAAAGCAAGACTTGTACGTGAGTATATATATTCTAATTTCAATGTAGAACATCAGAGCAAACTCGATGGACAATGCTATTTTTCTGTTCTCAATAATCTAGGTTACTAAGCTTTTGTGTGAAAACTGCTACAAGTTGCCAGGAAGCAGCAAAACATGAGTTCCATGGGCTATCTTCCTCTTCCATTCATACCTCTCAGGTGTCACTGATCTTCAGAGCCATTCCTGATTTTGCCTCAAAAATGTTCCTCAGTCCCTCCTGAAATTTGTGTTTCTAACCCCAGTAATACTCAGGTATTTATAACTTTATGCAGTGTCTCTTTAAGACAGAACTGCCCGGAGAGACGGAACATATGCAAATGATTTGGAATCTTTTGCATGAGCCACTTTTTCAAATGCTGCCTTCTACCAACTGCCTCAGTTCTAAACCCCTCAGATTTCTCTATCCGCCTGTCAAGACTAGACACTCAGAGATCCTCTCCTCATCATCTTGTTCTGACATGAGAAACATTAAAAAATATTTTAAGTGTTCTTTACATTTCATTTGCTGCCTTTTACTTTTTGTAATTTTAAGTAAACCCATAGTTTTAGTGTTTAAATCTTAAGTTTTCTCGGTTTCTCCCCCGGTTCCATATAAGCGGGGGAAAACTGAGGTTTATTTTATATTTATCAGAGCTTTCTGACTTAAAAACTCCATTAATTATGTTTAATTTGATTAAATTTGGCTTGTTTTAAGAACCGTTAATACTGGTTCATGAACCGATAGTCTTGGTTCATTTTACCTTGGTTCTCATAGAAACATAGAATTTGACGGCAGATAAGGACCGCTTGGCCCACCCAGTGTGCCCATTTCCCTACCTGATGGATAAGCTGCAGATCCTAGTTAACCAGCAGCCTACTTCTTCCTACCCCCACCCCCTAGAATTGCCTTATGACAGTTGCATGCATGCTTGAATTCCACCACTGTTTGTGACTCCACAACCTCCTCTGGAAGGCCGTTCCATACATCCACCACCCTCTCTGTGAAAAAATACTTCCTTAAATTACCTCTGAGCCGCCCCCCTTCTATCTTCAAATTGTGCCCCCTTGTTCTTGCACACCTCTTTTTTTGAAAGATGCTACCCTCTTGGACTTTGTTGATTCCCTTGAGGTACTTGAAAGTTTCTATCATGTCCCCCCTCTCCCTCCTTTCCTTGAGGCTATACATATTAAGCTCCTTAAGTCTCTCTTCATATGTCTTCCAGTGCAGACCCTGCACCATTTAGATTGCCCTCTTCTGGACAGCTTCCATCCTGTCTATGTCCTTCCGGAGATTGGGTCTCCAGAACTGCCGCAGTACTCAGATGGGGTCTCACTAGCTGTCTGTACAGTTCCCAGTCAGTTCCCCATTAGCTCCAGGACCGACTGCAACTGCTAAATAAACTTTAAATGAATACATTTTTTTGTGGTTGAAACTTTTATCGGTTTTACATTGAAAATGTCAGAAAACCGAGAAGAAAACTGGTGATCCTGATTTCAAACCATGTATTGAGTGTAGTGAAATTTTGCTAAGGCAAGCATTCTTTTGTTTTGCCTACCTGGACATGAACATTTAAAAGCAAAGTGAAATCTGCAATACATGTTCTGAGAATACTATTGAAAAATGCCTGGATATGGCTAAAGAAAAACTGTCACCACCTAAGGGTCCTCGAGGCTCTGACCAGCTGACACCCTAAATTACTGTGGGTGAAACCACAACAATTACTGTAACTGGAACCCTTGAGGCGGGTATACAAGCAGTTCTTGAGAGGCTTGCTGAACAGCTGACTCCGGTTCCCTCAAAGAAATCAAGAGAACTAAACACACAGAACCCCGCTGGACAGCACTTGGGGACTTCTGTGCCTGCTATAAAGCCTGCCAACTCCTGCAAAATTACACAGGCCTGTTCTGATTGTGGGAAGTACTATTTGCAAGGCAGATAAGCACAGTTTGTGTGTTGTTTGCCTTGGCTATGATCACCTGAATGAAGACTGTGAAATTTGTCAAACTTTCCCAGAAAAAATGTGGAGAAATGCCTGGAATGGCTAAAGAAAAAATTTCAGGCTTACAAGGGCTGTCTGCCTCTTAGCAGCAGACTCTTGCAAAGCAGTCTGTCTCCTCTGCTCAGTCTTCCTATTATTTAAAAGGAGGAATATGTGATTATGATGAAATAGAGGAAGGGAAACCTATTGAATCTGAGGTTTCCCCTGAACAGGAGTTTGGCTCTCCCCGCAGAGCATCTGAAGATTATTTCTCACTCTTCACATTTGTGCAAAATGATTGGGCTGACACCTACTGAAAGGCTTCTCCTTCCTGTGAATACATTCTTCAGGCAAGATACTTTAAAGACTTTACAAACTCCAAGCTCTGTTCCCCATCTTGATAAGAGGCTGGATAAGAAATATCAGCTGGACAGGGAGAGAGCTGAATTTTTATTCTCCCACCCTGTCCACCAAGGAGTAATACAAATGTCTGCTTGTGACAAGGCAAAGATACCCCTGACATCCTATCCTCCTAACAAGGATTCCAGGAAAATTGATAACATGGCAAAAAAGGGATATTTATCAACTTCCTTGGCCATCAGACAGGCACACTTTCAAGCCTATGCTGCTCAATATCAAGTCACTGGGCAGCCTCTTCTTGTTATGCCAGTCAAGATCCAGACTCCCCTGTCAGATGATGTAGCTGAAACAGTTAAATTTGGTTTAGGAGTGAGAAATACCAGTTTAAATGGCTGCTGACTCTAATGACACTGCTGCCAGATGGATGACAAATACAGTGGTTCAGAGGAAGTTTGCCTGGCTGCGAGTCACAGACCTCACTCAGGATACCCAAACCAAGGCTATGGATTTCTCAGTTGAGGGTAATGACCTCTTTGGAGAAAGATAAAGGGTTATATGAAAAACATGGATGAATACACAGCCACCTACAGTAGTAATTCTGCAAAAGAAAGCTTCCCCGTCCACTAAAACATAAGGAAGGGGAGGCAGATCATTTCACAGCAAGCTTTTTTTTAAATCAGGCCATGGCTGCACCTCAGTATCAGCAGCACCCACAGCAGGGGTACTTCAGGCACCACTGACAAGTGGTCCTGGATGTAATGAGTCAGGATTGTCTCTGAGTTAAAATTCAGGTGCCAGACTTACTAGCCTATAGCATGGTGACTGATTGAGTTGGATTGGAGCTGAAGGATGTTCTTGTACGTACTTCAGAGCCTGAGAGTAGTCTCTGAAAGCAGGGTTACAGTGAGTTTTATTCCTAGAACTGGTATGATATTGCTACCACAGTGAGTGCAACCATTTTCAGAAAATTTTACTGCTTGCACATCCTGGTTGGTTGGGCCATCCTGTTCTCGGTTCGCCCACAGGAGCTCGGCTAGGTGACAACTGAGGTGCCCCGAGAGGCATGGAGAATTGTGGAGCCCTGGAGCCTGACAGAGACACTGGTCAGAAGATGAAAGAAGAAACCGGACCCACACAGTGCTGTGCTATGGGAGCCCTAACTATCATTACATTACAAGGAGTGTATTCCAACTCTCAATTCCTAACTTGCTTGTATTTTTTACCTTGTATCTTGTATATTGTATTCTGCACCTTGTTCTCTGTAGTTGCTGTTCACTTCTATATAATTTATTAAAAAAAATTACAAAGTTTTAGAAGTGTTGCCCTAAGTGTATAAATAGTCGGTGTGATTTTTTTGAGAGGTTTTCTCAATTCCTTTAAATTTAGTTTTTACCCTCTCTGTTTAAACAAAGCTATGATAGTTTTTATTTTTAAATTTTAACTTTTACTTGTTAAAATTTTCATGGTGATTTTGGGTTGAGTGAGTCACGTGACTCTGTACCTTAAAACTATGCATGTCAAAGGCTGGCATTCAGTTTTCTCCAGATGCCATTACTAATACGAACACTAACACTACCTCTGCTACTGTACAGTGATAGTACAGGTGATATTACAAGCCTTGCTGTCCTGCCTCTGTGTACAGTTTTGTGTGCTAAGTAATAATTTTATAGTAAAAGTGTAGTATAAAAGCGATTTCAGCTACTTTGGCAATTCACCAATAAATGACACTGCGGATAAGTAAGAGCAGGAAACTTAAGAGTTGGGCTTCATTGGTGAGAAAGACTAGCTGCTGTAGATACACAGATTCAGTGACCACTTGTGATTTGAAGAATTCTGTTTTCTCCTATGCAAGTAAGTTTTAAACTTTAAAGGCTACACTTCTGTACTGTTAGTGCATTCTGCTGCACGTGCTAGTAGTTCAGTGCGTTGGAGTGTTAGAAGCACAGGGTGTAGCTTGTGCACTCCAAAGCTAACAGTCAACTAGTTGACCAGCATAAAAATAACATTCATTATTGATATAGTACTCAGCAAAGAACGTGCATAGTCTCTTTTTAAGCAGTAGACACATAATTTGAACTCACAGGGCAATTTGTTTCTCTTCTGTAGTGTCCTACAAGGAGGAAAGAGTGTGGGCCAGGTGCTGTGGCAAGGGCTGGAGCTCTGAAAAATTTGGAGCCGATCTTTTCCAGACAAGGCCACAGTCATGGTTGGGGAAAAAATGCAGTGGACCCAAACCTTTTTAATCTTGAACTGTCCTTGAACTGAATCAGAGCCAAACATATCTAAAATCATACCATATTTTTTCTAAACTGAACTGAGTCGTGGACTCTGAACTATTTGCTGACAAGGCTGACACAGTCTTCTCTGGGCCTTGGGATCTGGGCTTATGGAGTTGGGAAGAAGAGGACAGTTTTTTTTGTGCAGTAATTTGCACAAGTAACTTGTACGAGTACTCCATTGAGCAGTAATTGAACAGACTTTTATTACCCGCGCTGTGAACTGCTGAATTGTGAAGCATGACGGCACTTTAATTGGGTTTTTCTTCCTCAATATTGCTTGCAGTTATTTGTCTGATTCTGTTTGTTACTTAATGCCTTTAGAGAGCTCTTAGAGCAGTTTCAGAGTAGGGCCATTTGTTTAATAGATCCCCTCATCTTTTCTTTTCTAAGTATGGTATACACTGGAAAACAAACTCTGGAAATGGGTGAAGGAGTTATAGATCTCGCCTCAAATACATTAAGTATTTCAGGGTCACAAAGCAATAGAGAAAATGCTGTTAATATGCAGCTTTTTTTCTACTGATAATGTACAAACTGATTTAATTCAAACAGCATTTAGTATACATTCAACTCCTGTTACAGCATGTTCAAATCAAAGAGGTGATAACAGGAAAACGGGGAGAGTGAAAAACAAAAGCAAAACAAAGAATTTGACTGTAGGAAAACAATCCAAAAAAGGATGTGAGAAAGTAAAGAAGGCAGTAACTCCATCACTACAAAAAAAGGATATAAAAGGGGGAAATCAAGCAATTGAACATAAAGGATCATTTAGTCCCTAATTAATACTACTACTTCAAATCGGTTAATATCCAGGGACAAGTCTATTAATGCACAGAAGATCTTGATATTGTAGATGGAGAAGTCAGTATAATATGTGAAGGAGACTATTCAGAAGGGGATCATAGAGAAAAAGGACCACAATTACAAAACTCCTCCAACCCCCTTTTGCAGGGCACAACACAGCAGCTGCCACCTGTGGCTGGCCCCCCACCCAGTCCCTGTGCCCCCCCCCGCAGCCCGATTGCGGGCATAGTGTACTTCCCCCCACCAGCCCGATCGCGGGCATCAATGTAAGCTCCCCTCATAAGCACACATCCCTGGTGGTCCAGTGGACCGAAATGCCCGATCATGAGGCGGTATGTATTATATTTCCACCTCCCGTACACATCCCTGGTGGTTCAGTGGACCAAAATGCCCGATCGGGATGGTATGTGTTATAAATCCCCCCCCTCAGTACACACATCCCTGGTGGTCCAGTGGACGAAATGCCCGATCAGTGGGCGATATGTGTGATAAAACCACCCCCAGACATAGCCCTGGTGGCTGTGTCCCCACCCACCACCCACGGCCCCACCACCCGCTCCCCCGGCGGCGGTGGGCGGCAGCATCCACCGCCTGCCGCCCGCACACGCGACTGACTGCCGGTAGGGCCTGCATACCGTACATGACGGTCAGAATTTGTGTCATTCACAAATCTGGACTATCATCTCTGTCAAACTCACACCATTGGCTCTTGCTGCACCAATGGGCGTGCTAGCGCTACGGCAACTCAGGTCGGCGGGCAGCGGGCAGCAGGCGGGTGGGATGCTGCCCCCTCCAGCTGCCGGGAGGGAGCGGGGTGGTGGGGCTTCGGGTGGTGGGGTGGGACACTAGCCACCAGGGCTATGTTCAGGGTGGTTTATCACACATACCGCCAGCGATCGGGCATTTCGGTCCACTGGACCACCAGGGATGTGCACGGGAGGTGGGAATTATAACACACTACCTCGCAAGGCATTTCGTCCACTGGACCACCAGGGATGTGTAATGAGGGGGTGGGAATTATAACACATACCGCCCGCGATCGGGCATTTCGTCCACTGGACCACCAGGGATGTGTACTGGAGGGGTGGGAATTATAACACATACCCCGCGATCGGCATTTCAGCCCACTGGACCACCAGGGATGTGTAGGGAGGGTGGGAATTATATCACACACCGCCCGCGATCGGGCATTTCGCCCACTGGACCACCAGGGATGTGTATGGAGGGGTGGAATTATACATACCGCCCGCGATCGGGCATTTTGGTCCACTGGACCACCAGGGATGTGCAGGAGGGGTGGGGAATATAACACATACCGCCTTGCGATCGGGCATTTCAGCCCACTGGACCACCAGGGATGTGTAGGGAGGGTGGGAATTATAACACACACCGCCCGCAGCGGGCATTTCGGCCCACTGGACCACCAGGGATGTGTACGGGAGGGGTGGGAATTATAACACATACCGCCCGCGATCGGGCATTTGGTCCACTGGACCACCAGGGATGTGTAATGGGAGGGGTGGGAATTATAACACATACCGCCCGCGATCGGGCATTTCGTCCACTGGACCACCAGGGATGTGTACGGGAGGGGTGGGAATTATAACACATACCGCCATGATCGGGCATTTCGGTCCACTGGACCACCAGGGATGTGTAAATGGGAGGGTGGGAATTATAACACATACCGCCCGCGATCGGGCATTTCGGCCAACTGGACCACCAGGGATGTGTACCGGGAGGGGTGGGAATTATAACACACACGCCCGCGATCGGGCATTTCGGCCCACTGGACCACCAGGGATGTGTACGGAGGGGGTGGGAATTATACACATACCGCCCGCGATCGGGCATTTCCGCCCACTGACCACCAGGGATGTGTACCGGGAGGGGGTGGGGAATTATAACATACCGCCTGGGCGATCGGGCATTTTGGTCCACTGACCACCAGGGATGTGTATGGGAGGGGGGTGGGAATTATAATACATACCGCCCGCGATCGGGCATTTCGTCCACTGGACCACCAGGGATGTACGAGGGGTGGAATTATCACACCGCCTGGGCGATCGGGCATTTCGCCAACTGGCCACCAGGGATGTGTATGGGAGGGGGTGGGAATTATAACACACACGCCCGCCGATCGGCATTCGGCCCACTGGACCACCAGGGATGTATGCAGGAGGGGTGGGAATTATACACATACCGCCCGCGATCAGGCATTTCGCCCACTGGACCACCAGGGATGTGTACGGAGGGGGTGGAATTATAACACATACCGCCCGCGATCGGGCATTTTGGTCCCACTGGACCACCAGGGATGTGCAGGGAGGGGTGGAATTATAACACATACCGCCCAGCGATTGGGCATTTCTGTCCACTGGACCACCAGGGATGTGTACAGGAGGGGTGGGGAATTATAACACATACTGCCAGCGATCGGGCATTTGGGTCCACTGGGCCACCAGGGATAATATGCAGGAGGGGTGGGAATTATAACACATTACCACCACGCGATCGGCATTTCGCCCACTGGACCACCAGGGATGTGCATCGGGAGGGGGTGGAATTATAACACATACCGCCCGCGATCGGGCATTTCAGTCCACTGGACCCACCAGGGATATGTACGGGGCTACATTGATGCCCGGACCGGGCTGGTTGGGGAGGCACATGCCCGCGATCGGGCTGCAGGGCGCCGGTCCTCGACGGCCGCTGCCTGGCAGGTGCCAGCGCAGTCCTCGGGATAGGTGCACCTACATGCTAATGGCATGCAAATGGGGACATAATCACGTGCAAATGGCCCCCCCTGCACCTTGCATGAATTATAGCCCCATTTGCATGTCACCTTTTGAATATCATGATTTTGCGCATGGCGCAATGGTACTTGCGCCACCGCAAGTTGAATGCACCACTCTGTCAACTTGCGGTGGCGCAAGTTCCACTGCTTCACTGTGCTGGGGGGTGATATTCAAAGAAGTTGCTCAATAGTGCAACTCCTTTGAATATCGCCCAGGACACACCCCTGTGCAACTATTTTGCACAGCTCAAGGGCTTGCGCCTATGAATGGCGCAGTTTGAATATCCAGCCCTATATTTTCTGGAACAGTGATATAACTTTCTGGGAAACCTTAAAAAATCCCAATTAGAGGGGGAAATGCTCATTTACCCCTGTTTTTACAATCGATGGAACTAGAAAATCATTTTTATATTATACCACAGCAGTTACATTTGGAGATATGAAATAATAAAATGAAATGGCAGAACAATGTAGCTCTTTCCATAAGAGATCTTCTGACAAATATGGTCGTAGAGATCTCCCATGGTATTATGGATTACATGACACTGCATCAGGGTGTCTTGATGTTCCTTGAGAAAATTAGAGCCTCCCTTACAGTAACATTTAATAACAAAAATACT
This sequence comes from Neoceratodus forsteri, assembly GCA_016271365.2. Classification (NCBI taxonomy): domain Eukaryota; kingdom Metazoa; phylum Chordata; order Ceratodontiformes; family Ceratodontidae; genus Neoceratodus; species Neoceratodus forsteri. The sequence continues at coordinate 60,380,264 of CM028129.1, forward strand.
ACAAAAAAAATGAAACATGGTTTGATGAGGAGTGTCACAAAGCAAAGAATAAACTTAATAGAAAGATAAGAAAGGCAAATATACAAAAATCTGTTGCCAGTTTCAGAGAACTCAATAAACGAAGGGAAGAATATAATAATTTTCTCATGATTAAACAGAGAGAATATCTACAAAAACAATGGAACAGTATGCTTACTGCTATAAATGAACATGATTATCAAACTTATTGGTTGTTGATGGCAAAGGGTACTGAAAAATTAAATACATCAAATAGATACATATACATCATTGGATACCTGGTCCTCATATTGTTCCTCCAAATTTTTTTCCCAACACTAAAAATATATATTCATTTTCAAATTATAATATGCTATTATTTCCTCCCTTATCATTTGCTGAAGTATACTGTGCAATAGCCTCCTTAAAAAACTAAGAAAGCCCCTGGCCCTGGTCTGATGCCCTCTGAAGTGTATCTGAGGCAGCATGGGTTCACAGCGGTAAGGTCATGTCAGATGAATCTAATAGATTTCTTTGACTGGGTGACCAAAGTAGTAGACCAGGGAGGGGCTGTGGACATGGCCTACCTAGACTTTAGCAAGGCATTTGACACAGTCCCACACAAAAGATTAATAGTCAAATTAACCAGCCTGGGAGTGGGTCCCAGGGTGGTAGCCTGGGTAAAACACTGGCTCCACAACAGGACACAGAAGGTCATTGTAAATGGAGTCCACTCTGAAGAAAGAGGGTTACTAGTGGGGTACTGCAGGGTTCAGTATTGGGTCCAGTCCTTTTAATGTCTTCATCAGTGACATTGCAGAGGGACTGGAGGGAAAAATATGCCTTTTGCAGATGACACAAAGATCTGCAACAGGGTTGATACACAGGAGGCGTGGAAAGGATGAGAAGGGACTTGGCAAGGTTAGAGGAATGGTCAAGTATGGCAGCTAGGATTCAATGCAAAGAAGTGCAAAATAATGCACCTGGGAAACAAGAACCCAGGGAAGAATACACAATGTGGGCAGAGGTAGTAACAACAACAAAAAGGAAGGGACCTGAGGATAATCATATCAGATGACCTTAAGGTTAGCAAGCAATGTGAGAAGGCAGTAGGGAGGGCTGGGGGTATACTGGGATGCACAGGGACAGGCATCAGCAGCAGAAAACAGGAAGTTGTTATCCCTCTGTACAGACAGTTGGTGAGACCCCATCTGGAGTACTGCGTCCAGTTCTGGAGACTCCATCTCTGCAAGGACTTAGGATAGAGGCAGTCCAGAGGAGGGCAACTAAAATGGTGCAGGGTCTGCAAGAGAAGCTGTATGAGGAGAGACTAAAGGAGCTTAATATGTATACCCTTGAGGAAAGAAGGGAGAGGGGGGACATGATAGAAACTTTAAAGTACCTCAGTGGAATCAACAAAGTCCAAGAGGGTAGCATCTTTCAGAAAAGAAGGCGTGCAAGAACAAGGGGACACAATGAAGAGGGCGGTTCAGGGCAATGTGAGGAAGTATTATTTCACAGAGAGGGTAGTGGATGTATGGAGCAGCCTTTCTGAGGAGGTTGGGGTCTAAAACAGGGAGAATTCAAGAATGCATGGGACAGACATAAGGCAATTCTTGTGGGGGGTTGGAAGAAATAGGCTGTTGGTTAACTAGGATCTGCGGCCTATCCAGTAGGTAGGCAAATGGGCAAACTAGATGGGCCAAGCGGTCCTTATCTGCCGTCAAAGTCTATGTTTCTATGTTTCTATGAGTGTGCCATCCCTTTGGGCTATCTTATTTACTGAATATTTCATCTGTTGCCGTCAAAGACTATTTTTTCCATCTTCCTGGAAAGGTGCAATAATAATTTCAATATACAGAAAAGGTGACAAGTCTGATCCAACTATGTACAGGCCCATATCGTTATTAGATACTATGGGGAACATTTGTGCTAAACTCATATTGAACAGATTAAGGGAGCAGTTTGTACAATTGAGGGATCTGTCTGAAGCACAAGAGGTTTTAGATCTGGATATTGTACTACAGATAACTGCTGTTAATCAGGCATTTATATGTAAAATATGTTGTGCTAAGAAAACAGAAGTTATATGCTGCCTTCCTAGATTTTAGTATATCTTTTGATATAATCTCTAGGAATATGCTATAGGATTTAATTGTGAAAAAGGATTTTCAGTGAAACTTATAGCAATAATTAGAGAACTTAACACTTCAACATGGGCCCAGGTGAAACTGGGTGCTGAGGACACTTCCTCTACTTTCCCAACTAATAGGAGAGTGAGACAGGGTTGCATCCTTGTACCTCTTTTTATTATATTGCCTATACTGACAAACTTTTACATGAACTAAATGTTGTTCATACTGATTCCCCAAAGATTATAGACAAGCACTGTGGTGTTTTAGCCTACGCTGATGATTTGGTCCTGTTCTCTCTAACTCAATGAGGCCTGCAGGCTAAGCTAAATATATTAGATAGTTATGCACTTAAATATAATTTGAGAGTGAATGATCAGAAGAGCTAGGTTCTTATTTTTGGAACAAATAAAAAAAGTAGAAAATCCTGGAAAATAGGGATGAAAAAGATTGCTACTGTGGATAGCTATGTCTATTTAGGTTTATTACTAATGAAGGATGGAAGATGGATGGAAGATGGATTAAACATCTGGAAATGACACTACATTAAAAGGACAGCTAATTCCCTGCTGATGTTTAATTAAAAGTTTGGTAGAAATTCAGTCAAACTACTTTTGACTACAATACAGGCCAAATACAATGCCCAAGCTCTATATAATGGGGAAATAGGCAACACTGAAACCAAGATAAATTAGAAGTCCCATTAAACAAACTTCTTAGAGCAAGCCTAGGACTGAACAACTCTGTCATGGCCTCTTTATTCAGGGCAGAAACAGGGACTTCATTCATGTCTTACAGCACATTATGCTGCCAATATTGTAAACTATTGGATTAAACTTCTTCAGGATAGACAAAATAGACATCCATATATGTGCTTAAAGGAGAAATATACTTGTCTTAGCCTTGGGCATCTGAAATCTGAGTGGCTGGCCTCAGTATTTTCAATCTTGCAGGAATCAGGGTTGAATTATCTGAAAAACTATAGGGACAAGGAGTTTTTATTCACCTCTAATACCAGTTATATGTTACGAACAAAATGAAGGAGCATTATAGAACTTTGGATCTTGATTACATCAGAAGACTGAAGATGTTTCCTTGGGTCAGGGTTAATGATCTTGTATATCACTATAGACAGTATTTTGATGTTCTTACTGATGTGAAACAGAGTGACTTATACCAGGTATAGGTTAAAATTATTTTCAAGTAATATCTTAGAGGCTATTTATAGGAGGGAAACCTCTGAACAATCCAGATTCTTCCTGTACTTGATGTTTTAGAAAATGTGAAACTTGTTATGTTTGTCTCGAATGGTATAAGATCCCTGGAGCTAAATGGCTAAGCCACTCTGTTGTACCATACGGTTGGAGGATCAAGATAATCTGTTGAACCTTTTTTACAACCAATGATGAAATTGTAATTAAAGCTGTGACTAAACATCTAGTTAATATTTCTAAAATCGCCTTAAATACTCTAGTCTTAATGGGCAGCCACTGAAGGTGACCATCTAACCTACAAGGCACTGTTGAGACAGTTCTGAACTGATGCCCTGATCTGTTGCCTTAGAAATCCTAGGCTTAGTTTGTGTTTCTACACAAATTAAACATGTAAAGCTCATTGCACTTTAGAAATGTTTCTGTAGATTTCCAATGAATTAATTACTGTCACTCTATTGCACCTTGGGATTCTGTGTTATCATGCATATAAATGTCTGATATTTACTGGAATGTATATGAATGCATGGTTTTATATTGATCCTTTTTCCAGTTGCAAAGGTCATTGACTGATCAATAAACTAAACTTGACTTGAGTTCAGATTCCTTCTAGTAGTAAAAACAAAAGGTGTCAAACCATCTACAGATATATATATATATATATATAGAGAGAAAACTCCTGGAAAAAAAGAGGCTCAAAATCTGTTACTGTCAAAGACAGTGGAGCCTGTCCTAGTACAGCAAAAGGTGCCACAAAGAAAACAGGGAGTGGCGGCCTGCCTTAGACTTCAGGGGTACTAAACAGGTACTTAAAGCCAAAGTTTTAAATGATAACTTTGTCACTGATTCTGCTAACACTCCAAAAAGGGAATGGTTGGCATTGCTGGACCTATAAGATGCCTATTTCCACATCCTCATAAGAGTCTCCAGAAAGTACTTCAGGTTCAGACTCCCATCAGGTCACTGTGAAAAGTATAGACAAAGTACTTGGCAGTGGTTGTAACACACCTTCAAAGGCAAGGGGTCACAGTTTTGCCATACCTAGATGACTGGCTGGCGTTTGTAAAATCACACCAGCAAGTGGAGCATCTACAACTCACACAGGGGCTCCTGGAGTCTCTAGGATTCCTGATAAATCTAAAGAAAGTATGTCCTTCAGCTTGCTCAGGCACTGCAGTTCATAGGAGCAGAGCTAAATACCCTACAAGGCAAGGCCTACCTGCCTCTAGGCAGGGCAAGAAGTATACCACTGATAGCAGGCTCATTTAGCTTGGCTAAACCAAAAACTGCAAGACAGTTTCTTGAGCTACTAGCCACATGGCACCTGCCACTGGCACAGTCCTGGAATCCAGGTTACAGATGAGGGACATTCAATTTCACCTCAGGGCTCACTGGTGTCAAAGAAATGACCCTCTTTCAAAACTAATTCTAGTAACAAAAAAATAAAACATTGTTACAGGCCCTCCAATGCTGGAAAGAAAGGGTTCCTTTTCAGCAAGAGTCCCATCAGTTGTTGTGACAAAAGATGCGTCTCTACTAGAGTGGAGCACCCATCTGGGGGTTCACACCACCCAAGGTACATGGTCAATGGTGACTTCAGGGCCTGGGTTGATGACAAACCCTCACCATTTGGTCAAGACTTCCTCCAGCTAATGCTTTCATTGGGCTTTACACAGGCAGTTACCTCTGTGACTCACATTAAAGGGCATTAGTTGGACTGGATTTTCCTCCTGGGGATGGAAACCTCTGACCTGGCAGTGGGACCAGTCAGAAGGTCTGACCACCACACCTTAAGGTTCAATTTCTTTGCTCCCACTTATAGACCTGCCCCTGTGGAGATGGTTCAATACAGCCCTTTGTGGAGTGTGACCCTAGATGGTCTTCTGGTAGAATTGGACCAATCAACGTTACTGGGTGCAAATAAGGGTCCAGAGAACCTTCTACAAACCTATAATTGGGCTGTGGTTGGGGCTCTGGATGCCTTGGCTCCTGTCCGAGTTCACTCTGTCACCCTCCACCCTCGGTCCCCCTGGTTTGATAAGACCTTGAAGGAGCTGAGGTGAGAGGGACTACGATTAGAACATAGCTGTTGGAGAACCAGTCTGGATGCTGACAGACTTAGACTGATGGAACGTTTTAGGGACTTTCAGTTGGCAATCTCCCATAAGAAGGCAAAATTCCTGTCCAGGGAGATTGGTGCAGCTCAGAATCAACCAGCTCAGCTCTTTCAAACTGTGGACAGACTGTGCAATCCAGCCCGTCTTCAAGCTCGGAGTGCATTTTCTCACAAAAAGTGTGAGGAGTGTGCTCACTTCTTTGTTGATAAGGTTGCCGACATCAGGTCTGGGATCCATTCAGCTCACTATATGGAGGGGGAGGGGGGCTGTGGTCAGCTAGATGTTGCTACCCCATAGTTTTGCTGGTTGGAATTTGAATGGCTGGAGATTGAAGATGTCATGTGGATTCTTAGGAATATGCACCTGACCTGTTGTAGTTTGGATCCGGGCCCTATTCACCTTTTGTTAGGCTGTATTGATGTCATCTGCCCAGTCCTTGTGGAGACAGTTTGGTGTTCACTGAAGTCAGGTGAGTTTCCTTGCTCCCTGAAAGAAGCAGCGGTGTTTCTCCTTCTCAAGTAATCCTCGCTTGACCCAGACTTCCCTGTCAACTACCAACCGATTTCTAATCCTCCCTTTTTGGGGAAGGTTATTGAGAAGGTCGTGGCTCTACAGTTGGAGAACAATCTTACCCTCCATGACATCTATGATCTTCTCCAATCTGGTTTCCGTAAAAGGCATAGCACTGAGACAGCTCTGGTTTGGGTGCTCAATGATCTCCTGATTGTGAGAGATCAGAAATTGCACACCATCTTTAAATGTCTAGATCTCTCTTCAGCTTTTGACACCATGAAACATGGGGTGTTGCTGGAATGCCTGCATGTCATCTGTGGCCTGTCTGGTATGGTCCTCAGATGGTTCCATTCTTTCCTCACTGGAAGACCACAGAGCATGGTCTCTGGGATTTATTCTTCTGAGGTATTCCCTCTGTTGTGTGGGGTACCGCAGGGTTCCATGCTGTCCCATGTTGTTTGTGGTGTATATGTTGCCATTAGGAGACATTGTGAGGTGGTGTGGGCTGAGGTTTCAGTGCTATGCAGATGATACACAACTCTGCCTGTCTTTTGCACCCAACCAGGATAGTACACTCATGGTGTTTAACAACTGCCTGGAAGAAATCCAGGATTGGTTGAATACCAGCTGGTTAAAACTGAATTCCAACAAGACTGAAGTGTTGGTGATGGATCCTGGTTGCTGGATAGAGGGGTCAGGGATGGGTTGTCCCTCAGGGCTTTGGCTTGGGGAGGTCCCAGTTACTGACCTCTGAACGGGTGCAGAATCTGGGGACAATGCTTGACAACGGTCTGTCACTTTGCCCTCAGGTGTCAGCCGTGGTTAAGTCCTCTTTTTACCATCTGAGGAATATAGAAACATAGAAACTGATGGCAGATAAGGAACGCAAGGCCCATCCAGTCTGCACATTTCTTTTTCTACCTTATAAATGTGCCATTCGCCTTTGCTCTGTCAATGGTGTATCTATTCATACTCATCTGTATTGCTTCCTTATGCCTATCCCATACCTGTTTGAAGCCCTGCACTGTATTCATATCCACCACTTCCTGAGGTAGGCCGCTTCATGCATCCACCACCCTTTCTGTCCAAACCAATCCAATCCAATTTTATTTATATGGCGCCTTTCGAATACCAAGGTGCCTTACAACAATTAAAACAGCTTCTTCATAAAATTACATACATTATAAATAGTATAAAATGACAACAGACAATCAACAATATTGAATCAATTCCCCAAAACACAAGTCCATAAAACAGTTTTAAGGGCCTGTTTAAATCCCTCCATGGTCGGACACTCATGTAACTGAGGAGGTAGAGAATTCCAAAGGGTGGGGGCTGCATGCATGGGCCCCAGAAGATTTTAAACAAACCCTTGGAATCTCTAACAACCCCTCGTCAGTCGAGCAGAGTGATCGCTCAGGGTAGTAAGGGACCAGAAGCTCTTTCAGGTAGTCTGGACCCAGTGAAAAAGAACTTCCTCACATTACACCTTAATCGGCCTCCCTCTAATCTCATGCTGTGTCCTCTTGCCCTGCTATTTTTCTTATATTGAAACATGTTAGACTCTTTCACCTTGTTAATGCCCTTAAGGCGTTTGAATGTTTTGATCATATGACCTCTCTCCTTTGCTCTAGGGTATACATATTAAGCTCCGTTAACCTGTCCTTATATGTTTTTTGACACAGTCCCTGCACCATTTTGGTTGCCCTTCTCTGGCCTGCCTCAATTTGGTTAATGTCCTTGTGAAGGTGTGGCCTCCAGTACTGCATGCAGTACTCCAGATGGGGCCTAACCAATGTCTTGTAAAGAGGGATTATTACCTCCCTCTTCCGACTTGTGTTACCCCTACTAATACACCCTAACATCCCCCTAGCCTTACCTACTGCTTTAGTAGTCTGCTTAGATGATTTCAGGTCATCGGTGGTGATGATGATGCCTAAGTCTCTTTCTTCCCTTGTGACTGCCAGCAACTCCCCTTCCAGCCTATAGGTGGCTTCAGGGTTTCTCTTCCCTATGTGCAAGATCTTGCACTTCTTTGCATTAAACCCCAGTTGCCACTCTTCCAACCATTTTGCCAGTTTATCCAGATCTCTTCTCATTCTGCCCACCCCATCTGGATCATCTACTCTGTTGCAGATCTTGGTGTCATCTGCAAACAGACAAACCTTACCCTCCAGTCCATCTGCAATGTCACTAATGAAGATACTGAAGAGGATTGGCCCCAGGACTGATCCCTGAGGTACCCCACTTGTGACTTGCATCTCTTCTGACTGTATACCGTTTACCACCACTCTCTGTTTTCTGCCCGTCAACCAGTTTGCCACCCAGTTGACCAACTTTTGACCCACCCTGAATCTACCCAGCTTATTAGTCAATCTTCTATGTGGAACAGTATCGAAAGCTTTGCTGAAGTCAAGGTAGGCGACAGTAACTGCTCCCCCTTGGTCCACAACACTGGTTACCCAGTCAAAGAAATCTATGAGATTAGTTTGACAGGACCTTCCTTCTGTAAACCCATGCTGTCTTGGATCCTGTGCTCCTATGGATTCCAGGTGTTGCACTATCCTTTCCTTAAAGGAGTCCCTCCATAATCTTGCCCACTACTGAGGTAAGACTGACTGGTTTGTGGTTCTCTGTCTCCTACCTGCTACCACTCTTGTGGAGTGGGATCACATGAGCACTTCTCCAGTCTTCTGGGACCTCTCCTGTGCTCAGAGACTCACTAAACAGTTCTGATAATAGCTCTGCTAGTTCCACCCTTAGCTCCTTTAGTACCCTGGGATGTATGCCATCAGGTCCCATTGCCTTGTCCACCGTGAGGTTATCGAGCTCTTGTAGGACCCTTTCTTTTGTGATGAAGAGACTAGTGCTCACCTCCCTCCTCCCCTCCCCGTGTCCATGGTGCTGAGCTGCAGGCCCTGCCCTTCCTTCTGTTCAGTAAATACTGAGCAGAAGTATCTACTTAGGATAGATGCTTTTACATGGTCCTCCTCCTCACACACCCCCTCATCTCCTTTGACCTTAGCAATACCCCCTCTGGACTTTCTCCTTTTACTAATGTAGCTATAGAAAGTCTTGTCACCTTCTTTTACTGTTTGTGCTAGTGTTTCTTTGGTTTGGGCCTCTGCCTGCCTTATTGCCTTCCCTGCTTCCCTTAGGGAAGTTTGGTATGCCTCCCTATCTTCATTCCCTTATATTTCCTGAAGGCCAGCCTTTTGGCTCTGACCTTTTCTGCTACTGTTTCTGAAAACCAAAGTGGTTTCCTTTTTCCTTTGCACTTCCTTTTCTCACTAACACAATGGGGCTGTGCTTCAAGTATTGCATCCTTAATGCTTGCCCACTTTGCCTATACCTCCTCACCTGTATTTCTTTTTGCCAGGGCTAGCTTAACTCTGTTGGCCATCTTATCAAAGTCAGCTCCTCTAAAGTCCCATATTTTTGCCTTGGAATGGGATGATTTAGTTGTAGTGCCAAACTGAACCATACCATGTGATTGTCACTGGCTCCCAGGTGACCTTCTACCTGGAGATCTGTGATCCATTCCTTGTTAGTCAGTACTAGATCTAGGATAGCCATGTCTCTTGTGGGTTGTTGTACCAATTGTTTGATGCCCCCCCCCGCAGGGAATCCACTATGTGTCTAGTTCTGGCAGATGTTCCTGCTGGTATTGACCAATCTGTATCTGGCATGTTGAAGTCTCCCATTATCAGAACCTCCCCTTTAGCTGTCATGGTTTGTGTATCTTCTAACAGTAATGTGTCTATGTCCTCCCCCTGGTCTGGGGGCCTAGTAGACAACCCCAGTTCTTATGGCTGTCCCATTTCCTGTTTCCTGGGAGACCCACAGTTCTTCTGGTTCGTTATGTGTAGTCTGAATTTCTGTAGCTTTGATATTTTCATTGACATACAGGGCCACTCCACCGCCCCCCCTTTTGCACCTTGGTCTCTTCTGAACAGTACATAGCCAGGTACTAAAGTCTTCCAAGTGTGGTTACTGGTAAACCACATCTTGCTAATTGCTGCTATGTCCAGTTTAATCTCTGTCATTATTGCCTGCAGGTCTGGGATCTTGTTTCCCAGACTGCAAGCATTTGTGTACATGATTTTCCATTGGCCAGATTTCAGTGTGTTAGTTGTTGGGTGAGGTCTGGCATTTCCCCTGTGCGTCGTATAGGGAGCCAGACCTTTTTTCTTACCTGGTGATGCAAATGAACTGAAAACATGCTGAACTCCGGTTAGACCACTAGCTGAGGGGGCAGGGGTGTTTTTTCTATTCAGCATATGGGGTGCTGCACCTCTCTCCCCATCTGCTAGTTTAAATATTCTGCAAAGATGTCAAACTTCTGCCCCAATGCACTGACTCCCAGATTAAACATCTAGTTCCATCTCGTGACCTTCCAACCTTGATCCGCACTTTTGTGGCTTCACGTCTGGACTAATGTAACTCCCTTTACCTATGGCTTCAGGGGTTGATATCCACCACTTACAGCTGGTGCAGAATGTTGCAGCCAGGCTGCAGTCTGGATCATTTCAATCCAGTCATATTATGCCTGTGCTGCGCAAACTGCACTGGCTGCCAGTTCAGTGGCAGATCACCTTTAAGGTCAGTGTGCTGACTTACATAGCCCTGCATGAACAGGGGCCGAGCTACCTGCAAGATCTCCGGAATCCTTACTGCCCCCTCCAACAACTCCGCTCGACCAATGAGGGATTGCTGGAGATTCCCAGGGAATGATTAAAAACATCTGGATTGTTACACAAGGTCCCTGCACCCTTATTGGTACCCCCAGGGTCTGTAAACTACTCCTGCTCCCTATCCACTGCCCTACTTTTGCTGTGTTGCCCCTTGTGAGGCAACAAGGGAGGGATGTTACATGAGGTCCCTGCACCCTTATTGGTACCCCCAGAGGTACACCATGGGCAGCTAGCATTTAGGCATATGTTACACTAACATATAGGGCTAAGAGCATCTACCGTATAACAGTAGATGTCAGGATATGTATGCATATTATTGTTATACACTTTGTTTTCCAATATACACATGTATTTCTTGCTTGCAAGATGTTAGGACATCTGTGTCCTTGTAAAGATTATGATATATGAGTCAGCATTGCCATCTTCTGATGATTTGTATTATCACACTGCTATACGCAAACTGTACTTCTTTGTCTTCACAAAGTGATGACTACTACAAAATTGTATAATGTTATCTTGGACTGAGAAGCCACCTCTAATTTAGCCAATAGGGCTCATCTCTGTAACTAGAAATGTTTCTATCTTACAGTAACCATGGTAATTATCATAGGTATATAATGTAAGACATTAAGTCTTCGACCTCGGAGACCCCAGGAGACACAGAAAATCCTCAATGTATAGGGAACGCTTAGCATTGGCTCCCAGTTCGTATTGGTAAGTCCTGCTTAGGGGCAACAGTGATTATCTTTTTGGTAGTAGTAAACAAGCTTTATTACTCTTATGCAACATGTCCGTGATTCCTTGCATGCCCATTATTGCCAAGAACCTGAGAGTGAGGTTTAGACATCCTGACAAGTGGTGACCGCATGCAGGCAATATTTGGTGTTTACAAGGTTTCACTTGTTGCTTACAGCTTTTCCCTTCTCATCGGGGACTGTAGATGTGCATTCCCACATCACCGCTCCCATTTTTCTACTTTTTGTAATAACTTGCAAAGTCTGGCTGCTTACTGGGTGTGGTCGATGCCAACTCAACACACCCCATGGCAGTTTTGAATTGTAAGTTTACAAGTGCATAGTAGCCCGACTGTGAATAAGTGCACCTGTTGTGAATCGATACACAGCATGACACCTTTTCATAGTTTGATTTTTCTTTCCCTCCTACACAATGGTCACCGTACCAAATATCTGTGCAGAACTGAGACTCGATGTCTCAAACTTCCTTGCCTCCCATGGAGGATGGGCTGACTTCGCGTGGGACACAAGTCAATTTGAAAACCCTGTACTGGGGATTTCAACTCAGTACTCAGAGATGAGACAAAGAAAGCGAGAGGCTAAAGGGCTGTTGGTCACGGCTCTCTATGCTGCTCTGGAAGCCTCTGAAGTGAGGCTTCGAAGCCTTGAACTGCAAATCTGATCTCTTAAGCAGGAGATGGGGTTGCAGGAAACTGAATGTGTGAGAAGTGAGCAGGATTTGGAGTCTGAGCGCCAAACACTGTGAAATTAAATGGATTCCCTTTTGCATCATTCTGCACAGGCAGGAGAGAAAGAACTTTGTATGTTGAAGCAGGAGTATGAAAGTTTGAGACAGGATAAGGGACAGGCTTTGCAAATGAATGACTTGATAAGTAGGATGAATGAACAATTGAGTGAGGAGTTGGAAGAGATACAGGACGAGATAAACCAGGCACATAATGACTTAGAAGTGGCTACTAGGGACAATCGTGAATTGAGCACCTCGTATAGAGTATTACAAAAACAGATGCAGGATGAGGTGGATGTGAATGCTGCAAATGTGAATCATGCTGAATGTGAATCCAAGATGGAGAAACTGCGCCATCTGCGAGAGGTGTTGGCTGGTCACGTCAAAGTGATGGGAGGTGTAGCCACTGCCTTGACTACGTCATCTTAAGGGGAGGAGTCAGATGACAACATTCCCAGTACAATGCCCCATCACACTCTTACTATGGTCCAGATTCCCTTCCCCACCATCCACATGGTGACCCCATCACATGACGCCCATATCCTACTTCATCAACGGCATGGTGCACATCATGGGCAATGCCAACATGGCGACCCCCATGATGGGGGGACAGCAGTCCTAGGCCTAGTCCCGATGGCACCACCAGTAGCCATTATTAATGTGGAAGACAGGCAGGAGATAGAGAGAATGATTGAAACTGCAATAGGCACTGTGCCCATCTCTGAGAGAAACAAGCAGGTTCTCAAGACCCAAATAAGGCAGCTTCTACACAAGGCTGGCACTCAGGATGGCATGGTTCATTCCATGGTGGAAGCCACAGCTCAGGCAGCCCTGGATGGCACCTGAGGCAACCTACCTCCACCTGATCGTACCACTAATCCCCTACAAATGGCCTACTCTGTTCAGCAAATAGCTGACTGCATTGGTCAGATAAGCCCATCCGACAACCTCAGTTGCCACTTAGAAAAGGTGCATGCCCAGTGTGAAATGCTTAGTCTCGCTGCAGATTACCAGGTCCGGATCCTATGCCAGACCATTGATCCTGGACTGTGGGCAAAACTCCCCAGTACCGTCCGTCAAGACGGCACCACCACCTTTGATGAAGTAGCAGCTGAGCTAATTTCTGCACACAGTCCAGGTGTACTAGGAGTGATGCTCACATACCCTGTAAAACAGAATGTGAAAGAAAGTCCAACGACTTTTCACCAGAGGCTCTGGATGGCCTACCAAGCAGGGAAGCATTCTGCAGAAGAAACCGCAGATGTGGATCTTATTGAATACAAGACCCTATTCCTTAGGAATATGATCCCTGCAGTAAGCAAAAAGGTAGAGCCAACTGCCTATCCCACCGCGGAGAGGTTTGCAGATATTCTTCAGAAAACCGAGAGTGTTTATCAACTCTACATCCGTGATTCGGGCTCTGGTTCCAAGAAAATAGCTGCTATGGAAACCACTCCAGAGGCCATGATGCACTATATGGTGGAGGAGCAGGCCCAAGAGAAACAGCCCCTCCCTGCCGACAACTGACACCCCGAGCAGGCCCAACAACAACAATTCTGGAGTAGGAACCGGAACTACCACAAAAACAAGAAACACCATAAGAATAATACGGGTAAACAACAAACATCAGGCCCTTCATATAGGGAAAAAGTCAATGAGAACCAGAAATTCCAAGAACTTCTTGGGCAAGTGCGCTCCGTAGTGGATGTTGTTCCCAGTTGGGCCCTTGCTGCCATACAACTGGGAGAGCAGGCCTCAACATGCCACAGGGACAATGGAGGTACAGTCCCTTAGGCCCATAGAGGCCTGAACCAGGAAGTGGCTCCCTATATAGCATCAGTGCAGCATGGTGAAGTGGTTCACAGGAACCAGGCCCAGACTCTCTTCCACGAGCTTCCCCATGCTTCCTCTGGTACAGATTGACAATTACAGGCCCCAGTCTGTACAAGCTGGTCTTGGATACAAACAGAAGGCCCTGCACCGAGGCAGAGGTCGGGGGCAGCCTACTGACAGTTCTACAGGATACAGGTGCAGTCGTGTCTGTATTACATGGTGACCACCCAGACACATCCCCATGGTCCACCAGATGGAGGACCAATATGTCTGGTGTAGATGGAACTAGGCTGCTGGCATACTGATCCCTGCTGCTACCTGTTGCCCTGGGATACCTGAAGGCCTATCATACCTTTCAGCTGATGGTACTGCATGATCACCCTAGTATAATCAGAATTGACTTCCTGGCACCACACGGCTGTGTGGTAGACCTAGCCAACATGTTACTGATACAAATTCAGGGACAATATCACACCATTATGATCCCTGACTCACATGTGGGTGCAACAATATCTGCAAATGACAAAGAGTATGACGTCATAGCTTTGTTCAAGAACCACAAGCTTTTCCCAATGCTTCTCCCCATTCTACAAAGGTATCTGGAGGCATTTGCCACCAACAAGCATGACTGTGGCAGAATGCACACTGTCATTGAAGTGACAGGTCCAGCACATGAGAGGCAACGACAATACCCCTTTCCACCTGAGGCCTTGCCTTCTCGTAGAGAAACAATTGAATCACTTCTCAAGCAAGGTGTGATCAGGACAATTGTTTCCACTGCCAATTGCCCAGTGTGCCCTGTGAAAAAACCCACAGGTGCCTGAAGACTTACCATTGACTTCAGGAGGCTGAACCAGGTCACCCCCAGTAGTGCCCCAACTGTGGCATCAGCACCTGATGTGCTGCAATTACTGACCCCTGACCAGAAATGGTTAAGTGCTCTGGATATCTCCAATGGTTTTTGGTCATTGCAATTGGCTCCCAAGAGTCAATATAAGTTTGCCTTCACCTTTGAGGGCAGGCAGTACACTTAGATCTGCTTACCACAAGGATTCCATAACAGCCCCTCCCTGTTCCATTTACACATGATGGATGCCCTTGAGGATTTCTCTACACCCCAGTGTCTCTTGCAGTATGTGGATGACCTGTTGTTGGCAACAGTCACACAGGAACAACACCTGGATATCTTGGATGAACTACTGACCCTCATTCAGAGGGCAGGCCTCTAATGTAATCCTGCAAAAGCACAACTATGTCAGAAACAGGTACTCTTTCTGGGCCTAAGAATAACTGACCAAGGCTAAAGCCCTACCTGGAAAAAGATACAAGGATTGCAAGATGTGCCACTGCCCACAAGTATGGCTACTCATAGGAAAGTTCTAGGTATGGTAAACTATTCTAGAGATTTTATTTGTGATTTTGCTCAGAAGACTGCTCCTCTGCATGGATTACTGAAAAAGTATGTGTCCTGGAATTGAGTCCCCATTCACACCCAGGCTGTGATGTCACTGAAACAGGCCCTGGCCTCAGCTCCAGTTCTGGTTAACCTCAATCCAGCTTTGCCATTCCACCTGGAGTGTGCCACCTCTGACATTGCTATGAAGCCAGAAGGTCCATGGCACCCTGAACCCATTGCATATGCATCACAGCTCTTGACCCCAATGGAACAGAAGTACAGAACCTTCTGGCTACCTACTGGGCTGTCAAGCGCTTTTTATATATCATTGGGTACTCTCCTCTGATCATTAACATGAGCCACACCCCAACTACCATTTTGCTATCAGATAGAGTGAAGGATGGGTCAGTCTCCAACACCAGACTGACACACTGGTCCCTTCTTCCCCAGGATAGAGATATCGAGGTCCACCCAACCAAAGTGCCATCCATGCTGGTGCATGGCCTCCTTTTCCAAGGAGAACCCAATGACTGTACACTGCAGCCACCTGATCTTCCAGATCCAGGTCCCTTCCTCCCTGCTACACCACAGCTACTTGAGAACACCTCACTGTGTCATGTCTTTACAGATGGCTCAGCTTCCTATTACTAGGGAGAACAGATTGCAGGGATGAGCATATTAGTTATTTACCCTTATGGTAACACTGTTAAAATTTCTAAGCATTGCAGTGTGGCATCATCACAGTATGCTGAGATGGCAGTGGTGGCTTGTGCCCTCGAGTTCATCCAGCATGAAACCGAGGACGCTATCATTTTTACTGACTCTAATTGGGTTTGTTGTTTCTTTACAGAATTTCTTCCTTTCTGGAAGAAGAACTCCTTCCTCTCTTCTGATGGCAGCCCAGTGAAACACAAGGAACTGGTAATATACATACATTCACTGGCACAAAAGTTTGCACACAAACTCTATGTACACACGGTCAAAGCCCGCTCCATACATGACCCCTATCATGCCTTCAATGATACTGCTGACACCCTTGCAAAGGAAGGGGCCTGAGGGGGGGGCACCTGGATGATGGACCATCCAGAGGCCAGAGTGGTCATACACATAGCAGCAATCAGGAAGAAACCTGAACCCTTTCCCCCCTTGGACCTGTGTCAGCAGCCCAGCACGCTGAATCTGAGCTCAAAGATGTGTTTGGATTCCTTGACAAGGGTATTGAGAAGAATCTCCCTACCCATAACCCCTACCAAAGGCATGAAGGTGAGTTATATCTTTCCCCTGATGACAAGCTCATCTGGTATCAGCCAGATGACACCCCCACCAAGTTATGGGTGGTTCCCCATCATTTCAGGCCTGAATTTCTGCACCAAGTGCATTACACCCCTACTGGTGGACACTAGTGAGTGGAAAACACACTCCAAAGGCTTAAGACCACCATTTGGTGGCCTGGTGTCACCAAGGATGTCAAACAGTACATAGATAACTGCCTTGTTTGCATGCAAAACAACCCCATCCCTACCAAACAAAATGCCAAACTTCTACCACAAAAGCATTCTGGCTCTTGCCATGCCATACAGATTGATTTCATTGGTTCCTTGACCAATACCAGGAGAAATAAATGAAAATTACGTACCTACTGTAATTCTTGATCTTCTTGGACGAGTCTCCACCACTCATTCACACTATTGGGATCTGCGCCAGAGGCACTAGGACCCATGGGGAGCAAACTTTTTGCTGGAGGGTCGGCGCCACAGATGGCACTGCGAGGAACGGCGCCATGAGCCCTAGCTCACACGGCAATGACTATCTTGGCATCGACCTCCAACTGCCTCAGTACTTTTTTACCAAGGAGGTGGCAGCAACTAACCTAAAGGAAACCTAACCTTAGGACCGGACATAAGATAGTCCGGCGACCCGGTAAGAAGGGTCAACAAAGAAGTCTTCACGGCCTAAAGATTTGAGGGAATGAAGACCAACACAGCAGTGAGCTCGGGGGATGGAGGGTGGGTGTGTGAATGAGTGGTGGAGACTCATCCAAGAAGATCAAGAATTACGGTACGTATGTAATTTTCATATCTTCCTGGACATAAGTCTCCACCACTCATTCACACTATTGGGAGAGCACCGAGCTAATAATCCCCTGAGAGGGCGGCAGGATAGACCAACAGCTCACGTTTCTAGGACAGAAGTCCATTAAGGATAGTTCTGCCAAAGGTGGAATGTCGCCTAGCATGAACATCCAGTGCATAATGCTTAACAAAAGTATGCACCGAGCTCCAGGTGGCGGCATTGCAAATGTCTGCAATAGGCACGTTGCGAATTTCCACTAGGGATGCCACGACCGCTCTGGTAGAGTGAGCGTAAACCCTACCTTCCAATTTAACCTGTGCCATGGAATAGCAGTGTCGAAGACATGCCACTAGCCATGATGAGATACATCTGATAGCGACAGGTTGACCCAGCCGGGTCTCACTGAAGGAAACAAAAAGTTGTTGGGCCTTGCGAAAATTCTTGGTTCTATCTAGATAGAAACGCAAGGCCCTCTTAACATCCAAAGAATGAAGAGAACATTCTTCTTCATTTTGGAAGTCCGCAAAGTAAGAGGGAAGGACCAAAGGTTGATTTAGATGGAATTCTGACACAACCTTGGGAAGAAATTTAGGATGAGTATGAAGAACTACTTTGTCCTTATGGAACACAGTATACGGAGGGTCTGTGACCAGGGCATGTATCTCAGAGACATTATGGGCTGAGGTAATGGCCACTAGGAAGGCAGTCTTCCAGGTGAGAAATATTAGCTCACAGGTAGCCAGAGGTTCGAAAGGTTTCTGAGTGAGCATGTCTAGCACAAGGTTAATGTCCCAGGCTGCAAGTGGATGTCTTATAGGAGGTCTGGTATGCAGAATTCCTTTAAGAAATCTCTTAACCATAGGTAACTGAGCCAGAGACAAAGAAAAAAACGGCTCATGATACGCTGAAATGGCACTAAGGTGAACTTTGACTGTAGAGTACTGTAGACCTGAATTTGAGAGGTCCAAAAGGTACTCCAAAACCTTGTCTGGTGGACAGGAAAAGGGATTCAAAGAGGACTGTGCACACCAGAGCGAAAAACGCTTCCACTTAGACGTGTAAGTTTTCCGAGTGGCTGGCTTCCGAGCAGCCAGAAGAATGTCTGAGACTCTTTGAGAGATGTTGAACTGGTTCACTTCTACCTCTTCAGGAGCCAAGCTTGAAGGTGAAGTGATCTCAGGTTGGGATGGACTACCGGACCCTGAGTCAACAGGTTCATCTGCAGGGGAGTGGTCTCAAGGAACTGCCAACATATTGTTGAGTAGTGGAACCATAGTTGTCGAGGCCAAAAGGAGCAATGAGAATCATCTTGGTCCCCTGGGACTCGAACTTGAGGAGTACTCTCTGAATTAGAGGAAGGGGCGTAGCGGGAGAAAGCGTTTTGTCCACTGCAGCCTGAATGCATCCTGACAGAAAATGCCAGGCCCTGGATTTCTGGAGCAGAAGAGAGGCAGTTTTGCATTGATTGGGGATGCAAAAAGGTCCAGGTCTGGGGTTCCCCACTCTTCGAATAGTGACTGAACTATGACTGAGTCGAGAGACCACTTGTGAGGATCTGCCTCTGTTCTGATGAGACGGTCTGCCAAGTCGTTTTGTACACCTGGCAGGTAAACCACTTGAATTAGAGCTTTGTGTTCCAAGCACCATTCCCACGCTGTCATCGCTTCCCTGCATAAGGGGTAAGAGTGAGCACTGCCCTGCTTGTTGATGTAGTACATCACTGCTTTGTTGTCCATTTGAAGGAGAATAGTCTTGTGACAGAGAATGTCCTTCAACGCTCGGGCCGCATAAAGGACGGTTCTCATCTCTAGGGTGTTTATGTGAAGCTGGGACTTGAGTTGAGTCCACACACCTTGAGTGTGGAGAGTGCCACAGTGAGCTCCCCACCCCATTAGCGATGCATCCGTGGTAATGGAGATCTGATGATCTAGAGGGGCAAAGGGAGATCCTTCCAGGAGATTGCTCTCTAGGGACCACCAGGTGAGGGACCTCTGTAAGGGTTCTGTCACCTTGATGGGAAAAGACTGTGGGTGAGTGGTTGGAGACCACTGAGCACTGAGCATCCTTTGGGTGGTTCTCATGTGCAGCCATGCTAGGGGTACAGTGAACACTGAGGATGCCATGAGGCCTAACTTACGTTGCATCGAGAGAGCTGTAACTGATCTGTTCTCTCCAATGTAATGGGCCATCTGAAGGATATCGTTTCCTTCTGTCTTCTGGAAGGAAAGCCTTTGCACAAGAGGTGTCCAGAAGAGTCCCTATGAAAAGGAGTCTCTGGAAGGGCTCCAACTGTGACTTCTTGAGGTTCAGCAGAACTCCCATGGATGTAAGAAGGTGAGAGGCTGTCTGTATGGCTTCCAGAGTCCCTTGTCTGGAAGGGCTTGCTAGGAGCCAGTCGTCCAGGTAGGGAAACACCTGGATACCGAGTTTCCTGACATGTGCTGTGAGAACTGCACAACACTTTGTAAAGACTCGTGGCGCCGAGGATAGCCCAAAGGGCAGGACTCTGAACTGATAGTGTTGACCCAGAGCCACAAACCTCAGGAATTTGTGATGCCTCGGGTGAATAGGAATGTGCTGGTAAGCATCCTGCACATCCAGGGAGGCTAGCCAGTCATGTTGATGAGGCAAGGGTAACAGGGTTCCCAGAGAAATCATTTTGAATTTCTCCCCGAGGAGAAATTTGTTTAGCTTTCTGAGGTCTAGAATGGGGCGCATTCCCCCCGGACTTCTTTGGAACCAGAAAGTAGTGGGAGTGAGTAGAACCCCATGTTTTGCTGATGCAGAGGCACCACTTCTACTGTCCTGTTGTTCAGAAGGCCCTGAATCTCGGCGGCAAGAAGGTCTGACTGAAGGGTTGACAGCCTGGGCTGTCGTTTGGGAGAGACAATCCGGAGGGTCTTCAGAAAATTGAGAGAATACCCGCTAATTATCTGAAGGACCCATTTGTCTGAGGTTATGGACTTCCACTGGCTGTAGAAGTGCATCAGACGACCTCCCACCGGAGAGGAAAAGTCCACCTCGGGCAGTTGAGATGGGACTTGGGCCGGCAACTCATAAGGTAGCGCTGGGCGGGCCCTTGCACTTTCTGTTGCACCTTCTTTTGAGGTTGGGCAGGTTGGTTCTTATGGAAACTTCCTTTGCCTCTGCCCCGAAAGGACTGACGATTAAGAAACTGACGTTTACCGACATGCCCTCGAGAAGGGCAAGAGGGGGTCAAGCCAGCTTAATGGCCAACCTAGTCTTTTGTGTAGCTTCTAGAGCTTGCTTTACCTGAGGACCGAAAAGATATGAGCCATCAAAGGGCAATGCCATCACCTGCTGTTGTGCATCATTCGTGAAGCCCGAAGTACGCAGCCAGGAGTGACGGCGAGTACAAATACCAGCAGCTGCTGAATGAGAAGCAGTGTTGAAAGCGTCCATGGCTGCTTTGACCTGCTGGTTATTAGATTCAATACCTCTGGTAATGGTTTGAAGAAGCTCTGGTTTTAAGTCCGAGTCCGGAAGAGCTTCAACCATTTGCTTGATAGAATGCCACAGGATATACTCATACCGGGAAAAATAGCCCTGGTAACTGGCAATACGCATACTTAGAGTGGACGCAGCAAAGACTCTTTTACCTAATGTGTCTATCTTACAAGACTCTTTGTTGATAGGTCGAGCTGTAGTAGTTTGAGGAAGAACGACCTTGTCATTCTCTGCCAGGACTACAGTGGGATCCACAAAGGCTTGGGATGCCAAGATGGGACAGTCCTTGGGAGCTGAGTATTTCCTATCAATGGATTTAGCCACCGAAGGGGTAAGAGCAGGATTATTCCATACCATTTGAGACAGCGTCTCAAAAGAAGGTTGAATCGGAGGAGTCAAATCCGTAGGGATCTCCGAAGCATGAAGATATTGAAGTCTTAACAGCTTCCCAGGATCGATGTCTGTAGTCTGGAGAGAAAGTGTGGAGCTCAGATTCTTCAACAGAGACTTAAAGGACAGGTCCTCTACCACAGGCTCTGTAGCAATAAAAGATCCTGCTTCGTCCACTTCATCACCCAGCCGAAGGTCTGGGTCAAGCTCAACGTCATCTCCTGACAGTCCAGGAGGGACTGTTTGGACCGGAAAGGAGTGAAAAATAGAAGAGGAAGAAAGAATAGAGTGAAAGGAGGAGTCTCCGAGAGCTCCCGGCGCCGAGGAGGCGCAAGGAACCGAGAACGGCACCGAGGAACACCGCGGCACCAAAAATGGTGCTGAGATGCTGCACGGCACCACGGACAACGCCGAGCCACCGCACAGCACTGTGGATGGCTCCGAGCCACTGCATGGCCCCACGGATGGCACCGAGAAGCCGCACGGCGCCGCAGATGGCAACGGGAAGGCGCACGGTGCCGAGAAGCCCCGCAGCGCCGATGGCACCGAAAACCTCCCAGGATTCCGAAAAACAGGGTTTGAAGGAAAAGAGCAGGAGATAAAGGCATCAGTGTGGCCCCCTGCGCCGCAGCCATGTGAGGGAGGGAAACACCTAAGCATGGGGTCGACGGCACCAAAGAAGGTGCCGCGCGACTAGGAAAATCCAACCACCCTACCTGGTCGCCCAAAGAGCCCAGAGGCCCACGAGTGACCCAGCCAGTTAGCCGGACCAACCTACGAGCCCACTGCTCCATAAGAGCATCCCAATGATGAAACTGCTCATCTGAAGACCTACCTGCGGGTGGGGTAGGACTGCAATGTCGAAGCCGTCAGCTACCGGAAACAGAAGTTGGTGACTCCAAAGGAGGAGACCGGCAACTAGCCCCGATACCAAGCGTCTACACGCAGACATATCAGAGGGCGCCCTCGAGTGATGCCTTCTCATTTTAGACCTGTGGGCCGAAGAAGAGCTCGAGGTTGAACGGTGTTGAGAATGCGACCGTTTGGCTTTATGCTTCCGCGGGGACCGCCCATCCCCCTGGGCATTGGACTGACCGTTGTCAGACCCCCCTTCCGGAGAAGGCAGCGGACCGGACCCAGCCCGACTGACTGAACAGCTTTCATACGAAGTCTCCCTACCGTCACCTAACCTGCTTATGGTCAACTCCATCACAGTAGGCTGAGACTTCTTTATTGTATTTATTTAAAAAGTAAGAATAAACTTAAGCGATACTTGTATCGAGATAATACTACAAAATAATAAAAACTGAAAACTATGCTGCTAGTTTGAAGTTTGACTCCCAACAGGCGAGCAACGTTGTCACTGAAGCGCACTCGACGTCGGGAAAAAAGGAACTGAGGCGGTTGAGTGGCGACGCCGAGATAGTCATTGCCGCGTGAGCTAGGGCTCGCGGCGCCGTTCCTCGCGGCGCTGACCCTCCAGCAAAAAGTTTGCTCCCGATGGGTCCTAGTGCCTCTGGCGCAGATCCCAATAGTGTGAATGAGTAGTGGAGACTTATGTCCAGGAAGATCAAGTATGCCCTTGTGGTAACCGATCTCTTCTCTAAGTGGGTTGAAGCTTTCCCCACTAAGACATGTACTGCTAAAACCACTGCCAAAATCCTGGTAGAACAGATTTTCTCCAGGTGGGGCCTACCTCTCAAGGTAGACTCAGACAAAGGAACCAGTTTCACAGGTGAGTTGATGAAAGAAACACTTGAACTCCTTGGAGTTCATCAGAAGTTCCACATACCTTACCACCCACAATCTTCAGGTCAAGTAGAGAGAGCCAACAGGCGGATTAAGCAAGTGCTTTCCAAATTCATTGAGGACAATCCTAAGACTTGGGATTCCCTATTGCAGTTACTCCTTATGGCAATTGGGGTACACCCTCAGCCACCACCCAGCTGACACCCTTTGAGGTGATGACTGGTAGACAGATGAGATTACCTGAGTACCTGTTGTTTGACCTACATACCCCTACTGCAGACCGTGTATCTGTAGACCAATATGTGGAAAAACTCAGACAAGACCTCATACACACTCCTTTATATGCTGCCAACTACATGGGCAAAGCCAAGCAACAGTCCAAAATACAGTTTGACAAACACACACAAGAAGTGAATTGGCAAGTTGGGGATCAGGTAATGGTTCTCAGATTTGCACATCCCACACACTCCTTCTCCAGTAAGTGGGAAGGCCCCTACCCCATTGTCAACAAGCTCAGTCCAGCAGTCTATCAGGTTAGACTCATGCAAAACAACAAACTGACTGACAAGTGGTTATGTGCAAACCAGATAAAACTCTATAAAGGAGTATAATCACTTTTCCTCACCCCATTGGGCAGAATAGTACTAACTTACTAATGTTTGGTTTTCCTTTTCAGATACATTGACAAGATGGCTATCTTGTTCCATTTTCTCCTTATCTCAGGAGTCATCCCTTGCATCCACGGCATGGTAAAGCACCTCCTTCTCATCTTGATCCTCCAGTATCTACCCCAGAGGGAGTTTCTATCAATATACCTGACAATTTGATTGCTGTCCAGAAAGGTTCAGATGCCTGCCTCACTGCCTCGTTGTTGCTCCTGATAAATCTACCCTACAAATTGAGTGGCAAACCATGTTGCAAGGACAAACTCTTCCTGTGGCCAAGCTTTCCAAGGGAACTTTCCATGGTTGGCCCAACACAAAATTATCCCCAAATGGTTCTCTGTCCTTGCTCCAGTCTGCTTTTAGACACTCTGGTTTATACAATATTACTGCCTTAATTGATTCCTCATATAATAATTCCTTGTCTAAAGACTCTGCCAGGAAAGTTTGTGCTGTACACAACATGGCCTCTGCTGCCATGTACCTTTCTGTGTTACCCCCTACTGATAAACAGCTTCTGGAATGTCCAAAATATACCCCAGGTCCTCACAGTGGTCTAACAGCTATTGCCTTACCTGGTACACTTACCAACAACTTACACTTTATGCATATACCTGTTTTGTTTAACTTGACTTACTGGAATATGAAAGAAATTGGTATGTGTCATACTACTAACAATTCATTGTTTTATAGTACTTTGTTACTTGATAGCTTAGCAACTTTTCAAATTTGTACTCAAGACCCTATTGCTGGGGTACACGCCTCCGAGCATACAGGCAATTTCAGGAGAAAACCTAATCCTGATGATCAAAGTCATAAGCGTAACACACGTGAAGTTGACAGTTCTGATATCACTGGTGCCACAGGCACTGTTACGTAAGTAATACTACCCATCAGTCTGTTCTTTTGTGCTTGTTTTGGATTCCCAAGTTAGCCCGCACCTTGCCTCTGTCTGAGACTGCTCCCTGACTTTGTCTTTCAAGTTGGTGCTCAGCTTTCTTTGTGTGTCTCTGTTTAGACACCCCCCATCTGCTCCTATTTAATCTGCTGTCTCCTTCCTTACAGGTGCCACTTGCCCCCACGGACAGTAGTCACGATCCAGCCATAGCACCTCTACGGCACAAGGAGTCTGATCCACCACACCCCAAAGAGATAGATAAGGTACAACGCTTGAAAAATTGCCATGATTTCTCTGGGCTGTGTGAACGCTGAACCAGATCATCACTTGCAATTTGCTGTTTTCAATTTTGGCACCTTCTCAGGGTAGCACTATTGGCTCCACACCTGTGTAGAGCTCCCTGATTGGCTGGTCTCACTCACCTGAGACAGGAGCACCCGAGACGTGTGGCTTAATGTAAGCCTGCATCCCTGTACTCAACTCCTAATTTATATACAGTATTTTAATTTAGCCTGTTCTACTCAGCCTGTGTGAAGTAACTTACCATCCCCCCGCTGCAGTTTCTCTCCAACTGTATGTGCACTGATTCAATGCTAGCACTACAAACTTCCCGTTGATTTTTCATCCCACAACCCCTCCCTCTCCCAGGCCTCCTTTAAATGCACACAGTCTCCGCCCACTCCTATATGATGTTTCAATTTATTGGTTACTAACTGCAAACAACTGCAATTCCTCCCCTTCCCTTTTTGCAACTAAGCCTTCTAGCAGCTTTATCTCATTCTGCCTTGCTGAGGCATACCATTTTGGTACTTTAGGTTTGCTTATTGCTCACTAGCATATCCTGTCTTGCTAAGGCAGTTGATTTAGGTCAGGTGATCTCTCTAGTACTTAGTCTGCTCCAGAGTAGTAGCTAAGAAATTTGCTTCAAAGACTCTCTGCCCCTAGTACTACTCTTTAATCAGGTGAACTCTTTTCTTATTAGCCTGACTAGGAGCTGTACTTAAGGATTACTGCTTCAGGCTCCACTGCCTATAGTAGTATTCTGCAGGGTTAAAGAAATTCTCTTCCGTTGAGAATCTCTTCTCTTGCCTGCACTTGTAGTGCCCATTGGGTGATAGTCTCATAATGAGGGCATATTACCTGCTTCTATGCTTGTCTCTGCTCATCTTACACATATTGGACCCGAATGTGAATCAAAAAATAACTCCTAGAGTGGAGAATGGCTCTCTTTTACATTGTTCGACTGGGACTTTTCCTATCAAGTAGAAGAACTTGTATGTGCTCTAACTTCTCCTAGCCCACTGCTGGTCCTTCACCTGCACCGGCATACAGGAACTCTCCTAGAGTCTGCCCACAGGGCTACACCATCTTCTGCATATACCCTCCACTAACATTGACTCTCTCGGTCAGGGTATTATTGTATGCAACATCAGGAAAACTGGGAACTAGCCTCAGAACTCCCTATACTGCCACAGACAAATCGCGTAACTGAAAGAGACTCAGCCACCCACACTTCTCCTAGGACTCTGCAGAAAAATGAAAATTACATACCTACCATAATTATGATCTTTCTGTGTATCTTCACCATTCATCAAAGACGGGTATCTGGCCGGAGGTCAGGACCCCGCGGGAGCTTTTTTTTAAAAAAGGGTAGGCGGAGCCGACACACCTTCAGAGCCGCCCTCAAGGCCGACGCACTGCATGGTGCTTGTGGGTTGGCTGCTAGGCTGTGTCAACTCCACCTGCCTGCCAGTTCTTTGTCTCCCGCCATAGAGGTCACCTCATGAGAAGCTTTGAAGAAAAATCTTAGGCCTGCTTCAATACCAATCCTTCAGCATCAAGTCCGTCGGTCTCCTGACGGTTCTGTTTTTTGCCTCTACTCGATGTCGCCTGGTAAGATCTTTCCTTATTTTTTGTATTTTCGCAACATCGAGTCTGTTTTGGTGTTTTTTTCCATACACAGATAAGATCTCTTGTTCCTGCTTTTACTATGCTCAGGAAATGCTGAGCTTAATCCAGGCCCTCTGGCACCCATGGAATCCCCAGCAGAGCTACAAAGCCTCAAGGGGCTTACATTCTTGCATGTTAATGTATGTAGCCTATTAAAAAAATCACTTCTATTCAGGCTTGGGTATGTCATACTGCTCCAGATGTTCTGGTGATTATGGAGTCCTGGCTCTGACCGGCGACCAGTAACAACAAAGTTAACATCCCCTCCTACTCTTTGTTCAGAGCTGACAGGCAAACCAGAGGTGGAAGGGTAGCTATTTACATCAAGGATAAATTCCCTGCCTCCATAATTGACTCAACCTCTGTCCCAAAAGAATTTGAAAGCTTGTCATTAAAGATTGAAATTGCCACCAGTGTTTCATTATGTATAATAGGATGCTACAGACCCCCATCAGCTGGACTACAGTTGTTAAAACATCTCGGAAACATCCTGGGTTCTGCATCTTCAGAGTGTATCATACTAGGGGACTTCAACTTGGACTGGCTCTCCAGTGCATCCACCCCACTTAAAATGTTCTGTTATTCCCTTGGGTTGTCATAGCTAATAAACAAATCTACTTATCATAACAATCTCCACCCTAATAACAGTACTCTCTTGGATATCATTTTAGTTAACAAACCCCATTTATTCTCCCATGCTGGCATCTTTTTCTCTGATATTAGCGACCATTGCTTCATCGCATATTTAAGAGCCACTGTTAAATCCACAACTGCACTAAAATTCTTCTTTAAAAGGTGCATACACAACTTTGATCTCCATGGGTATACATCAGACCTAAGACACTCCATGCGATGGCAGGACTTCTATCTAGCCAAATCCCTGACTACGGTTTATGATATTTTCTCAGAAATTGTGCTAGGGGCTCTCAACAAGTATGCTCCCATAGTAAAAGTTCATGCCAGAAACAAATCCTGTCGGGGGTTTACAGAAGGCCTGAAAGATGCTCTACAGAGTAGGGATGTACTCTGGAGAACTGCTAAGAAAACTAATTTAATAAATGACTGGAATTATTTCCGGAGGGCGAGGAACCTCTGCACCAAAATGGTCAGAGAAGCCAAAGCTAATTTCTACCACTGTCAGCAGGAGAGCTCCTCAAGAAATGCCTCCAAATTCTGGAGGACTATCAAAGACATTGAAGGTCACACCACTGTAAATTCTCTACCTACTAAATTATTGATTAACAATACTGTCATCTCCGACAGACCGTCTATCCTCGATGCTCTCAAAAATCATTTTGCCACTGCAGGGCTAGCCTTTGACTCCTCTCCCATGAATATCCTCCACCAACAACTTAGATTGGATACACAAGAAAATCCCATCCCCAGTCCATCCTTCTCTTTGCAGCCTACCTCCCTGAAAAAAGTCGAAGATCTTCTCCTTCAGTTGGACACTAGGAAAAGTGCTGGGGCCGACCTCATTGACCTGTACTTCTTAAAAGTTGGCTACCGTGTCCTCGCAGTCCCAATTACTCATCTCTTCAACTTATCCTTGTCCCAGGGTGACCTACTGCCCATTTGGAAAAATGCACATGTGGTCCCTTTGTTTAAGTCAGGAGATCCTAGTGACCTCAATAACTACAGGCCAATCTCCTTACTTCTAATCCTGTCAAAGATGCTGGAGAAAATAGTGAACTCCTAGCTTCGGAAGTACCTGGAATCAGAAGAATTTCTCAACCCATTACAATCTGGTTTTAGAGCACAGCACAGTACAATCTCTGCTCTAGCCAAGGCGACAAACGACTGGCAGCTTGAATAGACAAAAAAAGTTGTCTGCGCAGTTTTCTTGGACCTAAGCAAGGCGTTCAATACCGTTGATCACAGACTGCTTCTGTTGTCCCTCCGGAACATTGATTTGAATTCCTTATCCCTTAAATGGTTCTCCAACTACTTCTAAGGATGACTTCAATAAGTAAAGGCAGAAGGGGAAGTTTCTCCACCAAAACCCTATTGAGGGGTGTACCACAAGGTACCATTCTTGGTCCCTTGCGTGTCACCATTTATATTAACAACGTAGATGCCCCCATCAAAGAAGCACAAATACACCAATTCGCGGATGATACGGTACTCTATGCTAGTAGCCCCACACCTGAAGAGGCCTGTAAAGCCCTTCAAAATGAATTTAATCTGCTGCAACATCAGTTTATAAACCAGAAACTGCTCTTAAATGCAAAAAAAACAACAAAGCAATGTTTCTCTTGCCCTTCAAAATGCAATAAATCCTGCAATTGCTGGGACACTCCGCATATCACTACCATTCTAGGTGAGCTGTTGACTACATACCAAAGTTCAAGTACCTGGGGGTCTGGTTAGACCACAGACTTACTTTCTTAGATCACTTAGAAGAACGGGCAAAGAAACTTGGACAAAGACTTGGTCTGTTCTTTAGGATTAATAATCTCCTCACAAGAGACGCTAAACTGAAACTGGTTTGAACTAAATTTGTTTCCCTATTGGATTATGCAGACTTTCTATATAGTCAGGGACCTGCAGGTACCCTAGCCAAACTTGATACGCTTTATCACAGAGCCATAAGATTTATCACTGGTCTTCAATACTCAACCCACCACTGTGCATTGTACATGGGAGTGGGATGGTCATCCCTTGCTTACAGACGGCAAAAAAATGCTGCAGTTTGGACATACAAAGCTATCTCAAATAAACTGCCCCAGTATATCTCTGTCTGTTTACCTTTGTGCACTCTGGGGAAGTATGCCATGAGAAGCACCTCATATATCCACCTTTATGTTTAAAAGCAAAATCTCGCATGGCAGAGCAGCCATCAGCTTTGTGCTCCTCAACTGTGGAACAAGCTGCAAACTTTGAAATTAACTCACCCCATCAGCCTAGCAGCTTTTAAATCTCTATATCTACATCATAATAAGGAGTCCTGTGCCTGTCTACCCTAAATAGTGACTCCTGTAAGTCCAAGCACACTCTAATTACTGCTGTTAAAAGACTGATCCCATCTATAATCGACTCTTCCCTCTCCCCTTTTTCTACCCCCATATCTGTCCCTTCCTCATTCCTTTGATCCTGGTTCCAGTTCTAAATTCTCCATACCGTATCACTATATATCTTTTTATATTAGGTTTTATTTGTGTTCGGTGCACCTGATATGTATATTTCTTTACTTTTATGAAAAATTGTGTCCTACCCAAAACTAGCTGTATCTTCTGTTCCAAACATATACTACTGTCAATGCTACCTGCTGATACTTTGTGTATACTGTATTATTGTATCTCACTTTATTTGTATTATCACTATTTTCTTGTGTGTTGCATCCCATGTATATTGTCCCTTGTTCCTTGTTAACAAACCCAGGTCCACCTCGAAAATGAACTTGCTCAGCCGTGATTGCCTTGTTAAATAAAGACTTTGATTGATTCATTTTGGAATGTCCAAAACATACCCTAGGTCCTCATAGTGGTCTAACAGCCATTGCCTTACTTGGTACACTTATTAACAACTTACACTTTATGCATATACCTGTTTTGTTTAATTTGACTTACTGGAATATGAAAGAATTTGGTATGTGTCATACTACTAACAATTCATTGCTTTATAGTACTTTGTTACTTGATAGCTTAGCAGCTTTTCAAATTTGTACTCAAGACCCTATTGCCAGGGTACACACCACCGAGCATACAGGCAATTTCAGGAGAAAACCTAATCCTGATGATCAAAGTCATAAGCATAACACACGTGAAGTTGACAGTTCTGATATCACTGGTGCAACAGGCACGGTTACGTAAGTAATAATACCCGACAGGGTGGGCGTTATTGGGATATAATTACTGGTCATCAATTTTTACCATAGGTTTAAGTGGTTGATATTTCCCATAACAACCAGCTGGTTGTTGTGGGATTTACGCGCTACGATTGTCTTAGCCAAACTGCGAGCATTCTTAGGGTGCACACAAAAGCCCAGTGTCAGTAAAAAAAAAACAGCAACAGAGTTTTAAATAAAAATCAGCTCTTACTCGACAAGCACTTCAGGTCTGTTCCCGGTCCCGCTCCTTCACAAAGTAAGCAAAGTAACTGAAAGGTAAATCAATAATTTGAACATGGTCCCTTTCTTTTCACAGGAACCTCTGGACCACATGGGCACGTATCTTAGATGACCAACCGCTGAAAAACCACGAAGGCCATGTGATGTTTTTACACATTTTAACAACTATAAAAGGCACTTTTAGTTGCTAGTAGTAGTCATTTTAATACAACTTGTTTTCCATACTCATTTTACTATTCCCCTCAGTGTTTTCCCATACACGCTGAATCCCTGTTCTTTACATGCTGTTGTGGACGCATAAGGAGAAGGTCAGAAATGTTCATTTAAATCACTGTATGAATTGTTTGGGTTGTATTTCCTGTAGTTTTAAGGCAAGTAATTAAAAAGTCTGCTCTTCAAAAAAATCCCTTGTCTGCATCTATGTTGTTTAGTAATGCCTTATTTTAGAGTGCAGGTTTGCATTTACAGGAACCATGAACTCCACTACATAAAAATTGATTCCAAGCAATTATACAAAATAAATCATGAGGCGGTAGTCCTACTTGAATTGAATGCACACCCTTGTTGAGTGATGCTTGAATAAACCCCTCGAGCTGTGCTCCCGGGGTTTTTGTAGCATCACTCGACTTGGTGTGCACTAAATTCTTGTATCAACCACCTCCTCATGCATTATTCTCTGTATAACGGACCACCCATGGGGCCTAATGAGGCCCAACGCCACAGGCGGTGGGCCTTACATCCCCTGGAAGGTCCGATATATCCTATAACACCCACACTGGAGGGTATTATTACACTTAGATAATGGGATTTTATTAGATGTTTTTATAAAATAATGATTTAATTTAAAAAAAGTGGGAAATGTTAGTAAAAATGCAGAGAAATGCCTGGTTATGTAAAATAGTCCATGTTGTGCCACTAGAGGGTGCGTAATCCCCATTTATCTGTTTGAATTATGTGGCTACATATGGTTTCGTTTGTGAGATAGTCGGGAACAAGAGGCTGAGGTGTAGAGCGGAAATGGCGGTGTCTTCTCTGACACAAGATTCTGTGATACGGAAGTCAGGCAATGACCTACGGAGACAGAAAGAAAGAAGGTACTTTGTTTTTGTTTAAAAACGGAAATGAAGGAGTGGGAGTTTCGTTCTACTTGCTGCTAGTGATAGATTAGTGGTGCTGGGTAGGGGCATTTGCGAGAGGGTGTGAGATTTTTGGCCTTGTCAGCGCTGGAGTCAGCAGCAGCTTAGTAGGGGCAAAAGAACAAGAAAACTATTTTTTTCTCATATTTTTCAGTGTGTTAATAGTGAGTGATTTCATGTTTGGCTGTGTGTGGGTGTTGATAGTAAAACATATCAGCTATCGGTGTGTGGGGACAGGGATATCAGGAGGTGACGGGTACTGCAGGGGGAACTTGTTAGTCAGCGAGCGGTTGTTAAGAAATAACAGCCTGGGTGGCAGGCTGTTTCAGCCAATGAGGAAGCAAGTTTAAGTTTACCCAATATCTAAAGGTCTTTTTCGTACAGCCATGTCTATTTGGAATAAAGCTGACATCGCTGCTATCAAATCACATTCACAGACATTCCAAACTGGTTTGGTAAATGATCTTGGATGTGCCTGCAGCAAGGTGCTCCAGTTAACATCTGGCATATTCAGGTCCTCATCAACAATATCTCCCTTTTTCTGCCATTCTAAGAAGCCTTCTATCATTTCCTTGTCCATTCCCTCCCCTGAGATGGGGTCTGTATACAACCCCATGCGGATTGTGGTGCCATTTCCTGTCTCCAGGGTGACCCAAAGTGCCTCATCTGCTCCCTGTTTACTCTTTATTTCTGTTGCTTTGATCCTTCCTCATACAGAGAGCTACCCTCCTCCTTTACCCTCCCTGTCCCTCCTGTAGATTGTGTATCCTGGTATGTTGACATCCCAGTCATGGTTCTCTGTGTACCATGTTTCTGTAACCGCCACGATATCCAGGCAACCCTCTTCCATCAAGGCCACTAGTTCAGGAGCTTGTTACACAGACTGTGGGCATTGGTACTCATCACCTTCCACTTTTTGATAACCTTACCCCTTTAGCCCCATTTCTGTCCTTACTGCCTTTGCCTTTTTTTTTTGCAAATCTGTTCTTCTCTAATAACTTCTGTACCTTAGTGTTTACCTCACTAGAACACCATGTTTTGTGGGGGCTCAGATTTCCTGCTTCTTTTCAGTGTCTCCCCCCTTGGCTAGTTTAAATGCTTGCCAATGAAGCATTTAAACCTCTCACCTAGGATCCTGGTTCCCCCCCCCGGACAGATGCAGATCATCGCACCAGTATAGGTCTGCATTCCTCCAGGTGGCTCCCAGTCCCCAATGAAGCCAAAACCCTGAGCTCCACACCAGTTTTTAACCACTCATTGAATTCCCTGGTGAGAGTGCCCTAGCATCTCCCTTGCCATAGACAGGCAGCACCTCCAAGAAGGTTACATTATCGCTACTTGTCTAAGGCCCCTTCCCAACTCTACAAACTCCTCTTGCACTGTTCTGATCCCATTCCTAGCCAGGTCATTTGTCCCCAGGTGGACAATGACATCCAGCTCCCCTCCCTCATGCAGCTCCTTCCACTATCCTGAGGATTCGCTTCCTGTCCCTCCAAGCCGTGGCACCAGGAAGGCACCTTACCTCCCTCTCCCCATCCTCCCCCATTTCTACCACCCTAATGATTGAGTCCCCCACCAGGAGTTGTTTCCTTCCCCTGTGGGGTCCCATGCCACCCTCCTTTGGGTCTCCTTTGTGAAAGTTCCCAGCATCCTCCTTGGTCTCCACTGCAGGTGCCTCCATAGAGGAACCACTATCCACCAGAAGAGCAAATGAATTGTGAAGAGGTACAGCTGGAGGGATGCAATTCTGTTCCTCCACCCTCTCCCTCCTTGAGCCCACCCTGGTCCAGCCACTCTTCTTTCTTGGCAACCTCTGAGGTAGTGGCATTGGCCCTGGTGGTCCCTGGGTGGGGGAGGAGGTTTCACAAATCCTAGCCAGGTCAGCCTGGAGATGGGCAACCTCCTCTCTCAGACCAGAGAGGTGCCTGCAAATAGAGCAGCATCGCAGCCTCCAAAATGTCTCCTGGAACACTGCCGCCCCACAGCCATTGCACTGCACCACTCCTATCCTGTCTTATTTTGTGTCCTCTCTCCTGTTTCTCTGTATGTTTAATCTCTCCTCTCCTTACAACTCTCACCCTTCCTGTTCTGGGACAGCAAATTCCTATCTTCTTCAGTAGCCTTCTTCTTCCTTGCTCAATATCAGACTACCAGCAGCTGGGGGAGAGTGAGCTACTTTTTCTACTTTAGGGTTCACAAAACCAGTGTTTCTCTATGATCCTTTCCTTCTTACTGTCAAACAGGAAGTTCCTGTTGACAGTCAAATCCAGTGGCTATAAAAGTAGAACTGGTTTTAGGTGGGTAGGATGGAGGGCAACTAGTAAGAAAAAGGCTAGCAACAGGAAGTTGTAATTTGACTCACCTGCCTTTCTAGTGTCTAAATCACACCCCCAGGTAAGCTCCCTTTCCTCCGACTGGTTTAGCAAAGTGAGCTGATTCAGTACCTTTCACTGCACAGAATACACACTGACTTTCTTTCTTTTCTTTCTTTTTCTAACCCTAAATAAGTCCCCTTCTACTTCTAATAAAGTTATCTGACTACTTAATCTTAGCAGACACCGACTCCTGCTGAGAGATACGTTTTAAATTAAGAAGAAAATGTAGCTTCTTTAGTTAGCTGCTTTCAGCTCTACAAGCAAGGCTAGCAACAGGAAGTTGTAATTTGACTCACCTGCTTTTATAGTGTCTAAACCACACCCCCAGGTAAGCTCCCTTTCCTCCTACTGGTTTAGCAAAGTCAGCTGATACAGTACCCTTCCCTGCACAGAATACACACACTGACTTTCTTTCTTTTCTTTCTTTTTTAACCCTAAATAAGATCCCTTCTACTTCTAATAAAGTTATCTGTCTAGTTAATCTTAACAGACACTGACTCCTGCTGAGAGATACGTTTTAAATTAAGAAGAAAATGTAACTTCTTTTAGTTAGCTGCTTTCTGCTCTACAAGCAAGGCTAGCAACAGGAAGCTGTAATTTGACTCACCTGCTTTTCTAGTGTCTAAACCACACCCCCAGGTAAGCTCTCTTTCCTCCTATTGGTTTAGCAAAGTGAGCTGATTCAGTACCTTTCACTGCATAGAATACACACTGACTTTCTTTCTTTTCTTTTAACCCTAAATAAGTCCTCTTCTACTTCTAATAAAGTTATCTGTCTACTTAATCTTAACAGACACTGACTCCTGCTGAGAGATATGTTTTAAATTAAGAAGAAAATGTAGCTTCTTTTTTTAGCTAGCTGCTTTCTGCTCTACAAGCAAGGCTAGCAACAGGAAGTTGTAATTTGACTTACCTGCTTTTCTGGTGTCTAAACCACACCCCAGGTAAGCTCTTTTTCCTCCTACTGGTTTAGCAAAGTGAGCTGATTCAGTACCTTTCACTGCACAGAATACATACTGACTTTCTTTCTTTTTTTTAAACCTAAATAAGTCCCCTTCTACTTCTAATAAAGTTATCTGTCTACTTAATCTTAACAGATACTGACTCCTGCTGAGAGATACGTTTTAAATTAAGAAGAAAATGTAGCTTCTTTTAGCTAGCTGCTTTCTGCTCTACAAGCAAGGCTAGCAACAGCTAGGTAGAAACAACTATGCTAGATGGCGCTATTGCCTGCATTAGACCGATCAGGTAACCTTGAAGTGCCAGGACCCTATTTCTTACTGCAGCTTAGGGGTTTAAAGTTGGAGGTCGGACTGGGACTTTGGGGCTGCCAGGCAAAATTACTGTGTCTGCCACAACATTATTTTTATTTGATTTTACCACTTGGCTCCAACATTTATTCACCATTTGGAGGTCGGACTGGTACTGAGCACTAATTTGCCAGTCGCAATATTTGTAATGGGAAAGGCAGTTTTCTTCGCTATCATAGCTAAGTCGCTGTTATGTCTTGCCACCCTTCATGTGCTCACTATTTTATAGTCGCTGTATTTTCAGTCATGATTATAAAGTTGCGATTATCATGGGATACCGCTCGATGGCAGTGTTGGTGATATTTCTGCTATCTCTGCTCTCATCCATGTCATATCCGATATATATCCCATTTTATTAGAACTAGATGATGAATGCAAAGCTTTTCAGACTTTTGAAGGTGACCAGGTACCAGTAGAGGGAGACCACCTGAAAATGTCCAGGTATCCAAGTGGGCCAGTCCAGCTCTGCCAGGAACTTGCCAAATCAATGTATTTTACTTGTTACAATGTGCCATGGCTTCTACAGATTTATAAGGAAACGTACAGTTACCTTTTCTAGCAACTGAATTGCAATTACGCTGTAGATTTTGTTTTATACATCTGAACAGAGCAGCAATAACGGCTTGCCCTTCTGTCCCAGAGTAGTCATTTGGGCACTGTTACACTGCCGTTCTTACATGATGCTGGCATCCACATGGCATTTAGTCAACTTATGTAAATATAGCACTGGGCATAGAAACTACAGAGATTTTAATATCTCCGTACATTAGGGCAATAAACTGGAAAGGGTAAAACCACGTCAGAATCTCGTTGTTTTGCCCAGCGTGAACTCCCAGGGGCTCCACTCCACAATTGAAAATGCCAGCTGCACCAAGGTAGGATTAGAAAATTACGAGGGATCAGCTATTTAAATGAATTAATATATTTTAGCATTACAGGGGAATTCGGGGTGCTTGAGCTACCATATATCATATGGTGACTCCTTAAACGTTATCAATAGATCTCCTTTAATGACTCATGTGAAAGATGCACCATAGGAGTGCTGCATCTTCTTCATGCTGCACTACAGTACCAGTATTGGGATTTTACCCCAAGTTCCTGGTGTGGGGCTAGAACCCACAACCTTCTGATCGTCCAGTCTCAGCGGGGAGTGTGCAACCTGCCAAGCCACTGACACTGCCCAACAGCAGCACCGAGAAAAAAATCCAGATGTTTACAGAGGTAACATGGAACTGCTCTCTCAGGAGGCAACCAGGGGAAAGCAACACTGAACTTGGCAGTTTTCAACAAGGACATTATTTGGAATATCTCCAATTGAAGACCCAATGGAGCAGAGCAACCATAACACAAGTAGAGGAAAACAAATAATGTTACAAACACCACATCCCCAAAATGCAAAACTCCAGATTAGGCTTTTAAGCTGAGAAAATATATTTTTTTTATTAAACTGCTTACTGTAACATTGAGTATGTTACCTTTGCTGGAATATGTGTGGCCTGCACTGTTCCATTTCACAAGCATCGTGTGACTCCTCGCCACTCTCCTGTATCTCTTTATAGAAGTAAGTGGCATGGTGTTGCACTGTAGAAGCAAAATGGTGCCGCCCAGCACCAAACATGTTTATATACAGGCAGAGATAACACACTTGACATTACAGCAAGCAGCACAGGAATTTTTTTTTTCTCAACTTGAAAGCCTAATCAGGGGTTTCGCAGGAGGGGTGAGGTGTTAGAAACTTTACTTGTTTTCCTTTAAATTCATCATTTTGCTGGACTCAGAAGCTCAAATCTAGCGCTGAGGGGTCCCTGACAAAAGGAAAGCTGACTTCAGCAAACTGATTAAATTAATGAAGATCAGGTGAAGGACATCCATAACATAGTAGGGGAAGAAAAAAGTGTGCATCAATAAGAGGGCCGGTAATGGAAGCTCCTCAAGAGTGCATACCATCTGACAGGAACAGAAGTGAACAAAATCTCTCTACCTAGGATAGCAGGTAAGGGATTCAATCGTGAGACAAAAGGAAAGCTTTAGGGTATACAAGGGGGAAGCAGAATGAGGCCAACAGGGCAGTGTATATGAAAAATCTAGAGTGAATCAAGGAACTCATTAAGAATATGAAAGCGGACACAACATATAAAACTGTCGGGAGAAGGCCGTTACGGTCTACACGTCCAGTCGGTATTATCTTTCCGCTTCTTGTTTTATTCTGTAAAAAGTTTGCATTATTATTTATTACCAGGGGTGCCCTTATTATTTATTTATTTATTTAAGAGATTTACCAGGAAGGCATGCTGAGCGGAGTACGGCTCAATTCCAGATGTGCCCTGGGGGGAGGGAGTTACAGTAGTGTAGTAAATACAACGGGAAGCAAAAACATACATACAGTGATTTGGACAAGCAATGGATGAAGCATTTATACACAGTTCGTGAGGTACAGGATCTTATTTATTTATTTTTTTTGGTTTACTAACAAAGGGCAGCCTGAATAAATAGAGAGCCAGACTGGGCTAACAGTTGGAAGGAGGCGGATTGAGGGTGAGGCTAAGGGGGTGGTAATAACAGGAGCAGTAGGTAGAGAAGTGCATTTTGAGAAGGGCATTTCATTGTGGAGTACTAGTGGAGTGTCTTATATCGGCTGCCAGGGAATTCCACAATTTGGGCAACCTGAAGCTAAAAGCAGCCTGGCCAGACCGGGTGGATCTGTGAGGCATGTGCAGGAGCCTGGCGTCTATGTTGCGGAGAGCATAGGCAGGTGGAGAGAGGGCGGTTAGGGAGGAGGACAGGTAGGAGGAGAGTGTCTGTGACCAGAATTTAGCAGTGGTTCTAGCGCAGTGGAGCATCTGCGGTTATGTAGAGAGGGGAGGTCCAAGGATTGGTAGAGGACACAGTGATGGGTGTTTTGAGGACGGTCCAATGAGAAACGGCAGAAGGAGTTGAAGAGGGGATCAAGCCTGGCTAGGGAAGTATGGGGGGGCGGCACACTAGACAACATCGCCATAATCAATAATAGGGAGGATCATTTTTTGGACTATTGCCTGTCTGGTTGGAAGGGGTATGCAATTTTTGTTCCGGTAGAGGGCTCCCAACATGGGGTGTAATTTTTTATGCAGAGCATCTATATGTGCTGAGAAGTCAAGATATTGATCTAACCAGACACCAAAATAGCGATAAGTGGTGCAGTCCTCTATAGGCAAGCTATCCAGAGTATAGAACATAGGTGAAGCCACAAGCCGGGTTAGTTTGGACCAGGAGCCGAAGGTGAGGGAGACTGTTTTGTTTGAATTTAGGAATAGTTGGTTAGAGATGAACCAATGTTGGATGGAGTAGAAATCCTTCTGTAGGCAGGCTGTCATGGCACTAGTGGCTGGGCCAGAGGTAAACAGTACCGTATCGTCAGCGTACATATGGATAGCTGTTTGTGGGCAGGCGGCAGGCAGGTCATTTAAAAAAATAGAGAACAACAGCGGGCCAAGAACCGACCCTTGGGGGACTCCACTGGTGACAGGGAGGGAGGGAGGTGGATCTAGCCGAGCTAATGCGGACTGATTGAGACCGACCTGTCAAGTAAGAGTGGAACCAGTTATTTGCGTTGTCAGACAGTCCAGCTTGAGCCAGTTTAGCCAGCAGCAGGGGATGGGAGACCGTGTCGAAGGCTTTCGCCAGGTCGATAAATATGGCTGCTGTTATTTCCCCTTTGTCCATGCCCATAAGGATGGCGTTTGTGAGGCGCAGGAGGGAGGTGGTGGTGGAGTGATTTTTTCTGAAGCCAGCCTGGTAGGGGGTGAAAAATGATACGGTATCTAGATAGTGGTGGAGCTGGGAGAGTACAAGGCGCTCTTGAATTTTGGCTAGGATGGGGAGCAGGGATCTGGGACGGTAGTTGAATGGGGAGGAGAGGTCCCCTCCTTTGGGTAAGGGAATCACGATGGCTTGTTTCCATAAGTTGGGGACCGCCCCGACTTTAAAAGACAGGTTATAGAGTAATGGTAGCGGGTGGGCTATGGCAGGTGCTGAGAGCAGGAGCATTTTGGAATCAAGACCCGATGGACATTTACCTTTGGTTGGGCTGAGTGTCTGCAGTATTCTTAGCACCTGGCCAGGTGTGACTGGGCAGAGAGAGAAGGAGGTCGAGGGGGTTACAGTGGGGTGAACAAAGGGCAGGGGTTGAGGATGGGAAGAGAGTAGGGAAGAAACGGTGGAGAAGAAATATGAGTTAAACTCGGTGGCTACCAGTCTAGGATCTGTGATGATTTTCCCATCTATTCTGAGAGTGGGAATGGGGGGTTGAGCCAGTAGGGTAAGAAGTGATTTTTATTGACTTCCAGAATTGGGAAGGGTGAGCGAAGTTATTTTTGAATGCCGATTGAAAGTAATTAGATTTGGCCTGTCGTATGAGTCTAGTACAGGCGTTTCTTAGTGACCAGTAGTGTTGATGAGCCATTTGACCACCTATAGCCTTGAAGGATTTCCAGGCACGGTCTCTGGCACGCAGGCATTCCATGAGGTTAGTTGTTACCCATGGAAGCTGGGCTCTTCTTACTCAGGAACTCCTGAGTGGAGCATGGAGGTCCCAGATGGCTAGAAAGTTTGTGGAAAAGAATTTCAGGGCCTCATCTATGGAGGTGGCCCTAGGGATGAAAGACCAGTCAATGCAGGTGAGATCATTTAGGAGAGCTACCAGGTCCAGAGAATTATAAGATCTGATGTGGAACGTGCGGGGGGGGCATGGGTTGGGAGATTTTGCGCACCATATAAATCATATGGTGGTCACTAAGGGAGTCAAGTAGTAGGCCAGCTTTGACGATCCGATGGGGGGGTGTAGTTAGTGCCCAATCCAGGAGTGTGTGTTTGTTGGATTTGTGGTTTAGACAAGTGGGTTCCACCATTAGCTGGAACAAGTTTAGGGCATTTATTTGGTTTCGCGATTTGGAGGCTCCGCTGCCTAGCCAGTTCAGATTGAAGTCACCAAGGATGTGAAGTTCGCCACCTTCCGTGTGTGACCTCAGGGTGCCAAGGTGGTCGAGAATGCAACCTAGTGGTGTGTCTGGCGGGCAGTATGACCCTGCTATGTAAACTGGGATTGAGTGAGGTACGGTGATTTTGATTAGGAGGGACTCTATATATTGCTTGCAACCCTGGTGAGGTATCTCCACATTTTCACTGCTATTTCTCTATTTGATTGTTGACTTATACAATCTTTGTTGGGGTTCATGAATAATATCATTCCACGCTAATAATTCTTGTCACATATGTGCTCTCATTTGCCACTATTTTTGTGATTATACTGATTTTCCTGGACATAAGTCTCCACCACTCATTCACACTATTGGGATCTGTGCCGGAGGCACTAGGACCCATCGAGAGCAAACTTTTTGCTGGAGGGTCGGCATCAGAGATGGAGCCCCGAGGAACGGCACCGCGATCCTGAGCTCGCACGGTAATGACTATCTCGGTGTTGACCCTCCAACTGTCTCAGTTCCTTTTTTCCCCACCATCGAGTGTGCTTTAGTGATGATGTTGCTTGCCCGACAGGAGTCAAACTTTAAACTAGCAGCACAGTTTTCAGTTTTCTTATTTTGTAGTAATATCTCAATAAGTATCGCTTAAGTTTATTCTTAAAAAAAAAAAAAAATATGTAAGAGAAGTCTCAGTCTACTTTGATGGAGTCGACCATGAGCAGGTCAGGAGATGGTAGGGAGACTTCGTATGAAAGCTGTTCAGTCAGTCGGGCTGGGTCCGGTCCGCTGCCTTCTCCGGAAGGGGGGTCTGACAACGGTCAGTCCAATGCCCAAGGGGATGGGCGGTCCCCGCGGAAGCATAAAAATAAACGGTTGTATTCTCGGCACCGTTCGGCCTCGAGCTCTTCTTCAGCCCACAGGTCAAAAAAGAGAAGGCATCACTTGAGGTCGCCCTCTGATATGTCTGCGCGTAGACGTTCGGTTATCGGGGCTAGTGGCCAGTCTCCTCCTTCAGAGTCACCAACCACTACTTCTGGTAGCCAACGGCTATGACATTGGAGCCCTACCCTGCCCGCAGGTAGGTCTTCAGATGAGCAGTTTCATCAGTAGGCTGCTGTTATGGAGCAATGGGCTCAGAGGTTGGTTCAGCTACCTGGCTTGGTCACTCAGGGGCCTACGGGCTTCTTGAGAGACCAGGTAGGGCGGCTGGACTTCCCTGGTCGCTTGGCTCCTTCTTAGGTACCATCAACTCAATGCTTAGGTGTTCCCCCCCACATGACTACGGTGCAGGGGGCCACACCGATGCCCTTATTTCCTGCTCCTCTTCTTCCTTCAAAGCCTGTTTTTCAGAGTTTTGGAATGTTTTTGGTGCCCTCAGCATCGATGGCATGCTTGGTGCCTTCCTCGGCACTGTGCAGCTTCTTGGTGCCATCCTCGGCGCTGTGTGGGTCCTCGGTGCCATTTTCGGCACTGTGTGGGTCCTCAGGGCCGTTTTCGGCACTGTTCTCAGTGCCGTGCACCTCCACGGCACCGGGGGCTCTCAGAGCATTCTCCGCCTTTCAGGACTCCTCTTTTCCTTCTTCCCTTTCCTCTGACATTCATTCCTTTCCCGTCCATACAGTCCCTCCTGGACTGTCAGGAGATGGCATTGAGCCTGACCCAGACCTTCGGCTGGGTGATGAAGTGGAGGAAGCAGGATCTATTACTGCAACAGAGACTGTGGTCGAGGACCTGTCCTTTAAGGCTCTGCTGAAAAATTTGATTTCCACTTTCTCTTCAGACTACAGACATCGATCCTGGGAAATTGTTAAGACCCAATACCTTCATGCTCCGGAGATCCCTACGGATTTGACTCCTCCGTTCAGCTTCCTTTGAGACGCTGTCTCAAATGGAATAATCCTTGCTCCCACCCCTTTGGTGGCTAAATCCATAGATAGGAAATATTCAGCCCCAAGGATCGTCCCATTTTGGCATCTCAAGCCTTTGCAGATCCTATTGTAGTCCTGGCAGAGAATGATAAGGTCGTCCCTTCCTCAGACTACTACAGCTTGACCTATTAACAAAGAATCTCATAAGATAGACACCTTAGGTAAGAGAGTATTTGCTGCCTCTACCTTAAGTATGCATATTGCCAGCTACCAGGGTTATTTCTCCCAGTATGAGTATATCCTGTGGCACTCTATTAAGCAGATGGTTGAAGCTCTACCGGAATCGGATACAAAGCCAAAGCTTCTTCAAACCATTACCAGAGGTATCGAATCTAATAACCAGCAGGTTAAAGCAGCTATGGATGCTTTCGACA
Organism: Neoceratodus forsteri; assembly: GCA_016271365.2. NCBI lineage: Eukaryota > Metazoa > Chordata > Ceratodontiformes > Ceratodontidae > Neoceratodus > Neoceratodus forsteri. The sequence continues at coordinate 60,422,979 of CM028129.1, forward strand.
CTGCTTCCCATTCGGCGGCTGCTGGTATTTGCACCTGCCGTCATTCCTGGCTGTGCACTTCGGGCTTCATGAATGACGCGTAGCAGCAGGTAATGGCGTTGCCCTTTGATGGTGCGTATCTTTTCGGTCCTCAGGTAGAACAAGCTCTAGAAGCTACACAAAAGACTAGGTCAGCCATTAAGTTGGTTTGACCCCCTCTGGTCCCCTCTCGAGGGAGTGTCAATAAACGTCAGTTTCATAACCATCTTTCCTTTTGTGGCAGAGGAAGGGGAGGTTTCCATAAAAACCAACCTGCCCAACCTCAAAAGAAGACATAACAGAAGGTGCAAGGGCCCAAAGTGCCCAGCGCCACCTTATGAATTTCTGGCCCAAGTCCCACCTCAGCTGCCCGAGGTGGACTTTTCCTCTTCGGTGGGAGGTCATCTGATGCACTTCTACAACCAATGGAAGTCCATAACCTCAGACAAATGGGTGCTTCGGATAATTCGCGAGGGGTATTCACTCAATCTTGTGGAGACCCCTCCGGATCGTCCTCCCAAACGACAGCCCAGGCTGTCAACCCTTCAGTCAGACCTTCTTGCCACCGAGATTCAGGGCCTTCTGAACAACAGGGCAGTAGAAGTAGTGTTGCTGCATCAACAGAACACAGGGTTCTACTCCCATTACTTCCTGGTTCCAAAGAAGTCCGGGGGCATGTACCCCATTTTGGATCTCAGAAAGCTAAACAAATTTCTGCCCAAGGAGAAATTCAAAATGATTTCCCTGGGAACCTTCTTACCTTTGCTTCATCAACATGACTGGCTAGCCTCCCTAGACATGCAGGATGCTTACCAGCACATTCCTATTCACCCGAGGCATCACAAATTCCTGAGGTTTGTGGCTCTGGGACAACATTATCTGTTCAGAGTCCTGCCTTTGGGCTATCTTTGGCACCACAGGTTTTACAAAGTGTTGTGCAGTTCTCGTCAGACACCTCAGAAAGGTCTGAATACAGGTGTTCCCTTATCTGGGCAATTGGCTTCTGGCAAGCCCTTCCAGGCAGGCAACTCTGGACGCCGTAGAGAGAGGTGGTGGCTGAACCTCTGACTATCCTGTCTAGCCGATCACTGGAAACAGGGGAGGTACCCAAAGACTGGAGGACAGCAGATGTAGTCCCCTTATACAAAAGTGGGAACAAAGAGGAAGCAGGGAACTACAGACCAGTCAGCCTCACCTTGGTAGTGGGGAAGATCATGGAAGCACTACTGAAGGAGAGATTGGTGGAACATCTGGTTGTCAATGGACTACAGGACCCAAGGCAGCATGGTTTCACCAGGGGGAGGTCATGTCAGACCAACCTAGTTGAATTTTGTGACTGGGTGACTAGGGAGGTGGATCAGGGGAGGGCAGTGGACATGGCCTATCTGGACTTCAGCAAGGCCTTTGACACTGTGCCACATAGAAGACCATTACACAAACTGGGGAATATGGGTGTGGGCAGGACAGTAGTGTGGTGGGTAGGTAACTGGCTGGGTGGCAGGACACAGAGGGTGGTGGTAAATGGCTGTCACTCCACAGAGGAAGAGTGACCAGTGGGGTACCACAGGGATCAGTGCTGGGACCGGTCCTATTCAACATCTTCATCAGTGACATTGCGAGGACCTAGAAGGCAGAATTTCACTGTTTGCTGATGACACAAAGCTCTGTAACAGAGTAGACACACCAGAGGGTGTAGACAGAATGAGAAGCGACCTGCAGAAACTTGAAGAATGGTCAGGGGTTTAGCAGTTGAAATTCAATGCAAAGAAGTGCAAGATAATGCATATGGGGCACAAAAACCCTGGCACAATATATCAGTTGGAGAGTGAGGATATAGCATGCACCAAGCAGGAAAGGGATCTTGGGGTTGTCATCTCTGATGACCTCAAGGTAGGGAAACAGTGTGACAAGGCAGCAGGTAAAGCAAATAGGATGCTGGGATGTATAGGCAGGGGCATCACCAGCAGGAAAAGAGAGGTCATAATTCCGCTATACAAGACACTAGTGAGGTCCCACCTGGAGTACAGTGTACAGTTCTGGAGACCATACCTACGTAAGGACATAGGGTAGAGAAGGTTCAGAGGAGGGCAACAAAGATGGTGCATGGATTGCATCACAAGTCCTATGAAGACAGGTTGAAGGAACTGAACATGTACTCCCTGGAGGAGAGGAGGGAGAGAGGGGATATGATAGAGACATACAAGTATCTTACAGGGAGGAACAGGTGCAGGAAAACACTATTTTTAAGCGAAAAAGATGTTCCAGGACAAGAGGGCATGGGATGAAGTTGGAGGAGGACGATTCAGAGGAAACATGAGAAAGAATTTCTTCACAGAACGGGTGGTGGACAAGTGGAACACCCTGCCAGAGGAAGTGGTGGGGGCTGAAACAATCACGGGATTTAAGAATGCATGGGATAGACATAAAGGAATTCTGGAGGTCAGGGGTAGGGGGCAACAGACTTCTAGGAAAACAAACTGAACTTACAAGCTCAAATGGGCAGACTGGGTGGGCCATAGGCCCTTATCTGCAGACACTGTCTATGTATCTATGTATGTATGACCTCTCGCTTCCTTACAACCATGGGAGTTCTGCAGAACCTCAAGAAATTGCAGTTGCAGCCCTCCCAGAGGCTCCTTTTTATAGGGACTCTTCTGGACACCTCCTGTATGAAGGTTTTTCTTCCAGAAGACAGAAGGAACAATATCCTTCAAATGCCCGGCACATCGGGGAAAATGACTCAGTCCCAGCTCTCTCGATGCAACAGATGCTAGGCCTCATGGCATCCTCAGTGTTCACTGTACCCATTAGCACATCTGCACATGAGAACCACTCAGTGGATGCTCAGTACTCAGTGGTCCCCAACCACTCACCCTCAGTCCTATCCCATCAAAGTGACAGAACCCTTAAAGAGGTCACTCACCTGGTGGTCTCAAGAGAGCAATCTCCTGGAAGGGTATCCCTTTGCTCCTCTGGACCATCAGATCTCCATTACCACAGATGCGTCCCCAATGGGATGGGAAGCTCACTGTCAGGCTCTCCACACCCAAGGTGCGTGGACTCAGGGCGACTCCCAGCTTCACATAAATATTCTAGAAATGAGAGTCATTCTTTATGTAGTCCGAGCATTGAAGGACATTCTCTGTCACAAGAACATTCTCCTTCAAATGGACAACAAAGTAGTGATGTATTACATCAACAAGCAGGGTGGTGCTCATTCTTACCCCTTATGCAGGGAAGCGACGAAGGTATGGGAATGGTGCTTGGAGCACAAGGCTCTAATTCAAGTGGTCTACCTACTGGGAATACAAAAAGAGCTGGCAGACCATCTCAGCAGAACAGAGACAGATCCTCATGAGTGGTCTCTTGACTCAACCATAGTTCAGTCACTATTCAAAGAGTGGGGAACTCCAGACCTGGACCTTTTTGCATCCCCACTCAATGCAAAACTGCCTCTCTTCTGCTCCAGAAATCCAGGGCCTGGCATTTTCTGTCAGGATGTGTTCAGGCTGTGATGGACAAAATGCTTTCTTTACGCCTTTCCACCTCTTCCTCTAATTCAGAGGGTACTCCTCAAGTTCGAATCCCAGGGGGACAAGATGATTCTCATTGCTCCCTTCTGGCCTCGGCAGCTGTGGTTTCCACTACTCAACAATATGTTGGCAGTTCCTCCGAGACCACTTCCTGCAGATGAACCTTTTGACTCAGGGGCGGTGGTCCATTCCAACCTGAGATTGCTTCACCTTCACGCTTGGCTCCTGAAGAGGTAGAAGTAAATCGGTTCAATGTCTCTCGAAGGGTTTCAGATATTCTTCTGGCTGCTTGAAACCGCCACCGGAAAACTTACACAGCTAAGTGGAAATGTTTTGCTCTGGGTGCAAAGTTCTCTTGAATCCTTTCCTGCCCACCAGATAAGGGTTTTGAGTACCTCTTGGACCTCTCAATTCAGGTCTGCAGTACTCAACAGTACAGGTTCACCTTAGTGCCATTTCAGTGTATCATGAGCCATTTTTTTCCTTAACACTGGCTCAGTTAACTGTGGTTAAGAGATTTCTTAAAGGAATTCTGCATACCAGACCTCCTACAAGATGTTCAGTTGCAGCCTGGGACATTAATCTTGTGCTAGACATGCTTACTCGAAACCTTTCGAACCTCTGGCTACCTGTGAGCTAAAATTTCTCACCTGGAAGACTGCCTTTCTAGTGGCCATTACCTCAGCTCACAGGGTCTCTGAGATACATGCCCTGGTCACAGACCCTCTGTATACCGTGTTCTATAAGGACAAAGTAGTCCTTCGGACTCCTCCTAAATTCCTTCCTAAGGTTGTGTCAGAATTTCATCTAAACCAACCTTTGGTCCTTCTCTCTTATTTTGTGGACTTCTAAAATGAAGGAGAACAATCTATTCATTCTTTGGATGTTAAGAGAGCTTTGCGTTTCTATCTAGATAGAAAACAAGGACTTTCGCAAAGCCCAGCAACTGTTTGTTTCCTTCAGCGAGACCCGGCTGGGTCAACCTGTCGCTATCAGATGTATCTCAGCATGGTTAGTGGCATGCCTTCACCACTGTTATTCCATGGTGCAGGTTAAGTTGGAGGCAGGGTTTACGCTCACTCTACTACAGCAGTCTGGCATCCCTAGCAGAAATTCGCAAAGTGCCCATTGCAGATATTTGCAATGCGGCCACCTGGAGCTCAGTGCATACTTTCATTAAACATTATGCACTGGATGTCCATGCCAGACGACATTCTTCCTTTGGCAGAGCCATCCTTAATGGACTTCTGTCCTAGAAACGTGAGCTCTTGGTCTCTCCTGCCGCCCTCTCGGGAGGGATTATTAGCTCGGTACTCTCCCAATAGTGTGAATGAGTGGTGGAGACTTATGTCCAGGAAGATATGAAAATTATGTACCTACCATAATTCTTGATCTTCTTGGACGAGTCTCTACCACTCATTCCTAACCACCCTCCACATCCCCGAGCTCACTCCTTCTGTTGTTGGTCTTCACTGTCTTAAATCTTTAGGTTGTGAAGACTTCTTTTGTTGGACCCTTCTTATACGGGTCACCCAGACTATCTTATGTCCATTTTTAGGTTAGGGCTATCCTTCTAAGTTAGTTACGCTGCACCTCCTTGGTAAAAGGTACTGGAAGCAGTTGGAGAGTCGATGCCGCAGATAGTCATTACCATGCGAGCTGAGGCTCGCAGTGCCGTTCCTTGCAGCTCCATCTCTGGCGCCAACCCTCCAGCAAAAAGTTTGCTCCCGATGGGTCCTAGTGCCTCCAGCGCAGATCCCAGTAGTGTGAATGAGTGGTGGAGACTCGTCCAAGAAGATCAAGAATTACGGTAGGTATGTAATTTTCATTTATGTACTTTGGGCCACCTAGATGACCCAGGTCAAGTAAAAAAAAATGGTGGATACAGAACTAAGAAACATTGACAATAATGGTCCACCCAGCCTGCGAAAATTCTCTATACTCCCTGAAACAGTACAGTTACATAAGAACTTACCGTAACAGTAGATCTTCGAGAGAGGCTCTTGCAGTAGGTAATTACTTGTAGGACTGCGTCCCCTGGCATCAGAACCACTGGGAAACTTTTGCTAGCAGTGACTGACAAGGGACCGCCCACCTGATGTCACATGACAGATATTAGCATGACACTATATAGTGGGCGGGCCCCACATCCGCCCTCCAGTTCTCCCGCCAGAGACCTCCAAGGGTCATAACAGAAGAAAGGGAAGAGACTCCTGCATCTAAAAAATGGCTTTCTGGACAGAGAGCTGTAAATTAAGAGGGAGGTGGGTGGGAAAAAGGTTACCTACCAAGAGCCTCTCTCAAAGGTCTACTGTTACAGTAAGTTCTTACTTAACTGTATTATCTTACTTCGAGAGGGCGCTTGCAGTAGGTAATTATTTGTAGGACTGAGTCCCAAGCAGTAAATAGTCAAAGGGACAAGAAAAAAAAACATGAGAGGCTGGAACATAATCCCAACAGGAAACCGGTAAATCAGGACAGGAGTCCCTGAAGGACTGCTAGTCCAAAACTAGCCCTATCCCTAGAGGCAATGTCCAAACTGTAGTGTTGCATGAAAGTCGGACCTGATTTTGCCCCTTCCTTGTTCAAGCCTCCTGAATAACTCAGATCTAACTTTTTCTGCATGTAATCTGACTGTGGTTCCAGTTTGTGCTCAAAGTACTGTACTGTTGTTATTTGCTGTGCATAACCTTGTTTTACAGGGGGTTCCCAGGGTCGAGCCAGAGGAACCAGCACTGGTGGTAAGTGCAAACAGTGTGGGTACTGGTGTGGTGTACCAGGGGTATTATGAAAGTGATTATTGTACAGTGTACAGGCCACTAGAGGTGAAGGGGGGGTACAGTGTCCTGGAGGGCTGTGCCCAGGTTAACTTGACCACTACCAACCCTGACCTGCGGGTGGAGGCACCCATTTCAGAACTCAGGTCCCTTAATCTGCTACTAGCCAAGCAGGCAGGGGTAGTAGCCCTTGGGATAGCGCCACCTAGGGATTACATCTTGGAGGCTCACTGCTGGGATTAGCGTCCTGTAGTGGCCAAATTTGCGAATTGAGTTAAAAATAAGTGGCTACCCCAACAGAAGTGGCTGTACACCAATTCGTGGGGTGGTGTATTGAGCAGGAGATCAACCCCCAAAATGCTATACTTATCCTGGATATTCTCCTAGGATCTAATGAGGACACTGTAGAGGGAGTACTTTCCAAGGTTGAATGTTTAGAAAACCCTGTGGTGGTGGGTCGACAGGCTAATCTTCTCACCCAAAGTTTCATGGCGTAGTAGAGTGTAAGGATCCAGTAGACAGTTTCAAAGTGCCACGGACTATCACCCCGAAGGAGCCTTCACTGCCTGGAGAGTGATAACTAAAGACAGTAAAGACCCTGGGGAGAATGAGCCCCCCACTATCTGAGACTTTTGAGTAGAAATGTGCTAAGTTGTTGCTGGAGGAAGAGAAAACTGTGGAGGACTTAAAGAAATGATTCCTGCCACCTGGGGGTGTTCCTCCCCCAACACCCCCTCCCACTCCAGCACCCATTATTGACCCTCCTTCTGTGCCCATGCCAATGCTGGCTCCTATGTCTGTACCTGCCATTAGTCATGACCAAAGGTTGAGAATCTTCTCCAGCACCCTCCCCACCCCCCAAGGGGAAGATGACTGGGAGACCTGGATAGATTGTGTTGCCCCTTTGGTACCTGAATGGCAATGTGCGGAGGCTGAGAAATGGAAAAGGATCACAGAAAGTTTGAGGGGTCCCGCCCTAGAGGCCATTAAATTTCTGAGGTCCACAAACCTGGTGCATCTGCCCAGAAGTACCTATCTGCACTCAAAGGCAATTTTGGGAGCATTGAGTCTGGGGAGAACTTGTTGTGGAAATTTCAAGGTACAAAACAATGGCCAGAGGAAAGTTTGTCAGCATATGTTACTCGTCTGGAAAGAGTGCTGCAAGAGCTTACCGAAAAGGTGGGTAGCTGCCAGTGACTTAAACCATGTGAGGTTGGGGCACATACTGCAACATGCAAAGCATTCTAAATTGCAGCTCCTTCAATTAAGGCTCCCAGATAGAAGGGTAACCCACCGGACTATTGTGACTTGATAAAAAGAACTCGGAGGTTGAAGATGAAGAGGAGGATTATAATTCTAGGGTGAGCACAGCCCAAGTGATCACGGCATTGGAAGGCCCTTCAAGTGGAGACCAATGAGGGTGTGCCACCATAGGATGAACTGCTGAGTGAGTTCAGGAAACAAAAACAGTCTCTTTATGAAGGCTGCTCCTGTAAGTAAGCACTGACTCTTATCAACTCCATCTGCTATTGGGGTGGGGTGTCCACCCAGGCATCTCCTGCTGACAGCAGCTCGAAACTCGATGCCTTGACTATGGAAGTAAGAGAATTGATGATATGTCTCCAAATGTTCACCACAGCAGACAGAGATGGCACCAAGGTTTTCAGTTGGTAGTACCACCAGCCCCAGTGTGATGCCTCGACCACCCCAAATCCCAGAAAACATATTTTGCCATAACTGTGGGAATGATGGGCAGTTTGGGCACATGAAGAGAGAATGCTGGTCCACAAAAGACCCAAATAAAGTTGTATACAGGCTTCAAGGAGAGTTTCGGAGAATGAATCAGCGGTCAAGGAGTGCCCAAAATGACCGCAGTGAGGGTTCAAGAAGTAGTAACTCAAATCCCTATGTGGCTAAAACATCTGTCCAGGAACCTGCTGCTGTCCCTCCAGACTAGTCCAAAACAGTGGGCCCTTCAATGGAGACTACTGTGGCTGTGAATGGTATTCCTACTCGGGCTGTGCTGGACAGTGGGTTGCAAGTGACCATTGTATTTAAGGACTGGTATGACAAACACTTATCTGCTGTGCCCTTACAATCCCTGGAAGGCCTACATGTGTGAGGGCTGAGTGACAAGTCTTATCCCTACTTAGGATATGTCCACCTCTGGTTGTCATTTCCTGCAGCTGTAATTGGTGTAGAGGAGCAAGTGGAGACACTGGCCTTAGTGTGTCCCCCTACTGGACGGTATGATGGGGTTCCCCCGTTAATTGTGACCAACGCCCTATATGTTTGGGAAACTGGCATAACTCTGTCAAGAGAAACAATGGCAATGGACTGGGAGGGCCCTAAGAATTCCCGCTCTGATCAAGAGGGCCTATGATTTGCAGCAGAACCCCAAGGGAGTGGACCAGAATGAACTGGTAGAGGTCATGTGGAAGAAGGATCCCGATTCAATGGTACTGGCCCCTAACACCCAGTGTACCATTCAAGGGGAGGTCCGCCTCTGCAAAGATGTTAAGAACAAAATACTGATGTTGGACGCGCCATGCGATGGAAAATTGCCGGAAGGATAATTGGTTAAGCCCAGCATCTTGCCAGCTCATGCTCATGCCTATGCATGACGAGTGATGTCCAGATTCATAATGTGTCAGATCGGAGATCCGGTGAATAAAGGATGCACCTAGCTATGGTACACTGCACAGACACTGCAGTGTTGCCCAGCAACAAGCACCCTGGCAAGACAGATAGAGTGACTCCGACTTGTTTGATTTTGGTGGCTCCCCATTGCCAGCTGAATGGAAGACTAGAATTAGCCAGAAACTTGCCCAGAGAGATCAAGTGTTTCCGTTGAAGGAATGGGATGTGGGATGTGTCCAGGGAGTGGAGCATCACATACGCCTGCATGATGACTGGCCATTTCGAGAGAGGTCTCGATGGCTGGCCCTGCAGACATAGATGATATGAGAAGACACTTGCAGGAAATGCTCACAGGCTGGTGTGATACAAGAATCCAGGAGCCATATGCTTCTCCCATTGTGGTTGTGCATAAGAAGAATGGATCTGTGAGAATGTGTGTTGATTATCTAACTGAATCGGTGGACCATCCCGATCAATACACCATGCCCCGTATACAAGATGCTCTGGATTGTTTGAATGGGAGCAAATGGTTCTTGGTGTTGAATCTTCACAGTAGATATTACCAGATTCCGATGGTTCCGGAGAACTGTGAGAAGACTGCCTTTATCTGTCCTTTGGGGTTCTACGAATTTCTGAGAATGCCACAGGGAATATCGGGTGCTGCAGCCACCTTCCAATGACTGATGGAACGAGCAGTGGAAGACATGAATTTGCTAGCATGCCTGGTGTACTTGGATGATGTCATTGTGTTCGGGAGCTCCCTAGAGGAACATGAGAGTCGACTGTTCAAAGTACTAGACTGACTGGAAGATTTGGCCTCAAGCTGTCCATCAACAAGTGCCAGTTTTTCCAAACCTCTGTGAAGAATGTGGGGCACATAGTGTCTACAGAGGGGATAGAGACTGATCCTAGCAAAATTGAAGCCTTGACTACTTGGCTCCAGCCCCACAGTTTGAAAGAACTACAATGTTTCCTGGGATTCTGTGGTTACTACTGCCGGTTCATAAAGGACTATTCCAAAGTGATTCGGCCACTCTTGAATCTTACCCAGGGTCACCCTCCTACCAATCAGAAATACAAAAAAGGGTCCGTCAAAGAACCAGACAAAGCATATTTCCACCCAGGTGAACTTTTCAGGTCCTGTTGGACACCTGACTGTGAAGCAGCTTTCCACAAGGGTCATATACCAGCTCACCCCCCCCATCCTCGCTTATGCTGATCCCACCAAACCTTATGTGCTGCATACCTATTTAATGCCTCACTACATTTGGGGTGTGTACCTCAGGACTGAAGGATGGCTCATGTGGTGCCCCTCCACAAGAGTGGCCCCAAGGATGAACTGGGAAACTACAGACCAGTGAGCCTCACATCCATCGTGGGTAGCTAATGGAGACTATACTGAAGGAGAGGCTGGTGGCTCTCCTAGAGGCCAAGGACTACAGGACAGCAGACAGCATGGCTCTCATATGTGGCAGATCCTGCCAAACCAACCTGGTCAAGTTCTATGACTGGGTAACTAGGCAACTGGACAGGGGTCATGCAGTGGATGTCCTGTATCTGGACTTCAGTAAGGCATTCAACTCAGTGCCACATGGAAGGCTGGGAAGGAAGTTAGTAGGCACAGGGGTGGGTGCAAAGCTGGTGAGATGGGTAGGAAACTGGCTGCAGGGAAGGTAACAGAGGGTGGTGGTGGGGTGGGAGCTCTCACACCCAAGGGCAGTGATGAGCTGTGTTCCACAGGGCTCGGTGTTGGGACCAGTGTTGTTTGGGATATTCATTGCAGACATATCATGGGACATCAAGAGCAAGATCAGTCTGTTTGCTGATGATACCAAGGTAGGTGCGGTGGTGGATGACCTAGGGGGATGGTAGGGGTTGCAGGATGATCTGGCAAAGCTTGAAACCTGGTCTGACACCTGGCAACAGGGCTTTAGTGCCAAAAAGTGCAAGGTGCTGCATTTTGGGATGAAGAACCCAAGGAGGAGTTACTAGCTAGGGGGAGTGCAGCTAGCCCAGACAGAGGAGGAGAAGGATCTGGGTGCTCATTACAGGTCAATGAACAACTCGGCACAATGTAAGAAGGCAGCTGCAAAGGCCAACAAAATGCTGGGTTGTATTGCAAGGGGTATATCCTCGAGGAGGAGGAGTTATTCTGCCACTGTATAGGTCATTAGTTAGACCACACCTGGGTACTGCATGCAGTACTGGCGTCCATATCTGAAGAGGGACATTAAGTTACTGGAGGGTGCAGCGCAGAGTGACAAAAGATGATCAAGGGGCTAGGAACTTACCATACGAGAGGAGGTTGAAGGAGTTGAACATGTACTCACTGGAGGAGAGGAGAGACAGGGGTGACATGATTGAAACCTTTAAATACATGAAAGGAATAAACAAGACAGGTACAGAGGGGCTGTTCAAAGTAAGGGAGGGGAGGGCCACCAGGGGCCATGATATGAGACTGGAGCGAGGAAGGTTCAGGAGGGAGATGAGAAGACACTTTTTTACAGAGAGGGTGGTGGCTGGGTGGAATGCATTACCTGCTGAAGTGGTATGCAGTAGAACAGTGGACTGCTTCAAACGAGGATGGGACAGGACAAGGGGGAGGGTTAATGAAGGGGAAGGGTGGAAGGGAAGGGCAGCTGCAGAATAAGGGGTGCTAGCTGCACATTGAACAGACTTGATAGACCTCTAGGCCGTTATCTGCTGGCAAATTTAGGCATATTAGTATGTTCATACTGATGCCAGTCTGCAGGGTCTAGGAGCTGTGCTGTATCAAGACCATGAGGATGGTTTGAGACCAGTGGCATTTGCCAGTAGGAGCTTGACCCCGTCAGAGCGAAACTACCCTGTGCACAAGTTGTAGTTCCTTGCGTTAAAATGGGCCATTGTTGACCAGTTTCATGATTACCTCTAAGGTGGGCAAAAATATTGGCGAGGACTGACAATAATCCATTGACCTATGTACAGACTTCAGCTAAGTTAGATGCCATGGGACACCGGTGGTTTTCTGCATTGTCAACATATGATTATGCTGTCGAATACAGACCAGGCCTGAATCATATTGATGCCGATGCACTATCTTGAAGGCCCATTTCCAAGAGCGACTGGGTCAGGCTGTCTGAATCTGACATCCAAGCATTGTGCCAAAAGTTTGATAGAAATGAACAGATGTCTACGGACACAGTGGATTGCTTAGTAGATTGCTTGGGCTCCTCTGACAGCTGCATACCAGCTGCGTAGTGCTACTTCTCTGCTCTACCTTTTTTACCAAGGAGGTGCAGCGTAACTAACCTAGAAGGATAGCCTAACCTAAAAACCAGCCATAAGATAGTCCGGGTGACCCGTATAAGAAGGGTCAATAAAGAAGTGCTCTAGATATTAGTGCACTACCTCAGTTTGACAATGACAGCATTCAGTGGGCTCAATCCCAAGATCCTATGATTTAGCCAGCACTTGATGCCCTTCATGCAGGAAAAGATGTGTCCAAGTTGCGTTCCTCTGATCTGTGAACCGCTTTATTGTTTAAAGAAGACCCCAGGTTCAAGCTGCTTAATCAGTTGTTGTACACAGAGACTGTAGATTGGGGTGACCAAATAGACAAGCAACAATTGGTCCTGCCCCAGCCTTCAAAGATTTGGTACTGAGGTCCCTCCACAATCATATGGGCCACCTCGGCATTGACCAGACCCTTGACCTAGTATGATTTTAATTCTACTGGCCCAAGATGGGGGCCAATGCTGAGCACCATGTAAGGACTTGCAGTAACTGCCTGCAGAGAAAATCCCTGCCTCAAGGGCTGGCCCCTTGTCAATATTGCTACCAGCACCCCAATGGAACTAGTCTGCATAGACTTCTTGAGTTTAGAGTCTGATCAGCTAAACATTGACAATGTGTTAGTGGTTACAGACCATTTCACACGTATGCACAAGCTTTTCCCACCAAAGATCAAAAGCATCTACCGTGGCCAAGGTGCTAGTGGAAAATTTCTTCGTCCACTACGGTGCCCCCAGCGAATTTACTCTGATCAGGGCCGGGACTTTGAGAGTCAGCTAATCAAAGAAAAGCTCTCCATATGGGGGGTGTGAAAGCCAAGAACCACCCCTTATCACCCACAGGGGGATCCTCAACCAGAACGCTTTAACTGCACCCTACTAGACATGTTAGGCACCCTCCACACAAAAGATAAGCATAAATGGAGCCAGCAGATTAGTACCTTTATACACGCATACAGTTGCACAAAGAATGATGCTACCGGGTTCTCTCCCTACCACCTCATGTTCGGGAGAGAGACATGGTTGCCTGTTGATGTCTGTTTTGGGGTTTCTCTTGATGGGGTTCGAGCCAAAACTTACCTGCAACATGTACAAAAACTGAAAGCTCAATTGAGCCATGCCTATCAGCTGGCCCAGACAATGGCCACCAAAAGAAATCTAACCAAAAAAGAGAGACATGATAGAAAAGTAAAGGCTCAAGAGCTTAGGCCTGGAGACCGTGTGTTGTTGCAAAATTTAGAATTGTATGGTAAACACAAAATTGCTGATTGATGGCACCTCTTCCCCATGTCATAGTTGGAAAGTTGGATGATTTGCCAGTGTACAAAGTGCTACCAGAGGATAACTCCTAAGCTGTCAAGACCACGCACGTAACCACTTGCTACCTATTGGTCAAGTTATAATTGAGGCTGAACCCACTGAGATTGATTCCCTGGACCAGTGACTCATGCTGCTGCAAGAAAGAAACAGAGTCAGCCTGCCCCCGTGGTTGCCGATTTAAGACTTCCCCCGCAGCAGGCCCAGAATGATAGTGACTGCCAATCTAACTCAGATGACAGTGACTGTGATAATGCCTATTACCCCTCATATGAACTGAGTCAGTTGTTTTGTGGAAATCCTATGTTGAATTATGGGGATGAAGCTGGGCCTTCTGGACTGCCTAACGCCCTGGCATCATTCTTGGAGCCAATGCTCCCTGAAGGTGAAGTGCAAAGTATCACGTCTGTGGGTGCTGAGTCTTTGTGTATCGTGGAACTGTTTGATTTGCCTGAAGGAGAAGCTGATGGTATGAGTCTTTCTGGTGACATGCCAGAACTTGAGGAACACTATGAGAGTGCTGACAACCCCCCTTCAGTGCCAGAGTGTCTTCAAAATGAGCCAAGTGTTACGAACATATGAAATTTGCCAGCAGATAAAGGCCCTAGAGGTCTAGCAAGTCTGCTCAGATGTGCAGCTTCCTCCCTTCCACCCTTCTCCTTCATTAACCCCCTTGTCCTGTCCCATCCTCATTTGAAGCAGTCCACTGTTCTGCATACCACTTCAGCAGGTAAGTGCATTCCACCCAGCCACCACCCTCTCTGTAAAAGTGTCTCCTCATCTCCCTCCTGAACCTTCCTCACTCCAGTCTCATATCATGGCCCCTGGTGGCCCTCCCTCCTTACTTTGAACAAAGCCCTCTGTACCGCCGTCTTGTTTATTCCTTTCATGTATTTAAAGGTTTCAATCATGTCACCCCTGTCTCTCCTCTCCTCCAGTGAGTACATGTTCAACTCCTTCAACCTCCTCTCGTATAATAAGTCCCCCAGCCCCTTGATCATCTTTGTCACTCTGCACTGCACCCCCTCCAGTAACTTAATGTCCCTCTTCAGATACGGACGCCAGTACTGCATGCAGTACTCCAGGTGTGGTCTAATTAATGACCTATACAGTGGCAGAATAACCTCCTCCCTCCTCGAGGATATACCCCTTGCAATACAACCCAGCATTTTGTTGGCTTTTGCAGCTGCCTTCCTACATTGTGCCAAGTTGTTTATTGACCCTGTAATGAGCACACCCAGATCCTTCTCCTCCTCTGTCTGGGCTAGCTGCACTCCCTCTAGCTGGTAACTCCTCCTTGGGTTCTTCATCCCAAAATGCAGCACCTTGCACTTTTTGGCATTAAAGCCCGGTTGCCAGGTGTCTGACCAGGTTTCAAGCTTTTCTAGATCATCCTGCAACCCCTGCCATCCCCCTAGGTCATCTACCACCGCACCTACCTTGGTATCATCAGAAAACAGACTGATCTTGCTCTTTGATGTCCCATGATATGTCTGCAATGAATATCCCAAACAACACTGGTCCCAACACCGAGCCCTGTGGAACACCGTCTGTCACTGCTCTTAGGTGTGGAGCTCCCCACCCACCACCACCCTCTGTTGCCTTCCTGCAGCCAGTTTCCTACCCATCTCACCAGCTTTGCACCTGCCCCTGTGCCTACTAACTTCCTTCCCAGCCTTCCATGTGGCACTGAATTGAATGCCTTACTGAAGTCCAGATACAGGACATCCACTGCATGACCCCTGTCCAGTTGCCTGTTACCCAGTCATAGAACTCGACCAGGTTGGTTTGGCAGGATCTGCCACATATGAAACCATTCTGTCTGCTGTCCTGTAGTCCTTTGGCCTGTGGAGGGCCACCAGCCTCTCCTTCACGATAGTCTCCATTAAGCTTACCCACGATGGATGTGAGGCTCACTGGTCTGTAGTTTCCCGGTTCATCCCTGGGGCCACTCTTGTGGAGGGGCACTACATGAGCCATCCTCCAGTCCTGAGGTATACACCCTGAATGTAGTGAAGCATTAAATAGGTCTGCCAAAGGTCCTGCAAGGACCTCTGCCAGCTCCTTCAGTACCCTGGGGTGGATGCCATCTGGGCCTGGTGCCTTGTCCACCCTCAGTGCCTTCAAACCCTCTCAAACTCTGCTCTCCATGATTTCCCCATCTGTCACCACTTCCCACCCTGCTTCTGCCATTTCTCCCACCTTGGGTGTCACCCCCCTCTTCTCTTTAGTAAATACTGAGCAGAAGTACTCATTTAGTGCTTCCGCCTTATCGCACCCTGCTTCCACCCAACCCCCCTCCTTCCTAGTCCTTACTATGTGGTCCTTACAGCTCCTTTTCTCCCTGATGTACTTAAAGATGTCCTTCTCCCCCTTCTTAATGCCTTGTGCCAGCCTGAGTTCCGTAGATGCTTTGGCTCCGCTTACTGCCCTTGTCACCTCCTTCAATTCTGTCAAGTACTCCTCCCTGTCCTCCCCCCTCCCTGTTTTCTTATACTTCCTAAAGGCAGCTCTTTTCCTCCTTACCTTTTCCCTGACCTCCTTGCTTAACCAGACTGGTTTTTTTAGCCCTAGCCTTCTTGCTCTGGGCTTTGCAGCAGGTTTTGGTTGCTTCTACTACCCCCAGCTTTATGAGCTCCCACCTCTGGTTAGTGTCCATACTAGGTGTTGTAGAAACAGAGACTACAGAGCAAGGGGCTGACAGTGCTCCCAGCTTGGACATTCCCCATTCATGCAGAGGCACCCCTCACAAGTGATGAAAGCTCCAAGACCATTGCTGAAAGTACAGAGACTGTTGTTGTTCACCCCAGAAGGAGTGGCCGAGCTGTCAAGCCAATGGTGTGCTTTAGTTACGATTCCCCCGGGAGGCCAGTGGATTTGCCTCTCGATGTAGTCCACAAAGGTGTTTATGTGTCTCAGAGCTCACTGCCCAAATTGAGCCTGTCGGCCCATTCCAGGTTACTTGTTTTGCCCTCTCACCATGGTGCCCCTGCCCCATCCAGCCCCAAGTTAGCTGATAGGGAAGGGCCCCCTCTTGCATTATTTAGAGTACAAGAAGTTATTACATGATTCTGTATAGTAATGTTCAATTTACCTGTGTGAAATATGCATAATGTATTGTCAGAATGGAAATGATATAGTGAAGTACATTGAAATGTATAGTAAAGTGACAAGTTATACCAATTGATGAATCAGATGATACTTGTATAGCATGTTAATGGCATAAATGTCTTGTATATGTTGCATTTTCAATGTTATGATGGTACAGACTTGACGCAGATGCCACGTTTTCCCAGGCAAGGAAGGATGTAACCCCCCTACAAATGGGGGGTTCCCAAAAAGTCCTCCTTGAGCTTGCCTAACTGCTCACTGCCAGGCTGGTGTCCTGCGTTTTAACAGTTTAAATGTGATTACCAGAGCCTGTATAGCCTCTGTGTACTGTCTCTTTAAGAGCTGCCTGATTGCAGCCTAAGTAATCTGAGAGGGAGCTCTGTTGAAAGGTGTAACTATTTGCTGAAACTCATTTAGAGTGATAATGATAATTGGACCAATCAGTTCTGGTTGGACCTAAAATGTAGCCAGACTACAGGAGCTGTCTGAAGTCAAAATCTGTAGGAATTGTAGTTTTGAACTTTTTGCACCTGTTTTGCAACTGAAGGAGGAGCCCTTACTTTGACTGACAGCCAGATCAGCCAACCAAACCTTTTGGACCTTGGGGAAGTCGCAGGCTGCTTGCAATTTTCAGTTAGTTCTGAGCTGGGAAGTGAAATGAGAAGAGCTCAAATGTATTTTGGGCAGCAGTCCTGAGTGGATTCGCATGGGAAAACTCTGAAAGGGCTGAGTTTTTGGCTTGCATGTCTGCTGCTGCTGCTCCTGAGAGGGAGAAAAGAGAATTATTTTGGACTAAATCCAAGTTTGTGTGACCAAAGTAAGCTACTGAAGTGGGCCAGGCTCAACCTGAAGAAGACCGAAGAATTTGCTGAATGCGATTGGCCTGTCAGGAGTTCCAGCTACCCCTAAGCTCCCGGTGTGTGCAGAGACTTTGCGATTGTGACTGGGAGTGCTTTGCCTGGTACAGTAGAATTTCTGTACATGTAAATGTGCTATGAGCTGCTAGTGGATTGTGAGTTAGTTCCCCACTGTGTGAACTGTGTTCTGCTTGCTGGAAGCTGTATCCAGCCCAAAACGGATTGCATCCGAATTTGTCTCCATGCGGTCTGGGCCTTGCCAGACTGGCCCAGCCAGACTACCCACTGCACAGAGAAGCCATAGATGAGAGACCTGCCTGGGGATAAGCCCCCTGCTCCACGCTTGAACAGGAACAACGTCTCTGCGACTCGTGTGGGCCCTGCTTCTCCTGGCATTCCAGATCAACCACCTGCAGTCTCGATTTTCATTCAGCCTGTGTCCAGTCTTGGGTATCGTGAGTAAATCCCACGGTAGCTTCCTGTAACAACCCCTTAATCTGAGTGTGTCATCTGATTGTCTTGTTGTTTCATCCTTTACGGCACGGATTACAAATATTGTGTACTGTGCATGTTGTGTTTTCCATCACAGGGCCCCAACCAGCTGCAACCCTGGCAACAGTCCTGGCTAGCCCATCTCTTCTCCACCTGGGTACCCAGAGGTGTGATTGTGTGGGGGGAATCAAAGTGCATGCATAACGACTTGATTGATATAACCTTTAAGCTAATTAACCTGATTTTTCCCCTTCCTTGTTCAAGTCCCCTGAATAAATCAGATCTAACTTTTCTGCATGTAATCTGACTGTGGTTCCAGTTTGTGCTCAAAGTACTGTACTGTTGCTATTTGCTGTGCATAACCTTGTTTTACATGGGGTCCCCAGGGTCGAGCCAGAGGAACCAGCCCTGGTGGTAAGTGCAAACAGTGTGGATACTTGTGTGGTGTACCAGGGGTATTGTGAAAGTGATTATTGTACAGTGTTCAGGCCATTAGAGGGGAAAGAGGGGGGCTACAGTGTCCCGGAGGGCTATGCCCAGGTTAGCTTGACCACTACCAACCCTGACCTCTGGGTGGAGGCACCCATTTCAGAACTCAGGCCCCATAACCTGCTACTAGCCAAGCAGGCAGTGGTAGTAGCCCTTGGGATATCGCCACCTAGGGGTTACATTGGGATGTATAGATATGCATCTTTTGTGTCCAGGGCACAAAGCCATTGCCCTTTTGGAGAGGAGGGGCAGAAGGCTTTGAAGTGTCAGCATCCAAAACCTCTTGTACTCTATGAAGAGGTTTAGGTACTGAGTCTAGAATAAGCGTGAAATTTTCTGTCTTTTGGGTACTAGAAAGAAATGGGAGTAGAACCCTGTCCCTATCTGGTTTGCCGGCACTAGCTCTATTGCTTCTTTTTGAAGAAGAGCCTTGCTCTCCTCCCTTAAATGGGGAATATGCACCCTTGGTTAATGAGAAGACCTTGGTGGACTGTTTGGAGGTGTTTCTCGAAATTTGCGAATGTGACCAAGCTTTATTAACTGAAGCACCCAGGGATCTATTGTGATGGTCTCCCAGTCTCCCAGATGCCTCATGACTCTTCCGCCCACCTCTTCCTCTGGCAGACAAGGAGGAGGGAGGGCAGTCAGCGAGTCAGGAATGGGAAGTGGGATTGGGGAGGCCCTCTCCTGAAGCCTGTTGTGTTTTGACTGGAGGGGCAGCGGCAGTATTGGGAGCCCTACGTTTAAACTGATGTTTGGGCACTTGCTGGTTTTTCATCTGGCATCTGTTTTACTGACGAAAAGGACGTTTTTGTTGTTGATGTTTTGGTCGCTACATGGTATGGACCAACTGAAGAGCTGTGCCTTTGTACTGCAGGCTTGTTATAATGTCCTGGGCATCTCCACCAAACAGGACAGAGCCTCTGAAAGGGGCATCTTGGATAGCTGACTGAACATCAGGGGCTAGTCCCGATACTCTTAGCCAAGAGTACCAGTGAAGTATGACAGCTGTGGCTGTACCTGTAGTGGAGAATCCACTGCATCACAGGTGGCCTGCAAAGAATGGTGACAAGCCACCTTGGCCATTTTTAAGGTATTTGCCAAGGATGACTTCGTATCAGAGTCTGGTAGGGCCTCGACAACTGGCTCAAGTTGGCAGAACAAGGTCTTTGGTACCCTAGCATGTGCAAAACATAGTTCAAAGCACGTACTGCTAGAGTAGAAGAAGTATAGAATTTCCTCCTGAACTGGCTCATTTGTCTGGACTCGTTGGGAGGAGAAGTACTGAGGTGCTTAGGTTTAGCAGATCTCTCATGGGCTGCCATGATGACCACCGAGTCTGCCTTAGGGTGCACACTAAGGTGGTCCTTGTCCTCCAGGGTCCTGTAAACCCAGTAGACTTTCTTTGCCATGGCTGGGATGGAGGAAGGTCTTTGCCATATGGTCGAGGATAAATCCTTGTGGGGTTCCAGCCAGCGAGGACTGAGTACCAGACTTGTATCTGGAAAGTCCAGATGCTCTGCCAACCTTTGTCTTTTGGGGTACAGAGCCTCTGACTTCCACCCTTGGGCCTCCACCATGTGCTTGAGGAGGTCCATAAAGGAGGGATCTTTGGGAGGTGATTTTGGGGATTCCTGAGGGACTGGCTCCTTAGGGGCAGGGGTCTCAAAATCCAAACCCACGGATGAGGAATCTGAGTCCACTTTGGAATAATTCAAATCCTCTGGAAGCTTCTCAAGAATCAGAGGATCTGGCTTCCTGGTGATCCCTTCTGATGTCAGGGGCTGCATAAGAGCTGATGGACAGCCTGGCGTCGAAGTACAAAAAAGTACCGGAGAGGGCACCCTAGGGGCAGGAGCTGGGTGGCCTGTGTACAGAACAGGATGCCTGCTGTCTAATTCTTAGACCAATTGGGTTTTAGTCTCAGATCACTAAGGTTTTAGTATTTCCGTAAAGTCCACCTGTGGTTGAGGAGGAGATGGAGTGGCAGGAGGTGGAGGTTGAGAAAAACCAGATCCAGACCCATGTCCTCCAAAGCTATGGGATGGATAATGGTGTGGGTAGCCTGGCTGAGGATAGTAACCAGGGTAGCCTGGGTAGTACAAGGCTGATGAAAAGGGATCCGGCATTGAGGCTGATGGAGGATAGCCCGATGGGGGATAGCTGATGGGTCCTCCATCATCGTAAAGCCTGACATCAGACCTCAATGAGGGTAACCTGACGGTGGCCCTGATGGAGATACCCAGAAGGCTGCCCAGACGGAGGGTATGTTGGCAGCCCCGACAGAGGGTAGCCAGAAGGGGGCCCTGCTGGAGGGTAGCCTGATGGCAGCCCTGATAGTGGATAGCTGGATGACGGCTCAGATGGATGGAAGCCTGATGGTGGCCTAGACAGAGGGATGCCTGCTGGAAGTCCTGAAGGGAGAAGTCCTGAGGGAGGCCCCAAGGATGGAAGACCCATTAGGAGCCTCGATGATGGAAGCCCCTATGTAGTCCCTGTGTGGATAAAGGAACCTGCGGGCATTGAGGAAGCACAGCGTGGTACTACTATAGGCAGTGTTCGAGCCACCGTGAGGCTTATTGGCATCCTTTCATTGGAAACCTGACAAAGGCGTTAGATCCATCGGGACCTGCAGTGCTGCGACAGGAAGGAATCTCTGACGGAACTGCTCCAAGGTAGCAAATAGGACAAATGACTTACTTAAACAAATAAAACAATCTTTTGTCTCCAGATCAGAACAATGTCTAATCCCACTGTATAGAGCATGTGTCAGACCACACATTGATTATGGGTCCCCCTCCTGGAGCCCACACCTCAAGGGAGATATTGCTCGACTAGAAAGAGTTCAGAGACGGCCTACCAAAATGATCCCTAGACTATCAGTCAATAGCTACCAGTGTAGACTACAAACCACAAGTCTCATTCCTCTACAAAATAGAAGGCTAAGAGGGGATCTATTGTTTTTATATAAACTGTTGAAATCCCTTATCCTTGTGGAATAACACAGACTCTGCTACTCTACAAATCACATTGTCCCAAGACATCACAATAAGCAACTTACAGTCCCCAAAGCTAGGACAAACCTCAGGCAAAATTTATTTTCCATGCGAGCGCCAAAACTCTAGAATACATTATCACAGGAATTAGTTGACTGTGGCAACTTCGAAGAGTTATTGGAAGTCTTGATCTTTTGGTTAAAGACAAATAAGATAATATAAATTAGCCCACATGATTGTGGGGGAAAATCTAAATGGGCCTTGGCCTACTTTTTTCCAAATAAACCTAGTAAACAGGAGACGGAGGTTCTGCATGAAGGGAACCCCAGGGAGACCCTTGTTCTTCAGCCTGGATGGGCTAATGTCTGGCAGCATCACATCAGAACCTGATGGATGCAAAGAGGTTATGCAATCGTCGGATGGTCCAAGAACTGACTGATTGACCTGGGTCGTGCAGGAGTCGGGGGCTCCAACTCCTGTCTTACAAATCCCAGCGGGGTGCTCGCCGGAGGGTCCAACGAGTGGCTTATTGGCAGCACCTGCAGACTTTGAGCCTAGGGTAGAAATGCACCTAAGAGTGGTGGCAGCCTTGGATGAATCGAGGAGCCCACCGTCACCATAACCAGTGGTGGCGAGGAGTCAAAACCTGCTCTGGAGGCGGGAGCGCAGGCTTGGCCACGGCGCTCACCTTCCCGGAGCAAGAGGGCTTATCCTCGGTGGAAGGGTCCATGGGCAGCTTCGCTGGAGAGAGGGCTGTTCCTGGTCCTGATGCTTTTCTTTATCCCTTTTCTTCTTCTTGTGTGGGTCCGTTTGTGAGGAAGATGTGTTTTTCAGCTTTTTAAGCTCTTTCTCCATCTAAGCCATTTTTTCTTTCAGGAGATGGGCCTCAAGAGATTGTTGGCGCCGTTTCTGCATGGTCTGGTTGAAATGAGCACAGGCCTCGCACTCCTTGACCTTGTGGTTAGGGCCCAGACAGAAGAGGCAAATGGTGTGCTGGTCCTTGTGCAGCAGCTGGACGCCACACGATCCACACTTGTTTTTATGTGTTTCCATTGGAGAAGAGGACAACATGCAAACTATTGTAATGTAAATTAAGAAAGGAATGGATACTCATCTGAAAAAGGCATTCAAACTGCAGTGACGAGCTTCAGTCAGTCCGACGTGCAAAGGTTGATGGAGGGAAAGAACTAGAAGGCAGACGTCGGGACTGCCCACTATATAGTATCACGCTGACGTCTGTCACGTGATGTCGGGTGGGCAGTCCTCCTTCAGACACTGCTAGCAAAAGTTTCCATGTGGTCCTGATGCCAAGGGGTGCAGTCCTACAAATAGTTACCTACTGCAAGAGCCCTATCAAGTAAGATCTACTGTTCCTCCAGGGTATAAACCGCCTGTCCTCTCTCTAGTCTCCTCCTTGGTTCTGTTGCCCTAGTAACCACTATTCCCTTTATTATGTCTTAGCCCTGCTTGAATCCACGGACTGTTGTCATACTCATCACTTCAGCTGACAGACTGTTCCAAGGTTCCACACCTTTCCATAAGTAGTGCTTCCTCAAATCTCTCCTGAACCTGCCTCCTGTTAATTTCCATTCATGTCCACGTGACCACGAATTGATATTCAGGTGAAATAGTTCCTCGCAGTTCATTTTGTTAATTTCTTTAAGGAACTTAAAGGTCTCTATAATCTGTCCCATCTCCCTTCGGATCTCCAGTGAGTACATATTTAGCACCCTGAGGCACTCCTCATCAGATTTATAGAAGGATAGTGAAGGGATTCAAGAAAGGTATACAAGCGAAAAATGACAATCAGATCATATAGAAAGGATGAGGTAAGATGGAGAAAATGTGGAAAAAGATGACGGAAAGGCAAACATAATCAGAGTACTTTAGTTCTGTGTTCATCGTGGATACTACATGACTAATCCCAGGCAGCCTGATAAGATTTAGGGAACATGTCAGCCACAAATTAGAGCTGGGAAATAAATATACCCTAGGAAAGAGTGCTGAAAGGGCTACAGCTGAAAGGGCTACAGGGTAAAAACATAAAACAAGTCCTAAGGTTCAGGGGGCTGCACCCAAGAGAGACAAGGCAGGCCCTGGCAGCACTCTTAGCAGCCCTATTCAATAAGTCACTGGCAATAGGCGATGTGCCAATGGACTGTAGGGTGACAAACATGCTCTCCTGGAAAAAGGGTGAGGGTAGAAAAATCCAGGAAATTACAGGCCAGTGGGAAAGCTGCTAAAACAGTTCTAAAGGAACAGCAGAATTTCTAGAGGCAAACAGACTAATGGAGAGGTATGAACATGGGTTCACAAAAGACAGGTTGTGTCAAACAAACCTGATTGTTTATTTTTAAATATAAAATGGAGAGCAAAAATCTAGAAATTTTGTTGGCCAAGAGATGTCACCTGACTACACATTAAACCTCTACAAACACACGGTCAAGTGCAGAATCTCATTTTCCTCACCAAAAAAAAAAAATTAAAAAACCAAAAACAACTATTCAGAGCCATTTTATAAGCATAAGCTACTCCATGGTGCGAATCATAGTATTTTAATAAATCCTTGCATATTAATGCACTTTCCAGGGGTATAAGAACACTCAGCATTTGGCCTCATACTGTACAACACCCCTGGGGACTAAAGTCCTATAATGCACACCCGTCTTGGATTACTACTTATTTCAGTGATGAAGATGGTGGACTGGAGCTAAGTAGTCGATATCAATAACTGCACTTCACTAAGGGCTTTCATTGATTCCATGTACAAGACTAGTAGAAAAGGTAGGAGACTTATTGGAAGAGCTAACTAGGTGCATTGGGAACTGCACAGCAGATAGCACTCAGACAGTAGTACCAAATGGAATGTTCTTGGATGTCAGGATGGGAGCACTAGTGGGGTGACAGGGTCGGTCCTGTGGCCAATACTTTTTAACGTGTTTATTAGTAAGCCAGACAGTGGCGTGGTAGGCTGAGATGCAAGTTGCCAGACCACCTGCCACACTGGCAACCCAGGTTCGGGAATGGACCAGGGATGCCTGGGGTTGGTGGGGGGAAGGGGAGTACTGAGTATCCACAGATAGCTTTCCTTCATTGGGGTGGGGGAACTCTGTGCACTGCTGACCATCTGCCAGCTAGCTGGAGTTAGGTGGCCCAACATACAGATGCCTACCTGAGGGCCAGGTGCAGGCATTCGCGTATGTGTACATGTAACATTTATATGGTGCACACCAACAGCTTTGCCTGTGCATTGATCTTGGGGAAGGGGAGAAAACTGAAGTGAAAATGCCCGTGGACATTAGGATGACTCCAGCCGCCCGCATGCCCAGCACCTGATGACTCGGGAGGTAAAGGAAACTCCCACTGATCCCACCAAGTTCTGTTTGCTGGTTCCTCTCTCCTCCCTGAGTTAAGTCCAAAGAGAGAGGAACAGCAAGCATCTGATCGGAGCCTATTAAAGCTGTAACATGCACTGCAGGCTATAGAATCTCCCACTTCTGCAGCCCTCCTTTGATATCAGCTGAAGAGGATTCTAGGTTTTGTGGTTACAGAAAATGTCAGCTTGCCAGTAAGCAAAATTAGTCTGATACAATCTACTGTACTGCAGTAAACAGTAAATAAATAAATAATGTTTATGCACACAAAGTACAAACTGAGACCACCCCCCACACTCGTATGTTGGACTCGTAGTGCTGACTGTTTCCCTTTAAGATATACAGTGTAAATATTTAGTTTTGTTCTTTCCACTGAACTTCTTACTCAACATAAGCAGATGAATATTCCTCTGGGTTTACAAATAGATGCAAATGAAGGCCAGCCCACCAGCACAGCAGTTGGATTTCCGCTTGCGATGCTGGTGACCCAAGTTTGGGAGTGGATCCGGGTGCCAGAGGCCCGGCTAAGAGGAGGAAGTCTGAGCATCCACTGGACCGTTTGGCTCCTCCAGGAGGTACCCAGGCCCGGGGTAGACGCCAGAGGTGTCATGGCCCTGATGCCTGCGTACGCCATGGCATCATGTGGCACACCGCACTTGGGGGTATATAGCTAAAATACACCTTTTCCAGAGCAACAGTGATGCAAGGACCCAATAGTGGGCCTTCCCCCTGCCCGCCAAATGCCGCCAGTAGCGGGGTCCCAATGAAGACTTGAATCATTTGGCAAGGGGTAAGGGAATGCCACCTCATCACAACCTCACCTGAGAGGCAAGCCAGCACTCCATGGGAAGACTGTGAGGGCAGGTAGTAGGGGGCAGAGGAAAAAATTACTCACCTTAGTAATGTTGTTTCTTCTAATGGAGTCTTGCTGTATTCTGACAATAGCAGTGAGTCCAAACCTTCGAACTGCCCGGAGATGAAAGAGTTAACTTTCCATACCAGGCATGGGCAGCTGAGTTCGAGCTCAGTTGAGACTCTGTCTGTTGCTGTTTGAACTCAAACCGTCAGATCTTTGAGCTAAACTCACTGAGGTCCTGTGTGGAAGCTGTAAACCTACACTAGCCAACTGGCTACTAACATAATAACACATATTTGGTCCCAAAACAAAGACTCAAGTCAGGAGACCCAAAAATGAAATAACACAACACCCACTCACCCAAAGACAGGGTGATAACAAAAAAAAAGGTGGGGCACCTCCTGAGTTCCAACACTGCCACTGCCCACCCTCTTCCCAAAAAACAAAGGTTCTGAGAGGGGAAGGGGGGGAGGTCAGAATACAGCAAGACTCCATTAGAAGAAACAACATTACTAAGACGAGTAATTTTTTCTTCAAACAACATGAAATCTTGCTGTATTCTGACAATAGCAGACTATCAAGCAGTACCTCCATGGAGGAGGGACAGAACCTACTTAGGAAATAGGCTCTGAAGCACAGTTGTGCCAAACCGAGCATCACTCCTAGCCTGGATGTCCAGGGAGTAATGCCTGGTAAAAGTGTGAACTGTTTTCTAGGTAGCTGCTTGACATATCTCTAGAATAGGGATACCCCTGGCAGCAACCAGTGAAGCAGCAGTATCTCTAGAAGAGTGAGCCCTCAAGCCTGAGGGTGAAACCTTACCTAATTTTTCATAGCAAAATTGTATGCAAGAGACAATCCACCTGGCAATGGATCTTTTAGTGGCAGGTTTTCCTTTGCCTACCTCACCATAAGTGAGGAACAGTTGGAGGGAGTCAAACCTATGACCCTTGGTGCATTCTATATAGTAGCTAGGGGCTCTTTTCACATCTAGGCTGTGCAGTCTCCTCTCACCAGAGGAGGAGGAGTGGTCAGTGAAGTACACAGGAAGAGACATAGATTGGTTAAGGTGGAGTCTGAAACCACCTTGGCAAAACTTCCTGTTAGTCCTTAGGACCAACTTATCCCTATGGAAGGAAATAAAGAAATAAAGTCAGGCTTCACTGACAGGGCTTGCAGCTCACTTATGCACCTGGTAGAAGTGATGGCCACCAGAAACACATTTTTCCAAGTCAAGTACTTAAGCTCTGCTGAGGACAAGGGCTCAAAAGGGGGTTGCATAAGCTGTGCAATGCAAACGTTAAGATCCCAAGCAGTGGAAGGATCCCTGAATGGAGGATTGGTATGAAGCAATCCCTTGAAAAACTTGGAGAAAACAGGGTGAACTGACAGAGAAGAGGGCTTACCTGCTGAAATGAAAGCAGAAACAGCTGCCAGGTGCACCCTTAGTGTAGCTGGTCTGAGACCCAAGCTATTGAGATGAACCATGTAGTCAAGTACTGTGGGCAGATCAGCAGACTCTGGGGAAATATGTTTCCCAGAGCACCATATGTAAAATCTTTTCCACTTGGAATTATAAGTGGTTCTGGTGGAAGGCTTTCTAGAAGCCTTCAAAATATCCATAACACCTTGGGAGAGGTGTAAATCAGCACTCTAACTCTTCAAGAGCCAGGCCTTGAGATTGAGAGATTTGAGATTCGAGTACCAAACCCTCCCCTGAGCACAAGTTAACAGGTTGCAATTCCTGGAAAGAGCCAGGGGAAGATGGACTGATAAGGACAATAGGAGAAGATACCAGGGCTGTCTGGCCCAGTCTGAAGTAGTCAGGATCACTTTGCAGGGTTGAGACCTGATTTTGACTAGCACTTTGAACAAGAGAGGGAAGGAGGGGAAGCATACAGGAACTTCCCTTTTCATTTGAGGACGAAGGCATCTAGGGGGACTGAGCCCAACACTGGGGGTCTGCAGCAAAAAAGGGGAAGTTGGTGATTGTCTGGGGCTGCAAAAAGATCTATCTGTGGGGTGCCCCATCTGGAGAATATCACCTCTAAAACCAAGGGATCCCGTGACCATTCGTGATGCCCTGAGATATCCTGCTGGGAGCATCTGCCAGGACATTGCCCTTGCCTGGGAGGTGTACTGCTGAGAGGGAGGTGTTCAGAGAATAAGCCAGGGACCACAACTTCATTACTTCTGTGCACAAGGCCATAGACCAAGTGCCTCCTTGTTTGTTGATGTACCACATTGTGGGTGGTATTGTCTGTTCTGATCTGAATAACTTTGTTCTGAACAGACTTGAAAAACTTGAAGTACTAGAAATACTGCTCTGAGCTACAACAAATTGATGTGGAGCAGAGATTTCTGAGGGGACCACAACCCCTGGGTGGTCAGGTCGCCCAAGTGAGCCCCCCACCCCAAGAGGGAGAAATCTGTAGTAAGGATTAAAGAGTGAGACTGAGTGACAAAGGGAACTCCTTGTCTCAGATTGTTCAGATCCTGCCACCAGTGCAAGGCCTGGATCAGGGTTCGAGTCATTGGGATCAGTTTGGTCAGAGGGTCCTTTTTCTGAGACCAGAAGGCTCTCAAATGGAACTGAATGTCCCTCATCTGAAATCTTGCTCCCTGCACAACTGCTGTAGAAGCAGCCATGTGCCCCAGGAGCTGCATAAAATGCCTTGCTGGTCGAGAGACCTGTAGGGTGAAAGAGGAGGCCAGGATGATAAGGGTCCTTGCCCTGTCCAAGGCTGTGGCCTTTTCTGTATCTAGCTCTGCACCTATGAAGGTGAGGAGCTGAACAGGCTCTAGAAATGACTGTGACAGATTCAGAAGGAAACCTAGAAGTGAGCAGTTGCTGAGTTGTCTGTAAGTGTAACTTGACCTGGTATAGGACTAGCCTACTATGAGCCAGTCATCTAGGTATGGGAAGATGGCAATCCTTTGCCTTCTCAGAGAAGCAACTACTACTGCCAGGCATTTTGTAAACACCCTTGGAGCAGAGGTTAGTACGATGGGCATTGCTCTGAACTGGTAATGGCCTAAGGGCAGCTTGAACCTGAGGTACTTTGATGGGAGCTTCTGATAAGAATATGGAAGTAGGCATCCTTGAGGTCCAGGGACACTAGCCAGTCCCTGGCCTTAGAGAGGGTAGAATTATTCCCAGAGTCACCATTTGAATTTTGGCTTTAAAAGGTGTTTGTTTAAATATCTGAGATCCAGGATGGGCCACCATTCCCTGTCTTTTGGGGGTAAGAGTACCTGAGTACAATTCTTTGCCCTGGTGTAGTGGTGGAACCCGTTCCACAGCTCTGAGAGCCAGAAGGGAAGAGACCTCTGCCTCTAAGGCAAGTGCCTCTGAGGGATTTGCAGGTGGAAAAGATCGGGTTCTCAGCTTTGGAAATTTTTTGAAGCTGAGAACCAGTCCCTAGCTTACTACTTCCAGGACCCACTTGTTTGATGTTAGAGACTTCCAGTCCTGGACAAAGTAAGCCAGCCTGCCCCATACAGGTGGTGGAGAATCGGCCCTGGCAACCCCATCAGGGTGCCTGCTTGGCAGGGGGTTTTGGCTGAGGGGTGAAAGCAGGTCTGCTTGTACCCCTTCTGCCTCTAACTCTAACGAACACCCTCTGAGCATAGGCAGAAGAGGAGGCCTGGGCTTGGTAGAAAGGCCTGCCCCTGGGATGCTGCCTTTGAGGAGTGGCCTGCCTTTCCTTGGCCTGGGCACTCCTGTAGGTGATCCTATATTCGTCCATTTTCTTCATGTAATTCTCTGTTTGCTCCCCAAACAGGAAATTACCCACAACAGGAAAATCCATGGCCTTAGTATGGGTATCCTGTGACAGGCTAGTACATCTGAGCCAAGCCATTCTGCGAAGTACCACAGATGTAGTCATGACTCTAGACGACACATCATTGGAGTCTACTGCAGCATGAAATTGCACCTTGGATGCCTCAATACCATCAGCAGCCACCTGCTCCAGCTCCTTGGCAAGCTGGCCAGGGACCTGTTTTGCTAAAGCCATGATGGTGTCCCATCTAGATTTCTGATACCTTGCAGTAGAAGCCACATAATTGGCCTGTTTGAGTCCCAAGGATGCTGCCATGTATTGTTTCTTTGCCATGGCATCAATCCTCCTGGAGTCCTTGTCTGGGGGGTGTGAAGCCAAGGGAATATTTGCCTTATTATCACAGGCTGGAGCCTGCACTACCCCAACATGGCTGCATTGTTGTGTAAGGAACTCCATATCAGAGCCTGACAATGTATACCTCTTATCCATTCTTTTATCCACAGGAGGTATGGTGTTAGAAGTCTTTAGAATCTTAAATGTCTGTTTCCCAAAATATTTGTGTAAGGGAATAGACAGCCTCCTAGACTCTGGGATATCCATCAGTTCCACATAGTCAGGCTCCTCCTGGTCATCCACAGCTTCTTCCATAGAAAGCTGGAGTGTTTCAGGCACTTTTTTATAAAACATGAAATGGGAGGGGACTCAAAAAGCCTAGGAGGAGACACTCCTGAAGGTCTGTCAGGGGAGATGTCCGGGTCAATGGGCACATCCAGGCTTGTCAAAACCACATTCATTTTTCTCATCCTCCTCTTCCTCCTCCTCTGGTTCATAAAATTCCTCTAAATCATACTCTTGAACCGGTGGAACCGGCCGAACTGAGCACCTCCCTGATGGTGCCAGTTCGGTTGGAACCGGGGAAAGCGACTGCACAATTTTTATTGCTTTGGCTATTTCTTCAGCAGTTGGAGAAGAAGGTTTTGGATCCACACCAGCTGATTTTTCCTTTCTTGTTCTCTTAACTGGAACTGACTCCTCAGAATTGGATCTCCTTTTGCCCGAAGAAGTCTCACCCTGGTCAGAGGGGACTCCTTCTGGTTCGGTTTGAACCAAACCGGGCTGGCCATCCGGTTCAGTGGCCTTTTTGGCCTCCCTTTCCCTGAGCTTACCAACTCGTTTTTCTAGGGTAGCTGCAGGAAAACTTTTACAAATCTGGCAGTCTGCACTGAGGTGGTTAAATCCCAGACAATAAACACAGGTGGTGTGGGGATCAGTCTTGGCAAAGACTTCCCCACACACACTGCAATGTTGAAACCCAGTGGGCCCGGTTTTTCTTTTGGGTTTCTCAGACATCGTGCCAGTCCTAACCAAACTTACCCTTTTAATGGCAATCCGCCAGGCAAGACCCTCTTATCGGTTCCTGACCGTATCATGGGTTGTGGAAAAAAACATAAAAAAATCAATTTTTTAGAACTGATAAGAACCGGTAACCACACTCTAGAAATTCAAATAAAGTTTTTAGCAACTTGATCGGTTCAAACCGAATTGATAACCGTTTACAAGTTCCACACAGAATAGAAACAATATAAACCTATCTAGTACTCACGAATACCACAGACAGAGACTGAACCGACAGGTTGCAGTTTAAATTCGGTCGAAAACCAAGAAAAACGGTACTTTAACCGACAAATTGAACTGAGCAGAAGGAGAAATCTCCGGAGCGACTGTTCAGTGAGGCGGAGTAAAGATCTGACGGTTTGAGTTCAAACAGCAACAGACAGAGTCTCAACCAAGCTTGAGCTCAGTGTTCCATGCCTGGTATGGAAAGTTAACTCTTTCATCTCTGGGGCAGTTCGAAGGTTGGGACTCACTGCTATTGTCAGAATACAGCAAGACTTCATGTTGTTTGAAGAGTCGAGTACAGAACTGGCGAGACGGGGAAAAGAAAAAACTACTCACCATAGTAATGTTGCTTCTCCTAATGGAGTCTTGCTATAGTCAGACATAATGCAGTTAGCCCCAGCACTTGAACTGCCCCGGAGAGGAAAAAGTTAACTCTATGCAGAAGCATAGAACATTGAGCTTGAGCTCGGTTTTCAAACCTCTGTCTGTGGTACTTCCCAATGTAACCGTCAGATTCTTATGAGCAAACTAACTAATATACTATAGTATGGAAATTGTTCAAACATATAGCCAAAGGGCAAAAGATTCTTTTGGGGCCCAAAGCACTCAAGTCGAGAACCCAAGAAGGAAAGGTAGTGACAATATTTAAGTATAAAACACCAGAAAAAACTAACAACATCTACCCCAACCAATAGGGAGGGTACAAGGTACACCCCCGAGGTGCAACACTGTACCTGCCAGCCCACTTCCCAAAAACCAGGTTCTGAGAGGGGAGGCGGGGGCGGCGGAAGGAAGGTCTGAATACAGCAAGACTCCATTAGACCGAAACAACATTACTATGGTAATTTTTTTCTTCAAACAACATGAAGTCTTGCTGTATTCAGACATAATGCAGACTACCAAGCAGTTCCCTGTGGAGGACGGAATGCAGAACCTACTTTGGGAAGAGGTTCTGCAGTACTGCTGTGCCAAACCTAGCATCACTCCCAGCCTGGATGTCTAGTGAGTAATGCTTGGTGAAAGTATGTAATGTTTTCTAGGTGGTTGCTTTACAGATCTCTAACAAAAGTATATCTCTGGCCACAGCTAGAGAAGCAGCTGTACCCCTAGTCGAGTGAGCCCTCAGGCCTGAAGGGGGCATTCTACCCAACTTGTCATAACAGAATTGTATACAAGAAACAATCCACCTGGCAATAGTTCTTTAGCGGCAAGCTTACCTTTCCTCACTTCACCATAAGTGAGAAACAATTGAAGATGGTCATTTCCATTTGCCTTAGTATGCTCAATGTAGTAGCTAAGGGCCTTCTTAACATCCAGATTGTAACCTTCTTTCACCTGAAGAAGAATGGTCAGTGAAACACAGGGGAGATATAGACTGGTTCAGATGAAAATCCGATACCACTTTGGGCAAGAACCTCCTACTGATTCTTAGGACCACTTTGTCCCTATGGAGGAGATGAAGTCAGGTTCAAGTGACAGAGCCTGTAACTCACTAATCCGCCTGGCAGAAGTAATAGCTACCAGGAACACAGTTTCAGGTCAAGCACTTCAATTCGGCTGAAGCCAGAGGTTCAAAGGGTGGCTGCATTAGCTCAGCTATGCAGACATTAAGATCCCAGGCGGAGTGGGCTCCTAAAGGGAGGTTAATATGAACTAGACCTTTGAAAATTTTTCTGAAAACAGGATGAGATGCCAGGGAAGAGCCCTTTCCTACTGAGATGAATGCAGAGACAGCTGCTAGATGAATCTTCAGAGTGGCAGGCCTAAGGCCTAGACCATTCAGATGAACTAGATAGTCTAAGGTTGTGGAAATGTCTGCAGAATCAGGCAGGATGCCTTTCTGAGAGCCCCAAATACTGAACCTTTTCCATTTGGAGTTGTAAGTTTTTCTAGTGGAAGCTTTCCTGGAGACCTTCAGAATATCCAGAACCCCCTGGGAGAAATGTAGTGCTGCATATTCTAATTCTTCAAGAGCCAGGTCTTGAGGTTGAGAGACTGGAGATTGGGGTACCAGATCCACCCCTGGGAGGAGGACAGGAGATTGTATGTCCTGGGTGGAGACAGGGGATGTGACACTGACAAGGACAGCAGTAGAGGATATCATGGCTGTCTGGCCCAATCTGGAGTCACCAGTATTACTGAGTAGGGTTGAGTCCTGATCTTGATCAGAACTCTGAACAGCAGAAGGAAAGGAGGGAAGGCATAGAGAAACCTGCCCTTCCAGTTCAAAATGAGAGCATCCAGGGGAACCGTCCCCAGGACTGGAAGTCTGCAACAAAACAGAGGAAGTTGATGATTGTCCGGTGCTGCAAAGAGATCTATCTCTGGAGTGTCCCACCTGGAGAAGATGACCTTCAGGATGTGAGGATCCAGGGACCATTCGTGATGTCCCTGTGAAATTCTGCTCAGAGCATCTGCTAGTATGTTGTCTTTCCCTGGTAGGTGAACTGTTAGCAGAGAAGTCTGAAGAGAATAGGCCAGAGACCACAGCTTCATGGCTTCTGTGCACAAGGCCGAAGATTGAGTGCTTTCCTGCTTGTTGATGTACCACATTGTGGTGGTGTTGTCTGTTCTGACTTGGACCACCTTGCCCTTGACTGAATCTGAGAAGCTCTGCAGGGCTAGGAAAATTGCCCTGAGTTCCAGGAGAGATTGATATGAAGGAGAGATTCCTGTGGAGACCAGGACCCTTGAGCTGTCAGGGCTCATAGATGGCCTCCTACCTGGAGAGAGAAGCATCCATAGTTAGAACTACTGATGGGACTTGTGGGAGAAATGGAACCCCTTGTCTGAGGTTGTCCTGGTCCAGCCACCACTGGAGAGCTTGGACCAGAGTCTGAGTCACTGGAATCAGTTTGATAAGTGAATCCTTCTTTTGAGACCAAAAAGACCTTAGATTAAACTGAATGTCCCTCATCTGGAACCTTGCTCCCTGCATCACTGCCGTGGAAGCTGCCATGTGGCCCAGAAGCTGGAGGAACTGTCTTGCTGGGCGGGAGACCTGAGGTTGAAAGGAGGAAGCGAGATCCACTAGGGCCTTCACCCTTGCCAGGGGAAGGAAAGCTTTTGCTTGCACAGTGTCCAACTCTATGCCTATAAAGGTGAGAAGTTGAACTGGTTCGAGGACAGACTTTGGAAGACTGAGAAGAAACCCGAGGGAACTGAGGAGGTCCTGGGTAGTTTGAAGAGCTGACTTGACCTGTAAAGATGACTGACCCACTAAGAGTCAGTCATCCAGATAAGGGACGATGGTGATACCCTGTCTTCTGAGGTAAGCCACCACTACTGCAAGGCACTTTGTGAACACCCTAGGAGCTGAAGTTAGGCCGAATGGCATGGCTCTCAATTGGTAATGGCCTGAAGGCAACTTGAACCTGAGGTATTTTCTGTGGGAGCACCTGATAGGAATGTGGAAGTAGGCATCCTTGAGGTCCAGAGGTGCTAGCCAATCCCCTGGCCTTAAGAGAGGAAAGATTATTCCCAGAATTACCATTTTGAATTTTGGCTTTATAATGTGTTTGTTCAGATACCTTAAGTCTAGGATGGTCGCCACTCCCCTGTTTTCTTTGGGGGTGAAAGTACCGGAGTACAGTCCTTTCTCCTTGTGCTGAGCAGGAACCCTCTCTACAGCTCTGTGAGTTAGAAAGAGAAACCTCTGCCTCTAGGGCAATGGTTTCTGAGGCTGATGCAGGTGGAAAACACTTGGCCCTCTTTTTAGAAACTTTTGAAGCTGTGGGCCAGTCCCTGACTTACTACCTTCAGGACCCACCTGTCTGAAGTCACAGACTTCCAGGCCTG
Organism: Neoceratodus forsteri; assembly: GCA_016271365.2. Lineage (NCBI taxonomy): Eukaryota > Metazoa > Chordata > Ceratodontiformes > Ceratodontidae > Neoceratodus > Neoceratodus forsteri. The sequence continues at coordinate 60,457,914 of CM028129.1, forward strand.
AAGTAGTAAGCTAGCCTGCTCCTACTGGAAATGGGGAGTCGACCCGGATGACACATCAGTGTGTCTGCTTGGCAGGAGATTTAGACTGAGAGGAGGAGGAACCACCCTGCTCATCCCCTCCTACCCTTCCTCTGAAGAACCCCCTCTGTGGGAAGGAGAGGAGGCCTGTGCTTGATAAAAGGCCTTTGAAGGGCCTGCCCCACCCCAGACTGCTGCTTGTGTGGGAAGCTTGCCTTATTGCCTGTGCACTCCTGTATGTGGTCCTGTATAAATCCTTTTTCTTCATGTAAGCCTCTGTCTGTTCCCCAAACAGAGAGTTACCCACTACAGGAAAATCCATAGCCTTAGTCTCAGTATCCTGTGAAAGGCTAGTACATCTGAGCCAAGCATGTCTTCTGAGAGACACAGGTGTAGCCTTGACTCCAGATACCACATCATTGGAGTCCACAGCAGCATGAAATTGCATTTTGGATGCCTCAGTTCCATCAGCAGCCACCTCCTCCAGCTCCTTGGCTGGCTGGGGAGGCCTGTTTAGCCAGTTCAGAACCGTATCCCATCTGGATTTCTGGTACCTGGCTGTGTGAGGCATGTAAGTAGCCTTTCTGAGTCAAAGAGGATGCCAAATACTGTTTTTGGCCATGGCATCCACTTTCCTGGAGTCCTTATCCGGGGTTGTAAAGCCAAAGGAATGTTAGCCCTAGTCACAGGCTGCAGCCTGCACTACCCCAGCATGGCTGCAATGACAATAAAGGAACTCCACAGCTGAACCTGATAACAAATATCTCCTGCCCATTCTTTATCCACGGGGTAATGAATTAGGAGTTTGTAAAATTTTGTTTGTCTGTTTCCCCAAGGATTATGATGAGGGATAGACAGCCTTTTGGACTCTGGGATGGCCATCATTTCCACAAAATCAGGCTCTTCGTCCTCCTCTGTGGCTTCAACCAAGGAAAGCTGCAGGGTTTTTGCCACCTTTTGTAGAACAAAATTGTGAAGGTGACTCAGAGAGCCTGGGAGGAGGAGACACCTGAGGGCCTGTCTGGGGAGATGTCTGGTTAAATGGGCACATCCAAACCCCCCTCATCATCATCGCCATCATCACCGGGATAGTCTTCGTCTCCCTCCCACTCCTCATAATAAGCATCTGGATCATAATCTGGAGGAGACAGATCCGACCGAACCGACCGCCTAACCGCGAGTACCGGTCCGCTGGAACCGGTCTAAGTGATTGAACAATGCTAATTGCTTTGGTTATTTCGTCCATGGTTGGAGAGTGTGACACAGGATCCGAACTGGCAGACTTACACTTCTTTTTGATGAAACTGACCCTTCGGGGTCGGCTCTCTTTTTTTCCAAGGAGGTATCGCTTAGGTCAGTAGGCACCTCCTCAGGTTCGGCCACAACTGAACTGTGCTCGCAATCCAGATCTACGGACTTCTCAGTCTTCCTTTCCTTCAGCCTACTCAGTCTTTTGTCTAGAGTGGATTTAGAAAAGTTTTTATAGATTTAGCAGTCTGACTTGAGGTGGTCAAACCCCAGACAATAAACACAGATGAGGTGAGGGTCCAGCCTTAGCAAGGCCTCCCCACCTCAGTGCAATTGCTGAAACCCAGTGGGACGGGTTTTCTTCTTGGGTTTCTCAGACATGGCCAACCTAAGAAATTACCCTATTGTAGCTTAAGCCAGGTAATACAATAACCGGTCAGTTACAAACCGTATGACGACTTTTAAAAGAACCAGCAAAGGTCCGGTTCTTTGAAACCGATTGGTACCGAACGCCACTCTAATCACAGAAACAAAATTAAACAGAATAATATGCGTCGGTTCAACCGACTGACCGAAAGAAACCGAGGAAAAGAACAATTTCCAACTTTTTCACAAAATAAAACACAGTCACTACCTATCTAACACACTACCTATACTGTAGACAGAAGCTGGAACTGAAATAACAAAATATACGGTTTAAACCAAATGCTTTTACTTTTACTGAACTGAGCAGAGGAAATCTCCGGAGCGACTTCACTGTTAGGTGGAGTAAAGAATCTGACGGTTACACTGGGAAGTTCCACAGACAGAGGTTTGAAAACCGAGCTTGAGCTCAACGTTCTATGCTTCTGCGTAGAGTTAACTCTTTCCTCTCCGGGGCAGTTCAAGTGCTGGGACTAACTGCATTATGTCTGAATACAGCAAGACTTCATGTTGTTTGGAACAGAAAATAATTAAAAAAAAAGACGCAGATGTAAATAACATGTTAAACAACCCTGCTGCGGTACTTCAGTGGGTGATGCTGCGAGTTCTCACACTGGTGACCTCTGTTCAAAAGTGAGCCTGGGTAGCATGTTGGCACCCTGGGAGCTGGGAGGAATGACGGTAAGGCAGCGCCTCAGCCAGGAGGAATGGCATTGAGTTCTGCCATACTAGCAACCCCGTGGTGGGTCAGGGATCTTGCCTTGCCCATGGTGAATGTGATAGTGCTGCCATCTGGCAGGACACTGTAAGGCATTAGGGAGGTGGGCTGGGTCAGGAAGAAAATGTGAAACAAGGCACCTGATGACATGATGGCTCCTGCCTGTCACAGGCCCTACACCACCAGCTGGGCACTGACTTCCAACTCAGGATGGGATCTGCTGGGGATGGGGGACAGATCTCCCTCCTGGCCTATACCAAAGGGGCACTCCATTGGGGGTCAATGGAGGACAGGTAAATCCCAGAGATGGTGGGTGATGGGGTACAGGTGGGCAGGATGCTGAAGGGGCTAGAGACAGGAAGCATAAACATATAATAAAAAAAAAACTTTCCCTTTTACCGTAATGGTAAATATTAGTAATAATTCTGCTTTCTCTACCTTACTTGCTTTCTTGCTTATTATATTTTAAAGAGACATAACACGTACGTCTGTATTCATTGTGTGATGGGCGTTTGATATGTTTGCTACTTTGTTATTTTAGGTATATTATAACAACATCTGCAATGCACTGTATGTTATTAAAAGTATCTCTTCCTTTGTTATATGCTATACCCACTTAATTGGGACTTATTATATGCTTTGTAAATATACAGTAATAAATTATTGTATTACATTATGACTGTTGTATGCTGCATTTTAATCCTGTTTTCGTTTCTCTTTTGTGAACGCACTAACGTAATGCATGAGTTTATGATTCCTTGTCTTTTTGTATATATTATAAATACTAATAAAGAAATGTATTAAAAAGAAAGGAGCCACTGCTGGCTTACAAGTAAACAGCACGTTGGCAACACATTGCGTTGGCGTGATGGTAGGATTATGTCCAGCTGAACTGTGACCTGGAGAAAGAGAGAGAGTGTGAGAGAGTGTCAAGCTCTGGTCACCAAAGTACAACTACAATAGAAGAATGTTTCTGTGCCTTTTTTTGTGTGTGTTATTGTTTGGTAACCGGGTAAAGCCCACTAGGCACAAGTGGTTGTTTTCAGGGTCAGCACAGGAGCACTGGGGAGACTTGCTCAGAGTCACACAGTATGCAAGTGGAGGTTTTCAGAAAACAGTTCCCCAAACCTTTCACTTGGGCAAATGTCACGGAGCCACATGGAGCTAGATGTACTGATACGTCAAACTGTGGGATGGTAACATGCAAAAGTGTCCATCTATTGCAAGTTACAAAAAATGTGGAATGTTGAACAGTGGCAAACGGACATGCTGCAACATGAGAATACCTCTTGCCTGTGTAAGATGTTATCAGGCACTGCACATTCCATCATCCCTTTCTACCTATACAAGAAATACAGACACTATGGTAGCACGGGGCAGCGAGAGCTCTGGAAGGGCAAAGTGCCATATGTACTAATTTCCTTTTTTATTTTATCTGGTTGGGAGATGAGCAATAATGCTCATTATCAAAAACATACAACCATAAATTCACACACAAACAGAAACATTATACAAAACAAGTATGGACTGGTCTGTTAGTAAACATGTTAAAAATATTAGCAATTGTAGTACCATGAAGCTAAGGGAACTGTAAAGGACCGGGGTCTCTTTCTCCGACATGGAACATTTCCCTTTTTTTTTATTTTCCCTTTCTCCTCTCCTGGTTCCCCTCCATTCCACCACCCCCTTTCTGCAGTCCCGCCAACCCTTCCCTATCTCTTTGTTTAATTTCATGCTGTTCAGCGCTGGGAAGGGAGGTCGTCGTGGGCAGGAGACCCTCCCCGCAGGGCTGGTGCTGCCCAATTCTCCTGGCTGGATCCTAGGACCTCTCCTGCCCTACAAAAGGGAATTGCTAGAGGGGGGCAGTCAGTGGCGGAGGGTGGAGGATGCAAGAAGCACGGCAGGGAGACATACTTGAATGTGGGTTTGTGGCTTCTGTGGCATTTCTCCCCTCCTGAATCAGGCCAGCTGCAGCAAGCTCCAAGAAGTCGAGTGGAGCAGCCACTCTCCAATGTGGTCCCACGTATAGATCCATATGGCTATGACATTGGGAACAGGTTTGGTAGGATGGACCCCAGAGCACGGTAGCAAAAATAGGTCCAGGCAGAAAATGTGCCCTGACCTTTAGGTTCCACTTCAGCAGCTGCAGCACTGTATGAGAGAAGCCAGGAGCATGGCTCCTGGCTGGTTTTCTGCCCTCCCCAGCAGGGTATCTCACCCAGGCCATGGTGGTGATTGGGCGAGTGCCAGTTCTTTCTTCACTTACGCTACAGGTGCGGGGCAGGGGAAGGGGAAGGGAAGAAGAGGAAATATTAAAGGGCTAACACCCAAAAATGAAGGGAAGAGGCATAGTGGGCTCCCAGGGAGGGTGGACAGCCCTAAAGGAGGGGGTGACCTGGACCATGGGCCAAATGCTCAGAGAACAAGAGGGGGAAGGCCAAAAGAGTTACCATAGGCCACTAAGTTATTTTCTTTATTTTGTTATATTTAAAAGTAACCTCAAAGGAGGCAGGCTGAGCCAACAGTAGCTTGCCCACAGGTTAAAAAAAAAAGATGAGAGACGCACTGCAATCTAAAAGCCCCACAAGGAAGGAGACAGGGCAGTACAGAGTGGTGTCTGACACTCCCTTGGTCTCCTTTGGCACTATTCTGCACCTTGGGTGGTCCTAGGGCAGTTCCAGTCCATGTCAGGACCAAAGGTCCTTAGTTACTATTTATGACGGAGGCGGGACCCAGCTGGGGAGTCCTCCTGACCCAGTGATAGGCTTGATAATAATGAAGGGTTTGGCCTGGCAAAAGCTGCCTAAGCAGAAGGAATCCTTAAAGGTACATCACCCTCTGGGGAGGGGAAGGGGAGTGGCCTAATGGCCCTGGGTTGGCCACGGTGCTCTGTAAAGGTTGTTCAAGCACCACCCAACTGAACCATGCTGTGGCCTGCCTAGCACCCCTAGAGATTGTATTTCCTGCAAAACTGAACTGTCTGTTTAAAAATCTGACTGTTATCCTGCTACTTAACAGTGTTATCGAATTGCGCCCTGGTGTACCTGACATTCAGCTTTGCCTTTGTTGCCTGGACCAGCTTCACCAGAGCCTAACACTGACCCAGGGAGGTCCCCAGCCCATCCGCCATCTGCAGCAGAACCACCTCCAGTGATGTCAGCCTGCTCCAAAGTTCCACCACAAGTATTCCTGCATCAGTCCTGTGACGGCAAATGGTAGAGAGCTGCTAGTGAGGTATCCAGTACTGAGTCAGCTTAGAAGCTGCCCTGGCTCAAGGTGTGGTGACCCCAGTTAATGTTGTGCATGCCCTTTCCTATTTTGTCACGGGGCCGAAGTGTGTGCACACACATGCCTATGTTGCTCCGCTGAGACCATCAGGAGTCACATCGCCAGCAGTCTTCTTCTTTTGGGAGGTGTCCTGGGTGCTGGGGACCTAACAGGGCTGGCAGTATAGCCTAGAGGTTAGAGTAATGAGCTATGAATGAGCTTGGTAAATCCAGCAGACCAGACCTGGGTTTGATTCTCACAGCCTCCATCTGCAAACTGTGTGACTCTGAGCAAGTTACTTAACTACCCAGTGCTCCCAGGTCACCCTGAAAACAGGCTTGTGCCTAGTGGACCTACCCAGCTACCAAAGACTAAAATAAAAACTAAAATAAGACAGTGGTCATTGCTGCAGATCGTCTAGAGAACTTCTTGCCCACCAGAAGTCTTCAGCTTCCTGCATGGAGCCGCAGAGGATCATCAGGTTCTTCACTGACCAGCTAACAGTGTTCCTCATTGTGTTCTGTTTTGTTGGGGGATGCACCATTATGGCCTGTTTGCAAAAGTGCTTTGTGGAGTCAATGCCCACCTGCTGATTGGCTGACTCATTGGAAAGCCCAAGCTTGGTTTGTCCGCCACTTGTCATTTTGGCCAACTGCATGCAGGACTTGGACAAAAAGGGGTTAACCCCCTGTTATAGGTTTGACCAATTGCTGGTCCCAATCCACTGTTTTGCTGTTCATTATCCTGTACTGTTGTGAAAACAGTTATCTTGTTTTATTGTCCTTTGCAAATAAACTGTTTTGCACCTTGGTGAGCTAAAAGCTTCCTGCCTCTCTTCCAGAATCATCTGGCCTGTCCTAAAATTATTTGTTAACCTTTGGCCTGCTACAAATGGAAATTAAGTACCTACCATAATTCTTGATCTTCTTGGACGAAGTCTCCACCACTCCAGTCACACTAATGGGAGTTCACCATAGGTGCTAGGACCCAGCAGGAGCAAACTTTTGAGAGGGCCGGCGCCTGAGATGGAGCCATGAGGAAGCAGCACCAGAGCCTCAGCATCGACCCTCCAACTGCCTCAGTACCTTTTACCCGAGGTGCAGCATAACTAACCTAGAAGGACTAACCTAAAAGTCGGACATAAGATAGTCTGAATGACCTGTGTAAGAAGGGTCAACAATGAAATCTTCACAGCTCAGCCTTGAGGAAGTGAAGAGAGCTCGGGGGATGGTGGGTGGGTTTGTGAATGAGTGGTGGAGTCTTCGTCCAAGAAGATCAAGAATTACGGTAGGTACATCATTTCCATATCTTCCTGGACATAAAGTCTCCACCACTCATTCACACTGATGGGCGAGTACCAAGCTAATAATCCCCCAAGACAGGCGGCAGGAGATAAAGAGCTCACATACTTAGGACAGGAGTCCATTAAGCATGGTCCTGCCAAACGACAGATGTCGTCTGGAATGGACATCCAAGGTGTGGTGCTTAACGAAGGTATGCACTGAGCTCCAAGTAGCCACATTGCAGAAATCTGCGATGGGCATGTTGCAGATTTCCACCAGAGATGCTGCGACTGCTCTTGTGGAGTGAGCATACACTCTGCCTTCCAGCTTGACCTGTGCTATAGAATAGCAGTGGCAAAGGCATGCCACCAGCCACGCTGAAATGCATCTACTAGTGACAAGCTGAATTAGCCGGGTCTCGCTGAAGGAAACAAACAGTTGTTGAGCCTTGTGAATTTCTTTTTTTCTATCTAGATAGAATCACAGTGCTCTCTTAACATCCAGTGAATGAAGGGTACACTCCCCTTCATTCTGGAAGCTCGCAAAGTATGTACGAAGGACTAAAGGTTGGTTTAGATGGAATTCTGAGACAACCTTAGGGAGAAACTTAGGATGAGTCCTGAGAACTACTTTGTCCTTGTGAAATACAGTGTACGGGAGATCTGTGACCAGTGCATGTATTTCAGAAACTCTACAGGCTGAAGTGATGGCCACTAGGAAGGCCATTTTCCAAGAGGGGAACTTCAAGTCACAAGTAGCTAGAGGCTCGAAAGGTTTACGAGTGAGCATGTCTAGCACAAGGTTAATGTCCCAGGTTACGACTGGATGTCTGATAGGAGGTCTAGTATGCAGAATACCCCTAAGAAACCTCTTAACTACAGGTAACTGAGCTAGTGACATGGAAAGTACCAGCTCATGATATGCCGAAATGGCACAAAGATGAACTTTGACCTTGGAGTACTGCAGACCTATATTTGAGAGGTCTAAAAAGTACTCCAAGACTCTATTCGGTGGGCAGGAAGAAAAAATTACTCACTTTAGTAATTGTGTTTCTTCTAATGGAGTCTTGCTGTGTTCTGACATATGCAGTTAGCCCCAGCACTTGAACTGCTCCAGAGAGGAAAGAGTTAAATTCTATGCAGGGCATAGAACGTTGAGCTCAAGCTCGGTTCAGATATCTGTCTGCTGCACTTTGAAGTGTAACAGTCTGATTTGTATGAGCTAATACTAACTAACTAACACCACTATGTGGAAATTGTGAAAGTTTTACTAGCCAAATGGCAACCAAATATTTTGGATCCCCCAAAAGACTCAAGCTGAGAAATCCAAAACAAAAACTAGGCAGTGAGCAACTTAAGACTATTAAAACAAAAGACAAAACCCACTTCCCCTCTCTAAAAAGAGGGAGTGCCCAAATGCACCCCTTGGGTGCAACACTGCACCTGCCAGCCCACTTCCTAAAAGCGAGGTTGTGAGAAGGGAGGCAGGTCAGAATACAGCAAGACTCCATTAGAAGAAACAAAATTACTAAGGTGAGTAATTTTTTCTTCAAACAACATGAAGTCTTGCTGTATTCTGATATATGCAGACTACCAAGCAGTACCTCCATAGAGGAGGGTATTAAACCTATTTTGGGAATAAGCTCTGCAGTACTGCTGTACCAAACCTAGCATCACTCCTAGCCTGGATATCCAGAGAGTAATGCTTCGTGAATGTGTGGACTGTTTTCCAGGTGGCTGCTTTGCATATCTCTAGTAAGGGAATATCCCTGGCAGCAGCCAGAGAAGCAGCTGTCCCTCTAGTCGAATGAGCCCTCAGGCCTGAGGGTGGTATTTTGCCTAGCTTCTCATAGCAAAATTGTATACAAGAGATGATCCACCTGGGAATAGTTCTCCTAGTGGCAGGCTTGCATTTCCCACTTCCCCATAAGTGAGGAACAACTGGAGGGAGTGAAACCTGAGTACCTTAGTACGCTCAATGTAGTAGCTAAGGGCCCTTTTAACATCTAAACTGTGTAATCTTCTCTCCCCTGAAGAAGAATGATCAATGAAGAAAACAGGGAGAGACATGGATTGGTTCAAATGAAAATCTGAAACCACTTTAGATAAGAATCTCCTTTTGGTTCTAAGGACCACCTTATCTCTATGGAATGAGATAAAATCAGGCTCCGCTGGCAGAGCTTGCAATTCACTGATACATCTGGCAGAGGTAATAGCTACCAGGAACACAGTTTTCCAAGTCAAGTACTTAAGCTCTGCTGAAGACAGAGGCTCAAAAGGGGGTTGCATAAGCTGAGCAATGCAAATATTAAGTTCTCAAGCAGGAGTAGGATCCCGAAAGGGGGGATTGGTATGAAGCAATCCCTTGAAAAACTTACAAAAAACAGAATGAGATGCCAGTGAGGAGGGCTTTCCCACTGACAGAAAAGCAGAAACAGCTGACAAGTGTACCTTGAGGGTAGCTGGCCTGAGGCCTAGGCCATTAAGATAAACCATGTAGTCCAGAACTGTAGACAAGTCAGCAGTATTTGGGGCTATATGCTTCTTGGAACACCAAATGCTGAATCTTTTACATTTGGAATTATAGGTTTTTCTGGTGGTGGGTTTTCTAGAGGGTTGAGAATGTCCAGAACCCCTTGAGAGAGAGATGCAAACCTGCATATTCTAACTCTTCAAGAGCCATGCCTTGAGATTGAGAGGCTGCAGGTTGGGATACCAAATTCTCCCCTGAGAGGAGGCTAACAGGTTGTGATTCCTGGGAAGAGATACGGGAAGATGGACTGCTAGGGACAGCAACAGGGATACCAAGGCTGCCTGCCCCAATCTGGAGCAATCATGATCACTTTGCAAGACTGTGATCTTATCTTGACCAGAACCTTGAACAGAAGAGGAAAAGGAGGGAAGGTACACAGAAATTTCCCTTCCTGATCCAGAATCAGAGCACCCAGAGGGACTGAGCCCAAGACTGGGGGTCTGCAACAGAAGAGAGGAAGTTGGTGATTGTCTGGGGCTGCAAAGAGATCCATCTCTGGAGTGCCCCACCTTGAGAAAATCATTTTAATACTAGGGGATCCATGGACCATTCGTGATGGCCCTGGGAGATCATGCTCAGTGCATTTGCTAGCACATTGTCCTTTCCTGGGAGGTGGACTGCTACCAGACAGGTCTGTAGAGAATAAGCCAGGGACCATAATTTCATGGCTTCCATACACAAGGCCATAGAACGAGTGCCTCCCTGCTTGTTGAAATACCGCATGGTGGTGGTGTTGTCTGTCCTGACCTGAACCACCTTGTTCTGTACTGATTGTGAGAAAGTTTGCAGGGTGAGTAAACTGCGCCTGAGCTCCAGAAGATTGATGTGGAGAATAGACTCCTGGGTGGCCCACACTCCCTGGGCTGTGAGAGTCCCAGGTGAGCTCCCACCCAGGAGAGAAGCATCTGTGGTTAAAACCATAGAGTGAGACTGAGTAATGAATGGGACCCTTGCCTGAGATTGTCCTGATCCTGCCACCATTGAAGAGCCTGGATCGGGGTCTGAGTCACTGGAATAAGTTTGGTTAGAAGATCTTTTTTCTGAGATCAAAAGGCCCTCAGGTGAAACAATGTCCCTCATCTGAAATCTGGCTCCCTGGACCACTGCAGTGGAAGCTGCCATGTGGCCCAGAAGCTGAAGGAAGTGCCTTGCTGGTCGAGAAACCAGAAGATGGAAAGAAGAAGCCAACTCTATGATGACCCTTAACCTTACCAAGGGGAGAATGCTCTTGCTTTGACAGTGTCCAGTTCTGTCCCATGAAGGTCAAAAGTTGCACTGGCCTGAGAATTGACTTGGGAAGATTGAGAAAGAAACCTAGAGAAGTGAGCACTTGCTGGGTCACTTTCAAATCTGACTTGACTTGGTCTGGAGACTGACCCACTATGAACCAGTCGCCCAGGGACAGGAATATGGAGGTATTTTTTCTCTTTAGGAATGCTGCTACTACTGCTAGTCACTTTGTGAACACCCTTAGAGCTGATGTTAGGCTGAATGGCATTGCTCTGAACTGGTAATGGCCTGAAGGCAGTTTGAACCTGAAGTACTTTCTGTGGGAGCACCTGATGGGAATGTGAAAGTATGCATCCTTTAGGGCCAGGGATGCTAGCCAGTCCCCTGGCCTTAGAGAGGGAAAAATTATTCCCAGAGTCACCATTTTGAACTTTGGCTTTAACACATGTTTGTTCAGGTATCTTAAGTCTAGGATAGGCCACGCCCTGTTTTTTCAGGGTAAGGAAGTACCTGGAGTACAGACCTTTGCCCCTGTGGATTGTAGGAACTCTCTCTATGGCCCTTAAGGCCACTAGAGATGAAACCTCTGCCTCTAAGGCAATGGTTTCAGAGATGTTTGCAGGTGGAAAAGATCTGGCTCTCAGCTTTGGGATTTCTTTGAAGCTGAGAGCCAGTCCCTGGCTTACTACCTCCAAGACCCACTTGTCTGAGGTAACAGACTTCCAGTCCTGGAAGTAGTAAGCCAGCCTGCCTCCTACAGGAATGGGGGAGTCGACCCAGGCTGACACGTCAGGGTGTCTGCTTGGCAGGAGCCTTAGGCTGAGAGGTGGATGCAACCCTGCTCATCCCCCTTCTGCCTCTCCCTCTGAAGAACCCCCTCTAGGAAAAAGGAGAGGAGGCATGTGCTTGTCAGAAAGGCCTATGAAAAGGCCTGCCCCTGCCCCTAGCTTGCTGCCTTTGAGGAGTTGCCTGCCTTTCCTTGGTCTATGCACTCCTATAGGTGGTCCTGCATTTATCCATCTTTTTCATATAATTCTCTGTCTGCTCCCCAAACAGAGAATTATTAACTACAGGGAAATCCATAGCCTTAGCCTGGGTATCCTGAGATAGGCTAGTACACCTGAGCCAAGCTAGTCTCCAAAAAGCCACAGATGTAGCCATGACTCTAGATGATAACATCATTGGAGTCTACAGCAGCATGAAATTGGATCTTCGATGCCTCAGTCCCATCAGCAGCCACCTCCTCCAGCTCCTTGGCAAGCTGGGGGGAGGCCTGCTAAGCCAGTTCCAGTACAGTGTCACACCTGGTCTTCTGGTACCTGGCTGTATAGGCCATGTAATTAGCCTGCCTGAGTCCCAAAGAAGATGCCACGTACTGCTTCTTTGCCATGGCATCCAACTTCCTGGAGTCTTTATCTAGGGGGTGTGAAGCCAGCTGAATGTTAGCCTGATGACAGGCTGCAGCTTGCATGACCCCAACAAGGCTGCACTGCTAGTACAAGTACTCCGTACTTGAGCCTGATAGCATGTACCTCTTGTCCATCCGTCTGTTCACAGGAGGTAATGAATTTGGAGTTTTTAACAACTTCTGTGTCTGTTTCATAAAAGACTTACGAAGGGGAATAAAAAACCTTTTGGACTCTGGGATGTCCATCATCTCCACATCGTCAGGCTCCTCTTGTTCCTCAACAGCTTCTTCCATAGGGAGCTGGAGGGTTTCTGCCACTTTCCAGTAGAACATAAAGTGGGAAGGGGACTCAGAAAGCCTAGGAGGGGAAACACCAGAAGGCCTGTTTGGGGAGATGTCTGGTTCTATGGGCTCATCCAGACTTTCTATTCCATCATCATCATCATCATCATCATCCCTCTCCAGGTCCAGTTCACAAAAATCTTCAGGCGTATAATCTTGAACCGGAGGAACCAACCGAAACGAACACCTGCCAGAAGGCGCCAGATTAGTTGGAACCAAACTAAGTGATTCAACTACGCAAATCACTCGGGCAATTTCCTCGGTGGTCGGATGATGCGGTTCTGGATCTGAACCGGCCGATTTTTCTTTTCTTTTTCCTTTTGATGGACCCAATCCCTCGAAATTGGCTCTCCTTTTGCCTGAAGGAGTCTCACCCTGGTCAGAAGGCATTCCTTCTGGTTCGGTCAGAACCAAACCGGGCTGGCCATCCGGGTCAGCAGACTTCTCGGCCTCCTTTTCCCTAAGCCTGCTCAATCTTTTATCCAGGGTGGCTTTAGGGAATATTTTGCAAATCTGGCAGTCTGAATCAAGGTGGTCAAACCCCATACAATAAACACAAGTGGTGTGGGGATCAGCCTTAGCAAAGGCCTCCCCACACACACACTGCAGTGTTGAAACCCAGTGGGCCGGTTTTTCTTTGGATTTCTAGACGAGCCATCCTTAATCAGAAAACTTACCTTTACTCAGCTTCAGCCAGGCAAGACCCCTTATTGGTTTCTAACCATGTCCAGGGTATTTGATAAAACGTAAACACACGTTTTTTAACCTCGATAAGGACCAGTACCACACTAAATTCAAGTAAAAAAACAATAACACAAGTTCTACACAGCAACGGTTCAGCCGAACCGGTTGAAATATCAGTTACAATTTCCACAAGTTTTTCCAAATCTAGTCCACTACCTACATACTTACTGTACCACAGACAGAGATCTGAACCAAAAAAACAAAGAATTTATCTGTACAGCAAAACTGACGACTTTAACTGACCGAGAACCGAGAGCAGAGGAGAAATCTCCAGAGCGACTGTTCAGTTAGGCGGAGTAAAGAATCTGATGGTTACACTTCAAAGTGCAGTAGACAGAGGTTTGAACTGAGCTCGAGCTCAACGTTCTATGCCCTGCATAGAATTTAACTCTTTCTTCTCCGGAGCACTTCAAGCACTGGGGCTAACTGCATTTGTTAGAATACAGCAAGACTTCATGTTTGAAAAAGGGTTCCAAGAGGATTTTCCACACCAGATAGAAGAAAGCTTCCATTTGGCTGTGTAGGTTTTTCTAGTGGCCGGTTTACGCGCAGCCAAAAGAATATCTGAAACTCTACGAGAAACACTGAACCTATTCACCTCTATCTCTTCAGGAGCCAAGCATGAAGGTGAAGAGACTGCAGATTAGGATGGATCACGGGATCCTGGGCCTAAGTTCGCCTGAAGGGAAGCATCTCGGGGTTCCAACAGACTGTTGAGCAGCGGAACCATATCTACCAGCCAGAAGGGGCAATGAGAATCATTCTGCCCCTTGAGACTCCAATTTGAGTAGTACCCTCTGAATTAGGGGAAGAGGATGAAAGGCATATAGAAGGCATCTTGTCCACCACAGCCTGAATGCATCCTGACAAAAATGCCAGGTCCTGGATTTCTGGAACAGAAGAGAGGCAGTTTTGGTTGAGTGGGGACACAAAAAGGTCAGGTCTGGAGTTCCCATTCTTTGAAGAGTGACTGAACTATGGTTAAGTTGAGAGACCACTCATGAGGATCCATCTCTGTTCTGCTGAGACAGTCTGCCAGCTCGTTTTGTACTCCTGGCAGGTAAACCACCTGAATCAGAGCCTTGTGCTCCAGGCACCATTCCCACACTCTCATTGCTTCCCTGCATAATGGGTAAGAGTGTGCACTGCCCTGTTTGCTGATGTAATACATCAATGCTTTGTTGTCCATTTGAAGTAGAATGTTCATGTGACAGAGTATGTCCGTCAAGGCTCGGACTGCATACAGGATGGCTCTCATTTCCAGGACATTTATGTGAAGCTGGGACTCATCCTGAGTGCATCTACCTTGGGTGTGGAGATTTCCCAACCCATCAGGGACATGTCCATGGTAATAGAGATCTGACGATCCAGAGGGGCAAAGAGATATCCTTCCAGAAGGTTGCCCTCCTGCGACCACCAGGCGAGTGACCTCTTCAGAGGTTCTGTCACCTTGAGGGGAAAGGACTGAGGGTGAGTGGATGGGGACCACTGAGTACTGAGCATCTACTGAGAGGTTCTCATGTGGAGATGAGCTAAAGGTACAGTGAACACTGAGGATGCCATGAGGCCCAGCATCCGTAGATCGAGATAGCTCGAACCGAGCTGTTCTTTCTCTGATGTATCGAGCCATCTGTAAGATATCACTCCTTCTGTCCTCTGGGAGAAAAGTCTTCATACAGGAGGTGTCCAGAAGAGTTCTTTTGAAGAGGAGCTTCTGAGAGGGTTGAAACTGTGACTTGTTGAGATTTAGCTGGACTCCCATGGACGTGAGGAAGTCTGAGGCCGTGGCTCACACGTCCAGAGTCTCTTGCCTGGAGGGACTTGCTAGGAACCAGTCATTCAGATATGGGAACACTTGTATTCTGATTTTCCTGAGATGTGCCTCTAGAATGCACAACACTTTGTAAAACTTGAGGTGCAGAGCATAGCCCAAAGGGCAGGACTCTGAACTGATAGTGTTGACCTAATGCCATGAACCTTAGGTATTTGTGGTGCTTTGGGTGTATGAGTATGTGTTGGTAGGCATCCTACATGTTCAGGGAGGCTAGCCAATCGTGTTAATGAAGCAAAGGTAGCAGGGTACCTAGTAATATCATCTTGAACTTCTCCTTGGGAAGGAACTTGTTTAACTTTCTGAGATTCAGAATGGGGCGCATGCCACCGTTTTTCTTCGGGACCAGAAAGTAATAGGAGTAGAAACCTGTTGTTTCATTGATCCAGTGGAACTACTTCTACTGCCCTGTTGTTCAGAAGGCCTTGTACCTCAGAAGCAAGAAGGTCTAACTGTACTGCCGATAGCCTGGGCTGTCATTTGGGGGGGATGATCCAGAGCAGTCTCTGAAAGATTGAGTGAGTACCCTTCGTGGATTATCTGGAGGACCCACTTGTCTGATGTTACAGATTTCCACTGGCTGTAGAACTGAGTCAGACATCCTCCCACAACTGAGGAGGAGTCCCCCTCAGACAGCCAAGATGGGACCTGGGCCAGAAACTCCGAAGGTGACACTGGGCGCTTTGGGCCCTTGTGCCTTCTACTGCACTTTCTTTTGTGGCTGAGGGTTGTGATTTTTGTTAAAACTTCCTCTGCCCCAAAAGGACTGATGGTTGTGAAACTGATGTTTGTTCACACACACCCCCGGAGGGGGTGCAGGTCTCAGCCGCCTTAATGGCAGACCTAGTTTTCTGTGTGGCCTTCAGAGCTTGCTCCACCTGGGCCTAGATACATACTGTCAAAAGGTAAAGCCATGACCCGTTGCTGGGCATCATTTGTGAAGACTGAAGTACTAGTCACGAGTGGCGGCGGTGCAGGTCGCCGCTGCCCGGGAGGCGGTGTACTTGAAAGCATCCTTGCAGCTTTTAACCTGTTGCTTATTGGACTTGATACCCCTAGTTATAGTTTGAAGTAGCTCTGAGTTAACTCCAATTTGGGCAGAGCTTCTACCATTTGCTTGAGTGAATGCCAAAGGACATGCTCATATAGAGAAAAATACCCTGGTAGCTGACAATGCGCATACCCAGAGTCGAGACAGCAAACACCCTCTTACCTAAGGTGTCTATCTTGCGAGATTCTTTGTTTATAGGCCGGGCTATAGATCCCTGAGGAAGGACAGCCTTATGATTCTCTGCCAAGACTACAATGGCATCAGCAAAGGCTTGTAAGGCCAATATGGGCCATCCTTGGGAAGGGCATACTTCCTATCTACGGACTCGGCTAGGGAAGAAATAAGAGCTGGATTCTTCCACATCATCTGTGAGAAGGTCTCGAAAGAGGGCTCTACTGGAGGTGTTAAATCGATAGTGATCTCCGGGACATAAAGATATTGGAGTCATAAAAGCTTCCCAGGATTGATTTCTATAGTCTGGAGAGAAAGAGTAGAATTTAAATTTTTGAGCAGAGACTTAAAGGAAAGGTCTTCAGCCACAGGCTCTGCAGAAGGATTGATCCCTGCTCCCAGGGCAGTGTCATCAACATCATCACCCAGGCGAAGATCTGGATCAGGCTCAAAATCATCTCCTGATAGTCCAGGGTGGACTGTATGGACAGGAAAGGAGTGAATATCAGGAAGAAGAATAGAAGAAAGAATCAGAGTCGAGAACCCCTGAAGACCGGATGATGATGCACCAAGCATCGGCACCATCGAGGAAAATGGTGCTGAGAACAAGAAAGGTGGCTGTATCAGAAACGACTCAGCACATGGTGCCAACAGAGCCCGAGGCGCTGACAGAGCCCATGGCGCCGCAGATGGTGCTGAGAGTGTCCCAGGGGTCTGAAAACTGTGATTTGAAGTAAAAGTGGGAAAAATGGCAGGAGACAGAGGCATCAGTGTGGACCCCTGTGCCTCAGCCATGTGAGCGGGATAAACACCCAAGCGCGGAGTCGACAGCACCGAAGAAGGCACCACGTGACTACAAAGGCCCAACTGCCTTACCCATCCTTCTGAAACCGAATGGCCTGAAGGCCCCAGCGTTGGACTGACTGGCTCAGGCAACTGGACCAACCTCTGAGCCCACTGCTCCATAAGAGCAGCCCACTGGTGAGACTGCTCATCGGAAGCTCCTCCAATAGGCAGGGAGGAGCTCCAGTGTCGAGGAGGTTGGTCAACAGAGACAGAAACCGATGACTCCGATAGAGGTGGAGATCGGTGCCTGGCTCTAATGACCGACTATCTATGTGCAGGCATACCAGAGGGTGACCTCAAGTGATGCTGTTCCTTCTTCGACCTATGTGTCGAAGAAGAAGTCAAGGCCGAACAATGCTGAGAATGGCACCATTTCCTTTTATGCTTTTGGGGGGACTGACCATCTCCCTGAGCATTGGACCATCCGTTGTCAGAACCCCCCCCCCCAGAGAAGGCGGCGGACTGGACCCGGCCCAGCTGACTGGAGAGCTTTCATACGAAGTCTCCCTATTGTCACCTGACCCACTCATGGTCAACTCTGTCAATGGAGGGCTGAAGACTTCTTTCTTATATGAGTAGAATTAAATATAATCATTACTTATCGAAGATAAAATACAAAACAAAAAACTGAAAACTAAGCTGCTAGTTTGAAGTTTGACTCCCGGAGGGCGAGCGACGTCCTCACTGAAGCACACTCAGGCGGGAAAAAAAGGAACTGAGGTGGTTGGAGGGTCGACGCCGAGATAGTCATTACCGCGTGAGCCGGGGCTCACGGTGCCACTTCCTCACTGCTCCATCTCAGGCGCCAACCCTCTCGAAAAAGTTTGCTCCCACTGGGTCCTAGCACCTCCGGTGAACTCCCATTAGTGTGAATGAGTGGTGGAGACTTTATGTCCAGGAAGATCTTGGCACAGTGAGCATGGTAATAACATCAAGAAGTCCAAAGCTTGAAACTACCCATACCTAGATGCCTGTGTGAGGAGAGAATTGTCCTAATAGAGAAGGAGGACCCACAGAAGAAGTCTAGAACTTGCCATTAATGATTCCCTAGTATTATGGAGCACCATAGCTCCCATGCTTTGAGGGAGAAGAAGTGGATCCAAACACCACCAGGCTGCATGAGTCCACTGACAAGCTGAAAGCCTTTTTCTGATTGTACGACCTGCCTGAAGCTCAAAGAGTCAAGGTCCTGCTCGCGTAACTCCGAGGCACAGCCTACTCCAAGGCATCATCCTGGCCAATTGAAGAAAAGGCTACTGCAGAACAAATTTTTAAAAGGTTACACCACATCTTCAGTCCCAAGAGTCTGTTGGTGCAAATGGTTCAATTATTTTCCAGGGTACACGGAGAGGCCAAGACCCTCCGTGACTATGCCATCAGCCTGCAGAAAGACCTCCGTGCCATCCAGCAGATTGATCCTGAAGTGTTCCCTAATTCGGATGGAATCCTAATAGACAAATTCATCGAAGGGGTTAAAAGTTAAACCCTCCAAATCAGACTCTGCATGCTACAAGAGTAATATCGTGAGGTAGCGTTCCTGGATTTCAATGAGAAGGCCATCAGGATACTTAAGCCTCAGCGACATGGGAGTAGTGGTCCAGCATGGCAGCCAGACATGCCAGTAAGGGGCAAGGAGTGGCCCAGTCTTCACATGGAAGTCCCTGGGTGCAGTTGGGGTACTGGGCATCCTCAAGAGGAAGGGGACACCCGCTGTAAAGAGAGTGAGGAACTGACATTTAACACGTCAGATGTGAGAAATGGTGGCACTTGTGGCAGAGATGAAGCGAGAGAGTCCTGTGCACAGTTATGCAGCGTCCATTACCAGCCTAAAGAAGATGGAACTGAGGTCAAAAGCACCCAGATTACAGGGTGGAGCAGGCAGATCCATACTCTCAGGCTAAGAAATCGTGGGGTCCATACAGCAGCCATGTGAAGGAGAAGTGCCAGAAGTGGTGAAATCCAAAGAGCTTGACACCAGTTGTATGAGAACACCAGAAGAGAACTAGAGAGGATTAAGCAGAGCAACCAGGCTGTTCCGTCGCTTCCAGAAAATCTATCCAAAGTTCCAGATGCTCAAGTGGAGGAACCTGCCCATATAGTGAGTGCTGTCTCCCATGATGTAAGCCAACAGGCTCCAGGTTGGGATGCCCAAATGGAGGTCCCAGGATTTCGCCTGGCCCCCAACGCCGAACCAGATCCAGTTGGAGCCACAGTGACTGCACCCCCCATCCAGATGCCAGACCTGGCAGTTAAATGACACCACCAAGAGGAAAAAAGGGACAACTCCTCCAGAAAAAAACTAAGTAACCAGCCAGCCAAAAAGGTGGTACAGTACAAAGAAAAACAACATGGAAGTGTCCAACGATACATATGATAAGGAAACACCCTTGCTCATAGGAGAGTGAGTGCTGGTAAAGTCAGAGTGGCATGATGGGACATGGAGCCTGACCCATATGTCATCATGGACAACAAGCTATGGCCAGGATGGTATGCCTACCAGGTCCAAGCTTTGGATGGAACCTGAAAGCACACACTGAATTCAGCTAAGGTCCTGCCTGGATGCCATCAAGATGGACAGATGGATCGACAAGGAGAGGCAGGAACTACACCCAGAAGGCATTTCGAGGCTGTCCATCCCACTTTGTGGGTCATTTTGTCTTTTTTGAAATTTATGTTTATTCATTTTTTAATGAACATACATTGTAATTTCTTTATTCCAGGTATAGGAATATAATACAGTATTCGAAAGATATTATGGTACATAATAGTCATCCCTTCTTTCAATGTTACATCACTGTGGGAGATTGTCAAAATGTGCCGTAAGGCATTCCAGATAATTTTACAAGTAAAGCCATTGCAGCATGACCATGGACGACCAAACAAAATGTTCAAATAGTAAAGTTTAGAGAAGCCCTTCTACTAGATGAGCTGATGCCAGTGACTTAGCCCTGGAGTCCATGTGCAGACACAAAACCAGAAGAAACCCCTCTCATGTTATAAACGCCCCCGAGCTGTTCCTTACCAACCCCAACAGTTATCATTAGCTTTATGGTGTGTGCTATAATAAAACTGCTGTTAATTAAGCACAGTGTATTAGTCATAACTACTGAAACCAACCTTTGGTGTATAATGCACCCTGCCTTTAACATAACTCTTAAACAAACATAGCTCAGACTTAGTGCAAGGGCCATGCAAAATACATTACCAGTACAGCAGCCATAGTAAACATTTTAACAATGATCACAGAGTTAAGTTCCATATTGCCAGATTCAAGTCTCCTCTGAGACAGCATCAGAATGATTTGAAGCAAAGTCCCTTCTAATAGTCTCCAGTTTAGCCCGCATCCACAGGATCCATATAAAGAAATGTTTTCCCTGCATAGACAATCTTTAGTCGAGTTGGGAGTTGCAGGGCATGATTGGTGCCAAGCTCATGAAGACTAGTATGGACCACATCAAATCCACATCATCTGGTCCATGTCGCATAACTTAGATCTGGAAAGCAATGTAGAAACGAACCATCAGGTAACGACAATGGGGCAGCATTCTTCGCCTTTTGGAGAAGCATGTCGCGAACATGCACACCATGAGTGATCACCAAGAAGAGTGCAGTGGGAGTTCTGGGTTAGCTGGCTTGTGGTGGTGTTATTCTGCAGGCCTGCCATATTAGAGAGTCCATTGAGACATTGAACAAGTCCACAGTTAGGATTCAAATATACTGCAGGGGTTCATTCCCCTCCAAACTCTCCAGAATCCCCAAGAAGCAGCGGTTACAAGCTCATCCCCATTTTCTAAATACTCAAGCCTAGTTCAGTTTTCTCTCAGCACTCCATCAACTACTAAGGCTGATTTCTGAACTGTGGCTACAACATCTTTTTGATTTGTTTCCATCATGCTAACTTTCGTTTCTACTTGCGTTAAGCAACTATTGTAAGTGTCCTCTTTGATATCAAGTTTTTGCAGCACTTCTAAAATGGCATGAACAGTGGCCTCCAGATCCATGGGATGTTCCATCATTGCTACGCCACCCTTGGCTCCACTTGAAACAGCAGCTGGGCCCTTGCCTTTCCTGGAGTCTTTAGATGGGTCATTCTTTGTTTTGCTCATGCTAATACAGCAACCCTGGGTATCCTTTGCTGCCAGAGTCTCTACTACCTAACCCAGAATGAATTAGGCTTCAGAAAAAACAAAATTACACAGTTTTTATTACTTTCTTAATCGATGGTTAGGATCAGTGATAGGAGC
This sequence comes from Neoceratodus forsteri, assembly GCA_016271365.2. Lineage (NCBI taxonomy): Eukaryota > Metazoa > Chordata > Ceratodontiformes > Ceratodontidae > Neoceratodus > Neoceratodus forsteri. The sequence continues at coordinate 60,479,270 of CM028129.1, forward strand.
GTTTTTTCTGTCGGCTGCTGGCCACGCCCCCTCGTGGGTCATTGTGGTACGATTGGTTAAAAATGTTACAGTATGCAAGGTAAACAACAATGCGTAAAGTAAGCTAGGTAAATAGTTAATAGTACTAAAATGTTGTTTGTGTTTTAAAACTCACAGTAATAACTCAGCCCTATACATGGGGACATGTATATTTGGGGGTGAATTGTAGTACCCTGAAGCTAGGGGCATATAAAGGACCGGGTCTCTGCCCCAACATGGAACATTTCCCTTTTTTTTTCTTTTCCCTTTCTCCTCTCCTGGTTCCCCTCCATTCCACCCCCCCCCCTTGCTGTCCCACCGACCTCTCTCTATCCCTTTAATTTTGCACTGTTCAGTGCTGGGAAGGGAAGTCATGGGCAGGAGACCCTCCCCACGGGGCTTGTGCTGCCAAACCTCCTGGCTGGATGCCTGGACCTTCCCTACCCTACAAAAGGGCTGGGAGTGGCTAGAGGGCAGTTGGCAACACAGAGTGGAGGGTGGAGGATGCAAGGAGCACGGCAGAGAGGCGTACCTAAATGTGGATCTATGGCTCCTCTGGCATTGCTCCCTCCTGGATCAGGCCAGCTGTGGCAAGCTCTGAGAAGTTAGTGGAGCAGCGACTCTCAACGTGGTCCCATACATAGGTCTGTTCAGTCATGGCACTGGCGACAGGTTTGGTGGGATGGACCCCGAGCATTGCAGTAAAATAGATCCGGGTGGAAAATGTGCCCCCGACCTTTTTGTTCCACTTTAGCAGCCACAGCAGTGCATGAGAGAAGCCGGGTGGGAGCATGGCTCCCCGGCTGGTTTTCCTCCCTCCCCCAGCAGGGTAGCCAACCCAGGCCGTGGTGGTGAGTGGGCTGAGTGCCCAGTTCTTTGTTTACATTTGCACCACAGGCATTCGGCAGTGGAAGAGGGAAAGGGAAGAAGGAGAAATATTAAAGGGCTAGCACCCAAAAATGAAGGGAAGAGGCATAGTGGGCTCCAAGGGAGGGTGACCAACCCTAAAGAAGGGGGTGACCTGGACCGTGGGCTGAATGATCAGAGAACAAGAGGGGAAGACCCCACCCACTAAGTTATTTTCTTTATTTTGTAATTTTATTATAGTTAAATTTAACCCCAAAGGAGGTGGGCTGAGCCAACAGTAGCCTGGCCACAGGTAAAAAAAAAAAAAGAGGTGCACTGCAATCTAAAAGCCCTGAAAGGAGGGAGAAAGGGCAGTAAGGAGTGGGACTGATGACCCTTGGTCTCCTTTGGTACCATTCTGCATCCAGGGTGGACCTAGGTAGTTCCAGATCATGGCAGGACTAAAGGTCCCTAGTTACGATTTATGAGGGAGGTGGGACCTAGCTGAGAGTCCCCAAACCCAGTGATAAGGGTATTGCTTGAAAATAATGAATGGGTTGGCCAGCAAAAGTAGCCAAAGCAGTAGGGATGCTTAAATGTACAGCACCCTCTGGGAGGGAAGGGAGGGCCTAATGGCCCTGGCTGCCTATGGCGGTCTGTAAAGGTTGTTCGAGCACCAACCCAACTGAACCATGATGTGGCCTGCCTAGCACCCCCTGGAGACTGTATTTCCTGCAAAAACAGAACTGTCTGTTTGAAAATCTGAACTGTTTGCTCACTACTGTACTGTGTTATCGAATTGCGCCCTGGTATACCTGATGTCCAGCTTTGCCTTTGTTGCCTGGACCAGCTTTGCCAGAGCCTGACGCTGACCCAGGGAGGTCTCCGACCCATCCCCGTCTTCAGCAGAACCACCTCCATTGATGTCAATCTGCTCCAAAGTTCCACCACAACTGTTCCCGCATCAGTCCTGTGACAGTAAGTGGTAGAAAGCCACTAGTGAGATATCCAGTAGTGAGTCAGCTTAGGAGCCGCCCCAGCTCAAAAATGAGGGACCCCTGTTAAAGTAGTGCATGCCTCTTTCTTATTTTGCCGGCCATCCGGAAGGGTGCGCATGCCCGTGTTGCTCCATTGAGGCCACCAGAGAGTCACATCACCAGCAATCTTCTTCTTGGGAGGTGTCCTGGGTGCCGGGGACCTAACAGTGGTCATTGCTGCAAATCGTCAAGAGAATCACCTGCCAACCAAAAATCTGCAGCTTCTTGCCTGGAGCCACAGAGAATCGCAAAGTTATTCATTGACCAGCTAACAGTGTTCCTTGTTATATTCTGTTCCGTGGGGTATGCCCCATTATGGCCTGTTTGCAAAAGTGCTTTGTAGGTCAATGCCCACCTGCTAATCAGCTGACTCTTCGGAGAGCCCAAGCTTGGTTCGTCCGGCGCTTCTCATTTCAGCCAAGTACACGTAGGACTTGAACAAAAAGGGGTTAACCTCCTGTTCTAGGTTTGAACAATTGTTGGTCCCGATCCACTGTTTTGCTGTTGATTATCCTGTACTGTTGTAGAAAACAGTTATCTTGTTTTTATTGTCCCTTGCAAATAAACTGTTTGCATCATGGTCACTGAGTAAGCTTCCTGCCTCTCCTTCAGATTCATCTGGCCTGTCCTAAAATTGTTTGGGAACCTTTGGCCTGCTACACTTTGAACATTAATCTTTTAAATGCGATGTAATATCAACTGAGGGTCTTCGTAAAAGCAGACTGTCCTATATCTAAAGACTTTTAGCTTGCTGGCTTTAAGTCAACATATAAGTCAGACCCTTTACGTCAATTTTAGCAGATTAGACATATTACTTTGCTTCCCAAGATGGACAGAAAAATTAGTTTTGTGCCCAACATCAGGCACATACTTTGTCTTTGCAACCAGAACTGGGACACAGATTCAGGTTACACCATTGCAAACATGGTTTACCACTGTAAAACCAGCTGATAGGTCAACCTCACAGGTAAGTCAAATCCCCATCTTAGAGGCCTATTTTTAGCATCAAAAGCAAGACTTGTACGTGAGTATATATATTCTAATTTCAATGTAGAACATCAGAGCAAACTCGATGGACAATGCTATTTTCTGTTCTCAATAATCTAGGTTACTAAGCTTTTGTGTGAAAACTGCTACAAAGTTGCCAGGAAGCAGCAAAACATGAGTTCCATGGGCTATCTTCCTCTTCCATTCATACCTCAGGTGTCACTGATCTTCAGAGCCATTCCTGATTTTGCCTCAAAAATGTTCCTCAGTCCCTCCTGAAATTTGTGTTTCTAACCCCAGTAATACTCAGGTATTTATAACTTTATGCAGTGTCTCTTTAAGACAGAACTGCCGGAGAGACGGAACATATGCAAATGATTTGGAATCTTTTGCATGAGCCACTTTTTCAAATGCTGCCTTCTACCAACTGCCTCAGTTCTAAACCCTCAGATTTCTCTATCCGCCTGTCAAGACTAGACACTCAGAGATCCTCTCCTCATCATCTTGTTCTGACATGAGAAACATTAAAAATATTTTAAGTGTTCTTTACATTTCATTTGCTGCCTTTACTTTTGTAATTTTAAGTAAACCCATAGTTTTAGTGTTTAAATCTTAAGTTTTCGGTTTCTCCCGGTTCCATATAGCGGGGAAAACTGAGTTTATTTATATTTATCAGAGCTTTCTGACTTAAAAACTCCATTAATTATGTTTAATTTGATTAAATTTGGCTTGTTTTAAGAACCGTTAATACTGGTTCATGAACCGATAGTCTTGGTTCATTTTACCTTGGTTCTCATAGAAACATAGAATTTGACGGCAGATAAGGACCGCTTGGCCCACCCAGTGTGCCCATTTCCCTACCTGATGGATAAGCTGCAGATCCTAGTTAACCAGCAGCCTACTTCTTCCTACCCCCAACCCCTAGAATTGCCTTATGACAGTTGCATGCATGCTTGAATTCCACCACTGTTTGTGACTCCACAACCTCCTCTGGAAGGCCGTTCCATACCATCCACCACCCTCTCTGAAAAAATACTTCCTTAAATTACCTCTGAGCGCCTCTTCTCATCTTCAAATTGTGCCCCTTGTTCTTGCACACCTCTTTTTGAAAGATGCTACCTCTTGGACTTTGTTGATTCCCTTGAGGTACTTGAAAGTTTCTATCATGTCCCCTCTCCCTCCTTTCCTTGAGGCTATACATATTAAGCTCCTTAAGTCTCTCTTCATATGTCTTCCAGTGCAGACCCTGCACCATTTTAGTTGCCCTCTTCTGGACAGCTTCCATCCTGTCTATGTCTTTGCGGAGATTGGGTCTCCAGAACTGCACGCAGTACTCCAGATGGGGTCTCACTAGCTGTCTGTACAGTTCCCAGTCAGTTCCCCATTAGCTCCAGGACCGACTGCAACTGCTAAATAAACTTTAAATGAATACATTTTTGTGTGTTGAAACTTTTATCGGTTTTACATTGAAAATGTCAGAAACCGAAGAAAACTAGTGATCCTGATTTCAAACCATGTATTGAGTGTAGTGAAATTTTGCTAAGGCAAGCATTCTTTTGTTTTGCCTACCTGGACATGAACATTTAAAAGCAAAGTGAAATCTGCAATACATGTTCTGAGAATACTATTGAAAAATGCCTGGATATGGCTAAAGAAAAAACTGTCACCACCTAAGGGTCCCTCGAGCTCTGACCAGCTGACACCCTAAATTACTGTGGGTGAAACCACAACAATTACTGTAACTGGAACCCTTGAGACGGGTATACAAGCAGTTCTTGAGAGGCTTGCTGAACCAGCTGACTCCCCGGTTCCCTCAAAGAAATCAAAGAGAACTAAACACACAGAACCCCCGCTGGACAGCACTTGGGGACTTCTGTGCCTGCTATAAAGCCTGCCAACTCCTGCAAAAATTACACAGGCCTGTTCTGATTGTGGGGAAGTACAGTATTTGCAAGGCAGATAAGCACAGTTTGTGTGTTGCTTGCCTTGGCTATGATCACCTGAATGAAGACTGTGAAATTTGTCAAACTTTCCCAGAAAAAAATGTGGAGAAATGCCTGGAATGGCTAAAGAAAAAAATTTCAGGCTTACAAGGGCTGTCTGCCTCTTAGCAGCAGACTCCTGCAAAGCAGTCTGTCTCCTCTGCTCAGTCTTCCTATTATTTAAAAGGAGGAATATGTGATTATGATGAAATAGAGGAAGGGAAACCTATTGAATCTGAGGTTTCCCCTGAACAGGAGTTTGGCTCTCCCCGCAGAGCATCTGAAGATTATTTCTCACTCTTCACATTTGTGCAAAATGATTGGGCTGACACCTACTGAAGGCTTCTCCTTCCTGTGAATACATTCTTCAGGCAAGATACTTTAAAGACTTTACAAACTCCAAGCTCTGTTCCCCATCTTGATAAGAGGCTGGATAAGAAATATCAGCTGGACAGGAGAGGCTGAATTTTATTCTCCACCCTGTCCACCAAGGAGTAATACAAATGTTGCTTGTGACAAGGCAAAGATACCCCTGACATCCTATCCTCTAACAAGGATTCCAGGAAAATTGATAACATGGCAAAAAGGGATATTTATCAACTTCCTTGGCCCATCAGACAGGCACACTTTCAAGCCTATGCTGCTCAATATCAAGTCACTGGGCAGCCTCTTCTTGTTATGCCAGTCAAGATCCAGACTCTGTCAGATGATGTAGCTGAAACAGTTAAATTTGGTTTAGGAGTGAGAAATACCAGTTTAAATGGCTGCTGACTCTAATGACACTGCTGCCAGATGGATGACAAATACAGTGGTTCAGAGAAGTTTGCCTGGCTTGCAGTCACAGACCTCACTCAGGATACCCAAACCAAGGCTATGGATTTCTCAGTTGAGGGTAATGACCTCTTTGGAGAAAGATAAAGGCTTATATGAAAAACATGGATGAATACACAGCCACCTACAGTAGTAATTCTGCAAAAGAAAGCTTCCCCGTCCACTAAAACATAAGGAAGGGGAGGCAGATCATTTCACAGCAAGCTTTTTTTTTTTTAAATCAGGCCATGGCTGCACCTCAGTATCAGCAGCACCCACAGCAGGGGTACTTCAGGCACCACTGACAAGTGGTCCTGGATGTAATGAGTCAGGGATTGTCTCTGAGTTAAAATTCAGGTGCCAGACTTACTAGCCTATAGCATGGTGACTGATTGAGTTGGAGTTGGAGCTGAAGGATGTTCTTGTCACGTACTTCAGAGCCTGAGGAGTAGTCTCTGAAAGCAGGGTTACACAGTGAGTTTTATTCCTAGAACTGGTATGATATTGCTACCACAGTGAGTGCAACCATTTTCAGAAAATTTTACTGCTTGCACATCCTGGTTGGTTGGGCCATCCTGTTCTCGGTTCGCCCACAGGAGCTCGGCTAGGTGACAACTGAGGTGCCCCGAGAAGCATGGAGAATTGTGGAGCCCTGGAGCCTGACAGAGACACTGGTCAGAAGATGAAAGAAGAAACCGGACCCACACAGTGCTGTGCTATGGGAGCCCTAACTATCATTACATTACAAGGAGTGTATTCCAACTCTCAATTCCTAACTTGCTTGTATTTTTTACCTTGTATCTTGTATATTGTATTCTGCACCTTGTTCTCTGTAGTTGCTGTTCACTTCTATATAATTTATTAAAAAAAAAATTACAAAGTTTTAGAAGTGTTGCCCTAAGTGTATAAATAGTCGGTGTGATTTTTTTGAGAGGTTTTCTCAATTCCTTTAAATTTAGTTTTTACCCTCTCTGTTTAAACAAAGCTATGATAGTTTTTATTTTTAAATTTTAACTTTTACTTGTTAAAATTTTCATGCGGTTTTGGGTTGAGTGAGTCACGTGACTCTGTACCTTAAAACTATGCATGTCAAAGGCTGGCATTCAGTTTTCTCCAGATGCCATTACTAATACGAACACTAACACTACCTCTGCTACTGTACAGTGATAGTACAGGTGATATTACAAGCCTTGCTGTCCTGCCTCTGTGTACAGTTTTGTGTGCTAAAGTAATAATTTTATAAGGCGAAGTGTAGTATAAGCGATTTCAGCTACTTTGGCAATTCCTGTCGACTGACACTGCGGATAAGTAAGAGCAGGAAACTTAAGGAGTTGGGCTTACATTGGTGAGAAAGACTAGCTGCTGTAGATACACAGATTCAGTGACCACTTGTGATTTGAAGAATTCTGTTTTTCTCCTATGCAAGTAAGTTTTAAACTTTAAAGGCTACACTTCTGTACTGTTAGTGCATTCTGCTGCACGTGCTAGTAGTTCAGTGCGTTGGAGTGTTAGAAGCACAGGGTGTAGCTTGTGCACTCCAAAGCTAACAGTCAACTAGTTGACCAGCATAAAAATAACATTCATTATTGATATAGTACTCAGCAAAGAACGTGCATAGTCTCTTTTTAAGCAGTAGACACATAATTTGAACTCACAGGGCAATTTGTTTCTCTTCTGTAGTGTCCTACAAGGAGGAAAGAGTGTGGGCCAGGTGCTGTGGCAAGGGCTGGAGCTCTGAAAAATTTGGAGCCGATCTTTTCCAGACAAGGCCACAGTCATGGTTGGGGAAAAATGCAGTGGACCCAAACCTTTTAATCTTGAACTGTCCTTGAACTGAATCAGAGCCAAACATATCTAAAATCATACCATATTTTTCTAAACTGAACTGAGTCGTGGACTCTGAACTATTGCTGACAAGGCTGACACAGTCTTCTCTGGGCCTTGGGATCTGGGCTTATGGAGTTGGGAAGAAGAGGACAGTTTTTTGTGCAGTAATTTGCACAAGTAACTTGTACGAGTACTCCATTGAGCAGTAATTGAACAGACTTTTATTACGTGCGCTGTGAACTGCTGAATTGTGAAGCATGACGGCACTTTAATTGGGTTTTTCTTCCTCAATATTGCTTGCAGTTATTTGTCTGATTCTGTTTGTTACTTAATGCCTTTAGAGAGCTCTTAGAGCAGTTTCAGAGTAGGGCCATTTGTTTAATAAGATCCCCCTCATCTTTTCTTTTCTAAGTATGGTATACACTGGAAAACAAACTCTGGAAATGGGTGAAGGAGTTATAGATCTCGCCTCAAATACATTAAGTATTTCAGGGTCACAAAGCAATAGAGAAAATGCTGTTAATATGCAGCTTTTTTTCTACTGATAATGTACAAACTGATTTAATTCAAACAGCATTTAGTATACATTCAACTCCTGTTACAGCATGTTCAAATCAAAGAGGTGATAACAGGAAAACGGGGAGAGTGAAAACAAAAGCAAAACAAAGAATTTGACTGTAGGAAAACAATCCAAAAAAGGATGTGAGAAAGTAAAGAAGGCAGTAACTCCATCACTACAAAAAAAGGATATAAAAGGGGGAAATCAAGCAATTGAACATAAAGGATCATTTTAGTCCCCTAATTAATACTACTACTTCAAATCGGTTAATATCCAGGGACAAGTCTATTAATTGCACAGAAGATCTTGATATTGTAGATGGAGAAGTCAGTATAATATGTGAAGGAGACTATTCAGAAGGGGATCATAGAGAAAAAGGACCACAATTACAAAACTCCTCCAACCCCCTTTTGCAGGGCACAACACAGCAGCTGCCACCTGTGGCTGGCCCCCCCAGTCCCTGTGCCCCCCGCAGCCCGATTTGGGCATAGTGTCTTCCCCACCAGCCCGATCAGCGGGCATCAATGTAAGCTCCCCTCATAAGCACACATCCTGGTGGTCCAGTGGACCGAAATGCCCGATCACGAGGCGGTATGTTATATTTCCACCCTCCCGTACACATCCCTGGTGGTTCAGTGGACCAAAATGCCCGATCGCGGATGTATGTGTTATAAATCCCCCCCCTCAGTACACACATCCCTGGTGGTCCAGTGGACGAAATGCCCGATCATGGTGCGGTATGTGTGATAAAACCACCCCAGACATAGCCCTGGTGGCTGTGTCCCCACCGCCACCCACGGCCCCACCACCCGCTCCCCCGGCGGCGGTGGGCGGCAGCATCCACCGCCCTGCCGCCCGCATACGCGACTGGCGCACCCGGTAGGGCCACGCCACCGTACATGACGGTCCAGATTTGTGTCATTCACAAATCTGGACTGTCATGTCTGGCTAAGCTACACACCATTGGCTCTTGCTTGCACCAATGGGCGTGCAGCGCTACCGGCAATCGGTCGGCGGGCAGCGGGCAGCAGGCGGGTGGGATGCTGCCCCTCCAGCTGCCGGGAGGGGCGGGGTGGTGGGGCTTCATGGGTGGGTGGGTGGGACACTAGCCACCAGGGCTATGTTCAGGGTGGTTTTATCACACATACCGCACGGACGATCGGGCATTTCGGTCCACTGGACCACCAGGGATGTGCACGGGAGGGTGTGGAATTATAACACATACCTCCGAATCGGCATTTCGTCCACTGGACCACCAGGGATGTGTAATGAGGGGGTGGGAATTATACATACCGCCAGCGATCGGGCATTTCGTCCACTGACCAGGGATGTGTACTGGAGGGGTGGGAATTATAACACATACCCCCGCGATCGGGCATTTCAGCCCACTGGACCACCAGGGATGTGTAGGGAGGGTGGGAATTATACACACACCGCCCGCGATCGGGCATTTCGGCCACTGGACCACCAGGGATGTGTACGGAGGGGTGGGAATTATAACACATACCGCCGCGATCGGGCATTTTGGTCCACTGGACCACCAGGGATGTGTGCGGGAGGGTGTGGAATTATAACACATACCGCCTTGCGATCGGGCATTTCAGCCCACTGGACCACCAGGGATGTGTAGGAGGGGGTGGAATTATAACACACACCGCCGATCGGGCATTTCGGCCCACTGGACCACCAGGGATGTAATGGAGGGGTGGGAATTATAACACATACCGCCCGCGATCGGGCATTTGGTCCACTGGACCACCAGGGATGTGTAATGGGAGGGGTGGGAATTATAACACATACCGCCGGCGATCGGGCATTTCGGTCCACTGGACCACCAGGGATGTGTACGGGAGGGGTGGGAATTATACACATACCGCTCGCGATCGGGCATTTCGGTCCACTGGACCACCAGGGATGTGTACGGAGGGGTGGGAATTATATTGACATACCGCCCGCGATCGGGCATTTCGCCAACTGACCACCAGGGATGTGTACCGGGAGGGGTGGAATTATAACACACACCCGCGATCAGGCATTTCGCCCCTGGACCACCAGGGATATGTACGGGGGGGTGGGAATTATATCACATACCGCCCGCGATCGGGCATTTCGGTCCACTGGACCACCAGGGATGTGTACGGGAGGGGGGTGGGAATTATAACACATACCGCCCGCGATCGGGCATTTCGGTCCACTGGACCACCAGGGATGTGACCGGGAGGGTGGGAATTATAACACATACCGCCCGCGATCGGGCATTTCGGTCCACTGGACCACCAGGGATGTATGCGGAGGGGTGGGAATTATAAACATACCGCCTGTGATCGGGCATTCGCCAACTGGCCACCAGGGATGTATGGGAGGGGGTGGGAATTATAACACACACCGCCCGCGATCGGCATTCGGCCCACTGGACCACCAGGGATGTTGCAGGAGGGGTGGGAACACATACCGCCCATGATCGAGCATTCGGCCCACTGGACCACCAGGGATGTGTACTGGAGGGTGGGATTATAACACATACCGCCCAGCGATCGGGCATTTTGGTCCACTGGACCACCAGGGATGTCAGGGAGGGGTGGAATTATAACACATACCGCCCGCGATTGGGCATTTCTGTCCACTGGACCACCAGGGATGTGTACAGGAGGGGTGGGGAATTATAACACATACTGCCAGCGATCGGGCATTTGGGTCCACTGGGCCACCAGGGATAATATGCAGGAGGGGTGGGAATTATAACACATTACCACCAGCGATCGGGCATTTCGCCCACTGGACCACCAGGGATGTGCATGTGAGTGGGGTGGAATTATAACACATACCGCCCGCGATCGGGCATTTCAGTCCACTGGACCCACCAGGGATATGTACGGGGCTACATTGATGCCCGGACCGGGCTGGTTGGGGAGGCACATGCCCGCGATCGGGCTGCAGGGCGCCGGTCCTCGACGGCCGCTGCCTGGCAGGTGCCAGCGCAGTCCTCGGGATAGGTGCACCTACATGCCAATGGCATGCAAATGGGGACATAATCGTGCAAATGGCCCCCTGCACCTTGCATGAATTATAGCCCCATTTGCATGTCACCTTTTGAATATCATGATTTTGCGCATGGCGCAATGGTACTTGCGCCACCGCAAGTTGAATGCACCACTCTGTCAACTGTGATGTGGCGCAAGTTCCACTGTTCACTGTGTTGGGTGATATTCAAAGGAGTTGCTCAATAGTGCAACTCCTTTGAATATCGCCCAGGACACACCCCTGTGCAACTATTTTGCACAGCTCAAGGGCTTGCGCCTATGAATGGCGCAGTTTGAATATCCAGCCCTATATTTTCTGGAACAGTGATATAACTTTCTGGGAAACCTTAAAAAATCCCAATTAGAGGGGGAAATGCTCATTTACCCCTGTTTTTACAATCGATGGAACTAGAAAATCATTTTTATATTATACCACAGCAGTTACATTTGGAGATATGAAATAATAAAATGAAATGGCAGAACAATGTAGCTCTTTCCATAAGAGATCTTCTGACAAATATGGTCGTAGAGATCTCCCATGGTATTATGGATTACATGACACTGCATCAGGGTGTCTTGATGTTCCTTGAGAAAATTAGAGCCTCCCTTACAGTAACATTTAATAACAAAAATACTACAAAAAAAATGAAACATGGTTTGATGAGGAGTGTCACAAAGCAAAGAATAAACTTAATAGAAAGATAAGAAAGGCAAATATACAAAAATCTGTTGCCAGTTTCAGAGAACTCAATAAAAGAAGGGAAGAATATAATAATTTTCTCATGATTAAACAGAGAGAATATCTACAAAAACAATGGAACAGTATGCTTACTGCTATAAATGAACATGATTATCAAACTTATTGGTTGTTGATGGCAAAGGGTACTGAAAAATTAAATACATCAAATAGATACATATACATCATTGGATACCTGGTCCTCATATTGTTCCTCCAAATTTTTCCCAACACTAAAATATATATTCATTTCAAATTATAATATGCTATTATTTCCTCCCTTATCATTTGCTGAAGTATACTGTGCAATAGCCTCCTTAAAAACTAAGAAAGCCCCTGGCCCTGGTCTGATGCCCTCTGAAGTGTATCTGAGGCAGCATGGGTTCCAGCGTAAGGTCATGTCAGATGAATCTAATAGATTTCTTTGACTGGGTGACCAAAGTAGTAGACCAGGGAGGGGCTGTGGACATGGCCTACCTAGACTTTAGCAAGGCATTTGACACAGTCCCACACAAAAGATTAATAGTCAAATTAACCAGCCTGGGAGTGGGTCCCAGGGTGGTAGCCTGGGTAAAACACTGGCTCCACAACAGGACACAGAAGGTCATTGTAAATGGAGTCCACTCTGAAGAAAGAGGGGTTACTAGTGGGGTACTGCAGGGTTCAGTATTGGGTCCAGTCCTTTTTAATGTCTTCATCAGTGACATTGCAGAGGGACTGGAGGGAAAAGTATGCCTTTTTGCAGATGACACAAAGATCTGCAACAGGGTTGATACACAAGGAGGCGTGGAAAGGATGAGAAGGGACTTGGCAAGGTTAGAGGAATGGTCAGAAGTATGGCAGCTAGGATTCAATGCAAAGAAGTGCAAAATAATGCACCTGGGAAACAAGAACCCAGGGGAAGAATACACAATGTGGGCAGAGGTAGTAACAACAACAAAAAAGGAAAGGGACCTGAGGATAATCATATCAGATGACCTTAAGGTTAGCAAGCAATGTGAGAAGGCAGTAGGGAGGGCTGGGGGTATACTGGGATGCACAGGGACAGGCATCAGCAGCAGAAAACAGGAAGTTGTTATCCCTCTGTACAGACAGTTGGTGAGACCCCATCTGGAGTACTGCGTCCAGTTCTGGAGACTCCATCTCTGCAAGGACTTAGGATAGAGGCAGTCCAGAGGAGGGCAACTAAAATGGTGCAGGGTCTGCAAGAGAAGCTGTATGAGGAGAGACTAAAGGAGCTTAATATGTATACCCTTGAGGAAAGAAGGGAGAGGGGGGACATGATAGAAACTTTAAAGTACCTCAGTGGAATCAACAAAGTCCAAGAGGGTAGCATCTTTCAGAAAAAGAGACGTGCAAGAACAAGGGGACACAATGAAGGGGGGCGGTTCAGGGGCAATGTGAGGAAGTATTATTTCACAGAGAGGGTAGTGGATGTATGGAGCAGCCTTTCTGAGGAGGTTGTGGGGTCTAAAACTGGGGGAGAATTCAAGAATGCATGGGACAGACATAAGGCAATTCTTGTGGGGGGTTGGAAGAAATAGGCTGTTGGTTAACTAGGATCTGCGGCCTATCCAGTAGGTAGGCAAATGGGCAAACTAGATGGGCCAAGCGGTCCTTATCTGCCGTCAAAGTCTATGTTTCTATGTTTCTATGAGTGTGCCATCCCTTTGGGCTATCTTATTTACTGAATATTTCATCTGTTGCCGTCAAAGACTATTTTTTCCATCTTCCTGGAAAGGTGCAATAATAATTTCAATATACAGAAAAGGTGACAAGTCTGATCCAACTATGTACAGGCCCATATCGTTATTAGATACTATGGGGAACATTTGTGCTAAACTCATATTGAACAGATTAAGGGAGCAGTTTGTACAATTGAGGGATCTGTCTGAAGCACAAGAGGTTTTAGATCTGGATATTGTACTACAGATAACTGCTGTGTAATCAGGCATTTATATGTAAAATATGTTGTGCTAAGAAAACAGAAGTTATATGCTGCCTTCCTAGATTTTAGCATATCTTTTGATATAATCTCTAGGAATATGCTATGGGATTTAATTGTGAAAAAAGGATTTTCAGTGAAACTTATAGCAATAATTAGAGAACTTAACACTTCAACATGGGCCCAGGTGAAACTGGGTGCTGGGGGACAGCTCTCCTCTACTTTCCCAACTAATAGGAGAGTGAGACAGGGTTGCATCCTTGTACCTCTTTTATTATGTGCCTATACTGACAAACTTTTACATGAACTAAATGTTGTTCATACTGATTCCCCAAAGATTATAGACAAGCACTGTGGTGTTTTAGCCTACGCTGATGATTTGGTCCTGTTCTCTCTAACTCAATGAGGCCTGCAGGCTAAGCTAAATATATTAGATAGTTATGCACTTAAATATAATTTGAGAGTGAATGATCAGAAGAGCTAGGTTCTTATTTTTGGAACAAATAAAAAAAGTAGAAAATCCTGGAAAATAGGGATGAAAAAGATTGCTACTGTGGATAGCTATGTCTATTTAGGTTTATTACTAATGAAGGATGGAAGATGGATGGAAGATGGATTAAACATCTGGAAATGACACTACATTAAAAAGGACAGCTAATTCCCTGCTGATGTTTAATTAAAAAGTTTGGTAGAAATTCAGTCAAACTACTTTTGACTACAATACAGGCCAAATACAATGCCCAAGCTCTATATAATGGGGAAATATGGCAACACTGAAACCAAGATAAATTAGAAGTCCCATTAAACAAACTTCTTAGAGCAAGCCTAGGACTGAACAACTCTGTCATGGCCTCTTTATTCAGGGCAGAAACAGGGACTTCATTCATGTCTTACAGCACATTATGCTGCCAATATTGTAAACTATTGGATTAAACTTCTTCAGGATAGACAAAATAGACATCCATATATGTGCTTAAAGGAGAAATATTGTCTTAGCCTTGGGCATCTGAAATCTGAGTGGCTGGCCTCAGTATTTTCAATCTTCAGGAATCAGGGTTGAATTATCTGAAAAACTATAGGGACAGGAGTTTTTATTCACCTCTAATACCAGTTATATATTACGAACAAAATGAAGGAGCATTATAGAACTTTGGATCTTGATTACATCAGAAGACTGAAGATGTTTCCTTGGGTCAGGGTTAATGATCTTGTATATCACTATAGACAGTATTTTGATGTTCTTACTGATGTGAAACAGAGTGACTTATACCAGGTATAGGTTAAAATTATTTTCAAGTAATATCTTAGAGGCTATTTATAGGAGGGAAACCTCTGAACAATCCAGATTCTGTTCCTGTACTTGATGTTTTAGAAAATGTGAAACTTGTTATGTTTGTCTGCGAATGGTATAAGATCCCTGGAGCTAAATGGCTTAAGCCACTCTGTTGTACCATACGGTTGGAGGATCAAGATAATCTGTTGAACCTTTTTTTTTTTACAACCAATGATGAAATTGTAATTAAAGCTGTGACTAAACATCTAGTTAATATTTCTAGAATACGCCTTAAATACTCTAGTCTTAATGGAGCAGCCACTGAAGGAGTGACCATCTAACCTACAAGGCACTGTTGAGACAGTTCTGAACTGATGCCCTGATCTGTTGCCTTAGAAATCCTAGGCTTAGTTTGTGTTTCTACACAAATTAAACATGTCGCTCATTGCACTTTAGAAATGTTTTCTGTAGATTTCCCAATGAATTAATTACTGTCACTCTATTGCACCTTGGGATTCTGTGTTATCATGCATATAAATGTCTGATATTTACTGGAATGTATATGAATGCATGGTTTTATATTGATCCTTTTTCCAGTTGCAAAGGTCATTGACTGATCAATAAACTAAACTTGACTTGAGTTCAGATTCCTTCTAGTAGTAAAACAAAGGTGTCAAACCATCTACAGATATATATATATATATATATAGAGAGAGAAAACTCCTGGAAAAGAGGCTCAAATCTGTTACTGTCAAAGACAGTGGAGCCTGTCCTAGTACAGCAAAAGGTGCCACAAAGAAAACAGGGAGTGGCGGCCTGCCTTAGACTTCAGGGGTACTAAACAGGTACTTAAAGCCAAAGTTTTAAATGATAACTTTGTCACTGATTCTGCTAACACTCCAAAAAGGGAATGGTTGGCATTGCTGGACCTATAAGATGCCTATTTCCACATCCTCATAAGGGAGTCTCACAGAAAGTACTTCAGGTTCAGACTCCCATCAGGTCACTGTGAAAGAGTATAGACAAAGTACTTGGCAGTGGTTGTAACACACCTTCAAAGGCAAGGGGTCACAGTTTTGCCATACCTAGATGACTGGCTGGCGGTTGTAAAATCACACCAGCAAGTGGGAGCATCTACAACTCACACAGGGGCTCCTGGAGTCTCTAGGATTCCTGATAAATCTAAAGAAAGTATGTCCTTCAGCTTGCTCAGGCACTGCAGTTCATAGGAGCAGAGCTAAATACCCTACAAGGCAAGGCCTACCTGCCTCTAGGCAGGGCAAGAAGTATACCACTGATAGCAGGCTCATTTAGCTTGGCTAAACCAAAAACTGCAAGACAGTTTCTTGAGCTACTAGCCACATGGCACCTGCCACTGGCACAGTCCTGGAATCCAGGTTACAGATGAGGGACATTCAATTTCACCTCAGGGCTCACTGGTGTCAAAGAAATGACCCTCTTTCAAAACTAATTCTAGTAACAAAAAAATAAAACATTGTTACAGGCCCTCCAATGCTGGAAAGAGGAAACCAACCTAAGGGAAAGGGTTCCTTTTTCAGCAAGAGTCCCCATCAGTTGTTGTGACAAAAGATGCGTCTCTACTAGAGTGGAGCACCCATCTGGGGGTTCACACCACCCAAGGTACATGGTCAATGGTGACTTCAGGGCCTGGGTTGATGACAAACCCTCACCATTTGGTCAAGACTTCCTCCAGCTAATGCTTTCATTGGGCTTTACACAGGCAGTTACCTCTGTGACTCACATTAAAGGGCATTAGTTGGACTGGATTTTCCTCCTGGGGATGGAAACCTCTGACCTGGCAGTGGGACCAGTCAGAAGGTCTGACCACCACACCTTAAGGTTCAATTTCTTTGCTCCCACTTATAGACCTGCCCCTGTGGAGATGGTTCAATACAGCCCTTTGTGGAGTGTGACCCTAGATGGTCTTCTGGTAGAATTGGACCAATCAACGTTACTGGGTGCAAATAAGGGTCCAGAGAACCTTCTACAAACCTATAATTGGGCTGTGGTTGGGGCTCTGGATGCCTTGGCTCCTGTCCGAGTTCACTCTGTCACCCTCCACCCTCGGTCCCCCTGGTTTGATAAGACCTTGAAGGAGCTGAGGTGAGAGGGACTACGATTAGAACATAGCTGTTGGAGAACCAGTCTGGATGCTGACAGACTTAGACTGATGGAACGTTTTAGGGACTTTCAGTTGGCAATCTCCCATAAGAAGGCAAAATTCCTGTCCAGGGAGATTGGTGCAGCTCAGAATCAACCAGCTCAGCTCTTTCAAACTGTGGACAGACTGTGCAATCCAGCCCGTCTTCAAGCTCGGAGTGCATTTTCTCACAAAAAGTGTGAGGAGTGTGCTCACTTCTTTGTTGATAAGGTTGCCGACATCAGGTCTGGGATCCATTCAGCTCACTATATGGAGGGGGAGGGGGGCTGTGGTCAGCTAGATGTTGCTACCCCATAGTTTTGCTGGTTGGAATTTGAATGGCTGGAGATTGAAGATGTCATGTGGATTCTTAGGAATATGCACCTGACCTGTTGTAGTTTGGATCCGGGCCCTATTCACCTTTTGTTAGGCTGTATTGATGTCATCTGCCCAGTCCTTGTGGAGACAGTTTGGTGTTCACTGAAGTCAGGTGAGTTTCCTTGCTCCCTGAAAGAAGCAGCGGTGTTTCTCCTTCTCAAGTAATCCTCGCTTGACCCAGACTTCCCTGTCAACTACCAACCGATTTCTAATCCTCCCTTTTTGGGGAAGGTTATTGAGAAGGTCGTGGCTCTACAGTTGGAGAACAATCTTACCCTCCATGACATCTATGATCTTCTCCAATCTGGTTTCCGTAAAAGGCATAGCACTGAGACAGCTCTGGTTTGGGTGCTCAATGATCTCCTGATTGTGAGAGATCAGAAATTGCACACCATCTTTAAATGTCTAGATCTCTCTTCAGCTTTTGACACCATGAAACATGGGGTGTTGCTGGAATGCCTGCATGTCATCTGTGGCCTGTCTGGTATGGTCCTCAGATGGTTCCATTCTTTCCTCACTGGAAGACCACAGAGCATGGTCTCTGGGATTTATTCTTCTGAGGTATTCCCTCTGTTGTGTGGGGTACCGCAGGGTTCCATGCTGTCCCATGTTGTTTGTGGTGTATATGTTGCCATTAGGAGACATTGTGAGGTGGTGTGGGCTGAGGTTTCAGTGCTATGCAGATGATACACAACTCTGCCTGTCTTTTGCACCCAACCAGGATAGTACACTCATGGTGTTTAACAACTGCCTGGAAGAAATCCAGGATTGGTTGAATACCAGCTGGTTAAAACTGAATTCCAACAAGACTGAAGTGTTGGTGATGGATCCTGGTTGCTGGATAGAGGGGTCAGGGATGGGTTGTCCCTCAGGGCTTTGGCTTGGGGAGGTCCCAGTTACTGACCTCTGAACGGGTGCAGAATCTGGGGACAATGCTTGACAACGGTCTGTCACTTTGCCCTCAGGTGTCAGCCGTGGTTAAGTCCTCTTTTTACCATCTGAGGAATATAGAAACATAGAAACTGATGGCAGATAAGGAACGCAAGGCCCATCCAGTCTGCACATTTCTTTTTCTACCTTATAAATGTGCCATTCGCCTTTGCTCTGTCAATGGTGTATCTATTCATACTCATCTGTATTGCTTCCTTATGCCTATCCCATACCTGTTTGAAGCCCTGCACTGTATTCATATCCACCACTTCCTGAGGTAGGCCGCTTCATGCATCCACCACCCTTTCTGTCCAAACCAATCCAATCCAATTTTATTTATATGGCGCCTTTCGAATACCAAGGTGCCTTACAACAATTAAAACAGCTTCTTCATAAAATTACATACATTATAAATAGTATAAAATGACAACAGACAATCAACAATATTGAATCAATTCCCCAAAACACAAGTCCATAAAACAGTTTTAAGGGCCTGTTTAAATCCCTCCATGGTCGGACACTCATGTAACTGAGGAGGTAGAGAATTCCAAAGGGTGGGGGCTGCATGCATGGGCCCCAGAAGATTTTAAACAAACCCTTGGAATCTCTAACAACCCCTCGTCAGTCGAGCAGAGTGATCGCTCAGGGTAGTAAGGGACCAGAAGCTCTTTCAGGTAGTCTGGACCCAGTGAAAAAGAACTTCCTCACATTACACCTTAATCGGCCTCCCTCTAATCTCATGCTGTGTCCTCTTGCCCTGCTATTTTTCTTATATTGAAACATGTTAGACTCTTTCACCTTGTTAATGCCCTTAAGGCGTTTGAATGTTTTGATCATATGACCTCTCTCCTTTGCTCTAGGGTATACATATTAAGCTCCGTTAACCTGTCCTTATATGTTTTTTGACACAGTCCCTGCACCATTTTGGTTGCCCTTCTCTGGCCTGCCTCAATTTGGTTAATGTCCTTGTGAAGGTGTGGCCTCCAGTACTGCATGCAGTACTCCAGATGGGGCCTAACCAATGTCTTGTAAAGAGGGATTATTACCTCCCTCTTCCGACTTGTGTTACCCCTACTAATACACCCTAACATCCCCCTAGCCTTACCTACTGCTTTAGTAGTCTGCTTAGATGATTTCAGGTCATCGGTGGTGATGATGATGCCTAAGTCTCTTTCTTCCCTTGTGACTGCCAGCAACTCCCCTTCCAGCCTATAGGTGGCTTCAGGGTTTCTCTTCCCTATGTGCAAGATCTTGCACTTCTTTGCATTAAACCCCAGTTGCCACTCTTCCAACCATTTTGCCAGTTTATCCAGATCTCTTCTCATTCTGCCCACCCCATCTGGATCATCTACTCTGTTGCAGATCTTGGTGTCATCTGCAAACAGACAAACCTTACCCTCCAGTCCATCTGCAATGTCACTGATGAAGATACTGAAGAGGATTGGCCCCAGGACTGATCCCTGAGGTACCCCACTTGTGACTTGCATCTCTTCTGACTGTATACTGTTTACCACCACTCTCTGTTTTCTGCCCGTCAACCAGTTTGCCACCCAGTTGACCAACTTTTGACCCACCCTGAATCTACCCAGCTTATTAGTCAATCTTCTATGTGGAACAGTATCGAAAGCTTTGCTGAAGTCAAGGTAGGCGACAGTAACTGCTCCCCCTTGGTCCACAACACTGGTTACCCAGTCAAAGAAATCTATGAGATTAGTTTGACAGGACCTTCCTTCTGTAAACCCATGCTGTCTTGGATCCTGTGCTCCTATGGATTCCAGGTGTTGCACTATCCTTTCCTTAAGGAGTCCCTCCATAATCTTGCCCACTACTGAGGTAAGACTGACTGGTTTGTGGTTCTCTGTCTCCTACCTGCTACCACTCTTGTGGAGTGGGATCACATGAGCACTTCTCCAGTCTTCTGGGACCTCTCCTGTGCTCAGAGACTCACTAAACAGTTCTGATAATAGCTCTGCTAGTTCCACCCTTAGCTCCTTTAGTACCCTGGGATGTATGCCATCAGGTCCCATTGCCTTGTCCACCGTGAGGTTATCGAGCTCTTGTAGGACCCTTTCTTTTGTGATGAAGAGACTAGTGCTCACCTCCCTCCTCCCCTCCCCGTGTCCATGGTGCTGAGCTGCAGGCCCTGCCCTTCCTTCTGTTCAGTAAATACTGAGCAGAAGTATCTACTTAGGATAGATGCTTTTACATGGTCCTCCTCCTCACACACCCCCTCATCTCCTTTGACCTTAGCAATACCCCCTCTGGACTTTCTCCTTTTACTAATGTAGCTATAGAAAGTCTTGTCACCTTCTTTTACTGTTTGTGCTAGTGTTTCTTTGGTTTGGGCCTCTGCCTGCCTTATTGCCTTCCCTGCTTCCCTTAGGGAAGTTTGGTATGCCTCCCTATCTTCATTCCCTTATATTTCCTGAAGGCCAGCCTTTTGGCTCTGACCTTTTCTGCTACTGTTTCTGAAAACCAAAGTGGTTTCCTTTTTCCTTTGCACTTCCTTTTCTCACTAACACAATGGGGCTGTGCTTCAAGTATTGCATCCTTAATGCTTGCCCACTTTGCCTATACCTCCTCACCTGTATTTCTTTTTGCCAGGGCTAGCTTAACTCTGTTGGCCATCTTATCAAAGTCAGCTCCTCTAAAGTCCCATATTTTTGCCTTGGAATGGGATGATTTAGTTGTAGTGCCAAACTGAACCATACCATGTGATTGTCACTGGCTCCCAGGTGACCTTCTACCTGGAGATCTGTGATCCATTCCTTGTTAGTCAGTACTAGATCTAGGATAGCCATGTCTCTTGTGGGTTGTTGTACCAATTGTTTGATGCCCCCCAGGGAATCCACTATGTGTCTAGTTCTGGCAGATGTTCCTGCTGGTATTGACCAATCTGTATCTGGCATGTTGAAGTCTCCCATTATCAGAACCTCCCCTTTAGCTGTCATGGTTTGTGTATCTTCTAACAGTAATGTGTCTATGTCCTCCCCCTGGTCTGGGGGCCTAGTAGACAACCCCAGTTCTTATGGCTGTCCCATTTCCTGTTTCCTGGGAGACCCACAGTTCTTCTGGTTCGTTATGTGTAGTCTGAATTTCTGTAGCTTTGATATTTTCATTGACATACAGGGCCACTCCACCGCCCCCCCTTTTGCACCTTGGTCTCTTCTGAACAGTACATAGCCAGGTACTAAAGTCTTCCAAGTGTGGTTACTGGTAAACCACATCTTGCTAATTGCTGCTATGTCCAGTTTAATCTCTGTCATTATTGCCTGCAGGTCTGGGATCTTGTTTCCCAGACTGCAAGCATTTGTGTACATGATTTTCCATTGGCCAGATTTCAGTGTGTTAGTTGTTGGGTGAGGTCTGGCATTTCCCCTGTGCGTCGTATAGGGAGCCAGACCTTTTTTCTTACCTGGTGATGCAAATGAACTGAAAACATGCTGAACTCCGGTTAGACCACTAGCTGAGGGGGCAGGGGTGTTTTTTCTATTCAGCATATGGGGTGCTGCACCTCTCTCCCCATCTGCTAGTTTAAATATTCTGCAAAGATGTCAAACTTCTGCCCCAATGCACTGACTCCCAGATTAAACATCTAGTTCCATCTCGTGACCTTCCAACCTTGATCCGCACTTTTGTGGCTTCACGTCTGGACTAATGTAACTCCCTTTACCTATGGCTTCAGGGGTTGATATCCACCACTTACAGCTGGTGCAGAATGTTGCAGCCAGGCTGCAGTCTGGATCATTTCAATCCAGTCATATTATGCCTGTGCTGCGCAAACTGCACTGGCTGCCAGTTCAGTGGCAGATCACCTTTAAGGTCAGTGTGCTGACTTACATAGCCCTGCATGAACAGGGGCCGAGCTACCTGCAAGATCTCCGGAATCCTTACTGCCCCCTCCAACAACTCCGCTCGACCAATGAGGGATTGCTGGAGATTCCCAGGGAATGATTAAAAACATCTGGATTGTTACACAAGGTCCCTGCACCCTTATTGGTACCCCCAGGGTCTGTAAACTACTCCTGCTCCCTATCCACTGCCCTACTTTTGCTGTGTTGCCCCTTGTGAGGCAACAAGGGAGGGATGTTACATGAGGTCCCTGCACCCTTATTGGTACCCCCAGAGGTACACCATGGGCAGCTAGCATTTAGGCATATGTTACACTAACATATAGGGCTAAGAGCATCTACCGTATAACAGTAGATGTCAGGATATGTATGCATATTATTGTTATACACTTTGTTTTCCAATATACACATGTATTTCTTGCTTGCAAGATGTTAGGACATCTGTGTCCTTGTAAAGATTATGATATATGAGTCAGCATTGCCATCTTCTGATGATTTGTATTATCACACTGCTATACGCAAACTGTACTTCTTTGTCTTCACAAAGTGATGACTACTACAAAATTGTATAATGTTATCTTGGACTGAGAAGCCACCTCTAATTTAGCCAATAGGGCTCATCTCTGTAACTAGAAATGTTTCTATCTTACAGTAACCATGGTAATTATCATAGGTATATAATGTAAGACATTAAGTCTTCGACCTCGGAGACCCCAGGAGACACAGAAAATCCTCAATGTATAGGGAACGCTTAGCATTGGCTCCCAGTTCGTATTGGTAAGTCCTGCTTAGGGGCAACAGTGATTATCTTTTTGGTAGTAGTAAACAAGCTTTATTACTCTTATGCAACATGTCCGTGATTCCTTGCATGCCCATTATTGCCAAGAACCTGAGAGTGAGGTTTAGACATCCTGACAAGTGGTGACCGCATGCAGGCAATATTTGGTGTTTACAAGGTTTCACTTGTTGCTTACAGCTTTTCCCTTCTCATCGGGGACTGTAGATGTGCATTCCCACATCACCGCTCCCATTTTTCTACTTTTTGTAATAACTTGCAAAGTCTGGCTGCTTACTGGGTGTGGTCGATGCCAACTCAACACACCCCATGGCAGTTTTGAATTGTAAGTTTACAAGTGCATAGTAGCCCGACTGTGAATAAGTGCACCTGTTGTGAATCGATACACAGCATGACACCTTTTCATAGTTTGATTTTTCTTTCCCTCCTACACAATGGTCACCGTACCAAATATCTGTGCAGAACTGAGACTCGATGTCTCAAACTTCCTTGCCTCCCATGGAGGATGGGCTGACTTCGCGTGGGACACAAGTCAATTTGAAAACCCTGTACTGGGGATTTCAACTCAGTACTCAGAGATGAGACAAAGAAAGCGAGAGGCTAAAGGGCTGTTGGTCACGGCTCTCTATGCTGCTCTGGAAGCCTCTGAAGTGAGGCTTCGAAGCCTTGAACTGCAAATCTGATCTCTTAAGCAGGAGATGGGGTTGCAGGAAACTGAATGTGTGAGAAGTGAGCAGGATTTGGAGTCTGAGCGCCAAACACTGTGAAATTAAATGGATTCCCTTTTGCATCATTCTGCACAGGCAGGAGAGAAAGAACTTTGTATGTTGAAGCAGGAGTATGAAAGTTTGAGACAGGATAAGGGACAGGCTTTGCAAATGAATGACTTGATAAGTAGGATGAATGAACAATTGAGTGAGGAGTTGGAAGAGATACAGGACGAGATAAACCAGGCACATAATGACTTAGAAGTGGCTACTAGGGACAATCGTGAATTGAGCACCTCGTATAGAGTATTACAAAAACAGATGCAGGATGAGGTGGATGTGAATGCTGCAAATGTGAATCATGCTGAATGTGAATCCAAGATGGAGAAACTGCGCCATCTGCGAGAGGTGTTGGCTGGTCACGTCAAAGTGATGGGAGGTGTAGCCACTGCCTTGACTACGTCATCTTAAGGGGAGGAGTCAGATGACAACATTCCCAGTACAATGCCCCATCACACTCTTACTATGGTCCAGATTCCCTTCCCCACCATCCACATGGTGACCCCATCACATGACGCCCATATCCTACTTCATCAACGGCATGGTGCACATCATGGGCAATGCCAACATGGCGACCCCCATGATGGGGGGACAGCAGTCCTAGGCCTAGTCCCGATGGCACCACCAGTAGCCATTATTAATGTGGAAGACAGGCAGGAGATAGAGAGAATGATTGAAACTGCAATAGGCACTGTGCCCATCTCTGAGAGAAACAAGCAGGTTCTCAAGACCCAAATAAGGCAGCTTCTACACAAGGCTGGCACTCAGGATGGCATGGTTCATTCCATGGTGGAAGCCACAGCTCAGGCAGCCCTGGATGGCACCTGAGGCAACCTACCTCCACCTGATCGTACCACTAATCCCCTACAAATGGCCTACTCTGTTCAGCAAATAGCTGACTGCATTGGTCAGATAAGCCCATCCGACAACCTCAGTTGCCACTTAGAAAAGGTGCATGCCCAGTGTGAAATGCTTAGTCTCGCTGCAGATTACCAGGTCCGGATCCTATGCCAGACCATTGATCCTGGACTGTGGGCAAAACTCCCCAGTACCGTCCGTCAAGACGGCACCACCACCTTTGATGAAGTAGCAGCTGAGCTAATTTCTGCACACAGTCCAGGTGTACTAGGAGTGATGCTCACATACCCTGTAAAACAGAATGTGAAAGAAAGTCCAACGACTTTTCACCAGAGGCTCTGGATGGCCTACCAAGCAGGGAAGCATTCTGCAGAAGAAACCGCAGATGTGGATCTTATTGAATACAAGACCCTATTCCTTAGGAATATGATCCCTGCAGTAAGCAAAAAGGTAGAGCCAACTGCCTATCCCACCGCGGAGAGGTTTGCAGATATTCTTCAGAAAACCGAGAGTGTTTATCAACTCTACATCCGTGATTCGGGCTCTGGTTCCAAGAAAATAGCTGCTATGGAAACCACTCCAGAGGCCATGATGCACTATATGGTGGAGGAGCAGGCCCAAGAGAAACAGCCCCTCCCTGCCGACAACTGACACCCCGAGCAGGCCCAACAACAACAATTCTGGAGTAGGAACCGGAACTACCACAAAAACAAGAAACACCATAAGAATAATACGGGTAAACAACAAACATCAGGCCCTTCATATAGGGAAAAAGTCAATGAGAACCAGAAATTCCAAGAACTTCTTGGGCAAGTGCGCTCCGTAGTGGATGTTGTTCCCAGTTGGGCCCTTGCTGCCATACAACTGGGAGAGCAGGCCTCAACATGCCACAGGGACAATGGAGGTACAGTCCCTTAGGCCCATAGAGGCCTGAACCAGGAAGTGGCTCCCTATATAGCATCAGTGCAGCATGGTGAAGTGGTTCACAGGAACCAGGCCCAGACTCTCTTCCACGAGCTTCCCCATGCTTCCTCTGGTACAGATTGACAATTACAGGCCCCAGTCTGTACAAGCTGGTCTTGGATACAAACAGAAGGCCCTGCACCGAGGCAGAGGTCGGGGGCAGCCTACTGACAGTTCTACAGGATACAGGTGCAGTCGTGTCTGTATTACATGGTGACCACCCAGACACATCCCCATGGTCCACCAGATGGAGGACCAATATGTCTGGTGTAGATGGAACTAGGCTGCTGGCATACTGATCCCTGCTGCTACCTGTTGCCCTGGGATACCTGAAGGCCTATCATACCTTTCAGCTGATGGTACTGCATGATCACCCTAGTATAATCAGAATTGACTTCCTGGCACCACACGGCTGTGTGGTAGACCTAGCCAACATGTTACTGATACAAATTCAGGGACAATATCACACCATTATGATCCCTGACTCACATGTGGGTGCAACAATATCTGCAAATGACAAAGAGTATGACGTCATAGCTTTGTTCAAGAACCACAAGCTTTTCCCAATGCTTCTCCCCATTCTACAAAGGTATCTGGAGGCATTTGCCACCAACAAGCATGACTGTGGCAGAATGCACACTGTCATTGAAGTGACAGGTCCAGCACATGAGAGGCAACGACAATACCCCTTTCCACCTGAGGCCTTGCCTTCTCGTAGAGAAACAATTGAATCACTTCTCAAGCAAGGTGTGATCAGGACAATTGTTTCCACTGCCAATTGCCCAGTGTGCCCTGTGAAAAAACCCACAGGTGCCTGAAGACTTACCATTGACTTCAGGAGGCTGAACCAGGTCACCCCCAGTAGTGCCCCAACTGTGGCATCAGCACCTGATGTGCTGCAATTACTGACCCCTGACCAGAAATGGTTAAGTGCTCTGGATATCTCCAATGGTTTTTGGTCATTGCAATTGGCTCCCAAGAGTCAATATAAGTTTGCCTTCACCTTTGAGGGCAGGCAGTACACTTAGATCTGCTTACCACAAGGATTCCATAACAGCCCCTCCCTGTTCCATTTACACATGATGGATGCCCTTGAGGATTTCTCTACACCCCAGTGTCTCTTGCAGTATGTGGATGACCTGTTGTTGGCAACAGTCACACAGGAACAACACCTGGATATCTTGGATGAACTACTGACCCTCATTCAGAGGGCAGGCCTCTAATGTAATCCTGCAAAAGCACAACTATGTCAGAAACAGGTACTCTTTCTGGGCCTAAGAATAACTGACCAAGGCTAAAGCCCTACCTGGAAAAAGATACAAGGATTGCAAGATGTGCCACTGCCCACAAGTATGGCTACTCATAGGAAAGTTCTAGGTATGGTAAACTATTCTAGAGATTTTATTTGTGATTTTGCTCAGAAGACTGCTCCTCTGCATGGATTACTGAAAAAGTATGTGTCCTGGAATTGAGTCCCCATTCACACCCAGGCTGTGATGTCACTGAAACAGGCCCTGGCCTCAGCTCCAGTTCTGGTTAACCTCAATCCAGCTTTGCCATTCCACCTGGAGTGTGCCACCTCTGACATTGCTATGAAGCCAGAAGGTCCATGGCACCCTGAACCCATTGCATATGCATCACAGCTCTTGACCCCAATGGAACAGAAGTACAGAACCTTCTGGCTACCTACTGGGCTGTCAAGCGCTTTTTATATATCATTGGGTACTCTCCTCTGATCATTAACATGAGCCACACCCCAACTACCATTTTGCTATCAGATAGAGTGAAGGATGGGTCAGTCTCCAACAC
This sequence comes from Neoceratodus forsteri, assembly GCA_016271365.2. Classification (NCBI taxonomy): domain Eukaryota; kingdom Metazoa; phylum Chordata; order Ceratodontiformes; family Ceratodontidae; genus Neoceratodus; species Neoceratodus forsteri. The sequence goes on from CM028129.1 coordinate 60,506,823, forward strand.
CAGACTGACACACTGGTCCCTTCTTCCCCAGGATAGAGATATCGAGGTCCACCCAACCAAAGTGCCATCCATGCTGGTGCATGGCCTCCTTTTCCAAGGAGAACCCAATGACTGTACACTGCAGCCACCTGATCTTCCAGATCCAGGTCCCTTCCTCCCTGCTACACCACAGCTACTTGAGAACACCTCACTGTGTCATGTCTTTACAGATGGCTCAGCTTCCTATTACTAGGGAGAACAGATTGCAGGGATGAGCATATTAGTTATTTACCCTTATGGTAACACTGTTAAAATTTCTAAGCATTGCAGTGTGGCATCATCACAGTATGCTGAGATGGCAGTGGTGGCTTGTGCCCTCGAGTTCATCCAGCATGAAACCGAGGACGCTATCATTTTTACTGACTCTAATTGGGTTTGTTGTTTCTTTACAGAATTTCTTCCTTTCTGGAAGAAGAACTCCTTCCTCTCTTCTGATGGCAGCCCAGTGAAACACAAGGAACTGGTAATATACATACATTCACTGGCACAAAAGTTTGCACACAAACTCTATGTACACACGGTCAAAGCCCGCTCCATACATGACCCCTATCATGCCTTCAATGATACTGCTGACACCCTTGCAAAGGAAGGGGCCTGAGGGGGGGGCACCTGGATGATGGACCATCCAGAGGCCAGAGTGGTCATACACATAGCAGCAATCAGGAAGAAACCTGAACCCTTTCCCCTTGGACCTGTGTCAGCAGCCCAGCACGCTGAATCTGAGCTCAAAGATGTGTTTGGATTCCTTGACAAGGGTATTGAGAAGAATCTCCCTACCCATAACCCCTACCAAAGGCATGAAGGTGAGTTATATCTTTCCCCTGATGACAAGCTCATCTGGTATCAGCCAGATGACACCCCCACCAAGTTATGGGTGGTTCCCCATCATTTCAGGCCTGAATTTCTGCACCAAGTGCATTACACCCCTACTGGTGGACACTAGTGAGTGGAAAACACACTCCAAAGGCTTAAGACCACCATTTGGTGGCCTGGTGTCACCAAGGATGTCAAACAGTACATAGATAACTGCCTTGTTTGCATGCAAAACAACCCCATCCCTACCAAACAAAATGCCAAACTTCTACCACAAAAGCATTCTGGCTCTTGCCATGCCATACAGATTGATTTCATTGGTTCCTTGACCAATACCAGGAGAAATAAATGAAAATTACGTACCTACTGTAATTCTTGATCTTCTTGGACGAGTCTCCACCACTCATTCACACTATTGGGATCTGCGCCAGAGGCACTAGGACCCATGGGGAGCAAACTTTTTGCTGGAGGGTCGGCGCCACAGATGGCACTGCGAGGAACGGCGCCATGAGCCCTAGCTCACACGGCAATGACTATCTTGGCATCGACCTCCAACTGCCTCAGTACTTTTTTACCAAGGAGGTGGCAGCAACTAACCTAAAGGAAACCTAACCTTAGGACCGGACATAAGATAGTCCGGCGACCCGGTAAGAAGGGTCAACAAAGAAGTCTTCACGCTAAAGATTTGAGGAATGAAGACCAACACAGCAGTGAGCTCGGGGGATGGAGGGTGGGTGTGTGAATGAGTGGTGGAGACTCATCCAAGAAGATCAAGAATTACGGTACGTATGTAATTTTCATATCTTCCTGGACATAAGTCTCCACCACTCATTCACACTATTGGGAGAGCACCGAGCTAATAATCCCCTGAGAGGGCGGCAGGATAGACCAACAGCTCACGTTTCTAGGACAGAAGTCCATTAAGGATAGTTCTGCCAAAGGTGGAATGTCGCCTAGCATGAACATCCAGTGCATAATGCTTAACAAAAGTATGCACCGAGCTCCAGGTGGCGGCATTGCAAATGTCTGCAATAGGCACGTTGCGAATTTCCACTAGGGATGCCACGACCGCTCTGGTAGAGTGAGCGTAAACCCTACCTTCCAATTTAACCTGTGCCATGGAATAGCAGTGTCGAAGACATGCCACTAGCCATGATGAGATACATCTGATAGTGACAGGTTGACTCAGCCGGGTCTCACTGAAGGAAACAAAAAGTTGTTGGGCCTTGTGAAAATTCTTGGTTCTATCTAGATAGAAACGCAAGGCCCTCTTAACATCCAAAGAATGAAGAGAACATTCTTCTTCATTTTGGAAGTCCGCAAAGTAAGAGGGAAGGACCAAAGGTTGATTTAGATGGAATTCTGACACAACCTTGGGAAGAAATTTAGGATGAGTATGAAGAACTACTTTGTCCTTATGGAACACAGTATACGGAGGGTCTGTGACCAGGGCATGTATCTCAGAGACATTATGGGCTGAGGTAATGGCCACTAGGAAGGCAGTCTTCCAGGTGAGAAATATTAGCTCACAGGTAGCCAGAGGTTCGAAAGGTTTCTGAGTGAGCATGTCTAGCACAAGGTTAATGTCCCAGGCTGCAAGTGGATGTCTTATAGGAGGTCTGGTATGCAGAATTCCTTTAAGAAATCTCTTAACCATAGGTAACTGAGCCAGAGACAAAGAAAAAAACGGCTCATGATACGCTGAAATGGCACTAAGGTGAACTTTGACTGTAGAGTACTGTAGACCTGAATTTGAGAGGTCCAAAAGGTACTCCAAAACCTTGTCTGGTGGACAGGAAAAGGGATTCAAAGAGGACTGTGCACACCAGAGCGAAAAACGCTTCCACTTAGACGTGTAAGTTTTCCGAGTGGCTGGCTTCCGAGCAGCCAGAAGAATGTCTGAGACTCTTTGAGAGATGTTGAACTGGTTCACTTCTACCTCTTCAGGAGCCAAGCTTGAAGGTGAAGTGATCTCAGGTTGGGATGGACTACCGGACCCTGAGTCAACAGGTTCATCTGCAGGGGGAGTGGTCTCGAAGGAACTGCCAACATATTGTTGAGTAGTGGAAACCATAGTTGTCGAGGCCAAAAGGAGCAATGAGAATCATCTTGGTCCCCTGGGACTCGAACTTGAGGAGTCTCTCTGAATTAGAGGAAGGGCGTAGCGGGAGAAAGCGTTTTGTCCACTGCAGCCTGAATGCATCCTGACAGAAAATGCCAGGCCCTGGATTTCTGGAGCAGAAGAGAGGCAGTTTTGCATTGATTGGGGATGCAAAAGGTCCAGGTCTGGGGTTCCCCACTCTTCGAATAGTGACTGAACTATGACTGAGTCGAGAGACCACTTGTGAGGATCTGCCTCTGTTCTGATGAGACGGTCTGCCAAGTCGTTTTGTACACCTGGCAGGTAAACCACTTGAATTAGAGCTTTGTGTTCCAAGCACCATTCCCACGCTGTCATCGCTTCCCTGCATAAGGGGTAAGAGTGAGCACTGCCCTGCTTGTTGATGTAGTACATCACTGCTTTGTTGTCCATTTGAAGGAGAATAGTCTTGTGACAGAGAATGTCCTTCAACGCTCGGGCCGCATAAAGGACGGTTCTCATCTCTAGGGTGTTTATGTGAAGCTGGGACTTGAGTTGAGTCCACACACCTTGAGTGTGGAGAGTGCCACAGTGAGCTCCCCACCCCATTAGCGATGCATCCGTGGTAATGGAGATCTGATGATCTAGAGGGGCAAAGGGAGATCCTTCCAGGAGATTGCTCTCTAGGGACCACCAGGTGAGGGACCTCTGTAAGGGTTCTGTCACCTTGATGGGAAAAGACTGTGGGTGAGTGGTTGGAGACCACTGAGCACTGAGCATCCTTTGGGTGGTTCTCATGTGCAGCCATGCTAGGGGTACAGTGAACACTGAGGATGCCATGAGGCCTAACTTACGTTGCATCGAGAGAGCTGTAACTGATCTGTTCTCTCCAATGTAATGGGCCATCTGAAGGATATCGTTCCTTCTGTCTTCTGGAAGGAAAGCCTTTGCACAAGAGGTGTCCAGAAGAGTCCCTATGAAAAGGAGTCTCTGGAAGGGCTCCAACTGTGACTTCTTGAGGTTCAGCAGAACTCCCATGGATGTAAGAAGGTGAGAGGCTGTCTGTATGGCTTCCAGAGTCCCTTGTCTGGAAGGGCTTGCTAGGAGCCAGTCGTCCAGGTAGGGAAACACCTGGATACTGACTTTTCTGAGATGTGCTGAGAGAACTGCACAACACTTTGTAAAGACTCGTGGTGCTGAGGATAGCCCAAAGGGCAGGACTCTGAACTGAAAGTGTTGACCCAGAGCCACAAACCTCAGGAATTTGTGATGCCTCGGGTGAATAGGAATGTGCTGGTAAGCATCCTGCACATCCAGGGAGGCTAGCCAGTCATGTTGATGAGGCAAGGGTAACAGGGTTCCCAGAGAAATCATTTTGAATTTCTCCCCGAGGAGAAATTTGTTTAGCTTTCTGAGGTCTAGAATGGGGCGCATTCCCCCCGGACTTCTTTGGAACCAGAAAGTAGTGGGAGTAGAACCCCATGTTTTGCTGATGCAGAGGCACCACTTCTACTGTCCTGTTGTTCAGAAGGCCCTGAATCTCGGCGGCAAGAAGGTCTGACTGAAGGGTTGACAGCCTGGGCTGTCGTTTGGGAGGACAATCCGGAGGGGTCTTCAGAAAATTGAGAGAATACCCGCTAATTATCTGAAGGACCCATTTGTCTGAGGTTATGGACTTCCACTGGCTGTAGAAGTGCATCAGACGACCTCCCACCGGAGAGGAAAAGTCCACCTCGGGCAGTTGAGATGGGACTTGGGCCGGCAACTCATAAGGTAGCGCTGGTCGGGCCCTTGCACTTTCTGTTGCACCTTCTTTTGAGGTTGGGCAGGTTGGTTCTTATGGAAACTTCCTTTGCCTCTGCCCCGAAAGGACTGACGATTAAGAAACTGACGTTTACCGACATGCCCTCGAGAAGGGCAAGAGGGGGTCAAGCCAGCTTAATGGCCAACCTAGTCTTTTGTGTAGCTTCTAGAGCTTGCTTTACCTGAGGACCGAAAAGATATGAGCCATCAAAGGGCAATGCCATCACCTGCTGTTGTGCATCATTCGTGAAGCCCGAAGTACGCAGCCAGGAGTGACGGCGAGTACAAATACCAGCAGCTGCTGAATGAGAAGCAGTGTTGAAAGCGTCCATGGCTGCTTTGACCTGCTGGTTATTAGATTCAATACCTCTGGTAATGGTTTGAAGAAGCTCTGGTTTTAAGTCCGAGTCCGGAAGAGCTTCAACCATTTGCTTGATAGAATGCCACAGGATATACTCATACCGGGAAAAATAGCCCTGGTAACTGGCAATACGCATACTTAGAGTGGACGCAGCAAAGACTCTTTTACCTAATGTGTCTATCTTACAAGACTCTTTGTTGATAGGTCGAGCTGTAGTAGTTTGAGGAAGAACGACCTTGTCATTCTCTGCCAGGACTACAGTGGGATCCACAAAGGCTTGGGATGCCAAGATGGGACAGTCCTTGGGAGCTGAGTATTTCCTATCAATGGATTTAGCCACCGAAGGGGTAAGAGCAGGATTATTCCATACCATTTGAGACAGCGTCTCAAAAGAAGGTTGAATCGGAGGAGTCAAATCCGTAGGGATCTCCGAAGCATGAAGATATTGAAGTCTTAACAGCTTCCCAGGATCGATGTCTGTAGTCTGGAGAGAAAGTGTGGAGCTCAGATTCTTCAACAGAGACTTAAAGGACAGGTCCTCTACCACAGGCTCTGTAGCAATAAAAGATCCTGCTTCGTCCACTTCATCACCCAGCCGAAGGTCTGGGTCAAGCTCAACGTCATCTCCTGACAGTCCAGGAGGGACTGTTTGGACCGGAAAGGAGTGAAAAATAGAAGAGGAAGAAAGAATAGAGTGAAAGGAGGAGTCTCCGAGAGCTCCCGGCGCCGAGGAGGCGCAAGGAACCGAGAACGGCACCGAGGAACACCGCGGCACCAAAAATGGTGCTGAGATGCTGCACGGCACCACGGACAACGCCGAGCCACCGCACAGCACTGTGGATGGCTCCGAGCCACTGCATGGCCCCACGGATGGCACCGAGAAGCCGCACGGCGCCGCAGATGGCAACGGGAAGGCGCACGGTGCCGAGAAGCCCCGCAGCGCCGATGGCACCGAAAACCTCCCAGGATTCCGAAAAACAGGGTTTGAAGGAAAAAGAGCAGGAGATAAAGGCATCAGTGTGGCCCCCTGCGCCGCAGCCATGTGAGGGAGGGAAACACCTAAGCATGGGGTCGACGGCACCAAAGAAGGTGCCGCGCGACTAGGAAAATCCAACCACCCTACCTGGTCGCCCAAAGAGCCCAGAGGCCCACGAGTGACCCAGCCAGTTAGCCGGACCAACCTACGAGCCCACTGCTCCATAAGAGCATCCCAATGATGAAACTGCTCATCTGAAGACCTACCTGCGGGTGGGGTAGGACTGCAATGTCGAAGCCGTCAGCTACCGGAAACAGAAGTTGGTGACTCCAAAGGAGGAGACCGGCAACTAGCCCCGATACCAAGCGTCTACACGCAGACATATCAGAGGGCGCCCTCGAGTGATGCCTTCTCATTTTAGACCTGTGGGCCGAAGAAGAGCTCGAGGTTGAACGGTGTTGAGAATGCGACCGTTTGGCTTTATGCTTCCGCGGGGACCGCCCATCCCCCTGGGCATTGGACTGACCGTTGTCAGACCCCCCTTCCGGAGAAGGCAGCGGACCGGACCCAGCCCGACTGACTGAACAGCTTTCATACGAAGTCTCCCTACCGTCACCTAACCTGCTTATGGTCAACTCCATCACAGTAGGCTGAGACTTCTTTATTGTATTTATTTAAAAAGTAAGAATAAACTTAAGCGATACTTGTATCGAGATAATACTACAAAATAATAAAAACTGAAAACTATGCTGCTAGTTTGAAGTTTGACTCCCAACAGGCGAGCAACGTTGTCACTGAAGCGCACTCGACGTCGGGAAAAAAGGAACTGAGGCGGTTGGAGGGTCGACGCCGAGATAGTCATTGCCGCGTGAGCTAGGGCTCGCGGCGCCGTTCCTCGCGGCGCTGACCCTCCAGCAAAAAGTTTGCTCCCGATGGGTCCTAGTGCCTCTGGCGCAGATCCCAATAGTGTGAATGAGTAGTGGAGACTTATGTCCAGGAAGATCAAGTATGCCCTTGTGGTAACCGATCTCTTCTCTAAGTGGGTTGAAGCTTTCCCCACTAAGACATGTACTGCTAAAACCACTGCCAAAATCCTGGTAGAACAGATTTTCTCCAGGTGGGGCCTACCTCTCAAGGTAGACTCAGACAAAGGAACCAGTTTCACAGGTGAGTTGATGAAAGAAACACTTGAACTCCTTGGAGTTCATCAGAAGTTCCACATACCTTACCACCCACAATCTTCAGGTCAAGTAGAGAGAGCCAACAGGCGGATTAAGCAAGTGCTTTCCAAATTCATTGAGGACAATCCTAAGACTTGGGATTCCCTATTGCAGTTACTCCTTATGGCAATTGGGGTACACCCTCAGCCACCACCCAGCTGACACCCTTTGAGGTGATGACTGGTAGACAGATGAGATTACCTGAGTACCTGTTGTTTGACCTACATACCCCTACTGCAGACCGTGTATCTGTAGACCAATATGTGGAAAAACTCAGACAAGACCTCATACACACTCCTTTATATGCTGCCAACTACATGGGCAAAGCCAAGCAACAGTCCAAAATACAGTTTGACAAACACACACAAGAAGTGAATTGGCAAGTTGGGGATCAGGTAATGGTTCTCAGATTTGCACATCCCACACACTCCTTCTCCAGTAAGTGGGAAGGCCCCTACCCCATTGTCAACAAGCTCAGTCCAGCAGTCTATCAGGTTAGACTCATGCAAAACAACAAACTGACTGACAAGTGGTTATGTGCAAACCAGATAAAACTCTATAAAGGAGTATAATCACTTTTCCTCACCCCATTGGGCAGAATAGTACTAACTTACTAATGTTTGGTTTTCCTTTTCAGATACATTGACAAGATGGCTATCTTGTTCCATTTTCTCCTTATCTCAGGAGTCATCCCTTGCATCCACGGCATGGTAAAGCACCTCCTTCTCATCTTGATCCTCCAGTATCTACCCCAGAGGGAGTTTCTATCAATATACCTGACAATTTGATTGCTGTCCAGAAAGGTTCAGATGCCTGCCTCACTGCCTCGTTGTTGCTCCTGATAAATCTACCCTACAAATTGAGTGGCAAACCATGTTGCAAGGACAAACTCTTCCTGTGGCCAAGCTTTCCAAGGGAACTTTCCATGGTTGGCCCAACACAAAATTATCCCCAAATGGTTCTCTGTCCTTGCTCCAGTCTGCTTTTAGACACTCTGGTTTATACAATATTACTGCCTTAATTGATTCCTCATATAATAATTCCTTGTCTAAAGACTCTGCCAGGAAAGTTTGTGCTGTACACAACATGGCCTCTGCTGCCATGTACCTTTCTGTGTTACCCCCTACTGATAAACAGCTTCTGGAATGTCCAAAATATACCCCAGGTCCTCACAGTGGTCTAACAGCTATTGCCTTACCTGGTACACTTACCAACAACTTACACTTTATGCATATACCTGTTTTGTTTAACTTGACTTACTGGAATATGAAAGAAATTGGTATGTGTCATACTACTAACAATTCATTGTTTTATAGTACTTTGTTACTTGATAGCTTAGCAACTTTTCAAATTTGTACTCAAGACCCTATTGCTGGGGTACACGCCTCCGAGCATACAGGCAATTTCAGGAGAAAACCTAATCCTGATGATCAAAGTCATAAGCGTAACACACGTGAAGTTGACAGTTCTGATATCACTGGTGCCACAGGCACTGTTACGTAAGTAATACTACCCATCAGTCTGTTCTTTTGTGCTTGTTTTGGATTCCCAAGTTAGCCCGCACCTTGCCTCTGTCTGAGACTGCTCCCTGACTTTGTCTTTCAAGTTGGTGCTCAGCTTTCTTTGTGTGTCTCTGTTTAGACACCCCCCATCTGCTCCTATTTAATCTGCTGTCTCCTTCCTTACAGGTGCCACTTGCCCCCACGGACAGTAGTCACGATCCAGCCATAGCACCTCTACGGCACAAGGAGTCTGATCCACCACACCCCAAAGAGATAGATAAGGTACAACGCTTGAAAAATTGCCATGATTTCTCTGGGCTGTGTGAACGCTGAACCAGATCATCACTTGCAATTTGCTGTTTTCAATTTTGGCACCTTCTCAGGGTAGCACTATTGGCTCCACACCTGTGTAGAGCTCCCTGATTGGCTGGTCTCACTCACCTGAGACAGGAGCACCCGAGACGTGTGGCTTAATGTAAGCCTGCATCCCTGTACTCAACTCCTAATTTATATACAGTATTTTAATTTAGCCTGTTCTACTCAGCCTGTGTGAAGTAACTTACCATCCCCCCGCTGCAGTTTCTCTCCAACTGTATGTGCACTGATTCAATGCTAGCACTACAAACTTCCCGTTGATTTTTCATCCCACAACCCCTCCCTCTCCCAGGCCTCCTTTAAATGCACACAGTCTCCGCCCACTCCTATATGATGTTTCAATTTATTGGTTACTAACTGCAAACAACTGCAATTCCTCCCCTTCCCTTTTTGCAACTAAGCCTTCTAGCAGCTTTATCTCATTCTGCCTTGCTGAGGCATACCATTTTGGTACTTTAGGTTTGCTTATTGCTCACTAGCATATCCTGTCTTGCTAAGGCAGTTGATTTAGGTCAGGTGATCTCTCTAGTACTTAGTCTGCTCCAGAGTAGTAGCTAAGAAATTTGCTTCAAAGACTCTCTGCCCCTAGTACTACTCTTTAATCAGGTGAACTCTTTTCTTATTAGCCTGACTAGGAGCTGTACTTAAGGATTACTGCTTCAGGCTCCACTGCCTATAGTAGTATTCTGCAGGGTTAAAGAAATTCTCTTCCGTTGAGAATCTCTTCTCTTGCCTGCACTTGTAGTGCCCATTGGGTGATAGTCTCATAATGAGGGCATATTACCTGCTTCTATGCTTGTCTCTGCTCATCTTACACATATTGGACCCGAATGTGAATCAAAAAATAACTCCTAGAGTGGAGAATGGCTCTCTTTTACATTGTTCGACTGGGACTTTTCCTATCAAGTAGAAGAACTTGTATGTGCTCTAACTTCTCCTAGCCCACTGCTGGTCCTTCACCTGCACCGGCATACAGGAACTCTCCTAGAGTCTGCCCACAGGGCTACACCATCTTCTGCATATACCCTCCACTAACATTGACTCTCTCGGTCAGGGTATTATTGTATGCAACATCAGGAAAACTGGGAACTAGCCTCAGAACTCCCTATACTGCCACAGACAAATCGCGTAACTGAAAGAGACTCAGCCACCCACACTTCTCCTAGGACTCTGCAGAAAAATGAAAATTACATACCTACCATAATTATGATCTTTCTGTGTATCTTCACCATTCATCAAAGACGGTATCTGGCGGAGGTCAGGACCCCGCGGGAGCTTTTTTTTAAAAAAGGGTAGGCGGAGCCGACACACCTTCAGAGCCGCCCTCAAGGCCGACGCACTGCATGGTGCTTGTGGGTTGGCTGCTAGGCTGTGTCAACTCCACCTGCCTGCCAGTTCTTTGTCTCCCGCCATAGAGGTCACCTCATGAGAAGCTTTGAAGAAAAATCTTAGGCCTGCTTCAATACCAATCCTTCAGCATCAAGTCCGTCGGTCTCCTGACGGTTCTGTTTTTTGCCTCTACTCGATGTCGCCTGGTAAGATCTTTCCTTATTTTTTGTATTTTCGCAACATCGAGTCTGTTTTGGTGTTTTTTTCCATACACAGATAAGATCTCTTGTTCCTGCTTTTACTATGCTCAGGAAATGCTGAGCTTAATCCAGGCCCTCTGGCACCCATGGAATCCCCAGCAGAGCTACAAAGCCTCAAGGGGCTTACATTCTTGCATGTTAATGTATGTAGCCTATTAAAAAAATCACTTCTATTCAGGCTTGGGTATGTCATACTGCTCCAGATGTTCTGGTGATTATGGAGTCCTGGCTCTGACCGGCGACCAGTAACAACAAAGTTAACATCCCCTCCTACTCTTTGTTCAGAGCTGACAGGCAAACCAGAGGTGGAAGGGTAGCTATTTACATCAAGGATAAATTCCCTGCCTCCATAATTGACTCAACCTCTGTCCCAAAAGAATTTGAAAGCTTGTCATTAAAGATTGAAATTGCCACCAGTGTTTCATTATGTATAATAGGATGCTACAGACCCCCATCAGCTGGACTACAGTTGTTAAAACATCTCGGAAACATCCTGGGTTCTGCATCTTCAGAGTGTATCATACTAGGGGACTTCAACTTGGACTGGCTCTCCAGTGCATCCACCCCACTTAAAATGTTCTGTTATTCCCTTGGGTTGTCATAGCTAATAAACAAATCTACTTATCATAACAATCTCCACCCTAATAACAGTACTCTCTTGGATATCATTTTAGTTAACAAACCCCATTTATTCTCCCATGCTGGCATCTTTTTCTCTGATATTAGCGACCATTGCTTCATCGCATATTTAAGAGCCACTGTTAAATCCACAACTGCACTAAAATTCTTCTTTAAAAGGTGCATACACAACTTTGATCTCCATGGGTATACATCAGACCTAAGACACTCCATGCGATGGCAGGACTTCTATCTAGCCAAATCCCTGACTACGGTTTATGATATTTTCTCAGAAATTGTGCTAGGGGCTCTCAACAAGTATGCTCCCATAGTAAAAGTTCATGCCAGAAACAAATCCTGTCGGGGGTTTACAGAAGGCCTGAAAGATGCTCTACAGAGTAGGGATGTACTCTGGAGAACTGCTAAGAAAACTAATTTAATAAATGACTGGAATTATTTCCGGAGGGCGAGGAACCTCTGCACCAAAATGGTCAGAGAAGCCAAAGCTAATTTCTACCACTGTCAGCAGGAGAGCTCCTCAAGAAATGCCTCCAAATTCTGGAGGACTATCAAAGACATTGAAGGTCACACCACTGTAAATTCTCTACCTACTAAATTATTGATTAACAATACTGTCATCTCCGACAGACCGTCTATCCTCGATGCTCTCAAAAATCATTTTGCCACTGCAGGGCTAGCCTTTGACTCCTCTCCCATGAATATCCTCCACCAACAACTTAGATTGGATACACAAGAAAATCCCATCCCCAGTCCATCCTTCTCTTTGCAGCCTACCTCCCTGAAAAAAGTCGAAGATCTTCTCCTTCAGTTGGACACTAGGAAAAGTGCTGGGGCCGACCTCATTGACCTGTACTTCTTAAAAGTTGGCTACCGTGTCCTCGCAGTCCCAATTACTCATCTCTTCAACTTATCCTTGTCCCAGGGTGACCTACTGCCCATTTGGAAAAATGCACATGTGGTCCCTTTGTTTAAGTCAGGAGATCCTAGTGACCTCAATAACTACAGGCCAATCTCCTTACTTCTAATCCTGTCAAAGATGCTGGAGAAAATAGTGAACTCCTAGCTTCGGAAGTACCTGGAATCAGAAGAATTTCTCAACCCATTACAATCTGGTTTTAGAGCACAGCACAGTACAATCTCTGCTCTAGCCAAGGCGACAAACGACTGGCAGCTTGAATAGACAAAAAAAGTTGTCTGCGCAGTTTTCTTGGACCTAAGCAAGGCGTTCAATACCGTTGATCACAGACTGCTTCTGTTGTCCCTCCGGAACATTGATTTGAATTCCTTATCCCTTAAATGGTTCTCCAACTACTTCTAAGGATGACTTCAATAAGTAAAGGCAGAAGGGGAAGTTTCTCCACCAAAACCCTATTGAGGGGTGTACCACAAGGTACCATTCTTGGTCCCTTGCGTGTCACCATTTATATTAACAACGTAGATGCCCCCATCAAAGAAGCACAAATACACCAATTCGCGGATGATACGGTACTCTATGCTAGTAGCCCCACACCTGAAGAGGCCTGTAAAGCCCTTCAAAATGAATTTAATCTGCTGCAACATCAGTTTATAAACCAGAAACTGCTCTTAAATGCAAAAAAAAAAACAAAGCAATGTTTCTCTTGCCCTTCAAAATGCAATAAATCCTGCAATTGCTGGGACACTCCCGCATATCACTACCATTCTAGGTGAGCGGTTGGACTACATACCAAAGTTCAAGTACCTGGGGGTCTGGTTAGACCACAGACTTACTTTCTTAGATCACTTAGAAGAACGGGCAAAGAAACTTGGACAAAGACTTGGTCTGTTCTTTAGGATTAATAATCTCCTCACAAGAGACGCTAAACTGAAACTGGTTTGAACTAAATTTGTTTCCCTATTGGATTATGCAGACTTTCTATATAGTCAGGGACCTGCAGGTACCCTAGCCAAACTTGATACGCTTTATCACAGAGCCATAAGATTTATCACTGGTCTTCAATACTCAACCCACCACTGTGCATTGTACATGGGAGTGGGATGGTCATCCCTTGCTTACAGACGGCAAAAAAATGCTGCAGTTTGGACATACAAAGCTATCTCAAATAAACTGCCCCAGTATATCTCTGTCTGTTTACCTTTGTGCACTCTGGGGAAGTATGCCATGAGAAGCACCTCATATATCCACCTTTATGTTTAAAAGCAAAATCTCGCATGGCAGAGCAGCCATCAGCTTTGTGCTCCTCAACTGTGGAACAAGCTGCAAACTTTGAAATTAACTCACCCCATCAGCCTAGCAGCTTTTAAATCTCTATATCTACATCATAATAAGGAGTCCTGTGCCTGTCTACCCTAAATAGTGACTCCTGTAAGTCCAAGCACACTCTAATTACTGCTGTTAAAAGACTGATCCCATCTATAATCGACTCTTCCCTCTCCCCTTTTTCTACCCCCATATCTGTCCCTTCCTCATTCCTTTGATCCTGGTTCCAGTTCTAAATTCTCCATACCGTATCACTATATATCTTTTTATATTAGGTTTTATTTGTGTTCGGTGCACCTGATATGTATATTTCTTTACTTTTATGAAAAATTGTGTCCTACCCAAAACTAGCTGTATCTTCTGTTCCAAACATATACTACTGTCAATGCTACCTGCTGATACTTTGTGTATACTGTATTATTGTATCTCACTTTATTTGTATTATCACTATTTTCTTGTGTGTTGCATCCCATGTATATTGTCCCTTGTTCCTTGTTAACAAACCCAGGTCCACCTCGAAAATGAACTTGCTCAGCCGTGATTGCCTTGTTAAATAAAGACTTTGATTGATTCATTTTGGAATGTCCAAAACATACCCTAGGTCCTCATAGTGGTCTAACAGCCATTGCCTTACTTGGTACACTTATTAACAACTTACACTTTATGCATATACCTGTTTTGTTTAATTTGACTTACTGGAATATGAAAGAATTTGGTATGTGTCATACTACTAACAATTCATTGCTTTATAGTACTTTGTTACTTGATAGCTTAGCAGCTTTTCAAATTTGTACTCAAGACCCTATTGCCAGGGTACACACCACCGAGCATACAGGCAATTTCAGGAGAAAACCTAATCCTGATGATCAAAGTCATAAGCATAACACACGTGAAGTTGACAGTTCTGATATCACTGGTGCAACAGGCACGGTTACGTAAGTAATAATACCCGACAGGGTGGGCGTTATTGGGATATAATTACTGGTCATCAATTTTTACCATAGGTTTAAGTGGTTGATATTTCCCATAACAACCAGCTGGTTGTTGTGGGATTTACGCGCTACGATTGTCTTAGCCAAACTGCGAGCATTCTTAGGGTGCACACAAAAGCCCAGTGTCAGTAAAAAAAAAAAAAAAAACAGCAACAGAGTTTTAAATAAAAATCAGCTCTTACTCGACAAGCACTTCAGGTCTGTTCCCGGTCCCGCTCCTTCACAAAGTAAGCAAAGTAACTGAAAGGTAAATCAATAATTTGAACATGGTCCCTTTCTTTTCACAGGAACCTCTGGACCACATGGGCACGTATCTTAGATGACCAACCGCTGAAAAACCACGAAGGCCATGTGATGTTTTTACACATTTTAACAACTATAAAAGGCACTTTTAGTTGCTAGTAGTAGTCATTTTAATACAACTTGTTTTCCATACTCATTTTACTATTCCCCTCAGTGTTTTCCCATACACGCTGAATCCCTGTTCTTTACATGCTGTTGTGGACGCATAAGGAGAAGGTCAGAAATGTTCATTTAAATCACTGTATGAATTGTTTGGGTTGTATTTCCTGTAGTTTTAAGGCAAGTAATTAAAAAGTCTGCTCTTCAAAAAAATCCCTTGTCTGCATCTATGTTGTTTAGTAATGCCTTATTTTAGAGTGCAGGTTTGCATTTACAGGAACCATGAACTCCACTACATAAAAATTGATTCCAAGCAATTATACAAAATAAATCATGAGGCGGTAGTCCTACTTGAATTGAATGCACACCCTTGTTGAGTGATGCTTGAATAAACCCCTCGAGCTGTGCTCCCGGGGTTTTTGTAGCATCACTCGACTTGGTGTGCACTAAATTCTTGTATCAACCACCTCCTCATGCATTATTCTCTGTATAACGGACCACCCATGGGGCCTAATGAGGCCCAACGCCACAGGCGGTGGGCCTTACATCCCCTGGAAGGTCCGATATATCCTATAACACCCACACTGGAGGGTATTATTACACTTAGATAATGGGATTTTATTAGATGTTTTTATAAAATAATGATTTAATTTAAAAAAAGTGGGAAATGTTAGTAAAAATGCAGAGAAATGCCTGGTTATGTAAAATAGTCCATGTTGTGCCACTAGAGGGTGCGTAATCCCCATTTATCTGTTTGAATTATGTGGCTACATATGGTTTCGTTTGTGAGATAGTCGGGAACAAGAGGCTGAGGTGTAGAGCGGAAATGGCGGTGTCTTCTCTGACACAAGATTCTGTGATACGGAAGTCAGGCAATGACCTACGGAGACAGAAAGAAAGAAGGTACTTTGTTTTTGTTTAAAAACGGAAATGAAGGAGTGGGAGTTTCGTTCTACTTGCTGCTAGTGATAGATTAGTGGTGCTGGGTAGGGGCATTTGCGAGAGGGTGTGAGATTTTTGGCCTTGTCAGCGCTGGAGTCAGCAGCAGCTTAGTAGGGGCAAAAGAACAAGAAAACTATTTTTTTCTCATATTTTTCAGTGTGTTAATAGTGAGTGATTTCATGTTTGGCTGTGTGTGGGTGTTGATAGTAAAACATATCAGCTATCGGTGTGTGGGGACAGGGATATCAGGAGGTGACGGGTACTGCAGGGGGAACTTGTTAGTCAGCGAGCGGTTGTTAAGAAATAACAGCCTGGGTGGCAGGCTGTTTCAGCCAATGAGGAAGCAAGTTTAAGTTTACCCAATATCTAAAGGTCTTTTTCGTACAGCCATGTCTATTTGGAATAAAGCTGACATCGCTGCTATCAAATCACATTCACAGACATTCCAAACTGGTTTGGTAAATGATACTATACCCCAATTATTGCATGGTGTGGATGGCCTTAGTCAGGAAGTAAGATACATTGTATACTATAACAGGAGGTCCAGTTTTGAAGGATAAAGCTGACACGGAGAAGATGCAATAACTCCCCCTTTGGTTTCTGCTTTCACTCTATCCTGTCTTCTGCTTATTCTTATCTATCCTAATGTTCTTGTCAGGGTGGCCAAACTGGCAATTTTCTACTTTGCCTTTACTGTCACTTTTTTGTTCTGGTATTAAAAAAACTTGCATCTTGGTATAATATATGTAAAGAAGTAGCTGTGTCACTTAAAAGAAGCCCCAAAATGAGTAGAGGGCTGGGTTGTGGAAAAAAAAAAGCCTTTAGCTACAATTCAATTAGTGGGTAAGGAAAGCTGAGACTGTAAAATTGCTGCAAACAGTGGAAAAAATGTTTTAGGCAACACAAACAAAGTACAGGTTTGTGGGAAAGTGCTATAGAGCCTGTACAATTACTATATGAGTTTAATACCCCTGTATCCAAACGCTTAAGTTTAAAATTAGGAGGAAATTAAAGCAACTGTGTTTGGTAGCTATGGTGCAGATTCTAATAAGCCCCAAAGCAATGACAAATTTACCCTTGTTTTTAAAACACTTGAAAATAGGCTAAAGTAAAAGAGTATAATTAAAACACTACAGGCAGATTAATTGGAGTTCTGTAAGTGTCAAAAAAAATTAATTCAAAAGAGAGTTGTAATTATTGAAGTTAACCCTTCTGTGTTTTAGAAGGCTGAATTCCTCAGCAAGGCGTCGGATGAAAGTGCAGCAGCCAGATAAGCTGTTTGCTGAAAGTGCAGCAGCCAGATAAGCTGTTTGAGAAAAATAATAAAAGGTTCTGGAAATATAAAACAAGGGATTTGGGAAGAAAACATGCATGACCAAAGATTAGAGTACCATATTATGTGAAACAAAATATAGATGCTACAGTGGTTCACTTATGTGTGCTTTCCTTATATGAACAAAAAGACAAATGAAAAGCTATAACCTTGTATGGAGGCAGATAGGGAGTGCGCCCCTCATCTCTCTTTTCCATGCTAAGGTTATAGACTGTTATTTGTTCTTAAACAAGTTAGGTTTATCCTTATACTTTTCACATTTGTAAAGAAAAGTTGTTTTACCTAGAGGTCTGTCTCATGCTGTAAGGTCCTACTATAGGGCAAGCTGCCCCTGAAATGGGAGGTTTTATAGATGCAAGGGAATGTGATGTCACAAAGGAGGAGGGGCTCAGTGAAAACCACACCCTTTCCTTCACTATATAAACCCTCCACTAGGAGGCTGAGATAGATAGGAGAGAGAGTATGGACGATGGTCAGTTGCTTTCTGATCAGAGAATGAGCAAGAGCTAAGAAGAGCTGAATGTGAAGGTTTACACACTGTCAAGAAGGAAGATCTCAGGAATTCTTTTGATTTTGATGCTTAATGGAAGAAGAATGATGGCCTGATGATTTACATTGGTGTGAAGAATTAACAACCTCTTATTTTCCTGTTTGTAAACATTCTTTATTTTCTTTATTTTGCTTTCTGGACAATAAATTGACAAACGCAGAATATGCATTTTTTATGCACTATATTACAGTTGTCTATCTAAATCTGTTATAAAGAATCCTCGCTACCACATATACAACATGCATGACATCGCTAAGGCATTTACAGATTCTAAAGATAAGATTAACACTCTCATTGCACAGAACAAAAAAGAAGTAGATACACATGATATTGCCCGTGAGATACTGTGTTCAGCCTATGGCTCATACATTATCACCACCATCAATAATCTTTTCCATGATCTAGAATCTGGAAGGATCCCTGATATTATACATGATAGACGTATCTCTAAATGGTATTGTCCTCAGTGTAAATCTTCCGGCTGTATTGCAATGCGTATGCTACAGACTGTAACTATTCCACTTTCCACAGCTAGGAATTTGGGTTTTGTGACCAGACACCCTAACACTGGTCCATGTTTTACTTCTAAGAAATGTTCTATTAAGGATACTATGTTTGTTTCTTTTACTGTCTCTTTACCATGTTTTGATCCTACTACAGCTTTATTTGATAAACTAGCATCAGTACACTCCATTAAGCATCTTGATGAAGACATCTACAGAGAATGCCTCGACTTACCTCCTCTCTTGGTCTTCCACTCTCTTCTGGATGCCTGGGTCACCCCATACACAGACTGCTGTGCGAAGAAAGGGTATATTTATTTGTGTCGCTGTAACATATTTGTTATTAAACCTGTATGTGGCTATTCCCCAGACAGTACTGATTGGTCCTTTTCCATGGACAATGACATCACCACTAATGGCACAGAATACCAGGACTCAACTTCGGCTCCAGACACTTCCAAGCTCTACCAGTCTTACCAGGAGGAGGTTCACCACCTGTCAACATGGATTTCCAAAACAACTTATACTTGCTTGGTACAGTTGCAAAAATGGAGACTGCCTACTGTTAAAATGCAGTGTAATTCAGAGAGCAAGTATTGCGTTGTCACAAATTTTAAAAGTTACACTTATGGAATTCAAACATGTTCTATCGATAGTCCAAACTTCTGTTTTGTCCCACATCAGAAGTCAGTTATAGGACACACAGTTTCTACACCCATCCCTCTCATGGACGTTGACATTACTGATGGTAACCCTGATTATCTGCTTACACTTTCTGAGTATTTACCTTACTTTAATGTACACATTGATCCCCTCACTATGACATTAAAATCACTTTTAGAGAAGAAAGACACCCATCTCATCCACATCAGCAATAATATTTCTAAAGCTAATGAAGCTGTTCTTGCACTTATTAATGATGGTGATATGAACAGTGCACTTATTAACACTTGGTTAGAGAGCACCTTTAAAGGTTTCGTTATTATACAAGCATTTTTGATACTTTTTCTTATTATTATGCTTTGCTGCCTATTGTGCACACTGCGACAACACCGTGAGCAGCTGGAGTTCCTTTACAAGGCTCATGCGTCAGGTCTGTAAATGACCCCTGCTCCCTATCCACTGCCCTACTTTTGCTGTGCTGCCCCTTGTGAGGCAACAAGGGGGGAATGTTACACAAGGTCCCTGCACCCTTATTTGTACCCCCAGAGGTACACCATGGACAGCTAGCAATTAGGCATATGTTACACTAACACATAGGGCTAAGGGCATCTACTGTATAACAGTAGATGTCAGGATATGTATGCATATTATTGTTATACACTTTATTTTCCAACATGTATTTCTTGCTTGCAAGCTGTTAATACATCTGTGTCCTTGTAATGATTATGATATATGAGTCGGCATTGCCATCTTCTGATGATTTGTATTATCACACTGCTATACGCAAACTGTACTTCTTTGTCTTTGTAAAGTGATGACTACTGCAAAATTATATAATATTATCTTGGACTGAGGAGCCACCTCTAATTTAGCCAACAGGGCTCATCTCTGTAACTAGAAATGCTTCTATCTTACAGTAACCATTGTAATTATCATAGGTCTATAATGTAAGACATTACGTCTTCTACCTTGGAGACCCCAAGAGACACAGAGAATCCTCGAGGTATAGGGAATGCTTAGCATTGGCTCCCAGTTTGTATTGGTAAGAACTGCTTAGGGCAACTGTAATTATCCTATTGGTAGTAATAAACAAGCTTTATTACTCTTATGCAACATGTCTGCGATTCCTTGCATGCCCATTATTGCCAAGAATCTGAGAGTGAGGGTTAGACCTCTTGACAAGATCATGGGCATTTTCATTTGTAGACCCTACCCTGTGGAATTCTTTGCCTCAGCAGTTATGTGAGTGCCTGACAGTGAAGAGCTTCAAGACTGCCTTGAAAACGTACTTATTTGAACTTGCTTTTTCGCTGTTTTTTAATTGGATTTTATTATTGAGTTGTACTTATTTACTAGAAATGTATTTTAGTAGGCTGGCCCAGTGGCGCTGAGGGTTGAGGCACTGGACGCCACACCTTGCGCCATGCTTGCGACCCGGGTTCAGGAATGAGCCTGGGCCTCCGGAGGTCGGCAGGGCAGAGGAAGGATTGAGCATCCGTAGGACAGCTCTCCTTCCATGGGGGGATCCAGGGATCATGCCCAGCACCGCAGTGACCTCTGGTGGAGAACAGAGGTACCGCAACGCTATAGGGCTTGGCTACAGGGCTGCAGAGCCATGACAAAATGTTCCCTGGCGTCATAGCACATCATGGCTCTGGCTCGTGGCTCTGCCTGGGGGACAGGGGTGAGGGCAGAATGAGGAAAAATCAGAAAAACCCTCCACCTCATGGTTGGTGACTGAGGGTATGGGGGGGGTCGGTCCACCACGCCCAGAGTCGGGCCATCCTCTCACCACCTGTGTGCTCCCATCCACTGCACTCCACCAGGGTAGATTCTTAGATAGAGCACCAGGAGGAGTGTATCTGGCGGTCCTGCCTTGGGGGACTCAGAGCTGGGGGGCCGGGCAGTAGCAGCGGTGGATGGCAGGGGCAAGAGGAGCTTCAGGCAGGTGGGACAAGGAGCAAGTCCCTGTGTGACCACTCCTGAAAAAGTACAGGAAGAGTGGGGTGAGAAAGAAAGATTAAAAAAAAAAAATATTTTAGTATTTTATGGTCTTTTTTTTGTACAGCACTCTGGTACACAGTGAGGTGCGCTATATAAATAAAGATTATTATTATCAAGTACAGAGTCACTCCTGCACATTTTTTTTTAACCAGGAGACACACACTAAGCTGAAAGCTTGTTTACAGGTGTGACCTGGGAGCACAAGGAAGTTAAATGACTTGCTCAGGGTCACACAGTATGTAAGTGGGGCTGTGGGATTCAAACCCAGGTCTCCAGGTTTGCAGCTCAGATACTTAAACCACTGTGCTGTACTGCCTCCTGCCTAAACTTACTGGAGCTAAGAGCAGTGTCACTGGCATTAATGGCTTTCGCACAACTAGAACAGGGAAAGTGGTACAGGTCAGGACACAGGCAATACCACCACAGTGTACTACATAAACAAGCAGGGAGGGACAAGATCAAGCCATCCCTGCACAGGACTCATGAAAATATGGAGTCTAGCATGCTCCATGGGGGTTCCCCTGCAGGCTATTCATCTGCCAGGCAAGGACAGTCATCTCTCATCTACGCAAGGACATAGACAGGATGGAAGCAGTCCAGAGGAGGGCAACTAAAATGGTGCAGGGTCTACATCAGAAACCATATGAAGAGAGACTGAGAGAGCTTAATATGTATACCCTTGATGAAAGGAGGGACGGGGGGACATGATAGAAATGTTCAAGTACCTCAAGGGAATCAACAAAGTCCAGGAGGGTAGCATCTTTCAGAAAAAGAGATTTGTAAGAACAAGGGGCACAATTTAAAAGTTAGAGGGGATGGCTCAGGGGTAATATGAGGAAATTCTTTTTCATGGGGAGAGTGGTGGATGCATGGAACCGCCTTCCTGGAGAGGTTGTGGGGTCTAAAACAGTGGGGGAATTCAAACATTCATGGGGCAGACATAAGGCAATTATAGTGGGGGGTTGCAGGAAGTAAGCTGTTGGTTAACTAGAATCTGCAGCTTATCCAATAGGTAGAGAAATTGGCAGACAGGGTGGGCCACGTGGTCCTTATCTGCCGTCAAAGTCTATGTTTCTGTGTAAAGCCTATTGGTCATTCCTATGTAAACCTGCCCCCTGCACATGCTTCAATACTCCCTAACTTCTCTGCTACTATCTCCTACTCCCCCTACCCACTGGCCCCTTATCTCTCTGCTCCCACTTTTATTGACCACTTCCTGGTGTTACTAAAGAGCTGTTGGTGGTTTACTAGCTTAAGCACTTATGCAAACTACATATTGACCTGCCTAATGGTACATACCCTGGGCCTGTACTAGTCTCTTGTCAACAGGATTATTACTGTCATTTGCTACTTGTGTGATGTTACTGTATCTGTATCCTATTGCTGCAAGCTGACTGCTGATTGTATTATGTTTAAACTCTACCATGCCAGTTACTGTCTAAAGTCACATCCTACCACTGCCTGTACTGTTTTTGTTTGTATCCTCCCGGGTCATGTCTAAAATAGTCATCTGTATGGCTAGTACACCTACCCGGTAAACAAAAATGAAATAAATTAATACCTTGGCAGATACCCTGACTCAACCAGTCCCATCGTGAATGGGCCTTGAACAGTCAGGTGGTGCAAGTGATCTTCAGGAGGTGGGGCACCCCAGAGGCAGACTTGTTCACGTCCCACCAGAACCACCATCTGCCACAGTACTCTGGCAGCCCACCCAATCTGGGAACAATCCCTCTGGATGCTCTGGCTCTGCGTTGGCTAGGGAAGCACCTGCATGCTTTTTCTTCCTTCCCTCTAGTGTACAGAGCATTTCTCAAGCTCATGTCCAAGTCAGCACCAGTGGTCTTGATAGCACCAGATTAGGCCAGGCAGTCATGGTACTCTTTGCTACTCTCCATGTCTGGGTCCGAACCAATACACCTTCCACAGAGGAACACTCTGCTAATCTCCAACCAGAAACAGAAACACAGAAACATAGAATCTGATGGCAGATAAGGACCATTTGGCCCATTTCTCTTCTTAATGGATAAGCTGCAGATCCTAGTTAACCAACAGCCTACTACCCCCCTCACTAGAACTGTCTTATGTCTGTCCCATGAATTGTTGAATTACCCCACTGTTTTTGACTCCACAACCTCTTCTGGAAGGTTCTTCCATGTTACCACAACCATCTCCATGAAAAAATACTTCCTCACATTACCTCTGAGTTGTCCCCCCCCATCTTCAAATTGTATCCCCTTGTTCTTGCACATCTCTTTTTCTGAAAGATGCTACCCTCTTGGACTTTGTTGATTCCCTTAAGACACTTGAAAGTTTCTATCATGTCACCCCTCACCCTCCTCTCCTCAAGGGTATACATATTAAGCTCCTTTCACCTATGTTCATATGTCTTCTGGTGTAGACCCTACATCATTTTAGTTGCCCTCCTCTGGACGGCCTCCATTCTGTCTATGTCATTGTGGAGATGGGGTCTCCAGAACTGCACACAGTATTCCAGATGGGGTCTCACCAACTGTTTGTACAGAGGGATACCAACTTTCTGTTTTCTTCTGGTGATACCTCTCCCTATGCATCCCAGCATCCCACCAGCCTTCCTTACTGCCTTCTCACATTGCTTTCCCACCTTAAGGTCATCTGATATGACTACCCCAGGTTCTTTTCCATTTTTGCTGTTGTTAGTATCTCACCCCCCCCCCCGGATTGTGTACTCTTCCCCTGGGTTTTTGTTTCCTAGCTGCATTACTTTGCACTTCTTTGCACTGAATCTAAGCTGCCATGCATTTGACCATTCCTCCAACCTTGCCAAGCCCCTTCACATCCTTTCTACCCCCACCTTCTGTATTGACCCTGTTACAGATCTTTGTGTCATCTGCAAAGAGACCTACTTTTCCTTCCAGTCCATCTGCAATGTCACTTATAAAGACATTAAAGAGAACCGATCCCAGTACTGAACCCTACGGTACCCCGGTAGTAACCCCCCCCTTTCTTCAGAGTGGACTCTGTTTACTATTACCCTCTGTGTCATGTTGTCCAGCCACTTTTTTACCCAGGCTACCATCTTGGTGCCCTCTCCAAGGCTGGCTAACTTGTATATTAATCTTTTGTGTGGGACTGTGTCAAATACCTTGCTAAAATCTAGGTAGGCCATGTCCACAGCCCCTCCCTGTTCTTCTACTTTGGTTACCCAGTCAAAGAAGTCTATTAGATTCATCAGACATGACCTTCCTGCTGTGAATCCATGCTGCCTTGGGTTCTGTGCCCCACTGGCCTCTAGGAACTCAACAATTCTTTCCTTCAGTAGTGAGTCCCATCATTTTCCCTGCCATTGAGGTCAAACTACCAGGACTGTAGTTTCCTGCCTCTGTCTTGCTCCCACTTTTGTGAAGGGGAATCACATCTGCCCTCCTCCAGTCCTCTGGTACCACACCATCCTCCTATGATTTGTTAAAAAGTGTAGTCAGTGGTGTCACTAGTTCTACCTTTAATTCTTTTAGAATTCTGTGGTGAATCCCAACAGACCCCATTGCTTTGCCCTCCTTCAGTTTAATAGTTCTTTCAGAACCCTTTCTTCTGTGAATGGGCTGGTATTGACCTCCCTATCCAGAGTGTTTCTATTCATTGATTTAGGTACCTCCATCTCCTCTTCTTTTGTGAATACTGAGCAGAACTATTCATTCAGTATCCCTGTTTTTCCACTGTCACAATCTGCCCACCCTCCCTTCCCTTTATTTGGCCTCACTATCCCTCTCTTGGTCTTTCCTCACTCCCTAATGTACCTATAAAAGGTTTTAAACCCTTCTTGACTGAGTTGGCTATCTTTTCCTCAGTTTGGGCCTTTGCTATTCTGACTGCCTTCCCTGCTTCCTTCTGCTTTAACTGGTACAGTTCTCTGTCCTGCTCCTTCTGTGTTTCCTTATATTTCCTGAATGCTATATTTTTCTCCTTAACCTTCCCCACCACCTCTTTTGAGAACCATGGTGTTTTTTTCTTTTGTTTTGTTTTGTTGATTCGCTTCACACAAAGGCTTGTTCCCTCTGTGATTGCTGTTTTGATTCTTCCCCATTGTTCCTCCACCCCTCTTTCTTTCTCATTTGCTAGTACCTTTCTGAGGCACTCTCCCATTTTCCCCAAAGTCAGTCCTCCTAAAGTCCAATACTCTTGCTTTTGTATGGCTTGACTCTATGGCTGTATTTATCATGAACCACACTGTTTGGTGGTCGCTTGTCCCCAGATGGCTACCCACTTCTAAATCCGAGATCCTTTCTCCATTCCCATTTGTCAGTACCAGGTCTAATATTGTTCCCTCCTAAATGGGTTCCACTACTAGCTGTCTGAAGCATGCCCCCAGTAGGGCATCAAGAATAACCCTGGTCTTGGATGTGGCTGCAGCAAAGTTGCTCCAGTTAACATCTGGCATATTCAGGTTCCCCATTAACAATATATCCCCCTTTTCTGCCATTCTAAGGATGCCTTCTATCATTTCCTTGTTCATTGACTCTTCCTGAGATGGAGGTCTGTATACAACCCCCATGCGGATTGTGGTGCCATTTCCTGTCTCCAAGGTAACCTACAGTGCATTCTCTACTCCCTGTTTATCTTTTAGTTCCATTGCTTTGATCCCTTCCCTTACATAGAGAACTCCTCCTCCTCCTCCTCTTTTACCCTGCCTGTCCCTCCTGTAGCTTGTGTACCCTGGTATGTTGACATCCCAGCCATGGTTCTCAGTATACCATGTTTCTGTAACTGCCACAATATCCAGGTGTCCCTCTTCCATAAAGGCCACTAGTTCAGGGAGCTTGTTACACAGACTATGGGCATTGATACTCATCACCCTCCATTTTTTGATGGCCTTACCCCTTTCAGCCCCATTCCTGTCTTTACTGCCTTTTTCTGCATTTATCCCTGTCCTGATCCCTATTTACTTCTCTACTTTGGTGTTTACCTCTTCAGCTACTGTGTTTTGTAGGGAGGCTGGGTTTTCCCTACTTCTTTTCAGTGCCCCCCCTTAGCTAGTTTAAATGCTTGTCAATGAAGCATTTAAACCTATCACCGAGGATCTTGGTTCCCCTTCCAGACAGATGCAGATCATCACGCCAGTATTGGTCTGTCTCCCTCCAAGTGGATCCCCAGTCCCCAATGAAGCCAAAACCCTGAGCTCTGCACCAGTTTTTCAACCATTCTTTGAATCCTATGGTGCGGGGTACCCTAGCATCACACTTGCCATAGACAGGCAGCTGCTCCAAGAAGTTTTGCTATACGTGCTACTTGCCTAAGGCCCCTCCCTAACTCTTCAAACTCCTCTTGCACTTCTCTGATCCCATTCCCAGCCAGGTCATTTGTTCCTAGGTGGACAATGACATCCAGCCCCCTCCCTCGTAAAGCTGCTCTCACAATCCTGAGGCTTCTTGTCCCTCCAAGCTGTGGCACCAAGCAGGTACCTTACATCCCTCTCTCCTTCCTCCCCCATTTCTATCCCCTTATCAATTGAGTCTCCCACTAGGAGTTGTTTCCATTCCCAGTGAGGTCCCATGCCAACCTTCTGTGGGTCTCCTTTGTGGAGATTCCCAGCATCCTCCTTGGTCTCCACTGCAGGTGCCTCCATAGATGAACCACTCTCCCCCAGAAGAGCATATGAAATGTGGAGGGGTCCAACTGGAGAAATGCACATGTGTTCCAACACCCTCTCCCTCCCTGAGCCCACCTTGGTCCAATCTCTCCTCTTTCTTGGCAACCTCTGAGGTAAGGGCAGTGGCCCTGGTGGTCCCTGGGTGGGAGAGGAGGTCCCCCAAATCCTGGCCAACTCAGCCTGGAGATGACCAACCTCCTCCCTCAGCCCAGAGAAGTGCCTGCAGATGGGACAACACTGCATCCTCCAGAACGTCTCCCAGAAGACTGCTGCTCCACAATCACTGTACTGCACCACTCCCATCATATCTTTTTTGTGGCCCCTTAACTGTTGTTTTGTATACTTACTATTTTCTCTGTTTATTTATTTTTTTTGTTTTCATTTTTATATAAAAAACAAATTCTCCCTACTTTCCTACTGCCTCTGTGCCCCTAAAGCCTCTAATCTTCCTGTTCTGTGACAGGAAGTTCCTATTTTCCTCAGTAGTCTCCTTTTTACTTGCTCAGAGTCAGACCTCCAGCAGCTGGGGGGGGTGGAGAGCTACTCTTTTCCTTCTAGGATGGTGAGTCTTTTGTGCCTCCATGATCACTCCCTTCCTGCTGTCAAACAGGAAGCTCCTGTTGTCAGTCAAATCCTGTGCCTATAAAAGTAGAACTAGCCATGGGTGGAGGGGTGGGAAGGAGGGAAGCTATGGTGATACCTCTTTATAAAAAAGGAAATAAGAAGGATCCATCAAATTACAGACCTGTAAGTCTGACTAGTGTCCTGGGGAAGTGCTGCAAAGCATAATTAAGGACTTTATAAATGAATATCTTCAAGAATATAACTTGGAGGATAAGTCACAGCATGGTTTTAGGAAGGGGTATTCCTGTCAAACAAATATGCTTCACTTTTATGACAGGGTGAGTAGGGTTTTGGATGGAGGGGGAGCTGTGGATGTGGTTTATTTGGATTTCACAAAAACCTTTGATATGCTCCCTCATAAACAACTTATTGAGTGGCTTCAGAAGACTGGTCTGCACTGCAGTGTGGTATCTTGGATTGCCTCTTGGTTGGCCAACAGAGTGCAGCATGTAAATATAAGGGGAGCTTTGTCAGATTGGGTAGAGGTTACTAGTGGGGTGCCTCAGGGGTCAGTGTTGGGACCGGTCCTTTTTAAAATCTGTGTGGCAACACTGGAGGAACATCCAGGAAATGTATGGCTCACCAACTTTGCTGATGATTGCTGACTAGGGTCAGAGTTAATAGATCCAAATGATCACTTGAAATTACAACACAAACTAAACTATATTAACACATGGTGTTCAACCTATAAATTACATTTAAATCTCGATAAATGTACCATGATGCATTTGGGATCCAAAAACACAAATGTCACCTACTATTTAGGTGATACTATCCTAAAAACACTAGATGAGGAAAAAGATCTAGGCATCTTGGTAACAAAGGTTTTTCATTTTTCCACACATTGTAGAAATGTTGCCAAAAAGGCAAATGGGATATTAAATTGTATATTGAGAAATATCTCAAGCAGAGACAACAATGTATTATTGCCCTTGTATTCCAACCTGGTGAGGCCCCTTATGGAATATGGTGCCCAGGTTTGGTCACCCTATTTAAGGGGAGATATAGATAGACTGGAGGGGGTACAGAAAAGGGCTACACGAGTGATTAGGGGGATGTAGGGTAAAAAATGAAAATTACATACCTACTGCAATTCTTGATCTTCTTGGACGAGTCTCCACCACTCATTCACACTATTGGGATCTGCGCCGGAGGCACTAGGACCCATCAGGAGCAAACTTTTTGCTGGAGGGTCGGCGCCAGAGATGGAGCCGCGAGAAACGGCACCGCGAGCCTCAGCTCATGCGGTAATTACTATCTCGGCGTTGACCCTCCAACCGCCTCAGTAGCTTTTTTACCAAGGAGGTGCAGCGTAACTAACCTAGAAGGGTAGCCTAACCTAAAAACCGGACATAAGATAGTCCGGGTGACCCGTATAAGAAGGGTCAACAAAGAAGTCTTCACAGCCTAAAGATTTGAGGGAGTGAAGACCAACAACAGAGGTGAGCTTGGGGGACGGAGGGTGGGCGTGTGAATGAGTGGTGGAGACTCGTCCAAGAAGATCAAGAATTACGGTAGGTACGTAATTTTCATATCTTCCTGGACATAAGTCTCCACCACTCATTCACACTATTGGGAGAGTACCGAGCTAATAATCCCCTGAGAGGGTGGCAGGAGAGACCAAGAGCTCACATTTCTAGGACAGAAGTCCATTAAGGATGGCTCTGCCAAAGGAAGAATGTTGTCTGGCATGGACATCTAGTGCATAAAGTTTAACAAAAGTATGCACCGAGCTCCAGGTGGCCGCATTGCAAATATCTGCAATGGGCACATTGCTAATTTCTGCTAGGGATGCCGCGACCGCTCTAGTAGAGTGAGAGTAAACTCTACCCTCCAACTTAACCTGCACCATGGAATAGCAGTGGCGAAGGCATGCCACTAGCCATGCTGAGATACATCTGATAGCGACAGGTTGACCCAGCCGGGTCTCGCTGAAGGATGCGAACAGTTGCTGGGCTTTGCGAAAATCATTGGTTCTATCTAGATAGAAATGCAAGGCCCCTCTTAACATCCAAAGAATGAAGAGAACGTTCTCCTTCATTTTGGAAGTCCACAAAGTAAGAGGGAAGGACCAAAGGTTGGTTTAGATGAAATTCTGACACAACCTTAGAAAGAAATTTAGGGTGAGTATGAAGAACTACTTTGTC
Source organism: Neoceratodus forsteri (assembly GCA_016271365.2). NCBI lineage: Eukaryota > Metazoa > Chordata > Ceratodontiformes > Ceratodontidae > Neoceratodus > Neoceratodus forsteri. The sequence goes on from CM028129.1 coordinate 60,536,245, forward strand.
CTTATGGAACACAGTATACGGAGGGTCTGTGACCAGGGCATGTATCTCAGAGATCCTGCGGGCAGAGGTAATGGCTACTAGGAAGGCAGTCTTCCAGGTGAGAAACTTTAGCTCACAGGTAGCCAGAGGTTTGAAAGGTTTCTGAGTGAGCATGTCTAGCACAAGATTAATATCCCAGACTACAACTGGACATCTTGTAGGAGGTCTGGTATGCAGAATTCCCTTAAGAAATCTCTTAACTACAGGTAACTGAGCCAGTGTTAAGGAAAAAACTGGCTCATGATACACTGAAATGGCACTAACCTTTTATTGTTGAGTACTGCAGACCTGAATTTGAGCGGTCCAAAAGGTACTCCAAAACCTTATCTGGTGGGCAGGAAAAGGGATTCAAAGAGAACTTTGCACACCAGAGTGAAAAACGTTCCCACTTGGCAGTGTAAGTTTTCCGAGTGGCTGGCTTCCACGCAGCCAGAAGAATATCTGAAACCCTGTGAGAGACATTGAACTGGTTTACTTCTACCTCTTCAGGAGCCAAGCGTGAAGGTGAAGTGATCTCAGGTTGGGATGGACCACCGCTCCTGAGTCAAAAGGTTCATCTGCAGGAGAAGTGGTCTCGAGGAACTGCCAACATATTGTTGAGTAGTGGAAACCACAGCTGCCGAGGCCAAAAGGGGCAATGAAGATCATCGGTCCCCTGGGATTCGAACTTGAGGAGCACCCTCTGAATTAGAGGAAGAGGTGGAAAGGTGTAAAGAAAGCTTTTTGTCCACCGCAGCCAAAACGCATCCTGACAGAAAATGCCAGGCCCTGGATTTCTGGAGCAGAAGAGAGGCAGTTTTGCATTGAGTGGGGATGCAAAAAGGTCCAGGTCTGGAGTTCCCCACTCTTCGAATAGCGACTGAACTATGGTTGAGTTGAGAGACCGCTCTTGAGGATCTGTCTCTGTTCTGCTGAGACGGTCTGCCAAGTCGTTCTGCACACCTGGCAGGTAGACCGCTTGAATTAGAGCCTTGTGCTCCAAGCACTATTCCCATACCCCCATTGCTTCCCTGCATAAGGGGTAAGAATGAGCACTACCTTGCTTGTTGATGTAATACATCACTGCTTTGTTGTCCGTTTGAAGGAGAATGTTCTTGTGAGAGAGAATGTCCTTCAACGCTTGGACCGCATAAAAAAGGGGCTCTCATTTCTAGAATGTTTATGTGAAGCTGGGACTCGAGTTGAGTCCACATACCTTGAGTGTGGAGAGCCTGACAGTGAACTCCCCACCCCATTAGGGATGCGTCCGTGGTAATGGAGATTTGATGGTCCAGAGGAGCAAAGGGATATCCTTCCAGGAGATTGGTCTCTTGAGACCACCAGGTGAGTAACCTCTTTAAAGGTTCTGTCATCTTGATGAGATAGGACTGCAGGTGAGTGGTTGGGGACCACTGAGTACTGAGCATCCACTGAGTGGTTCTCATGTGCAGATGTGCTAGGGGTACAGTGAACACTGAGAATGCCATGAGGCCTAGCATCCGTTGCATCGAGAGAGCTGTAACTGAGCTGTTGTCCCTGATGTGACAGGCCATTTGAAGGATATCATTCCTTCTGTCTTCTGGAAGAAAAGCCTTCACACAGGAGGTGTCCAGAAGAGTCCCTATAAAGAGAAGCCTCAGGGAGGGCTGCAGTTGCGATTTCTTGAGGTTCAGCAGAACTCCCATGGATGTAAGGGGGCAGGAGGCCATCTCTACGGCGTCCAGGGTCCCTTGCCTAGAAGGGCTTGCTGGAAGCCAATCATCCAGATAAGGGAACACCTGTATCCCGACCTTCCTGAGGTGCACTGCGAGAACTGCACAACACTTTGTAAAAACTTGTGGCGCCGAGGATAGCCCAAAGGGCAGCACTCTGAACTGATAATGTTGTCCCAGAGCCACAAACCTCAGGAATTTGTGATGCCTCGGGTGACTAGGAATGTGCTGGTAAGCATCCTGCATGTCCAGGGAGGCTAGCCAGTCATGTTGATGAAGCAAAGGTAACAGGGTTCCCAGAGAAATCATTTTGAATTTCTCCTTGGGGAGAAATTTGTTTAGCTTTCTGAGGTCTAGAATGGGGCACATTCCCCCGGACTTCTTTGGAACCAGAAAGTAATGGGAGTAGAACCCCGTGTTCCGTTGATGCAGCGGCACCACTTCTACTGCCCTGTTGTTCAGAAGACCCTGAATCTTGGTGGCGAGAAGGTCTGACTGAAGGGTTGACAGCCCGGCCTGCCATTTGGGAGGACGATCCGGAGGGGTCTCCAGAAGATTGAGTGAATACCCCTCATGAATTATCCACAGGACCCATTTGTCTGAGGTTATGAACTTCCACTGGTTGTAGAAGTGCATCAGATGACCTCCCACTGGACAGAAAAAGTCCACCTCGGGCAGCTGAGATGGGACTTGGGCCAGCAATTCATAAGGTGGCGCTGGGCGCTTTGGGCCCTCGTGCTTTCTGTTGTGCCTTCTTTTGAGGTTGGGCTGGTTGGTTTTTATGGAAACCTCCTCTGCCTCTGCCTCGAAAGGATAGACGATTATGAAACTGACGTTTATTGACATGCCCTTGAGAGGGGGCAGGAGGAGGTTGAGCCAACTTAATGGCTGACCTAGTCTTTTGTGTAGCTTCTAGAGCTTGCTCTACCTGAGGACCAAAAAGATGTGCACCATCAAAGGGCAACGCCATTACCTGCTGCTGTGCATCATTCGTGAAGCCCGAAGTGTGCAGCCAGGAATGATGGCAGGTGCAAATACCAGCAGCCGGTGAATGGGAAGCAGTGTCGAAAACATTCATGGCTGCTTTAACCTGCTGGTTGTTAGATTCGATACCTCTGGTAATGGTTTGAAGAAGCTCTGGCTTTGCATCCGAGTCCAGAAGAGCTTCAACCATCTGCTTGATAGAGTGCCACAGGATATACTCATACTGGGAGAAATAGCCCTGGTAACTGGCAATATGCATACTTAGGGTAGAAGCAGCAAAGAATCTCTTACCTAAGGTGTCTATCTCATGAGATTCTTTGTTAATAGGTCGAGCTGTAGTAGTTTGAGGAAGAACGACCTTATCATTCTCTGCCAGGACTACAATAGGATCCGCAAAGGCCTGAGATGCCAAAATGGGACAATCCTTGGGGGCTGAATATTTCCTATCTATAGATTTAGCCACCGAAGGGGCGAGAGCAGGATTATTCCATACCATTTGAGACAGCGTCTCGAAGGAAGGCTGAACCGGAGGAGTCAAATCCATAGGGATCTCTGAGGCATGAAGGTATTGGAGTCTTAACAATTTCCCAGGATCGATGTCTGTAGTCTGGCGAGAAGGAGAGAAACTTAGATTTTTTAGCAGAGACTTAAATGACAGGTCCTCGACCACAGGCTCTGTAGCAGTAATAGATCCTGCTTCGTCCACTTCATCACCCAACCGAAGGTCTGGGTCAGGCTCAGTGTCATCTCCTGACAGTCCAGGAGGGACTGTATGGACAGGAAAGGAATGAAAATCAGAAGAGAGGGAAGAAGGAAACGAGTGAAAGGAGGAGTCCTGAAAAGCAGAGGGAGCCCTGAGAGCCCCCGGTACCAAGGAGGTGCATGGCACTGAGAATGACGCCGAGGGACCATGCGGCACCGAAAACGACACCAAGGGACCACACAGTGCCAAAAATGGCACCAAGGACAGCGCTGAGAAGCTGCACGGCACCAAGGATGGTGCCAAGGAGCTGCACAGTGCCGAGGATGGCGCCAAGGAGCCACACGACACCGAGGACGGCGTTGAGTGCACCATCGGCGCCGAGGATGGCACCAAGAAGCCACATGGTGCTGAGGGTGCTGAAAACACCCCCAGACTCTGAAAAACAGGTTTTGAAGGAAGAAGAGCAGGAGATAAGGGCATCAGTGTGGCCCCCTGCACACGTGTACGTGAGGGGAACACCCTAAGCGCAAGTCGATGGCACCGAGAAGAAGGTGCTGCAGCGACCATGAGTCCAACTGTCTCTACCTGGTCTCCCAGTGAGTCCAAAGCCCACGGCAGTGACTGGAGCCAGGTAGCTGAACCAACCTCCCGAGCCCATTGCTCCATAAGAGCAGCCCACTGATGAAACTGCTCATCTCAAGACCTACTTGGGTGGGATAGGGCTCCGATGTCAAAGCCATTGGCTACCAGAAGCAGAGGTAGGCGACTCCGAAGGAGGAGACTGGCAACTAGCCCCAATAACCGAACATCTATGCGCAGACATATCAGAGGGCAACCTCGAGTGATGCCTTCTTCTTTAGACCTGTGGGTCAAGAAGAACTCGAGGCCGAACGGTGCCGAGAATGCGATCACAGGCTATTTTTATGTTTCTGTGGGACCGCCCCATCCCCCAGGCATTGGACTGACCATTGTCAGACCCCTGGAGAAGGCGGGTGGACCGACCCAGCCTGACTGACTGAACAGCTTATACAAAGTCTCCCTACCGCACCTGACCTGCTCATGGTCGACTCCACAAAGTAGGTTGAGACTTTATTTTTAAAATAAAATAAACTAGCGATACTTTATCGAGAAAATACTACAAAATAACAAAACTGAAAACTATGCTGCTAGTTTGAAGTTTGACTCCGGCGGTGAAACAATTTCGTCACTGAAGCGCACTCGATGGCAGGAAAAAAGGAACTGAGGCAGTTGGAGGGTCGACGCCGAGATAGTCATTACCACGCGAGCTGAGGCTGTCCATCTCTGGCGCTGACCCTCCAGCAAAAAGTTTGCTCCTGATGAGTCCTAGTACCTCCAGCGTGGATCCCAATAGTGTGAATGAGTGGTGGAGACTTATGTCCAGGAAGATCTATACAGCGAGGCTAAATTCATTAAATCTGTTTTCTTTAGAATACAGAAGATTAAGAGGGGATATATGCTTGTTGTTTAAAGCCATAACTGGAGAGGAACTCTGGAGTAAAACAGGCTTAAAGTTTAGAGTTATAAATCATAATACTAGGGCACACCCCTAACAGTTATATGATGAACAATGTTCAACTTGACACAGAAGAAAAAATTACTCACCTTAGTAATGTTGTTTCTTCTAATGGAGTCTTGCTATATTATGACATATGCAGTGAGTCCCAACCTTCGAACTGCTCCGTAGGTGAAAGAGTTAACTTTCCATGCCAGGCATGGAACTTTGAGCTTGAGCTCGGTTGAAACTCTGTCTGTTGTTCTTCAAACTCAAACCGTCAGATCTTTACAAGCTAAACTCACTGAGGTCCTGTGTGGAAGCTGTAAACCTACACTAGCCAACTGGCTACTAAACATAACAACACATTTTTTGGTCCCAAAACATAGACTCAAGTCAGGAGACCCAAAAAATTAAAAACAAAACACCAATTCACCCCAAAAAGGATGGTTGAAACAACAAGGTGGGCATCTACTAAGTGCCAACACTGCACTGCCCACCCACATCCCAAAACAAAGGTTCTGAGAGGGGCAGGCAGGGGGGAGGTCATAATATAGCAAGACTCCATTAGAAGAAACATTACTAAGATGAGTAATTTTTTCTTCAAACAACATGAAGTCTTGCTATATTATGACATATGCAGACTACACAGCAGTACCTCCATGGAGGAGGGACAAAACCTACTTAGGAAATAGGCTCTGAAGCACAGCTGTGACAAACCGAGCATCACTCCTAGCCTGGATGCCCAAGGAGTAATGCTTAGTAAAAGTATGAACTGTTTTCCATGTAGCTGCTTGACATATCTCTAGGATAGGGATGTCCCTGGCAGCAGCCAGAGAAACAGCTGTACCTCTGGTAGAGTGAGCCCTCAGGCCTGAGGGAGGAACCTTACCCAGTTTTTCATAGCAAAATTGGATACAAGAGACAATCCACCTGGCAATGGATCTTTTAGTCGCAGGTTTCCCTTTACTAACCTCACCATAAGTGAGGAACAGCTGGAAGGAGTCAAACCTGTGACCCTTGGTACGTTCTATGTAGTAACTAAGGGCCCTTTTGACATCTAAACTGTGCAGTCTCCTCTCGCCAGAGGAGGAAAGGTCAGTGAAGTAGACAGGGAGAGACAGATTGATTAAGGTGGAAATCTGAAACCACCTTAGGCAAGAATTTCCTGTTAGTCCTGAGGACCACCTTATCCCTATGAAAGAAGAAAAAATCAGGCTCCACTGACAAGGCTTGTAATTCACTTATGCATCTGGCAGAAGTAATGGCTACCAAGAACACAGTTTTCCAAGTCAAGTACTTAAGCTCTGCTGAAGACAAGGGCTCAAAAGGGGGCTGCATGAGCTGGGCAATGCAAATATTGAGATCCCAGGCAGGGGCAGGGTCCCTGAATGGGGGGTTGGTGTGAAGCAACCCCTTGAAAAACTTGGAGAATACAGGATGAGCTGAAAGAGAAGAGGGCTTACCTGCTGATAAGAAAGCAGAGACAGCTGCCAGGTGCACTTTTAGGGTAGCTGGTCTCAACCCCAAGTTATTTAAGTGGACCATATAATCCAGGACTGTGGGCAAGTCAGCAGATTCTGGGGAAATATGCTTTCCAGAGCACCATACGGAAAATCTCTTCCATTTGGAATTATAAGTAGCACTGGTGGAAGGCTTCTAGAAGCCTTAAGAATATCCATTACACCTTGGCAGAGGTGTAGGTCAGCAAACTCTAACTCTTCAAGAGCCAGGCCTTGAGATTGAGAGATTTGAGGTTCAGGTACCAAACTCTCCCCTGAGCACAGGTTAACAGGTTGTGATTCCTGGGAAGAGACAGGGGAAGGTGGACTGCTAAGGACAGTAGGAGTGGGTACCAAGGCTGTCTGGCCCAATCTGGAGCAATCAGGACCATCTTGCAGGGCTGAGATCTGATTTTGACTAGCACTTTGAACAGGAGAGGGAAGGGGGGAAGGCATAGAGAAACTTCCCCTCCCAACTGAGAAGGATGGCATCCAGAGGGACTGAGCCCAACACTGGGGGCCTGCAGAAAAAAAGAGGAAGTTGGTGATTGTCTGGGGCTGCAAAAAGATCTATCTGCGGGGTGCCCCTTCTGGCAAATACTACCTCCAAGACCAGAGGATCCAGTGACCATTCGTGATGGCCCTGGGAAATTCTGCTGAGAGCATCTGCCAGGACATTGTCCTTGCCTGGGACGTGAACTGCCATAAAGGAGGTGTTCAGTGAGTAAGCCAGAGACCACAACTTCATTGCTTCGTTGCACAAGGCCGTAGACTGAGTGCCCCCTTGCTTGTTGATGTACCACATTGTGGTGGTGTTGTCTGTTCTGACCTGAATAACTTTGTTCTGAACAGATTTGGAAAAAGCTTGAAGTGCTAGAAAAACTGCTTTGAGTTCCAACAGATTGATGTGGAGCAGAGATTCCTGAGGAGACCACAATCCCTGGGTAGTGAGGTCACCCATGTGAGCTCCCCACCCCAAGAGGGATGCATCTGTAGTAAGGATTAAGGAGTGAGACTGAGGGGCAAAAGGGACCCCCTGTCTCAGATTGCTCTGGTCCTGCCACCACTGTAGGGCTTGGATCAGGGTTCAAGCCACTGGGATCAATTTGGTTAGAGGGTCTCTCCTTTGAGACCAAAAGGTTCTCAAATGGAACTGGATATCCCTCATCTGAAATCTTGCTCCCTGCACTACTGCTGTAGAAGCAGCCATGTGCCCCAGGAGCTGTGGAAAGTGCCTTGCTGGTTGAGAGACCTGCAGGGTGAATGAGGAGGCCAGAGAGACCAGGGTCCTTGCCCTGTCCAGAGGAAGGAAGGCTCTGGCCTTTTCTGTGTTCAGCTCTGCGCCTATGAAGGTGAGGAGCTGGACAGGCTCTAGAATTGACTTTGGAAGATTCAGAAGGAAACCTAGAGAAGTGAGCAGTTGCTGAGTTATCTGAAGATGTAATCTTGAATTGGTCTGGGGACTGGCCTACTATGAGCCAGTCATCCAGGTAAGGGAAGATGGCAATTTTTTGCCTTCTTAGGTGGGCAACTGGTACTGCCAGGCATTTTGTGAATACCCTTGGAGCAGAGGTGAGGCCAAAGGGCATTGCTCTGAATTGGTAATGGCCTGAGGCAGCTCGAACCTGAGGTACTTTCGATGGGAGCTTCTGATGAGAATATGGAAATAGGCATCCTTGAGGTCCAGGGACACTAGCCAGTCCCCTGGCCTTAGAGAGGGTAGAATAATTCCCAGAGTCACCATTTTGAATTTTGGTTTTAAAAGGTGCTTGTTTAAGTATCTGAGATCCAGGATGGGCCGCCATTCTCCTGTCTTTTTTGGGGTAAGGAAGTACCTGGAGTACAAACCCTTGCCCTGGTGTAGGGTGGAACCCTTTCCACAGCTCTGAGAGCTAGGAGGGAAGAGACCTCTGCCTCTAAGGCAAGGGCCTCTGAAGGATTTGCAGGTGGAAAGGATCTGGTTCTCATCTTTGGAAATCTTTTAAGCTGAGAACCAGTCCCTGGCTTACTACTTCCATGACCCACTTGTCTCGATAAAAGACTTCCAGTCCTGGACAAAGTAGGCCAGCCTGCCCCTACAGGTAGCTGAGACTGGCCCTGGCACCCCATCAGGGTGCCTGTTTGGCAGGGGCTTTGGCTGAGGGGTGGAAGCAGGCCTGCTTGAACCCTGTCTGCCTCTCCCTCTAAAGAACCCCCTCTGGGCATAGGCAGAAGAGGAGGCCTGGGCTTGGTAAAAAGGCCTATGAAAAGGCCTGCCCCTGCCCCTGGGAAGCTGCTTTTGAGGAGTGGCCTGCCTTTCTTTGGCCTGTGCACTCCTATAGGTGGTCCTATACGCATCCATTTTCTTCATGTAGTTCTCTGTCTGCTCCCCAAACAAAGAATTACCCTCAACAGGAAAATCCATGGCCTTAGTCTGGGTATCCTGTGACAGGCTAGTACATCTGAGCCAAGCCATTCTGCAAAGTGCCACAGATGTAGCCATGACTCTTGATGACACACCATTAGAGTCCACTGCAACATGGAATTGCACCTTGGATGCCTCAATACCATCAGCAGCCACCTGCTCCAGCTCCTTGGCAAGCTGGCCAGGGACCTGTTTTGCTAGAGCCATAACAGTATCCCATCTGGATTTCTGGTATCTGGCAACATAAGCCATATAATTTGCCTGTCTGAGTCCCAAGGATGCTGCCATGTATTGTTTCTTTGCCATGTCATCAATTTTCCTGGAGTCCTTATCCAGAGGGTGTGAAGTCAAGGGAATATTAGCCTTGTCACAGGCTGCAGCCTGCACTACCCCAACATGGCTGCATTGTTGTGTGAGGAACTCTGTATGAGAGCCTGACAATGTGTACCTCTTGTCCATTCTCTTATCCACAGGAGGTACAGTGTGAGGAGCTTTTAAAATTTTAAAAGTCTGTTTCCCAAAAGATTTATGCAAGGGAAAAGACAGTCTCCTAGACTCTGGGATATCCATCATTTCCACATAGTCAGGCTCCTCTTGATCATCCACAGCTTCCTCCATAGGGAGCTGGAGTGTTTCAGCCACTTTTTATAAAACATAAAATGAGAGGGGACCAGAGCCTAGGAAGGGAAACTCCTGAAGGTCTGCCTGGGGAGATGTCTGGTTCAGTGGGCACATCTAGACTTTCAAATCCATATTCACTTTCCTCATACTCCTCTTTCCCCTCCTCCAGTTCATAAAATTCTTCTAAATCATACTCCTGAACCGGTGGAACCGGCCGAACCGTACGCTTACCTGATGGTGCCGGTTCGGTCGGAACCAGAGAAAGCGACTGGACAATTTTAATCGCTTTGGCTATTTCTTCAGCAGCTGGAGAGGAAAGTTTTGGCTCCACACCAGGTGATTTCCTAGTCCTTTTTACTGGAACTGACTCCTCGGAGTCAGATCTCCTTTTGCCTGAGGAAGTCTCGCCCTGGTCAGAGGGCACTCCCTCTGGTTCGGTTGAAACCGAACCGGGCTGGCCATCCGGTTCAGCGGACTTTTTGGCCTCCCTTTCCCTGAGCCTACCAACTCTCTTTTCCAGGCTAGCTACAGGAACATTTTTGCAAATCTGGCAGTCTGCATTGAGGTGGTCAAACCCCAGACAATAAACACAGGTGGTGTGGGGGTTGGCCTTAGCAAAGACTTCCCCACACACACTACAGTGTTAAAACCCAGTGGGCCCGGTTTTTCTTTTGGGTTTCTCAGACATAATGCCAGCCTAACCAAACTTACCCGTTTATGGCAATCCACCAGGTAAGACCCTCTTATCGGTTCCCAACCGTGTCACGGGTTGTGGAAAAAACGTAATAAAATCTGTTTTTTAGAACCGATAAGAACTGGTAACCACACTCTAAAAGATAGATTAAGATATTTTAAGCAACTTGATTGGTTCAAACCGAACCAATAAACCGTTTACAAGTTCCACACAGAATAGAAACAAATGTAAAACCTATCTAGTACTCACAATACCACAGACAGAGTCTGAACCGACCGGTTGCGGTTTAAATTCGGTTGAAAAACCAAGAAAATAATACTTTAACTGACAAAATGAACCGAGCAGATGGAGAAATCTCTGGAGCGACTGTTCAGTGAGGCGGAGTAAAGAATCTGATGGTTTGAGTTTGAAGAACAACAGACAGAATTTCAACCGAGCTCGAGCTCAAAGTTCCATGCCTGGCATGGAAAGTTAACTCTTTTACCTCCGGAGCAGTTTGAAGGTTGGGACTCACTGCATATGTCATAATATAGCAAGACTTCATGTTGTTTGAATAGGTGGTATAACCAAATAGTTGTTCCTATATGGAACTCACTGCCATTGGAGGTGGTGGAAAGTAATACAATGGAGGTATTCAAACAGAATTTAGATAGGTTACATCGATTGAGTGAACTCTAGGAATGCATTTTGGCAAGCACTATGGACATTAATGTCCCCCTAGCTCTGATTTACCTATGATGCCTGTGAATAGAGCCCCAGTAGAGTAGTAAAGTTCTAACAGCACCTCCTCCCTCTTGCTGTTCTCTGCCAGAAGCTATCTAGGACAATTTTTAATTCCAAAACACCTGGCTTCCTTCTGCTTAAGCCACTCCTCCAATTGGCAGTTTCCTTCTTCACCTAGCTAACTGCTAACAATTCACCTCACCCAACTCAGACAAACACGCTAGCTCCTTTTTTTGTTTGTGTTTACCCTAAATTGAAGGTCTCAGTAGTAGAGTTCTAGTTCTTTAGTTCCAGTAGAGAAGTATAGTTCTAACAGCACCTCCTCCCTCTTGCTGTTCTCAAGGAGAAGCTCCTGTACCCAACTCTCAGGTCACTCAGGCTCAAGGCATGGTTCTTGAGGGCCTACAATCTGCAAGTCTGCATCTTTCTAAAAGTGTCTTGGACATTTTAAGTGGTTACAAGAAGCCCTCCACTAAGAAAATCTATGCTTCAAAATGGAAAAGGTTTACTATCTGGTGTTCAACCAGGAAACTGGTACCAGCACATGCTGGGGTCCCAGCTGTGCTCGAGTATCTTACCTATTTACATTCACTGGACTTGCAGTCCAGCACCCTCAAGGACCACCTAGCTGCAGCATCTGCTTGCATATCAGCTGGACAAAATGTTTTAATGGCTTCAGATCCTATCTTCAAAAGGCTTTTTAAGGGCCAGCCCATATCAACACAGCTTGGTGTCCCAGCTGTGCAGTACTATCTTACCTATTTGCATTTACTGGGCTTGCAGTCCAGTACCTTAAAGGTCCACCTGGCCACAGCATCTGCTTACATTTCAGTTGGACAGAATGTTTCTGGGGCCTCAGACCATATCTTCAAAAGGTTCTTTAAAGGCCTGGCCCATTTGCAGCCCCCTCACAGGGAACCAGTGCCAGCATGAGACCTAAATGTGTGTACAGTTAGGCTCATGGGTACCCTTTTTGAGCCTAGTCCTCCTCTTATTTGAAATATGTCACATGAAAAACTGTTTTCCTTGTGGTAATGACTCCTGCCAGAAGAATCAATGAGCTCCAGTCTCTGCATTTCATTCCACAGAGACAAAGTGGTCCTGAGAACAAACAGGAAGCTTCTTCCTAAAATGGTTTCTGATTTCTATTTGAACCAAACCATTACCTTACCTGTCTTTTTCACTAAACACTTTAGTTCTGGTGAAAGGAGTCTTCATAGTCTGGATGTCAAAAGAGCTCTTAGCTACTACTTGATAGCCACTAAAGTCCATAGGCAGGACAGAAAACAGCTGTTTCTGACCTATGAGAATGTGGGAAAGGGTAACCCTGCATCAGAAAGGTCAATTTCTCACTGGATAGTACAGTATATCCAGTTTTTGTTACTCTAAGGTAGGAAAGGAGCTCCAACAGGGTTTAGGGCCCATTCCACAAGTGGCACAGCTGCTACCATAGCAGCTGTCGGGAATGTTCTCCTGGTGGACATCTGTAAAGTAGCTATCTGGAAAACAGTATACACCTTTACAAAGCTTTACAGTCTGGATATTCTGTCCAGGGGGTAATGCCAGGTTCAGCACAGCAATCCTGCAAAGTCTGTTCCCAAAATAAGGTTTTGTGCCCACCTCCAAAGGTATTGCTTAGTAATCTGCATAAAGTTATGAATACCGGAGTAGTACTGGGGTTAGAAGAAAAAATTACTCACCTTAGTAATGCTATTTCTTCTAATGGAGTCTTGCTGTATTCTGACATATGCAGTGATGTCCAACCTTTGAACTGCCCCGGAGATGAGTTAACTTTCCATGCCAGGCATGGAACGCTGAGCTCGAGCTCGGTTGAGACTCTGTCTGTTGCTGTTTGAACTCAAACCATCAGATCTTTATGAGCTATACTCATTGGGTGTCCTGTGTGGAAACTGTAAACTTACACTAGCCAACTGGCTACTAAATATAATAAAAGATTTTTTGGTCCCAAAGCAAAGACTCAAATCAGGAAACTCAAAAAATAAAACAAAGCACAACACCCACCCAAATTAAAGGGGTGAGAATAGAAGGTGTGGGGCACCTCCCGAGTGCCAACACTGCTGCTGCCCACCCACATCCCAAAAATGAAAATTACGTACCTACCATAATTCTTGATCTTCTCTTGTATCTTCACCATTCATTACTGCTTGGGTTAGTGCTGGAGGCGCACACCCGCACGGGAGTTTTTTTCTGAGTCGGCTCTAATGGCACACGCCCTCGGTGTGACGTGCTGCATCATCGCGGAGGCGTGTTAGGTGCCAGAACTCCTCCTCTATCTCTCAGTTCTGGTAGCCGGAGAGGCGAAAATAAAGGGTAAGAAAAAAGGAAAGTGAGGCAAGAGAGCCGAAGGACAGAAAAAGGAAAGGTTATAAACTGAAAAAGGATAAGCCAGTAGAGAATAGACAGAGAAGAGAGAATTCCTACCCTAAAGGACTGCAGGGCCTCCTTTCCGGGGCAGCTCTAGGGGAGGAACAGAGAGAAGGAAGAGAAAGTAGAAGAAGAAGAAGAAACAGAGGCATGTTGAGAGGGAGAACAGTGCCCATCAAGCATTGGTTGAGAGGCTTATAGGCTCAAAACTAACAAGGGAGCAAGAATCCAGTTGCTAGGACTGAGGGGAGGTTCAACCGAACCACCTGAACAGGCAGACTCTCTGAACTCTCAACATGCCGAGTCCCTTCATCCTAGCTGAGGGCTCCCAGACTGCCCGGACAGAACCTGTTCCGGGTTGAGAGCACACCCAGGAAGGAGATTAAGTCCCTTAGCACCTTGTTAAGTGTTAACACAGTAGTGTATGGGAAAGACTATGCCTTCTCGAAGGCAGTTTTGTATGAAAGATAGAGTGGAACTCAATCAGACTCCCTAAGGCAAGGCAAGCAGACGCTCTGAGCTGACAAGATCAATCAGCAGCTAGAAGAGCTCAAAATAATACCTGCCAGGAGGATTCTAGACTTTGCCGAGGCCAAGTCAGAGCACGGCCTCTTGGGCTGTGAAACTGCATAACCTGAAGCAGGTATTTAGGAATCGCACCCTAAGGGCAGGTCAGAAAGAGTTCCCTCAGAATTTAGATAAAAGTACAACCGTGTTCGTTCCTCTTTACCTTGAGGAAAAAAGGAACCATTCATTAAGAATGGAAAACAAAGTGTTTTTTTTTTTTGGCATAAAGGCCAAGGGAAGGAAGAGGAACGAGACAGGAGGGGGAGACGCCACAGAAGGAGGCCACTGAGGGAAAGGTGGGTGGGTATCAGTAATGAATGGTGAAGATACATGAGAAGATCAAGAATTACGGTAGGTACGTAATTTTCATATCTTCCCTTGTCAATCTTCACCATTCATTACTGCTTGGGTGAGTACAAACCCCCTTAGAAAAGTGGGGTAGAACCCTGAGGGAACAAGACCCCCAGCCTCCTGCTGGTGAGAAACAGAAGGGGAAGACCCTGGGCTAATCAAAGAGAAGTCTATGGGGAAAAGAGCTAGGAGGTGCCCCTGGGGCGAGGGAGGCGGAGGAAGCCCTGCAGTAATCTCCTAGCTCGCGGAGGAAAACAGACGGGTCTACCGGAAAGCGGAGCGAATCACCCTACGCTGGGCCAGGGGTGACAACCTTGATAGATGAAGCCATGCCGTCCGCCTAATGCAGATCGCTGTCCCCGAAGCCTGGAAGCCACCTCATTGGCGTCATAAGATGCCCTTGCTTGGTGTCTTGTCAGCTCCAGGCCTATAGCAGAGAGGGCAATAGCTTGTCTTGTTTGCTCCGTATCAGGCATTGATACTAAAAGCTGAGAGAGCATCGACCACAAATGTCTACTGTAGGCAGTGTGATGAGCCTGATGTGATGCAATGCAAGCCATCGCACTAGAGGAAGAGAACACTCTTCGCCCCCACCGGTCGAATTGTAGGGAATTTGAATCCGGTGGACGGTCGTGTGCCAGGCGGCAGCACCCGGAGGGAGTCTCCAGGTATATCAAACCCGAGTGCGGGTTGGGGAGAGTATCCAGGGATTCTGAAGGGGCACAATACCTTCGTCAACAGTCTGCCGGGGCTGGAGAAGGGGCGGCTGGAGACTGCCAGGAATGGATAGATGCCTCCTGGAAGGGGATAGGCCAGGAAGGTACCACCAGGTGCTGGGCACTGAATTCTCCAAGGAATTCACACGTCTCCCATTTGGTATTGTCTCATCTAACATAGGAGATTCAAAGATCCCTCACCATCCTCGAAAGGAATCACTGATATTCAGTGAAATCAGCATCGGAGGAGATATGAGCAGAGGGTTCCTCTCCCTCAGAGGAGGGAGATGAGGATGATGGAGAGCTCGAGTGTCCAGAAGATTCTTGCAGTGGTGGGGATAGGCAAAAGACCTGCTCATTCATACACCTGACGTATGAGGGGAAGGCCGCCGCAGAACCTATGAACTGCTCCCAGGATAACGGGCCTGTAGGACCGACATGGCCTGAAAGAGCGGGGGGTGGCTGCAGAGGCACTGGAGATGGGCACCTATGAAGAGGTAACTGTCCTCTGCTAGGGCTCTGAAATCAGGAGAACGGAGCCCGAGCTGGCGGGATTCCGGACAACAGACCAGGTCGCAAAACGGAACCCTGGGAAAGTGAAGCCTGGAAGAGCCCAGAAGGGGATCCTCCCCGTGATGAACCTGGGACTGCATGGATCCAGAAGGGCAGTCCGCAGCAACGCCACCGGAGGGGACCCCGGGGTCCAAGAGGGAAAGGCGGGGCCCAGAGCTACGGCTCCTAGCCACCCCCTGAGGGGTGGCCGGCAGAGACCGTGACAACTGCCCCCCAACCCTCAACCCCTCAGACTCTGAGAGCGCCCTCCTCCTCGACCCCAGCGTTCTCCCACCCCGAGTGGCTGTAACAGCACCAGGGAGGGTAGCTGTCACGAGCCCCCCAGGAGGGAGAGCTCCTCCCTCTGCCCCCACTCCATCGCCCCCCAGGGACCCAGGACCACCCCTAGCCCGAGGGCCCTCAGGGGAGGACAGCAGCGGGGACAGCAGGTGAGGCCCACTGTGCCACCTAGCACCACGTGCCACCGGGGACCCTGACTCCGAAGAGTCAGGTTGCCAGCATGGGTCCACGTCTGAGTCATTGACCTCCGAAGAGGAAGAGACCAGCTGGACCACAATACTAGCAACCCTGGGGTCCCGAATGGCACATGAACAGCGCCCGGTGGGCAGTGCCAGATGACCTTCACCCACCCGCACCCACTAGGTCGGCCCTGGCTCCCCAGCGGTGCCGGCTAGGCCCACGGCACGCCCCCGGTGTTGGAACCCAACCTGTCACCACTGAGAGAGAGCGGTGCTGCCGACGGCGCTGTCTTGATCAACGGCGCCACAAGTGGTGTCGGGATCTGAAATGGCACCGGAGGGCGGCATCGAGGGTCCACCGCTGCCGGGCCCAGCAGGTGCGGGCCTCAACACTGGGGGAGCCTGCTCCTCCGAGGAGGTGATCAGGGCAGTCCCCACCGCGCCTCAGGAGGAGGGACCCACGACTTTTCTCCAACCCCATGAAAGAAGCCTCTCAGCAAGAGAAGAGGAGGAAGCCTCCTCCTCCACACAAACCATATAGGCCCAAGAGGGACCGGAAGAAGGACCTAGAAACCTTACCTGGGAATCCCTGGAGTGACGCCGTCCCACGAAGGTCGGTGAGGCCTTGCCGATCTTGAACGCGCAGACTTCGAGGACACGATGGTCCATGGAGAAACAGGCATTGCACACGTCCATATCGTGGTTGGGTCCTAGGCAACGGAGACAGACATCATGCCAGTCCGAGACAGAGAAATGCCGGCCACAGGAGCACCGACGCATAGGGGCACGGCCCGCCTTCGACTTACGTTTTGCCCCCGAACCTGACATAATGTGAACTAAATAAGGCAAAAAACAGCAATAAAGCACTCTACGCCGTCGACAGAAAATAAAGGAACGGTCTTACAGGGAGACGGCGTTGAGCGAGAGTCACTGGAGAAAAACGAGGAGTCTTGACGCAGAAACAGTTAAACTACTGAGTAGCAGGTGCAGCCTCGACAGTGAGAGAAACAGAACTGAGATAGAGGAGGAGTCACGGCACTTAACGGCCACCGCATGGACGCAGTATGTTAAGGCCGAGGCAGCTACTGCTGAGCTGACTCAAAAAAAAAAACCCCATGGCAGGTATGCCTCCAGCACTAACCCAAGCAGTAATGAATGGTGAAGATTGGACAAGGGAAGACACCCAGGTTCTGAGAGGGGAGGCAGAGAGGAGTCAGAACACAGCAAGACCCATTAGAAGACACAACATTACTAAGGTGAGTAATTTTTCTTTCAAAAACATGAAGTCTTGCTGTATTCTGACTATTGCAGACAAGCAGTACCTCCATGGAGGAGGGACAGAACCTACTTTGGAAATAGGCTCTGAAGCACTGCTGTGCCAAACCAAGCATCACTCCTAGCCTGGATATCCAGAGAGTAATGCTTGGTAAAGTATGTACTGTTTTCCAGGTGGCTGCTTGACAAATCTCTAAGATAGGAATATCCTGGCAGCAGCCGGGAAGCAGCTGTACCTCTCTGTAGAGTGAGCCCTCAGGCCTGAGGGTGGGATCCTACCTAATTTTTCATAGCAAAATTGAATGCAAGAGACAATCCACCTGGCAACAGATCTCTTTAGTGGCAGGTTTTCCCTTACCAACCTCACCATAAGTGAGGAACAGTTGGAGGGAGTCAAACCTGTGACCCTTGGTGCGCTCTATGTAGTAGCTAAGGGCCCTTTTCACATCCAAACTGTGCAGCCTCCTCTCCCCAGAGGAGGAATGGTAAGTGAAGAAAACAGGAAGAGACATAGACTGGTTAAGATGGAAATCTGAAACCACCTTAGGCAAGAACTTCCTATTAGTCCTGAGGACCACCTTATCTCTATGGAAAGAGATAAAATCAGGCTCCACTGACAGGGCCTGTAACTCACTGTCAGTCTGGCAGTGATGGCTACCAAGAAAACAGTTTTCCAAGTCAAGTACTTAAGCTCTGCTGAGGACAAAAGGCTCAAAAGGGGTTGCATAAGCTGAGCAATGCAAACATTAAGGTCCCAAGCAGGGCAGGGTCCCTGAAGGGAGGATTGGTATGCAGCAATCCCTTGAAAATTTAGAAAATACAGGATGAGCTGAAAGGGAAGAATGCTTGCCTGCTGAGAGGAAGGCAGAGACAGCTGCCAGATGTACTCTTAGTGTAGCTGGTCTGAGTCCTAAGCTATTGAGATGAACCATATAGTCGAGGACTGTGGGTAGGCCAGCAGACTCTGGAGAAATATGCTTCCCAGAGCACCATATAGTAAATCTTTTCTACTTGGAATTATAAGTGTTTCTAGTGGAAGGCTTTCGAGAAGTCTTTAAGATATCCAGAACAGCTTGAGAGAGATGCAAATCAGCAAACTCTAACTCTTCAAGAGCCAGGCCTTTAGATTGAGAGATTTGAGATTCGGATACCAAACTCTTCCCTGAGCACATGTTAACAGGTTGTAATTCCTGGGAAGAGACAGGGGAAGGTGGACTGCTAAGTACTACAAGAGAGGGTACCAGGGCTGTCTGGCCCAGTCTGGAGCAATCAGAATCACCTTGCAGGGCTGGGACCTGATTTTGACTAGCACCTTGAACAGGAGAGGGAAGGGGTGAAAAGCATACAGGAACTTCCCTTCCCAATTGAGAGCTAGGGCATCCAGGGTGACTGATCCCAACACTGGGGCCTGCAGCAAAAGAGTGGAAGTTGGTGATTGTCTGGGGCTGCAAAAAGATCTATCTGTGGGGTGCCCCATCTGGAGAAGATCACCTTCAAAATCAGGGGATCCAGGGACCATTCATGATGGCCCTTAGATATCCTGCTGAGAGCATCTGCCAGGACATTGTCCTTCCCTGGGAGGTGCACTGCTGTAAGAGAGGCATTCAGGGAAAAGGCCAGAGACCACAACTTTATTGTCTCTGTGCACAAGGCCGTAGAACGAGTGCCCCCTTGCTTGTTGATATACCACATTGTGGTGGTATTGTCTGTCCTGATCTGAACTACTTTGTTCTGAACAGACTTGGAAAAAGCTTGAAGTGCTAGAAACACTGCTCTGAGTTCTAATAGACTGATGTGAAGCAGAGATTCCTGAGGAGACCACAACCCTTGGGTGGCCAGGTCCCCCAAGTGGGCTCCCCACCCCAAGAGGGAGGCATATGTAGTAAGGATTAAAAAATGAGACTGAGTGACAAAGGGAACTCCCTGTCTTAGATTGTTCTGATCCTGCCACCACTACAATGCCTGAATCAAGGTTCGAGTCACTGGGATTAGTTTGATCAGAGGATCCTTTTTTTGAGACCAGAAGGCTCTCAGGTGGAACTGAATGTCCGTCATCTGAAATCTTGCTCCCTGAACCACTGTTGTAGAGGCAGCCATGTGTCCCAGGAGCTGCAGAAAATGCCTTGCTGGTCGAGACACCTGGAGGGTGAATGAAGAGGCCAGTGAGATAAGGGTCCTTGCCCTGTCCAGGGGAAGGAAGGCTCTTGCCTTTGCTGTATCCAGCTCTGCCCCTATGAAAGTGAGGAGCTGCACAGGCTCTAGAACTGACTTTGAAAGATTCCGAAGGAAATCTAGAGAAGTGAACAGTTGCAGAGTTATCTGTAGGTGTGACCTGACTTGGTCTGGAGACTGGCCTACTATGAGCCAGTCGTCCAGGTATGGAAAAATGGAGATCTTTTTCTCCTTAGGAAAGCAACCACTACTGCCAGGCATTTTTTGTGAACACCCTTGGAGCAGAAGTTAGGCCAAAGGGCATTACTCTGAATTGGTAATGGCCTGAGGGCAGCTCGAACCAGAGGTACTTTCGGTGGGAGCTTCTGATGAGAATATGGAAATAGGCATCCTTGAGGTCCAGGGAAACTAGCCAGTCCTCTGGCCTTAGAGAGGGTAGAATTATTCCCAGAGTCACCATTTTGAACTTTGGCTTTAAAAGGTGCTTGTTTAAATATCTGAGATCCAGGATGGGCCGCCATTCTCCAGTCTTTTTGGGGGTTAGGAAGTACCTGGAGTACAATCCTTTTCCCTTGTGTAGGGGTGAAACTATCTCTATGGCTCTCAGAGCCAAGAGGGAAGAGACCTCTGCCTCTAGGGCAAGTGCCTCTTAAGGACTTGCAGGTGGAAAGCATCTGGTTCTCATCTTGGGAAATTTTTTGAAGCTGAGAACCAGTCCCTGGCTTACTACTTCCAGGACCCATTTGTCTGATGTTAAAGACATCCAGTCCTGGACAAAGTAAGCCAGCCTCCCCCTCTACAGGTGGTGGAGAATCGGCCCTGGCAAACCCATCAGGGTGCCTGTTTGGCAGGGGCTTAAGGCTGAGGGGTGGAAGCAGACCTGATTGTACCCCGTCTGCCTCTCCCTCTGAAATACCCCCCCATGAGCATAAGCAGAAGAGAAGGCCTGGGCTTGGTAGAAAGGCCTATGAAAAGGCCTGCCCCTGCCCCTGGAATGCTGCCTCTGGGGAGCGGCTTGCTTTTCCTTGGTCTGAGCACTCCTATAGGTGGTCCTGTATTCATCCATTTT
Source organism: Neoceratodus forsteri (assembly GCA_016271365.2). NCBI lineage: Eukaryota > Metazoa > Chordata > Ceratodontiformes > Ceratodontidae > Neoceratodus > Neoceratodus forsteri. The sequence continues at coordinate 60,556,685 of CM028129.1, forward strand.
CTTCATGTAGTTCTCTGTTTGCTCCCCAAACAGAGAATTACCCACAACAGGAAAATCCATGGCCTTAGTCTGGGTATCCTGAGACAGGCTAGTACATCTGAGCCAAGCCATCCTACGAAGGGCCACGGATGTAGCCATGACTCCAGACGAAACATCATTGGAGTCCACTGCAGCATGGAACTGCACCTTGGATGCCTCAATACCATCCGCATGCCACCTGCTCCAGCTCCTTGGCAAGCTGGCCAGGGACCTGTTTAGCCAGAGCCATTACAGTGTCCCATCTAGATTTCTGATATCTAGCTGTATAGACCATATAATTAGCCTGCCTGAGTCCCAAGGATGCTGCCATGTACTGTTTCTTTGCCATGGCATCAATCCTCCTGGAGTCCTTATCTGGGGTGTGTGAAGCCAAGGGTATATTTGCCTTATCACAGGCTACAGCCTGCACTACCCCAACATGGCTGCATTGCTGGGTAAGAAACTCCGTATCTGAGCCTGAGAGAGTATACTTCTTGTCCATTCTCTTGTCCACAGGAGGTATAGAATTAGGAGTATTTAAAATTTTTATTGTCTGTTTCCCAAAGAACTTATGAAGGGGAATAGACAGCCTCCTGGACTCTGGGATATCCATCATCTCAACATAGTCAGGCTCCTCCTGATCGTCTACAGCTTCTCCCACAGGAAGTTGAAGAGTTTCAGCCACTTTTTTGTAGAACATAAAATGGGAAGGGGACTCAGAAAGCCTAGGAGGAGAAACCCCTGAAGGTCTGTCTGGGGAGATGTCAGGGTCAATGGGCACATCCAGACTTTCGTAATCACCATCACTATCCTCATACTCTCCTTCCTCCTCCTCCTCCTCCTCCGGTTCATAAAAATCTTCTAAATTATAATCTGGAACCGGGGGAATTGACCGAACCGAGCCCCTACCCGATGGTGCCGGTTTGGTCGGAATCGAGGTTAGCGATTGAACAATCCTTATTGCTTTGGCTATTTCATCAGTGGTCGGAGAAAGAAGCTGTGGATCCGCACTGGCTGATTTATCCCTTCTTTTTCTTTTAACCGGAACTGACTCCTCAGAGTCGGTTCTCCTTTTGCCCGAATTAGTTTCGCCCTGGTCAGAGGGCACTCCTTCTGGTTCGGTTGGAACCGAACCGGGCTGGCCATCCAGGTCAGCGGACTTCTTGGCCTCCCTTTCCCTGAGCCTACCAACTCTCTTTTTCAGGGTAGCTGCAGGGAAATTATTGCAAATCTGGCAGTCTGAATCGAGGTGGTCAAACCCCAGACAATAAACACAGGTGGTGTGGGGGTCAGCCTTAGCAAAGGCTTCCCCACACACACTACAGTGTTGAAACCCACTGGGCCTGGTTTTTCTTTTGGGTTTCTCAAACATGGCCAGTCCTAACAAAACTTACCCTTTTTTCGGCAATCCGCCAGGCAAGACACCATTTTCAGTTCCTGACCGTGGTACAGGTTGTGGAAAAAAACGTAATGAAATCTGTTTTTTTTAGAACCGATAAGGACTGGTTATCACACTCTAAAAGTAGAATAAACTTTTTTAAACAAACCTGATCGGTTCAAACTGAACCAATCCCACGTTTACAAGTTCCACACAGAAGAACAAGAAAATAAACCTATCTAGTACTCACAATACCACAGACAGAGACTGAACTGACAGGTTAACAAATTAAATTTGGTCGAAAACCGAGGAAAATGGCACTTTAACTGATTAAATTGAACCGAGCAATGGAGAAATCTCCGGAGTGACTGTTCAGTGAGGCGGAGTAAAGAATCTGACGGTTTGAGTTCAAACAGCAACAGATAGAGTCTCAACCGAGCTCAAGCTCAGCGTTCCATGCCTGGCATGGAAAGTTAACTCTTTCATCTCCAGGGCAGTTCAAAGGTTGGATATCACTGCATAAGTCAGAATACAGCAAGACTTCATGTTGTTTGAAGAAAAAATTACTTACCATAGTAATCTTGTTTCTTCCCAGTGACACTCAGGTATTCATAACTGCCCACTCTGCCTCCCCTTCTGGAACTTTTAGCCTCTGCACTCCTGAATACTGTGCTCTCAAGGATATAAATGCCAATTCTGGCACATATGTTGTGATTGTGTTCACTATTGTTGTGTCCCTTCCAAATTTCAAGTGATTCAGACATTCAGGAGTATTCTTTTATGTTATGCCTTCCAGTTGGAGACCTTTTTTGGGTGTTATGGGAGCTCCCGCTATAATTATTATTATGATGAATATTGTTATTATTATTATTATTACTATACTTAGTCCTTGTGGGCCTGTCTTTCCAGGCTTCCAGGATATCTGAGGGGTTTAGAAGTAAGGCAGTCAGTTGAAGGCAGCATTTGAAAAAGTGGCTCATGAAAAATATTCCATCATTTGCATATGTTCCATCTCTCTGGGCAGTTATGTCTTAAAGGGACACTGCATGAAGTTATGAATACCTGATTATCACTGGGAAGAGACAAGATTACTATGATAAGTCATTTTTTTCTTATGTGACGAAAAGTCAGAGTCATAGACTTCTTCAGAAAATACATTTTATGGCAGGGGTGGGGGTGCTAGGGAGCCATCTTCCTGGTGGGATCCATCCTGTTTGTGCTCCTTGCCTCGATCTTGCAAATGCTGAAATAATTGTTTTAACAGCTGAGACCTCTACCTTGTGGCAAAGTATTCCTGACCATCTCTGGAACCTGCAAATATACAATCTGCCATTCAAGCTATGAATCAACCACCTGGAGGACCCAGATCTGCACAGCAGCAGCAAAGCAAGGCCAGAGAGGCCTCAAGTGTGGTTAGAGTTGGCAGCCCCTCTATGGCAACTGAACCACCCTGACAGATGCTGCTGGACACCATACTGTTCATGGCCTCCACAAATGGAAAGATCTCTGGTAGCTTGGCAGGCAGCGAGATGGCCACTTAGATACTTGGCCCTTTCTACCTACTCCCAGCATCTTAACTAAGCCTTTTCAACCACTGGATTTAGTAGCTGATTTACTGACTTACTGGGTGCAGAGACTGACGGGGCCACACATCCTAAAGAATTTGATACCCAGTTGGACTGAGTAGTGTATGAATTGGTCAGATTACCATCAAGTGGACATCCTCTTCAGGATGTCCCTCCAGCAGCAGGCCCGGACCTCCATGATGGCACACAAGAGCAGCACCACAGCTCCAGTAGCCCTGAATGAGACAGTTATTTTTTTTTTTACTCCTGTTTATGCCTGGTGCACTGTCAGCAATCCACGTCCTGACATCTGACTCCATCCAGCTGCCACCTGTCCTGACTCAGCCCCCATTGAAGCTCCCACTGTGTGCCCCCGTGGACTGCCCCCTTATGGCAGGGTGGCGGAGAGCTCCCCTGTAATCCACACCAAGTCCAGATCCAGTTCCAGTGGTGCTCTGAGGCTGGGTGATCCACAGCCGGACATCAAGCCGCATCAACGGTGCACCATTTTCTTGTGTTTTTACTCCCCTCAGGAGAGTGGACATGCAATGACATCAAGGCATGCATGCTGATGTCTGCCGTACTCCATCCCTTTACTCTGCCACTTCTCTAGTGGTACCTCTGGTTGTCACCAGGGGCTGCCACAGAGCAGAGGTTCCCTGGATCCCACCCTGGGATAGACAGCAGTCCTCCGGATGCTCAATCCTATCTCTCCCCTGCCAGCCCCTGATGGCCCGGGCTCGTGCCCAAACCCAGGTTGCCAGCGTGGTGCGAGGTGTGGCGTCCAGTGCCTCAACCCTCAATGCCACTGGGCTGGCCCTATGAATGAGACAATTATTGGCCCAGATCACCAAACAAGATGTAGCTTCTCAGCATACCAATGTAGATGTGCTCCAAATCACACAGTGAATTAATGTGATAGAGCAGCGGGTAGTGGATAGGAAGGACCACACCAAATGACTCACTGCACACATAAGTGAGCTGGACAGGGCCATTTGACTTCTGTGGGACAAAGTCAATGACTTCAAGAACAGGGGATGACAAATTAACCTTCATTTTGTCAGCTTTCCTGAAAGTTGTGAAGGGAATAATGTGAGCTGCTTCCTACAACTAGCCCTGCCTGAACTGCTGGGCACTGATGCCCAGAAAACATTGATGTCAACCAATCTCACTGGTCACTAGCCCCGCAAACCTGGGGAGTGTTACTGACCCATATTAGCCTGCTTCCTCCATCACAAGGGCAAAGAACAAGAGATGGAATGTGCCAGGCAAAAAGGAATCCTGACCTGGAGTGGCCACTCAGTGTTAAAAATGTTCCCTGACTTCTCCCAGGAGCTCTCAGCTTGCAGGAAGGCCTACACTCCGGCATGAAAGCAGTCATGGAGCTGAGAATCTTATATAGTTTTTTTTTTTTTACTTTTTTATTTTAATATCATGCAGAGAGATATACAGTTGTATACCATGCATCAATGTTTTTCCATCAGAGTTGTACAATCATATTAATCAACCAAAACATATCAAATCCTGTACTTGTGTGGCGCTTATCTAGTACTTAATAATGAAACCATGAGAACTAGGTAAGACTTCCTTAATGTCCTAGATAAAGGAAAAACAAATTAAAACCACTTCAAGGGACAAAGATTCATCTTCTCATGAAATATAAAATACCTAGGGCCTCCAAGTTAATTCAAAATGGGCATCTCGGCCCAGATGGTGTACTATTAAATGCTCTATATAATAAATTTCATTTACAATGCCCTGCCATTGGAAAAGTATGGGGGTTGCTGGGCTGTACCATAAACAGGTGATTACTTTCTTTGCTGCAGTGATGTATAAATTAAGCATCTTTCTGGCAAGAAGAACTGTTTCATCCAAGTCTGTATATAAAAGAACCAGCTGTGAAGATAAGGTCAAATCTGGTGTCAGTAATTGAGGGAATCTTATATAGGTTTCATTACGTGGCTACCTTGAGAGTCATTAATAATGGAGTCACCCAGCAGTTTGAGGCCTCTGAAGCTGCACAGGTCTACATGTCATTTGAGGCACAGGTCACAAAGTCTAGGAAAACCAGAATCAGTTGTAAAATTCACAATGAGCATTTTATTATTATCAATAACAGTAAAATAAAAAATAAAAATTGTTCAGAATGACTATTTACAAAGGCAGTACAAACAGAAAAAAACAAAGTCCTTCTTCTGAGTGTTTCTTCTCAATTTCAAATCTCAGTCTATCTAGCAAAATATTGCTGCTCTTTTTATAACAAGCATTTGCCAAAGAACTTGTTAAAGAGAACACCTTGTTTTTTTCAAGGTGTACTTGTCAGTTTCCTTGTAGGTGCAACAAACAAAACTGACTTCTTGTTGACCGCTCTGCAAAGAGTTTGCAAACTGCATCTCAAGTTAACCCCCTACATTCCAAATAGCTGTTTCAAATCATTTCAGTAGTATAACTGTATACATTTTCAAATAAAGGGAATTGGTAGTGGTCCGGTACTGAACAGAACAGAACACACTGCACAGGAGGCAGACATGAGCCCCTTCACAAGGAAAAGGGTGTTGAAACAACTAGAAAGATTGAGGACAGACAAAGCCGTGGGACCAGACAGTATCCACCCAAGAATACTGATAGAACTTTGAGAAGATAGCTGCACCATTAGTTGAGATATACAATTAATCTCTGGAAAGTCCACTCGCTCTCTCCCTTACCTTACGCCCAACCCTAAGCACTTATCTTCACTTAGTCCTATGATCTAATTATGCAATTTGTTATGCCCATACTGTGTCAAATTGCATATTATTCCAGTTTGTATGACAAATGTATTGTATTGTTTTTTATTGTATTTTGTGTAGCCAGCATTGGCAATTGTACAAGTGCTTTCCTTCTGTAACCCCCTTCCCCAGGATGCACTTGGAGATGACCAATCCGATTGTTCAGTGTGCTTTTCAGGTATGACTTTTCAATAAATAAATAAATTGGCAAGGTGCCACTTGACTGGAAAGAAAAAATTACTCACCTTAGTAATTGCTTTTCTTCTCATGGAGTCTTGCTATATTATAACAATAGCAGTCAGCCACTGCAGCTGAACTGCCCCGGAGAGGAAGGAGTTAACTCCAGAAGATCTGGAGTTCTACAGCGCGAGGGCGCTGTGCCCAAAGCTCTATCTGGCAGTTTCAAATGAAACTGTCAGATCTTTACTAAGCTAACATCAAAGGACTGAAAGTCTGTGTGGAAACTACACTAGCCCATGGCTACCTACTAGTAGTAATAACAACAATATAAAGAACAAAGAAACACTCAGAGCCATAATAACAAAAATTGATGGTATTATGGTTCGTTTCCACCTTGACAAGCACATATGAACCCCCTTCCCCAAAGACTCAAGTCCAGGAAGGGGCAATATAAATAACCTAAATGAAACAATCTAGATCCCTAACCCAAAGGAAAAGAGGGTAAGGGAAAAACTACAATGGCATGACACAGTGCTTGCACCAATTAGCCACCCTACCCAAGTAGAAGTTCTGAGAGGGCAGGAGGGAGGGTGGTTTATAATATAGCAAGACTCCATGAGAAGAAAAGCAATTACTAAGGTGAGTAATTTTTCTTCAAACACCATGAAGTCTTGCTATATTATAACAATAACAGATTACACAGCAATACCTCCATGGAGGAGGGTCAGAACCTACTTGGAAATAGGCTCTGAAGCACAGCTGTGCCAAACCGAGCATCTCTCCTGGACTGGACATCCAGGGAATAATGCTTGGTAAAGGTGTGAACTGTCTTCCAGGTAGCAGCTTGACAAATCTCCAGAATGGGATGTCTTTAGCAGCCGCTAGAGACGCAGCTGTACCCCTGGTGGAGTGGGCCCTCAATCCTGAGGGGGGTACTCTACCCAGTTTCTGATAACAGAATTGGATACAAGAAACAATCCACCTTGCAATTGTTCTCTTAGTGGCAGGTTTCCCTTTGCCAACCTCGCCATAGGTAAGAAAGAGTTGGAGGGATTCGAACCTATGACCTCTGGTGCGCTCTAAATAGTAGCTTAAGGCTCTTTGACATCCAGGCTGTGCAGTCTCCTCTCACCTGAGGAAGAATGCTCAGTGAAAAATACTGGGAGAGAGATAGATTGATTCAGGTGGAAATCAGAAACCACCTTAGGCAAAAACTTTCTATTAGTCCTAAGGACTACCTTATCTCTATGGAAAGAGATAAAATCTTCTTCCACTGACAGGGCCTGTAGCTCACTTATGCGTCTGGCAGAGGTGATAGCTACTAGAAAAACGGTTTTCCAAGTTAAATACTTGAGCTCTGCAGAAGACAGAGGCTCAAAGGGGGTTGCATTAACTGAGCAATGCAAATATTCAGGTCCCAGAGCGGGAGCTGGTTCCAAAAGGAGGGTTAGTATGAAGTAACCCTTTAAAAATTTGGAGAACACCGGTGAGAAGAAAGGGAGGCAGGCTTCCTGCTGACACAAAAGCAGAGACAGCTGCCAGATGAACCTTCAGGTAGCTGGTCTAAGGCCTAGGAATTCAGATGGACCAAATAGTCCAGTAGAATGGGAAGATCAGCAAATTCTGGGATAATCTGCCTCTCAGAGCACCAGATGGAAAACCTCTTCCACTTAGAATTATAAGTGGCCCTAGTGGAAGGCTTCCTTGAAGCCTTTAAAATATCCATGACACCTTGAGAAAGGTGTAAGTCAGCAAATTCTAGCTCCTCAAGAGCCAAGCCTTGAGGTGGAGGGATTTGAGGTCCGGATACCACACTCTCCCCTGTGTACAGGCCAGTAAGTCGTGGACTCTGGGCAGGCTCAGGGCAGGGTGGACTGCCAAGGACAGGAGCAGAGGGTACCAGGGCTGTCTGGCCCAATCTGGGGCAATCAGAATCACTCTGCAAGGTTGAGATCTGATTTTTACTAGTACCCTGAAAAGGAGAGGAAAGGGGGGAAAGGCATACAGGAACTTCCCTTTCCAGTCCAACAGAAAGGCGTCCAGAGGGACTGAGCCCAGAACTGGAGGCCTGCAACAGAAAAGAGGAAGTTGGTGGTTGTCTGGGGCTGCGAAAAGATCTATCTGAGGAGTGCCCCATCTGGCAAGACAGACCCCAGCACTTGTGGATTCAGAGCCCATTCGTGATGGCCCTGAGAAATTCTGCTGAGGCGTCCGCCAGACATTGTCCTTCCCTGGGAGATGAACCGCTATCAGGGAGGTGTTCAGGGAGTAAGCCAGAGACCACAACTTCATTGCCTGGTGCACAAGGCTGAAGACCGAGTGCCCCCTGCTTGTTGATGTACCACATTGTGGTATTGTCTGTCCTGACTTGAACCACTTTGTTCTGGACAGAATCTGAAAACACCCGAAGAGCTAAAAAGACAGCTCTGAGTTCCAAAAGATTGATGTGGAGCAGAGACTCCTGAGGAGACCATACCCCCTGAGTGGCAAGGTCGCCCAGGTGAGCCCCCCACCCTAACAGGGAGGCATCCGTGGTGAGGGTGAGGGAGCGAGAAATGGGAATGAAGGGAACCCCCTGTCTTAAATTGCTCTGGACCTGCCACCAGTGGAGGGCTAGGATCAGAGTTTGAGTAACTGGGACCAACTTGGTAAGGGGGTCCTTCCTTTGAGACCAATAGGCCCTCAAATGGAACTGAATGTCCCTCATCTGGAATCTTGCTCCCTGCACGACAGCTGTGGAAGCAGCCATGTGCCCGAGGAGTTGCAGAAAATGCCTTGCTGGTCGAGAGACCAGCAGGGTAAAGGAGGATGCCAGGGCGATGAGTCTGTCCACCCTTTCCGAGGGAAGAAAAGCCCTGGCTAACCTTGTGTTCAATTCTGCGCCTATGAAAGTTAGGACCTGAACTGGTTCCAGAACTGACTTTGTAAGTTTAGCAGGAATCCCAGGAAGTGAGAAGCTGCTGGGTGACTTGCAAGTGGATTCACCTGACCTGAGACTGACCCACAATGAGCCAGTCGTCCAGGTAGGGAAACACAGCAACCCCTTGCCTTCTTAAGCGAGCCACTACTACAGCGAGACATTTTGTGAATACCCTTGGCGCAGAGGTAAGGCCGAAGGGCATTGCCCTGAACTGGTAGTGGCCTGAGGGCAGTTCGAACCTGAGGTACTTTCGGTGAGAAGGCCTGATCAGAACGTGAAAATAGGCATCCTTGAGGTCCAGGGAAGCTAGCCAGTCCCCTGGCCTTAGGGAAGGCAATATCATTGCCAGAGTCAACATTTTGAACTTTGGTTTCAACAGATGCTTGTTCAAGTATCTTAAATCTAGAATGGGCCGCCATTCTCCTGTCTTTTGGGGTAAGAAAGTATCTTGAATAAAGCCCTCTGCCCTGATGGCAAGGAGGAACCCTTCCACTGCTTTGCAGTCCAGCAGAGCAGAAACCTCTGCTCCAAAGCAAGGGCTTCTGAAGGATTTGCAGGTGGAAAATGCCTGGCTCTCATCTTTGGAAAGTGTTTGAAGCTGAGAACCAGACCCTGGCCTATTACCTCCAGAACCCATCTGTCCGTAGTTAGGGACAGCCAGTTCCGGCTGAAATAGGCCAACCTGCCCCCCACTGGTACAGGAGAATCGGCCCTGGGCACCCCATCAGGGTGCCTGCTTAGCAGCAGCCTTAGGCTGAGGGGAGGGGGACGGTCTACTTGAGCCTCGTCTACCCCTGCCTCTGAAGAAACCCCTCTGCGAGACAGCAGAGAGGCTTGAAATGTAAAAGGCCTGGAAAAGGCCTGCCCTACCTCTGGGAGCATGCCTTTGTGGCATGGCATGCTTCTCCTTAGCCTGGGCACTTTTGTAGGTAGTTCTGTATTCATCCATCTTTTTCATATAGTTTTCTGTTTGTTCCCAAAAAGAATTTCCCACTACAGGAAAATCCATAGCCTTTGACTGGGTATCTTGGGACAGATTAGTGCATCTGAGCCATGCCAACCTACGGGAAGCTACGAAGTGGCCATGACCCTAGAAGAAACATCATTAACATCAACAGCAGTATGAAATTGAACTTTAGAGGCTTCAATGCCATCAGCAGCCACCTGTTCCAACTCACTAGCCAGCTGTCCGGTGGCCTGCTTGGCTAACTGCAATACTGTGTCCCACCCAGATTTCTGATATCTAGCTACATAAGCCATATAATTTGCCTGCCTGAGCCCAAAAGCTGCCATATACTGTTTCTTCGCATGGCATCAATCTTCCTGGAATCCTTATCAGGAGGATGGAGGCCAGAGGAATTTTAGCCTTGTCACAGGCTGCAGCTTGTACCACACCTACATGACTACACTGCTCAGTAAGGAAGTCTGTATCCGAGCCTGACAAAGTATACCTTCTGTCCATTTTTTATCTACAGGAGGGACAGAATGAGGATTTAAAATCTTTGTTGTTTGCTTCCTAAATGACTTATGCAAAGGAATAGACAACCTCCTAGACTCTGGAATATCCATCATTTCCACATAATCAGGCTCCTCTTGCTCATCCACAGCCTCCTCTAAAGGAAGCTGGAGGGTTTCTGCAACCTTTTTGTAAAAAATAATGTAAGAAGGGGACTCAGACAGAATAGGAGGAGATTCTAAAGGTCTGTCTGGAGAAATGTCCGGTTCAATGGGCACGTCCAGACCCCCCCAGCCACACATATAATGATCAAATTCCTCCTCCCCCTCCTGTGGTTCATAAAAATCCTCAAGCTTTAGCTATCTCTGCAGCAGTTGGAGACACAATTTTGGACTCCAGACCTACTGATTTCCTTGTCTTTTTACTTGTGACTGGTTCCTCTGAACCAGCCTTCCTTTTGCCCGAGGAAGTCTCGCCCTGGTCAGAGGGCACTCCCTCTGGTCCAGTGGGTACTGGACTGGGCTGGCCATCTGGGTCAGTGGACTTTTTGGCCTCTCGTTCCCTGAACCGGCCCAATCTCTTCTCCAGGGTGGCTGCAGGAAATTTTACACACCTGGCAGTCTGACAGGAGGTGGTCAACCCCAGACAATAAACACAAGTGGTGTGGGTCAGCCTTGGCAAGGCGTCCCCTGAACATCACAGTGTTGAAACCAGTGGGCCGGTTTTCTTTGGGTTTCTCAGACATAATGCCAGCCTAACCAAAACTTGCCCTTTGATGGCAGTGCCAGGTAAGACACCCTTATCGGTTCCTAACCGTGTCACGGTATTTGAAAAACGTTATAATTCCATTTTTTAGAACCGATAAGAACCGGAACCGCACTTAAAACCCACTGTACACTTTTAAAATACAAAAAATTCAACCGATCGGTTCAAAACCGAACCGATAATTAATTTTCCACACAGACTTAAATTTTTGTACCACGGTTACCAGATAGAGCTTTAAAACCGAAATGCGGTAAAAATAATAACTTTTGCCGGTTCAAATGAACCGAAAAATACTCGCTTGAACCGAGAATGAACCGAGCTGAAGGAGCTGATCTCCGGAGCGACTGTTCAGTGAAGCGGAGTAAAGAATCTGAGTTTCATTTGAAACTGCCAGATAGAGCTTTGGGCACAGCGCCCTCGCGCTGTAGAACTCCAGATCTTCTGGAGTTAACTCCTTCCTCTCCGGGGCAGTTCAGCTGCAGTGGCTGACTGCTATTGTTATAATATAGCAAGACTTCATGGTGTTTGAAAGGGCTACTGTGGCACCCTTACATAAAAGTGGCAGCAGGAAGTAGGCAGAAAATTACCACCTAGTCAGCTTGATCTCGGTGGTGGGTAAAAACATGGAGATGCTACTTACAGAAACTATACCAGGGGCTGCCACAGAGCAGAGGTTCCCTGGATCCCACCCTGGGATAGACAGCAGTCCTCCGGATGCTCAATCCTATCTCTCCCCTGCCAGCCCCTGAAGGCCCGGGATCGTGCCCGAACCCAGGCTAATAGCAACCTAATAGCTTGGCAGAAGACACCAGGAGAGAGGACTGCTGTGTGACCGACTTCTCTGGGACTAAAGTAGAAGAACTTTTGTATTTAGACCTTTAATTTAGGGTAAAAAAACTAACATACAAAACAAAAAAAAGTGTGTGTTTGGGTTAACTGAACTGAATGGGTAACTGAAAAGTCATCTAGGTGTAAATCTCAGGTGACTGAAATGACTTAACTGCTGTGAGGTTTAAATTACTTGTAGAAAGATCTGGTAAGTAGGGGTGCGGCTTAGCTAGAAGGAAGCTACATTTAAAGACTGCCTTAGAAAGATTCTGCTAATAGCTTGGCAGAAGACACCAGGAGAAAGGACTGCTGTGTGACTGAACTTCTACTGGGACTATATTGCCCTCCTTCCCTCCCCTCCACCCAAAGCTAGTTCTATTTTTATAGGCACAGGATTTGACTGAAACAGGAACTTCCTGTTTAGGGGCAGGAAGTGAGTGATCACAGAACCACCAAGGACCCACCATCCTAGAGGGGCAGAGAGTAGCCTCCCGCCCTCTAGCTGCTGGAGGTCTGCCTCTGAACAAGTAAGTGGTCTACTGAGAAATATAGGATATTCTTGTCTCAGAACAGGACAATCAGGAGCTTAAAGGGCACACAGGCAGAAAGTAACGAGAGAGAGAGAAAAAACAGAAGAAAGAGTAAGGATTGCAAAACAGTTAAGGGGCCAGAAATAAGACATGATTGAGGGTGCAGTGCAGTGGCTGTGGAGCAGCAGTCCTCCGGGAGATGTTCTGGAGGATGCGGTGTTGTCCCATCTGCAAGCACCTCTCTGGGCTGAGGGAGGAGGTTGCTCATCTCCAGGCTGAGTTGGCCAGGATTTGTGGGACCTCCTCTTCCATCCAGGGACCACCAGTGCCACCCGCTGCCTCAGAGGTTGCCAAGAAAGAGGGCGGTTGGACCACAGTGGCTCAGGGGAGGGTGAGGGTGGTGGAACAGAGGCACATCTCTCCAGTTGTACCTCTCCACAATTCCTATGCCATTCTGGCAAAGTGTGGTTCCTCATGGAGGCACCTACAGTGGAGACCAAGGAGGATGTTGGGAACCTCCACAAAGGAGACCCACAGGAGGGTGGCAGGGGACCCTGCAGGAAGGAAACAACTCCTGGTGGGGACTCCATTGTTAGGAAGGTAGAACTGGGCAAGGAAGGGAGAGGGAGGTAAGGTGCCTGCCTGGCGCCATGGCTTGGAGGGACAGGGAGCGATTCCTCAGGATTGCCAGAGCAGCTGCACAGGGGAGGGAGCTGGATGTCATTGTCCACCTAGGGACAAATGACCTGGCTAAGAAAGGGATTAGAGAAGTGCAGGAAGAGTTTGTGGAATTGGGGAGGGGCCTTAGTCAAGTAGCACGCACGGTAACCTTCTCGGAAGTGTTACCCATCTATGGCATAGGAGAGGCTAGGGTGTTCCGTACCATGGGATTCAATCAGTGGTTGAAAAACTGGTGTGGAGCTCAGGGATTTGGCTTCATTGGGGACTGGGGGTCCACCTGGAGTGATGCAAGCCTATACTGGCATGATGGGCTGCATCTGTCCGGGAGGGGAACCAGGATCCTAGGTGATAGGTTTAAATGCTTCATTGGCAAGCTTTTAAACTAGCCAAGGGGGGAGGCACTGGAAAGGAGCAGGAAAATCCTAGCCCCCAAACAATCACGGTAGTAAGTGTGGCAAACACCAACATGGAGGTGTCGATAGGGAGAAGGGCAGGGTAAATGGAGAAAGTGACAAAGGCAAGAAGGACAGGGATGGGGCAAAAGGGGTAAGGCCATCAGGAAATGGAGGTAATGAGTACCAATGCCGTAGTCTGGGCAACAAGCTCCCTGAGCTGGTGGCCTTAATGGAAGAGGGATGCCTGGACATCGTAGCAGTCACAGAAACATGGTACACAGAGAACCATGACTGGGATGTTAACATACCAGGGTACATAACCTACAGGAGAGACAGGCAGGGGAGAAGAGGGGAGGAGTAGCTCTCTATGTAAAGGAAGGGATAAAAGCAACTGAACAAAAGAGTAAACAGGGAGGAGAGGAGGCACTGTGGGTCACCTTGGAGACTGGAAAGGGCACCACAATCTGCACAGGGGTTATGTACAGACCCCCATGTCAGGGGGAAGGAATGGACAAGGATATGATGGAAGGCATTCTTAGAATGGCAGAGAAAGGGAAGATACTGTTGATGGGAGACCTGAATATGCCAGATGTTAACTGGAGCACATTTGCTGCAGCCACATCCAAGAGCAGGGCCATTCTTGATGCCCTACAGGTGGCAGGCATTAGACAGCTAGTTTCGGAACCCACTCGTGAGGGAGCAATCTTAGACCTCGTACTCTCAAACGGGTGCAGTGAGATGATCTCAGATCTAGAAGTGGGTTGCCATCTGGGGACAAGTGACCATCAAACAGTGTGGTTCACGTTAAACTCAGCTACAGAGTCAAGCCATACAAAAGTGATGGTACTGGACTTTAGGAGGGCTGACTTTGGCAAGATGGGAGAGTGCCTCAGAAAAGCACTAGCAAACAGGCTAGAAGGAGGTGTGGAGCAACAATGGGGAATTATCAAAACTGCCATCACAGAGGCAACAAGCCTTGTGTGAAGCAAATAAACAAATCAAAATGAAAAGAAAAGCCACTATGGTTCTCAAGAGAGGTGGCTGTGAAAGTCAGGAAGAAAAAGATAGCATTCGGAAGTATAAGGAAACACAGAAGGAGCAGGACAGAGAGCTGTACCAGTTAAGGCAGAAGGAAGCAGGGAAGGAAGTCAGAATAGCAAAGGCCCAAACTGAGGAAAAGATAGCCAACTCAGTTAAGAAGGGGGATAAAACCTTTTATAGGTACATCAGCGAGCGTAGAAAGACAAAGGGAGGGATAGTGAGGCTGAATAGAATGAACGGTGGGTGGGCAGAGGGGGATAATGAAAAAGCAGGAATACTGAACGAATATTTCTGCTCAGTATTCACAAAAGAGGAGGGGAAGTGCCTAATCCAATTAACAGAAGCACTCTTGATAGGGGGTTGATCCCAGTCCTTTCACAGAAGAAAGGGTTCTGCAAGAACTCCTAAAACTGAAGGTGGACAAAGCAATGGGTCCTGATGGAATTCACCCCAGAATTCTAAAAGAATTAAGGAAGGAACTAGTGAAACCACTGGCTACTCTTTTTAATAAATCATGGGAGGATGGTGTGGTACCTGAGGACTGGAGGAAGGCAGATGTGATTCCCCTTCACAAAAGTGGGACCAAGACAGAGGCAGGAAACTACAGACCTGTCAGTCTGACCTCTGTGGTAGGGAAAGTGATGAAGGAAAGAATAGTTGAGTACCTAGAGGTCAGTGGAGCACAGGATCCTAGGCAGCATGGGTTCACAGCGGGAAGGTCATGTCAGACGAATCTAATAGATTTCTTTGACTGGGTGACCAAAGTAGTAGACCAGGGAGGGGCTGTGGACATGGCCTACCTAGACTTCAGCAAGGCATTTGACACAGTCCCACACAAAAGATTATTAGTCAAATTAACCAGCCTGGGAGGGTCCCAGGGTGGTAGCCTGGTAAAACATTGGCTGGACAACAGGACACAGAAGGTAATTGTAAATGGAGTCCTCTGAAGAAAGGCGGTTACTAGTGGGGTACCGCAGGGTTCAGTATTGGGTCCAGTCCTTTTTAATGTCTTCATCAGTGACATTGCAGAGGGACTGGAAGGAAAAGTATGCCTTTTTGCAGATGACACAAAGATCTGCAACAGGGTTGATACACAAGGAGGCATGGAAAGGATGAAAAGGGACTTGGCAAGGTTGGAGGAATGGTCAGACATATGGCAGCTAGGATTCAATGCAAAAAAGTGCAAAATAATGCACTGGGAAGAATACACAATGGGTGGAGAGGTAGTAACAACAACAAAACAGGAAAGGTACCTGGGGGTAATCATATCAGATGACCTTAAGGTTAGCAAGCAATGTGAGAAGGCAGTAGGGAGGGCCGGGGGTGTACTGGGATGTATAGGGAGAGGCATCAGCAGCAGAAAACAGGAAGTTGTTATCCCTCTGTACAGACAGTTGGTGAGACCCCATCTGGAATACTGTGTCCAGTTCTGGAGACCACATCTCTGCAAGGACATAGACAGGATAGAGGCAGTCCAGAGGAGGGCAACTAAAATGGTGCAGGGTCTGCAAGAGAAGCCATATGAGGAGAGACTAAAGGAGCTTAATATGTATACCCTTGAGGAAAGAAGGGAGAGGGGGGACATAATAGAAACTTTTAAGTACCTCAGTGGAATCAACAAAGTCCAAGAGGGTAGCATCTTTCAGAAAAAGAGACTTGCAAGAACAAGGGGACACAATTTAAAGATAGAAGGAGGGCGGTTCAGGGGCAATGTGAGGAAGTATTATTTCACAGCGAGGGTAGTGGATGCATGGAACAGCCTTCCTGAGGAAGTTGTGGGGTCTAAATCTGTGGGAGAATTCAAGAATGCATTGGACAGACATAAGGCAATTCTTGTGGGGGGCAGGAAGATATAGGCTGTTGGTTAACTAGGATCTGCAGCCTATCCTGTAGGTAGGGAAATGGGCAGACTAGATGGGCCTAGCGGTCCTTATCTGCCGTCAAAGTCTATGTTTCTATGATACTAGACATCATAACAGAGGCAGGAAAACTCGACCCCAAATGACATGAATTTACTGCAGGTAGATCATGTCAGACTAACTTGATCAAATTCTTTGATTGGGTGACTGTTAGGTTTGGTCCCCCTCACCCTTATTGGAAACCCACTGTACACTGCGGACAGCATCTACAATATTACTTAATTGCAGCTCCAATGAGCTATAACCATTAGTAAGGGACCATATTACTGATGTTTACTGATCTACTGGAAATGTATAAGTAATGTACCAAAGATGCATTTCTGTGCTCTTTGTCTAACCCATGCTGTAAGCTTCTGACATGTCTGATACTGTATTGTATAGTTGACACTGCCACCATGTGGATTTATGTAACATCACACCTACGTCTATTATCTCTGTATTTTATAAGAGTTCATTGTATTCACTTTTAGCTAACTTTACATATTGGCCCGGATATTCAAAAGGGTTGCGCTATGCACAATAGGGTTGCGCCAGCACAAGTCTGAAAATGCGCCATTCAGCGATATTCAGCGGGAGGCAGTTGAGCTACTGAAAACATGCTGAGCAACAGCGCAATGCAAATGAAGGCATGCACAACTGAAGTGGGTGGATCCATGCATAAAGAGCGCAATGCGATATTCAAAGGCTTGCGCAATGCGCAACAGTGGATCCACCGGAACTTGTGCCACGGTGGAAATGAGCCAAAATAAAAAGGCTCAAGGAAGAGGCGCAAGAACCCGACAGGGAATGCTCGTGAGGCAGCAACAGAGAGCAGGCCACAGCAGCAACCAGTGCAGGCCACAGCAGCAACCAGTGCAGGCCACAGCAGCAACCAGTGCAGGCCACAGCACAACCAGTGCAGGCCACAGCAGCAGCCAGTGCAGGCCACAGCAGCAACCAGTGCAGGCCACAGCACAACCAGTGCAGGCCACAGCAGCAACCAGTGCGGGCCACAGCACAACCAGTGCAGGCCACAGCAGCAACCAGTGCAGGCCACAGCAGTAACCAGTGCAGGCCACAGCAACAACCAGTGCAGGCCACAGCAGCAACCAGAGCAGGCCACAGCAGCAACCAGTGCAGGCCACAGCACAACCAGTGCAGGCCACAGCAGCAACCAGTGCAGGCCACAGCAGCAGCCAGTGCAGGCCAGGGAGTAGGCAGGACAGAATAGTGGCAGCTGAAGGTGTGTGGGGCCACAGAGTTTGGAGGCCAGTAGGTGTACCCAGTGCAGTGGAGGTAGCAGTCAGGACAGCGGGGGGAACAGAACAACAACAGCTGGGGGGGACACAAGCCAGGGAGATAGACAGTGCCACCTTCCACATGGAAGCTGTAGTGAAGGGGTGAGAAGGGATGCTGCAGGGGGACGTGGCCGTGGAAGGGCCCGTCGGCGGTACGTCCCCAACAGGCAGTACCGTGCCCGCATCAGCTTTGAGCTGTATTCGGATGTCGAAATTGTGGGCCGGTACCACCTGAACAGGGCAATACTGAAGTGGCTCTGTGAGCTGTGCAGTGATGTGATGCAGGAACCCTCACGACGGAGCCACGCTCTATCAGTGGAGACAAAGGTAACAGCCTGCATGTGCTTGCTCACCACGGGTACCTTCCAGAGGCCAACAGGGGATACCACAGGCATAACACAGTCGGCCACGTCACGCATCCTCACCCAATTCCTCAGTGCATTGCTGCCACATGCTGCAGAGTACATCCATTTCCCCAGCACCGCGGCAGAGCATACAGCAAACATACAGGAGTTCCACAGGGTAGCACGTATGCCTGGCGTGCTAGGGATGATAGACTGCACCCATGTGGCTATTTGCATGCCACCTGGCCCCGATGGGGCCGCATATCGCAACCGGAAGGGGTTCTCCAGTGTCAACTGCCAGGTGGTGTGTGATGCCAGTGGGCGCATCATCAATGTCTGTGCCACGCACCCTGGCAGAGAACATGATTCATTCATATGGTACCAGTCTGCACTGTGCCATCAATTCGAGAGTGGGGACATCCCCCACAGGACACCTAGTGGGTGAGTATGCATGTAGGAGCGGTAAAGTTGGGGGACGGGTGGGCAAGCCACAGGTGCCATGGGAGTGGCACACAGGGCTAGGGACAATATGGTCCTGAACATGACACTAACCTCCACTATCTCCACACAGGTGACAGTGGATACCCACTCCATCCCTGGATGCTCACACCCTACCGGTGCCCCACGACCCCATCGCAGCAATGCTTCAATGAGGCACATACCGCCACACGCAACATCATTGAGCGGGTGTTTGGGATGCTGAAGGCACGCTTCCGATGCCTAGACACCTCCGGCGGTGCCCTACAGTATAGCCCCTCAAAGGCCTGTGGGATATTCCTGGCCTGTTGTATCCTGCACAACATGGCCAAAGACTGTGGGATAGCCGTACAGGTCAAGGAGGGGGACAGCGATGGGGATGCCGGTGATGCCGGTGATGATGGGGATGAGCAGCCCCCCCTTGGACGGCATGACCCCCGACTGATCCGGCTGGCCCAGCTGCACCCGGGACACCATCACAGAGGAGCACTTTGCACAACACAGGTAAGTCATGGGGCCATGTGCAACCAACACTGTCCAGGGCGCAACCCACATACACACAGGGTAACACACCAGGGGTGCATGACGGTGAGGGGAGTGGAAGGGTACAGACGCACAAACACACAACCAGGGAAGGGTGAACAGTCACACGCCACATGGACAGACACACACACACACCAGGCACAAAGTGCACAGGGGAAGGTGCATAGCAGAGCAGGAACAGACATGTCAAACACACAGATCCACAGACCACCCCCACCACCTGTACTGTCCATGTACACGTGTCAGATGCTGGGCACCCTTGCACCTTGGTGTACAGTGCAATGCAGGCATCATCATGCACACGCACCTGTGGATAGCAGTTGAGTGGGTGTGCAGGTGGTCTGTGTGTCAGCATGTTGGGCAGGGCACCCACTGGTGCACTGCCCACCATGACACACATTGCACACAGTGCAACACCAGACAGGGCCCGCACTGGGAGACAGGTCAGTCATGTGGCACTGTGCCACGGCCACCTCAGATGCGTGGGCAGCCCTGCCAAGACTCAGCAGCACTGGCAGGCTGAGCATGGGCCACATGGGGTGGCACCAATGGACCACCAGGGGTTCCACTGCGCGAGCACGACCTTGTCTGCACAGGGGTCTGCAGCATGCTGAACATACCTGCACCAGGGGTGCTCGGGATGCCCACAGCAGAACCCAGCGTCGACAGGCTGGGTGTCGCACAATGCCGGGAACTGGGAGTGGAGAGCGTACTGCATGGGGTGCGCAGTACAGGGGCACCTGACTGTGTGCCCAATGCGGCCACGTCAGCGACCAATGCCTGGGCCTGCCTGTCAATGGTGGCGGTCACATCCATCTGCATTTGGACCACCTCTGCAAGGATCATTGCATTGTCCCTGCTGTGCCGCGCCACAGCCACACACAGTGCATCCACAGATGTTGCAACCCACATCTGCTGTACTGATGCCTGCAGCAGGTGGGTGTGCTCATCAAATGGGTCATCTTCCACATCGGCAACCTGTCCCCCAGGGTATGGAAGGGCCTGATGCTCAACACCCCTTGAGGGTGGGCGCTGTTCACCAGGACCAGGTATGGGCAAGTCAACAGGCGGTGTGCATATGCCACTGCTGAACCCTGAACCCCCAGACCCGGTGAGTGACTGCTGCTGCTGCCCCTCTGCCTGCTGTGCCCAAGGGACCAGTCGTTCCACTGCTGTGGCTGCAACAGTGCCAGAGACCTGCACAGCCACCGGTGCTGCCACACCGGTGCTGACAGGCACAGCCTGGGACTGTGATGATGTGCTGGCACACACGTTGGAACCAGCTAGGTCCATGGGCACGAGCTGTCCTGCTGTGTGTCCATTATGTGACACACACGTGTCACTGCCCATAGCGGTCATTGCATCATCAATGGTGCAGGCTCATGCCACAGCCACAGCGTGCTGGCATGCTTGCATGCCAGACTGCTGAGACACAGGAAGGGCACCCCCCACACTTGACTCACCGACATTGGAGATGGCAGCCAGGCGTGCACACTGGTGCAATGCACGCTGGCTACCAGCAGAGGTGGATGGACCCTCCTCCAACTCTGGCTGGATGTCCACAGTGCACGGGCCCACCATTACTGTCCCCTGCAGACAAACAGGATCTGAAACAGAAAGTGAGAACATGTTAGTGCATGGGATCAACCTTCCCCCCCGAACAATTCATACCGTGCAGTGATGGGCTACCACCTGTCTGGAAGCCACCTCCTGGAACACCCTCAATGGCACTGCACTGCATGGATGCAGCAAGACGGTCCTCCACCGGGGTCAGCTGCACCACCTCTGGCTGGCCCCTGCCTGTGGCAGCGCGTGCCACCCTGAGGGCTGACACCTTCTCCTTCACCCGTCTCCTGTCGGTCCCCATCTTCTTCTTACATTCCTGCACAGAGTGCTGGTGGCTTCTGTGCAGGTTTACGGCATGAGCTACCCCCTCCCATGCTGCAGCACGGGCCTGAGGGGTGCCCCGCTGTCCACTGAGTAGTGGCTCTTCATCCAGATAGGCCCCGAAGAGTGCCTCTGTTTCAGCCTTTGTGAAGTTGGGCCTCCTCTTCCGCCCACCATCATCCTCCTTACCCAGTCCTTGCTCGGCCATGTCACGGTCTGTATGGGTGGAAGTGGACACCTGTGACTGTGCAGTTTACAGCATTATCCCATGACCATAGTCCATAACATCATACAGCATGCAACCCACCTATCACCTGCAGTAACCGAATATGGCCACTGCAGATCACTGTCGCACATTTATAGCTCAATGCATGCAAATTAGGAGTGGAGCAACTTTAATGAGATGCAAATTGCGCCGCTGCGCCATTGAATGGCTGATCAGCTGATTTGCATATGACGGCTGAATATCGTGCTGTTGTGCTTTGCGCAATACGGTTGAGCCGACTGAGCCTATGGCGCAGTTCAGTGACTGCGTAATACACCGCACTGCACATGCCCAGGTAGCTTATGCAGGCATCTGCCCGCTGATGACGTGCTGTGCGTGATCAGCTATTCAGGACACGGCCACCATTGTGCCAGTGGCGCTACAGCGCTGGTCACCACATGGAGTTGTGGCACAACTGTGCAATAGTCCACTGTGGCACTGGCACGCAGGCGACCGAGCGCACTGGACGTGTAGACATCCGATGGCGCTGTACGTGGCCTTGCACCAGAGACATGACCTTGTGCCCGACCTTTGCCCCCTTGGCACTGTATGTCTGGCATGTGTGCAGCGCGATAGGGACCGACGGTGCTGCATGAACAGTGCGATAGGGACAGACGGAGTTGTATTGCGCAACATTTCCACGTGGGGTTGCCGTGCTGTGGAGCGCCATATTGCCTACTATCAACCTGTAGAAATGGCACACAGGAGAGCTCCCCAGTGGAGTGGCTTGGAGGTGGCCAACCTAGTGGCCATGGTGGACCCGCATTATGGGCCACTGTTTGGGGGGGAACCCCTAGACATGGCCCGCACCCAAGTGTGGCAGCAGGTGGCCAGTGAGCTGGAGCAGGTCACAGGGTGGTGCTGAACAGCGGAGCAATGCAGGCACTGCTACAGTGACCTGTGCAGGAGGGAGCAGGCACTGCTGGCACGCCTCAGGTCCCGTGCCAGGAGGGGCATTGTGCCTAGGCCAGGTGGGTGCGCCGTCTATGCACCTGTATTGTCCGCAGGGGTAAAGCTGCGTATTGTGGCCAGAGCATGGGGGAGGGTTGGTCCATGGTTGGCTGTGACAGTGTTTGCAGGTGTGTGATGTATGGGTCTGGCTGTGTGGGTAGGCACACTCATTGGGGCAGGGGGCTGTCTGCTTTTGGATCTCACTAATGTGTTTCCCAACATTTGTTTCCCACAGGCGTGGAGGAGCAGAGGAGGGCCTGAGCTGAGGCACAGAGGGGTGCTGCAGAGGTGGCCGGCAGAGGTGGCAGCGGTGTGGGCCCACAACAGCAGCAGCAAAAGCAGCAGCTCCCGCCGCAGCAGCAGCAGTGGCTGGATGAGGGTGAGTGTCATTACATCATGGATGCTATTGTGTGCTATCTCTGCAAGGACATAGACAGGATAGAGGCAGTCCAGAGGACAGCAACTAAAATGGTGCAGGGTCTGCAAGAGAAGCCATATGAGGAGAGACTAAAGGAGCTTAATATGTATACCCTTGAGGAAAGAAGGGAGAGGGGGGACATAATAGAAACTTTTAAGTACCTCAGTGGAATCAACAAAGTCCAAGAGGGTAGCATCTTTCAGAAAAAGAGACTTGCAAGAACAAGGGGACACAATTTAAAAATAGAAGGAGGGCGGTTCAGGGGCAATGTGAGGAAGTATTATTTCACAGAGAGGGTAGCGGATACATGGAACAGCCTTCCTGAGGAGGTTGTGGGGTCTAAAACTGTGGGAGAATTCAAGAATGCATTGGACAGACATAAGGCAATTCTTGTGGGGGGTAGGAAGAAATAGGCTGTTGGTTAACTAGGATCTGCGGCTTATCCAGTAGGTAGGGAAATGGGCAGACTACATGGGCCTAGCGGTCCTTATCTGCCATCAAAGTCTATGTTTCTATGGGGGGGGAAGGGCATGGCCACCATCCATGGACAACACTGCCATGCACGCGACGTGTGACAGTCAGCACTGTCCAGTGGCACTGCATGTCTGTGAGTGCGTCACTGGTGGTCCATGCATGCACTGGGCACATGGCTGTGGTACTATCTTCCCACCACATAGCCATGTCACTGTACTGCCTTGGTTGTGCTGTGCTGGGCATGGGTGGGGTGTGTGTGTGTAGTGGCACACATGGCTGTTGCTGCCTGGTTGGGCTTGGCCTGTGCACGGTCACTGTGAGTGGGTGCAGTCCATCACAGGGGCGGGGCACTTGGCTGTATGCCATGCATATTGGGTGGGCTTCAGGGTTGTGTACAGTCATAGCCATTGATTCTGTTCCCTTGCCCTAGATGTCCGGATCCTGCGCAGAATAGAGCAGGCAATCCACCGCCTGCTGGAGCTGTCTGATGAATCCCTACGCATACTCAAGGAGTTGAACCAGAAGGGGTCTGCGACGCCGGCGGATGACACGGGGTCCGAGCCAGCCTGCCGATCTGCAGCCTGGGGGGCAGTAGCTGCCCCACAACTACCCCTTTTACCCCTTCCTCACACCTGCCTTCCTCACCAGGTTCTCACCTCTACCCCACACCCACCCCTACCTTGTACCCGTACTCTCACCCCTGTATTGTATATATTTGTAAATAGTTATGGTTGTTCCTGTTGTTGTTGTTGTTCTGTTATTCATTGAATATATATATTTTGTTATGAATACTGTGGTGGTCTCTGATTTGTAGCTGGCTATAGGTGCTCAGTTGCAGTGGTGTGCATGGCATCTGGTGTGGTGTTGTCCTGGGATTGTGTGTATGTCTTCGTGGGGGGGTGTCCCTGGTGTGGTGGTGGCTTTCAGCCGGTCTGGCCGTGTGCTGCCACACACCACTGTGGGCTCCTGGTGGGTCTGGCTTGTATGGTTCTGTGGTACAGACAGTTGCACTGTGCCGGGGGGGGCATGGTGAGTCCGGCAGTGCCAGTCACAGTCACTTCTCATGGGTGGTGTCTTGGGGTTCCAGTGCAGGGTGTGCTGTGCACAGGAGGGGGCTGTGGTACACTTGGGTTGTCCGGCCCCTTTGTGTGGCAGTCTGGCAGTCTTTGCTTGCCAGTGGGTGTGCTGGGGTGCCATGGCCCAGCTGTGCTTTGTAGGCTTGTCCCCATGGTCCAGTGGAAATTCTGTCCCTCCACGAGTGATGCTGTGCTTCGGGTGTGGGGGTGTGTTGTTAGTTCTGCAGTGTGTTCCTGTGCCCGTCTGTGGCATGGGTGGTGGGCCCCTGCCTACCTCCCTGGTTGTGCAGTTCCATTGCTCTTCTGCTGGGAAGACTCCCTGCTTGTACTATGGCGCATCTCGACTGCTCAGTTGGGCTGGCCTTGTTGCGCTATTGCGCAACATATGTGCTCAGCTTCCCCTACCTGATTGCGCTATGGTGCAGGTTGTGTGATATTCAGACGTTGGCTGGTTGCGTAATTTGACTTGCTCCATGTTTGAATATCGCGTCTGTTGCGCATGTGTGCAATTGACTTGTGCTTGCTCCTGCTATTGCGCACATTTTGGGCGCAGTTTGAATATCCGGCCCAGAATGTATAACTTTAGATAGGCTGTGGAACCAACTAACTTTTGGCCAATAGGGCACGATTTGTATATCTAATTTACTACTAAGGTTAGGTAACTAAGGTAATTATCTTACTACATAAGTTTCTGCACACAATTATCTCTCCAAGACCGTCTTCATAGCCTCCTGGGGTATGAGGGAAATTATGGCTCCCAGTGTCTAAGTTTGGTAGGGCTCTGTTTAGGGTTATGTCTGCGTTTGTGTATTAAATCAGTTTATTACCACTTATTCCTTATGTCTGTCATGTCTTCTGTTTATTCTTTGCCACCAAGAACCTGAGAGGTGAGTAATCTCAACAGTGACCAAAGCAGTGGACCAAGGGGGCAGTGGACGTGGTGTACCTGGACTTCAGTAAGACCTTTGACACATCCCACATAGGAGGCTGATAAAAAAAAAAAAAACTTGAACACACATGTGTTGGTCATAAGATAGTAAGCAGGGTAGCACACTGGCTGTAGGATAGAACTCAGAAAGTCACAGTAAACAGCACCATGTCAAAGAGGGTTTAGTGACCAGCAGAGATTGGTGCTGGGTCCACTCCTCTTCAACATATTTATCAGCTACTCTGCTGATGGTCTTGAGAGTAAAATTTGCCTGTTCACAGATGATAAAAACTATGTAATAGGGTGGACGATCAGGAAAGTGCCTCCAGTATGAAGGAGGATCTCAAGAAACTTGAACAGTGGTCTAACAACTGACAACTTACATTTGGTGCTAAAAAATGCAAAGTGATGCACCTGGGAAAACAGAACCCAAAAACTCAATACAGTACTTCCTAGACGGACATCGACTTGAAGAGACCAGGACCAGGACCAGGACTAAATGGGACTTAGGCATAATCATATCAGATGATCTTAAAGTAGGGAATTAAAGCAAAAAAGTAGCATGAAAAGCAAGCAGTATCCTCATATGTATAGGAAGGGGAATAATTAGCAGGAAACAAGAAGTGATCATTCCACTGTAGATCCCTGGTGAGGCCACACTTGGAGTACTGCATCCAGTTCTGGAGGCCCCACCTGAAAAAGGACACAGAGCGCTTGGAATCAATTCAGAGAAGGGCCATAAAGATGGTGCAGGGCCCTTCATCACAAGCCATACGAGTCTAGACTCCAAGACCTAAACTTGCACTCCCTGGAACAGAAAAGGGACAGATGGAATATAACAGAAACATTCAAATTCATCAAGGGTATAAAAGCTGTTAAGGTAGAAAACCTCTTCCATGCAAACAGAGAGGCACATACAAGAGCGTACAACCTACACCTGAGAGGGGGAAGGCTCAGAGGCAAGAAAAAATTACCATAGTAATCGTGTTTCTTCCAAGAGACTCTTACTGTATTCTAACATGCAGTATGGTCTCACCATAGGACTGACCCAGAGCTGAAATGGTTAATAGAATCTATGCTAATGATGGAATGCTGGACTCGAGCTCGGTTGTCAAACCACTGCCCCTGGAATACATCCTGCAACTGTTAGATTCTTACATAGCATGCATAACAACAAACTATCTAAATTATCCTAATAAATAACTAGCACCCCCCAAAAAAACAAGCAAC
The DNA here is from genome assembly GCA_016271365.2 of Neoceratodus forsteri. NCBI lineage: Eukaryota > Metazoa > Chordata > Ceratodontiformes > Ceratodontidae > Neoceratodus > Neoceratodus forsteri. The sequence continues at coordinate 60,582,999 of CM028129.1, forward strand.
AATCCCCTTTATTTAAAACTGTGGTCATCACTAAGACTCAAGTCATAAATGCCCCAATCAAGAAACAGTCACAAGTCTCAAACAGCATGGACAGCTGTGGTACAGTAAGCATAGGTTCCAGTAGGGGAGGTAGGGTGGGAGCTCAGAATATGGTAAGATTCCCTTGGAAAAAAACAAGATTACCATGGTAAGTAATTTTTTCTTCAAACCCCAGGAAATCTTACTGTATTCTGACTTCTGCAGACTGCCCAAGCAGTACCTTTGGAGGAGGGTAGAGAAACTATTTAGGAAAAAAGCTCTGCACTATTGCTGTACAAAATCTGGCATTGCTTCTAGCCTGGGCATCCAGGCTATAGGGTCTGCTGAATGTGTGAACGGTTTTCCAGGTAACTACTTTACAAATTTCCAACAATGGGATATCTCTTGCAGCTGCTATAGAAGCAGCTGTACCCCATGTAGAGTGGGCTCTCATGCCTACAAGGGGTTCCTTACCTACTTTGCTGTAGCAGAATTGGATACAGGCAACAATCTAATGGGCAACAGTCCTCTTCGAGGCAGGTTTGCCCTTTCCCACTTCTCCATAGGTTAGGAAAAACTGAGTACTCACCTGCCTTTGATTCTTTGTGTGATCCAAGCAGTAACTAATAGTCCTCTTGACACCCAGGCTATGCAGTCTACATTCTCCTGAACTTGAATGGTCAGTGAAAAAGACTGGCAAAGTGATGGACTGATTCAGCTGAAAATCTGACTCCACCATGGGGAGAAACCCGTTGTTAGTCCCGAGGACTACCTTATCCCTATGGACTGAAATATAATTTGGCTCTGTGGACAAGGCCTGGAGCTCAATGATCATCCTGGCTGAGGTGATGGCTACCAAGATCACTGTTTTCCATGTCACATATCTGAGCTCTGCTGAGGACATGAGCTCAAAGGGGGGGCTGCATTAGCTGGCTAATGCATATATTGAGATCCCATGCAGGAGTTGGCTCTCTGTGTGGAGGGTGCAAGTGTAACAGAAGATTGAAAAACTTTCTGAATACCTGGTTAGCAGCCAAGAATGAACCCTTACCCACAAGAGGTAGCCTGAGACAGCTGCCAGTTGCACCTTAATGGTAGATTGCCTGAGGCTGAGGGGAATGAAGATGTGCCAGATAATTTAAAATGAGTGGTAAGCCAGCCTTATTACAGACTATATGCTTTTGCTGGCTCCAAATTGAAAACCTCTTCCATTTAGAGATGTAAATTTTCCTAGTAGAGGGTTTTCTAGAAACTCTGAGGACCTCTAGAACCCCTTCAGAGAGGTGGAGGTCAGCATACTCTATGTCCTCAAGAGCCAAGCTTTGAGCCTGAGGGACTGGAGGTTGAGGTAAAGGATCCTGCCCTGTGAGGAAGTCAGTATGTTGTGCCTCCTGAGGAGGGAGATTGGGTCTGGTTACTGACAGGGTCAGGAGAGGTGGATACCAGGGCTGCCTGGCCCAGTCTGGAGCTATGAGGATCATTGTCACTGGCTGAGTCCTGAGCTTGTTCAGTATTCTGAGTAACAGGGGAAATGGAGAGAAGGTGTACTGTGCAAAGAAACTTCCCTGTCCAGTCCAGAGGCACAGTGCCCACTAACATGGATGTAGGCAGGCATACTCCAAGCACTCCATGGTGTGCAATTTTCTTTAAGGGGGGTAGCAAATAAGCTCTGAACTGCTTCCTTTTTCCATGAAAACTAACAAAGAAAATATTGACCCTTTCTGTAATTTTATTCATAGGAGTCAAAACTAGGACTGGTCACTAATACTCTCTTTGCATCCCAAGGACAATACAACTTTTCAGGCTCTGGGCTGGTATGTGGGTGTCTTAGGGAACAATGCATAGCATTTGTATTTACCCATGCATGGCAACAACCATTGTCATAAGATACAACAGTTGTATTTATTGTGCCAAATGAGGCAATAAACACGGTCCTGGTGTACATTTGTATATTGTTTGGCTACACCCCGGGGGGGGGGCAGGGTAGCAGTGAGTCCACTTGGTGTGCAGATCTGAAATCCCTGGCTACACCCCACAGGAGGTCTGCAACAGAACTGTGGCAGTTGGTGATTGTCTGGGCCTGCAAAGAGGTACACCTCTAGGGTGCTCCACCTCCTGAACATCACCTGCAGGATTTTCCTGTTCAATAACCACTCATGGTGATTATGGTTGATCCTGCTTAGGGCATCTGCGAGGACATTGCACTTCCCTGGCAGATGAACTGCTGACAGGAAGATACCAAGGAGTAGGCTAATTTCCATACTTTCTTTGTGGGGGTAACCTTGTGCACCCTTGCTTTTGATGTTGTACATTAAAGGAATATGGCTTGGACACTGCCATACTAGATATAATTATTAGGCTTCATAATAACACCTGGATGTGTAACCAACTAGGATCTCTAATGTCTACCATAAAAACAAATTAAGGAGTAAGACAGGGATGTATTATAGCTCCAACTCTGTTTAATCGATATATCATTTCCATCCTACAAGATTTAGACGCTTCAGAACTTCACGTTCCTAAAATTGGTAATAATAGGGTATCCTTACTAGTATATGCGAATGATATAGTCCTACTTTCAACCTCTTTACTGGGGTTCCAGAGGAAACTGGACAAACTCACTGTACTTTGCAAGGAAAATGGACTGCTGACTAATAAGGACAAAACAAATGCAGTAATTTTTGGACATAGGAGTAAAATTCTGCCAAAAGTATTTATAAACAATGTCAAAATTAAGACAGAAAAAAGGTGTGATTATCTAGAGTTCGTTTCTCCCAGAACACCAGCTGGAAAGAACACTGTGCCTTGATAACAGCCAAAGTTAAGACAGCATTCAATGTATTTATATTATTCAACTCAAAAAAGTGAAAAGCCACTGTCTTAGGTATTCTAAAAGTCCTAAATGGAAAAATAAAAAACAATACAACTTATGTATCTGAAGTTTGGGGAGACACAAAGCCAGATGACATTGAGCACAGTATTAATAAATGTTATCGCTACATCTTAATGGTACCACAATCAGTGCCTAAAGAAATATTACGGCTTGAGCAGGGGCAATACTCACTGGATACTTTAGTTTTGGAGAGGCGCATCCTTTTCCTATTAAATCTCTTCCAACTACCAGAGACAAGCATTCCAAAATGGTGCTTGGAAGACAAAATTTATTACACCTCACTGGGATTTGTTGCACCAAGTATCCAATTTATACAACAGGAATTATTTTGCAGGGGATTAGGATATGCCTTAACTGATATATTCATGAGACCTATGAAGGAGATTATATTACAGATTAAAACAAGGGTTAGAGACACAGCCAGAGTAAAAGATCTGGAAAGAATATCTACATTTAAAAACTATAGATGGTTTAAGGCAATAAAGCAGTTGTATTCTCTGGATTATTACTTGATTAAATTTACTAACCCACTGCATTGGTGCATTTTCACACGATATAGGATGGAGTTATACAAGGCTAATTATATATATATATATATATATATATATATGTGACAGGAAGAAAAGAGAAGATGTGAAAACTCCATTTTGTCAATGTGGAAATCATGTGGAAGATGTCTTGAAACACATAGTACTACTTTGCCAATTGTATGAGTCTCCAAGAAGGGATTATGGGAAATTCTGGGTAACACTGACCTCCCTCCTGAACTGCTTATTCCTTACTTGTTTAACAGTACGAGCATGTTGGTCTTGGAAAAATTATTGAAATTTTTATCTACTCTTCATCTATAGACATACTGGAAATATGGACAGTTTTAATATAAATTATGATTTGAGACTGTATATGGAACTATTTATTGCACAGTCTTATTCCTGTTTTTTTGAACGTATTTACATGGAAATGTGTTCTTTTATCATTCTGTATGTATTTTTGTAAACGCTTATGCTGACCAATAAATTTGATGATGATGATGTAGTACATTGTGGTTTTATTGTCTGTCCTGACTTTAACCACCTTGCTCTGCAGCACTGATGTAGGGGACTTAATGCCTAGGTATACTGCCCTGAGTTCCAGCAGGTTTATGTGAAGCAGATTCTCCTGCTGGAGCCAGGTACCGTGTGCGGTGTGCTCTCAGGTGGGCACCCCATCCTAGGAGGGAAGCATCCATAGTTAGCACTGCTGTTGGTGGTTACTGAAGAAAAGGAATCACTTCTCTCAGGGTGTCCTTTTCCTGCCACCACTGGGGTGCTTGAAGAGGAGTTTCTGTGACTGTCACCATCTTTGACAAAGAATCTTTCCTCTGCGAACAGTGGGATCTGAGATGGAACTGGATGTCTCTCACCTGGAACTTGGAACTTGGCACTGTTACTGTTGATGCGGCCATGTGTCCCAACAGCTGAAGAAAGCTGGTTTGGGAATATGCAGCTAGAAGGAGCTGGCTAACTGTATGAGGCTGTCCAACCTCCCTGAGGGAGGAGTGCCTTTCCCCTTAGTGTGTCCTATTCTGCTCCTATAAATTCCAAGAGCTAAACTGCTCTCAGCACTGACTTCTTTTGATTCACCAGGAAACCTAAGGACAGCAGAGTATCCTGAGTAGTTGCCAATGCATCTTTTACCTGCTAAGGGGACTGGCCTACCACTAGCCAGTTGTCCAGATATGGGAACTCCTTGCTTTCTTAAGTGTACTACCACTACTGCTAGGCACTTTGTAAACACACTCGGAGCAGAAGTCAGGCCAAAAGGCATGTCCCTGAACTGATAATGGTCTGAAAACAATCTGAACCTGAGGTACGTTCTGTGGGATTGCCTGATAAGAACGTGGAGATAAGCATCCTTTAGGTCTAAGGATGCCAGCCAATCTCCTTGTCTGAGTGTGAGGAGAATGGTGGCCAGAGTGACCATTTTGAACTTTGACTTTGTCAAATGCCTGCTTAAATATCTGAGATCCAGTATGGGTTGCCACTTCCCTGTTTTCTTTAGAGTGAGGAAGCATCTTGAGTAGAGTCCCTTTCCCTTTTGGGCTGAGGAAACAGGCTCCACTGCCTTCTCCTGAAGGAGTTTTATTGTTTCCACCTCCAATAGAACTGCTTCTATTGGGGTGGCAGGTCTGAAAACTCTTGTCCTTAGCCGGGGTAAAATCTTGAAGCTGCGAGCAAGACACTGACTCACTACTTCCAGGACCCACTCATCTGTGGTGATGGATTTCCAAGCCTGGGGGTAGTGAGCCAGCCTGCCTCCTGCTGGAAGCGGGGAAGTGACCCCAGCAGACCCTTCAGGGGGTTTGCTTTGGTTGTGCACTTGGCTGGGTACTCGAGCCAACTCGACTGCTGCCCCTTCTGCCCCTGCCTCTAATGTACCCCCTCTGTGGCTGGTAGGCTGGGAAAGCCTGAGTCTGGAAGTTAGGTCTGTAGTGGGATCTACCCCTACCTCCTTTACTCTAGTACTTCTGAGGTGTTGCTGCTTTCTCTTTAGCAGCAGCACTCTTGTAAGCCACCTTGTACTCAATCAATCAGTCTTTATTTTACCAGGCAAAACACCATTAAGAAGAATTCATTTACAAGGTGAACCTGGGTAAGGTATACACACAAGTCAGTAATGAAACAACAATTTGGAGTTAATAAACATTACAGAGCAAAATATACAACACATGAAGTAGCAGAGTGTAACCCCTGGGTGGCGCTATCCTAAGGGCTACTACCCCTGCCTGCATGCTTAGGTGCAGGTTGAGGGGTCTGAGCTCGTTGAATGGGTGCCTCCTCCCAGAGGAATTGTTCTGGAGTAGCGTAACTGCTGTTGGTGTAGCCCTCTGGGATGCTATAACCCCCACCAACCCCTCTAGTGGCCTAAACAGTATAGCAGCAAAACATTCACATGTACCATATGGCAGTAATGACTTGCTCACACCCCTTGCACTTACCACCAGGGCTGGATCCTCTGCAGCTGCCCTGGAGACCCCCTGTAATGCAACAGTTCAGTGGCAGTACAATACCTCCACCAAAAAATTACACACTAGCCAGGTTAACTGCAAGAAGAACAAGATCTGATTTACTCAGGGGAAGTGAACAGGAGTGGGGCAAGAATCTAGGGGATGATTGACAGATCTGATTAATTCAGGATGAACATGCATGCACAGTAAGTCCCTTGTATACAGTCACACAACCCTGGGTACCTAGTTGTTAAGCAGGCTAGCCTGAAGCAATGCCCGGGGTAGGCCGGCGTAGCAGCTGTTGTTGGGGCCCTTAGGAAAGAAAACAATTAGCCTGCACATCAACACAGAATTTGTAATCCGGAGCTAGGTGGCTCAGTTTATTTTAATAAACACAGACAAAGAAATTAGATGACACACAATGATTGCAACTTTGTTGCAGGGAGCTACCCTGTTTGGAACTCATGCTACCCAGACCAGGAGGCAGGACTGACAAGATGAAGACCTTTGGATGGTATTCTGGTTTGCCGAGGGAAGCAGGACCCACATGACTCACCGAGGTGGTCGCTACCTGTTCGATGGTGTTGAGCAGGGAGCTGAATCCCCAAGTGGGTCTTTCGTCGGAAATGTCTCTGCAATGGGAGCAGCAGTCTAGGCCAAGATGGCAGGGCCCAGACCTGAGCAGGCAGTTCAGATTTGGTCCATGAGAGTGCTGGAGCAGCTTCCAAATAGCATAATACACTTGAAGGTGGGAAACCAAATCACGACCCACACAGCACATTCAGCACAATTACAAGCAGCACAACTTTTAGTCACAGTTTGGGTAAAGTCCAGTTGCAATTTAGCAGAAGTTCTGCACAAACCTCTCAATCCATGACTCACTTCAGTACCTGGCAGGCCGATTGCTTCTGGAGCAAGTCTTCAGTCCCAAATTTAGGCAATGATCACTCTCTTTCTGCTCATGCTTCAGATCTCGGAAACAAAATAATTAGATTTAAGTCCAACTTTCACATTCACAGGATTTCTCACTGGAAGATGTGACAGGCAGGCCAGCGCAGCCTTCCCACCAATTCTCCTTTGCTCCTACACAGGATCAGCTGCTTGACGTCTCAAGCTGTTCACTCTCCAAACTCCAGCTCACAAATGTCTCTGCTGCAGGCAGTTCTGGAGATTTCCTCTGAGATCCAAAAGGTTTGGTTGGCTGAGGGAACTGTCTGTCACAGCAAGGGCTCCCCCTCCAGGTCCATTTAGGCGCCAAACCTTAAAAACTACAAATCTTCCTGGACATAAAGTCTCCACCACTCATTCACACTTATGGGACTACGCCAGAGATGCTAGGACCCAGCAGGAGCAAACTTTTTGCAGAGGATCGGTGCCAGAGATGGGGCCACGAGGAATGGGGCCGCGAGCATCAGCTCGTGCGGTAATAGCTATCTCGGTGTCGATCCTCCAACCGTCTCAGTTCCTTTTTTCCTGCCATCGAGTGCACTTCAATGACGTTGTCGCTCGCCCACCGTGAGTCAAACTTCAAACTAGCAGCATAGTTTTTCAGTTTTATTGTTTTGTAGTAATATCTCAAATTAAGTATCGCTTAGTTTATTTATTCTTATTAAAGAAAAGAAGTCTCAGCCTACATTGATGGAGTCGACCATGAGCGGGTCAGGTGATGGTAGGGAGACTTCGTATGAAAGCTGTTCAGTCAGCCAGGCTGGGTCTGGTCCGCCACCCTCTCCGGAGGGGCAGGTCTGACAACGGACAGTCCAATGCCTGAGGGGATGGGTGGTCCCCTCGGAAGCATAAAAGTAAACGGTCGCACTCTCGGCACCATTCAGCCTCGAACTCTTCTTTGGCCCACAGGTCAAAAAAGAGCAGGCATCACTCGAGGTTGCCCCCTGGTATGTCTGCACATAGACGGTTGGTTATTGGGGTTAGTTTCCCGTCTCCTCCTTCGGAGTCACCAGTTTCTGTTTCTGGTTGCCGACCTCTTCGACATCGGAGCCCTACCCCACCCTCCGGTAGATCTTCAGATGAGCAGTTTCATCAGTGGGCTGCTCTTATGGAGCAGTGGGCTCGGAGCTTGGTCCAGCTGCCTGGTCCGGTCACTCCGGGGCCTTCGGGCTTTTCAGGGGATCGGGTAGGGTGGTTGGGCCTCCCTAGTTGCGCGGCGCCATCGTCGGTGCCGTCGACTCTGTGCTTAGGTGCCCCCCCACATGGCTGCAGCGCAGGGGGCCACACCAATGCTTCTATCTCCTGATATTCATCCTTCTTTCTCCTCAGATACTGTTTTTCGGAGCCTTGGGATGTTTTCGGTGCCTTCAGCGTCGATGGCTCGTTCAGAGCCATCCTCGATGTCGATGCGACTGTCTGCACATCCTCGGCACTGTTGGGGTTGTAGGTACCGTGCGCCTCGCCATCTTCAGTGCCGTGTGCCTCATCAGCTCGGTCTTTGGCCCCATGCGGCTTTTTAACGCCATGCGTTCTTTTGGCGCCATGCCCTTCCTCGGCACCGAGACCTGTTAGGGCATCGTCCAGTCTTCAGGGGCTCCTCTTCTCTGAATCCTTTTCCTTCCTCATTTCTTTCTGATTTTCACTCCTTTCCTGTCCATGCAGTCCCTCCTGGGCTTTCAGGAGATGACATTGAGCCTGACCCAGACCTTCACCTAGGTGATGATGTGGAAGGATCTCATCCTGTAGCAGAGCCTCTGGTCGAAGACCTGTCTTTTAAGTCTCTGCTGAAAAATTTGAATTCCACTCTTTCTCACCAGACTACAGATATCGATCCTGGGAAGCTGTTAAGACTCCAATACCTCCATGTTCTGGAGATCCCTATGGATTTGACTCCTCCTTTGAAACGCTTTCTCAAATGGCACGGAATAATCCTGCTTTCATTCCTTCTGTGGCTAAGTCCATAGATAGAAAGTATGCTGCTCCCAAGGACCGACCCATCTTGGCCTCCCAGGCCTTTGTGGACCCTACTGTAGTCCTGGTGGAGAATGATAAGGCCATCCTCCTTCGGGCATCTTCAGCCCGGCCTATAAACAAAGAATCTCGCAAGATAGACACCTTAGGTAAGAGAGTCTTTGCTGCCTCTACCTTGGGTATGTGTATTGCCAGCTACCAGGGCTATTTTTCTCAATATGAGTATGTTCTTTGGCATTCGCTCTAACAAATGGTAGAAGCTCTGCCGGAGTTGGATTCTAATTCGGAGCTACTTCAAACCATAACCAGGGGTATCGAGTCCAACAACCAGCAGGTTAAAGCAGCTATAGATGCTTTCGATACTGCTTCTTGGGCAGCAGCGGCAGGCATCTGTACTCACCGCCACTCCTGGCAGCGCACTTCAGGTTTCATGAATGATGCCCAGCAACAGGTCATGGCATTACCCTTCGACGGTATGTATCTCTTTGGTCCTCAAGTAGAGCAAACTCTGGAGGCCACTCAAAAGACTAGGTCTGTCATTAAATTGGCTCGATCTGCTCCCACCCCTTCACGTGGGGGTGTTAATAAGTGTCAATTTCACAACCCTCAGTCCTTTTGAGGCAAAGGCAGGGGAGGTTTTAATAAAAACCAAGCCCCCCAGCCTGAAAGGAAAACGTAACAGAAAGCACAAGAACCCAAAGTGCCCAGTGCTACCTTCTGACTCTCTGGCCCACGTCCCTCTTCAGCTGCCAGAGGGGGACTTTCTCTCAGCGGTGGGGGTCATCTGACTCAGTTCTACAATCATTGGAAAACCATAACATCAGACAAATTTGTCCTCCAGATAATCTGCAAGGGATATTCCCTTAATCTTTTAGAGACCCCTCCAGATCTACCCTCCAAACGACAGCCCAGACTGTTGACAGTTCAGTCAGAACTCCTCACCTCCGAGATACAGGGCCTTCTGAACAACAGGGCAGTAGAACTAGTTCTGTTGGATCAACGGAACACAGGGTTCTACTCCCACTACTTTCTTGTTCCAAAGAAAACTGGGGGCATGCACCCCATTTTGGACCTCAGAAAACTGAACAGAATTCTTCCCAAGGAAAAGTTCAAAATGATGTCACTGGGAACCCTGTTGCCCTTGCTTCATCAACACGATTGGTTAGCTTCCCTGGACATGCAGGATGCTTACTAACATATTCCTATTCACCCAAAACATCACAAATACCTAAGGTTTGTGGCTTTGGGCCAACATTATCAGTTCAGAGTCCTGCCCTTTGGGCTATCCTCAGCGCCGCAAATTTTTACAAAGTGTTCTGCAATTCTCGCAGTGCACCTCAGAAAGATCGGAATACAAGTGTTCCCATATCTGGACGACTGGCTTCTGGCAAGCCCTTCCAGGCAAGGAATTCTTGATGCCATAGCCATGGCTTCAGTCTTCCTCACATCCATGGAGGTCCTGCTAAATCTCAAGAAATCACAGTTACAGCCTTCCCAGAAGCTCCTTTTCATAGGAACTTTTCTAGACACCTCCTGTGCGAAAGCTTTTCTACCAGAGGACAGAAGGAGCGATATCCTACAGATGGCCCGATACGTCAGAGAGAAATGAAAATTATGTACCTACCGTAATTCTGATCTTTCTGTGTATCTTCACCATTCATCACAGATGGGTACTGGCCGGAGATCAGGACCCCGCAGGAGCTTTTTTTTTTTAAACGGGTAGGCAGAGCTGACATAGCATTGGCGCCACCCTCAAGGCTGACATACTGCGTGGCGCTCGAGGGTTGGCCATTAGACTGTGTCAACTCCGCCTGTCTACCAGTTCTGAGTCACCGGAGAGGTAAGAGGAAGGGATGGGGGTGGGACAAGAGAGTCCAAGGGACAGAAAAAGGAAAGGAAAAACTGAACTAAAAGGAGAAATAACGACTGAGAGGACAGCAGAGAAGAGATGAGACTAAGGGGATTGGGTAGGGGCCCCAATCTCTGGAAGCGGAAGAAGGGAGGAAGGAGGAAGGGAGGGGAGAAAATTTAGGAGAGAGTGAGAGGTAACAAGGATCCGAGACCCTTGTCCATCACCAGATTGTATAGGAACTGCAAGGAGTTGTAAAGCTGTCTGCCAGAATTCAAGGCACAGAATAACTGGCAATACCCCAGAAGCAGAGTCGGCTATTCTGGAAGAAGGACAGGGTACAGGGATTTAACACTCACTCAGGAAAGATGTTTGGTGAAAAAAAGAGATTTTTTTTTTTTGAAACAGTTGGATGGAAACCAGAAGGAGAACAGGAGGAGGAGGGGTGGAGACATGTAGTAGAGAGGAGTGCCGCTCGAGCTGTACCTTTAAGGAAAATACCCCCCTGTGTGTCCCTACTTTACCCTGCTCCAAAAAAAAGAGAGGGGGAGCCACAGAGGGAGGGGGGCCCAGAGACTGAGGCCCCAGGGGGATGGTGGGCGGGGTTGTGATGAATGGTGAAGATACACAGAAAGATCAGAATTACGGTAGGTACGTAATTTTCATATCTTATCTGTGTCAATCTTCACCATTCATCACTGATGGGTGAGTACCAAGCCCCCCCAAAGGGGGTTGATTCATTACACCCTAAGGGACAGAGTCCCTTAGCCCTTAGTGGGTGACACACTAGGGGGGAACCCTTCTGGGCCTGAGGAGGCCCGAGAGTGGGGAGAGTGAGACGGGGTCTCCCCAGAAGGGGAAGGAAGCTGCCCCGACAAGCGCCGTCTCACTCTATGGGAGAAGAGGTAGGTTCTCTGGTGGGCGGAGCAAATCACCCTATGCTGGGCCAAGAGTGACAACTGGGAAAGACGTAGCCACGCCGATCTCCTGGTGCAGATTGCTGTCCCTACGACCCTGGTAGCTACCTCGTTGGTGTCATAAGATGCCCTTGCTTGGTGCCTTGCTAGCTCCAGACCATGTGCAGAGAGCGCGATGGCTTGTCTGGTTTGCTCTGAGTCAGGCAAAGCAGCTAGGATCTGACCTAGCGTGGACCACAAGAACCTGTTGTAGGCTGCATAGTGGGCCTGGTGAGTGGAAATAGAAAGGAGCAACTGTGCTGAGTAGAAGGTCCTCCTCCCCCAAAAATCAAAATCCGAGGAGTCTTGATCCGGGGGCCGGTCACGGTGGAGGGCGCGAAGCCCATCAGGGGTGTCTAGATGCATCAAGCCAGACTGCGGATGAGGCATAGAACCTGGAGACTCCGGGGGAGTGCAATACCTCTGGCTGAGGTCCCTAGGGGCAGAAACTCCGGAGAAAGTTTCTGCCAGAAACGCAAGGACGCCTCCCGAATGGGAGCAGGCCAGGGCGGCACCACAAGTGTGGCCTCGACAAAATCACCTAGAAAGGTGTGCACCGCATGCTCAGGATTGCTAACAGAAGAGGGAGAAAGGTGCAAGTCCTCCAGCATCCTCATGAGGAAGCGCTGGTACTTCGAGAGATCAGCAGCCGGAGAGATGTGGACAGAGGGTTCCTCTCCCCCAGAAGAGGGGGATGAGGAGCTGGAGGTCACCATACATTCCGAGGGTGGCTGCACTGGGGGAGGTTGAAAAACCTGGCTGTCCAAAGCCCTAACGTAGGCAGGGAACCGAGCAGCCACCGCCCTGAACTGCTCCCAGGTGAGAGGGCTGCTAGGACCAAGAATGCCTGGGAGTGCTGGAGAATGTGGCAGAGGGATGGGGCAGAGCCAAGAAAGGAAGTCGGCTGACCTCCGCCAGGGCTAGGGAGTCAACCATGAGCACCTGAGGAGGGTGCCCTGGAAGACTCCACAGCTGACAGCAGTACAACCACGTTGGTACTACCTTGGCTGCACCCAGAAGAATCCCCCCAGTGAGGTGACTGGGGCCGTAAAAGTCCAGAAGGATGGTCCCTGGCCTCAAAAGAATGGGACCCCCTTAAGGAACTGGAAGGGGAAGGATGGAAATCCGCACTTCGGCTTCGCCAACGACCCGGGTGGACCCCAGAGAAAGGCCGATGCACCAACCCCACACCCCTCAACCACTCAGAGTCTGAGAGAGTCCTCCTCCTCGAGAGGGCCAGCCTAGGTAGCTGGCATCTCTGGGCTGCCCCTGAAGGGGAGACCCAGGGAACAGCACCCCCCCTGCAGGCTTCTCGATGGGCCCCAAAGTTGGGCAATCAAGACGCACCACTGGAGGGGGTACCACCCCTGAGGGGTCGATAAAACCTCCAAGGCCAGGTTGCAGAGCAATGGTGACACGCACCACTGCCTGCTGGTCAGAACCACGGACCCTAGCCTCTGGAACCTGCTGACTCTCCTCAGTAGGGGGCTGGCTATGACTCATCGACGAGACCATGGGAGTGCCCTCCTCCGCAGACAACCCCGAAGGGTGTGACTGCCCGTCTGACTCCGAGCTCGACTCTGACTCCGAAGAGGTAGAGTCCAAGGCTCTGAGCCAAACAGTAGGAGGGTGGGTGAAACCAACTTTGCCAGAGGGCCCGGCAGCCAGAGCTGTGCCTGAGGCGGCACTCATGCCCTCCACAACCCCATGGGTGGGGCTCGCTGAAGGCACCAGGGCAGCTCGGGCCAAAGGTCCAGAGCCAGAGCCAGACACGCCGCTGGCAAGTCCACTAGCACCAGGGACGGTACCAGGGACAGAGACGGTGCCGACAGCAGCCCTAGCAGCAACCTCAGCACCGCTGATGACACCGCCAGGTCCCCCTGCACCGTGAGCGGCACCGAGGACTGAAGCAGCGCCGACGGCCCCGAGGGCAGACTCGACACGGAACACGGCACCAACCGGCTCTTCAGCACTGTGAATGGCACCGAGAGCATGGATGGCACCGAGGACGGCACCGACAGCTGAAGCCAAAGGCCCTACGGTGCCGAGCTGCGGAGGCACGGTGCCATGCTCAACCTTGGCACTGAGGACGGTGCTGAGGTGAGATATGGTGAAAGAAGATGCCGGATCCTGTCTCGTGGTGCCACGAGCAGCCTCAGTGCCATGAACGGTGTCGACAGGGCCCATGGCATCGGCGGCGGTCAGGCGCGCTGGCGCCGGTGCTGACAGAGGCGGTGAAGCGGCACCAAAGGCTCCTACAGCACTGACCGATGGCGTCAAGGATGGCGCCGACCCGGGCCTTCCGAGCCGAGGGAGCGACACCGGGGGAGCCTTCACCCCCGAAGCGGTGATTGCCGTGGCGGTGCCTCCCGTCCGCTCCCAGAAGGAAGCGGGATGGGCCTCCTGCACCACGGGAGGAGCCTAGGCAATGGCCAGGCCACAAGTAGCCGAGGCTCCCTCCTCCTCGGTCCGTATAGAACCAGGAGGGGACCCGAAGGAAGGGCCAAGAGAGCGCGGCTTGGCCCGACGAGTGCGAACCCTACCCCCAAAAGTAGGCGGAGCTCACTCCACTTTCAACGTGCGCTGTTTGAGGACGCGGCGGTCCATGGAGAAGCAGGCGTCACACGAATCCATGTCATGAAGTGGGCCAAGACACGCAAGACACCGGTCGTGCTGGTAGGAGACGGAATATTTTCGGCCACACAGGCACCGACGCATGGGGGGCCGACCCGCCTTAGAAGACTTTTTGGCCTCCGACCGAGACATGACCTACGGAGAAAAAAACACCACAAAACAGACTCGACGTCGCACAATTTGAAATAAAAGGAAAGATCTTACCGGCGACGTCGAGTGGAGGCTGAACCCAGAACCAGAAGACGACCGACGGACTGACGTCGATTTTTTTGCACAGGCTGAAAGGCCTAAATTTCAGTGAAAGCTTCCCAAGAGGTGACCTCGATGGCGGGAGACGAAGAACTGGTAGGCAGGCGGAGTCGACACAGCCTAACGGCCAACCCACGAGTGCCACGCAGTCCGTCGGCCTCGAGGGCAGCGCCGATGCTGTGTCGGCTCCGCCTACCCTTTTTAAAAAAAAAAAAAGCTCCCGCGGGGTCCTGATCTCCAGCCAGTACCCATCTGTGATGAATGGTGAAGATTGACACAGATAAGATCAGCTCGGTTCAAGCTATCTCAGTGCAACGGATGCTGGGTCTCATGGCATCCTCGGTGTTCAATGTACCCCTAGCATGCCTCCAGATGAGAACCTCTCAATGGATGCTCAGTACTCAATGGTCCCCGAATACTCATCCTCAGTCCTTTCTCATTAAGGTGACAGAACCTCTCAGGAGGTCGCTCACCTGGTGTTTGCAAGAGGAAAATCTTCTGAAAGAAAAAATGACTCACCTTAGTAATGTTGTTTCTTCTAATGGAGTCTTTTTGTATTCTGACATATGCAGTGATGTCCAACCTTTGAACTGCCCCGGAGATGAAAGAGTTAACTTTCCATGCCAGGCATGGAACGCTGAGCTCGAGCTCGGTTGAGACTCTGTCTGTTGCTGTTTGAACTCAAACCGTCAGATCTTTATGAGCTATACTCACTGGGTGTCCTGTGTGGAAACTGTAAACTTACACTAGCCAACTGGCTACTAAATATAATAAAAATATTTTTTGGTCCCAAAGCAAATACTCAAGTCAGGAAACCCAAAAAATAAAACAAAACAACACCCACTCACCCAAATTAAAGGGGGTGAGAAAAGAAGGGGTTGGGGCACCTCCCAAGTGCCAGCACTGCTGCTGCCCATCCACATCCCAAAAACCAGGTTCTGAGAGGGAAGGCGAGGGGAGGTCAGAATACAGTAAGACTCCATTAGGAGAAACAACATTACTAAGGTGAGTAATTTTTTCTTCAAACAACATGAAGTCTTGCTGTATTCTGACATATTTAGACTACCAAGCAGTACCTCCATGGAGGAGGGACAGAACCTACTTTGGAAATAGGCTCTGAAGCACTGCTGTGCCAAACCGAGCATCACTCCTAGTCTGGATATCCAGAGAGTAATGCATGGTAAAAGTATGTACTGTTTTCCAGGTGGCTGCTTGACAAATCTCTAAGATAGGAATATCCCTGGCAACAGCCAGGGCAGCAGCTGTACCTCTGGTAGAGTGAGTCCTCAGGCCTGAGGGTGGGATCCTACCCAGTTTTTCATAGCAAAATTGAATGCAAGAGACAATCCACCTGGCAATAGATCTCTTAGTGGCAGGTTTTCCCTTACCAACCTCACCATAAGTGAGGAACAGTTGGAGGGAGTCAAACCTATGACCCTTGGTGCACTCTAAGTAGTAGCGAAGGGCCCTTTTCACATCCAAACTGTGCAACCTCCTCTCCCCAGAGGAGGAATGGTCAGTGAAGAAAACAGGAAGAGACATTGACTGGTTAAGGTGGAAATCTGAAACCACCTTAGGCAAAAACTTCCTATTAGTCCTGAAGACCACCTTATCTCTATAGAGAGATAAAATCAGGCTCCACTGACAGGGCCTGTAACTCATTTATGCGTCTGGCAGAAGTGATGGCCACCAAGAAAACAGTTTTCCAAGTCAAGTACTTAAGCTCTGCTGAGGACAAAGGCTCAAAAGGGGGTTGCATAAGCTGAGCAATGCAAACCTTAAGGTCCCAAGCAGGGGCAGGGTCCCTGAAGGGAGGATTGGTATGCAGCAATCCCTTGAAAAATTTAGAAAATACAGGATGAGCTGAAAGGGAAGAGTGCTTGCCTGCTGAGAGGAAGGCAGAGACAGCTGCCAGATGCACTCTTAGTGTAGCTGGTCTGAGTCCCAAGCTATTGAGATGAACCATATAGTCAAGGACTGTGGGCAGGCCAGCAGACTCTGGAGAAATATGTTTCCCAGAGCACCATGTAGTAAATCTTTTCCACTTGGAATTGTAAGTGTTTCTAGTGGAAGGCTTTCGAGAAGCCTTTAAGATATCCAGAACACCTTGAGAGAGGTGTAAATCAGCAAACTCTAACTCTTCAAAAGCCAGGCCTTGAGATTGAGAGATTTGAGATTCGGATACCAAACCCTCCCCTGAGCACATGTTAACAGGTTGTAATTCCTGGGAAGAGACAGGGAAAGTGGACTGCTAAGGACAACAAGAGGGTACCAGGGCTGTCTGGCCCAGTCTGGAGCAATCAGAATCACCTCGCAGGGTTGAGACCTGATTTTGACTAGCAACTTGAACAGGAGAGGAAAGGGGGAAAGGCATACAGGAACTTCCCTTTCCAATTGAGAACTAGGGCATCCAGGGGGACTGAGCCCAACACTACCAACTCTCTTTTCCAGGGTAGCTGCAGGAAAATTCTTGCAAATCTGGCAGTCTGAATTGAGGTGGTCAAACCCCAGACAATAAACACAGGTGGTGTGAGGGTCAGCCTTAGCAAAGGCTTCCCCACACACACTACAGTGTTGAAACCCAGTGGGCCCGGTTTTTCTTTTGGGTTTCTCAGACATGGCCAGTCCTAACAAAACTTACCCTTTTTTCAGCAATCCACCAGGCAAGACACCCTTATCGATTCCTGACCGTGTTACAGGTCGTGGAAAAACTGTAATGAAATCTGTTTTTTTAGAATCGAAAAGGACCGGTTACCACACTCTAAAAGTAGAATAAACTTTTTTGAACAAACCTGATCGGTTCAAACCGAACCAATCCTATGTTTACAAGTTTCACACAGAAGAACAAGAAAATAAACCTATCTAGTACTCACGATACCACAGTCAGAGACTGAACCGACAGGTTAACGGATTAAATTTGGTCGAAAACCAAGGAAAACGGCACTTTACCCGACAAACTTGAACCGAGCAAAGGAGAAATCTCCAGAGCGACTGTTCAGTGAGGCGGAGTAAAGAATCTGACGGTTTGAGTTCAAACAGCAACAGACAGAGTCTCAACCGAGCTCAAGCTCAGCGTTCCATGCCTGGCATGGAAAATTAACTCTTTCATCTCCGGGGCAGTTCAAAGGTTGGACATCACTGCATATGTCAGAATACAGCGAGACTTCATGTTGTTTGAAGGATACCCCTTTGCTCCTCTGGATCATCAGATTTCTATCACCACAGATGCATCCCTGTCGGGATGGGGAGTTCACTCTCAGGATCTCCATACTTAGGGTACGTGGACTCAGGTCGAAGCCCAGCTGTCCTCTATGCAGTCCAGGCCTTGAAGGACATTCTTTGTCACAAGAACATTCTACTTCAGACAGACAACAAGGCAGTGATGTATTACATCAACAAGCAGGGCAGTGCACACTCTTACCCCTTGTGCAGGGAAGCAATGAGAGTTGGGAATGGTGCCTAGATCAAAAGGCTCTTATTCAGGTGGTCTGCCTGCCGGGAATACAGAATGAACTGGCAGACCGTCTCAGCAGAATGGAGGCAGACCCTCACAAGTGGTCTCTCGACTTAACCGCAGTTCAGTCGCTATTCACTGAGTAGGCAACTCCAGACCTGGACCTTTTTGCATCCCCACTGAACACAAAACTGCCTCTTTTCTGCTCCAGAAATCCAGGGCCCAACATTTTCTGTCAGGATGCGTTCAGGCTGCAGTGGACAAAACGCTTTCTATACGCCTTTCCTCCTCTTCCCCTAATCCAGAGGGTACTCCTCAAGTTCGAGTCTCAGGGACACAAGATGATTCTCATTGCTCTCTTCTAGCCTTGACAGATATGGTTTCCATTACTCAACAGTATGGCGGAAACCCCTCCGAAGGCACTTCCCCTTCAGACGAACCTTCTGACCCAAGGTCCTCTGGTCCATCCCAATCTGAGGTCACTTCATCTTCACGCTTGGCTCCTGAGGAGATAGAGGTGAATAGGTTCAATGCCTCTCGAAGAGTTTCTAACATTCTTTTGGCTGTGCGAAAGCCAGCAACCAGAAAGACTTACACTGCAAAATGGAAGCGTTTTTCCCTCTGGTGTGCAGGATCCTCTTTGAATCCCTTTTTCTGCCCACCCAACAAAGTTTTAGAGTACCTCTTAGACCTCTCAAATTCAGGTCTTCAATACTCTACAATCAAAGTTCACCTTTGTGCCATTTCAGCCTATCATGAGCCATTACTTTCCTTATCTCTGGCTCAGTTACCGGTAGTTAAGAGGTTTCTTAAGGGTATTCTGCTTACCAGACTTCCTGTCAGACGTCTAGTTGCAGCCTGGGACATTAATCTTGTGCTAGACATGCTCACTAGAAAACCTTTTGAGCCACTAGCTACCTGCAAATTTAAATTCCTCACTTGGAAAATGGCCTTCCTGGTGGCCATCACCTCGACCCGCAGAGTTTCTGAAATACATGCTCTGGTAACAGACCCTCTGTACACTGTATTTCATAAGGATAAAGTAGTTCTTAGGACCCATCCTAAGTTTCTCCCTAAGGTTGTCTCAGAATTCCATTTAAACCAACCTTTGGTCCTACCTACTAACTTTGCTGATTTCCAGAATGAAGGAGAACGTACCATTCATTCCTTAGATGTTAAAAGAGCTTTGCACTTCTATTTAGATAGAATGAAGGAAATTCGAAAAGCTCAACAACTGTTTGTCTCCTTCAGCGAGACCCAGCTGGGTCAGCCTGTTGCTATCAGATGCATTTCAGCATGGCTGGTGGCATGCCTTCGCCACTGTTATTCCATGGCTCAGGTCAAGCTGGAGGGTAGAGTGTATGCTCACTGTACTAGAGCAGTCGCGGCATCCCTGGCGGAAATCCGCAACATGCCCATTGCGGACATTTGCAATGCCGCTACTTGGAGCTCAGTGCATACTTTTATTAAGCACTATGCGCTGGACGTCCATGCCAGATGAAACTTTTCGTTTGGCAGGACTATCCTTAACGGACTTCTGTCCTGAATTTGTGAGCTCTTGGTTTTCCTGCTGCCCTCTCGGGGGATTTTTAGCTCGGTACTCTCCCATAAGTGTGAATGAGTGGTGGAGACATAGGCCCAGATATTCAAACTGCGCTCAAAATGAGCGCAACAGCAGGAGCAAGCACAAACCAGTTGCGCAACTGCGCAACAGGTGCGATATTCAAACATGGAGCAGAACAAATTGCGCAAGCAACCAACGACTGAATATCACACATACTGAGCCATAGCGCAACCAGGAAGGAGAAGCTGAGATGAAATGTTGTGCTATGGAGCAACCAGGGCAGCCCAGCTGAGCATTCCAGAGGTGCCATAGCGCAAGTAGAGCCCCCCCCAGAGCAATGGAACTGCACATCCAGGGAGGCAGGCTGGGGCCCACCGCCAGCCAGGCCACACATGGGCACAGGAACACACTGCAGAACCCACACCACACCTGCACACCCAAGCACAGCATCACTGGGGTGTGGGATGATCTACTGGCCCATGGGGACAAGCCAACACAGCATAGTGGGCTATGACACCCCAGCACAACCACTGGCATGCTGAGAGTGCCACACACAGGGGGTTGACAACCACAGTGCACAGCAGCCCCCCATATGCACAGCACACCCTGCACTGTGACCCCAAGACACCACCCATGTGCAGTGACTGGCACTGCAGGAAACCATGCATCCCCCCAGCACACGGCAACCCCGTGCAGTACAGAAGCCAACAAGCCAGACACACCCTGTGCACCCAGCAGTGGGTGGCAGCAGATGGCAAGACCAACAGAAAGTCACTGCCATGCTGAAGATACCTCCCCATGCACACACAAGCACACACACGCACACACACACCCAGGACCATACCACCCCAGATGGCATGTACACCCCTGCAACTGAGCACCCATAGCCAGCTGCAAATCAGAGACCAACACAGTATTCATATCAAAATAGAAATGTATATTTAAAATATTAAATTACAAAACCAAGAGAAACTATTTACAAGGGGCAGGTAAAGGGTAGGGGTGTTCAGGGAGGATTAAAACTGGGAGAGGGAAGGCAGGGTGGTAGGGATGGGAGAAGTGGGAAGGGTAATGTGGGCTATGGCCCAGCCGGCTGCTGGTCCTCCCCCTGCTGGCGCACCGTCCTGTGCCGCCTTTGCCGAGCTCCATGGCGCCGGATGGCTTGCAGGATCTCCTGGTTCTCAAGTCCAACCTGGGTGAGGCGCCGAAGATCACGTGCCATCCTCCTGAGAACCTCGAGGCCTAGGAAAATGGGAACACAGTCAATGGCTGTGACTGACCACAACCCTGAACACCACCCAACCTGCAAGCCATATAGCCCAATGTCCCACACCTGCGATGGCATGCACCCACCCACAGTGAACATGCACATGGCCATCACAAACAGGCGGCACCAGCTATGCACACCACTGCACACACACACTGCCCATGTCCATCACAGCACAAACAAGGCTGTCCAGTGACGTGGCAACGTGGTGTGATGCCAGTTACACAGCTATGTGCCCACTGCATGCCTGGACCACCAGTGCGCGCCACAGGCGTGCTGTGATACTGGACAGTGATGCATGTCACCTGTGTCGTGCATACATACATAGATACATAGACAGTGTCGTCAGATAAGGGCCTATGGCCAACCTAGTCCGTCCATATGAGCTTGTAAGTTCCCTTTGTTTTCCTAGAAGTCTGTTGCCCCTTACCCCTGACCTCCAGAATTCCTTCATGTCTGTCCCGTGCATTCTGAAATCCCGTGATTGTTGCAGCCCCCACCACTTCCTCTGGCAGGGTGTTCCACTTGTCCACCACCCGCTCTGTGAAGAAATCCTTTCCCATGTGTCCTCTGAATCGTCGCCCCTCCAACATCATCCCATGCCCTCTAGTCCTGGAATATCTTTTTCACTTCAAAATAGTGTGTCCTGCACCCTGATCCCCCCGTAAGATACCGGTATGTCTGTATCATATCCCCTTCCTCTCTCCTCTCCTGCAGGGAGTACATGTTCAGTTCCTGCAACCTGTCGTCATAGGACCCGTGATGCAAGCCATGCACCATCTTTGTTGCCCTCCTCTGAACCTTCCCTGCCCCTCTACGTCCTCACGTAGGTATGGTCTCCAGAAACGTACACTGTACTCCAGGTGGGGCCTCACTAGTGTCTTGTATAGTGGAATTATGACCTCCCCTGTCCTGCATGGTTGTATTGTGCAGGGCTAGTGGACTCCCCCCCCCAGCATGCAATAGCATCCATGACGTCATGATACTCACATTGCTCAAGCAGCTGTGTCTGCTGCTGTTGCTCTTGCTGCCGTTGCCGTTGCTGCTGCTGCTGTTGCTGTGGCTGCTGCTGCTGCATCCAGGGGGCGACTCCTGCTGCCACCGGGACCCTGGCACGGCCCTCCTCACCCCGGCCCTGCATCCTCACATCCCGGCCTGTGGGAGACATATGTTGAGACAAACATCAGTGTGACTCAAAAGCAGAGTGCCCCCTGCCCCAGTGAGAGTGCCTGCCCACACAGCCATACCCATCCATCGCTTACCTGCACACTGAACACATCAAACCCGTGTCGAGGCAATCACCTATGCCCAGCCACCAAAGCACACACACACCCCTACAGAGAATACAGGTGCATAGATGGTACACTCACCTGGCCTCGGCACCACGCCCCACCTGGCACATGCCCGCAGCCTTGCCAACATGTCTGGCTCCCTCCGGCAGAGGTCACTGTACCGGTGCCGGCACTGCTCAGCAGACCGGCGCCGTCCAGTGACCCCCACCAGGTCAGTGGCCACTTGCTGCCACACCTCTGTTCTTGCTATGGTGAGGGGGGCCTCACCATAGAGTGCCTCATACTGGGGCTCTACTAGGGCCACCAGGTTGGCCACCTCCAGTGGGCTCCAACTCACAGCCCTCCTCCTAGCCATGTTAGCCAGTTTACAGCAGGCAATATGGCGCCCTGCTGCACCATAACCCCACGTGGAGATGTTGCGCAATAGACCACCACAGGCTCCAATGGCGCTGTTCGAACAGAGCCCGTCCGTCACATAGCACTGTCACCAGACAGTGCAATAGGGCGATACACATAACAGGCGAACAGCGGCGGGGCAAAGGGCATACACAAGGTCGCAGAGCACTGGCGCAGGCTACGCTACAGGCGCCATCTGACATATAGGTAACCTCGCACGAATGACCAGCTGCGTACCAGTGCCACAGTGGACTATTGGCAGGTAATGCCACAGCGCCATATAGTGGCCAGTGCTGTAGCGCCACTGGCACAATGGTGGCCATGGCCTGAATTGCCTATCGCGCTCAGCACGTCAGCAGCACCACAGATGCATGCATCAGCTATCTGGGCATGCGCGATGCAGTGTACCACACAGGCACAGATCTGCGCCATTGGCTCAGCAGACTGTTCCGTATTGTGCAAGCGCAGATTCGCGATATTCAGCCGACATATCAAATCATCTGATCAGCCATTCAAAGGGCGCGTAGCACGGTTGCATGTCGTTAAGTTACTCCACTCTAATTTGCATGTGTTGCTATAAATGTCGACAGTGGGCTGTGCCGCCAGATTCGGTTACTGCAGGTGAGAGGTGAGTTACATGCTGTGTGATGTTCAGGACAATGCTCATGAGAAATGCTGTAGATACACAGTGACAGGTGTCCACTTCACCCTTACAGATCACCATGACCGAGCAGAGCCAAGGTGAGGGTGAGGACGGTGGGTGTAGAAGGAGGCCGAACTTCACAGTGGCAGAGACTGAGGCCCTCTTCCAGGCCTACCTGGAAGATGAGCCACTATTGAGTGGACAGAGGGGCACCCCTCAGTCCCGTGCGGCTGCATGGGAGGGGGTAGCTCAGGCCGTTAACCTGCACAGAAGCCACCAGCGCTCCGTGCAGGAATGCAAGAAAAAGATGGGGACTGACCGCGGGAGCTGAAGGAGAAGGTGGCAGCCTTCAGGGCGGCACGTGCTGGCACTGGTGGGGCCCGCCAATGGTGTTGCAGCCAGACCCCATATGAGGAGACACTGGTTGCAGCCATGCAGCCGAGGTGCCATTGCGGGCATCCAGGCGGATTCAGACAGGTGGAAGCCATCACTGCGGTATGACATGAGTGGTGTTGGTGTTTGGGGGTGGCGGTTGTTCACATGCCTCACATGTACTCTCTTTCTGTTACAGATCCTGTTCATCTTCAGGAGACGGTGGTGGTGGGTCCAGACAGTGATGCGGACCTGCTGGACATGGAGGAGGGACCACCACCTCCACCACCAGCCAGCAGGCACTGCAGCAGCAGGCAGCTGGGCCAACAACTCTGGTGTCAGTGATCCGGTGCGGGGGTGCACAGCCTGTGTCTCAGCAGTCTGGCATGCAAGCATGCCAGCATGTTGAGCCTAGCGGTAGCACATACCTGCACCATTGATGATAGAAGGCCTGCAATGGGCAGTGATAGGTGTGTGTCCCATGACAGACACACGACACGCCAGCCACGTGCCCTGGGCCTTTCTGGTTCAAACCTGTGTACCAGCATGCTGGCACAGTCCCAGGCTGTGCCTGTCAGCACCAGTGGGGCAGCACCAGTGGCTGTGCAGGTGTCTGCACTGTTGCCAGCAGGCGATGGAACAGGTGGACCTGGGGGCACAGTGGTTGGAGGGCAGCAGCAGCAGTCGCACACCAGGTCTGGGGGTACAGTGTCAAGCAGTGGCACATGTCCACCGGCCTTTGATCCGCCCATACCTGGTCCTGGTGAACAGCGCCCACCCTCAAGGGGTGCTGTGCATCAGGACTGTCCACACCCTGGGGGTCACGATGCCATTGGGGCATAGTACCCATTGGATACACACACCCGCCTGCTGCAGGAATCAGTACAGCTGCAGGGGTGGGTTGCAAGGTCCACTTCTTCCGTGGAGCGGCACAGCAGGGAGTGTGCTTGGGACCGAGCCGAGCTGGTCTGTATGCGGACGGATGTGACCGCCGCCATTGACAGGCTGACCCAGGCAGTGGTCTCTGTCGTGGATGCATTGGGCACACAGTCAGGTGCCCCTGTGCCGCACACCCACACAGTGCACTCTCACTCCCGTTCCAGTACGTGCGACACCAGGCCTGTCAATGCCAGGTTCTGCTGTGGGCATTCCGAGCACCCTGGTGCAGGTTTGTTCGGTGTGCTGCAGACCCCTGTGCGGGCAAGGTCGCATTCACGCAGTGGGACCCCTGGTGGTGCAACAGTGCCACCCCATGTGGCCCCTGCTCAGCCTGCCCGTGCTGTTGGGTCATGGCGGGGCCGCACATGCATCCGTGGTGGCCGTGGGACAGTGCTACATGACTGAGCTGTCTCCCAGTGTGGGCCCTGTCTGGTGCTGCCCTGTGTGCAATGTGTGTCATGGTGGGCAGTGCACTGCTGGGTGCTCTGCTCCTGCCCGCCGACACGGACCACCTGAACACCCTCCCAACTGCTGTCCACAGGTGCGTGTGCATGATGATGCCTGCATTGCACTGTACACCAAGGTGCAAGGTGCCCAGGTTCTGACACACGTGCTTGGACAGTACAGGTGGTGAGGGTGGTCGGTGGTGCTGTGTGTGTACAATGTCGGTTCTGCAGTGCTGTGCATCTGCCCATATGCGCTCTGTGCCTGGTTGTGTGTGTGTCCATATGAGTGCTCACCCTCCTGATGGTGTGTTGGTATGCCTGGACCCTTCCACTCCCTGACCTTCATGCACCCCTGGTGTGTTCACCTGTGTGTCTGTAGTTTGCGCATGGACAGTGTTGGTTGCACATGTCCCCTTGACTTACCTGTATTGTGTGTAGTGCTCCTCTGTGATGGTGTCCCGGTGCAGCTGGGCCTGCCGGATCAGTCGGGGGTCCCTCCGTCCTGGGGGGGGCTGCTTATCACCATCATCACGGCGCCACCGGGCGTCCCCATCGCTGTCCCCTGTTCGACCTGTCACGGCTTCCCATGGTCTTTGGCCATGTTGTGCAGGATGCAACAGGCCAGGAATATCCACAGGCCTTTTGGGGCTGTACTGAGGGCACCGCGGAGGTGTCTAGGCATCGGAAGCGTGCCAGGCATCCCAAACACCCGCTCTATGATGTTCGTGTTGCGGCATGTGCCTCATTATAGCATAGCTGCACTGGGGTCGTGAGGCGCCGATGCGGTGTGAGCAGCCAGGGACAGGTGGGTATCTGCAGTCACCTGTGTGGAGATAGTGGAAACAGTGTCATGTTCAGGTCCATATTGGCCATCTCCTGTGTGCCACTACCATGGCACCTGTGTCATTCCACCCTTGCCCAGAGTTTGCATTCCATACATGTGTACTCACCCACTAGATGTCCTGTGAGGATGTCCCCACCCTCGAATCGATGGCACAGTGCAGACTGCTACCATATGAAGGCATCATGTGCTCCACCAGGGTGTGTGGCACAGACATTGATTATACCAGTGGCATCACACACCACCTGGCAGTTGACACTGGAGAATCCTTTAGGTTACAATATGCGTGGCCATCGGGCCAGGTGGCATCTGCGGATAGCCACATGGGTGCAGTCTATAGCTAACGCCAGGCATGCGTGCTACCTGTGGAACTCCTGCATGTTTGCTGTGCGCTCTGCTGCGGTGCTGGGGAAATGGATGTACTCCGCGGCATGTGGCAGCAGTGCGCTGAGGAATTGGTGAGGATCGTGGCGTGGTCGACTGTGTGATGCCTGTGGTGTCCCCTGTCAGCCTCTGGAAGGTACCCATGGTGAGCAGGCACATGCAGGCTGTCACCTTGGTCTCCACTGACAGAGCGTGACTCCGTCGTGAGGGTGCCTGCATCACATCACTGCACAGCTCACAGAGCCGTCTCAGTATTGCCCTGTTCAGGCGGTACCAGACCACAATCTCTACATCTGTGTACAGCTCAAAGCTGATGCGGGCCGCAGTACCGCCTGACGGGGCATACCGCGGCGGGCCCTCCACAGCCCGTCCCCTGCAGCATGGTTCTCACCCCCCTCATTACAGCTTCCCATGTGGAAGCTGGCACTATCCATCTCCTGGCTTCTGCCCCCGGCTGCTGTTGCTGTGTTACCCCGCTGTCCTCCTACTACGTCCACTGCACGGGCACCCCGCTGGCCTCTACAAACTATGGGAAACACTTTCCTTGCCTGCCCTTTTCAGTCTGTCTGTCTGTCTCTCTCTCCCACTTGACAGCCTGGTAGCGTTCTTGCGCCCGCTTCATGAGCCTTTTATTTTGGCTCATTTCCGCTGGTCACAGTTTCCGGCTGTGCCATGTGCGCGTGTTAAGCTTGAATATCGCATTGTGGTCTATGTATGGATCCGCCTCGCCGCGCATGCCTTCATTTTCATTGCGCTATTGCTCAGCATGTTGTGAGCGAACTGCCTCCTTCAATATTGCGAAATGGCGCAGTTTTGGACTTGCGCATGGCGCAACCCTTTTGAATATCTGGGTCATTATGTCCAAGAAGATATGGAAATTGCATACCTACTGTAATTCTTGATCTTCTTGGATGAAGTCTCCACCACTCATTCACATGCCCACCCTCCATCCCTCGAGCTCACCTGTCTGTTTTGGTCTTCATCCCCTCAATGTTTAGGCTGTGAAGACTTCTTTGCTGACCCTTCTTATACGGGTCGTTCGGACTATCTTATGTCCGATTTGTGCTAGACTAGTCTTTCTAGGTTAGTTGCCCTGCACCTCCTCAGAAAAAAGGAAAAATTACTCACCTTAGTAATGTTGTTTCTTCTAATGGAGTCTTGCTATATTATGACAATTGCAGTATGACCGCAGGTTAGAACTGCTCTGGAGGTGAAATAGTTAACTTCCATGCAAGACATGGAATCTTGAGCATGAGCTTGGTTAAGGAAGCTCTGTCTGCTTGCTTTCAAACACAAACTGTCAGATCTTTACGTGCTAAAACTCACTATTGTTCTGTGTGGAAGCTGTAAACCTACACTAGCCAACTGACTACTACCCTAACAAACACACTTGTTGGTCTCGAAAAAAGACTCAAGTCAAGAGACCCAATAATGAAATAAAAACACACTCACCCTAGGGAGGGTGAAACAAAACAACAAAGTGGCAAGAAAAACAGAGTGCCAACACTGTGATGCCCACCCACAGTGCAAAGACGAGGTTCTGAGAGGGGCGGGCAGGAGGAGGTCATAATATAGCAAGACTCCATTAGAAGAAACAACATTACTAAGGTGAGTAATTTTTCTTCAAACAACATGAAGTCTTGCTATATTATGACAATTACGCAGACTACACAGCAGTACCCCCATGGAGGAGGACAGAACCTACTTAGGAATAGGCTCTGAAGGACAGCTGTGCCAAACCCGAGCATCTCGTAGCTTGAATGTCCAAGGAATAATGCTTGGTAAAAGTGTGAACCATTTTCCAGGTAGCTGCTTGACATATCTCTAGAATGGGGATGTCTCTGGCAGCAGCCAGAGAAGCAACTACCTCTGGTAGAGTGAGCCCTCAGGCCTGAGGGGGAGTCTTACCCAACTTTTCATAACAGAATTGGATACAGAGACAATCCACCTGGCAATGGATCTTTTAGTGGCAGGTTTCCTTCCCAACCTCACCATAAGTGAGGAACAGTTGGAGGAGTCAAACCTGTGACCTTGGTACACTCCATGTAGTATCTAAGGGCCCTCTTTACATCTAAGCTGTGCAGCCTTCTCTCACCAGAGGAAGAATGATCAGTGAAGTAAACAGGGAGAGAAATAGATTGATTAAGGTGGAAATCCGAAACCACCTTAGGCAAGAACTTTCTATTAGTCCAAAGGACTACCTTATCTCTGTGAAAGGAGATAAAGTCTGGCTCCACTGACAATGCTTGTAATTCACTTATGCGTCTGGCAGAGGTGATAGCCACCAAAAACACAGTTTTCCAAGTCAGGAACTTAAGCTCAGCTGAAGACAAGGGCTCGAAAGGAGGTTGCATGAGCTGAGCAATGCAAACATAGAGGTCCCAGGCAGGGGCAGGGGCCCTGAATGGAGGGTTAGTGTGAAGCAAACCCTTAAAAAACCTGGTAAATACAGGGTGAAATGAAAGAGGAGAGGGTTTACCTGCTGAAAGAAAAGCAGAGACAGCTGCCAAATGTACCTTCAGGGTAGCTGGTATCAGCCCTAAAGTGTTTAGATGGACCACATAATCTAGGACTGTGGGTAAATCAGCAGTGTCTGGGGGAATATTCTTTTCCGAGCACCACATGGAAAATCTTTTCCATTTGGAGTTATAAGTAGCCCTGGTAGAAGGCTTCCTAGAAGCCCTGAGTATATCCATTACACCTTGAGAGAGGTGTAGGCCAGCAAACTCTAGCTCTTCAAGAACCAGGCCTTGAGATTGAGAGACTTGAGATTCGGTACCAAACCCTTCCCTGGGCACATGTTAACAGATTGTGATTCTTGGGAAGGCACAGGGAGATGGACTGCTAAGGACAGGAGAGAGGATACCAGGGTTGCCTGGCCCAATCCGGGGCAATCAGAATGACCCTGCAGGATTGGGCTCTGATTTTGACTAGCACTTTGAACAGAACAGGGAAAGGAGGGAAGGCATAGAGGAACTTCCCTTCCCAGCTGAGGGCTAAGGCGTCCAGAGGGACTGAGCCCAACACTGGAGGCCTGCAGCAAAAGAGAGGAAGTTGATGATTGTCTGGAGCTGCAAAGAGGTCTATTTGCGGGGTGCCCAATTTGCAAATACCACTCCCAGAACCAGGGGATCCAGAGACCACTCGTGATGGCCCTGAGAGATCCTGCTGAGAGCATCTGCCAGGACATTGTCTTTGCCTGGGAGGTGAACTGCTGAAAGGGAGGTGTTCAGGGAGTACGCCAGAGACCACAACTTCATGGCTTCAGTGCACAAGGCTGTAGACCGAGTCCCCCCTGCTTGTTGATGTACCACATTGTAGTGATGTTGTCTGTTCTGACCTGCACAGTGTTGTTCTGAACAGATTCTGAGAAAGCTGAAGTGCTAGAAAACTACTCTGAGCTCCAACAGGTTGATGTGGAGCAGAGATTCCTGTGGGGACCACAGTCCCTGGTAGTGAGGTCGCCCATGTGGGCCCCAAAAGGATGCATCTGTAGTAAGGATTAATGAGTGAGGCTGAGTGACAAAGGAACTCCTTATCTCAGATTGCTCTGATCCTGCCACCACTGAAGGGCTTGGATCAGGGTTCGAGTAACTGGGATCAGTTTGGTAAGAGGATCCTTTCTTTGAGACAAAGGCCCTCAGATGGAACTGAATGTCTCTCATTTGAAACCTTGCACCTTGCACAACTGCTGTGGAAGCAGCCATGTGCCCTAGGAGCTGCAGAAAATGCCTTGCTGGTCGAGAGACCTGGGGTGAATGAAGAGCCAGGAGACAAGGGCATTTGCCCTGTCTAGAGGAGGAAAGCCCTGGCTTCCTGGGTATTCAGCTCTGCACCTATGAAGGTTAGGAGCTGGACAGGCTCAGTACTGACTTTGAGAGATTCAGAAGGAAACCTAGTGACGTAAGCAGTTGCTGGGTTATCTGAAGATGTAGGTTGACCTGATCTGGGGATTGTCCTACAATGAGCCAATCGTCCAAATAAGGAAATATGGAAATCCTTTGCCTTCTTAGGCAAGCTACTACTACTGCCAGGCACTTAGTAAATACCCTTGGAGCCGAAGTGAGTCCGAAGGGCATTGCCCTGAACTGGTAATGGCCTGAGGGCAGCTGGAACCTGAGGTACTTTTGGTGGGAGCTTCTGATGAGAATATGGAAGTAGGCATCCTTGAGGTCCAGGGATGCTAGCCAGTTCCCTGGCCTTAGGGAAGGTAAAATGATTGCCAGAGTCACCATTTCGAACTTTGGTTTTAAAAGGTGCTTGTTTAGGTATCTGAGATCCAGGATGGGCCGCCATTCTCCTGTCTTTTTGGGGTAAGGAAGTACCTGGAGTACAACCCTTTGCCCTGGTGTAGGGGTGGAACCCTTTCCACGGCTCTGAGAGCGAGGAGGGTGGAGACCTCTGACTCTAAAGTGAGTGCCTCCGATGGAGATGCAGGAGGAAAAGACCTGGTCCTCAGCTTTGGAATTTTTTTTGAAGCTGAGGACCAGTCTCTGGCTTACTACTTCCAGGACCCACTTGTCTGATGTGAGAGACTTCCAGTCCTGGACAAAGTAAGCCAGCCTGCCCCCTACCGGTTGAGGAGGAGCAGCAGCCCTGGCTACCCCATCAGGGTGCTTGCTTGGCAGGGGCTTTGGGCTGAGGAGTGGAAGCAGGCCTGCTTGAACCCCTCCTGCCCCTTCCTCTAAAGAATCCCCTCTGGGTATAGGAGGAAAGGAGGCTTGAGCCTGATAAAGGCCTATGAAAAGGCCTGCCTCTGCCCTGGGGGCTGCTTCTGAGTGGCATGCCTTTCCTTGGCCTGTGCACCCCGATAGGTGGTCCTGTATTCATCCATTTTCTTCATATAATTCTCTGTTTGCTCCCCAAACAAAGAATTGCTAATCACAGGAAAATCAATGGCTTTTGACTGGGTATCCTGTGACAATGTGGTGCATCTGAGCCAGGCCATTCTACGAAGAGCCACAGAAGTAGCCATAACTCTAGAAGATACATCATTAGAGTCTACTGCAGCATGAAATTGCATTTTTGATGCCTCTATACCATCTAAAGCTACCTGTTCCAGATCCCTGGCAAACTTGTCAGGGAGTTGTTTGACTAGAGTCAGCACAGTATCCCATCTGGATTTCTGGTATCTGGCAGCATAAGCCATGTAATTTGCTTGTCTGAGCCCCAAGGATGCTGCCATATACTGTTTCTTTGCCATAGCATCAATCTTCCTGGAGTCCTTTTCAGGAGGATGTGAAGCTAGGGGGATATTTGCCTTGTCACAGGCTGAAGCCTGCACCACACCCACATGGCTGCATTGTTGTGTGAGAAATTCTACGTCAGAACCTAATAAAGTATACCTTCTGTCCATCCTTTTATCCACAGGAGGTATAGAATGAGTTTTTAAAACTTTTACTGTTTGTTTCCTGAAAGATTTATGAAGGGGAATAGACAGTCTCTTAGATTCTGGAATATCCATCATTTCTACATAATCAGGCTCTTCCTGATCATCCACAGCTTCCTCAACAGGAAGCTGAAGAGTTTCAGCGACCTTCTTGTAAAAGATGAAATGAGCAGGGGACTCAGAAAGCCTAGGGGGGAAACCCCTAAAGGTCTGTCTGGGGAGATATCTGGCTCAATAGGAGTGTCCAGATCTTCCAGACCATAATCACTCTCTTCATACTCTCCTTCCCCCCCCATGGTTATAAAATTCCTCAAAATCATAATCTTGAACCGATGGGACTTGGTGAACCGAACGTCTCCCAGATGGAGTCGGTTCAGGAACCGGGGAAAGAGACTGGACAATTTGAATTGCTTTGGCTATCTCTTCGGCTGTTGGGGAAAGGACTTTTTCTACGGCAGCAGACTTTCTAGTCCTTTTTGCAGGAATTGGCTCCTCGGGCCAGCTCTTCGTTGCCGAGGAAGTATGGCCCTGGTCAGAGGCACTCCCTCAGGTTCGGTTGGCATCGAACCGGCTGGCCATCCGGGTCAGCGGACTTTAGTCTCTTTCCTGAGCCTACCAATCTCTTTTCAACGGTGGCAGCAGGGAAATTCTTGCAAATCTGGCAGTCTGAATCAAGGTGGTCAAACCCCAGGCAATAAACACAGGTGGTGTGAGGGTCAGCCTTGGCAAAGGCTTCCCCACAGACAACGCAGTGCTGAAACCCAGTGGGCCCAGTTTTTCTTTTGGGTTTCTCAGACATTATGCCAGCCTAACCAAAAACGTACCCGTTTATGGCAATCCGCCAAGCAAGACTCTCCTATCGGTTCCCAACCGTGTCACGGGTCGTGGAAAAATACGTAATTAAATCCGTTTTTTTTAGAACCGATAGGAACCAGGAACCACACTCTAAAAAAGGACTAGCAACAGAAATGCGATTGAAAATGCAACCTAATCAGTTCAAACCGAACCGATAAACATTTTACAAGTTCCACACAGAATTTGTATGAAAAACCTATTACTTACGTTACCACAGACAGAGCTTGAACCGAACGGTTGCAGTTAAATTTAATATTTTTAAACTGTTTTAAACCGCAAAAATGAACCGAGCAAAAGGAGAAATCTCCGGAGCGACTGTTCAGAGAGGCGGAGTTAAGAATCTGACGGTTTGGGTTTGAAAGCAAGCAGACAGAGCTTCCTTAACCAAGCTCGCGCTCAAGATTCCATGCCTTGCATGGAAGTTAACTATTCCACCTCCGGAGCAGCTCTAACCTGCAGTCATACTGCAATTGTCATAATATAGCAAGACTTCATGTTGTTTGAAAAGGTACTGTGGCAGTTGGAGGGTCAACGCCGAGATAGTCATTACCACGAGGCCATTGCTTTCCTTGGTGCGCTCCTCATGGCCCCATCTAGCGTGACCCTCTACAAAAGTTTGCTCCACTGGGTCCTAGTGCCTCCGGCATAGTCCCATAAGTGTGAATGAGTGGTGGAGACTTGGTCCAAGAAGATCAAGAATTACGGTGGGTACGTAATTTCCATTTCTTACAGATTTCAATCCCATAAGACCTCTGGGGACAGTCTCCATTTTAGGTCCCCTGAGGTTCAATTGGTCCAACTTTGGCAGTCCAGAATCAAAATGATGGCTCTTATGCAAAAAGTCCAAGCTGCAAGAGAAGGCAGGTTAAACAAACTTTTGTACTATTATTACTACGGCAGATAAACAGTAAATGAACACAGTTCCTAACAGAGCTCCCTCTGCGCATATAGCGACTGCAGAATGGACCAGAAGAAAAAATTACTCACCTTAGTAATGTTGTTTCTTCTAATGGAGTCTTGCTATATTATGACATATGCAGTTTGTCTCAGCCTTAGAACTGCTCCAGAGGTGAAAGAGTTAATTTCCATGCCAGGCATGGAATCTTGAGCGCGAGCTCGGTTGAAAAAACACTGTCTGTTGATCTTCAAACTTAAACTGTCAGATCTTTACGAGCAAAAACTCACTAGAATTCTGTGTGGAAGCTGTAAACCTACACTAGCCAAGTGGCCACTTAAAATATTAACACATTTTTTGGTCCCAAACCAAACACTCAAGTCAGGGGACCCAAAAAATAAATCAAATACAACACCCCAACACCCCAAAAAGGAGGGGTGAAAACACAAAGTGGGCATCACTAGGTGCCAACACTGCACTGCCCACCCACATCCCAAGAGAAGAGGTTCTGAGAGGGGCAGGCTGGGGGGGAGGTCATAATATAGCAAGACTCCATTAGAAGAAACAACATTACTAAGATGAGTAATTTTTTCTTCAAATAACATGAAGTCTTGCTATATTATGACATATGCAGACTACACAGCAGTACGTCCATGGAGGAGGGACAGAACCTACTTAGGAAATAGGCTCTGAAGCACAGCTATGCCAAACCGAGCATCGCTCCTTGCCTGGATGTCCAGAGAGTAATGCTTGGTGAAAGTCTGTACTGTTTTCCAGGTAGCTGCTTGACATATCTCTAAGATAGGGATGTCCCTGGCAGCAGCTAGGGACGCAGATGTACCTCTGGTAGAGTGAGCCCTCAGGCCTGAGGGGGAACCTTATCCAATTTTTGATAACAAAATTGGATACAAGAGACTATCCACCTGGCAATAGATCTTTTAGTGGCAGGTTTCCCTTTACCAACCTCACCATAAGTGAGGAACAGTTGGAGGGAGTCAAACCTATGACCCTTGGTACGCTCCATGTAGTAACTAAGGGCTCTCTTTACATCTAAACTGTGCAGCCTCCTCTCGTCAGAGGAGGAGGAATGGTCAGTGAAGTACACTGGAAGAGATACAGATTGATTAAGGTGGAAATCTGAAACCACCTTAGGCAAGAACTTCCTGTTAGTCCTGAGGACTACCTTATCTCTGTGAAAGGAGATAAAATCAGGCTCCACTGACAAAGCTTGTAATTCACTTATGCGCCTGGCAGAAGTGATGGCTACTAGAAACACAGTTTTCCAAGTCAAGTACTTAAGCTCTGCTGAAAACAAAGGCTCAAAGGGGGGTTGCATTAGCTGAGCAATGCAAACATTAAGATCCCAGGCAGGAGCAGGGTCCCTGAATGGAGGGTTGGTGTGTAGCAATCCCTTGAAAAACTTGGAGAATACAGGGTGAACAGAAAGAGAAGAGGGCTTTCCTGCAGAAATAAAAGCAGAGACAGCTGCTAAATGCACTTTCAGGGTAGCTGGCCTCAGCCCGAAAGTATTTAAATGGACCATATAATCCAGGACTGTGGGCAAATCAGCAGATTCTGGGGAAATATGCTTTCCAGAGCACCATATGGAAAACCTTTTCCATTTAGAATTATAAGTAGCCCTGGTGGAAGGCTTCCTAGAAGCCTTCAAGATATCGAGTACACCTTGAGAAAGGTGTAGGTCAGCAAACTCTAACTCTTCAAGAGCCAGGCCTCGAAGTTGAGGGATTTGAGATTCGGATACCAGACTCTCCCCTGGGCACAGGTTAACAGATTGTGATTCCTGGGAAGACATAGGGGAAGGTGGACTGCTAAGGACAGAAGGAGTGGATACCAGGGCTGTCTGACCCAATCTGGAGCAATCAGAATCACCTTGCAAGGTTGAGATCTGATTTTGACTAGCACCTTGAACAAAAGAGGGAAGGGGGGAAAGGCATAGAGGAACTTCCCTTCCCAGTCGAGAAGGAAGACATCCAGAGGGACTGAGCCCAACACTGGG
This sequence comes from Neoceratodus forsteri, assembly GCA_016271365.2. Lineage (NCBI taxonomy): Eukaryota > Metazoa > Chordata > Ceratodontiformes > Ceratodontidae > Neoceratodus > Neoceratodus forsteri. The sequence continues at coordinate 60,618,257 of CM028129.1, forward strand.
GGCCTGCAACAAAAAAAATGGAAGTTGGTGATTGTCTGGGGCTGCAAAAAGATCTGTCTGAGCCTGGGTGCCCCATCTGGCAAATACTGACTCCGGTACTATGGGATCCAGAGACCATTCGTGATGGCCCTGGGAAATCCTGCTGAGAGCATCTGCCAGAACATTGTCCTTGCCTGGGAGGTGAACTGCCATGAGGGAAGTGTTCAGGGAGTAAGCCAGAGACTACAACTTCATTGCCTCGGTGCACAAGGCCGAAGACCGAGTGTCCCCTTGCTTGTTGATGTACCACATTGTAGTGGTGTTGTCTGTTCTGACCTGTACCACTTTGTTCTGAACAGATGCAGAAAAAACCTGAAGTGCTAGAAAAACAGCTCAGAGTTCCAACAGATTGATGTGGAGCAGAGATTCCTGCGGGGACCACAACCCCTGGGTGGTGAGGTCACCCATGTGAGCTCCCCACCTCAAGAGGGATGCATCTGTAGTAAGGGTCAGGGAGTGAGGTTGAGGGATGAAAGGAACCCCCTGTCTCAGGTTGCTCTGATCCTGCCACCACTGCAGGGCCTGGATCAAGGTTCGAGTTACTGGGATCAGTTTGGTTAAAGGATCTTTCCTTTGAGACCAGAATGCTCTCAAATGGAACTGAATGTCCCTCATCTGAAATCTTGCTCCTTGCACTACAGCTGTGGAAGCAGCCATGTGCCCCAGGAGCTGTAGAAAGTGCCTTGCTGGTCGAGACACCTGCAGAGTGAAGGAAGAGGCCAGAGCTACCAGGGTCTTTACTCTTTCTAGAGGAAGGAAAGCTCTGGCCTGCTTTGTGTCCAGTTCTGCGCCTATGAAGGTGAGTAGCTGAACAGGCTCTAGAATTGACTTTGGAAGACTGAGAAGAAAACCTAAAGATGTAAGCAGCTGCTGGGTAACCTGAAGGTGTAATTTGACTTGGTCTGGAGACTGACCCACTATGAGCCAGTCGTCCAGGTAAGGAAAGATGGCAATCTTTTGCCTTCTTAAGTGAGCACCTGCTACTGCCAGGCATTTTGTGAATACCCTTGGAGCAGAGGTAAGGCCGAAGGGCATTGCTCTGAACTGGTAATGGCCTGAGGGCAGTTCGAATCTGAGGTACTTTCGGTGGGAGCTTCTTATGAGAACATGGAAGTAGGCATCCTTGAGGTCCAGGGACACTAGCCAGTCCCCTGGCCTTAGACAGGGTAAAATAATTCCCAGAGTCACCATTTTGAATTTTGGTTTTAAAAGGTGCTTGTTTAGGTATCTGAGATCCAGGATGGGTCGCCATTCTCCTGTCTTTTTTGGGGTAAGGAAGTACCTGGAGTACAGTCCTTTGCCCTGGTGTAGGGGAGGAACCCTTTCTACAGCTCTGAGAGCCAGGAGGGTTGAGACTTCTGTTTCCAAAGCGAGAGCCTCTAATGAATTTGCAGGTGGAAAGGATCTGGTTCTCATCTTTGGAAATTTTTTGAAGCTGAGAACCAGTCCCTGGCTTACTACTTCCAGGACCCACTTGTCTGATGTTAAAGACTCCCAGTCCTGGACGAAGTAAGCCAGCCTGCCCCTACAGGTAATGGAGAATCGGCCCTGGGCATCCCATCAGGGTGCCTGTTTGGCAGGTGCTTTAAGCTGAGGGGTGGGAGCAAGCCTGCTCGTACCCCATCTGCCTCTCCCTCTGTAGAACCCCCTCTGGGCATAAGCTGAAGAGGAGGCCTGGGCATGGTAAAAAGGCCTGTGAAAAGGCCTGCCCCTGCCCCTGGAAAGCTGCCTTTGAGGAGTGGCTTGCCTCTCTTTGGCCTGAACACTCCTATAAGTGGTCCTATACTCATCCATTTTCTTCATGTAATTCTCTGTCTGCTCCCCAAACAAAGAATTACCCACAACAGGAAAATCCATGGCCTTAGCCTGGGTATCCTGTGACAGGCTAGTACACCTGAGCCAAGCCATTCTGCAAAAAGCCTCAGATGTAGCCATGACTCTTGAAGATACATCATTAGAGTCCACTGCAGCATGGAATTGCACCTTGGATGCCTCAATGCCATCAGCAGCCACCTGCTCCAGCTCCTTGGCAAGCTGGCCTGGGACCTGTTTCGCTAAAGCCATAACAGTATCCCATCTGGATTTCTGGTATCTTGCAACATAGGCCATATAATTCGCCTGTCTGAGTCCCAAGGATGCTGCCATGTGTTGTTTCTTTGCCATGGCATCAATCCTCCTGGAGTCCTTGTCAGGGGTGTGTGAAGCCAAGGGAATATTTGCCTTATCACAGGCTGCAGCCTGCACCACCCCCAACATGGCTGCATTGTTCTGAAAGGAACTCCGTATCAGAACCTGACAATGTGTACCTCTTGTCCATTCTTTTATCCACAGGAGGTATAGTGTTAGGAGCTTTTAAAATTGTTATTGTCTGTTTCCTAAAAGATTTATGCAAAGGAATAGACAATCTCCTGGACTCTGGGATATCCATCATTTCCACATAGTCAGGCTTCTCCTGTTCATCCACAGCTTCTTCCAAAGGAAGCTGGAGGGTTTCAGCAACTTTTTTATAAAACATAAAATAAGAAGGGGACTCAGAAAGCCTAGGGGGAGACACTCCTGAAGGTCTGTCTGGGGAGATGTCCAGTTCAATGGGCACATCCAGACTTTCAAAATCACATTCACTCTTTACATAATTCTCCTCCCCCCTCCTCCGGTTCATAAAACTCCTCTATATCACATTCCTGAACCGGTGGAACCGACCGAACCGACCGCTTACCTGTTGGTGCCGGTTCAGTCGGAACCGGGGAAAGCAACTGGACAATTTGGATCGCTTTGGCTATCTCTGCAGTGGTTGGTGAAAGAAATTTTGGCTCCACACCTGCTGATTTTCTAGTCATCTTTGCTGGAACTGTCTCCTCTGAGTCAGCTCTCCGTTTGCCCGAGGAAGTCTCGCCCTGGTCAGAGGGCACTCCCTCCGGTTCAGTTGGCACCGAACCGGGCTGGCCATCCGGGTCAGCGGACTTTTTGGCCTCTTGTTTGGCAGACTGCATTGAGGTGGTCAAACCCCAGACAATAAACACATGTGGTGTGTGGGTCAGCCTTGGCAAAGGCTTCCCCACAGACACTACAGTGCTGAAACCCAGTGGGCCCGGTTTTTCCTTTGGGTTTCTCAGACATAATGCCAGCCTAACCAAAAACTTGCCCTTTTCCGGCAAACCGCCAAGCAAGACACCCTTATCGGTTCCCAACCGTGTCACGGGTCGTGGAAAAAAACGTAATGAAATCCGTTTTTTTAGACCCGATAAGAACCGGGAACCGCACTCTAAATGCAATTTATTAAGTTTAAACCAACAACCTGATCGGTTCAAACCGAACCAATAACAATGTTTACAAGTTCCACATAGAGAAAAGTAAAATCTATCTATTACTTATGATACCACAGACAGAGCTTGAACCGACCGGTTACGGTTAAAATAAGACAAATGTGGTTTAAAAAACCGAGAAATTATACTTTTTTAACCGAGAAATGAACCGAGCAGAAGGTGAAATCTCCGGAGCGACTGTTCAGTGAGGCGGAGTAAAGAATCTGACAGTTTAAGTTTGAAGATCAACAGACAGAGTTTTTTCAACCAAGCTCGCGCTCAAGATTCCATGCCTGGCATGGAAGTTAACTCTTTCACCTCCGGAGCAGTTCTAAGGCTGAGACAAACTGCATATGTCATAATATAGCAAGACTTCATGTTGTTTGAAATACCCCTCGTCTGGCTGGTCACGTGCCCTAAACTACTCGGATACCAGCCTAGACTAATTTCTAACACAGCATAATGACTCTTTTAAAGAGAGAGGCATGGAGGCTTTCTATAGCACTCTCATGCAGACACATATAGCTACTGCAGACACAGAACCCCATCCTGACAGTGGGCATCAGGCAGCCCAGGAAGACATTTTAGTAAACCCCAATTTGTAGGGGGGTTACAAGAGAATAACAAAGCAACATGGAGTCATTGAATAATGCAGCACACTAGATACATAATATACACGATATATATACAATATATGCAACAGGACCCATGGAAAGTGAGAGGTTAGAGTTAAATGAGACAAGGTATGTGGTAGGGTTGGTGGCAGGGAGCAGGGAGAGAAAGAGGTGAGGCAGTAAAGGGAGTGACATGGCTGGGAGATAGTGGAACAGAATATAACGAAGTTGCTGCAACTCATCCATCGTTTTCATGTACTGTAAGCCTTGGTTTGTTCACCAAAGAGGGATGTGGGCTCGCAAGGAAAATACCAGTGCCTTTACCTGGGTGTCCTGGGACAGATTAGTGACCCCAAGCCAAATAAGTCTATGCAGAGACACTGAAGTTGCCATCAGTCTGGCTGCAATGTCACTGGCATCCACTGCAATCCGAAACTGGTACTTGGAAGCTTCTATGCCCTTTTAGGAGCCTCAGCTAGGTCAGATGCCATGGTGGCAGGGCAGGCCTTAGCAATCTCCATGACAGTATTCCAGAGACTTTTTTGGTACCTGGAAACATAAGCCATGTAAGTGGCCTGCCTAATGGCCAAGGAAGAACCCAAATAAGACTTCTTAGCCATAGAAACCATTTTCCTTTATCCATTTTCCTTTTTTCCACCTTTATCAGGTGGAAGTGATGCCAGGAGGATGCCTGCCTTATCACATGCAGCAGCCTGCACCACCCTTTCATGGCTGGGATGTCCCAAAAGGAACTCAGCCCTGGCTTTGGCAACCCAGTATTTTCTATCCATCTTCTTGTCCACTGGAGGGATGAACGTGGGGGTTTGCAAAATTCTAGTGGCCTGTCTTTTTAGGGACGTATGGATGGGTAGATGCAATCTTTTAGTTGCTGGCACATCCATCAGTTCCATGTAATCTGGTTCCTCTTCCTCCTTTGTAGATTCCTGAGTGGAGAGGTCCAAAGACTGAGCCTCTTGCTTCATAAAAGCAAAATTTGAAGTCCTGAAGTCCCTTATCAGGGGAGTCAGGGTGTTGAGGATCAGGGGGGAAACATCCTGTTCAAGGGGCTCCACAAAATCCTCATTATCATCCCCACTTTCACCATATATGTCAGGATAATGTTCATAGGAACCGGGAACTGAGGAGGAAACCAAAGTTTGAACTGATGGATGTTACAGTATGAACCAGATCCTGAAACCAGAACTGAAGCACCAGTTTGTAGCAATTGAATAATCCTGATTGCGTTAGCAATCTCTTCAGCAGTAGGAACCGGCAGACTTGTCAGTTGCAATTCCAATCTTCTCAGCGGTAGAAACCGTCAGATCTGTTGGTTGCAGTTCCTTCCCTGAGTGTTTCTTCTCCTTTTTCTTTTTAGCAGAAGTTACAGGTTCAAAGACCGGTTCTGTGGTTCATTTTCTACCCAGGGAACCTTCGCCCTTGTCAGAGGGCTGTTTGTCCAGTTCCTTGGGTTTCTCATTGAGTGAGAAGGAGTCGGTTTATCCGAGGCCTGTTCAGCAGCCTTATTGGACATCTTTTCCTTCAAACAGTTCATGAATCACTTATCAAGCGTCGCCTGGGGAAAGTTTTACAAATGTCACAATCTGCGTTCAGGTGATCAAACCCTAAGCAGAAAACATAAAGTAAATGTGGGTCAACTTTAGCAAATGGTTCACCACACTCTCTACATTGCTGAAAACCCATAGGGCTAGTTATTTTCTTGGGTAGTGTAATAACATAAGAAAACCCCTTGTGGCTGGCCTGGTGGCACTGAGGGTTGAGCCGCTGGACGTCTTACCTCTCACTATGCCGGTGACCCAGGTTCAGGAATGACCTTGGGCCATCGAGGTGCCAGCACAAGGGGGGAGCAGGACTAAGCAAGCCGGCAGGCAGTTCTCCTCCCCCGGGGGCAATGAGGGTGGGTTGTTGCCCCAACCCCATATTTCCACTACCACCGAGTGGAGGTCTGGTGGGTAGTGTAGGCCAGAGGGGCGGCATCATTATGGGTGGATGGAAGGGGCTGAGCTGGCACCATGGTGTGTGTGCATGTCTCCACATGCATGCACGGCCATGTCCTGGGGCCACTGGCTGGGAAACAGGAGAAAACCTACAAAATACTACAAAAAATCTATATTAAAAAAAAGGAAAATGCCCTTGAACTGGGCTTCTCTGAGTCAGATACCCAAGCAAGTAAACAAAGTTTTTTTTCCTCAGTCGGTTCAGTGACCGATGCGAGAACTGACAGTTAACCCGGTTCTCTGCACAATTTCAATAAAAATAAGAAACCAGCCCAGTGAAGTAGATTTTTTAAGAAATTTACCGTAAACATATAAACAAAAGTTTGGTTTCTTCCCAGTTGCGATGAACAGACAAGGAACCGAAAAACTTACTGGAATAACACTAAATCTAGACTGACCTACCTGTAAAACCAAGGACAGTGACCATAGGCAGCGGGAGCTACTCTTTAAGAAAATACTCCATCTCGTTAGAAACTTCTAGAATCAGAATTCGTCATGGCTCTCACTTGATTAGCCATGCTCTTCCTACTTTATGAAACAATTTAAAAAAATATCCCTTAACAGGGACAGGAACTGATTACTTATGTACAGCTGTTTAAAATGTCTCTATTTTCATAAATAATATTCACACCTCTAAGGATCCCTATTTAACTGTGCCTGAATAAAAGCTGAAGCTGTCAGTTGTGTTTTGTTTTGTTTTCTTTGCATGGACAACATTCTGTGCAGTTCCTTTCATGGAACCCAAGAATTTTGAGTTTTGACTACGTCACTCATGGTTTCAGAAATGTGAGCATGAACTTATTAGTACAGTGCCCAAGGTCCTGAAACCATGATGTGACATAGCTAGAACTCCAAATTCTTGGTTCTATCAAAGGAACTGCACAGAATGTTGTCCATACAAAGAAAACATAGAAACACAGAATTTGATGGCAGATAAGGACAGCTTGGCCCACCCAGTCTGCCCATTTCCCTACCTATTGGATAAACTGCAGAGCCTAGTTAACCTACTTCCTCCTACCCCCATCCCCTAAAATTGCCTTATGTCTGTCCCATGCACTCTTGAATTCCTCCACTGTTTTTGACTCCGCAACCTCCTCAGGAAGGCCAATCCATGCATCCACAACCATCTCTGTGAAAAAAATACTTCCTCACATTACCTCTGAGCCATTCCCCCTTTATCTTCAAATTGTGTCCCCTTGTTCTTGCACACCTCTTTTTCTGAAAGATGCTACCTTCTTGAACTTTGTTGATTCCCTTGAGGTTTCCATCATGTCCCCCATCCCTCCTTTCCTCGAGGGTATACATATTAAGCTCCTTCAGTCTCTCTTCATATGGCTTCTGGTGCAGACTCTGAACCATTTTAATTGCTCTCCACCGGACAGCCTCCATCCTGCCTATGTCCTTGTGGAGATGTACGCAGTACTCCAGATGGGGTCTGACCAGCTGTCTGTACAGAGGGATAACAACTTCCTGTTCTCTACTGGTGATACCTATCCCTATGCATCCCAGGATTCCCCAGCCCTCATTACTGTCTTCTCACATTGCTTGCCCACCTTTAGGTCACCTGATATGACTACCCCAGGTCCCTTTCTATTTTTGTTGTTGTTAGTATCTCACCCCCCATTGTGTACTCTTTCCCTGGGTTTTTGTTTCCCAGGTGATTTACTTTGCACTTCTTTGTGTTGAATCTAAGCTGCCATACATTTGACCATTTCTCATCCCTTCCACCCCACCTTGTGTATCAGCCCTGTTGCAGATCTTTGTGTCATCTGCAAAGAGACATACTTTTCCTTCCAGTCCCTCTGTAATGTCACTTATAAAGACATTGAAGAGGCCCGGTCCCAGTATTGAACCCTGCGGTATCCCGCTAGTAACCACCCCTTTCTTGTTTACTCCAACAATAAAAACAACAATTTAAAGCAATATAAAACACAACAGAGAGCTTCAGCTTTTACTCATGTAATCCCTAGGTGGTGCTATCCCTAGAGTTACACCCCTGCCTACTACCCTGAACAATAGGCTAAGGGGTCCGGGTTCATTAACTGATAATTCTAAAACAATGTGCAGTGCCTCCACTCAGAGTGTTCTTTATGTGGGCTAACTGTTACAAGGTATAATCCCCTGAGATGTTATATTACCCATAATTGCCAGTTACCACCCCCAAGACATGGCCCAATAGATATTTTCCCACATTTCAACATTTGACATTTAATGACTCTCTCTAATAATATGCTCACATACAGGATGATAATTTTTCAGAACAGTAACAACAGATTTATTTTTGGGGGACAAGGAGTTAGGAATGGGGAAATGGGATAGAGGTTGTGCTAATGGGCTACTGACATCTATACAAGGTTTGATTAACTTTTTCTGGTGAACCCTCCAGCTGGGTGGCTACATTACTAATAGAAAAGGCAATCGCATACTCCAACTGATATTGATTCCCAGAGCCCTGATTATCTAACAGCTGACTAAAATCAGGTGTTGTATATCAATCATTTTTTACCCACACTGTACCAGTCCCAGACACAGCTGAAAACCCGCAATCTCATACTACACACTGGATACCCAGATACCAAAGTCCTGGATGTTGCAGGCCTGGTGGAAATTGCAGCTGGTCGAGTTGGCCTGCTTTTGATTAGAAAGGAGGGGGCAAACTTGGAAAACTATACTCCTACAATGGCTGTAGATCCTAAAAAAGAAGTACTGTATATACTCGCGTATAAGTCGGTTTTTGGGGAATAAAAATAGCCTCATAATTCGACCTACCGACTTATACGCGAGATATAGTACAGACAGCTCTGAGCAAAAATGTGAACTTTGCCGCCTACGATAATTAGTTGCAAAGTTGTTCAATTGCGGATGCTTTGACGTGATTACTGAAAGATTAACACCACGTCTCAGCTCACAATTGCGGCACCATTCAGTCACATTTAATTGTTTAATCATCAGTTACCTGTCGGTACTTGTAGGTTGTTAAACGATTCCCTGTTTCAATAAATGATCAACACGGCTCCTTAGTTAGCTATTACCACCTGGGTGTAAGATGCAGGGTCAAAATCCAAAACGCAGTGCATATGATACCGATTTTAAATTAAAAGTGGTTCGCTATGCTGAGATGCACACAAATGCTGCTGCAGAGCGAGAATTCAGCATAGATGAGAAATTAATCCATGACTGGAAACAAAAAAAACGTTCATTGTTATGTGCTGATAGAAATGTCAAACGAATTCGCACAAACCAGTCTCCGTATCATTAATTGAAGAAGAGCTCAGTTCATGGGTCAGTGATCTAAGGCAAAGGTTACATTGTAACCAGAATGGCTATTCGGCTTCAGCTTTTCGCTTCCATCGGGAAAGAAGCAAGGGATTGCTAGCAACTTCAGAGCATCTGCAGGCTGGTGTACAAGGTTTATGAAGAGACACGGTCTCACACTGCGGCAGAGGACTCATATAGCGCAGAAACTACCAGCAGACGTGCAGCTAAAAGTTGACAACTTTCATGAGTTTATAATAAGAGAGAGAAAGCTGTTTGATTACCCCTTAGTATCGATAGGCAACATGGATGAAACACCTGTCAGTTTCGATCTACCTTCAAACTGTACAGTGCACTTTAAGGGTGAAAAGACAATCACTGTTAGAACATGTGGTGGAGAAAAATCCAATTTCACTGTCGTGCTTGCCTGTCTAGCTGATGGCACCAAATTAAAACCAATGGTAATATTTAAAAGAAAAACCCTACCTAAAGAAAAGATGCCTCCTAACGTCCTTGTAGAAGCACATCCTAAAGGCTGGATGGATGAAGTACTTGTGAATAAATGGATAACAGACATTTGGGCAAAACGACCAGGGGCACTATTGCACAAAAAAAGCTTTCTTGTATGGGATATGTTCCGCGCTCATTTAGTGGACTCTGTAAAAAAAAATCTACGCCTTCACTGCACCCGGCAAGCTGTGATACCAGGAGGCTGATATACGATGATATGCCACTGTCAGAGCTACAGCTCCACCTGATGTTCCAATCCGATGACGAGGAGGATGAGGAAGAGGAGTTTTTGGGATTCTGATCCAACCTTGAATGCACAGTACTGCATGAACTGATCCCCCCCCCGATGACTGTGCGATGATTGCGAGCACACTATCTATTGTTCTTAACTGAGCTCGTTTGAATAAAAATAAAATTGATTTTAATCCAGTTCTGGCATGAAAACTCACTTCTTGTGTGGGCACGAAACTCAGTTCTTGTGAGTTTTTTTATTTTATTTTTTTATTTTTCATGCTCGTAAATTAATGTTCTTGTGAGGGTTTTTTTTTCTCATGCTACTAAGTAAATCGGGACCCAACTTATACCCGGGTCAATTAAAAAGTTGAAATACACAGGTCTCAAGTCGGGACCCCTGACTTATACGCAAACCGACTTATACGCGAGTTTTTTACGGTAGCCAGAGATTGCCCTGAATTTGGCAGAAACAGAAGGGTTGGCCCTGCTGATCAGACAGGCAGGAACTGCCCTGAATTTGGCAGAATCCGAATATTCCAGGACAAGCAGCTTGGCTAGATCTTGGAATTCACATCCTGAACATTCAGTACAATACAAATTGAAGTCACATCTGGTACAGTTAGAGACCAATACTTTCTTTAAGCATTCTTACTTATCAGAATGAAGTCATATCCAGTACATTTAAATACCAAAAAGGCATCTTTACTATAAGCGAAGTCTCATCCAGTACATTCAGATATTAAACACTTTTATCAAGCATTTATTCTCAGACAAAATCCAGCAAAGACAGAAATCGGTTATTTCCAGCATAAATCATACACAATAAGCTCTTGGGCCTCCTGTCCCATGATGCAACTATGTAACTTTGGCTGGAAACTTCACGAGGGCAGAACTAACCCATAGGGCACAGACAAATATCAGCAGATTTATATGATTCACTACACAACATCGAAATGCACCTTCAATGTGCCATTTTGGCAGCAGGCAACATGCATCCAAACAATCTCCAAACAACAAAGTCTTTTTGGGGCTTGGCAGCCCAGACTGATAGCTCTTAAGGTCACTTCATAATTCAGCAGATAAATATCTAGAAAGATGGGCTTGAGGCCCCAAGATTACTCATAGAACATCTGCCTTGCACCAGGTGGTACAAAGATACTCAGTAGGGAGGGGCAGACCGACCTGTCTAAAATCAGAACCTCCGGATCAAAAGCGGCCTGGTGGACCTGGATAAATAAGAACCCATTGCATAAGTGTACAGAGTCCAGATCCACCGGCCGTGTATAGCTAGATGATTAAAACATGTCCTGCCCGTGGCTGGAGCTGGCATTTTTTTGTTTCCCCTTTTCCTGGCTTTTTTTCCTCAGACACCACACTTTGGGGCCCCAGCCCAAAAGCTCAAGGAATTCCTCTCCTGGTAAAGTATCCATGGACTGGACCACTGACAGCCAGGCAGTCACTGACTCAGTGTGACTGTATTATTGTTACTAGGCAATGGAGGGGGGCGGTTGATCTTGGAGGGCGGAGCTGGGCGGGCTCCTGCCTGTGTGTCTGTTTGCATCTCACTGCACTACTAAGCTCACTCTCCTCCTCAGTCCAGACTCGAGACTCCTCCTCCTGTGCTGACTGATCTGTCTCTCAGTGTGTGCGGGTGGACAGCGCATGTGACAATTTCTGTGGCATCCCGCTCTACTTTATCGGAGATGACCCCAGAAGAGACAGTAGTCAGACAGTCAGTCAGATGGAATTTGGAGTAGACCATTGGCCCCTTAGAACAACTTGAGAATCTACAGGATATAAAGTGAATCAGGTAGGGAACAGAGGATGATATAGTCTGTAAAATAATTAACTAATGCTATATGTAAGGTGGCGAGAACTCGATGGGCAGCAGTTCTTTTGTCTTAAGTGCTAAAGAGTGTAGTCATAAAGGAGGGCTCAACTCACTGTGGGGGGGAGTGCTGAGATGGGGACCTGGAGCCTACTAGGGGAGTGTTAGTTAGCAAGAAGAGAGGAGAGGCAAGGGTGCAGGTTAGAATAAGGGTAGCAGGAAAGAGGAGAGAAGTGTGTGGGGGAGTTCAGGTCTCACAGTCACAGTTCCTGTTTATGACGAGGGCCATTCGGAGTTTATCTTTAAAGGGGCCTATTTTGTCCTCTTTTGTGATGCCTAGGTCAAGTGCATTAAGCCAAAGTGGTGCTCAGTATTTGTAGGACCGTTGGCCTTGTGTGGTTCTATGGAAAGGGATGCAGTGCACTGAGTTGTTTGTACCCCTAGTGCATCTGATGGAATTAGATAATCTAAGGAGGCTTTGCAGGCCTGGGGTGGTAAGTCCTAGCAAAGACTTCTTGGCGAGCATGCATAGTTGATACTGGAGACGACTGTCAAGGTTGAGCCATTTTGTTTGAATGTACAGCTCACAGGTGTGAGTGAGATGGGGTACACCTAGGACTAAACGACACACTTTGTTTAGTGTTGTTTTGATATGTTTCAAAGCAGTTTGGAAGGCAACCCCCTTATACTGCTAGACCATAGTCTATCACTGAGAGGACTGAGCTATTTACAGCAGTTTTGAGTGCCTCAGAAGTCAGGCCTTTTCGGTGTCTGTACAGTAATCCTAGTTTTGCATTTGACGACTTTGTGACTGCGTCTATGTATTGATTAAATGAGAGAGTGCAGTCCAGTGTCAATCCTAGGTATTTAAATGTTTGAACCATCTCCAGGGAAGTATTCTGATTGTTATGAATGCAAAGTTGGTGAGTGTGGTGTTTGTTATGTGATGATGCGAACAACATAGTCTTAGTTTTTTTTATAATTGAGGAGCAGTTTTGATTGAAGAAACCAGTGCTCAGCAGTGGTGAAATTAGCCTACATTTGCTTTTCCAGTATGTAGGGGTCAGAATTACATGAATATAGGACTGCATCATCTGCATACAGTAGTAGCTGGTCGTTTACCGACTGAGGGAGACTGTTTGAGAAATGAAAATTATGTACCTACCATAATTCTTGATCTTCTTGGATGAAGTCTTCACCACTCATTCATACTGATGGGACTACGCCGGAGGTGGTAGGACCCAGCAGGAGCAAACGTTTTGCAGTAGGGCTGGAGATGGAGCCACGAAGAGCGGCGCCGCAAGCTTCAGCTAATGCGACAATGACTATCTCGGCATCGACACTCCAACCGCCGCAGTACCTTTTTTTCCAAGGAGGTGCAACCTAACTAACCTAGAAGGATAGCCTAACAAAAAACAGACATAAGACAGTCCGGGTGACCCGTATAAGAAGGGTCAAGAAAGAAGACTTCACAGCCTAAAGATTGAGGGAGTGAAGACCAACAACAGAGGTGAGCTCGGGGGATGGTGGGTGGGCATGTGAATGAGTGGTAGAGACTTCGTCCAAGAAGATCAAGAATTATGGTAGGTATGTAATTTTCATATCTTCCTGGACATAAAGTCTCCACCACTCATTCACACTGATGGGAGAGTACCAAGCTAATAATCCCCCAGAGGGCAGAAGGAGAGACCAATAGCTCACAATCTTAGGACAGAAGTCCACCCAGGATGGTTCTGCCAAATGAGAGATGCCGCCTGGCATGGACATCCAGGGCATAGTGCTTGACAAAAGTATGCACTGAGCTCCAGGTAGCCGCATTGCAAATATCTGCAATGGGCACATTGTGGATTTCCGTTAGGGATGCCACGACTGGTCTAGTAGAGTGAGCATACACTCTGCCCTCCAGCTTAACCTGCGCCATGGAATAACAGTGGTGAAGGCATGCCACCAGCCATGCAGAAATGCATCTGATAGCGACAGACTGACCCAGCCGGGTCTTGCTGAAGGAAACAAACAGTTGTTGAGTTTTGTGAATTTCTTTTGCTCTCTCTAAATAGAAGCGCAGAGCTCTTTTGACATCCAAAGAATGAAGGGTACGCTCTCCCTCATTCTGGAAGTTTGCAAAGTTAGTAGGTAGGACTAAAGGTTGCTTTAGAAGGAATTATGAAACAACCTCAGGGAGAAACTTAGGATGGGTCCTAAGAACTACTTTGTCCTTATGAAACACAGTATACACAGGGACTGTGACCAATGCATGTATTTCAGAGACCCTTGAGACGAGGTAATGGCCACCAGGAAGACCGTTTTCCAAGTGAGAAATTTTAGCTCATAGGTTGCTAGAGGTTCGAAAGGCCTTTGAGTGAGCATGTCTAGCACAAGGTTAATGTCCCAGGCTGTGACTGGATGTCTGATAGGGGGTCTGGTATGCAGAGTACCCTTGAGAACCCTTTTAACTACTGGTAACTGAGCCAGCGATAAGGAGAGTACTAGCTCATGGTACGCTGAAATGGTGCAACAGTGAACTTTGACTGTAGAGTATTGCAGTCCTGAATTTGAGAGGTCTAAAATGTACTCTAGAACCTTATTTGGTGGGCAGGAAAAAGGATTCAAAGAGGATCTTGCACACCAGAGAGAAAGACCTTTCCATTTGGCTGTGTAAGTTTTTCTAGTGGCCGGCTTATGCGCAGCCAAGAGAATATCTGAAACTCCCTGAAAGGCATTGAACCTGTTCACTTCTATCTCTTCAGGAGCCAGGCATGAAGGTGAAGCAACATCAGATTGGGATGGACCACTGGCCCTTGGGTCAGAAGATTCGTCTGCAGGGGAAGCACTTTCAGAGAGGTCACCAACATACTGTTGAGTAATGGAAACCATATCTGTCGAGGCCAGAAAAGTGTAATGAGGATCATTTTGTGCCCCTGGGACTCGAATCTGAGAAGTACCCTCTGAATTAGTGGCAGAGGAGGAAAGGCGTATAGAAAGTGTCTTGTCCAATGCAGCCTGAGCGCATCCTGACAAAAAATGCCAGGCCCTGGATTTCTGGAGCAGAAGAGAGGCAGTTTTGTGTTGAGTGGGGATGCAAAAAGGTCCAGGTCTGGAGTTCCCCACTCTGCGAATAGAGACTGAACTATAGTTGAGTCTAAAGACCACTCGTGAGGATCTGCCTCTGTTCTGCTGAGATGGTCTGCCAGTCCATTCTGCACTCGAGGCACGTAGACCACCTGAATTAGAGCTTTGTGCTCCAAGCACCATTCCCACATTCTCATTGCTTCCCTGCATAATGGGTAAGAGTGTGCACCGCCCTGCTTATTGATATAATACATCATCGCTTTGTTGTCCGTTTGAAGGAGAATGTTCTTGTGACAGAGAATGTTCTTCAAAGCTCAGACTGCATAAAGGATGGCTCTCATTTCTAGAACATTTATGTGAAGTTGGGACTCATCCTGAGTCCACGTACCTTGGGTGTCGAGATTCTGACAGTGAGCTCCCCACCCTGTTACAGACGCGTCCGTGGTAATAGAAATCTGATGATCTAGGGGAACAAAGGGATATCCCTGTAGAAAACTGTCCTCTTGCATCCACCAGGTGAAAGACCTCTTCAGATGTTCTGTCACCTTGATGAGAAAGGACTGAGGGTGAGTGGTTGAGGACCACTGAGTACTGAGCATCCATTGAGAGGTTGTCATGTGGAGGCGAGCTAGGTGTACAGTGAACACCGAGGATGCCATGAGACTGAGCATCAGTTGCATCGAGATAGCTCGAACTGAGCTGTTCTCTCTGATGTATCGGGCCATCTGTAGGATATCACTCCTTCTGTCCTCTGGTAGAAAAGCTTTCGCACAGGAGGTGTCCAGAAGAGCTACTATGAAAAGGAGCTTCTGGGAGGGCTTCAACTGTGATTTCTTGAGATTTAGCAGGACTTCCATGGACGTGAGAAAGTCTGAGACCATGGCTACAGCATTGATAGTGCTTTGCCTGGAAGGGCTTGCCAGAAGCCAGTCATCCAGATATGGGAACACTTGAATCCCGATTTTTCTGAGATGCAATGTGAGAACTGCACAACACTTTGTAAAAACTCGCGGCGTTGAGGACAGCCCAAAGGGCAGGACTCTGAACTGATAATGCTGGGCCAAAGCCACAAACCTGAGGTATTTGTAATGCTTTGGGTGAATAGGAATATGTTGGTAAATGTGCTGCATGTCCAGGGGGGCTAACCAGTTGCATTGATGAAGCAAAGGGATCAGAGTTCCTAGCAAAATCATTTTGAACTTTTCCTTGGGAAGAAATTTGTTCAACTGTCTGAGGTCCAAGATGGGACGCATGCCTCCAGTCTTCTTTGGGACCAGAAAGTAATGGGAGTAGAACCCTGTGTTCTGCTGATCCAGCTGAACTATTTCTACTGCCCTGTTGTTCAGAAGGCCTTGTATCTCGGAAGCGAGAAGCTCTGACTGAAGTACTGACAGCCTGGGCTGATGTTTGGGGGGATGATCCAGAGGGGTCTCTGAAACATTGAGTGAATACCCCTCGCGGATTATCCGCAGTACCCGTTTGTCCAAAGTTATGGACTTCCACTGTCGTAGTACTGAATCAGACGACCTCCTACCGCTGAGAAAGAGTCCCCCTCGGGCAGCTGAGGAGGGACTTGGGCCAGAAACCCAGAAGGCGGCACTGGACACTTTGGGCCCTTATGCTTTCTGATGCATTTTCTTTTGAGGTTGGGGGTTTGATTTTCATTAAAACCTCCCCTGCCCTTGCCTCGAAAGGACTGACGGTTGTGAAACTGGTGCTTATTAATGTCCCCCCAGAAGGGGAGGGAGGAGGCAGAGCCAATTTAATAGCAAACCTAGTCTTTTGAGTGGCCTCTAGAGCTTGCTCCACTTGAGGGCAAAAGAGATACACACCGTCAAAGGGTAATGCCATGACCGGTTGCTGGGTATCATTAGTGAAGCCTGAAGTGCGTAGCCAGGAGTGACGGCGGGTACAAATACCTGCCACCACTCAGGAGGCAGTATCGAAAGCATCCATAGCTGCTTTAACCTGCTGGTTGTTGGACTCGATACCCCTGGTTATGATCTGAAGTAGAATCCAACTCTGGTATAGCTTCTACCAATTGTTTGAGTGAATGCCAAAGAACATACTCACATTGAGAGAACTAACCCTGGTAGCTGGCAATACGCATACCCAGGGTGGATGCAGCAAAGACTCTCTTACTTAACGTATCTATCTTATGAAATTCTTTGTTTATAGGTCGGGCTGTAGTAGCCTGAGGAAGGACGACCTTATCATTCTCTGCCAGGACTACAATAGGGTCCGCAAAGGCTTGGGAGGCCAAAATGGGTCAATCCTTGGGAGCAGTGTACTTTCTATCTATGGACTTAGCCACAGAAGGAATGAAAGCGGGATTATTCCATAGCATCTGAGAAAGCGTCTCAAAGGAGGGTTGTACTGGTGGAGTTAAATCCATAGGGATTTCCGGGACATGAAGGTATTGGAGCTGTAAAAGCTTCCCAGGATTGATATCAGTAGTCTGGAAAGAAAGACTGGAATTCAAATTTTTCAGCAGAAACTTAAATGACAGGTCCTTGACCACAGGCTGTGCAACAGGATTAGGTCCAGGTCCTTCCACATCGTCACCCAGTCGAAGGTCTGGATCAGGCTCAATATCATCTTCTGACAGCCCAGGTGGGACTGTATGGACAGGAAGAAAAAATTACTCACCATAGTAATGTTGTTTCTTCTAATGGAGTTTGCTGTATTCAGACATAATGCAGTTAGCCCCAGCACTTGAACTGCCCCGGAGAGGAAAGAGTTAACTCTGTGCAGAAGCATAGAACATTGAGCTCAAGCTCGGTTTTCAAAATTCTGTCTGTGGTACTTCCTAGTGTAACCTTCAGATTCTTATGAGCTAACTAACTAGTAACTAAAGTATGGAAATTGTTCAAAATATAGCCAAAGGGTAAAATATATCTTCTTGGGCCCCAAAAGACTCAAGTCGAGAGCCCAAGAAGGAAAGATAATGACAATATTTAGTAAAACACCAACAAAAATAATAATAACAACATCTTCCCCAACCAAGAGGGAGGGTACAAGGTACACCCCTGAGGTGCAACACTGTACCTGCCAGCCCACTTTCCAAAACCAGGTTCTGAGAGGGGAGGCAAGAGGGAGGTCTGAATACAGCAAGAATCCATTAGAAGAAACAACATTACTATGATGAGTAATTTTTTCTTCAAACAACATGAAGTCTTGCTGTATTCAGACATAATGCAGACTACCAAGCAGTTCCCTAAAGGAGGAGGAAATGCAGAACCTACTTTGGGAAGACGCTCTGCAGTACTGCTGTACCAAACCTAGCATCACTTCTAGCCTGGATGTCCAGGGAGTGATGCTTGGTGAAAGTATGTACTGTTTTCTAGGTGGCTGCTTTACAGATTTCTAACAAAGGTGTATCTCTGGCTGCAGCTAGAGAAGCAGCTGTACCCCTGGTGGAGTGAGCCCTCAGGCCTGAAGGGGGCATCCTACCCAACTTGTCTTAACAAAATTTTATACAAGAAACAATTCACTTGGCAATAGTTCTCTTAGTTGCAGGCTTACCCTTTCCCACTTCACCACAAGTGAGAAACAATTGAAGACAGTCATTTCTATGTGCCTTAGTATGCTCAATGAAGTAGCCAAGGGCCCTCTTAATGTCCAGACTGTGTAACCTTCTTTCACCTGAAGAAGAATGGTCAGTGAAAAACACAGAGAGAGATATAGACTGGTTCAGAAGAAAATCTGAAACCACTATGGGCAAGAACCTCCTATTGGTTCTGAGGACTACTTTGTCCCTATGGAAGGAGATGAAGTCAGGTTCCACTGACAGAGCCTGTAACTCACTAATCCACCTGGCAGAAGTAATAGCTACCAGGGACACAGTTTTCCAGGTTAAGTACTTCAATTCGGCTGAAGCCAGAGGTTCAAAGGGTGGCTGCATTAGCTGAGCTATGCAGACATTAAGATCCCAAGGCAGAGTGGGCTCCCTAAAGGGAGGGTTAATGTGAACCAGACCTTTGAAAAACTTTCTGAAAACAGGATGAGATGCCAGGGAAGATCCCTTCTCTGCTGAGAGGAATGCAGAGACAGCTGCTAGGTGAACCTTCAGAGTGGCAGGCCTAAGGCATAAACCATTGAGATGAACTAGATAGCTTAAGGTTGTGGAAATGTCAGCAGAATCGGGCAGGATGCCTTACTGAGAGCACCAAATACTGAACCTTTTCCATTTGGAGCTGTAAGTTTTTCTAGTGGAAGGCTTCCTAGAGACCTTCAGAATATCCAGAACTGCCTGAGAAAGATGTAGAGCTGCATATTCTAACTCTTTAAGAGCCAGGCCTTGAGATGGAGAGACTGGAGATCGGGGTACCAGATCCGCCCCGGGAGGAGGACAGGAGATTGTATGTCCTGGGCAGAGACAGGGGATGTGACACTGACAAGGACAGCAGTAGAGGATACCAAGGTTGTCTGGTCCAATCTGGAGCCACCAGTATCACTGTGCAGGGCTGAGTCCTGATCTTGATCAGAACTCTGAACAGCAGAGGGAAGGGAGGGAAGGCATAGAGAAACCTGCCCTTCCAGTCCAAAAAGAGAGCATCCTGGAGAACCGTCCCCAGGGCTGGAGGTCTGCAACAAAACAGAGGAAGTTGATAATTGTCCGGTGCTGCAAAGAGGTCTATCTCTGAAGTGCCCCAGCTGGAGAAGATGACCTTCAGTATGTGAGGATCCAGGGGCCATTCGTGGTGTCCCTGTGAAATTCTGCTCAGAGCATCTGCTAGTACATTGTCCTTCCCTGGAAGGTGAACTGCTACCAGAGAAGTCTGAAGAGAATAAGCCAGAGACCACAGCTTCATGGCTTCTGTGCACAAGGCCAAGGACTGAGTGCCTCCCTGCTTGTTGATGTACCACATCGTGGTGTTGGTGTCTGTTCTGATTTGGACTACCTTGCCCTTGACTGAATCTGAGAAGCTCTGCAGAGCTAGGAGAACTTCCCTGAGCACCAGGAGATTGATACGATGGAGAGACTCCTGTGGAGACCAGAGCCCTTGAGCTGTCAGGGCTCCCAGGTGGGATCCCCACCCTAGGAGAGAAGTATCCACAGTTAAAACTACTGATGGGGCTTGAGGGAGTAATGGAACCCCTTGTCTGAGGTTGTCCTGGTCCAGCCACCACTGGAGAGCTTGGACCAGAGTCTGAGTCACTGGAATCAGTTTGGTAAGTGAATCCTTCTTTTGAGACCTCAGATGAAACTGAATGTCCCTCATCTGGAACTTTGCTCCCTGTACCACTGCCATGGAAGCTGCCATGTGGCCCAGGAGCTGGAGGAACTGTCTTGGCTGAGGGAGACCTGAGGTCGAAAGGGAGGAAGTGAGATTCAATAGGGCCTTTACCCTTGCCAGGGGAAGGAAGGCTTTTGCTTGTACAGTGTCCAACTCTATGCCTATAAAGGTGAGAAGTTGAACTGGTTTGAGTACAGACTTTGGAAGATTGAGAAGAAAACCCAAGGAGCTGAGTAGGTCCTGGGTAGTGTGAAGAGCTGACTTGACCTGTAAAGGAGACAGACCCACTAACAGCCAGTCGTCCAGATACAGAAAGAAACTTTCTGTGACTGGAACCAGTTTGGACATAGGATCCATCCTTTGAGACCAATACTGTCTGAGATGGAACTGAATCTCTCTCATTTGAAACCTGGAGCCCATTACCACTGCTGTGGCAGATATCATGTGGCCTACTAGCCTGAGATATTCTCTGGCTGTTCTGGGTCTCCCAGACACAAAGGATTTTACAATCTGTAGAATGTCTGTCACCTTGTCCTGTGGCAGGAGGGTTCTGCCCTGTCTGGTGTTTAGTTCTGCTCCAATAAACTCCAGCACCTGAAGTGGTACCTGTTGAGATTTTTCTTCGTTTATCAGAAATCCCAGGGACTCTAGTGTAGATTTTGTTAGTGCCAGCGACTGCACTGCATGCTGCAGAGACTGTCTTACTACTAACCAGTCATCCAGGTAGGGGAAGACTGTTATACCTTGTTTTCTCAAAAACTCTACCACCACTGATAGGCACTTTGTAAAAAACCCTTGGTGCCGAAGTTAGCCCAAAAGGGAGATCTGCAAACTGATAATGGCCTGAAGCCAGCCTGAATCTCAAGAATTTTTTGTGAGAAGGTCTGATGGGAATATGGAAATAAGCATCCCTTAGATCTAGGGAGGCTAGCCAGTCTCCTTTTTGCAATGAAGGAATGATTATGGCAAGAGTGACCATTTTGAATCTTGGTTTCAAAATGTGCTTGTTCAGAAGTCTTAGATCCAAAATAGGCTGCCAATCCCTATTTTTCTTCCTTATGAGGAAGTACCTAGAAGAAAAACCTTTTCCCCTGCTTATTAGAGACACTACCTCTACTGCTTTGATTGCTAGCAGATGTTTTACTTCTGCTGTCAACAGAATCCTGTGTGCAGCTGTTACCAGAGCAAAGGTTCTTGCTCTCAGCTTTGGGAATGATTTGAAACTGAGTGCCAGGTCCTGGCTCACTACCTCCAACACCCACTTGTCTGTGGTGATGGAATGCCAAGCGTGAAGGTAATGAGCCAGTCTGCCACCTACTAGCGGACCTGTAATAGGGGATGTGACATGCACTAGCCCATCAGGGATTCTGTGGGGGCTGTGCCTGAACCTGAGGTGCAGGAGCTGCTCTTCTCGTGGCTCTCCTGCCCCTTCCTCTAAAATAACCTCTAGCTTGCTGCTGAGGCTGGGAGTCTTGCACCTGAAAGAAAGGTCTGGGGTAAAAACCCCTACCCCTATCTCCCCTACTCTGGGATCTATAAGAGGTGAAGGGCCTATCCTTGAAATTGCTTCTATAGGTGGATTTATATTCCTCCACCTTCTTCATGTATGCCTCAGTTTTATCCCCAAACAAGGAGTTGTTCTCCAGGGAGAAATCCATTGCTTTGGCCTGGGTGTCTAAAGTTAGGTTGGTGACTGTAAGCCATGCAAACCTCCTGAGTGAAACTGACAAAGCCTTTAACCTGGATGCAGTATCATTGTCATCCACTGCCATATGAAATTGGCACCTGGTGGCATCAAGTGCAGCCCTTGCTGTATCTTGCAGGTCTACAGCCACTTCATCTGGGACCCTATCAGCCAAAGCTAGAACAGTGTTCCATAGAGCTTTTTGGTACTGCACTGAATATGCCATGTAATTGGCCTACCCAACTAATAAAGAGGCAGCCATGTACCCTTTCTCTCCCATAGCATCCATTTTTCTTGAATCTTTGTCTGGTGGATGGGTAGCCAATGAGATCCTGGCCTTGTCACAGGCAGCAGCTTGGACTACTCCCTCAGGATCAGGATGCGTAAATCGAAAAACAGCTGTAGTTCTGTCCAGCTGGTATTTCTTGTCAGCTTTCTTATCCACACCAAGGATAGAGGTTGGAGTTTTAAAATCTGCACTGCAGCCTTCTTCAAAGATTTATGCATGGGCAGAAGTAGACGTTTTGTGGGGTTAACCCCATCATTTCTAGACAGTCTGCTTCCTCCATATCCTCCTCTGTTTCCTGAAGAGGAAGGTTCAGGGTTTCACCATGTTCTTAAAAAAGCATAGTGGAGGAGTATTCCTCAGACCCCTAGGAGGAGATCCAAACCTTGCTCAGGAGAGACCTCTGGATCATAGGTTCCTTCAAAGTCATCCTCCTCCTCCTCCTCACCAAAAACTTCCAGCACTTCTTGCCTTGCTGGGGTTGTAGGAGGAACCAGGGCAGTCGGTGTAGGAACTGGGATTGCACCCTGTAGGGCTTGTAACACTTGTAGTGCCTTAGCAATGTCCTCAGCTGAGGGCATAATATGCTTGTCTGTTGGGAGCTCCTTAGTCTTCTCGGCCAGAGGCGCAGCGACATGTTTTTCTTTGCACTTTTTTTTTAATGGAACAAGTTCAGTGCCTGTTTCCACAGCCCTTTTTGTTTTACCTTGTTTAGATTTATCTGAACTCCTGTCAGGATCCTTGGCTTTACCTCCATCCTTTTTGTGGGAGGAGGAAGAAGCAGAATTATCCCCAGAAGCAAAAATCATCTCTTCCAAAATTTTAGACCTTTCATTTAATGTTTTTGGGCAAAAGGTCTTACAAATATTACAACTGGCAAATATGTGACTTATACCCAAACAAGAAATACAGAGAGAATGTCTATCTGCTTTTGCTATCAGTTGCCCACAAGACTCACAACATTTAAAACCTGTGGGTCCTGTGCATTTTTTAGGTTTATCCAAATGGACCTCTGACATTTAAGCTAGGCAAAAAAGATTACTTCAATAAAACGTTATTTAAAGTAACTCGAACCGAGATTACTTTAAAATAACTACCGCTAGCAGTTCCTGAACTGAGGATATTATCCGGTTCCTGAAGAAAAGAACCTAGAAAATACTAAATTTAGATAAAACTAAAGCGGTTCATGGAACCAACCACTAAATATTTCTAAATAATAAATAAATTGAGAAAAAACCTTAAAATAGACGAGAACCCTGGTTCCAAGGAACCGTGAGGAACTGCAATATAAATAAAAAAACTACTAAAACACTAATTTACTATACTAAACAATGTTTCTAAGGCAGCAATTTAAAATTAAACTGAAAATGAGTACTTATCTACAGATAAACTTTAGTCAGATATAGTTCAAGGAGACCTCTCCTGGATGTCCTTACTAGGCAGGCAGAGTAAAGAATCTGAAGCACTCAGAGTGCAGCAGTTTGAAAGTGGCATTAGCCAACTGAGAGTTCCATAATTTGCACAAAATTCCATCTCTACGGGCAGTTCAACAAAGGAGGCTGACTACATTAAGTTTAATCATAATGAGTGATTCCTGTGGTTAGAAGTACCTGGAATACAGTCCTTTTCCCTTGTGCTGAGTATGAATTTTCTCTATAGCTCTGAGAGCTAGAAGAGAGGAAACCTCTGCCTCTAGGGCAAGGGTTTTTGAGACTAATGCAGGTGGAAAAGACTTGGCCCTTCTTTTTGGAAATTTTTTGAAGTTGAGGGCCAGTCCCTGGATTACTACTTCCAGGACCCACTTGTTTGAGGTCACAGACTTCCAGGCCTGGAAGTAGTAAGCCAGCCTGCCTCCTACTGGAAATGGGGAGTTGACCCGAGCTGACACATCAGGGTGTCTGCTTGGCAGGAGCCTTAGACTGAGAGGAAGAGGGAGCAGCCCTGCTCATCCACCTCCTAACCCTCCCTCTGAATAACTCCATCTGTGGGGAGGGAAAGAAGGCCTGGGCTTGGTAAAAAGGCCTTTGAAAGGGCCTGCCCCTAGACTGCTCCTTGTGTGGAGTGGCCTGCTTTTCCTTGGCCTGTGCACTCCTGTACGTGGTCCTATATTCATCCATTTTCTTCATGTAAGCCTCTGTCTGTTCCCCAAACAGAGAGTTACCTACTACAGGAAAATCCATGGCCTTAGTCTCAGTATCCTGTGAAAGGCTAGTACATCTGAGCCAAGCATGTCTTCTGAGAGACACAGATGTAGCCATGACTCTAGATGCCACATCACTGGAGTCCACAGCAGCATGAAATGAAAATTACGTACCTACCATAATTCTTGATCTTCTTGGACGAGTCTCCACCACTCATTCACACTATTAGGTAAGCACTGGAGGCACTAGGACCCATCGGGAGCAAACTTTTTGCTGGAGGGTTGGCGCCAGAGATGGTGCCACGAGGCACGGCGCCGCGAGCCCTAGCTCGCGTGGCAATGACTATCTTGGCGTTGACCCTCCAACCGCCTCAGTACCTTTTTTACCAAGGAGGTGCAGCGCAACTAAACTAAAGGGTAACCTAACCTTAGGCTCAGACATAAGATAGTCCGGGCGACCTGTGTAAGAAGGGTCAATAAAGAAGTCTTCATGGCCTAAAGATTTGAGGGAGTGAAGACCAACACAGCGGTGAGCTCGGGGGATGGCGGGTGGGCATGTGAATGAGTGGTGGAGACTCGTTCAAGAAGATCAAGAATTACGGTAGGTACATCATTTTCATATCTTCCTGGACATGTCTCCACCACTCATTCACACTATTGGGAGAGTACTGAGCTAATAATCCCCCGAGAGGGCGGCAGGATAGACCAAGAGCTCACGTTTCTAGGACAGGAGTCCATTAAGGATAGTTCTGCCAAAGGTGAATGTCGCCTGGAGCATGAACATCCAGTGCATAATGCTTATGGTGCAGTGCACTGGCTCCAGGTGGCTGCATTGCAGAGGTTCGCACAGGCACGCTAGAACTTCGCTAGATGCCACACGAACGCTTCTGGTAGAGTGAGCGTGAACCCTCCCTTCCAATTTAACTCTGTGCCATGGAATAGCAGTGTCGAAGACATGCCATTAGCCATGATGAGATACATCTGATAGCGACAGGTTGACCCAGCCGGTCTCACTGAAGGAAATGAAAGTTGTTGGGCTTCATGAAAATTCTTGGTTCTATTGAGATAGAAACGTGAGGCCCTCTTAACATCCAAAGAATGAAGAGATCATTCATCATTTTGAAAGTCCGCAGGTAAGAGGGAAGGACCAAAGGTTGGTTTAGATGGAATTCTGACACAACCTTGGAAGAAATTTAGGATGAGTACAAAAAACTACTTTGTCCTTATGGAACACAGTATACAGAGGGTCTGTGACCAGGGCATGTATCTCAGAGACCCTATGGGCTGAGGTAAAGGCCACTAGGAAGGCAGTCTTCCAGGTGAGAAATTTTAGCTCACAGGTAGCCAGAGGTTCGAAAGGTTTCCTAGTGAGCATGTCTAGCACAAGGTTAATGTCTCAGGCTGCAACTGGATGTCTTATAGGAGGTCTGGTATGTAGAATTCTTTAAGAAATTCTTAACCATAGGTAACTGAGCCAGAGACAAAGAAAAAATGGCTCATGATACGCTGAAATGGCACTATGTGAACTTTGACTGTAGAGTACTGTAGACCTGAATTTGAGAGGTCCAAAGGTACTCTAAAAACCTTGTCTGGTGGACAGGAAAAGGGATTCAAAGAGGACTTTGCACACCAGAGCTTTAAAACGCTCCACTTAGATGTGTAAGTTTTCCAAGTGGCTGGCTTCCGAGCAGCCAGAAGAATGTCTGAATCTCTTCGAGAGATGTTGAACCGGTTCACTTCTACCTCTTCAGGAGCCAAGCGTGAAGGTGAAGCGATCTCAGGTTGGGATGGACCACCGGACCCTGAGTCAACAGGTTCATCCGCAGGGGGAGTGGTCTCGGAGGAACTGCCAACATATTATTGAGTAGTGGAAAATAGAAATTACGTTCTTACCGTAATTATGATCTTTCTGTGTATCTTCACCATTCATCACAGATGGGTACTGGCAGGAGGTCAGGACCCCGTGGGAGCCTTTTTTTTTTTTTTTAAAAAGGACAGGCGGAGCCGACGCACCATCAGTGCCGCCCTTGAGGCCGACGTATTATGTGGCACTCGAGGATTAGAGGTGTAGCTGTGTCAACTCCGCCTGACTACCAGTTCTGAGTCGCCGGAGAGGTAAGAGGAAGGGATGGAGGGTGGGACAAGAGAGTCCAAGGGACAGGAAAAGGAGGGAAGAGCTGAACCAAAAGGAGAAATAACGACTGAGAGGACAGTAGAGACAAGGTGAAACTAAGGGGATTGGGTAGGGGCCCCAATCTCTGGAAGCAGAAGAAGGGAGGGAAGGGGGGGAGAAATTTTAGGAAAGAGTGAGGGATAACAAGGATCCAGGACCCTTGTCCTTCACCAGCTTGTATAGGAACTGCAAGGAGTAGCAAAGCTTACTTGCCAGTATTCAAGGCACAGAATATATGGCAATACCCCAAAGCAGAGTCGGCTATACTGAGAAGGATGGGGTACAGGATTAGTACTCTCTGAAAGAAATTTAGTGAAAAAAAAAGGATTCTTTTTTGAAACATTTGGATGACAGAGGAGGGCACCAACAACTCCCACCCCTGCTAGGGTAGAGATATGCAGTAGAGAAGGAATGCCACTGGCTGTACCCTTTTAAGGAAAAATTACACCCCTGTGTGTCCCTATTTCACCCTGCTCAAAGAGGGAGAGGCACAGAGGAGGGGACCCAGAACTGAGGCCCCAGGGGGATGGTGGGTGGATTGTGAAGAATGGTGAAGATACACAGAAAGACTAGCAATTACGGTAAGCACGTATTCTATATCTTATCTGTGTCAATCTTCACCATTCATCACAGATGGGTGAGTACCAAGCCCCCCGAAGGGGTTGACTGATTGCACCCTAAGGGACAGTGTCCCTTAGCCCTCAGTGGGTGACACACTAAGGGGGAGATCCTTCTGGGCCTGGGAAGGCCCAAGAGTGGGGAGAGTGAGACGGGGTCCCTCCGAAGGGGGAAGGAAGTTTCCCCGACAAACGCTGTCTCGCCCTACGGGAAAAGAGATAGGTTCCCTGGTGAGCGGAGCAAATCACCCTATGCTGGGCCAAGGGTGACAACCGTGAAAGGCGAAGCCACACCGATCTTCTGGTGCAGATCGCAGTCCCTACCACCCTGGTAGCTACCTCGTTAGCATCATAAGACGCCCTTGCTTGGTGCCTTGCTAGCTCCAGGCCAGGTGCAGAGAGAGCGATGGCTTGCCTGGTTTGCTCTGGGTCAGACAAAGCAGCTAGGATCTGACCCAGCGCTGACTACAAGAACCTGTTGTAGGCTGCACAGTGGGCCTGATGAGCGGAGATGGAGAGAAGCAACTGTGCCAAGTAGAAAGTCCTCCTCCCCCAGAAATCAAAATCCAAAGAGTCCTGATCGGGGCCGGTCACGGTGGAGGGCGCGAAGCCCATCAGGAGTGTCCAGGTGCGTCAATCCGGACTGCGGATGAGGCATGGAACCTGGAGACTCTGGGGGTGTCAATACCTCTGGCTGAGGTCCCTAGGGGCAGGAACTCCGGAGAAGGGCCTTTGCCAGAAACGCATGGACGCCTCCTGAAAAGGAGCAGGCCAGGGGGGCACCACAAGGGTGGGCCGCCCAAATCACCTAGAAAGGCGTGCGCCGCATGCTCTGGATTGCTCGTGGATAGGGGGGAAAGGTGAAGGTCCTCCAACATCCTCGCGAGGAAACACTGATACTCTGAGAGATCAGCGGCAGTAGAGATGTGGACAGAAGGTTCCTCACCCCCAGAAGAGGTGGATGAGGAGCTGGAGGTCACCATATGCTCCGAGGGTGGCTACTCGCGGGGAGGTTGAAAAACCTGACTGTCCAAGGCCCTAACGTAAGCAGGGAACTGAGAAGCCACCGCTCTGAACTGTTCCCAGGTGAGAGGCCCGGTAGAACCAAGAATGCCCAGGAGCGCTGGAGAATGCGGCAGAGGGGTAGGGGCAGAGCCGAGGGAAGGAATCGGCTGGCCTCTGTCAGGGCTAGGGAGTGGACCATGGACACCCGGGGAAGGTGTCCTGGAAGACTCCGCAGCTGACAGCTGTACAACTACGTTGGTACTGCCTAGGCTGCGCCCAGAAGAATCCCCCCAGTGAGGCGACCGGGGCCGTATAGGTCCAGAAGGACAGTCCCCTGCCTCTAAAGAATAGGACCCTCTCAAGGAACTGGAAGGGGAAGGGTGGAAGTCCGCACTTCGGCTTCATCCAGGGCCCGGGTGGACCCCAGAGAAAGGCCGACGTGCCAACCCCACACCCCTCGACCCCTCAGAGTCTGAGAAGGTCCTGGTCCTCTGAAGGGCCAGTCTAGGTAGCTGGCAGCTCTGGGAAGTCCCCGAGGGGAAAATCCAGGACGCAGCACCCTTCCCAGCCATAGGCTTCCCGATGGGCCCCAAAGATGGGTGATCGAGACACACCACGGGAGGGGGTACCTCTGCTGAAGGGTCAAGGAACCCTCCCGGACCAGGTTGCAAGGCTATAGTGGCACGCACCACAGCCTGCTGGTCAGTGCCACTGACCCCGACCTGGAGGGGAACCCGACGCTCCTCAGCAGGGGGCTGACTCCGACTCGTCGAGGAGACCACCAGCTCACCCTCCTGTGCAGTCAACCCCGATGGGTGTGACTGCCCATCCGACTCTGAGCCAGACTCCGACTCCAAAGAGGTGGAATCCGAGGCCCTGAGCCAGACAGTAGGAGGGCAAGGAAAAGTGACCTTCGAGGAGGGCCCAGAAACCGTGGCAGTAGACAAGGCTGCCCCCATGCCCTCCACGGCCCCACGGGCGGAGCTGGCAGAAGGCAGTAGGGCAGCCGAGACCAAAGGTCCAGAGCTAGGGCCAGCCGCAGCGCTTAAACCCATCGGCACGGGAGCGGTGCCGGCAGCCTAACAGTGCTCTGAGACGCAGACACCGCCAGGCCCCCAAGAGCCAAAGCGGGCGCCGCGCCTCGAAAGGCAGGTTTGTGCCAACGACGCAGCCAGACCCCACAGTGCCAGGAACGGCACCGAGAAACCAAGGCAGCATCGATGGCCTCAAAACGGACCCAAAGCGGGCGTCGAGGCAGAGGCGGCGCTCGCGAGCACCGACCAACGACTCCGAGGGTCCCGTAGCGACGAGAGCAGCACTGAGGTGAGACATAGCGAAAGGCGACACCAGATCCAGGGTCACAGCGCCGCCAGGGCCCACGGTGCCGGGGGATGAGTCGGCACCGATGGTGGCGCCGAAAAAGCCCTCGGCACCACGAATGGCGCCGAAGGCCTCGACGACACCGACCGACGGCGTCGAGGATGGCGCCGACCTGGGCCTTGCGAACTGCAGGAGCGACATCGGGGGGGCCTTCACCCCCGAAGGGGTGATTGCCATGGTGGCACCTCCCGCCTGCTCCCAGAGGGAAGCGGGACGGGCCTCCTGCGCCGCGGGAGAAGCCTCAACCAAGGCTAGGCTACAGGAGATCGAGGCTCCCTCCTCCACAGTCCGTAGAGAACTGGGAGGGGACCCAGAGGAAAGGCCAAGAGAGCGCGGCTTGGCCCGATGAGTGTGAATCTGTCCTCCGAAAGTTGGTGGAGCTCGTCCAACTTTCCACACGCGCTGTTCGAGGATGCGGCGGTCCAACGAGAAGCAGACATCGCACGAATCCATGTCACTAAGCGGGCCAAGACACGCAAGACACCAGTCATGCTGGTCGGTCACGGAGAAGCTGCGGCCGCACAGGCACCGACGCATAGGGGCCAGCCTAGAGAATTTCACCAAAACACCAAAAAAGACTCGACATCGCTTAAATGTTAATAAAAAGGAAAGATCTTACCGGCGATGTCGAGTGGAGGCAGTACCCAGAACTAGTAGACCACGGACTGGCGATGTAAATATCGCAGGCGTAAGGCCTAGAGAAACTGATAGGCTTCTTCAAACTTCAGGCTTCCCACGAGGTGACCTCGACGGCGGGAGACGAAGAACTGGTAGTCAGGCGGAGTTGACACAGCTTAATGGCAAATTCTCAAGCACCACGTAGTACGTCGGCCTCGAGGGCGGCGCTGATGCTGCGTCGGCTCCGCCTGTCCTTTTTAAAAAAAAAAAAAAAAAGGATCCCGCGGGGTCCTGACCTCCGGCCAGTACCCATCTGTGATGAATGGTGAAGATTGACACAGATAAGATCCATAGTTGTCGAGGCCAAAAGGGAGCAATGAGAATCATCTTGGTCCCCTGAGACTCGAACTTGAGTACTCTCTGAATTAGAGGAAGGGGCGTAAAGGTGTAAAGAAAGCTTTTTGTCCACTGCAGCCTGAACGCATCCTGACAGAAAATGCCAGGCCCTGGAATTCTGGAGCAGAAGAGAGGCAGTTTTGCATTGAGTGGGGATGCAAAAGGTCCAGGTCTGGGGTTCCCCACTCTTTGAATAGTGACTGAACTATGACTGAGTCGAGAGACCACTCGTGAGGATCTGCCTCTGTTCTGCTGAGACGGTCTGCCAAGTCGTTTTGTACACCTGGCAGGTAAACTGCTTGAATTAGAGATTTGTGTTCCAAGCACCATTCCCACACCCTCATTGCTTCCCTGCATAAGGGGTAAGAGTGAGCACCACCCTGCTTGTTGATGTAGTACATCACTGCTTTGTTGTCCATTTGAAGGAGAATGGTCTTGTGACAGAGAATGTCCTTCAACGCTCAGACCTCATAAAGGACGGCTCTCATCTCTAGGATGTTTATGTGAAGCTGGGACTCAAGTTGAGTCCACATCCCTTGAGTGTGGAGAGTACAACAGTGAGCTCCCCACCCCATTAGCGATGCGTCCATGGTAATGGAGATCTGATGATCCAGAGGAGCAAAGGGAAATCCTTCCAGGAGATTGCTCTCTTGAGACCACCAGGTGAGGGACCTCTGTAAGGGTTCTGCCACCTTGATGGGATAAGACTGCGGGTGAGTGGTTGGAAACCACTGAGCACTGAGCATCCATTGAGTGGTTCTCCTGTGCAGCCGCAGGTTAGGGGTGAACACTGAGGATGCCATGAGGCCTAACATACGTTGCATCGAGAGAGCTGTAACTGATCTGTTCTCTCCAATGTAATGGGCCATCTGAAGGATATCGTTCCTTCTGTCTTCTGGAAGGAAAGCCTTCGCACAAGAGGTGTCCAGAAGAGTCCCTATGAAAAGGAGTCTCTGGGAGGGATGCAAGTGAGACTTCTTGAGGTTCAGCAGAACTCCCATGGATGTAAGAAGGTGAGAGGACGTCTGTACGGCGTCCAGAGTTCCTTGTCTGGAAGGGCTTGCTAGGAGCCAGTCATCCAGGTAGGGAAACACCTGGATACCGAGTTTTCTGAGATGCGCTGCGAGAACTGCACAACACTTTGTAAAGACTTGCTGTGCCTAGGATAGCCCAAAGGGCAGGACTCTGAACTGATAGTGTTGACCCAGAGCCACAAACCTCAGGAATTTGTGATGCCTCAGGTGAATAGGAATGTGCTGGTAAGCATCCTGCATGTCCAGGGAGGCTAGCCAGTCGTGTTGATGAAGCAAGGGTAACAGGGTTCCCAGAGAAATCATTTTGAATTTCTCTCTGAGGAGAAATTTGTTTAGCTTTCTGAGGTCTAGAATGGGGCGCATTCCCCCGGACTTCTTTGGAACCAGAAAGTAGTGGGAGTAGAACCCCATGTTTCACTGATGCAGAGGCACCACTTCTACTGCCCTGTTGTTCAGAAGGCTCTGAATCTCAACGGCGAGAAGGTCTGACTGAAGGGTTGACAGCTTGGGCTGTTGTTTGGGAGGACGATCCAGAGGGGTCTCCAGAAAATTGAGAGAATACCCCTCGCGAATTATCCAAAGGACCCATTTGTCTGAGGTTATGGACTTCCACTGGCTGTAGAAGTGCATCAGATGACCTCCCACCGGAGAGGAAAAGTCCACCTCGGGCAGTTGAAATGGGACTTGGGCCAGCAACTCATAAGGTAGTGCTGGGCGCTTTGGGCCTTTGCGCTTTCTGTTGCACCTTCTTTTGAGGTTGGGCAGGTTGGTCCTTATGGAAACTTCCTCTACCTCTGCCCTGAAAGGACTGATGATTATGAAACTGACGTCTACCGACATGCCCTTGAGAAGGGGCAGGAGGGGGTCGAGCCAGCTTAATGGCTGACCTAGTCTTTTGTGTAGCTTCTAGAGCTTGCTCTACCTGAGGACCGAAAAGATATGAGCCATCAAAGGGCAACACCATCACCTGCTGTTGTGCATCATTCGTGAAGCCCGAAGTACGCAGCCAGGAGTGACGGTGAGTACAAATACCAGCAGCTGCTGAACGAGAAGCAGCGTCGAAAGCATCCATGGCTGCTTTGACCTGCTGGTTATTAGATTCAATACCTCTGGTAATGGTTTGAAGAAGCTCTGGCTTTGAGTCTGAGTCCGGAAGAGCTTCAACCATTTGCTTGATAGAATGCCACAGGATATACTCATACTGGGAAAAATAACCCTGGTAACTGGCAATACGCATACTTAGAGTGGACGCAGCAAAGACTCTCTTACCTAATGTAGCTATCTTACGAGACTCTTTGTTGATAGGTCGAGCTGTAGTATTTTGAGGAAGAACGACCTTGTCATTTTCTGCCAGGACTACAATAGGATCCACAAAGGCTTGGGATGCCAAGATGGGACGATCCTTGGGAGCTGAGTATTTTCTATCAATGGATTTAACCACCGAAGGGGTAAGAGCAGGATTATTCCATACCATTACAGACAGTGTCTCGAAAGAAGGTTGAATCGGAGGAGTCAAATCCATAGGGATCTCCGAAGCATGAAGATATTGGAGTCTTAACAGCTTCCCAGGATCGATGTCTGTAGTCTGGAGAGAAAGTGTGGAGCTCAGATTCTTCAACAGAGACTTAAAGGACAGGTCCTCGACCACAGGCTCTGTAGCAATAAAAGATCCTGCTTTGTCCACTTCATCACCCAGCCGAAGGTCTGGGTCAGGCTCAACGTCATCTCCTGACAGTCCAGGAGGGACTGTATGGACAGGAAAGGGATGAAAGCTAGAAGAGGAAGGAGGAAAAGAGACAAAAGGGAAGTCCCTGAGAGCCCCCGGTGCCGAGGAGGCACACGGCGCCAAGAACAACACCGAGGAACCACACGGCACCGAAAACAGCGCCGAGAAGCTGCACAGCACTGAGGACAGTGCTGCAGTGCCACACGGCACCGAAGACAGCACCGCGTGGCCGCACGGTGCCGCAGGCGATGCTGAGAAGACGTGCAGCGCTGCAGGTGATGCCAAGGATGGCGCCGTGAGGTCACACGGCTTTGAAGGCACTCCCAGAGACCGAAGAACAGGCTTTGAAGGAAAAAGAGCAGGAGAGAAGGGCATCGGTGTGGCCCCCTGCGCCGAGGCCATGTGAGGGGGGAGACACCTAAGCACGGAGTCGACGGCACCGAAGAAGGTGCCGCGTGACCAGGAAAGTCCAACCGCCCTACCTGGTCACCCAGAGAGCCCGAAGGCCCATGAGCGACCGAGCCAGGTAGCCGAACCAACCCCCGAGCCCATTGCTCCATAAGAGCGGCCCACTGATGAAACTGCTCATCTGAAGACCTACCTGCGGGTGGGGTAGGACTCAGATGTTGAAGACGTCGGCTACCAGAAGCCGCTGTTGGCGACCGGCCACTAGCCCCGATAACCAAACGCCTACGCGCAGACGTATCATAGGGTGACCTCGAGTGATGACTTCTCTTTTTGACCTGCGGGCTGAAGAAGAGCTCGGGGGCCGAGCGTGCCGAGAATCGACCGCTTTGGCTTTATGCTTCCGCGTGGGGACTGCCCATTCCCCCCAGGCATTGGACTGACTGTTGTCAGACCCCCCTTCCGGAGAAGGCGACGGACCGGACCCAGCCCGACTGACTGAACAGTTTTCATACGAAGTCTTCTTACTGTCACCTGACCTGCTCATGGTCGACTCCGTCAATGTAGGCTGAGACTTCTTTATCGTTTTTATTTAAAAATAAGAATAACTTAAGCGATACTATATCGAGATAATACTATATAAAATAATAAAAACTGAAAACTATGCTGCTAGTTTGAAGTTTGACTCCCGACAGGCGAGCGACGTCATCACTGAAGCGCACTCGACGGCGGGAAAAAAGGAACTGAGGCGGTTGGAGGGTCGACACCGAGATAGTCATTGCCGCCTGAGCTAGGGCTCGTGGCGCCATCTCTGGCGCCGACCCTCCAGCAAACATTTTGCTTCCGATGGGCCCTAGTGCCTCCGGCGCAGATCCCAATAGTGTGAATGAGTGGTGGAGACTTATGTCCAGGAAGATATTGCATTTTGGATGCCTCAATTCCATCAGCAGCCACCACCTCCAGCTCCTTGGCTAGCTGGGGAGAGGCCTGTTTAGCCAGTTCCAGAACTGTGTCTCATCTGGATCTTTGGTACCTGGCTGTGTAGGCCATATAAGTAGCCTGCCTGAGTCCCAAAGAGGATGCCAAATACTGTTTTTTGGCCATGGCATCCACTTTCCTGGAGTCCTTATCCAGGGGGTGTGAAGCCAAAGGAATGTTAGCCCTGTCACAGGCTGCAGCCTGCACTACCCCAGCATGGCTGCAATGACTATAAAGGAACTCAGCAGCTGAGCCTGATAACGAATACCTCCTGTCCATTCTCTTATTCACAGGAGGTATTGAATTAGGGGTTTGTAAAATTTTGTGTGTCTGTTTCCCCAAAGATTTATGAAGAGGGATAGACAGTTTTTCGGACTCTGGGATGTCCATCATTTTCACAAAATCAGGCTCTTTATCCTCCTCTGCTGCTTCAACCAAGGGAAGCTGCAGGGCATGTGCCACCTTTTTGTAGAACAAAAAGTGTGAAGGGGACTCAGAGAGCCTGGGAGGAGAGACACCTGAGGGCCTGTCTGGGGAGATGTCCAGTTCAATGGGCACATCCAGACCCCCTTCATTGTCATCACCGGGATAGTCTTCGTCTCTCTCCCACTCCTCATAAAAAGCATCTGGGTCATAATCCGGAGGAGACGGATCCAACTGAACCGACCACCGAACCGGTGTTATCGGTTTAGACGGAAATGGTCTAAGTGATTGGACAATACTAATCGCTTTGGCTATTTTGTCTGCGGTTGGAGAGTGGGATACAGGATCCGAACCAGCAGACTTGTGCTTTTTCTTTGACGGAACCAACCCCTTGGGCTCGGCTCTCCTTTTGCCAGAGGAGGTATCGCCTAGGTCAGTAGGCATGTCCTGAGGTTCAGTCACAACCGAACTGGGCTGGCCATCCAGATCTATGGACTTCTCAGACTCCCTTTCCTTCAACCTACTCAGTCTTTTATCTAGAGTGGTTTTAGGAAAGTTCTTAGAGATTTGGCAGTCTGACTTTAGGTGGTCAAACCCCAGACAATAAACACAGATGAGGTGGGGGTCGGCCTTAGCAAAGGCCTCCCCACACTCAGTACAGTGTATAAACCCAGTGGGCCAAGTTCTCTTCTTGGATTTCTCAGACATGGCCAACCTAACAAATTACCCTACAGCAGCTTTCAAGCCAGGTAATAAAACAACCGATCAGTTACAAACCGCGTCACAGACTTTTTAAAAGAACCAGCAAAAGTCCAGTTCTTTTGAAACCGATCAGTACCAGAACACCACACTAATCCCAGAAAGACAGAAAAATTTAATTAAATTCAACAAAGTTGGTTCCAAACCTGACTGACCAGAAAGAAACCAAAGAAAGACAATTTCCACTCTTTTTAGCAAAATAAAACACAGTCACTACCTATCTACATAATACCTGTACCATAGACAGAGGCTGGAAATCCGAAAATAACAAAAATATGTGGTTTAAATCGAACGCTTTTTTCTTTTACCGAACTGAGCAGAGGAAATCTCCGGAGCGACTTCACTGTTAGGCGGAGTAAAGAATCTGATGGTTACACTGGGAAGTACCACAGACAGAGGTTTGAAAATCGAGTTTGAGCTCAACGTTCTATGCTTCAGCACAGAGTTAACTCTTTCCTCTCCTGGGCAGTTCAAGTGCTTGGGCTAACTGTATTATGTCTGAATACAGCAAGACTTCATGTTGTTTGAAAGGAGAGAAAATCATGAGGAAATGAGGAAGGAAAAAGATTTGGAGAGGAGAAGCCCTGAAGACTGGCAGACATAAACCCAAACCTCGGCGCCTAAGAAGAGCACAGCGCTGCTTAGAAACATAGAATTTGATGGCAGTTAAGGACCACTTGGCCCACCTAGTCTGCCCATTTTCCTACCTAACAAATAAGCTGCAGATCCTAGTTAACCAACAGCTTACTTCCTCCTACCCCCCACTTGGACTGCCTTATGTCTGTCCCATGCATTCTTGAATTCTCCCACTGTTTTTGACTCCACGACCTCCCTAGGGAGGCTGT
Organism: Neoceratodus forsteri; assembly: GCA_016271365.2. Taxonomy (NCBI): domain Eukaryota; kingdom Metazoa; phylum Chordata; order Ceratodontiformes; family Ceratodontidae; genus Neoceratodus; species Neoceratodus forsteri. Next base: position 60,654,832 of record CM028129.1, read on the forward strand.
TCCATGCATCCACAACCCTCTCTGTGAAAAAATACTTCCTCACATTACCTCAGAGCCGTCCTCCCCTCTATCTTCAAACTGTGCCCCCTTGTTCTTGCACATCTCTTTTTCTGAAAGATGCCACCCTCTTGGACTTTGTTGATTCCCCTGAGGTACTTGAAAGTTTCTATCATGTCTCCTCTCTCCCTCCTTTCCTCAAGGGTATACATATTAAGCTCCTTTAATCTCTCTTCATATGTCTTCTGGTGCAGACCCTGCACCATTTTGGTTGCCCTCCTCTGGTCAGCCTCCACTCTGTCTATGTCTTTGTGGAGATGGGGTCTCCAGAAATGAAAATTACGTACCTACCGTAATTCTGATCTTTCTGTGTATCTTCACCATTCATCACAGATGGGTACTGGCCGGAGATCAGGACCCCGTGGGGTTTTTTTTTTTTGGAAAAGGATAGGCGGAACCGACACAGCATCGGCGCCACCCTTGAGGCCAATGTACAACGTGGCGCTCGAGGGTTGGCCGTTTAGCTGTGTCGACTCCGCCTGCCTACCAGTTCTGAGTCGCCAGAGAGGTAAGAGGAAGAGATGGAGTGTGGGACAAGAGAGTCCAAGGGACAGAAAAAGGAAAGGAAAAACTGAACTAAAAGGAGAAATAACGACTGAGAGGACAGCAAAGAAGAGATGAAACTAAGGGGATTGGGTAGGGACCCCAATTTCTGGAAGCGGAGAAGGGAGGGGAGAAAATGTAGGAGAGAGTGAGAGGTAACAAGATATCTGAGACCCTTGTCCTACCAGATTGTGGTATAGGAACTGCAAGGAGAAAAGCTCTCTCAGAATTCAAGGCACAGAATAACTGGCAAATACCCAAGAAGCAGAGTCGGCTATTCTGGAAGAAGGACAGGGTACAGGGATTTAATACTCTCTCAGGAAAGATGTTTGGTGTAAAAAAGGTTTTTTGTTTTTTTTTTGAAACAGTTGGATGGAAACCAGAAGGAGAACAGGAGGAGGCAACCACCAACTCCCACCCCATCGGGTTGGAGACATGTAGTAGAGAAGGAGTGCCGCTCTAGCTGTACCCTTTAAAGGAGAATACCCTCCTGTGTGTCCCTACTTTACCCCACTCCAAAAAGGAGAGGGGAAGCCACAGAGGGAGGAGGGCCCAGAGACTGAGGCCCCAGGGGGATGGTGGGGTGGTGGGGATGAATGGTGAAGATACACAAAAAGATCAGAATTACAGTAGGCACGTAATTTTCATATCTTATCTGTGTCAATCTTCACCATTCATCACAGATGGGTGAGTACCAAGCCCTTCCCGAAGAGGATTGTTTCTTTACACCCTAAGGGACAGAGTCTCTTAGCCCTCAGTGGGTGACACACTAAGGGGGGGAAACTTCAGGACCTGGGGAGGCCTGAGAGTGGGGAGAGTGAGACAGGGTCCCGCCAGAGAGGGAAGGAAGCTGCCCCAACAAGTGCTGTCTCGCTCTATGGGAGAAGAGGTAGGTTCCCTGGTGGGCGGAGCAAATCTTCCTATGCCAGGCCAAGGGTGACAACCAGGAAAGACGCAGCCACACCGATCTCCTGGTGCAGATCGCTGTCCCTATGACCCTGGTAGCTTCCTCATTGGCATCATAAGATGCCCTCACTTAGTGTCTTGCTAGCTCCAGGCCACGTGCAGAGAGCGTGATGGCTTGTCTGGTTTGCTCTGAGTCAGGCAAAGCAGCTAGGATCTGACCTAGCGTGGACCACAAGAACCTGTTGTAGGCTGCATAGTGGGCCTGGTGACTGGAAATAGAAAGGAGCAACCGTGCCGAGTAGTCCTCCTCCCCCAAAAATCAAAATCTGAGGAGTCTTGATCCAGGAGCCGGTCACGGTGGAGGGTGCGAAGCCCATCAGGGGTGTCCAGATGCATCAAGCTGGACTGCGGATGAGGCACAGAACCTGGAGACTCGGGGGAGTGCAATACCTCTGGCTGAGGTCCCTAGGGGCAGGAACTCAGGAGAAGGGCCTCTGCCAGAAACAGAAGGACACCTCCCAAAAGGGAGCAGGCCAGGGGGGCACCACAAGGGTGGCCTCACCATAATCGCTTAGAAAGGCATACGCCGCATGCTCAGGATTGCTAACAGAAGAGGGAGAAAGGTGCAAGTCCTCCAGCATCCTCACGAGGAAGTGCTGGTACTCGGAGAGATCAGCAGCTGGAGAGATATGGACAGAGGGTTCCTCTCCCACAGAAGAGTGGGATGAGGAGCTGGAGGTCACCATATGTTCTGAGGGTGGCTGCACGGGGGCAGATTGAAAAACCTGGCTGTCCATAGCCCTAATGTAGGCAGAGAACTGAGCAGCCACCGCCCTGAACTGCTCCCAGGTGAGAGGACCGCTAGGACCAAGAAGAAAAAATTACTCACCTTAGTAATGTTGTTTCTTCTAATGGAGTCTTGCTATATTATGACATATGCAGTGAGTCCCAACCTTCGAACTGCTCTGGAGGTGAAAGGGTTAACTTTCCATGCCAGGCATGGAATGCTGGGCTCGAGCTCGGTTGAAACTCTGTCTGTTGTTCTTCAAACTCAAACCGTCAGATCTTTATGAGCTAAACTCATTGAGGTCCTGTGTGGAAGCTGTAAACCTACACTAGCCAACTGGCTACTAAACATAAGAACCGATTTTTTGGTCCCAAAACAAAGACTCAAGTCAGGAGACCCAAAAAATGAAAACACAACACCAAGTCACCCCAAAAAAGGAGGGGTGAAAACAACAAGGTGGGCATCTACTAAGTGCCAACACTGCACTGCCCACCCATATCCCAAAACAGAGGTTCTGAGAGGGGCATGGGAGGTCATAATATAGCAAGACTCCATTAGAAGAAACAACATTACTAAGGTGAGTAATTTTTCTTCAAACAACATGAAGTCTTGCTATATTATGACATATGCAGACTACATCAGCAGTACCTCCATGGAGGAGGGACAGAACCTACTTAGGAAATAGGATCTGAAGCACAGCTGTGCCAAACCGAGCATCACTCCTAGCCTGGATGTCCAGGGAGTAATGCTTGGTAAAAGTGTGAACTGTCTTCCAGGTAGCTGCTCAACATATCTCTAGAATAGGGATGTCCCTGGCAGCAGCCAGGGAAGCAGTTGTACCTCTGGTAGAGTGACCCTTCAGACCTGAGGGAGGAACCTTACCCAGATTTTCATAACAGAATTGGATACAAGAGACAATCCACCTGGCAATGGATCTTTTAGTGGCAGGTTTCCTTTTACCCACCTCACCATAAGTGAGGAACAGTTGGAGGGAGTCAAACCTGTGACCCTTGGTACGCTCTATGTAGTAGCTAATGGCTCTTTTCACATCTAAACTGTGCAGCCTCCTCTCGCCAGAGGAGGAATGGTCAGTGAAGTACACTGGAAGAGATACAGATTGATTAAGGTAGAAATCTGAAACCACCTTAGGCAAGAACTTCCTGTTAGTCATGAGGACCACCTTATCTCTATGAAAGGAGATAAAATCAGGCTCCACTGACAAGGCTTGTAATTCACTTATGCATCTGGCAGAAGTGATGGCTACCAGAAACACAGTTTTCCAAGTCAAGTACTTAAGCTCTGCTGAAGACAAAGGCTTAAAGGCGGATTGCATAAGCTGAGCAATACAAACATTAAGATCCCAGGCAGGGTCAGGGTCCCTGAATGGAGGGTTGGTGTGAAGCAATCCCTTGAAAAACTTGGAGAATACAGGATGAGCTGAAAGAGAAGAGGGCTTACCTGCTGATAAAAAAGCAGACACAGCTGCCAGATGCACTTTTAGGGTAGCTGGTCTCAGCTCCAAGGTATTTAAGTGGACCATATAATCCAGGACTGTGGGTAAGTCAGCAGATTCTGGGGAAATATGTTTTCCAGAGCACCATATGGAAAACCTCTTCCATTTTGAATTATAAGAAGTCCTGGTGGAAGGTTTCCTAGAACCCTGTGTGATATCCATCACACCTTGGGAGATGTGTAGATCAGCAAACTCTAACTCTTCAAGAGCCAGGCCTTGAGACTGAGAGATTTGAGGTTCGGGTACCAAACTCTCCCCTGAGCACAGGTTAACAAGTTGTGATTCCTGTGAAGACACAGGGGAAGATGGACTGCTAAGGACAGTAGGAGTTGATACCAGGGTTGTCTGGCCCAATCTGGAGCAATCAGGATCATCTTGCAGCGTTGAGATCTGATTTTGACTAGCACTTTGAACAGGAGAGGGAAGGGGGGAAGCATAGAGAAACTTCCCTTCCCAATTGAGAACCAAGGTCTCCAGAGGGATTGAGCCCAACACTGGGGGCCTGCAGCTAAAAAGGGGAAGATGGTGATTGTCTGGGGCTGCAAAAAGATCTATCTGCAGGGTGCCCCATCTGGCAAATATCACCTCCAAGATCACGGGGTCCAGTGACCATTCATGATGGCCCTGGGAAATCCTGCTGAGAACATCTGCCAGGACATTGTCCTTGCCTGGGAGGTGAACTGCCATAAGGGAGGTGTTCAGAGAGTAAGCCTCCCCTCCTGCAGGTTTCACGATGGGCCCCAAAGTTGGGCGATCAAGACACACCACTGGAGGGGGTACCACCACTGAGGGGTCGATGAAACCCCCAAGGCCAGGTTGCAGAGCAATGGTGGCATGCACCACTGCCTGCTGGTCAGCACCACTGACCCAAGCCTCGGGGGCCACCTGACTCCTCAGTAGGGGGCTGGCTGACCGCCTTATGAGACTATGGGAGCGCCCCCTCCTCTGCAGACAACCCCGGCGGTGTGACTGCCTGTCTAACTCCGAGCTCGACTCAGACTCCGAAGAGGTAGAGTCCGAGGCTCTGAACCAAACAGTAGGAGGGCGGGTGAAACCAACTTTGCCAGAGGGTCCGGCAGCCAGAGCCGTGTCCGAGACAGCACCCACGCCCTCCGCAACCCCGTGGGCGGAACCCGCAGAAGGCACCAGGGCAGCTCGGGCCAAAGGTCCAAAGCCAGGGCCAGACACAGTGCCGTCAAATCCACTAGCACCGGGGGTGGTACCAGGGACAGAGACGGTGCCAACAGCAGCCCCAGCAGCAACCTCAGGCACCAAAGACGACACCGCCAGGCCCCTCGGCACCACAAGCAGCACCGAGGACCAAAGCGAGTGCCGACAATGGCCCGAGACCAGACTCGGCACCAACATGGCACCGACCCTCCGGTGCAAGCGCACCGAGTGTGGTCGGCACCGAGAACGGCACCAACAGTCGAGGCCGAAGACCCTACAGCGCCGAGCGGTGCAGAGATGGCGCCATGCCCAACCTCAGCGCCGAGGATGGTGCCGAGGTGACACATGGTGAAAGAAGACACCGGATCTTGTCCCACAGCACCGCGAGCAGCGTCAGCGCTGTGAACGGCATCGACAGGGCCCATGGCGCTGAGCGACAAGTTGGCACCGACAGGGCCCACGGCACCATGAACGGCGCCGAAGGCTCTGACGGCATCAAGGACGGCGCCGACCCTGGCCTTCTGAGCTGCGGGAGCAACACTGGGAGCCTCACCTCGGGCGGGGCGGATTGCTGCGGGCAGTGCTCCCGCCCACTCCCCAGGAGGAAGTAGGATCGGCCTCTGCGCTGCAGGAGGAGCCTCAACAATGGCCAGGCCGTATAGAACCAGGAGGGGACCAGGAGGAAGGGCCGAGAGAGCGCGGCCTGGCCCGACGAGTGCGAACCCTACCCCCAAAAGTCAGCGGAGCTTGCCCCACTTTCAACGCACGCTGTTCGAGGATGCAGCAGTCCATAGAGAAGCAGGCATCGCATGAATTCATGTCGTGAAGCAGGCCAAGACATGCAAGACACTGGTCGTGATGGTCGGTGATGGAATATTTTCGGACGCACGGGCACCGACGCATGGGGGGGCCAAACCGTCTTAGAAGACTTTTTGCCCTTCGACCGAGACATGACCTATGGAGAAAAAAACACCACAAAACAGACTCGACATCGCAGAATTGAAAATAAAAGGAAAGATCTTACCGGCGACGTCGAGTGGAGGCAGAACCCAGAACCGGTAGACGACCGATGGACTGAACGTCGTTTTTGAGCAGGCTGAAGGCCTAGAATTGCAGAGAAAGCTTCCCATGAGATGGCCTTGATGGCGGGAGATGAAGAACTGGTAAGGAGGCGGAGTCGACACAGCCTAATGGCCAACCCTCGAGCGCCACTCAGTACGTCAGCCTCGAGGGCGGCGCCAATGCTGTGTCAGCTCCACCTACCCTTTTAAAAAAAAAAGCTCCCACGGGGTCCTGATCTCCAGCCAGTACCCATCTGTGATGAATGGTGAAGACTGACACAGATAAGATCTGCACACAGTACTCTAGATGGGGTCTCACCAACTGTCTATACGGAGGGATAACAACTTCCTGTTTTCTACTATTGATGCCTCTCCCTATGCATCCCAGTATCCCCCCAGCCTTCCTTACTGCCTTCTCACATTGCTTGCCCACCTTTAGGTCATCTGATATAATTACCCCCAGGTCCCTTTCCATTTTTACTGTTGTCAGTATCTCACCCCCCACTGTGTACTCTTCCCCTGGGTTTTTGTTTCCCAGGTGCATTGCCTTGCACTTCTTTGCTTTGAATCTAAGCTGCCATACATTTAACGATTCCTCTAACCTTGCCAAGTCCCTTCTCATCCTTTCCACTCCATCTGGTGTATTAACCCTGTTGCAGATCTTTGTATTGTCTGCAAAGAGGCATACTTTTCCTTCCAATTCCTCTGCAATGTCAAATTGACCCAGCATGGAGGGCGGTGCCGACAATCTTAACGGTGCTGAGGATGGTGCCAAAAAGCTGCATGGCGCCAAGGACAGTGTCAACAGGCATATCAGCGCTGAGGACAGCGACAAACAACCCATCAATGCCGATGGCGCCAAAACCAACACAGAGCTCTGAAAACTTTTGTTTGAGGAGAAAGAAGGAAGAATACCAGGAGATAGAGGCCCCCTGCGCTGCAGCCATGTGAAGGGGAAAACACCTTAGTGCAGAGTTGACAGTACCGAGGAAGGCGCCGCACAACAAGGGAGGTCCAACCACCCTACCTGACCTCTCAAAGAGCCCGAGGGCCCTGGAGTGACTGGGCCAGGCAGATGGACTAACCTCCGAGCCCATTGCTCCATCAGAGCGGCCCACTGATGAAACTGCTCATCTGAAGCCATACCAGAAGGCGGGAAGGGCTCCGATGTTGAAGACAGCAGTGACCAGGACCAGAAGCCGGTGACTCAGAGGGAGACTGGTGACTGACCCCAATGACCGACCATCAACGCGCAAACATACCAGAGGGCAACCTCGAGTGATGCCTTCTCTTTCTTGACCTGTGGGCAGAAGAAGAGCTCGGGGCTGAACGGTGCTGAGAATATGACTGTTTCCTTTTATGCTTCTGAGGGGGACCACCCCTCCTCCCGGGCATTGGACTGTCCAATGTCAGACCCCCCCCTCCGGAGAGGGCAGCGGACTGGACCCAGCCCGGCTGACTGAACAGCTTTCATACGAATTCTCCCTACCATCACCTGACCCACTCATGGTCTACTCCGTCAATGTAGGCTGAGACTTCTTTCTTCAATAAGAATAAATTATTGTAAGCAGTACTTATTCTAGATATACTACAAAATAATAAAACTTAAAACTATGCTGCTAGTTTGAAGTTTGACTCTTGGCGAGTGACGTCATCATTGAAGTGCACTCGACGGCGGGAAAAAAGGAACTGAGGCGGTTGGAGGGTCGAGGCCGAGATAAGTCATTGTCACATGAGCCAAGGCTCACGGCGCCACTCCTTGTGGCTCAATCTCCGGCGCCGGCCCTCCTGCAAAAAGTTTGCTCCCGCTGGGTCCTAGCACATCTGGTGTAGTCCCATCAGTGTGAATGAGTGATAAAGACTTTATGTCCAGGAAGATCAGGCTGAACAGTAGAGGGCCAAGCATAGAGCCTTGAGGAACGCCTGTGTTAACACTAAGGTTATCAGAGAAGCTGCCCAGGATTTTCACTTTTTGGACCCTCCCAGAGAGGTAGTTTCTGAACTGTAAAGCAGAACAAGTCTGTAACATTAATGCTTTACATTATTTTGTACTTACAGTCCCAACAGTTTAGTCAGGAAAAACCCATAACAAAGCACTTAGAGTTAGTGTGACACACTGGGCATTAGTGAAGTAAATCTGCACACTGTACAGGCATTGTGTGTATCTACCGGATTTGCTGCCTAGGCCAAAAGAAAAAATTACTCACCTTAGTAATGTTGTTTCTTCTAATGGAGTCTTGCTGTATTCTGACATATGCAGTGATGTCCAACCTTTGTACTGCCCCGGAGATGAAAGAGTTAACATTCCATGCCAGGCATGGAATGCTGAGTTCGAGCTCAGTTGAGACTCTGTCTGTTGCTGTTTGAACTCAAACCGTCAGATCTTTACGAGCTATACTCACTGGGTGTCCTGTGTGGAAACTGTAAACTTACACTAGCCAACTGGTTACTAAATATAATGAAAAGATTTCTTGGTCCCAAAGTAAAGACTCAAGTCAGGAAACCCAAAAAATAAAACAAAACACAACACCCACACACCCAACCTAAAGGGGCAAGAAAAGAAGGGGTGGGGGCACCTCCCGAGTGCCAACACTGCTGCTGCCCACCCACGTCCCAAAAAACAGGTTCTGAGAAGGGAGGCGGGGGGGTCAGAATACAGCAAGACTCCATTAGAAGAAACAACATTACTAAGGTGAGAAATTTTTTCTTCAAACAACATGAAGTCTTGCTGTATTCTGACATATGCAGACTACCAAGCAGTACCTCCATGGAGGAGGGACAGAACCTACTTTGGAAATAGGCTCTGAAGCACTGCTGTACCAAACCGAGCATCACTCCTAGCCTGGATATCCAGAGAGTAATGCTTGGTAAAAGTATGTACTGTTTTCCAGGTGGCTGCTTGACAAATCTCTAAGATGGGAATATCCCTGGCAGCAGCCAGGGAAGCAGCTGTACCTCTGGTAGAGTGAGCCCTCAGGCCGAGGGTGGGATCCTACCTAGTTTTTCATAGCAAAATTGAATGCAAGATACAATCCACCTGGCAACAGATCTCTTAATGGCAGGTTTTCCCTTACCAACCTCACCATAAGTGAGGAACAGTTGGAGGGAGTCAAACCTATGACCCTTGGTGCGCTCTATGTAGTAGCTAAGGGCCCTTTTCACATCCAAACTGTGCAGCCTTCTCTCCCCAGAAGAGGAATGGTCAGTGAAGAAAACAGGAAGAGACATAGACTGGTTAAGGTGGAAATCTGAAACCACCTTAGGCAAAAACTTCCTATTAGTCCTGAGGACCACCTTATCTCTATGGAAAGAGATAAAATCAGGCTCCACTGACAGGGCCTGTAACTCACTAATGCATCTTGCAGAAGTGATGGCCACCAAGAAAACAGTTTTCCAAGTCAAGTACTTAAGCTCTGCTGAGGACAAAGGCTCAAAAGGGGGTTGCATAAGCTGAGCAATGCAAACATTAAAGTCCCAAGCAGGGGCAGGGTCCCTAAAGGGAGGATTAGTATGCAGCAATCCTTCGAAAAATTTAGAAAATACAGGATGAGCTGAAAGGGAAGAGTGCTTGCCTGCCGAGAGGAAGGCAGAGACAGCTGCCAGATGCACTCTTAGTGTAGCTGGTCTGAGTCCCAAGCTGTTGAGACGAACCATATAGTCAAGGACTGTGGGCAGGCCAGCAGACTCGGGAGAAATATGCTTCACAGAGCACCATGTAATAAATCTTTTCCACTTGGAATTGTAAGTGTTTCTGGTGGAAGGCTTTTGAGAAGCCTTTAAGATATCCAGAACACCTTGAGATAGGTGCTAATCAGCAAACTCTAACTCTTCAAGAGCCAGGCCTTGAGAGTGAGAGATTTGAGATTCGGATACCAAACCCTTCCCTGAGCACATGTTAACAGGTTGTAATTCCTGGGAAGAGACAGGGGAAGATGGACTGCTAAGGACAACAAGAGAGGGTACCAGGGCTGTCTGGCCCAGTCTGGAGCAATCAGAATCACCTTGCAGGGTTGAAACCTGATTTTGACTAGCACCTTGAACTGGAGACGGAAGGGGGGAAAGCATACAGGAACTTCCCTTCCCAATTGACAACTAGGGCATCCAGGGGGACTGAGCCCAACACTGGGGGCCTGCAGCAGAGGAGAAGAAGTTGGTGATTGTCTGGGGCTGCAAAAAGATCTACTTATGGGGTGCCCCATCTGGAGAAGATCACTTTTGAAATCAGGGGAGCCAGGGACCATTCGTGATGGCCCTGAGATATCCTGCAGAGAGCATCTGCCAGGACACTGTCCTTGCCTGGGAGGTGCACTGCTGTAAGAGAGGCATTCAGGGAATAGGCCAGAGACCACAACTTCATTGCCTCTGTGCACAAGGCCATAGACTGAGTGCCCCCTTGCTTGTTGATATACCACATTGTGGTGGTATTGCCTGTCCTGATCTGAACTACTTTGTTCTGAACAGACTTGGAAAAAGCTTGAAGTGCTAGAAACACTGCTCTGAGTTCTAACAGATTGATGTGAAGCAGAGATTCCTGAGGAGACCACAACCCTTGGGTGGCCAGGTCCCCCAAGTGGGAGGCATCTGTAGTAAGGATTAGAGAATGAGACTGAGTGACAAAAGGAACTCCCTGTCTTAGATTGTCCTGATCCTGCCACCACTGTAATGCCTGGATCAGGGTTCGAGTCACTAGGATTAGTTTGGTCAGAGGATCCTTTTTCTGAGACCAGAAGGCTCTCAAGTGGAACTGAATGTCCCTCATCTGAAATCTTGCTCCCTGAACCACTGCTGTAGAGGCAGCCATGTGTCCCAGGAGCTGTAGAAAATGCCTTGCTGGTCGAGACACCTGGAGGGTAAATGAAGAGGCCAGTGAGATAAGGGTCCTTGCCCTGTCCAGGGGAAGGAAGGTTCTTGCCTTTACTGTATCCAGCTCTGGTCCTACGAAGGTGAGGAGCTGCACAGGCTCTAGAACTGACTTTGAAAGATTCAGAAGGAAACCTAGAGAAGTGAGCAGTTGCAGAGTTATCTGTAGATGTGACTTGACTTGGTCTGGAGACTGGCCTACTATGAGCCAGTCATCCAGGTATGGAAAGATGGAGATCTTCTTTCTCCTTAGGAAGGCAACCACTACAGCCAGGCATTTTGTAAACACCCTTGGAGCAGAAGTTAGGCAGAAGGGCATTGCTCTGAATTGACAATGGCCTGAGGGCAGCTCGAACCTGAGGTACTTTCGGTGGGAGCTTCTGATGAGAATATGGAAATAGGCATCCTTGAGGTCCAGGGAAACTAGCCAGTCCCCTGGCCTTAGAGAGGGTAGAATTATTCAGAGTCACCATTTTGAACTTTGGCTTAAAAGGTGCTTGTTTAAATATCTGAGATCCAGGATAGGCCGCCATTCTCCTGTCTTTTGGGGGTTAGAAGTACCTGGAGTACAACTTTTCCTTGTGTAGGGTGGAACCCTCTCTATAGCTCTCAGAGCCAAGAGGGAAGAGACCTCTGCCTCTAGGGCAAATGCCTCTGAAGGACTTGCAGGTGGAAAGGATCTGGTTCTCATCTTTGGAAATTTTTTGAAGCTGAGAACCAGTCCCTGGCTTACTACTTCCAGGACTCATTTGTCTGATGTTAAAGACACCCAGTCCTGGACAACGTAAGCCAGCCTCCCCCCTACAGGTGGTGGAGAAATGAAAATTATGTACCTACCGTAATTCTTGATCTTTCTTGGACGAGTCTCCACCACTCATTCACACTATTGGGACTGCGCTGGAGGCACTAGGACCCATCGGGAGCAAACTTTTTGCTGGAGGGTCGACACCACAGATGGCGCCGCAAGGCACGGTGCCGCGAGCACTAGCTCGCATGGCAATGACTATCTCGGCGTCGACCCTCCAACCGCCCAGTACCTTTTACCAAGGAGATGCAGCGCAACTAACGTAAAGAGTAACCTAACCTTAAGACCGGACATAAGATAGTCCGGCAACCCGTAAGAAGGGTCGAACAAAGAAGTCTTCACAGCCTAAAGATTTGAGGGAGTGAAGACCAACACAGCGTGAGCTCGGGATGGAGAGGGAGGGTAGAATGAGTGGTGAGACTCGTCCAAGAAGATCAAGAATTACAGTAGGTACGTAATTTTCATATCTTCCTGGACATAAGTCTCCACCACTCATTCACACTATTGGGAGAGTACCGAGCTAATAATCCCCCGAGAGGGCGGCAGGAAAACCAAGAGCTCATGTTTCTAGGACAGAAGTCCATTAAGGATAGTTCTGCCGAAGGTGGAATGTCGCCTGGCATGAACATCCAGTGCATAATGCTTAACGAAGGTATGCACCGAGCTCCAGGTGGCGGCATTGCAGATGTCTGCAATCAGCACATTGCGAATTTCCACTAGGGATGCCGCGACCGCTCTGGTAGAGTGAGCGTAAACCCTACCTTCCAATTTAACCTGTGCCATGGAATAGCAATGTCGAAGACATGCCACTAGCCACGATGAGATGCATCTGATAGTGACAGGTTGACCCAGCCGGGTCTCGCTGAAGGAAACAAACAGTTGTTGGGCTTTGCGAAAATCCTTGGTTCTATCTAGATAGAAACGCAAGGCTCTCTTAACATCCAAGGAATGAAGAGATCATGCCCTTCATTTTGGAAGTCCGCAAAGTAAGAGGGAAGGACCAAAGGTTGGTTTAGATGGAATTCCAACACAACCTTGGGAAGAAATTTAGGATGAGTGCGAAGAACTACTTTGTCCTTATGGAACACAGTATACGGAGGGTCCGTAACCAGGGCATGTATCTCAGAGACCCTGGGGCTGAGGTAATGGCCACTAGGAAGGCCGTCTTCCAGGTGAGAAATTTTAGCTCACAGGTAGCCAGAGGTTCGAAAGGTTTCTGCGTGAGCATGTCTAGCACAAGGTTAATGTCCCAGGCTGCAACCGGACGTCTTATAGGGGGTCTGGTATGCAGAATTCCTTTAAGAAATCTCTTAACCATAGGTAACTGAGCCAGAGACAAAGAAGAAACTGGCTCATGATACGCTGAAATGGCACTAAGGTGAACTTTGACTGTAGAGTACTGAAGACCTGAATTTGAGAGGTCCAAAAGGTACTCCAAAACCTTGTCTGGTGGACAGGAAAAGGGATTCCAAGAGGACTTTACACACCAGAGCGAAAAACGCTTCCACTTAGACGTGTAAGTTTTCCGAGTAGCTGGCTTCGAGCAGCCAGAAGAATATCTGAAACTCTTCGAGAGACATTGAACTGGTTCACTTCTACCTCTTCAGGAGCCAAGTGTGAAGGTGAAGTGATCTCAGGTTGGGATGGACCACCGGACCCTGAGTCAACAGGTTCATCTGCAGGGGGAGTGGTCTTGGAGGGGCTGCCAACATATTGTTGAGTAGTGGAAACCACAGTTGTCAAGGCCAAGAGGAAGCAATGAGAATCATCTTGGTCCCCTGGGACTCGAATTTGAGAAGTACTCTCTGAATTAGAAGAAGAGGCGGAAAGGCGGAAAGAAAGCGTTTTGTCCACCGCAGCCTGAACGCATCCTGACAGAAAATGCCAGGCCCTGGATTTCTGGAGCAGAAGAGAGGCAGTTTTGTGTTGAGTGGGGATGCAAAAAGGTCCAGGTCTGGAGTTACCCACTCTTCGAATAGTGATTGAACTATGGTTGAGTCAAGAGACCACTCGTGAGGATCTGCCTCTGTTCTGCTGAGACGGTCCGCCAAGTCATTTTGTACACCTGGCAGGTAGACTGCTTGAATTAGAGATCTGTGTTCCAAGCACCATTCCCACACCCTCATCGCTTCCCTGCATAAGGGGTAAGAGTGAGCACCACCTTGCTTGTTGATGTAATACATCACAGCTTTGTTTTCTGTTTGAAGGAGAATGTTCTTGTGACAGAGGATGTCCTTCAAAGCCCGGACCGCATAAAGGACGGCTCTCATCTCTAGGACATTTATGTGAAGCTGGGCCTCGAGTTGAGTCCATACACCTTGAGTGTGGAGAGAGCGACAATGAGCTCCCCATCCCGTTAGCGATGCATCTACGGTGAAGGAGATTTGATGATCCAGAGGAGCAAAGGGAAATCCTTCCAGGAGATTGATCTCTTGAGACCACCAGGTGAGAGACCTCTGTAAGGGTTCTGTCACCTTGATGGGATAAGACTGAGGGTGAGTGGTTGGGGACCACTGAGCACTGAGCATCCACTGGGTGGTTCTCATGTGTAGCCAAGCTAGGGGTACAGTGAACACTGAGGATGCCATGAGGCCTAACATACGTTGCATTGAGAGAGCTGTAACTGATCTGTTCTCCCCAATGTAACGGGCCATCTGAAGGATATCGAGCCTTCTGTCCTCTGGAAGGAAAGCCTTCGCACAAGAGGTGTCCAGTAGAGTCCCTATGAAAAGGAGTCTCTGGGAGGGCTGCAACTGTGACTTCTTTAGATTCAGCAGAACTCCCATGGATGTAAGAAGGTGAGAGACTGTCTGAACGGCTTCCAGGGTCCCCTGTCTGGAAGGGCTTGCTAGGAGCCAGTCGTCCAGGTAGGGAAACACTCGGATTCCGAGCTTCCTGAGATGCGCTGCGAGAACTGCACAACACTTTGTAAAGACTCGTGGCGCTGAGGACATCCCAAAGGGCAGGACTCTGAACTGATAGTGTTGACCCAGAGCCACAAACCTCAGGAATTTGTGATGCCTCGGGTGAATTGGAATGTGCTAGTAAGCATCCTGCATGTCCAGGGAGGCTAGCCAGTCATGTTGATGAAGCAAAGGTAACAGGGTTCCTAGAGAAATCATTTTGAATTTCTCCCTGGGGAGAAATTTGTTTAGCTTTCTGAGGTCTAGAATGGGGCGCATACCCCAGACTTCTTTGGAACCAGAAAGTAGTGGGAGTAGAACCCTGTGTTTCGCTGATGCAAAGGCACCAGTTCTACTGCCCTGTTGTTCAGAAGGCCCTGGATCTCGGCGGCGAGAAGGTTTGACTGAAGGATTGACAGCCTGGGTTGTCGTTTGGGAGGACGATTCGGAGGGATCTCCAGAAAATTAAGAGAACACCCCTCGCGAATTATCTGAAGGACCCATTTGTCTGAGGTTATGGACTTCCACTGGTTGTAGAAGTGCATCAGATGACCTCCCACCGGAGAGGAAAAGTCCACCTCGGGCAGTGGAGATAGAACTTGGGCCGGCAACTCATAAGGTAGCACTGGGCGCTTTGGGCCCTTGCGCTTTCTGTTGCATCTTCTTTTGAGGTTGGGCAGGTTGGCTCTTATGGAAACTTCCTCTGCCCCTGCCTCGAAAGGACTGACGATTATGAAACTGACGTTTACCGACATGCCCTCGAGAGGGGGTAGGAGGGGGTCGAGCCAGCTTAATGGCCGACCTAGTCTTCTGAGTAGCCTCTAGAGCTTGCTCTACCTGAGGACCAAAAAGATACGAGCCGTCAAAGGGCAACGCCATCACCTGCTGCTGTGCATCATTCGTGAAGCCCGAAGTACACAGCCAGGAGTGACGGCGAGTACAAATACCAGCGGCTGCTGAACGAGAAGCAGTGTTGAAAGCATCCATGGCTGCTTTGACCTGTTGGTTATTAGATTCGATACCTCTGGTAATGGTCAGAAGAAGCTCTGGCTTAGAGTCCGAGTCCGGAAGAGCTTCAACCATTTGTTTGATAGAGTGCCACAGGATATACTCATACTGAGAGAAAAATAGCCCTGGTAACTGGCAATACGCATACTTAGAGTGGACGCAGCAAAGACTCTCTTACCTAATGTATCAATCTTACGAGACTCTTTGTTAATAGGTCGAGCTGTAGTAGTTTGAGGAAGAATGACCTTGTCGTTCTCTGCCAGGACTACAATAGGATCCGCAAAGGCTTGGGATGCCAGGAAAGGACGATCCTTGGGAGCTGAGTATTTCCTATCAATGGATTTAGCCACTGAAGGGGTAAGAGCAGGGTTATTCCATACCATTTGAGACAGCGTCTCGAAGGAAGGTTGAATCGGAGGAGTCAAATCCGTAGGGATCTCCGAAGCATGAAGATATTGGAGTCTTAACCGCTTCCCAGGATCGATGTCTGTAGTCTGGAGAGAAAGAGTGGAGCTCAGGTTCTTCAACAGAGACTTAAAGGACAGGTCCTTGACCACAGGCTCTGTAGCAGTGAAAGATCCTGTTTCGTCCACTTCATCACCCAACCGAAGGTCTGGGTCAGGCTCAACGTCATCTCCTGATAGTCCAGGGAGGACTGTTTGGACAGGAAAGGAGTGAAATACAGGAGAGGAAGGAAGAATTGAGAGGAAAGAGGAGTCCTCGAGAGCTCCCGGTGCCGAGGAGGCAAACAGGACCGAAAACGGTGCCAAAGAACAGCACGGCGCCGAGGACGGTGCTGAGAAGCTGCCCGGCGCTGCGGACAGCGCCGAGAAGGCACACGGCACCGGAGACGGTGCCAAGAAGCCCCGTGATGCCGCGGACGGCACCGAGAAGGCACACGGCACCACAGAAGGCGCCAAGAAGCTCCGCGACACCGTGGACGGTGCCGACAAGCCCCGCGACACTGAAAACAGCGCCGACAAGCCCCGCGATGCCGCAGATGGTGCCGAAAGGCCAGACGGCACCGCGGATGGCACCAAAGGCGCCAAAAGCATCCCAGAACCCTGAAAAACATGGTTAGAAGGGAAAATAGCAGGAGATAAGGGCATCGGTGTGGCCCCCTGCACCGCAGCCATGTGAGGGGGGGAACACCTAAGCGCAGAGTCTTCGGCACCGAAGAAGGTGCCGCACGACCAGGAAAGTTCAACCGCCCTACCTGGTCACCCGACAAGCCCGAAGGCCCGTGGGCAACCGAGACAGGTAGCAGAACCAACCTCCGAGCCCATTGCTCCACAAGAGCGGCCCACTGATGAAACTGCTCATCTGAAGACCTACCTATAGGCGGAGTAGGACTCCGATGCCGAAGACACCGGCTACCGGAAGCAGAAGTTGGTGACTCTGAAGGAGGAGACCGGCAACTAGCCACGATAACAGAGCCTCGACGCGCAGACATATCAGAGGGCAACCTCGAGTGATGCCTTCTCTTTTTAGACCTGTGGGCCGAAGAAGATCTCGAGGCTGAACGGTGCCGATAATGCGACCATTTGTTTTTATGCCTCCGGGGGGACCTCCCATCCCCCCGGGCATTGGACTGACTGTTGTTGGACCCCCCTTCGGGAGCAGGAGGCGGACCGGACCCAGCCCGACTAACTGAACAGCTTTCATATGAAGTCTCCCTACCGCCACCTGACCTGCTCATGGTCGACTCGTCAAGTAGGCTGAGACTTCTTTATTGTATATTAAAATAGAATAAACTAAAGCGATACTATATCGAGATAATACTACAAAAAAATAAACTGAAAACTATGCTGCTAGTTTGAAGTTTGATTCCCGACAGGCGAGCGACATCGTTACTGAAGCGCACTCGACGGCGGGAAAAAAGGAACTGAGGCGGTTGGAGGGTTGATGCCGAGATAGTCATTGCCGCATGAGCTAGTGCTTGCAGCCGCCGTGCCTCGCGGCGCCATCTCTGGTGTCGACCCTCCAGCAAAAAGTTTGCTCCCGATGGGTCCTAGTGCCTCCGGCACAGTCCCAATAGTGTGAATGAGTGGTGGGGACTTATGTCCAGGAAGATCTGGCCCTGGCAAACCCATCAGGGTGCCTGTTTGGCAGGGGCATCAGGCTGAGGGGTGGAAGCAGGCCTGCTTGTACCCCATTTGCCTCTCCCTCTGAAGAACCCCATATGAGTGTAAGCAGAAGAGGAGGCCTGGGCTTGGTAGAAAGGCCTATGAAAAGGCCTGCCCCTGCCCCTGGAATGCTGCCTCTGGGGAGTGGCTTGCCTTTCCTTGGCCTGAGCACTCCTATAGGTGGTCCTGTATTCATCCATTTTCTTCATGTAGTTCTCTGTTTGCTTCCCAAACAGAGAATTACCCACAACAGGAAAATCCATGGCCTTAGTCATGGTATCCTGAGACAGGCTAGTACATCTGAGCCAAGCCATCCTACGAAGGGCCACAGATGTAGCCATGACTCTAGATGAAACATCACTGGAGTCCACTGCAGCATGGAACTGCACCTTGGATGCCTCAATACCATCCGCAGCCACCTGCTCCAGCTCCTTGGCAAGCTGGCCAGGGACCTGTTTAGCTAAAGCCATTACAGTGTCCCATCTGAAGGAACTGGAAGTAATAAGAGTTGATAAAGCAATGGGGCCAGATGGGGTGCACCCCAGGGTCCTTAAAGAACTAAGAGAGGAGTTGGCTGAACCTCTTGCTATCCTGTTTAGCCGATCACTAGAAACAGGGGAGGTACCCAAAGACTGGAGGATAGCAGATGTAGTCCCCTTATACAAAAGTGGGAACAAAGAGGAAGCGGGGAACTAAAGACCAGTCAGCCTCACCTCGGTAGTGGGAAGATCATGGCAGCACTACTGAAGGAGAGATTGGTGGAACATCTGGTTGTCAATGGACTACAGGACCCAAGGCAGCATGGTTTCACCAGGGAAGGTCATGTCAGACCAACCTCATTGAATTTTTGACTGGGTGACTAGGGAGGTGGATCAGGGAAGGGCAGTGGACATGGCCTATCTGGACTTCAGCAAGGCCTTTGACACTGTGCCACATAGAAGACTATTGCACAAACTGGGGAATATGGTGTGGGCAGGACAGTAGTGCGGTGGGTAGGTAACTGGCTGGGCAGCAGGACACAAAGGTGGTGATAAATGGCTGTCACTCCACAGAGGAAGAGTGACCAGTGGGATACCACAGGGATCAGTGCTGGGACCGGTACTATTCAATATCTTCATCAGTGACATTGCGCAGGACCTAGAAGGCAGAATTTCACTGTTCGCTGATGACACAAAGCTCTGTAACGGAGTAGACACACCAGAGGGTGTAGACAGAATGAGAAGGGACCTGCAGAAACTTGAAGAATGGTCAGGGGTTTGGCAGTTGAAATTCAATGCAAGGAAGTGCAATATAATGCATATGGGGCACAAAACCCTGGCACAATATATCAGTTGGGGGTGAGGATATAGCATGCACCAAGCAGGAAAGGGATCTTGGAGTTATCATCTCTGATGACCTCAAGGCAGGAAACAGTGTGACAAGGCAGCAGGTAAAGCAAATAGGATGCTGGGATGCATAGGCAGGGGCATCACCAGCAGGAAAAAGGAAGGTCATAATTCCGCTATACAAGACACTAGTGAGGCCCCACCTGGAGTACAGTGTACAGTTCTGGAGACCATACCTACATAAGGACATAGACAGGGTAGAGAAGGTTCAGAGGAGGGCAACAAAGATGGTGCATGGATTGCATCACAAGTCCTATGAGGACAGGTTGAAGGCACTGAACATGTACTCCCTGGAGGAGAGGAGGGAGAGAGGGGATATGATAGAGACATACAAGTATCTTACAGGGAGGAACAGGGTGCAGGAATACACTATTTTTAAGCGAAAAAGATGTTCCAGGACTAGAGGGCATGGGATGAAGTTGGAGGGAGGATGATTCAGAGTAAACGTGAGGAAGAATTTCTTCACAGAACGGGTGGTGGACAAGTGGAACACCCTGCCAGAGGAAGTGGTGGGGGCTGAAACAATCACGGGATTTAAGAATGCATGGGATAGACATAAAGGATTTCTGGAGGTCAGGGGTAAGGGGCAACAGACTTCCTGGAAAACATAAACTGAACTTACAAACTTAAATGGGCAGACTGGGTGGGCCATAGGCCCTTATCTGCTGACACTGTCTATGTATCTATGTATCTAGATTTCTGATATCTAGCTGTATAGGCCATTTAATTAGCCTGCCTGAGTCCCAAGGATGCTGCCATATATTGTTTCTTCGCCATGGCATCAGTCCTCCTGGAGTCCTTATCTGGGAGGTGTGAAGCCAAGGGTATATTTGCCTTATCACAGGCAGCAGCCTGTACTACCCCAACATGGCTGCATTGCTGGGTAAGGAACTCCTTATCTGAGTCTGAGAGAGTATACCTCTTGTCCATTCTCCTGTCCACAGGAGGTATAGAATTAGGAGTCTTTAAAATTTTTATTGTCTGTTTCCCAAAGGACTTAGGAAGGGGAATAGACAGTCTCCTGGACTCTGGGATATCTATCATCTCAACATAGTCAGGCTCCTCCTGATCATCTACAGCTTCTCCCATAGGAAGCTGAAGAATTTCAGCCACTTTTTTGTAGAACATAAAATGGGAAGGGGACTCAGAAAGCCTAGAAGGAGAAACCCCTGAAGGTCTGTCTGGAGAGATGTCCGGGTCAAAGGGCACATCCAGACTTTCGTAATCACCATTACTATCCTCATACTCTCATTCCTCCTCCTCCGGTTCATAAAAATCTTCTAAATTATAATCCGGAGCCGGGGGAACCGACTGAACTGAGCCCCTTCCTGATGGTGCCGGTTCGGTCAGAACTGGGGTTAGTGATTGAATAATCCTTATCGCTTTGGCTATCTCATCAGCGGTCGGAGAAAGAAGTTGTGGATCAGCACCGGCTGATTTATCCCTTCTTTTTCTTTTAATCGGAACCGACTCCTCAGAGTTGGTTCTCCTTTTGCCCGAAGAAGTTTCTCCCTGATCACAGGGCACTCCTTCTGGTTTGGTTGGAACCGAACCGGGCTGGCCATCCGGGTCAGCGGACTTCTTGGCCTCCCTTTCCCTGAGCCTACCAACTCTCTTTTCCAGGGTAGCTGCAGGAAAATTCTTGAAAATCTGGCAGTCTGAATCGGTGGTCAAACCCCAGACAATAAGCACAGATAGTGTGGTGGTGGCTGCTAGCAAAGGCTTCCCCACACACACTACGGTGTTGAAACCCAGTGGGCCCAGTTTTTCTTTTGGGTTTCTCAGACATGGCCAGTCCTAACAAAACTGACCCTTTTTTTGGCAATCCGCCAGACAAGACACCCTTATCGGTTCCTGACTGTGTTACGGGTCGTGGTAAAAACTGTAATGAAATCCATTTGTTTTAGAACCGATAAGGACCGGTTACCACACTCTAAAAGTAGAATACACTTTTGTGAACAAACCTGATCGGTTCAAACCGAACCGATCCCACGTTTACAAGTTCCACACAGAAGAACAAGAAATAAACCTATCTAGTACTCATGGTACCACAGACAGAGACTGAACTGAGAGGTTAACGGATTAAATTCGGTCGAAAACCAAGGAAAACGGCACTTTAACCAACTAACTTGAACCGAGCAAAGGAGAAATCTCCAGAACGACTGTTCAGTGAGGCGGAGTAAAGAATCTGACGGTTTGAGTTCAAACAGCAACAGACACAGTCTCAACCGAGCTCGAGCTCAGCATTCCTTGCCTGGCATGGAAAGTTAACTCTTTCATCTCCGGGGCAGTTCAAAGGTTGGACATCACTGCATATGTCAGAATATAGCAAGACTTCATGTTGTTTGAAATGAAGTCATGAAATATGTATGGGTTGTAATGGACTCTTTAAGCTTTCAGCTGAGTTCTTCTGAATGTACTGTACAGTATGCACTAGCACAGACAGCATGCTGCCATCCTAGCAGATTTTAAAAATACCCCTTACAGGTAGCAGTTCAATCTGAAGGTCCCAGTGGAATTAACTGATGTTGTGTAGGCACTTATGACTTTAATTAGGTTGGTGTACACATTTAATGTAATGGGGTCCATGACCACACACTTCATCTTTACAGGTCCTAAAAATGGGGGATAATTCACTTAGAACAGTTGTGAGATGCCATGTTGTTTCATTGACTTGCAGTAGGCTGATTTTTTGTATCACGTGGGCGTATTGGATTTTGAGGTGTGTAACTTATTGTTTTTTATGACCATGGGTAAAAGATTTATCATGGGGAGAGGGGTGCTTGAACACTCTTTTCACCGTTTCCACACAGTTGTCACATTCCAGCAAACACAACTGTATAAAGGAATGTTCAGTTTAGTTACCAAATATCCAGCACTGGGGCTTTGCCAGACACGTTATGAACTCTATATAAATGAAGGAATGTTGCCAAAGAATCATATGTCACTGTAGTTGCACTTTCTTGAGTAGCTGTTTATTTAAAACAGCATTCTCCATACATTTCATATATTTTCTTACAGTTTTTACAAACAGATATGTTTCTTAAGCGGTGTTGTTCGTGTACACAGAGTTTATAACACGTCTGACAAAAGGGCAGTGCTGGAATAGTTTTACAGAAGGGGATATGGATTAGGGCTGCACGAACCCCTAAAAGTTCTACCTTGTGAACTTTCTGAGTAGAACCCAGCAGAATCAGGTTCTACCATTTATAATCAAGTTCTACCAAGTAAAACCAGGTTCTACCAAGTAGAACCAGGTTCTACCAAATAAAACTAGTTCCACTATGTAAAAAAACAAGTTCTACTAAGTAAAACCAGGTTCTACATGGTATAACAAAGTTCTTTAATCTATAACACAAAAAAAAAAGTTTACATGTTTCTACTTAAGAAAGCCACAGAAATATCGTTTTTTGTTTGGGAAAGTACATGTAGTACTAAAAATGGTTATGGTATAAATACAATTAAGTATTGCAAAACTTTGGTGCATGGGATTCTGTCTCGGTGCTCGAAAGTTTTGCAAAACGTACCATTCTTAAAGTTGTAATCTTAGTATTACATGTATATTCCCAAACATGCAAAATAAAATATGTGGATTTTTTTTATAGTTAAGTAGAACCAGGTGGAATGTGTTCACTGCTTATATATTTTAGAACCACCTGGTTCCCAGCAGATGCTTAAAAATACTAGTGTTGAAACAGATTTAACAAGCGGTAAAGGTCAGGGATGATATATGACTCGTATATTATCCCTGACAACTTTAGCTTTTTAAATCTGGTTACAGGCAGCCCGAAGGGTTAACTCCCTGAGCTACACCCTGTTACAATAATTTTAAATCTTCCCCCACTGTTAGATTCAGGTACTAATAGAGCCCAGTTCAAAATAACTGGTGCCCGTTATACCTATAGCTTCAGCTGCTTTAGTACCAAATAAGTACATGGACAGAAGTTTACAGTACAAAATATATTTAATTCACACAATGTGGTAAAGCAAAACGCCACACTGCCCCAGCGCTTCTGTACCTAACCTTCCTCAGCGTCCCCCACAAGGAAGGCATGGTGCCGACGCATTGGGGCAGTGTGGCATTTTGCTTCACCACATTGTGTGGATTAAATTATGTTTCTACTTTAAACTTTGTTTGCGTAGTTATTAGTTTGGGGCTTTTTGTTATTCTGAGTAACTGTCAAAGTTAGTAATATATTACCCACCATCATGTTCTCCTTTTCCTCTTGTACACTCTCCTACCCTGATCCCTATACCTCCCATAGGTAACTATGTCAATATTACTTCATTTGTCCCACCCTCCCAAACATCTGCCCCTTCCTCACCTTTACTCAGAATAATTTAAAAAACCCATAACAGTACACCATCTGCAAACTGTGTTTATGATGCCAGGTCACGTGCATGGTTTGGCGTCTAACAATGGAGGGCGAATTGTATTTGTAAGAGGGAGTGTCCCAGGGGGTTTGGAGGGCTTGGAGTTTCAGACGGGGGCTAGGGTAAGATCAGTGATTTTTTTTTATTGTCATGAGTGCAGTATGCGGGAACAACACTTTGTAAAATCTATTTTTTTTTTTTTATTTTCATTTTACAGGTTATGATGAAAACAGTTTCTATCTTGTGAATGGTTCCTTCAGATCAAAACACTGGATGTCATTGGGTTCAACACTGAAATTGGGAATGTATTGTAAAGTTGACATTTTACAGCCAAAAAAAACCCAAAACTTTTTTAAATTAAATTCTCATCTGGAATTGAAACAGAAGAAATGAAAATTAAGTACCTACCGTAATTATGATCTTTCTGTGTATCTTCACCATTCATCACTGTTGAGTATCTGCCGGAGGTCAGGACCCTGCGGGAGCCTTTTTTTTTTTTAAAGGTAGGCGGAGTCGACATACCATCGGTGCTGCCCTCGAGGTCGACGCACTGCGTGGCGCTCGCAGGTTGGCCGTTAGGCTGTGCCGACTCCGCCTGCCTGCCAGTTCCAAGTCACCGGAGAGGTAAGAGGAAGGGAGTGGAGGGTGGGACAAGGAAGTCCAAGGGACAGAAAAAGGAAAAGATATATGAACCAAAAGGAGAAATAACGACTGAGAGGACAGAGAGGGAGAGAGAGTCGAAAAATGGAAATTACGTACCTACCGTAATTCTTGATCTTCTTGGATGAGTCTCCACTACTCTTTCACACTAATGGGAACTGCACTGGAGGCACTAGGATCCATCAGGAGCAAACTTTTTGTTAGAAGGTCAGCGCCTGAGACGGAGCTGCGAGGAGCGGCACCACGAGCCTCAGCTCGTGCAGTAATGAGTATCTTGGCGTTGACCTTCCAACCACCTCAGTACCTTTTTTTCTGAGGAGGTGCAGCTTAACTAACCTAGAAGGGTAGCCTTACCAAAAACCGGACATAGGATAGTCTGGAAGACCGGTATAAGAAGGGTCAACAAAGAAGTCTTCACAGCCTAAGGATTGAGGGAGTGAAGACCAACAACAGAGGTGAGCTCGGGGGATGGAGGGTGGGTGTGTGAATGAGTGGTGGAGACTCATCCAAGAAGATCAAGAATTATGGTAGGTACATCATTTCCATATCTTCCTGGACATAAGTCTCCACCACTCATTCACACTAATGGGAGAGTACCGAGCTAATAATCTCCCGAGAGGGCGGCAGGAGAGACCAAGAGCTCACAGTTTTAGGACAGGAGTCTATTAAGGATGGTTCTCCCAAAAGAAAGATGTCATCTGGCATGGACATCCAAGGCATAGTGTTTGACAGAAGTATGCACTGAGCTCCAGGTAGCCGCATTGCAAATATCTGCAATGGGCACGTTGCGGATTTCCGCCAGAGATGCCATGACCGCTCTAGTAGAGTGAGCATATACTCTGCCCTACAGCTTAACCTGCGCCATGGAATAACAGTGGTGAAGACATGCCACCAGCCATGCTGAGATACATCTGATAGCTACAGACTGACCCAGCTGGGTCTTGCTGTAGGAAACAAACAGTTGCTGAGCTTTTCAAAAGTCTTTTGTTCTATCTAGATAGAAACACAAAGCTCTTTTGATGTCCAAGGAATGAAAAGAATGTTCTCCCTCATTTTGGAAGTTTGCAAACTAAGAAGGAAGGACCAAAGGTTGGTTTAGATGGAATTCTGAAACAACCTTAGGGAGAAACTTAGGATGGGTTCTAAGGACTACTTTGTCTTTATGGAACACAGTATACGGAGGGTCTGTGACCAAGACATGTATCTCAGAGACCCTGTGGGCTGAGGTAATGGCCACTAGGAAGGCAGTTTTCCAGGTGAGAAATTTTAGCTCACAGGTAGCGAGAGGCTCAGAAGGTTTTCAAGTGAGCATGTCTAGCACAAGATTAATGTCCCAGGCTGTGACTGGATGTCTTATAGGAGGTCTGGTATGCAGAATTCCTGTAAGAAACTTCTTAACCACAGGGAACTGAGCCAGTGACAAGGAAGGTACTGGCTCATGATAAGCTGAAATGGCACAAAGGTGAACCATAACTGTAGAGTATTGCAGACCTGAATTTGAGAGGTCTAAGAGGTACTCTAAAACTTTATCTGGTGGGCAGGAAAAAGGATTTAAAGAGGATTGAGCACACCAGAGTGAGAAATGCTTCCATTTGACTGTGTAAGTTTTCCTAGTGGCTGGCTTATGCACAGCCAGAAGAATATCTGAAACCCTGTGAAAGACATTGAACCTGTTCACTTCTATCTCTTTAGGAGCCAAGCATGAAGGTGAAGCGACCTCAGGTTGGGATGGACCACAGCCCCCTGAGTCAGGAGGTTCATCTGAAGGGGAAGTGGTTTCGGAGGAGCTGCCAACATACTGTTGAGTAGTGGAAACCACATATGTCGAGGCCAGAAGGGAGCAATGAGAATCATTTTGTCCCCCTGGGATTCGAACTTGAGAAGTACCCTCTGAACTAGAGGAAGAGGAGGAAAGGCATATAGAAAGCGTTTTGTCCACTGCAGCCTGAACGCATCCTAACAGAAAATGCCAGGCCCTGGATTTCTGGAGCAGAAGAGAGGCAGTTTTGTGTTGAGTGGGGATGCAAAAAGGTCCAGGTCTGGAGTTCCCCACTCAATGAATATTGACTGAAATACGGTTGAGCCAAGAGACCATTCGTGAGGATCTGTCTCTGTTCTGCTGAGATGATCTGCCAGTTCATTCTGCACACCTGGCAGGTAGATCGCTTGAATTAGAGCCTTGTGCTGCAAGCACCATTCCCACACTCTCATTGCTTCTCTGCATAAGGGGTAAGAGTGAGCACCGCCCTGCTTGTTGATGTAATACATCACTGCTTTGTTGTCCGTTTGAAGGAGAATATTCTTGTGACAGAGAATGTCCTTCAAAGCCCGGACTGCATAAAGGGCGGCTCTCATCTCTAAGACATTTATGTGAAGCTGGGACTCGACCTGAGTCCACGTACCTTGAGTGTGGAGAGTCTGACAGTGAGCTCCCCCACCTCATTAGGGACGTGTCTGTGGTGATGGAGATCTGATGATCCAGAGGAGCAAAGGGATACCCTTCTAGAAGATTGTTCTCTTGCGACCATCAGGTGAGTGATCTCTTTAGAAGTTCTGTCACCTTGATGAGAAAGGACTGCGGGTGAGTGGTTGGGGACCACTGAGTACTGAGCATACATTGAGAAGTTCTCATGTGAAGGCATGCTAGGGCTACAGTGAACACCGAGGATGCCATGAGACCTAGCATCCTTTGCATTGAGAGAGCTGAAACTGAGCTGCTCTCCCCGATGTATCGGGCCATCTGAAGGATATCGCTCCTCCTGTCCTCTGGAAGAAAAGCCTTCGCACAGGAGGTGTCCAGAAGAGTTCCTATGAAAAGGAGCCTCTGGGAGGGCTGCAGCTGTGATTTTTTGAGGTTTAGCAGGACTCCCATAGAAGTGAGAAAGCACGAAGCTGTGGCAATGGCATCTTGAGTTCCCTGTCTGGAAGGGCTTGCTAGAAGCCAATTGTCCAGATAAGGGAACACCTGTATTCCGATCTATCTGAGATGCACTGCAAGAACTGCACAACACTTTGTAAAAACTCGTGACACTGAGGATAGTCCAAAGGGCAAGACTCTGAACTGATAATGCTGTCCCGGAGCCACGAACCTTAGGAATTTGTGATGCTTTGGGTGAATAGGAATGTGCTGGTAAGCATCCTGCATGTCTAGGGAGGCTAACCAGTCATGTTGAAGAAGCAAAGGTAACAGGGTTCCTAGTGATATCATTTTGAATTTCTCCTTGGGAAGGAATTTGTTTAGTTTTCTGATGTCCAAAACGGGGCGCATGCCCCCGGTTTTCTTTGGAACCAGAAAGTAATGGGAGTAGAACCCTGTGTTCCGTTGATCCAGCGGAACTACTTCCACTGCCCTGTTGTTCAGAAGGCCCTGTATCTCAGTGGCGAGAAGATCTGACTGAAGAGCTGACAGCCTGGGCTGTCGTCTGGGGGGACGATCTGGAGGGGTCTCCAAAAGATTGAGTGAATACCCTTTGCGGATTATCCAGAGGACCCATTTGTCTGAGGTTATGGACTTCCACTGATTGTAGAAGTGAGTCAGATGACCTCCCACTGCTGAGGTAGAGTCCACCTTGGGCAGCTGAGGTGGGACTTGGGCCAGCAACTCAGAAGGTGACACTGGGCGCTTTGGGTCCTTGTGTCTTCTGTTGCATTTTCTATTGAGGCTGGGGGGGCTTGGTTTTTATTAAAACTTCCCCTGTCTTTGCCTTGAAAGGACTGACGGTTATGAAACTGGCGTTTATTAACATCCCCTCGAGAGGGGACAGGAGGAGGTCGAGCCAATTTAATGGCTCACCTCGTCTTTTGTGTAGCCTCTAGAGCCTGTTCTACTTGAGGGCCGAAGAGATATACCCCATCAAAAGGCAACGCCATTACCTGTTGCTGTGTATCATTTGTGAAACCTGAAATGCGCAGCCAGGAATAATGGAGGGTGCAAATGCCCACCGCCGCCGTTCGGGAAGCAGTATCGAAAGCATCCATAGCTG
Source organism: Neoceratodus forsteri (assembly GCA_016271365.2). Classification (NCBI taxonomy): domain Eukaryota; kingdom Metazoa; phylum Chordata; order Ceratodontiformes; family Ceratodontidae; genus Neoceratodus; species Neoceratodus forsteri. The sequence goes on from CM028129.1 coordinate 60,682,973, forward strand.
CTTTAACCTGCTGGTTGTTGGATTCGATACCCCTGGTTATGGTTTGAAGAAGCTCTGAATTTGTGTCCAATTCCAGTAGAGCTTCAACCATTTGTTTGAGTGAATGCCAAAGGATATACTCATATTGACAGAAGTAGCCTTGGTAGCTGGCAATACGCATACCTAGGGTGGAAGCAGCAAAGACTCTCTTACCTAAAGTGTCTATCTTATGAGATTCTTTGTTAATAGGTTGAGCTGTAGTAGTCTGGGGAAGGATGACCTTATCATTCTCTGCCTAGACTACAATAGGATCCGCAAAGGATTGGGACGCCAAAATGGGTCGATCCTTGGGGGCTGAGTATTTCCTATCTATGGACTTAGCAACCGAAGGAATGAGAGCAGGATTATTCCATACCATCTGAGACAGCGTCTCAAAGGAGGCCTGTACCAGAGAAGTCAAATCCATAGGGATCTCCAGAACATGGAGGTATTGGAGTCTTAACAGTTTCCCAGGATCGATATCTGTAGTTTGGAGAGAAAGAGTGGAAATCAAGTTTTTCAGCAGAGACTTAATAGACAGGTCCTCGACCACAGACTCTGCAGCAGGAAGAAAAAATTACTCACCTTAGTAATGTTGTTTCTTCCAATGGAGTCTTGCTGTATTCTGACATATTGCAGTGATGTCCAACCTTTGCACTGCCCCAGAGATGAAAGAGGTAACTTTCCATGCCAGGCATGGAACGCTGAGCTCGAGCTCGGTTGAGACTCTGTCTGTTGCTGTGTTAACTCAAACCGTCGGATCTTTACGAGCTATACTCACTGGGTGTCCTGTGTGGAAACTGTAAACTTACACTAGCCAACTGGCTACTAAATATAATAAAAGATTTGTTGGTCCCAAAACGAAGACTCAAGTCAGAAAACCCAAAAAATAAAACAAAACACCACACCCACACACCCAAACTAAAGGGGTGAGAAAAGAAGGGGTTGGGGCACCTCCCGAGTGCCAACACTGCTACTGTCCACCCCATCCCAAAAACTAAGGTTCTGAGAGGGGGCGCGGGGGAGGTCAGAATACAGCAAGACTCCATTAGAAGAAACAACATTACTAAGGTGAGTAATTTTTTCTTCAAACAACATGAAGTCTTGCTGGATTCTGACATATTGCAGACTACCAAGCAGCACCTCCATGGAGGAGGGACAGAACCTACTTAGGAAATAGGATCTGAAGCACTGCTGTGCCAAACCGAGCATCACTCCTAGCCTGGATATCCAGAGAGTAATGCTTGGTAAAAGTGTGTACTGTTTTCCAGGTGACTGCTTGACAAATCTCTAAGATAGGAATATCCCTGGCAGCAGCCAGGGAAGCAGCTGTACCTCTGGTAGAGTGAGCCCTCAGGCCTGAGGGTTGGATCCTACCTAGTTTTTCATAGCAAAATTAAATGCAAGAGACAATCCACCTGGAAACAGATCTCTTAGTGGCAGGTTTTTTCTTACCAACCTCACCATAAGTGAGGAACAGTTGGAGGGAGTCAAACCTGTGACCCTCGGTGCGCTCTATGTAGTAGCTAAGGGCCCTTTTCACATCCAAACTGTGCAGCCTCCTCTCCCCAGAGGAGGAATGGTCAGTGAAGAAAACAGGAAGAGACTTAGACTGGTTAAGGTGGAAATCTGAAACCACCTTAGGCAAAAACTTCCTATTAGTCCTGAGGACCACTTTATCTCTATTGGGCAGAGATAAAATCAGGCTCCACTGACAGGGCCTGTAACTCACTTATGCATCTGGCAGAAGTGATGGCCACCAAGAAAACAGTTTTCCAAGTCAAGTACTTAAGCTCTGCTGAGGACAAAGGCTCAAAAGGGGGTTGCATAAGCTGAGCAATGCAAACATTAAGGTCCCAAGCAGGGGCAGGGTCCCTGAAGGGAAGATTGGTATGAAGCAATCCCTTGAAAAATTTAGAAAATACAGGATGAGCTGAAAGGGAAGAGTGTTTGCCTGCCGAGAGGAAGGCAGAGACAGCTGCCAGATGCACTCTTAGTGTAGCTGGTCTGAGTCCCAAGCTATTAAGATGAACCATATAGTCAAGGACTGTGGGCAGGCCAGCAGACTCTGCAGAAATATGCTTCCCAGAGCACCATATAGAAGAAAACATTACTCACCTTAGTAATGTTGTTTCTTCTAATGGAGTCTTGCTATATTATGACATATGCAGTGAGTCCCAACCTTCGAACTGCTCCGGAGGTGAAAGAGTTAACGTTCCATGCCAGGCATGAAATCTTGAGCACAAGCTCGGTTGAAAACTCTGTCTGTTGTTCTTCAAACTCAAACTGTCAGATCTTTACGAGCAAAACTCACTAAGGTTCTGTCTGGAAGCTGTAAACCTAAACTAGCCAACTGGCTACTAAAATATTAACACATTTTTTGGTCCCAAAACCAAGACTCAAGTCAGGGGATCCAAAAAATGAAAAACACAACAACAAGCACCCCAGAAAAGAGGGTGAAGAAAACAAAGTGGGCAACTACTAAGTGCTAATGCGACTGCCCACCCACATCCCAAAACAGAGGTTCTGAGAGGGGCAGGGGAGGTCATAATATAGCAAGACTTCATTAGAAGAAACAACATTACTAAGGTGAGTAATTTTTCTTCAAACAACATTAAGTCTTGCTATATTATGACATATGCAGACTACAAGCAGTACCTCCATGGAGGAGGGACAGAATCTACTTAGAAATAGGCTCTGGCTAATATAGTTACAAATCAAGCATCACTTCTAGCCCGGATGTCCAGGGAGTAATGCTTGGTGAAAGTGTGAACTGTTTTCCAGGTAGTCTTGACACATCTCTATGATAGGGATGTCCCTGGCAGCAGCCAGGGACGCAGCTGTACCTCTGGTAGAGTGAGCCCTCAGGCCTGAAGGGGAACCACCCAGTTTTTGGTAACAAAATTGGATACAAGAGACAATCCACCTGGCAATGGATCTTTTAGTGGCAGGTTTCTTTACCCACCTCACCATAAGTGAGGAACAGTTGGAGGGAGTCAAACCTGTGACCCTTGGTACGCTCTATGTAGTAGCTAAGGGCTCTTTTGACATCTAAACTGTGCAATCTCCTCTCACCAGAGGAGGAGTGGTCAGTGAAGTACACTGGGAGAGACATGGATTGATTAAGGTGAAAGTCCGAGACCACTTTAGGCAAGAACTTTCTGTTAGTCCTGAGGACCACTTTATCCCTATGAAAGGAAATAAAATCAGGCTCCACTGACAATGCTTGTAATTCACTTATGCGCCTGGCAGAAGTGATGGCAACCAAAAACACAGTTTTCCAAGTCAAGTACTTAAGCTCTGCTGAAGACAAGGGTTCAAAAGGGGGTTGCATAAGCTGGGCAATGCAAACATTAAGATCCCAGGCAGGGGCAGGGTCCCTGAATGGAGGGTTGGTGTGAAGCAACCCCTTGAAAAATTTGGAGAATACCGGATGAGCTGAAAGGGAAGAGGGTTTACCTGCTGATAAGAAAGCAGACACGGCTGCCAGGTGCACTTTTAGGGTAGCTGGTCTCAGCCCCAAAGAATTCAAATGTACCATATAATCCAGAACTGTGGGCAAACCGGCAGACTCTGGGGAAATATTCTTGCCAGGGCACCATATGGAAAATCTCTTCCATTTGAAATTATAAGTAGCCCTGGTGGAAGGTTTCCTAGAAGCCTTCAAGATATCGAGTACACCTTTAGAAAGGTGTAGGTGAGCAAACTCTAACTCCTCAAGAGCCAGGCCTTGAGGTTGAGAGATTTGAGATTCAGGTACCAAACTCTCCCCTGGGCACAGGTTAACAGATTGTGATTCCTGGGAATGCACAGGGGAAGGTGGACTGCTAAGGACAAAAGGAGTGGATACCAGGGCTGCCTGGCCCAATCTGGAGCAATCAGAATCATCTTGCAAGGTTGAGATCTGATTTTGACTAGCACCTTGAACAGGAGAGGGAAGGGGGGAAAAGCATAGAGAAAACTTCCCTTCCCAGTTGAGAAGGAAGGCATCCAGAGGGACTGAGCCCAACACTGGGGGCCTGCAGCAAAAGAGAGGAAGTTGGTGATTGCCTGGGGCTGCAAAAAGATCTATCTGAGGAGTGCCCCACCTGGCGAATACTACCTCCAGAATTAGGGGATCCAGTGACCATTTGTGATGGCCCTGGGAAATCCTGCTGAGAGCATCTGCCAGGACATTGTCCTTGCCTGGGAGGTGAACTGCCATAAGGGAGGTGTTCAGGGAATAAGCCAGAGACCACAACTTCATTGCTTTGGTGCACAAGGCTGTAGACCGAGTGCCCCCTTGCTTATTGATGTACCATATTGTAGTGGTGTTGTCCGTTCTGACCTGTACCACTCTGTTCTGAACAGATGTGGAAAAAGCTTGAAGTGCTAGAAAAACTGCTCTGAGTTCCAACAGATTGATGTGGAGCAGAGATTCCTGAGGGGACCACAATCCCTGGGTGCTGAGGTCGCCCATGTGAGCTCCCCACCCCAAGAGGGATGCATCTGTAGTAAGGGTCAAGGAGTGAAACTGAGGGATGAAGGGAACCCCTTGTCTCAGATTGTTCTGATCCTGCCACCACTGTAGGGCCTGGATCAGGGTTCGAGTTACTGGGATCAATTTGGTTAGAGAATCTCTCCTTTGAGACCAGAAGAAAAAATTACTCACCTTAGTAATGTTGTTTCTTCTAATGGAGTCTTGCTATATTATAGACATTAGCAGTTTGATCCAGCTCTAGAACTGCCCCGGAGGTGGAATGGTTAAACCATTCCAAAATAGAATTTTGGCACAGAGCAGCTCTATCTGTGTCATTTCAAACATGAACTGTCAGATCTTCTACGAGCCAAACTCACTAAGGTCTGTGAAGCTGTAACTCACACTAGCCAAATGGCTACCTAAATAATAACAACCATTGATGGTCCAACACCCAAGACTCAAGTCAGGGGACCAGAAATACTAAACCATTCTAATAATATGAACATGGAACATAAGTATAATAAAACACACACACCATACACACATATTACCCCCAAAGTCCCAAAGGGGACAAAATGCTAACAGGACATAAGTAGTGCCCATTACCTTGTTGCCTGCACCCCACCAAGTAGAGGTTCTGAGAGGGGCAGGTTGGGAGGTCCAGAATATAGCAAGACTCATTAGAAGAAACAACATTACTAAGGTGAGTAATTTTTTTCAAACAACATGAAGTCTTGCTATATTATAGACATTAGCAGAATACACAGCAGTACCTCCATGGAGGAGGGCAGAACCCACTTAGGGAATAGGCTCTGAAGAACAGCTGTGCAAACCGAGCATCTCTCCTGGCCTGGACATCCAGGGAGTAATGCTTGCAAAGTGTGTACCGCTTTCCAAGTAGCAGCCTGGCAAATTTCTAATAAGATGTCTGGCAGCAGCTAGAGACGAGCTGTACCCTAGTAGAATGAGCCTCAAACCAGGGGGCTCTGCCCACTTTCTGATAACAAAATTGACACAAGAGACAATCTACCTGGCTATTGATCCTTTAGTGGCAGGTTTGGTTTTCCCAACTCACCATATGTATGGAAAAGTTGAGGATTCGAACTCAGGACCTTTGGTACGCCTATATAATAACTAAGAGCCTCTTAACATCCAGGTTGTGCAACCTCTCTCACCCAAGAGGAGTGATCAGTGAAAAATACTGAAGGAGATAGATTGATTAAGATGGAAATTGAAACCACCTTAGGCAAAAACTCCTATTAGTCCTAAGGACTACCTATCCCTGTGGAAAGAAATAAAGTCAGTCTCCACTGACAGGGCTTGCAATTCACTTATGCTCTGGCGAAGTGATAGCCACTAGAAAAATAGTTTTCCAACTAGGTACTTAAGCTCTGCAGAAGACAGAGGTTCAAAGGGGTTGCATTAACTGGGCAATGCAAACATTAAGGTCCCAAGCAGGGCTGGTTCCCTAAAGGGAGGATTAGTATGAGTAATCCCTTAAAAACTTGGAAAACACAGGATGAGAGGAAAGAGGGATGACTTTCCTGCTGACACAAAAGCAGATACAGCTGCCAAATGAACTCTCAGGGTAGCTGGTCTGAGACCCAAGGAATTAAGATGTACCATGTAATCTAACAAAATGGGCAACTCAGCAGATTCTGGAAATATTTTCCCAGCACACCAAATGGAAAACCTTTTCCATTTAGAACTATAAGTAGCTCTAGTGGAAGGCTTTCTAGAAGCCTTTAGGATCTCAAGAACACCCGAGAGAGGTGTAAATCAGCAACTCCTAACTCCTCAAGAGCCAGGCCTTGAGGTTGAGGGATTTGAGGTCCGATACCAAACCTTCCCCTGGGCACAAGTCAACAGATTGTGATTCCTGGGAGGGACAGGGGAAGATGGACTGTCAGAGACAGAAGGAGGGGTACCAGGGCTGCCTGGCCCAATCGGGGCAATCAGAATCACCCTGCAAGGCTGAGATCTGATTTTGACTAGTACTTTGAATAGAGAGGGAAGGGGGGAAAGCATAGAGGAACTTCCTCCCAATCCAGAAGAAGGGCATCCAGGGAACTGAGCCCAGCACTGGAGGCCTGCAACAGAACAGAGGAAGTTTGTGATTGTCTGGGGCTGCAAAAGATCTATCTGAGGATGCCCCACCTGGCAAAAACTATCCCCAGCACTTGAGGATCCAGGGACCATTCGTGATGGCCCTGGGAAATCCTGCTGAGGGCATCCACTAGGACATTGTCCTTCCCTGAAAGGTGAACTGCTATGAGGAAGTGTTCAGGGAATAGCCAGAGACCACAAATTATTGCCTCGGTGCACATGGTCAAGACCGAGTGCCCCCTGTTTGTTGCTGATGTACCACATTGTTGTGGTGTTGTCTGTTCTGACTTGTATCACCTTGTTGTGAACAGATGCAGAAAATGCTTGAAGAGCTAAAAGACAGCTCTGAGTTCCAGCAAATTGATATGGAGCAGAGATTCCTGGGGGGACCAAACTCCCTGAGTGGAAAGGTTGCCCATGTGGGCTCCCCAACCCAGAATGGAAGCATCTGTAGTGAGAGTCAAGTCGTGAGAAGGGGAAATGAAGGGGAACCCCGCTCTTAAATTGCTCTGATCCTGCCACCACTGAAGAGCTAGGATCAAGGTTCGAGTCACTGGGACCAACTTGGAAAGGGGGTCTCTTCTCTGAGACCAAAAGGTTCTCAAGTGAAACTGAATGTCTCTCATCTGAAATCTGGCTCCCTGCACAACAGCTGTGGATGCAGCCATGTGCCCCAGGAGCTTCAGAAAGTGTCTTGCTGGTCGAGAGACCTGCAGAGTGAAGGAAGAGGCCAGAGCCACTAAATTCCTTACCCTTTCTGGAGGAAGAAAGGCTCTGGCTAGCTTTGTGTCCAATTCTGCCCCTATAAAGGTGAGTACCTGGACTGGTTCCTGAACTGACTTTGTAGGTTTAGCAGAAAACCCAGGGAGGTGAGAAGCTGGGTGACCTGCAGGTGAGATTTTACCATTCTGGGGACTGGTCTACAATGAGCCAGTCATCTAGATAGGGAAAACAGCAATCCTCTGCCTCCTTAAGTGGGGTCACTGCCACTGCTAGACACTTTGTGAATACCCTTGAGCAGAGGCACTGAAGGGCATTGCTCTGAACTGGTAATGACCTGAGGGCAGTTCAATCTGAGGTACTTTAATGGATCTCTGATTAGGACATGGAAATAAGCATCCTTGAGGTCCAGGGAGGCTAGCCAGTCCCCTGGCCTTAGGGAAGGTAAAATCATTGCCAGAGTTACCATTTTGAACTTTGGTTTCAAAAGATGCTTGTTCAGATATCTGAGATCTAAAATGGGCCGCCATTCTCCTGTCTTTTTTGGGGTAAGGAAGTATCTGAAATACAGACCCCGCCCTGATGCAGAGAGGAACCCTTTCTGCTCTGAGAGCTAACAGGATAGACCTCTGTTTCCAGAGCGAGGGTCTCAGCACTTTGTAGTAAAAGTCTGCTTCTCAACTTGGAAACTTTTGAGCTGAGAACCAGACCCTGGCTTACTACTTCCAGAACCCACTTGTCTGAGGTTAAAGAAGCTCACCCTGACTGAAGTAAGCCAGCCTGCCCACCACTGGTACAGGAGATCGCTCTGGGCACCCCATCAGGGTGCCTGTTTGCAGGAGCTTTAGGCTGGGATGGTAGCAGGTTTGCCCACCCCTCGCCTGCCCCTGCTTCTGAAGAAGCCCTCTGAGCAAAGGCAGAGGAGGCCTGAGTCTGGTAGAAAGGCTCTGTGAAAAGGCCTACCCTACCCTGGAGACATGCTTTGAGGAGTGGCTTTGCCACCCCAGCCTGGGACTTTTGTAAGTAGTCCTATATTCATCCATCTTTTTCATGTAATTTCTGTCTGCTCTCCAAACAGAGAATTTCCCACCACAGGAAAAATCCATAGCCTTAGTCTGGGTATCCTGTGAAAACTAGTACACCTGAGCCAGGCCAACCTACGAAAGCTACAGATGTGGCCATGACCCTAGAGGAAACATCATTAACATCCACAGCAGCATGAAACTGAACCTTAGAGGCTTCAATGCCATCAGCAGCCACCTGTTCTAGTTCACTAGCCAGCTGGCATGGGCCTGCTTGGCTAATTGCATAACAGTATCCCATCTAGATTTCTGATACCTAGCTACATAAGCCATATTATTTGCTTGCCTGAGTCCCAGAGAGGCTGCCATATACGTTTTTTTGCCATGGCATCAATCTTCCTGGAATCCTTGTCAGGAGGATGAAGTCAGGGAATATTAGTTTATCACAGGCAGCAGCCTGAACTACCCCAACATGACTGCATTGTTGAGAAAGGAATTCTGTATCAGGGCCTGGACAATGTATACCTTATGTCCATCATTTTATCTACAGGAGGCACAGAATTAGTAGCTTTTAAAAATTTTAATTGTTTGTTTCCAAAAAACTTATGTAAAGGAATAGACAATCTCCCTAGACTCTGGAATATCCATCATTTCTACAAAATCAGGCTCCTCTTGCTCATCCACAGCCTCTTCTAAAGGAAACTGAGGGTTTCAGCAACTTTTTATAAAACATGAAATGAGATGGGGACTCAGACAGCATAGGGGAGATTCTAAAGGTCTGTCTGGGGAGATGTCCGTTCAATGGGCACACCCAGACCTTCCCAGCCACATTCATACTGTTCATAATCCTCCTCCCTCCCTCTGGTTCATAAAATTCTCAATATCATAATCCTGAACCATCGGACCGGACGAACCGACCTTTTACCAGATAGTGGTGGTTCAGACGGACCCTGAGACAGTGACTGGACAATTTGTATGGCTTTTGTTATCTCAGCAGTTGGAGAAAGAATTTGGACCCAGACCTGCTGATTTTCTTTTTTTTACTGGAATTGGTTCCTCAGAACCAGCTTTTTTTGCCCGAGGAAGTCTTGGCCCTGGTCAGAGGGTATTTCCTCTGGTTCGGCTGGCACTGAACCGGCTGGCCATCCGGGTCAGCGGACATTTTGGCCTCTCGCCCTGGAGCCTGCCCAATCTTTTTCCAGGGTGGCTGCAGAGAAATTTTACATACCTGGCAGTCTGACTGGAGGTGGTCAAACCTCAGACACAAACATATGGTGTGGGTCAGCCTTGGCAAAGATTTCCACAAACATCACAGTGTTGAAACCCAGTGGCCCGGTTTTCTTTGGTTTCAGACATAATGCCAGCCTAACCAAAAACTTGCCCTTTAACGGCAGTGCAGGCAAGACACCCTTATCGGTTCCTAACTGTGTCATTGGTATTGAAAAACCGTAATAAATCCGGTTTTTAGAACCGATAAGAACTGGGAACTCGCACTCTAAAATAGTAATTTTAGTTTTAAATGAGTTTTAAACCTACGTATTGGTTCAAAACCGAACCGATAACTTACAAGTTTCACACAGACAAAACCTTCATTTACTTAATACGGTTACCACAGGTAGAGCTTGAACCGAACGTTTTATGGTTAAATAAAACTATTCTCGGTTAAATCCAACCGAGAAAATACTTTTTAAACTAGAAATGAACCGAGCAGAAGGAGAAATCTCCGGAGCGACTGTTCACTGAGGCGGAGTAAAGAATCTGACAGTTCAAGTTTGAAATGACACAGATAGAGCTGCTCTCGTGCCAAAATTCTATTTTGGAATGGTTTTAACCATTCCACCTCTGGGGCAGTTCTAGAGCTGGATCAAACTGCTAATGTCTATAATATAGCAAGACTTCATGTTGTTTGAAGGCTCTCAAATGGAACTGAATGTCCCTCATCTGAAATCTTGCTCCCTGCACTACTGCTGTGGAAACAGCCATGTGCCCTAGGAGCCGAAGAAAATGCCTTGCTGGTCGAGAGACCTGCAGAGTGAAGGAGGAGGCCAGAGAAACCAGGGTCTTTGCTCTTTCTAGAGGAAGGAAGGCTCTGGCCTGTTGTGTGTTCAGTTCTACACCTATGAAGGTGAGTAGCTGAACATGCTCTAGAACTGACTTTGGGAAATTGAGAAGGAAACCTAGAGATGTAAGCAGCTGCTTGGTAACCTGAAGGTGTAATTTGACTTGGGCTGGAGACTGGCCTATTATGAGCCAGTCGTCCAGGTATGGAAAGATGGAGATCCTTTTTCTCCTTAGGAAGGCAACAACTACTGCCAGGCATTTTGTGAACACCCTTGGAGCAGAAGTTAGGCCGCAGGGCATTGCTCTGAATTGGTAATGGCCTGAGGGCAGCTCGAACCTTGGAGGTACTTTTGGTGGGAGCTCTTGATGAGAATATGGAAATAGGGTATATCCTGAGGTCCAGGGAAACCAGCCAGTCCCCTGGCCTTAGAGAGGGTAGAATTATTCCCAGAGTCACCATTTTGAACTTTGGCTTTAAAAGGTGCTTGTTTAAATATCTGAGATCCAGGATGGCTGCCATTCTCCTGTCTTTTGGGGGTTAGGAAATACCTGAGTACAATCATTTTCCTTTGTGTAGGGTGGAACCTCTCTGTGCCTCGAGCCAAGAGAGAAGAGACTCTGCCTCTAAGGCAAGTGCCTCGGAAGGATTTGTAGGTGAAAGGATCTGGTTCTCATCTTTGGAAATTTTTTGAAGCTGAGAACCAGTCCCTGGCTTAGTACTTCCAGGACCCATTTGTCTGATGTTAAAGACATCCAGTCCTGGACAAAGTAAGCCAGTCTGCCTCCTACAGGTGGTGGATAATCAGCCCTGGCAAACCCATCAGGGTGCCTGTTTGGCAGGGGCTTTAGCCTGAGGGGTGGAAGCAGGCCTGCTTGTACCTCGTCTGCCTCTCCCTCTGAAGAACCCCCTTTGAGCATAAGCAGAAGAGGAGGCCTGGGCTTGGTAGAAAGGCCTATGAAAAGGCTTGCCCCTGCCCCTGGAATGCTGCCTCTGGGGATTGGCTTGCCTTTCCTTGGCCTGAGCACTCCTATAGGTGGTCCTGTATTCATCCATTTTCTTCATGTAGTTCTCTGTTTGCTCCCCAAACAGAGAATTACCCACAACAGGAAAATCCATGGCCTTAGTCTGGGTATCCTGGGACAGGCTAGTGCATCTGAGCCAAGCCATCCTATGAAGGGCCACAGATGTAGCCATGACTCTAGATGAAACATCATTGGAGTCCACTGCAGCATGGAATTGCACCTTGATGCCTCAATACCATCCGCAGCCACCTGCTCCAGCTCCTTGGCAACTGGCCAGGGACCTGTTTAGCTAAAGCTATAACAGTGTCCCATCTAGATTTCTGATATCTAGCTGTATAGGCCATATAATTAGCCTGCCTGAGTCCCAAGGATGCTGCCATGTACTGTTTTTGCCATGGCATCAATCCTCCTGGAGTCCTTATCTGGGGTGTGTGTCAAGGGTATATTTGCCTTTATCACAGGCAGCAGCTCTGTACTACCTCAGCATGGCTGCATTGCTGGTAAGGAACCTGCACTCTGAGCCTGAGAGAGTATACCTTGTCCATTCTCTTGTCCACAGGAGGTATAGAATTAGAGTCTTTAAAATTTTATTGTCTGTTTCAAAGGACTTATGAAGGGGAACAGACAGCCTCTGGACCTGAGATATCCATCATTTCAACATAGTCAGGCTCCTCCTGGTCGTCCACAGCTCCTTCCATAGGAAGCTGAAGAGTTTCAGCCACTTTTTTGTAGAACATAAAATGGGAAGGGGACTCAGAAAGCCTAGAAGGAGAAACCCCTGAAGGTCTGTCTGGGGAGATGTCCGGGTCAATAGGTACATCCAGACTTTCGTAATTACCATCACTATCACTATCCTCATACTCTCCTTCCTCCTCCTCCTCCGGTTCATAAAAATCTTCTAGCTTATAATCTGGAACCGGGGTAACCGACCGAACTGAACCCCTTCCTGATGGTGCCGGTTCGGTCGGAACCGGGGTTAGCAACTGAACAATCCTTATCGCTTTGGCTATTTCATCAGCGGTCGGAGAAGGAATTTGTGGATCCGCACCGGCTGATTTATCCCTTCTTTTTCTTTTTAACCGAACCGACTTCGAGTCGTCTCCTTTGCCCGAAGAAGTTTCACCCTGGTCAGAGGGCACCCTTCTGGTTCAGTTGGAACCGAACCGGCTGGCCATCCGGTCAGAGGACTTCTTGGCCTCCTTTTCCTCAGCCTACCAACTCTCTTTCCAGGGTAGCTGCAGGAGAATTCTACAAATCTGGCAGTCTGAATCAAGGTGGTCAAACCCCAGACAATAAAACACAGGTGGTGTGGAGTCAGCCTTAGCAAAGGTTTCCCCACACACACTACAGTGTTGAAACCCAGTGGGCCCGGTTTTTCTTTTGGGTTTCTCAGACATGGCCAGTCCTAACAAAACTTACTCTTTTTTGGGCAATCCACCAGGCAAGACACCCTTATCGGTTCCTGACCGTGTTACGGGTCATGGAAAAAACCGTAATGAAAATCCCTGTTTTTTAGAACCAATAAGGACCAGTTACCACACTCTAAAAGTAGAATAAACTTTTTTGAACAACCTGATCAGTTCAAACCAACCGATCCCACGTTTACAAGTTCCACACAGAAGAACAAGAAAATAAACCTATCTAGTACTCACGATACCACAGACAGAGACTGAATCGACAGGTTAACAGATTAAATTCGGTCGAAAACCAAGAAAAACGGCACTTTAACTGACAAACTTGAACCAAGCAAAGGAGAAATCTCCGGATCGACTGTTCAGTGAGGCGGAGTAAAGAATCTGACGGTTTGAGTTCAAACAGCAACAGACAGAGTCTCAACCGAGCTCGAGCTCAGCGTTCCATGCCTGGCATGGAAAGTTAACTCTTTCATCTCTGGGGCAGTTCAAAGGGTGGACATCACTGCAATATGTTAGAATACAGAAAGACTTCATGTTGTTTGAATAGATCCTGTTCCTTCCACATTATCACCCAGCCTAAGGTCTGGGTCAGGCTCAATGTTATCTCCTGACAGTCCAGGAGGGACTGTATGGATGGGGAAGGAGTGAAAATCAGAGGGAAATGAGGAAGGAAAGGGTTAAAGGAGGAGTCCTGAAGGGTGGATGATGCCCTAACAACCCTCGGAGCTGCAGAAACGCACGGCGCCAATGAAGCACACGGGGCCGACAAGGCACACGGTGCCAAGGAGCCACATGGCACCGAAGATGGCGCCAAGAGGCCGGATGGCACCACAAAGCCATATGGCACTGACGAAGGGCACAGCGCCGACAAGGCACATGGCGCTGACGAAGCGCACAGTGCTAAGAAACTCAATGGCCCCGAGGACAGTGCCGACAGACGCACTGGCGCCGAAGACAGCGCTGAGCATGTCATCGATGCCAAGGGCGTCGAAAACATCCCAAGACTCAAAACAGGATTTGAGGAGAAAGGAGGAAGAACACCAGGAGATAGAGGTATCGTGTGGCCCCCGCGCCGCAGCCATGGTGGGGGGACACCTAGCGAGAGTTGACCTGCACCGGTGCAGCCATCAGGAGGCTCAACTGCCCTACCTGGATCTCCCAAGAAGCCTGAAGGCCCCTGAGTGACTGGGCCAGGCAGCTGGACCAACCTCCAAGCCCATTGCTTCATAAAAGCAGCCCAGTGATGAAACTGCTCATCTGAAGACCTACCAGAGGGTGGGGTAGGGCTCCGGTGTTGAAGACGTCAGCTGTCAGAAACAGAAGCTGGTGACTCCGAAGGAGGAGACCGGCAACTAGCTCCAATAACTGACCGTCTACGTGCAGACATATCAGAGGGCGACCTCCAGTGATGCCTTCTCTTTATTGACCTGTGGACCAAAGAAGAGCTTGAGGTCGAATGGTGCCGTGAATGTGACTGTTTACTTTTATGCTTTCGAAGGGACCTCCCACCCTTTGGGCATTGGACTGACCGTTGTCAGATCCCCCTTCCGGAGAAGGCGGCAGACCGGACCCAGCCCGGCTGACTGTACAGCTTTCATACGAAGTCTCCCTACCGTCACCTGACCCGATCATGGTCGACTCCGTCAATGTAGGCTGAGACTTCTTTGGTAAATAAGAATAATAAACTAAGCAATACTTTATTCGAGATATTAGCACAAAACAATAAAACTGAAAAACTATGCTGCTAGTTTGAAGTTTGACTTCCGGCGGGTGAGCAACGACGTCACTGAAGTGCACTCAACGGCGGGAAAAAAGGAACTGAGGTGGTTGAAAGGTCAATGTCAAGATACTCATTACTGCACGAGCTGAGGCTTGCGGTGCCGCTCCTCATGGCTCCATCTCAGGCACCGACCTTCTAACAAAAAGTTTGCTCCCGATGGGTCCTAGTGCCTCTGGTGCAGTTCCCATTAGTGTGAATGAGTGGTGGAGACTTATGTCCAGGAAGATCTAAAGGGATTGGGAGGGGCCCCAATCTCTGGAAAGGAAGAGGGAGGTAGGGTGGGTAAAGAATTTAGGAAGAGAGGGGAGAAGGTTAGTACATGCCAGACCCTGGTCCGTCTCCAGATTGTATAGGAACTGCAAGGAGTAGTCAAAGGCTTTCTGCCAGAATTCAAGGCACAGAATAGCTGGCAAATACTCCAGACAAGCAGAGTCGGCTATTCTGGAAGAAGGACAGGGTACAGAGAATAAATACCCTCTCAGGAAAGATTATTGGTGAAAAAAAGGGAAAACTTTTTTTTTTTAAACAAGGAGAAATAGGTTGGACGGGAGAATGGAGGGAGGAGAGAAAGGAGGGAAACTGACAACTCCCACCCCACATGGGTGGAGCCAAAGCACTGGAGAAGGAGTGCCCCCCTTGCTGTCCACTCTCCCCGGAACATTATTGCCCTGTGTGTCCTGTTTTACCCCACTCCTAAGGAGGAGAGGGGGAGATGGGCACAGACAGGGAGGGGGACCCAGAGACTGAGGCCCCAGGGGGATGGAGGGTGGGATCATGATGAATGGTGAAGATACACAGAAAGATCATAATTACGGTAGGTACATAATATTCATATCTTATCTGTGTCAATCTTCACCATTCATCACTGTTGGGTGAGTACCGAGCCCCCTGAAGGGGTTTTTTTTTTACACCCTAAGGATAAAATCCCTTAGCCCTCAGTGGGTGATGACACACTGGAGGAGCAACTACAGGCCTAGGCCGGAGGTGGGAGAGGAGACGGAGTCCCCTGGAGGGGAAGGAAGTTGATCCCGCAAGGCCGGCTCGCTCTACGGGAGAAGAGATAGGTTCCCTGGTGGACAGAGTTAATCACCCTACGCTGGGCCAAGGGTGACAACCGGGAAAGATGCAGCCATGCCGTCCACCTAGTGCAGATCGCTGTCCCTACAACCCTGGTAGCTACCTCATTGGCATCATAGGATGCCCTCGCTTGGTGCCTTGCTAGCTCCAGGCCACGCACAGAGAGTGCAATGGCTTGTCTTGTTTGCTCTGTATCAGGCAATGAGCCTAGGAGCTGACCCAGTCTGGACCACAAGAACCTGTTATAGGCTGCATAGTGGGCCTGATGTGCAGAAACAGAAAGAAGTAACCGTGCCGAGTAGAAAGTCCTCCTATCCCAGAAGTCAAAATCCGAGGAGCCTTGATCTGGGGGCCGGTCATGGTGAAGGGCGCAAAGCCCATCAGGAGTGTTCAACTGTGTCAATCCAGACTGTGGATGAGGCAAGGAACCCGGAGACTCCAGGGGTGTGCAATACCTCTGGCTGAGATTCCTTGGCGCAGGAACTCCGGAGAAGGGCCTCTGCCAGGAACGCAATGATAGAAACATAGAAACATAGAATTTGACGGCAGATAAGGACCACTTGGCCCACCCAGTCTGCCCATTTCCCTACCTGATGGATAAGCTGCAGGTCCTAGTTAACCAGCAGCCTACTTCTTCCTACCCCCAACCCCTAGAATTGCCTTATGACTGTCCCATGCATGCTTGAATTCCACCACTGTTTTTGACTCCACAACCTCTTCTGGAAGGCCGCTCCATACATCCACAACCCTCTCTGTGAAAAATACTTCCCTCAATTACCTCTGAGCCGCCTCTATCTTCAAATTGTGCCCTTGTTCTTGCACACCCTTTGAAAGATGCTACTCTCTTGGACGTTGTTGATTCCTTGAGGTACTTGAAAGTTTCTATCATGTCTCCTCTCCTCCTTTCCTCGAGGCTATACATATTAAGCTCCTTAAGTCTCTCTTCATATGTCTCTTCCGGTGCAGACCCTGCACCATTTTAGTTGCCCTCCCTGACAGCTTCCATCCTGTCTCATGTCTTTATGGAGATTGGGTCTCCAGAACTGCACGTAGTACTCAGATAGGGTCTCACTAGCTGTCTGTACAGAGGATAATAACTTCCTGTTTTCTACTGGTGATGCCTCTTCCACGCATCCAAGTATCCCCAGCCCTCCTTGCTGCCCCTCACATTGCTTTCCCACCTTTAGGTCATCTGATATGACTACCCCCAGGTCCCTTCCATTTTGTTGTTGTTAGTATCTCACCCCCATTGTGTACTCTTCCCTGGGTTTTTGTTTCCAGGTGCATTACCTTGCACTCTCTTAGCATTGAATCTAAGCTGCCATACATTTGACCATTCCTCTAACCTTGCCAAGTCCCTTCATCCTTTCCACCCACTCTTCAGCATCAACTCTGTTGCAGATCTTGTGTCATCTGCAAAGAGACATATTTTTCCTTCCAGTCCCTCTGCAATGTCGCTTATAAAGACATTGAAGAGACTGGTCCTAATACTGAACCCATGCGTACCCCACTACTAACCACCCTTTTTCAGAGTGGACTCCATTTACTATTACCTCTGTGCCCTATTCTCCAGCCAATTCTTACCCAGGCTGTCATCTTGGGACCCACTCCCAGGCTGGCTAACTTGTATATTAATCTTTTGTGGGACTGTGTCAAATGCCTTGCTAAAGTCTAGGTAGGCCATGTCCACAGCCCCTCCCTGATCAACTACTTTGGTCACCCAGTCAAAGAAATCTATCAGATTTGTCTGGCATGACCTTCCCTGTGAATCCATGCTGCCTTGGGTCCTGTGCCCTCTGGCCTCTAGATACTCAACAATTCTTTCCTTCAGAAGTGATTCCATCATTTTCCTACCACTGAGGTTAAACTAACAGGTCTGTAGTTTCCTGCTTCTGCCTTGCTCCCACTTTTGTGAAGGGAATTACATCTGCCCTCCTCCAGTCCTCGGTACCACCCATCCTCCCATGATTTGTTAAAGAGGGTAGTCAGTGGTGTCACTAGTTCTACCCTTAGTTCTTTTACAATCCTGGGATGAATCTCATCAGGCCCCATTGCTTTGTCCACCTTCAGTTTTAAGAGTTCTTTCAGAACCTTTTCTTCTGTAAATGGGCTGGTATCAACTTCTGTATCCAGAGTGTTTCTACTGTTTGTTTTAGGTACTTCCCCCTCTTCCTTTGTAAATACTGAGCAAAAGTATTTGTTTAGTATCTCTGCCTTTTCTGCCTGATCCTGAAAGGGAGCAGGCCAGGGTGGCACCACAAGGGTGGCCTTGCCAAAATCACCTAGAAAGGTGTGTGCCGAGTGGTCAGTATTGATGGTAGTGGAAGGAGTAAGGTGCAAATCCTCCAACATCCTCATGAGGAATTACTGATACTCAGAGAGATCAGCAGCTGGAGAGATGTGGACAGAAGTTTTCTCTCCCCAAGAAGAGGGGGATGAGGAGCTGGAGGGCACCGGCTGTTCAGTGGGTGGCTGCATGGGGAGAGGTTGAAAAACCTGGCTGTCCATTGCCCTAACGTAAGCTGGGAACCGAGCAGCCACCACTCTGAACTGCTCCCAGGAGAGAGGCCCGCTAGGACCAAGGATGCCTGGGAGCACAGGAGAATGTGGCAGAGGGATGGGGACAGAGCCGAGAAGAGATGTCAGCTGACCTCTGCCTGGGCTAAGGAGCGGACCGTGGGCACCCACGGAAGAAGGTGCCCCAGAAGACCCCACAGCCGACAGCTGAACAACCATTTCGGTACTGTCTTGGCTGCACCCGGAAGAATCCCCCCCTGTGAGGTGACCGGAGCCGTATAGGTCCAGAAGGACGGTCCCCTACCTCAAAAGAATGGGACTCTCTCAAAGAGACTGAGGAGGAAGAGCAGTGATCCACACTACGGCTTCTCCCAGAGCCTTGGTGGACCCCTGAAAAAGGCCGACATGCTGACCCCACGCCCCTCAACTCCTCAGAGTCTGAAAGAGTCCTCCTCTTCAAGAGGGCCAGCCTAGGTAGCTGGCATCTCTGGGCAGCTCCCGAAGGGGCTATCCGGGGCACAGTACCCTCCCCTCCTGTAGGTGCTCTGATCGGCCCCAAAGTTGGGCGATCTAGGCACACCACTGGTGGGGGTACCACTACTGAGGGGTCAGTGAAACCAACAAGACCAGGTTGCAGAGCTATAGTGGCCTGCACCACTGCCTGCTGGTCAGCATCCTGACCCTAATCTCGGTAGCCACCGACCCCACCTCAGAAGGGGGCTGACTCCAGCTTGTTGAGGAGACTACTGGGCTACCCTCCTCAACAGCCAACCCCAAAGGGTCAGACTGTGAGTCTGACTCAGAGCTCGCTTCCGAGGAGGTAGAGTCCGGGGCCCTGTGCCATACCGTAGGAGGGCAGTCGCTGCTATCCTTTCCAAGAGCCGGTGCCAGCTCCCCCCGCAGCTCCATGAGCGGAATCTACAGGGGGCATGGCTCCAGCCTGAACAAGAGCTCCAGAGCTGGGACCAGTCATGGCGCCATCCGGTCCCACGGTGCCATGGGCAGCACCGAGGGCAGAGATGGCACCAACGGCTCTCCCGATGGCACCATCGGCACTGACAATGATGCCGCCCAGCTCCCGGTGCTGTGAGCAGCACCGGGATACCACGCGACGACAGTGCCGCCTAACCCCATGGCACCGCGAAACAGCGCTGAGGGCAGAGGCGCAGCCGACAATGGTGCCGACGGAGAAATCTGAAGACCCCATGGTGCCAAGCCCCGAGGACATGGCGCCATGCTGAACCTCAGCGCCATGAGACATGAAAAAAGATGGCACCGTAGCATTTCCCACAGCGCCACTGGCATTGTCGGCACTGCAAACAGCTACAACAGAGGCCACGGCACCGCACAACAAGTCGGCACCGCCCACCGACTCTGTGAGGGCACACGGCACCGCAAACACACCGAGGCCCACAATGGCACCAACTCGAGCCTTGCGAACCGTGGGTCCAACACCATGGGAGTTTTCACCCCCTGAAGGGGCGACTGCCATGGCGGCGCCTCCCGCCCGTCCCCCGGAAGGAGTGGGATGGGCCTCCTGCACCATGGAAGAAGCCTCGGCAGTGGCTAGGCTACTAGTAGCAGAGGCTCCCTCCTCCTCGGTCCGTATAGAACCGGGAGGGGACACGGAGGAAAGGCTGAGAGAGCATGGCTTGGCCCAACGCGTGCGCACCCAACCCCCGAAAGTCGGCGGAGCTCGCCCCACTTTCCACGTGCGTTGCTCGATGACCAAGCAGTCCATGGAGAAACTGTCACATGAATCCATGTCGTGAAGCGGGCCAAGACACAAGAGACACCGGTTGTGCTGATCAGTGAAGGAATACTTTCGGCCACAAGGGCACCGTTGCATGGGGGGCTGACCCATCTTAGATTTCTTGCCCTCTGACCGAGACATGACCTACAGAGAAAAAAACACCAAAAATAGACTCGACGTCATGGAAATATGAAAATAAAGAAAGATCTTACTGGGCGACGTTCGAGTGATGGCAGAAACAGAACCAACAGGAGAACCGACGGACTTCAACCGAAGGTAAAATTTCTTGAATTAAGAACTGAGGAGCAGGCCTAGGCCTCTTCACAGCTTCCCACGAGGTGACTTCTATGGCAGGAGATGAAGAACTGGCAGGGCAGGCGGAGTCGACACAGCCTAACGGCCAACCAGCGAGCACCACGCAGTGCGTCGGCCTCGACGGCTGCGCCGATGGTATGTTGACTCCGCCTACCTTTTAAAAAAAAAAAGGCTCCCCCGCGGGGTCCTGACCTCTGGCAGATACCCAACAGTGATGAATGGTGAAGACTGACACAGATAAGATCAGTTATTTATTGTTTATTTATTTATTCTATTAATGCTTTTGTTTAACAGCCAGTAATAAGTATTCACTGACTGTGTATTTTGTAATAAAAATCCAATAAAACAAATGAAGAGCTGTGTGACAATGTGTAGCCATTTCTGGTTATTTTAGCTGAACTGCCATATGCAGTGATCCTTCAGTTTCTGGTGCTAGTCAGATTGGGCCTTAGTGGCACATGAGAACCAGCAGTGGATGTTTGTTTCTGAAATTAATGGAACTTGAGGATGAGGAGGAGACAGGGGGACCCACCAGTGGAGGAAAGACAGCTGGAAAGGCTAGTGGCTACTAGTGGTAACAGAATCCTTCACCATCATCGTCGTCATCATCAGCGTGGAATGATGCCATCTGTGTGTTGCCAACCTGCATAAATTTGGGACAGTATATGTTTTTGAACTGAGGCAGGTTCATTTTAAAAAAAGTAAGCTTCTTTACCTTCTTTGTGGAAAGACATGTTCTTTTGTCATTCACTATTGCCCCAGCAGCACTAAAAATTCTCTCTGAATATGTGTTGGCAGGTGGGCAACTGAGGTATTCAATTGTGATCTCAGTTAAAAAAGGCCAGATCATTTTTTTCTGTTGCCAATAAAGCAACGGTTCATCACCTGCAGTGAGATGTACAGTCTCCTCCATATAATCCTTAACCATTTTTGCAGCAGAGACTTCTGGTACCACTATTGCCGCCTGAGCCTTCCCAGCTGTCTTTATTAGTCCAAAGTCTGATAGCATGTCCCACTGTGGTTTGTTCTCTTGTGGTGTAGCAGAAGTTCTGGTTTGTGTTTGATGAGCCAAAACATCAGTAGTGGTGGCAACAGCAGCAGCAATAGCAGATTGTGCTCCCTCCCTCTCCACCAGATTTTGGTCAGAATTTGAATGTTGCCAAAAGGGCACTGATGATGTACTACTTTTCTGAACTATACGTGCTGACACTTTCTCAATTAACAGTTCACGATAGTGTTCCAGGTCTTTAAAGTCATGTGGTTTGAAGAATGTCTCAATTGTATCCTTAAACCAAGGGTCTAGAAGTGTGGCCAAAATGTAATGTTCTGCTTTGTACATATTTACAATGCGCTCATCAGCCTGGAAGGTTTGTATAATTTTTCCAACAAGTGATGCAGCATTGATGTCATCATTGTCAAAGAACTGTGACTCGAGACGCTGGAGTCTCATCCTGACTAGTGAAATTAAGGGTAGCATCTGACTTAGTCCGGCACCATCAGAGCTCACCACTCGGGTAGCCTCCTCAAAGGGTTTAAGGATACAACAAAGATTCTCCATCAGATGCCACTGATTGGGGCTAATATTCACATCTCCTTTCCCAATGCCATATTGGACTGCATATTGATGGATGGCTTTCTGTTGTTCAAGCATTCTCTGCATCATCTAGTAAGTGGAATTCCACCGGGTTGGAACTTCCTGTATCATCTGGTGGAGAGGAAGGCTGTTTTCAATCTGAATCTGCTGCAACAACTTTTGGGCTTTCACAGAATGGCTAAAGTGAGTGCACACAGTGCAGGTAGCTGCAATCAAGTTCTGCACATTTCGGTCCTCATGGACGAAGTCTTTTACCACCAAGTTAGTATGTGTAAAGCATGGTATGTGTGTAAACTTATCAAGTCTTACTGCTTTCACAATATTTGAAGCATTGTCAGACACTATAAACCATGGTTGCAAGGACTTTGGAGTCAGCCAATCAGCAAACTTTTCTTTGAGGCCCTCCAGAAGATGTTCCGCTTTGTGATCTCTTTCAAAACCATAAATACATAAAGCTGCCTGCCTTCAAATTGTGAAAGTCCCTTGCTTCTTGCTGCTGTCACCAGTGCCACCACATCATGATGATGAAGATGATGATGATGATGAGAAGGAGGCGGAGGGAGGAAAGTTTACTCAGTGGCCAGTCACAGCCATATAGTCAGTCGTCTGACCACTTGTCCACATATCTGTCGTGACATGAACCTTTTTGCCCACTGAACCTTTTAGAGCATCAGACACGCTTTTCCGAACAGCGTCATACAAATCTGGAATGGCAACACTGGAGAAATAGGTCCGGCTGGGGACCTGATACTTTGGCACAGCGATTTCCATGAGTGCTTTAAAACCTGGGTTAGCCACAAATGAGAATGGGAGCAAGTCAGTGGCTATCATCTCCCCAACTGCCTTTGTCAATCGCCTTGCCTCAGGCCTGCTGGGCTCATACAGTGGCGTGAAAAAGTATTTGCCCCCTTCCTGATTTTCTCTATTATTGCATATTTGTCACACTGGATGTTTTCAGGTCTTGAGACAAAATGTAATATTAGATAAAGGGAACCTGAGTGACAAATAACACTTGGTTTTTTTTACTTATTTATTTAATCAAAATAGTTAACCAACACTTAGCAAATACTTTTTCATGCCACTGTATTTCTGTGACCGTTCAAAGCAGTCTTTCAAAGAAATTTGACGCCCGCTATGCTTGCTGCTATCACTTGAGTTTCTGGGCTGCTTCCCTTGACCTTTACCGCCATGAGGGGTGGTCGTTGTGGCCATTGATGGTATATGACTCTGGTTGGGCTGTGGTGGTGGACTCAGAGGGATAAAGAAATGAGAAATAGAGGATGCTGTGCTTTGACTGGAAAGAAGACTTTCATCATCCTACACCTCCGCATCAGTTACTTCATCGCCTTGGTAAACATCCATTACCTCATCCTCCTCAGCTGAGTGCAGAAGTGCAACAAATTGTGTGTGCTCCTTTTGTGCTTTTTGATACTGATAAATGTGAGACTTGTTCATATGTTTTATCATTGTTGATGTTCCCAGTCGAGTACCCACTTTACCGTGACTTAATTTTGTTTTGCATAATATGCAAACCACATGGCTGCCAGATGATTTATCTTGTGTGAAAAAATCCCACACAATGGATTTCACAGATTTTTTTCACTGCTGCTTATAGGGAGGATAGGTTCATTACTACCACTGCCACTGCCACAGCCACTACAATTTCCACTACCTCTTTGAGGTCTTTCCATGCCCATCTGCACGTAATTTTGAAGATGCACAACCTCTTGGACTGATTGAAATGAAAATTACGTACCTACCGTAATTCTTGATCTTCTTGGACGAGTCTCCACCACTCATTCACGCTATTGGGATCTGTGCCGGAGGCACCAGGACCCATCGGGAGCAAACTTTTTGCTGGAGGGTTGACACCAGAGCTGGTGCCGTGAGGCACGGCGTCGCGAGCACTAGCTCGCGTGGTAATGACTATCTCGGCATTGACCCTCCAACCGCCTCAGTACCTTTTTTACCAAGGAGGTGCAGCACAACTAACGTAAAAAGTAACATAACCTTAAGACCGGACATAAGATAGTCCGGGCGACCCGTGTAAGAAGGGTCAACAAAGAAGTCTTCACGGCCTAAAGATTTGAGGGAGTGAAGACCAACACAGCGGTGAGCTTGGGGGATGGAGGGTGGGCATGTGAATGAGTGATGGAGACTCATCCAAGAAGATCAAGAATTACGTTAGGTACGTAATTTTCATATCTTCCTGGACATAAGTCTCCACCACTCATTCACACTATTGGGAGAGTACCTAGCAATAATCCCCGAGAGGGCAGCAGGATAGACCAAGAGCTCACATTTCTAGGACAGAAGTCCATTAAGGATAGTTCTGCCAAAGGTGGAATGTCGCCTGGCATGAACATCCAGTGCATAATGCTTAACGAAGGTATGCACCGAGCTCCAGGAGGCGGCATTGCAGATGTCTGCAATAGGCACATTGTGAATTTCCGCTAGGGATGCCGCGACCGCTCTGGTAGAGTGAGCATAAACCCTACCTTCCAATTTAACCTGTGCCATGGAATAGCAATGTCGAAGACATGCCACTAGCCACAATGAGATGCATCTGATAGCGACAGGTTGACCCAGCCGGGTCTCACTGAAGGAAACAAACAGTTGTTGGGCTTTGTGAAAATCCTTGGTTCTATCTAGATAGAAACGCAAGGCTCTCTTAATATCCATGGAATGAAGAGATCGTTCACCTTCATTCTGGAAGTCCGCAAAGTAAAAGGGAAGGACCAAAGGTTGGTTTAGATGGAATTCCGGCACAACCTTGGAAAGAAATTTAGGATGAGTATGAAGAACTACTTTGTCCTTATGGAACACAGTGTACAGAGGGTCTGTGACCAGGGCATGTATCTCAGAGACCCTGCGGGCTGAGGTAATGGCCACTAGGAAGGCCGTCTTCCAGGTGAGAATTTTAGCTCACAGGTAGCCAGAGGTTCGAAAGGTTTCCGAGTGAGCATGTCTAGCACAAGGTTAATGTCCCAGGCTGCGACCGGACATCTTATAGGAGGTCTGGTATGCAGAATTCCTTTAAGAAATCTCTTAACCATAGGTAACTGAGCCAGAGACAAAGAAAAAACCGGCTCATGATACGCTGAAATGGCACTAAGGTGAACTTTGACTGTAGAGTACTGAAGACCTGAATTTGAGAGGTCCAAAAGGTACTCCAAAACCTTGTCTGGTGGACAGGAAAGGGGATTCAAAGAGGACTTTGCACACCAGAGCAAAAAACGCTTCCACTTAGATGTGTAAGTTTTCCAAGTGGATGGCTTCCGAGCAGCCAGAAGAATATCTGAAACTCTTCGAGAGACATTGAACCGGTTCACTTCTACCTCTTCAGCAGCCAAGCGTGAAGGTGAAGCGATCTCAGGTTGGGATGGACCACCGGATCCTGAGACAACAGGTTCATCTGCAGGGGGAGTGGTCTCGGAGGAGCTGTCAACATACTGTTGAGTAGTGGAAACCATAGTTGTCGAGGCCAAAAGGGAGCAATGAGAATCATCATGGTACCCTGGGACTCGAACTTGAGAAGTACTCTCTGAATTAGAGGAAGAGGCGGAAAGGCGGAAAGAAAGCATTTTGTCCACCGCAGCCTGAACGCATCCTGACAGAAAATGCCAGGCCCTGGATTTCTGGAGCAGAAGAGAGGCAGTTTTGCGTTGAGTGGGGATGCAAAAAGGTCCAGGTCTGGAGTTCCCCACTCTTTGAATAGTGACTGAACTATGATTGAGTCGAGAGACCACTCGTGAGGATCTGCCTCTGTTCTGCTGAGACGGTCCGCCAAGTCGTTTTGTACACCTGGTAGGTAGACTGCTTGAATTAGAGATTTGTGTTCCAAGCACCATTCCCACACCCTCATCGCTTCCCTGCATAAGGGGTAAGAGTGAGCACTGCCCTGCTTGTTGATGTAGTACATCACAGCTTTGTTGTCCGTTTGAAGGAGAATGTTCTTGTGACAGAGGATGTCCTTCAATGCTCGGACCGCATAAAGGATGGCTCTCATCTCTAGGACATTTATGTGAAGCTGGGCCTCGAGTTGAGTCCATACACCTTGAGTGTGGAGAGAGCGACAATGAGCTCCCCATCCCATTAGCGATGCGTCTGTGGTGATGGAGATCTGATGATCCAGAGGAGGAAAGGGAAATCCCTCCAGGAGATTGCTCTCTTGAGACCACCAGGTGAGGGACCTCTGTAAGGGTTCTGTTACCTTGATGGGATAAGACTACGGGTGAGTGGTTGGGGACCACTGAGCACTGAGCATCCATTGGGTGGTTCTCATGTGTAGCTGAGCTAGGGGTACAGTGAACACTGAGGATGCCATGAGGCCTAACATACGTTGCATTGAGAGAGCTGTAACTGATCTGTTCTCTCCAATGTAATGGACCATCTGAAGGATATCGATCCTTCTGTCCTCTGGAAGGAAAGCCTTCGCGCAAGAGGTGTCCAGCAGAGTCCCTATGAAAAGGAGTCTCTGGGAGGGCTGCAACTGTGACTTCTTTAGGTTCAGCAGAACTCCCATGGACGTAAGAAGGTGAGAGGCCATCTGAACGGCTTCCAGGGTCCCCTGTCTGGAAGGGCTTGCTAGGAGCCAGTCATCCGGTAGGGAAACACTCGGATTCTAAGCTTTCTGAGATGCGCTGCGAGAACTGTACAACACTTTGTAAAGACTCACAGTGCCGAGGAAAAACCAAAGGGCAGGACTCTGAACTGATAGTGTTGACCCAGAGCCACAAACCTCAGGAATTTGTGATGCCTCGGGTGAATAGGAATGTGCTGGTAAGTGTTCTGCATGTCCAGGGAGGCTAGCCAGTCATGTTGATGAAGCAAAGGTAACAGGGTTTCTAGAAAAATCATTTTGAATTTCTCCCTGGGGAGAAATTTGTTTAGCTTTCTGAGGTCTAGAATGGGGCGCATTCCCCCAGACTTCTTTGGAACCAGAAAGTAGTGGGAGTAGAACCCCATGTTTCACTGATGCAGAGGCACCACTTCTACTGCCCTGTTGTTCAAAAGGCCCTGAATCTCGGCAGTGAGAAGGTCTGACTGAAGGATTGACAGCCTGGACTGTCATTTGGGAGGACGATCCGGAGGGGTCTCCAGAAAATTGAGAGAATACCCCTCGCAAATTATCTGAAGGACCCATTTGTCTGAGGTTATGGACTTCCACTGGTTGAAGAAGTGCATCAGACGACTTCCTACCGGAGAGGAAAAGTCCACCTCGGGCAGTGGAGATGGAACCTGGGCCGGCAACTCATAAGGTAGCGCTGGGCGCTTTGGGCCCTTGTGCTTTCTGCTGCATCTTCTTTTGAGGCTGGGCAGGTTGGTTCTTATGGAAACTTCCTCTGCCTTTGTCTCGAAAGGACTGACGATTATGATACTGGCATTTACCGACATGCCCTCGAGAGGGGGTAGGAGGGGGTAGAGCCAGCTTAATGGCCGACCTAGTCTTTTGAGTAGCCTCTAGAGCTTGCTGTACCTGAGGACTGAAAAGATATAAGCCGTCAAAGGGCAACGCCATCACCTGCTGCTGTGCATCATTCGTGAAGCCTGAAGTACGCAGCCAGGAGTGACGGCGAGTACAAATACCAGTGGCTGCTGAATGAGAAGCAGTGTCGAAAGCATCCATGGCTGCTTTGACCTGCTGGTTATTAGATTCAATACCTCTGGTAATGGAGAGAAGAAGCTCTGGCTTAGAGTCCGAGTCCGGAAGAGCTTCGACCATTTGCTTGATAGAGTGCCACAGGATATACTCATACTGAGAAAAACAGCCCTGGTAACTGGCAATATGCATACTTAAAGTGGATGCAGCAAAGACTCTCTTACCTAATGTATCAATCTTACGAGACTCTTTGTTAATAGGTCGAGCTGTAGTAGTTTGAGGAAGAACGACCTTGTCATTCTCTGCCAGGACTACAATAGGATCCGCAAAGGCTTGGGATGCCAGGATGGGACGATCCTTGGGAGCCGAGTATTTCCTGTCAATGGATTTAGCCACTGAAGGGGTAAGAGCAGGATTATTCCATACCATTTGAGACAGTGTTTCGAAGGAAGGTTGAATCGGAGGAGTCAAATCCGTAGGGCTCTCCGCGAAGCATGAAGATATTGGAGTCTTAACCGCTTCCCAGGATCGATGTCTGTAGTCTGGAGAGAAAGAGTGGAGCTCAGGTTCTTCAACAGAGACTTAAAGGACAGATCCTCGACCACAGGCTCTGTAGCAGTGAAAGATCCTGCTTCGTCCACTTCATCACCCAACCGAAGGTCTGGGTCAGGCTCAACGTCATCTCCTGATAGTCCAGGGAGTACTGTTTGGACAGGAAAGGAGTGAACTACAGAAGAGGAAGGAAGAATTGAGAGGAAAGAGGCATCCTCGAGAGCTCCCAGCGCCGAGGAGGCAAACGGAACCGAAAACGGCACCGAAGAACAGCGCAGCACCAAAGACGACGCCGAAAAGCCGCCCGGCGCTGCAGATGGTGCTGAGAAGCCACATGGTGCTGCAGAAGGCACCGAGAAGCCCCGCAGTGCTGCAAACGGTGCAGAGAAGCCCCGTGACGCCGCAGATGGTGCCAAAAGGCCAGACGGTGCCACAGACGGCGCCAAAGGCGCCAAAAACATCCCAGGACCCCGAAAAACATGGTTTGAGGGGAAAAAAGCAGGAGATAAAGGCATCAGTATGGCCCCCTGTGCCGCAGCCATGTGGGGGGGAACACCTAAGCGCGGAGTCGTCGGCACCGAAGAAGGTGCCGCACGACCAGGAAAGTCCAACCACCCTACCTGGTCACCCAACAAGCCCGAAGGCCCGTGGGCAACCGAACCAGGTAGCAGAACCAACCTCCAAGCCCATTGCTCCATAAGAGCGGCCCACTGATGAAACTGCTCATCTGAAGACCTACCTGTAGGTGGGGTAGGACTCCGATGCCGAAGACGCTGGCTACCGGAAGCAGAAGTTGGCAACTCCGAAGGAGGAGACCAGCAACTAGCCCAGATAACCAAGCCGCCTAGCAGACGACCAGAGGGCGTACTTCTCGAGGATGCCTTCTTTAGACCTGTGGGCCAAAGAAGAGCTCAAGGTCAACAGCTTAAAATGCACCGCTTGGTTTTTATGCTTCCGCTGACCGCCCATCCCCGGCATTGGACTAACTGTTGTCGGACCTTCTTCGGAGAAGGTGGCAGACTGGACCCAGCCCTTCTGACTGAACAACTTTCATACGAAGTCTCCCTACCGTCACCTGACCTGCTCATGGTTGACTCTGTCAGAGTAGGCTGAGACTTCTTTACAATTTTATTAAAAAATAAGAATAACTTAAGCGATACTGTATCGAGATAATACTACAAAATAATAAAAACTGAAAACTATGCTGCTAGTTTGAAGTTTGACTCCCGACAGGCGAGCGACGTCGTCACTGAAGCGCACTCGACGGTGGGAAAAAAGGAACTGAGGCGGTTGGGGAGTCGATACCGAGATAGTCATTGCTGCGCGAGCAAGGGCTCGTGGCACCATCTCTGGCGTCGACTCCCCAGCAAAAAGTTTGCTCCTGATGGGTCCTAGTGCCTCCGGCACAGATCCCAATAGTGTGAATGAGTGGTGGAGACTTATGTCCAGGAAGATACACAGTTTTCCAAGTCAATTACTGCTGAGGACAAAGGCTCAAAAGGGGGTTGCATAAGCTGAGCAATGCAAATGTTAAGATCCCAAGCAGGAGCAGGATCCCTAAAGGGGGGATTGGTGTGAAGCAATCCCTTGAAAAACTTACAGAATACAGGATGGAATGACAGTGAGGAAGACTTGCCTACTGACAGAAAAGCAGAAACAGCTGCCAAGTGTACCTTGAGAGTAGCTGGTCTGAGACCTAGGCCATTGAGATGGACCATATAATCCAGAACCGTAGGCAATTCAGCAGAGTCTGGAGAAATAGTCTTCTTAGAACACCAAATGCTGAGTCTTTTCCATTTGGAGTTGTAAGTCTTTCTGGTGGAAGGCTTTTGAGAAGCCTTAAGGATATACAGAACCCCTTGGGAAAGATGCAGATCTGCAAACTCTAACTCTTCAAGAGCCAAGCCTTGAGATTGAGAGACTGAAGATTGGGGTACCAAATCCTCCCCTGAGAAGATGTTAACAGGTTATAATTCCTGGGAAGAGACAGGGGAAGACGGACTGCTAGGGACAGCAACAAGGGATACCATGGCTGTCTGGCCCAGTCTGGAGCAATCAGAATCACTTTGCACGGTTGTGATCTTATCTTGACTAACACTTTGAACAGGAGAGGGAAGGGGGGGAAAGCATACAGAAATTTCCCTTCCCAGTTCAGTATTAGAGCATCCAGGGGGACTGAGCCCAAGACTGGGGTTCTGCAACAAAAAAGAGGAAGTTATTATTGTCTGGGGCTGCAAAAAGATCTGTCTCTGGAGTGCCCCATCTTTGAGAAAACTACCTTCAACACCAGAGGATCTAGGGCCCATTCGTGATGGCCCTGGGATATTCTGCTCAGTGCATCTGTTAGAACATTGTCCTTTCCTGGAAGGTGAACTGCTATCAGAGAGGTTTGCAGGGAATAAGCCAGGGACCACAACTTCATTGCTTCTGTACACAAGGCCATAGACCGAGTGCCTCCTTGCTTATTGATGTACCACATGGTGGTGGTGTTGTCTGTTCTGACCTGAACCACCCTGTTCTGTAGTGATTTGGAAAAAGCTTGTAGTGCCAGAAACACTGCTCTGAGTTCCAAAAGATTGATGTGTAGAAGAGATTCCTGAGGTGACCACAGTCCCTGGGTGGTAAGTTCCCCCAAATGAGCTCCCCAGCCCAGCAGGGAAGCATCTGTGGTGGGGACCACTGAATGAGACTGAGTGGCAAATGGAACCCCTTGCCTAAAATTGTCCTGATCCTGACACCATTGCAGGGCTTGGATCAGGGTTCGAGTCACTGGAATTAGTTTGGTAAGGGAATCCTTTCTTTGGGACCAAAAAGTTCTTAAGTGGAACTGAATGTCCCTCATTTGGAATCTTGCACCTTGGACCACTGCTGTAGAAGCTGCCATGTGGCCCAATAGCTGAATGAAGTGCCTTGCTGGTCGAGACACCTGAAGGTTGAATGAAGAGGCCAGTTCCATGAGAGCCCTTGCCCTGTCCAGGGGAAGGAAGGCTCTTGCTTTTACCACATCCAGCTCTGCCCCATGAAGGTGAGGAGCTGCATTGGTTCAAGAAATGAAAATTACGTACCTACCATAATTATGATCTTTCTGTGTATCTTCACCATTCATCACAGATGGGTATCTGGCCAGAGGTCAGGACCCTGCGGGAGCTTTTTTTTTTTTTTTTTAAAAGGTAGGCGGAGCCGACACACCATCAACACCACCCTTGAGGCCGACGCACTGCGTGGCACTCATGGGTTGGCCGTTAGGCTGTGTCGACTCCACCTGCCTGCCAGTTCTGAGTCGCCGGAGAGGTAAAGAGGAAGGGAGTGGAGGGTGGGACAAGAGAGTCCAAGGGACAGAAAGAAAAAAATTACTCACCTTAGTAATGTTGTTTCTTCTAATGGAGTCTTGCTGTATTCTGACTATTGCAGTGATATCCAACCTTTGAATTGCCCCGGAGAGGAAAGAGTTAACTTTCCATGCAAGGCATGGAACGCTGAGCTCAAGCTCGGTTGAGACTCTGTCTGTTGTTGTTTGAACCCAAACCACCAGATCTTTACGAGCTATACTCACTGGGTGTCCAGTGTGGAAACTTAAACTCACACTAGCCAACTGGCTACTAAATTTAATAAAAACATTTTTTGGTTCCAAGGCAAAGACTCAAGTCAGGAACCCCCCCCCAAAAGAAAAAAAAAAAAACACAACACACACCCAAAAATAAGAGGGTGAGAAAAGGGGTACCTCTAGGGTGTCAACACTGTTCCTGCCCACCCATCCCAAACCCAGATTCTGAGAGGGAGGCAGGAGAGGTCAGAATACAGCAAGACTCCATTAGAAGAAACAATATTACTAAGGTGAGTAATTTTTCTTCAAACAACATGAAGTCTTGCTGTATTCTGACTATTGCAACTACCAAGCAGTACCTCCATGGAGAAGGGACAGAACCTACTTTGGAAACAAGCTCTGAAGCACTGCTGTGCCAAACCGAGCATCACTTCTAGCCTGGATATCCAGAGTAACGCTTGGTGAAAGTATGTACTGTTTTCCAAATGGCTGCTTGACAAATTTCTAAGATAGGAATATCCCTGGCAGCAGCCAGGGAAGCAGCTGTACCTCTAGTAGAGTGAGCCCTCAGGCCTGAGGGTGGGATTCTACCTAATTTTTCATAGCAGAATTGTATACAAGAGACAATCCACCTGGCAAGAGATCTCTTAGTGGCAGGGTTTCCCTTGCCAACCTCACCATAAGTGAGGAACAATTGGAGGGAGTCAAACCTGTGACCCTTGGTGCACTCTATGTAGTAGCTAAGGGCCCTTTTCACATCCAGGCTGTGTAGCCTCCTCTCCCCAGAGGAGGAATGGTCAGTGAAGAAAACAGGAAGAGACATAGACTGATTAAGGTGGAAATCTGAAACCACCTTAGGCAAAAACTTCCTATTAGTCCTGAGGACCACCTTATCTCTATGGAAAGAGATAAAATCAGGCTCCACTGACAGGGCCTGTAACTCACTTATGCATCTGGCAGAAGTAATGGCTACCAAGAACACAGTTTTCCAAGTCAAGTACTTAAGCTCTGCTGAGGACAAAGGCTCAAAAGGGGGTTGCATAAGTTGAGCAATGCAAACATTAAGGTCCCAAGCAGGGGCAGGGTCCCTGAAGGAAGGATTGGTATGCAGCAATCCCTTGAAGAATTTACAGAATACAGGGTGAGCTGAAAGGGAAGAGGGCTTGCCTGCTGACAAGAAGGCAGAGACAGCTGCCAGATGCACTCTAAGTGTAGCTGGTCTGAGTCCCAAGCTATTGAGATGAACCATATAGTCCAGGACTGTAGGCAACCCAGCAGACTCTGGAGAAATATGCTTACCGGAGCACTAAAAAGTAAACCTTTTCCATTTGGAGTTGTAAGTCTTTCTAGTGGAAGGCTTCTGAGAAGCCTTTAGAATATCCAGAACACCTTGAGAGAGATGCAAATCAGCAAACTCTAACTCTTCAAGAGCCAGGCCTTGAGATTGAGAGATTTGAGATTCAGATACCAAACCCTCCCCTGAGAACGTTAACAGGTTGCAATTCCTGGGAAGAGACAGGGAAAGGTGGACTGCTAAGGACAGCAAGAGAGGGTACCAGGGCTGTCTGGCCCAGTCTGGAGCAATCAGAATCACTTTGCAGGGTTGAGATCTGATTTTGACTAGTACCTTGCACAGGAGAGGGAAGCGGGGGGAAGCATACAGGAATTTCCCTTCCCAAATGAGAACTAGAGGATCCAGGGGGACTGAGCCCAACACTGGGGGTCTGCCGCAAAAAAGAGGAAGTTGGTGATTGTCTGGGGCTGCAAAAAGATCTATCTGTGGAGTGCTCCATCTGGAGAAGATTACCTTCAAAATTAGGGG
Organism: Neoceratodus forsteri; assembly: GCA_016271365.2. Taxonomy (NCBI): domain Eukaryota; kingdom Metazoa; phylum Chordata; order Ceratodontiformes; family Ceratodontidae; genus Neoceratodus; species Neoceratodus forsteri. The sequence goes on from CM028129.1 coordinate 60,716,353, forward strand.
ATCCAGGGCCCATTCGTGGTGGTCATGAGATATCCTGCTGAGAGCATCTGCCAGGACATTGTCCTTCCCTGGGAGGTGCACTGCTATCAGAGAGGTATTCAGGGAATAGGTCAGAGACCACAACTTAATTGCTTCTGTGCACAAGGCCATAGACTGAGTGCCCCCTTGCTTGTTGATGTACCACATTGTGGTGGTATTGTCTGTCCTGATCTGAACCAGTTTGTTCTGAACAGACTTGGAAAAAACTTGAAGTGCTAGAAACACTGCTCTGAGTTCTAAGAGACTAATGTGAAGCAGAGACTCTTGAGATGACCACAACCCTTAGGCGGTCATGTCCCCCAAGTGGGCTCCCCAGCCCAAGAGGGAGGCATCTGTGGTAAGGATTAGAGAATGAGGTTGAGTGACAAAGGGAACTCCTTGCCTTAGGTTGTCCTGATCCTGCCACCATTGCAAAGCCTGGATCAGGTTTTGAGTCACTGGGATTAGCTTGGTCAGAGAATCCTTTCTCTGGGATCAGAAGGCTCTTAAGTGGAAATGAATGTCCCTCATCTGAAATCTTGCTCCTTGGACTACTGACGTAGAGGCAGTCACATGGCCCAGGAGCTGCAGAAAATGCCTTGCTGGTCAAGACACCTGAAGGGTGAATGAAGAGGCCAGTGTCACAAGGGTCCTTGCCCTGTCCAGGGGAAGGAAGGCTCTTGCCCTTATTGTATACAGCTCTGCCCCTATGAAGGTGAGGAGCTGCACTGGCTCTAGAACTGACTTTGAAAGATTTAGAAGGAATCCTAGAGAAGTGAGCAGTTGCTAAGTTATCTGTAGGTGTGACTTGACTTGGTCTGGAGACAGACCCACTATGAGCCAGTTGTCCAGATATGGAAAAATGGAGATCTTTTTTCTCCTTTTGAAAGCAACCACTACTGCCAGGCATTTTGTGAACACCCTTGGAGCTGATGTTAGGCCAAAGGGCATTGCTCTGAATTGATAGTGGCCTGAGGGCAACTCGAACCTGAGGTACTTTCTGTGGGAGCATCTGATGAGAATGTGGAAATAGGCATCCTTGAGGTCCAGGAGACTAGCCAGTACCCCTGGCCTTAGAGAGGGTAGAATTATTCCCAGAGTCACCATTTTGAACCTTGCTTTAAAGGTGCTTGTTTAAATATCTGAGATCCAGGATGGGCCGCCATTCTCCTGTCCTTTTGGGGTTAGGAAATACCTGGAGTACAATCCTTTTCCCTGTGTGGGGGTGGAACCCTTCTATGGCTCTGAGAGCCAGAGGAAGAACCTCTGCCTCTAGGGCAAGGGCCTCTGAAGGATTTGCAGGTGGAAAGGATCTGGTTCTCATCTTGGGAAATTGTTTGAAACTGAGAACCAGATAGGAAAGATGCATCTACCTACCGTAATTCTTGATCTTCTTTGTATCTTCACCATTCATTACTTACTGGGTGTAAGTCGGAGGCGCTGCACCACGGGAGCTTTTTTTTTTTTTTTTTTTTTCGTTTAACGTCTCGCTCGAGAGCGACGCCATAACATGCATGAGGGGCGGCGTCATAGCAGCTCACCACCTCCTCCAACTCAGTTCTGTGAGCCGAGAGGCAAAATGAAAGCAGAAAATATAGATAGCGAGGCAAGATAGCCGAGGGATAGCAAAGCAGGAAGAATGAACTGAAAAGGAATAAGCCGATGGAGGAAGGACAGAGGAGATAAGAACATCCCGCCTAGGGAGTGCAGGGCCTCCTTACCTGGGCGACTCTAGGAGGAGAGATGAGTAAGGAAATGAGAAAATAAAGAAGAAGAAGAGAAGAGAGAGATGGGATGTTGAAGGGACCAGAATGCCCAACTAGCATAGTTAGCTTGTAGCTGAAGGCTCGACTAAAGGGGAAGCAAGAACTCGGAGATAGAGCTGAAGAGAGGTTCACCGAACCCGCTAGACAGACTCAGGAGGGCATGGTCCTCATCTTCAGCATGCCATTGTTCTTGACACCCACCTCGGGTCTCCTGGCCGCGGAAGGCCTTTACTGGAGGACAGCCGAGGAGGGAAGAATAAAACCCAGCAGCATGGAGCGCTGCTCAGGGTTTAGAAATGGAAAATGTAAGCCTTTCCAGGCGTTCCAAAGATAGAAAGGGACTCAGACTGACTGGCTAAGGCCGGCCAAGGCTTAGGCTGGCTAAGATTGGATATGGTCAACAGAGCTCTACTGTAAAAATTGTCCAGGAGGACACTTAAAGGGAGAAACCACTTAGCAAAACAGCGAGAAGGATAGCCTACCTTCTCATTTGCCTTCTTGTTTGATTTCTCCTATTCTTTTTTTTTTTTTTAGATAGAAAAAATTTTTTTTTTTTTTTTTTAACTAGATGCATGACCCAGATACCAAGATGCCTATAGCAGTCGGAGAGAGTTCCCTCAGCATTTTTTTTTTTTTTAGAAGAGAAAGGAACAGACGTACTCGTTCCTCTGCTCTGCAAGGCAAGAATAGAGGGGGGGGATTAGATTTCAGGGCAACTACCTGAACACGGGATTGCAGGATCAAAACTGAATAGCCTGAGCCAGGCCAAACAACCCCAGAGGTATCTTGCCATAAGAATAGCAAGAGATAGTTGTGCAGTCTGATCGCCAATGCAATCCGCGAGATGGCCCATGAATCTTAGAGTAAATAATTTTTCTGGATTTTAAACCCCCAGAAGATTTTTTTTTTTTTTTTTTTTTTTTTTTTTTGGAAAATGAAGCAATTTTCCTATATTTTATATAATGCGAGAGAGGAAGGAGACGGGAGGTGGAGAAGCCACAGGAAGAGGCCACTGAGGGGATGGTGGGCGGGCGAGAATGAATGTGAAGATACAAGAGAAGATCAAGAATTACGGTAGGTATGTAATTTTCCTATCTTCCCTTGTCAATCTTCACCATTCATTACTTCCTGGGTGAGTACCAAGCTCCTCTTCCCCAGGAGGGGGAAGAGGCCATACCCTGAGGGAACAAGACCCCCAGCCTTCTGCTGGTGAGAAACAGAAGGAGAAGACCTGGCTTATTCAGAAAGCCTAAGTGGGAGAAGAGCTAGGAGGTGCCTCCCGAGGATGAGGAGACGGAGGGAGCCCTGTAAAAGTCTCCTAGCTCTGGATGAGAAAAGACGGGTCCTCGAAGGAGTGTGTAGCGCATCACCCTCACGCCGGGCCAGGGTGACAACCTGGAGAGACGAGCCTGCCGTCCGCCTGATGCAGATCGCTGTCCTCGCAAGCCTGGAAGCCACCTCATTAGGGCTATAAGATGCCCTTGCTTGGTGTCTTGCCAGCTCCAGGCCTCACCTGGAGAGGCAACGGCTTGTCTGGTTTGCTCCGTGTCAGGCATAGATGCCAGCAGCTGGGACATCATCGACCACAGATGCCGGGTTGTAGGCGGCGCGGTGAGCCTGATGATGCAATATATGCACTCACACGTCAAGAAGAGAACACTCTTTCGCCCCCAACGGTCAACTGGAGAGAGTCCAACTGCGGGGCGGTCGTGCACCAGGCAACGGCACCCAGAAGTATCCAGGTATACCAAACCTGAGGGACGGGTTGGGAAGGGAACCAGAGACTCTAGAGGGGCACAATACCCACGCTGGCAGTCCGCCGGGCTGGGGAAGAAATGGCAGGGAACTGCCAGGACCGGATAGACGCCTCCTGGAAGGGGATAGGCCAGGAAGGTACCACCAGATGCTGGGCACTGAATTCACCAAGGAATTCACGCCACCCGCTCGGGTATTGTCTCCCGAACGTGGAACTCAAGATCCTCACCATCCCGGAGGAAACGCTGATATTCTGTGAAATCAGCATCGGAGGACAGATGAGCAGGGGTCCTCTCCCTCAGAGGGAGGGAGACGAGGATGATGGGGAACTGGAATGTCCAGAGGATTCCTGCGGCGGTGGGGAGAGTCGAAAGCCCGGCTCATGCATGTAACTAACATATGAGGGAAGGCCTAGAATCCTTGAACTGCTCCCAGGATAACGGACCCGTAGGACCGACATGGCCTGGGAGCGGGGTGTGAAGGCAGAGAGATGGGAGGGGCACCTCGAGGAGGCAACTGCTCTCGCGAGGGCTCTGGAATCCGGGAAGGGAGCCTAGTAGGAGGGATCCCGGATATCAAACCAGGCCGCAGAACGGAACTCTGGGGGAAGCGGAACCTGGAAGAGCCCTGGGGAGAAACCCCTGTGACGATGCCGGACTGCATGGATCCAGAAGGGCAGTCCGCACAAACCGCCAGAGGACACCCTAGAACCCTGGGGGAGGGCGGGGCTCAGTTACGTGCCCTGGCCACCCCCTGAGGTGGCAAAGAAGACCGAGCAGCAGGACACCTGCCCTCAACCCCTCAGATCTCGAGAGGCCCTCCTCCCGACTGCAACGCTCCCTAACCCCAGAGGAGGTAACAGCACCCGGGGTAGCTGTCACTGACCTCCAGAGAGGGAGCCTCCGCCACCCCCCACGCCTGCCCCCGGGACTTCGGCCACCCCCAGCTGAGGAACCCTCAGGAGACGACGAGGGGGACAGAGGAGGGGCCCGCTGCGCCGCTTGGTACACCTAGCCACCGAGGACCCAGATTCCAAGAATGGGGATGCCAGGATGGGTCCCATCTGAGTCATCGTCCTCCGAGGAGGACGAGACCAGCAGGACCTCGATGCTGGCCACCAGGGGTCCCCGAGGCCACGGGGCGTGAACGCCCCGGGCACTGAAAAGTGCGACGCCGCCGCCCCAGCATGCCGGGCAGCATGAAGGCCCAACCCCACACCCCCAGCGGCCCGCAGACCCGCACCGCCTGAGGGGTCGAGCGCCCGGGCGCGCTGGAGGCGGCGGCACTGCCGGGCGCGCCGCCAGGCTCATCGGCACCGCGAACGGCGCCGAGGCCAAAACGGCACCACCAACGGCGCCGCTGATCACCGGGCGCGCGAACGGCACCGGATCTGAAACGGGCGCTGCGAGGCGACGTCGAGGTCCACCCAGCCGGCCCAGCCAAGGGCCTCGACACGGGGAGCCTGCACCTGGAGGTGACTGCCGAGGCGGTGTCAGCGCTATGCGCCCGGAGGGGCGGTACGATGCCCCCAACACCGCTGGAAGGGGCCTCCCCTCGACAAGAAGGGAAGAGGAGACCCCTCCTCCTCGGGACCAGATAGGCCCGGAGGGGACCGGAAAGGCCTAAGCGATCTCGCCCGAGATTCCCTATGACGCATGCCCCGAAGTCGGGCGGGCCTTGCTGAGCTTGCACGCCGCTGATTTCGAGACGCCGACGGTCCATCGAGAAACAAGCCGCATCTAATCCATATTATGGTTGGGTCCCAGGCAACGAAGACAGACGTCATGCCGGTCCGAGACGGAGAAATGCCGCCGAGGAGCACCGACGCATAGGGGCACGGCCTGTCTTAGAAGAACGCTTGCTCCAGAACCGGACATAACGCAAATAAACAAGATTAAACACAGTCGGAAATACACCCGCGCCGTACAAAGGAAAGAAAAGGAACAGTCTTATCGTGGGCGCCGAAAGTGTAGAAAAGGAGTCGATCGACTTTTCGTTAGCTATCGCTAACAGGTGCTGCCTCGACGGCGGGAGAACCAGAACTGAGTTGGAGGAGTCGGTCGCTCTAACGGTCGCTATTCGCCGCCTGCATGACGCATGACGCCGCTCTCGGAGGGCGGGCCAAGTAGGCAACTTATAAAAAAAAAAAAAGCTTCCGTGATGGGTGCGCGCCCGCTTACACCCAGGAAGTAATGAATGGTGAAGATTGACAGGAAGATCCTGGCTTACTACTTCCAGGACCCATTTGTCTGATGTTAAAGACATTCAGTCCTGGACAAAGTAAGCCAGCCTGCCCCCTACGGGTAGTGGAGAATCGGCCCAGGCAAGCCCATCAGGGTGCCTGTTTGGCAGGGGCTTTAGGCTGAGGGGTGGTAGCAGGCCTGCTTGTACCCTGTCTGCCTCTCCCTCTGAAGAACCCCCTCTGAGCAAAGGCGGAAAAGGAGGCCTGGGCTTGGCAGAAAGACCTATGAAAAGGCCTGCCCCTGCCCCTGGGATGCTGCCTCTGAGGTGTGGCTTGCCTTTCCTTGGCCTGAACACTCCTATAGGTGGTCCTGTACTCATCCATTTTCTTCATGTAGTTCTCTGTCTGCTCCCCAAACAGAGAATTACCTATAACAGGAAAATTCATGGCCTTAGCCTGGGTATCCTGTGACAAGCTAGTACATCTGAGCCAAGCCATCCTACGAAGGACCACAGATGTAGCCATGACTCTAGATGAAACACCATTGGAGTCCACTGCAACATGACACTGCACCTTGGATGCCTCAATACCATCTGCAGCCACCTGCTCCAGCTCCTTGGCAAGCTGGTTGGGGACCTGTTTAGCTAGAGCCATCACAGTGTCCCATCTAGACTTTTGGTATCTAGCTGTGTAGGCCATATAATTAGCCTGCCAGAGTCCCAAAGATGCTGCCATGTACTGTTTCTTTGCCATGGCATCAATCCTCCTGGAGTCCTTATCTGGGGGGTGTGAAGCCAAGGATATATTTACCTTATCACAGGCAGCAGTCTGCACTACCCCAACATGGCTGCATTGCTGGGAAAGGAACTCCGTATCTGAGCCTGAAAGAGTATACCTCTTGTCCATTCTTCTGTCCACAGGAGGTTTGAAATTAGGAGTCTTTAAAATTGTTATTGTCTGTTTCCCAAAAGACTTATGGAGGGGAATAGACAGCCTCCTGAACTCTGGGATGCCCATCATTTCAACATAATCAGGCTCCTCCTGATCCTCTACTGCTTCCTCCATAGGAAGCTGGAGAGTTTCAGCCACTTTTTTGTAAAACATAAAGTGGGAAGGGGACTCAGAAAGCCTAGGAGGAGAAACACCTGAAGGTCTGTCTGGGGAGATGTCCGGGTCAATCGGCACATCCAGACTTTCATAATCACCATCACTATCCTCATACTCTCCCTCCTCCTCCTCTGGTTCATAAAAATCCTCTAAATTATAATCCGGAACCGGAGGAACTGACCGAACTGAGCCCCTAACCGATGGTACCGGTTCGGTCGGAACTGAAGTTAGCGACTGAACAATCCTTATCGCTTTGACTATTTCATCAGCGGTCAGAGAAAGAACTTGTGGATCTGAACCAGCTGACTTATCCTTTCTTTTTCTTTTAACCGGAACTGACTCCTCAGAGTCGGTTCTCCTTTTGCCAGAAGAAGTTTCGCCCTGGTCAGAGGGCACTCCTTCTGGTTCGGTTGGAACCGAACCGGGCTGGCCATCCGGGCCAGCGGACTTCTTGGCCTCCTTTTCCCTCAGTCTACCTACTCTCTTTTCCAGGTAGCTGTAGGAAAACTTTTACAAATCTGGCAGTCTGAATCGAGGTGGTCAAACCCAAGACAATAAACACAGGTGGTGTGGGGGTCAGCCTTAGCAAAGGCTTCCCCACATACACTACAGTGTTGAAACCCAGTGGGCCCGGTTTTTCTCTTGGGGTTTCTCAGACATGGCCAGTCCTAACCAAACTTACCCTTTTTTCGGCAATCCGCCAGGCAAGACACCCTTATCGGTTCCAGACCGTGTTACGGGTCGTGGAATGAAATCTGTTTTTTTTAGAACCCATAAGTCAGGTTACCACACTCTAAAAAACAAAATAAACTTTTTTTTACAAACCTGATTGGTTCAAACCGAACCGATCCGACGTTTACAAGTTCCACACAGAAACTAATAACCAGGGACAATGGTTTACCGCATATGCGGTGACGCGGACGGGAATGTGGAATTTTGATTGGTCCGTGGAAAACGGCGCCAAAAACGGAACTAGCGTTTGTTCTCACTGATTGTGAGAACAGAGCGCTATAAATTGCGGTGCAGCGTGTTTTGCTTTTTACTCTGCTTTGCTGCTGCCGTTTCTTTTGCTGCTTGCTGTGTTCCTGCGACTTCGCTGTTCCTGCCTGACGACAATCTCTTGCCCATCATCAGCTATCAATTTATTCTGTTCGCTTCCCAGTAAGTTTTCTGCTGCCTGTGTTGTTGGGGGTAGTAAGTAGTAAGCCTGGCTCTGATTTGTTTGTTTATTTTTGGCACTTGGTGGGAATCGGGGAGAGATCGACATCGTTGATTCCGAGGAGAGTGAGAGAGACAGGAATATGTGCAATTCCCTACGCCACAGGTTATTATTTAATTTTTTTTTTACGGGGTCTTACAGTGCTGCTGCATGGAGCCATCTGGCACCCGAAGAACTGCCTTCCAAAGAAATGGAGCAGCCGCTCCATTAAATCTTTGAATCCCACCGGCTGTAGGTTGCACTACAAGAGCAACATAAGAAATGGCAGTGATTCTGATTTGGCACTTGATTTTAATCAAAGTTAACAAATTCAGCCATACATGTACGAGCCAGAGGCAGATGCGGTGGATATTAATGCAGGAGCTGTATGTAGTGAAGTGATTCATCTGACAAGGAAGGTGAAATTTAGAATTTACAGGCATTAGTAGAATCTCCCTGGATTAAAGTGTTAGCAAGCTACCCCCCCGAAGTTGGGACACCATAACTGTACTGCACTGGGGTGGGGAGAGTGTCCGTGTAGGTCTGTGGGGGTGGGCAGAGTGTCTGTGCAGGTCTGTGGGGGTGGGCAGAGTGGCTGGGCTGATGCATTGGGGTGGGGAGAGTGGCTGAGCTGGTGCACTGGGGTGGGGACAGTGTCCATGTAGGTCTGTGGGGGTGGGCAGAGTGGCTGTGCTGGTGCATCAGGGTGGGGAGAGTGGCTGGGCTGGTGCACTGGGGTGGGGACAGTGTCCATGTAGGTCTGTGGGGGTGGGCAGAGTGGCTGTGCTGGTGCATCAGGGTGGGGAGAGTGGCTGGGCTGGTGCACTGGGGTGGGGAGAGTGTCCGTGTAGGTCAGTGGGGTGGGCAGAGTGTCTGTGCAGGTCTGTGGGGGTGGGCAGAGTGGCTGGGCTGATGCATCGGGGTGGGGAGAGTGGCTGGGCTGGTGCACTGGGGTGGGGAGTGTGTCCATGCAGGTCCATGGGGTGGGGAGAGTGGCTGGGCTGGTGCACTGGGGTGGGGACAGTGTCCGTGTAGGTCTGTGGGGGTGGGCAGAGTGGCTGTGCTGGTGCATCAGGGCAGGGAAAGTGGCTGGGCTGGTGCACTGGGGTGGAGAGAGTGTCCGTGTAGGTCAGTGGGGGTGGGCAGAGTGTCTATGCAGGTCTGTGCCATGCTCTGGTGCTCTTTTATTGATGGTCGGCTGAGGGACGGGCTGGGCGGACTGGTTCACATACTGGCAAAAAATGGTTCTGGCCTCTGAGGGAGGGAGGCGGGTAGAGTGGCGCAGAACCATTTTTTCCAGCATGTATGCCAGTCAGCCAGGTCCGTGCCATGCTCTGGTGCTCTTTTGTTGATGGTCGGCTGAGGGACGGGCTGGGCGGACTGGTTCACATACTGGCAAAAAATGGTTCTGGCCTCTGAGGGAGGGGCGGGCATGCAGAGTGGTGCAGAACCATTTTTCCAGCATGTATGCGGTCAGCCAGGTCCGTCCATGCTCTGGTGCTCTTTGTTGATGGTCAGCTGAGGGACGGGCTGGGCGGACTGGTTCACATACTGGCAAAAAATGGTTCTGGCCTCTGAGGGAGGGGTGGGCAGGCAGAGTGGCGCAGAACCATTTTTTCCAGCATGTATGCCAGTCAGCCAGGTCTGTGCCATGCTCTGGTGCTCTTTTGTTGATGGTCGGCTGAGGGACGGGCTGGGCGGACTGGCTCACGTGCTGGCAAAAATGGTTCTGGCCTCTGAGGGAGGGGCGGGCGGGTAGAGTGGCGCAGAACCATTTTTTCCAGCATGTATGCCAGTCGGCCAGGTCCGTGCCATGCTCTGGTGCTCTTTTGTTGATGGTCGGCTGAGGGACGGGCTGGGCGGACTGGTTCACATACTGGCAAAAAATGGTTCTGGCCTCTGAGGGAGGGGCGGAGGTAGAGTGGTGCAGAACCATTTTTTCCAGCATGTATGCCAGTCAGCCAGGTCCGTGCCATGCTCTGGTGCTCTTTTGTTGATGGTCGGCTGAGGGACGGGCTGGGCGGACTGGTTCACATACTGGCAAAAAATGGTTCTGGCCTCTGAGGGAGGGGCGGGCGGGTAGAGTGGTGCAGAACCATTTTTTCCAGCATGTATGCCAGTCAGCCAGGTCCGTGCCATGCTCTGGTGCTCTTTTGTTGATGGTCAGCTGAGGGACGGGCTGGGCGGACTGGTTCACATACTGGCAAAAAATGGTTCTGGCCTCTGAGGAGGGGTGGCAGGCAGAGTGGCGCAGAACCATTTTTTCCAGCATGTATGCCAGTCAGCCAGGTCTGTGCCATGCTCTGGTGCTCTTTTGTTGATGGTCGGCTGAGGGACAGGCTGGGCGGACTGGCTCACGTGCTGGCAAAAATGGTTCTGGCCTCTGAGGGAGGGGGCGGGTAGAGTGGCGAGAACCATTTTTTCCAGCATGTATGCCAGTCAGCCAGGTCCTGCACGCTCTGGTGCTCTTTTGTTGATGGTCGGCTGAGGGACGGGCTGGGCGGACTGGTTCACATACTGGCAAAAAATGGTTCTGGCCTCTGAGGGAGGGGCAGGCTGGTAGAGTGGCGAGAACCATTTTTTCAGCATGTATGCCAGTCGGCCAGGTCTGTGCCATGCTCTGGTGCTCTTTTGTTGATGGTCGGCTGAGGGATGGGCTGGGCGGACTGGTTCACATACTGGCAAAATGGTTCTGGCCTCTGGGGAAGGCTGGGCGGGCAGAGTGGCGCAGAACCATTTTTTCCAGCCCTGTCTCAGTCAGCCAGGTCCGTGCTATGCTCTGGTGCTCTTTTGTTGATGGTCGGCTGAGGGACGGGCTGGGCTGACTGGCTCACGTGCTTGGCAAAATGGTTCTGGCCTCTGAGGGAGGCGGCGGGTAGAGTGGTGCAGAACCATTTTTTCAGCATGTATGCCAGTCAGCCAGTCTGTGCCATGCTCTGGTGCTCTTTTGTTGATGGTCGGCTGAGGGATGGGCTGGGCGGACTGGTTCACATACTGGCAAAAATGGTTCTGGCCTCTGAGGGAGGGGCGGCGGGAAGAGTGGCGCAGAACCATTTTTTAGCATGTATGCCAGTCAGCCAGGTCCGTGCCATGCTCTGGTGCTCTTTTGTTGATGGTCGGCTGAGGGACGGGCTGGGCGGACTGGCTCACATACTGGCAAAAAATGGTTCTGGCCTCTGAGGGAGGGTGGGCAGGCAGAGGAGGCAGCAGAACCATTTTTTCCAGCATGTATGCCAGTCAGCCAGGTCTGTGCCATGCTCTGGTGCTCTTTGTTGATGGTCGGCTGAGGGGACGGGCTGGGCGGACTGGCTCACGTGCTGGTAAAATGGTTCTGGCCTCTGAGGGAGGGGCGGTGGGTAGAGGCGCAGAACCATTTTTTCCAGCATGTATGCCAGTCGGCCAGGTCCGTGCCACGCTCTGGTGCTCTTTGTTGATGGTCGGCTGAGGGGACGGGCTGGGCGGACTGGTTCACATACTGGCAAAAATGGTTCTGGCCTCTGGAGGGAGGGCAGGCGGGTGAAAGTGGCGCAGAACCTTTTTCCAGCATGTATAGTCAGCCAGCCAGGTCCATGCCATGCTCTGGTGCTCTTTGGTGATGGTCGGCTGAGGGATGGGCTGGGCGGACTGGTTCACATACTGGCAAAAATGGTTCTGGCCTCTGAGGGAGGGGCGGGTGGAGAGTGGCGCAGAACCATTTTTCCAGCATGCTGAGTCAGCCAGGTCCGTGCCAGCTCTGGTGCTCTTTGTTGATGGTCGGCTGAGGGCCGGGCTGGGCGGACTGGTTCACATACTGGCAAAAATGGTTCTGGCCTCTGAGGGAGGGCAGGCGGGAGAGTGGCGCAGAACCATTTTTCCAGCATGTATACCAGTCGGCCAGGTCCGATGCCATGCTCTGAGTGCTCTTTGTTGATGGTCGGCTGAGGGATGGGCTGAAGGGACTGGTTCACATACTGGCAAAAATGGTTCTGGCCTCTGAGGGGAAGGGCTGGCGGTGAGTGGCGCAGACCATTTTTTCCCAGCATGTATGCCAGTCAGCCAGGTCTGTGCCACGCTCTGGTGCTCTTTGTTGATGGTCGGCTGAGGGGGGCTGGGCGGACTGGTTCACGTACTGGCAAAAATGGTTCTGGCCTCTGAGGGAGGGGCGGATAAGTAGTGAGAACCATTTTTTTCCAGCATGTATGCCAGTCAGTCAGGGTCCATGCCATGCTCTGGTGCTCTTTGTTGATGGTCGGCTGAGGGATGGCTGGGGACTGGTTCACATACTGGCAAAAATGGTTCTGGCCTCTGAGGGAGGGGCGGGCGGGCAGAGTGGCGCAGAACCATTTTTTTCAGCATCATATGATCAGCTAGGTCATCCATGCTCTGGTGCTCTTTGTTGATGGTCGGCTGAGGGGACGGGCTGGGCGGACTGGCTCACGTACTGGCAAAAAATGGTTCTGGCCTCTGAGGGAGGGGCGGGCGGGCAGAGTGGCGCAGAGCCATTTTTCCAACATGTATGCCAGTCAGCCAGGTCTGTGCCATGCTCTGGTGCTCTTTGTTGATGGTCGGCTGAGGGGCGGGCTGGGCGGACTGGCTCCGTGCTGGCAAAAATGGTTCTGGCCTCTGAGGGAGGGGCGGGTGGGTAGGTGGCGCGGAACCATTTTCCAGCATGTATACTCAATTGACAGGTCCGTCTACATGCTCTGAGTGCTCTTTGTTGATGGTCGGCTGAGGGACGGGCTGGGCGGACTGGTTCACATACTGGCAAAAAATGGTTCTGGCCTCTGAGGGAGGGGCAGGCGGGTAGAGTGGCGCAGAACCATTTTTTTCAGCATGTATGCCAGTCGGCCAGGTCCATGCCATGCTCTGGTGCTCTTTTGTTGATGGTCGGCTGAGGGATGGGCTGGGCGGACTGGTTCACATACTGGCAAAAAATGGTTCTGGCCTCTGAGGGAGAGGCGAGGCGGGTGAGAGTGGCAGAACCATTTTTCCAGCCTGTAAGTCGGCCAGGTCCGTGCCAGCTCTGGTGCTCTTTTGTTGATGGTCGGCTGAGGGACGGGCTGGGCGGACTGGCTCACGTGCTGGCAAAAAATGGTTCTGGCTTCTGAGGGAGGGGCGGGCGGGTAGAGTGGTGCAGAACCATTTTTTACAGCATGTATGCCAGTCAGCCAGGTCTGTGCCACGCTCTGGTGCTCTTTTGTTGATGGTCGGCTGAGGGATGGGCTGGGCGGACTGGCTCACGTGCTGGCAAAAAATGGTTCTGGCCTCTGAGGGAGGGGCAGGTGGGTAGAGTGGCGCAGAACCATTTTTTCCAGCATGTATGCCAGGCGGCCAGGTCCGTGTCATGCTCTGGTGCTCTTTTGTTGATGGTCGGCTGAGGTGGATACCCAAGTGGGGACTGGCTGCATGACAGGCCTGGGTCCCAGGCTTGTGATGCAGCTGTTCCACATATCTGCCCCCCCCACCCTGGGTTGGGGGAAGGTGCGTTGTTTGGTTTGGTAGTGATTTGTTGGGCATGTGTCTTTACTAAAATGCATATTTTTCATTTGTAAAGTATTGTTGTTGGATGGTGTGCATATCTGTGTAGAATAATAGGCACACGTTCAGACAAAAATCTTTATTAAACATAATCAAACTGAATCAACCTCCATGTTTCATCTGAACCCAGAGGGCATCTGTGCAGTTGGAAATGTGGATTGTTCTTCTCGGTTCCCTTCATCAATTTTGGAGGACGCAGACATTGGATTACCTAGGGGATAAATAGACAAGTTAAACTGTCGAAATGCATGTTAACAATTTTACCACTTTTATTAAATACATTTTCTATGTTGAAGCTTTTGGCGGAATTTCTAATGGAATATGTTGGAGGCCTGTTGGTGGCCTATCTTGATTTGTGCTTATAAAATTTAAAAGTTCTGAATAAAGAAGTTGTTGCTGGGGGCCTTTGCAGCAACCTGGTTTACCATCCTGCCAGCAGAACTACTTTCTTGAGTTTGAGCTCTGACATGAAAACTAAGAGGCTCCATTTTCATCAAGATAGCCAGAAAGTTCTGCAATTTATTATTTTTGTGATTCTGGATTGGTTTATTCTTTGGCAGAGATTGTTTGTGTATCTCCCATTAGCGCCCTCATTAATCACTTGAAGTTTTTAAGCTGGATGCACTTTTGTTTACAAATAAACCAAATCAGGCACGCATCTATATATTAGATAGGGACTGAACCGACAGAGTCCACCTTGGCGTCTGGTGGTTCGACACTTCACGTCTGAGCTTGGACAGATTGTGTGGCATTTGGGCTGCAGTGCGCACATGCTGCCGTCACACCCGGATGGGTGGGGGCTGCAGTGCCGCATATGCTGCCGTCACACGGATATTGGGGCTGCAATTACACGCACATGCTGTCGTCACGGGCGGGTGGGGGCTGCAGTGCCGCACATACTGCCCGTCCTGCGGGACGGAGTGGGGACTGCAGTGCTGACATGCTGCCGTCCGCAGGGACGGGTGGGGGCTGCAGTGCCGCATTATGCTGCCATCACACGGACGGGTGGGGGCTGCAGTGCGCGCACATGCTGCTGTCTGCAGGACGGGTGGGGGCTGCAGTGCCGCACATGCTGCATCTGCCAGAGGGACGGGTGGGGCTGCAGTGCCGCATATGCCGCCGCCACGGGACAGGTGGGAATTGGAGCGTGCTGCGCCGCACGGGATGGGTGGGGCTGCAGTGCCGCACATGCTGCCACTGCACAGGGACGGTGGGGCTGCATATAAATATTGAGGAAAGGGCGTTTCATTTTGCCTGAGATGGAAGTTAAAGTGACTTCTCGGTGCTTTCAAGGCTGTGCTCTGCTACAGACTGTGCTGCTTGTTCAGCTCACACCCAACCATGGCCTGTTGACTGATGTGGATGAGTGAACTCCAGACTGCTAACACAACATGTCCTGTCCGCTGAAAAGTAAGTTTATTTTGGATGTCTCATTGTTCACTTTTTGGTGAAGACTGGTTCACTTTTGGTATGGGGCAACAGTAGCTATTAGAGGTAGTTTATTTTCAGGTGGTTAGTGACTGAATGGTTTGGAGTGTTGGTGGCAAGTTGGCCCGCCATGTAAAGTCCCCACATCAACCACAATTAAAATAATTGAAAATGACTTGAAGAGATACTGACACCAACCTTGTTTGGACACTTTTTTTCAGTGATGGCCTTTGTGCTGATCACTGAGTACCGCAACCGTGATGAGTGAGGATTGCCCATGATGAGTGACTTGAATGAATGGAGGGTGTCTGCATCAACATCCTCCTTGGAAATGGGATTTTGTTACTACAACCCGCCAGATGTTGGCCCAGAGCCCTTGTCCCCAAATGCAGACATTTGGGGATATCCTGCTTACGTTTTATACACCCTGGGTGGTTTGCACAAAGGTGTTTCCTGTGGATGGTGGTAGCTAGGGACTGGGCAGTGTGGGTGGCAAGCTGAATCATTGCAATAAGACCCTAGCTATATGGCCCTTGTGGCATTCAGGATAGGTGGCTGCAACCATGGCTATGTTGGTAACACTATAGTCCTGGTGGCTCACAGCCGGACTTTTTAGGTTCTGTCTCCAGCAGAGGAGGCAGATGGCATATCTAACTAGGTGTCATTTACTTGTGCATGTGGTGTGTGTGTGTGTGTGTGTGCCTTTGTTTACATAATAATTTTTTTATTTATTTTTTCAATTTTAAGCTTCTTATTCCTGTGGTGGTAATTTCTGCTGGAAATAATCATCTCTAAAAGGTATGGTGTGATCTTCAGATTCATGTGTTTTTCAAGTCTTAGTTTGTTTGAGCAGGAGACTGATAAGGTCTTGGTGCAGCAGAGGCAACAAGCCCGGATCACCATCAGGATTTCTCATCAGCTGTGGCCAGGGCTATATTTGATGTCAATATTGTACTTTTGTATTATATAGTCAAGCCTGTGACAGCTTCTGAGGATAGCTTGATTTCTGTAGCTTGCTCCGACCAACTGCCATCCATGGATTGAGCATGGTCCACATGGATTAGCAGTGAGATTCTGATTCTGGTATTGTTTTTGTATGGATTGTGAGCAGCTGAGATCAGCATGTTTTCTGTTGCTGTCTCCAGACTCTCATCCATGGCAGCAGTTATGTGATATTTCAATCATTAATGTTGTTGTTGTGAAGCTTTAAGTAGTTCTAAAGCCTGTTTTTAATATCTCTCAACTTGTGTTCCACTTTTTGGTTCTTTAGAGTCATCTGTTCTACGCATCACGATGGCAACACCAAACAAAATGGCAAAACTTTCCAGTGTCATGCTAAGGACCATGCATTGCAATTCTGTTGGAAAGCAAGGTATGAGGATGGAGAGAAAATGTTTTGTCGCTTTGTGATCACCCATTGACTATGTGAGGAAGGACACAGTGGTGGATCAAAAGTAAAAACATATGAAGAATGCAAGCCAGAAAAATAGCAACAGACGGGTGGCTTCACGCCAGCTTTAATGCCACAACTGCAGCTGCAGCACAGGAGAATACTGTATTGGGTGTATTAAGGGCTTGGTGTGGTGCAAATATACCATCGAAAGTTGGATCAACCTGTGCATAAGAGACTGGATGGGGACAACGTTAAAGGAATTAGTGCTCTCCCAAAGGTATCCACCTTAAGGCAGAACTACTTGCCCAAATTGAGAAAGGAAATGGAGGACGGAATTTCACAGCTTGTGAAAGGGAAGACATTCTCTGTAATGTGCGATGAGACGACAGACGCAGATGCTCGCTGTATACTCAACATAATTTTTGGTATGCAGGGCGGACAATCTAGCATTGCAGAAACAACAGAGTTGACAGCAGTAAATCACACCACTGTCACACAATGTGTTATAAAGACATTGCAGAAATATGATGTGGAGATGGACCAAGTAGTCGCCTTCATCAGTGACAATGCACGGTACATGGTGAAGTGCTTCAAAGAGGTTTTATATGGCCTTATTGGTGCCTATGTGATCCATGTTGGTTGCTGGGCACATAGTGTTTTCTTCGTGGGAGACACATGGATGGACCATTTGAACTGGTCAATAAACTTGTAGCACTTGTGAAATACTCATTCCAGCAGTCTCAAACGTAAGAGAGAGTACTGGCATTCCTGGAGGCGAGATGTAGAAGAAAAATTGCCTCTGTTCCTGTCTTAACCCGTTGGAACCTTGGTTTGAAACCGTTAAGTACCATTCGCTTTCTTCAGCACTTAGAGACTTCTTCCAGGAGGAAGCAAGTGATTGCAACTCCATGAATTCGTTGAGAAACTTTTCCAAGACTGGTTTACAGAGCTACAGATTCACACAACCTTCATCGCTGAAAACTGCAATGATCTCATCAGCACAATAGAACTTCTACAAAGGAAAGACAAACCCTTGGCTGTTGTTTTCTGTATTCGATGCACTACATGGAATAAAACAGAGGTTTCAGATTGGTGTATCAAAACTGAGCATTTGGGAGAAAGGACAGATGAGATACTTAGCTACTCTTGGGCCACGGGTTAAGCAGGAGCAGATTGCAATTTCCAAAAAGCATTTGGAGTATCCTCAAACAAAATGGCAAAACACATGGAAACAAACCCCTCACATAGGGTTCTTTAAAGCCTGCCTTGTTTTGAACCCCTACAACCTTCCTAAATTGAGTAGGGACTTCACACACTACTCCAGTGACATTGATGTATTTGAACTGCACAACCAAATTGCACTATAAAGGACTGGAGATGTATGTTGGGCAGGACATACGAGAGCTTCAGACATAATGGACTTTAATGTTGGCCAGTACTGGATTTCAGTGCAGCCACAATTACTAATACTGGCCAAAGCTGCTCTGCAAGCCATTTGGATACCTGTGTCGAAAATGCGATGTGGAGAGATCTTTCTGGTTCACGGATAGATCCACACAGACCAAAGACGTAACCTGCTAGTAGACAATATGAGATTCTATCCAGCTTATGTACAATAAATCAAAGGATTAGATTGGTGGACATTTTCTACAGGCATTTTGCATATTTTTAGTTATAGGGTGTAAACACTTTCAATAACATTGTTATTTTTCCATATTCCTTGTCATGTGTGTGTGTGTGTGTGTGTGTGTATTTATATTTTGTTTTAGTTCATTTTTCACTGTATATTTTGTCACACTGTCTTGCACATTTTGCACATTTTCATTTAGGTTTTGTTTATGCACAGTTTTCACAGTTATTGTACCTTTGCACATTTGACACTTCAGTATTTGTATTTAGGTTTTAGTTCACTTGTGTTTCAATACATATTTTCACTTTTCTACATTCTGCACATTTTCATTTAGATTTTGTTTTGTTCACATTTTTCAACTGTTGTATATTGTTTTGATTTGCAATATTTGCACTCTTTATAAACTACCTTCTTGAAATGGTATACTTGCTTTTATTGACTTAACATTTCTTGGGATGAGAACTTACGAGAAAGGTCATGTAGGTGGTAACTTAGTCTGCATTGTGGTGATGGGTGGTAGTCTCTAATGGCTAGTTCCTTTTAATTTATCCAAGTGTCCTGCAATCTAATATTCTGTATTGTCACACCTGAGGGTTGGGCTGGAGCTTACCACCATGTTACTGACAACACACGGAAGGATGGAGGCTACAGTGCTGCTGCCATTGCACAGGAGGGAGGAGGGCCGCAGTGCTGCTCCTGCCATCACACTTTAGGGATGGGGGCTGCAGGGCTGCTGCCAATCAGACCAGAGGGAGGAGTCCACAGTACTGCTGTCCCCATTGCGTCAGAAGGGTAGGAGCCATTAGTGGTCCTGTCATTATACAGGAGGGATAGCCGGGGGATGTAGTGCACCTGCTGCCTTGACAAACTGTAGCTTCTAAAATAACTTGATAGCTACAAGTGCAGATATGCAACAGCAGATGTAAAAATGTGAAAATGCATGCTAACAGAGTGAAAAAATGGTTAAATACAGGTTACAAAGCCAACACCGTTAAAAAACGATTTTGGACTTGCAGATGCCGGTGACAATACCGGTTTTGTCAATCTGCAAAATGGAATTTGCCTTTTCTCAATCACGGTAAACCACTGTCCCTGCTAATAACAATAAACCTATCTAGTACTCACGGTACCACAGACAGAGACTGAACCAACAGGTTACATAGAAGAAATGAAAAAATTACTCACCTTAGTAATTGCTTTTCTTCTCATGGAGTCTTGCTATATTAGGACTTATTGCAGTTAGCCACTGCACTTGAACTGCCCCGGAGAGGAAAGAGTTAACTCCAGAGAGTCTGGAGTTCTAAAGTGCGAGGGTGCTATACCAAAGCTCTATCTGGGCAGTTTCAAATGAAACTGTCAGATCTTCTAAGGCTAACACTAAGCAACAAGTCTGTGTGGAGCTCTACACTAGGCAAATGGCTACCTACTAGTAGTAAACAACAATAGAAACAACAATAGAAACAACAATAACAATAATAAGAATGAATAATGGTATTATTAGTTTTCCCCTGACAAGCACTATTAGGAACCCCTTCCCCAAAGACTCAAGTCCAGGAAGGGGCCAACAAATCACTCAACACAGAAAACCCTAGTTCCCTAACCCTAAATAAAAGAGGGTGAAGGAAGAACTACAATGGCATGACACAGTGCTTGCACTAATTTGCCACCCCACCCCAGTAGAAGTTCTGAGCGGGGCAAGTTGGGGTTCTATTATAGTAAGATTCATGAGAAGAAAAGCAATTACTAAGGTGAGTAATTTTTTCTTCAAACACCATGAAGTCTTGCTATATTAGGACTTATTGCAGATTACACAGCAGTACCTCCATGGAGGAGGTCAGAACCTACTTAGGAAATAGGCTCTGAAGCACAGCTGTACAAACGGCATCTCCTGGACTGAAATCCAGGAATAATGTTGGTAAAAGTGTGAACTGTCTTCCAAGTAACAGCTCGACAGATTTCCAGAATGGGAATATCTCTAGCAGCCGCTAGAGATGCAGCTGTACACCTGGTGGAGTGAGCCCTCAGTCCTGAGGGGGGCTCTCCTACCTAGTCTTTGATAACAAAAATGGATACAAGAGACAATCCATCTTGCAATTGTCCTCTTAGTGGCTGGTTCCCTTTGCCAACCTCGCCCTAGGTAAGGAAGAGTTGGAGGGATTCAAACCTGTGACCCTTGGTGCATTACAAATAGTAGCATAAGGCTCTTTTGACGTCCAGGCTGTGCAGTCTCCTCTCACCTGAGGAAGAATGCTCAGTGAAAAAATCCTGGGAGAGAGATGGATTGGTTCAGGTGGAAACCTGAAACCACTTAGGGACAAACCCTGTGTTAGTCCTAGGGACTGTCTTATCCCTGTGGGGAGAGAAAAATCTTCTTCCACTGCCAGGGCCTGTAGTTCACTTATGCACCTGGCAGAAGTGAAACCACCAGAAAAACATTTTCCAAGTGAGAAGCTTGAGCTCTGCTGGGGACAGAGGTCCAAAGGGTTTGCATTAACTGAGCAATGCAAACATTGAGACTCCATGCAGGAGCTGGTTCCGAAAAAGGAGGGTTGGTGTGAAACAACCCTTAAAAACTGGAAAACACAGGTTGAGAAGAAAAGGAAGCAGGCTTTCTGCTTGCAGAAAAAACAGAGACAGCTGCCAAAGGAACCCTTAAGGTAGCTGGCCTAAGACCTAAAGAATTTAAAATGGACCAAAAAGTCCAGAAAATGGGCAGATAAGCAGACTGTGGTATAATCTGCTTCTCAGCGCACCAGACTGAAAACCTGTTCCACATAGAATTGTAAGTGGCGCCAGTGAAAAGCCTTGAAGCCTTTAAAATATCGCGACACCTTGAAAAGGTGTAAATCAGCAAATTCTAACTCCTCAAGAGCTGCCTTGAGAAGGAGGAATTTGAGGTTCGATACCACTCCCCTTGTGCAAAGGCCAGTAAGTCGTGGACTCTGGGCAAGCTCAGGGTAGGTGGACTGTCAGGAGAGAGAGACGATGGGTACCAGGGCTGTCTGGCCCAGCTTGGAACAATCAGAATCGCTTTGCAGGGCTGAGATCTGATTTTTACTAGTACCCTGAAAGAAAGGGAAAAGGAGGAAGGTGAACAGAAACTTCCTTTCCAATCCAAGTGAAAAGCGTCCAGGAGGGCTGATCCCAGCACTGAGGCCTCAACAAAACAGAGAAGTTAGTGGTTATCTGGGGCTGCAAAAGATCTATCTGAAAATGAGGCCCATCTGGCAAGGACTGAACCCAGCACCTGAGGATTCAGAGCCCAATCGTGATGGCCCTGAGAATCCTGTTGAGGGCATCTGCCAGGGCATTGTCCTTCCCTGGGAGGTGAACTGCTATCAGGGAGGTGTTCAGGAGTAAGCCAGAGACCACCACTTCATTGCTTTGTGCACAAGGCTGATGACCGAGTGCCCCCTGCCTGTTGATGTACCACATTATTGTGGTGTTGTCTGTCCTGACTTGAACTACCTTGTTCTGGACAGAAGCTGAAAACTCCTAAGAGCTAGAAGACAGCTCTGAGTTCCAAAAATTGATGTGGAGCAGAGATTCCTAGGAGACCACACTCCCTAGTGGACAGGTCACCTAAGTGAGCTCCTCACCCTAACACAGGAGCATCTGTGGTGAGGGAAAGAGGACCCCTAGTTTTAGATTGCTTTGATCCTGCCACAGTGTAAGGCCAGGATCAGGGATTGAGTCACTAGAACCAATTTGGAAAGGAATCCTCTTTGGGACCAATAGGCCCTCAGATGGAACTGAATGTCCCTCATCTGGAATCTTGCTCCCTGCACTACAGCTGTGGAAGCAGCCATGTGCCCTAGTAGTTGTAGCAAATGCTTTGCTGGTCAAGAGACTCATGAGTAATGGAAGATGCCAGGGCAAGAGACTGCCTACCCTTTTAGAGGGAGAAATGCCTGGCTAACTTTGTGTTCAACTCTGCACCTATGAAAGTTAGTACCTGAACTGGTTCGAGAACTGACTTTGTAAATTCAGCAGGAATCCCAGAAAGGTGAGAAGCTGCTGGGTGACTTTGCAGGTGGGATTTACTTGATCTGGAGACTGACCCACTAAGAGCCAGTCATCCAGGAAAGGAAACAAAGCAATCCCTTGCCTTCTTAAAGAGCCACTACCACAGCTAGAATTTCTTGAATACCCTTGGCGCAGAGGTAAGGCGAAGGGCATTGCCCTGAACTGGTAGTGGCCTGAGGGTAACCTGAGGTACTTTCGGTGAGAAGGCCTGATCAAGACATGAAAAATAGGCATCCTTGAGGTCCAGGAAAGCTAGCCAGTCCCCTGGCCTCAGCCAGAGTTAACATTTTAACTTTGTTTTCAAAGATGCTTGTTCAGGTACCTTAAATCTGAGATGGGCTGCCAATCTCCTGCCTTCTATAGGTTAAGAAAGTATCATGAGCACAGCCCCTTGCCCCGGTTGCAAGGAGGGACCCTTTCTACTGCTTTGCAGTTCAGAGGAGAAGAAACCTCTGCTCCCACAGCAAGGGATTCCGAAGGATTTGCAGGTGGACCTGTCTGGCTGTCATCTTTGGAAACTGTTTGAAGCTGAGAACCAGACCTATTACTTCCAGAACCCACTTGCCCGAGTTAGGGACACACAGTTCTGGCTGAAATAAAAAAACAACCTGCCCACTGGTATAGGAGAATCGGCCCTGGGCACCCCATCAGGGTGCCTGCTTGGCAATAGTCTTAGGCTAAGGGAGGGGGACGGTTTATTGTGCCCTCTATCTCTGCCTCTGAAGAGACCCCTCTGGCGAAAGCAGAGGAGGCCTTGAGCCCTACCTGGGCACTTTGTAGGTAATCATTCATGTTTTTCATATAGCTTTCTGTTTGTTCCTCAAACAGAGAATTACCCACAACAAGAAACAAATCCATAGACTTTGACAGAGTATCTTGGGACAGATTAGTGCATCTGAGCCATGCCAACCTACGGAAGCTACAGAAGTGGTCATGACCCTAGAGAAAACAAGATTAACACCAACAGCAGTATGAACTTGAACTTAGAGGCTTCAGTGCCATTAGCAGCCACCTGTCCCAATCCGCTAGCCAGCTGGCCATGGGCCTGCTTGGCTAACTGCAATACTGCGTCCCACCTAGATTTCCGAAAATCTAGCCACATGTTCATACAACTTGCCTGTCTGAGTCCCACAGAAACTGCCATATACTGTTTTTCTTGCCATGGCATCAATCCTCCTGGAATCCTATTCAGGAGGATGTGAGGCCAGGAGAACTAGCCTTGACACAGGCTGCAGCTTGTACCACACCTACATGACTACACTGCTCAGTGAGGAAGTCTGTAACAGAGCCTGACGAAATACACCTTCTGTCCATTTTTTTATCTTACAGGAGGGACAGAAAGAAGAATCTTATAAAATCTTAGTTGTTTACTTCCTAAATGACTTATGCAAGGAAAGACAACCTCCTAGCCCATCATTCCTACATAATCAGGCTCCCCTTTACTCATCCATAGCCTCCTCTAAAGGAAGCTGGGGGGATTCTGCAAGCTTTTTGTAAAACATAAACTGAGAAAGGGACTCAGACAGAATAGGAGGAGATTCTAAAGTCTGTCTGGAGAAATGTCCGCATAAGTGGAGCGCGTCCAGACCCTACCAGCCCACATGTATTGATCAATTTTCCTCCTCACTCCTGTGGTTCATAACAATTCCTCAACATCATAAACCTGAACCACTGGAACTGAACGAGCCACCTTTTACCAACTGTAGATGGTTCGACAGGACCTAGAAACAGTGACTGGACAATCTGTATGGCTTAACTGCTTCTGCAGCAGTTGGAGAGACAATCTTGGACTCCAAACCTACTGATTTCTCTGTCATATTCTTATTTTTTTTTTTTTTTTTAAACTGGTTCCTCTGAACCATCCTTTTGCCCGAGGAAGTCTAGCCCTGGTCAGAGGGCACTCCCTCTGGTCCAGTGGGTACTGGACCGGGCTGGCCATCCAGGTCAGCGGACTTTTTGGCCAATAGTTCCCTGAGCCGGCCCTATCTCTTTTCAGGGTGGCTGCAGAGAAATTTTAAACACCTGGCAGTCTGACAGGAGGTGGTCAGCCCCCAGACAATAAACACAAGTGGTGTGTGGGACAGCCTTGGCAAAGGCTTCCCCACAGCATCACAGTGTTGAAACCCAGTGGGCCCGGTTTTTCTTTTTGGGTTTCCCAGACATAATGCCAGCCTAACCAAAAACTTGCCCTTTTTATGGCCGTGCCAGGAAGACACCCTTATCGGTTCCTAACCGTTTCACGGGTATTTAGAAAAACCCTATGTAAAATCAAGTTTTTTAGAACCGATAGAACTGGGTACCGCACTCTAAAAGCCATTTCAAAAGCGTTAAAATAAGCAAACCGATCGGTTCAAAACCGAACCGATAACTAAATTTCCACACAGACTTTACATTTTGTACTACGGTTTACCAGATAGAGCTTTAACGAAATGCGGTAAAATAATTACTTTTGCCGGTTCAAATGAACGAAAATACTGCTTGACGAGAAATGAACCGAGCTGAAGGAGCTGATCTCGGGCGACTGTTCAGTGAAGCGGAGTAAAGAATCTGACAGTTTCATTTGAAACTGCCCAGATAGAGCTTTGGTATAGCGCCCTCGCGCTTTAGAACTCCAGATTCTCTGGAGTTAACTCTTTCCTCTCCGGGGCAGTTCAAGTGCAGTGGCTAACTGCAATAAGTCCTAATATAGCAAGACTTCATGGTGTTTGAATCGGTTGAACCGAGGGGGAAAATGACACTTTAACCGACTAATTTGAACCGAGCAAAGGAGAAATCTGTGGTTTGGGTTCAAACAACAGACAGAGTCTCAACCAAGCTTGAGCTCAGCGTTCCATGCCTTGCATGGAAAGCTAACTCTTTCCTCTCTGGGGCAGTTCAAAGGTTGGATATCACTGCAATAGTCAGAATACAGCAAGAATTCATGTTGTTTGAAAAGAAAAAGATGTATGAACTAAACGGAGAAATAATGACTGAGAGGACAGAAAAGAAAGAAGTTAGAAACTAATGGGGATTGGGAGGGGCCTCAATCTCTGGAAGCGGAAGAAGGGGAGGTAGGGTGGGTAAAGAATTTAGGAGAGAGGGGAGAAGGATAAGATATCCTGGACCCTGGTCCGTCTCCAGATTGTATAGGAACTGCAAGGAGTAGCAAAGCTTTCTGCCAGAATTCAAGGCACGGAATAACTAGCAAACACTCCAGATAAGCAGAGTCAGCTATTCTGGAAGAAGGACAGGATACAGGGATTCAGCACCCTCTCAAGAAAAGATTTTTGGTGAAAAAAAGGTTTTTTTTTTTTTTGGAGAAATAGGTTGGATGGAAACAGGGAGGAGGAGAGGGAGGGCAACTACCAACCCCCCCCAAAGGGGTGGAGACAAGGTACTGGAGAAGGAGTGCCGCTCAAGCTATCCACTCTTCCTGGAAAAATACTCCGCTGTGTGTACCTATTTTACCCCACTCCTAAGGAGGAGAGGGGGAGTCACAGAGGGGGAAGGGGACCTAGAGACTGAAGCCCCAGGGGGATGGAGGGTGGGGTTGTGATGAATGGTGAAGATACACAGAAAGATCATAATTACTGTATGTACGTAATTTCATATCTTATCTGTGTCAATCTTCACCATTCATCTGAATGAAGAGATACCAAGCCCTGAAGAGATCTTCTTACACCCCTTAGCCCTCAGTGGGTGACACACTAAGGGGGGGAACCATCAGGGCCTGGAGAGACCCAAGAGTGGGGAGAGAGAGACGGAGTCCCCCCAGAAGGGGAAGGAAGTTGCCCCGACAAGCGCTGTCTCACTCTGTGGGAGAAAAGATAGGTTCCCTGGTGGGCGGAGTTAATCACCCTACGCCGGGCCAAGGGTGACAACCGGGAAGGATGTAGCCATGCCATCCTCCTAGTGCCGATCGCTGTCCCTACAACCCTGGTAGCTACCTCGTTGGCATCATAAGATGCCCTTGCTTGGTGCCTTGCTAGCTCCAGGCCACGCGCAGAGAGTGCAATGGTTTGTCTGGTTTGCTCCATGTCAGGCAATGAGGCTAGGAGCTGACCTAGTCTGGACCACAAGAACCTGTCGTAGGCTGCGTAGTGGGCCTGATGTGCAGAGAGAGAGTGAGAGAAGTAACCGTGCCGAGTAGAAAGTCCTCCTACCCCAGAAATCAAAATCCAAGGAGTCTTGATCTGGGGGCCGGTCAGGGTGAAGGGCGGAAGCCCATCAGGAGTATCCAACTGAGTCAATCCAGACTGTGGATGAGGCATGGAACCTGGAGACTCTGGGGGTACACAATACCTCTGGCTGAGATCCCTTGGGGCAGGAACTCCGGAGAAGGGCCTCTGCCAGGAACGCAATGATGCCTCCCGAAAGGGAGCCAGCCAGGGCAGCACCAAAAGGGTGGCCTTGCCAAAATCACCTAGAACGGCATGCGCCGAGTGTTCAGGATTGCTAATAGTGGAAGGAGAAAGGTGCAGATCCTTCAACATCCTCACGAGGAATCGCTGATACTCAGAGAGATCAGCAGCCGAAGAGATGTGGACAGAGGGTTCCTCTCCCCCTGAAGAGGGGGATGAGGAGCTGGAGGTCACTGTCTGTTCAGTGGGTGGCTGCACAGGGGGAGGTTGAAAAACCTGGCTGTCCATTGCCCTAACTTAAGCAGGGAACTGAGCAGCCACTGCTCTGAACTGCTCCCAGGTAAGAGGGCCGCTAGGACCGAGGATGCCTGGGGGCACAGGAGAGTGTGGCAGAGGGATGGGGACAGAGTCGAGAAGAGATGTCGGCTGACCTCCACCTGGGCTAAGGAGCGGACCGTGGGCACCCGCGGAAGAAGGTGACCTGGAAGACCCCACAGCTGACAGCTGAACAACCACATTGGTACTGCCTTGGCTGTGCAAAGAAGAATCCCCCCTGTGAGGCGACTGGGGCCATACAGGTCCAGAAGGATGGTCCCCTGCCTCAAAAGAACTGGACTCTCTCAAAGAGACTGAGGAGGAAGAGCAAAAATCTGCACTACGGCTTCTCCCAGGGCCCGGGTGGACCACAGAAAAAGGCCGGGGCACCGACCCCACACCCCTTGACCCCTCAGAGTCTGAAAGAGTCCTCCTCCTTGAGAGGGCCAGCCTACGTAGCTGGCATCTCTGGGTAGCCCCCGAAGGGGCTATCCAGGGTGCAGTACCCTCCCCCCTGCAGGTGCTCCAATCGGCCCCAAAGTTGGGCGATCAAGGCACACCACCGAAGGGGGTACCACAACTGAGGGATCAGTGAAACTGCCAAGACCAGGCTGCAGCGCTATGGTGGCCCGCACCACTGCCTGCTGGTCAGCACCCCTGACCCTAGTCTCCGTAGCCACCCACCTCACCTCAGAAGGGGGCTGACACCGACTGGTCAAAGAGACCACCGTGCTGCCCACCTCAACAGCCAACCCGAAGGGGTAAGACTGCACGTCCGACCCAGAGCTTGACTCCATCTCCGAGGAAGTAGAGTCCAAGGCCCTGTGCCAAACCGAGGGAAGGCGGGCAGAACCATCCTTACCACCAGGCCCACAGACCACAGCTGTGCCCAAGTCGGTGCCAGCACCTCCCACAACTCCGCAAGCAGAATTCGAGGGAGGCGCGGCCCCGGCCCGAGCCAGAGATCCAGAGCCGGGACCAGTCACGTCACCATCCGGTCCCATGGCACCACGAGCGGCGCAGAGGACAGAGACAGCACCGACGACAGTCCCGGTGGCACTCTCGGTGCTGCTAATGGCACCGAGGGCTGGGGCGGCGCCACACACGGCCCAAAAGGTGGACACGGTGCGAGCACAGCCTCGCCCGGCTCCCCAGTGCCACAAGTGGTGCCGAGGGCCGGGGCGGCGCCGACTGAGGGAACCAAAGGCCCCATGGTGCCGAGCCTCGAGGACACGGCACCGTGCTCAACCTGTGAGACGTGGAAAATGACGGTGTAGCAGTAGATCTCATGGCGCCGCTAACAGTGCTGGCGCCATGAACGGCTTCGACAGAGCTCATGGCGCCATGTGACAAGTCAGCACTGACGATGGCCCCATCAGGGCCCATGGTGCCACGAACGGTGCCGAGGACTCTGACAGCGTCGAGGACGGTGCTGACCGGGGCCTTCCGAGTCACGGGAGTGACACCGGGAGAGCCTTCACCCCTGAAGGGGCGATTGCCATGGCAGCACCTCCCGCCCGCTCCCAGGAAGGAGCGAGATGCACATCCTGCGCCGCAGAAGAAGCCTCGGCAACAGCTAGGCTACAAGTAGCCGAGGCTCCCTCCCTCCCTCCTCGGTCCATATAGAACCAGGAGGGGACCTGGAGGAAAGGCCGAGAGAGCGTGGCTTGGCCCGACGAGTGTGTACCCGACCCTCGAAAGTCAGCAGAGCTCGCCCCACTTTCTATGCGCGTTGTTCGAGGACCTGAAGCGGTCCATAGAGAAGCAGGCATCGCACGAATCCATGTCGTGAAGTGGGCCAAGACACAAGAGACACCAGTCGTGCTGGTCAGTGACAGAGAAATTTCGGCCACATGGGCACTGTTGCATGGGGGGCCGACCCGTCTTGGAAGATTTCTTGCCCTCCAACCAAGACACGACCTACGGGGGGAAAAAACACCAAAAACAGACTCGACGTTGCAGAAATATAAAGATAAGGAAAGATCTTACCAGGCGCCGTCGAGTAGTGGCAAAAACAGAACCGGCAGGAGGACAGATAGACTTTGACACCGAAGGATAGGATTTCGAAAACTAGCAGGCCTAGAATTTTCTTCAGAGCGTCCCACGAGGTGACCTCTATGGCGGGAGATGAAGAACTGGTAGGCAGGCGGAGTTGACACAGCCTAACGGCCAACCCGCGAGCGCCACGCAGTGCGTCGGCCTCAGGGCAGCGCCGATGGTGCGTCAGCTCACTACCTTTAAAAAAAAAAAGCTCCTGAGGGTCCTGACCTCCGGCCACATACCCATCTGTGATGAACGGTGAAGACTTACATAGAAAAGATCTTGGCATACTATGTAACGCATACTGACGCGGCACCGAGGAATTATTTGGTACCACTCCTGTCTGCCGGATCTGCCGAGGTAAATCTCGGCACTGTGCAACTTTCTATAACAACCACTGTATGTATAAAGCTTAGTGTGGCATAGCATAATTTAAATTCATAGGGTAGCCGTCCTAGGGCAGACAGGACATCACAGTGGTGGTGCCGAGCACTGGCCCTAAGAGCAAACCTGTCAACTCTATGGTAAGCCTGTGATAGGCATGATAGTACGGATGGATGTGGAAGCAGAAAGTAGTTTATTTTTTGTTGACCGGGTAAGTGCACAAGACAAATCCTGCCTATTTTCAGGCACAACCCAGGGGAGGAGGATACAGATGAATGCCAACTGACCTTGATTAAGTGATTGGTGGTATTTTTAGTGCATGAGGGAAATTTGGCCAGGACACTGGGGAAATTCCCCCTACTCTTCAGAGGGGAACCTTTGGTGGACGGACGCAAAATGGCCACTACTACTCAGACTTCAGAGAGGATGGATGTGGCAGAGATAGGGGAGTGGGCTTCCTCCCCTGTTCCAGAAGAGTCAGAAGCTTTAAGTTTGGTCACTGGTATGCAAGATGCCTCTATGCATATGGCAATCTTTGTCTCGAATGAGGAGTGTGTAAATAAGACTGCTGAAATACCTGACAAGTGTTGTGAAATGCTGGAATCGGCTAATGCACTTTTGCAGAAGGAACGTTTGCTCAACAAATTGGTTGCTGAAGTCAAAAGCTGCATGCAACGTAAAGAATCTCTAGTAAGAGAAATTGAAGCTTTGCATGCTGATTCTGCATGTTTGGCCGCTCCGGCTGCCTGTACTTCCTGGTCGCGATCTAGTGACGCGGTTTCTGATGATTCACCAGGTTTGTCTGCACCTCGGAGGCTGTTTGAATCGAGTTTGCAGCCTCCAGTTTTGACTCCAGCTTGTTTTTTGGATCCGGATCCGGTAACTGGCAATCGGGCTGAGGGAGAGACAGATTCCCGATGTAATGTTCTCTCGAATGCACCACGGTCCTTCAAAAGATTAGGTATGTCTTCGAGAGTATTGCAGCAGGCTCTAATGCAAACTGACTCGTTTGAGAAGGGAAGGGCAGACGATAAGGAAGTGGGCAATGTTTTGCAACATAGTGAGAACTCTATTGAAACGCTGGCCTCCCATGTGTCCCATTCACATGAATGTCTGCCACCAGTCCAGTGTACTAAATCTTCTTTGGCTTCCACGGATACTATAAGTTGGTCACCGGAAAAAGCAATTGCAGCTGCTGGGTGGCTGCAAAATCCGTCTGGTGACTGGGTGCCAGATCCCACTGATACTACAGTGCAGCGTTATAATACACCTGTTACTGCCTCAGAGGCTTCTTGTTCTTCACAGAGTAAAGCCTCAGGAACTGTTTCTTCAAAACAGGCTCTCTCTACAGATTCTATTACTACAGTTCCTATGCCTGCTGCTCATATCTCCATTGAGAAGGTACCTCCTAAACCATTGGTTTTGGAACCTGTGCAGACTGATGGGGATCCCCGCAATTCAAACTATCAGACCGGTTTTCTAATAAGGGTGAACCTGCTCCCCGTAGGAATGCGGTGCGATTGATTTATAAAGGTGGCTTAGAAGATCTCCCTGATAGGCTCTTCATTGCAAAAGTTTTGCTAAAAGGCTCCATGAAATTTGTGTCTACAGACATTTATGCTCTAATCCATTTGGGTAACACTAATTATGACATTAGTTTCAAATCCCCCGCAGGTCTGGAACGTTTTTGGACAGTATTTCAGATTGTCAAGAATTCTCCTCTTGGACACCTTTTTGCAGTACACTTACTAAACCATCTGTTAAGTTAGTTACCATTTTGTTTCATAATGAAGGGGTACACATAGAAGATATCCTTTTTTGGTTACGTAGGAGGTGTGAAGTTCTAGACAAACCAGTTCCTATCCTAGATAGTGAACAAATTTGGAATGGGGGTTGGAAAGTAAGAGTTAAATTGTTTGCATCTAATAATGGTCCACAGCATTTACCAAATAGTTTCTTTTTGGGTAGGGATAGGGGTAGCTTGTTTTATGTTGGACAGCCAAAGTCATGCTTTAAATGCGGTTCAAGAACTCATCTTAATTCTGCCTGTGATACTCCTCGTTGTTCTCATTGCTTTGAATTTGGTCATTTAGCCACTAGATGTCTAAATTTATTTAAATGTAATTTATGTGAACAGACAGGCCATGGATATGCCAAATGTCCTTGGGCTTCCCATAATAGGGATAATTGTCCCTCACATGAAGAATTGATCGTGGGTGCTCAACATGCTGATTTGGCTTCGCAACAATCCCATTCCATTGTCTCCTCACTCCCTCGGTCATCATTCCCATGCGTAGAATCTAATTTAGTTGAGGACACAGGTATTAATGATTCTGTATCAGTAGATATGCAGGAGACCATGACCCAGTCTCCCTTGGGTGAGGTTCCCTCTGATGCTTCCTTACCCACCAAGTCTGATTTACCTTTAACTGATAAGTCGGAGGATTTAGAGATGCCCTCCTTTGTCCCAAGTATTGCCTTTTAAAAAGTAACGGCAAAAACGCCACAGATCAGGGAAGCCGTTCGACTCAGCAGGTACCTAAGGCCTCTACTAGTAGTATTTCTTCTGAGTCATGGAACTAGGCAACAGCTTTGCTGTTTTGGGGTCAAGGAAGATTCTGATGGTGAGGAATCAGACCGTTCTTCCAAAGCTTCAGTGGCTACTGACAATTTTTCGGAAGGTGACGAAGGTGAAATAGTACAGGTTGAAAGTCTTCCCAGACGTTCGCAGCGGAGACGAGTTTCTAAGGTTACTTGATTACATTTATTCACATGGGTAATAGCTCTTGGCTTATTTTTTTCTGTCTTAACATTATAATGGCTTCTTTATCAATTACCACTATTAATGTTAATAGTATAAAAAGCCATAAAAAGATGGTTACTACTATGTCTTATTTGCAACAATTAAGTAGTGATGTCATTTGTCTCCAGGATACGAGGTTAAAAACTATTTGCGAAGTGCAACAGGCTCGAAATCCTTGGTCTTCAGGAATGTCCTTTTGGTCAAATGGGGAAGCTCTTTGTGATGGAGTTGGGGTGTTATTTACAAATCCAGCATTAAAAGTTTCTAGGATGGTGGACATTTGTCCGGGACGAGCGTTACTACTTGACATTAATTTTGAGGGTGAAAGATTTCGTTTAATTACTATATATGCTCCTCAAACCAAAGCACTTAGAGTTGCACTTCTAAATGACATTCATCCCTATTTGTATACTTCTCGTTTAGTTGTATGGGCTGGTGACTTTAATTGTGTTCTTAGTATTAATGATAGGGGTATGAAGACGTCTAAATTGTTTTGTGATTCTCAAAAGTTGGTACAAATTTTAGATACTGCTCAACTTAAGGATGCTTATCGTTGCATTTATTCTGAAGGTGGTAGGACGTTTTTTAAAAATACGTTGTCTACCAGGATAGATTTCATTTTTCTTTCTGTCCCTCTACACATCACGCAAGTTAAATTAAGAGTTTGGGAATTTTCAGATCACAAATCTTTAATAGTCTGTTTGTTGTGGGAGGGTACTCCTCGCTGTAAAAAGAATTTGTGGAGACTGAACTCCTCCCTTTTGACTGATGAATCTATGAAAAAAGCTTGAAAGTCAGAATTGTATGCAAGATTGTCAGTTCTTGACTTTTATGATGGTGTTGCTTCTTGGTGGGAAGATACTAAGAAGGACTGGAAAAATTTTTTCCAGTCATATTCTCGATCTAAGATTAATTTACAATATTTAGAGTATTTAAGTCTTAGAGAACAGTTGCAAAAATTAATTTCTTTAACAGAAACTGAAGGGTTGGATTACAGTACTCAAATTAGTAATGTGAAAAACCTTATGTTTGAGTATAGATATGATAGAGCTAAATCTTTACACCATGAACATCGGTTTGGTTTGAAATTACACAAGGGTGCGTTAGACCCCTTTCAAGACTGTAAAGATAGGGTAGGTAAACATTTTATTACGGAATTAATAACTGACTCTGGAGACTTACTAAAGTCTCCTTCAGCTTTACTGGAAGTTGTTGGCCGTTATTTGAGCAATTTGTATCATGTAGATGAAAATGTTCAGAGTGAGATACTAGATTTTGATGGTTTAAAGATACCTCACTTAGATGCAGTAGTCAGCAAACAGCTGTTGTGTGATTTTTCCGAAGCAGAAGTAAAAGAGGCCATTTTTTCACTAAAGGTAGATTCTGCAACTGGTACGGATGGCTTTGGAGTTACATTTTATCGATCTTTTCATGATGATTTAATCCCGCTTTTGACTAAATTGTTTAATAATATATTGTCCTCGGCTCGGTTAGCCCCTGCAATGAATCAAGCTTTGGTTATCTTACTTTATAAAAAAGGTCTGAAAACAGACTTACGTAATTGGAGAACATTAAGTCTATTGAATACGGATCTAAAAATCTTAAGTAAACTTCTACTGCATAGACTAACTCTGGTAGTGGATTCCATGATAAGTCCTTATTAAACCTGTTCAATACCGGGTAGAACCCAAAATGATAATTTATTGGTAATACGGGAACTTTTTTCAGCTTCGTCGGTTGTTTAAATGGTTATCTGCTTAGTTTGGATCAAGAAAAGCATTTGATCGAGTTTCTCATAAGTTTCTGTTTTCTGTATTACATGCTTATGGATTGCCAAAGGGTTTTATTGATTGGATACAGTTATTATATCAATCTGCTTATCTTATTCGAATGTTAACGGTTGGTTTGGCACTCCAGTGGCGGTACAGAGAGGGGTTAGGCAAGGCTGTCCATTGAGCCCGATATTATATGTGTTTTTTATTGATGTATTTATACGTATGGTTAGTATTCACAATGGATTAGAAGGTGTATGTCTAGCAGAGAATGTCTTACCTATAAAAATTCTAGCATATGCAGATGACCTAGTTGTTTGTTTATCTGAGATTACGGAAGAGCCTTCGTTTAGTACTACGTTGGATTTGTTTTCCAAAGCTTCGGGTTCTAAGATTAATTATGGGAAAAGTAAGGGTTTCCCTTTTGGTTCTTCTCCAATCCCTGAATCTGGCATACTTGCTGGTATACCCATTTCTAAAGATCCAATAACCATTCTGGGGATAGAATTTAGTGATGGTGACTTGATGTATACAAATTGTTCCATAAATTGGGTTTAGCTCAGTCAATGGTGACAAGATGGAAGGGTAAACAAATAGCCAAAAGAAAACGTGTTTTGCTTATTAAAACGTTACTATTACCAATCTTTTTGTATATTAGTTATGTGTTCCCTCCACCAATGTCCCTATTTACTTCTGTGTATAGTATATTTTTTCAAGCTTTTTGGGGGAGTAGACTGAATCCCATAAAAAGAGGTTTCACGTATAGGAGTGTATGACAGGGCGGAGTTGGTATGGTCCACCCTGTAGCTTTTTTTCTGAGTATTTTTCTTTCCTATAATTTCAGTCCTCTTTTACGACCTGGTATGAAGATTTGGTTTCCTTATGGTAGGTTATGGTTTTTGTTAGGATTACCGTTATGGAAGAAAGGTACATCATCCTATTTTAATAAGCTTCCTGGTTTTCCTAAGTATGGCAAAGAGGCTTTCCGTCTATTGACTAAATGGAAACTTACTGTTTCTAATTTAGAAACATTAAATAGGAAGCAATTGTATAGTTCTATTGTTTTATCAGATTTTTCTGATACTTTACTTTTTCCTGATTGTCCTCCTCAGTCTCAAGATAGAGTTTTAATGTTGCTCTCTCATAAACGTTTATCGGCCTTTATATGGGACAGTGTTTGGTTAAGTTCTTATGGCAGATTACCTGTTGGTAATACACATAAGCACAAACAACTTCGTGATAGATGTTGTACTCGAGAGCAATGTGTCTCTATGTTAGAGACACAGAAACATCTTTTTCTGGATTGTTCTTATATTAGACCCTTTTGGGTTTGGTTGGCAATTAAATGGAAAGAGCCATTAATTTCTTCAATTTCTTATGAGAATCTAATGTACGGTACAAATAGGGATGAATGGTCCAAGTATCCTGCTGACACTTTATTATTAGTTTTCTTTGTTATTCGCTTTTTCATTTGGCAATCTAGATGCTTTTGGACTACTCAATAACGTATTGTTTCATTTGAGGAACTCTTTTTTAATGTGACTACTACTATGCAAACAATTTATGATTCAGATATGAAGGTATATGGTCAAGCGAAATGTTCTTTATGGGTGAATTGTGAAAAATGGTTGAATTGAGTGTTTCATAATTGTTTTTTTCTTTGTTATGATGTTTTCTGTTTTATTTTTGTATGTTTTTGTGTTTCTGTAATGGGTTTGTAGATTGTCTGGAGTCCTCTTCTCAATAAAAATTCCCCTACTCTTAATGCTAGAGGGCGCTGCGTTGCTGTGAGTGAGTGGACAGAGTGCACGAGCTTTCGACGAAGGAGGATGTGCGGGTGGCTGAGGTGCGAGCCTACTCCTCGGCCCTCCCTTTTCTGTACGCCAACATGGATGTGGACCTGGTCATAGAAGGTTCAGGCATGCTAGTCACGGAAGAGATGGATGTTTTAACTTCCCAAGATGTTCCTCTAACAGGAACCGGAGCACAGGTACTGAATCAAAGGTCTGTCATGGAAGACAGAATGGCAGATATACGGCTGCAAATGGATTTGGCAGAGCAGCGCTACAAAGAAATAAGGTCCCGGTTGCAGAATGAATTAAGAATGCAGGAAAAGCTACGCGTTGCTCAGAGCCCGGAAGTGGTCATGAGTAATGCAAGTGTTGATGCATGCATAATCTGTTTAGAAGAGGCAGAAGAGCTGCCTACATCTGTTGTAACCAATGTTTCTCCTAGTTTAGATTTTTCACAGTTGCCAGAAGAAATAGCTGCATCCCCAGTAAATGAGGAGCGAAGTGAGGAGCAGCTATCCAGTGTTGACATATCTTCACAGGCAGCGGACAAAGGCCTGCAGATAAGTAAAGTTTCTTTGGGGAAGTTAAATAACAACACTGAATCGACCTCTTTGTCCCTGATAACGTTCTCCATAGGGGTCTCCAAGGGAGGGAGGAAAAAATTAAATGGAAAGGAGGGAGCAGGGAAAAATCAAAAGTTACGCTCTCAGTCCTGGCATAATGATGCGAAATCCTCTGGTAAGGTTCAATCTACTCCTAGTGATTTAGTCACTGTGTCTTCCCCTGGTTCTGCTGAATGGGGTTCTGCTGCATTAACTGCAACTGGATGGGTAAAAAATGTTTCAGGGGCTGGATGGAGTGCTAATCTCTCCAAAAAAGGTGATGGAAACCCTTGATTAGATTCTTGTTTAAATGCTCCTACTTCTAAGTCGGGTAATGGCTCTCTTTTAACTGCAGGCCAACCTAATCCTCTGACACAAGAATCAATTTCTCAGCAAAATACCACAGACAATTTATTAGTAACTATAAAAGAAATGGAGGGTGATGTTTCTATACCTAATATACCAGATCCTTTAGTGGTCATTCACGAGGAAGTTTTGGCTAATTCTTTGCCTGTCAATCAAGAAGCTGTCATCTGTAATGAGCAGCTAGGCCCTGAAGCTCCTGTTTTGACCCTCAACATTTGGCATGATAGAGTTAGAGATCAACTCTTTCCTCCAATGCCAGATTATTATCAGAACCTGCCATGAGGTGGAATGCTGTGTGTTTGAAATATAGGGGTAATGCCATGGATGACTCTGATATACATTTTGTGGGGAGATCCTTGTTAAAAGATAGTATGAAATACTATGCTTATGAGGTAAATGCCCTCATACACATACCAGGGGATTCAGTTTTTGATATAAGTTTTAAGCATCCTGCTGGATTAGATTGTTTCTGGAAGCAATACCAGATGTTAAAACTTTCTCCTTTATGGAAACGCAATTCCCTTGACCAAACCCCTAACAAAAAAACAACTATTTTGTTCAGAAATGAAGGAGTAAATGTGGCAGATATCACATACTGGTTGCAACAACGTTGCACAGTAAAAGGATACCCAGAACCTATCCTGGATGATGAACAATTATGGACTGGAGGATGGAAATACCAGGTAACTTTAAACTTGGAACAAGGCCTGACAAAGCACTTGCCAAACTGTTTTTTTGGGGGGCGGGACCAAGGAGTTATCTTTTATGTGGGTCAACCCAGAGCATGTTTCAAATGTGGGGATGTCGGGCATCTAAGCAATGTATGTGACAAACAGAAATGTGGCCTTTATGGTGAAATAGGGCACTCTGGAGCACAGTGTCAACAGCCTTTAAGATGCAACCTATGTGATAAGCAGGGTCACACATTTAGGAACTGTTCCTGGGCTTCTCACAATAGCAGAGACCTAGCAATTCATGCTGAACAAGATGTTTATGTCACTACAGCACAAAAGGAGAAGCTACGGATGTTGGAATTGCTTTGTACAAATTCACATAGGGATACAATGCCCCCTAAAGCACTTCAACCCATACAGTTACTACCACAGTGAACATCAATCAGGATAAAGTGGTACTGAATCCTCAGTTTATACATATGGGACCCACAACTGATATTGAAGAGGGTGTAAACTCCTCGGTCATAGAGGAATCCACTGTGTTAAATGATCCCTCTTCCCAGGTTGAGATTGATTCCTGTAAACAGGACATCATAAGAACAGTCTCTGTGCAAAGAATGGAGGTTGAAATAGGGGATAACCCTAAGCCTCCCCCTACAATTCAGCATAAGGAATCCTTTCAGAGGGTCACTAGATCCAAAGCAGGAAAGCCCCCTGCAGAATTCTCAGGTGAGGCAAAGGTCTTGGATGGTCTACCTGTACTAAATTCTTATGCCTTATTATTTGAACAAGGAGGAGATGATGAAAGTCATAACTCAGATTTCTCATCCATCGCTTCTTCACAGGCAGATGTTAGCATTGAAGGAGGTCCTATGGAAAAACCTAAACCTAGAAAGCGAAAGAAAAAGAAGTGAAGATGACTGTGGTTAATGGTTTAACATATTCGAGTTTTTTTTTAATCTTTTCTTTTCTCTCTCTAAATTCTCATGTCTGACAAAATTTCTCTTCTTACAATGTGAATAGCATTAAGTCCTTGGAAAAAAGGCGTGTCACCTTTGCTAGTCTAAGAGAAGGAAAAAGTAATGTAAGTTTACTACAAGATAAGAGGTTACATTCATTAATAGAGGTGAGAGGTGCGCAATGGGACTGGTGCTGGGGTGTCTCGTTTTGGTCATTGGGAGAGGTGCCTTGTTCAGGTTTAGGAATTTTATTTTTGAATGTACAGGTACAAGCGTTACACCTTTTTGATGTCCAGCCTGGGAGAGTTATGATAATGGATGTTGTTTTGGGTAATGAGACGTATAGGACTATTAATATCTATGCTCCCCAATTAAAGGCAGATAGGTGTCTTTTTAAAAGAGTGGAACCTTATTTACATACCTCTAAATTAGTGGTATGGGGAGGTGACTTCAACTGTGGTCTATCAAAAAGGGATTGGGGGAGGGTTACTACTAAATTATATAGTGATACTAATTCTTTGCTGACAATATTAAATACCAATAATTTATGTGATGCTTATGATTTATTAAAGCGGAATCCAACCCACACTTATTATAAAGGTCATTTATCCACAAGGATAGATTTCTGGTTTGTACCTAAACAGGCTACTTGTCAGGATGTAAGGGTTGTTCCATTAGAATCTTCAGATCATGTGGCTGTTAGGTTGGATCTAGGTTTTTGGCAACAGGTTCCTATAGGTAGAGGGTACTGGAGGATTAATGTGGCTATATCACAGGGGACGGTTATATAGGATTCTATAAAATATTTTGTTATGCTGAGAGCTGACATCTCGTTTCTATACGATAGTCCTATAAAATGGTGGGAGGATACAAAGAGAGATCTAAAACATCTCTACATAGGAATTTCTAGTAAAAAGGCTAAAAATAGTTATATTCAGTACTTGGGGCTCAGGGCAAAATAAATACAGCTATTATCTAAATCAGTTGATTCAAATAATTCTATGTTACAGCTGCAGGTTATTAAAGAAAAAATGTATACGTATCTGAAGGTTTCTGAAAATAGAGCTGCTCAACAACAAAAATATCAAACTAGGGGTAAATAAGGGCAAGTAAATCCATATGAGTTAGGCTTGCATGGAGTACAACGCCTGGTAATGACAGGATTGAAAGATAATTTTGGGTCTGTAGTAGCAGATAATAATGGTTTGTTAGTGTTAATTCAAGAACACATTAGAGCGACCTTTCAAAATGATAGGGTGAGTTGTCCAGATTAATTTTTTAAGATTTAGATATACCTCAACTAGGTAAACAAGAAGTGCAAAGTTTAGTAGTCCCTTTTACGATTTCAGAAGTTAAGCATGCCATTTCTAAGTTGTCGCCTCGAACCACTCCAGGAATGGATAGTACATCAAATGATTTCTATAAATGCTATAGTGAGGTATTAGCCCCTTGGTTGCAGATTTTGTTTACAGCAATGTGGAAAGAAAATAGGCTAGTTCCTACCATGAAAGACGGTGTTACGTCCTTTCTTTATAAAAAAGGGGACGCGCAGGACATAAGAAATTGGAGGCCCTGAAGTTTGCGATTATAAAATTTTGACCAAAATTCTGACTAACCGATTAGCAAAAATTGCAAAACATGTTATAATTCCTACACAAACTTGCTCAATTCCTGGTAGAAACATTATACAGAATTTGGTTTTTGTTAGAGAAGTGGTGGAACAAGGCCTAAAAATGAATTTGGATGGTTATTTGCTAACTATTGACCAAGAAACAGCTTTTGATTCTGTACAACAGGAACATATCTGGGCGGTATTGCAGCATTATGGAGTTCCGGAAATTTTTTTAACATTAATACAAACATTGTATAGTGAAGCTCAGGTTACCCCTTTGGTTAATGGGCATTTAGGCATACCAATATATTTAAAAAATGGTGTTAGACAGGGATGTCCGATGAGTCCACCGTTGTATGTATTTGGCTTAGATCCTATACTTCGGAATATAGAAAGAACCGCAAACATTAAAGCCATTATAAATAAGAATGGGTTGTATTCCAGAAAGTTACAGCCTATGCTGATGACTGCATTTTTACAATTGCGGATTTAGAATCAGGAAAACAGATTTTACAATTGTTGGAGTCAGTTTATGCTACTACTGGTATTAAAATTAATGTTGGTAAAAGTAAGCTCTTGGTATTGGGTACAGCACAAATAATAGAGGGATTCCCCATTGCCATGACAACTGAGGAAATTAAAATATTAGGTCTGTTTTTTGGTTCATGGGAATCTGAAGGGAAAAACTGGACAGTGGTGGTATATTATCAGGCTAAACTTAAGGTTAAATCATGGCCCTCTTGGAAAATGACTCGGAAGAAGAGAGTGTATCTACTTAGGGCATATACAGCCCCCATATTTTTATATGTTTTCCATATCTATCCACTTCCGTTATGCACACTAAAATTATGGGCCTTTTTTTTTCTATTCTTATGGGATAGTAGGCTGAATCCAGTAAAGAGAGTACACACATATAGGACCCAGAAAATGGGGGGTTTAAATATGATTCAGCCCTTGTTATTTTTTTGGGGAATTTTGTCTTTAGTTCTATACGTCCAGTAGTATGAGAATCTGAGGGTTCGGGGGTTTTAAATATGAAATTATGGGTACCTAGTTTTCTGACAGCATGGGGTAGGGGTAAATGGCATCCCTCAGAGAAAGCCCTTCCAGGGTATTTGCAAACTACTTTAAAATATATAAGAACATGGAAGATTGAGCTAGGCTGGATTTGGGGTCAAGAAAAATGGAAATTACGTACTTACCATAATTACTGATCTTCTTGGACAGTCTCCATCACCCATTCACACTAGTGGGAGAGCGCCGGATGCGCTAGGGCCAAGCGGGAGCCTAAAATTTTCTGAAGGGTCGGTGCAGAGAGAGGACCACACATGTGTGGCACTGTGAGACTAGCTTGCGCCTGTACAGGCTATCTCGGCATCGACCCTCCAACTGCCTCAGTACCTTTTCGACTGAGGAAGTTCAGCGTAACTAATGAGAATAACTCATCCTGAGTTTCTGGGCCTGAGAGGGCCCAGATGGCCTTTGCAAGAAAGGTCAAAGAATAATGTCCTCACAGTCTGAACCATAGGACCGTGAAGATCAGGAAAGAAAACGAGTGAACCCAGGAGATGGTGGGTGGGTGGGCGTGTGAATGAGTGATGGAGACTGTCCAAGAAGATCAATAATTACGGTAAGTACGTAATTTCCATATATTGTATGATAGAATGTTTTTATGGATAGAAATCCATAACTAGAATGGCGTTGTTATGCTGCAGTAGCTTTGTCATCACAGCTGTTATGCTGCACTAGCTATGTCACTACTGCAGCATAACAACTTGGAATGCTGCCACATAGTTGCTTTCCTCAATCCCGTTAAGCTGGAAGTTGCTGTTTTTTTATTTTTAAACTTGAACTTGAAGAAACATCTGCAGCACACTGTGTCAGCTGAAAAAAAAGAAAAAAAAAGTTAACATTTCTATTCTCTGTTGTCTTCACTAGCTGGTTTTGTGTGATTTTCTATGCTGTGACTGCCCATACACTATAAAAGATTGTGTAAGAGTAGTCATACACAAACAAGGATATTCTTGTATCTCGAGGTTCCCTTGATAACAGAGCACCTCTTGAGCTGCGCTCTTGAGGTCATCTGTTACCAAGGAAACCTCTCGATACAAGAATATCCTTGTTATGTATGACTGTTCATACACAATCCTCTATATCTTCCTGGACTAAGTCTCCATCGCTCATTCACACTAGTGGGAGAGTACCGAGCTAAAACCAACAGCCCTAAGTAGGGTGGTAGGAGACAGGGTTCACTCAGAAAGGACAGCCAAGGACTGTCCTGCTAATAGATACATAGATACATAGACAGTGTCAGCAGATAAGGGCCTATGGCCCAACCAGTCTGCCAATTTAAGTTTGTAAGTTCAGTTTATGTTTTCCAGGAAGTCTGTTGCCCCTTACCCCTGACCTCCAGAATTCCTTTATGTCTATCCCATGCATTCTTAAATCCCGTGATTGTTTCAGCCCCCACCACTTCCTCTGGCAGGGTGTTCCACTTGTCCACCACCCGTTCTATGAAGAAATTCTTCCTCACGTTTCCTCTGAATCGTCCTCCCTCCAACTTCATCCCATGCCCTCTAGTCCTGGAACATCTTTTTCGCTTAAAAATAGTGCAGCATGCACCAAGCAGGAAAGGGATCTTGGAGTTATCATCTCTGATGACCTCAAGGCAGGGAAACAGTGTGACAAGGCAGCAGGTAAAGCAAATAGGATGCTGGGATGCATAGGCAGGGGCATCACCAGCAGGAAAAGGGAGGTCATAATTCCACTATACAAGACACTAGTGAGGCCGCACCTGGAGTACACTGTGCAGTTCTGGAGACCTTACCTACGTAAGGACATAGACAGGGTAGAAAATGTTCAGAGGAGAGCTGTCTTGTAAGAGCATCCAGAACATAGTGCCTACAAGATAAGCGCTCGAGTTGTAACTCGCCACTTTGCAGACGAGTGCACGGGCACAAAATGAAAGTCTGCCAGGAAGCTGCAACCACTCTAGGAGAGCAGCAAGAACCTGGCCTCACCATTTGGTCTAGGACCAAAATTAATAGTGTAAAAGACATGTACTAATGTAATGTAAAGGGACCTCAGGAACTGAAAGAGTCTGAGGTAAAGTCTACTGGTTCAGGGTAGACCGGAAGAAAAAATTACTCACCTTAGTAATGTTGTTTCTTCTAATGGAGACTTACTGTATTCTGACTATTGCAGTTAGGTCCTGCCTTTCAACTGCCCCGGAGAACAAAGAGTTAAACTTTCCATGGCCAGCATGGAATGTTCACCGTGAGCTTGGTTGAAGCCCCTGTCTGCTGCTGTTTAAACTCCAACTGTCAGATCTTTACGAGCAATACTCACTAGAAGTTCTGTGTGGAAACTGTAAAACTCACACTAGCCAACTGGCAACTAAATGTATCTAAAAGGGTTTTTTGGTTTCAAAGCAAAGACTCAAGTCAGTAAACCCAAAAAACAAAACACATCCCAAAACACAACACTCACCCAAAATAAAGGAGGGTGAAAAAGGGACACCCCTAGGGAGCCAACACTGCTCCTGCCCACCCACATCCCAAAAACCAGGTTCTGAGAGGGGAGGCGGGGGTGGGGTCAGAATACAGCAAGATTCCATTAGAAGAAACAACATTACTAAGTTAAGTAATTTTTTCTTCAAACAACATGAAGTCTTGCTGTATTCTGACTATTGCAGCCTACCAAGCAGTACCTCCATGGAGGAGGGACAGAACCTACTTTGGAAACAGGCTCTGAAGTACTGCTGTGCCAAACCGAGCATCACTCCTAGCCTGGATATCCAGAGAGTAATGCTTGGTGAATGTATGGACTGTTTTCCAGGTGGCTGCTTGGCAAATTTCTAAGATAGGAATATCCCTAGCAGCAGCCAGGGAAGCAGCTGTACCTCTAGTAGTGTGAGCCCTCAGGCCTGAGGGTGGAGTTCTACCCAGTTTTTCATAGCAGAATTGTATACAAGAAAC
This sequence comes from Neoceratodus forsteri, assembly GCA_016271365.2. Lineage (NCBI taxonomy): Eukaryota > Metazoa > Chordata > Ceratodontiformes > Ceratodontidae > Neoceratodus > Neoceratodus forsteri. The sequence continues at coordinate 60,760,010 of CM028129.1, forward strand.
AATCCACCTGGCAATAGATCTCTTAGTGGCAGGTTTGCCCTTACCAACCTCTCCATATGTGAGGAACAATTGGAGGGACTCAAACCTGTGACCCTTTGTGCTATGTAGTAGCTGAGGGCCCTTTAACATCCAAGCTGTGTAGCCTCCTCTCTCCAGCGGAGGAATGGTCAGTGAAGAAAACAGGGAGAGACATAGACTGGTTAAGGTGGAAATCTGAAACCACCTTAGGCAAAAACTTCCTGTTAGTTCTTATGACCACTTTATCTCTATGGAAAGAGATGAAATCAGGCTCCACTGACAGGGCTTGCAATTCACTGATGCGCCTGGCAGAGGTAATGGCTACCACAAACACAGTTTTCCAAGTCAAGTACTTAGGCTCTGCAGAGGACAAAGGCTCAAAGGGTGGTTGCATAAGCTGAGCAATGCAAACATTAAGGTCCCAAGCAGGAGCAGGGTCCCTAAAGGGGGGATTGGTGTGCAGCAATCCCTTGAAGAACTTACAAAACACAGGATGGGCTGACAGAGGAGAGGGCTTGCCTATTGACAAGAAGGCAGAAACAGCTGCCAAATGCACTTCAAGTGTAGCTGGCTTAGGGCCTAGGCCATTAAGATGGACTGTATAGTCCACAACCGTAGGCAACCCAGCAGATTCTGGAGAAATATCCATATTAGAACACCAAATAGTGAACCTGTTCCATTTGGAATTGTAAGTCTTTCTAGTGGAAGGCTTTCGAGAAGCCTTAAGGATATCCAGAACCCCTTGAGAAAGATGCAGATCAGCAAACTCTAACTCTTCAAGAGCTATGCCTTGAGATTGAGAGACCTTCGGTTCAGGTACCAAATCCTCCCCTGAGAGGTTGTCAACAGGCTGTAATTCCTGGGAAGAGACAGGGGAAGGTGGACTGCTAAGGACAGCAACAGGGGGTACCAGGGCTGTCTGTCCCAGTCTGGAGCAATCAGAATCACTTTGCATGGTTGTGACCTTATCTTGACTAACACCTTGAACAGGAGAAGGAAGGGGGGAAAATCATACAGAAATGTCCCTTCCTAATTCAGAATCAGAGCATCCAGGGGGACTGAGCCCAAGACTGGAGGTCTGCAACAAAAGAGAAGAAGTTGGTGATTGTCTGGGGCTGCAAAAAGATCTATCTGTGGAGTGCCCCATCTCGAGAAAATCACTTTCAAAACTAGGGGATTTAGGGTCCATTCGTGATGGCCCTGGGATATCCTGCTGAGAGCATCTGCTAGGACATTGTTCTTCCCTGGGAGGTGAACTGCTATCAGAGAGGTTTGCAAGGAATATGCCAGGGACCACAACTTCATTGCTTCTGTGCACAAGGCCATAGACCGAGTAACTCCTTGCTTGTTGATGTACCACATTGTGGTGGTGTTGTCGTCTGTTCTGATCTGGACCACCTTGTTCTGTACAGATTTGGAAAAAGTTTGCAGTGCCAGAAACACTGCTCTGAGTTCCAAAAGATTGATGCGAGGCAGAGATTCTTGAGGTAACCACATCCCTTGGGTGGTAAGATCCCCCAGGTGGGCTCCCCAGCCCAGCAGGAGGCATCTGTGGTGAGTATCACTGAATGAGACTGAGTGACAAAAGGAACTCCTTGTCTCAGATTGTGCTGATCCTGCCACCATTGCAAAGCCTGGATCAAGGTTCAAGTCACTGGGACTAGTTTGGTAAGGGAATCCTTTCTTTGGGACCGGAAGGCTCTTAAGTGGAACTGAATGTCCCTCATCTGGAATCTTGCTCCCTGGACCACTGCTGTGGAGGCTGCCATGTGGCTCAGAAGCTAAAGGAAATGCCTTGCTGGTCGAGACACCTGTAGGGTGAATGAAGAAGCCAGTTCCATAAGGGCCCTTGCCCTGTCCAGGGGAAGGAAGGCTCTTGCCCTTACTGTATCCAGCTCCGCTCCTATGAAGGTGAGGAGCTGTACTGGCTTGAGAACTGACTTTGGAAGGTTGAGGAGGAATCCTAAGGAAGTGAGCACTTGCTGAGTTATTTGCAAATGTGACTTGACTTGGTCTGGAGACTGACCCACTATGAGCCAGTCATCCAAGTATGGAAAGATGGAGATCTTTTTTCTCCTTAGGAAAGCAACCACTACTGCCAGGCACTTTGTGAACACCCTTGGGGCTGATGTTAGGCCAAAGGGCATTGCTCTGAATTGATAATGGCCTGAGGGCACCTCGAACCTGAGGTACTTTCTGTGGGATCACCTGATGGGAATGTGAAAATAGGCATCTTTGAGGTCCAGGGAGGCTAGCCAGGCCCCTGGCCTTAGAGAGGGAAGGATTATTCCCAGAGTCACCATTTTGAACTTTGGTTTTAAAAGGTGCTTGTTCAGATATCTTAGGTCCAGGATGGGCCGCCATTCTGCTGTCTTTTTGGGGGTTAGGAAGTACCTGGAGTACAATCCTTTGCCCTTGTGTAGGGTGGGAACCCTCTCTATGGCTCTGAGAGCCAGGAGGGAAGAAACCACTTCCTCTAGGGCAAGGGTCTCTGATGGATTTACAGGTGGAAAGGATCTGGTTCTCATCTTGGGAAATTTTTTGAAGCTGAGAACCAGTCCCTGGCTTACTACTTCCAGGACCCACTTGTCTGATGTCAGAGACTTACAGTCCTGGACAAAGTAAGCCAGCCTACCCCCTACAGGTATTGCAGAATCGGCCCGGGCAGACCCATCAGGTTGTCTGCTTAGCAGGGGCTTTAGGATGAGGGGTGGATGCAGGCCTGCTCATTCCCCATCTGCCTCTCCCTCTGAAGAACCCCCTCCGAGCATAAGAAAAAGAAGAGGCCTGGGCTTGGTAAAAAGGCCTTTGGAAAGGCCTGCCACTGCCCCTGGACTGCTGCCTTTGAGGAGTGGCTTGCATTTCTTTGGCCTGAGCACTCCTGTAGGTGGCCCTGTACTCGTCCATCTTTTTCATGTAGTTCTCTGTCTGCTCCCCAAACAGAGAAATCCATGGCCTCAGCCTGGGTATCCTGTGATAGGCTAGTACATCTGAGCCAAGCCATCCTCCAAAGGGCCACAGATGTAGCCATGACTCTTGATGAAACATCATTGGAGTCCACAGCAGCATGAAATTGCACCTTGGATACCTCAATCCCATCTGCAACCACCTGCTCCAGCTCCTTGGCAAGCTGGTCAGGGGCCTGTTTAGCCAGAGTCAGTACAGTGTCCCATCTGGACTTCTGGTATCTAGCTGTGTAGGCCATGTGGTTAGCCTGCCTGAGTCCCAAAGATGCTGCCATGTACTGTTTCTTTGCCATGGCATCAATCCTCCTGGAGTCCTTATCTGGGGTTGGGGTGTGATGCCAAGGGGATATTTGCCTTATCACAGGCAGCAGCCTGCACTACCCCAACATGGCTGCATTGCTGAGAAAGGAACTCCGTGTCCGAGCCTGAAAGAGTGTACCTCTTGTCCATTCATCTGTCCACAGGAGGTATGGAGTTAGGAGTCTTAAGAATTTTATTTGTCTGTTTCCCAAAAGATTTATGGAGGGGAATAGACAGTCTCCTGGACTCTGAGATGTCCATCATTTCAACAAAATCAGGCTCCTCCTTATCCTCCACTGCTTCTTCCATAGGAAGCTGGAGGGTTTCAGCTACTTTTTTGTAAAACATAAAGTGGGAAGGGGACTCAGACAGCCTAGGAGGAGAAACGCCTGAAGGTCTGTCTGGGGAGATGTCCGGGTCAATAGGCACATCCAGACTTTCATAATCACCATCGTCATCCTCATACTCTCCCTCCTCCTCATCCGGTTCATAAAATTCTTCTGAAGTGTAATCCGGAACCGTGGGAACCGGCCAAACCGAACCCCTGCCAGATGGTGCCGGTTCGGCCAGAACCGAAGTAAGCGATTGTACTATTCTTATCACCTTGGCTATCTCATCAGCGGTCGGAGTATGAATTTCTGGATCCGAACCAGAAGATTTATCTCTTCTTTTTCTTTTAACCGGAACCGACTCCTCAGAATTGGCTCTCCTTTTGCCCAAAGAAGTATCGCCCTGGTCAGAGGGCACTCCTTCTGGTTCGGTCGGAACCGAACTGGGCTGGCCATCTGGGTCAGTGGACTTCTCGGCCTCCCTTTCCCTCAGTCTACCTACTCTCTTATCCAGGGTAGCTTTGGGAAAATTTCTACAAATTTGGCAGTCTGAATCGAGGTGGTCAAACCCCAGACACAACACAGGTGTGTGGGATCAGCCTTAGCAAAGGCTTCCCACACACACTGCAGTGTTGAAACCCAGTGGGCCCATTTTTTTTCTGTTCTCAGACATGGCCAATCCTATCCAAAACTTACCTTTTTCGGCAATCCGCCAGGCAAGACTCCTCTATCGGTTCCTGACCGTGTTATGGGTCTGGAAAAAAACATAATAAAATCCATTTTTTAAGAAGCGATACGGACCGGTTACCACACTCTAAGTAAATTCACAAAGTTTTTTTTTTTTAACCTAAACCGATCAGTTCAGCCGAACCGATCCAGCATTTACAAGTTCCACACAGAAACTAAATGCAAAATCTATCTAGTACTCATGGTACCACAGACAGAGACTTAAACCGACAGATTCGGTAACAGAAATTCGGTAGAAACCGAGCGAAAAATTACACTTTGACTTTTTTGAACCGAGCCAAGAAGAAATCTCTGGAGCGACTGTTCAGTGAGGTGGAGTAAAGAATCTGAAGGTTGGAGTTTAAACAACAGCAGACAGGGGCTTCAATCGAGCTTGTGGTGAACATTCCATGCTGGCCATGGAAAGTTTAACTTTTGTTCTCTGGGGCAGTTGAAAGGCAGGGCCTAACTGCAATAGTCAGAATATAGCAAGACTTCATGTTGTTTGAAAGCGCAGATGGAAACCCCCACTATCAAGTATGGCTGACCTGTAAACAACAGGTCCAGGAGCATTTGAACCCCTTACTTGGTGAGCAAGGGGGTCCAGGTGGGGTTAGCCCATCAAGGAGAATGGTCTCCACTTAGTCACAGGAATCTTCCTGATGGAAGGCCAAGCCGACTTAGAAGCCTCTCGTCGTGGTCTAGTAGAACTAGATCCTACCCACTGCATATTCCAAAAGGAATCATCCTGCCCCTGTGTGTACAACTGTAGCAGCAGTCTCTGAACTCAGGGAAGAAAGGAAAATCCCAGATCTGCAGGCAATAATGTCAGAGGCTAAACTGGACATAGTAGCAATTAGTGAGACGTGGTTTACCAGTAACCACACTTGGGAGACTTCAGTACCTGGCTATGTATTGTTCAGAAGAGACCGAGGTGCAAAAAGGGGGGGAGGAGTGGCCCTGTATGTTAATGAAAATATCAAAGCTACAGAAATTCAGAATACACATAAGGAGCCAGAAGAACTGTGGGTCACCCTGGAAACAGGAAATGGGACAGCATAAGAACTGGGTTGTCTACAGGCCCCAGACCAGAGGGAGGACACAGACACATTACTGTTAGAAGATATACAAAACATGACAGCTAAAGGGAGGTTCTGATAATGGGAGACTTCAACATGCCAGATACAGATTGGTCAATACCAGCAGGAACATCTGCCAGAACTAGACTCATAGTGGATTCCTGCAGGGGAGGGCCTCAAACAACTGGTACAGCAACCCACAAGAGACAGGGCTATCCTAGATCTAGTACTGACTAACAAAGAAGGGATCACAGATCTCAGGTAGAAGGTCACCTGGGGGCCAGTGACCATCATATGGTATGGTTCAGTTTGGCTACTACATCTAAATCATCCCATTCCAAGGCAAAAATATGGGACTTCAGAGGAGCTGACTTTGATAAGATGGCCTCCAGAGTTAAGCTAGCCCTGGCAAAAAGAAACACAGGTGAGGGGTACAGGCAAAGTGGGCAAGCATTATGATGCACATTGAAGCAACATCCCATTGTGTTAGACAGAAAAGGAAGTGCAAAAGAAGAAGGAAACCACTTTGGTTCTCAAATACAGTAGCAGAAAAGGTCAGAGCCAAAAGGCTGGCCTTCAGGAAATATAAGGAACACAGCGGGATGAAGATAGGAGGCATACCAAACTGCCCTAAGGGAAGCAGGTAAAGCAGTAAGGCAGGCAAAGTCCCAAACTGAGGAAACACTAGTACGAACAGTAAAAGAAGGTGACAAGACTTTTATAGATACATTAGTGAAAGGAGAAAGTCCAGAGGGGTATTGCTGTTTAATGGAGAAAAGGGAGCATGTGAGGAGGAGGACCCTGTAAAGGCATCTATCCTAAATAGATACTTTTGCTCAGTATTTACTGAAGAGAAGGTAGGACAGGGCCCACAGCTCAGCATCATGGACACAGGGGAGGGAGGTGAGCACTATTCCTTCACAAAAAGAAAGGGTCCCACAAGAGCTTGCTAAGCTCAGGGTGGATAAGGCAATGGGACCTGATGGCATACATCCCAGGGTACTTAAGGAGCTAAAGGAGAAACTAGCAGAGCCATTAGCAGAATTGTTTAGTGAGTCCTGAGCACAGGAGAGGTCCCTGAAGACTGGAGAAGGTTTTATGTGATCCCCGCTCCACAAGAGTGGTAGCAGGGAGGAGGCGGGAACTACAGACCGGTCAGTCTTACCTCAGTAGTGGGCAAGATTATGGAGGCACTCTTAAGGAAAGCATAGTGCAACACCTGGAATCCATAGGGGCACAGGATCCAAGACAGCATGGGTTTACAAAGGAAGGTCCTGTCAAACTAATCTCATAGATTTCTTTGACTGGGTAACCAGAGTGGTGGACCAAGGGGAGCAGTTGATGTCGCCTACCTTGACTTCAGCAAAGCTTTTGACACTGTTCCACATAGAAGATTGATAAATAAGCTGGGATGCTCGGGTGGGTCAGAAGTTGGTCAACTGGGTGGCAAACTGGTTGACGGGCAGAAAACAGAGAGTGGTGGTAAATGGTATACAGTCAGAAGAGATGCAAGTCACAAGTGGGTACCTCAGGATCAGTCCTGGGGCCAGTCCTCTTCAACATCTTCATTAGTGACCTTGCAGATGGACTAGAGGGTAAGGCTTGTCTGTTTGCAGATGACACCAAGATCTGCAACAGAGTAGATGATCCAGATGGGGTGGGCAGAATGAGAAGAGATCTGGATAAACTAGCAGAATGGTCAGAAGAGTGGTAACTGGGATTTAATGCAAAGAAGTGCAAAATCATGCACATAGGGAAAAGAAACCCAGAAGCCACCTATAGGCTGGGAGGCGAGTTGCTAGCAGTCACAAAGGAAGAAAGAGACTTGGGCATCATCATCACTGATGACCTAAAATCATCCAAGCAGACCTCTAAAGCAGTAGGTAAGGCTAGGGGGTGTTAGGGTGTATTAGTAGGGGTATCACAAGTCGTAAGAGGGAGGTAATAATCCCTCTGTACAAGACACTGGTTAGGCCCCATCTGGAGTACTGCATGCAGTATTGGAGGCCACACCTTCACAAGGACATTAACCAAATTGAGGCAGTCCAGAGAAGGGCAACCAAAATGGTGCAGGGACTGCATCAGAAGACATATGAGGACAGATTAACGGAGCTCAATATGTATACCCTTGAGCAAAGGAGGGAGAGAGGTGATATGATCGAGGCATTCAAACACCTTAAGGGCATAAACAAGGTGAAAGAGTCTAACATGTTTAAATATAAGAAAAATAGCAGGACAAGAGGACACAGCATGAGATTAGAGGGAGGCCGATTAAGGGGGAATGTGAGGAAATTATTTTTCACAGAAAGGGTGGTGGATGCATGGAATGGCTTACCACAAGAAGTGGTGGCTATGAATACAGTGCAGGGCTTCAAACAGGCATGGGATAGGCATAAGGGAGCAATACAAATGACTATGAATAGATAGGTCACTGACAGAGCAAAGGTCAAGGCACATTTATAAGGTAGAAAAAATGAGGCAGACTGGATGGGCCTTGCGGTCCTTATCTGCCGTCAACTTCTATGTTTCTATGTTTCTATGTAAAAAGTGTACAGGAGGACGTGTCCACTGCGGAAAAAAACATTCCGACAGAAAAAAACAGGGTCTGGATTTCTAAGGCAAATAGAGGCAGATGTGCATCGAGGAGGGACACAGCAGGACCAAGTTAGGACTAACCCATTTGTTGAAGTGACTAAGAGAGATGCAGTGACTCAGTGTGGTGAGGCACTACCCACTCTGGCTTCCCTGAAGGAAGTAGGAAAGGATTCTAGTTTGTTTGCTGAAAAACAAACATCACAACTTCATCCCGCACTTGAAGAGGATAGCTTCATGAGCGACTGGTATGGACCAGTGCGCAAGAACCGAAAGTGTGAATATTTGAGAAGCTACCTCAGAAGAAGGACCTACTTGACCTTCTGTCAAGAAGGAAAAAATTGCCTGTTAAATTAAGCAAGCAAGAGAGTAGGAACCCGAGTTCCGACTCGGTGGAGAGTCGCTTCTACTGCTGCAAGGCTCTGCTCAAGAGAAGAAAGCCTGATAAAAAGAAATGGGAATTAACAGACTGGGCAGTCACCTAGGTCTAAGAAATGTCTCTTAATGAGAGAAATCTCTCTTAGAGAAAGAGATGACCCATACCGCCGCCAGATCGGACTCCCCCTAGGGGAAGAAGAAATCAGGTACTCTTTACCGTACTCTGGAGATGAGCGCCTCAGGGGCTGAGGTGGAACCTGACCAGATCCAAAAAAGGGGGTATCGGGTAATTTCGTCTAAGCCCTGTGCTGTGATAAAAATTATATATATTTTTTTAATTTTTTAGTCCGAGCCTAACAAGGCTTTCAGGCTGCTATTTTGCAAGGATTGTCTTGATACAAAAAGACGAAGATGTTCTCCATCTGAGTGCAGAAGCCTGAGCGTCCATACTGAAATCATGACCGGACTAACAATCATAGCTGGAGAGATGTTAACCACCTGTGCCGAAGAAGCCACCGAAGAGGCAATATCACAAGGGGGCTATATACCCCTATCAAAGGAGCGGAAGAGTCAGAGCCTCTCCCAACCATTAAATTAGAATGTTCCACAGAGTGTAACTGTCTTGATGATTGAAAAAGTCTAGACGCAGAAGTGTATGGTCCATGGACACAGTGTGAAATACTACAGTGGACCCCATTACTGAGGAACTACTGAAAAGATTTTCCATCAAGGACTCTGATGATAGAGAGGACATGCCCTTCAGTATATAAAATGAGTCGTCCACTGTATTACTGACCAGAAGGACAGGGAAAGGCCCATCTAGATGCACTTCTACCCTAGAAGGACCTCCAAGAGAGGTCTAGGTCAGAGCCACTAGAGACTCCGCCATCAGGAAGGATGTCGAGGAGCTTGGTACCACGTAGGGATCAGAGAAAGTGCTGAGCAGAATGAGATTCCGCTGGAAGAGCAGTACAGCAGAGTTCCATCAGCAGAAAACTGCTGGATGACACAAGATCCCACATAGACCACCACTAAGATGTATGGAAAAAATAATCTGCAGAACAGGAGTTCATTCTGCGATAAACATCCCGCCACAAGTTCTGTGGAAAAGAAGTCCGAAAAGGAAAAATGTGTCATTAATTCTGCCATACAGCACCCACTAGCACCTGTGTGGCACCAGCACCACTCATGGCACAGGAGGGCACCGAGCTGTGCCTATGCCAACCTGGGCGATACCCGAGGGCAGCCACAGCAGTATCCACAGGCACCCCTGTAGCAATGGTACCCAAGGGCACATCCCAACACCATGGCATCCATGGCAAGAATGGCACCTGAGGGCACCAGTGGCACCCATGCAACCTGTGCCATCCATGGAACCCATGGGCACTCACAGCACCACCTGTGGGTGCTCATGGTGCCACCCATGGCATCCCTGGCACTCCTAGCACCTGTGTGTGCACAGTGCCATCCGTGGGTGCACGGCGCCACCCAGACACCTGCGGCACCACTGACAGTGCCGACAACCAGCGGCAGCAACAAGAGCACCCATGGCACCACACAGAACAATGGCGCCGACCCACAGCGCCGACTAAGGCATGGCACCAACCAAGGCACCGAGGAACGCTGCTGACCAAGGCACCAAGGCACGCCACCGACCAAGGCTCCGAGCCAACCAAGGCACCAAGCCACAGCTCCAAGGCATGGCGCCGACCAAGGCACACAGACATGGTGCTGAAGAAAACTGCCAATGGAAATCCTGAGAAGGGGAGAAGTAAAAAGGTGGTGCTCGTGCCGGTCCCTGCATGGAAAAGTGAGAGGGGGGTAGGCACGAGGGGTCAACACGATGACAAAAGCACCAAGAGGGCACCTTGCCATTCATGATCCAATCGACCCAGCTCCAGTCCAACGGCTCTGAGGCCCCAAAATCAGGAACAGAGCCACAAAAAACTGGAAAGTCAAACCCCCTGCTCCATAGGAGCGGCACAGAAGTGAAACTGCCCACCGGAGCTCCAACGAGGACAGAGATGGAGCTCTGAGTTGAGAATGCAGCCATTAGAAGTGGGGCCAAGAGGAATCCATGAAAGTCGGTTCAGGCCCATCGCCCCTCCCAACGAACACTTCTTGTGCAGACATACCAACGGGCAACCTCGAGCAGCACCAATTCTTCTTCTTCCAATGAGGAAGAGGAGCTTGAGGTTAAGCGAAGCCGGATCCCTGAAACCACTAGATTTGTGCTTTGGAGGACTGTCCTCACCCCCCCCGAGCACAGGACTGTCCATAGTCAGACCCCCCTCCCCCCGTTAATTAAGGGCGGCAGACCAGACACAGCCCCTCTGCCATAAAAACTTTCAAAAGGAGTCCTCCTACCATCAATGCTACAGTCTAAGGACGACTCCCTTGATGGCAGGAAAGAATTTATTTTTCTTCTTCTTCATAATCTTCTTCTTCTTCATAAAATAAGAAATTACTACTTAAAATATTAAAAGCTGCGGTCATATAGATGAAAACTTCGACTCTGGCAGATGAGCGACATCGACATCCAAGCGCACTCGATGGCGGGAGAAAAGGAATTGAGGCAGTTGGAGAGTTGATGCCGAGATAGCCTACACAGGCGCATGCGTGGTCCTCTCTCGGTGCCAACCCTTCAGAAAATTTTAGGCTTCCACTTGGTACTAACACCTCTGGTGCTATCCCACTAGTGTGAATGAGTGATGGAGACTTAGTCCAGGAAGATAAAGGATTTTTTTTCACAAATTTATGTTAATTAAATGGTATAAAGAAGAACCCCTGTTTCAGGTTTCAGCTGCTATCAATGTTGAAGTATTATTAGAAAGTATTTTGGACCCTAGAATACCTCTCAAGATGCAGGACTTAATTTGGCTTTGTGGACATCAGAAGCTAAATGTAAAGGGCAATCAAAAAATGGAGGAGACAGGAGTAGCAGAGGTGACCCACCCCCTAACGGAGGAGATAGCTCTGATACAAAACAAAATGTTGTCGAAGAATACAAAAAGGATAGTAGCTCAAATGTATGCTTTGTTATATCAAGGGGAGGGCAGGGAGTACAGAATAAACATACAAGCAAAATGGGAAAAGGAGATAGGATACGGGATTCAACCAGAAAGATGGGAAAGGATCTGGAAGGGCATACAGAGAACAACCTGTCTACAAAACTGGAGAGAATTTAGATGGAAAGTAAATGTTAGATTTTTCAGAGTTCCAACATTAACTAAACAATACGAGAGACAGAATTCAGATAAATGCTGGAGAGGTTGTTGGGGAATAGGCTCACACGTTCATATTTTCTGGGGGTGTCCAGTATTAATAAAATACTGGGCAGACATAAAGGAAATTCTAATGAGAATGTTTGATTTGCACCTTCTTCTTCAGTTTGAAAATCTGGTCTTGGGCCTTCCCCCAGTAGATCTGTCAAAGAAAGACTACAAATATTTGTTCTACATCTGTGTGGCGGCAGCAACAAAGGCAATTACACAGAGATGGCTTACGTGGTCCTCTCCATCAGTGGAGATTTGGAAACATAACATGGAAAGGGTTAAGCAATTAGAAAGTATAGGGGCAAAGGTGCAATTAAGGCGGAGAGGTTTAATGCCAGATGGTTACCCTCTTATAAATATATTCAAGAAACCACACAAAGGATGGTATTAGAGCAATACTTAACATAGAAAGGGAAGTTAGGTGAAGAGAAACAGGGACAGGAAGATTTAGGATATCAAAACAGGAGGAAGACGAGTAAGAGGTGAACTGGAGGGGTGGAAGAAATGGGGGGGGGGTATTCCAAAGGTGGGTTGGAGAAAAATGAATTGCCCGGGGACACATCCTGCATAATGTTATGAAAATGGAAGGTAAAGATTAGTATTTAGATAAAAGGGTATCTTTAAGATATGTAAGATGGAATATGAGAAGTACAGACATGCTATAAATAAGGGTAATTTTAAAGGATATAGTGTTGAAATGGAGTGAGGGAAGCAACAAAGAAAGAACACGGAGGAAGAGGATAGACTAATGGAAGGGGAATAAAATCTTGGAACCTAGGGATAGTATAGAATGGATCAAGGAAGGAAACAGGAAGAAATTAGGGTTTGGAGAAGATATAAAAATGGTTATGATGATAAAGAGGCTTGCTATACTTTGCTTCCCTATTGTCTTCAGAACAAGGAATGTACCTATCTGTATCTGATAAAATATATACCATGTCTATGATACCTAAAAATAAAAAGACAAGATTAAAAAAAAGGGCAATCAAAAACATAAACAGGTTGATGAAAGAGGCTGTAGAAACCAAGCAGCATCTGTTTTTTGACTGTGTGAATGTCCAAGGTTTTTGGAATCAGCTTGCTGGATGGTGGGAAGAAGACCTTTTTCAAGACATGACTTATGACATTTTGGTGCTAGGACAAATTCCTGCTTCCTGGATGAAAAGTACTGTTTTATGTTATTTTAGCATGCCTAAAATGGTCGTTGTGGCAAGCTAGATGTTTACATTCATTGCAAAATAAAGAAATTTCTCAGCAGGAAGTTCTGTTTAAAATACAAACAGACCTAGATAAAATATGTAACTATGAATGTTGCACCTTAGGACAAGAAGAAAAAATTACTCACCTTAGTAATGTTGTTCTTCTAATGGAGTCTTGCTGTATTCTGACAAATTGCAGTGAGGTCCAACCTTTGAACTGCCCCGGAGATGAAAGAGTTAACTTTCCATGCCAGGCATGGAACGCTGAGCTCGAGCTCAGTTAAGACTCTGCCTGTTGCTGTTTGAACTCAAACCATCAGATCTTTACGAGCTAAACTCACTGAGTGTCCTGTGTGGAAGCTGTAACCCTACACTAGCCAACTGGCTACTAAATATAATAAACAGATTTTTTGGTCCCAAAACAAAGACTCAAGTCAGGAAACCCAAAAAATGAAACAAACACAACACCCACTCACCCAAAGTAAAGGGGTGATAAAAAAGGTGGGCACCTCTTGAGTGCCAACACTGCTACTGCCCACCCACATCCCAAAACCACAAGTTCTGAGAGGAGGGAGAATCAGAATACAGCAAGACTCATTAGAAGAAACAACATTACTAAGGTGAGTAATTTTTCTTCAAACAACATGAAGTCTTGCTGTATTCTGACAAATTGCAGACTACTAAGCAGTACCTCCATGGAGGAGGGACAGAACCTACCTAGGAAATAGGCTCTGGAGCACTGCTGTGCCAAACCAAGCATCACTCCTAGCCTGGATATCCAGAGAATAATGCTTGGTAAAAGTGTGAACTGTTTTCCAGGTAGCTGCTTGACATATCTCTAAGATAGGAATATCCCTGGCAGCAGCCAGGGAAGCAGCTGTACCTCTGGTAGAGTGAGCCCTCAGGCCTGAGGGTGGAGTCCTGCCTAGTTTTTCATAGCAAAATTGAATGCAAGAGATAATCCACCTGGCAATGGATCTCTTAGTGGCAGGTTTTCCCTTACCAACCTCACCATAAGTGAGGAACAGTTGGAAGGAGTCAAACCTGTGACCCTTGGTACACTCTATGTAGTAGCTAAGAGCCCTTTTCATATCCAAACTGTGCAGCCTCCTCTCACCAGAGGAGGAATGGTCAGTGAAGAAAACAGGAAGAGACATAGACTAGTTAAGGTGGAAGTCTGAAACCACCTTAGGTAAAACTTCCTGTTAGTCCTGAGAACCACCTTATCTCTATGGAAAGAGATAAAATCAGGCTCCACTGACAGGGCTTGTAACTCGCTTATGCACCTGGCAGAAGTGATGGCCACAAAGAAAACAGTTTTCCAAGTCAAGTACTTAAGCTCTGCTGAGGACAAAGGCTCAAAAGGGGGTTGGATAAGCTGAGCAATGCAAACATTAAGGTCCCAAACAAGGGCAGGGTCCCTGAATGGCGGATTGGTATGAAGCAATCCCTTGAAAAACTTAGAGAATACAGGATGAGCTGAAAGGGAAGAAGGCTTACCTGCTGAAAGGAAAGCAGAGACAGCTGCCAGATGCACTCTTAGTGTAACTTGTCTGAGTCCCAAGCTATTAAGATGAACCATATAGTCAAGGACTTTTATTTATTTGTGAGAATCAGTTTACAACCTTTGAGCCAGAGGCTCGTTTCCCGAAGGTACCTCATCACATTGAGACATACATAGCATTTTAGATTACATAGTACAGGTTTTCTTCAAGTAGGCGTTTGTTAGAGGACTGTGGGCAGGCCAGCAGACTCTGGAGAAATATGCTTCTCAGAGCACCATATGGAGAATCTTTTCCATTTGGAGTTGTAAGTGCTTCTGGTGGAAGGCTTCCGAGAAGCCTTTAGGATATCCATAACACCTTGAGAGAGGTGTAAATCAGCAAACTCTAACTCTTCAAGAGCCAGGCCTTAAGATTGAGAGATTTGAGATTCGGATACCAAACTCTTCCCTGAGCACAGGTTAACAGGTTGTAATTCCTGGGAAGAAACAGGGGGAAGGTGGACTGCTAAGGACAACAGGAGAGGGTTCCAGGGCTGTCTGGCCCAGTCTGGAGCAATCAGAATCACCTTGCAGGGTTGAGACCTGATTTTGACTAACACCTTGAACAGGAGAGGGAACTTCTCTTCCTAATTGAGAACTAGGGCATCCAGGGGGACTGAGCCCAACACTGGGGGCCTGCAGCAAAAGAAGGGAAGTTGGTGATTGTCTGGGGCTGCAAAAAGATCTATCTGTTGGGTGCCCCATCTAGAGAAGATCACCTTCAAAACTAGGGGATCCAGGGACCATTCGTGATGGCCCTGAGATATCCTGCTGAGAGCATCTGCCAGGACATTGTCCTTCCCTGGGAGGTGTACTGCTGTAAGAGAGGTGTTCAGGGAATAGGCCAGAGACCATAAGTTCATTGCTTCTGTGCACAAGGCCGTAGACCGAGTGCCCCCTTGCTTGTTGATATACCACATTGTGGTGGTATTGCCTGTCCTGATCTGAACTACTTTGTTTTGAACAGACTAGGAAAAAGCCTGAAGTGCTAGAAACACTGCTCTGAGCTCTAATAGACTGATGTGAAGCAGAGATTCCTGAGGAGACCACAACCCTTGGATGGTCAGGTCTCCCAAGTGGGCTCCCCACCCCAGGAGGGAGGCATCTGTAGTAAGGATTAGAGAGTGAGACTGAGTGACAAAAGGAACTCCCTGTCTTAGATTGTCCTGATCCTGCCACCACTGCAATGCCTGGATCAGGGTTTGAGTCACTGGAATCAGTTTGGTCAGAGGGTCCTTTTTCTGAGACCAAAAGGCTCTCAAGTGGAACTGAATGTCCCTCATCTGAAATCTTGCTCCCTGCACCACTGCTGTAGAAGCAGCCATGTGCCCCAGGAGCTGTAGAAAATGCCTTGCTGGTCGAGACACCTGGATGGTGAATGAAGAGGCCAGTGAAATAAGGGTCCTTGCCCTGTCCAGGGAAGGAAGGTTTTGCCTTTACTGTATCTAGCTCTGTGCCTATGAAGGTGAGGAGCTGTACAGGCCTAGAACTGACTTTGAAAGATTCAGAAGGAAACCTAGAGAAGTAAGCAGTTGCTGAGTTATCTGTAGGTGTAACTTGACTTGGTCTGGGGACTGGCCTACTATGAGCCAGTCATCCAGGTATGGGAAGATGGAAATCATTTTCCTTCTTAGGAAGGCAACTACTACTGCCAGGCATTTTGTGAACGCCCTTAGAGCAGAAGTTAGGCCGAAGGGCATTGCTCTGAACTGGTAATGGCCTGAGGGCAGCTCGAACCTGAGGTATTTTCAATGGGAGCTTCTGATGAGAATATGGAAATAGGCATTCTTGAGGTCCAGGGAGACTAGCCAGTCCCCTGGCCTTAGAGAGGGTAGAATTATTCCCAGAGTCACCATTTTGAACTTTCGCTTTAAAAGGTGCTTGTTTAAATATCTGAGATCCAGGATATGAAAATTATGTACCTACCGTCATTTTTGATCTTCTTGGATGAGTCTCCACCACTCATTCACACTATTGGGATCTGCGCTGGAGGCACTAGGACCCATCGGGAGCAAATATTTTTTGCTGGAGGGTCGGCGCTGGAGATGGTGCCACGAGGCACGGCACCGCGAGCCTCAGCTCGCGCTGTAATGACTATCTCGGCGTCAACCCTCCAACTGCCTCAGTACCTTTTTTACCAAGGAGGTGCAGCTTAACTAACCTAGAAGGGTAGCCTACCTAAAAACTGGACATAAGATAGTCCGGACGACCCGTATAAGAAGGGTCAACAAAGAAGTCTTCACAGCCTAAAGATTTGAGGGAGTGAAGACCAAAAACAGAGGTGAGCTCGGGGGATGGAGGGTGGGCGTGTGAATGAGTGGTGGAGACTCGTCCAAGAAGATCAAGAATTACAGTAGGTACGTGATTTTCATATCTTCCTGGACATAAGTCTCCACCACTCATTCACACTATTGGGAGAGTACCGAGCTAATAATCCCCTGAGAGGGCGGCAGGAGAGACCAAGAGCTCACATTTCTAAGACAGAAGTCCATTAAGGATGGCTCTGCCAAAGGAAGAATGTCGTCTGGCATGGACATCTAGTGTATAATGTTTAACAAAAGTATGCACTGAGCTCCAGGTGGCTGCGTTGCAAATATCTGCAATGGGCACGTTGCAAATTTCCGCTAGGGATGACGCGACCGCTCTAGTAGAGTGAGCGTAGACCCTACCCTCCAATTTAACCTGCGCCATGGAATAGCAGTGGCGAAAGCATGTCACTAGCCATGCTGAGATACATCTGATAGCGACAGGTTGACCCAGCCGGGTCTCGCTGAAGGAAACGAAAAGTTGCTGGGCTTTGTGAAAATCCTTGGTTCTATCCAGATAGAAATGCAAGGCCCTCTTAACATCCAAAGAATGAAGAGAACGCTCTCCTTCATTTTGGAAGTTCGCAAAGTAAGAGGGAAGGACCAGAGGTTGGTTTAGATGAAACTCTGACACAACCTTAGGAAGAAATTTAGGATGAGTACGAAGAACTACTTTGTCCCTATGGAACACAGTATATGGAGGGTCCGTGACCAGGGCATTATATCTCAGAGACCCTGCGTGCTGAGGTAATGGCCACTAGGAAGGCAGTCTTCCATGTGAGAAATTTTAGCTCACAGGTAGCCAGAGGTTCGAAAGGTTTCCGAGTGAGCATATCTAGCACAAGATTGATGTCCCAGGCTGCAACTGGACGACGTCTTGTAGGAGGTCTGGTATGCAGAATTCCTTTAAGAAACCTCTTAACCACAGGTAACTGAGCCAGAGATAAGGAAAAAATCGGCTCATGATAAGCTGAAATGGCACTAAGGTGAACATTGACTGTAGAGTACTGTAGGCCTGAATTTGAGAGGTCTAAGAGGTACTCCAGAACTTTATCTGGTGGGCAGAAAAAAGGATTCAAAGAGGACTTTGCACACCAGAGCGAGAAACGCTTCCATTTGGCTGTGTAAGTTTTCCTAGTGGCTGGCTTCCGTGCAGCCAGAAGAATATCTGAAACTCTGTGAGACACATTGAACTGATTTACTTCTACCTCTTCAGGAGCCAAGAGTGAAGGTGAAGCGATCTCAGGTTGGGATGGACCACAGCCCCTGAGTCAAAAGGTTCATCTGTAGGGGGAGTGGTCTCGGGGGAACTGACAACATATTGTTGAGTAGTGGAAACCACAGCTGCCGAGGCCAAAAGGGAGCAATGAGAATCATCTTGTCCCCCTGTGATTCAAACTTGAGGAGTACCCTCTGAATTAGAGGAAGAGGTGGAAAGGCGTAAAGAAAGCGTTTCGTCCACCGCAGCCTGAACGCATCCTGATAGAAAATGCCAGGCCCTGGATTTCTGGAGCAGAAGAGAGGCAGTTTTGCATTGAGTGGGGATGCAAAAAGGTCCAGGTCTGGAGTTCCCCATTCTACGAATAGCGACTGAACTATGGTTGAGTTGAGAGACCACTCGTGAGGGTCTGTCTCTGGTCTGCTGAGGCAGTCTGCCAGTTCGTTCTGAATACCTGGCAGGTAGACCGCTTGAATTAGAGCCTTGTGCTCCAAGCACCATTCCCATACTCTCATTGCTTCCCTGCATAAGGGGTAAGAATGAGCACCGCCCTGTTTGTTGATGTAATACATCACTGCCTTGTTGTCCGTTTGAAGGAGAATGTTCTTGTGACACAGAATGTCCTTCAATGCTCAGACCGCATAAAGGACGGCTCTCATTTCTAGGACGTTTATGTGAAGTTGAGACTCGACTTGAGTCCACACACCATGGGTGTGGAGAGCCTGACAGTGAGCTCCCCACCCCATTAGGGACGCGTCCGTGGTAATGGAGATCTGATGATCCAGAGGAGCAAAGGGATACCCTTCCAGGAAATTGCTCTCTTGAGACCACCAGGTGAGAGACCTCTTTAAAGGTTCCGTCACCCTGATGCGATATGACTGCGGGTGAGTGGTAGGGGACCACTGAGTACTGAGCATCCACTGAGTGGTTCTCATGTGCAGACGTGCTAGGGGTACAGTGAACACTGAGGAAGCCATAAGGCCTAGCATCCATTGCATCGAGAGAGCTGTAACTGAGGTGTTCTCCCCGATGTGATGGGCCATTTGAAGGATATCGTTCCTTCAGTCTTCTGGAAGAAAAGCCTTCGCACAGGAACTGTCCAGAAGAGTTCCTATAAAGAGGAGCCTCTGGGAGGGCTGCAGTTGCGATTTCTTGAGGTTCAGCAGGACTCCCATGGACGTAAGGAGGTGGGAAGCCGTCTCTACGGCGTCCAGGGTTCCTTGCCTGGAAGGGCTTGCTAGAAGCCAATCGTCCAGATAAGGGAACACCTGTATCCCGGCCCTTCTGAGGTGCTCTGCGAGAACTGCACAACACTTTGTAAAAACCCGTGGCTCCGAGGATAGCCCAAAGAGCAGGACTCTGAACTGATAATGCTGTCCCAGAGCCACAAACCTCAGGAATTTGTGATGCCTCGGGTGAACAGGAATGTGCTGGTAAGCATCCTGCATGTCTAGGGAGGCTAGCCAGTCATGTTGGTGAAGCAAAGGTAACAGGGTTCCCAGGGAAATCATTTTGAATTTCTCCTTGGGAAGAAATTTGTTTAGTTTTCTGAGATCTAGAATGGGGCGTATACCCTCGGACTTCTTTGGAACCAGAAAGTAATGGGAGTAGAAATCCGTGTTCCGTTGATGCAGCAGCACCACTTCTACTGCCCTGTTGTTCAGAAGGCCCTGAATCTTGGCATCAAGAAGGTCTGACTGAAGGGTTGACAGCCTGGGCTGCCGTTTGGGAGGACGATCCGGAGGGGTCTCCAGAAGATTGAGTGAATACCCCTCACAAATTATCCGAAGGACCCATTTGTCTGAGATTATGGACTTCCACTGGTTGTAGAAGTGCATCAG
Source organism: Neoceratodus forsteri (assembly GCA_016271365.2). Taxonomy (NCBI): domain Eukaryota; kingdom Metazoa; phylum Chordata; order Ceratodontiformes; family Ceratodontidae; genus Neoceratodus; species Neoceratodus forsteri. Next base: position 60,779,781 of record CM028129.1, read on the forward strand.
ATGACCTCCCACGGGAGAGGAAAAGTCCCCCTCGGGCAGCTGAGATGGGACTTGGGCCTGCCATTCAAAAGGTAGTGCTGGGCGCTTTTGGCCCTTGCGCTTTCTGTTGCGTCTTCTTTTGAGGTTGGGCAGGCTGGCTTTTATGGAAACCTCACCTGCCTCTGCCTCGAAAGGACTGACGATTATGAAACTGGTGTTTATTGACATGCCCTTGAGAGGGGGCAGGAGGGGGTCGAGCCAATTTAATGGCTGACCTAGTCTTTTGAGTAGCTTCTAGAGCTTGCTCTACCTGAGGACCAAAAAGATACGCACTATCAAAGGGCAACGCCATTACCTGCTGCTGCGCGTCATTCGTGAAACCCGGCGTACAGCCAGGAATGACGGCGGTAAATACCAGCAGCTGAACAGGAAGCAGTGTCGAAAGCATCCATGGCTGCTTTAACCTGCTGGTTGTTAGATTCGATACCTCTGGTAATGGTTTGAAGAAGCTCTGGCTTTGCATCCGATTCCGGAAGAGCTTCAACCATCTGCTTGATAGAGTGCCACAGGATATACTCATACTGTGAGAAATAGCCCTGGCAGCTGGCAATACACATACTTAGAGTAGAAGCAGCAAAGACTCTCTTACCTAAAGTGTCTATCTTACGAGACTCTTTGTTAATAGGTCAAGCTGTAGTAGTTTGAGGAAGAACGACCTTGTCATTCTCTGCCAGGACTACAATAGGATCTGCAAAGGCTTGAGATGCCAAAGTGGGACAATCCTTGGGGGCTGAATATTTCCTATCTATGGATTTAGCCACCGAAGGGGTGAGAGCAGGATTATTCCATACCATTTGAGACAGTGTCTCAAAGGAAGGCTGAACCGGAGGAGTCAAATCCGTAGGGATCTCCGGGGCATGAAGGTATTGGAGTCTTAACAATTTCCTAGGATCGATGTCTGTAGTCTGGAGAGAAAGAGTGGAACTCAAATTTTTTAGCAGAGACTTAAAGGACAGGTCCTCGACCACAGGCTCTGCAGCAGTAATAGATCCTACTTCGGCCACTTCATCACCCAACCGAAGGTCTGGGTCAGGCTCAATGTCATCTCCTGACAGTCCAGGAGGGACTGTATGGACAGGAAAGGAATGAAAATCAGAAGAGAGGGAAGAAGGCAACGAGTGAAAAGAGGAGTCCTGAAAAGTAGAGGGAGCCACGAGAGCCCCCGGCATCGAGGAAGCGCCTGGCACCAAGAATGACACTGAGGGACCACGCGGCACCGAAAATGACACCAAGGGACCACGCGGCACCAAAAACGGCGCCAAGAAGCCGAACGGCACTGAGCACGGCACCGAGAGGCCGCACGGCACCAAGGACGGCGCTGAGGAGCCACACGGCACCGAGGACAGCGCCAGGAAGCCGCACGGTGCCAAGGACAGTGCCGAGAAGGTGCACGGCACCGAGGACGGTGCCGAGGACACCGAGAACACCCTCAGACTCCGAAAAACAGGCTTTGAAGGAAGAAGAACAGGAGATAAAGGCATCGGTGTGGCCCCCTGTGCCGCAGCCATGTGAGGTGGGGAAACACCTAAGCACGGAGTCGACGGCACCGAAGAAGGTGCCGCATGACCAGGAAAATCCAACTGCCCTACCTGGTCTCTCAATGAGCCCGAAAGCCCACGAGTGACCGAGCCAGGTAGCTGAACTAACCTCCGAGCCCATTGCTCCATAAGAGCGGCCCACTGATGAAACTGCTCATCCGAAGACCTACCTGCAGGCGGGGTAGGGCTCCAGTGTCAAAGATGTTGGCTACCAGAAGCAGAGGTTGGTGACTCCGAAGGAGGAAAGGGAAAAGGGGAAATTGTTTAACCAGGAAAGGCACACTTAGCCGGAGCTTGTTTCCAGGTGCGACCTGGGAGCACAAGGAAGTTAAGTGATTTGCTCAGGGTCACACAGTATGCAAGTAGAAGCTGTGGGATTCAAACCCAGGTCTGGTCTGCTGGATGTCACCAGATTTGCAGCTCAGAGCCTTAGACCACTGTGCTATACTGCCTCCTTAAGGAGGAGGAGGAGGAGACCGGCAACTAGCCCCGATAACCGAACGTCTACGCGCAGACATATCAGAGGGCGACCTCAAGTGATGCCTTCCCTTTTTAGACCTATGGGCTGAAGAAGAGCTCGAGGCCGAACGGTGCCGAGATTGCGACCATTTATTTTTATGCTTCTGGGGGGACCGCCCATCCCCCCAGGCATTGGACTGACCGTTGTCAGACCCCCCCCTCCGGAGAAGGCAGCGGACCGGACCCAGCCCGACTGACTGAACAGCTTTCATATGAAGTCTCCCTACCGTCACCTGACCTGCTCATGGTCGACTCCATCAAAGTAGGCTGAGACTTCTTTAATTTTTAAAAATAAAAGTAAACTAAGTGATACTTTATCGAGATAATACTACAAAATAACAAAACTGAAAACAATGCTGCTAGTTTGAAGTTTGACTCTCGGCGGGCGAGCGCGTCGTCACTGAAAGCGCTTTTCGGCGGGAAAAAAGGAACTGGTTGGAGGTCAACGCCGAGATAGTCGTGCACGCGAGCTGAAGCATGAGGCTGTTCCTCGTGGCTCCATCTCTGGCGCCGCACCCTCCAGCAAAAGTTTGCTCCCAATGGGTCCTGGTGCCTCCGGCGCAGATCCCCAATAGTGTGAATGAGTGGTGGAGACTTATGTCCAGGAAGATCTTACCCTTTTTTCGGCAATCCGCCAGGCAAGACACCCTTATCAGTTCCTGACCGTGTTACGGGTTGTGGAAAAAACCGTAATAAAGTCTGTTTTTTTAGAACCGATAAGAACCGGTTACCACACTCTAAAAGCAGAAATAAAGTTTTTAAAACAACCTAATCGGTTCAAACCGAACCGGTCCCACGTTTACAAGTTCCACACAGAATAATAACAAAAATAAACCTATCTAGTACTCACGGAACCACAGACAGAGACTGAACCGATAGGTTACGGTTTAAATTCGGTCGAAAACCGAGAAAAAACGGTACTTTAACCGACAAATTGAACTGAGCAAAGGAGAAATCTTCAGAGCGACTGTTCAGTGAGGCGGAGTAAAGAATCTGACGGTTTGAGTTCAAACAGCAACAGACAGAGTCTCAACCGAGCTCGAGCTCAGCGTTCCATGTCTGGCATGGAAAGTTAACTCTTTCATCTCCAGGGCAGTTCAAAGGTTGGACCTCACTGCAATTTGTCAGAATACAGCAAGACTTCATGTTGTTTGAAGTGAGTTCTAGGTTATGGAAAAATATAGGATGGGTGGGTTAAAGTTTGTTTTTTCTTCTTCTAGTTTCTTTTCTTTTTTCAAGCAGGTCATATTTCTGGTAAATCTGTATTAGATATTGGCAAATGTTTTAGGGATGGGACCTGTCATGTAGACACTGATCAGTTTTGGGGAGCACTTTTGGTGTATATGGGAAATATGTATGGGTATTTAGGAGGATTCACATAAGAGATGGTTTCTTGAAATTTATATTTGTGTATTACTTTGATTATAGTGCTTTTTATGTTATGCTTTTGAATTCTGAATAAAAATTTCCCCTACTCTTTCCGATAAGTGCCATGGGATATTTAACATCCACCTGAACTACCACCAATCCAGGCAGATGGGACCTCGGTTTAACGTCTCATCCGAAAGACAGCACTTCAGAAGTGCAGCGCCCCTCTCATGCTGCACTACAGTGTCAGTCCTGGGATATTAACCCAAGTGCCAGATGTGGGACCTGAACCAATAGCCCTCTGATCTCCTGGCCTCAGAGGTGAGTGTGCTACCTACTGAGCCACTGACACTGCATGCACCATGGGGCACCATACATAAAGAGGGGCAGGAGTGTGGCATCCGCAATCTTGTGGCATGAGGTCAATGTAAGGAATGGACAGATGCGGAACAGGACACCAATTTTTTGGTTTATAGTTTTAGTGATGGCTGTAACATGCACATCCAGGGTAAGTGAGGAATCTAAGGCGACTCCCAAGTATTTGAAGGACCTGACCAATTTGAGTGCATCCCCCGTACGTGAGAGGATAGCCAGAGGGGGGAAGGTTGGAGCAGATGCGTTGGAGAATAACATGCTCTTTGTTTTTTTAGTATTAAGGACAAGCTGCTTCTGAAGGAACCAGTCCTCAGGGGTGTGGAAACTGAAGGCTAGCACCGAACTGAGTCACCCAATATCAGAAGACAAATGACATATGATATCATCGTCTGCATATAGTGAACAGAGGCCCCACCACAATTATTAGGAAGGTCGTTAATATAGAGAAAAAAGTAATGGGCCCAATATGGAGCGATGGGGAACACCATGGGTAATGGGCCTCAGGTCAGATAGGGAGCCTGCCCATTTTACTTTTTGGGTACGGCTGTAAAGGTAACTTTGAGTCCAGGGCAGTGGCATCAAGGTCAAGGACATGCAGTTGTTGTAATAGAAGGCCATGGTTAACCAAGTCAAAAGCCTTAGTCAAGTCTACAAAAATTGCTCCAGTGGCATGGCCATGGTCCATCTCCCAGAATATGTCAGAGGTAACTTTAATCAGAGCTGTAAGTGTACTGTGGTTTTTCCTAAACCCATGCTGAGAGCAGATGGTGGAGGTCAAGGTAATCCTGCAGGTGGTCGTAGATTATCCGCTCTTGTATTTTTGCTAAAGGGCAAAGTATTGAAAAGGTCGGAAATTGTCCACTATTGAGTTGGGACCTCCTTTGTGGATGGGGACGACCACCGCTACTTTCTATATTTCAGGGACACAGCAAGTAAGGAAGGATTGATTAAATAAATCTCACAGGGCGGCTAGGGCAATCAGTTCCCAATTTACGGAATTTAGGCTCTAGAGAGTCATGACCAGGTAAGCTGTCAGCCTTTAGGTTCATGAGGATATGGTGAACCTCCACAAGTGATCGTCTTCGGACAGTTTTACACCAAACTGAGCCATGCTGGATTCAGAGGGAAAAGTGACAATACCATTTTGCTACTAGTCATTTTGTCTGATGTTACCATCGAGCACAACGCCTTGATAGGAGCAAGCTGGACAAACAATGGGTGAAGAAACAGAAAATGGTATAGGTTCTGCCATATTTCCTGAGGATTCTTACATCATGCATTTATTAAATAGGTAAACCATGATCAGAAAACAGTAAAAAGCACCAGAAATGACACCTGGATGGTTTAGAGCAATGCAAAATTTAAGGAAAGCTGAACACTTCTTCGTTAACTATATGGCTGCTTAAAAACAGATTTCAGCAAGAATGTTAAATCCAGGAGGTCATACAAAAGGCAACTAAGTACCGTACAACCAATGTTTTCTCATAAATACAATCAGCTGAAATTTTACAAAAAGGCAGTTTACTCCTTTATGTTAATATTTATTTGTTCACACACATACAGTATTTATGTTCCATGATGCTAAAAATGAAAATTATGTACTCACCATAATTGATCTTCCAAAATATCTTCATTTATTCACACTTATGGGTCTAAACTGAAGGACCCAGCGGGAGCAGTCTTCTGCAGACTAGGGGACCGATGGTGCCAGCACTGCCCACAAGGCACAGTGATGTCACACTTGTCAGTTGGCCAGTAACCAACGCCAGTCCCCTACCTTCCTCAGTTCTGTTAGCTAGGACAGAAACTAGTGAGAGAGAGGTGGCTACTGTCTCCTAGTTCAAAGGGATAGGAAAAGGATATAGGATATAAACTCATAAAAATAATAAAACCTGACTACTAAATTAGAGAAACTAAGGGATGAGCTGAACTAGCACAAGGGCAGCGGGTATAAGAGACAGAGCCTACTACCAACCTTGAGAGGAACGTGAAGGGAGGGCAGCAGCCCTGGCTAGTCTAAAAGAAAAGTCCAGAGCAATCTCTTAGGATAGGATGGCAGAAGTCAGTTTTGGAGAGGGGTGTGTTAATAGAGGACAAGAACCCCGGATCAGAAACACCATAAAGATAGCAGAAACATTGGAGAAGACCAAGAGCACTGCCATTTACCTCTTGAAGAGAAAGGAAAGCAAAAAGGCCCCACACTTACTGCAGGTGTGGTGCAGTAAGCAGCTAGACAGACTAAAAAAAGAAAAGGACACCAAACACTCCCAACCATCTTTCCCTGCTTTATACTGGAAGTGAAGGCTGTGCCTAGTAGTGGGTCTATGCTACCCGTTAGCAGAGGCTGAAGGATTTGCAAAGGTTGAAACAGAGGTGCCACAGCTTTTAGGGGGTACCAACTTACCTCCTTAGAGGGAAAGAGAGGGAGATGAAAAAGGTATAAAATAAAAAATCTTGAAAAAGTTTCTTTTTTTTGGAAGGAAAAAGGGGAACCTCTCTGCTTTTTGTTTTCTTAACAGACATAAAAAGCAGGCGAGTGGAAAGGGCAGTAGGAAGGCAGGGCTCTTCCTCCCAGGGAGGGGAAAGCCCTGAAGGAACGGAAAGAAGATACCAAGTACCTAATCCAGGGTGAGCTGCCCAGAGGCCTCAACTCTTACAGGAGAGGGAAATGGTGAGTGGGCATGTGAATAAATGGTAAAGATATTCTAGAAGATCGACAATTATGGTGAGTACATACTTTTTATACCTTGCAAGTAAGAATCTTCACCATTTATTCCCACTTATAGGTCAGAGTACCAAGCTTTCCCCAAAAGAGGAGGAGCTGGCTCACCCTGAAGGGAAAAAAAAAAAACACTTCTCTCAGCACTCTGTGGGGGATAACCACAGGGTGGCAGAGACTCCTCACAGGTCTGTCAAGACCTAAGATTGATTAGGGGCAAGTGAAGGCTCCCATGGCCTGGGAGCAGGAGGGTGCCCCGACAACTCATTCCTGACCCTGAGGGAGAAGAAATGAGTCCCTTGGTAGTGCGAGTTGAGCACCCTACGCCAGGCCTGGGGTGCCAACTGGGAGAGGCAAAGCCATGCCATCTGTTGAATACAAACTACAGTTCCCACCAGCCTGAAAGTTACCTCACTGGTGTCACAAAACGCCTTTGCTTGGTACCTCACCAGCTCCAGACCCTGGGGGAAAAAGCGAAAGGCCTGCCTGGTTGCCTAGCAATCCCGCATGGATGCCAACAGTTGACTCGGTGTCACTCAAAGGCACTTGCTGTAAGGTACCTGGTGTGTCTGATGTACAGAAATGCACATCATGGTGCGTGCCGCCACAAAAACTCTCCTGCCTCAACCAGAGTCAGTGCTGGGGGGACAGCCATGCACTGGGCACCTAGACCCAGGGCAGCACCAAAATCTTCAAGGCGGGATGAGGAATAGAACCTGGAGATCCTGCAGGAGTACAATACTATTGCTGGATGTCCCTGGGGGCTGTAAAAGGGGAAAAGAGATAAAGCCAGATATTCCTAGATGCCTCTTTAAATAGCTGGGGCCATGAAGGGATGACAGTACTGTCTTTACTGTATTTTCAGAGGAGTGACAGCACCAGGGAGCAGTATTTCGACCTGTACAATGATAAGGACTCATCTCCTGCATCACCCCTGAGAATACTTGGCATCAGAGGAGAGCTGGACCAAAATATCCTCTTCCTCATAGGAGGAAGTGGGAGACGAGGAGCTGGATTCAGGTAGCAGCGGTGCAGGGACTTCAGGCCTACAAACAGCCTGATCAACTTGAGATAAAATTAGTGGAATACACCAGCCGCTGACCTGAATTGGTCATGGGCCCCAGAGGACCAGAAATACCTGGTGGGGGGGAGAGGAGAGGAGAAGGGTCATGGGTAACCAGGCCAGGTCCTCTGCCAGAGTTGTGAGAATACACAGGTGACCTTGCCCAGAGGGAGAGCCTGGCAAAGTCACCAGTCTGTGAAAGACCAGCATCCATGGACCAATCCAGATGGCACTATGTCAAGACTGCGACAGCAAAAACAGCGCAGTCAATACAAAACCGCGGTCACAAACCATGGTAGAGTAGATATACAAACTCCGAAACTGCATGCCGTGGTCTTTGACTGCGTGTATTAGCTGTTGCAGTTTTGACCAGACACCGATCCAGACTGTGCCCTTGGGGGGAACCCCCAGGTGAGCAGAGCTGTATATGTCCCAAAGGGCAGTCCCAATCCCCATCAGTGACAGAGCTAGATGGTTCTGGAAAGAAGCTGTGCCCCAAACTAGCACTGTGACCCCTGCTGGAGTTTCCACCGACTCTGGACAAGGGGCTATCCACAGGCCCAGTTCCCTGCCTTATCTCGCCAGTAATAACCCTGCTCTCCCCCCCCAGCCAAGCCCAGACCCTAAGCTAGGGTCACCAGCAGTCGGCCACAGACTCAGCACCATAAATGACACCAACTCCATTCCAGGCACCATGAATGGTACTAGCACCAGAAATGGTACCAGAACCTGAACTGGGACCACAAATGGTGCCAGAAAGGGTCCCACCACCGTCACTGTTGCCAGCCTGAGGGGCAACTCCAGAGAAGGCTCCCAGTCCCAAAGAGAGGGTCAGAACGAGGTCCAGAAAGGCCTCCATCCTCACATGCTCCATCTGTAGACTCAAGATCAGCGCCACCATCCCTCTGGGCCACCTGACTGTTTGGGGGGAAGAAATAATAACCTCGAGGCCTAGGGAGGGACTGACTCTGAGACCCTTTCCACAGGGGGCCTGATCTGGCAGCTGGCGCTCCCTCACTTACTGGTACTGGCCTTAGTATCAGAAGTGGAGGTGGCACTAAGCCACAATGCTGAGGTGCCCACCAGTGTAGACCTGGTGTATAGCTTTGGCCTCACCACTGAGGGTGTCCGGTGCCCTGCAGTGCTGATGGACTGAAAGAGGTGCTCAGCCCGCCTCCAAGAGGAAGCTGACTGTCCACCTGACTCCTCCCCCAAGGCTCTGACAACTCAGTAATGCAAGCACACAGAGAGCCCTTGTCTTCCTCAGTACATAAAGTACTAGGAAATGCCTCAGGGAAAGAGCCCAGAAACCTTACCCTAGCATCCCTGGTGTGATGCCTGGGTGGATCACAGTGCCACCTCCATGCACGTTTCTCAAGAGTGTGGCAGTCCATGGAAAAGCAGGCACTGCACCTCTCAATATCATGGTCAACACGAAGGCAGGCCCAGCAGTTATCATGCCTATCCTGAAAGGCAGTGTGTCCCCCACAGGAGTATCGAAGTGTAGGAGGACCACTGTGATTTTTCTTTTTTGCCTTCTAGCTCTTAGGCTATTCAGGACCACTATGGTTCTGAAAAGAAGTTGCAGGGAAGGTTAGGAAAAAAAGATAGCATTCAGGAGGTATAAGGAAACACAAGAGCAGGACAGAGAAACGGAAATTACGTACCTACCATAATTCTTGATCTTCTTGGACGAGTCTCCACCACTCATTCACACTAATGGGATCTGCGCCAGTGGCATTAGGACCCATCGGGAGCAAACATTTTTGTTAGAAGGTCGGCGCCAGAGTTGGAGCTGTGAGGAGTGACACCGCAAGCCTCAGCTCGTGCGGTAATGACTATCTTGGCGTCGACCCTCCAACCGCCTCAGTACCTTTTTTTCCGAGGAGGTGCAGCGTAACTAACCTAGAAGGATAGCCTAACCAAAAACCAGACATAAGATATTCCAGAAGACCCATATAAGAACGGTCAACAAAGAAGTCTTCACAGCCTAAAGATTGAGGGAGTGAAGACCAACAACAGAGGTGAGCTCGGGATGGAGGGAGCGTAGGGATGAGTGGCTCAGACCAGCCGGGGGATCAAGAATTATGGTAGGTACGTAATTTCCATATCTTCCTGGACACAAGTCTCCACCACTCATTCACACTAATGGGAGAGTAACGAGCTAATAATTCCCTGAGAGGGTGGCAGGAGAGACCAAGAGCTCATAGTTTTAGGACAGGAGTCCATTAAGGATGGTTCTGCCAAAAGAAAGATGTTGTCTGGCATGGACATATGCACTGAGCTCCAGGTAGCTGCACTGCAAATATCTGCAATGGGCACGTTGCGGATTTCCGCTAGGGATGCTCTAGTACAGCAAGCATACACTCTGCCCTCCAGCTTAACCTGCGCCATGGAATAACAGTGGCGAAGGCATGCCACCAGCCATGCTGAGATGCATCTGATAGCGACAGGCTGACCCAGCCGGGTCTCGCTGAACAAAACAAACAGTTGTTGAGCTTTGTGAAAGTCTTTTGTTCTATCTAGATAGAAACGCAAAGCTCTTTTGACGTCCAAGGAATAAAGAGAACGCTCTCCCTCATTCTGGAAGTTCGCAAAGTAAGAAGGAAGGACCAAAGGCTGGTTTAGGTGGAATTCTGAAACAACCTTAGGAAGAAACTTAGGATGGGTTCTAAGGACTACTTTGTCTTTATGAAATACAGTATACGGAGGGTCTGTGACCAAGGCATGTATTTCAGAGACCCTCCGGGCTGAGGTAATGGCCACTAGGAAGGCCGTTTTCCAAGTGAGAAATTTTAGCTCACAGGTAGCTAGAGGCTCGAAAGGTTTTCGAGTGAGCATGTCTAGCACAAAATTAATGTCCCAGGCTGCGACTGGACGTCTTATAGGAGGTCTGGTATGCAGAATTCCCTTAAGAAACCTCTTAACCACAGGTAACTGAGCCAGTGACAAGGAAAGTACTGGCTCATGATAAGCTGAAATGGCACAAAGATGAACCTTAACTGTAGAGTATTGCAGACCTGAATTTGAGAGGTCTAAGAGGTACTCTAAAACTTTATCTGGTGGGCAGGAAAAAGGATTCAAAGAGGATTTTGTACACCAGAGTGAAAAATGCTTCCATTTGGCTGTGTAAATTTTCCTAGTGGCTGGCTTACGCGCAGCCAGAAGAATATCTGAAACCCTGTGAGAGACATTGAACCTGTTCACTTCTATCTCTTCAGGAGCCAAGCGTGAAGGTGAAGCGACCTCAGGTTGGGATGGACAACAGGCCCCTGAGTCAGAAGGTTCATCTGAAGGGGAAGTGGTTTCGGAGGAGCTTCCGACATACTGTTGAGTAGTGGAAACCACATCTGTCGAGGCCAGAAGGGAGCAATAAGGATCATTTTGTTCCCCTGGGATTCGAACTTGAGAAGTACCCTCTGAATTAGAGGAAGAGGCGGAAAGGCGTATAGAAAGCGTTTTGTCCACTGCAGCCTGAATGCATCCTGACAGAAAATGCCAGGCCCTGGATTTCTGGAGCAGAAGAAAGGCAGTTTTGTGCTGAGTGGGGATGCAAAAAGTCCGGGTCTGGAGTTCCCCACTCTGCGAATATTGACTGAACTATGGTTGAGTCGAGAGACCATTTGTGAGGATCTGTCTCTGTTCTGCTGAGACGGTCTGCCAATTCGTTCACCCCTGGCAGGTAGACCACTTGAATTAGAGCCTTGTGCTCTAAGCACCATTCCCACACTCTCATAGCTTCTCTGCATAAGGGGTAAGAGTGAGCACCGACCTGTTTGTTGATGTAATACATCACTGTTTTGTTGTCTGTTTGAAGGAGAATGTTCTTGTGACAGAGAATGTCCTTCAAAGCTCGGACTGCATAAAGGAAGGCTCTCATCTCAAGGACATTTATGTGAAGCTGGGACTTGTGCTGAGGCTACGTACCTTAAGTGTGGAAAGTCTGACAGTGAGCTCCCCACCCCATCAGGGAAGCATCTGTGGTAATGGAAATCTGATGATCCAGGGGAGCAAAGGGATACCCTTCTAGAAGATTGTCCTCTTGCGACCACCAGGTGAGCAATCTCTTCAGAGGTTCTGTCACCTTGATGAGAAAGGACTAAGGGTGAGTGGTCGGGGACCACTGAGTGCTGGGCATCCATTGAGAGGTCCTCATGTGGAGGCATGCTAGGGGTACAGTAAATGCTGCAGACGCCATGAGACCCAGCATCCGTTGCATTGAGAGAGCTGAAACAGAGCTGCTTTCTCCGATGTATCGGGCCATCTGAAGGATATCGCTCCTCCTGTCCTCTGGAAGAAATGCTTTCGCACAAGAGGTGTCCAGAAGAGTTCCTATGAAAAGGAGTCTCTGGGAGGGCTGCAGCTGCGATTTTTTGAGGTTTAGCAAGACTCCCATGGACGTGAGAAAGTGTGAAGCCATGGCCATGGCGTCTAGAGTTCCCTGCCTGGAAGGGCTTGGTAGAAGCCAATCGTCCAGATATGGGAACACTTGGATTCCGATTTTTCTGAGATGCGCTGCGAGAATTGCACAACACTTTGTAAAAACTAGCGGCGCAGAGGATAGTCCAAAGGGCAGGACTCTGAACTGATAATGCTGTCCCAAAGCCACGAACCTTAGGTATTTGTGATGCTTTGGGTGAATACGAATGTGCTGGTAAGCATCCTACATGTCCAGGGAGGCTAACCAGTCGTGTTGATGAAGCAAAGGTAACAGGGTTCCTAGTAATATCATTCTGAATTTTTCTTTGGGAAGGAATTTGTTTAGTTTTCTGAGGTCCAAAATGGGGCACATGCCCCGGTTTCTTTGGAACCAGAAAGTAATGGGAGTAGAACCCTGTGTCTCGTTGATCCAACGGAACTACTTCCACTGCCCTGTTGTTCAGAAGGCCCTGTATCTCAGAGGTGAGAAGATCTGACTGAAGAGCTGACAGCCTGGGCTGTCATCTTGGGGGACGATCTGGAGGGCTCTCTGAAAGATTGAGTGAATACCCTTCGCGGATTATCCAGAGAACCCATTTGTCCGAGGTTATGGACTTCCACTGATTGTAGAAGTGAGTCAGATGACCTCCCACCACTGAGGAAGAGTCCACCCCGGGCAGCTGAGGTGGGACTTGGGCCAACAAGTCAGAAGACGGCACTGGGTGCTTTGAGTCCCTGCGCCTTCTGCTGCATTTTCTTTTGAGACTGGGGGGCTTGGTTTTTATTAAAACTTCCTCTGCCTTTGCCTTGAAAGGACTGACGGTTATGAAACTGGCATTTATTAACACCCCCTCGAGAGGGGACAGGGGAGGTCGAGATAATTTAATAGCTGACCTAGTCTTTTGTGTAGCCTCTAGAGCCTGTTCCACTTGAGGGCCGAAGAGATACACACCGTCGAAAGGCAATGCCATTACCTGTTGCTGTGCATCATTCGTAAAACCAGAAGTGCGCAGCCAGGAATGACGGCGGGTACAAATGCCCGCTGCCGCCGCTCGGGAAGCAGTATCGAAAGCGTCCACAGCTGCATTAACCTGCTGGTTGTTGGACTCGATACCCCTGGTTATGGTTTGGAGAAGCTCCGAATTTGTGTCCGACTCTGGTAGAGCTTCAACCATTTGTTTGAGTGAATGCTAAAGGATACGGTCCTCTCCAAGCTCGCTGGGGTTTCGGACTTGCTCCTCCTGGACCCATGGACCCACCGCCGCACCCAAGAAAGCCTCAGGGGACACTGCTTGCCCAGCGGTTCTCCGCCAAAGAAAAAGCAGCGCTCCTCCAGGAAGCCTGTTGACAGGGGCCGCCCGCCGCACTCTCGCCCAGGAAGGGAACCAGGAGCCCGGCCGCTCACTGGTACCTTGTGCCGCTAAAGGCGTAAAGCCGAAAGGTCCTCTCCAAGCCCACTGGGGCTTCGGATTTGCTCCTCCCGGACCCGTGGACCCACCGCCGCACCCAAGGAAGCCTCAGGGGACACCGCTTTCCCAGCGGTTCTCCGCCGAAGAAAAAGCCGCACTCCTCCAGGAAGCCTGTTGACAGGGGCCGCCCGCCGCCACTCTCGCCCAGGAAGGGAACCAGGAGCCCGGCCACTCACTGGTACCTTGTGCCGCTAAAGTATAAGCGAAGGTCCTCTCCAAGCCCGCGGGGCTTGGACTTTGTCCTCCCGGACCCGTGGACCCACCGGCGCACCCAAGGAAGCCTCAGGGGACACCGCTTGCCCAGCGGTTCTTGCCGAAGAAAAAGCCGAGCTCCTCCAGGAAGCCTGTTGACAGGGGCCGCCCGCCGCACTCTCGCCCAGGAAGGGAACCAGGAGCCCGGCCGCTCACTGGTACCTTGTGCCGCTAAAGGCGTAAAGCCGAAAGGTATGTTCTTCCCGCTTTCTCCCACCTGCTCTCTCCAGTAAGGGTTGGTGGCACTAGCTGGTTCCACTCTTCACTGAAAGCGACTGTTTTCACCTTGAAATCTGGACTTTGGACTGCCTAAACGTGCTCTGGGACTGTGAGCGCCGTTTTGCCGTGGTGAGCAGTCTACTCTCCCCGCTAGCGGTGAGCCGTTTATGGCTAGTGTTACAGCTCCTCCGGTGAACACTCGTCCCGCCCCCCCCACCTCACCCACCCTGGTCGACCCTTTAGTTATATAGGCTTATGTTGGTCATATGACTAAGTGTCCACTTTCCCATTGGCTCCTTATGCTCTCTAACCACTGGGGGCATTAGACCCATTCACTGCCAGACAGCGTTGCTTGCAGTTCTCTTGTAGCTGCCCTGTGTGGTCTCGGTCCCTTTCCACCAAATCACTTAATCCCACCCCACTCTCTCCATCTTACTCGGTCTCCTCTCCTTCGTTGAGTCTTTCCCCCCTCTCAGACCGATCACACCTCAACGTAAACCTACCTTAAACCTCTCCTCTTATCCTTGCTTCACCCTCTGACCTACCTTAAAAACCACTCCTTAATCCTTGCTTCACTTTCAAACCTAACTCCCTCTCCAATAAGCGCTATCATGTTCCTCCTACATAAGGGTGCACCGTCACCGTGTGGTAGACTAAAGGTACTAACCCCCCCTTATCTGCACTCTTTTCCTGCTCTGCCTAAACAAAATCTCGCTGTCTCTACTTCAGGACATACACCATGACACACCCTCACTCAGTGATTTTAGTTTTTCAAACCTACTCCTTACCAAATATTACTCTAAACCAGCCTTGCAATACTTTCTTCTTAAGAAAGGATGCACGTATCTCGTACTCATTACCTACTCTCAGCAAAGGAAGAAACTGAGATCTACCCGTTACTCTATACAGACTACAGCTTGAATTCCTAGCCTCTCTTTTGCCACTGCTGGCAGGTGATGTGGAACTTAATCCTGGCCCTCCCTACAACAGCACCCCGAGCAACTCTCAAGGCAAGTCTAAAAAGGGTCTTCTACTAGCACACATGAATATTAGAAGTCTACTGAGCCATCTGGCTGAGCTTGAGGCTTGGATCAAAGCAGTTGGACCTGACATTCTATGTCTCATGGAAACATGTCTTAAACCTCGTATCCAGGATGCCCAATGTAACATACCTGGATACTCTATTATCTGACAGGACAGGCCAGGGCCAAAACGGGGTGGGGCATTGCCATTTACCATAAAACCCACCTCACCATTAAACTGGCTCCTGTCAATGACCCTCTACGGATCTGTGAGTCTTTACACACAATTCTGTCCCTAGGTGTGAAAAATCTGCACATAATATGTCTCTACAATCCGCCCACCGGAGTGGCGGAGAGTTTTCATGAACTACTCAAGCTAACAACACAAACTATTAACATGAACGAAGCCATCATACTAGGTGATGTAAATCTAAACTGGCTGGGCCCTTCTCATAGCACTCTTGCATCTCTAGTCCAAGGTCTTAACTTCCATCAGCTTATAATTGAGAACACCAGGATGATAAACTCCCAGTCAGGTACATTGACAGATTGGATTCTCACAAACAGACCTGATCACATGACAAAGGCAGGTATCCTGGCTGATGCTATAACTGACCACTCACCCACTATCTGTCAATGGCGCTCTGGTCCATCACCCTCTTCTCAGCCCCACCTGGTCACATTTACCAACTTTGCACATATGGATTTAAACGCTTTTCTCCTAGACGTATCCAACATTGACTGGTCCGAAATCTACCAAGCAACAAAAGTTGAAGACGCCCCTTAACATGTTGCTGACCAGTTTCAGAGATGCACAGAAGAAAAAATTACTCACCTTAGTAATGTTGTTTCTTCTATTGGAGTCTTGCTATATTATGACATATGCAGTGAGTCCCAACCTTTGAACTGCTCCGGAGGTGAAAGAGTTAACTTTCCATGCCAGGCATGGAATGCTGAGCTCGAGCTCGGTTGAAAACTCTGTCTGCTGTTCTTCAAACTCAAACCATCAGATCTTTACGAGCTAAACTCACTGAGATCCTGTGTGGAAGCTGTAAACCTACACTAGCCAACTGGCTACTAACATAATAGCACATTTTTTTGTCCCAAAACAAAGACTCAAGTCAGGAGACCCAAAAAATCAAAAAACACAACACCAAGTCACCTACTAAGAGCCAACACTGCACTGCCCATCCACGTCCCAAAAACAGAGGTTCTGAGAGGGGCAGGCAGGGGGGGAAGTCATAATACAGCAAGACTCCAACAGAAGAAACAACATTACTAAGGTGAGTAATTTTTTCTTCAAACAACATGAAGTCTTGCTATATTATGACATATGCAGACTACAAAGCAGTACCTCCATGGAGGAGGGACAGAACCTACTTAGGAAATAGGCTCTGAAGCACAGCCGTTACCAGCAGGCATCACTCCTAGCCTGGATATCCAGGAGTAATGCTTGGTAAAAGAATGAACTGTTTTCCAGGTAGCTGCTTGACATATCTCTAGAATAGGGATGTCCCTGGCAGCAGCCAGGAAGCAGCTGTACCCTCTGGTAGAGTGAGTCTCAGGCCTGAGGGAGAACCTTCCCAGTTTTCATAACAAAATTGGATACAAGAGACAATCCACCTGGCAATGGATCTCTTAGTGGCAGGTTCCCTTACCAACCTCACCATAAGTGAGGAACAGTTGGAAGGAGTCAAACCTGTGACCCTTAGTACGCTCTATATAGTAGCTAAGGGCTTTTTGACATCTAAACTGTGCAGCCTCCTCTCGCCAGAGGAGGAATGGTCAGTGAAGTACACAGGAAGAGACATAGATTGATTAAGGCGGAAATCTGAAACCACCTTAGGCAAGAACTTCCTGTTAGTCCTGAGGACCACCTTATCTCTATGAAAGGAGATAAAATCAGGCTCCACTGACAAAGCTTGTAATTCACTTATGCATCTGGCAGAAGTGATGGCTACCAGAAACACAGTTTTCCAAGTCAAGTACTTAAGTTCTGCTGAAGACAAAGGCTCAAAAGGGGGGTTGCATAAGCTGAGCATTGCAAACATTAAGGTCCCAAGCAGGGGCAGGGTCCCTGAATGGAGGGTTGATGTGAAGCAATCCCTTGAAAAACTTGGAGAATACAGGGTGAGCTGAAAGAGGTGAGGGCTTACCTGCTGAGATAAAGGCAGACACAGCTGCCAAATGCACTTTTTAGGGTAGCTGGTCTAAGCCCCAAGGTATTTAGATGGACCATGTAATCCAGGACTGTGGGTAAATCAGCAGATTCTGGGGAAATATGCTTTCCAGAGCACCATATGGAAAATCTCTTCCATTTGGAATTATAGGTAGCCCTGGCAGAAGGTTTTCTAGAAGCCTTCAGGATATCAATTACACCATGGGAAATGTGTAAATCAGCAAACTCTAACTCTTCAAGAGCCAGGCCTTGAGATTGAGAGATTTGAGGTTCAGGTACCAGACCCTCCCCTGAGCACAGGTTAACAGATTGTGATTCCTGGGAAGACAGAGGGGAAGATGGACTGCTAAGGACAGCAGGAGTGGATACCAGGGTTGTCTGGGCCAATCAGGATCATCTTGCAAGGCTGAGACCTGATTTTGACTAGCACGTTGAACAGTAGAGGGAAGTGGGGAAAAGCATAGAGAAACTTCCCTTCCCAACTGAGGACTAAGGCATCCAGAGGGACTGAGCCCAACACTGGGGGCCTGCAGCAAAAAAGGGGAAGTTGGTGATTGTCTGGGGCTGCAAAAAGATCTGCGGGGTGCCCCATCTGGCAAATACCACCTCCAGGACCAGGGGGTCCAGTGACCATTCGTGATGGCCCTGGGAAATCCTGCTGAGAGCATCTGCCAGGACATTGTCCTTGCCTGGGAGGTGAACTGCCGTAAGGGAGGTGTTCAGGAGTAAGCCAGAGACCACAACTTCATTGCTTTGGTGCACAAGGCCATAGACCGAGTGCCCCCTTGCTTGTTGATGTACCACATTGTGGTGGTGTTATCTGTTCTGACCTGTACCACTTTGTTCTGAACAGACCTGGAAAAAGCCTGAAGTGCTAGAAAAACTGCTCTGAGTTCCAACAGATTGATGTGGAGTAGGGATTCCTGAGGGGACCACAACCCCTGAGTAGTGAGGTCGACCATGTGAGCTCCCCATCCCAAGAGGGATGCATCCATAGTAAGGATTAAGGAGTGAGACTGGGTGACAAAAGTCTGAGATTGCTCTGATCCTGCCACCACTGTAGGGCCTGGATCAGGGTTCGAGTCTCTGAGATCAATTTGGTTAGAGGGTCTTTCCTTTGAGACCAAAAGGCTCTCAAATGGAACTGAATGTCCCTCATCTGAAATCTTACTCCCTGTACCACTGCTGTAGAAGCAGCCATGTACCCCAGGAGCTGTAGAAAATGCCTTGCTGGTCGAGACACCTGCAGGGTGAATGAGGAGGCCAGAGAGACCAGGGTCCTTGCCCTGTCCAATGGGAGGAAGGCTCTGGCTTTCACTGTGTTCAGCTCTGCGCCTATGAAGGTGAGGAGCTGAACAGGCTCTAGAACTGACTTTGAAAGATTCAGAAGGAAACCTAGAGAGGTGAACAGTTGCTGAGTTATTTGTAGGTGTAACTTGACTTGGTCTGGGGACTGGCCTACTATGAGCCAGTCATCCAGGTAAGAGAAAATGGCAATTTTCTGCCTTCTTAGAGAAGCAACTGCCACTGCAGGCATTTTGTGAACACCCTTGGAGCAGAGGTGTGGCCAAAGGGCATTGCTCTGAACTGGTAATGGCCTGAGGGAAGCTTCTGATGAGAATATGGAAGTAGGCATCCTTGAGGTCAGGGACTCAGCCAGTCCCTGGCCTTAGAGAGGTAGAATAATTCCCAGAGTCACCATTTTGAATTTTGGTTTTAAAAGGTGCTTGTTTAAGTATCTGAGATCCAGGATGGGCCACCATTCTCCTGTCTTTTGGGGGTAAGGAAGTACCTGGGTACAACCTCTGCCCTGGTGTAGGGGTGGAACCCTTTCCACGGCTTTGAGCCAGGAGGAAGAGAACTCTGCCTCTAGGCGAGTGCCTCTGAAGGATTTGCAGGTGGAAAGGATCTGGTTCTCATCTTTGGAACTTTGAGCTGAGAACCAGTCACTGGCTACTACTCCAGGACCCACTTGTCTGATGTCAGAGACTCCCAGTCCTGGACAAAGTAAGCCAGCCTGCCCCACAGGTAGTTGAGAATCGGCCCTGGCAACCCCATCAGGGTGCCTGCTTGGCAGGGGCTTTGGGCTGAGGGGTGGAAGCAGGCCTACCTGCACCCATCTGCCTCTCCCTCTGAAGAACTCCCTCTGGGCAAAAGCTGAAGAGGAGGCCTGGGCTTGGTAAAAAGGCCTATGAAAAGGCCTGCCCCTTCCCCTGCCCCTGGGAAGCTGCCTTTGAGGAGTGGCCTGCCTTTCCTTGGCCTGTGCACTCCTATAGGTGGTCCTATACTCATCCATTTTCTTCATGTAATTCTCTGTTTGCTCCCCAAACAAAGAATTACCCACAACAGGAAAATCCATGGCCTTAGTCTGGGTATCCTGTGACAGGCTAGTACATCTGAGTCAAGCCATCCTGCGAAGAGCCACAGATGTAGGAATGATTCTTGATGAAACATCATTTGAGTCCACTGCAGCATGGAATTGCACCTTGGATGCCTCAATACCATCGGCAGCCACCTGTTCCAGCTCCTTGGCCTGCTGGCCAGGGACCTGTTTTGCAAGAGCCATAATAGTATCCCATCTGGATTTCTGGTATCTAGCAACATAAGCCATATAATTTGCCTGTCTGAGTCCCAAGAATGCTGCCATGTACTGTTTCTTTGCCATGGCATCAACCTTCCTGGAGTCCTTGTCTGGGGTGTGAGGCCAGGGAATATTGCCTTGTCACAGGCTGCAGCCTGCACTACCACAACATGGCTGCATTTTGTTGTGTAAGAACTCCGTATCAGAGCCTGACAATGTGTGCCTCTTGTCCATTCTCTTATCTACAGGAGGTATAGTGTGAGGAGTTTTAGAATTTTAAAAGTCTGTTTCCCAAAAGATTTATGCAAGGGAATAGACAATCTCCTGGACTCTGGGATATCCATCATTTCCACATAGTCAGGCTTCTCTTGATCATCCACAGCTTCCTCCATAGGGAGCTGGAGGGTTTCAGCCACTTTTCTATAGAAAATAAAATGAGAAGGGGACTCAGAAAGCCTAGGAGGGGACACTCCTGAAGGTTTGTCTGGGGAGATGTCCGGGTCGATGGGCACATCCAGACTTTCAAATCCACATTCACTCTCCTCATACTCCTCTTCCCCCTCCTCCGATTCATAAAATTCCTCTAAATCATAATCTTGAACGGTGGGATTGGCGACGGAGCTACCTGATGGCACTGGTTTGGTCGGAACCGGAGAAAGCGACTGGACAATCTGAATCGCTTTGGCTATCTCTTCAGCGGTTGGAGAGGAAAGTTTTGGCTCCACACCAGCTGATTTTCTAGTCCTTTTTGCTGGAACCGACCCCTCAGAGTTGGATCTCCTTCTGCCTGAGGAAGTCTCGCCCTGGTCAGATGGCACTCCCTCTGGTTCGGTTGGAACCGAACCGGGCTGGCCATCCGGGTCAGCGGACTTCTTGGCCTCCCTTTCCCTGAGTCTACCAACTCTCTTATCCAGGGTAGCTGCAGGAAAATTTTTACAAATCTGGCAGTCTGCATTGAGGTGGTCAAACCCCAGACAATAAACACAGGTGGTGTGGGGGTCAGCCTTGGCAAAGGCTTCCCCACACACACTGCAGTGTTGAAACCCAGTGGTCCGGTTTTTCTTTTGGGTTTCTCAGACATAGTGCCAGTCCTAACCAAACTTGCCCGTTTATGGCAATCTGCCAAGCAAGACCCTCTTATCAGTTCCCAACTGTGTCACGGGTCGTGGAAAAAAACGTAAGAAATTCAGTTTTTTTTAAGAACTGATAAGAACCGGTAACCACACTCTAAATGACAGGATAAGATATTTTTAAACAACCTGATCGGTTCAAGAGTGAACCGATAACCGTTTACAAGTTCCACACAGAATAGAATAATGTAAACCTATCTAGTACTCACAAATACCACAGACAGAGCTTGAACCGACCGGTTGCGGTTTAAATTCGGTCAAAAAAACGAGAAATTAATACTTTAACCGACAAAATGAACCGAGCAGAAGGAGAAATCTCCGGAGCGACTATTCAGTGAGGCGCAGTAAAGAATCTGATGGTTTGAGTTTGAAGAACAACAGACAGAGTTTTCAACCGAGCTCGAGCTCAGCGTTCCATGCCTGGCATGGAAAGTTAACTCTTTCACCTCCGGAGCAGTTCGAAGGTTGGGACTCACTGCATATGTCATAATATAGCAAGACTTCATGTTGTTTGAATAGGCATACACCGAAAGTGCAGAGAACGGTCAGGGGACGACAAACGAGATGGCTCCATAAAGATCTTCTCCGGCAACTTAGAACCAGGGGTAAACTATGGAAGCACTTCAAAAGCACTGGTCTACCCAAGGACCACTCTATCTACAAGCAACACAGAAACTCCTGCAAAAAGCAGATAAGGCTTGCAAAAAGCAAGTACTGTCAGGACTTGCTATCCAGCTCAGCACATGATCCCCACAAATTCTGGGGTCACATTAAGACATTCCTTGGTACCCCACAATCTGTGACCCCCTCAGAAATGATACTAGATGGTATCCACTGCAACGACTCCCTCACCATAGCTAATGCTTTCAATAAGTTGTTCTCTGATCTGTCTCCTTACACATCCACACTACCACCTGCACCTGTTGCATCTCAGCCCTCTGCTACTAGTGAACTAGCCGGCCCCCCAACCATTAATCCTGTGCTTCAAACAACCAAGTCTTTCTACTTCAAGGCTGTGTCCGAGGCCCAAGTCTTTAACCTACTAAACACCATATCTGACACCACCAGCCCTGGATTTGACTCTCTGGAACCTTGCCTTTTAAAGGCAGCTGCTCATCTCATCTCTTATCCACTAGCCAAGGTGTTCACACTGTCCCTCTCCAATGGTGCCTTTCCAGATATCTGAAAATCTGCAAGAATTACCCCTATCTTCAAAAGGGAAACAAGAACAAATCTCAAACTACAGACCAATAGCGATTCTCTCGGTCCTCAGCAAAATCTTAGAAAACTTGTAGCCACCCAGACCATTGAGTTCCTTGAAACCTCAAAAGTGCTATGTGAAGTGCAACATGGCTTCAGGAAAAATCACAGCACTACAACAGCGCTAGCCAAACTCACCTCAGACACTCTCACTAGCATGGACGAAGATCTGCTCACAGGTGCTGTCTTCATTGACCTTACTAAGGCTTTCAACCTCGTGGATCACCCCTTACTCCTGTCCACCCTCCAAGAACTTGGCTTCTCATCTTCTGTCACAAGCTGGTTCAGGAGCTACTTAACAGATAGGACCCAAGCTGTCAAACTTAACTCTGCAATCTCTGGCAGCACCACTATCAACACTGGAGTGCCACAAGGCTCAATACTGGGCCCTCTCCTGTTTTCATTGTTCATTAACAACCTTCCTAGCAGCATCGTATCCTGTGCCTCTCTTCTTTACGCTGATGATCTGGTCATCTATGCCAGTTCGGATAATATTGACCACCTAAACGTGTCGCTGACCTCTGCTTTCTACACTGTTCAACACTGGCTAAACTCCCATCGCCTTATCCTGAACTCTAGTAAAATCAAAGCAATGCTACTGGGCACCGCCCATAAGCTAAGATCCTGCTCTTCTCCTTTAAAAATCCTGGACCTGGAAGGGAACCCTCTTGAGGTAGTCAACACATTCCGCTATCTTGGTATCCTACTTGACCAATCTCTGGACCTGAACCTCCACATTCAAGAAACCTGCAAAACTGTGAACTGCAAACTAGGGTCTGCCTACAGAACCAGCTATATGCTTACACCTACTGACAAGCTGGCCATTGCCAGAGGAATCCTCTTACCTACTGCACTCCCATCCTGACTATGGTGCACAAAAATGAAAATTACGTACCTACCGTAATTCTTGATCTTCTCTTATCTTCACCATTCATTACTGCTTGGGTTAAGCCGGGCGCTTTTCCTTCACGGGAGTTTTTTTTTTGGAGTCGGCTCCAGCGGCGCCGTCCTCAAGCGTGATGTACTGTGTCATGTGCGAGGGGTGGCCATTAGGTGCCGCAGACTCCTCCTCCTCTATCTCAGTTCTGGTAGCTGGAGAGGCGAAAATAAAGGGTAAGAAAAAAAGGAAGCGAGGCAAGAGAGCCGTGGGATAGAAAAAGGAAAGGATATAAACTGAAAAAGGAATAAGCCGGTAGAGAATAGACAGAGAAGAGAGAGAGAATTCCTACCCTAAGGGCCCGCAGGGCCTCCTTTCTCAGGCGGCTCTAGGAGGAACAGAGAAAGGAAAGGAAAGTAGAAGAAGAAGAATAAGAAAAAAGAATAAGAAAAAAGAGGCATGTTGAGAGGGAGAACAGTGCCCATCAAGCATTGGTTGAGAGGCTTACAGGCTCGAGACTAACAAGGGAGCAAGAATCCCAGTTGCTAGGACTGAGAGGAGGTTCAACCGAACCACCTGAACAGATTCGAATTATGGCAACATCTCTGAACTCTCAACATGCCAAGTCTCTACATCCTAGCTGAGGGCTCTTAGACTGCCCGGGCAGAACCTGTTCTGGGAAGAGCGCCCACCCAGGAAGGAGACTAAGTCCCTTAGCACCTTGTTAAGTGCTAACACAGCAGTGTATGGGAAAGACTATGCCTTCACGAAGGCAGTTTGTATGAAAGATAGAGTGGAACTCAGACTCCCTAAGGCAAGGCAAGCAGACGCTCAGAGCTGGCAAGTTCAATCAGCAGCTGGAGGAGCTCAAATAATACCTGCCAGGGGGATTCTAATTTTGCCGAGGCCGCATCAAAACACGGCCTTTTAAGCTGGAAAACTGCATAACCTAAGAAGGTATTTAGGAATCGCACCCTAAGGGCGGTCAGAAAGAGTTCCCTCAGAATTAGAGAAAGTACAACCGTGCTCATTCCTCTTTACCTTGAGGAAAAAAGGGGGATTCATTCACTAAGAATGGAAAACAGAAGTTTTTTTTTTTTTTTTTGGCATAAAGGCAAGGGAAAGAAGAGGAACGAGATGGGAGGGGGAGACGCCACAGAAGGAGGCCACTGAGGGGAAGGTGGGTGGGTATCAGTAATGAATGGTGAAGATACAAGAGAAGATCAAGAATTACGGTAGGTATGTAATTTTCATATCTTCCCGTGTCAATCTTCACCATTCATTACTGCTTGGGTGAGTACCAAGCTCCCCCCCAAAAAAAGGGGGGGTAGAACCCTGAGGGAACAAGACCCTTAGCCTCCTGCTGGTGAGAAACAGAAGGGGAAGACCCTGGGCTAATCCAGAGAAAAGCCTATGTGGGAGAAGAGCTAGGAGGTGTCCCCCGAGGACGGGGAGATGGAGGAAGCCCCTGCAGAAGTCTCCTAGCTCTGGAGGAAAAGAGACGGGTCCCCCAGAAGGCAGAACAAATCACCCTACGCCGGGCCGGGGTGACAACCTTGATAGATGAAGCCATGCCGTCCGCCTAATGCAGATCGCTGTCCCCGTAAGCCTGGAAGCCACCTCACTGGCGTCATAAGATGCCCTTGCTTGGTGTCTTGCCAGCTCCAGGCCTATAGCGGAGAAGGCAATAGCCTGTCTGGTTTGCTCCGTATCAGGCATTGATGCTAACAACTGAGAGAGCATCGACCACAGATGCCTACTGTAGGCAGCGTGGTGAGCCTGATGTGATGCAATGCAAGCCATCGCATGAGAGGAAGAGAACACTCTTCGCCCCCACCGGTCGAATTGTAGGGAATCCGAATCCGGTGGACGGTCGTGCGCCAGGCGGCAGTGCCCGGAAGGAGTCTCTAGGTATACCAAACCCGAGGGCCGGGTTGGAAGGGTACCAGGGATTCCGAAGGGGCACAATACCTTCATCGACAGTCTGCTGGGGCTAGAGAAGGGGCGGCTGGTGACTGCCAGGAACTGATAGATGCCTCCTGGAAGGGGATAAGCCAGGAAGGTACCACCAGGTGCTGGGCACTGAATTCTCCAAGGAATTCACACGTCTCCCGTTCGGTATTGTCTTGCCTAACGTAGAAGATTCGAAGATCC
Organism: Neoceratodus forsteri; assembly: GCA_016271365.2. NCBI lineage: Eukaryota > Metazoa > Chordata > Ceratodontiformes > Ceratodontidae > Neoceratodus > Neoceratodus forsteri. The sequence continues at coordinate 60,804,964 of CM028129.1, forward strand.
TTCACCATCCTCGAAAGGAATCGCTGATATTCAGTGAAATCAGCATCGGAGGAGATATGAGCAAGGGGTTCCTCTCCCTCAGAGGAGGGAGACGAGGATGATGGAGAGCTCAAGTGTCCAGAAGATTCCTGCGGCGGTGGGGAGAGGTGAAAGACCCGCTCATGCATGTACCTAACATATGAGGGGAAGGCCGCCGCAGAACCTCTGAACTGCTCCCAGGATAACGGACCCGTAGGACCGACATGGCCTGGAAGAGCGGGGGCTGGCTGCAGAGGTACTGGAGATGGGCACCTACGAAGAGGCAACTGACCTCTGCTAGGGCTCTGAAATCCGGAGAACGGAGCCTGAGCTGGCGGAATTCCGGACAACAGACCAGGTCGCAAAACGGAACCTTGGGGATGCGAAACCTGGAAGAGTCCAGGAGGGGATCCTCCCTGTGATGAATCTGGGACTGCATGGATCCAGAAGGCAGTCCTAGCAGCGCACGGAGGGACCCGGGGCCCAAGAGGGAAAGGCGGGGCTCAGCGCTCTGGCTCCTAGCCACCCCACGAGGTGGCGGCTGGGCTGTGACGACTGTCCCCGCCTCGACCCCTCGGACTCAGAGTGCTCCTCCTCGACTCCAGCATTCTCCCACCCGAGAGTGTAACAGCACCCAGAAGGGTAGCTGTCACGGGCCCCAGGAGGAGAGCTCCCCTCGTCCCACCCATCGCCCCGGGACCGAGGCCCACCCCTAGCCTGAGGGCCTCAGGAGGAGCAGGGAGCGGGACAGCGGAGGGGCCCGCTGTGCCGCCTAGCACCACGTGCCACTGGGGACCCCGACTCTGAAGAGTCAGGGTGCCAGGATGGGTCCACATCCGAGTCATCGACCTCCGAAGAGGAAGAGACCAGCTGAACCTCGATGCTGGCAACCCTGGGGTCCCCAGAGAAACGGCGCCGCGAATGGCACCGGATGACCCTGGCCCACCTGCAACTGCTAGGCCCGGCCCTGGCTCCCCTGAGGTGTCAGTTAGGCCCCCTGGCGCCGCCCCCGGCGTCGGAACCCAAACCGGCGCCGCCGAGAGTGCAAACCGGGCCTGCAGTGCCGCCTCGATACTGGCGCCGCAAGCGGCACTGGGATCCGAAACGGCGCCGGAGGACAGCATCGAGGGTCCACCGGTGCCGGGCCCAGCAGGCGCGGGCCTCGACACTGGGGGAGCCTGCACCTCCGAGGAGGTGACTGCTGAGGCGGTGTCCCTGTCGCGGCCCCGGGAGGGACCACGACGTTCCTCCGACACCGCGAGAGAAGCTTCCTCTTCGGCAACAGAAGAGGAGGAAGCCTCCTCCTCCACGGACCATATAGGCCCGGGAGGGGACCCGGAGGAAGGGCCTAGAGACCTTACCTGGGAATCCCTGGAGCGACGCCGTCCCCCGAAGGTCGGCAGGGCCTTGCCGAGCTTGAACGTGGTGACTTTGAGGACACGACGGTCCATGGAGAAACAGGTGTCACACGCGTCCATGTCGTGCTTGGGTCCCAGGCAACGGAGACAGACATCATGCCGGTCCGAGACGGAGAAATGCCGGCCACAGGAGCACCGACGCATAGGGGCATGGCCCGCCTTCGACTTATGCCTTACTCCCGAACCTGACAGATGCTAACTAAACAAGGTAAAAACAGCAATAAAGCACGCGCCATTGATAGAAAAATAAGAACGGTCTTACGGTATACGCGCCGAAAGCGAGACACTGAGGAAAAACGAGAGTCTTGAAGGATTACGAGGAACAGTTAAACCATTTTGCTATCAGCAGCAGGTGCAGCCTCGACGGTGGGAGAAACAGAACTGAGATAGAGGAGGTCTGCAGCACCTAGGAAGCTGCCCTCGTGCATGGCCTTGATGCGCGTCGGCGCCGAGAGCGGCGGCCGTGGAGCCGACTCAAAAAAAAAACTCCCGTGGCGGGTGCGTGTCTCGGCTTAACCCAAGCAGTAATGAATGGTGAAGATTGACAAGGGAAGATCTGCCTTGCAAAAATGGGATGTTACCTACAGCAATGTATGCCGGTATGCTTCAAAGGCCCCTCAGCTCAAACATCACTGCCAACTGTATAGTGACCTTGGCTGGCTCTCTCCCTCCACCTCCAGGCTCTACTATCTAGGCTGCCTCTGTGACTCCATCATCAGAATGGACAGACCAGCATCACTAGCTGAGCTACTACAGCCCGCTTCCTCTTCTCGTGAACTGAGATTATCAGATAAATCCCTCCTGAAAGTCCCCCGTTGCCGCACCTCAAAAGGGCATACTGCCCCCCAAATGTGGAACATGCTGCCACTTGATCTAAGAAATGCATCATCACACTACCTCTTCAAGCGTGGGCTACGTAACCACCTAGCTACATCGGACCAATGTGCCTGCTATGACCCTACCTGAGCCTGTCCTACCACACCTCCATTCTCCTGCCTCATCTTCCCATCCCTATACTAGATCCCCTCTCTCCAAACACTCACCCTCTCTGCTATTTCTTACTTACCCTATCTATCTACTGATAGCCTATATTTCCCTTATCTAACTTCTCAGTTATGTAGCCTTTTGTACTAAACAATGATGTATTATATGAAATTAGCCTTTACTGTTATGCCTCTTCTACGTACTGTGTAAAATGTCTGCACCTTGCCTTTTGCCCTTCAAACTGTTTGCCTGTAAACTGCTGTTTCAACTTGTACTTATATAGCTGGACGGATTTCTGTGTACTGGTACAACTAAAGTCTCAGCCTCTCCCCTCCCTACCCTAGTTAGTACCTCCCCTGGTCCTTCCTTGATTGCTAGCCTGGCTCAGCTTCCCGATTTTTAGTCACCCTTCTGTCCTATAATTTCCCCCTTAAACCTGGCTATGCGCCGCTCCTACGCCCCGCCATGGACCCGTGACAGTGGCGACTTGTCCAGCTTCCTTAGCCGCTAGACTACCATAACCCCCCCTTACCCCAACAAAGCACAGCTCCCACGCCCGATAACAGAACCGTGAGCCCGGGCACTTTCCGCACTCTCGGCCGCTGAAGCCGTTCAATTGCCGTAATCCACCCCGACCCCCGCCGTTTGTCACTCTAAAGTCGGTGAACGGTTCCATAAGCCCAGTCACAGATCCTAGCTGTCTGCCGCAAAAGCCATAAAGTCCCTCCGTACCCTGACGTAATACAGCTCCTATGCCCGGTAACAGAACCAGGGGCCCGGGCACTTTCCTTACCTTGGGCCGCTGATGCCGCATAGTTTACCGTATATCACCTCGGACCCCCTGCCTTCTTGACACTCTCTTGTCGGTGAGAGGACCCATGAGTTCAGTTACAAGTCCCTGCTATCTGCCGCTAGGCAGTCAGGGCTTAGTCTAACCTGCTCTCCACGAATCCTTAGCCCCCTCCTCCACCATGTCCCCCTTTTTTCTGTCCTCGATTGCTAGCCTGGCTCAGTTTCCCGATTTGCACAAGTGGCCTTCCGTCTATAATTTTCCCCCTTAAACCTGTCTATGCGCCGCTCCTACGCCCCGCCTCGGACCTGTGACAGTGGCGACTTGTCCAGCTTCCATAGCCGCTGGACTACCGTAACTCCCCCTCCACACCCCGACAGAGCACAGCTCCCACGCCCGGTAACAGAACCGTGAGCCCAGGCACTTCCTACACTCTCGGCCGCTGAAACCGTCCAATTGCCGTAATTCACCCCTGACCCCCGCCGTTTGTCACTCTAAAGCCGGTGAGCGGTTCCATGAGCCCGGTTACAGATCCTAGCCTTCTGCCGCAAAAGCCGTAAAGTCCCTCCGTACCCCGACTGAATACAGCTCCTACGCCCAGTTACTGAACCAGGGGCCCGGGCACTTTTCTTATCTTCGGCTGCCATTGCCACATGGTTGCCGTATATCACCTCAGACCCCCCGCCTTCTTGACACTCTCTAGCCGGTGAGTGGACCCATGAGTCCGGTTACAAGTCCCTATCTGCCGCTGAAGCCGTCAGGGCTTAGTCCTAACCTGCTCTCACGAATCCTTAGCCCCCTCCTCCACCATGTCCCCCCCCTTTTTTCTTCCTCACTCCATGTCTGCATAGTTTAATCTCTGTCCCGGCACCAGTACCCGTTTTCTCCTGCTATCTGTAGAGCAATGTGATATTCGTTGTACCTTGGACCTGTAACCCTGCCTCACTGTCTTTGCAACTGTACAGTTTTGTTATCATCTTCACAATGTTTTGTTCCTGTACCTCCCGGGTCGTGCCTGAAAACAGTCACCTGTTGGCCAGTGCACTTACCCGGTAAACAAAAACTAAATAAATAAAAATAAATACTCATATTGAGAGAAATAGCCTTGGTAGCTGGCAATACGCATACCTAGGGTGGAAGCAGCAAAGACTCTCTTACCTAAAGTGTCTATTTTACGAGATTCTTTGTTAATAGGCCGAGCTGTAGTAGTCTGGGGAAGGATGACCTTATCATTCTCTGCCAAGACTACAATAGGATCTGCAAAGGCTTGGGATGCCAAAATGGGTCGATGCTTGGGGGCCGAGTATTTCCTATCTATGGACTTAGCCACCGAAGGAATGAGAGCAGGATTATTCCATACCATTTGAGACAGCGTTTCAAAGAAGGGCTGTACTGGAGGAGTCAAATCCATAGGGATTTCCGGAACATGGAGGTATTGGAGTCTTAATAGTTTCCCAGGATCGATATATGTAGTTTGGAGAGAAAGAGTGGAAATCAAGTTTTTCAGCAGAGACTTAAAAGCTTGGTCCTCGACCACAGGCTCTGCAGCAGGAATAGATCTTCCTGGACTAAGTCTCCATCACTCATTCACACTAGTGGGATAGCGCCGGAGGTGCTAGGACCTAGCGGGAGCCAAAAATTTTCTGAAGGGCCGGCGCCGAGGTAGGACCACGCAAGCGTGGCACCGCGAGACTGACTCGCGCCTGTGTAGGCTATCTCGGCGTCGACCCTCCAACTGCCTCAGTTCCTTTTCTCCCGCCGTTGAGTGCGCTGGGATGTCGACGTCGCTCGTCTGCCGGAGTCAAAGTTTTCGTCTATATGACAGCAGCTTTTAGTGTTTAATTTAAACGTTTTAATTTAACTATTTAATAGTAATTTTTTATTTTACGAATAAGAAGATTATGAAGAAAATCTTTCCTGCCATCCGGAGTCGTCCTTAGGCGAGTAGCGGTGACAGTAGGAAGACTTCGTTGAAAGTTGTTATGGCAGAGGGCTGTGCCGGTCTGCCACCCTTAATAACGGGGGGTCTGACACAGACGGTCCTGTGCTTGGCAGGGAGGACGATCCGCCCGGAAGCACGAATCTGGCGGTGCGAGGATCGGCTCCGGCAACCCTCGAGCTCTTCTTCTTCGTTTGAGGAAGAAGAATCGGTGCCTTCGAGGTTGCCGTTTGGTATGTCTGCACAGTTGTTCGTTGGTAGGCGATAGGCTGACCGACTTCGTGGGTTCCCCCATGGCGCCGCTCTAGCGGCTGCATTCTCGACTCGGACTCCATCTCTGTCCTCGTTGGAGTTCGGTGAGCAGTTTCACCTCTGGGCGCTCCTGTGGAGCAGGATTTGACTCCTTTTTCCTGGTTTGGGGCCTCCGAGCCTCAGAGCCGTTGGACGGGCGGGTCAAATGGATCTGAATGGTAGCGGTGCCCTCTTGGTGCCTTCGCCATCCTGTCAGCCCTAGTGCCTACCCCCCTCTTCCTTTTCCATGCAGGAGCTGGCACAGGCACCACCTTTCTCTTCTTCCATTGGCTTTCCATGGTGTTTTCCTGGCGTTGTGCCCGACACCTTGGTGGCACCGCAGGTCCAGTGCCATGCCTCTGGTTTGCATGGGTGCCATAAGCGCACTGCTGGTGTTTGAGTTGGCACGGGACTTGGCGCCATGGCTCGGTGCCGTGCTTGGCACCGTACTGGGTGCTGCAGTCGCCCTGGCTCGGTGCTGCGCGCTGGCGGTGCTGTAGTGGGCTCCGTACTGGGTGCCGCAGTCGGCGCCGTGGCTTGCTCGGCGCCGTGCTCGGTGCCGTGGTTGGCTCCATACTTTGTGCTGCAGTCGGTGCCGTGGCTCGGCGCTGCGCTTGGCACCGTGCTCTGTGCTGCAGTCAGCGCCGTGCTCGGTGCCGTGGGTCGGCACCGTGGCTCACGCTGTGCTCAGCGCCATGGGTGCTTCATTGTCGGCACCGCTAGCAGTGCTGTGGGTGTCTCATGGTGCACTGATGCCCGTGGGAGGCGCTGTGGGCATCACCGTGCACTCACAGGTGCCGCGGGCGATACCGTGCACCCACGGGTGCCGCCGTGCACCTGAGGGTGGCGCCGTGGATGGCGCTGAGCACCCGCGGGTGCCGCAGGCGGCGCCCGACACCCGCGGGTGGCATGGGTGCCATGGTACCATAGGTGCCATGGGCGTCAGGGGTGCCCTTGCGTGCCACTGCTGCCGTTGGTACCAAGGATACCTGCGGGTTCTGCCGTGGGTGCCCTCTGGTGTCTCTCAGGTTGGCATGGTTACTGCTTGGTGCCCTCCTGTGCCACGAGTGATGCTAGTGCCGCAGGGGTGACAGTTGGTGCTGTCTGACAGAACTAGGGAAAGATCTGTGTTTGCACTCTCTTCCGCAGGACTTGTGTTGGGATGTTTCCATGGAATGAATTCTATTCTGCGGATTATTTCCACACATTAGTGGGTGGCGGTCTGCATCGGATCTCCTCATCCAGCGATTTTCCGCTGATGGGACTCTTCTGTTCTGTTTCTGTCAGCGGAATCTCTCATTCCGCTCAGCACTTGCTCAGCCCCCTATGTGGTGCCAAGCTCCTCGACACCCTTTCTGGTGGCGGAGTCTCTAGTGGCTCTAACCGAGACCTCTTTTTGGGGTCCTTCTGTGGTAGAAAGGCATCTGGATGAGTCTCTCCCTATCCTTCTGGTCAGTGGTACAGCAGATGACTCATTTTATATACTGAAAGACATGCCCTCTCTATCATCAGAGTCTGTGATGCAAGCTCTTTTAGTAGTTCCTCATTTATGGGGTCCACCATAGTGTTCAGACTGGATTTGTGGACTATATACCTCTGCATCTAGACTTTTTCAGTGGTCAAGACAATTACACTCTTTGGAACATTTTAATTCAATGGTCGGGAGCTGAACAGACTGTCCCGCTCCTTTGATGGGGTATACAGCCCGTTTTTGATGCTGCCCCTCAGGTGGCTGCTTCGCCACAGGTAGTTAACATCTGTCTAGCTATTATTAGTCCAGTCAGGGGTTCAGTTATGGATCTTCAGGCTCCCTCCTGCTCCTCAGAGGGATGACATCCTTGTCATTTCTGTATCAGGCAATCCTTGCCAAATAGCAGCCAGCAACCTTGTCAGGCTTGGGCTAATGATATTAAAAAAAAAAAAAGGGAGGGGTCAGAATTATCACAGCATAGGGCCTAGTTGGAATTTCCCGATACCACACTTGGATCTGATCAGGTTCCGCCTCAACCCTGAGGCGGTCGTCTCTAAACCTCAGTAAAGAGTACCTGTTTTCTTCTACCCCTATGGGGCAGTCCGATCCAGCGGTGGTATAGCTCGCCTCTTTTCTCTAGAGAATTTCTCTTATTCCGAGATATTTCTAAAACCTAGGCATCTAACCAGTCTGTTAGCCCCCTTTTTGCTTTTTAATCAGGCTTTCTCTTCTCCTGATCAGAGCCTTGCAGCAACAGAAGTGACTCTTCAGCAAGTCGGAACTTAGATTCCTACTTCCATGTTTGCTTCAACTTAACAGATGACAGGCTTCTTTCTTGACCATTGGTCAAGTAGGTTCTTTCTAAGGTAGCTTCACAAATATTCACATACAGTCATACTACCCTGAACCTGTACACTTTACCTCCGGCTCTTGCAGTTCCTGAGGTCCTTTACATTAGATTAGTGCATGTCTTTGACACTATTAATTTTGCTCCTAGATCAAATCGTGAGGCCAGGTTCTTGCCGCTCTCCTAGAGTAGTTGAGGCTACCTGGCAGACTTTAATTTTTTGTCCATTGTAGTTGTCGGCAAGGTGACGAGTTACAACTCGAGCGTTTATCTTGTAGGCACTATGTTATAGATGCTCTTACAAGACAGCTCTTTTTATTAACAGGACAGTCCTTGGCTGTCCTTTCCGAGTGAACCCTATCTCCTACCACCCTACTCAGGGTTGTTGATTTTAGCTTGGTACTCTCCCACTAGTGTGAATGAGTGATGAAGACTTAGTCCAGGAAGATATGGAAATTACGTACTTACCGTAATTATTGATCTTCTTGGACAGTCTCCATCACTCATTCACACGCCACCCACCATCCCTTGGGTTCACTTCGCTTTTTCTTTCCTGGTCTTCATGGCCTATGGTTGGACTGTGAAGACATTGTTCTTTGACCTTCTTAAAGGCCATCTGGGCCCTCTCAAGCCCAGACACTCAGAATGAGTTATTCTCATTAGTTACGCTGCACCTCCTGGTCGAAAGGTACTGAGGCGGTTGGAGGTCAATGCGCGAGATAGCCTACACACAGGCGACGAAAGTGTCTCATGGGCTGCACGTGCGTGGTCCTACCTTGGCGCCGCTGTTCAGAAAATTTTTAGCTCCCGCTTCATCCTAGCGCCTCCGGCGCTATCCAACTAGTGTGAATGAGTGATGGAGACTGTCCAAGAAGATCAATAATTACGGTAAGTACGTAATTTCCATATCCTGTTCCTTCCACATCATCATCCAGCCTAACATCTGGGTCAGGCTCAATGTCATCTCCTGACAGTCCAGGAGGGACTGTATGGACAGGAAAGGAGTGAAAATCAGAGGGAAATGAGGAAGAAAAATGGTTAAAGGAGGAGTCTTGAAGGGTGGACGATGCCCTAACAGGCCTTGGCGCCACAGAAACGCATGGCGCTGATGAAGCGCACGGTGCCGAGGAGCAACATGGCACTGAAGACGACGCCAAGAGGCCGCACGGCGCCGACGAGGTGCATGGCGCCGAGAAACTCAACGGCACTGACAGACGCATCAGCGCCGAGCGTGCCATCGACGCCAAGGGTGTCGAAAACATCTCAAGACTCCGAAAAACAGGATTTGAGGAGAAAGAAGGAAGAAGACTAGGAGACAGAGGCATTGGTGTGGCCCCCTGCGCTGCAGCCATGTGAGGGGGGAACACCCGAGTGAGTCGACGGCATCGAAGGCGGTGACGCGCGACTAGGGAGGCCCAACCGCCTTGCCTAATCTCCTGAAAAACACGAAGGCCTCTGAGTGACCAGGCCAGGCAGCTGGACCAACCTCTGAGCCCATTGCTCCATAAGGGCAGCCCACTGATGAAACTGCTCATCTGAAGACCTACCAGAGGGCGGGGGTAGGGCTCCAATGTCGAAGACATCGGCTACCAGAAACAGAAGCTGGCAACTCCGAAGGAGGAGACCGGCAACTAGCCCCAATAACTGACCGTCTACACTCAGACATATCAGAGGGCAACTTCGAGTGATGCCTTCTCTTTTTTGACCTGTGGGCCGAAGAAGAGCTTGAGGCCGAACAGTGCAGAGAATGCGACCAAGCATTTCATGGCTGAGGACCGCCACCCTTGGCATTGACTGTCCGTTGTCAGACTCCTCCGGAGGTGGCAGACCGGACCCAGCCCGGCTGACTGAACAGCTTTCATATGAAGTCTCCCTACCGTCACCTGACCCGCTCATGGTCGACTCCATCAATGTAGGCTGAGACTTCTACGCTAAATAAGAATAAACTAAGCGATACTTTATTCGAGATATTACTACAAAGCAATAAAACTGAAAAACTATGCTGCTAGTTTGAAGTTTGACTCCCGGCGGGCGAGCGACGTCGTCACTGAAGTGCACTCGACGGCTGAAAAAAAGGAACTGAGGCGGTTGGAGGGTCGACGCCAAGAGAGTCATTACCACACGAGCTGAGTCTCGTGATGCCACTCCTCGCGGCTCCAACTCTGGTGCCGACCTTCTAACAAAAAAGTTTGCTCCTGATGGGTCTTAGTGCCTCCAGCGCAGATCCCATTAGTGTGAATGAGTGGTGGAGACTTCTGTCCAGGAAGATCTGTACCAGTTAAAGTAGAAGGAAGTGGGGAAGGCAGTCAGAATAGCAAAGGCCCAAACCAAGGAAAAGATAACCAATTCGGTTAAGAAGGCGGATAAAACATTTTATAGGTACTTTAGGGAGCAAAGAAAGACTAAGGCAGGGATACTGAGGCTGAATAAAGAGGAGGGCAGTTGGGCAGAGCGTGACAGTGAAAAAGCAGGGATACTGGACGAATACTTCTGCTCAGTATTCACAAAGGAAGAGGAGGGGGAGGTACTTAATCCAGTCAATAGAAGCACTCTGGATAGGAAGGTTGGTATCAGTCCTTTCACAGATGAAAGGGTTCTGAAAGAACTCCTAAAACTGAAGGTGGCTAAAGCAATGGGACCTGACAGGATTTATCTCAGAATTCCAAAAGAAAGTAGTTACGTAAGAACTTACCGTAACAGTAGATCTTTGAGAGAGGCTCTTGCAGTAGGTATTTACATGTAGAACTGACCCACCAGGTGTCGGGACCCCACAGAAAATTTTCTAGCTAGCAGTCTCTGGTGGGGGACCACCCCCACATCAGGTGACCGATGTCATGTGATGTCAATATAAAGGGGCGGTCCCCCACGCCAGCCTTCCAGTTCTTTCCCAAGGGCCCAAAGAGGCAAGACGAGAGAGAAGCAGATATTTAACTTCATGGAAAAGGAGCTAAAAAAAAGCTAAGGGGGATGGAGGGCAGGAAGGCAATACCTACTGCAAGAGCCTCTCTCGAACATCTACTTTTATGGTAAGTTCTTACGTAACTGTACTATCTTACTTCGAGAGGGCTCTTGCAGTAGGTATTTACATATACAGTAGGACTGAATCCCAAGCAGTCTGAAACAAGGAAAAGCACTCGGGAGGAGGAAAACTATCCATGGTATGGAGCCTCCAGCTGAACGGGTCTTATGAAAGAAGACCTTGAAGCACAGCCAACCCGAAGCCTGCTCTACGGCGAGAGGCAATATCCAAACTGTAGTGTTTCGAAAAGGTATGGACAGAGGTCCACGTTGTGGCTGCGCAGATTTCTGCTGCTGACACATTACTAACATACTAAAATGCCAGCAGAATAGGCCTAATGGTCTTTCGTGTCTGTTCATTTGGTCAGCCCACACCCTGGGGAGCTGACCTTGCTGCCCCCCTCTCCCTCTCTGGCTTCTCCCTTCCCAGTCCCGGATATTCTTGCTGCACTGGCTTTTGCTTCCAGAACCATTCCCCTGTACCGGTCCCACCCCCTCTTGAACCCCTCCACCGTTTCTGCCTCCACCAGCCCCTGGGCAGTGCATTCCATGGCTCCATCACCCTCTCAGTGAAGCAGCACCTCCTCCTTTCTCCTCTGAATCCCCCCTTCAGCTTCCAGCCATGCCCTCTAGTTGCCCCCTCCTCCTTCCTTCAAAGCACCCTGCCTTCTCCTCCCCTATTTACCCCTTCATGTACCTGAAGACCTCTATCATGTCCCCCGGTCCCTTCTCTTCCAATGTGTACATATTTAGCTCTTTGAGCCTCCCCATTGGTCCTATCCCCAAGCCCCAAATCATTTTGGTTGCCCTCCCCTGACCCTCTCCAGGAGTTCAATGTCCTCTTTAAATGTGGCTTCCAAACTGCACGTAGTACTGGAGGAGGGCCTCACCAAGCAGTTATACAGTGGAGTATCACTTCCTCCTTCTGGAGGTGAGTCTCTAGCGATGCATCCAAGCATCGTGGTTCATCTTTGCCGCTGCCCTCCTACAAGTCTCTGAGTTGTTCATCTTGACATCCACCACCACCCCTAGGTCCCTCTCAGCCATCGAGACTTGTAGCATTCCCCCCCACCGGGTGTACACTTGGCCGGGTTTCTGGCTCCCAGGTGCAGTACCTTGCATTTTCCTGCATTGAACCTCAGCTTCCGCTTTCCAGACCACCTTTCCAGAGCCTCAGGTCCCTCTGTAGGGCCACCCTCTCCTCCTCCCCATCCACCACCAACCCCAGTTTTGAGTCATCCACAAAGAGACTCATCTCACTCCTGATTCCCTTCCTTATGTCAGCGATGTAGGCGTTGAACAGGAGGGGCCCAAGGACTGATCCCTGAGGGACTCCACTAATGACCCTCCTTGGGGATGAGACTATCCCTCCAACCACGACCCTCTGGGTCCGGTTCTGGAGCCAATTTCCTATCCATCTGATCATCTGGTTCCCCACCCCCATTTCTCCCAGATTATCCAACAGGCCCCCATGAGAAACAGAGTCAAATGCCTTGCTGAAGTCAAGAAAGAGGACGTCCACTGGTCTACCCAGGTCCAAGGCACTCGTCACCCAGTCATAGAACTCCACAAGGTTTGTCTGACACAATTTCCCCGGGATGAATCCATGCTGTCTATCATCCAGGCACCCCCAACTTTTCCAGGTCCCCACCTAATCTCTCCTTGACAATGCCCTCCATCACCTTGCCCACCACTAATGTCAGGCTGATGGGCCTGTAGTTCCCTGCCACCTCCCTTGATTCCCCCTTGTGGATAGGCACTATATGCGCCACCTTCCAGTCCTGGGGCACCCACCCTGTCCTCAGAGAGATGCTGAAGAGCTCCGCCAAGGGTTTCGCCAGGACATCCGCCAGCTCCTTCAGCACTCTGGGATGTAATTTATCACATTCTTGAAACAAGCCGCAGAGGTAGCTACTCTTCTGGTGGAGTGGCCTCTGACTTCACCCAGCAGGGTCTTCTTGTACTTGTAACAGAAAGTGATACAATGAGCCAACCATTTAGATAGGCATTGCTTGGAAACGGCATTGCCCTGTCTTTTGTGAGCAAATGAGACAAAAAGCTGATCAGATTTCTTGAGATCCTTAGTCCGGTTGTGTGGTATCTCAGCATCCTGTGAACATCCAAAGTATGCACGAGGTACTCTCTTTGATTGGAGTGTTGCGTAAAGAAAGTGGGGAGCTCAATGATTGATTCAGTGTAGATTCCGCCACCACCTAGGGGAGAAACTTAGGTTGGTGCTACAGAGCCACACGCCCTCAGAAAAAATCAAATATGGATTTTGCGCATCAAGGCCCGAAGCTCGGAAATTCATCGAGCTGAAGTAATGACCACTAGGAAGAGTCTTCCAAGAGAAGAACTTTAAATCTGCTGAGGCTGCCGGCTCGAAAGGAGGCAGAGTAAGCTTCTCGAGAACAAAATTCAAGTCCCAAGAAGGAGCAGGAAATGCGGATGAGGGATCTCAAATGGAGGACCCCTATGAGGAATGTCTTAGAGACTTTCAACTGAGCAAAAGTCTGGTCTCCGAAGGGGACATGGTAGGCTGAAATTGCTGCCATGTGAACCTTTAAAGAGGAATGGCTGAGACCCAGATCAAAGAGATGACGCATGCAGCCCAGGACTCTGTCAGCTGGGCAAGAGAAAGGTTTGAAGTCCTTTGATGTGGCCCAAATAGAGAATTGTTTCCATTTCATGGTGTAGGTGGACCTGGTGGAAGGCTTTCTGGCCTCCACCAAAATGTCTGCTATGAGCTGAGAAACCCTGAAGCGGGCCTTAGCTACGTCTGCAGGAGCCACACATGCAAATGAAGGGATCTGAGACCTGGATGGACAAGGGTCCCCTGATCCTGGGTCAAAAGGTGTTGTGACAGAGGAAGAGGAAGCGGAGGTTCCTCTGAAAATTGTTGCAGAAGAGAGAAACAAACTTGCCTGGGCCAGAATGGAGCAATGAGGATCATTCGTACCCCCTCTGATCTGAGCTTGTTCAGGACCCTTGGAATTAAGAGAATAGGAGGGAAGGCATAGACGAATCTGTCCCTCCAATCGAGAGACAGAGCGTCCCACCAGAAAATGTCTCACCCTTGAGCGACAGACCAGAAAGCAGGAAGTTTTGCATTTTGAGGAGATGTGAACAGGTCTACCTGAGAGGCCCAAAGCAGGAAGATGTTGTCTACTACCTCTTGATCCAGTTCCCATTCGTGGGCCCTGGCTGAGGACCGAATGAAGTGGTCTGCCAGTCTGTTTTCTACTCCCGGAACATGAATGGCCGTCAGGTAAAGGTTGTGCTGGGTGGCCCAGCTCCACACTCTCATTGCTTCCCTGTATAGAGGGCTGGAACATGTTCCTCCCTGCTTGTTGATGTACCAGACCAGACGCATGTTGTCTGTCTGTATGAGTAGATGACCAGGAAGTATGCAGGAGTGCAGGGCCTGCAGGGCATAAAGTACTGCTCTGAGTTCGAGCACATTTATATGCAGATTTTGTTTGAACCTTGACCAAATGCCCCGAGTCTTGCGAGACCCGAGATGGGCTCCCCAGCCCTCTCCTGAGGCATCTGTTGTCAATGTCTGGGAGGGGAGTTTGATACTGAAGTGAACCCCCTGGCAAAGGTCCTCTTGTACCATCCACCACTGCAAGTCCCTGATCATGGGATTGGAATCTAGTACCTCTTGGTCTAGGCCATACAGTGTTTGGTCCCATTGAGACCAAAGCGTCCATTGAGAAATCCTGATATGGAGCCGAGCATGTGGGACTGTCGGAATGGCAGCTGTCATTAGCCCGAGGAGGCGAAGGACGGATCTGGCTCTGACCCTTCTGTGACTGGACAGAAGATGGGCCTGAGCCTGAAGGGTGTCCACCCTGTCCGGAGGCAAAAAGGCTTTGCCGATGGTCGTGTCCAGGACTGCCTCTATAAATTGGAGTCATTGGCAAGGGACCAATTGGGACTCTGCCTGGTTGATGGTGATACCCAGGCTGGTGAAAACCTGCAGGGTAAGGGAGTGCATAAGTTCCTACCTGGACGGGGCCGCCAGGAGCCAATCGTCCAAGTACAGGAATACCTCCACTCCCTGGGTATGCAGGTGGGCCGCCACCACATACAGGCATTTGGTAAATACTTGGGGGGCCAAGGAAAGACTAAATGGGAGGGCCTTGAATTGGTAGTGGTCCCCCTGAAAACAAAATTGAAGGAATTTGCGGTGGGAAGAGCATATGGGAATATGCAGGCAAGCATCCTGCATATCCAAAGCGCACAGCCACAGTCCCTGCTTAAGAAGAGGCAGAAGGCCCGGCAGGGAGAGCATTCTGAAGCGTTTGTTTTACCAATTATTTATTTTTTTTTTTACCAATTATTTTACCAGGTGAGACACACTAAGCTGAAAGCTTGTTTGCAGGTGCAACCTGGGAGCACGAGGAAGTTAAGTGACTTGCTCAGGGTCACACAGTATGCAAGCGGGGGCTGTGGGATTCAAACCCAGGTCTCCAGATTTGCAGCTCAGAGCTTTAAACCACTGCGCCATACTGCCTCCAACTCCAAGAACATGTTCAGGGAACTGAGGTCTAAAATAGGCCTCACATCTCCCATTTTCTTTGGAACCAGAAAGAAATGGGAATAGTAACCCATTACCCCAAAGGTGGTTGGGAACTGGTTTTATCGCCGCCTTCGAGAGAAGGGAGGTGATTTCTTCTAGGACCAGAGGAAGATGTCCTGGGGAGTAAGACGACTGGGGTGGTGGTCTTCAGGATGGTTTCTGTAGAAACTCTATTGAGTGTCCGGCTGCAATCAGCTGAAGCACACATGTATCAGACGTTATCCTCTCCCAACCCGGTAGAAGGAAGGAGAACCTCCCTCCCTCCTACTGGTTCCTCTGGTGTGTCCAGAGGCCGTGGGAGAGGGGAGGAGTCAGGAGGTCTGGGGCAGCGCAGCGGCCTAGGCTCCCACGGCTTTTTTGGGAGGGGGAGTCTTGGTTGCTGGAGGGGCACTGGCGCTTGTTGGCCTGCTTACCCTGTGGTTTTTGTTTTTGTTGGTTACGTCGACAAAAAGGGCGCCGCTGCCCCTGAGGGGGTCTGTAAAAAGAGTCCACGGACTTGTGCACAGTGCCCTTCTCTTGCAGGTTGGTTATGATGTCCTTGACATCACCACCAAACAGCACTGAACCCCTGAAGGGTGCATCCTGAATAGCAATTGTACTTCTGAGACCAATCCTGACACACGGAGCCAGGCATGATGCCGAAGATCCTCGGCGACAGCCGCGCTCTGTCCAGCTGCCTCGTAAGTGGCACGAGGCATGTGCCGACTGGCTGAACGGGCAGAACAGACAAGATCTGCCACTTCTTGCTTTGTCTGAGACTCAGGAAGGGAGTCTAACTTTGATTCCACCTATGGATGGTCTTCTGATAATCCCCCATATGAGCTACATAATTCAGGGCCCTAATACCCAGAGTAGAAAATGCATAGATCTTCTTCCCATATTGGTCCAGAAGCCGAGACCCCTTGTCAGGCGGAGATGAGCTGAGATGTCTGGGATTAGAGGAGCAGCCTTGAGCAGCGCTAATCACGACCGAGTCCACTTTGAGGTGTAGATTCAAAGAATCTATTCCCTCAGGAGCCTGGCATAGCCAATCTGCCTTCCTCGGAAGGGGTGCTAACGTGGATGGATGTTTCCAAATAGTAGAAACAAGGTCTGCATAAGGTTCTCTCCAGGGTGGAATCAATGTAGGAACGGTCTTGGGCAGATCCAAGTGGGCAGCGGGCCTTTTACGCTGTGGATCTGGCTCCAGAGATGGCCACTGATGAACTTCCTGGATCTTTCTCAGTAGCTCCAGAAAAAAAGAATCCTCCAGAGACTTCGGAGGGGTCCTTGGCCTGGGTCGGTCTGGAGCACTGGGCTCGTCATCCGGATCAGAGCATCCCCCTGAGTCAGAGGTCTCCGACGAAGAAGAGGAAGACTCCTCCCAACGTGGGGGAGGGACGGTCCCTTTGGGAAGCCATCTGGGACGCGTGTCGTCCCCACCCCTGGTGCCTGAGGGTTCACCTCTGGTGTCGGGTAAGGGGGAGGGAAGGAGTCTCCCGGCTCTGGCATAGGGGATCCTGCACAGAGTCCAGCACCAGTAGACGACGCTCTACCTCTCTGGTGAGCTGAGCCTTGGCCTCAGCTCACCAGGCAGCTAGAGTCTCTTTCAAGTCCACCGGCGGCTGGGGTGTGGGCGGCGGAGTAGGGGGATACAAATACTGAGGGTATCCATATATCGAGTAAGTATCCATATCCCGATGGCGAGAAGCCTGGCGTCGGGTAAAGCGGCATCAGGTACTGTGGCACTGGGTAAGACGGCACCGGGTTTTGTGGTGTCAGATACCTGGGTGCCAGGGACTCTGACGGAGCAGAGGGACCTGGCAGAGGCCCAGCTGGCGGGCCAGGTAAAGGTGGGTCCGGTGTGGGAGTGCCGTCTGATAGGGGGACATCAATTGATGTCGGGTAAGCCGGTGTCTGAAGATCCGGCATCAGGGTGTCTGGCTCAGTAGGAGGGGCCCTGATGGCAGCGTGTCCAGGTCCTCCAGGGAGGGAGGGTTAGAATCCCTTGGGTTCAGTAGAGGAGATGTAGGGACCTCAAAGGGCAACACCAAGCATTGCGGGGAGCCTGGGGCATAGGACTGGTCGAAGGGGTCCGAAGCAGGCTCCTTGGCTGGGAAGTCGGAGGGGCCGATGTCTGGCTTATCAGCCGGATCTGGGCGGGCGTCGGAGGAGCCGGTGTCCGACTTATCGGATCCCTTGCTCGAAGGCCGCGCAGGAGATACGGCCTTGTCGAGTGAATGAGTGACTGTGCGCCCACCCAAAGGAGCAAGCAGCTTACCAGTCTTGTCCAGGCGGACGTCGGTGGCACTGGCGTCTTAGTAGACCCACTAGAACCTGAGGGCCGCAGCGCAGGAGCGTCCTTTACCCTAGAGATACCCAAGGGACCCAAGCGCGAGCCCGACGGGAGGGACGACACCTTCTTGGACACTGCCAAGATGGTAGTCGTGGAGTGGTTCCCCGGAGGGGACGTTACCTTCAGAACCGCAAGGCCGTGGAGGTTGAATCCCGGTCCTGGTGCTTCTCCTCCTCCTTTTTGTGGCCATTGGGGGAAATGGAAGCCTGCCTCAACTTTTTCAACTCCTTCTCCATGGATGCCATTTTTTTTTTTTAAATATGGGCCTCCAGGGACTGCTGTCTCCGTTTTCGGGTAGCTGAATTAAATTTCTGGCAGTGCTGGCACTTCACAGGATGATACGAGCCTAGGCAGAAGAGGCACAGAGAGTGGCCGTACTTATGCAGCAGTTGGGAACTGCACGAGTCACACTTATTTTTATGAGACTCGGAAGGCGTCGGGGGCGACACACGGTGTATTATGAGAGAAAATATTGAAAAAAGCAGTCAAAAAGTTTGAAAACTGAACTAACGGATGACTGAAAAGTGTTGAACTCTACCGCGAGGAACTTTCACAAGTCGACGGTGGGAAAGAAATGGAAATTACGTACCTACCGTAATTCTTGATCTTCTTGGATGAGTTTCCACCACTCATTCACACTAATGGGATCTGTGCCGGAGGTACTAGGACCCAGAGGGAGCAAACTTTATTGCTAGAGGGTCGGTGCCTGAGATGGAGCCGAGAGGAGTGGCACCACAAGCCTCAGCTCGTGCAGTAAGAAAAAATTACTCACTATAGTAATGTTGTTTCTTCTAATGGAGTCTTGCTGTATTCTGACAAATTGCAGTGAGGTCCAACCTTCGAACTGCCCCGGAGATGAAAGAGTTAACTTTCCATGCCAGGCATGGAACGCTGAGCTCGAGCTCGGCTGAGACTCTGTCTGTTGCTGTTTGAACTCAAACTGTCAGATCTTTACGAGCTAAACTCACTGAGTGTCCTGTGTGGAAGCTGTAAACCTACACTAGCCAAATGGCTACTAAATATAATAAACAGATTTTTTGGTCCCAAAACAAAGACTCAAGTCAGGAAACCCAAAAAATGAAATAAACACAACACCCACTCACCCAAAGAAAACCGGGTGATAATAAAAGGTGGGCACCTCTTGAGTGCTGAAGACTGCTACTGCCCACCCACATCCCAAAAACAAAGGTTCTGAGAGGGGAAGGTAGGGAGGTCAGAATACAGCAAGACTCCATTAGAAGAAACATTACTAAGGTGAGTAATTTTTTCTTCAAACAACATGAAGTCTTGCTGTATTCTGACAAATTGCAGACTACCAAGCAGTACCTCCATGGAGGAGGGACAGACCCTACCTAGGGAATAGGCTCTGAAGCACTGCTGTGCCAAACCGAGCATCACTCCTAGCCAGGATATCCAGAGAGTAATGCTATGTAAAAGTGTGAACTGTTTTCCAGGTAGCTGCTTGACATATCTCTAAGATAGGAATATCCCTGGCAGCAGCCAGGGAAGCAGCTGTACCTCTGGTAGAGTGAGCCCTCAGGCCTGAGGGTGGAATCCTGCCTAATTTTTCATAGCAAAATTGAATGCAAGAGACAATCCACCTGGCAATGGATCTTTTAGTGGACGGTTTTCCCATACCAACCTCACCATAAGTGAGGAACAGTTGGAGGGAGTCAAACCTGTGACCCTTGGTGCGCTCTATGTAGTAGCTAAGGGCCCTTTTCACATCCAAACTGTGCAGCCTCCTCTCACCAGAGGAGGAATGGTCAGTGAAGAACACAGGAAGAGACATAGACTGGTTAAGGTGGAAGTCTGAAACCACCTTAGGTAAAAACTTCCTGTTAGTCCTGAGGACCACCTTATCTCTATGGAGAGAGATAAAATCAGGCTCCACTGACAGGGCTTGTAACTCGCTTATGCGCCTGGCAGAAGTGATGGCCACCAAGAAAACCGTTTTCCAAGTCAAGTACTTAAGCTCTGCTGAGGACAAGGGCTCAAAAGGGGGTTGCATAAGCTGAGCAATGCAAACATTAAGGTCCCAAGCAGGGGCAGAGTCTCTGAATGGCGGATTGGTATGAAGCAATCCCTTGAAAAACTTAAAAGAATACAGGATGAGTTGAAAGGGAAGAAGACTTACCTGCTGAAAGAAAAGCAGAGACAGCTGCCAGATGCACTGTTAGTGTAGCTGGTCTGAGTCCCAAGCTATTAAGATGAACCATATAGTCAAGGACTGTGGGCAGGCCAGCAGACTCTGGAGAAATATGCTTCCCACAGCACCATATGGAGAATCTTTTCCATTTGGAATTATAAGTGCTTCTGGGTGGAAGGCTTCCGAGAAGCCTTTAGGATATCCATAACACCTTGAGAGAGGTGTACATCAGCAAACTCTAACTCTTCAAGAGCCAGGCCTTGAGATTGAGAGATTTGAGATTCGGATACAAAACCCTCCCCTGAGCACAGGTTAACAGGTTGTAATTCCTGGGAAGAAACAGGGGAAGGTGGACTGCTAAGGACAACAGGAGAGGGTACCAGGGCTGTCTGGCCCAGTCTGGAGCAATCAGAATCACCTTGCAGGGTTGAGACCTGATTTTGACTAGCACCTTGAACAGGAGAGGGAAGGGGGGAAAGCATACAGGAACTTCCCTTCCCAATTGAGAACTAGGGCATCCAGGGGGACTGAGCCCAACACTGGGGGCCTGCAGCAAAAGAGGAGAAGTTGGTCACTGTCTGGGGCTGCAAAAAGATCTATCTGTGGGGTGCCCCATCTGGAGAAGATCACCTTCAAAACCAGGGGATCCAGTGACCATTCGTGATGGCCATGAGATATCCTGCTGAGAGCATCTGCCAGGACATTGTCCTTACCTGGGAGGTGTACTGCTGTAAGAGAGGTGTTCAGGGAATAGGCCAGAGACCATAACTTCATTGCTTCTGTGCACAAGGCCGTAGACCGAGTGCCCCCTTGCTTGTTGATATACCACATTGTGGTGCTATTGTCTGTCCTGATCTGAACTACTTTGTTCTGAACAGACTTGGAAAAAAGCCTGAATTGCTCGAAACAGTGCTCTGAGTTCTAATAGAGTGATGTGAAGCAGAGATTCCTGAGGAGACCACAACTCTTGGGTGGTCAGGTCTCCCAAGTGGGCTCCCCACCCCAAGAGGGAGGAATCTGTAGTAAGGATTAGAGAGGGAGACCGAGTGACAAAAGGAACTCCCTGTCTTAGATTGTCCTGATCCTGCCACCACTGCAGTGCCTGGATCAGGGTTCGAGTCACTGGGATCAGTTTGGTCAGAGAATCCTTTTTCTGAGACCAAAAGGCTCTCAAGTGGAACTGAATGTCCCTCATCCGAAATCTTGCTCCCTGCACCACTGCTGTAGAAGCAGCCATGTGCCCCAGGAGCTGTAGAAAATGCCTTGCTGGTCGAGACACCTGCAGGGTGAATGAAGAGGCCAGTGTAATAAGGGTCCTTGCCCTGTCCAGGGGAAGGAAGGCTCTTGCCTTCACTGTATCTAGCTCTGCACCTATGAAGGTGAGGAGCTGTACAGGCTCTAGAACTGACTTTGAAAGATTCAGAAGGAAACCTAGAGAAGTGAGCAGTTGCTGAGTTATCTGTAGGTGTAACTTGACTTGGTCTGGGGGCTGGCCTACTATGAGCCAGTCGTCCAGGTATGGGAAGATGGAAATCCCTTTTCCTTCTTAGGAAGGCAACTACTACTGCCAGGCATTTTGTGAACGCCCTTGGAGCAGAGGTTAGGCCGAAGGGCATTGCTCTGAATTGGTAATGGCCTGAGGGCAGCTCGAACCTGAGGTATTTTCAATGGGAGCTTCTGATGAGAATATGGAAATAGGCGTCCTTGAGGTCCAGGGAGACTAGCCAGTCTCCTGGCCTTAGAGAGGGTAGAATTATTCCCAGAGTCACCATTTTGAAGTTTGGCTATAAAAGGTGCTTGTTTAAATATCTGAGATCCAGGATGGGCCGCCATTCTCCTGTCTTTTTGGGGGTGAGGAAGTACCTGGAGTACAATCCTTTCCCTTTGTGTAGGGGTGGAACCCTTTCTATAGCTCTGACAGCCAAGAGAGAAGAGATCTCTGCCTCTAGGGCAAGTGCCTCTGAAGGATTTGCAGGTGGAAAGGATCTGGTTCTCATCCTTGGAAATTTTTTGAAGCTGAGAACCAGTCCCTGGCTTACTACTTCCAGGACCCATTTGTCTGATGTTAAAGACATCCAGTCCTGGACAAAGTAAGCCAGCCTGCCCCCTACAGGTGGTGGAGAATCGGCCCTGGCAAACCCATCAGGGTGCCTGTTTGGCAGGGGCTTTAGGCTGAGGGGTGGAAGCAGGCCTGCTTGTACCCCATCTGCCTCTCCCTCTAAAGAACCCCCTATGAGCATAAGCAGAAGATGAGGCCTGGGATTGGTAGAAAGGCCTATGAAAAGGCCTTCCCCTGCCCCTGGGATGCTGCCTCTGAGGAGTGGCTTGCCTTTCCTTGGCCTGAGTACTCCTATAGGTGGTCCTGTATTCATCCATTTTCTTCAAGTAGTTCTCTGTTTGCTCCTCAAACAGAGAATTACCCACAACAGGAAAATCCATGGCCTTAGTCTGGGTATCCTGAGACAGGCTAGTACATCTGAGCCAAGCCATCCTACGAAGGGCCACAGATGTAGCCATGACTCTAGATGAGACATCATTGGAGTCCACTGCAGCATGGAATTGCACCTTGGATGCCTCAATACCATCCGCAGCTACCTGCTCCAGCTCCTTGGCAAGCTGGCCAGGGACCTGTTTAGCTAAAGCCATTACAGTGTCCCATCTAGATTTCTGATATCTAGCTGTATAGGCCATATAATTGGCCTGTCTGAGTCCCAAGGATGCTGCCATGTACTGTTTCTTTACCATGGCATCAATCCTCCTAGAGTCCTTATCTGGGGTGTGTGAAGCCAAGGGTATATTTGCCTTATCACAGGCAGCAGCCTGCACTACCCCAACATGGCTGCATTGCTGGGTAAGGAACTCTGTATCTGAGCCTGAAAGAGTATACCTCTTGTCCATTCTCTTATCCACAGGAGGTATAGAATTAGGAGTCTTTAAAATGTTTATTGTCTGTTTCCCAAAAGACTTATGAAGGGGAATAGACAGCCTCCTGGACTCTGGGATATCCATTATTTCAACATAGTCAGGCTCCTCATGGTCATCCACAGCTTCTTCCATAGGAAGCCGAAGGGTTTCAGCCACTTTCTTGTAAAACATGAAATGGGAGGGGGACTCAGAAAGCCTAGGAGGAGACACTCCTGAAGGTCTGTCTGGGGAGATGTCCAGGTCAATGGGCACATCCAGACTTTCATAATCATATTCACTTTCCTCATACTCTCCTTCCTCCTCCTCCGGTTCATAAAATTCCTCTAAATCATAATCCGGAACCGGTGGAACCAACCGAACCGAGCGCCTTCCTAATGGTGCCAGTTCGGTCGGAACCGGGGATAGCGACTGGACAATTTTTATCGCTTTGGCTATTTCATCAGCGGTCAGAGAAAGAACTTTTGGATCCGCACCGCTGATTTATCCTTCTTGATCTCTTAACCGAACCGACTGGAATCGGTTCTCCTTTTGCCCGAAGAAGTCTCGCCTGGTCAGAGGGCATTCTTCTGGTTCGGGTTGAACCAACCGGCTGACCATCCGGTCAGCGGATTTTTGGCCTCACGCTCCCTGAGCCTACCAACTCTTTTTCCAGGGTAGCTGCAGGAAAATTTTTACAAATCTGGCAGTCTGAATCGAGGTGGTCAAACCCCAGACAATAAACACAGGTGGTGTGGGGATCAGCCTTAGCAAAGACTTCCCCACACACACTACAGTGTTGAAACCCAGTGGGCCCGGTTTTTCTTTTGGGCTTCTCAGATATGGCCAGTCCTAAACAAAAACTTACCCTTTTTTCGGCAATCCGCCAGACAAGACACTCTTATCGGTTCCTGACCGTGTTACGGGTCATGGAAAAAACCGTAATAAAATCTGTTTTTTTTAGAACCGATAAGAACCGGTAACCACACTCTAAAAGTAGAAGTAAAGATTTTTAAACAACCTGATCGGTTCAAACCGAACCGATGACACGTTTACAAGTTCCACACAGAATAAAAAAACAATATAAACCTATCTAGTACTCACGAATACCACAGACTGAGACTGAATCGATAGGTTGCGGTTTAAATTCGGTCGAAAACTGAGAAAAACGGTACTTTAACCAACAAACTGAACCGAGCAAAGGAGAAATCTCCGGAGCGACTGTTCAGTGAGGTGGAGTAAAGAATCTGACGGTTTGAGTTCAAACAGCAACAGACAGAGTCTCAACCGAGCTCGAGCTCAGCGTTTCATGCCTGGCATGGAAAGTTAACTCTTTCATCTCCGGGGCAGTTCGAAGGTTGGACCTCACTGCAATTTGTCAGAATACAGCAAGACTTCATGCTGTGTGAATTACTATCTCAGCGTCGACCCTCTAACCGCCTCAGTACCTTTTCCCCCCCGAGAAGGTGCAGCGTAATCTAACCTAGAAGGATAGCCTAACCAAAAAAAAAAATGGACATAAGATAGTCCGGACGACCCATATAAGGAGGGTCAACAAAGAAGTCTTCACAGACTAAAGACTGAGGGAGTGAAGACCAACAGCAGAGGTGAGCTCGGGGGATGGAGGGTGGGAGTGTGAGTGAGTGGTGGAGACTCGTCCAAGAAGATCAAGAATTACGGTAGGTACGTAATTTCCATATCTTCCTGGACATAAAGTTTCCACCACTCATTCACACTAATGGGAGAGTACCGAGCTAATAATCCCCCAAGAGGGCAGCAGGAGAGACCAAGAGCTCACAGTTTTAGGACAAGAGTCCATTAAGGATGGTTCTGCCAAAAGAAAGATGTCGTCTGGCATGGACAGCCAGGGCATAGTGTTTGACAAAAGTATGCACTGAGCTCCAGGTAGCTGCAATGCAAATATCTGCAATGGGCACATTGCGGATTTCCGCTAGGGATGCCGCGACTGCTTTAGTAGAGTGAGCATACACTCTTTCCTCCCGCTTAACCTGTGCCATGGAATAACAGTGGCGAAGGCATGCCACCAGCCATGCTGAAATACATCTGATAGCGACAGGTTGACCCAGCCAGGTCTCGCTGAAGGAAACAAACAGTTGTTGAGCTTTGCGGAAGTCTTTTGTTCTATCTAGATAGAAACGTAAAGCTCTTTTGACATCCAAGGAATGAAGACAACGCTCTCCTTCATTTTGGAAGTTCGCAAACTAAGAAGGAAGGACCAAAGGTTGGTTTAGGTGGAATTCTGAAACAACAGTATACTGGGGGTCTGTGACTAGGGCATGTATCTCAGAGACCCTGCGGGCTGAGGTAATGGCCACTAGGAAAGCCGTTTTCCAAGTGAGAAATTTCAACTCACAGATAGCTAGAGGCTCGAAAGGTTTTTGGGTGAGCATGTCTAGCACAAGATTAATGTCCCAGGCTGTGACTGGACTTCTTATAGGAGGTCTGGTATGCAGAATTCCCTTAAGAAACTTCTTAACCACAGGTAACTGAGCCAGTGACAAGGAAATTACTGGCTCATGATAAGCTCAAATGGCACAAAGGGGAACCTTAACTGTAGAGTACTGCAGACCTGAATTTGAGAGGTCTAAGAGGTACTCTAAAACTTTATCTGGTGGACAGGAAAAAGGATTCAAAGAGGATTTCGTACGCCAGAGTGAAAAACGCTTCCATTTGGCTGTGTAAGTTTTCCTAGTGGCTGGCTTGCGCGCAGCCAGAAGAATATCTGAAACCCTGTGAGAGACATTGAACCTGTTCACTTCTATCTCTTCAGGAGCCAAGCGTGAAGGTGAAGCGACCTCAGGTTGGGATGGACCACAAGCCCCTGAGTCAGAAGGTTCGTCTGAAGGGGAAGCGGTTTCGGAGGAGCTCGACATACTGTTGAGTAGTGGAAACTATATCTGTCGAGGCCAGAAGGAGCAATGAGGATCATTTTGTCCCCTGGGACTCGAATTTGAGAAGTACTCTGAATTAGAGGAAGAGGCGGAAAGGCGTATAGAAAGAGTTTTGTCCACTGCAGCCTGAACGCATCCTGACAGAAAATGCCAGGCCCTGGATTTCTGCAGCAGAAGAGAGGCAGTTTTGTGTTGAGTGGGGATGCAAAAAAGGTCTAGGTCTGGAGTTCCCCCCTCTGTGTACAGTGACTGAACTACGGTTGAGTCGAGAGACCATTCGTGAGGATCTGTCTCTGTTCTGCTGAGATGATCTGCCAGTTCGTTCTGCACTCCCGGCAGGTAGATCGCTTGAATTAGAGCCTCGTGCTCTAAAGCACCATTCTCACACTCTCATCGCTTCCCTGCATAAGGGGTAAGAGTGAGCACCGCCCTGCTTGTTGAAGTAAAACATCACTGCTTTGTTGTCTGTTTGAAGGAGAATGTTCTTGTGACACAGAACATCCTTCAAAGCCCGGACTGCATTAAGGACAGCTCTCATTTCTAAGACATTTATGTGAAGCTGGGACTCGTCCTGAGTCCACGTACCTCGAGAATGGAGAGTCTGACAGTGAGCTCCCCACCCCATCAGGGATGCATCTGTGGTAATGGAAATCCGATGATCCAGAGGAGCAAAGGGATACCCTTCCAGAAGATTGTCCTCTTGCAGCCACCAGGTGAGTGATCTCCTCAGAGGGTCTGTCACCTTGCTAAGAAAGGACAGTGGGTGAGTGGTCGGGGACCACTGAGTACTGAGCATCCATTGAGAGGTTCTCATGTGGAGGCGTGCTAGTGAACACCGAGGATGCCATGAGACCTAGCATCCGTTGCATCGAGAGAGCTGAAACCGAGCTGCTCTTTCCGATGTATCGGGCCATCTGAAGGATGTCGCTCCTCCTGTCCTCTGGAAGAAATGCTTTTGCACAGGGGGTGTCCAGAAGAGTTCCTATGAAAAGGAGCCTCTGGGAGGGCTGCAGCTGCGATTTCTTGAGGTTTAGCAGGACTCCCATGGACGTGAGAAAGTGTGAAGCCGTGGCTACGGCATCTAGAGTTCCCTGTCTGGAAGGGCTTGCTAGAAGCCAATCGTCCAGATATCGGAACACCTGTATTCCGATTTTTCTGAGATGTGCTGCTAGAATTGCACAACACTTTGTAAAAACTCGCAGCGCCGAGGATAGCCCAAAGGGCAGGACTCTGACCTGATAATGCTGTCCCAAAAGCCATGAACCTTAGGTATTTGCGGTGCCTTGGGTGAATAGGAATGTGCTGGTAAGCATCCTGCATGTCCAGGGAGGCTAACCAGTCGTGTTGATGAAGCAAAGGTAACAGGGTTCCTAGTGATATCATTTTGAATTTCTCTTTCGGAAGGAATTTGTTTAGCTTTCTGAGGTCCAAAATAGGGCGCATGCCCCTGGTTTTCTTTGGGACCAGAAAGTAATGGGAGTAGAACCTTGTGTTCTGTTGATCCAGCAGAACTACTTCCACTGCCCTGTTGTTCAGGAGGCCCTGTATCTCGGAGGAGAGAAGATCTGACTGAAGAGCTGACAGCCCGGGCTGTCGTCTGGGGGACAATCCGGAAGGGTCTCCAACAGATTGAGGGAATACCCTTCGCAGATTATCTGGAGGACCTATTTGGCCAAGGTTATGGACTTGATTGTAGAAGTGAGTCAGACGACCCCCCACCGCTGAGGAAGAGTCCACCTCGAGTAGCTGAGGTGGGACTTGGGCCAACAACTCAGAAGGCGGCACTGGGCACTTTGGGTCCTTGCGCCTTCTGCTGCATTTTCATTTGAGGCTGGGGGCATGGTTTTTATTAAAACTTCTCCTGCCTTTGCCTCGAAAGGACTGACGGTTATGAAACTGGCGTCTATTAACACCCCCTCGAGAGGGGACAAGAGGAGGTCCAGCCAATTTAATGGCTGACCTAGTCTTTTGTGTAGCCTCTAGAGCCTGTTCTACTTGAGGGCCAAGGATACACACCATCGAAAGGCAACGCCATTACCTGTTGCTGTGCATCATTCGTGAAACCTGAAGTGCGCAGCCAGGAATGACGGCGGGTGCAAATATCTGTCGCCGCTCGGGAAACAGTATCGAAAGCGTCCATAGCTGCTTTAACCTGCTGGTTGTTGGAGTCGATACCCCTGGTTATGGTTTGAAGAAGCTCTGAATTAGTGTCCGACTCTGGTAGAGCTTCAACCATTTGTTTGAGTGAATGCCAAAGGATACACTCATATTGAGAGAAATAGCCTTGGTAGCTGGCAATACGCATACCTAGGGTGGAAGCAGCAAAGACTCTCTTACCTAAAGTGTCTATCTTACGAGATTCTTTGTTAATAGGTCGAGCTGTAGTAGTCTGGGGAAGGACAACCTTATCATTCTCTGCCAAAACTACAATAGGATCTGCAAAGGGTTGGGATGCCAAAATGGGTCGATCCTTGGGAGCAGCATATTTCCTATCTATGGACTTAGCCACCAAAGGAATGAGAGCAGGATTATTACATACCATTTGAGACAGCGTCTCAAAGGAGGGCTGTACCGGAGGAGTCAAATCCATAGGGATCTCTGGAACATGGAGGTATTGGAGTCTTAACAGTTTCCCAGGATCGATATATACAGGTTACTCACCTGTAACAGGAGTTCTAGGAATGGTATATGTTACAGACGCATCGGCGCCAAAGACGGCGCTGAGCATGCCACTGACGCCGAGGGCGCTGAAACCTCCCAAGACTCCGAAAACAGGATTCGAGGAGAAAGAAGGATGAATACCAGGAGATAAAGGCATGTGTGGCCCCTCGCGCCCAGACAGCCGTGGGGACACTAAGAGAGTTGACGGCATCAAGATGGCGCCATGCGTACTAGGGAGGCCCAACCGCCCTACCTGATCTCCCAAGAAGCCCGAAGGCCCTAAGTGACTGGGCCAGGCAGCTGGACCAACCTCCGAGCCCATTTCTCCATAAGAGCAGCCCACTGATGAAACTGCTCATCTGAAGACCTACCAGAAGGCGGGTAGGGCCCATGTCGTAAGACGCCGGCTACCAGAAACAGAAACCGTGACCTTAAGGAGGAGACCGCAACCAGCCCTAATAACTGACCGCCACCGCAGATATATATCAGGGAGGGCGACTCGAGTGATGCCTCTTTCTCGACCTGTGGGTTGAAGAAGAGCCTTGAGGCTGAACGGTGCCGAGAGTGCGACTGTTTATTTTTATGCTTTCAAGGGACCGCCCACCCCTCGGCATTGGACTGTCCGCTGTCAGACCCCCTCTGGAGAAGGCGGCGGACCGGACCCAGCCCGGCTGACTGAAAGCTTTTTAAGCAAAGTCTCCTACCGTCACCTGACCTGCCATGGTCGACTCCGTCAATGTAGGCTGAGACTTCTTTCTTTAATTAAGAATAAATAAACTAAGCTATATTTATTCGAGATATTACTACGAAACAATAAAACTGAAAAACTAAGCTGCAAGTTTGAAGTTTGACTCCAGCGGCGAAGCAACGCCGCTACTGAAGTGCACTCTATGGTGGGAAAAAGGAACTGTGGCGTGTAGAGGGTCGACGCAGAAAGTCATTACTACATGAGCTGAGGCTCATGTGCTACTCCCTCGCGGCTCCATCTCTGGTGCCAACCTCTAGCAAAAAGTTTGCTCCCGCTGGTCCTAGTGCCTCCGGCGCAGATCCCATTAGTGTGAATGAGTGGGACCGCCTTTATACTGATGTCGCATGACGCGGGTCACCTGATGTAGGGGTGGTCTCCCGCCAGAGACTGCTAGCTAGAAATCTTCCGTGGGGTCCTGATGCTCATGGTCAGTCCTATATGTAAATACCTACTGCAAGAGCCCTCTCAGTAAGATCTAAGGGAGAACTTGTAACATCACTGACTATCCTTTTTAACAAATCATGGGAGGATGGTGTGGTACATGAGGACTGGAGGAGGGCGGATGTGATTCCCCTTCACAAAAGTGGGAGCAAGACAGCGGCAGAAAAATGGAAATTACGTACCTACTGTAATTCTTGATCTTCTTGGATGAAGTCTCCATCACTCATTCACACTGATGGGACTACGCCAGAGGTACTAGGACCCAGCGGGAGCAAACTCTTTTGCCAGAGGGTTGGCACCAGAGATGGCACCGCGAGGAGTGGCACCACGAGCCTCGGCTAGTGCAGCAATGACCATCTTGGCATCGACCCTTCAACCGCCTCAGTACCTTTTTTCGGAGGAGGTGCAGCGTAACTAACCTAGAAGGACTAATCTAACAAAAAATCGGACATAAGATAGTCCGAGTGACCCGTATAAGAAGGGTCCACAAAGAAGTCTTCACAGCCTAGACATTGAGGGAGTGAAAGACAACAACAGAAAGGTGAGCTCGGGGGATGGTGGGTGGGCATGTGAATGAGTGGTGGAGACTCCGTCCAAGAAGATCAAGAATAACGGTAGGTACGTAATTTCCATATCTTCCTGGACATAGAGTCTCCACCACTCATTCACACTGATGGGAGAGTACCGAGCTAATAATCTCTCGAGAGGGTGGCAGGAGAAACCAAGAGCTCACAGATTTAGGACAGAATCCATTAAGGATAGTCCTACCAAATGAAGATTTTGTCTGGCATGGACATCCAGGGCATAGTGCTTTACAAAACTATGCACTGAGCTCCAGGTAGCCACATTGCAAATGTCTTCAATGGGCACGTCGTGGATTTCCACCAGGGATGCCGTGACTGCTCTAGTAGAGTGAACATACACTGTGCCCTCCAGCTTCACCTGCGCCATGGAATAGCAGTGGCGAAGGTATGCTACCAGCCATGCTGAAATGCATCTGATAGCGACAGGCTGACCCAGCCAGGTCTTGCTGAAGGAAACAAACAGTTGTTGAGCTTTGCGAATCTCCTTTGTTCTATCTAAATAGAAACAGAGAGCTCTTTTAACATCTAAAGAATGGAGGGTACGCTCTCCTTCATTCTGGAAATCAGCAAAGTAAGTAGGGAGGACCAAAGGTTGGTTTAGATGGAACTCCTAAACAACCTTAGAAAGAAACTTAGGATGACTCCTAAGAAAGTACAGTTACGTAGGAACTTACCATAACAGTAGACCTTCAAGAGAGGTTCCTTCAGTAGGTCATCACATATAGGACTGGCGCCACCTGGCGTCGGGCCACACAGCAGACTTTCTAGCAACACCTGATGGAGGACCGCCCACCCAACGTCAAGCAGCAGGAGCAAACAGGAACTGGAGTCCCTGAAAAACATAAAATGAGGCTAAGGAGGGAGGGAGGGAGGGAAAAACATGACCTACTGAAGGAACCTCTGTCAAAGATCTACTGTTATGGTAAGTTCCTACGTAACTGTATTTACTTCGAGAGGGTTCCTTCAGTAGGTCATCACATATAGGACAGAGTCCCAAGCAGTCCCTCCAAGAAGAGACCGAGAGAAACTAGGGAGGAGGAAAAATAACTCCAATGGAGAAAACTGAGGTCCTGAAAGGACCCAGTCTAGGACAGAAGGCCCTGCAGGATGGCTAGGCCAAAGCCAGCCATCCGCCTAGAAGCAATGTCCAGACTGTAGTGTTTCGTAAAGATGTGGACAGAACTCCAAGTAGCGGCAGCACAAATGTCAGCCGTAGATACGTTCCGTAGGAAGGCCGTGGAGGCAGCCTATGCCACTAGTAGAATGACCCTTATGGTACCCGAAGAGGCTCATCGTATTTTGTAACAGTACCCAATGCAGTTGCTCTAGCCATTTGGAGAGGCCCTGCTTAGAAACCAGTTTGCACCTCGATCTTGGGGCAAAAGAAACAAACAACTGGTCGCAAGAGCGAAACTCTTTAGTCCAGTGGGTATAACACCGGAGAATCCGATGTACATCCAATGTGTGAAGGAGTGCCTCACCTCTGTTAGAGGGGGAAGGGTAATGGACCGGAAGCTCTACTGACTGGTTCAGCGTGGCTTCTGACACCACCTTGGGAAGAAACCTCGGATGCGTTCTGAGGACCGCCTGGTCCCGATGGAAAATCAAGTATGGCTCCTTGCAGACTACAGCGTGAAGCTCCGAAATCCTTTGGGCTGAGGTGATGGCCACCAGAAAAAGCGCCTTCCAGGACAGGAAGCACAGATCACAGCTCATAGCCGGTTCAAAAGGAGGAAGGGTGAGCTTTTCCAAGACGAAGTTCAAGTTCCAAGGTGGAGTTGGGCTGCGGATGGGGGGTTTCAGATGGAGGATCCCTTTCAGAAAGGTTTTTGAGACCTCCAACTGAACCACGGGTTTACCATCCACTAGCTCATGGTACGAGAGATATGGACTTTAAAGAAGAGTAGCACAGACAGGAGTCCGATAAGTGAAGGAGGAATTCCATGACTTGGGGGGCTGAACAGGAGAAGGGGTTCCAACCCTTAGCAGCCGCCCAAATAGAAAACCGCTTCCACTTCATGGCGTAAGTGGAATGGGTGGACGGTTTTCTGGCCTCAATGAGGACTTGAGCAACTCTGGAGGAGACCTCAAAGCAAGAAATCACTATGTCTGCAGGAGCCACGCATGGAGATGCAGTGTCCTGAGCCCCGGATGAACCAGATGGCCGTGATCCTGAGTCAGGAGGTCATGAGTCAGTGGAAGTGGAACCGGTGGTTCCCTGAAGAGCTGTTGTAACAGCGGGAAACAGATTTGTCTCGGCCAGAGAGGAGCGATGAGGATCATCCTTGCCCTCTCGGCTTGTGGTTTGAGAAGAACCCTCTGCAGAATGGGAAACTGAGGGAAAGCGTACAAGAATTTCCCTGTCCATGATAGAGACAATGCGTCGCTCCAGAAAGCACCGTGCTCTGGAGCGAGTGAGCAAAACTTGGGAAGTTTTACGTTGACTTGGGAGGCAAAAAGGTTGATTTCCAGATGCCCCCAACTTTGGAAGATGGATGCCGCCACTTCCTGATGCAGTTCCCATTCGTGGGCGAGGGTCCAAGTTCTGCTGAGACTGTCCATCAGGATGTTTAGAATGCCCAGAATGTGCATGGCCACTAGGACCAGATGATGCTGGACTGCCCACTTCCACATCCGGGTCACCTCCCTGCATAGAGGGTACGACCGGGTTCCTCCCTGTTTGTTGATGTACCAAACTACTGACATATTGTCCATTTGGATCAGTAGTGTTCCCTTTGGAAGTAAGGTCTGAAAGGCCTGTAAAGCATACAGGACCGCCCTGAGCTCCAGAACACTGATGTGGAGAGTAGTCTCCGAGCCGGACCAAAGTCCTTGAGCTTGATGTTCCCCCAGGTGAGCCCCCCCCACCCCATATTCAAGGCATCCGTGGTGAGGGTAGCTGCTGGTGCAGGGTTTTGGAATGGAAGTCCTAGGGAAAGACTGCAAGAATCTACCCACCATTGCAAATCCTTCTGAACCGCTGAAGAGACCAGGACCAGATGGTCCAGGTTGTCCAGAAGCTGATCCCACTGCACCCGCAATCACCACTGCGTGATTCTCATGTGGAGTCTTGCCAGGGGAACAGTCACGATGGAGGCCGCCATCAGGTCCAATAGGCGAAGGACCTCCCGAGCTGGGATGGTCCTGAGAGAGGCAACTTTGGAAGCCTGATGGACCAGGGTCTCCACCCTGTCTGGAGGAAGGAATGCTCTGCACTGGACGGTATCCAGAACTGCCCCAATAAGCTGAAGCTTCTAGGCAGGGATGAGAGATGACTTGGGAACGCTGACCGTGATCCCTAGTTGGCTGAATAGGTCCAGTGTGAAAGAAAGAGCCTCCAACAAAAGGTCCCTGGATGGGGCTGAAATCAGCCAATCATCCAGATAAGGGAACACCGCAATACCCCTGCAGTGCAGAAAAGCCACCACCACCGCCAGGCACTTCATAAAGACTCGAGGTGCCTAAGACAGGCCAAAGGGGAGCGCCCGGAACTGGAAATGTTCCCCTTGGAAACAGAAACACAGGAATCGGCGGTGGCTGGGGAAAATGGGGATGTGCAGGTAAGCATCCTGCATGTCTAGGGCGCAGAGCCAGTGGTTCTCCATCAGGAGAGGAAAAAGACCCTGTAGCGTCAGCATTCGAAACTTTTTGTACTCAATGAATGAACTGACTGAGTTGACTCAAGTCGAGTATGAGTCTGAAGTCCCTCGTCTTTTTTGGAACCAGGGAGAAATGGGAATAAAACCCTTTTCCCCTTTGCCCAAAGAGGACGCGCTCGATTGCCTCCTTGAGCAAGAGCAAATTTACCTCCTCGCGAATGAGAAGGGCCTGGTCCCGGGAGTAAGAGGACTTCTGCGGAGGAGTTTCTGGGGGGATCTCCCGAAACGTGATGGTGTGTCCAACGGACACCAGTTGCAGGACCCACTCGTCTGAGGGTATCGCCTCCACTCCTGCACGTGGCGGGCAAACCTCCCTCCCACCTGCTCCCTGTTGCAAGACTGAGGAAGCAGTGGGGCTGGAGAGTCAAGAAGTGGCAGAACGTTCAGGAGGAGGTCCTCCTGAACGTCTCTGATTTTTGGAGGCAGGAGGGGTAGCAGTACCTGTGGCCTTATGCTTCCCTTAGCGCCTTGCCGGAGCATTCTTCCTTTGCCTTCATGTCCTCTTCCGAAAGGGCTGCTACTGTTGTTGGGACCAAACAGATCTAAGGGCCACTCCCTTGTCCTGTAGCTCTGTTAAAATGTCTTTTGTGTCCCCACCAAGGACTGAGCCCCTAAAGGGGGTGTCCTGACTTGCTGGCTGAACTTCGTTGGCGAGTCCAGAAAGACGAAGCCAGGAGTGCCGTCTAACAGCAATGGCAGTTGCCAAGGTACGGGCACTGAATCGACGGAGTCGTAAGTGGCGCGTAGAGCATGCCTGCAGGAGATCTTGGAGAGGCAGAGATCCTTGGCAAGCTCCTCCTTTAAAGGCAAAGGGTCCATGGACTGGATCTTAGCCTCCAACCTGGCCATAGTCACTTTTTGGTGAGACACCATGTGGGCCACATAACTGAGGGAGCGAAGGGCACACGTGGCCAACAAGTAGACTTTCTTCCTGAACTGGTCCATCAGCCTCAACTCCTTGTCCGGAGATGTAGTGCTCATGTGCTTGGGTGCTGTACAGCGATCATGAGCAGCTGAGATGACAACAGAGTCAGCCTTGGGATGAGACTTTAAGAAAAAGGCATCCCTCGGCACCTGGTAGAATCTGTCCGCCCGCTTAGGGACAGCCGGGATAGATTGAGGCATCTGTCAGATGGTGGTGGTGAGGTCTTGATGAGGTGCCATCCATGGAGGAACAGGAACAGAGGGCAGAGTCTCTAAGTCCAGGTGCTCCGAAAGTCTCTGTCTCATGGGGTCCTGTTCCTCCGACTCCCTGTCGAAGTAGTCTCTTAAGGCCTTCAAGAGGTCCGAGAAGGAAAGGTCCTCTGGTGGGAATTTTGGAGAGGCCTTCCCTTTCGTATCCTCAGGGTCCTCCAGATTCTCCTCCTCTGAGGAATCATCCCTCCCTTCAGAGCTGTCTTCCGCCTCCTCGACAGGATGACGTCTGAAGTCCCGAAGGGAAACATCCTGTCGGGTCTTCCCCGAGACATGGATGGTAGAAACACAGCTGCTCAGGGAAGGGGACCTGGGAAGCAGCAGTTGTGGGAGTCTAATTTCCAGGTCCAAGACCAGCTCTGACCTAGCCCCCTGCCACCAAGACTGTATCACAGTCTTGAAATCTGGGACAACCGGGGGGGAGGTGGAGCCAGTTGAGGCTGGGGGGGGGGAAGAGGAGGAGCGATTGGTGGAGGATAGAAACCCTGGAGTCCCATGTAGTGGGAATACGGGTTAAATCCAGGGTAGAACTGCCCTAAATTACTCCAGTCCAGAGTGGAACCCCCCCAGGTAGGGATCCCCAGGATACCCAAAAGGGTAATGCAGGACAGTTTGGGGTCGAGTATAAATCTGCGTCGGCAGAACCCACGTCAGACCTGCCATAATGTAGATAGGAGGAGGGTCCGGTGTCGGGACAGCCCACGTCAGAGGAACCGAAGTCGTCACCGGCGCGACCCGATCCGACCCGGCACTGGAAGGGGATCCGGCGTCCGGACTGGATGAAGAGGCCCTGGTGTTGGGGCCAAAAGTAAAGGCCGGTCAGCTGAGGACTGTCGTCAGGATCACCGGCGTCGGAGGCACTGGCATCCCACCAGAAAGGCGGAGGAGGGGCCTTCACTGTGAGGCCAGACAGCCGTGGAGGAGCCTCCTGGTCCGGGACCCCAGCAGGGGAACGCGGAGAGGACCCCACAACATCGACAGGGTTGATAGACTCTCTGATCCCGTCGCTGGATGCGTCCATGGGAGAATGAGAGGACACGCGCGAGGAAGGAGAGGGGCTTTTCCCTCTGGTCCCACCGGATGTCAGGTGAGGTGTCTTAGCTCTGACGGGGAACCGAGCCTGTGGCGTCATCAGAAACAGCCGGGCTTAGCGTGGCAGGGTCGAGCGGTCAGGGCAACCCCGCCAACTTACTGGACCGAGCCAGGTGACTGCCCCAGCCGGGGAGCCGACTTAGTGGCTGCCGTGATGGTCCCTGGAGCCGACTTATCGGCAGAGGCGCAGTCACCGGAGGAGCCGGAGGCTGACTTATCTGCTGGAATCTTGTCCGACTTACCATCCGGTTTCTTGGGCGGTAGCTGGGCCTTGCTCGTCGAGGGCCTGGTGTCGTCCGCGGAGCGAGCCTGCTCCCTAGACTTCTCCTTATGCTTCTTAGAAGGGGAAGATTTTTCGGACGCGTCCCGGAGACGATCCATTTTTTCTCCAAAGAGGCCAGGTGGGCTTTTAGTAGGTGGGCCTCCAACGTCTGCTGTCTCTTCTTCGTGGCCAGGTTGAAGGATTGGCACTCAGGGCAGGAGGAGACTGGATAGTCTAGGCCTAGGCAGAGAACGCACTTCTGATGACCGTCTTTGTGCAGGATCTGCGTGCCACAAGACGAGCACTTCTTCTTGGGTGAAGACATTAAGAAAAAAGAAAATTCTGAGAGAAAAATAGCGAGGGATACTACTGACGTGATAAACCTTCGCGACGATCGCTAATGGAAGTCTGCAATGCGACTTGACATGAGGCGATGGCGGGAAAGAACTGGAGGGCAGGCGTGGGGACTGCTCACTATATACAGTCACGCTGACGTCAGTCACGTGACATCGGGTGGGCGGTCCCCTGACAGGTATTGCTAGAAAAGTCTGCCGTGCGGCCCGATGCCAGGTGGTGTCAGTCCTATATGTGATGACCTACTGAAGGAACCCTCTCGAAGTAAGATCTACTTTATCTTTGTGAAATACAGTGTACGGAGGGTCCGTCACCAGAGCATGTATTTCAGAGACGAGGTAATGGCCACCAGGAAGGCCGTTTTCCAAGTGAGGAATTTCAACTCGCAGGTAGCTAGTGGCTCAAAGGGTTTTCTAGCGAGCATGTCTAGCACAAGATTAATATCCCAGGCTGCAACTGGATGTCTTATAGGTGGCCTAGTATGCAGAACACCTTTAAGAAATCTCTCAACTACCAGTAACTGAGCTAAAGACAAGGAAAGTATTGGCTCACAATAAGCCGAAACAGCACAAAGGTAAACTTTGCTTGTAGAGTATTGAAGATCTGAATTTGAAAAGTCTAAGAGGTACTCTAAAACTTTGTTGGGTGGGCAGGAAAAAGCATACAAAGAGGATTTTGCGCACCAGAGAGAAAAACGCTTCCATTTTGCTGTGTAAGTTTTTCTGGTAGCCGGCTTGCGTGCAGCCAGAAGAATATCTGAAACTCTCCAAGGGACATTGAACCTATTCACCTCTATCTGTTTCGGAGCCAAGCATGAAGGTGAAGCGACCTCAGATTGGGATGGACCACAGGACCCTGCGTCAGAAGGTTCGTCTGAAGGGGAAGCGCCTTCGGAGGGGTTTCCGACATACTGTTGAGTAATGGAAACCATATCTGTCGAGGCCAGAAGGGAGCAATGAGAATCATTTTGTTCCCCTGGGACTCCAATTTGAGGAGTAACCTCTGAATTAGCGGAAGAGGAGGAAAGGCATATAGAAAGTGCTTTGTCCACTGCAGCCTGAACGCATTCTGACAGAAAATGCCAGGCCCTGGATTTCTGGAGCAGAAGAGAGGCAGTTTTGTGTTGAGTGGGGATGCAAAAAGGTCCAGGTCTGGAGTTCCCCACTCTGCGAATAGCGACTGAACTACGGTTGAGTCGAGAGACCACTCGTGAGGGTCTGTCTCCGTTCTGCTGAGGCAGTCTGCCAGTTTGTTCTGCACTCCCGGCAAGTAGACTGCCTGTATTAGAGCCTTGTGCTCTAGGCACCATTCCCACAGTCTCATCGCTTCCCTGCATAAGGGATAAGACTGTGCACCGCCCTGCCTGTTGATGTAATACATCACTGCCTTGTTTTCCATTTGAAGGAGAATGTTCTTGTGACACAAAATGTCCTTCAAAGCCCGGACTGCATACAGGATGGCTCTCATTTCCAGGACATTTATGTGAAGCTGGGACTCATCCCGAGTCCACGTGCCCTGGGTGTGGAGATTCTGACAGTGAGCTCCCCACCCCATCAGAGACGCATCCATGGTAATGGAAATCTGATGTTCCAGAGGAGCAAAGGGATATCCTTCCAGAAGATTGTCCTCTTGCGGCCACCAGGTGAGTGACCTCTTGAGAGGTTCTGTCACTTTGATGGGAAAGTACTGAGGATGAGTGGTTGGGAACCACTGAGTACTGAGCATCCATTGAGAGGTTCTCATGTGGCGACATGCTAGTGGCACCGTGAACACTGAGGATGCCATGAGACCCAACACCCATTGCATCGAGATAGCTCGGACTGAGCTGTTCTCTCTGATGTATCAGGCCATCTGTAGGATATCGCTCCTTCTGTCCTCTGGAAGAAAAGCTTTGCCACAGGTGATGTCCAGAAGAGTTCCTATAAAAAGGAGCTTCTGGGAGGGCTGCAACTGCGATTTCTTGAGGTTTAGCAGAACTCCCATGGATGTGAGAAAGCCCGAAGCTGTGGCTACGGCATCAAGGGTCTGTTGTCTGGACGGACTTGCTGTAAGCCAGTCGTCTAGATATGGGAACACTTGAATTCCGATTTTTCTCAGATGCGCTGCGAGAACTGCACAACACTTTGTAAAAACTCGCGGCGCCGAGGACAGCCCAAAGGGCAGGACTCTGAACTGATAATGCTGGCCCAATGCCACAAACCTTAGGTATTTGTGATGCTTCCGGTGAACAGGAATATGTTGATAAGCATCCTGCATGTCCAGGGAAGCTAGCCAATTGTGTTGATGAAGCAATGGTAAGAGGGTTCCTAGCGATATCATTTTGAACTTTTCCTTGGGAAGAAACTTGTTCAACTTTCTGAGGTCCAGAATGGGGTGCATGCCCTCATTTTCTTTCAGGACTAGAAAGTAATGGGAGTAGAACCCTGTGTTTCGTTGATCCAGAGGAACTATTTCTACTGCCCTGTTGTTCAGAAGGCTTTGAATCTCGGAGGCGAGAAGGTCTGAATGAATTTCTGACAGTCTGGGCTGTCGTTTGGGGGGGAAGATCCGGAGGGGTTTCCGAAAGGTTGAGGGAGTACCCCTCGAGGATTATGTGGAGGACCCATTTGTCCAAGGTTATGGACTTCCACTGGTTGTAGAATTGAGTCAGACGACCTCCCACCACTGAGGAAGAGTCCCCCTCGGGCAGTTGAGGTGGGAATTGGGCCAAAAACTCAGAAGGTGGCACTGGGCGCTTTGGGCCCTTGTGCCTTCTGTTGCGTTTTTTTTTAAGGGTTGGGGGCTTGGTTTTTATTAAAACTTCCCCTGCCTTTGCCTTGAAAGGACTGACGGTTGTGAAACTGGTGCTTATTAACACCCCCGGAAGGGGTGGGTGCAGGACGCCACCAACTTAATGGCAGACCTAGTCTTTTGAGTGGCCTCCAGAGCTTGTCTACTTGAGGTCTGAAGAGATACACGCTGTCAAAGGGTGATGCCATGACCTGTTGCTGGGCATCATTCGTTGTTCGGGCGCGAGCCAGGAGTGGCGGCGGTACAAATGCCTGCCGCTGTTGCTCGAAGCGTATTGAAGCGCCCATAGCAGCTTTAACCTGCTGGTTACTGGACTCAATACCCTGTAATGGTTTGAAGAAGCTCTGATTTAATGTCCGACTCAGGCATGGCTTCTGCCATTTGTTTGAGCGAATGCCAAAGAACATACTCATATTGAAAGAAATAGCCCTGGTAGCTGGCAATAAGCATACCCAGGGTGGATGCAGCAAAGACTCTCTTACCCAAGGTATCTGTTTTATGAGATTCTTTGTTTATAGGCTGGGCTGTAGAAGCCTGAGGGAGGGCGACCTTATCATTCTCTGCCAAGACTACAATTGGGTCTGCAAAGGCTTGGGAGGCCAAAATGGGTCAATACTCGGGAGCAGCATACTTTCTATCTATGGACTTAGCCACAGAAGGAACAAGAGAGGGATTGTTCCATACAATTTGAGAGAGCGTCTCAAAGGAGGGTTGTACCGGAGGAGTTAAATCCGTAGGGATACCCGGGACATGAAGGTATTGGAGCCTTAAAAGTTTCCCAGGATCGATGTCTGTAGTCTGGAGAGAAAGAGTGAAATTCAAATTCTTCAGCAGAGATTTAAAGGAGAGGCCCTCGACCACAGGCTCTGCGACAGGATTAGACCCTGTTCCCTCTATGTCATCACGCAGCCGAAGGTCTGGGTCAGGCTCAATATCATCTCCTGACAGTCCAGAAGGGACTGCATGGATAGGAAAGGAGTGAAAATCAGAAGGAAATGAGGAAGAAAAAGGGTTGGGAGATGGGAAGCCCCGAAGGCTGGAAGACGTCATACTCTGCCTCAGCGCCAAAGAGGAGCACAGCGCCGTCTGACAAAGTGCAGCGCATGGTGCCGACAGAGCCCCCGGTGCCGAAAGGCCGCATGGTGCCGAGGATGGTGCTGACAGTCCCAATGGCGCCGAAGATGACGCCGAAAAGCCACACGGTGCCAAGGACGGTGCCAACAATCCCAACGGTGCCGAGGACAGCACCGACAGATGCACTGGCGCGAGGATGGCGCCATGCGACCCATCGATGCCGATGGCACGAAAACCAACTCAGGGCTCCTAAAACTGGGATTTGAGGAAAAATAAGTAAGAATACCAGGAGATAGAGGCATCGGTGTGGCCCCCCGCGCCACAGCCATGTGAGGGGAAGGAAAACACCTGAGCACGGAGTCGACGGCATCGAAGAAGGTGCCACGTGACTAGGGAGGCCCAACCACCCTACCCGATCCCCCAAAGGGCCCAATGGTCCCAGAGTAACTGGGGCAGGCAGCTGGACCAACCTCCGAGCTCATAGCTCCATAACAGTGGCCCACTGATGAAACTGCTCATGTGATGCCCTTCCAAAAGCCGGGGAAGGGTTTTGATGTCAAAGAGGTTGGTGACCGGAAACAGAAACCGGCAACTGGAGGAGACCGGCTACTGGCCCCAATGACCAACCATCGGCACGCAGACATATCAGAGGGCGACCTCGAGTGATGCCTTCTCTTTTTTGACCTGTGGGCTTGAGGCTGAATGGTGCCGAGAATGCGACCATTTGCATTTATGCTTCTGGGGGGACCGCCCATCCCCTCGGGCATTGGACCGTCTGTTGTCGGACCCTCCCTCCAGAGAGGGCGGCGGACCGGACCCAGACCTGCTGACTGAACAGCTTTCATACAAAGTCTCCCTACCATCACCTGACCCGATCACGGTCGACTCCGTCAAGTAAGCCGAGACTTCTTCTCTAATACGAAAATTATAGTAGGCGATACTTATTCGAGATACACTACAAAATAAAACTGAAAACTAAGTTGCTAGTTTGAAGTTTGACTCCTGGTGGGCGAGCAACATCGTCACTGAAGCGCACTCGACAGCGGGAAAAAAGGAACTGAGGCAGTTGGAGAGTCGACGCCGAGACAGTCATTGCTGCAC
Organism: Neoceratodus forsteri; assembly: GCA_016271365.2. Taxonomy (NCBI): domain Eukaryota; kingdom Metazoa; phylum Chordata; order Ceratodontiformes; family Ceratodontidae; genus Neoceratodus; species Neoceratodus forsteri. The sequence continues at coordinate 60,846,582 of CM028129.1, forward strand.
GAGCCGAGGCTCGTGGCACCGCTCCTCGCGGCATCATCTCTGGCACCAACCCTCTGGCAAAAAAGTTTGCTCCCGCTGGGTCCTAGCAACTCCGGCGTGGTCCCATCAGTGTGAATGAGTGGTGGAGACTTTATGTCCAGGAAGATCTACAGACCTGTCAGTTTGACCTCAGTGGCAGGGAAATGAAGGAATCACTTCTGAAGGAAAGAACTGTTGAAGACCTAGAGGCCAGTGGGGCACAGAACCCAAGGCAGCATGGATTCACAGCAAGAAGATCATGTCAGACGAATCTAATAGATTTCTTTGACTGGGTGACCAAAGTAGTAGACAGGGAGGGGCTGTGGACATGACCTACCTAGACTTTTGCAATGCATTTGACACAGTCCCTCACAAAAGATTAATAAACAAATTGGCCGGTTTGGAGGGTCCCAGGGTGGTAGCCTGGTAAGACAATTGGCTGACAGCAGAAATAGAGTAACAATAAATGGAGTCCACAGTGAAGAAAGGGGGGTTACTAGTGGGGTACCGCAGGGTTCAGTACTGGAGCTGGTCCTTTTTAATGTCTTTATCAGTGACATTGCAGAAGGACTGGAAGGAAAAGTATGTCTCTTTGCAGACGACACAGAGATCTGCAACAGGGTTGATACACAAGGTGGGGTGGAAAGGATGAGAAGGGACTTGGCAAGGTTGGAGGAATGGTCAAATGTATGGCAGCTTAGATTCAACACAAAGGAGTGCAAAGTAATGCACCTGGAAACAAAACCCAGGGAAGAGTACACAATGGTGGGGGGGAGTGAGATACAACAAAATAGAAAGGACCTAGGGCTAGTTATATCAGATGACCTAAAGGTGGGCAAGCAGTATGAGAAGGCAGTAAGAAGGGCTGGGGGGGGATACTGGGATGCACAGGGAGAGGCATCACCAGCAGAAAACAGAAGTTGTTATCCCTCTGTACACAGCTGGTGAGACCACATCTGGAGTACTGCATGCAGTTCTGGAGACCCCCTCCACATAGACAGGGTGGAGGCTGTCCAGGGTGGCAACCAAATGATGCAGGGTCTGCACCAGAAGACATATGAAGAAAGACTAAAAGAGTTTAGTATGTATAACCCTCAGGGAAACGGGGGGACACGACAGAAACGTTCAAGTACCTCAAGGGAATCAACAAAGTCCAAGAGAGTAGCATCTTTCAGAAAAGAGATGTGCAAGAACAAGGGGGCACAATTTGAAGATAGAGGGATGGCTCAGAGGTAATGTGAGGAAGTACTTCATCACGGCAAGGGCTGCAGATGCATGGAAATGAAAATTACGTACCTACCGCAATTTTGATCTTCTCTTGTATCTTCACCATTCATTACTGCTTGGGTTAGTGCCGAGCGCCGCACTGCCACGGAGTTTTTTTTTTTTGGAGTCTGCTCAACGGCGCCCTCAAGAGCGACGCACTGCGTCATGGCGCGACGGCCGCTAGGTGTCGTAGACCTCCTCCATCTCAGTTCTGGTAGCCGGAGAGGCGAAACAAAGGGTAAGAAAAAAGGAGAGCGAGGTAGAGAGCCGAGGGACAGAAAAAGGAAAGGATATAAAATGAAAAAGGCATGAGCCGGTAGAGAACAGACAGAAGAGAGAGAATTCCTACCCTAAGGGACCGCAGGGCCTCCTTTCCGGGGTGGCTCTAGGGGAGGAACAGAGAGAGGGAAAGAGAAAAGAAGAAGAAGAAAGAGAAGAAAAGAAAGCATGTTGTGAGGGAGAACACTGCCCATCGAGCATTGGTTGAGAGGCTTATAAGCTCGAGACTAAAACAAGGGAGCAAGAATCCCTGTTGATAGGACTGAGAAAAGGTTCAACCGAACCACCTGCACAGATCAGACACAAGGGCAGATTCTCTGATCTCTCAACATGCCAAGTCCCTACATCCAAGCTGAGAGCTCACAGACTGCCCGGGCAGAAATCTGTTCCGGAGAGAGCGCCCATCCAGGAAGGGGACTATGCCCCTTAGCACCCTGTTAAGTGCTAACACAGAAGTGTATGGGGAAAGATTATGCCTTACTGAAGGCAGCTTTGTATGAAAGGATAGAGTGGGAACTCAGACTCCCTAAGGAAAGGCAAGAGCAGTCGCTCAAGGCTGAGAAGTGCAATGCACTAGCTAGAAATGAAAATTACGTACCTACCGTAATTCTTGATCTTCTTGGATGAGTCTCCACCACTCATTCACACTAGTGGGATCTGCGCCGGAGGCACTAGGACCCATCGGGAGCAAACTTTTTGCTGGAGGGTCGGCGCGAGAGATGGCGCCGCGAGGCATGGTGCCGCGAGCGCTGGCTCGCGCGGTAATGACTATCTCGGCGACGACCCTCCAACCGCCTCAGTACCTTTTTTACCAAGGAGGTGCAGCGCAACTAACGTAAAGAGTAAACCTAACCAAAAACGGACATAAGATAGTCCGGACGACCCGTGTAAGAAGGGTCAGCAAAGAAGTCTTCACGGCCTAAAGATTTGAGGGAGTGAAGACCAACACAGCGTGAGCTCGGGATGGAGGGTGGGTATGGAATGAGTGGGAGACTGGCCAAGAAGATCAAGAATTACGTAGGCACGTAATTTTCATATCTTCCTGGACATAAGTCTCCACCACTCATTCACACTAGTGGGAGAGTACCAAGCTGATAATCCCCAAAGGGACGGCAGGGGAGCCAGAGCTCACATGCCTAGGACAGAAGTCCATTGAGGATAGCTCTCTAGAAGGACGAATGTCGCCTGGCATGAACAACTCAGTGCATAATGCTTTAATGAAGGTATGCACTGAGTTCCAGGTGGCGGCATTGCAGATGTCTGCACTGGGATAATACGCGATTTCCGCTAGGATGCCGCGAAGCCCTAGTAGAGTGAGCGTAACTCTACCTTTCAATTCTAACCTGTGCCATGGAATAGCAATGTCAAGACATGCCACTAACCATGATGAGATGCATCTGATAGCTACAGGCTGACCCAGCCGGTCTCAGCTGAAGGAAACAAACAATTGCTGAGTCTTACGAAAATTCTGGTTCTGTCTAGAGTAGAACGCAAGGTTTCTTAACATCCAAAGAATGAAGAGACCGTTCTCCTTCATTTTGGAAGTCTCAAGCAAGAGGAAGCACCAGAGGTTGGTTTAGATGGAATTCTGACACAACCCTGGGAAGAAATTTAGGATGAGTACGAAGAACTACTTTGTCCTTATGGAACACAGTATACGGAGGATCCGTAACCAGGGCATGTATCTCAGACACCCTGCGGGCTGAGGTAATGGCCACTAGGAAGGCTGTCTTCCAGGTAAGAAATTTCAGCTCACAGGTAGCTAGGGGTTCGAAAGGCTTCCGAGTGAGCATGTCTAGCACAAGGTTAATGTCCCAGGCTGTGACCGGACGTCTAACAGGGTCTGGTATGCAGAATTCCCTTAAGAAATCTCTTCACCATAGGTAACTGAGCCAGAGACAAGGAAGAAACTGACTCATGGTACGCTGAAATGGCACTAAGGTGAACTTTAACCGTGGAGTACTGGAGACCTGAGTTTGATAGGTCCAAAAGGTACTCCAGAACCTTGTCTGGAGGACAGGAAAAGGGATTCCAAGAGGACTTTGCACACCAGAGAGAAAAACGCTTCCACTTAGAAGCGTAAGTTTTTCGAGTAGCTGGCTTCCGAGCAGCCAGAAGGATGTCTGAGACTCTACGAGAGACGTTGAACTGGTTCACTTCTACCTCTTCAGGAGCCAAGCATGAAGGTGAAGTGACCTCAAGTTGGGATGGACCAATGAACCCTGAGTCAAAAGATTGATTTGCAAGGAAGTGGTCTCGAGAGGCTGCCACATACTGTTGAGTAGAGGAAACCATAGTTGCCGGGCCAGGAGGAGCAATAAGAATCATCTTGGTCCCGAGACTCAATTTGAGGAGTACTTCTGAATTAGAGGAAGTGGTGGAAAGGCGTAAGAAAGCGCTTTGTCCACCGCAGCCTGAACGTATCCTGACAGAAAATGCCAGGCCCTGGATTTCTGGAGCAGAAGAGAGGCAGTTTGTGTTGAGTGGGGATGCAAAAGTTCCAGGTCTGGAGTCCCCACTCTTCAACAGTGACCGAGCTACGGCAGGATCGAGAGACCACCTGTGAGGGTCTGCCTGCTCTGCTGAGGTGATCTGCTAAGTCGCTTTGTACACCTGGCAGATATACCGCTTGAATTAGAGACTTGTGCTCCAAGCACCACTCCCACACCTCATTGCTTCCCTGCATAAGGGATAAGAATGAGTACTGCCTTGCTTGTTGATGTAATACATCACAGCTTTGTTGTCCGTTTGAAGGAGAATGTTCTTGTGACAAAGAATATCCTTCAACGCCGGATCGTGATAGGAGGACTGCTCTCATCTCCAGGACATTATGTGGAAGTAGCTGAGTCCATACGCCTGAGTGTGGAGAGAGTGACAGTGAGCCCCCATCCCATTAGCGATGCGGCTGTGGTGATGGAGATCTGATGATCCAGAGGAGCAAAGGGGAATCCTTCCAGGAGATTGCTCTCTTGAGACCACCAGGTGAGAGACCTTAGGGGCCCGTACCTTGATGGGATAAGACTGGGGTGAGAGGTCGGTGACCACTGAGTGAGAGCATCCATTGGGTGGTCCCATGTGTAATCGAGCTAGGGTACAGTGAACACTGAGGACGCCATGAGACCCAACATACATTGCATCGAGACAGCTGTGACCGATCAGTTCTCCCGATGTAACGGGCCATCTGAAGGATGCCTAGTCTCTGTCCTCTGGAAGGAAAGCTTCGTGGAAGAGGTGTCCAGAAGAGTCCTTATGAAAAAGGAGCCTCTGGGAGGGCTGCAGTTGTGACTTCTTCAGATTCAGCAGAACTCCCATGGACGAAGAAGGCGAGAAGCCGCTTGAACGGCTTCCAGAGTCCCTTGGCTGGAAGGGCTTGCTAGAGCCAATCGTCCAGGTAGGGAAACACTCGAGTCCGAAGCTTCCTGAGATGCTGCGAGAACTGCACAACACTTTGTAAAAACTCGCGGCGCCGAGGATAGCCCAAAAGGCAGGACTCTGAACTGATAATGCTGACCCAGAGCCACAAACCTCAGGAATTTGCGATGGGTCGGGTGGATGATATGCTGGTAAGCTGCCCTGCATATCCAGGAGGCCAGCCAGTCGTGTTGATGTAGCAAAGGTAACAGGGTACCTAGGGAAATCATTTTGAATTTCTCCTGGGGAGGAATTTGTTTAACTTTCTGAGGTCTAGAATGGGGCGATCCCCCAGATTTCTTTTGGAACCAGAAAGTAATGGGTAGAACCCTGTGTTTCTGCTGATGCGGGGCACCAGTTCTACTGCCCTGTTGTTTAGAAGGCCCTGGATCTTGGTGGTGAGGAGGTCTGACTCGAGAGGTCGACAACCTGGGTTGTCGCTTGGGAGGACAATCTAGGGGTTTCCAAAATTGAGAGAATAACCTCATGAATTATCCGGAAGGACCAATTTGTCCGAGGTTATGGACTTCCACTGGTTTGTAGAAGTACATCAGACTACCTCCCACGGAGGAGAAAGTTCCACCGGCAGTGTGGATGGAACTTGGCGGCATTATAAGTAGCTGGGGCTTTAGGCCCTGCTTTCTGCTGCGCGTCTTCTTTTGAGGTTGGGCAGGTTGGTTTTTATGGAAGCTTCTCCTGCCTCTGCCTCTAAAGGACTGACGACTATGAACTGACGCTTATTTCCACATGCCCCCGAGAGGGGGCAGGCGGAGGTCTAGCCAACTTAATGGCCAACCTAGTCTTCTGAGTGGCCTCTAGGCTTGCTCTACCTGAGGACCTAAAGATACTGAGCTATCAAAGGGCAACGCATTACCTGCTGCTGAGCATCATTCAGAAAGTCGAAGTACGCAGCCAGGAATGGCGCGAGTACAACACCTGCGGCTGCTGAATCGAGAAGCAGTGCCGAAGCGTCCATGGCGGCTTTGACCTGTTGGATTGACTCAATACCTCTGGTAATGGTTAGAAGAAGCCTGACTTGGAGTCGGAATCTGGAAGAGCTTCAACCATTCGCTTCATAGAGTGCCACAGGATATACTCATACTGAGAAAAATAGCCTTGATAGCTGGCAACACGCATACTAAAGTGGAGGCAGCAAGACTCTCTTACCTAATGTATCAATTTTACGGACTCTTTGTTAATAGGTTCGAGCTGTAGTAGCTTGAGGAAGAACGACCTGTGGTCATTCTCTGCCAGGACTACAATAGGATCCGCAGGTTTGGGATGCCAAATGGGACGATCTGGGAGCTGAATATTTCTTATCAATGGATTTAGCCACTGAGGAATAGACAGGATTATTCCATACCATTTGAGACAGCGCCTTGAAGGAAGGTTGAATCGGAGGAGTCAAACTGTAGGGATCTCCTAGCATGAAGATACTGGAGTCTTAATATTTTCCCAGGATCGATGTCTGTAGTCTGGAGAAAGAGGATCTGGGTTCTTCACAGAGACTTAAAGGACAGGTCCTCGGGCACAGGCTCTGTAGCAGTGAAAGATCCTGTTACTCTCCACTTCATCACCCAATCAAGGTCTGGGTCAGGCTCAATATCATCTCCTGATAGTCCAGGAAGGACTATTTGGACAGGAAAGGAGTGGAAAATAGAGAGGAGGAAAGAACAGATAGAAAGGGAGAGTCCCCGAGGGTTCCCCGCGCTAAGGGAGGCGAAAGGGAGCCGAAAATGGCGGCTGGAGGCGCATAGCGCCAAGCACGCGGCACCGCAACGGCATCGCGACGCACGGCCGGGCGGCGCCGAAGACACACGGCACCGCTGGCGCACCGCAACATTCGCCGGGCACCGCTGATGGCACCGAGAAGACCAGTACGCCTCTACGCGCCAAAAACGGCGCCGACAAGCGAGAGACCGGAAGGCGCCAAGGACACCCTGGAACCTGGAAAGCAAGAGAAGGAAAACACAGGAGATAAGAGCATCGGTGGTGGCCCTCGCGCCGCAGCCATGTGAGGGGGGAACACCTAGCGCGGAGTCGCTGGCACCAAAGGAGGCGCCACGACTAGGAAGCTGGTCCAAACCGCCTACCTGATCACCCAACGAGCCCTGGCGTCCGGGCAACCGAGCCAGGCAGAAGAACCAACCTCCAGCCCATCGCCCATAAGAGCGGCCCACTGATGAAACTGCTCATCTGGAGCCCTACCTATAGGCGGGTGGGGCTCGATGTCGAAGACGGCGAAACCGAAGTTGGCGATCTGAAGGAGGAGACCGCAACTAGCTACGATAACCGACTGCTGATGCGCAGACGATTAGTGAGGGCGACCTCGAGTGATGCCCTCTCTTTTTGACCTGTGGGTCGAAGAAGAGCTCTCGAGGCCGAACGGTGCCGAAGAATGGGCACCATTTATTTTATGCCGGCGGGACCGCCATCCCGGCATCGGACTGACTGTTGTCGGAACCCCCGCTTGAGGAGAAGGGGCTGACCGGACCCAGCCCGATTGACTGAACAGTTTTCACGTAAGTCTCCCTACCGCTACCTGACCTGCTCATGGTCGACTCCGTCCAGTAGGCCGAGACTTCTTTACTATAAGTTAAATTTAAAATATAACAGAAATATAATGAAATAGAATAAAATAACGATACTACTATCGAGATAATATTACAAAAAAATAAACTGAAAACTATGCACTAGTTTGAAGTTTGACTCCCGACAGGCAAGCAACGTTGTCACTGAAGCGCACTCGACGTGGAAAAAGGAACTGAGCGGTTGGAGGGTCGTCGCCGAGATAGTCTATCACTGAAAGCCACTGCTGCGCGCTATCTCTCGCGCTAATTCCAGCAAAAGTTTGCTCCGATGGGTCCTAGTGCCTCCGGCGCAGATCCCACTAGTGTGAATGAGTGGTGGAGACTTATGTCCAGGAAGATTGAGCTGAATAATAATACCTGCCAGGGGAAATCTAAATTTCTGTTGAGGCCGAGCCAGGGCACGGTCTCTTAAGCCATGAACTGCGTAAAATGATCAAGGTACCCAGAGGTCGCACCCTAGGGACAGTCAGAAAGAGTGCCCTCAGAATAGGTGAAAACACAGACTGTGCTCGTTCCTCTTTACCTTGAGGAAAAAAGGATCCATTCACTAAGAATGGAAAACAGAAAGTTTTTTTTTTTGGCATAAAGGCCAAAGGAAGGGAGAGGAACGAGACGGGAGGGGGAGACGCCAGAGTAGGAGGCCACTGAGGGGAAGGTGGGTGGGTATCAGTAATGAATGGTGAAGATACAAGAGAAGATCAAGAATTACAGGCATACAATTTTCATATCTTCCCTTGTCAATCTTCACATTCATTACTGCTTGGTTATATTATCAAGCCCCCAAAAAGGGGGTAGAAACCCTGAGGAACAAGACCCCAGCCTCCTGTTGGTGAGAAACAGAAGGGGAGACCCTGGGCTAATCAAGAGAGAAGCTCACTGGGGAGAAGAACTAGGAGGTGCCCCGAGGACAGGGAGACGGAGGAAGCCCCTGCAGTGTCTCCCAGCTCTGGAGGAAAAGAGACGGGTCCCCGGAGCTTAAGTGAATCACCCTCACCGGGCCAGGGGTGACAACCTTGATAGATGAAGCCATGCCCGTCTGCCTAATACAGATCGCTGTCCCTGCAAGCCTGGAAGCCACCTCCTCGCTTAAGAAGATGCTCCTTGCTTGTGTCTTGCCAGCTCCAGGCCTATAGCAGAGAGGGCAATAGCTTGTCTGGTTTGCTCCGTATCAGGCATTGATGCTAAGATTTGGGAAAGCATCGACCACAAATGCCTACTGTAGGCAACGTGATGGGCCTGATGAGATGCAATGCAAGACATCGCACGAGAGGAAGAGAACACTTTTCGCCCCCACCGGTCGAACTGTAGAGAATCTGAGTCCGGCAGACAGTCGTGCACCAGGCGGTGGCGCCCGGAGGGAGTCTCGAGGTATGCCAAACCCGAGGGTGGGTTGGGAAGAGTACCTAGGGATTCCGAAGGGGCACAATACCTACGTTGGCAGTCTGCCGGGGCTGGAGAAAGGGCAGCTGGCGACTGCCAGGAACGGATAGACGCCTCCCGGAAGGGAATAGCCGGATAGTACGCATCAGTGCTGGGCACTGAATTGCCAAGGAATTCATGCGCCTGTTCAGTATTGTCTCGCCTAACATGGGAAATTCGAAGATCCCTCACCATCCTCGAAAGGAATCGCTGATATTCAGTGAGTTCAGCATCGGAGGAGAGATGAGCAGTGTGGGTTCCTCTCCCTCAGAGGAGGGAGACGAGGATGATGGAGAGCTTGAGTGTCCAGAGGACTCTTGCGGCGGTGGGGACAGATGAAAAACCCGCTCATTCATGCACCTAACATATGAGGGGAAGGCCGCCACAGAACCTCTGAACGCCTCCCAGGATAACGGGCCCGTGGGACCGACATGGCCTGGGAGAGCGGGGGGTGGCTGCAGAGGAATGGGAGAAGGGCACCTTACGGAGAGGCAACTGTCCTCTGCTAGGGCTCTGGAATCCAGGGAACGGAGCCCGAGCTGGCGGGATCCCGGACAACAGACCAGGTTGCAAAACGGAACCCTGGGGATGTGAAGCCTGGAACAGCCCAGAAGGGGATCCTCCCATGACGAACCTGGGACTGCATGGATCCAGAAGGGCAGCCCACAGCAATGCCACCAGAGGGGACCCTGGGGTCCAAAAGGGAAAGGTGAGGCCCAGCGCTACGGCTCCTAGCCACACCCCGAGGGATGGCAGGCAGAGACCGAGACGCCTGAACCCTGCCCCTCGACCCCTCGGACTCCGAGAATGCCCTCCTCCTCGACCCCAGCGACCTCCCACTCACAGGGGTGCAGCACCAGGGTCGGTAGCTTCCACTTAGCCTCCAGGAGGAGAGCCCTCCTCCACCCCTGCCCATCGCCCCCAGGGACCCCAGACCACCCCCAGCCTGGGGGCCTCAGGAGGACGGCCGCGGGACAGAGAATAAGCCCACTGGGCCGCCTCAGCACCCGTGCCACCGGGACCCTGACTCTGAAGAATCAGGTTGCCAGGACGGGTCCACGCCTGAATCATCAGCCTCTGAAGAGGAAGAGATCAGCTGGACCACAATACTAGCAACCCCAGGGGTCCTCGGTGAAACAGGCGCCTGAGCAGGCGCCGGTGCGGTAGCTGGAGCAGTCTCGGACCCCCGTGACAGCTAAGCCCGGCCCCAATGGCGCCCGGCCAGACCTACGGCACCGCCATCGGTGCCGGGACTTCACCTGGCGCCAGCATGGAGAGCGAATCTGGCTAACGGGCGCAAGGCCAAACGGAAAAAGCCAAAAGCTGTGTCATGGCTACCGGAAGGCGGCGTCGAGGGTCCACCATGCCGGGCCCAGCAGGCGGGCTTGGCCACTGGGGGAGCCTGCACCTCCGAGGAGGTGACTGCCGAGGCGGTGTCCCCGCTGCAGCCCCGGGAGGGACCTTGACGTTCCTCCGACACCGCGAAAGAAGCTTCCTCTTCGGCAAGAGAAGATGAGGAAGCCTCCTCCTCTACGAACCGTACAGGCCCGAGAGGGAACCCGGAGGAAGGGCCTAGAGACCTTACCTGGGAATCCCTGGAGCGACGCCGTCCCCTGAAAGTCGGCGGGGCCTTGCCGATCTTGAACGCGCGGACTTCTAGGACGTGACGGTCCATGGAGAAACAGGCGTTGCACGCATCCATATCGTGGTTGGGTCCCAGGCAATGAAGACAAACATCATGCCGATCCGTGACGAAAAAATGCCGGCCACAGGAGCACCCGATGCATAGGGGCATGACCATGCCGACTTCGTTTGCCCCGAACCTGACATGATGTGAAAAAAATTAGACTAAAAATAGCAAAAGCTCTGGTGCCGTCAGTAGAAATAAACAGAGCGGTCTTACTGGGTGGCGGGCGTGAGGAAATCGAAGGGTCTGGCTTGAATGATGCAGAAGGCCTAACTTCAACTACTGCAGCAGGTGCAGCCTCGGCGGTGGGAGAAACAGAACTGAGATGGAGGGAGGAGTCTCGCGGCACTAAGGGCCGCCCCGCATGATGCGCGCCACTCAGGGCGGCTGCTGAGCCGACTCCAAAAAAAAACAACTCCCGAGCAGGTGCGCGCCTCCGCACTAACCCAAGCAGTAATGAATGGTGAAGATTGACAAGGGAAGATCAGCCTTCCAGAGGAGGTCGGAGTCAAAACAGTGGGGAATTCAACAATACATGAGACAGCCATAAGACAATTCTAGTGGGGTAGGAGGAAGTAAGCTGTTGATTAACTAGGATCTGCAGCTTATCCATTAGGTAGGAAATGGGCAGACTAGGTGTGCCAAGGGTCCTTATCTGCCGTCAAATTCTATGTTTCTATGTTTCAGACATGGTGACATGAAAAAATTAACAAAAATAAAACAGAACAGTCTGATGTCAAACTAGTATGAGAAGTGTTTTAAATTAATAAACAGCACGGCCGGCCAGGTGGTGAAGATGACTGAGGCACCATGGGCGCCTTCCCTTTTCCCATGCTGATGACCCGGTTTGGGAACAGATGCGGTTGCTTGGGGAAGGAGGATCGATGGTCCAGAGAACTGCTCTCTCCCTTGGGGAGGGTAGAATGCGTGACTCTGCAATCTACTGCCACCTGGAGGAATCTGGGCAGAGAGGCACGCAAGTCACCAAGGACAGAGGACGGCAGAAAGAATGCCAGGGGCATATACTGCAGAGGTGGAGCATGCACAATGTGCTCACTGCACATCATGCAGTCCTGGGAGGAAAACATCTAGTGGAAAATCTGGGAGATAGGCTCCATGAAGCCCTACCCATCAAGCCACTAACCCACCAACTCTCTCTGGGGGTCTGGGTCCATCTGGATTTGTGTTCCAGGCAGGGGAGGACAACCCTCCCTTCCTGGCCCTGCCGTGGGGGGGGGGGGCAATCCATGGGGAAATGCTGGCTATCCACGGGAAATGCTGACTTCTGGTCCACAAGAGAAGAGTTGGGATGGCTGCGCTGAGGGACAGACCAGAATCAGCCACCCATCCTGCTAAGGAGGACAAACACTGTTACAGAAAAATTAAACAGCACTGAGAAAAAACAGTGCCGACAAGAAAAGCATCTAACTAAAGCAGCGTGAATGGAGGAAAGTGATGAGCTTTCAGCAACAAATCCCATGATGCTCACTTGACGGAAGAACACAACTGAGGAAGGTAGGAGTCTACGCCAATTACTGGCCAACCCATGAGTGCAATGTCACTATGTCTGCCTCATGGGCCGTGACAAGAATGATGTTGGTCCCCTAGGCTACAAAATACTTTTCTCCTGCTGGGTCCTGGTGCTTCCAGCTTAGACCCCTAAGTGGAAATAAATGGTCAAAATTGATCCTTGGAATACTTGTCATTTATTCAGCTGTGTTCTTCCACACAAACATAATGGCTTATGAAAATTATAAACCATGACATCCTTCTTAGCCAAGCAGGATTTTTGTTTCTAAATATTCCAGGTACCTTATCACAAGAAAGTGTCTCATGCAAACAGTTCTAAGAGTCTATGTTGAGTTGGTATATAGTCCATTTCTCACTAAGGGGTTTCTCTAATTTCCAACAAAGTAAAACATTTTGATTTTTAGATTCCAGCTTCAGTTTTTAAAAACAAAAATCTTCAACATAATTCATAATGTGTTTACAGTATATGTACAGTTACTGTGTCTCCTGCAATTATGAGTTTCTTTTCAAGTCATGTGTGTGTCAGAACGAGGGGGTGCTCCCAACCAATCTGAGTACTCCTTTTCTCTGCGTGGGAGGCACTTATTCCTGTGAGGAGCGTTTCACGTATAGCTGCCCTGGAAACGGGCATATTTGGGGAATGCAGTTCTTATACCCTGACAATGTGTTTGAGATTTCTCTTTACAACCATAGGAGTCATCTCAGTGGTGTTAATAACATACATGAGAGAGACAGTAATCGTATATATAAACATATTTGAACATTTGCACACTAATGGTATCTGGTAGAGTATAATGTAACTACAATTGACAGGCAATTATAACGTGTATGTGTGTGTCTGTATGCATGCGTGTTCACTAGCAGATATATGAACTCAACCAATGTGTGCTGAGGCATGGGGCCACAGGGCGAGTGGTCCCCGGCACACACAGAAGGAGGAGGGCAGCATCTCCTAATATAGGCAGCATCCTTGAGTGCATTACTGCACTAATAAAATGGCCTCACATTCAACATCATGGCTTAAAACTGCAGCACAGTGCACACGAGTACATATAAGCATGGCAGGTGACCAGATTCATACATTCAGAGAGCAAACTCTGGAGTGGCTATCTTGCCCCATTATATGACAGTAGTTTTACTGTTCTCTAATGATCCACATTCACCCATTTAGGGCATCTTGTCAGTTTCTGTTAAGGCACAATACTCTAGTTCACAGAATGCATCAATCAGGGCACATAACTTATTCCTTGTTGTGCAGTATTGGATTCGACTTCCATCACACCACTGATGTTTGAAGAATATTTTTCTATGTATACACCTGTGTGTACACCTGGGGATGACAGTATAAACTAGAGGTTAGATTAATGAGCTGTGAATGACCTTGGTACATCTGGCAGACCTGGGTTTAATTCCCACAACCTCCACTTGCATACTGTGCGGCTCTGAGCAAGTCAGTGCTCCTAGGTCACCCCTGAAAACAGGCACTTGTGCCTAGTGGGCCTCACCTGGTTACCAAAGACTAAATTAAAATAATCTATATAAAATGCATACTAGAAGGCTGGTACAGTGGCATATATGAAGCCTAGTACACATTAGTTGTGAGCTCAAATTGTGCAAAGTAGGAACGATCATGGCATGCAAGGGCCTCTCCTCTCATTCAACTACCAAATATTGTTCCATTGTTCTCCTCCACTCCTCACTTCTTAAGTTATGCATTTGATTAATTTGAGACTCTTGTATGAAATAAGCCATCTATAACATTCAAAACAGGATGAGTTTATCCTCACACCCCAAAATGTTGGCTTTTTAGCTACAAATGATGTGGACATCAGAAACGTAATGCTTGCACACACTGAAGCTGATCCAGTCTATCACCCACCTACGAGGTTCCTAGGAAAAATCAAGTGGCCTTTGCCAAGGAGGGAAAATGAGCAGACACAAACAGTGGCAACTGCAGTGGCCAGTGGAAGAACCTCTTATACAGCACTTTCCCATGTACAATGCAAGCATCGCCATAAATGGGTTTACTCTGCAGGGAGCTGGCTTGGTAAGGAGTGCTGGGCGTCCCACTGGATGGCTCACCTCCTTGAGGTGGAGAGGATCCTTTCTCTGCTCTTTGACTGCCACCCAACACAGACTGCCCAAGAGGTCTGAGACTGCTGCAGATGCTGATGCATGCTTGTGCACAACTGTGCATTGGCACACTGCATCCCTGCATGCCAACAGTCCCCTGGGAAGAAAATGGTGGTAGAACCATGGCAGTGGCAGGATGGTGACCGACCTTTCGCAGGCCCTGCACCACCGACCAAGAACTCAACTCCTGGACTGGATCCTGCTTCCACAGGTGTGACGGGGCTAGGGCCAGATGGGGTGCCCCGTGGTCCAGGAAGAGAAAAAATAGTTTAAAAGAAAAGAAAAAAAACAGAAAAATAATTAGATTTATTAATGTATTCAAGGAGAAACTAGCTACTCTCAAAATGTGCAACTTAGATGTCCCATGTTTTCCATATTCTACCCCTTTCCCACACACACACACCTTCTGTAACTATAGTACTTCTAAACACATTCATATGAGAACAAGTCAGTTATCCCATAAGAGTTTATCTGTCCCACGAACAACTGGATGGCCCAAGAAGTAGCAACTTGGGCCACCGTGTAGGCAACCCATGTTTCAATCCTTAATATGACAGCCTTTCCACCAGAAGTCTAGGAAGGGCTACTCCAAGTGCTTCCTGGCTCAGGAAGGCGGGGTGGCGGGGAGGGGGGCTGCACACTGCCCAGTGTGATCTGAGCCTATAGTGTTGTGGTCCCATAACCCAGGTGGTACACGCAGCTGTATTGCCAGGGCAGGAGAGTCATGTGAGTGTGTGTGTGTGTGTGTGTGTGTATGTGTGTGAAGCATTGCCTGATCTGAGAGAACTCATCAACTGAAAATGTCTGTCATCTTTCTAGAATCAGGCAATCTTGTTAGCTCTTCAGTGGAATATCAGAAATGGACAGGAAAAAAAGCAAGAAAACTGTAATCCAAAGATTGGAATGGCATTTTAGGAAAAAGGAATTTGTTTGCTCATGTTCAAATATTTTTTGTACAAATCATCACTGCTTTCTAGTGTAAAGTTTTCAGTATAAACTCTTGTTCTCAGAGAACTTGAGGAGAAAGATGGAACAATCGGTCAGATGATGGTGCAGCAGCAGCACTTTGCAGGGTAGTCCTCGGTGTACACCTGGTCCTCCTCTCCGTAGACAAAGTAGGAATACTGTCCCCCTTTCCAGTCATAATGCACTTGAGTGACTGGGATCAGCTCAATGGTTTGTTTCTGAAACAACAAGAAATACAGACCTGTAAGCAATGGGGACTTTTCTTATGTACAAATTATTGAGCTTGCCAAGTATACATTCCCTTATAACTAAAACACTGTCCTAATCCATAGGTAAGGCTGTGCAAGTAGAAGAATAAAGACCCCACCATCAGCATCATGTGAATGCCATACTACGGTATTAGCATACCTCAATCCATACCAGGGTCTGGTTAACCATTTATTGGGGTATGGAGGGTAGAGACCCCTATAATAAAAAAAAAATCTAAATATCAACTGGTTATGTTAGAAATGGGCCCCCCATAATTTGTTAACTGGGCGGCAGGTCAGTTTTCTTTGTTACGATCGCTACTACTGGCACAGTAGTACAGCATAGTGCAACACAGTGCATGAATCTACTAACTGCTCCATAGTACCACCATAGAACTAATATATATTTTATTGGTTCTACGAGTACAACGGGATTGGTTATGTTGTGAAATGCTGAAGTAATGGGGTCCTTAGTCCACCACTTGCGCCGGTAAGGCAGAGGTATGGGCAGACTAGATAGACCAACCAGCCTTCTGGTGCTGACATTTCTAGGTTTCTATTCACCAAAAGAGAACTTTTTTTTTAACTTTCTTTATCGCTGGCCCCTAGGAACTCTCAGGCAGACCCCACTCTCCTCCAACCACTCACCCGCCTGTTTGCCCACTGGGAAATCAGGGACAGACATTCCCACATTCCTTGGTCCAACAAACCCCGGACTACCCCACCAGATACAAGGCAAGGTGAGGGATCAGGGGAGCTTGACGAGGCTGAACCTAAGCGTGTTGGGTGTGGTGGTGGGGCATTGGGGTTGCGTTGCCTATCCTATGGACCAGGGTTTTTCTGCAGCTGCATGTTTCTGGAGTGAGACAAAGCAATGACATCTGCGTACTGGTATGCTGGACATCCCCCACCTCGCTCCACCCCATTACAGCGCCGCCTCCTACAGTGCCACCAATCTCCATCAGGGGCCACTGTGGATCGATGCAAGGCCTGGCTAACCATCCCAGGAGAGGAGAGCAGTCCTCTGGATGCTCAATCCCCTCTCTCTCCCTGCTGACCCCAACAACCTGAGTCTGTTCCTGAACTTGGGTTGCGGCGTGCTGTGAAATGTGGCGTCCAGTGCCTCAACCCTCAGCGCCACTGGCTGGCACCAAAAGAGAACATTAATACCGAGCTATAATCCCCCACCCAAAAAAAATACAAATATATACTTTTAAAGGTAACATGCAAGTTCAGACTATATACTACAGAATGCTATAAATGATCAGAAATGAAGTCCGCTTTTCTTAAAGAGCAGATGGCACTTTTGTGAAAACTAAGGAAAACATAATATTTAGACACAGTTTGGCTTGTATTTTAAATTTCTTGTATAGATTTTCCTCTCCATTATTTATAAAGCTACCAACAGTCCCTATTTTCCCAGGACAGTCCCTTTTTTGGTAGTGTCCTCACAAGTTTTGCAAATGTCACTTTTGTCCTGGTTTTTGCTTACGTGTCCCAGTTTTGTCCCTTTTTTTTTTTTCTGACTGCTAATCCATGAGTGTTATTTAATTTAGCATCATTGTGGCACTGCTCGAGCTGGACAACAGTTTGCAACTTCAACCTCTGTGCCTAAGTTGCACCGCAAGCATGTCAGTGGGAGGCTGGTGAAGCATGTTCCTTCCTGTTAGATTAGACTGGGTAGTAGTGCAAACAAGTACATGTGGATGTCTCCCTGCCAGCAGCAGAGAAGGACTCCAGACAGAAGAGACTAGCAACGGTGAACTAGGGTACCCGAACCTGATCAGCTGCAGGGAAGTGTGAAAACAATCCGGTGTGGTGGTCGGAGTCACTGAAATGACATTTGCTCAGCAAATGAGGTGAGTGTAAAGCAGGTTGGGATGGGACTGTCAGGAGGCGCAATACATGCAGCTCAAATGTCTGAACACAATTTAACGCAGGTTTGCATCAAAGAACTTTCTGTACATCATGATTTGAAACTTGCTGCAGCAGAATGATGTATTGTTTTAATCTGGATGTTTGCTACTGGTTTTGCTTTGTGGCAGCATGGCTAGAGCAAGCAGCAAAATTTAATTGTGTGCAGCGTTATCTGCAGTGGTGCCCGTGGGAATGACATTTGGGGGTATCATGGTCAGGACGGACCCTGTCCCAGTTTTAGGCTCAGAAAGTTGGTAGCTTTATTTATTACCAAAGAAATTCTCAAATAAACAAGATCTTTATCCATCAGAGTTCATGTGCCTCTATAGCTTATTCCCTACTTGAAATTCTGTTCTTTTTGTATTATTTTTTATTGGTTTTAACAGCTTATTATAATACCAGATGCAATACATAGATACATTTAGAGGTAGTACAATGCAGAGTAATGGTGATAGGAGGCAGACACAGTTAAATGTATTCAAAGATCTTCAGCTCTGTATAACCGAAATTAATATCCATCATATAAATAATGGCTGTAAAGGGGGGGTATTCCCTGTCTCATCAAGGTTTATCTCCTCTAAGATATCCCATGCCCCCAGTAAGTTCAGCTTCCCCACATATCTTTAAATTTAGTAATGCAGATTTACGGAACGAAGTCTCCATACTGTCCAAGTTGGTATAGCACCCAGAGTCTCCATCAGCTATCAAATGCAGACAACCTGTTATTCATTTTTGCTGAGATTCTCTCAAGGTTATACATTTCATATGTCAATTTTCTCCAGGCTTCTTTGGTTGGAGTCTGGGTGGAAAGCCACAGACGAGTTATAATTTTTTTTGCCGTTAGTATCAATAGGGATAACATTTTAAAAAGTGATCCCTGGATTTTAATTCCTACCGGAGGTACTGCCATCAGTATAAAGATCTCGTAGTATCTCCGGCCTCCTATATATAGCATTTAGCTCGCCTACAACATCTTGCCAGAATCTTGTTATATATGGACATGACCAAATAATATGTGTCATCCCCGCCTCCTCTGCCCACATCCCTCCAACAGCTCCCATATCCCTGTCCCTGAACTTAGCTGTGATTTCCGGTTCGAAAATATCTCACTCTGGCTTTCCAAGCATACTCCTCAATATACATTGGAAGAGATTCTGAGTATAATGCTGTTGCCGTTTGCCAACACCCTATATCTAATTCTAAATTCATATCTTTGACCATTTAACTCTAACATAGTCCAAAGATGTCTTATCATATGCCCTTAATGCTGAATTCAAGTTCTCAATAACATGATCCTGAGGATGCCCTCTCAGATGAAACATCACCATTTAAAGCAAAAGGGAGTTTTTTTTGGCTACTGCCATTATATTTTCCTCAAATGGCGCTAATGTATCCTTCAAAATCTCATAGAATTTACTTTGGTTGTTAGGGGGTTTATATTCTGTTTGCAGATATGGGAAAGAGTGGATGCCCAATGGACCTATTACTTGGAATGTATGAAATTATAAGGTTCTGTTGTGACATCACAGTCTGTTGCCAAGGGAATAGCTGTGAGGTCACAAATAAAGCATTATGACAACAGGCTGGGAAAAAGCAATAGAAGCGGATGAACCCTCAAGGGAAAACTATTCTGTTTTCATGCATATGATCTCAGTTATAAATAATGTGGATGAGAAACATAAGTTGTTCTGTGTCCAAATAAAGTTCTTCTTGAGGCGTCAGTGGCTTTTTCAAGGGAACCTAGACAGCATGACCTGACAGCAGATTCTCCCTCCCCATCTGCTCTGCCATCTCCCTCCACTCCCTCTCCTGTCTTCTCCAAGACTTCACTGCTCCCTCCTGTAACTAAACCCGAGCTCTCCGCCCAACTCCTCTACTCTATGTTCTCCCTCTCCCCCTATCTCGTCCATATCCTACTACTCCCCACTGCGTACCTCCTAGTCATTCTCCTTCTCACTCCCTCCTAACTCTTTTCCTCTCCCTCACCATTGCTTGTGTCTCCTGGATACCTCCTTGTAACCACCCAATCCCCTGCTACCTCCCTCTGCTCCCTTTACTGTCTTCTCCTAGACTTCACTGCCTACCCTTCTCTCCCTACCACTGCTTGTCTAGCAGTGCTACTCCCTAGATAATCTAGTCATTTTGGTTGATAACATGCTGCACCTAGGTATGAATACACTCATTTTCTGCTGCTGATTTGCTTTGTATATTGTATTGCTTGCTTTGTAGATTGTATTGCTTACTTTGTACATTGTATTGCTTACTTTGTAGGTTACATACTTGTATATTTGTATATATGTGTTTTGTATTTTTTAATATGCTTATGTAGTATTTCTATATATAAATCTCCCACTACCCCTCCCCCCAGGACACATCTGGAAATCAAACTTTTCTCAGCTCAGTATGTCTTTCCTGGTAAAACATATGAAATAAACAGAAGAGTTATGTAAGAACTTAACCGTAACAGTAGATCTTCAAGTGAATCTCTGTCATCAAGACACACCTATGGAACTTAGCTGTCAGACACTAGGATCCCATGGAAGCTTTTCTGGAGCAGTCTACTAGGGGCTGCCCATGCCGACATCAGGCTTCGACATAACTCACTCTGTAAATGTGCGGGCCGCCCTGCTCTCTCCTCAGTTCTTTCCTTAGCCGGAGGCCATGAGAGACAGGAGTCCCACTAGGGAACCGAGGAAAGAGAAAAGGTGCCCAGTGATCAGCAGAGCTGGAGCAACAGGACAGCCAAGCTGGAGACAGAAAGAGAGAAGGGGGATGCTGGGAGGGACTGATGACTGATATTCTCTCAAATATCTACTGCCATGATAAGTTCTTTCCTTACTGTTCTGTCTTCTTCAGGGATATGTCTGTCATCAGGTTACACCTATGGAATGAGTCATAAGCAGTACTGTGAGCAAGGACTGTCGGGGTGGGAGGAGGCCAGAGGCCTACGAATGAAGGCCCTGAAGCACAGCAAGGCCATAGCCTGCCATTCTGCAGAATGCAATATCCATACTGTAGTGCTTGGTGAAAGTGTGGACAGTACTCCAAGTGGCAGCAGCACAAATCTCGGCTGCAGACATGCCTCTGAAACAGGCAGCTGAAGTGGCCATGCCCCTAGCAGAATGGCCCTTAACAAACCCAGAAGTTCCTTATTGTACTTTCTGTAACAAACAAATAATACAGTTGGCCAACCATTTGGACAAGCACGATTTTGAAACTGGAGAGTCCTCTCTATCAGGGGCAAAAGAAACAAGTAACCATTTGGACTTCCTGCAGTCCTTGGTATGGTGTGTACAGTAATGTAAAATTCTATGCACATCCAAAGTATGGAGGAATGCTTCCCTGGATTGTCATGTGCCGGATAATAAACAGGCAGATGGAGGGACTGGTTGAGGTTAAACTCAGACATTACCTTGGGAAGAAACTTAGGATTAGTACACACAGAGACCATGTCTTTGTGGAAAATCAAATAAGGCTGCTCACATGTGAGAGCCTGTAGCTCTGAAATTCTTCGAGCAGAAGTAATGGCAACTAAAATAATGCTTTCCATGACAGAAAGCATAGCTTGCAAGACACGACTGGCTCCAAGGAGGCAGGATCAGCTTCTCTAAAACAAAACTGTGGTCCCAAGCCGAACTGGGTTGCAGATGGGAGGCTTTATGTGGAGAATGACTGCAGAAATGGATGGGCCACGTGAAAAAATTACTCACCTTAGTAATGTTGTTTCTTCTAATGGAGTCTGTCTGTATTCTGACATATGCAGTTAGGTCCTGCCTTTCAACTTCCCCGGAGAACAAAGAGTTAAACTTTCCATGGCCAGCATGGAATGTTCACCGCGAGCTCGGTTGAAGCCCCTGTCTGCTGTTGTTTAAACTCCAACCGTCAGATCTTTACGAGCAATACTCACTAGAAGTTCTGTGTGGAAACTGTAAAACTCAAAACTAGCCAACTGGCAACTATATCTATATAAAAGGGTTTTTTGGTTTCAAAGAAAAGACTCAAGTCAGGAAACCCAAAAAACAAAACATCCCAAAATACAACACTCACCCAAAATAAAGGAGGGTGAAAAAGGGACACCCCTAGGGTGCCAACACTGCTCCTGCCCACACACATCCCAAAAACTAGGTTCTGAGAGGGGAGGCGGGGGGAGGTCAGAATAGCAAGACTCCATTAGAAGAAACAACATTACTAAGGTGAGTAATTTTTTCTTCAAACAACATGAAGTCTTGCTGTATTCTGACACATGAGACTACTAGCAGTACCTCCATGGAGGAGGGACAGAACCTACTTTGGAAACAAGCTCTGAAGTACTGCTGTGTCAAACCGAGCATCACTCCAGCCTGGATATCCAGAGAGTAATGCTTGGTGAATGTATCCCTAAAAACAGGGTACTAAATGAGAAAAAGACCGAGGTAGTAAGGTCAGTGGGGAATGCAGCAACAGAAGGTAAAGCCATCAAAAAATGGAGAGCAATGAGTATCAATGCCCGTAGTCTGAGTAACAAGCTAACTGAATTAGTGGCCTTGATGGAGGAAGAACATCTGGATATTGTGGC
This sequence comes from Neoceratodus forsteri, assembly GCA_016271365.2. NCBI lineage: Eukaryota > Metazoa > Chordata > Ceratodontiformes > Ceratodontidae > Neoceratodus > Neoceratodus forsteri. Next base: position 60,868,602 of record CM028129.1, read on the forward strand.
AGTCACAGAAACATGGTACACACAAAACCATGACTGGGACGTAAACATACCAGGATACACTATCTACAGGAGGGACAGGGAGGGTAAAAGAGGAGGAGTAGCTCTTTACATAAGGGAAGGAATCAAAGCAACAGAACAAAAGGGTAAACAGGGAGGAGAAGAAGCACTGTGGGTAAATTTGGAGACTGGCAATGGCACCACAATCCGCACAGGGGTTGTATACAGACCCCCTTCTCAGGGGGAGGAAATGGAAAAGGAAATGATAGAAAATATACTTAGAATGGCAGAAAAAGGGGAGATATTGCTGATCGGTGATCTGAATATGACAGATGTTAACTGGAGTGCAGTTACAGCAGCCACTTCAAAGAGTGGGGTTATTCTAGATGCCCTACAGGGGGCATGCCTTAGACAACTAGTATTGGAGCCCACTCGAGAGGGAACAATCTTAGACCTGGTTCTCTTAAATGGAGATGAAGAGAGGATCACAGATGTAGAAGTGGGTAGCCATCTGGGAACTAGCGACCATCGAACAGTATGGTTCACAATAAACACAGCAATAGAGTCAAGCCATACAAAGGCAAAAGTACTGGACTTTAGGAGGGCTGACTTTGCCAAATGGGTGAGTGCCTAAGGAATGCACTAGCAAATGGGCAGGAAGGAGGGGTGGAAGAACAATGGGGAATAATAAAACTGCCATCACAGAGGTAACAAGCCTTTGTGTGAAGCAAATAAACAAAGCGAACGATGTAAGAAACCACTATGGTTCTCAAAGGAAGTGGCAGTGAAGGTTCAAGAGAAAAGAAAGCATTCATGAAGTACAAGGAATCACAGAAGGAACAGGACAGAGAACTGTATCAGTTAAAGCAAAAGGAAGCTGGGAAGGCAGTCAGAACAGCAAAGGCCCAAACCGAGGAAAAGACTGCCAACTCAGTTAAGAAGGGGGATAAAACCTTTTATAGGTACATCAGGGAGCGAAGGAAGGCCAAGGGAGGGATAGTGAGGCTTAATAAGGGGAGGAAGGGTGGGCAGAGGGTTACTGTGAAAAGGCAGAGATACTAAACAAATATTTTTTCTCAGTATTTACAAAGGAAGAGGGGGAGGTACCTAAAACAAACAGTAGAAACACTCTGGATACAGAAGTTGATGCCAGCCCATTTACAGAAGAAAGGGTTCTGAAAGAAGTCTTAAAACTGAAGGTGGACAAAGCAATGGGGCCTGATGGGATTCATCCCAGTATTCTAAAAGAACTAAGGGTAGAACTAGTGACACCACTGACTACCCTCTTTAACAAATCATGGGAGGATGGGGTGGTACCTGAGGACTGGAGGAGGGCAGATGTGATTCCCCTTCACAAAAGTGGGAGCAAGGCAGAAGCAGGAAACTACAGACCTATTAGTTTAACCTCAGTGGTAGGAAAATGATGGAATCACTTCTGAAGGAAAGAACTGTCGAGTATCTAGAGGCCAGAGGGGCACAGGACCCAAGGCAGCATGGATTCACAGCAGGAAGGTCATGCCAGACAAATCTGATAGATTTCTTTGACTGGGTGACCAAAGTAGTAGATCAGGGAGGGCCTGTGGACATGGCCTACCTAGACTTTAGCAAGGCATCTGACACAGTCCCACAAAAGATTAATATACAAGTTAGCCAGCCTGGGAGTGGGTCCCAAGATGACAGCCTGGCAAAGAATTGGCTGGAGAATAGGACACAGAGAGTAATAGTAAATGGAGTCCACTCTGAAGAAAGGGGGGTTACTAGTGGGGTACCGCAGGGTTCAGTATTAGGACCGGTCCTCTTCAATTTCTTTATAAGCGACATTGCAGAGGGACTAGAAGGAAAAGTATGTCTCTTTGCAGATGACACAAAGATCTGCAACAGAGTTGATGCACAAGGTGGGGTGGAAAGGATGAGAAGGGACTTGGCAAGGTTAGAGGAATGGTCAAATGTATGACAGCTTAGATTCAGTGCTAAGAAGTGCAAGGTAATGCACCTGGGAAACAAAACCCCAGGTGAAGAGTACACAATGGGGGGTGAGGTACTAACAACAACAAAAATGGAAAGGGACCTGGGGGTAGTCATATCAGATGACCTAAAGGTGGGCAAGCAATGTGAGAGGGCAGCAAGGAGGGCTGGGGGGATACTGGGATGCATAGGGAGAGGCATCACCAATAGAAAACAGGAAGTTATTATCCCTCTGTACAGACAGCTGGTGAGACCCCATTTGGAGTACTGCGTGCAGTTCTGGAGACCCAATCTCCGCAAAGACATAGACAGGATGGAAGCTGTCCAGAGGAGGGAAACTAAAATAGTGCAGGGTCTGCATTGGAAGACATATGAAGAGAGACTTAAAGAGCTTAATATGTATAGCCTCGAGGAAAGGAGGAGGGGGACAGTAGAAACTCAAGCGGAATCAACAAAGTCCAAGAGGGCAGCATCTTTCAAAAAAAGAGTGTGCAAGAACAAGGGCACAATTTGAAGATGGGGAGTGCTCAGAGGTAATTTAAGGAAGTATTTTTCAGAGAGGGTTGTGGATACATGAAATGGCCTTCTGGAGGAGGTTGTGGAGTCAAAACAGTGGTAGAATTCAAGCATGCATGGGACAGTCATAAGGCAATTCTAGGGGGTGGGGGTAGAAAGAAGTAGGCTGCTGGTTAACTAGGATCTGCAGCTTATCCATTAGGTAGGGAAATGGGCAGACTGGGTGGGCCAAGCAGTCCTTATCTGCTGTCACATTCTATGTTTCTATGTTTTCCAGGTGGCTGCTTGACAAATTTCTAAGATAGGAATATCCCTGGCAGCAGCCAGGGAAGCAGCTGTACCTCTAGTGGAGTGAGCCCTCAGGCCTGAGGGTGGAGTTCTACCCAGTTTCTCATAGCAGAATTGTATACAAGAAACAATCCACCTGGCAATAGATCTCTTAGTGGCAGGTTTGCCCTTACCAACCTCTTCATACGTGAGGAACAACTGGAAGGATTCAAACCTGTCACCCTTGGTGTACTCTATGTAGTAGCTGAGGGCCCTTTTAACATCTAAGCTGTGTAGCCTCCTCTCTCCGGAGGAGGAATGGTCAGTGAAGAAAACAGGGAGAGTCATAGAGTGGTTGAGGTGGAAATCTGAAACCACTTTAGGCAAAAACTTTCTGTTAGTTCTTCGGACCACTTTATCTCTATGGAAAAAGATGAAATCAGGTTCCACTGACAGGGTTTGCAATTCACTGATACGCCTGGCAGAGATAATGGCCACCAAAAACACAGTTTTCCAAGTCAAGTACTTAAGCTCTGCAGAGGACAAAGGCTCAAAGGGGGGTTGCATAAGCTGAGCAATGCAAACATTAAGGTCCCAAGCAGGAGCAGGGTCCCTAAAGGGGATTGGTGTGCAGCAATCCCTTGAAGAACTTGCAAAAACACAGGATGGGCTGACAGAGGGGATGGCTTGCCTACTGACAGGAAAGCAGAAACAGCTGCCAAATGCACTTTATGTAGCTGGCCTAAGGCCTAGGCTATTGAGATGGACTATACAGTCCAGAACCGTAGGCAACCCAGCAGAATCTGGAGAAATATTCTTCCTAGAACACCAAATAGTGAATCTTTTCCATTTGGAGTTGTAAGTCTTTCTGGTGGAAGGCTTTGAGAAGCCTTAAGGATATCCAGAACCCTTGGGAAAGATGCAGGTCAGCAAACTCTAACTCTTCAAGAGCCATGCCTTGAGATTGAGAGACCAAGGTTCCAGTACCAAATCCTCCCTGAGAGAATGTCAACAGGTTGTAATTCCTGGAAGAGACAAGGAAGGTGGACTGCTAGGACAGCAACAGGGACACCAGGCTGTCTGGCCTAGTCTTGAGCAATCAGAATCACTTTGCGTGGCTGTGACCTTATCTTTACTAACACTTTGAACAGGAGAGGAAGGGAAAAGCATACAGAAATTTCCTTCCCAATTCAGGATCAGAGCATCCAGGGGACTGAGCCCAAGACTGGGGTCTGCAACAAAAGAGAGGAAGTTGGTCATTGTCTGAGGCTGCAAAAGATCTATCTGTGGAGTGCCCCATATCGAGAAAATCACTTTCAAAACTAGGGATCTAGGGTCTATTCATGATGGCCCTGGATATTCTGCTCAGAGAATCTGCTAGGACATTGTCCTTCCCTGGAGGTGAACTGCTATCAGAGAGGTTTGCAGGAATAGTCAGGACCACAACTTCATTGCTTCTGTGCACAATGCCATAGACTGGTGCCTCCTGCTTGTTGATGTACCACCGGTGGTGGTGTTGTCTGTTCTGACCTGGACCACCTTGTTCTGCACAGATTTGAAAAGGCTTGCAGTGCCAAAAACACTGCTCTGAGTCCCAAGAGACTGATGTGAAGCAGAGATTCCTGAGGTGACCACAGCCCTTGCGTGGCAAGATCCCCCAGATGGGCTCCCCAGCCCAGCAGGGAAGCATCTGTGGTGAATATCACTGAATGAGACTGAGTGACAAAAGGAACCCCTTGTCTCAGATTGTCCTGATCCTGCCATCATTGCAAGGCCTGGATCAGGGTTCGAGTCACTGGGACTAGTTTGGTAAGGGAATCCCTTCTTTGGGACCAGAAGGCTCTTAAGTGGAACTGAACGTCCCTCATCTGGAATCTTGCTCCTTGGACCACCACTGTGGAAGCTGCCATGTGGCCCAGAAGCTGAAGGAAATGACTTGCTGGTCGAGACACCTGCAGGGTGAATGAAGAGGCCAGTTCCATAAGGGTCCTTGCCCTGTCCAGGGGAAGGAAGGCTCTTGCCTTTATTGTATCCAGCTCCGCCCCTATGAAGGTGAGGAGCTGTACTGGTTCGAGAACTGACTTTGGAAGGTTGAGAAGGAATCCTAAGGAAGTGAGCACTTGCTGAGTTATTTGCAAATGTGACTTGACTTGGTCTGGAGACTGACCTACTATGAGCCAGTCGTCCAAGTATGGGAAGATGGAGATCTTTTTTCTCCTTAGGAAAGCAACCACTGCTGCCAGGCACTTTGTGAAAACCCTTGGGGCTGATGTTAGGCCAAAGGGCATTGCTCTGAATTGATAGTGGCCTGAGGGCAACTTGAACCTGAGGTACTTTCTGTGGGAGCACCTGATGGGAATGTGAAAATAGGCATCTTTGAGGTCCAGGGAGGCTAGCCAGTCCCAAGGCCTTAGAGAGGGAAGGATTATTCCCAGAGTCACCATTCTGAACTTTGGTTTTAAAAGGTGTTTGTTCAGATATCTTAGGTCCAGGATGGGCCGCCATTCTCCTGTCTTTTGGGGTTAGAAGTACCTGAGTACAATCCTTTGCCTCTGTGTGGGGTGGAAGCCTCTCTATAGCTCTGAGAGCTAGGAAGGAAAAACCTCTACCTCTAAGGCAAGGGTCTCTGATGGATTTGCAGGTGGAAAGGATCTGGTTCTCATCTTGGGAAATTTTTTGAAGCTGAGAACCAGTCCATGGCTTACTACTTCCAGGACCCACTTGTCTGATGTCAGAGACTTCCAGTTCTGGACAAAGTAAGCCAGCCTGCCCCCTACTGGTATTGGAGAATCGGCCCGGGCAGACCCATCAGGGTGTCTGCTTGGCAGGGGCTTTAGGCTGAGGGGTGGATGCAGGCCTGCTCATCCCCCGTCTGCCTCTCCCCTAAGAACCCCTCTGAGAGTACGAGAAGAGGCCTGAGCTTGGTAAAGGCCTTGGAAAGGCCTGCCCCTGCCCCTGGACTGCTGTCTTTGAGGAGTAGTTTGCCTTTCTTTGGCCTGAGCACTCCTGTAAGTGGTCCTGTACTGTTCATCTTTTCATGTAGTTCTCTGTCTGCTCCCCAAACAGAGAATTACCAATAACAGGGAAATCCATGGCCTTAGCCTGGGTATCCTGTGATAGGCTAGTACATCTGAGCCAAGCCATCCTCCGAAGAGCCACAGATGTAGCTATGACTCTTGATGAAACATCATTGGAGTCCACAGCATCATGAAATTGCACTTTGGATGCCTCAATCCCATCTGCAGCCACCTGCTCCAGCTCCTTGGCAAGCTGGTCAGGGGCCAGTTTAGCCAGAGCCAGCACAGTGTCCCACCTGGACTTCTGGTATCTAGCTGTGTAGACCATATAGTTAGCCTGCCTGAGTCCCAAAGATGCTACCATGTACTGTTTCTTTGCCATGGCAACAATCTTCCCGGAGTCCTTATCTGGGGGGTGTGATGCCAAGGGGAATTTTGCCTTATCACAGGCAGCAGCCTGCACTACCCCAACATGGCTGCATTGCTGGGAAAGGAACTCCGTGTCTGAGCCTGAAAGAGTATACCTCTTGTCCATTTGTTTGTTCACAGGAGGTATGGAATTAGGAGTCTTAAGAATTTTATGTGTCTGTTTCCCAAAGGATTTGTGGAGGGGAACAGACAGTCTCCTGGATTCTGGGATGTCCATCATTTCAACAAAATCAGGCTCCTCCTGATCCTCTACTGCTTCCTCCATAGGAAGCTGGAGGTCTCAGCCACTTTTTGTAAAACATAAAGTGAGAGGGGGACTCAGAAAGCCTAGGAGGAGAAACACCTGAAGGTCTGTCTGGGGAGATGTCCGGGTCAATAGCACATCCAGACTTTCATAATCACCATCATCATCCCCATATTCTCCCTCCTCCTCATCCGGTTCATAAAATTCTTCCAAGGTGTAATCCGGAACCGGGGGAACTGACCGAACCGAACCCCTGCCAGATGGTGCCGGTTCAGTCGGAACTGAAGTAAGCGATTGCACTATCCTTATCGCCTTGGCTATCTCATCAGCGGTCGGAGTATGAATTTCTGGGTCCGAACCGGACAATTAATCTTTTCTTTTTAACGGAACCGACTCCTCAGAATCAGCTCTCCTTTTGCCCGAAGAAGTATCGCCCTGGTCAGAGGGCACTTCTTCTGGTTCGGTTGAAACCGAACCGGACTGGCCATTCGGGTCAGCGGACTTCTCGGCCTCCCTTTCCCTCAGTCTACCTAATCTCTTTTCCAGGGTAGATTTGGAAAAATTCTTACAAATTTGGCAGTCTGAATCGAGGTGGTCAAACCCCAGACAATACTTACAGGTGGTGTAGGATCAGCCTTGGCAAAGACTTCCCACACACACTGCAGTGTTGAAACCCAGTGGGCCAGGTTTTTTTCTTGGGTTTCTCAAGCATGGCCAATCCTAACAAAACTTCCCTTTTTTGCAATCCGCCAGGCAAGATTTCCCTATCGGTTCCTAACCACGTCACGGGTCTTGAAAAACGTAATAAAATCAGTTTTTAGAACTGATACGGACCGGTTACCACACTCTAAGCAAATCACAAACTTTTTTACCTGAAAACTGATTGGTTCAGCCAAACCGATCCACAATTTACAAGTTCCACACAGAAACTATATAGAAAACCTATCTAGTACTCACAGTACCACAGACAGAGACTTAAACCGACAGATCGGTAGCAGCAATGTAGAAACCGAGCAAAAACGACACTTTAACCGACTTTTTGAACCAAGCAAAGAAGAAATCTCTGGAGCGACTGTTCAGTGAGGCTGAGTAAAGAATCTGATGGTTGGAGTTTAAATAACAGCAGACAGGGGCTTCAACAGATGGTGAACATTCCATGCTGGCCATGGAAAGTTTAACTCTTTGTTCTCCGGGCAGTTGAAAGGCAGGACCTAACTGCATATGTCAGAATACAGCAAAACTTCATGTTGTTTGAACCAGGTGTGCCACCGTACAACCATCAATGGGCACATGGAAGGCTGATATGCCAAACAGCTACACTTAGAGGGAGAAGTATTTGAGACCAGCATCAGACAACATCAGGAGATACTCCAAAACCTGGTTCACCAGACAGGTGAAAGGGTCCAGTTGGTGAGAAGCGGCCCACATGATGAACTGCTTCAACTTCACAGAATAAGTGGCCCTGGTGGAGAGTTTTCTGGCAGTCACCATGATATCAGCCACCTTCTGAGGCACTCCAAACTAAGCAATGGCTATGTCCTTAGGAGCCATGCATGCATGCAGATGAAGGGATTTGAGGTCTGGATGTACCAGGGTCCTGTGTGCCTGTGTCAACAGGTCCCAGCAAAGGGGCAGGGGGAACTGGAGGTTCCACAGCCAGTTGTTGCAGCAATGGAAACTATTATCTGCAGCGGCCAAAATGGGGCTACCAGAATCACGGTGGTGCCCTACATCTGTAGTTTGAGGAGAACCCTCTGAATTAGATGGAAGGGAGGGAATGTGTAAAGAAACCTCCCTTTCCAGGAGAGGAACAATACATCCAGGTCTTCTGCAACCAAAGTCAACAGTTTCCACTCATGCACTTTGGACTGTGACCGGCTGACGCTGTCTGCCAAGGCATTTTAGGCACCTGGCACATGGACAGCTGACTGTTCTAGATCGTGATCTAGAGCCCAGTACCAGACCCTCATTGTTCCCCAGCACAGAGGATAGGAATGGTACCCCCCTTGCTTGTTGATGTAATAGACTACACTGAGATTGTCAATTGTGTCAACAGTGGTTCTGGAAGGCCTGGAAGGCATACAGAACTGCACCCATTTCTAGAACGCTTATGTGGAGGTGAGTCTCCCCATGGACCAGAGGCCCTGGGTCTGATAGGGGCCTAGATGGGCTCCCCCAACTCTTACCCCAAGCATCCGTGGTGAGAACTGCTGGGGGTGGGGATCAGAAAGGGAACTCCCTTTAAGAGATTGGCCGGATTCACCCACCAGTAAAGCACTGTGCAAACTGGCAAGAGACAAGGACCAAACTGATCTAGGTTTCTTGAACACTGATCCCATTGGACCCTGAGGGTCCACTGTGGGATCCTCATGTGCAATCTGGCCAGAGAGACTGTCATGATGGCGCTGCCATGAGGCCTAGGAACCAGAGGAAAGTTCTGGCTAGAACATGCGAATCTGCACCACCTTCTGGGCCTGGGCAATAAGGTTGTCCACCCTGTCTTGAGGAAGGAAGGCCTTGCCCTGAGCAGAGTTCAGGACTGCCCTGTATTGTAATCTCTGAGAAGGGGTCAGCACAGACTTGGGTTGATTGACTGTTAGGACCAAGGAGTGGAACAATTGCAGGGTGTGCTCCAGGGAGAACAACAAGAGCTCTTTGGACTGGGCTTTCAGTAACTAGTCATCCAGGTGTGGGAACACATACAGGCCCTCGCGTCGCAGGACCACTGCCACAGCTGCTAAGCACTTGGCAAAGACCCGTGACACAGAGGATAAGTCAAAGGGCAATACCCTGACCTGGCAATGCTCCCCCTGGAATGGGAACCGCAGGTAATGCCTGTGGGGGTGGAGGACCATGATATGCAGATAAGACATCCTGCATATTGAGGAGCACAGCCAGTTGCCCTGCCTGAGCAGCGGAGAAGGCTGTGCAAGTGACCATCTGGAACCTTTGTACTGAATGAAAAGGTTTGGTTCCTTGAGGTCTAGTATGGGCCTGAAGTTCCCTGTTCTCTTGGGAACCTGGAATAGAACCCTTGTTTCTTTGCCGCCTGGACACTGATTCTATGGCCTGTATGTGCAGCAAGGTGAGGACCTCTTCCTAAGTACCTCTGTGTCGTCTGGAGGATTAAAAGGGGACTGGGGAACATCTGAGGCTGCTCTAGAAGCTTGAGAGCATGTCCCCATTTGACTATCTTCAGGATCCAAGTATCTGTAATGGAGGGACAACCTGCCTCTGACCACCTTCTCCTGACTCAAGGGAGGAGGGGGGGTCCTGCAAGGAGTCAGGCAGAGCCTGAATCGGCAGCAAGGGCTGCACTGTCACCTCTGGGTTGCTTGGCAGAGGAGCCAGTGGAGGAAGAGAGAGCAGGCAAGGCTGAGCTGGCTCTACATTTATCCTGAAGTTTGCCTCCGGGACCCTACTTGTGGGAAGGGTTCCGAAAGGAGGACCATGGCCTACTCCTGGGCTAGGTATAAGCAGTAGACAGATCAAATGGTCCTACCACAGGCCTGCAGTTTGTTAATAATGTCCCGCACATCTGGACCAAAAAGTTTGTGACCCACAAAAGGAGCATTTAACACCTTGTGTTGGACATCACAGGCAAGCCAGAGACCCACAGCCAGGAGTGCTGTCTAAGGCAAATGCTAGAGGCAGCTGCCGCTGTAAGTCAACCATATCAGAGGTGCTTGAACATCCTCTGAGGCCTGAGTACCTTGAGAAGCTCCTGCTTGTGAGAACCCTCAGGAAGGGACTGAGCGTCACGCTTGCTCTTACTCCAGAGAGTATTTTGGTACTTATATAAGATGGGCCAAGTAATTGGCAATCCAAAGGCCGAGGGTGGTTGAGGGAAAATTCCTTTGCCCCACAGATCCAACTTCTGACTCCGGTCAGGGGCAGGGAGCTAAAGAGCTTAGGGCCTTAGTCCTGTCAGGGGCAGTTTAATGACCACAGAGTCAGTCTCAGGCTGGCCTGCATAAAAGTGTAACCCTTGAGGCACCTGATAAAGATTGTTGGCCATCCTAGGCATAGCTGACACCATACTGGGTCTGCACCAGGCTGCATCATTCAAGGCTGAAAGCAGAAGAGGAATAGATGCAGATTCGGGGATCTCCAAGATGTCCACCATATTCCTCCTGGTGTCATCCTCCCCCCCAGTTTGAAACCCCATAATGGAGGAGAGCTGTTTCATGACACTGAAAAAGGAGGGGTCCTCGTGGAGGACCTGGAAGTTTGCTTAACAGACACCTCACTCACAGAGGAGATAATGGATCTATCAGAGGTTTCTGCATCGACTTCCTCCGCACTCTCCTCTTCCTCAGGGAGGAGAAGATCAGGATGGTACTCCTCTGTCGTTGGACTGGTCTGGAGCAGGGACTGATGAATGCTGCGCCGACGACTCCTTAGGGGGTGTGGGGCATGTGGGCCTAGCAGACAGTGCTGTTGAAACAGCCAACAATGGCATGGGTGATGATGGCCCATGCGGTGCAGCTTGATGTTGGATAAGAGAAGCAGTAATGGAGGTCAGAATGGTATTAAGGTCAATGGCAGGGAAGGTAACTATCATCAACACTGGCATAGATGAACTGGACATGAGGCCCTGGTCCGACGATAAACCGCTAACTGAAGAGGTAGTGGTAGGCTGGTACCGACTAGATCATGAGGCTCAAGAGGTCTTGACCGGCGGGCAGGGGTTGACGACAATTCCACAGCTCTATGATAGGCGGACGAGAATCCACAGTGGGGGCCCAGAAGATGCAGAGGCCTGCACTGGGTGAGGTACTGACACTGAAGCTGCCGACGGGCAATCCCTGGAGAAGAAGAGGAAGAATCCAGCAGAGACCGGATCGCCCTGGGAGGAGGGTCCTTGGGCCTCTCCTTATCCTATTGAGAGTGTTTCCTGAGGATTTGTCCTGGGCTGGCAACCTGATGGAATATGCGGCAACCAGGTGGAAGGGGCCATGGAAGACCTCTGCTCTCTGCTGGCTACCTGCTGCTCCATGAGGAACTTCTGCAGGCTTCTTTTCTCGGCACTGGGTGGTAAGAAAATTACTCACCATAGTAATGTTATCTTTCAAGGATTCTTCAGCATTATTGACAGGTGCAGTATGCCAGTTGGGCCAAGCCTCCCCAGAGAGGAGGTCAATGTACATGAGAAAGGCATTGGCCAAGCAGAACAGACAGAGAGAGAGGAGAGTGCTGCCCGCAGTCAGCCCGAGGAACCCCAGAACTGTTTTGAAGCTAAAAAAGAGCAAAAATTATTCCCCACAGGGGCGAAACACTTAGCAAAAACAAATGAAAATTACGTACCTACCGTAATTCTGAGTCTTTCTGTGTATCTTCACCATTCATCACCATTGGGTACATGGCGGAGGTCATGACAGCAGAGGCTCTTTTTTTTAGGTAGGTGGAGCCGATGCACCATCGGCGCTGCCCTCGAGGCAAGCATTGCGTGGCGCTTGAGGGTTGACCATTAGGCGCTGTCGACCCACCTGCCTGCCAGTTCTGAGTCGCTGGAGAGGTAACAGGAAGGGAGTGAGGTGGGACAAGGAAGTCCAAGGGACAGGAAAACGAAAAGATATAAAAATATAAAACTAAAAGGAGAAATAACAACTGAGAGGACATAAAGAGGAACTCGAAACTAAAGGGATTGGGAGGGGCCCCATCTCTGGAAATAGAGGAGGGAGGTAGGGTGGGACAAAGAATTTAGAAGGTAGAAGAGAGGGGAGAAGGTTAACACATCCCAGACCCTGGTCCATCTCCAGATTGTATAGGAACTGCAAGGAGCAGCCAGAGGCTTCTTGCCAGAATTCAAGGCACAGAATGGCTGACAAAAACTCCATCTGAGCAGAATTGGCTATTCTGAAAGAAGGACAGGGCACAGAGAATTAACACCCTCTTAAGGAAAGATTTTGGTGAAAAAGGAAAATGAGTTTTTTTTTTTTGTAATGAAGGATAGTCCTAAGGACGAAGAAAAATAAGATGGACGGGACGAGGAGGAGGAGAGAATGGAGGGCAACTACCAACTCCCAACCCACAGGGATGGAGCAAATGCACTAGAGAAGGAGTGCCCCCCCATGTTGACCACTCTACCCGGAACATAGTCCCCCATGTGCCCTTGTCTACCCCAATCTTAAAGAAAGGAGGGGGGCTAGGATGGACACAGACAGGGAGGAGGACCCAGATACTGAGGCGCCAGAGGGATGGAGGGTGGGGCTGTGATGAATGGTGAAGATACACAGAAAGATCAGAATTACGGTAGGTACGTAATTTTCATATCTTATCTGTGTCAATCTTCACCATTCATCACCATTGAGTGAGTGCCGGGCCCCGAAGAGATATTCTTTTACACCAAAAGGACAAAGCTCCTTAGCTCTCAGTGGGTGACACACTAAGAGGGAGAACCTTCAGGGCCTGGAGAGGCTCGAGAGAGGGAAGAGTGAGACGGGGACCCCACCCCGGAGGAGGAAGGAAGTTGCCCTGACAAACGCTGCCTCGCTCTACGGGAGAAAAGATAGGTTCTCTGGTGAGCGGAGTTAATCACCCTACGCCAGGCCAAGGGTGACAACCGGGAAAGACGCAGCCATACCGTCCGCCTAGTGCAGATCGCTGTCCCTACGACCATGGTTGCTACCTCGTTGGTATCATAGGATGCCCTCACTTGGTGCCTTGTTAGATCCAGGCCACGAGCAGAGAGTGCAATGGCTTGTCTGGTTTGCTCCATGTCAGGCAATGAGGCTAGGAGTTGACCTAGCCTGGACCACAAGAACCTGTCATAGACTGCATAGTGGGCCTGCTGTGCAGAAATGGAAAGCAACAACCGTGCCGAGTAGAAAGCCCTCCTACCCCAGAAGTCAAAATCCGAGGAATCTTGATCTGGGGACCGGTCACGGTGAAGGGCGCAAAGCCCATCAGGAGTGTCCAACTGCGTCAATCTAGACTGCGGAGGAGGCATGGAACCTGGAGACGGGGGGGTGCATCGCTGGCAGAGATCCCTAGGGCAGGAACTCCGGAGAAGGGTCTCTGCCAGGCAGCAATGACACCTCATGAAAGGGAGCAGGCCAGGGATGCACCACAAGGGTGGCCTCGCTGAACTCGCCTAGAAAGGCATCGCCGAGTACCCCAGATTGCTTATAGTGGCAGGGGTGAGGTGCAAGTCCTCCAACATCCTCGCGAGGAAACACTGATACTCAGCGAGATCTGCGGCTGGAGAGATGTGGACAGAAAGCTCCTCTCCCCCAGAAGAGGGGGATGAAGGGTTGGAGGGCACAAACTGCTCAGAGGGCGGCTGCTCGGGGGGAGGTTGAAAAACCTGTCTGTCCATTGCCCTAACGTAAGCTGGGAACCGAGCAGCCACAGCCCTGAACTGCTCCCAGGAGAGAGGCCCGCTAGGACCAAGGATGCCTGAGAGTACAGGAGAATGTGGCAGAAGGATGGGGACAGAGCCGAGAAGAGATGTTGGCTGACCTCCGCCTGGGTTAAGGAGCGGACCAAGAGCACCCGAAGAAGAAGAAGGTGCTCCAGAAGACTCCACAGCCGACAGCTGAACAACCATTTCGGTACTGCCTTGGCTGCGCCCAGAAGAATCCTCCCTGTGAGGCGACCGGGGCCGTATAGGTCCAGAAGGACGATCCCCTACCTCAAAAGAATGGGGCTCCCTCAAAGAGACCGAAGAGGAGAGCAGAGAGATCCACACTACAGCTTCTTCCAGAGCCTGGTGGGCCCCAGAAAAGGTCGCCGTGCAGACCCCATGCCCCTGGACCCCTCCGGAGTCCAAAAGAGCCCTCCTCCTCGAGAGGGCCATCCTAGGTAGCTGACAGCCCTGGCCATCACCCGAAGGAGCTATCCAGGGCACAGTACCCTCTCCTCTCGTAGGGGCTCTGATCGGCCCCAAAGTTGGGCGATCCAGGTACATCACAAGTGGGGGTACCACTGCTGAGGGGTCAGTGAACCCACGAAGACCGGGCTGCAGAGCAATGGTGGCCTGCACCACTGCCCGCTGGTCAGCACCCCTGACCTCAGTCTCGGCAGCCACCAACCCCACCTCAGAAGGGGGCCGACTCCGGCTTGTCTAGGACACTAGAGGGCTGCCCACCCCAACAGTCAACCCCAAGGAGTCAGACTGTTTGTCTGACTCAGAGCCTGACTCTGCCTCTGAAGAGGTAGAGGCCGAGGCCCTGTGCCAGACCGTAGGAGGGCGCCCGGTGCCATCCCTGCCAAAGGGGATGCCAGGAACCGAAACCATGCCCAAGCCAGTGCCAGTGCCCCTACAGCACAGTGGAATCCACAGAGGGCACGGCCCCAGCCAGACTCACAGTTCCAGAGTCGGGACCAGCCACAGGCGCCATCCGGCCTCTGCGGGCCCGAGGGTGGAGATGGCACCGGCAGCCCCGGCGACGGTACCATTGGCACCGCGATGGTGCCGCCTAGTCCATGGGCGCCGGCGGCACCGACAGCGGAATCGGCACCCCACAGCGCCGAGTCCCGAGGGCATGGCGCCGCGCTCAACGTCGGGAAGATGGTGCCGTAAAACCCCACGGCACCGCTAGCAGTATCAGCACCGACAGCAGCCACGGTGCCGGCGACAAACTGGTGCCGATGATGGCTCAGTCAGGGCCTGATTGCTGCGAGCGGCGCCGACCGACAAGCGTCGGGAAGGCGCCAGACCTGAACCTGCGAACCGCGGGTCAGACACCAGGGGAGCCTTCACCCCCGAAGGGAGATTGCCGTGGTGGCGCCTCCCGCCCGCTAAAAGGAGCGGGATGGGCCTACTGCACCGTGGAAGAAGCCTCGGCAACGGCCAGGCTACTAGTAGCTGAGGCTCCCTCCTCCTCGGTCCATGTAGAACCGGGAGGGGACCCGGACGAAAGACCGAGAGTACATGGCTTGGCCCGACGAGTGTGCACCGACCCAAAGTCAGTAGAGGCTCGCCCTACTTTCCACGTACGTTGTTCAATGACCCGGCGGTCCATGGAGAAACAGGCGTCTCATGAATCCATGTCGTGAAGCAGGCCAAGACACGTAAGGCAACGGTCGTGCTGGTCGGTGACGGAAAATTTATGGCCACGAGGGCACGGTCGCATGGGGGGCCATCCCGTCTTCAAAGTCTTCTTGCCCGCCGACCCAGACATGACCTATGAAGTGAAAAACACCAAAAACAGACTCGACGCCGCCAAGAACAAAATATATGGAAAGATCTTACCAGCGACGTCGAGTAAGGCAACCAGAACCGGCAGGACACGGCACCAACGGACTGCGGCACGAGAAATAGCTGGAATAGCTGGAGAACGAACTGCGTAAGTGGTGGGCCTCTCATCAGATCTGGCTTCCCACGAAGTGACCTCTACGGCGGGAGACGAAGAACTGGCAGGCAGGCAGAGTGAGCCCAGCACCTAGCGGCCAACCCGCGGTGCCGCGTCAAGCGTCGGCTCGAGGGGGTGGTGCGACGAGGTCATCGCTCCACCTACCTAAAAAAAAAAAACCCCATCGGGTCATGACCTCCGCCATGTACCCAATGGTGATGAATGGTGAAGACTGACACAGATAAGATCTGACAATTCCAAACCACTACTGTGAAACAAATTAACAAGAAAACAGTAAACCTAAGCAAATTTGGCTAAACACAGTAACAGAGCCTTGGAAGAAATAACATTACTACAGTGAGTAATTTTTTCTTCTCATCCCAGGAATTATTCAGCATGTACTGACAGGTGCAGACTACAAAGCAGTACAGTTGGGAGGCGGGCACAGAAACCTACTTAGGAAAAAGACTGTTGCACCGCTCTGCCAAATTTGGCATCAGATCTAGACTGCACATCCAAGCAGTAATGCTTTGTGAATGTGTGAACTGTTTTCCAAGTAGTTGCTTTGCAAACTTCTAGCAAAGGATGTCTCTTAAAGCTGCCTACAGAGGCAGTGGTGCCCCAGTAGAGTGGGCTATGAGCCGAGAGGGAGCTGCTACCAGCTCTGCTGCAACAGAACTGGATACAAGAGACAATCCAGTGGAAATGGATCTCTTGGTCACGGTTTCCTCTGCCCACTTCACCATAGGTGAGAAAGCTGAGTGTGTGTCTCAGAACTGCTTAGTATGGTTTAAGTGATAAGACAGGGCTCTCTTGCTGTCCAGGCTATGCCACTTGCATTTGTCTGGAGTGGATCTGTCTGTGAAAAGAACCAGCAAGGAAATAGACTGATTAAGGTGGAAGTCAGACACCACCTTGGGCAGAAATTTCCTATTCGTCCTAAGGACTACTTTGTCCTTGTGTGGAATTATGTAATTAGGATCTGTACAAAGGGCCTGCAACTCTGACATCCGTCTGGCGAAGGTAATGGCCACTAGAAAAAGTCTTCCAGGAACAAACTTGAGATCAGCGGTAGCCATGGGCTCGAAAGGAGGCTCCATGAGTCCCAAGGGGGAACAGGTTCTCTCAGAGGGGGCTGGAGGTGCAGCAGCCCTTTGAAAAACCTTTTGAAATAGGCTGTGAGATAACAGATTTCTCTTTTCCATTGGAAAGATAGCAAGTAAAGGTTTTCCTAGTGCTAGGATTTTTGGCCATTCGCAGAATTTTTAGGATCTGCTCAGAGTACTGGGATTCAGGAAATTCTAGCTCCTCAAGAACCAGGCTTTGAGGTGAAGAGACTGGCTGTTGGGAACGCTATTCTGTCTGAGGAACAGTCAGGAGACTGTGGATAGAAGTCAGATGGGCTTCCTGGACTGACAAGGTGAGGAGCAGGAGTGCCAAGGTTGCCTCGCCCAATCCGGAGCCACCAGAATCATGGTGGCTGGCTGAGCCCTGAGCTTGAGAAGGACCCTGTAAATCAGAGGAAAAGGAGGAAAAGCATAGAGGCACCTCCCTGTCCAGTCTAGGGTCAGGGCGTCCAACTGGGATGGTCCCCAGTGCCGGGGGCCTGCAGCAGTACTGAGGTAACTGGTGGTTGGGGCTGGACATGAACTGGTCCAGATCTGGAACACACCACCTTCTGAAAACTGTGGCTAGGACCTGTTTGTTGAGGGTTCACTCGTGGTAGCCCTGGCTTAGTGCATCCGCCAAAGTGCTGAACTTGCCTGGAAGATATCCTTATCTGGACTGACTGGCCTCTGAGCTGTGGAGCGAAAGCCTCGACCATAGATGCCTACTGTAGGCAGCGTGATGAGCCTGATGTGACGCAATGCAAGCCATCGCACGAGAGGAAGAGAACACTCTTCGCCCCCACCAGTCGAATTGTAGGGAATCCGAATCCAGTGGACGGTTGTGTGCCAGGCAGCGGCACCCGGAAGGAGTCTCTAGATATACCAAACCCGAGTGCGGTTGGAAGTACCAGGGATTCAGCGGCACACAATCTCATCGACAGTCTGCCGGGCTGGAGAGGGGTGCTGGCGATCGCCAGGAACGGATAGACGCCTCCTGAAGGGGATAGGCCAGAAGGTACCACCAGGTGCTGGGCACTGAATTCCAAGGAATTCATGCGGCCCCTGCTCGGGTATTGTCTCGCCTAACGTGGAGATTCGAAGATCCTCACCATCCTCGAAAGGAATCGCTGATATTCAGTGAAATCAGCATCGGAGGAGATATGAGCAGAGGGTTCCTCTCCCTCAGAGGAGGAGACGAGGATGATGGAGAGCTTGAGTGTCCAGAAGATTCCTGCGCGGGTGGGAGGGCGAAAGACCCGCTCATGCATATACCTGACATATGAGGAAGGCGCCTGAGAACCTCTGAACTGCTCCCAGGATAACGGGCCCGTAGGACCGACATGGCCTGGAAGAGCGGGGGGTGGCTGCAGAGGCACTGGAGATGGGCACCTACGAAGAGGCAACTGACCTCTGCTAGGGCTCTGAAATCCGGAGAACGGAGCCCGAGCTGGCGGGATCCAGACAACAGACCAGGTCGCAAAACGGAACCCTGGGGATGCGAAGCCTGGAAGAGCCCAGAAGGGGATCCTCCCCTGTGACGAGCCTGGGACTGCATGGATCCAGAAGGGCAGTCCGCAGCACCGCCACTGGAGGGGACCCCGGGGTCCAAGAGGGAAAGGCGGGGCCCAGCGCTACGGCTCCTAGCCACCCCCCCTAGGGTGGCGGCAGAGACTCACGATGGCTACTCTGCCCTCGACCCTCGGACTCCGAGGCGCCTCCTCCTCGACCCAGCGTTCTCCCACCCGAGTGGTGTAACAGCACCTGGAAGGTAGCTGTCACGAGCCCCCAGGAGGAGGCCCTCCTCTGCCCCTACTCCATTGCCCGCCCGGGACCCAGGACCACCCCTAGCCTGGGGGCCTCAGGGAGGACAGTAGTGGGGACAGCGGGAGAGGCCCGCTGTGCCGCCTAGCACTATGTGCCACGGGACCCCGACTCCAAGAGTCAGGCTGCCAGGATGGGTCACGTCTGAGTCATCGACCTCGAAGAGGAAGAGACCAGCTGAACCACGATGCTAACCCGGGGGTCCCGGAGAAGCAGCGCCCGGTGCCAGAGACGGGCGCTGGATGACCAGGCCCACCTGCACCGCTAGCCCAGCCCTGGCTCCCCCGCGGCATCGGCTAGGTCCACGGTGCCGCCCTGGCACCGGAACCCAACCCGCGCCGCCGAGAGTGAACCGGGCCTCCGCGGTCATCGGCGCCGCCGAGGCCAGAGCGGCACCGCTCAACGGTCCGGGCCCAGCAGCGCGGGCCTCGACACTGGGGAGCCTGCACTCCGAGGAGGTGACTGCAGGCGATGTCCCTTCACGGCCGCCGGGAGGGACCATGGCGTTCCTCGACACCGCAAAGAAGCTTCCTTTTCAGCAAGAGAAGAGGAGGAAGCCTCCTCCTCCATGGACCGTATAGGCCCAAGAGGGGACCCGGAGGAAGGGCCTAGAGACCTTACCTGGGAATTCCTGGAGCGACGCCGTCCCCCGAAGGTCGGCGGGGCCTTGACGATCTTGAACGAGCGGACTTCGAGGACACGACGGTCCATGGAGAAACAGGCGTCGCACGCGTCCATATCGTGGTTGGGTCCCAGGCAACGGAGACAGACATCATGCCGGTCCGAGACGGAGAAATGTCGGCCACAGGAGCACCGATGCATAGGGGCACGGCCCGCCTTTGATTTATGCTTTGCTCCCGAACCTGACATGATGCGAACTAAACAAGGCAAAAAACAGCAATAAAGCACTGGCGCCGTCGATAGAAAATAAAAACGGTCTTACTGGGAGACGGCGTCGAGCGAGTCACTGAAGAAGAAACGAGGAGTCTTGATGTATAACCGTTAACTATCGCTAACTACTGCACAGCAGTTGCAGCCTCGACGGCAGGAGAAACAGAACTGAGATAGAGGAGGAGTCTGCGGCACCTAATGGCCACCCTCACGCATGACGCAGCGCGTTGCTCTTGTGGGCGACACCGTTGGAGCCGACAAAAAAATTAAATTCTATGAAGCGGTGCGTCGCCCGCACTACCCAAGCAGTAATGAATGGTAAAGATCGACAAGGGAAGATCTTAGGGTTGGTACACAGAGCCACATGTTCCTTGTGAAAAATCAAATATGGGATTTTACACATCAGGGCCTGGAGCTCGGAAATCCATCGAGCAGAAGTAATGGCCACTAGGAAGAGAGTCTTCCAAGAAAGGAACTTTAGGTCCACTGAGGCTGCTGGCTCGAAAGGAGGCAGAGTAAGCTTCTCTAAAATGAAATTCAGATCCCAAGGAGGGGCAGGAACCCAGATAGGGGGTCGTAAGTGAAGGACCCCTCTCAAAAAGGTCTTAGAGACCTCCAGCTGAGCAAACATTCTGTCTGCAAAGGGGACATGATAGGCCGAAATGGCCGCCATGTGACCCCTTAAGGATGAATGGCTGAGACCCAGATCAAAGAGGTGTCACAGGTAATCCAGAAGTCATCCGACAGAGCACGAGAAGGGCTCGACATCATTGGAGGTGGCCCAGATAAAGAACTGCTTCCATTTCATGGCATAAGTAGATCTGGTTGAGGGTTTCCTGGCCTCCACCAGAATCTCAGCTACTCGGGTGAGGGGGGGGCCCCAAATGGGGCTTGAGCTACATCTGCAGGAGCCACGCATGCAACTGAAGGGACTTGAGGCCTGGATGGACCAGGGTCCCCTGATCCTGGGTCAGCACAAATAGCGACAGAGGAAGAGGAAGAGGAGGTTCTTCTGAGTACTGTTGCAGAAGAGAGAACCAAACTTGCCTGGGCCAGAAAGGAGTGATCAGAATAATTCGAGCTCCTTCCGAACCGAGTTTCTGCAAGACCCTCGTAATCAGTGGAATTAGGGAGAAGGCATAGACGAATCTGCTCTTCCAGTCTAGAGACAGAGTGTCTCTCCAAAAAATGCTGCGCCCTGGAGTGAGCGAGCAGAAGACAGGAAGTTTTGCATTTTGAGGGGATGCAAACAGGTCTACCTGTGGAGTTCTCCAGTGCAGGAAGATGTTGTCTATGACCCCCTGATCCAGTTCCCATTTGTGAGCTAGAGCAGATGACCAGCTGAGCCTGTCTGCCAGCGTGTTCTTGACCCCCGGGACGTGAGGAAGCCGTGAGGTGAAGGTTGTGCTGCACTGCCCAATCCCAGACTCGCATCACCTCTCTGCAAAGGGGGTAGGAACGAGTTTCTCCCTGTTTGTTGATGTACCAGACCACACACACTGTCCGTCTGTACAGCTAGGTGACCGGGAGACAGACAGAGATGCAGAGCCTGAAGAGCATACAGAACTGCCCTTAGTTCGAGCACACTGATGTGAAGGGACTTCTCAAGCTTGGACCAGGAGCCCTGGGTCCTGTGAGGACCGAGATGGGCTCCCCAACCCTCGCTGGAGGCGTCTGTAGTCAACGTCTGCGAGGGGGGAGAAAGACCGAAGGGAACTCCCCGGCAGAGGTTCTTCTGAATCATCCACCACTGCAAGTCCCGAGCCATGGGAGTGGAGACCAGGACAAGTTGATCTAGGTCGTCCACTAGCTGATCCCATTGAGACTGAAGCGTCCACTGAGAGATTCTCATGTGGAGCCGAGCGCAAGGGACTGTTGGAATCACAGCTGCCATTAGCCCGAGGAGGCGAAGGACTGACCCGCCTGTAGCTGAACAACACGCTGACCTGGGCCTGGAGTGGCCGCCCTGTCCGGTGTCAGGAAGGCCATGCCAGAGACACCGTCAAGACCAGTGATAAACTGGAGCCTCTGGGGCCGGGATCAGATGGAGACTTGGCCTGGTTGATGAAGTATACCCAGGCAGGCAAAGACCTGCTGGGTAGAAGGAAGGCGCGGGAGTTCCTCCTGGACAGGGCCACCAGGACCCAATCGTTCCAGGTACTGAAAACCTGCACCCCTGGGTAGGCAGGTGAGGCCACTACACCGAAAGGCATTTGGTGAACACCTGGGGCACGAGGAAAGACCAAATGGGAGGGCCTTGAACTGGTAGTGGTCCCCTGGAATGCAAAACGCAGGTATTTGCAGTGGGAAGGGTGGATAGGGATATGCAGGTAAGCATCCTGCATACCAAAGCAGCAGCCACTGTCTCGGCCAGAGAAGGGGCTGGAGGCTCTGCGCGAGCATCCTTAACCTCTTGTACTCCATGAACAAGTTCAAGGGGCTGAGGTCAAGAATCAGCCTCCACGTCCAGTTTTCTTTGGGACCAGAAAGAATTGGGAATAGTACCCCATTCCCTGAAGAGGAATGGGGACGGGTTCTATCGCCTCCTTCAAGAGAAGGGAGGAAATCTCTTCCTGGACCAGAAGAAGATGCTCCTCTGAGTACGATGACCTTGGGGAGGGTGTCGAGGGGTTTCTAAAGAAACCTCATTGAGTGTCCATCTGCAATAAGTTGGAGCACCCAGGAATCTGACGCTATCCTCTCCCAACCCGGAGGTGGAGGAAAACCTCTCTCTACGGTTCCTCTGGAAACGCCAGAGGCTGTGGGAGAGAGAAGAGTCAGGTGGTGTGGAGCAGCGTGCGGCTGAAGCTCCGCTGCTTTTTGGGTGGTGGGGCTTGGCAGCCGGAGGGGCTAGTTTATTGGCCCGCTTTCCTGTGGTTTCGCCTTTGCCGATTCCGCCTCTGCGAAGGACAACTGTGCTGGAGGGGTATTGTACATGGGAGTCCACAGACTTCAGTGCAGTCCCTTCTCCTGCAGATCGGTGATAATGTCCTTGACATCACCATTGAACAGCACCGAACCCTGGAGGGGCGCTTCCTGAATAGCGGACTGCACTTCTGGGACCAAACCTGACACACGGAGCCAGGCATGACACCATAAGCCTACGGCTAAAGCAGAGCTCCTACCAGCAGTGTCCACTGCATCGTACGTGGCACGAAGCATGTGTTGACTGGCCGAATGAGCAGAATGGACAAGGTCAGCCACTTTCTGTTTAACCTGAGAGTCAGGAAGGGAGTCCAATTTGGATTCCACCTCACTAAGAATCGTCTTCTGGTAATCTCTCGTGACCGACATAGTTCAGGGCCCTAATACCCAGAGTGGAAGAAGCATAGATCTTCTTGCCGTACTGGTCCAGAAAACGGGATTCTTTGTCAGGTGGAGACAAGCTCAAATGCTTCGGATTAGCTGACCAGCCGTGAGTGGCACTAATCACAACTAAGTCAGCTCGGGGTGAGAATCAAGAAGTCAACACCCTCGGGCCTGGTATATCCTATTAGACTTCCGAGAAGAGGGCTAATGCCGACGGTTGCTTCTAAATGGTGGAAACAAGGTCTGCATGAGGCTCAATCCAGGGTGGCACCAAGGTCAGAGCGGTCACGGGCAGATCCAGGTGCTCAGCGAGTTTCATACGCTGTGGGTCCGGTTCCAAGGAGCGCCACTTATGAACTTCCTGGATTTTGCGCAGCAACTCTGAGAAAGAAGGATCCTCCAGAGGAGACTTCAGAGGAGTCCTAGGCCTGGGTGTGGTCGGAGAGCGTGGCTCGTTGTCCAGGTCGGAACAACCGTCGGAGTCATCCGAGGTGTCCAAGGAGGAAGAGGAAGAAGAAGAAGACTCCCTCTCCCGGCATGGGGGAGGAACGGACCCCTTAAGAAGCCCTCGGGGAAGCGTGTCCTGCCTCGCGCTGGAACCAGAAGGCTCGCCCCTGGTATCTGGAGGTGGGGAGGGAGTCTGTCGTCTGGGGCATACGGGAGCCGGAACAAGCTCCATCGCTGGGAGATGACTCTCCACTTCTCTGGCAAGCTGAGCCTTGGCCTCAGCCCACCAGGAGGCCAGAGTCTCCTTCAAGTCCACCGGCAGCTGAGCGGCGGTGGAGGAGGATACGGATACTGGTGCCACTAGGTGCATATCCGTAACCCGACAGCAGGTATGAGGCACCAAGTACTGTGGCGTCGGGTAGGGCCGGCCGCTGGGTACTGGGCGTTGGAATCTGGAGCCGGGTGAGACGGTGCCGGATAAGACCAAGTCGGATACCGGGAACCGGGGGTCTGACAGAGCAGATGGCCTGGCAGGAAGCTCAGCAGGCGGAGGCCCGGCATTGGAGCGGCATCGGGAGGATGTCGCCGGTGTCGGTGAGGACCAGCGTCGAACCGGCATCCAGGAACGACATCAGGTCATCCGGCCCAGCAGGAGAGGCCTGGCGGGCGCAGCAGGAACCTCTGCATCGCCTGGGGATGGTGGGGAATCCCGAGGTCAGGCTGAGGAGACCCAGGGTCCCGGAGGGCAGTGAAGCTGCGGAGCCGGGGAGCAGTGGGCGCAGAAGGGTCCGGCGTCGGCTCAGCCGCCCGCGTGGATGTCGGGTTGGCGATGGAGGAGCCAGCGTCCGACTAGCGGACCCATCGCCTGAGGCAGGTAGCGAAAGAGGCGGTCTGGTCGGGCGGAAGTGGCGTGGCGCCACCCCGGCGGGGTTGCGTGACTTATCGACTGCCTCCCGCAGGTGTCAGAGGAGCTGATGTCTGGCTTACCTGAGCCGCTCGCACCAGTAGGCCGCACAATGACAGCTTCACTGGAAGCGGAGGCCTCCAATAGCCCGGAGGTGACCGAAGGGCCTGAGCGAGAGCAAGATGGGCGGACTGCCGCCGCCTTGGAAACCTCCATGATGGCAGTCGTGGAGCGGTCCCCCCGGGAGGGGGGAGTTACCTGGAGCATGGTGACTCCAGCCGCAGTCACGGTGGAAGAGAAGCCCCTGTCCCGATGCTTCTCCTTGTCCTTCTTTTTATGCTGGCCTTCGGGGGAAGTGGATGTCTGCCGGAGCTTTTTCAACTCCTTCTCCATGGAGGACATCTTCTTCTTGAGGATGTGAGCCTCCAGGGACTGCTGTCTCCATCTGCGGGTGGTGGCATTAAATTTAAGGCAGTGCTAGCACTTCTCCACCTGACGGTCCGGGCCCAGACAGAAGAGGCACTGGGAATGGCCGTCCTTGTGCGGGAGTTGGGCGCCGCACGAGTCGCACTTATTTTTGTGCTCGAGAAGGCTGTAGGGACGACATACACCAATGAAGGCTGATTAAATCGAATAATATTGAAAAGATGACGTAAATACTACCAGTGACAGAGCTGACGTTGAACTTTGTGGTATGACCACGAGCTAGCAATGGAAGAAATGGAAGGCCAGGCGTGGGGACCGCTCTCTTTATACTGACGCCGATGACGTCAGTCACCTGACGGGGCGGTCCCCTACCAGAGACTGCCTAGCTAGAAATCTTTCCGTCGGTCCTGATGCCACCCGGCATCGTCCTATATGTAATTACCTTCTGCAAGAGCCCTCTCGAAGTCAGATCTCATGTTCCGAAACTGAATGCTACTTGTGGATTTTTCCAGCTTCAGTGATGCCCAGCACGCAGACCGGAGATGGACTACCCCGACTTTACAGCACTGCCTTACCCATTGTATTTTTGTAGCACTGCTGTACTGTTCCTCTATTTGTATTATTGTACCCATGTTGCTGTTGTTCAACTGTTCTCCTTTTGTTGTACTCTCCCGGGTCGTGCCTGAAAATAGTCATTTTATGGCTAGTGCACCTACCCGGTTAACAAAAACTAAATAAATAAACATTTTATTTTTGCTATTAAGCTTTGAGCCCCATCTAGTGGATATCTGGAAGAACTGCGCTTGGCAGCGATGAAGTATACAATTAGGCGAATGCTTTATTTACATTTATTGTCAGCATGGGCAAGATTTATTTTATTTTCAGGGCTGCAAAAATTACCTACATTTAAGAGCTGGGAGCTCGTACCTTTAAGTGGTCAGTGTTTCCCAGGCACCGATAACAGCTACAGGGGTAATTACATGTTTAGGTTTTGCTCCAATTTGACTAAACGGACTTATTTGGGGCTCATTAGGCTTTGTTTTTCAGTTTAGGAATAAATCTGGATCATGGGCTGCAAAGCTAAACTCTGAGTTTATTACTTTTTCAAGAAGGGGTACACTGTCCACCTTAGCGACCTGTCTAGTTTATTACAGGTTCTTAGTAGTTCTTAATTTTCAAGTTTGTTAAAATATGTTAACCTAGGGTGGAAGCCGGGAGGGGGGTTAAGTCTGTGTAGGAGGATTTGAATCATCATGGCCCGAAAGCAATCGGAGAGTCAGTCACTTGGACTGGGGATTTGGGAAATTTTCTTTCTGGGGATATATTTTGGAAGGACTATTCTGGTAAAATTACAGGTTTTAATACCTGATTTTGGGGGGGTTCTTGTCCCCAATGCAAATACATACACTGGGCCACTCCCTTTTTTTATGTAAAATACCACTTTATTTATTGTCAGATTACAATACATTTGAGCACAGACAGTTCATTTACAAAGGTTCCATGTCATTTTGGGAAGGGTAGTACAAAGCACGAGAGGGAGAAAAAAATATTTACAATGTACAATATGGAGACATTTACAATGCAGATTATTTAAAGTGCACAAAATGAGGTCATTCCATGCACAGTAGGAGTCATAATACAGAATTAGTTAGGTAGTTAGGAGTGGAAGGAGGAGGACAGATCGTTAACGGAGGGTGACAGTTGCTGCCAGCTGGCATTGTCATGTGAAGAAACAGGAAAAAGTAGAGGAGGAGGGAGAAAAGAGGGGGAGTAAGAGGAGGTAGAGGATGAAGGGATGAGGGTAGGGGTAGACCTGGGAGTGGGGGTGAGGGGAGAGGGAGTCAGAAGCTATTAATTGAAGTATTAGTGTGGACAGGGGTCAGAAGCCAGCCAGTGCAGTATACGTGGTGGCAAGGAGGAGGGAAAAAGTTATAATGAGGGGAAGGAAGGCAGGATAATTTGGGGGGGCGGGTAGAAGCAGCCAGAGGCCTCGTCATCAAGACCGTTCCTTTGCAGACATCACAAGGGTGAATGTCTGACATTTAAGAAGGGCAGTCACAGGTGTTTTCATTCAAAATATACTGGTGAAGGAGACGTTTGAACAGGGAAGTATGAGGAATATCAGTAAGATCACGGCCAAGATAATTCGGCCACGTAGGGGCTCTGTAAAGGAAGGAGCATTGGCACTGGGTAGTTCTGAACCTAGGTATGAGTAGGAGGGTCCGTGCGGAGGCCCTAGTCTGGCGAGCCTTCGAGATCTGGGAAGAAGATTTGAGAGGCCCACTGGCACGGTTCCTAGTAGCACCTTTTCTGTGAGTATGCATGAGTGGTACTTGATTCTCCCTTGTAGATTGAGCCAGCCTGTTGCGTGTAGAGATCACATGTGTGGGTGGGGGTTCAGCACCAGTGAGAAGTTGACAAGCTTTGTTCAGTGTAGTTTTAGTCTACTTGGAGATGTGGCAGAGGCAGCACCATAAACAACCAGACCATAATCGATCACAGATAAAACTGAGCTATTTATAGTGAGATTGAGTGCTTCAGTGGTTAAGCTCCTTTGATGTCTAAATAACAGACCTAGTTTTGAATTAGCTCTTTGACAATGGTCTCAATATGTCGCATATAGGAGAGGTGGATTGTCCAGGGTAACCAAATGTATATGAACTGTTGTACTTGTTCCAGCAGGACTCACAGTTATTTCTGACTGTCAGGGCAAACACCTTGTGCTTATAGACGGAGGCTGAGAACAGTAGAGTTTAGTTTTTATAACTGAGCACAAGCTATGCGATTGGAACCATTTTTCAATTTCAAGGAAGCCAAGCTGGAGGTTGTGTTCCAGCAAAGAGGATCGGAGTGGCTTGTAAAGATGATGCATCATCAGCATAAAGGAGTGTCCTCTGTTGACAAGCATTAGGCAAGTTATTTATGAAGATGCAAAACAGGAGAGCCTAAAATGATCCTTGTGGGACACCACAACTTTACTTTCTCTTCCTACAAGGGAGAAGCCAATATTATTTAGGGAGGGGACATCAGGGTATGGAAATACTTAAACAGGATGTATAAGTACAACTGGCATGTTAGGAAAGCCCAACTTTGGTCTGTAACAACAAATCAAAATGTATGATGTATGTAACATGGAATATTAAAGGGGCTCGGTCTAAGGGGAAGAGATATCAAATCCTTAAACACCTCCAACTACTTCACTGTCAAATAGTCTTTCTCCAAGAAACGCATCTTATGGTCACGGAAAATACGGGTTACTCACCTGTAACAGGAGTTCTAAGAACGGTATATGTTGTTCATCCGCACTTGTTGGCAGGTACCTTGCTGCTTTAAGATGAGCCGGAAAGTCTTCAAGCTGGCTCCTCCCACCCACCCGGGTCGAAAAACCCTCAGCTCTGCCCCATGACACCAGATCTAGCCTGCTGGAAGACAGGTTGCACGTCGAAGCCGGGAGGTTGGGTGAGTCATGTGAATGAACAACATATACCGCTCCTAGAACTCCTGTTACAGGTGAGTAACCTATTTTTAGGGACGTGGCTATGTTGTTCTATCCACATTTGTTGGCAGACCTCTAGCAATTCTCCGGGAGGAGGAGGCAAACCACCCTATACTTACTTGAGGAATAAGGACTGGAGAACCGAGGTCCTAAAACCAGCATCCCGGCGTGACTCTAGGTCAATGTGGTAATGGGAAATAAAGATGTGTGCTGACTTCTAGGTAGCAGCCCTGCAGATTTCCTGGATAGGGACGTCCCTAGAAGCAGCCACCGAAGCAGTTGTATGGCGGGTTGAATGAGCTCTTATCCTTATGGGTGGCTCCATATCCGCCAACCTATAGCAGAGATCTATGCAGGAGGTGACCCACCTGCTTATTGTCTGCTTGGCTGCAAGTCTGCCAAGTCTTGACTTCAGTGGGTGACAAACAGCTGGCGAACCTCTCCCCGAACTTCAGCCATCCGCCTCCCTTATTGTAAGCGAGCTCTTCTAGGTCCAGAGTATGGCCAATATTCGGCCTCGGCAGTGACTGGGGTAGAACACCAGCAGAGTCAACACCTAATTCAGGTGAAACTCCGACACCACCTTCGGAAGGAATTTCGGTGAGAGCAAAGGACAACCTTGTCTGTGGAAGACCAGATAAGGAGACTCAATGGAAAGCACCTGGAGCTCTCCCATCCTTTGCTGCATTTTCATTTGAGGCTGGGGGCATGGTTTTTATTAAAACTTCTCCTGCCTTTGCCTCGAAAGGACTGACGGTTATGAAACTGGCGTTTATTAACACCCCCTCGAGAGGGGACAAGAGGAGGTCCAGCCAATTTAATGGCTGACCTAGTCTTTTGTGTAGCCTCTAGAGCCTGTTCTACTTGAGGGCCGAAGGGATACACACCATCGAAAGGCAACGCCATTACCTGTTGCTGTGCATCATTCGTGAAACCTGAAGTGCGCAGCCAGGAATGACGGCGGGTGCAAATATCTGCCGCCGCTCGGGAAACAGTATCGAAAGCGTCCATAGCTGCTTTAACCTGCTGGTTGTTGGAGTCGATACCCCTGGTTATGGTTTGAAGAAGCTCTGAATTAGTGTCCGACTCTGGTAGAGCTTCAACCATTTGTTTGAGTGAATGCCAAAGGATACACTCATATTGAGAGAAATAGCCTTGGTAGCTGGCAATACGCATACCTAGGGTGGAAGCAGCAAAGACTCTCTTACCTAAAGTGTCTATCTTACGAGATTCTTTGTTAATAGGTCGAGCTGTAGTAGTCTGGGGAAGGACAACCTTATCATTCTCTGCCAAAACTACAATAGGATCTGCAAAGGGTTGGGATGCCAAAATGGGCCGATCCTTGGGAGCAGCATATTTCTATCTCATGGACTTAGCCACCAAAGGAATGAGAGCAGGATTATTACATACCATTTGAGACAGCGCCTCAAAGGAGGGCTGTACCGAGGAGTCAAATCCATAGGGATCTCTGGAACATGGAGGTATTGGAGTCTTAACAGTTTCCCAGGATCGATATATACAGTTACCTCACCTGTAACAGGAGTTCTAGGAATGGTATATGTTACAGACGATCGGGCGCCAAAGACGGCGCTTGAGATGCCACTGACGCCGAGGGCGCTGAAACCTCCCAAGACCAAAACAGGATTCGAGGAGAAAGAAGGATGAATACCAGGAGATAAAGGTATTGGTGGCCCCTCGCGCCCAGACAGCGTGGGGGACACTGAGCAGAGTTGACGGCATCAAGATGGCGCCAAGCGACTAGGGAGGCCCAACCGCCCACCTGATCTCCCAAGAAGCCCGAAGGCCCCTAAGTGACTGGGCCAGGCAGCTGGACCAACCTCCGAGCCCATTTCTCCATAAGAGCAGCCCACTGATGAAACTGCTCATCTGAAGACCTACCAGAAGGGGGTAGGGCCCGGCGTCGAAGACGCCGGCTACCAGAAACAGAAACCGTGACTCCTAAGGAGGAGACCGCAATCAGCCCTAATAACTGACCGCCACCGCAGATATATATCAGGGAGGGCGACTCGAGTGATGCTCTTTCTCGACCTGTGGGTTGAAGAAGAGCCTTGAGGCTGAACGGTGCCGAGAGTGCGACTGTTTATTTTTATGCTTTCAAGGGGACCGCCCACCCCCTCGGGCATTGGACTGTCCGCTGTCAGACCCCCCCTCTGGAGAAGGCGGCGGACCGGACCCAGCCCGGCTGACTGAACAGCTTTTATACAAAGTCTCCCTACCGTCACCTGACCCGCTCATGGTCGACTCCGTCAATGTAGGCTGAGACTTCTTCTTTAATTAAGAATAAATAAACTAAGCTATATTTATTCGAGATATTACTACGAAACAATAAAACTGAAAAACTAAGCTGCAAGTTTGAAGTTTGACTCCAGCGGGCGAGCAACGTCGTCACTGAAGTGCACTCGATGGTGGGAAAAAAGGAACTGTGGCGGTTAGAGGGTCGACGCCGAGAAAGTCATTACTACATGAGCTGAGGCTCGCGGTGCCACTCCTCGCGGCTCCATCTCTGGTGCCAACCCTCTAGCAAAAAAAGTTTGCTCCCGCTGGGTCCTAGTGCCTCCGGCGCAGATCCCATTAGTGTGAATGAGTGGCGGACCGCCCCTTTATACTGATGTCGCATGACGTCGGTCACCTGATGTAGGGGTGGTTCCCTGCCAGAGACTGCTAGCTAGAAATCTTTCCGTGGGGTCCTGATGCCTGTCGGGTCAGTCCTATATGTAAATACCTACTGCAAGAGCCCTCTCGAAGTAAGATCTAAGGGGAGAACTTGTAACATCACTGACTATCCTTTTTAACAAATCATGGGAGGATGGTGTGGTACATGAGGACTGGAGGAGGGCGGATGTGATTCCCCTTCACAAAAGTGGGAGCAAGACAGCGGCAGAAAAATGGAAATTACGTACCTACTGTAATTCTTGATCTTCTTGGATGAAGTCTCCATCACTCATTCACACTGATGGGACTACGCCAGAGGTACTAGGACCCAGCGGGAGCAAACTCTTTGCCAGAGGCTGGCACCCAGAGATGGCACCGCGAGGAGTGGCACCACGAGCCTCGGCTAGTGCAGC
Source organism: Neoceratodus forsteri (assembly GCA_016271365.2). Taxonomy (NCBI): domain Eukaryota; kingdom Metazoa; phylum Chordata; order Ceratodontiformes; family Ceratodontidae; genus Neoceratodus; species Neoceratodus forsteri. Next base: position 60,899,825 of record CM028129.1, read on the forward strand.
AATGACCATCTTGGCATCGACCCTTCAACCGCCTCAGTACCTTTTTTCGGAGGAGGTGCAGCGTAACTAACCTAGAAGGACTAATCTAACAAAAAATCGGACATAAGATAGTCCGAGTGACCCGTGATAAGAAGGGTCCACAAAGAAGTCTTCACAGCCTAGACATTGAGGGAGTGAAAGACAACAACAGAAAGGTGAGCTCGGGGATGGTGAGGCATGAATGAGTGGTGGAGACTCGCCCAAGAAGACTGGCACAACGGTAGGTAATGCAATTCCATATCTTCTCCTGACATAGAGTCTCCACCACTCATTCACACTGATGGGAGAGTACCGAGCTAATAATCTCTCAGAGGGTGGCAGGAGAAACCAAGAGCTCACAGATTTAGGACAGAATCCATTAAGGATAGTCCTACCAAATGAAGATTTTGTCTGGCATGGACATCCAGGGCATAGTGCTTTACAAAACTATGCACTGAGCTCCAGGTAGCCACATTGCAAATGTCTTCAATGGCACGCCAGGATTTCCAGGATGCCGTGACTGCTCTAGTAGAGTGAATACACTGTGCCCTCCAGCTTCACCTGCGCCATGGAATAGCAGTGGCGAAGGTATGCTACCAGCCATGCTGAAATGCATCTGATAGCGACAGGCTGACCCAGCCAGGTCTTGCTGAAGGAAACAAACAGTTGTTGAGCTTTGCGAATCTCCTTTGTTCTATCTAAATAGAAACAGAGAGCTCTTTTAACATCTAAAGAATGGAGGGTACGCTCTCCTTCATTCTGGAAATCAGCAAAGTAAGTAGGTAGGACCAAAGGTTGGTTTAGATGGAACTCCTAAACAACCTTAGAAAGAAACTTAGGATGACTCCTAAGAAAGTACAGTTACGTAGGAACTTACCATAACAGTAGACCTTCAAGAGAGGTTCCTTCAGTAGGTCATCACATATAGGACTGATGCCTACATGAGCCGGGCCGACACAGCAGACTTTTCTAGCAACACCTGATGGAGGCGCCCACCCAACGCCAAGCAGCAGGGAGCAAACAGGAACTGGAGTCCCTGAAAACATAAATGAGGCTAAGGAGGAGGGAGGGAGGGAAACATGACCTACTGGAAGGAACCTCTGTCAAAGATCTACTGTTATGGTAAGTTCTACGTAACTGTATTTACTCAGAGGGTTCCTTCAGTAGGTCATCACATATAGGACAGAGTCCCAAGCAGTCCCTCCAAGAAGAGACCGAGAGAAACTAGGAGGAGGAAAAATAACTCCAATGGAGAAAACTGAGGTCCTGAAAGGACCCAGTCTAGGACAGAAGGCCCTGCAGGATGGCTGAGCAAAGCCAGCCATCCGCCCAGAAGCAATGTCCAGACTGTAAAAGTTTCAGAAAGATGTGGACAGAACTCCAAGTAGCGGCAGCACAAATGTCAGCCGTAGATACGTTCCGTAGGAAGGCCGTGGAGGCAGCCATGCCACTAGTAGAATGACCTCTTATGGTACCCGGAAGAGGCTCATCGTACTTTTGGTAACAGTACCGAATGCAGTTGCCTAGCCATTTGGAGAGGCCCTGCTTAGAAACCAGTTTGCACCTCGATCTTGGGGCAAAAGAAACAAACAACTGGTCGCAAGAGCGAAACTCTTTAGTCCAGTGGGTATAACACCGGAGAACCCGATGTACATCCAATGTGTGAAGGAGTGCCTCACCTCTGTTAGAGGGGGAGGGGTAATGGACCGGAAGCTCTACTGACTGGTTCAGCGTGGCTTCTGACACCACCTTGGGAAGAAACCTCGGATGCGTTCTGAGGACCGCCTGGTCCCGATGGAAAATCAAGTATGGCTCCTTGCAGACTACAGCGTGAAGCTCCGAAATCCTTTGGGCTGAGGTGATGGCCTACCAGAAAAGCGCCTTCCAGGACAGGAAGCACAGATCACAGCTCATAGCCGTTCAAAAGGAGGAAGGGTGAGCTTTTCCAAGACGAAGTTCAAGTTCCAAGGTGGAGTTGGGCTGCGGATGGGGGGTTTCAGATGGAGGATCCCTTTCAGAAAGGTTTTTGAGACCTCCAACTGAACCACGGGTTTACCATCCACTAGCTCATGGTACGCAGAGATATGGACTTTAAAGAAGAGTAGCACAGACAGGAGTCCGATAAGTGAAGGAGGAATTCCATGACTTGGGGGGCTGAACAGGAGAAGGGGTTCCAACCCTTAGCAGCCGCCCAAATAGAAAACCGCTTCCACTTCATGGCGTAAGTGGAATGGGTGGACGGTTTTCTGGCCTCAATGAGGACTTGAGCAACTCTGGAGGAGACCTCAAAGCAAGAAATCACTATGTCTGCAGGAGCCACGCATGGAGATGCAGTGTCCTGAGCCCCGGATGAACCAGATGGCCGTGATCCTGAGTCAGGAGGTCATGAGTCAGTGGAAGTGGAACCGGTGGTTCCCTGAAGAGCTGTTGTAACAGCGGGAAACAGATTTGTCTCGGCCAGAGAGGAGCGATGAGGATCATCCTTGCCCTCTCGGCTTGTGGTTTGAGAAGAACCCTCTGCAGAATGGGAAACTGAGGGAAAGCGTACAAGAATTTCCCTGTCCATGATAGAGACAATGCGTCGCTCCAGAAAGCACCGTGCTCTGGAGCGAGTGAGCAAAACTTGGGAAGTTTTACGTTGACTTGGGAGGCAAAAAGGTCGATTTCCAGATGCCCCCAACTTTGGAAGATGGATGCCGCCACTTCCTGATGCAGTTCCCATTCGTGGGCGAGGGTCCAAGTTCTGCTGAGACTGTCCATCAGGATGTTTAGAATGCCCAGAATGTGCATGGCCACTAGGACCAGATGATGCTGGACTGCCCACTTCCACATCCGGGTCACCTCCCTGCATAGAGGGTACGACCGGGTTCCTCCCTGTTTGTTGATGTACCAAACTACTGACATATTGTCCATTTGGATCAGTAGTGTTCCCTTTGGAAGTAAGGTCTGAAAGGCCTGTAAAGCATACAGGACCGCCCTGAGCTCCAGAACACTGATGTGGAGAGTAGTCTCCGAGCCGGACCAAAGTCCTTGAGCTTGATGTTCCCCCAGGTGAGCCCCCCCCACCCCATATTCAAGGCATCCGTGGTGAGGGTAGCTGCTGGTGCAGGGTTTTGGAATGGAAGTCCTAGGGAAAGACTGCAAGAATCTACCCACCATTGCAAATCCTTCTGAACCGCTGAAGAGACCAGGACCAGATGGTCCAGGTTGTCCAGAAGCTGATCCCACTGCACCCGCAATCACCACTGCGTGATTCTCATGTGGAGTCTTGCCAGGGGAACAGTCACGATGGAGGCCGCCATCAGGTCCAATAGGCGAAGGACCTCCCGAGCTGGGATGGTCCTGAGAGAGGCAACTTTGGAAGCCTGATGGACCAGGGTCTCCACCCTGTCTGGAGGAAGGAATGCTCTGCACTGGACGGTATCCAGAACTGCCCCAATAAGCTGAAGCTTCTAGGCAGGGATGAGAGATGACTTGGGAACGCTGACCGTGATCCCTAGTTGGCTGAATAGGTCCAGTGTGAAAGAAAGAGCCTCCAACAAAAGGTCCCTGGATGGGGCTGAAATCAGCCAATCATCCAGATAAGGGAACACCGCAATACCCCTGCAGTGCAGAAAAGCCACCACCACCGCCAGGCACTTCATAAAGACTCGAGGTGCCTAAGACAGGCCAAAGGGGAGCGCCCGGAACTGGAAATGTTCCCCTTGGAAACAGAAACACAGGAATCGGCGGTGGCTGGGGAAAATGGGGATGTGCAGGTAAGCATCCTGCATGTCTAGGGCGCAGAGCCAGTGGTTCTCCATCAGGAGAGGAAAAAGACCCTGTAGCGTCAGCATTCGAAACTTTTTGTACTCAATGAATGAACTGACTGAGTTGACTCAAGTCGAGTATGAGTCTGAAGTCCCTCGTCTTTTTTGGAACCAGGGAGAAATGGGAATAAAACCCTTTTCCCCTTTGCCCAAAGAGGACGCGCTCGATTGCCTCCTTGAGCAAGAGCAAATTTACCTCCTCGCGAATGAGAAGGGCCTGGTCCCGGGAGTAAGAGGACTTCTGCGGAGGAGTTTCTGGGGGGATCTCCCGAAACGTGATGGTGTGTCCAACGGACACCAGTTGCAGGACCCACTCGTCTGAGGGTATCGCCCTCCACTCCTGCACGTGGCGGGCAAACCTCCCCCCCACCTGCTCCCTGTTGCAAGACTGAGGAAGCAGTGGGGCTGGAGAGTCAAGAAGTGGCAGAACGTTCAGGAGGAGGTCCTCCTGAACGTCTCTGATTTTTGGAGGCAGGAGGGGTAGCAGTACCTGTGGCCTTATGCTTCCCTTAGCGCCTTGCCGGAGCATTCTTCCTTTGCCTTCATGTCCTCTTCCGAAAGGGCTGCTACTGTTGTTGGGACCAAACAGATCTAAGGGCCACTCCCTTGTCCTGTAGCTCTGTTAAAATGTCTTTTGTGTCCCCACCAAGGACTGAGCCCCTAAAGGGGGTGTCCTGACTTGCTGGCTGAACTTCGTTGGCGAGTCCAGAAAGACGAAGCCAGGAGTGCCGTCTAACAGCAATGGCAGTTGCCAAGGTACGGGCACTGAATCGACGGAGTCGTAAGTGGCGCGTAGAGCATGCCTGCAGGAGATCTTGGAGAGGCAGAGATCCTTGGCAAGCTCCTCCTTTAAAGGCAAAGGGTCCATGGACTGGATCTTAGCCTCCAACCTGGCCATAGTCACTTTTTGGTGAGACACCATGTGGGCCACATAACTGAGGGAGCGAAGGGCACACGTGGCCAACAAGTAGACTTTCTTCCTGAACTGGTCCATCAGCCTCAACTCCTTGTCCGGAGATGTAGTGCTCATGTGCTTGGGTGCTGTACAGCGATCATGAGCAGCTGAGATGACAACAGAGTCAGCCTTGGGATGAGACTTTAAGAAAAAGGCATCCCTCGGCACCTGGTAGAATCTGTCCGCCCGCATGGGGACAGCCGGGATAGATTGAGGCATCTGTCAGATGGTGGTGGTGAGGTCTTGATGAGGTGCCATCCATGGAGGAACAGGAACAGAGGGCAGAGTCTCTAAGTCCAGGTGCTCCTCAAGTCTCTGTCTCATGGGGTCCTGTTCCTCCGACTCCCTGTCGAAGTAGTCTCTTAAGGCCTTCAAGAGGTCCGAGAAGGAAAGGTCCTCTGGTGGGAATTTTGGAGAGGCCTTCCCTTTCGTATCCTCAGGGTCCTCCAGATTCTCCTCCTCTGAGGAATCATCCCTCCCTTCAGAGCTGTCTTCCGCCTCCTCGACAGGATGACGTCTGAAGTCCCGAAGGGAAACATCCTGTCGGGTCTTCCCCGAGACATGGATGGTAGAAACACAGCTGCTCAGGGAAGGGGACCTGGGAAGCAGCAGTTGTGGGAGTCTAATTTCCAGGTCCAAGACCAGCTCTGACCTAGCCCCCTGCCACCAAGACTGTATCACAGTCTTGAAATCTGGGACAACCGGGGGGGAGGTGGAGCCAGTTGAGGCTGGGGGGGGGGAAGAGGAGGAGCGATTGGTGGAGGATAGTACCCCTGGAGTCCCATGTAGTGGGAATACGGGTTAAATCCAGGGTAGAACTGCCCTAAATTACTCCAGTCCAGAGTGGAACCCCCCCAGGTAGGGATCCCCAGGATACCCAAAAGGGTAATGCAGGACAGTTTGGGGTCGAGTATAAATCTGCGTCGGCAGAACCCACGTCAGACCTGCCATAATGTAGATAGGAGGAGGGTCCGGTGTCGGGACAGCCCACGTCAGAGGAACCGAAGTCGTCACCGGCGCGACCCGATCCGACCCGGCACTGGAAGGGGATCCGGCGCCGGGACTGGATGAAGAGGCCCTGGTGTTGGGGCCAAAAGTAAAGGCCGGTCAGCTGAGGACTGTCGTCAGGATCACCGGCGTCGGAGGCACTGGCATCCCACCAGAAAGGCGGAGGAGGGGCTTCCACTGTGAGGCCAGACAGCCGTGGAGGAGCCTCCTGGTCCGGGACCCCAGCAGGGGAACGCGGAGAGGACCCCACAACATCGACAGGGTTGATAGACTCTCTGATCCCGTCGCTGGATGCGTCCATGGGAGAATGAGAGGACACGCGCGAGGAAGGAGAGGGGCTTTTCCCTCTGGTCCCACCGGATGTCAGGTGAGGTGTCGTTAGGCCCTGACGGGGAACCGAGCCTGTGGCGTCATCAGAAACAGCCGGCTTAGCGGGCAGGGTCGAGCGGTCAGGGCTGGAACCCCCGGCCAACTTACTGACCGGAGCCAGGTGACTGCCCCCAGCCGGGGGAGCCGACTTAGTGGCTGCCGCATGGTCCCTGGAGCCGACTTATCGGCAGAGGCGGTGCAGTCACCGGAGGAGCCGGAGGCTGACTTATCTGCTGGAATCTTGTCCGACTTACCATCCGGTTTCTTGGGCGGTAGCTGGGCCTTGCTCGTCGAGGGCCTGGTGTCGTCCGCGGAGCGAGCCTGCTCCCTAGACTTCTCCTTATGCTTCTTAGAAGGGGAAGATTTTTCGGACGCGTCCCGGAGACGATCCATTTTTTCTCCAAAGAGGCCAGGTGGGCTTTTAGTAGGTGGGCCTCCAACGTCTGCTGTCTCTTCTTCGTGGCCAGGTTGAAGGATTGGCACTCAGGGCAGGAGGAGACTGGATAGTCTAGGCCTAGGCAGAGAACGCACTTCTGATGACCGTCTTTGTGCAGGATCTGCGTGCCACAAGACGAGCACTTCTTCTTGGGTGAAGACATTAAGAAAAAAGAAAATTCTGAGAGAAAAATAGCGAGGGATACTACTGACGTGATAACCTTTCGCGACGATCGCTAATGGAAGTCTGCAATGCGACTTGACATGAGGCGATGGCGGGAAAGAACTGGAGGGCAGGCGTGGGGACTGCTCACTATATACAGTCACGCTGACGTCAGTCACGTGACATCGGGTGGGCGGTCCCCTGACAGGTATTGCTAGAAAAGTCTGCCGTGCGGCCCGATGCCAGGTGGTGTCAGTCCTATATGTGATGACCTACTGAAGGAACCCTCTCGAAGTAAGATCTACTTTATCTTTGTGAAATACAGTGTACGGAGGGTCCGTCACCAGAGCATGTATTTCAGAGACGAGGTAATGGCCACCAGGAAGGCCGTTTTCCAAGTGAGGAATTTCAACTCGCAGGTAGCTAGTGGCTCAAAGGGTTTTCTAGCGAGCATGTCTAGCACAAGATTAATATCCCAGGCTGCAACTGGATGTCTTATAGGTGGCCTAGTATGCAGAACACCTTTAAGAAATCTCTCAACTACCAGTAACTGAGCTAAAGACAAGGAAAGTATTGGCTCACAATAAGCCGAAACAGCACAAAGGTAAACTTTGCTTGTAGAGTATTGAAGATCTGAATTTGAAAAGTCTAAGAGGTACTCTAAAACTTTGTTGGGTGGGCAGGAAAAAGCATACAAAGAGGATTTTGCGCACCAGAGAGAAAGACGCTTCCATTTTGCTGTGTAAGTTTTTCTGGTAGCCGGCTTGCTCGCAGCCAGAAGAATATCTGAAACTCTCCAAGGGACATTGAACCTATTCACCTCTATCTGTTTCGGAGCCAAGCATGAAGGTGAAGCGACCTCAGATTGGGATGGACCACAGGACCCTGCGTCAGAAGGTTCGTCTGAAGGGGAAGCGCCTTCGAGGGGTTTCCGACATACTGTTGAGTAATGGAAACCATATCTGTCGAGGCCAGAAGGGAGCAATGAGAATCATTTTGTTCCCCTGGGACTCCAATTTGAGGAGTAACCTCTGAATTAGCGGAAGAGGAGGAAAGGCATATAGAAAGTGCTTTGTCCACTGCAGCCTGAACGCATTCTGACAGAAAATGCCAGGCCCTGGATTTCTGGAGCAGAAGAGAGGCAGTTTTGTGTTGAGTGGGGATGCAAAAAGGTCCAGGTCTGGAGTTCCCCACTCTGCGAATAGCGACTGAACTACGGTTGAGTCGAGAGACCACTCGTGAGGGTCTGTCTCCGTTCTGCTGAGGCAGTCTGCCAGTTTGTTCTGCACTCCCGGCAAGTAGACTGCCTGTATTAGAGCCTTGTGCTCTAGGCACCATTCCCACAGTCTCATCGCTTCCCTGCATAAGGGATAAGACTGTGCACCGCCCTGCCTGTTGATGTAATACATCACTGCCTTGTTTTCCATTTGAAGGAGAATGTTCTTGTGACACAAAATGTCCTTCAAAGCCCGGACTGCATACAGGATGGCTCTCATTTCCAGGACATTTATGTGAAGCTGGGACTCATCCCGAGTCCACGTGCCCTGGGTGTGGAGATTCTGACAGTGAGCTCCCCACCCCATCAGAGACGCATCCATGGTAATGGAAATCTGATGTTCCAGAGGAGCAAAGGGATATCCTTCCAGAAGATTGTCCTCTTGCGGCCACCAGGTGAGTGACCTCTTGAGAGGTTCTGTCACTTTGATGGGAAAGTACTGAGGATGAGTGGTTGGGAACCACTGAGTACTGAGCATCCATTGAGAGGTTCTCATGTGGCGACATGCTAGTGGCACCGTGAACACTGAGGATGCCATGAGACCCAACACCCATTGCATCGAGATAGCTCGGACTGAGCTGTTCTCTCTGATGTATCAGGCCATCTGTAGGATATCGCTCCTTCTGTCCTCTGGAAGAAAAGCTTTCGCACAGGTGATGTCCAGAAGAGTTCCTATAAAAAGGAGCTTCTGGGAGGGCTGCAACTGCGATTTCTTGAGGTTTAGCAGAACTCCCATGGATGTGAGAAAGCCCGAAGCTGTGGCTACGGCATCAAGGGTCTGTTGTCTGGACGGACTTGCTGTAAGCCAGTCGTCTAGATATGGGAACACTTGAATTCCGATTTTTCTCAGATGCGCTGCGAGAACTGCACAACACTTTGTAAAAACTCGCGGCGCCGAGGACAGCCCAAAGGGCAGGACTCTGAACTGATAATGCTGGCCCAATGCCACAAACCTTAGGTATTTGTGATGCTCCGGGTGAACAGGAATATGTTGATAAGCATCCTGCATGTCCAGGGAAGCTAGCCAATTGTGTTGATGAAGCAATGGTAAGAGGGTTCCTAGCGATATCATTTTGAACTTTTCCTTGGGAAGAAACTTGTTCAACTTTCTGAGGTCCAGAATGGGGTGCATGCCCTCATTTTCTTTCAGGACTAGAAAGTAATGGGAGTAGAACCCTGTGTTTCGTTGATCCAGAGGAACTATTTCTACTGCCCTGTTGTTCAGAAGGATTTGAATCTCGGAGGCGAGAAGGTCTGAATGAATTTCTGACAGTCTGGGCTGTCGTTTGGGGGGGAAGATCCGGAGGGGTTTCCGAAAGGTTGAGGGAGTACCCCTCGCGGATTATGTGGAGGACCCATTTGTCCAAGGTTATGGACTTCCACTGGTTGTAGAATTGAGTCAGACGACCTCCCACCACTGAGGAAGAGTCCCCCTCGGGCAGTTGAGGTGGGAATTGGGCCAAAAACTCAGAAGGTGGCACTGGGCGCTTTGGGCCCTTGTGCCTTCTGTGGTGCTTTTTTTTAGGTTGGGGGGCTTGGTTTTTATTAAAACTTCCCCTGCCTTTGCCTTGAAAGGACTGACGGTTGTGAAACTGGTGCTTATTAACACCCCCGCCCCGAGAAGGGGTGGGTGCAGGACGCGCCAACTTAATGGCAGACCTAGTCTTTTGAGTGGCCTCCAGAGCTTGTCTACTTGAGGTCTGAAGAGATACACGCTGTCAAAGGGTGATGCCATGACCTGTTGCTGGGCATCATTCGTTGTTCGGGCGCGAGCCAGGAGTGGCGGCGGTACAAATGCCTGCCGCTGTTGCTCGAAGCGTATTGAAGCGCCCATAGCAGCTTTAACCTGCTGGTTACTGGACTCAATACCCTTGGTAATGGTTTGAAGAAGCTCTGATTTAATGTCCGACTCAGGCATGGCTTCTGCCATTTGTTTGATCGAATGCCAAAGAACATACTCATATTGAAAGAAATAGCCCTGGTAGCTGGCAATAAGCATACCCAGGGTGGATGCAGCAAAGACTCTCTTACCCAAGGTATCTGTTTTATGAGATTCTTTGTTTATAGGCTGGGCTGTAGAAGCCTGAGGGAGGGCGACCTTATCATTCTCTGCCAAGACTACAATTGGGTCTGCAAAGGCTTGGGAGGCCAAAATGGGTCAATACTCGGGAGCAGCATACTTTCTATCTATGGACTTAGCCACAGAAGGAACAAGAGAGGGATTGTTCCATACAATTTGAGAGAGCGTCTCAAAGGAGGGTTGTACCGGAGGAGTTAAATCCGTAGGGATACCCGGGACATGAAGGTATTGGAGCCTTAAAAGTTTCCCAGGATCGATGTCTGTAGTCTGGAGAGAAAGAGTGAAATTCAAATTCTTCAGCAGAGATTTAAAGGAGAGGCCCTCGACCACAGGCTCTGCGACAGGATTAGACCCTGTTCCCTCTATGTCATCACGCAGCCGAAGGTCTGGGTCAGGCTCAATATCATCTCCTGACAGTCCAGAAGGGACTGCATGGATAGGAAAGGAGTGAAAATCAGAAGGAAATGAGGAAGAAAAAGGGTTGGGAGATGGGAAGCCCCGAAGGCTGGAAGACGTCATACTCTGCCTCAGCGCCAAAGAGGAGCACAGCGCCGTCTGACAAAGTGCAGCGCATGGTGCCGACAGAGCCCCCGGTGCCGAAAGGCCGCATGGTGCCGAGGATGGTGCTGACAGTCCCAATGGCGCCGAAGATGACGCCGAAAAGCCACACGGTGCCAAGGACGGTGCCAACAATCCCAACGGTGCCGAGGACAGCACCGACAGATGCACTGGCGCGAGGATGGCGCTAAGCGACCCATCGATGCCGATGGCACGAAAACCAACTCAGGGCTCCTAAAACTGGGATTTGAGGAAAAATAAGTAAGAATACCAGGAGATAGAGGCATCGGTGTGGCCCCCCGCGCCACAGCCATGTGAGGGGAAGGAAAACACCTGAGCACGGAGTCGACGGCATCGAAGAAGGTGCCACGTGACTAGGGAGGCCCAACCACCCTACCCGATCCCCCAAAGGGCCCAATGGTCCCAGAGTAACTGGGGCAGGCAGCTGGACCAACCTCCGAGCTCATAGCTCCATAACAGTGGCCCACTGATGAAACTGCTCATGTGATGCCCTTCCAAAAGCCGGGGAAGGGTTTTGATGTCAAAGAGGTTGGTGACCGGAAACAGAAACCGGCAACTGGAGGAGACCGGCTACTGGCCCCAATGACCAACCATCGGCACGCAGACATATCAGAGGGCGACCTCGAGTGATGCCTTCTCTTTTGACCTGTGGGCTTGAGGCTGAATGGTGCCGAGAATGCGACCATTTGCATTTATGCTTCTGGGGGGACCGCCCATCCCCTCGGGCATTGGACCGTCTGTTGTCGGACCCTCCCTCCAGAGAGGGCGGCGGACCGGACCCAGACCTGCTGACTGAACAGCTTTCATACAAAGTCTCCCTACCATCACCTGACCCGATCACGGTCGACTCCGTCAAGTAAGCCGAGACTTCTTCTCTAATACGAAAATTATAGTAAGTGATACTTATTCGAGATACACTACAAAATAAAACTGAAAACTAAGTTGCTAGTTTGAAGTTTGACTCCTGGTGGGCGAGCAACATCGTCACTGAAGCGCACTCGACAGCGGGAAAAAAGGAACTGAGGCAGTTGGAGAGTCGACGCCGAGACAGTCATTGCTGCACGAGCCGAGGCTCGTGGCACCGCTCCTCGCGGCATCATCTCTGGCACCAACCCTCTGGCAAAAAAGTTTGCTCCCGCTGGGTCCTAGCAACTCCGGCGTGGTCCCATCAGTGTGAATGAGTGGTGGAGACTTTATGTCCAGGAAGATCTACAGACCTGTCAGTTTGACCTCAGTGGCAGGGAAATGAAGGAATCACTTCTGAAGGAAAGAACTGTTGAAGACCTAGAGGCCAGTGGGGCACAGAACCCAAGGCAGCATGGATTCACAGCAAGAAGATCATGTCAGACGAATCTAATAGATTTCTTTGACTGGGTGACCAAAGTAGTAGACAGGGAGGGGCTGTGGACATGACCTACCTAGACTTTTGCAATGCATTTGACACAGTCCCTCACAAAAGATTAATAAACAAATTGGCCGGCCTGGAAGTGGGTCCCAGGGTGGTAGCCTGGGTAAGACATTGGCTGGACAGCAGAACACAGAGTAACAATAAATGGAGTCCACAGTGAAGAAAGGGGGGTTACTAGTGGGGTACCGCAGGGTTCAGTACTGGAGCTGGTCCTTTTTAATGTCTTTATCAGTGACATTGCAGAAGGACTGGAAGGAAAAGTATGTCTCTTTGCAGACGACACAGAGATCTGCAACAGGGTTGATACACAAGGTGGGGTGGAAAGGATGAGAAGGGACTTGGCAAGGTTGGAGGAATGGTCAAATGTATGGCAGCTTAGATTCAACACAAAGGAGTGCAAGTAATGCACCTGGAAACAAAACCCAGGGAAGAGTACACAATGGTGGGGGGGAGTGAGATACAACAAAAATAGAAAGGGACCTAGGGCTAGTTATATCAGATGACCTAAAGGTGGGCAAGCAGTATGAGAAGGCAGTAAGAAGGGCTGGGGGGGGATACTGGGATGCACAGGGAGAGGCATCACCAGCAGAAAACAGAAGTTGTTATCCCTCTGTACACAGCTGGTGAGACCACATCTGGAGTACTGCATGCAGTTCTGGAGACCCCCTCTCCACATAGACAGGGTGGAGGCTGTCCAGGGTGGCAACCAAATGATGCAGGGTCTGCACCAGAAGACATATGAAGAAAGACTAAAAGAGTTTAGTATGTATAACCCTCAGGGAAACGGGGGGACACGACAGAAACGTTCAAGTACCTCAAGGGAATCAACAAAGTCCAAGAGAGTAGCATCTTTCAGAAAAAGAGATGTGCAAGAACAAGGGGGCACAATTTGAAGATAGAGGGATGGCTCAGAGGTAATGTGAGGAAGTACTTCATCACGGCAAGGGCTGCAGATGCATGGAAATGAAAATTACGTACCTACCGCAATTTTGATCTTCTCTTGTATCTTCACCATTCATTACTGCTTGGGTTAGTGCCGAGCGCCGCACTGCCACGGAGTTTTTTTTTTTTGGAGTCTGCTCAACGGCGCCCTCAAGAGCGACGCACTGCGTCATGGCGCGACGGCCGCTAGGTGTCGTAGACCTCCTCCATCTCAGTTCTGGTAGCCGGAGAGGCGAAAACAAAGGGTAAGAAAAAAGGAGAGCGAGGTAAGAGAGCCGAGGGACAGAAAAAGGAAAGGATATAAAATGAAAAAGGCATGAGCCGTAGAGAACAGACAGAAGAGAGAGAATTCCTACCCTAAGGGACCGCAGGGCCTCCTTTCCGGTGGCTCTAGGGGAGGAACAGAGAGAGGGAAAGAGAAAAGAAGAAGAAGAAAGAGAAGAAAAGAAAGCATGTTGTGAGGGAGAACACTGCCCATCGAGCATTGGTTGAGAGGCTTATAAGCTCGAGACTAAAACAAGGGAGCAAGAATCCCTGTTGATAGGACTGAGAAAAGGTTCAACCGAACCACCTGCACAGATCAGACACAAGGGCAGATTCTCTGATCTCTCAACATGCCAAGTCCCTACATCCAAGCTGAGAGCTCACAGACTGCCCGGGCAGAAATCTGTTCCGGAGAGAGCGCCCATCCAGGAAGGGGACTATGCCCCTTAGCACCCTGTTAAGTGCTAACACAGAAGTGTATGGGGAAAGATTATGCCTTACTGAAGGCAGCTTTGTATGAAAGGATAGAGTGGGAACTCAGACTCCCTAAGGAAAGGCAAGAGCAGTCGCTCAAGGCTGAGAAGTGCAATGCACTAGCTAGAAATGAAAATTACGTACCTACCGTAATTCTTGATCTTCTTGGATGAGTCTCCACCACTCATTCACACTAGTGGGATCTGCGCCGGAGGCACTAGGACCCATCGGGAGCAAACTTTTTGCTGGAGGGTCGGCACCAGAGATGGCGCCGCGAGGCATGGTGCCGCGAGCGCTGGCTCGCGCGGTAATGACTATCTCGGCGACGACCCTCCAACCACCTCAGTACCTTTTTTACCAAGGAGGTGCAGCGCAACTAACGTAAAGAGTAAACCTAACCTTAAAAAACGGACATAAGATAGTCCGGACGACCCGTGTAAGAAGGGTCAGCAAAGAAGTCTTCACGGCCTAAAGATTTGAGGGAGTGAAGACCAACACAGCGTGAGCTCGGGATGGAGGGTGGGTATGGAATGAGTGGGAGACTGGCCAAGAAGATCAAGAATTACGTAGGCACGTAATTTTCATATCTTCCTGGACATAAGTCTCCACCACTCATTCACACTAGTGGGAGAGTACCAAGCTGATAATCCCCAAAGGGACGGCAGGGGAGCCAGAGCTCACATGCCTAGGACAGAAGTCCATTGAGGATAGCTCTCTAGAAGGACGAATGTCGCCTGGCATGAACAACTCAGTGCATAATGCTTTAATGAAGGTATGCACTGAGTTCCAGGTGGCGGCATTGCAGATGTCTGCACTGGGATAATACGCGATTTCCGCTAGGATGCCGCGAAGCCCTAGTAGAGTGAGCGTAACTCTACCTTTCAATTCTAACCTGTGCCATGGAATAGCAATGTCAAGACATGCCACTAACCATGATGAGATGCATCTGATAGCTACAGGCTGACCCAGCCGGTCTCAGCTGAAGGAAACAAACAATTGCTGAGTCTTACGAAAATTCTGGTTCTGTCTAGAGTAGAACGCAAGGTTTCTTAACATCCAAAGAATGAAGAGACCGTTCTCCTTCATTTTGGAAGTCTCAAGCAAGAGGAAGCACCAGAGGTTGGTTTAGATGGAATTCTGACACAACCCTGGGAAGAAATTTAGGATGAGTACATGAAGAACTACTTTGTCCTTATGGAACACAGTATACGGAGGATCCGTAATCAGGGCATGTATCTCAGACACCCTGCGGGCTGAGGTAATGGCCACTAGGAAGGCTGTTCTTCCAGGTAAGAAATTTCAGCTCACAGGTAGCTAGGGGTTGAAAGGCTTCCGAGTGAGCATGTCTAGCACAAGGTTAATGTCCCAGGCTGTGACCGGACGCCCAACAGGGTCTGGTATGCAGAATTCCTTAAGAAATTCTTCACCATAGGTAACTGAGCCAGAGACAAGAAGAAACTGACCATGGTACGCTGAAATGGCACTAAGGTGAACTTTAACCGTGGAGTACTGGAGACCTGAGTTTGATAGGTCCAAAAGGTACTCCAGAACCTTGTCTGGAGGACAGGAAAAGGGATTCCAAGAGGACTTTGCACACCAGAGAGAAAAACGCTTCCACTTAGAGGCGTAAGTTTTTCGAGTAGCTGGCTTCCAAGCAGCCAGAAGGATGTCTGAGACTCTACGAGAGACGTTGAACTGGTTCACTTCTACCTCTTCAGGAGCCAAGCATGAAGGTGAAGTGACCTCAGTTGGGATGGACCAATGAACCCTGAGTCAAAAGATTGATTTGCAAGGAAGTGGTCTCGAGAGGCTGCCACATACTGTTGAGTAGAGGAAACCATAGTTGCCGGGCCAGGAGGAGCAATAAGAATCATCTTGGTCCCGAGACTCAATTTGAGGAGTACTTCTGAATTAGAGGAAGTGGTGGAAAGGCGTAAGAAAGCGCTTTGTCCACCGCAGCCTGAACGTATCCTGACAGAAAATGCCAGGCCCTGGATTTCTGGAGCAGAAGAGAGGCAGTTTGTGTTGAGTGGGGATGCAAAAGTTCCAGGTCTGGAGTCCCCCACTCTTCGAACAGTGACCGAGCTACGGCAGGATCGAGAGACCACCTGTGAGGGTCTGCCTGCTCTGCTGAGGTGATCTGCTAAGTCGTTTTGTACACCTGGCAGATATACCGCTTGAATTAGAGACTTGTGCTCCAAGCACCACTCCCACACCTCATTGCTTCCCTGCATAAGGGATAAGAATGAGTACTGCCTTGCTTGTTGATGTAATACATCACAGCTTTGTTGTCCGTTTGAAGGAGAATGTTCTTGTGACAAAGAATATCCTTCAACGCCGGATCGTGATAGGAGGACTGCTCTCATCTCCAGGACATTATGTGGAAGTAGCTGAGTCCATACGCCTGAGTGTGGAGAGAGTGACAGTGAGCCCCCATCCCATTAGCGATGCGGCTGTGGTGATGGAGATCTGATGATCCAGAGGAGCAAAGGGGAATCCTTCCAGGAGATTGCTCTCTTGAGACCACCAGGTGAGAGACCTTAGGGGCCCGTACCTTGATGGGATAAGACTGGGGTGAGAGGTCGGTGACCACTGAGTGAGAGCATCCATTGGGTGGTCCCATGTGTAATCGAGCTAGGGTACAGTGAACACTGAGGACGCCATGAGACCCAACATACATTGCATCGAGACAGCTGTGACCGATCAGTTCTCCCGATGTAACGGGCCATCTGAAGGATGCCTAGTCTCTGTCCTCTGGAAGGAAAGCTTCGTGGAAGAGGTGTCCAGAAGAGTCCTTATGAAAAAGGAGCCTCTGGGAGGGCTGCAGTTGTGACTTCTTCAGATTCAGCAGAACTCCCATGGACGAAGAAGGCGAGAAGCCGCTTGAACGGCTTCCAGAGTCCCTTGGCTGGAAGGGCTTGCTAGAGCCAATCGTCCAGGTAGGGAAACACTCGGAGTCCGAGCTTCCTGAGATGCTGCGAGAACTGCACAACACTTTGTAAAAACTCGTGGCGCCGAGGATAGCCCAAAAGGCAGGACTCTGAACTGATAATGCTGACCCAGAGCCACAAACCTCAGGAATTTGCGATGGGTCGGGTGGATGGGGATATGCTGGTAAGCGTCCTGCATATCCAGGAGGCCAGCCAGTCGTGTTGATGTAGCAAAGGTAACAGGGTACCTAGGGAAATCATTTTGAATTTCTCCTGGGGAGGAATTTGTTTAACTTTCTGAGGTCTAGAATGGGGCGATCCCCCAGATTTCTTTTGGAACCAGAAAGTAATGGGTAGAACCCTGTGTTTCTGCTGATGCGGGGCACCAGTTCTACTGCCCTGTTGTTTAGAAGGCCCTGGATCTTGGTGGTGAGGAGGTCTGACTCGAGAGGTCGACAACCTGGGTTGTCGCTTGGGAGGACAATCTAGGGGTTTCCAAAATTGAGAGAATAACCTCATGAATTATCCGGAAGGACCAATTTGTCCGAGGTTATGGACTTCCACTGGTTTGTAGAAGTACATCAGACTACCTCCCACGGAGGAGAAAGTTCCACCGGCAGTGTGGATGGAACTTGGCGGCATTATAAGTAGCTGGGGCTTTAGGCCCTGCTTTCTGCTGCGCGTCTTCTTTTGAGGTTGGGCAGGTTGGTTTTTATGGAAGCTTCTCCTGCCTCTGCCTCTAAAGGACTGACGACTATGAACTGACGCTTATTTCCACATGCCCCCGAGAGGGGGCAGGCGGAGGTCTAGCCAACTTAATGGCCAACCTAGTCTTCTGAGTGGCCTCTAGGCTTGCTCTACCTGAGGACCTAAAGATACTGAGCTATCAAAGGGCAACGCATTACCTGCTGCTGAGCATCATTCAGAAAGTCGAAGTACGCAGCCAGGAATGGCGCGAGTACAACACCTGCGGCTGCTGAATCGAGAAGCAGTGCCGAAGCGTCCATGGCGGCTTTGACCTGTTGGATTGACTCAATACCTCTGGTAATGGTTAGAAGAAGCCTGACTTGGAGTCGGAATCTGGAAGAGCTTCAACCATTCGCTTCATAGAGTGCCACAGGATATACTCATACTGAGAAAAATAGCCTTGATAGCTGGCAACACGCATACTAAAGTGGAGGCAGCAAGACTCTCTTACCTAATGTATCAATTTTACGGACTCTTTGTTAATAGGTTCGAGCTGTAGTAGCTTGAGGAAGAACGACCTGTGGTCATTCTCTGCCAGGACTACAATAGGATCCGCAGGTTTGGGATGCCAAATGGGACGATCTGGGAGCTGAATATTTCTTATCAATGGATTTAGCCACTGAGGAATAGACAGGATTATTCCATACCATTTGAGACAGCGCCTTGAAGGAAGGTTGAATCGGAGGAGTCAAACTGTAGGGATCTCCTAGCATGAAGATACTGGAGTCTTAATATTTTCCCAGGATCGATGTCTGTAGTCTGGAGAAAGAGGATCTGGGTTCTTCACAGAGACTTAAAGGACAGGTCCTCGGGCACAGGCTCTGTAGCAGTGAAAGATCCTGTTACTCTCCACTTCATCACCCAATCAAGGTCTGGGTCAGGCTCAATATCATCTCCTGATAGTCCAGGAAGGACTATTTGGACAGGAAAGGAGTGGAAAATAGAGAGGAGGAAAGAACAGATAGAAAGGGAGAGTCCCCGAGGGTTCCCCGCGCTAAGGGAGGCGAAAGGGAGCCGAAAATGGCGGCTGGAGGCGCATAGCGCCAAGCACGCGGCACCGCAACGGCATCGCGACGCACGGCCGGGCGGCGCCGAAGACACACGGCACCGCTGGCGCACCGCAACATTCGCCGGGCACCGCTGATGGCACCGAGAAGACCAGTACGCCTCTACGCGCCAAAAACGGCGCCGACAAGCGAGAGACCGGAAGGCGCCAAGGACACCCTGGAACCTGGAAAGCAAGAGAAGGAAAACACAGGAGATAAGAGCATCGGTGGTGGCCCTCGCGCCGCAGCCATGTGAGGGGGGAACACCTAGCGCGGAGTCGCTGGCACCAAAGGAGGCGCCACGACTAGGAAGCTGGTCCAAACCGCCTACCTGATCACCCAACGAGCCCTGGCGTCCGGGCAACCGAGCCAGGCAGAAGAACCAACCTCCAGCCCATCGCCCATAAGAGCGGCCCACTGATGAAACTGCTCATCTGGAGCCCTACCTATAGGCGGGTGGGGCTCGATGTCGAAGACGGCGAAACCGAAGTTGGCGATCTGAAGGAGGAGACCGCAACTAGCTACGATAACCGACTGCTGATGCGCAGACGATTAGTGAGGGCGACCTCGAGTGATGCCCTCTCTTTTTGACCTGTGGGTCGAAGAAGAGCTCTCGAGGCCGAACGGTGCCGAAGAATGGGCACCATTTATTTTATGCCGGCGGGACCGCCATCCCGGCATCGGACTGACTGTTGTCGGAACCCCCGCTTGAGGAGAAGGGGCTGACCGGACCCAGCCCGATTGACTGAACAGTTTTCACGTAAGTCTCCCTACCGCTACCTGACCTGCTCATGGTCGACTCCGTCCAGTAGGCCGAGACTTCTTTACTATAAGTTAAATTTTAAAATATAACAGAAATATAATGAAATAGAATAAAATAAAGCGATACTACTATCGAGATAATATTACAAAAAAATAAACTGAAAACTATGCACTAGTTTGAAGTTTGACTCCCGACAGGCAAGCAACGTTGTCACTGAAGCGCACTCGACGTGGAAAAAGGAACTGAGCGGTTGGAGGGTCGTCGCCGAGATAGTCTATCACTGAAAGCCACTGCTGCGCGCTATCTCTCGCGCTAATTCCAGCAAAAGTTTGCTCCGATGGGTCCTAGTGCCTCCGGCGCAGATCCCACTAGTGTGAATGAGTGGTGGAGACTTATGTCCAGGAAGATTGAGCTGAATAATAATACCTGCCAGGGGAAATCTAAATTTCTGTTGAGGCGATGTTGGGCACGGCCCTTAAGCCATGAACTGCGAAATGATGCAGGTACCCAGAGGTCGCACTTTGTGGACAGTCAGAAAGAGTGCCCTCAGAATAGGTGAAAACACAGACTGTGCTCGCTCTCTTTACCTTGAGGAAAAAGGATCCATTCACTAAGAATGGAAAACAGAAAGTTTTTTTTTTTGGCATAAAGGCCAAAGGAAGGGAGAGGAACGAGACGGGAGGGGAGACGCCAGAGTAGGAGGCCACTGAGGGAAGGTGGGTGGTATTAGTAATGAGGTGAAGATACAAGAGAAGATCAAGAATTACAGGCATACAATTTTCATATCTTCCCTTGTCAATCTTCACATTCATTACTGCTTGGTTATATTATCAAGCCCCCAAAAAGGGGGTAGAAACCCTGAGGAACAAGACCCCAGCCTCCTGTTGGTGAGAAACAGAAGGGGAGACCCTGGGCTAATCAAGAGAGAAGCTCACTGGGGAGAAGAACTAGGAGGTGCCCCGAGGACAGGGAGACGGAGGAAGCCCCTGCAGTGTCTCCCAGCTCTGGAGGAAAAGAGACGGGTCCCCGGAGCTTAAGTGAATCACCCTCACCGGGCCAGGGGTGACAACCTTGATAGATGAAGCCATGCCCGTCTGCCTAATACAGATCGCTGTCCCTGCAAGCCTGGAAGCCACCTCCTCGCTTAAGAAGATGCTCCTTGCTTGTGTCTTGCCAGCTCCAGGCCTATAGCAGAGAGGGCAATAGCTTGTCTGGTTTGCTCCGATCAGGCATTGATGCTAAGATTTGGGAAAGCATCGACCACAAATGCCTACTGTAGGCAACGTGATGGGCCTGATGAGATGCAATGCAAGACATCGCACGAGAGGAAGAGAACACTTTTCGCCCCCACCGGTCGAACTGTAGAGAATCTGAGTCCGGCAGACAGTCGTGCACCAGGCGGTGGCGCCCGGAGGGAGTCTCGAGGTATGCCAAACCCGAGGGTGGGTTGGGAAGAGTACCTAGGGATTCCGAAGGGGCACAATACCTACGTTGGCAGTCTGCCGGGGCTGGAGAAAGGGCAGCTGGCGACTGCCAGGAACGGATAGACGCCTCCTGGAAGGGAATAGCCGGATAGTACGCATCAGTGCTGGGCACTGAATTGCCAAGGAATTCATGCGCCTGCTCAGTATTGTCTCGCCTAACATGGGAAATTCGAAGATCCCTCACCATCCTCGAAAGGAATCGCTGATATTCAGTGAGTTCAGCATCGGAGGAGAGATGAGCAGTGGGTTCCTCTCCCTCAGAGGAGGGAGACGAGGATGATGGAGAGCTTGAGTGTCCAGAGGACTCTTGCGGTGGTGGGGATAGGCGAAAAACCCGCTCATTCATGCACCTAACATATGAGGGGAAGGCCGCCGCAGAACATCTGAACACCTCCCAGGATAACGGGCCTGTGGGACCGACATGGCCTGGGAGAGCAGGGGGTGGCTGCAGAGGAATGGGAGATGGGCACCTACGGAGAGGCAACTGTCCTCTGCTAGGGCTCTGGAATCCAGGGAACGGAGCCCGAGCTGGCGGGATCCCGGACAACAGACCAGGTTGCAAAACGGAACCCTGGGGATGTGAAGCCTGGAACAGCCCAGAAGGGGATCCTCCCATGACGAACCTGGGACTGCATGGATCCAGAAGGGCAGCCCACAGCAATGCCACCAGAGGGGACCCTGGGGTCCAAAAGGGAAAGGTGAGGCCCAGCGCTACGGCTCCTAGCCACACCCCGAGGGATGGCAGGCAGAGACCGAGACGCCTGAACCCTGCCCCTCGACCCCTCGGACTCGAGAATGCCCTCCTCCTCGACTCCCAGCGACCTCCCACTCACAGGGGTGCAGCACCAGGGTCGGTAGCTTCCACTTAGCCTCCAGGAGGAGAGCCCTCCTCCACCCCTGCCCATCGCCCCCAGGGACCCCAGACCACCCCCAGCCTGGGGGCCTCAGGAGGACGGCCGCGGGACAGAGAATAAGCCCACTGGGCCGCCTCAGCACCCGTGCCACCGGGACCCTGACTCTGAAGAATCAGGTTGCCAGGACGGGTCCACGCCTGAATCATCAGCCTCTGAAGAGGAAGAGATCAGCTGGACCACAATACTAGCAACCCCAGGGGTCCTCGGTGAAACAGGCGCCTGAGCAGGCGCCGGTGCGGTAGCTGGAGCAGTCTCGGACCCCCGTGACAGCTAAGCCCGGCCCCAATGGCGCCCGGCCAGACCTACGGCACCGCCATCGGTGCCGGGACTTCACCTGGCGCCAGCATGGAGAGCGAATCTGGCTAACGGGCGCAAGGCCAAACGGAAAAAGCCAAAAGCTGTGTCATGGCTACCGGAAGGCGGCGTCGAGGGTCCACCATGCCGGGCCCAGCAGGCGGGCTTGGCCACTGGGGGAGCTTGCACCGAGGAGGTGACTGCCGAGGCGGTGTCCCCGCTGCAGCCCCGGGAGGGACCTTGACGTTCCTCCGACACCGCGAAAGAAGCTTCCTCTTCGGCAAGAGAAGATGAGGAAGCCTCCTCCTCTACGAACCGTACAGGCCCGAGAGGGAACCCGGAGGAAGGGCCTAGAGACCTACCTGGGAATCCCTGGAGCGACGCCGTCCCCTGAAAGTCGGCGGGGCCTTGCCGATCTTGAACGCGCGGACTTCTAGGATGACGGTCCATGGAGAAACAGGCGTTGCACGCATCCATATCGTGGTTGGGTCCCAGGCAATGAAGACAAACATCATGCCGATCCGTGACGAAAAAATGCCGGCCACAGGAGCACCGATGCATAGGGGCATGACCCGCCTTCGACTTACGTTTGCCCCGAACCTGACATGATGTGAAAAAAATTAGACTAAAAATAGCAAAAGCTCTGGTGCCGTCAAGTAGAAATAAACAGAGCGGTCTTACTGGGTGGCGGGCGAGAGGAAATCGAAGAGTCTGGCTGAATGATGCAGAAGGCCTAACTTCAACTACTGCGCAGCAGGTGCAGCCTCGGCGGTGGGAGAAACAGAACTGAGATGGAGGGAGGAGTCTCGCGACCCTAAGGGCCGCCCTGGCATGATGCGGTGCGTCACTCACCGGCGTTGGAGCCGACTCCAAAAAAAAAAAAACAACTCCCGTAGCAGGTGCGCGCCTCCGGCACTAACCCAAGCAGTAATGAATGGTGAAGATTGACAAGGGAAGATCAGCCTTCCAGAGGAGGTCGGAGTCAAAAACAGTGGGGGAATTCAACAATACATGAGACAGCCATAAGACAATTCTAGTGGGGGTAGGAGGAAGTAAGCTGTTGATTAACTAGGATCTGCAGCTTATCCATTAGGTAGGGAAATGGGCAGACTAGGTGTGCCAAGCGGTCCTTATCTGCCGTCAAATTCTATGTTTCTATGTTTCAGACATGGTGACATGAAAAAATTAACAAAAATAAAACAGAACAGTCTGATGTCAAACTAGTATGAGAAGTGTTTTAAATTAATAAACAGCACGGCCGGCCAGGTGGTGAAGATGACTGAGGCACCATGGGCGCCTTCCCTTTTCCCATGCTGATGACCCGGGTTTGGGAACAGATGCGGGTTGCTTGGGGGAAGGAGGATCGTGCGTCCGTAGAACTGCTCTCTTCCCTTGGGGAGGGTAGAATGCGTGACTCTGCAATCTACTGCCACCTGGAGGAATCTGGGCAGAGAGGCACGCAAGTCACCAAGGACAGAGGACGGCAGAAAGAATGCCAGGGGCATATACTGCAGAGGTGGAGCATGCACAATGTGCTCACTGCACATCATGCAGTCCT
Organism: Neoceratodus forsteri; assembly: GCA_016271365.2. Lineage (NCBI taxonomy): Eukaryota > Metazoa > Chordata > Ceratodontiformes > Ceratodontidae > Neoceratodus > Neoceratodus forsteri. The sequence goes on from CM028129.1 coordinate 60,923,341, forward strand.
GGGAGGAAAACATCTAGTGGAAAATCTGGGAGATAGGCTCCATGAAGCCCTACCCATCAAGCCACTAACCCACCAACTCTCTCTGGGGTCTGGGTCCATCTGGATTTGTGTTCCAGGCAGGGAGGACAACCCTCCCTTCCTGGCCCTGCCGTGGGGGGGGGGGGCAATCCATGGGGAAATGCTGGCTATCCACGGGAAATGCTGACTTCTGGTCCACAAGAGAAGAGTTGGGATGGCTGCGGCTGATAGGACAGACCAGAATCAGCCACCCATCCTGCTAAGGAGGACAAACACTGTTACAGAAAAAAATTAAACAGCACTGAGAAAAACAGTGCCGACAAGAAAAGCATCTAACTAAAGCAGCGCTGAATGGAGGAAAGTGATGACGCAGTTTCAGCAACAAATCCCCATGATGCTCACTTGACGGGAAGAACACAACTGAGGAAGGTAGGAGTCTGGCGTCAATTACTGGCCAACCCATGAGTGCAATGTCACTATGTCTGCCTCATGGGCCGTGACAAGAATGATGTTGGTCCCCTAGGCTACAAAATACTTTTCTCCTGCTGGGTCCTGGTGCTTCCAGCTTAGACCCCTAAGTGGAAATAAATGGTCAAAATTGATCCTTGGAATACTTGTCATTTATTCAGCTGTGTTCTTCCACACAAACATAATGGCTTATGAAAATTATAAACCATGACATCCTTCTTAGCCAAGCAGGATTTTTGTTTCTAAATATTCCAGGTACCTTATCACAAGAAAGTGTCTCATGCAAACAGTTCTAAGAGTCTATGTTGAGTTGGTATATAGTCCATTTCTCACTAAGGGGTTTCTCTAATTTCCAACAAAGTAAAACATTTTGATTTTTAGATTCCAGCTTCAGTTTTTAAAAACAAAAATCTTCAACATAATTCATAATGTGTTTACAGTATATGTACAGTTACTGTGTCTCCTGCAATTATGAGTTTCTTTTCAAGTCATGTGTGTGTCAGAACGAGGGGGTGCTCCCAACCAATCTGAGTACTCCTTTTCTCTGCGTGGGAGGCACTTATTCCTGTGAGGAGCGTTTCACGTATAGCTGCCCTGGAAACGGGCATATTTGGGGAATGCAGTTCTTATACCCTGACAATGTGTTTGAGATTTCTCTTTACAACCATAGGAGTCATCTCAGTGGTGTTAATAACATACATGAGAGAGACAGTAATCGTATATATAAACATATTTGAACATTTGCACACTAATGGTATCTGGGTAGAGTATAATGTAACTACAATTGACAGGCAATTATAACGTGTATGTGTGTGTCTGTATGCATGCGTGTTCACTAGCAGATATATGAACTCAACCAATGTGTGCTGAGGCATGGGGCCACAGGGCGAGTGGTCCCCGGCACACACAGAAGGAGGAGGGCAGCATCTCCTAATATAGGCAGCATCCTTGAGTGCATTACTGCACTAATAAAATGGCCTCACATTCAACATCATGGCTTAAAACTGCAGCACAGTGCACACGAGTACATATAAGCATGGCAGGTGACCAGATTCATACATTCAGAGAGCAAACTCTGGAGTGGCTATCTTGCCCCATTATATGACAGTAGTTTTACTGTTCTCTAATGATCCACATTCACCCATTTAGGGCATCTTGTCAGTTTCTGTTAAGGCACAATACTCTAGTTCACAGAATGCATCAATCAGGGCACATAACTTATTCCTTGTTGTGCAGTATTGGATTCGACTTCCATCACACCACTGATGTTTGAAGAATATTTTTCTATGTATACACCTGTGTGTACACCTGGGGATGACAGTATAAACTAGAGGTTAGATTAATGAGCTGTGAATGACCTTGGTACATCTGGCAGACCTGGGTTTAATTCCCACAACCTCCACTTGCATACTGTGCGGCTCTGAGCAAGTCAGTGCTCCTAGGTCACCCCTGAAAACAGGCACTTGTGCCTAGTGGAGCCTCACCTGGTTACCAAAGACTAAATTAAAATAATCTATATAAAATGCATACTAGAAGGCTGGTACAGTGGCATATATGAAGCCTAGTACACATTAGTTGTGAGCTCAAATTGTGCAAAGTAGGAACGATCATGGCATGCAAGGGCCTCTCCTCTCATTCAACTACCAAATATTGTTCCATTGTTCTCCTCCACTCCTCACTTCTTAAGTTATGCATTTGATTAATTTGAGACTCTTGTATGAAATAAGCCATCTATAACATTCAAAACAGGATGAGTTTATCCTCACACCCCAAAATGTTGGCTTTTTAGCTACAAATGATGTGGACATCAGAAACGTAATGCTTGCACACACTGAAGCTGATCCAGTCTATCACCCACCTACGAGGTTCCTAGGAAAAATCAAGTGGCCTTTGCCAAGGAGGGAAAATGAGCAGACACAAACAGTGGCAACTGCAGTGGCCAGTGGAAGAACCTCTTATACAGCACTTTCCCATGTACAATGCAAGCATCGCCATAAATGGGTTTACTCTGCAGGGAGCTGGCTTGGTAAGGAGTGCTGGGCGTCCCACTGGATGGCTCACCTCCTTTGAGGTGGAGAGGATTCCCCTTTCTCTGCTCTTTGACTGCCACCCAACACAGACTGCCCAAGAGGTCTGAGACTGCTGCAGATGCTGATGCATGCTTGTGCACAACTGTGCATTGGCACACTGCATCCCTGCATGCCAACAGTCCCCTGGGAAGAAAATGGTGGTAGAACCATGGCAGTGGCAGGATGGTGACCGACCTTTCACAGGCCCTGCACCACCGACCAAGAACTCAACTCCTGGACTGGATCCTGCTTCCACAGGTGTGACGGGGCTAGGGCCAGATGGGGTGCCCCGTGGTCCAGGAAGAGAAAAAATAGTTTAAAAGAAAAGAAAAAAAAAAACAGAAAAATAATTAGATTTATTAATGTATTCAAGGAGAAACTAGCTACTTCCTCAAAATGTCTGGGATGCAACTTAGATGTCCCATGTTTTCCATACTTCTACCCCTTTCCCACACACACACACCTTCTGTAACTATAGTACTTCTAAACACATTCATATGAGAATAAGTCAGTTATCCCATAAGAGTTTATCTGTCCCACGAACAACTGGATGGCCCAAGAAGTAGCAACTTGGGCCACCGTGTAGGCAACCCATGTTTCAATCCTTAATATGACAGCCTTTCCACCAGAAGTCTAGGGAAGGGCCACTCCAAGTGCTTCCTGGCTCAGGAAGGCGGGGTGGCGGGGGGAGGGGGGGCTGCACACTGCCCAGTGTGATCTGAGCCTATAGTGTTGTGGTCCTATAACCCAGGTGGTACACGCAGCTGTATTGCCAGGGCAGGGAGAGTCAGCGTGTGAGTGTGTGTGTGTGTGTGTGTGTATGTGTGTGTGAAGCACATTGCCTGATCTGAGAGAACTCATCAACTGAAAAATGTCTGTCATCTTTCTAGAATCAGGCAATCTTGTTAGCTCTTCAGTGGAATATCAGAAATGGACAGGAAAAAATAGCAAGAAAACTGTAATCCAAAGATTGGAATGGCATTTTAGGAAAAAAGGAATTTGTTTGCTCATGTTCAAATATTTTTTTTGTACAAATCATCACTGCTTTCTAGTGTAAAAGAGTTTTCAGTATAAACTCTTGTTCTCAGAGAACTTGAGGAGAAAGATGGAACAATCGGTCAGATGATGGTGCAGCAGCAGCACTTTGCAGGGTAGTCCTCGGTGTACACCTGGTCCTCCTCTCCGTAGACAAAGTAGGAATACTGTCCCCCTTTCCAGTCATAATGCACTTGAGTGACTGGGATCAGCTCAATGGTTTGTTTCTGAAACAACAAGAAATACAGACCTGTAAGCAATGGGGACTTTTCTTATGTACAAATTATTGAGCTTGCCAAGTATACATTCCCTTATAACTAAAACACTGTCCTAATCCATAGGTAAGGCTGTGCAAGTAGAAGAATAAAGACCCCACCATCAGCATCATGTGAATGCCATACTACGGTATTAGCATACCTCAATCCATACCAGGGTCTGGTTAACCATTTATTGGGGTATGGAGGGTAGAGACCCTATAATAAAAAAAAATCTAAATATCAACTGGTTATGTTAGAAATGGGACCCCCATAATTTGTTAACTGGGCTGCAGGTCAGTTTTCTTTATTCACGATCGCTACTACTGGCACAGTAGTACAGCATAGTGCAACACAGTGCATGAATCTACTAACTGCTCCATAGTACCACCATAGAGAACTAATATATATTTTATTGGTTCCTACGAGTACAAGGGATTAGTTATGTTGAAATGCTGAAGTAATGGGGTCCTTAGTCCACCACTTGCGCCGGTAAGGCAGAGGTATGGGCAGACTAGATAGACCAACCAGCCTTCTGGTGCTGACATTTCTAGGTTTCTAATTCACCAAAAGAGAACTTTTTTTTTTTTTTTAACTTTCTTTATCGCTGGCCCCCTAGGAACTCTCTCAGGCAGACCCCACTCGCCTCCAACCACTCACCCGCCTGTTTGCCCACTGGGAAATCAGGGACAGACATTCCCCACATTCCTTGGTCCAACAAACCCCCGGACTACCCCACCAGATACAAGGCAAGGTGAGGGATCAGGGGAGCCGGCGAGACGAACCTAGCGTGTTGGGTGTGTGGTGGTGGGGCATTGGGGGTTGCCGTTGCCTATCCTATGGACCAGGGTTTTTCTGCAGCTGCATGTTTCCCCTGGAGTGTAGACAAGCAATGACATCTGCGTACTGGTATGCTGACATCCCCCACCGCTCCACCCCATTACAGCGTCGCCTCCTACAGTGCCACCAATCTCCATCAGGGGCCACTGTGGATCGATGCAAGGCCCGCTAACCATCCCAGGAGAGGAGAGCAGTCCTCTGGATGCTCAATCCCCTCTCTCTCTCCTGCTGACCCCCAACAACCTGAGTCTGTTCCTGAACTTGGGTTGCCGGCGTGGCGTGAAATGTGGCGTCCAGTGCCTCAACCCTCAGCGCCACTGGCTGGCACCAAAAGAGAACATTAATACCGCGCTATAATCCCCCACCCAAAAAAAATACAAATATATACTTTTAAAGGTAACATGCAAGTTCAGACTATATACTACAGAATGCTATAAATGATCAGAAATGAAGTCCGCTTTTCTTAAAGAGCAGATGGCACTTTTGTGAAAACTAAGGAAAACATAATATTTAGACACAGTTTGGCTTGTATTTTAAATTTCTTGTATAGATTTTTCCTCTCCATTATTTATAAAGCTACCAACAGTCCCTATTTTCCCAGGACAGTCCCTATTTTAGGCAGTGTCCTCACAAGTTTTGCAAAATGTCACTTTTGTCCTGGTTTTTGCTTACGTGTCCCAGTTTTGTCCCTTTTTTTTTTTTCTGACTGCTAATCCATGAGTGTTATTTAATTTAGCATCATTGTGGCACTGCTCGAGCTGGACAACAGTTTGCAACTTCAACCTCTGTGCCTAAGTTGCACCTCAAGCATGTCAGTGGGAGGCTGGTGAAGCATGTTCCTTCCTGTTAGATTAGACTGGGTAGTAGTGCAAACAAGTACATGTGGATGTCTCCTGCCAGCAGCAGGAAGGACTCAGACAGAAGAGACTAAGCAGCGGTGAACTAGGGTACCCGAACCTGATCAGCTGCAGGAAGTGTGAAACAATCGGTGTGGTGGTGAGTCACTGAAATGACATTTGCTCAGCAAATGAGGTGAGTGTAAAGCAGGTTGGGATGGGACTGTCAGGAGGCATAATACATGCAGCTCAAATGTCTGAACACAATTTAACTGAGGTTTGCATCAAAGAACTTTCTGTACATCATGATTTGAAACTTGCTGCAGCAGAATGATGTATTGTTTTAATCTGGATGTTTGCTACTGGTTTTGCTTTGTGGCAGCATGGCTAGAGCAAGCAGCAAAAATTAATAGTGTGCAGCGTTATCTGCAGTGGTGCCCGTGGAATGACATTTGGGGGTATCATGGTCAGGACGGACCCTGTCCCAGTTTTAGGCCTCAGAAAGTTGGTAGCTTTATTTATTACCAAAGAAATTCTCAAATAAACAAGATCTTTATCCATCAGAGTTCATGTGCCTCTATAGCTTATTCCCTACTTGAAATTCTGTTCTTTTTGTATTATTTTTTATTGGTTTTAACAGCTTATTATAATACCAGATGCAATACATAGATACATTTAGAGGTAGTACAATGCAGAGTAATGGTGATAGGAGGCAGACACAGTTAAATGTATTCAAAGATCTTCAGCTCTGTATAACAAATTAATATCCATCATATAAATAATGGCTGTAAAGGGGGTATTCCCTGTCTCATCAAGGTTTATCTCCTCTAAGATATCCCATGCCCCCAGTAAGTTCAGCTTCCCACATATCTTTAAATTTAGTAATGCAGATTTACAGACGAAGTCTCCATACTGTCCAAGTTGGTAGCACCCAGAGTCTCCATCAGCTATCAAATGCAGACAACCTGTTATTCATTTTGCTGAGATTCTCTCAAGGTTATACATTTCATATGTCAATTTTCTCCAGGCTTCTTTGGTTGGAGTCTGGGTGGAAAGCCACAGACGAGTTATAATTTTTTTTGCCGTTAGTATCAATAGGGATAACATTTTAAAAAGTGATCCCTGGATTTTAATTCCTACCGGAGGTACTGCCATCAGTATAAAGATCTGGGTAAGTATCTCCGGCCTCCCATATATAGCATTTAGCTCGCCTACAACATCTTGCCAGAATCTTGTTATATATGGACATGACCAAATAATATGTGTCATCCCCGCCTCCCTCTGCCCACATCCCCTCCAACAGCTCCCATATCCCTGTCCCCTGAACTTAGCTGTGATTTCCGGAGTTCGAAAATATCTCACTCTGGCTTTCCAAGCATACTCCCGCCAATATACATTGGAAGAGATTCTGGAGTATAATGCTGTTGCCGTTTGCCAACACCCTATATCTAATTCTAAATTCATATCTTTTGACCATTTAACTCTAACATAGTCCAAAGATGTCTTATCATATGCCCTTAATGCTGAATTCAAGTTCTCAATAACATGATCCTGAGGATGCCCTCTCAGATGAAACATCACCATTTAAAGCAAAAGGGAGTTTTTTTTGGCTACTGCCATTATATTTTCCTCAAATGGCGCTAATGTATCCTTCAAAATCTCATAGAATTTACTTTGGTTGTTAGGGGGTTTATATTCTGTTTGCAGATATGGGAAAGAGTGGATGCCCAATGGACCTATTACTTGGAATGTATGAAATTATAAGGTTCTGTTGTGACATCACAGTCTGTTGCCAAGGGAATAGCTGTGAGGTCACAAATAAACATTATGACAACAGGCTGGGAAAAGCAATAGGCGGATGAACCCTCAAGGGAAAACTATTCTGTTTTCATGCATATGATCTCAGTTATAAATAATGTGGATGAGAAACATAAGTTGTTCTGTGTCCAAATAAAGTTCTTCTTGAGCGTCAGTGGCTTTTTCAAGGGAACCTAGACAGCATGACCTGACAGCAGATTCTCCCTCCCCATCTGCTCTGCCATCTCCCTCCACTCCCTCTCCTGTCTTCTCCAAGACTTCACTGCTCCCTCCTGTAACTAAACCCGAGCTCTCCGCCCAACTCCTCTACTCTATGTTCTCCCTCTCCCCCTATCTCGTCCATATCCTACTACTCCCCACTGCGTACCTCCTAGTCATTCTCCTTCTCACTCCCTCCTAACTCTTTTCCTCTCCCTCACCATTGCTTGTGTCTCCTGGATACCTCCTTGTAACCACCCAATCCCCTGCTACCTCCCTCTGCTCCCTTTACTGTCTTCTCCTAGACTTCCTGCCTACCTTCTCTCCCTACCACTGCTTGTCTAGCAGTGCTACTCCCCTAGATAATCTAGTCATTTTGGTTGATAACATGCTGCACCTAGGTATGAATACACTCATTTTCTGCTGCTGATTTGCTTTGTATATTGTATTGCTTGCTTTGTAGATTGTATTGCTTACTTTGTACATTGTATTGCTTACTTTGTAGGTTACATACTTGTATATTTGTATATATGTGTTTTGTATTTTTTAATATGCTTATGTAGTATTTCTATATATAAATCTCCCACTACCCTTCCCCCCAGGACACATCTGGAAATCAAACTTTTCTCAGCTCAGTATGTCTTTCCTGGTAAAACATATGAAATAAACAGAAGAGTTATGTAAGAACTTAACCGTAACAGTAGATCTTCAAGTGAATCTCTGTCATCAAGACACACCTATGGAACTTAGCTGTCAGACACTAGGATCCCATGGAAGCTTTTCTGGAGCAGTCTACTAGGGGCTGCCCATGCCGACATCAGGCTTCGACATAACTCACTCTGTAAATGTGCGGGCCGCCCTGCTCTCTCCTCAGTTCTTTCCTTAGCCGGAGGCCATGAGAGACAGGAGTCCCACTAGGGAACCGAGGAAAGAGAAAAGGTGCCCAGTGATCAGCAGAGCTGGAGCAACAGGACAGCCAAGCTGGAGACAGAAGGAGAAGGGGATGCTGGGAGGACTGATGACTGATATTCTCTCAAATATCTACTGCCATGATAAGTTCTTACATAACTGTTCTGTCTTCTTCAGGGATATGTCTGTCATCAGGTTACACCTATGGAATGAGTCATAAGCAGTACTGTGAGCAAGGACTGTCGGGGTGGGAGGAGGCCAGAGGCCTACGAATGAAGGCCCTGAAGCACAGCAAGGCCATAGCCTGCCATTCTGCAGAATGCAATATCCATACTGTAGTGCTTGGTGAAAGTGTGGACAGTACTCCAAGTGGCAGCAGCACAAATCTCGGCTGCAGACATGCCTCTGAAACAGGCAGCTGAAGTGGCCATGCCCCTAGCAGAATGGCTTCAACAAACCCAGAAGTTCCTTATTGTACTTTTCTGTAACAAACAAATAATACAGTTGGCCAACCATTTGGACAAGCACGATTTTGAAACTGGAGAGTCCTCTATCAGGGGCAAAAGAAACAAGTAACCATTGGACTTCCTGCAGTCCTTGGTATGGTGTGTACAGTAATGTAAAATTCTATGCACATCCAAAGTATGGAGGAATGCTTCCCTGGATTGTCATGTGCCGGATAATAAACAGGCAGATGGAGGGACTGGTTGAGGTTAAACTCAGACATTACCTTGGGAAGAAACTTAGGATTAGTACACACAGAGACCATGTCTTTGTGGAAAATCAAATAAGGCTGCTCACATGTGAGAGCCTGTAGCTCTGAAATTCTTCGAGCAGAAGTAATGGCAACTAAAAATAATGCTTTCCATGACAGAAAGCATAGCTTGCAAGACACGACTGGCTCAAAAGGAGGGCAGGATCAGCTTCTCTAAAACAAAACTGTGGTCCCAAGCCGGAACTGGGTTGCAGATGGGAGGCTTTATGTGGAGAATGACTCGCAGAAATGGATGGGCCACGTGAAAAAATTACTCACCTTAGTAATGTTGTTTCTTCTAATGGAGTCTGTCTGTATTCTGACATATGCAGTTAGGTCCTGCCTTTCAACTTCCCCGGAGAACAAAGAGTTAAACTTTCCATGGCCAGCATGGAATGTTCACCGCGAGCTCGGTTGAAGCCCCTGTCTGCTGTTGTTTAAACTCCAACCGTCAGATCTTTACGAGCAATACTCACTAGAAGTTCTGTGTGGAAACTGTAAAACTCAAAACTAGCCAACTGGCAACTATATCTATATAAAAGGGTTTTTTGGTTTCAAAGAAAAGACTCAAGTCAGGAAACCCAAAAAACAAAACATCCCAAAATACAACACTCACCCAAAATAAAGGAGGGTGAAAAAGGGACACCCCTAGGGTGCCAACACTGCTCCTGCCCACCCACATCCCAAAAACTAGGTTCTGAGAGGGGAGGCGGGGGAGGTCAGAATACAGCAAGACTCCATTAGAAGAAACAACATTACTAAGGTGAGTAATTTTTTCTTCAAACAACATGAAGTCTTGCTGTATTCTGACACATGCAGACTACCAAGCAGTACCTCCATGGAGGAGGGACAGAACCTACTTTGGAAGCAAGCTCTGAAGTACTGCTGTGCCAAACCGAGCATCACTCCTAGCCTGGATATCCAGAGAGTAATGCTTGGTGAATGTATCCCTACAAAACAGGGTACTAAATGAGAAAAAGACCGAGGTAGTAAGGTCAGTGGGGAATGCCGCAACAGAAGGTAAAGCCATCAAAAAATGGAGAGCAATGAGTATCAATGCCCGTAGTCTGAGTAACAAGCTAACTGAATTAGTGGCCTTGATGGAGGAAGAACATCTGGATATTGTGGCAGTCACAGAAACATGGTACACACAAAACCATGACTGGGACGTAAACATACCAGGATACACTATCTACAGGAGGGACAGGAGGGTAAAAGAGAGGAGTAGCTCTTTACATAAGGGAAGGAATCAAAGCAACAGAACAAAAGGGTAAACAGGGAGGAGAAGAAGCACTGTGGGTAAATTTGGAGACTGGCAATGGCACCACAATCCGCACAGGGTTAGAACCCCCTTCTCAGGGGAGAAATGGAAAGGAAATGATAGAAAATATACTTAGAATGGCAGAAAAAGGAGATATTGCTGATCGGTGATCTGAATATGACAGATGTTAACTGGAGTGCAGTTACAGCAGCCACTTCAAAGAGTGGGGTTATTCTAGATGCCCTACAGGGGGCATGCCTTAGACAACTAGTATTGGAGCCCACTCGAGAGGGAACAATCTTAGACCTGGTTCTCTTAAATGGAGATGAAGAGAGGATCACAGATGTAGAAGTGGGTAGCCATCTGGGAACTAGCGACCATCGAACAGTATGGTTCACAATAAACACAGCAATAGAGTCAAGCCATACAAAGGCAAAAGTACTGGACTTTAGGAGGGCTGACTTTGCCAAATGGGTGAGTGCCTAAGGAATGCACTAGCAAATGGGCAGGAAGGAGGGGTGGAAGAACAATGGGGAATAATAAAACTGCCATCACAGAGGTAACAAGCCTTTGTGTGAAGCAAATAAACAAAGCGAACGATGTAAGAAACCACTATGGTTCTCAAAGGAAGTGGCAGTGAAGGTTCAAGAGAAAAAGAAAGCATTCATGAAGTACAAGGAATCACAGAAGGAACAGGACAGAGAACTGTATCAGTTAAAGCAAAAGGAAGCTGGGAAGGCAGTCAGAACAGCAAAGGCCCAAACCGAGGAAAAGACTGCCAACTCAGTTAAGAAGGGGGATAAAACCTTTTATAGGTACATCAGGGAGCGAAGGAAGGCCAAGGGAGGGATAGTGAGGCTTAATAAGGGGAGGAAGGGTGGGCAGAGGGTTACTGTGAAAAGGCAGAGATACTAAACAAATATTTTTCTCAGTATTTACAAAGGAAGAGGGAGGTACCTAAAACAAACAGTAGAAACACTCTGGATACAGAAGTTGATGCCAGCCCATTTACAGAAGAAAGGGTTCTGAAAGAAGTCTTAAAACTGAAGGTGGACAAAGCAATGGGGCCTGATGGGATTCATCCCAGTATTCTAAAAGAACTAAGGGTAGAACTAGTGACACCACTGACTACCCTCTTTAACAAATCATGGGAGGATGGGGTGGTACCTGAGGACTGGAGGAGGGCAGATGTGATTCCCCTTCACAAAAGTGGGAGCAAGGCAGAAGCAGGAAACTACAGACCTATTAGTTTAACCTCAGTGGTAGGGAAAATGATGGAATCACTTCTGAAGGAAAGAACTGTCGAGTATCTAGAGGCCAGAGGGCACAGGACCCAAGGCAGCATGGATTCACAGCAGGAAGGTCATGCCAGACAAATCTGATAGATTTCTTTGACTGGGTGACCAAAGTAGTAGATCAGGAGGGCCTGTGGACATGGCCTACCTAGACTTTAGCAAGGCATTTGACACAGTCCCACACAAAAGATTAATATACAAGTTAGCCAGCCTGGGAGTGGGTCCCAAGATGACAGCCTGGGTAAAGAATTGGCTGGAGAATAGGACACAGAGAGTAATAGTAAATGGAGTCCACTCTGAAGAAAGGGGGGTTACTAGTGGGGTACCGCAGGGTTCAGTATTAGGACCGGTCCTCTTCAATTTCTTTATAAGCGACATTGCAGAGGGACTAGAAGGAAAAGTATGTCTCTTTGCAGATGACACAAAGATCTGCAACAGAGTTGATGCACAAGGTGGGGTGGAAAGGATGAGAAGGGACTTGGCAAGGTTAGAGGAATGGTCAAATGTATGACAGCTTAGATTCAGTGCTAGAAGTGCAAGGTAATGCACCTGGAAACAAAACCCCAGGTGAAGAGTACACAATGGGGGTGAGGTACTAACAACAACAAAATGGAAAGGGACCTGGGGTAGTCATATCAGATGACCTAAAGGTGGGCAAGCAATGTGAGAGGGCAGCAAGGAGGGCTGGGGATACTGGGATGCATAGGGAGAGGCATCACCAATAGAAAACAGGAAGTTATTATCCCTCTGTACAGACAGCTGGTGAGACCCCATTTGGAGTACGTGCAGTTCTGGAGACCCAATCTCAAAAGACATAGACAGGATGGAAGCTGTCCAGAGGAGGGAAACTAAAATAGTGCAGGGTCTGCATTGAAGACATATGAAGAGAGACTTAAAGAGCTTAATATGTATAGCCTCGAGGAAAGGAGGAGGGGGACATAAATGTAACTCAAGGGAATCAACAAAGTCCAAGAGGCAGCATCTTCAAAAAAGAGGTGTGCAAGAACAAGGGGCACAATTTGAAGATGGGGGTGCTCAGAGGTAATTTAAGGAAGTATTTTTCTCAGAGAGGGTTGTGGATACATGAAATGGCCTTCTGGAGGAGGTTGTGGAGTCAAAAACAGTGGTAGAATTCAAGCATGCATGGGACAGTCATAAGGCAATTCTAGGGGGTGGGGGTAGAAAGAAGTAGGCTGCTGGTTAACTAGGATCTGCAGCTTATCCATTAGGTAGGGAAATGGGCAGACTGGGTGGGCCAAGCAGTCCTTATCTGCTGTCACATTCTATGTTTCTATGTTTTCCAGGTGGCTGCTTGACAAATTTCTAAGATAGGAATATCCCTGGCAGCAGCCAGGGAAGCAGCTGTACCTCTAGTGGAGTGAGCCCTCAGGCCTGAGGGTGAGTTCTACCCAGTTTCTCATAGCAGAATTGTATACAAGAAACAATCCACCTGGCAATAGATCTCTTAGTGGCAGGTTTGCCCTTACCAACCTCTTCATACGTGAGGAACAACTGAAGGGATTCAAACCTGTCACCCTTGGTGTACTCTATGTAGTAGCTGAGGGCCCTTTTAACATCTAAGCTGTGTAGCCTCCTCTCTCCGGAGGAGGAATGGTCAGTGAAGAAAACAGGGAGAGTCATAGAGTGGTTGAGGTGGAAATCTGAAACCACTTTAGGCAAAAACTTTCTGTTAGTTCTTCGGACCACTTTATCTCTATGGAAAAAGATGAAATCAGGTTCCACTGACAGGGTTTGCAATTCACTGATACGCCTGGCAGAGATAATGGCCACCAAAAACACAGTTTTCCAAGTCAAGTACTTAAGCTCTGCAGAGGACAAAGGCTCAAAGGGGGGTTGCATAAGCTGAGCAATGCAAACATTAAGGTCCCAAGCAGGAGCAGGGTCCCTAAAGGGGGAATTGGTGTGCAGCAATCCCTTGAAGAACTTGCAAAACACAGGATGGGCTGACAGAGGGGATGGCTTGCCTACTGACAGGAAAGCAGAAACAGCTGCCAAATGCACTTTAAGTGTAGCTGGCCTAAGGCCTAGGCCATTGAGATGGACTATACAGTCCAGAACCGTAGGCAACCCAGCAGAATCTGGAGAAATATTCTTCCTAGAACACCAAATAGTGAATCTTTTCCATTTGGAGTTGTAAGTCTTTCTGGTGGAAGGCTTTCGAGAAGCCTTAAGGATATCCAGAACCCCTTGGGAAAGATGCAGGTCAGCAAACTCTAACTCTTCAAGAGCCATGCCTTGAGATTGAGAGACCGAAGGTTCCAGTACCAAATCCTCCCCTGAGAGAATGTCAACAGGTTGTAATTCCTGGGAAGAGACAAGGGAAGGTGGACTGCTAGGGACAGCAACAGGGGACACCAGGGCTGTCTGGCCTAGTCTTGAGCAATCAGAATCACTTTGCGTGGCTGTGACCTTATCTTTACTAACACTTTGAACAGGAGAGGGAAGGGGGGAAAAGCATACAGAAATTTCCCTTCCCAATTCAGGATCAGAGCATCCAGGGGGACTGAGCCCAAGACTGGGGGTCTGCAACAAAAGAGAGGAAGTTGGTCATTGTCTGAGGCTGCAAAAAGATCTATCTGTGGAGTGCCCCATATCGAGAAAATCACTTTCAAAACTAGGGGATCTAGGGTCTATTCATGATGGCCCTGGGATATTCTGCTCAGAGAATCTGCTAGGACATTGTCCTTCCCTGGGAGGTGAACTGCTATCAGAGAGGTTTGCAGGGAATAGGCTGGGGACCACAACTTCATTGCTTCTGTGCACAATGCCATAGACTGAGTGCCTCCCTGCTTGTTGATGTACCACACGGTGGTGGTGTTGTCTGTTCTGACCTGGACCACCTTGTTCTGCACAGATTTGGAAAAGGCTTGCAGTGCCAAAAACACTGCTCTGAGTCCCAAGAGACTGATGTGAAGCAGAGATTCCTGAGGTGACCACAGCCCTTGCGTGGCAAGATCCCCCAGATGGGCTCCCCAGCCCAGCAGGGAAGCATCTGTGGTGAATATCACTGAATGAGACTGAGTGACAAAAGGAACCCCTTGTCTCAGATTGTCCTGATCCTGCCATCATTGCAAGGCCTGGATCAGGGTTCGAGTCACTGGGACTAGTTTGGTAAGGGAATCCCTTCTTTGGGACCAGAAGGCTCTTAAGTGGAACTGAACGTCCCTCATCTGGAATCTTGCTCCTTGGACCACCACTGTGGAAGCTGCCATGTGGCCCAGAAGCTGAAGGAAATGACTTGCTGGTCGAGACACCTGCAGGGTGAATGAAGAGGCCAGTTCCATAAGGGTCCTTGCCCTGTCCAGGGGAAGGAAGGCTCTTGCCTTTATTGTATCCAGCTCCGCCCCTATGAAGGTGAGGAGCTGTACTGGTTCGAGAACTGACTTTGGAAGGTTGAGAAGGAATCCTAAGGAAGTGAGCACTTGCTGAGTTATTTGCAAATGTGACTTGACTTGGTCTGGAGACTGACCTACTATGAGCCAGTCGTCCAAGTATGGGAAGATGGAGATCTTTTTTCTCCTTAGGAAAGCAACCACTGCTGCCAGGCACTTTGTGAAAACCCTTGGGGCTGATGTTAGGCCAAAGGGCATTGCTCTGAATTGATAGTGGCCTGAGGGCAACTTGAACCTGAGGTACTTTCTGTGGGAGCACCTGATGGGAATGTGAAAATAGGCATCTTTGAGGTCCAGGGAGGCTAGCCAGTCCCAAGGCCTTAGAGAGGGAAGGATTATTCCCAGAGTCACCATTCTGAACTTTGGTTTTAAAAGGTGTTTGTTCAGATATCTTAGGTCCAGGATGGGCCGCCATTCTCCTGTCTTTTTGGGGGTTAGGAAGTACCTGGAGTACAATCCTTTGCCCTTGTGTAGGGTGGAAGCCCTCTCTATAGCTCTGAGAGCTAGGAAGGAAGAAACCTCTACCTCTAAGGCAAGGGTCTCTGATGGATTTGCAGGTGGAAAGGATCTGGTTCTCATCTTGGGAAATTTTTTGAAGCTGAGAACCAGTCCATGGCTTACTACTTCCAGGACCCACTTGTCTGATGTCAGAGACTTCCAGTTCTGGACAAAGTAAGCCAGCCTGCCCCCTACTGGTATTGGAGAATCGGCGGGCAGACCCATCAGGGGTGTCTGCTTGGCAGGGCTTTAGGCTGAGGGGTGGATGCAGGCCTGCTCATCCCCTGCCTGCCTCTCCCTAAAGAACCCCTCTGAGAGTACGAAGAGGGCCTGAGCTTGGTAAAAAGGCCTTTGGAAAGGCCTGCCCCTGCCCCTGGACTGCTGTCTTTGAGGAGTAGTTTGCCTTTCTTTGGCCTGAGCACTCCTGTAAGTGGTCCTGTACTCGTTCATCTTTTTCATGTAGTTCTCTGTCTGCTCCCCAAACAGAGAATTACCAATAACAGGGAAATCCATGGCCTTAGCCTGGGTATCCTGTGATAGGCTAGTACATCTGAGCCAAGCCATCCTCCGAAGAGCCACAGATGTAGCTATGACTCTTGATGAAACATCATTGGAGTCCACAGCATCATGAAATTGCACTTTGGATGCCTCAATCCCATCTGCAGCCACCTGCTCCAGCTCCTTGGCAAGCTGGTCAGGGGCCAGTTTAGCCAGAGCCAGCACAGTGTCCCACCTGGACTTCTGGTATCTAGCTGTGTAGACCATATAGTTAGCCTGCCTGAGTCCCAAAGATGCTACCATGTACTGTTTCTTTGCCATGGCAACAATCTTCCCGGAGTCCTTATCTGGGGGTGTGATGCCAGAGGATTTTTCCTTATCACAGGCAGCAGCCTGCACTACCCAACATGGCTGCATTGCTGGGAAAGGAACTCCGTGTCTGAGCCTGAAAGAGTATACCTCTTGTCCATTTGTTTGTTCACAGGAGGTATGGAATTAGGAGTCTTAAGAATTTTATGTGTCTGTTTCCCAAAGGATTTGTGGAGGGGAACAGACAGTCTCCTGGATTCTGGGATGTCCATCATTTCAACAAAATCAGGCTCCTCCTGATCCTCTACTGCTTCCTCCATAGGAAGCTGGAGGGTCTCAGCCACTTTTTTGTAAAACATAAAGTGAGAGGGGGACTCAGAAAGCCTAGGAGGAGAAACACCTGAAGGTCTGTCTGGGGAGATGTCCGGGTCAATAGGCACATCCAGACTTTCATAATCACCATCATCATCCCCATATTCTCCCTCCTCCTCATCCGGTTCATAAAATTCTTCCAAGGTGTAATCCGGAACCGGGGGAACTGACCGAACCGAACCCCTGCCAGATGGTGCCGGTTCAGTCGGAACTGAAGTAAGCGATTGCACTATCCTTATCGCTTTGGCTATCTCATCAGCGGTCGGAGTATGAATTTCTGGGTCCGAACCGACAATTAATCTTTCTTTTACGGAACCGACTCCTCAGAATCAGCTCTCCTTTCGAAGAAGTATCCCCGGTCAGAGGCACTTCTTCTGGTTCGCTGAAACCGAACCGACTGGCCATTCGGTCAGCGGACTTCTCGCCTCCCTTTCCCTCAGTCTACCTAATCTCTTTTCCAGGGTAGATTTGGAAAAATTCTTACAAATTTGGCAGTCTGAATCGAGGTGGTCAAACCCCAGACAATAAACACAGGTGGTGTGGGGATCAGCCTTGGCAAAGACTTCCCCACACACACTGCAGTGTTGAAACCCAGTGGGCCAGGTTTTTTTTCTTGGGTTTCTCAAGCATGGCCAATCCTAACCAAAACTTACCCTTTTTTCGGCAATCCGCCAGGCAAGATTTCCCTATCGGTTCCTAACCACGTCACGGGTCTTGGAAAAAAACGTAATAAAATCAGTTTTTTTAGAACTGATACGGACCGGTTACCACACTCTAAGCAAATCACAAACTTTTTTACCTGAAAACTGATTGGTTCAGCCAAACCGATCCACAATTTACAAGTTCCACACAGAAACTATATAGAAAACCTATCTAGTACTCACAGTACCACAGACAGAGACTTAAACCGACAGATCGGTAGCAGCAATTCGGTAGAAACCGAGCAAAAAAACGACACTTTAACCGACTTTTTTGAACCAAGCAAAGAAGAAATCTCTGGAGCGACTGTTCAGTGAGGCTGAGTAAAGAATCTGATGGTTGGAGTTTAAATAACAGCAGACAGGGGCTTCAACAGAGCTCGCGGTGAACATTCCATGCTGGCCATGGAAAGTTTAACTCTTTGTTCTCCGGGGCAGTTGAAAGGCAGGACCTAACTGCATATGTCAGAATACAGCAAAACTTCATGTTGTTTGAACCAGGTGTGCCACCGTACAACCATCAATGGGCACATGGAAGGCTGATATGCCAAACAGCTACACTTAGAGGGAGAAGTATTTGAGACCAGCATCAGACAACATCAGGAGATACTCCAAAACCTGGTTCACCAGACAGGTGAAAGGGTCCAGTTGGTGAGAAGCGGCCCACATGATGAACTGCTTCAACTTCACAGAATAAGTGGCCCTGGTGGAGAGTTTTCTGGCAGTCACCATGATATCAGCCACCTTCTGAGGCACTCCAAACTAAGCAATGGCTATGTCCTTAGGAGCCATGCATGCATGCAGATGAAGGATTTGAGGTCTGGATGTACCAGGGTCCTGTGTGCCTGTGTCAACAGGTCCCAGCAAAGGGGCAGGGGAACTGGAGGTTCCACAGCCAGTTGTTGCAGCAATGGAAACTATTATCTGCAGCGGCCAAAAATGGGGCTACCAGAATCACGGTGGTGCCCTACATCTGTAGTTTGAGGAGAACCCTCTGAATTAGATGGAAGGGAGGGAATGTGTAAAGAAACCTCCCTTTCCAGGAGAGGAACAATACATCCAGGTCTTCTGCAACCAAAGTCAACAGTTTCCACTCATGCACTTTGGACTGTGACCGGCTGACGCTGTCTGCCAAGGCATTTTAGGCACCTGGCACATGGACAGCTGACTGTTCTAGATCGTGATCTAGAGCCCAGTACCAGACCCTCATTGTTCCCCAGCACAGAGGATAGGAATGGTACCCCCCTTGCTTGTTGATGTAATAGACTACACTGAGATTGTCCAATTGTGTCAACAGTGGTTCTGGAAGGCCTGGAAGGCATACAGAACTGCACTCATTTCTAGAACGTTTATGTGGAGGTGAGTCTCCCTGCGGGACCAGAGGCCCTGGGTCTGATAGGGGCCTAGATGGGCTCCCCAACTCTTACCCGAAGCATCCGTGGTGAGAATCCGTTGGGGGGTGGGGATCAGAAAGGGAACTCCCTTTAAGAGATTGGCCGGATTCACCCACCAGTAAAGCACTGTGCAAACTGGCAAGGAGACAAGGACCAAACTGATCTAGGTTTCTTGAACACTGATCCCATTGGACCCTGAGGGTCCACTGTGGGATCCTCATGTGCAATCTGGCCAGAGAGACTGTCATGATGGCCGCTGCCATGAGGCCTAGGAACCAGAGGAAAGTTCTGGCTAGAACATGCCGAATCTGCACCACCTTCTGGGCCTGGGCAATAAGGTTGTCCACCCTGTCTTGAGGAAGGAAGGCCTTGCCCTGAGCAGAGTTCAGGACTGCCCCTATGTATTGTAATCTCTGAGAAGGGGTCAGCACAGACTTGGGTTGATTGACTGTTAGGACCAAGGAGTGGAACAATTGCAGGGTGTGCTCCAGGGCGAACAACAAGAGCTCTTTGGACTGGGCTTTCAGTAACTAGTCATCCAGGTGTGGGAACACATACAGGCCCTCGCGCCGCAGGACCACTGCCACAGCTGCTAAGCACTTGGCAAAGACCCGTGACACAGAGGATAAGTCAAAGGGCAATACCCTGACCTGGCAATGCTCCCCCTGGAATGGGAACCGCAGGTAATGCCTGTGGGGGTGGGGAGGACCATGATATGCAGATAAGACATCCTGCATATTGAGGGAGCACAGCCAGTTGCCCTGCCTGAGCAGCGGGAGAAGGCTGTGCAAAGTGACCATCTGGAACCTTTTGTACTGAATGAAAAGGTTTGGTTCCTTGAGGTCTAGTATGGGCCTGAAGTTCCCTGTTCTCTTGGGAACCTGGAATAGAACCCCTTGTTTCTTTGCCGCCTGGACACTGATTCTATGGCCTGTATGTGCAGCAAGGTGAGGACCTCTTCCTAAGTACCTCTGTGTCGTCTGGAGGATTAAAAAGGGGGACTGGGGGAACATCTGGAGGCTGCTCTAGAAGCTTGAGAGCATGTCCCCATTTGACTATCTTCAGGATCCAAGTATCTGTAATGGAGGGACAACCTGCCTCTGACCACCTTCTCCTGACTCAAGGGAGGAGGGGGGGTCCTGCAAGGAGTCAGGCAGAGCCTGAATCGGCAGCAAGGGCTGCACTGTCACCTCTGGGTTGCTTGGCAGAGGAGCCAGTGGAGGAAGAGAGAGCAGGCAAGGCTGAGCTGGCTCTACATTTATCCTGAAGTTTGCCTCCGGGACCCTACTTGTGGGAAGGGTTCCGAAAGGAGGACCATGGCCTACTCCTGGGCTAGGTATAAGCAGTAGACAGATCAAATGGTCCTACCACAGGCCTGCAGTTTGTTAATAATGTCCCGCACATCTGGACCAAAAAGTTTGTGACCCACAAAAGGAGCATTTAACACCTTGTGTTGGACATCACAGGCAAAAGCCAGAGACCCACAGCCAGGAGTGCTGTCTAAGGCAAATGCTAGAGGCAGCTGCCCTGGCTGTAGAGTCAACCATATCAGAGGTGCTTGCGAACATCCTCTGAGGCCTGAAGTACCTTGAGAAGCTCCTGCTTGTGAGAACCCTCAGGAAGGGACTGAGCGTTCGCTTTGCCCTTACTCCAGAGAGTATTTTGGTACTTAATAAGATGGGCCAAGTAATTGGCAATCCAAAGGCCGAGGGTGGTTGAGGGAAAATTCCTTTTGCCCCACAGATCCAACCTTCTGGACTCCCGGTCAGGGGGCAGGGAGCTAAAGAGCTTAGGGGCCTTAGTCCTGTCAGGGGCAGTTTAATGACCACAGAGTCAGTCTCAGGCTGGCCTGCATAAAAGTGTAACCCTTGAGGCACCTGATAAAGATTGTTGGCCATCCTAGGCATAGCTGACACCATACTGGGTCTGCACCAGGCTGCATCATTCAAGGCTGAAAGCAGAAGAGGAATAGATGCAGATTCGGGGATCTCCAAGATGTCCACCATATTCCTCCTGGTGTCATCCTCCCCCAGTTTGAAACCCCATAATGGAGGAGAGCTGTTTCATGACACTGAAAGGAGGGGTCCTCGTGGAGGACCTGGAAGTTTGCTTAACAGACACCTCACTCACAGAGGAGATAATGGATCTATCAGAGGTTTCTGCATCGACTTCCTCCGCCTCTCTCTTCCTCAGGAGGGAGAAGATCAGGATGGTACTCCTCTGTCGTTGGACTGGTCTGGAGCAGGACTGATGAATGCTCTGCCCGGCCGACTCCTTAGGGGTGTGGGGCATGTGGGCCTAGCAGACAGTGCTGTTGAAACAGCCAACAATGGCATGGGTGATGATGGCCCATGCGGTGCAGCTTGATGTTGGATAAGAGAAGCAGTAATGGAGGTCAGAATGGTATTAAGGTCAATGGCAGGGAAGGTAACTATCATCAACACTGGCATAGATGAACTGGACATGAGGCCCTGGTCCGACGATAAACCGCTAACTGAAGAGGTAGTGGGTAGGCCTGGTACCGACAGATCATGAGGCTCAAGAGGTCTTGACGGCGGGGCAGGGGTTGACGACAATTCCACAGCTCTATGATAGGCGGGACGAGAATCCACAGTGGGGAGCCCAGAAGATGCAGAGGCCTGCACTGGGTGAGGTACTGACACTGAAGCTGCCGACGGGGCAATCCCTGGAGAAGAAGAGGAAGAATCCAGCAGAGACCGGGATCGCCCTGGGAGGAGTGGTCCTTGGGCCTCTCCTTATCCTATTGAGAGTGTTTCCCTGAGGATTTGTCCTGGGCTTTGGCAACCTGATGGAATATGCCGGCAACCAGGTGGAAGGGGGCCATGGAAGACCTCTGCTCTCTGCTGGCTACCTGCTGCTCCATGAGGAACTTCTGCAGGCCTTTCTTTTCTCGGCACTGGGTGGTAAGAAAAAATTACTCACCATAGTAATGTTATTTCTTTCAAGGGATTCTTCAGCATTATTGACAGGTGCAGTATGCCAGCTGGGCCAAGCCTCCCCAGAGAGGAGGAGTCAATGTACATGAGAAAGGCATTGGCCAAGCAGAACAGACAGAGAGAGAGGAGAGTGCTGCCCGCAGTCAGCCCGAGGAACCCCAGAACTGTTTTGAAGCTAAAAAAGAGCAAAAATTATTCCCCACAGGGGCGAAACACTTAGCAAAAACAAATGAAAATTACGTACCTACCGTAATTCTGATCTTTCTGTGTATCTTCACCATTCATCACCATTGGGTACATGGCCGGAGGTCATGACCCCACGGGAGCCTTTTTTTTTTTTTTAGGTAGGTGGAGCCGATGCACCATCGGCGCTGCCCTCGAGGCCGAAGCATTGCGTGGCGCTTGAGGGTTGACCATTAGGCGCTGTCGACTCCACCTGCCTGCCAGTTCTGAGTCGCTGGAGAGGTAACAGGAAGGGAGTGGAGGGTGGGACAAGGAAGTCCAAGGGACAGGAAAAACGAAAAGATATAAAAATATAAAACTAAAAGGAGAAATAACAACTGAGAGGACATAAAGAGGAACTCGGAAACTAAAGGGATTGGGAGGGGCCCCATCTCTGGAAATAGAGGAGGGAGGTAGGGTGGGACAAAGAATTTAGAAGGTAGGAAGAGAGGGGAGAAGGTTAACACATCCCAGACCCTGGTCCATCTCCAGATTGTATAGGAACTGCAAGGAGCAGCCAGAGGCTTCTTGCCAGAATTCAAGGCACAGAATGGCTGACAAAAACTCCATCTGAGCAGAATCGGCTATTCTGAAAGAAGGACAGGGCACAGAGAATTAACACCCTCTTAAGGAAAGATTTTGGTGAAAAAGGAAAATGAGTTTTTTTTTTTTGTAATGAAGGATAGTCCTAAGGACGAAGAAAAATAAGATGGACGGGACGAGGAGGAGGAGAGAATGGAGGGCAACTACCAACTCCCACCCCACAGGGATGGAGCAAATGCACTAGAGAAGGAGTGCCCCCCCATGTTGACCACTCTACCCGGAACATAGTCCCCCATGTGCCCTTGTCTACCCCAATCTTAAAGAAAGGAGGGGGGCTAGGATGGACACAGACAGGGAGGAGGACCCAGATACTGAGGCGCCAGAGGATGGAGGGTGGGGCTGTGATGAATGGTGAAGATACAGAAAGATCCAGAATTACGGTGGTACGTAATTTTCATATCTTATCTGTGTCCAATCTTCACCATTCATCTCGATAGTGATGCGGGCCCCCGAAGGGAGTATTCTTTTACACCAAAAGGGACAAAGCTCCTTAGCTCTCAGTGGGTGACACACTAAGAGGGAGAACCTTCAGGGCCTGGAGAGGCTCGAGAGAGGGAAGAGTGAGACGGGAACCCCCCCCCGGAGGAGGAAGGAAGTTGCCCTGACAAATGCTGCCTCGCTCTACGGGAGAAAAGATAGGTTCTCTGGTGAGCGGAGTTAATCACCCCACGCCAGGCCAAGGGTGACAACGGGAAAAGGCAGCCATGCACAGTCCGCCTAGGTGCAGATCGCTGTCCCTCACGACCATGGTTGCTACCTCGTTGGTATCATAGGATGCCCTCACTTGGTGCCTTGTTAGATCCAGGCCACGAGCAGAGAGTGCAATGGCTTGTCTGGTTTGCTCCATGTCAGGCAATGAGGCTAGGAGTTGACCTAGCCTGGACCACAAGAACCTGTCATAGACTGCATAGTGGGCCTGCTGTGCAGAAATGGAAAGCAACAACCGTGCCGAGTAGAAGGCCCTCCTACCCCAGAAGTCAAAATCCGAGGAATCTTGATCTGGGGACCGGTCACGTGAAGGCCAAGCCCATCAGGAGTGTCCAACTGCGCCAATCTAGACTGGAGGAGGCATGGAACCTGGAGACCTGGGGGTGCATCGCTGGCAGAGATCCCTAGGGGCAGGAACTCCGGAGAAGGGTCTCTGCCAGAAGCGCAATGACACCTCATGAAAGGGAGCAGGCCAGGGATGCACCACAAGGGTGGTCTCGCTGAACTCGCCTAGAAAGGCATGCGCCGAGTACCCCAGATTGCTTATAGTGGCAGGGGTGAGGTGCAAGTCCTCCAACATCCTCGCGAGGAAACACTGATACTCAGCGAGATCTGCGGCTGTAGAGATGTGGACAGAAAGCTCCTCTCCTCCAGAAGAGGGGGATGAAGGGTTGGAGGGCACAAACTGCTCAGAGGGCGGCTGCTCGGGGGGAGGTTGAAAAACCTGTCTGTCCATTGCCCTAACGTAAGCTGGGAACCGAGCAGCCACAGCCCTGAACTGCTCCCAGGAGAGAGGCCCGCTAGGACCAAGGATGCCTGAGAGTACAGGAGAATGTGGCAGAAGGATGGGGACAGAGCCGAGAAGAGATGTTGGCTGACCTCCGCCTGGGTTAAGGAGTGGACCAAGAGCACCCGAAGAAGAAGAAGGTGCTCCAGAAGACTCCACAGCCGACAGCTGAACAACCATTTCGGTACTGCCTTGGCCACACCTAGAAGAATCCTCCCTGTGAGGCGACCGGGGCCGTATAGGTCCAGAAGGACGATCCCCTACCTCAAAAGAATGGGGCTCCCTCAAAGAGACCGAAGAGGAAGAGCAGAGATCCACACTACAGCTTCTTCCAGAGCCTGGGTGGGCCCCAGAAAAAGGTCGCCGTGCAGACCCCATGCCCCTTGACCCCTCGGAGTCCAAAAGAGCCCTCCTCCTCGAGAGGGCCATCCTAGGTAGCTGACAGCCCTGGCCATCACCCGAAGGAGCTATCCAGGGCACAGTACCCTCTCCTCTCGTAGGGGCTCTGATCGGCCCCAAAGTTGGGCGATCCAGGTACATCACAAGTGGGGGTACCACTGCTGAGGGGTCAGTGAACCCACGAAGACCGGGCTGCAGAGCAATGGTGGCCTGCACCACTGCCCGCTGGTCAGCACCCCTGACCTCAGTCTCGGCAGCCACCAACCCCACCTCAGAAGGGCCGACTCCGGCTTGTCTAGGACACTAGGGCTGCCCACCCCAACAGTCAACCCCAAGGAGTCAGACTGTTTGTCTGACTCAGAGCCTGACTCTGCCTCTGAAGAGGTAGAGGCCGAGGCCCTGTGCCAGACCGTAGGAGGGCGCCCGGTGCCATCCCTGCCAAAGGGGATGCCAGGAACCGAAACCATGCCCAAGCCAGTGCCAGTGCCCCCTACAGCACCGCGAGTGGAATCCACAGAGGGCACGGCCCCAGCCCGAACCACAGTTCCAGAGTCGGGACCAGCCACGGCGCCATCCGGCCTGCGGCGCCGAGGGTGGAGATGGCACCGACGGCCCCGACGGTACCATTGGCACCGCGGATGGTGCCGCCCGGGTCCATGGCGCCGAGGCGGCACCGACAGCGGAATCCGGCACCCCCACAGCGCCGAGTCCCGAGGGCATGGCGCCGTGCTCAACGTCGGAAGATGGTGCCGTAAAAACTCCCACGGCACCGCTAGCAGTATCAGCACCGACAGCAGCCACGGTGCCGAGCGACAAACTGGTGCCGATGATGGCTCAGTCAGGGCCCACTGTGCTGCGAACGGCGCCGACCGACAGCGTCGAGGAAGGCGCAGACCTGGGCCTTGCGAACCGCGGGTCAGACACCAGGGGAGCCTTCACCCCCGAAGGGAGATTGCCGTGGTGGCGCCTCCCGCCCGCTAAAAGGAGCGGGATGGGCCTACTGCACCGCGGAAGAAGCCTCGCAACGGCCAGGCTACTAGTAGCTGAGGCTCCTCCTCCTCGGTCCATGTAGAACCGGGAGGGACCCGGACAGACCCGAGAGTACATGGCTTGGCCCGACGAGTGTGCACCGACCGAAAGTCAGTAGAGCTCTCGCCTTACTTCCACGTTTGTTCAACGACCCGCGGTCCATGGAGAAACAGGCTGCCCTGGCGAATCCATGTCGTGAAGCAGGCCAAGACACGTAAGGCAACGGTCGTGCTGGTCGGTGACGGAAAATTTATGGCCACGAGGGCACGGTCGCATGGGGGGCCATCCCGTCTTCAAAGTCTTCTTGCCCGCCGACCCAGACATGACCTATGAAGTGAAAAACACCAAAAACAGACTCGACGCCGCCAAGAACAAAATATATGGAAAGATCTTACCAGCGACGTCGAGTAAGGCAACCAGAACCGGCAGGACACGGCACCAACGGACTGCGGCACGAGAAATAGCTGGAATAGCTGGAGAACGAACTGCGTAAGTGGTGGGCCTCTCATCAGATCTGGCTTCCCACGAAGTGACCTCTACGGCGGGAGACGAAGAACTGGCAGGCAGGCAGAGTCGACAGCACCTAACGGCCAACCCGCGAGTGCCACGCAATGCGTCGGCCTCGAGGGTGGTGCCGATGGTGCATCGCTCCACCTACAAAAAAAAAAATCTTCCCACGGGTCATGACCTCCGCCATGTACCCAATGGTGATGAATGGTGAAGACTGACACAGATAAGATCTGACAATTCCAAACCACTACTGTGAAACAAATTAACAAGAAAACAGTAAACCTAAGCAAATTTGGCTAAACACAGTAACAGAGCCTTGGAAGAAATAACATTACTACAGTGAGTAATTTTTTCTTCTCATCCCAGGAATTATTCAGCATGTACTGACAGGTGCAGACTACAAAGCAGTACAGTTGGGAGGCGGGCACAGAAACCTACTTAGGAAAAAGACTCTGTTGCACCGCTCTGCCAAATTTGGCATCAGATCTAGACTGCACATCCAAGCAGTAATGCTTTGTGAATGTGTGAACTGTTTTCCAAGTAGTTGCTTTGCAAACTTCTAGCAAAGGGATGTCTCTTAAAGCTGCCACAGAGGCAGTGGTGCCCCAGTAGAGTGGGCTATGAGCCCGAGAGGGAGCTGCTTACCAGCTCTGCTGCAACAGAACTGGATACAAGAGACAATCCAGTGGGAAATGGATCTCTTGGTCACCGGTTTCCCTCTGCCCACTTCACCATAGGTGAGAAAGCTGAGTGTGTGTCTCAGAACTGCTTAGTATGGTTTAAGTGATAAGACAGGGCTCTCTTGCTGTCCAGGCTATGCCACTTGCATTTGTCTGGAGTGGATCTGTCTGTGAAAAGAACCAGCAAGGAAATAGACTGATTAAGGTGGAAGTCAGACACCACCTTGGGCAGAAATTTCCTATTCGTCCTAAGGACTACTTTGTCCTTGTGTGGAATTATGTAATTAGGATCTGTACAAAGGGCCTGCAACTCTGACATCCGTCTGGCGAAGGTAATGGCCACTAGAAAAAGTCTTCCAGGAACAAACTTGAGATCAGCGGTAGCCATGGGCTCGAAAGAAGGCTCCATGAGTCCCAAGGGGGAACAGGTTCTCTCAGAGGGGGCTGGAGGTGCAGCAGCCCTTTGAAAACCTTTTTGAAATAGGCTGTGAGATAACAGATTTCTCTTTTCCATTGGAAAGATAGCAAGTAAAGGTTTTCCTAGTGCTAGGATTTTTGGCCATTCGCAGAATTTTTAGGATCTGCTCAGAGTACTGGGATTCAGGAAATTCTAGCTCCTCAAGAACCAGGCTTTGAGGTGAAGAGACTGGCTGTTGGGGAACGCTATTCCTGTCTGAGGAACAGTCAGGAGACTGTGGGATAGAAGTCAGATGGGCTTCCTGACTGACAAGGTGAGGAGCAGGGAGTGCCAAGGTTGCCTCGCCCAATCCGGAGCCACCAGAATCATGGTGGCTGGCTGAGCCCTGAGCTTGAGAAGGACCCTGTAAATCAGAGGAAAAGGAGGAAAAGCATAGAGGCACCTCCCTGTCCAGTCTAGGGTCAGGGCGTCCAACTGGGATGGTCCCCAGTGCCGGGGGCCTGCAGCAGTACTGAGGTAACTGGTGGTTGGGGCTGGACATGAACTGGTCCAGATCTGGAACACACCACCTTCTGAAAACTGTGGCTAGGACCTGTTTGTTGAGGGTTCACTCGTGGTAGCCCTGGCTTAGTGCATCCGCCAAAGTGCTGAACTTGCCTGGAAGATATCCTTATCTGGACTGACTGGCCTCTGAGCTGTGGAGCGAAAGCCTCGACCATAGATGCCTACTGTAGGCAGCGTGATGAGCCTGATGTGACGCAATGCAAGCCAGCCATACGAGAGGAAGAGAACACTCTTCGCCCCACCAGTCGATGTAGGGAATCGAATCCAGTGGACGGTTGTGTGCCAGGCAAGCGGCACCGGAAGGAGTCTCTAGATATACCAAACCCGAGGCGGGTTGGAGTGTACCAGGATTCCAAGCGGCACACAACTCATCGACAGTCTGCCGGCTGGAGAAGGGGTGCTGGCGATCGCCAGGAACGGATAGACGCCTCCTGGAAGGGATAGGCCAGAAGGTACCACCAGGTGCTGGGCACTGAATTCTCCAAGGAATTCATGCGTCTCTCTGGTATTGTCTCGCCTAACGTAGGAGATTCGAAGATCCCTCACCATCCTCGAAAGGAATCGCTGATATTCAGTGAAATCAGCATCGGAGGAGATATGAGCAGAGGGTTCCTCTCCCTCAGAGGAGGGAGACGAGGATGATGGAGAGCTTGAGTGTCCAGAAGATTCCTGCGGCGGTGGGGAGAGGCGAAAGACCCGCTCATGCATATACCTGACATATGAGGGGAAGGCCGCCGCAGAACCTCTGAACTGCTCCCAGGATAACGGGCCCGTAGGACCGACATGGCCTGGAAGAGCGGGGGGTGGCTGCAGAGGCACTGGAGATGGGCACCTACGAAGAGGCAACTGACCTCTGCTAGGGCTCTGAAATCCGGAGAACGGAGCCCGAGCTGGCGGGATCCAGACAACAGACCAGGTCGCAAAACGGAACCCTGGGGATGCGAAGCCTGGAAGAGCCCAGAAGGGATCCTCCTGTGACGAGCCTGGGACTGCATGGATCCAGAAGGGCAGTCCGCAGCACCGCCACTGGAGGGACCCGGTCCAAGAGGGAAAGGCGGGGCCCAGGCGCTCGGCTCCTAGCCACCCCCCCTAGGTGGCGGCAGAGACTCACGATGACTACCTGCCCCTCGACCCTCGGACTCCGAGGCGCCTCCTCCTCGACCCCAGCGTTCTCCCACCCCGAGTGGTGGTAACAGCACCTGGAAGGGTAGCTGTCACGAGCCCCCCAGGAGGGAGAGCCCCTCCCTCTGCCCCTACTCCATTGCCCGCCCGGGACCCAGGACCACCCCTAGCCTGGGGGCCCTCAGGGGAGGACAGTAGTGGGGACAGCGGGAGAGGCCCGCTGTGCCGCCTAGCACTATGTGCCACCGGGGACCCCGACTCCGAAGAGTCAGGCTGCCAGGATGGGTCCACGTCTGAGTCATCGACCTCCGAAGAGGAAGAGACCAGCTGAACCACGATGCTAGCAACCCCGGGGGTCCCCGGAGAAACAGCGCCGGTGCCAGAGACGGCGCCGGATGACCTTGGCCCACCTGCACCCGCAAGGCCCAGCCCTGGCTCCCCCGCGGCATCGGCTAGGTCCACGGTGCCGCCCTCGGCACCGGAACCCAACCCAGCGTCGCCGAGAGAGTGAACCGGGCCTGCGGTGCAGCGAGCGTCGCCGAAGGCCAGAGCGGCACCGTCAACGGTCCCGGGCCCAGCAGGCGCGGGCCTCGACACTGGGGGAGCCTGCACCTCCGAGGAGGTGACTGCCGAGGCGATGTCCCTGTCACGGCCTCGGGAGGGACCATGACGTTCCTCCGACACCGGGAAAGAAGCTTCCTTTTCAGCAAGAGAAGAGGAGGAAGCCTCCTCCTCCATGGACCGTATAGGCCCAAGAGGGAACCCGGAGGAAGGGCCTAGAGACCTTACCTGGGAATTCCTGGAGCGACGCCGTCCCACGAAGGTCGGCGGGGCCTTAGCGATCTTGAGCAGCGGACTTCGAGGACCACGCGGTCCATGGAGAAACAGGCGTCGCACGCGTCCATATCGTGGTTGGGTCCCAGGCAACGGAGACAGACATCATGCCGGTCCGAGACGGAGAAATGTCGGCCACAGGAGCACCGATGCATAGGGGCACGGCCCGCCTTTGATTTATGCTTTGCTCCCGAACCTGACATGATGCGAACTAAACAAGGCAAAAACAGCAATAAAGCACTGTGCGCCGTCGATAGAAAATAAAAGAACGGTCTTACTGGGAGACGGCGTCGAGCGAGTCACTGAAGAAGAAACGAGGAGTCTTGATGTATAACCGTTAACTATCGCTAACTACTGCACAGCAGTTGCAGCCTGACGGCAGGAGAAACAGAACTGAGATAGAGGAGGAGTCGCGCACCTAATGGCCACTCCTCACGCATGCGTAGCGTTGCTCTTGTAGCGACACCGTTGGAGCGAGACAAAAAAAAAAATTAAATCTCCCATAGCGGGTGCGCGCCTCCGGCACTACCCAAGCAGTAATGAATGGTAAAGATCGACAAGGGAAGATCTTAGGGTTGGTACACAGAGCCACATGTTCCTTGTGAAAAATCAAATATGGGATTTTACACATCAGGGCCTGGAGCTCGGAAATCCATCGAGCAGAAGTAATGGCCACTAGGAAGAGAGTCTTCCAAGAAAGGAACTTTAGGTCCACTGAGGCTGCTGGCTCGAAAGGAGGCAGAGTAAGCTTCTCTAAAATGAAATTCAGATCCCAAGGAGGGGCAGGAACCCAGATAGGGGGTCGTAAGTGAAGGACCCCTCTCAAAAAGGTCTTAGAGACCTCCAGCTGAGCAAACATTCTGTCTGCAAAGGGGACATGATAGGCCGAAATGGCCGCCATGTGACCCCTTAAGGATGAATGGCTGAGACCCAGATCAAAGAGGTGTCACAGGTAATCCAGAAGTCATCCGACAGAGCACGAGAAGGGCTCGACATCATTGGAGGTGGCCCAGATAAAGAACTGCTTCCATTTCATGGCATAAGTAGATCTGGTTGAGGGTTTCCTGGCCTCCACCAGAATCTCAGCTACTCGGGTGGGGGCCCCAATCGGGCTTGAGCTACATCTGCAGGAGCCACGCATGCAACTGAAGGACTTGAGGCCTGGATGGACCAGGGTCCCCTGATCCTGGGTCAGCACAAATAGCGACAGAGGAAGAGGAAGAGGAGGTTCTTCTGAGTACTGTTGCAGAAGAGAGAACCAAACTTGCCTGGGCCAGAAAGGAGTGATCAGAATAATTCGAGCTCCTTCCGAACCGAGTTTCTGCAAGACCCTCGTAATCAGTGGAATTAGGGAGAAGGCATAGACGAATCTGCTCTTCCAGTCTAGAGACAGAGTGTCTCTCCAAAAAATGCTGCGCCCTGGAGTGAGCGAGCAGAAGACAGGAAGTTTTGCATTTTGAGGGGATGCAAACAGGTCTACCTGTGGAGTTCTCCAGCGCAGGAAGATGTTGTCTATGACCCCCTGATCCAGTTCCCATTTGTGAGCTAGAGCAGATGACCAGCTGAGCCTGTCTGCCAGCGTGTTCTTGACCCCCGGGACGTGAGAAGCCGTGAGGTGAAGGTTGTGCTGCACTGCCCAATCCCAGACTCGCATCACCTCTCTGCAAAGGGGGTAGGAACGAGTTTCTCCCTGTTTGTTGATGTACCAGACCACACACATACTGTCCGTCTGTACAGCTAGGTGACCGGGAGACAGACAGAGATGCAGAGCCTGAAGAGCATACAGAACTGCCCTTAGTTCGAGCACACTGATGTGAAGGGACTTCTCAAGCTTGGACCAGGAGCCCTGGGTCCTGTGAGGACCGAGATGGTCTCCCCAACCCTCGCTGGAGGCGTCTGTAGTCAACGTCTGCGAGGGGGGAGAAAGACCGAAGGGAACTCCCCGGCAGAGGTTCTTCTGAATCATCCACCACTGCAAGTCCCGAGCCATGGGAGTGGAGACCAGGACAAGTTGATCTAGGTCGTCCACTAGCTGATCCCATTGAGACTGAAGCGTCCACTGAGAGATTCTCATGTGGAGCCGAGCGCAAGGGACTGTTGGAATCACAGCTGCCATTAGCCCGAGGAGGCGAAGGACTGACCCGCCTGTAGCTGAACAACACGCTGACCTGGGCCTGGAGAGTGGCCGCCCTGTCCGGTGGCAGGAAGGCCATGCCAGAGGTCATGTCCAGGATCGCCGTGATAAACTGGAGCCTCTGGGACGGGATCAGATGGGACTTGGCCTGGTTGATGGTAATACCCAGGCAGGCAAAGACCTGCTGGGTAAGGGAAAGGAAGCGCAGGAGTTCCTCCCTGGACAGGGCCACCAGGACCCAATCGTTCAGGTACTGGAAAACCTGCACCCCCTGGGTAGGCAGGTAGGCCACTACCACCGAAAGGCATTTGGTGAACACCTGGGGCACCGAGGAAAGACCAAATGGGAGGGCCTTGAACTGGTAGTGGTCCCCCTGGAATGCAAAACGCAGGTATTTGCAGTGGGAAGGGTGGATAGGGATATGCAGGTAAGCATCCTGCATACCCAAAGCGCACAGCCACTGTCTCGGCCAGAGAAGGGGCTGGAGGCTCTGCAGCGAGAGCATCCTTAACCTCTTGTACTCCATGAACAAGTTCAAGGGGGCTGAGGTCAAGAATCAGCCTCACGTCCAGTTTTCTTTGGGACCAGAAAGAATTGGGAATAGTACCCCATTCCCTGAAGAGGAATGGGGACGGGTTCTATCGCCTCCTTCAAGAGAAGGGAGGAAATCTCTTCCTGGACCAGAAGAAGATGCTCCTGCGAGTACGATGACCTTGGGGGAGGGTGTCGAGGGGGTTTCTAAAGAAACTCTATTGAGTGTCCATCTGCAATAAGTTGGAGCACCCAGGAATCTGACGTTATCCTCTCCCAACCCGGGAGGTGGAGGGAAAACCTCTCTCCTACCGGTTCCTCTGGAAACGCCAGAGGCTGTGGGAGAGGAAAGGAGTCAGGTGGTGTGGAGCAGCGTGCGGCTGAAGCTCCCGCTGCTTTTTTGGGTGGTGGGGGCTTGGCAGCCGGAGGGGCCCAACGTTTATTGGCCCGCTTTCCCTGTGGTTTCGCCCTTTGCCGATTCCGCCTGCGAAAGGGACAACGCTGTGCTGGAGGGGTATTGTACATGGGAGTCCACAGACTTCAGTGCAGTCCCCTTCTCCTGCAGATCGGTGATAATGTCCTTGACATCACCATTGAACAGCACCGAACCCTGGAGGGGCGCTTCCTGAATAGCGGACTGCACTTCTGGGACCAAACCTGACACACGGAGCCAGGCATGACACCATAAGCCTACGGTGAAAGCAGAGCTCCTACCAGCAGTGTCCACTGCATCGTACGTGGCACGAAGCATGTGTTGACTGGCCGAATGAGCAGAATGGACAAGGTCAGCCACTTTCTGTAACCTGAGAGTCAGGAAGGAGTCCATTTGGATTCCACCTCACTAAGAATCGTCTTCTGGTAATCTCTCGTGACCGACATAGTTCAGGGCCCTAATACCCAGAGTGGAAGAAGCATAGATCTTCTTGCCGTACTGGTCCAGAAAACGGGATTCTTTGTCAGGTGGAGACAAGCTCAAATGCTTCGGATTAGCTGACCAGCCGTGAGTGGCACTAATCACAACTAAGTCAGCTCGAGGGTGAGAATCAAGGAAGTCAACACCCTCGGGAGCCTGGTATATCCTATTAGACTTCCGAGGAAGAGGGGCTAATGCCGACGGTTGCTTCTAAATGGTGGAAACAAGGTCTGCATGAGGCTCAATCCAGGGTGGCACCAAGGTCAGAGCGGTCACGGGCAGATCCAGGTGCTCAGCGAGTTTCATACGCTGTGGGTCCGGTTCCAAGGAGCGCCACTTATGAACTTCCTGGATTTTGCGCAGCAACTCTGAGAAAGAAGGATCCTCCAGAGGAGACTTCAGAGGAGTCCTAGGCCTGGGTGTGGTCGGAGGCGTGGCTCGTTGTCCAGGTCGGAACAACCGTCCGAGTCATCGAGGTGTCAGGAGGAAGAGGAAGAAGAAGACTCCCTCTCCCGGCATGGGGAGGAACGGACCCCTAAGAAGCCCTCGGAGGCGTGTCCTGCCTCGCGCTGGAACCAGAAGGCTCGCCCCTGGTATCTGGAGGTGGGGAGGGAGTCTGTCGTCTGGGGCATACGGGAGCCGGAACAAGCTCCATCGCTGGGAGATGACTCTCCACCTCTCTGGCAAGCTGAGCCTTGGCCTCAGCCCACCAGGAGGCCAGAGTCTCCTTCAAGTCCACCGGCAGCTGAGCGAGCGGTGGAGGAGGATACGGATACTGAGTGTACCCATAGGGTGCATATCCGTAACCCGACAGCAGGTATTGAGGCACCAAGTACTGTGGCGTCGGGTAGGCCGGCGTTGGGTACTGGGGCGTTGGATACTGCGGAGCCGGGTGAGACGGTGCCGGATAAGACCAAGTCGGATACCCGGGAACCGGGGGGGGGGGGTCTGACAGAGCAGATGGCCTGGCAGGAAGCTCAGCAGGCGGAGGGCCCGGCATTGGAGCGGCATCCGGGAGGGGGATGTCGCCCGGTGTCGGTAGGACCAGCGTCGGAGCCGGCATCAAGGGAACCGACATCAGGTCATCCGGCCCAGCAGGAGAGAGGCCTGACGGGGGCGCAGCAGGAACCTCTGCATCGCCTGGGGATGGTGGGGGGAATCCCCGGGGTCAGGCTGAGGAGACCCAGGGTCCCCGGAGGGCAGTGAAGGCTGCGGAGAGCCGGGAACGGTGGACGCAAGAGGGTCCGACGTCGGCTCAGCCGCCGCGTGGATGTCGGGTTGGCCGATGGAGGAGCCAGCGTCCGACTTAGCGGACCCATCGCCTGAGGCAGGTCGCGAAGGAGGGGCGGTCTGGTCGGGCGGGAAAGTGGCCGTGCGCCACCCCGAAGGGTTGCGTGACTTATCGACCGTCTCCGTGCAGGTGTCAGAGGAGCTGATGTCTGGCTTACCTGAGCCGCTCGCACCAGTAGGCCGCACAATGACAGCTTCACTGGAAGCGGAGGCCTCCAATAGCCCGGAGGTGACCAAGGGCCTGAGCGAGCAAGATGGGCGGACTGCCGCCTTTGGAAACCTCCATGATGGCAGTCGGGAGCGGTCCCCGGAGGGAGTTACCTGGAGCATGGTGACTCCAGCCGCAGTCACGTGGAAGAACCCCTGTCCCGATGCTTCTCCTTGTCCTTCTTTTATGCTGGCCTTGGGAAGTGGATGTCTGCGGAGCTTTTTCAACTCCTTCTCCATGGAGGACATCTTCTTCTTGAGGATGTGAGCCTCCAGGGACTACTGTCTCCATCTGCGGGTGGTGGCATTAAATTTAAGGCAGTGCTAGCACTTCTCCACCCTGGCGGTCCGGGCCCAGACAGAAGAGGCACTGGGAATGGCCGTCCTTGTGCGGGAGTTGGGCGCCTTGCAGTCGCCTTATTTTTGTGCTCGAGAAGGCTGTAGGGACGACATACACCAATGAAAGGCTGACGATTAAATCGAATAATATTGAAAAGATGAGTAAATACTACCAGTGACAGAGCTGACGTTGAACTTTGTGGTATGACACGAGCTAGCAGTGGAAAGAAATGGAAGACGGCATGGGGGACCGCTTCTTTATACTGACGCCGATGACGTCAGTCACCTGACGGGGCGGTCCCCTACCAGAGACTGCTAGCTAGAAATCTTTCCGTCGGGTCCTGATGCCACCCGGCATCAGTCCTATATGTAATTACCTTCTGCAAGAGCCCTCTCGAAGTCAGATCTCATGTTCCGAAACTGAATGCTACTTGTGGATTTTTCCAGCTTCAGTGATGCCCAGCACGCAGACCGGAGATGGACTACCCCGACTTTACAGCACTGCCTTACCCATTGTATTTTTGTAGCACTGCTGTACTGTTCCTCTATTTGTATTATTGTACCCATGTTGCTGTTGTTCAACTGTTCTCCTTTTGTTGTACTCTCCCGGGTCGTGCCTGAAAATAGTCATTTTATGGCTAGTGCACCTACCCGGTTAACAAAAACTAAATAAATAAACATTTTATTTTTGCTATTAAGCTTTGAGCCCCATCTAGTGGATATCTGGAAGAACTGCGCTTGGCAGCGATGAAGTATACAATTAGGCGAATGCTTTATTTACATTTATTGTCAGCATGGGCAAGATTTATTTTATTTTCAGGGCTGCAAAAATTACCTACATTTAAGAGCTGGGAGCTCGTACCTTTAAGTGGTCAGTGTTTCCCAGGCACCGATAACAGCTACAGGGGTAATTACATGTTTAGGTTTGCTCAATTTGATCATAAGGACTTATTTGGGGCTCATTAGGCTTTGTTTTTCAGTTTAGGAACAAATCTGGATCATGGGCTGCAAAGCTAAACTCTGAGTTTATTACTTTTTCAAGAAGGGTACACTGTCCACCTTAGCGACCTGTCTAGTTTATTACAGGTTCTTAGTAGTTCTTAATTTTCAAGTTTGTTAAAATATGTTAACCTAGGGTGGAAGCCGGGAGGGGTTAAGTCTGTGTGAGGAGGATTTGAATCATCATGGCCCGAAAGCAATCGGAGAGTCAGTCACTTGGACTGGGGATTTGGGAAATTTTCTTTTCTGGGGATATATTTTGGAAGGACTATTCTGGTAAAATTACAGGTTTTAATACCTGATTTTGGGGGGTTCTTGTCCCCAATGCAAATACATACACTGGGCCACTCCCTTTTTTATGTAAAATACCACTTTATTTATTGTCAGATTACAATACATTTGAGCACAGACAGTTCATTTACAAAGGTTCCATGTCATTTTGGGAAGGGTAGTACAAAGCACGAGAGGAGAAAAAATATTTACAATGTACAATATGGAGACATTTACAATGCAGATTATTTAAAGTGCACAAAATGAGGTCATTCCATGCACAGTAGGAGTCATAATACAGAATTAGTTAGGTAGTTAGAGGTGGAAGAGGAGGACAGATCGTTAACGGAGGGTGACAGTTGCTGCCAGCTGGCATTGTCATGTGAAGAAACAGGAAAAGTAGAGGAGGAGGGAGAAAAGAGAGGGGAGTAAGAGGAGGTAGAGGATGAAGGGATGAGGGTAGGGGTAGACCTGGGAGTGGGGGTGGAGGGGAGAGGAGTCAGAAGCTATTAATTGAAGTATTAGTGTGGACAGGGTCAGAAGCCAGCCAGTGCAGTATACGTGGTGGCAAGGAGGAGGGAAAAGTTATAATGAGGGAGGAAGGCAGGATAATTTGGGGGCGGGTAGAAGCAGCCAGAGGCCAAGTCATCAAGACCGTTCCTTTGCAGACATCACAAGGGTGGAATGTCTGACATTTAAGAAGGGCAGTCACAGGTGTTTTCTATTCAAAATATACTGGTGAAGGAGACGTTTGAACAGGGAAGTATGAGGAATATCAGTAAGATCACGGCCAAGATAATTCGGCCACGTAGGGGCTCTGTAAAGGAAGGAGCATTGGCACTGGGTAGTTCTGAACCTAGGTATGAGTAGGAGGTCCGTGCCGGAGGCCCTAGTCTGGCGAGCCTTTCGAGATCTGGGAAGAAGATTTGAGAGGCCCACTGGCACGGTTCCTAGTAGCACCTTTTCTGTGAGTATGCATGAGTGGTACTTGATTCTCCCTTGTAGATTGAGCCAGCCTGTTAGCGTGTAGAGATCACATGTGTGGGTGCGGGGTTCAGCACCAGTGAGAAGTTGACAAGCTTTGTTCAGTGTAGTTTTTAGTCTACTTGGAGATGTGGCAGAGGCAGCACCATAAACAACCAGACCATAATCGATCACAGATAAAACTGAGCTATTTATAGTGAGATTGAGTGCTTCAGTGGTTAAGCTCCTTTGATGTCTAAATAACAGACCTAGTTTTGAATTAGCTCTTTTGACAATGGTCTCAATATGTCGTACATAGGAGAGGTGATTGTCCAGGGTAACCCAAATGTATATGAACTGTTGTACTTGTTCCAGCAGGACTCCACGGTTATTTCTGACTGTCAGGGCAAACACCTTGTGCTTATGACGGGAGGCTGAGAACAGTAGGAGTTTAGTTTTTTTATAACTGAGCACAAGCTTGTGCGATTGGAACCATTTTTCAATTTCAAGGAAGCCAAGCTGGAGGTTGTGTTCCAGCAAAGAGGGATCGGAGTGGCTTGTAAAGATGATGCATCATCAGCATAAAGGAGTGTCCTCTGTTGACAAGCATTAGGCAAGTTATTTATGAAGATGCAAAACAGGAGAGGCCCTAAAATAGATCCTTGTGGGACACCACAACTTTACTTTACTCTTCCTACAAGGGGAGAAGCCAATATTATTTAGGGGGAGGGGGACATCAGGGGTATGGAAATACTTAAACAGGATGTATAAGTACAACTGGCATGTTAGGAAAGCCCAACTTTGGTCTGTAACAACAAATCAAAATGTATGATGTATGTAACATGGAATATTAAAGGGGCTCGGTCTAAGGGGAAGAGATATCAAATCCTTAAACACCTCCAACTACTTCACTGTCAAATAGTCTTTCTCCAAGAAACGCATCTTATGGTCACGGAAAATACGGGTTACTCACCTGTAACAGGAGTTCTAAGAACGTATATGTTGTTCATCCGCACTTGTTGGCAGGTACCTTGCTGCTTTAAGATGAGCCGGAAAGTCTTCAAGCTGGCTCCTCCCACCCACCGAGTGAAAAACCCTCAGCTCTGCCCCATGACACCAGATCTAGCCTGCTGGAAGTCAGGTTGCACGTCGAAGCCGGGGAGGTTGGGTGGGTCATGTGAATGAACAACATATACCGCTCCTAGAACTCCTGTTACAGGTGAGTAACCTATATTTTTAGGGACGTGGCTATGTTGTTCTATCCACATTTGTTGGCAGACTCCTAGCAATTCTCCGGGAGGAGGGAGGCAAGGCACGCACCCCCTATACTTACTTGAGGAATAAGGACTGGAGAACCGAGGTCCTAAAACCAGCATCCCGGCGTGACTCTAGGTCAATGTGGTAATGGGAAATAAAGATGTGTGCTGACTTCTAGGTAGCAGCCCTGCAGATTTCCTGGATAGGGACGTCCCTAGAAGCAGCCACCGAAGCAGTTGTATGGCGGGTTGAATGAGCTCTTATCCTTATGGGTGGCTCCATATCCGCCAACCTATAGCAGAGATCTATGCAGGAGGTGACCCACCTGCTTATTGTCTGCTTGGCTGCAAGTCTGCCAAGTGCGGCTTCAGTGAGGTGACAAACAGCTGGCGAACCTCTCCCGAACTTCAGCCATCCGGCTCTCCCTTATTGTGGCAGCTCTTCTAGGTTCCAGAGTATGAAGCCAATATTCGGCCTCCGAAGTGTGACTGGGGTAGAACACCAGCAGAGTCAACACCTAATTCAGGTGAAACTCCGACACCACCTTCGGAAGGAATTTCGGTTGGGGGCAAAGGACAACCTTGTCTGTGGAAGACCAGATAAGGAGACTCAATGGAAAGCACCTGGAGCTCTCCCATCCTTTTGGCTGACGTGATAGCCACCAAGAAGGCAGTCTTCCATGACAGGTGGGAGATATCGCACCTGTGCATCGGTTCGAATGGCTTGCCCATGAGCTTAGCCAATACCAGCAGTAGATCCCACGGAGGTGAAGGTTCTCACACTGGAGGGGATATGTGATCTAAGCCTTTGAAAAAGAGCCAGACCACCTTCTCCTGCGAAGCAGAGATGGCTGCCAGGTGCACCTTAAGGGTCGTCGACTGAAGTCCTAGCTGAAAAAGGGACCACAGGTAGTCCAAAATGCTAGCCAATGGACAGTATGAAGGGTCCAAACCTTTGCACTGACACCAAATGGAGAATCTCTCATTTAAAGGCATAGCATTTTCTGGTCGACTCCTTACGGGACGCCTCAACGACGTTGAGGACCTCATCGGAAGGACCCAAGGCCTGGAACTCTAGCCGCTCAGGAACCAGGCCGTCAAGTGCAGGGATTGAAGGTCCAGATGGAACACCTTCCCCTTGCTGACTAAGATCAGGTCCGGGTGGGCTGGAAGCTGCCTCAGGAGCCTAGAGCTGAGGCTGAGGAGATCTGGACACCAGAACTGGCGAGGCCAGTCTGGGGCTACCAGAATCACTTGAGCCTTGTCCCTCTTCGCCTTGAGAAGCACCTTGTGGATCAAGGGAAATGAAGGGAAGGCGTAGAAGAGGCCCGGGGTCCATGGCCTCGAAAAGGCATCCCCCTGCAGCAAGCCCTGCTTGGGTGGGGGGGGGGCAGGCATGAAACAGTCTCAGCTTTGCGTTCTCCCTGGAGGCGAACAGGTCCACCTGAGGGGTGCCCCACTGGGAGAACAGGTCTTGAACTACCTTCAGCAGGAGAGACCACTCGTGAGATGCAGCGCCCATCTGGCTGAGGGCATCAGCAAGACTGTTTGAGGCTCCTGCCACATGGATGGCAAGGAGATCCGCCTCCAGGCTAATCACAAGAGACCAAATGCAGGGAGCCTCCTTGCACAGGGGCAAGGAGTGCATCCTGCCCCGACGGTTGAGGTAGTACATGGTCGTGGTATTGTCCATCTGGACCTGAACCACTTGACCCCATACAAATGGAGCGAAGGCGGAGAGGGCTAACTGTACTGCTCGCAACTCCAGCAGGTTGATGTGGTATCAGGACTCCTGAGGGGACCAGAAGCCATGTGCCCTGAGCTCCCCCATCAAGGAGGCGTTGGTAGTAAGGATGATCGTTGGCTAGGGTCGGACAAACGGGATACCCTATTGCAGATGACCTGGGACAAGCCACCACTGCAGGCTGTCCCACATCTTCTGGGTCATGGTTACCGGCTGGTCCAGAGGACTGGAGCACTGAGACCACTGGCGGGCTAGTCCCCATTGCAGGGGTGCATATGTAAATGGGCCCAATAGACCATGTTGGTGCAAGCCGCCATGAGACCCTGAAGGCGCAGGAAGTCCCGGGCAGGACACAATTGCCCAACCTGAAATGACTGGGCAGAGGAGGAAAGGACCTCGGCCCTGTCCGCTGGAAGCCGGGCTCTGGCTCGAAGAGAGTCGAGCTCTGCCCTGATGAACTGAATCACCTGAGATGGCATGAGTTCCGATTTGGCCTCGTTGATCAGGAGGCCAAGTTGAGAGCAGACCTGGAGGGCCAGATCTCTGAACCGCTCCACCTCCAACCTGGAGGGGGCTGCTATTAGCCAGTCATCCAGATAAGGGTACACCCGGACCCCTCGGTGCCGCAGGAATGCTGTCACCACTGCCATGCATTTGGTGAAGACCCTGGGAGCTGGAGAAAGGCTGAAGGGCATGACCTGGAACTTGTAAAAGGGATCCTTCTGCTCTGAAGTGGAGGAATCGCAGATGAGATGGACGGATTGGTACATGAAAGAAAGCATCTTGGAGATACCTGGCATTAGGGCAACACGTGGCTTGAGCATCTCAGAAGTCAGGGGGAAGGGCACAAAACAACATTTTTTTATTTTATTTGACAATTTTCAGATTAACACCTTTGAGCCAGAGGCTCTTTTACACAGGTTCCATGTCAAAGTACATGAAAAAACACAATGTATAGGAAATACACAACATAATACATCATGAAACATTAGAAGAACTGTATGGGTAAAACTCCTAGTGAAACTCTTAAATAAATAAATAAATATGACACAAAAAAGTGAGTACTGAGGCAGCAGAAAGTGGGTACAAGTAGTCAGGGGTTAGGGAGTAATACAGGATAAGGATTATGAGAGAAGGTAGAGAAATTTAACACAGTGGCTACCAGTACAGAAAGAGGAGCAGCCAGCAGGGCTTGTCTAATTGAAGGGAGGGGTAGTGGGGTGATTAGGAAAAGGTATGGAGAACTTACTGGGAGAGGCAGGTCTACCAGTATAGCCGAAGGAGCAGCCAGCAGGCCTTGTCAGAGTTGAACTGAAGGGAGGGGTGGTGGGGTGATTAGGAAAAGGTATGGTATTTCTATTTCTTCTCAGGTCCAGGGGAAAGGTGCTAGGCAGGGATATGGTGTACCTCCTATCTGTGGGGGCTCTAACAACTTACAAAGGTCACTCAGAGATGGAATGTCCGCAGTCAGAAACTGGGATTTTACTGTATGGCTTTATTCCTGACAGAATGTTAACACAAATATGGTGGTGCCCCACAGGGCCTGTAGCTGTAACAACAGATGGCAAACTTGTGGCAGGCAAAACCATTTCACAACTCTTTCTGGCAACACTGAGACTTCTCACAAGAACACTTCCCAAGGACGTCCATCCCTTTGTTTAGGGATCTCTGGACTTCACCAGTGCATTTATAGTGGTTGTTGCCACAGCACTAAATTCAAGCACCACTAGGTGAACTAAGTTAACACCTTGACCCTTCCTTGTAACCGGTCAGGTCCCTTGAAACCTGGAGAGAGTGGTCAGGTCACTCCGGCCAAAGCTAGACTCTCTCTGCCATAGCATTTTTAGGAAACCCGGATTCTCCAGCCACACAGGGGCCAAAAGAGACATCCTTACAGCACATTCTTTGTGCAAAGGTTCTGACAGCCTGCATCTTAACCTTGTTGGTCTCACAGCAAGGCACCAGTCAACCCATTGTTGAACAACAAATGAATCTTGTACTTACAGCATGTTGTCCCCCAAGAAATTTGTTAAAACACTTGAACTCCACAGTTCTCATCCAAAACCCATAGCTTTTTGTTTACAAAACACGCAGTCTACATTCTCGGCAGTTCTGTTAGTTCTCATAGTCTTGTAGGGATTGCCCCAAACTACTTGCTGAACCTTCAGCCCCACTTCTCCTTCTGAGAAAATCTTTACCCCCTCAGGGCCTCACAGGATCTGGTAGCCACCACATCCCACAAAACTGGCCACTGGTTACTGTACTACAGTGTAAAATAACAGACTGAGGGTCCTTCCCTCTGACAAGTGGCCTTGGCAGAGCACTACTTTGCCTGTAGAACTCTCAACTCCAAACTGACTCACAGTTCAAAACAGCAGCAGAGCATTGAGGCTTATGCTGTTGCAAGGGTTCTAAATTCCATTACATCATCTTCTGCCTCAGCAGAGCTATGCACGTGATGATGTAATGTTTTACCGACAGTTTTAAACTCTCTGGAACTGCCCAGGCTCCCTGCTCGATCTAAAACTGATGGGATCCTAGTAACCCCAGGAACTGGCTGGTTACTTTTGCTTCATATTTATTTCCACAAATGTGTACCAAAAAATGGAATTCTTGGAGCACACATTAAGGACGTTTCTGGGTGTTGCAGCAACCCCATGTCAAATTCATAATTTTTTTGCCTAGTATATGGTGGTCATCTAAACATTTAAAATCCACAGCAAAAAAATGAAAATTACGTACCTACCGTAATTCTTGATCTTCTTGGATGAAGTCTTCACCACTATTCACACTAATGGGACTACACCAGAGGCACTAGGACCCAGTGGAAGTCAAAAAATCTTCAGGAGGGCTGGCGCCGAGATAGAACCATGCATGTATGGCACCGTGAGGCTGGCTCATGCCTGTATAGGCTATCTCAGCGTCGACGCTCCCACCGCCTCAGTACCTTTTTTTACTGAAGAGGTGCAGCGTAAACTAACCTAGGAAACTAACCTAACCCGGACATAAGATAATCCGTATGACCCATGTAAGAAAGGTCAACTCAACAGTGTCTTCACAGCCTAGCCAACGAGGGAGTGAAGACCAGAAACAGGATGATTGAGCTCAGGGGATGGTGGGTGGGCATGTGAATGAGTGGTGGAGACTCTGTCCAAGAAGATCAAGAATTACGGTAGGTACGTAATGTTCATATATTCCTGGACTAAAAGTCTCCACCACTCATTCACACTAAAGGGAGAGTACTGAGCTGAAATCAATCCCCCCCCCGCCGAGAAGTGTGGCAGGAAAAAGGAGCTCACTTAGGACAGAAGTCCATTAAGGACTGTCCTGCCACAAGGAGGGTGCTGTCTGGCATGGACATCCAGAACGTAGTATTTCACAAAACTGTGCACAGAGCTCTAAGTGGCCGCATTACAAATGTCTGCAATTAGCACATTCCGAATCTCTGCCAGGGATGCTGCAATCTCAATGCTGAGACAGAGAGAGAGAGAGAGAGGAGAGAGAGAAAGCAGCCAGAGATTCCTTAAATCAAGGAGGTTATTTTCTAGACTACACTGAACTGAATTATTACTTTTTTGGACCTGTGTAAGTAACTAATATTGATTCTGTTTTTGGGGTTGACTTGTCTTAGTTTTAACTTTAATTTGCCAGGGAGGAACTGTAGCTGGAAGATATTTGCAGTCATTTGTGACTAGACCTGGTACTTAACCTCTGTGAAATAGGTGTCTGAAAGGAAGGAAGGCACTCCCCGGGGTGGAGGGTCGGAGTTATAGCTGATTGTTTCTGGACGGCATGGGTTTACTCCCTCCCACCCTTCCCCACACCCCACCTGCCCCAAGCGCATAAATTCCTTTATATCGGGGGTTCTGACATCACTTCCCCAAAACTGCTAACAACATACACCTGTTCATATCCTTAAAGCCACAACACACTGAATAGGGGGTAGAGACACTCACAAGCTTGCACACACTAAAACAAGAACAAAAAAACAACAAAAGAAAGGCATCTGTAACAGGAAGGGACACAGACATGTGGGAAGTGGTGCAATGTACTGGCTGTGGAGCAGCAGTCTTCCGGGAGACATTCTGGAAACTGCATTGCCGCCCTATTTTCAGGCACCTCTCTGGTCTGAGGGAGGAGATTGCTCGTCTCCATGCTGACCTGGCAATGATTCGGAAAACCTGCTCCCCCACCCAGTGACCACCCAGGCCTCCGCCAGTACCTCAGAGGTT
Source organism: Neoceratodus forsteri (assembly GCA_016271365.2). Classification (NCBI taxonomy): domain Eukaryota; kingdom Metazoa; phylum Chordata; order Ceratodontiformes; family Ceratodontidae; genus Neoceratodus; species Neoceratodus forsteri. The sequence continues at coordinate 60,967,989 of CM028129.1, forward strand.
GCCAAGAAAGAGGAGTGGTTGGACCACGGTGGGCTCAGGGAGGGTGGGGGTGGTGGAACAGAGGCGCATCCCTCCAGTTGTACCTCTCCACAATTCATTCGCCACTCTGGCGAGCATGGTTCCTCTATGGAGGCACCCGCAGTGGAGACCAAGGAGGATGCTGGGAACCTCTACAATGGAGACCCACAGGAGGGTGGTACAGAACCCCACAGGGGAAGGAAACAACTCCTAGTGGTGGACTCGATTGTTAGGGAGGTAGAACTGGGGGAGGGAAGGGAAAGGGAGGTAAGGTGCCTGCCCGGCGCCTTGGCTTGGAGGGACAGGAAACGAATCCTCAGGATCGTGGGAGCAGCTGCAAGGGGGAGTGAGCTGGATATCATTATCCACCTAGGGATGAATGACCTGGCTGAAAATGGGATCACAGCAGTGCAACAGGAGTTTGTGGAGTTGGGAGGGCCTTAGACAAGTAGCACACATGGTAACTTTCTTGGAAGTGCTACCTGTCTATGGCATGGATAACGCTAGGGTACTCCGCACCATGGGATTCAATGACTGGTGGAAAAACCGGTGCAGAGCTCAGGGATTTGGCTTCATTGGGGACTGGGGCTCCACCTGGAGAGATGCCGACCTATACAAGCGCAAAGGTCTGCATCTATACTGGAGGGGAACCAGGATCCTAGGTGATAGGTTTAAATGCTTCACTGGCAAGCATTTAAATTAGCCAAGGGGGAAGGCACTGAAAAGGAGAAGGGAAATCCTAGACCCCCCAAAAAAGTCAGGGTAGTTAGTGAGGTAACCACTAAGATATGAAAATTACGTACCTACCGTAATTCTTGATCTTCTCTTGTATCTTCAGCATTCATTACTGCTTGGGTTAGTGCTGGAGGCGCCTCCGCTTCGAGGAGTTTTGGTGTCGGCTCACTAGCGCCACCTCGAGCCGACGACCGCACTGCGTGCACGAGGGGCGGCCGTTAGGTGCCACAGACTCCTCCTCTATCTCAGTTCTGGTAGCCGGAGAGGCGAAAATAAAGGGTAAGAAAAAAGGAAAGCGAGGAAAGAGAGCCAAGGGACAGAAAAAGGAAAGGATATAAACTGAAAAAGGTATAAGCTGGTGGAGAATAGACAGAGGAGAGAGAATTCCTACCCTAAGGGACCGCAGGGCCTTCTTTCCGGGGCGGCTCTAGGGGAGGAACAGAGAGAGGGAAAGAGAAAGAAGAAGAAGAGGCATGTTGAGAGGGAGAACAGTGCCCATCGAGCATTGGTTGAGAGGCTTATAGGCTCAAGACTAACAAGGGAGCAAGAATCCCAGTTGCTAGGACTGAGGGGAGGTTCGACCAAACCACCTGAACAGATTCGAATGAGGGCAACATCTCTGAACTCTCAACATGCCAAGTCCCTACATCCTAGCTGAGGGCTCCTAGACTGCCCGGGCAGAACCTGTTCCGGGAACAGCGCCCACCCAGGAAGGGGACTAAGTCCCTTAGCACCTTGTTAAGTGCTAACATAGCAGTGTATGGGAAAGACTATGCCTTCTTGAAGGCAGCTTTGTATGAAAGATAGAGTGGAACTCAATCAGACTCCCTAAGGCAAGGCAAGCAGACGCTCAGAGCTGACAAGTTCAATCAGCAGCTAGAAGAGCTCAAAAATAATACCTGCCAGGGGGATTCTAAATTTTGCCGAGGCTGAGTCAGAGCATGGCCTCTTAAGCTGTGAAACTGCATAACCTGAAGAAGGTATTTAGGAATCGCACCCTAAGGGCGGTCAGAAAGAGTTCCCTCAGAATAAGAGAAAAGTATAACCGTGCTCGTTCCTCTTTACCTTGAGGAAAAAAGGAACCATTCATAAAGAATGGGAACAGAAAACAAATTTTTTTTTTTTCATAAAGGCCAAAGGAAGGAAGAGGAACAAGACGGGAGGGGGAGACTCCACAGAAGGAGGCCACTGAGGGGAAGGTGGGCAGGTATCAGTAATGAATGGTGAAGATACAAGAGAAGATCAAAATTACGGTAGGTACATAATTTTCATATCTTCCCTTGTCAATCTTCACCATTCATTACTGCTTGGGTGATACCAAGCCCCCTTTAGAAAAAGGGAGGGTAGAACCCTGAGAACAAGACCCCAGCCTCCTGCTGGTGAGAAACAGAAGGGAAGACCCTGGGCCTAATCGAGAGAGAAGCCTATGGGAGAAGAGCTAGGAGGTGCCCCCCGAGGACGGGGAGACGGAGGAAGCCCCTGCAGTAATCTCCTAGCTCTGGAGGAAAAGAGACGGGTCCCCTGGAAAGCGGAGCCAATCACCCTATGCCGGGCCAGGGGTGACAACCTTGAAAGATGAAGCCATGCCGTCCGCCTAATGCAGATCGCTGTCCCAAGCCTGGAAGCCACCTCATTGGCGTCATAAGATGCCCTTGCTAGGTGTCTTGCCAGCTCCAGGCCTATAGCAGAGAGGGCAATAGCTTGTCTGGTTTGCTCCGTATCAGGCATTGATGCTAAGATCTGAGAGAGCATCAACCACAAATGCTTACTGTAGACAGCGTGATGAGCCTGATGAGATGCAATGCAAGCCATCGCACGAGAGGAAGAGAACACTCCTTGCCCCCACCGGTCGAATTGTAGGGAATCCAAATCCGGTGGATGGTGGTAATGTACCAGGCGCGGCGGGACCGGAGGAGTCTCCAGGTATACCAAACCCGAGGCGGGTTGGGAGAGTACCAGGAATTCCGAAGGGGCACAATACCTTCTCAACAGTCTGCGGGGCTGGAGAAGGCGGGCGACTGCCAGGAGTGGATATGCATCTCCTGGAAGGGATAGGCCAGGAAGGTACCACCAGGTGCTGGGCACTGAATTCTCCAGGAATTCACGCGTCTCCTGTTCGGTATTGTCTCACCTAACATAAGAGATTGAAGATCCTCACCATCCTCGAAAGGAATCGCTGATATTCAGTGAAATCAGCATCGGAGGAGATATGAGCAGAGGGTTCCTCTCCCTCAGAGGAGGGAGACGAGGATGATGGAGAGCTCGAGTGTCCAGAAGATTATTGCGGCGGTGGGGATAGGCGAAAGACCCGCTTATTCATACACCTGACATATGAGGGGAAAGCCGCCGCAGAACCTCTGATCTGCTCCCAGGATAACGGGCTTGTAGGACCGACATGGCCTGGAAGAGCAGGGGGTGGCTGCAGAGGAACGGGAGATGGGCACCTACGAAAAGGCAACTGTCCTCTGCTAGGGCTCTGAAATCCGGAGAACGGAGCCCGAGCTGGCGGATTCGGACAACAGACCAGGTGGCGTAAGCGGAACCCTGAGGAGCGAACCTGAAGAGCCCAGAAGGGATCTCCCCGTGACGAACCTGGACTACATGGATCCAGAAGGGCAGCCTGCAGCAACGTCACTGGAGGGGACCCTGGGGTCCAAGCGGGAAAGGCGGGGCCCAGCGCTACAGCTCCTAGCCACCCCTTAAGAGGTGGCCGGCAAAGACTGCGACGACTGCACCCCGCCCTCGACCCCTCGGACTCCAAGAGCGCCCTCCTCCTCCTCGACCCCAGCGTTCTCCCACCCCGAGTGGCTGCAACAGCACCAGGGAGAGTAGCTGTCACGAGCCCCCCAGGAGGGAGAGCCCTTCCCTCCGCCTCCACTCCATCGCCCCCCAGGGACCCAGGACCACCCTAGCCGAGGGCCCTCAGGGGAGGACAGCAGCGGGGACAGGGAAGAGGGCCCGCTGGGCGTCTAGCACCACATGCACTGGGACCCCTACTCCGGAGAGTCAGGTTGCCAGGGACGGGTCCATGTCTGAGTCCTTCGCCCAAGAGGAAGAGACCAGCTGGACCACAATACTAAGCAACCCGGGAGTCCCCGTGAAAGCGGCACCGATGCCAGAGGCGGCCGGGCGACCTCGGCCCACCGCTGGGCCCAGTCCCAGCTCCCATTGGTGCTGGCTAGGCCACTGTGCTGCCCTCGGTGCCGGAGCCAACCGGCGCCGCCAGGAAGCGAACTGGGCGGCGCGCGGAGCCAGAGCGGGCACCGCCTAACGGTGCCATCTTGATCACCGACGCCGCGAGCGGCGCTGGATCCGAAACGGCGCCGGAGGACGGCGTCGAGGGTCCACCGGTGCTGGGCCCAGCAGGCATGGGCCTCGACACTGGGGGAGCCTGCACCTCCGAGGAGATGACTGCCGAGGTGGTGTCCCTGCCGTGGCCCTGGGAGGGACCACGACGTTCCTCTGACACTGCAAAAGAAGCTTCCTCTTCGGCAAGAGAAGAGGAGGAAGCCTCCTCCTCCATGGACCGTATAGGCCCAAGAGGGGACCCAGAGGAAGGGCCTAGAGACCTTACCTGGGAATCCCTGGAGCGACACCGTCCCCCGAAGGTCAGCGAGGCCTTGCCAATCTTGAACGCGCGGACTTCCCCGGAGACGTCGATGGTCCATGGAGAAACAGGCGCAGCGTCCATATCGTGGTTGGGTCCCAGGCAACGGAGACAGACATCATGCTGATCCGTGATGGAGAAATGCCGGCCACAGGAGCACCGACGCATAGGGGCACGGCCCGCCTTCGATTTACATTTTGCCCCCGAACCTGACATGATGCGAACTAAATAAGACAAAAAACAGCAACAAAGCACTCGGCACAGTCGATAGAAATAAAGGAACGATCTTACCGGGAGACGGCATCGAGCAAGTACCACTGGAGAAAACAAGGAGTCTTGTGACGCAGAAAAGCTTCAACTACCGCGGAGCAGTTGCAGCCTCGGCGGTGGGAGAAACAGAACTGAGATAGGGAGGTCTGCGGCACCTAACTAGCCGCCCTCGGCGCATGGCGCATTGCGTCGCACTCGAGGCTGTGCCGTTGGGAGCCAACTCAAAAAAAAAAAAACTCCCGTGGCGGTGCGCGCCTCCAGCACTAACCCAAGCAGTAATGAATGGTGAAGATTGACAAGGGAAGATAGAGCAGTCAATATGGATAAGGGAACGGGTAAAAGGAGAAAAAGACAAAGGCAGTAAGGACAGGGATGGGGCAAAAAGAAATAAAGCCAGAAATAAATGGAGGGTAATGAGTACCAATGCCCGTAGTGTAGGTAGAAAGCTCCCTGAAATGGTGGCCTTGATGGAAGAGGGATGCCTGGATATCGTGGCAGTCACAGAAACATGGTACACAGAGAACTATGACTGGGATGTCAACATACCAGGGTACACACAATCTACAGGAGGGACAGGGAGGGAGAAGAGGAGGAGGAGCTCTCTATGTAAGGGAAGGATCAAAGCAACAGAACTAAAGGGTAAACAGGGAGGAGAAGAGGCACTGTGGGTCACCCTGGAGACTGGAAATGGCTCCACAAACCGCACAGGGGTTGTATACAGACCCCCGTCTCAGGGGGAGGAAATGGACAAGGAAATGATAGATGGCATCCTTGGGATGGCAGAGAAAGGTGAGATATTGCTGATGGGGGACCTGAATATGCCAGATGTTAACTGGAGCACCTTTACCGCAGCCACATCCAAGAACAGGGCCATTCTCGATGCCCTACAGGGGGCATGCCTCAGACAGCTAGTTTTGGAACCTACTCGGGAGGGAGCAATCTTAGACCTGGAACTCTCAAATGGGGAAGGAGAGAGAGGATCTCTGATCTTGAAGTGGGTAGCCATCTGGGAACAAGCGACCACCAAACAGTGTGGTTCACGATAAACTTAGCTGTAGAGTCAAGCCACACAAAAGTGAAGGTACTGGACTTCAGGAGGGCTGATTTTGACAAAATGGGAGAGTACCTCAGAAAAGCACTAGCAAACAAGCAAGAAGGTGGGGTGGACCAACAATGTGGAAACATCAAAACTGCCATCACAGAGGCAACAAGCCTTTGTGTGAAGCAAATAAACAAATCAAAACGAAAGAAAAAACCACTATGGTTCTCAAAAGAAGTGGCGGGGAAGGTAAGGGAGAAAAATACAGTTTTCAGAAAGTATAAGGAAACAAAGAAGGAGGAAGACAGAGAATTGTACCAGTTAAAGCAGAAGGAAGCGGGGAAGGCAGTCAGAATAGCAAAGGCCCAAACTGAGGAAAAGATAGCCAACTCAGTTAAGAAGGGAGATAAAAACTTTTATAGGTACATTAGGGAGCAAAGAAAGACGAAGGCAGGGATACTGAGGCTGAATAAGGAGGAAGGTGGTTGCGCAGAGAGCGACAGTGAAAAAGCAGGGATACTGAACTAACATTTCTGCTCAGTATTCACAATGGAAAAGCAGGGGGAGAGACCTAATCCAGTCAGTAGAAGCACTCTGGATAGGAGGGTTGATATTAGTCCTTTCACAGAAGAAAGGGTTCTGAAAGAACTCTTAAAACTGAAGGTGGATAAAGCAATGGGGCCTGATGGGATTCACATCAGAATTCTAAAAGAACTAAGGGAAGGACTAGTAACACCACTGACTACCCTTTTTAATAAATCATGGGAGGATGGTGTGGTACCTGAGGACTGGAGACGGGTGAATGTGACTCCCCTTCACAAAAGTGGGAGCAAGACAGAGGCAGGAAACTAAAGACCTGTCAGTTTGACCTCGGTAGGAAAAATGATGGAATCACTTCTGAAGGAAAGAACTGTTCAGTATCTAGAGGCCAGTGGGGCACAGGACTCAAGGCAGCATGGATTCACAGCAGGAAGGTCATGTCAAACAAATCTAATTGATTTCTTTGACTGGGTGACCAAAGTAGTAGACCAGGGAGGGGCTGTGGACATGGCCTACCTAGACTTTAGCAAGGCATTTGACACAGTCCCGCACAAAAAATGAATAAACAAATTAGCCAGCCTGGGAGTGGGTCCTAGGGTGGTCGCCTGGGTAGAACACTGGCTGGACAACAGGACACAGTGGGTAATAGTAAATGGAGTCCACAGTGAAGGAGGGTTAATAGTGGGGTGCCGCAGGGTTCAGTATTGGGGCCGGTCCTTTTTAATGTCTTTGTAAGTGACATTGCAGAGGGACTGGAGGAGAAGGTAAGTCTCTTTGCAGATGACACAAAGATCTGCAAAAGGGTTGATACGCAAGGTGGGGTGGAAAGGATGAAAAGGAACTTGGCAAGGTTGGAGGAATGGTCAAATGTATGGCAGCTTAGATTCAATGCAAAAAAGTGCAAAGTAATGCACCTGGGAAACAAAAACCCAGGGCAAGAGTACACAATGGGGGGTGAGATACTGACAACAAAAAAAATGGAACGAGACCTAGGGGTAGACATATCAAATGACCTAAAGGTGGGCCAGCAATGTGAGAAGGCAGTAAGGAGGGCTGGGTGGATACTGGGATACATAGAGGCAACACCAGTAGAAAACAGAAAGTTGTTGGCCCTCTGTACAGACAGTTGGTAAGACCACATCTGGAGTACTGTGTGCAGTTCTGGAGACCTCATCTCCACAAAGACATAGACAGGGTGGAGGCTGTCCAGAGGAGGGCAACCAAAATGGTGCAGGGTCTGCACCAGAAGACATATGAAAATAGATTAAAGGAGCTTAAGATGTATAGCCTTGAGGAAAGGAGGGAGAGGGGGGATATGATAGAAACTTTCAAATACCTCAAGGGAATCAACAAAGTCCAAGAAGGTAGCATCTTTCAGAAAAAGAGATGTACAAGAACAAGGGAACACAATTTGAAGATAGAGCGGGGAATGGCTCAGAGGTAATGTGAAGAAGTATTTCTTCACAGAGAGGGTTGTGGATGCATGGAACAACCTTCCTGAGAAGGTTGTAGAGTCAAAAACAGTGGGGGAATTCAATAATGCATGGGACAGGCATAAGGCAATTCTAGTGGGGGTAGGAGGAAGTAGGCTGTTGGTTAACTAGGATTTGCAGCTTATCCATTAGGTAGGGAAATGGGCAGACTAGGTGGGCCAAGCGGTCCTTATCTGCCGTCAAATTCTGTGTTTCTATGTAATCACTCTGGTAGAGTGGGCATAAACCCGGCCTTCCAACTTGACCTGTGCCACTGAGTAGCAATAGCGAAGGCATGCCACCAACCATGCTGAAATGCATCTGATGGCAACAGTCTGACCCAATCGGGCCATGCTGAATGATACAAAGAGTTGTTTGGATTTGCGAATCTCTTTCGTTCGGTCGATGTAGAAACACAAAACCCTCTTGACATCCAGGGAGTGAAGGGTGCGTTCCCCTTCATTCTGTAAGCTGGCAAAATAGGTCAGAAGGACCAAGGGCTAGTTAAGGTGAAACTCAAGAGACTACCTTGAGTAAGAATTTAGGGTGAGTTCTGAGAACCACCTTGTCAGCGGGGTTTTGTGACCAAGGCATGTATTTCAGAAACTCCGTGAGCGGAGGTGATGGCCACTAGGAAAGCAGCCTTTCAGGTCAGAAACCTCAAGTCGCAGGTTGCCAGAGGCTCAAAGGGCTTACGCGTGAGCATGTCTAGCAGGAGGTTGATATCCCATGCGGCCAACGATCTACTGACCGAGGGCCTAGTGTCCAGGATGCCTTTAAGGAATCTCCTGATTAACAGCAGCTGAGCTAGCAACATATTCTGCACTGGTCACAGCAGGCAGAAATTGCGCAGAGATGCACCTTCACTGTAGAGTACAGCAGTCCTGCATTCGATAGGTCTAGGAGGTACTCCAACACTGTACTTTGTGGGCAAACAAAGGGGTCCAGAATGGACTTTGCGCACCAAATGGAAAAGCATTTCCACTTTGCTGTGCAAGTCTTCCTAGTGGATGGCTTGCACACCACTAAAAGGATTTCTGAGATTTTTTGAGAGACGTTAAATCTACCCACTTCTATCTTCTCAGGAGCCAGGCATGGAGGTGAAGGGAGCGCAGGTTGGGATGGACCACAGGTCCCTGTGTTAGGAGGTCCACTTGTAGAGGAAGTTGCCTCGGAGGGACTTCCAGCAATCTGTTGATCAATGGAAACCATATCTGACGAGGCCAGTAGGGGGCAATGAGAATCATCTTGTCCCCTTGTGCCTCCAACTTGAACAGCACCCACTGAATATTAAAGGAAGAGGAAGAAATGCGTACAAAAAGAGTCTTGTCCACTGCAGTCTGAATACACCTTGACAGAAAATGTCAGGTTCTGGATTTCTGGAGCAGAATAGTGGCAGTTTTGCACTGAGTGGGGACGCAAAAAGGTCCAGGTCCGAAGTGCCCCACTCATTGAATACTGATTGCACGATGTCCAGGTTGAGCGACTATTAGTGCGGATTTGCCTCTGTTCTGCTGAGGTGATCCGTCAGAACGTTCTGGACTCCTGGGAAGTAGACCGCCTGGATCAGAGCATCATGCTCGAGGCACCACTTCCACACTCTCATGGCTTCTCTGCATAGAGGGTAAGAAAAAATTACTTATCATAGTAATCTTGTTTATTCCAAGGGAGTCTTACTGTAGTCTCACTAATGCAGTTAGCCCTTCCAGTTGAACTGCCCCGGAGATGAAAGAGTTAAAGCCTATATGTTAACAGTGGAACGTTCAAAAGGCTCGAGCTCAGTTTTCAAACCATTGTCCCTGGTACATTCTATGTAACTGCCAGATTCTGACGAGCAAACTATATTGATAATAGTAATAAAAACATAACTAAACTATGCTAATGAAAAAATATATTAAACCAATAATAAGTATCTAACTTATGTAGTTAAATGACTATAAACCCAGTAAGGGCATAAAAAAGACTCAAGTCACAGATGCCCATGAAAAAAAACACCCCAGTGGTCCAACATTTCTAAGAGTGACAGCTGCAGTGCAGTGCCCCCAAGTTCTAGTAGGGGAGGCATGGTGGGAGGTCAGAATACAGTAAGACTCCCTTGGAAGAAACAAGATTACTATGGTAAGTAATTTTCTCTTCAAACCCCAGAAAGCCTTACTGTAATCTGACTAATGCAGACTACCAAGCAGTGTCACTTGGCGGTGGGCACAGAACCTACTTTGGGACTAGGCTCTGCAGTACTGCTGTGCCAAACCTGCCATCACTCCTAGCCTGGGTAGCCAGGCAGTAGTGCTTTGTGAATGTATGAACAATTTATCACGTAGCTGGTTTGCAGATTTCAAGCAGAGGAATATCCCTTGCAGTTGCTATGGAGGCAGCTGTCTCCCTGGTAGAGTGAGCCCTCAGGTCCACTGGTGTCTCCTTACCCAGTTTCCCATAGGAGAACTGAATATAGGCCACAATCTATCATACAATGGTCCTTTCTGTGGCTGGCATGCCCCTTCCCACTTCTCCATAGGTGAGGAATAGCTGAGTACACTCATTCCTATGGCCCTTTGCCCGATCCAGATAGTAGCTGATAGACCTTTTTACATCTAGGCTATGCCGCCTGCGCTCACCTGAGCTGGAATGGTCAGTAAAGAAAACAGGCAATGTAATGGGCTGGTTCAAGTGAAACTCTGAGACCACTCTGGGAAGGAACTTTCTATTTGTTCTGAGCACAAAGATATCTCTGTGGAGGGCAATATAATTTGATTCCACAGACAAGGCCTGTAGCTCACCGATTCTTCTTGCTGAAGTGACAGCCACTAAAAACACAGTTTTCCATGTCAGGAATTTAGGCTCTGCTGAGGACATGGGTTCAAAAGGGGGCTACATGAGCTGTGCTATGCAGATGTTCAGGTCCCAAGAAGGGGTAGGCTCTCTATGAGGAGGATGAAAATGGAGCAACCCTTAAAGAATTTCTTGAAAATAGCATTAAAAGCCAGGGAAGAGCCCTTCCCTGCTGAGAGATAGGCAGAAACAGCTGCCAGATGCACCTTGCGGGTAGAAGGCTGGAGGCCTAGAGAATGAAGGTGCGCCAAATAATCCAGCAAGACTGACAAGCCAGCTTCCCTGGCTATTCTCCAGCTGCTTTAAGTCACATATTATGGGACTGCCCGGTCTTAGCTGGGTTTCTGAGGGACTTGCAGCAGGCACTATGCACTATATTTAATCCTGATTTGGTGCTGATCCTGTCCATGTACTTTTTTATGGATACACCAAAGGGGTATAGAGACCCAAATACAGAAAAACTATTGAGGGTAGCCCTTTTGGCAGCTCAAAAAGCAACCACTAAAAAGTGGCGTACTAAGCAGGCACCTGTCCTTTCTCAATGGCATGAGATTATGATTTCAATTTATAGAACGGAAGCCTTAACAGCCATGATAAATAAGAGGCTACCACAGTTTGAACTTGTATGGAGAAGATGGGTTCTGTACATGCCTTCAATCAGCCCGGACTTTTTCCCCTAGAGAACTGTTGCAACCTAGATTATTGTTAAAACAATATGATCAACTGTTATAATTGATAACCCTTTTGTTTCCATCTGCCCTGCTCCACCGTGCCCCTCTCCTGTGGCTCCCCTTCTTGCCCCTTCCCTTTTCCCCCTCCTGCCCTCATTTCCCCTCAGTGTTCCTTGGTCCCTCCCCATTTCTCCCCCTTTTCTTCTTTCCTCTTCTTCTTCTCTCTTCTCTTTCATAACTTTACCACCCTAAGTCTATAAATATTCCAAAATTATAAATTATGCAATGAGTGCCCGAGACTATAAATGTTCCTAAAGGATAAATTATGGAATAAGTGCCTTAGTTTCTGTGTATGTATTGTGTACGGTGAATGTTAACTGTTGTCTGAACTTGTAATCAAAATTGATAAAATAGAGTTTTACAAAAAAAGACTGCCAAGCCAGCTTCCAGTGGATCTATATCCCTTTGGGAACACCAGACAGAGCACCTTTTCCACTTTGATGTTCTTGGTGGAAGGCTTTCTGGAGACCCTTAGGATGTCCATGACCCCTTCTGAGAGATGCAAGCCTGCACACTCTAAGTCCTCAAGAGCCAGGCCTTGAGTCTGAGGGACCAGAGGTTGAGGTACAGGATCCTCCCTTGAGAAGAGGTCAGAAGGTTGTACCTACTGGGGAGGCAGATTGGACTGGTGACTGACAAAGTCAGCAACATTGAGTACCATGGCTGTCTGGCCCAGTCCGGGGCAATCAGAATCATTGTTGCAGGCTGTTCCCTGAGCTTGGTCAGCACCCTGAATATCAGGGGAAATGGAGGTAAGGCATACAAGAAATGAAAATTGCGTACCTACCGTAATTCTTGATCTTTTTGGACGAAGTCTCCACCACTCATTCACACAGATGGGGAACTACGCCGGAGGTGCTAGGACCCAGCAGGAGCAAACTTTGCAGGAGGGCCGGCACGGAGATGGAGCAGCGACAGCGGTGCTGAGCCTTGGTCCATGGCAATTACTATCTCTACGCTGGACCCGCTAACCGCCTCAGTTCCCTTTTTACGAGAAGGTGCAGCGAACTAACCTGAAGGATGGCCTAACAAAAAACGGACATAAGATAGTCCGGGCGACCCGTATAAGAAGGGTCAAGAAGAAAAAATTACTCACCTTAGTAATTGTGTTTCTTCTAATGGAGTCTTGCTGTATTCTGACATATGCAGTGATCCCCAACCTTTAAACTGCCCCAGAGAACAAAGAGTTAACTTTCTATGCAGAGCATAGAATGCTGAGCTCGAGCTCGGTTGCAGTCTCTGTCTGGAGCGTTTCAAACTCAAAACGTCAGATTCTTACGAACCCAACTAATTAAAAATTCTATGTGTAAAACTGTCAAATTCCTACTAGCCAACTAGCAGTAAAAAGTTTTGGATTCCCAAAGGAAGACTCAAGTCAGGAAACCCAAAAACCAAAAGCCAATCTAATATGAATAACAATAATAAATCAATACCCAAACAAAAAGGAGGAGGGTGTAAACAAGGAGCACCCCTGGGGTGCAACACTGCACCTGCCCACCCACTTCCCAAAAACAGGTTCTGAGAGGGGAGGCAGGGAGGGAGGTCAGAATACAGCAAGACTCCATTAGAAGAAACACAATTACTAAGGTGAGTAATTTTTTCTTCAAACAACATGAAGTCTTGCTGTATTCTGACATATGCAGACTACCCAGCAGTACCTCCATGGAGGAGGGACAGAACCTATTTGGGAATAGACTCTGAAGTACTGCTGTGCCAAACCGAGCATCACTCCTAGCCTGGATATCCAGAGAGTAATGTTTGGTAAAGGTATGGATTGTTTTCCAGGCGGCTGCTTGACAGATTTCTAAGAGCGGAATATCCCTGGCAGCAGCCAGGGAAGCAGCTGTACCTCTTGTGGAGTGAGCCCTCAGGCCTGAGGGAGGAATCTTTCCCAGTTTTTCATAGCAGAATTGTATACAAGATACAATCCACCTGGCAACAGTTCTCTTAGTGGAAGGTTTGCCCTTTCCCACTTCTCCATAAGTGAGGAACAACTGGAGGGAGTCAAACCTGTGACCCTTGGTATGCTCTATGTAGTAGCTGAGGGCCCTTTTAACATCTAAACTGTGTAGCCTCCTCTCTCCTGAGGAAGAATGATCAGTGAAGAAAACGGAGAGACAGACTGGTTCATGTGAAAATCTGAAACCGCTTTGGGCAAGAACTTTCTATTGGTTCTAAGGACCACTTTATCCCTATGAAAGGAGATAAAATCAGGTTCCACTGACAGGGCTTGCAACTCACTGATATGCCTGGCAGAGGTAATGGCTACTAAAAAACACAGTTTTCCAAGTCAAGTACTTAAGTTCTGCTGAGGACATGGGTTCAAAAGGAGGTTGCATAAGCTGAGCAATGCAACCGTTCAAATCCAAGGCAGGGGCATGGTCTCTAAAGGGAGGCTTGGTATGGAGCAATTCCTTAAAACATTTACAGAACACAGGGTGAGATGCTAGAGAGGAAGGCTTTCCCACTGATAGAAAAGCAGAAACAGCTGACAAGTATACCTTGAGAGTAGCTGGTCTGAGGCCTAGGCCATTAAGATGGACCATATAATCCCGGACTGTAGGCAACTCAGCAGTATCAGGAGAAATATGCTTTTTGGAATACCAAATACTGAACCTCTTCCATTTGGAGTTGCAAGTCTTTCTGGTGGAGGGATTTCGAGAAGCTTTGAGAATATCCAGAACCCCCTGAGACAGATGCAAATCTGCAAACTCTAACTCTTCAAGAGCCATGCCTTGAGATTGAGAGACTGAAGATTGGGGTACCAAATCCTCCCCTGAGAGGAGGTTAACAGGTTGTAATTCCTGGGAAGAGACAGGGGGGAGGTGAACTGCTAGGGGACAGCAACAGAGGGTACCAAGGCTGTCTGGCCCAAACTGGAGCAATCAGAATGACTTTGCAAGGTTGTGACTTTATCTTGACTAAAACTTTGAACAGAAGAGGGAAGGGGGAAAGGCATACAGGAATTTCCCTTCCCAGTTCAGTACCAGAGCATCCAGGGGGACTAAGCCCAAGACTGGGGGTCTGCAACAAAAAAAGTGGAAGTTGGTGATTGTCTGGGGTTGCAAAAAGATCTATCTCTGGAGTGCCCCACCTTGAAAAAATCACCTTTAGCACCAGAGGGTCCAGGGTCCATTCGTGATGGCCCTGCGAGATCCTGCTCAGTGCATCTGCTAGCACATTGTCTTTTCCTGGAAGGCGAACTGCTATCAGGGAGGTTTGCAGAGAGTAAGCCAGGGACCACAGACTCATATCTTCTGTGCACAAGGCCGTAGATCGAGTGCCTCCTTGCTTGTTGATGTACCACATGGTGGTGGTGGTGTTGTCTCTTCTGACTTAAACCACCTTGTTCTGTACTGACTAAGAGGAAGGTTTGCAGGGCCAGAAAAACTGCCCCGAGTCCCAGGAGATTCATATGGAGAAGAGATTCCTAAGGGGACCACACTCCTTGAGCAGTGAGGGCCCCCCAGATGGGCTCCCCATCCCAGAAGGGAAGCATACGTGGTAAGGACCACTGAATGAGACTGAGTGAAGAATGGGACCCCTTGTCTTAAGTTGTCCTGATCCTGCCACCACTGAAAGGCTTGGATCAGGGTCAGAATCACTGGAATCAGTTTGGTGAGGGAATCCTTCCTCTGGGACCAAAAAGTCCTCAGATGGAACTGAATGTCCCTCATCTGGAATCTTGCCCCTTGGAAAACTGCTGTAGAGGCTGTCATGTGGCCCAAGAGTTGGAGAAAAAGCCTTGCTGTTTGAGACACCTGAAGGCTGAAGAAAGAAGCCAGTTCTGTAAGAACTCTTGCCCTTTCCAGGGGAAGAAAGGCTCTTGCTTTGACAGTATCCAGCTCTGCTCCTATAAAGGTAAAAAGCTGTACTGGCTTGAGAAATGGAAATTACGTACTTACCGTAATTATTGATCTTCTTGGACAGTCTCCATCACTCATTCACACTAGTGGGATAGCGCTGGAGGCACTAGGACCAAGCGGGAGGCAAAAATTTTCTGAAGGGCCGGCGCCGAGGTAGGACCATGCACGCGCGGCACCTCGAGACTAACTTGCGCCTGTGTAGGCTATCTCGGCGTCGACCCTCCAACCGCCTCAGTACCTTTTCGACCAAGGAGGTGCAGCGTAACTAATGAGAATAACTCATTCTGAGTTTCTGGGCCTGAGAGGGCCCAGATGGCCTTTGTAAGAAAGGTCAAGAACAATGTCTTCACAGTCTGAACCATAGGCCATGAAGACCAGGAAAGAAAAACGAGTGAACCCAGGGGATGGTGGGTGGCGTGTGAATGAGTGATGGAGACTGTCCAAGAAGATCAGCTAATTACAGTGAAATGCGTAATTTCCATATCTTCCTGGACTAAGTCTCCATCACTCATTCACACTAGTGGGAGAGTACCAAGCTAAAATCAACAACCCCGAGTAGGGTGGTAGGAGATAGGGTTCACTCAGAAAGGACAGCCAAGGACTGTCCTGTTAATAAACAGAGCTGTCTTGTAAGAGCATCTATAACATAGTGCCTACAAGATAAACGCTCGAGTTGTAACTCGTCACCTTGCTGACTACAATGGGCAAAAAATTAAAGTCAGCCAGGCAGCTGCAACTACTCTAGGAGAGCGGCAAGAAAGGAAAATTACGTACCTACCGTAATTCTTGATCTTCTCTTGTATCTTCACCATTCATTACTTCCTGGGTGTGAGCCGGAGGCACGCACCCGTCACGGGAGCTTTTTTTTTTTTTTTAAAGTTTGCCTAACGGCACCGCCCTCGAGTGGCGTCATGCGTGAGGGGCGGCCGTTAGTAGCGACCGACTCCTCCTCCAACTCAGTTCTGTGAGCCGGAGAGGCAAAAGCGAAAGCAGAGAATATAGATAGCGAGGCAAGATAGCCGAGGGATAGCAAAGCAAGGAAGAATGAACTGAAAAAGGAATAAGCCGATGGAGAAAGGACAGAGGAGATAAGAGTATCCCTAGCCTAGGGACTGCAGGGCCTCCTTACCTGGGCGACTCTAGGAGGAGAGATAAGGAAGGAGGTGAGAAAATAGAAGAAGAAGAAGAAGAAGAAGAAAGAGAGATGGGATGTTGAAGGGACCAGGATGCCCAACGAGCATAGTTAGCTTTACAGCTGAAGGCTCGATTAACAGGGAAGCAAGAATCCCCGGAGATAGAGCTGAAGAGAAGGTTCACCAAACCCGCTAGACAGACTCAGGAGGGCATAGTCCTTATCCTCAACATGCCATTGTTGTTGATAGCCCTCGGGTTCCTGGCCGCGAAAGGCCTAGAATTTGAGGACACTTGAGGAGGGAAAATGAACCCCAGGCAGCAGGAGAGTGCTGCTCTAGGACTTAGAAAAGGAAAATGTAAGCCTTTCAGGCGTTTTAAGCATAGACATGGGACTCAGACAGACTGGCCAAGGCAGGCCATAGGCTTAGGCTGGCTGGGATTGGATATGGTCAGCACTGCTCTTCTGTAAAAATTGTCCAGGAGGACACTTAAAAGGAGAAACCAATATACAAACTAGCGAGAAGGGTAGCCTACCTTCTCATTTCCCCTCTTGTTTGTTCTCCCCTTTTTTTTTTTTTACAGATAAAAATTTTGCAGGCTAGTTGCATGACCCCAATACCAAGATGCCTATAGCAGCCGGAGAGAGTTCCCTCAGCATTATTTATTTATTTTTTTTTTAGAAAGAAAAAAGGAACAGACGTGCCCGTTCCTCTGCTCTGCAAGGCAAGAATAGAGGGGATTTTGATTTCAGGGCAATATCTGGAACACGGGATTGCAGGATCAAAACTGAATAGCCTGAGCCAGGCCAAAGCCCCAGAGGTATCCCGCCAGAAGGATGGCAAGAGATAGTTGTGCAGTCTGATCGCCAAGCAATCCACGAGATAGCCCATGAATCTTAGAGTAAGTAATTTTTCTGGAAAATTAGAACCCCCCCAAAGAAGATTTTTTTTTTTTTTTTGAAAAATTAAGCAATTTTTCCTATATTTTTAGATTTTTTTTTTGCAGAGAGAGGAAGGAGACGGGAGGTGGAGAAGCCACAGGAAGAGGCCACTGAGGGGATGGTGGGCGGGTGTAAGTAATGAATGGTGAAGATACAAGAGAAGATCAAGAATTACGGTAGGTACGTAATTTTCCTATCTTCCCTTATCAATCTTCACCATTCATTACTTCCTGGGTGAGTACCAAGCTCCTCTTCCCCTGGAAGGGGAAGAGGTCATACCCTGAGGGAACAAGACCCCCAGCCTTCTGCTGGTGAGAAACAGAAGGAGAAGACCCTGGCTTATTCAGAAAGCCTAAGTGGGAGAAGAGCTAGGAGGTGCCTCCCGAGGACGAGGAGACGGAGGGAGCCCCTGTAAAAGTCTCCTAGCTCTGAAGAGAAAAGACGGGTCCCCCGGAAGGCGGAGCGAATCACCCTACGCCGGGCCAGGGGTGACAACCTGGAAAGACGAAGCCATGCCGTCCGCCTGATGCAGATCGCTGTCCCCGCAAGCCTGGAAGCCACCTCACTGGCGTCGTAAGATGCCCTTGCTTGGTGTCTTGCCAGCTCCAGGCCTACCGCGGAGAGGGCAACGGCTTGTCTGGTTTGCTCCGTGTCAGGCATTGATGCCAGCAGCTGGGACATCATCGACCATAAATGCCGGTTGTAGGCAGCGTGGTGAGCCTGATGTGATGCAATGCATGCACTCGCACGAGAAGAAGAGAACACTCTTCGCCCCCAACAGTCGAACTGGAGAGAGTCCGGATCCAGTGGGCGGTCGCGCGCCAGGCAACGGCGCCCAGAAGGAGTATCCAGGTACACCAAACCCGAGGGCGTGGTTGGGAAGGAACCTAGAGACTCAGAGGGCACAATACCTACGCTGGCAGTCGGCCGGGGCTGGAGAAGAAGCGGCTGGGGACTGCCAGGACCGGATAGACGCCTCCTGGAAGGGGATAGGCCAGGAAGGTACCACCAAATGCTGGGCACTGAATTCACCAAGGAATTCTCGCGTCTCCCATTGGGTATTGTCTCTCCAAACATAGGAAATCCGAAGATCCCTCACCATCCTCGAGAGGAAACGCTGATATTCTGTGAAATCAGCATCGGAGGAAAGATGAGCAGGGGGTTCCTCTCCCTCAGAGGAGGGAGACGAGGATGATGGGGAGCTGGAATGTCCAGAGGATTCCTGTGGCGGTGGGGATAGTCGAAAGACCCGCTCATGCATGTATCTAACATATGAGGGGAAGGCCGCCGCAGAACCCCTGAACTGCTCCCAGGATAACGGACCCGTAGGACCGACATGGCCTGGGAGCGGGGGTGGTGAAGGCAAAGAGATGGGAGAGGGGCACCTCCGAGGAGGCAACTGCTCTCTGCGAGGGCTCTGGAATCCGGGGAAAGGAGCCCTAGTAGGAGGGATCCCGGATATCAGACCAGGCCGCAGAACGGAACTCTGGGGAAGCGGAGCCTGGAAGAGCCCTGGGGGAGAACCTCCCCTGTGTCGACGCCGGGACTGCATGGATCCAGAAGGGCAGTCCGCTCAAACGCCGCCGGAGGACACCCTAGAACCCTGGAGGGAGGGGCGAGGCTCTGCACTTCGGCTCCTGTCCACCCCCCCTGGGGTGGCCAAAGAAGACCGAGCAGCAGACCCCCTGCCCTTCAACCCCTCGGACTCCGAGAGGGCCCTCCTCCTCGACCACAGCGTCCCCCTGTCCCTAGAGAGGGCAACAGCACCCGGGAGGTAGCTGTCACCGGGCCTCCAGAGAGGGGAGCCTCCCCCTCCGTCACCCCACGCCTGCCCAGGGCTCCGGCCACCCAGCCAGGGAACCCTCAGGAGGCAGCGGCAGGGGGACAGAGGAGGGGCCGCTGCACCGCCTGGTACCCCCTAGCCACCGGGGACCCAGACCCGAAGAGTGGGGTGCCAGGATGGAGTCAACGTCTAAGTCATCGCCTCCGAGGAGGAGAGACCAGCAGGACCTCAATGCTGGCCACCCCAGGGGTCCCGAGGCCACGGGCCGCCAACGCCCCGGTACCAGGAGACGCCGCTGCCCCCCACGCCGTAGCAGCCAGGCCTAACTCCACACCCCAGCAACGGCGCCGGCAGGGCCGGCACCGCCTGGAGGAAGGACAAGGCCCACGGCGCCGGCGGCAGTGTCGGGTGGCGAGGCGGCACCGCCGATGGCGCCGCCATGTCCATCGGCGCCGCGAATGGTGCCGAGCCCAAAGCGGCACCGCCAGCGGCGCCCGCCCGATCACCCGGCGCCACTAGCGGTGCCGCCTCGATCCTGGCGTCGCAAATGGTGCGGGATCCAAAGCGGCGCGGAAGCGGCGCCACGCCGATCACGGCACCGCGAACGGCACGGGATCGAAACGGCGCCCGAAGGGCGGCGCCGAGGGTCCACCTGAGCCAGGCCCAAAAGCCGAGGGCCTCAACACGGGGAGCCTGCACCCGAAGAGGTGACTGCCGAGGCGGTGTCGGCGCCGCGCCCCGAAGGGACTACAGGCGCTCCCCGACACACCGCAGAAGGGCCTCCTCCTCGGCAAGAATAGAGAGAGACCCCCTCCCTCCTCAGACCGTATAGGCCGGGAGGGACCCGGAGGAAGAACCCTAACGACCCGTGCCGAAATCCCGGGCGACGTCGTCCCAGTGGGGTGGGGCCTTGCAGCGAGCTGACTGGTTTCGAGAACGCGACGGTCCATCGAGAAACAGGCGTTGCACGAATCCATATCATGGTTGGGTCCCAGGCAACGAAGGCAAACGGCATGCCGGTCCGAGACGGAGAAATGCCGGCCACAGGAGCACCGACGCATAGGGGCGCGGCCCGTCTTAGAAAAGCGCTTAGTTCCCGAACCGGACATAACACAAAATTATTAAGGCTAAAACACAGTAGGAAACACACCCAGCGCCATTAGATAGAAAAAGGAACAGTCTTACCAGATCGGCGTTCAGTGCGAAGAAAAAAGGAGTCGGTACACTACCAGCAGAAGCGGACCTGCGAGCAGGTGCTGCCTCGGCGGGAGAAACAGAACTGAGTTGGAGGAGGTCGGTGCGCTACTAACGGCGCCCTACGCGCATGACGCCACTCTCAAGGGCGTTGCCATTAGGCAAACTTTAAAAAAAAAAAAAAAAAAAAGCCTCGGATGTGTGCGCCCGGCTTACACCCAGGAAGTAATGAATGGTGAAGATTGACAAGGGAAGATCCTGGCCTTACGATTTGATCTAGGACCAAAATTAACAGTGTCAAAGACATGCACTAATCTAATGTAAAGGACCTCAGGAACTGCAAGAGCCAGAGGTAAAGTGTACAGGTTCAGGGTAGTATGACTGTATGTGAATATTTGCGAAGCTACCTTAGAAAGAACCTACTTGACCAATGGTCAAGAAAGAAGCATGTCATCTGTTAAGTTGAAGCAAACATGGCAGTAGGAATCTAAGTTCTGACTTGCTGAAGAGTCACTTCTGTTGCTGCAAGGCTCTGATCAGGAGAAGAAAGCCTGATTGAAAAACAAAAAGGGGGCTAACAGACTGGTTAGATGCCTAGGTTTTGGAAATATCTCGGAATAAGAGAAATTCTCTAAAGCAAAGAGGTGAGCTATACCACTGCTGGATCGGACTGCCCCCAGGGGTAGAAGAAAACAGGTACTCTTTACTGAGGTTTAGAGACGACCGCCTCAGGATTGAGGCAGAACCTGATCAGATCCAAGTGTGGTATCAGGAAATTCCAACTAGGCCCTGTGCTGTGACAATTCTGACCCCCCCCCTTTTTTTTTAAATATCATTAGTCCGAGCCCGACAAGGTTGCTGGCTGCTTTTAGGCAAGTATTGCCTGATACAGAAATGAGAAGGATGTCATCCCTCTGAGGAGCAGGAGGAGCCTGAAGATCCATAACTGAACCCCTGACTGGACTAATAATAGCTAGACAGATGTTAACTACCTGTGGCGAAGCAGCCACCAGAGGGGCAGCATCAAAAATGGGCTGTATACCCCATCAAAGGAGCGGGACAGTCTGTGCAGCTCCCGACCATAGAACTAAAATGTTCCAAAGAGTGTAATTGTCTTGACCACTGAAAAAGTCTAGGCACAGAGAGTATATAGTCCACAGATCCAGTCTGAACACTATGGTGGACCCCATAAATGAGGAACTACTAAAGAGCTTGCATCACAGACTCTGATGATAGAGAGGGTGTGTCGTTCAGTATATAAAATGAGTCATCCGCTGTACCACTGACCAGAAGGACAGGAGAGACTCATCAGATGCCTCACCACAGAAGGACCCAAAAGAGGTCTCGGTTAGAGCCACTAGAGACTCCGCCACCAGGAAGGGTGTCGAGAAGCTTGGCACCACGAGGGGCTGAGAAAGAGGAGCGGAACGAGAGATTCGCTGACAGAAACAGAACAGAAGAGTCCCATCAGCGGAAAATACGCTGGATGAGGGAGATCCGATGCAGACCGTCACCCAATAAAATGTGTGAAAATAATCCGTAGAATAGGAATTCATTCCATGGAAACATCCCAACACAAGTCCCTGCGGAACAGAGGTCTGTAAACACAGATCTTTCCCTAATTCTGTCAGACAGCACCAACTGTAGCACCTGAGCACTAGCATCACTACGTAGGCGCAGGAGGAGAACTCAACAGTCAACCATGCCAACCTGAGAGACACCAGAGGGCACCCACGGCAGAACCATGAGTATCCTTGGTACCAATGGCAGCAATGACGCGCCAAGGCACCCCGAGCCCATGGCACCAAGAAACCCATGGAATCCCATGCCACCAGCGGGTGCCAGGTACCACTGCAGTTGCCAGGTGTCACCCAGCAGGTGCCCCGCGAGCGCGGCCGCACCCACGGTGCTCGGAACCGCCCACAGCACCCGCTGGTGCCCGGGGCATCAGTGGCACCGGAGACACCCACAGCACCGCCAGCGTGCTCCGGCTACCAGCACCCACGGCGCCAGCACGGCGCCGGAAGCACAGCCATGGAGTCGACCCACGGCACCGAGCTACGGTGCCGAATACAGCACAGAGCAGTGTCGACCATGGCACCGAGCACGGCGCCGAGCGCAGCACCGAGCCACGGCGCCGACTGCAGCACCCAGTACGGTGCCAAGCATGGCACCGAGCCACGGCGCTGAGTCCTGGCGCCAACCCAAACAACAGCGGCACCGCCTGTGGCACCCATGCCAAACCAGAGGCATGGCACCGGACCTGCGGAGCCACCAAGGTGTCGGGCACAACGCCAGGAAAAACACCATGGAAAGCCAATGGAAAAGAAGAGAAAGGTGGTGCCTGTGCTGGCCCCTGCCTGGAAAAGGAAGAGGGGGGTAGGCACGAGGGGCTGACAGGATGGCGAAGGCACCAAGAGGGCACCGCGCTCATTCAGATCCAATTGACCCGGCTCCAGTCCAACTGCTCCGAGGCCCGGAGGCCCCGAAACCAGGAACACAACCAGGAAAAAAAAAGTCAAACCCCTTGCTCCACAGGAGCGGCCCAGAGGTGAAACTGCTCACTGGAACTCCAACAAGGACAGAGATGGAGTCCAGAGTCAAGAATGCAGCCGTTAGGAAAGGGGCCAAGGGGGAACCCACGAAGTCAGTTCAGGCCTATGGCCCCTACCAACGAACAATCCTCGTGCAGACATACCAACGGGCAACCTCGAGTGGCACCGATTCTTCTTCCCCAAACAAAGAAGAAGAGCTCGAGGCTAAGCGGAGCCGGATCTCTGGCACCGCCAGATTCGTGCTTCGGTGGACTGTCCTCCCCGCCGAGCACAGGACTGTCCGTAGTCAGACCCCCCTCCGTTACTTAAGGGTGGCGGACCGGGCACAGCCTCTCTGCCATAACAACTTTCAAACGAAGTCTTCCTACTGTCACCGCTACCGTCTAAGGACGACTCCGTGGATGGCAGGAAAAAATTTCTTCATAATCTTTTTATTCGTAAAATAAAAAACTACTATTAAATAGTTAAATTAAAACGTTTAAATTAAACACTAAAAGCTGCTGTCGTATAGACGAAAACTTTGACTCCGGCAGACGAGCAACGTCGACATCCAACCGCACTAGACAGCGGGAGAAAAGGAACTGAGGCGGTTGGAGGGTCGACGCCAAGATAGCCTATACAGGTGCGAGTCAGTCTTGCGGTGCCACGCGTGCGTGGTCCAACCTCGGTGCCGGCCCTTCAGAAAATGTTTGGCTCCCGCTTGGTCCTAGCGCCCCCGGTGCTATCCCACTAGTGTGAATGAGTGATGGAGACTTAGTCCAGGAAGATTAGGCTCTGAAGCACAGCTGTGCCACACCGAGCATCACTCCTAGCCTGGATGTCCAGGGAGTAATGCTTGGTAAAAGTGTGAACTGTTTTCCAGGTAGCTGCTTGACATATCTCTAGAATAGGGATGTCCCTGGCAGCAGCCAGGGAAGCAGCTGTACCTCTGGTAGAGTGAGCCCTCAGGCCTGAGGGAGGAACCTTACCCAGTTTTTCATAACAAAACTGGATACAAGAGACAATCCACCTGGCAATGGATCTTTTAGTGGCAGGTTTCCCTTTACCAACCTCACCATAAGCGAGGAACAGTTGGAGGTAGTCAAACCTGTGAACCTTGGTATGCTCTATGTAGTAGCTAAGGGCTCTTTTCACATCTAAACTGTGCAGCCTCCTCTCGCCAGAGGAGGAATGGTCATTGAAGAACACGGGAAGAGACAGATTAAGGTGGAAATCTGAAACCACCTTAGGCAAGAACTTCCTGTTAGTCCTGAGGACCACCTTATCTCTATGAAAGGAGATAAAATCAGGCTCCACTGACAAAGCTTGTAATTCACTTATGCGTCTGGCAGAAGTGATGGCTACCAGAAACACAGTTTTCCAAGTCAAGTACTTAAGCTCTGCTGAAGAAAAAGGCTCAAAAGGGGGTTGCATAAGCTGAGCAATGCAAACATTAAGGTCCCAAGCAGGGGCAGGGTCCCTGAATGGAGGGTTGGTGTGAAGCAATCCCTTGAAAAACTTGGAGAATACAGGGTGAGCTGAAAGAGAAGAGG
Organism: Neoceratodus forsteri; assembly: GCA_016271365.2. NCBI lineage: Eukaryota > Metazoa > Chordata > Ceratodontiformes > Ceratodontidae > Neoceratodus > Neoceratodus forsteri. Next base: position 60,992,234 of record CM028129.1, read on the forward strand.
GCTTACCTGCTGAAATAAAAGCAGACACAGCTGCCAGATGCACCTTCAGTGTAGCTGGTCTCAGCCCCAAGCTATTTAAATGGACCATATAATCAAGGACTGTGGCAGATCAGCAGACTCTGGGGAAATATGCTTCCCAGAGCACCATATGGAAAATCTTTTCCATTTGGAATTATAAGTAGCCCTGGTGGAAGGTTTTCTAGAAGCCTTCAGGATATCCATTACAACTTGGGAGAGGTGTAAATCAGCAAACTCTAACTCTTCAAGAGCCAGGCCTTGAGATTGAGAGATTTGAGATTCGGGTACCAAACCCTTCCCTGAGCACAGGTTAACAGCTTGTAATTCCTGGGAAGACACAGGGGAAGATGGACTGCTAAGGACAGTAGGAGTGGATACCAGGGCTGTCTGACCCAGTCTGGAGCAATCAGGATCATCTTGCAGGGTTGAGATCTGATTTTGACTAGCACTTTGAACAGGAGAGGGAAGGGGGGAAAGCATACAGGAACTTCCCTTCCCAACTGAGAACTAAGGCATCCAGGGGGACTGAGCCCAACACTGGGGGCCTGCAGCAAAAAAGGGGAAGTTGGTGATTGTCTGGGGCTGCAAAAAGATCTATCTGCGGGGTGCCTCATCTGGAAAATATCACCTCTAAGACCAGGGGGTCAGGTGACCATTCGTGATGGCCCTGGGATATCCTGCTGAGAGCATCTGCCAGGACATTGTCCTTGCCTGGGAGGTGAACTGCCATGAGAGAGGTGTTCAGGGAGTAAGCCAGAGACCACAACTTCATTGCATCGGTGCACAAGGCTGTAGACCGAGTGCCTCCTTGCTTATTGATGTACCACATTGTGGTGGTGGTGCCTGTTCTGACCTGTATAACTTTGTTCTGAACAGATTTGGAAAAAGCTTGAAGTGCTAGAAATACTGCTCTGAGTTCCAACAGATTGATGTGGAGCAGAGATTCCTGAGGGGACCACAACCCCTGGGTGGTCAGGTCGCCCATGTGAGCCCCACACCCCAAGAGGGAGGCATCTGTAGTAAGGATTAAAGAGTGAGACTGAGTGACAAAGGGAACCCCTTGTCTCAGATTGTTCTGATCCTGCCACCACTGTAGGGCCTGGATCAGGGTTCGAGTTACTGGGATCAATTTGGTCAGAGGGTCCTTCCTTTGAGACCAGAAGGCCCTCAAATGGAACTGAATGTCCCTCATCTGAAATCTTGCTCCCTGCACTACTGCTGTAGAAGCAGCCATGTGCCCCAGGAGCTGTAGAAAATGCCTTGCTGGTCGAGACACCTGCAGGGTGAATGAGGAGGCCAGAGAGACAAGGGTCCTTGCCCTGCCCAGGGGAAGGAAGGCTCTGGCCTTTTCTGTGTCTAGCTCTGTGCCTATGAAGGTGAGGAGCTGGACAGGCTCTAGAACTGATTTTGAAAGATTCAGAAGGAAACCCAAAGAAGTGAGCAGTTGCTGAGTTATCTATAAGTGTAACTTGACTTGGTCTGGGGACTGGCCTACTATGAGCCAGTCGTCCAGGTAAGGGAATATGGCAATCCTTTGCCTTCTTAGAGAAGCAACTACCACTGCCAGGCATTTTGTGAATACCCTTGGAGCAGAGGTGAGGCCAAAGGGCATTGCTCTGAATTGGTAACGGCCTGAGGGCAGCTCGAACCTGAGGTACTTTCGATGGGAGCTTCTGATGAGAATATGGAAGTAGGCATCCTTGAGGTCCAGGGACACTAACCAGTCCCCTGGCCTTAGAGAGGGTAGAATAATTCCCAGGGTCACCATTTTGAATTTTGGTTTTAAAAGGTGCTTGTTTAAGTGTCTGAGATCCAGGATGGGCCGCCATTCTCCTGTCTTTTTTGGGGTAAGGAAGTACCTGGAGTACAACCCTTTGCTCTGGTGTAGGGGTGGAACCCTTTCCACAGCTCTGAGAGCTAGGAGGGAAGAGACCTCTGCCTCTAAGGCAAGTGTCTCTGAAGGATTTGCAGGTGGAAAGGATCTGGTTCTCATCTTTGGAAACTTTTTGAAGCTGAGAACCAGTCCCTGGCTTACTACTTCCAGGACCCATTTGTCTGATGTCAGAGACTCCCAGTCCTGGACAAAGCAAGCCAGCCTGACCCCTACTGGTAGCTGAGAATCGGCCCTGGCAACCCCATCAGGGTGCCTGTTTGGCAGGGGCTTTGGGCTGAGGGGTGGAAGCAGGCCTGCTTGTACCCCATCTGCCTCTCCCTCTAAAGAACCCCCTCTGGGCATAAGCAGAAGAGGAGGCCTGGGCTTGGTAAAAAGGCCTACCCCTGCCCCTGAGAAGCTGCCTTTGAGGAGTGACCTGCCTTTCCTTGGCCTGTGCACTCCTATAGACGGTCCTATACTCATCCATTTTCTTCATGTAATTCTCTGTCTGCTCCCCAAACAGAGAATTACCCACAACAGGAAAATCCATGGCCTTAGTCTGGGTATCCTGTGACAGGCTAGTACATCTGAGCCAAGCCATTCTTCGAAGTGCCACAGATGTAGCCAGGACTCTAGATGATACATCATTGGAGTCTACTGCAGCATGGAATTGCACCTTGGATGCCTCAATACCATCTGCAGTGACCTGCTCCAGCTCCTTGGCAAGCTGGCCAGGGACCTGTTTTGCTAAAGCCATAACAGTGTCCCATCTGGATTTTTGATACCTGGCAGTATAGGCCATATAATTGGCCTGTCTGAGTCCCAAGGATGCTGCCATGTACTGTTTCTTTGCCATGGCATCAATCCTCCTGGAGTCCTTGTCCGGGGGGTGTGAAGCCAAGGGAATGTTTGCCTTATCACAGGCTGCAGCCTGCACTACCCCAACATGGCTGCATTGTTGTGTAAGGAACTCCGTGTCCGAGCCTGACAATGTATACCTCTTGTCCATTCTTTTATCCACAGGAGGTATAGTGTCAGGAGTCTTTAAAATCTTAAATGTCTGCTTCCCAAAAGATTTGTGCAAGGGAATAGACAGCCTCCTAGACTCTGGGATATCCATCATTTCCACATAGTCAGGCTCCTCCTGGTCATCCACGGCTTCTTCCATAAGAAGCTGGAGGGTTTCAGCCACTTTTTTATAAAACATGAAATGGGAGGGGGACTCAGAAAGCCTAGGAGGAGACACTCCTGAAGGTCTGTCTGGGGAGATGTCCGGGTCAATAGGCACATCCAGACTTTCAAAACCACAGTCACTTTCCTCATACTCCTCTTCCTCCTCCGTTCATAAAATTCCTCTAAATCATACTCTTGAACCGGTGGAACCAGCCGAACCGAGCGCCTGCCTGATGGTGCCGGTTCGGTCGGAACCGGGGAAAGCGACTGAACAATTTTGATTGTTTTGGCTATTTCTTCAGCGGTTGGAGGTAAAGTTTTGGCTCCACACCAGCTTATTTTTCTTTTCTAGTTCTTTTAGCCGGAACTGACTCCTCAGAATCGGCTCTCCTTTTGCCAAGTCTCGCCCTGGTCAGAGGGCACTCCTTCTGGTTCGGTTTGAACCGAACCGGGCTGGCCATCCGGTTCAGCGGACTTTTTGGCCTCCCTTTCCCGGAGCCTACCAACTCTCTTTTCTAGGGTAGCTGCAGGGAAATTTTTACAAATCTGGCAGTCTGCATTGAGGTGGTCAAACCCCAGACAATAAACACAGGTGGTGTGGGGGTCAGCCTTGGCAAAGACTTCCCCACACACACTACAGTGTTGAAACCCAGTGGGCCTGGTTTTTCTTTTGGGTTTCTCTGACATTGTGCCAGTCCTAACCAAACTTACCCTTTTATGGCAATCCACCAGGCAAGGCCCTCTTATTGGTTCCTGACCGTGTCACGGGTCGGGGAAAAAAACGTAATAAAATCAGTTTTTTTTAGAACCGATAAGAACCGGTAACCACACTCTAAAAGTACAATTTAAGCTTTTTTAAAACAACTCGATCGGTTCAAACCAAACCGATGAACCGTTTACAAGTTCCACACAGAATAGACAAATATAACCTATCTAGTACTCACAATACCACAGACAGACTGAACCAACAGGTTATGGTTTAAATTCGGTCGAAAACTGCGAAAAGCGGTACTTTAACCGACAAATTGAACCGAGCAGAAGGAGAAATCTCCGGAGCGACTGTTCAGTGAGGTGGAGTAAAGAATCTGACGGTTTGAGTTTAAACAGCAACAGACAGAGTCTCAACCAAGCTCGAGCTCAGTGTTCCATACCTGGCATGGAAAGTTAACTCTTTCATCTCCGGGGCAGTTCGAAGGTTGGGACTCACTGCTACTGTCAGAATACAGCAAGACTTCATGTTGTTTGAACACAAGATTTCACTATTAAGAATATCTGAAACCCTTTGAGAGACATTGAACGTTTTGTTTGCCTCTTCAGAAGCTAAGCTTGAAGGTGAAGCGACCTCTGGTTGGGATGGACCACCGGTCCCTGAGTCAAGTGTTCATCTGCAGGGGAAGTGGTCTCGGAGGAACTGCCAACATGTTGCTGAGTAGTGGAAACCACAGCTGTCGAGGCAGTAAGGGAGCAATGAGTATCATCTTGTCCCCTGGGATTTGAACTTGGGGAGCACCCCTGAATTGGGAGGAAGAGGTGTGAGCATGAAGAAAAGCATTTCTGCCCAATGCTAGCCTGAACGCCATCCTGACAGAAAATGCCAGGCCCTGGGATTTCTCAGAGCAAGGAGAGGCAGTTTATGCTGAGTGGGGATGCCAAAAGGTCCAGGTCTGGAGATCCCCACTCCTTTGAATAGTGACTGAACTATGGTTGAGTCGAGAGACTTCAGTGAGGATCTGTCTCTGTTCTGCTGAGATGGTCTGCCAGTTCGCTCTGTATTCTCGTAGGTAGACTGCTTGAATTAGAGCCTTTGTGCTCCAAGCACCATTCCTACACTCTCATCGCTTCCCTGCATAAGGTAGGTAAGAGGACCGCCTGCTTGTTGATGTAGTACATCACTGCTTTGCTGTCCGTTTGGAGGAGAATGTTCTTATTATGAGAATGTCCTTCAACGCTCGGACCGCATAAAGGACTTGTCTCATTTCTAGGACATTTATGTGAAGCTGGGACTGACCTGAGTCCACACACCTTGAGTGTGGGGAGCCTGATAGTGAGCCCCGCCCCCCATTAGGGGATGCCTTGTGGTATGGAGATTTGATGGTCCAGAGGAGCAAAGGGATACCCTTCCAGGAGATTGCCTCTTGAGACCACTGGGTGAGTGACCTCTTTAGGTTCTGTCACTTTGATGGGATAGGACTGCGTGGGTGAGTGGTTGGGGACCACTGAGTACAGAGCATATAGCACTGGAGGGTTCTCTGTGTGCAGACGACGTTAGGGTACATGTGAACAATGAGGATGCCATGAGGCTCAGCATCTTGCTTCGACAGAGCTGGGACTGAGTTGTTGTCACCGATGTGCGGGCCATTGAAGGATATCGTCCTTCTGTCTTCTGGAAGAAAAGCCTTCAGCTGGAGGTGTCCAGGAATTCCTCTAAAAAGGGAGCCTCTGGGAGGGCTGCAACTGGGATTTCTTGAGGTTCAGCAGAACTCCATGGGCGATAAGGAAACAAGAGAGGTCATCTCTAGATGCCTACAGTTCCCTGCCTGGAAGGGCTTTGCCAAAAGCCAATCGTCCAGATAAGGGAACACCTGTATCCCTACCTTCTGAGGTGTGCTTACAGAACTGCACAACACTTTGTAAACCTGAGCGCCGAGGTATAGCCCAAGAGCAGGGACTCTGAACTGATAATGTTGTCCCAGACCACCAACCCTCAGGAATTTGTGATGCCTCGGTGAATAGAAATGTTTGGTAGCATCCTGTATCTATGGAGGCTATTGAGTCGTGGATGAAGCAGAAGTAACAAGGTTCCCAGAGAAATCATTTTGAATTTTTCCTTTGGGAGAAATTTGTTTAGTTTTATGAGATCCAAAATGGGGCGCATGCCCCCGGACTTCTTCTGAACCAGAAAGTAATGGGAGTAGAACCCTGTGTTCCGTTGATGCAGCAGCACTACTTCTACTGCCCTGTTGTTCAGAAGGCCCTGAATCTCGGCATCGAGAAGGCCTGACTGAAGGGTTGACAGCCTGGGCTGTCGTTTGGGAGGACGATCCGGAGGGGTCTCCACAAGATTGAGTGAATAACCCTCGCGAATTATCCGAAGGACCCATTTGTCTGAGGTTATGGACTTCATTGGTTGTAGGAAGTGCATCAGGCGACCTCCCACGGAGAGGAAAAGTCCACCTCGGGCAGCTGAGATGGGACTTGGGCCAGCAACTCATAAGGTGGCTGGGCACTGCTTCTGTTCTTGTCTCTGTTGTGATTGAGGTTGGGCAGGTTGGTTTTATGGAGAGCCTCCTCTGCCTCTGCCTCAAAGGACTAGCCGGTTATGAAACTGGCGTTTATTGACACTCCCTCGAGGAGGACAGGAGGGGTCGAGCCAATTTAATGGCTGACCTAGTCTTTTGTTAGCTTCTAGAGCTTGTTCTGCCTGAGGACCGAAGAGATATGCACCATCAAAGGACAACGCCATTACCCTGCCTTTCTGTGCGTTATTACGTGAAGCCGCAGTGCGCAGCCAGTGAATGACGGTGCAAGGTACAACAGCAGCCGCCCGAACGGGAAGCAGTGTCGAAAGCATCCATAGCTGCTTTAACATGCTGGTTATTGAGATTGATACCTCTTGTTAATGGTTTGAAGAAGCTCTGGCTTTGTATCCATTCCATTGGAGCTTCAACCATCTGCTTGATAAGTGCCACAGGATATACTCATACTGGGAGAAATAGCCCTGGTAGCTGTGTCACACGCATACTCAGGGTAGAAGCAGCAAAGACTCTCTTACCTAAAGGTGTCATCCTCTTGATGAGATTCTTTGTTAATGAAGTTCGACTGTAGTGGTTTGAGGAAGAACGACTTTATCATTCTCTGCCAGGACTGCAATAGGATCTGCAAAGGCTTGAGATGCCAAAATGGGACGATCCTTGGGGGCTGAATATTTCCTATCTATGGATTTAGCCACCGAAGAGGTGAGAGCAGGATTATTCCATACCATTTGAGACAGCGTCTTGAAGGAAGGTTGAACCGGAGGAGTCAAATCCGTATAGATCTCCGGGGCATGAAGGTATTGGAGTCTTAACAATTTCCCAGGATCGATGTCTGTAGTCTGGAGAGAAGGAGTGGAACTCAAATTTTTCAGCAGAGACTTAAAAGACAGGTCCTCGACCACAGGCTCTGTAGCAGTAATAGATCCTGCTTCGTCCACTTCATCACCCAACCGAAGGTCTGGGTCAGGCTCAATGTCATCTCCTGACAGTCCAGGAGGGACTGTATGGACAGAAAGGAATGAAAATCAGAAGAGAGGAAGAAGGAAAAGAGTGAAAGGAGTCCTGGAAAGAGAGAAGCCCCAGAGCCCCTGTGGCCGAGGAGGCGACAGCACCGAGATGACGTCGAGGGACCACGCGGGCACCGAAACGGCACCGAGGGGACTCATGCGGCCGCGGGACGGCGCCGGCTGCACGGCGCCGAAGCCGATGGCGCCGAGGAAGGTGCTCAGAAGCCACACGGCGCCGAGGGATGCGCCGATGGTACCATCGATCGCCGGCCAAAAACAGCCCCAGACTCTGGGAAAAAAGAGGCTTTGAAGGAAGAAGAGCAGGAGGTCAGGGCATCGTGTGGCTCCCTGCGCCGTAGCCATGTGAGGGGGGAACCCTAAGCTGGAGTTAATGGCACCAAGAAGGTGCCGCCCGACCAGGAAGTCAACCGCTTACCTGGTCCCCAATAAGCCCGAAGGCCCACGAGAGACCGAGCCAGGTAGCTGAACCAACCTCCGAGCCCATTGCTCCATAAGAGCGGCCCACTGATGAAACTGCTCATCTGAAGACCTACCTGCGGGCGGGGTAGGGCTCTGATGTCAAAGTCGTTGGCTACCAGAAGCAGAGGTTGGTGACTCCGAAGGAGGAGACCGGCAACTAGCCCCGATAACCGAACGTCTACGGCGCAGACATATATCAGAGGCGGGACCTCGAGATGCCTTCTTTTTGACCTGTGAGCCAAAGAAGAGCTCGGTGTCCGAACGCTGCAGAGAATGCTGCGGTTTATTTTATGCTTCCGTGGACCACCCATCCCCGGGCATTGGACGGCCGTTGTCAGACCCCCCTTCCGGAGAAGGCGGCGGACCGGACCCAGCCCGACTGACTGAACAGCTTTCATACGAAGTCTCCCTACCGTCACCTGACCTGCTCATCGTCGACTCCGTCAAAGTAGGCTGAGACTTCTTTTATTGTTAAAATAAGAATAAACTTAAGCGATACTTATCGAGATATTACTACAAAATAACAAAACTGAAAACTATGCTGCTAGTTTGAAGTTTGACTCCGGCGAACAGCTTTGACGTCACACTGAAGCCACTCGACGGAAGCGGAAAAAAAAAGGAACTGAGGCGGTTGGAGGGTCGACGAGACAGTCATTACAGCGTTGAGCTGAGGCTCTCATGTGCCGTTCCTCGCAGCTCCATCTCTGGCGGCCGACCCTCCAGCAAAAGTTTGCTCGATGGGTCCTAGTGCCTCCGGCGCAGATCCCAATAGTGTGAATGAGTGGTGGAGACTTATGTCCAGGAAGATCTGAAACTTTAACCGACTTTCGAACCAAGCTGAAGGAGAAATCTCCGGAGCGACCGTTCAGTGAGGCGGAGTAAAGAATCTGACGGACTGAGTTTGAAACACTCCAGACAGACTCCAACTGAGCTCGAGCTCAGCATTCTATGCTCTGCATAGAAAGTTAACTCTTTGGTCTCTGGGGCAGTTTAAAGCTTGGGGATCATTGCATATGTCAGAATACAGCAAGACTTCATGTTGTTTGAAAGAAGTCTTCACAGCCTAAAGACTGAGGGAGTGAAGACCAACAACAGAGGTGAGCTCGGGGGATGGTGGGTGGGCATGTGAATGAGTGGTGGAGACTTCGTCCAAGAAGATCAAGAATTACGGTAGGTACATAATTTTCATATCTTCCTGGACATAAAGTCTCCACTGCTCATTCACACTGATGGGAGAGTACCGAGCTAATAATCCCCCAAGAGGGTGGCAGGAGAGACCAAAGAGCTCACAATCTTAGGACAGAAGTCCCTTCAGGATGGTTCTGCCAAATGAGAGATGCCACCTGGCATGGACATCCAGGGCACAGTGCTTGATGAAAGTATGCACTGAGCTCCAGGTAGCCACATTGCAAATATCTGCAATGGGCACGTTGAGGATTTCTGCCAGGGATGCCGCGACTGCTCTAGTAGAGTGAGCATACACTCCGCCCTCCAGCTTAACCTGCGCCATGGAATAAAAGTGGTGGAGGCATGCCACCAGCCATGCAGAAATGCATCTGATAGCGACAGGCTGACCCAGCCGGGTCTCGCTGAAGGAAACAAACAGTTGTTGAGCTTTGCAAATTTCTTTTGTTCCATCTAAATAGAAGCGCAGAGCTCTTTTGACATCCAAAGAATGAAGGGTACGCTCTCCCTCATTCTGGAAGTTTGCAATGTAAGTAGGTAGGACTAAAGGTTGGTTTAGATGGAATTCTGAAACAACCTCAGGGAGAAACTTAGGATGGGTCCTAAGAACTAGTTTGTCCTTATGAAACACAGTATACGGAGGGTCTGTGGTAAAGGCATGTATTTCAGAGACCCTGCGAGCCAAGGTAATGGCCACCAGGAAGGCCGTTTTCCAAGTGAGAAATTTCAACTCACAGGTAGCTAGAGGCTCGAAAGGCCTTCAAGTGAGCATGTCTAGCACAAGGTTAATGTCCCAGACTGCGACTGGACGTCTGACAGGGGGTCTGGTATGCAGAATACCCTTAAGAAACCTTTTAACTACTGGTAACTGAGCCAACGATAAAGCGAGTACTGGCTCACAGTAAGCTGAAATGGCGCAAAGGTGAACTTTGACTGTAGAGTATTGCAGACCTGCATTTGAGAGGTCTAAAAGGTATTCTAGAACCTTATTTGGTGGGCAGTAAAAAGGATTCAAAGAGGATCTTGCACACCAGAGAGAAAAACTTTTCCATTTGTCTGTGTAAGTTTTTCTAGTGGCCGGCTTACGTGCAGCCAAGAGAATATTTGAAACTCCCTGAGAGCCTTTGAACCTGTTCACTTCTATCTCTTCAGGAGCCAGGCGTGAAGGTGAAGCAATGTCAGACTGGGATGGATCACTGGCCCTTGGGTCAGAAGGTTCGTCTGAAGGGTAAGCGCTTTTGGAGAGGTCACCGACGTACTGTTGAGTAACGTAAACCATATCTGTCGAGGCCAGGCGGGCGCAATGAGGATCATTTTGTGCCCGTGGGACTCGAATCTGAGACGTACCCTCTGAATTAGTGGTAGAGGAGGAAAGGCGTATAGAAAGCATCTTGGTCACTGCAGCCTGAACGCATCCTGACAGAAAATGCCAGGCCCTGGATTCTTGGAGCAGAAGAGAGGCAGTTTTGTGTTGAGTGGGGATGCAAAAAGGTCCGGATCTGGAGTTCCCTACTCTGCAAATAGTGACTGAACTACGGTTGAGTCTAGAGACCACTTGTGAGGATCTGCTTCTGTTCTGCTGAGATGCTCTGCCAGTTCGTTCTGCACTCCCGGCAGGTAGGCCACCTGAATTAGAGCTTTGTGCTCCAGGCACCATTCCCACTGCTTCCCTGCATAAAGGGTAAGAGTGTGCACCTCCCTGCTTGTTGATGTAATACATCACCGATTTGTTGTCCGTCTGGAGGAGAATGTTCTTGTGACAGAGAATGCCCTTCAAAGCTCGGACTGCATAAAGGACGGCTCTCATTTCTAGGACATTTATCTGGAACATGAAGCTGGGACGCGTCCTGAGTCCACGTACCTTGGGTGTGGAGATTCTGACAGTGACCTCCCCACCCCATTAGGGACACGTCCATGGTAATGGAAATCTGATGATCTAGGGGAGCAAAGGGATATCCCTGTAGAAGATTGTCCTCTTGCGTCCACCAGGTGAGAGACCTCTTCAGAGGTTCTGTCACCTTGATGAGAAAGGACTGAGGGTGAGTGGTTGGGGACCACTGAGTACTGAGCATCCATTGAGAGGTTCTCATGTGGAGGCAAGCTATGGGTACAGTGAACACCGAGGATGCCATGAGATCAAGCATCCGTTGCATCGAGAAAGCTCGAACCAAGCTGTTCTCTCTGATGTATTGGGCCATCTGTAGGATATCGCTCCTTCTGTCCTCTGGTAGAAAAGCTTTCACACAGGAGGTGTCCATAAGAGTTCCTATGAAAAGGAGCTTCTGGGAGAGCTGCAACTGTGATTTCTTGAGATTCTGCAGGACTCCCATGGACGTGAGAAAGTCCGAGGCCGTGGCTACAGCGTCGATAGTACCTTGCCTGGAAGGGCTTGCTAGAAGCCAGTCATCCAGATATAGGAACACTTAAATCCCGATCTTTCTGAGATGCATTGCGAGAACTGCACAACACTTTGTAAAAACTTGCAGTGCCGACAGCCCAAAGGGCGGGACTCTGAACTGATATTGCTGGCCCAAAGCCACAAACCTAAGGTATTTGTAATGCTTTGGGTGAATAGGAATATGTTGGTAAGCGTCCTGCATGTCCAGGGAGGCTAACCAGTCGCGTTGATGAAGCAAAGGTAACAGAATTCCTAGCTAAATCATTTTGAACTTTTCCTTGGGAAGAAATTTGTTCAATTGTTTGAGGTCCAAAATGGGACGCATGCCCCTGTTCTTCTTTGGGACCAGAAAGTAATGGGAGTAGAACCCTGTGTTCTGCTGATCCAGCGGAACTATTTCTACTGCCCTGTTGTTCAGAAGGCCTTGTATCTCAGAAGTGAGAAGCTCTGACCGAAGTACTGACAGCCTGGGCTGACGCTTGTGGGGACGATTCGGAGGGCTCTCTGAAAAATTGAGTGAATACCCCTCACGGATTATCCGTAGGACCCATTTTTCCAAAGTTATGGACTTCCACCAGTAGTAGAACTGAGTCAGATGACCTCCTACCGACGAGAAAGAGTCCCCCTCGGGCAGCTGAGGAGGGACTTGGGCCAGAAACTCAGAAGGCGGCACTGGGCGCTTTGGGCCCTTGTGCTTTCTGCTGCGTTTTCTTTTGAGGTTGGGGGGTTTGATTTTTATTAAAACCTCCCCTGCCCTTGCCTTGAAAGGACTGACGGTTGTGAAATTGGCGCTTATTAACACCCTCCCCCAGAAGGGGCGGGAGGAGGCCGAGCCAATTTAATGGCAGACCTAGTCTTCTGAGTGGCCTCTAGAGCTTGCTCCACTTGAGGGCCAAAGAGATACACACCATTAAAGGGTAACGCCATGACCTGTTGCTGGGCATCATTCGTGAAGCCTGAATTGCGCAGCCAGGAGTGACAGCAGGTACAAATACCCGCCGCCGCTCGGGAGGCAGTATCGAAAGCATCCATGGCTGCTTTAACCTGCTGGTTGTTGGACTCGATACCCCTGGTTATGGTCTGAAGAAGCTCTGAAGTAGAATCCGACTCCGGTAGAGCTTCTACCAATTGTTTGAGCGAATGCAAAAGAACATACTCGTATTGAGAGAAATAACCCTGGTAGCTGGCAATACGCATACCCAGGGTGGATGCAGCAAAGACTCTCTTACCTAAGGTATCAATCTTACAAGATTCTTTGCTTATAGGTCGCGCTGTAGTAGCCTGAGGGAGGACGACCTTATCATTCTCTGCCAGGATTACAATAGGGTTCGCAAAGGCTTGGGAGGCCAAAATGGGTCGAACCTTGGGAGCAGCGTACTTTCTATCTGTGGACTTAGCCACAGAAGGAATGAGAGCGGGATTATTCCATACCATTTGAGAAAGCGTCTCAAACGAGGGCTGTACCGGTGGAGTTAAATACATAGGGATTTCCGGGACATGAAGGTATTGGAGCCGTAAAAGCTTCCCAGGATTGATATCAGTAGTCCGGAGAGAAAGAGTGGAATGCAAATTTTTCAGCAGAGTCTTAAATGACAGGTCCTCAACCACAGGCTCTGCAACAGGATTAGGTCTAGGTCCTTCCACATCGTCACCCAGTCGAAGGTCTGGATCAGGCTCAATATCATCTCCTGACAGCCCAGGTGGGACTGTGTAGATAGGAAAGGAGAGAGAATCAGGAGGAAATGAGGAAGGAAAAGGATTCGGAGAGGAGAAGCCCTGAAGACTGGCAGATGTAAACCCAAACCTCGGTGCTGAAGAGGAGAACGGTGCCGCCTGATCCAGCGTGGAGGGCGGCGCCAACAAACTCAATGGCGCCGAAAAGCCGCACAGCGCCAAGGACGGTGCATACAGGCATATCGGCACTGAGGACGGCGCCAAACAACCCATCGACGCCAATGGCGCCGAAACCAACATAGAGCTCCAAAAACTAGGGTTTGAGGAGAAAGAAAGAAGAATACCAGGAGATAGAGGCATCGGTGTGGCCCCCTGCGCCGCAGCCATGTGAGGGGGGAAAACACCTGAGCGTGGAGTCGACGGCACCGAGGAAGGCGCCGCATGGCAAAGGAGGTCCAACCACCCTACCTGACCTCTCGAAGAGCCCAAGGGCCCCGGAGTGACCAGGCCAGGCAGCTGGACAAACCTCTGAGCTGAATGCTCCATCAGAACGGCCCACTGATGAAACTGCTCATCTGAAACCCTACCAGAAGGCGGGGAAGGGCTCCAATGTTGCAGAGGGCAGTGACCAGGACCAGAAGCCAGCGACTCCAAGGGAGACTGGCAACTGACCCCAATGACCGACTGTCAACGCGCAAACATACCAGAGGGCGACCACGAGTGATGTCTTCTCTTTCTTGACCTGCAGGCCGAAGAAGAGCTCGAGGCTGAACGGTGCCAAGAATGCGACTGTTTCCTTTTCTGCTTCCGGAGGGACTGCCCCTCCTCCCGGGCATTGGACTGTCTGTTGTCAGACCCCCCCGGAGAGGGTGGCAGACCGGACCCAGCCCAGCTGACTGAACAGCTTTCATATGAAGTCTCCCTACCGTCACCTGACCCGCTCATGGTCGACTCCGCCAATGTGGGCTGAGACTTCTTTCTTCAATAAGAATAAATTATCGTAAGCAGTACTTATTCAAGATATACTACAAAATAATAAAACTGAAAACTATGTTGCTAGTTTGAAGTTTGACTTCCGGAGGGCGAGCGACGTCATCACTGAAGTGCACTCGACGGCGGGAAAAAAGGAACTGAGGCGGTTGGAGGGTCAACACCGAGATAGTCATTGCCGCACGACCTGAGGCTTGCGGCACCGCTCCTCGCGGCTCCATCTCCAGCACCAGCCCTCCTGCAAAAAGTTTGCTCCCACTGGGTCCTAGCGCTTCTGGTGTAGTTGTTCCCCATCAGGGTGAATGAGTGGTGGAGACTTTATGTCCAGGAAGATCTTGCCTGTCTAATCCAGGATCAAGGCATCCAAGGGTATTGAGCCCCAAATTGGTGGTCTGCAACAGTATTGGGGCAACTGACGATTGTCTGGGGCTGCAAAGAGGTCCACCTCTGGGGTGCCCCATCTCCTGAACACTGCCAGTAGAACGTGTCTGTTCAGAGTCCATTCGTAATGACTCTGATTGATCCTGCTGAATGCATCTGCCAAAATATCATCTTTGCCTGGCAGGTGGACTGCAGACACGGAGACCTTGAGGGAATAGGCCAGACTCTAGACCTTCATGGCCTCTGTGCACAGGACAGATGACCTGGTACCTTCCTGTTTGTTTATGTAATACATGGTGGTTGTGTTGTCTGTTCTGACTTAAACCAGCTTTCCCTGCACCAATGTGGCAAATGATTGCAGTGCTAATAGCACTGCTCTGAGTTCCAGCAGGTTTATGTGCAACAGAGATTCCTGCTTCGTCCATGTGCCATGTGGTCCCCTAGGTGGGCCCCCCACCCTAGGAGGGAGGCATCCGTGGTCAGCATCACGGTCGGAGATTGTTGCAGGAAAGGGACCCCCATTCTGAGGCTGTCCTTGTCCTGCCACCACTGCAGAGCTTGTATCAGTGTGGAGGTCACTGGTACTACCTTAGACAGATAATCCCTCCTCTGGGAGCAAAAGGACCTGAGGTGGAACTGGATAACTCTCATCTGAAAACTGGCTCCGGGGACTATAGCAGTGGCTGCAGCCATATGACCCAGGAGCTGGAGAAAATGCCTTGCTGGTCGAGGGACCTGCAGACAGAAGGAGGCTACTAACTCGATAATGCTGTCCACCCTTGACTGTGGTAGGACAGCTTTTGCCCGGATTGTGTCCAGCTCTGCTCCGATAAACTCTAGGAGCTGAACTGGCTTCAGAACTGACTTTTTGAGATTTACCAGGAACCCTAGAGACTGCAAGGTGCCCTGTGTTGTGACCAGAGATTCCTCTACCTGTTGGGGAGAATGCCCCACGACTAGCCAGTTGTCCAGGTAAGGGAAGACTGTGACTCCTAACCTTCTCAGATGAGCCACGACTACTGACAAGCACTTTGTAAAGGTTCTTGGTGCAGAGTACAGGCCGAAGGGCAAGGCCCTAAACTGATAATGACATGAGGGCAGTCTGAACTTGAGGTATTTTCTGTGAGACTGCCTGATGGGGATATGAATGTAGGTGTCCTTGAGGTTCAGGGATGTCAGCCAATCCCCTTGTCTTAGAGTGGGAAGGATCAGTGCCAGGGTGACCATTTTGAATTTTGGTTTTATAAGATGCTTGTTTAGGTATCTTAGATCCAGAATGGGTCGCCACTCCCCATTTTTCTTCAAGGTTAGAAAGTACCTTGAATACAACCCTTTTCCCCTGTAAGGGAATGGAACAGGTTCCACTGCTCTGTTTTGCAACAGAGTGGACACCTCTGCTTCCAAGAGGGTTGTTTATGATTTGGTGGCAGGTCTGAATAGTCTTGCTCTTATTTTTGGAAATGATTTGAAGCTTAGAGCAAGACCCTGGCGCCTTACTTCCAGGACCCACTTGTCTGTGGTAAGGGTTTTCCTTGACTGGAAGTAATAAGCCACCCTGCCCCCTACTGGGGATGGGGAGGCAACCCGTACAATCACCTCAGGGAATCTGCTTGGCAGGGGTCTTGGGCTGAGGGCTAGGTCCACCACGACCAACACCTCTTCTGCTTCTACCCCTGAAGTAGCCTATTTGCTGCCGGTAGGCAGAGAAAGCCTGGGCCTGATAAAAAGGCCTCCGGTAAGGTCTACCCCTGCCTCCCCTACGTTTCTGTCATTGAGGAGTGGCAGCCTTCTCTTTGGCTGCAGTATTTTTGTAAGCCACTCTGAATTCATCCATCTTTTTCATGTACGTTTCAGTTTGTTCCCAAAAAAAGAGAATTTTACACTAAGGGAAAATCCAAAGCCTTAGTTTGGATGTCTTGAGAGAGGTTAGTGCATCTTAACCATGCAAACCTCCTTTGAGCTACAGCAGTGGCCATGATCCTGGAAGCACTATCATTAGTATCCACAGCCATGTGGAACTGGTATTTAGCTGCTTCCACTCCATTCTTAACCAACTACTCCAGGTCAGATGCTGGCTGAGGAGGAGCTTTTCTGGCCAATTCCTGGACAGATTCCCACAAGGACTTTTGGTACCTGGAAACATAGGCTATGTAAGAAGCGTGCCTTATGCAAGAGGAAGCTCCCAGGTACCCCCTTTTAGCCAGAGCATCGATTTTCCTGGAGTCCTTCTCGGGAGGTGAAGCCAAGGGAATGCTTGCTTTCTCACAAGCAGCAGCCTGACCACCTCTTCATGACTGCACTGGCTAAGCAAAATTCAGTGCCATTGTGGCCTAGGAATACCTCCTGTCCAGTTTCTTATCAAAAGGTGGTATAGATGTTGGGGTGTGCAAAATTTTCATGGTCTACTGTTGGAGACTTGTGGATGGGGATCAAAAGTCTCTTGGAAGCAGGCACATCCATCATCTCTATATAGTCAGGCTCTTCCTCAGAAGCTTCCTGAGCAGGGAGCTCCAAAGCTTCTGCTACCTTTTCATAAAGGCATAATGGGAGGCAGGGTCCCCAGAGGGATGAGGAGGGGACTCTGGATCCAGGTGTTCTGGTGAAACCTCAGGTTCAATGGGCTGACTAAAATCATCATCCTCTTCATCCCACTCCTGTTCATAAAAAGGTTCGGACCCAAATGAACCAGAGGGAAATGCAGTACCTGGTGTCTGAACCAGAGTTTGGGTCGTTGAGCGCTGACCCGGTTCGCCTGAACTGGTCTGCAGAGACTGCATAATCTGAATGGCTCTCACTATCTCTTCCATGGTTGGAGCCACAACCGTGTGTTTTTGTGGTTCTGAACCAATTGTTTTTCTTTTCTTTTTTGCCGTAGGCGTTTCAAGCCCTGAGTCAGTGGCTCTTATACTCGTGGAGGTTTTGCCCTGGTCAGAGGGCACCCCCTCGGATTCTACCAGTTTATCTTTATTGGTGGAACTGGACCGACCTTCCGTGTCAGTTGCTTTATCAGCCATTCTCTCCTGCAGACTACTGAAACACCTATCAAGTGTAGACTGAGGGAAATTTTTTTTTACAGATTTCACAATCTGCCTGAAGGTGGTCAAGCCCAAGGCAGAAAACACAGACGAAGTGCGCATCAGCGTTAGCAAATGGTTCACCACACTCAGTACAATGTCAAAACCCAGTGGGACCAGTTCTTTTCTTGGGTTTCTGTGATATTAACAACCGAGAAATGAAAATTACGTACCTACCGTAATGCTTGATCTTTCTGTGTATCTTCACCATTCATCACATGTGGGTAGTGGCCGGAGGTCACAACCCCACGGGAGCTCTTTTTTTTTTTTGATGTGCAGAGCTGACGCACCAACCACGCCGCCCTCAAAGCTGGCCGTTCGGTGTCATCAACCCCACCCTCCCGCCAGTTCCGAGTCACCATAGAGTAAGAAGCAGGGTTGGGAGGGAGGGACAAGGAAGTCCAAGGGACAGACAAAGGAAAAGATATATGAACTAAAAGGAGAAATAAACGACTGTGAGGACAGACGAGGGAGAGACAAGAAAAACTAAAGGTATTGGGAGGGGCCCCAATCTCTAAAAGAAGGAAAGGGAAGAGAAGGAAAGGAGGGGAACATTAAGTGGGAGGGGACAGGACAAACCCCAGGCTCGCGGTCTGATCCCTGATTTGAGATGGACTTACAGGAGTAGCTAGTGTGGCTAGACTGTCAAAATTCCAGGCACAGAAATTTTTTTTTTATACTACATATTTATTATATTTTTCATTTCAAAAGCAAAGGACAGAGTTTACATTTTTTAAATTAAGACTGTATAAAGTTATATCAGTTAGATGCTTTACATTACATTTTCTATAGTCACTCCACAGAGGGAAAAGTGACCAGTGGGGTACCACAGGGATCAGTGCTGGGACCGGTCCTATTCAATATCTTCATCAGTGACATTGCGCAGGACCTAGAAGGCAGAATTTCATTGTTCGCTGATGACACAAAGCTCTGTAACAGAGTAGACACAAAAAAGGGTGTAGACAGACTGAGAAGGGACCTGCAGAAACTTGAAGAATGGTCAGGGGTTTGGCAGTTGAAATTCAATGCAAAGAAGTGCAAGATAATGCATATGGGGCACAAAAACCCAGGCACAATATATCAGTTGGGGGGTGAGGATATAGCATGCACCAAGCAGGAAAGGGATCTTGGGGTCATCATCTCTAATGACCTCAAGGTAGGGAAACAGTGTGACAAGGCAGCAGGTAAAGCAAATAGGATGCTGGAATGCATAGGCAGGGGCATCACCAGCAGGAAAAGGGAGGTCATGATTCCACTATACAAGACACTAGTGAGGCCCCACCTGGGTACAGTGTACAGTTCTGGAGACCTTACCTCACGTGGGACAGACAAGCGTAGAGAAGGATCAGAGGAGGAGCAGCAAAAGATGGTACATGGATTGCATTACAAGTCCTATGAAGACAGGTTGAAGGAATTGAATATGTACTCCCTGGAGGAGAGGAGGGAGACAGGGGACATGCTACAGACATACAAGTATCTTACAGGGAGGAACAGGGTGCAGGAATACATTATTTTAAGCAAAAAAGATGTTCCAGGACTAGAGGGCATGGGATGGAGTGATGGGAAGTTGGAGGGAGGATGATTCAGAGGAAATGTGAGAGGAAATGTGAGAAAGAATTTCTTCACAGAACGGGTGGTGGACAAGTGGAACACCCTGCCTGAGGAAGTGGTGGGGGCTGAAACAATCACGGGATTTAAGAATGTATGGAACAGACATAGAGGAATTCTGGAGGTCAGGGGTAAGGGGCAACAGAGTTCTAGGAAAACATAAACTGAAGTTACAAACTCAAATGGGCTCACTAGGTGGGCCATAGGCCCTTATCTGCTGACACTGTCTATGTATCTATGTATCAGGACTAGGTAACTAAGTTACAGGGCAATTCATATACAAGACAGTGTTTAATCTGCAACGCCATTATAATAATCTAATACATTCTTAGGGTATAAAAGTAGGATCTAAGGATGAAATATATAGAATCCACTTCCTCCACCTAAGCTCAAACATAGACCATTTATCTGCACATCTGGCTATTAGTTTCTCTAAAATGTAAATTTCCCCCACTATTACCCACAATTCTGGGCAGTAGGGGGCAACTTCTTTCCCCAGTTTCTAGTAATTGCTTTCTTAGCTACCAGTATTTAAGTAACTAGAAATGACCCTCTAGATAGAGAGAGATCTTCTGGTGGAACCGAGACCAACACTAGATAAGGGGTCAAAACAGCTTCTGCATCCACCAGGTCTAACAGTGCTTCAGAGATATCTCTCCAAAATTCTCTTAATTGTGGGCATGTCCAAAAAATATGCAACTGATCTGCTAGCTGCTCTCCACATTCCCTCCAGCAGCTGCTTGGCATTTCCAACGAGAACTTACGAGTTTTGCTGGAGTATGAAAAATTTACTTCTAGTCGTCCATGCAAATTCCCGGCAATAGGGAGCTCCAAGAATTCCCATCGAGAATTTGGCATACTTTTCCCAGTTTTCCCGTCACTGGGAGATCCCTATTCCACGCTGCCAGAATTACTTGAGTCAAATTTTTAGTTAACTCTTGTACACCCTTATATATTAATCCTATGAAGTGGGGCCAAAGCTGTCCTCTCCTGGTGGTCATAGCTAAAGTTAGCGGGGGGGGGGGGGTTCAGGGAGCCTACTGTAGGTTTGTCCCCTCTGTACTATATTTTCCCTTAGGTGTGTGTACAGTGAAAAGTACTGTTGTGGAATATACTAACATGCTAAAATGCCAGCAGAATAGGCCTAACGGTCTTTCGTGTCTGCTCATTTGGTCAGCCCCCACCCTGGGAGCTGACCTTGCTGCCCCCCCCTCGCCTTCTCTGGCTTCTCCCTTCCCAGTTCCGGATATTCTCGCTGCACTGGATTTTGCTTCCAGAACCCTTCCCCTGTACCTGTCCCACCCCCTCTTGAACCCCTCCACCGTCTCTGCCTCCACCAGCCCCCTGGGCAGCACATTCCATGGCTCCACCACCCTCTCAGTGAAGTAGCACCTCCTCCTTTCTCCCCTGAATCTCCTCCCCCCAAGCTTCCACCCATGTCCTCTAGTTGCCCCCCTCCTTCCTTCGAAGCACCCTGACTGCTCCTCACCTATTTACCCCCTTCATGTACCTGAAGACCTCTATCAAGTCCCCCCCCCCGGTCCCTTCTCTCTTCCAATGTGTACATATTTAGCTCTTTGAGCCTCTTCCCATAGGTCCTGTCCCCCAAGCCCCAAATCATTTTGGCTGCCCTCCTCTGGACCCTCTCCAGGAGTTCAATGTCCCTCTTTAAGTGTGGCCTCCAAAACTGCATACAGTACTCGAGGTGCAGCCTCATCAAGCAGTTATACAGATAGAGTATCACATCCCTCCTTCTGGAGGTGATCCCCCTAGCGATGCATCCCAGCATCCTGCTGGCCTTGGCCGTTGCCCTCCTACAAGTCTCAGAGTTGTTCATCTTGACATCCACCACCACCCCCAGGTCCCCCTCAGCCATCGAGACTTGCAGCATTCCCCCACCCCCCAGGGTGTACACCTGGCCTGGGTTTCTGGCCCCCAAGTGCAGTATCTTGCATTTGCTTGCATTGAACCTCAGCTTCCGCTTTCTAGACCATCTTTCCAGAGCCTCCAGGTCCCCCTGTAGGGCCAGCCCCCCCATCCACCACCGCCCCCAGTTTTGAGTCATCCGCAAAGAGACTCGTCTCATTCCTGATACCTGTCCTTATGTCAGAGACATAGGTGTTGAACAGGAGGGGGCCCCACGGACTGATCCCTGCGGGACCCCACTAATGACCCTCCTTGGGGATGAGACTGTCCCGCCAACTATGACCCTCTGGGTCCGGTCCTGGAGCCAACTGCCTATCCATCTGATCATCTGGTTCCCCACCCCCATTTCTCCCAGCTTATCCAACAGACCCCCTTGAGGAACAGAGTCAAATGCCTTGCTGAAGTCCAGAAAGAGGATGGCCACTGGTCTACCCACGTCCAAGGCACTCGTCATCCAGTCATAGAACTCCACAAGGTTTGTCTGACACGATTTCCCAGGGACGAATCCATGCTATTGTCCATATTATATATCTCTTGGAGTTTAATAAATGGGAGAACCCCCTTAGAGTCAATTATGGAGAATATAAATATTATGCCTCTTTGTCTCCACCGGGCCACAGTTTGCTGTTGTTCTAGGGTGGGGGATTGGACTCCTAAGTTTAACAGGTTAAAATAATAGCCCACTGGCCCCAGCTCTGCTGAATGAATGAGTCTACGCCGGGTTTCTAAATTAGAATTTGTGCTATGAAGATATCTAGGCTTCCTCCTAGCAGGAAGATATATAGAATGTAGGAGATCAGAGCCCTCATTTACCCCATTTAAGGCGAACTCCAGAGTCTTCCAGGGTATGTCATAAGCTGGGTTATTCCAATTAAAGACTCTAGCTATTACTGTGGCATAAGCGTATTTCTGAAGGTCAGGTAAATTTAAACCTCCTTTGTTCTTTGGGAGCATCAATGTAGACCACTTAATTCGAGGTTTTTTTCCAGCCCACACAAACCGCACCAATGACTTATTCCAAGATGGAAAATATATTTGATCTGGCACAACTGGTATGGATTGGAAGAGGTATAGCAGCCGGGGTAGGATGGTCATCCTAATAAGGTCAACTCTGGAGTACAGTGGCAAATGGAGCTGGGACCACTGGCGCAGGTCTGACTATGTTTTGTGTGAGGGGTTCATAGTTTACCAACATGAGGTGCATTAATTGACTTGGCAAGTTTATTCCTAGATACTTCACCTTAGTGCTATTCCAGCTTAAGAGCAGCCTGGCTTTCAATATTTGCGAAGGGCAAAAATGGAAAGGGAGAAATACAGGTTACTCACCTGTAACAGGAGTTCTAGGAATGGTATATGTTGTTCATCCACACTCATTGGCAGTATCCTTGCCGCTTTAAATCTTGCCGGAAGGTCTTCAAGCTTGCTCCTCCCACCCACCGGGTGGTATAACTCGGCTCCGCCCCATGGCGCTAGATCTGGCCGCTGGAAGCTCAGGTTGTCGTCGAAGCCGGGGGAGGTCGGGTGGTCGTGGATGAACAATATACCATTCCTAGAACTCCTGTTACAGGTGAGTAACCTGTATTTCTAGGGACATGGATATGTTGTTCATCCACACTCATTGGCAGACTCCTAGCAGTTCTCCGGGAGGAGGGAGGCAAGACGCACACCCCATATACTTACTTGGGAAAGAGAGACTGGAGAACGAGGCCCCAAAACCAGCATCCGGCGTGACTCAAGGTCGATGTGGTAATGGGTAATGAAGGTGTTGCTGACTTCAGGTAGCAGCCCTGCAGATTTCCTGGATAGGGACGTCCCTGGAAGCAGCCACCGTTGCAGCAGTATGGCGGGTAGAATGAGCTCTTATCCCTCTGGGAGCTCCATGCCGCCAACTTATAGCAGAGATCTATGCAGGAGGTTACCCACCTGCTTATGTCCGCTTGGCTGCAGGTCTGCCAGATCGCGGCTTCAGCGTGGGTGACAAACAGCTGGCGAACCTCTCCCAATTTCAACCGTCGCGGCTCCTTATAATAAGCGGCCCTTCTAGGGTCCAGAGTATGGAGCCTATATTCGACCTCCAGGTGTGATTGGGGTGGAACACTCGCAGGTCAACACCTCGTTAAGGTGAAACTCCTAAGCACCACCTTCGGAAGGAATTTCGGGTGGGGAGGACAACTTTGTCCCTGTGGAAGACCAGGTAAGGAGACTCGATGGAAGGCCTGGAGCTCTCCCATCCTTCTGGCTGCGTGATAGCCACCAAGAAGGCGGTCTTCACGACAGGTGAGAGAGAGCACACCTGTGCATAGGTTGGAATGGTTGCCCATGAGCTTTGCCAGTACCAGCAGTAGATCCCACGGAGGTGGGGGTTCCCGCACTGAGGAAATGTGATCAAGGCCTTTGAAAAAGCGCCAGACCACCTTCTCTCGCGCCACCGACTGCTTCCCAGCCCGCCACTGTAAGCAGAGATGGCTGCAGGTGCACCCTTAGGGTCGTCGACCTAAGCCCTTGACTAGAAAGGACCATAAATAGTCCAAGATGCTTGCCAAGGAACAGGAGGAAGGGTCCAAGCCCTTGCCCTGACACCAAATGGAAAACCTTTTCCATTTGAAGGCATAGCATTTTCTGGTCGACTCCTTACGGGACGCCTCAACTACATTGAGGACCTCGTCGGAAAGACCCAAGGCCTGGAACTCTAGCCGCTCAGGAACCAGGCCGTCAGGTGCAGGGATTGAAGGTCCGGATGGAACACCTTCCCCCTGATTGACTGAGAGCAGGTCCGGGCGAGCTGGAAGCTGCCGCGGAGTCCTGGAGCTGAGACTGAGGAGATCTGGGTACCAGAACTGGCGAGGCCAGTCTGGGGCTATCAGAATCACCTGCGCCTTGTCCCTCCTCGCCTTGAGAAGCACCTTGTGGATCAAGGGAAATGGGGAGATGAAAAGAGGCCCGGGGTCCATTGCCTGAGAAGGCATCCCTGCAGCGAGCCCTGCTGAGGGGGCGGGCATGGAACAGACTCAGCTTCGTTCTCCATGGAGGCAAACAGGTCCACCTGAGGTGTGCCCCAAAGGGAGAACAGATGCTGACTACCTCCGGCAGGAGAGACCACTCGTGGGATGCAGCCCCTATCCGGCTCAGGGCATCGGCCAGGGTGTTGGAGGCCCTGCCACGTGAATGGCTAGGAGATCCGCCTCCAGGCTGCGCCACGAGTGACCAAATGCGGAGAGCTTCCTTGCATAAAGCATGGAGCGTCCCGCCCTGGCGGTTTAGATAGTACATGGTCGTGGTATTGTCCGTCTGGACTCGACCACTTGACCCCGGAGGAACGGAGCAAAGGCGGTGAGAGCTAGGCGGACCGCCTGAGCTCCAGCAGGTTGATGTGGCATCGGGACTCCCGGGACCAGAGGCCGCGAGGCCGTGTTTCTGTTCGGGCAACTTCAACCCATCAGAGAGGCATCGGGTCGACAGAGAGACCGTCGGCTGCTTTGGCGGACGAGCAGGATGCCCTCCTGCAAATGATCTGGAGCGGTCCACCACTGGAGAGCTTCCACATCCCCTGTGTCACCGACTAGCTGGTCCAAGGATGGCAGCGTTGCCAGCCACTGGCTGGCCAGTCCCCACTGAAGGGGACGCATGTTCCAGCGAGACCCGGACCACGCTGGTACAGGCCGCCATGAGACCCAGGAGGCGCAGGAAGTCCCGGCAGGCGCAGTGCCCAACCAGAAATGATCGAGGCAGGAGGAAAGAACCTCGCCCTGTCCGGCTGAGCCGCGCTCTGGCTCGAAGAGAGTCAGCTGCGCCTGATGAATAGAATCACCTGCTTCGGCTCGAGTTCCGACTTGGCCTCGTTGATAAGGAGGCCCAGTTGAGAGCAGACCTGGAGGGCCAGATCTCTGGACCACTCCGCCTCCTTCCTGGAGGGAGCTGCTATCAGCCAGTCGTCCAGGTAAGGGTACACCCGGACCCTCGGCCCTTGAGAATGCTGTCACCACTGCCATGCATTTGGTGAAGACCCTGGGAGCTGAGACAAGCCCGAAGGGCATGGCTTGAACTCGAGAGAGATCCTTCGCTGGAAGCGAAGGAATCTCTGGTGGGAGACGGACGGATAGGGACATTGAAAAGCGCGTCCTGCAAGTCCAGAGAGCAGAACCACACGCTGCGTTCCAAGGATGGTATTATCTGAGCCAGAGTGACCATCCTGAAGGTTCGAGACCTTAGGAACTTGTTGAGTCGTGTAGGTCGAAATGGGCGCCAGCCCCGTCTGCTTTCGAACCAGGAAGTACCTGGACACAAACCCTGGGTCTGAAGGAGGGTCCACCACCTCTCTTACCACCTCCTTCTGGAGGAGGAGAGTGATGTCGGCTCGCAGGCCGCCAGTGAGCTGGGGATCCCGGCTCCCGAGGGGGACGGCTCTGAAGGTGGTGCCTGCTCGAATTCCAGAGGCAGGCCTCTTCCACCACCTCCGAGACC
Source organism: Neoceratodus forsteri (assembly GCA_016271365.2). Taxonomy (NCBI): domain Eukaryota; kingdom Metazoa; phylum Chordata; order Ceratodontiformes; family Ceratodontidae; genus Neoceratodus; species Neoceratodus forsteri. The sequence continues at coordinate 61,017,736 of CM028129.1, forward strand.
CACCTGTCCGTGGTAACAGCGGACCAGGTGGAGCAGAATGCGGAGCCGCCCCCCACGGGGACCCTAGGTGAGGTGACGGGATGGGGCGACACCCTCAGCCCGTCACTGGGCAGGCTTGGAGGAGGGACCGGCCGAGGGACCTCCTGGGCCCTTTCCTCCCTGCCTCCTGTTAGAGGAAGCCGGCGGCTTGGGTTTGGGATGCCAAGGCCGAGCCTGCTGGCCCTGACGTTGCTGGGCCGGGCGCGCCGGGGGCACAGAAGGACGAAAGGGCTTAGGCTGTGGTTTGGGCCTTGTCCTTCTGAGCGGAAGAGACCGAGTCCAAGGTGGCATTGGACTTCTCGATCCTCTGCAGGTGACCTTCCACCCCAGGGCCGAAGAGGTCAGTCCCCAAAAAGGGAACATCCGCCAACTTGTGCTGGGTATCCGAAGTAAAGGTGGATATCCTCGAGCCAAGCCCGCTGACGACTAGCCACTGCGGCCGCCACCGATCTGGCACATGAGTCCCTATATCCAAAGCAGTCTGGAGCTGCTGTTTGGCCACTGCCTGCCTCGGTCCCGCACCTGCTTAACCGTAGTCTGCAGATCGGCGGGAAGATGAGGGATGACCTCATCCAGGAGCCCAACAGGGCATGAGAAAAATGTGCCATGAGGACGGCCGAACTGGCCTGACGCAGGACGAGAGGACGCAGCGTGAGACTTTTCGCCCGGACGTAGTCCAATTTCTTGACTCCTTGTCAGGAGGTTTGTCCACATCCTCTAGCGTTGCCGGGCGCGCGAAACGCTGTCGGTAACTCCAACCCCTCAGCAGAGGGTGTTCAAAACCGGACAAGGAAACCGGGACTGATACTTCCTGGCCATCCTGGTCAAGGCGAGGGCAGGAAGCAGGGCGCTGCTAAAGTTCCAGTGCCGACTCACTGTGGCCTCGGCCACGGAAAGGCCTCCGTCGGAGAATCCCTCGGTCCAGAATCTCCGTGAGGGATACCTGGCCCGTTTGGAACGGGTTCGAAGCTCATCCTGTAGACTCCGAGATGAGCAAGCCAGTCCTAGGAAGAGACGACGGGCTATCGTCCATTGACTGACCTCCTGAAGACTCCAAGTCCAGTTGCTTGGAGAAGAAGGAGGAATCATCTTCGGACTCGGAAGAGTCCTCGAAGACTGCTCTGGCCTGGGCCACCTTCACCTGCGAGGTCGGTCGGGAGTGAGGGTAACTGACAACCGATGGGGTAAACCCTTAGTCGGACCGAGAATCCTTGGTGGAGCCCCAGTGGTGGCTGTGGAGGCGGAGGTTCACGAATCGGTTGGAGCAGCTGGTTTTGGCCGAACAACCGGCCTGGGTATAGGCTCCTCGGACAAGTCGAGGGGTTGTGTCGGCCGTTCCGGTGACAGCCACTTAATGGCCGGGGAAGGCGCCGGAGTCGGCTTATTCCCGGCCAGGAGGAGCTGTTGCAACATAAGGTCCTCGTGCCGTCGTAATTACGCGGCCTCTCCTCATCCGAGGAGGAGAGGCCGAGGGGGGCGCCGCCGCTTACATGAATGGCGGAGCCGAGACCGCTTATGACGGTGGGAACGGCCGCTGGCAAGAGGTCCGAGACCGAGACCGAGAGTCCCGAATTTCCGGGTCGGTGCGGAGGTGTCGGCCGAACTGGCACTCCTTCGCTCGGAAGGTCCATCCGAGGCTCCGGAACGGAGGCACAGGCGAGCCACGGGATCCTCAACTCCTCCGGGGGCCGGGGAGGGAATCTCGGCTGCTAAGGCGACAGCCCGTCCAATGGGTGAAAAATCTGCGACTTCATCAGTGGGAGTCTCGGTCAACTGACCTGGCGGAGAGGACACCGTGGAGCCAGTGGCGAAGCCGGCGGTCGACGAAGCCGACGGACGGCGGCCCGGAGAGGGACCTTTCCCTGCCCCAAGAGCGCCGACGGAGGGATTCTACCCTTTGTCCTCTTTTGGACCGAGATAAGGTCCAGCAGACGCAGGCCCTTCTCCTTTAGTGGAGAGGGACAGACAAAGCTCCTTAAAAGAAGCCGTGTAGGAAGAACCCAGAGAGGCGGGATAAATGGCGGCGAGGAAGATAGAGCGAGCGCGCCTCCTCTTCGAGGGCGACCACCATCCGCTCGAGCTGATCCGTCCGAACGCCGCCGCCTGGACACCGCCAACCGGGCCTCCTTGGACTTCACCGGAGGGAAGCGCTTCTCGGACGGCCCGTTGCAATCGGGCAGCACGGTCTTGAGGGGCGTGGGCCGAGAAAAGATGAGCACAGGTCGCAAGCCTGCGATTAGTGCTCAAGGCCTAGGCAGTAGACACCACGTGAGTGTGGATCCGTCCGAGACATCTTCTGCCGCATGGGCATCTCCCGAATCCGGAGTCGATTTGTCCATCGCAGCCGCGAGGGATCAAGATCTAAGTCTTTGCAAATTTTTTATTTTAAATCCGCAAACGGAGAGTCAGGAACCAGTCGAACGCAGAGCGTTAAGGAGGGAACCTGAGCTCCATAAGCGGTAAGGAAGATTCAGCGTCATGGGGCTGAGCCGAGAGTTATACCACCCGGGTGGGTGGGAGGAGCAAGCTTGAAGACCTTCCGGCAAGATTTAAAGCGGCAAGGATACTGCCAATGAGTGTGGATGAACAACATATCCATGTCCCTAGAACCTCTGTTTTAGTGGAATTTATTTTGTAGCCCAAGAACTGAGCAAACTGTTCAAGTACCTCCCAAATTGCTGGAATGGATGATTCTGGATCTGCCACTGATAATAAAATATCGTCAGCAAAGAGGGCCAATTTCCAAGATTGGTTACCTACTTGAATGCCTGAAATCCTCTCTGAATTTCTGAGCATCATGGCCAGGGGCTCAATATAGAAGGCAAATAACAGCGGGGATAAGGGGCATCACTGCCAGGCGCCTCGCTGCAGCACAACAGGAGATGTGATACTACCATTAAGTTTTATATATGCCCTTGGTGTTAGATACAACTGCTCCAGCCATTTAACAAACTCCCCAGGAAAGCCAAAAGATGCTAGGACCCCCCTCCCCCCCACAGAAATCTCCACGAAACCCTATCAAAAGCTTTATAGGCATCTAAGCTTACTAAAGCTGAAGGAGTAGCTGATTTAATCATAAAATCCATTAAGTGGATTGTTCTTTGTACATTATCTGCAGTCTGGAGCATATGGAGGAATCCTGCCTGATCAAAGTGTATCAAGCTGGGTAAAATGGCTTCCATCCTGCGAGCTCAGACAGCCATATACAGCTTATAATCACTGTTTAATACTGAGATGGGTCTGTAAGAATCTAAGTGAAGTAGGTCTTTTCCTGGTTTCAGGATAGCTTATATAGCTGCAAAGAACCATAAGACGGAGGGGGGCGGGGGCTACACTTCCGGGAGAGTCTGCCGTATGGGCTAGAGCAGTTTTGGGAGGAATGTTTTATACCATTCAGCTCCAAAGCCATCTGGGCCTGGGCTTTTTAAAGTTTTAGAAAGTTTAATAACTTTCTGAATCTCCGTAGTGGAGACAGGGCTCAGTAGAGAAGCCTGCTGAGTCCCAGTCAACTGAGGGAAATCGAGGGGAGACAAAAAGTTTGTAATAGCCTCTGGGGATGGAGGTGTGGGATCAGAGTATAATGCTGAATAATACTGCCGGAAGGCTTTCATAACTGCAGGAGCTTGATTAAGAATACCCCGTTTGGGGGTCACGAATCCTAGTAGTAGCTGCAGACTGCTTGAACCCTCTAGTGTGTCTGGCCAGATTTCTAGCCCCTTTTGAGCCTCCCTCGTAGTAACATTTTTTAAGATACAAAAGGGGCATCTGTGTCTTATAATCTAAACTGGATTGTAGCTCCGACTGAATCTGTCTAATCTCATTTAAGTGTAACCCCTAGATGGCGCTATCCCAGGGGCTACTACCCCTGCCTGATTTGCCACTAACAGGTTGAGGGGCCTGGATCCAATGGCGGGTGCCTCCACCCAGAGGTCAGGGTTTGCAATAGTTAAACTAACTTGGTCACAGCCCTCTGGGACACTGCAACCCCCCTTTCTTCCCACTAGTGGCCCACACAATATATCAGAATTACCTTCACAGTATACACTTACCCCCAGGTGTGGTTCTGGCACTGGGACCTCCTGTGAAATGAGATACAGTGCAACAATCACAGTACAGTACTTTAACATAGACAAATACCTCAGACAGTATAACTTTGCTGAAACAAGCAGCTCTGATTTATTTAGGGGGATATAACAAGGACAGGGGGAAATCAGGTTAATTAGCTTATCACTCTAATAATCTACCTATGGCTCTGTGCACAGGCCTATCCCTATCAGTTACTGTCCCTGGGTACCCAAGCCCTAGTGGCTAGTCCAAACCGTGGCAGCTGGTAGGGGCCCTTTCACACAGAGAAAAGGAGAATTAAACAGTCAGCAGTACAGTAATTCCATTTGATTTAATGTGGCAATTCAACAGGAGCGACCCTGAATTAGTACTCACGACCTCCAAATAAGATAGGGTCCTTCAGTGTCAGCAGGGCTCACTTGAGGTACACAAACCTCTTCACACATCCATATAAAAGAAAGCACTATACCAGGCAGGCTGCATCTGTATCCCGATCGCATTACTGCACAATACCCGGGAGAACACAAGCAGATTCAGTTCCTGACAGACCAACTGCAATTTTCAGCAATTCCTCCAGTCTTCTACAGGGTGAGCCTGGTTTCTACTCTTCAGAGATCCTTTGATTCTTTTCACCGACGATTCAGTCCTAACAAGCTGTTACACAAGCTGCAGACCGGAACTCTGGGCCTTACACCGTTTTTGACTAAAACTGCACATGAAAAGCACAGGGCTCCTTCCTCTTCACTGCCAAAGCTCAACTGAAACTCCAACCGATAAAACCGGCACTTCCTTTGAGTTCCTCCCAGTTCTTGACTGGATTGGCTGTCACTCACAATAGACTCTGCTGTTGGTCCAAAAGGTACTAAGTCTAAACCACATCTCCCAGAGTCACTGCTCATACAATCCTCTTGTGGCTGGCTCAGATTATGAGTCAAGTTCTGATTCGTCCAAGGCACCATTTTAGAGCTAGCTTACCCCACACTGATTGGTCCAGTTCAGCAGTTCAAAACTAGAATGGGGAACTAGCAGACACAGTTCTGACTGCAAAAGAAAGCAGGTTAGACAAACTGTAATTTCATTATTACTCTAAATAATTTCTGGCAAACAGTTACATCTTTCAGATAGGTTCCCTTTGCACTCCTAGTGACTGCAAAAATGGAGTGAATTGGCAGCGCTTGAGTGGTACTCAGAGAAGCACACAGTCCCCCATACAAACTAATTATGTCTGCAAGCAGACAGCTCTTAAAGAGACAGTACCAGAGGCTCTAAAAACACTCACTGATAAATGGCTTAAATGCCAAACACCATTCAGGCTTGGAGCATTCAAGCAGCTCCTGAAGTCTTTGGGAACCCCATTTGCAGAGGGGTTACACCCTTTCCTGGTTTGGGAAAGCTTGACGTCCGCTGGCACCTAATAAGCTTTAATTGCAACCATATACATTTGCATTAGGCTCACACTTGTAATCATCAGTCAATATATCATTTTACCAAGAACACATTTCTGAAACATTGCAGTCGTCACTCTTTACACAGTATTACATACATTGTACCATAACTCAGGTTATTACCTCTTGTACATGAAACCTGAAGAGAGGGGCCCTTCCTATCAGTTACCTTGGGGCTGGATGGGCAAGGGCACCATATTAGAGGGCAACACAAGTAACTTGGAGTTAGCACTGATGCTCAGTTTGGGCAATGAGCTCTGGGACACATACACTCCTTTATGGACAACATTGAGAGGCAAATCCACAGGCCTCCCAAGGGAATCATAACTGAGGTGCACCACAGGCTTTACAGCTCGACCAGTCTTTCTAGGGGGAACTGTTATAGTCTCTGCACTCTGAGCCTCATTTTCAGCATTGTCCTCACTTGTCAGGGGAGTCTCCATGGGGATAGAGAGGCTAGAACTTGGGGCACTTTCAGCTCCAGGAGTTACAGTTTCTGAGTCCACAACATTTGGCTCGCATGGAGAGCTTTCGGACACTGCAGTGGACTGTCAGGGCACTCAAAATACTCTTCTTGTTCGGGTGCATCACCAGTCTGCCCCAATCTATCATTTTCCTCCCTGAAAGCTCAAACAGTTCAACCATGCACAATGATTCCATTTCATCTGATCTGATGCTTTGCACTTCACTTTCTGGGAGACATTGGCTCAGGGACGAAGCTGGGGCTTGGACGGTCCAGAGGCCCAGCTTCATCTCCAGTATTGACTAGGGATTGCCCCGAAACAATTGACTCAGTTCGTAAGAAGGATAGTATTCAAAGTCACTCTCACTTTCTTCTGATATGGACTGACAGTCATGCTCAACTGGGACTTGTGCAGGGAACACTTTAACTCTGCTTCTGTAGGTGCAGACTTCCTTGGTCTTTCTAGCAGCAGCTCTAGTCACTGGTCCAGAGGGGCATCTTCTAGGGCTCAGACTCAATTAAGATTTGTCCAATGGGCAGTAAATGATTTCTATGCATTGTTTTACATCTTTTGAATTATTCTCAGGCCTTACTTTGTACACTGGCAGATCATCTAGTTTGCCCACTACAATGTGAGGGAGATGTGTGCCATCTGTCAGCAATCTTGTGCTTGCCATGCAGTCCCAGATTTCTTAGCAATACCGATCTCCCTCCTGGGTTCCTGTGCTTTCACCTTTTTATCATACCTTTCTTTGTTGGCCACATTTCTTTTGGCAGCCATGGTTTGAGCCAGTTGGTACGCATGAGTTAGCTGGGCCTTTAACTTTTCACATACTGTAAATAGTTGTCAGCTTGAACCCCATCAGGAGACCCCAAAACACACATCTACTGGTAGTCGAGCTTCTTCCAAACATCAGGCGGTAGGGGAGAATCCAGTGGCATCACTTTGGTGCAGTATAAGCATGTACCAGGGTGCTAATTGTTGGCTCCATCTAGCTTGTCCTTTGGGTGCAGGGGTGCCTAGCATATCTAGCAAAGTGCGGTTGAAACGTTCAGGCTGTGGGTCCCCCTGGGGTGGTAAGGAGTGGTTCTGGACTCTCGTACTCCCCACAGAGAAAGCATCTCTTTGATCAGGCGACTCTCAAAGTTCTCCCTTGATCAGAATGGATTCTTTGTGGAGCCCCATAGTGAACAAAAGTTTTCTACAAGTACTTTGGCTACAGTGGATGCTTTCTGGTCTTTGGTGGGAAAGCTTGGGCATATCTCGTGAAATGGTCAGTGACCACCAGCACATTACTGATATTTCTTTGATCTGACTCCAAACTTAGAAAATCAATACAGACCAGCTCCATGGGTGCACTGGTGGTGATGTTAACAAGGGGGCAGCCCTCTGGGGCAAAGCTTTCCTCTGTAAGCAGCGAATCACAAGTTCGAATGTGTTGCTCCACATCAGCCCCATCTTAGGCCAATAGAATCTGGATCTCACCAAGTCAAGTGTTCTGTCTATACCAAGGTGCCCCATGTGGTTGTGCAAGGACCTCAGTACTGAGTCTCGAAAGGCAGGCAGCACTAGTTGTTGTTTGTCTACTTGTCCCCTCTGTCTACTGTTTCTCTGTATAACAGTTTATTGATCAGTTTCAACTTAGGACCTTCTTTGTATAACAGTGTAGTTCTCAAATCAGTGGAGCGTAATTTGGACACATCTTTTCCTGCATAGAGGGCTTCTAAGCTGCTTTGATCATGGGATCGCTGGATTGAGCCACTTGAATACTGTCATTGTCCAGCTGAGGCAGTGCACCAATGTCTGTTGCAGAAAAGTGGCAATAAGCAGCAGGTATGCAATTCTCAGAGGCTCCCAAGCAATCCACCATGCAGTCCACTGCGTCCGTGGACATTTGTTCTTCCCTGTCAAACTTCCGCAGAGTGCCGAATGTCAGGTTCTGTAATTGGACCCAATCATTCTGGGAACAGGCCTCCGGGAGAGAGCATCAGCATCTATGTGGTTCAGACCTGCTCGGTATTCGAGAGCATAGTCATATGTAGATAATGCAGAAAGCCACCTATGGCCAGTGGCATCCAAATTAGCTGAGGTCTGCACATAGGTCAAAGGATTATTGTCAGTTTTTACTAGTATTTTAGCCCCATACAGAGTACTCATAGGAATTGGTCAACAATAGCCCACTTCAAAGCTAGGAACTCTAACTTATGTACAGGATAGTTCTTTTCGGATGGGGTCAGGCTTCTACTGGCAAAGGCCACTGGTCTCAGGCCATTCTACGTACTCTTGGTACAACACAGCCCCCAACCCTGCAAGCTAGCATCAGTGTGCAGGACGTAAGGTTTTCTTGGATCGGCATAGGCCAGCACTGGAGCATGGGTAAGTTGATATATGATCTCATGAAAAGCAGTCTCACAATCAGGAGTCCAGCGGGCCCCAAATACTTCACTCGGATGAAAATACACTCTTTCAGTCTTGAGGGGCGCTGACTTTGGTATTTTTGTGGGTTGGGACCCTTGAGTAAGGTTAAGTAAAGGCGGATCTCTTGAATAGTCCTTGATGAGCGCCGATAATAACCACAGAATCCCAGGAATCTTTGCAGTTCTTTTAGATTTTGGGCTGTGGCCAGGTGGTCAAGGCCTCAACTTTACTTGGGTCGGTCTCTATTCCCTCGGTGGATACTATGTGTCCCACATACTTTACTGATGTTTGAAAGAATTGACACTTATCAATGGACAGTTTAAGGCCAAAGTCCCCAGTCGGTCCAATACCTTAAATAATCTGCTCTCATGTTCCTCCAGTGAGCTGCCAAACACAATAACATCATCTAGGTATACCAGGCACTCTAGTAAGTTCATGTCCCCCACTGCACGCTCCATCAATCGTTGAAAAGTGGCTGGGGCACCTGAAATCCCTTGAGGCATCCTCATGAATTCATAGAAGCCAAGCGGACAGATAAAGGCCGTCTTCTCACGGTCCTCTGGGGCCATCGGGATCTGGTAGTACCCACTGCGGAGATCCAGCACAGAGAACCACTTGCTCCCGTTTAGGCAGTCCAAAGCATCTTGAATGCGGGGCATTGTGTACTGATCAGGGATAGTCCGCGGTTTAAGGTGCGATAATCACACACATCCTTACTGTTCCATTCTTTTCCTCACTACCACAATGGGGAAGCATAAGGGCTTCTGGATTCTTGTATTACACCAGCAGCTAACATCTCTTGCAGATGCGTCTCACATCATCTATGTCAGCAGGTGCCAGGCGTCGAGACCTCTCAAAATGGTCTTTAGTCATGCAGCGGATATTGTGCTCAGCTCCTTGCACGCATCCTACATCCCATTCCTTTAAAGAAAACACCTGGTCTCTCTGGGCAAGCTTCTCACTGATCCTCACTTTCCATTCAGCTGGCAGCGGGAGTCGCGAAATCAAACAAGTCAGGCGTTACTCTGTCATTCTTCCTTGAACTCTTGCTGCTGGGTAGCACTGCAGTGTCTGCACAATGCACATTAGCCAGGATGCAACCTCTGTTTACTCGAATGTCTCTTTCAGACACATTATGAACTTGGACCATTACCCTTCTGGCATAAGCATGGGCTCTAGCGGGCAAAATCACTAGCTTGACCAGCAGTCCCTCTGGCAATTTCCATCGCCTGGTGCATCCAACATTAATATTTTATTCTTAACATCCTTTCTGATATGGACCTCTCCTGTAAGGTACACTGGGCATTTGGCGCCAGGATCAGAGACTCAGGATCCTTCTTCCATACAATTCCGACCGGTTCCTCTGGTTCTGTTTTTTCAGCATCTCTGTGCCTCATAGGCCTTCTTAATTAAAGCCGGAACTCTTAAAGCTCTACTAGTCTTTGACCCTGTTTTTCATAACACAACTGTGCCAGCCTTCCGAACATATGAGCATTTGTTCCAATCAACAAAGGGACACCATCATACAGTCCAGTGGGGGACACTAAGGCTAGGGTCTCTACTTGTTAGGCCACTCCAGCCACGGAGGTGGGAAAGACAGCCAAATTCGGATATACCGGAATAGGGTAGGCCTTCTCACTTAACCCCATACATGCAGTCCTTCTAATGGTTGTAAGGGTCGTCTGACAAATGCTTCTGATACCAATCCTGGAACATAATTGTCACTTGGGAGCCACTGTCTAATACAGCTCTTGTAGACACTCCATTCACCTTTACAGTGGTCTCCATGGAGGGACCCACTATTCTGGACCAGTCTGGAGAAGGCGGTAGTGGGGCCTGGGCAACTGACCTTGCCACAAAAGGATGTGAATTAGCATTTTGGTGCCCTCACTGGGATCATGTCGTGCACCTCTTAACCACTGATTTCTTCTCGAGCCTCCTTGTAGCCTATATGCAACTTTGTCAGTGTCTTTTGGGGACTGGCATTCCCTTTTCATGTGCCCATCTTTCCCACAATTATAGCAAAACATACTTTCTGGAGTTTGAGCTGGAGGCGCCACACTGGGAGCCAGGGCAGGGGTATTACTAACTGGAAACCTTGGTGCCATCTCTCTCGCGCGTGATAAGCATTTGGAGACATCTCGTCAGTTTCTCCACTTCCATGGTCAAGGAATCGAGTTGAGCTGTTATCAGTAGGAGATACATGGGTGGTACCCCACCCCATAGCAGATGCAGTCGGATATAGGTCAGGTCTGCATTTGCAGGCGTGGCCTTCATAAAGGGACTGTTTTTGAATTCTCGGATCTCTCTCAACAGTTACGCCCCATTGTGACATATCTTTTTCCTTGTCAGAGCACTCATTGACTGCCAACCTCTGCCCCTGAACTTCACTTGATGGGTCACCCTCAGTCACTCGGTCGTAGCCGCAGCTATTGGTGCAGGTCCCTCCCGAGGTCGTCTTTCTCAACTCCTCGAATTTCTCTCATCAACTCATCATAGGAGGTGGGATTCCAGTCGATCTGCCAGGCGTAACTGAAGCAACAGCAGTTCTGAGAAGGGGCAGACTTAAGGATCCTGTCCAGCCTGGTTCGGTCCAGTTCAATCGCTGGCAAACTACCTTTTCTGAGGCATTCTTGCAACAATTTTCCAGCGAGATACATACACAGACAACAACTCCCCTTGGTACTGTTGTGCATCTCTTACTCTCCACCATAGGTCCTCATCAGAATCTGGGCTCCATACACATTCTCCAAGGCCTCAAGATAGGCCTGTGCAGTCGCTTCAGGGTTACTGGCCTGCTTAGCGGATGGTAGCCAGGGCAGGACCTCGGAGGCTCTCACTAACCCTCTTTCACTTTTAGCCTTCCGAGCATTGCCATTCCTAGCACTTGGGGGCAACATAGTCTATCCAGGTCTCCCAGTCATCCTCCTTGGGAGAGTGGGAGGTGCCAGAGAAGATCCTCAACCTTGGTAAGAGTCGTGACTAATGGCAGGTGCAGAAATAGGAGTCTGCATTGGTTCAGCCACCATTACGGGCACTGGAGCAGGAGAGGGTGTTGGGGAGGAACACCCCAAGGTGGCAAGAATAGTTTCTTCAAGTCCTCCACAGTTTTCCCTCTCCCAGCAACCATTCAGCAAATTTCTCCTCAAAGTTTCAGATAGTGGTGGGGCTGATTCCCCAGGTCTTTACTGTCCTTAGTTATCACTCTCCAAGCAGTGAGGGCTCCCTCTGGGGTAATGGTCTGTGGCACTTTGGAGCTATCTATGGGATCCTTAACTCTACTAGGGCCAGGAAAGTGTGGTGAGCAGATTAGCATGCCGACCACCACCACAGGGTTTTGTAAACCTTCCACCTTGGAAAGTACTCCTGCACAGTGTCCGTATTGATACCCAGGGGATGTCCAGGATAAGCATAGCATTTTGGGGTCGATCTCCTCCCAGTACACCACTCCACCAGCGGTGCACAGCCACTTCTGTCGGGTACCCATTTTTCTTAACAGTGGTTCAGAATATGGCCACTAGAGGACACACAATCCCAGCGGTGAGCCTCCAAGATGTAACCCTAGATGGCGCTATCCCAGGGCTACTACCCTGCCTGATTTGCCACTAACAGGTTGAGGGCCTGGATCCAATGGCGGGTGCCTCCACCCAGAGGTCAGGGTTTGCAATAGTTAAACTAACTTGGTCACAGCCCTCTGGGACACTGCAACCCCTTTCTTCCCACTAGTGGCCCACACAATATATCAGAATTACCTTCACAGTATACACTTACCCCCAGGTGTGGTTCTGGCACTGGGACCTCCTGTGAAATGAGATACAGTGCAACAATCACAGTACAGTACTTAACATAGACAAATACCTCAGACAGTATAACTTTGCTGAAACAAGCAGCTCTGATTTATTTAGGGGGATATAATAAGGACAGGGAAATCAGGTTAATTAGCTTATCACTCTAATAAATCTACCTATGGCTCTGTGCACAGGCCTATCCTATCAGTTACTGTCCTGGGTACCCAAGCCCTAGTGGCTAGTCCAAACCGTGGCAGCTGGTAGGGGCCCTTTCACACAGAGAGAAAAGGAGAATTAAACAGTCAGCAGTACAGTAATTCCATTTGGATTTAATGTGGCAATTCAACAGGAGCGACCTGAATTAGTACTCACGACCTCCAAATAAGATAGGGTCCTTCAGTGTCAGCAGGGCTCACTTGAGGTACACAAACCTCTTCACACATCCATATAAAAGAAAGCACTATACCAGGCAGGCTGCATCTGTATCCCGATCGCAATTACTGCACAATACCCGGGAGAACACACAGCAGATTCAGTTCCTGACAGACCGACTGCAATTTTCAGCAATTCCTCCAGTCTTCTACAGGGTGAGCCTGGTTTCTACTCTTCAGAGATCCTTTGATTCTTTTCACAGGACGGATTCAGTCCTAACAAGCTGTTACACAAGCTGCAGACCGGAACTCTGGGCCTTACACGTTTTTGACTAAAACTGCACACTGAAAAGCACAGGGCTCCTTCCTTCTTCACTGCCAAAGCTCAACTGAAACTCCAACCGACAAAACCGGCACTTCCTTTGAGTTCCTCCCAGTTCTTGACTGGATTGGCTGTCACTCACAATAGACTGCTGCTGTTGGTCCAAAAGGTACTGAAGTCTAAACTACATCTCCCAGAGTCACTGCTCATACAATCCTCTTGTGGCTGGCTCAGATTATGAGTCCAAGTTCTGATTCGTCCAAGGCACCATTTTAGAGCTAGCTTACCCCACACTGATTGGTCCAGTTCAGCAGTTCAAAACTAGAATGGGGAACTAGCAGACACAGTTCTGACTGCAAAAGAAAGGTTAGACAAACTGTAATTTCATTATTACTCTAAATAATTTCTGGCAAACAGTTACATCTTTCAGATAGGTTCCCTTTGCACTCCTAGTGACTGCAAAATGGAGTGAATTGGCAGCTTTGAGTGGTACTCAGAGAAGCACACAGTCCCCCATACAAACTAATTATGTCTGCAAGCAGACAGCTCTTAAAGAGACAGTACCAGAGGCTCTAAAAACACTCACTGATAAATGGCTTAAATGCCAAACACCATTCAGGCTTGGAGCATTCAAGCAAGCTCCTGGAAGTCTTTTGGGAACCCCCATTTGCAGAGGGGTTACATAAGGAAACTTGCTCCCCTCTGTCTCTTTTCCTCTGTAATTCCCGTAGCTTAATTTGTAGAAGTTTATATCTGGATTCTCGTTGCTTATGTTGCCTGGAGTAATAGGAAATAATCTCTCCACTTATCACTGCCTGCAGGGTATCCCAGAGGAGAGCTGCTTAGATAGATGGATCTGCATTCTCCTTGAGGGTTTGCGTGATACGATCAGTTATTTTAGTTTTAAAGGCTGAATCCCTCAAGAGAGAAAGGTTCAATCTCCAAAGAGTTGTTTTATGGGATTTACTTAAACCCACTTTAATTAAAAGAGGTATATGATCAGAGAGGAGGCGAGCCTCCTGCGAGATATCCTGGACTCTGTCTAAGTACTCTGTAGAGGTAAAAAAAATCTATTCTAGCTGATGTATAGTATCTAGGAGAAACAATGGTATGTCCTTCTAGAGAAGGGTAGAGATGTCGCCAAATATCTGTGATACCCATCTTGGGGACCTGGGTTTTAAAGAGTTTTTGAGTGGGAGTAAACCTGTGCTGTTTAGGGGAAGAGGAGTCTTTCTGTGAGGACTTTATTAGATTAAAATCTCCCCCTATCAACATTAGTCCCTTTTGCACCTCAAGTAACCTGTTTAGAAACTGCATTAACAATGTGGGAGAGGCCCCTGGTGGCAGATATACGCTTGTCAATGTCACTTCAGTCTCGAACATTCACCCTTGAACCATTATAAAATGCCCATTATTGCCTGAATATACCTCCCCCTTGGTAAATGCAGTAGTAGCAGGAATCAGAATTGCCACTCCTCGCTTCTTTCCAGATCTACTGGAGGAGGAGAAGACCATATATCTGCCACCCGCAGCAAGCTTAGCATGTTCACCCTGTGACAGGTGTGTCTCTTGTAAATAAACACAATCTACCTTCTGCTTCCCCAAGTACTGCTGTAACCTGGCCCTCTTTATACAATGATTAATATCGTTAATATTCATTGACAGTATCTTAGTCCCCTCTATTGCCATATTTGGTATTCAATTTAAAAAGCATCCCTGGCCATTTCCATTTCTTCCTTCAGAAATCCCCAAACAGAATGACTGGCTAAGACCCTTGACCGCTTAGTACTAGTCACTATAAAGTTTTCTGCTATATATTTTTTGCCCTGTTGTCCATCTGGTCCTTTGTAACTTAGGTAAAATTTCCCTGCTGTCCCATAAAACAAAAATGTAGCTTACTGCAACATACAAATCAATAAGTTGGTACCTTAAAATCCAGGTATGAATGGCATAGCCAAATGTCTGGGTAAATAGCTTCCCAGATGTAAGTAGTAATAAACAATAAACATATTTACATAACAGCATTTCTTTTAAAAATAAGCTATACTGTTGTAATCTGAGGACTTTCAAATGTGGGGAGAGAAACCAAAATCTCCAGATCCCCAGTAGGACCTGCTCCTGGAGTATCTGAACTCTCCCTAAAGGTGAAGGGAATCCCTTAACAACTCCTGTCAGGGGCCTTCGAGGAATCAATAAACTGTTCCCCTTTAATTGAGGCAAAATCAACTAAGAAGAGGAGTAGAAAACTCCAAAAACAAGCAAAGAGATGCCCCCTGAAAGCAGCATAGATCTCAAAATCTGCTTCTTTCCCTGTACCCAGAGTGTTCTGAATTTTCATTTCCAATGATCCAGGAGGGAAGAAAGACAAGATAAGCAGCCTGTGTAATATTTTTGCCAATACAGTAACTCTAGTCTAATATCAATAACATAGTAAGGTTCTCTAGTTATGGGAGCTACTTCTTATTCAGCGATTTATGGGAGGGGAGAGGGGTGACTCTTCAAACCACAACAGTCTGACCTAGGCTCGGGGTGGCTCATTAAAGTAGACAGCAGACTTCAGGCCCAAGTACAAGACGATGCAGCACGAGAATTCAGCCCTGTGTTGATGCTATATACCACCTTCCCCCAAACTCATCTCATACGCCCGACTATATTTCTCAGATTCTCAGAAAGGATGAGTTCAAGTCAGTGGCGGAGCCAGTTTGGGAGCATCTGGGAGCTGGGGGGGCAGTCAGTCAATCATGGGCTCCACAATGGGCACTAAACAGCGAATAAAGATGGTGGTGTGGCACCACCACCCACACTGGGGCAGCCTGGAGGGGCAACCGCCCCCCCAGCCCCCCCTCTAGCTCTGCCACTGGTTCAAGTATTGTCACTGTTTGCCTCTCTCCGGTATACTGCCAAGGCATTTTTAACTGCTCCCAAGTCTTGTCGTTTCCCCCTTTGTCTATTTGAATTAGTCTGCCAGCTTGCTGGGCGTGTCTCCAAACTTGTAACCCCCGAACCACGATCTGGGAAATGCAGGCCAATTTTAGTAAGTTCCTTTGCCTCTTAAGCCGTGGAAAATTTCCTCTTTGCAGAGGGCAAATGGACGATGAGTCAAGCTGGGTATGGGGTAGTGAATTTATGTCCTGCTGCTTTAAGAATCGGAAGCAGAGGGAGATGAGCACGTCGCAACTGCACTGTTTTTGGTGCATAGTCATGATCAAAATATATACGTGTTGGGCCATAATAGACCTTTTGACGCCTCCATGCTGTAAGCAAGATGTGCTCTTTTGTTGCATACTGTAACTGTTGAAACAAAGAATTACTGACCTCGGAGGAAGGTTAGCAGAGGATGGTTTTGGCGCCAATGCACGGTGCACTCTCTCTAATTGTAAGTTGAAATCTTTTGGTAGTTCCAAAGCTGTATGCAGTAGAGCCTCAATAAAGTCCTTGATATTAGCCCCTTCCGAATCTTCTGGCAAACAATAGATTCTTGTGGTGTGCTCTGTTTTCAAAATCTTCTTGATCAATTATTTGTTCTTGCACCTCTTTAAGCTGTTTTAACGTTTGCTCCAATTCATCTACTCTGTTTTCATTCATTCCTGGTCATCCACTCTCTGTTTCAGTTGTATTACATCTCTACGTGGCTCACTATACATCTCTAATTTCTGCTCGAAAGTGAGTATCTCCTGATAGATTCAATCTAGCTTTGCCTTCTTCGCTTTAGCTTTTGGTTGCTTCCGCAGAGACTGGGCCGGGCCCCATTTGAAATCCATGGAGTCGCGGTTGTCTGATACGATTGAGGCCTCTGACTCGGATCCATCAGCAATCCCTTCCATCCTGCCATCCCTAGCTTAGCTGCAACACTCTCTATGGGAGTTGCTGTGGACCCGGCTGTGGTCACTTGCACTCCTACTCCCTGGGGTTTCTTCAAGAGGCCGGAAATCAAGGAGGTTATGAGGACTGTCCGAGGTATGCGCACTATGTCCTGTAATTTAGATCCGGGCCCCATAGCCTTGGTTATGGGCTGTGGGGAGACTACCTTCCCGGTTCTGACAAGGATAGTCCGGTTCTCCTTACACTCCGGTGAATATCCTTGCTCCCTGAAGGAAGCAGTGGTAACACCAGTGTTGAAGAAGGCTTCCTTGGACCCTGACTGCCTCGGTAACTACTGGCCTATCTTAAACCTTCCCTTTGTTGGGAAGGTAATTGAGAAAGTAGTGGCTACCCAGTTAGACAACCATTTGACCATCCATAACATCTACGATCCCCTTCAATCGGGTTTTCGGAAGAGGCACAGCACCAAGACTGCACTGGTTCGGGTGCTCAATGATCTCCTGATGGCGAGAGACCAGAAAAAATGGTCCATTTTGGTCCTTTTGGACCTGTCATCAGCATTTGACACAGTAGACCATGGGGTTCTGCTTGAGCGCTGAGAACAATCTGTGGGCTTTCCGGGTTGGTCCTCAGATGGTTTACATCTTTCCTCACCAGTAGAACTCAGAGGGTAGTATCGGGAGTGTTTTCTTCTGATCCCGTCTCTCTGTCATGTGGGGTGCCTCAGGGCTCAGTGTTGTCTCCCATGTTGTTTGCTGCGTACATGCTTCCCCTCGGAGACATTGTAAGATGGTATGGGCTGGAGTTTCATTGTTATGCCGATGATACTCAGCTCTACCTGTCTTTTGCACCTGACCAGAATAGAGCACTCTCGGTGTTTAATAGCTGCCTCGGGGAAATCCAAGATTGGATAAGGTCCAGCTGGTTGAAGTTAAAACCTGGGAAGACGGAGGTGCTGGTTCTGGATCCTGGTCGCCGGACAGGTGGGTGGGGGATAAACCATCCCTCAGGTTTATTCCTGGGGGGTGTGGAGCTCCCCACCTCTGAACAGGTGTGGAACCTAGGGGTGATTCTTGACGATCGGCTGACACTACGTGATCAGGTGTCGGCCGTCGTTAAAGTTTCCTTTTACCATCTTAGGAACATCGCTAGGATTAAACACCTTGTTCCGTCCGGGGACCTACCTATGTTGATCCACGCCTTTGTGACCTCACGTCTTGACTACTGCAACTCCCTTTACTTTGGGCTTTCTGGGGTTGATATCTGCCGCTTGCAGCTGGTGCAGAATTCTGCAGCCCGGTTGTTAACTGGGACTTCTCGTTTTTCCCATGTTACCCCGGTGCTGCGGAGACTGCATTGGCTGCCGGTTCAGTGGCAGATCGCCTTTAAAGTGGGTCTGTTGACCTACAAAGCCCTGCATGGATTGGGCCCTGACTACCTGAAAGAGCTCCTGGTTCCCTATCTCCTGGAGCGACCGCTCCGCTCTGCCGGCGAGGAGTTGTTGGAGATTCCGAAGGTCATTTTGAAATCTTCTGGTGCCCTAGCCTTTGTGGCTCCAACCCTCTGGAATTCTCTACCACGTCGGATTAGAGGTGTACACAGTGGGGGGGAGGGGGAGTGGGGTTCAATCAAGCCTTAAAATCCTTTTATGGATTAAGGCCATGGGGAAGTGACTGACTGATTTGGGTCGATTTTATTATTGTTTTATGAAGTTTGTTGTAATGTATTAATTATTTATTGTATTTTATATTAATGTTTTATTACGCTGTGATTCCATAACTTGTACTGCGCTTTGATTTTTTGAAAAGCACATTATAAATAAAGAATATTATTATTATTATTGCTTAGCTCAGCCCCCTTAATACTCTGCACTCTCCGCTGTATCTCTAAAATGAAAGCATGTCAAAAACATTGAAAATTGCAGCTGGAGAGAAGTTTTCCAACTCGGGGAGAATGCAGGCTCTGTCTCTAAGCTGCCATCTCTTGGGAGGCAGAACCGGAAGTCCAAGGCACAGGAATTTTTGACAAACATACTCTGGCAGAACAACTTCACGGTCATAAGGAGACAGGAGAGGGACCAGGAACAGAGGGTTGTCCTCTCCCCTGACCAACAAAAATAAGGGTAGGGGAGAAAAAAATCCTTATTAAAGCAAGGAAAAGGATTAGTCCCAAAGGACAAGGATTGGGAGGAGAGAGAGAGGGGGGCAGCCACCAACATCCCACCCCAAAGGGATGGAAGCCAAAGGTGATGAGGAGGACAGCCCCCCCTGACTCCTCCCCACCAGAAAAGGCAGAAGGAACCCCCTCCCGGTTTGCCCAAGGTCACCCCACTCCTGACCAATGGAAAGGGGGGGGGCACATAGAGGAAGGGGGATCCAGAGACTGAGGCCCCAGGAGGATGGTGGGTGGGAATTGTGATGAATGGTGAAGATGCACAAAAAGATCAAGAATTACAGTAGGTATGTAATTTTCATATCTTATCCGTGTCAATCTTCACCATTCATCACATGTGGGTGAGTACCGAGACCCTAAGGGGCTAAGCTCCTTAGCTCCCAGTGGGGGAGACACTGGGAGGGAGAACCTTTATGGGCCTGGCAAGGCCCAAGACTGGGAAGAGTGAGATGGGGACCCCCCAGAGGGGGAAGGAAGTTGCCCCGACAGATGCCGTCTCACCGTACAGGAGAAAAGATGGGATCTCCGGTAGGTGGAGGAAATCACCCTACGCTGGGCCAAGGGTGACAACCAGGAAAGACACAGCCATGCTGTCCACCTAATGCAGATTACTGTCCCAACAACTCTGGAAGCTACCTCGTTGGCATTGTAGGATGCCCTTACTTGGTGCCTTGCTAGCTCCAGGCCCCGTGCAGAGAGTGCAATGGCTTGTCTAGTTACCTCCGAATCAGGCAGGACGGCTAGGAGCTGACCTAGCCTGGACCACAAGAACCTATCATAGGAAGCATAGTGGGCCTGATGTGCAGCAACTGACAGCAACAACCATGCCGAGTAGAAGGTCCTCCTCCCCCAGAAGTCAAAATCCGCAGAGTCTTGATCTGGGGCCGGTCACAGTGAAGGGCACAAAGCCCATCAGGAGTGTCCAGTTGCGTCAACCCTGACCGAGGGCGAGGCATACAGCCTGGAGACTCCAAGGGGCACAATACCGCTGAAAAAGGGACGTTGCCAGAAGTGCAGCGACACCTCCTGAAAAGGAGCAGGCCAGGCGGGCACCACAAGGGTGGCCGGACTGAAGTTGCCTAGAAAGGCATGCGTCAAATTCTTAGGATTGTGCTGAGTGTAGGGGGGTGTGATACGAAGGTCTTCCAACATCCTTATGAGGGAACGCTGATACTCAGCCAGAGCAGTGGCAGGGGAGATCTGGATGGAAGGTTCCTCTCCTCCAGAAGAGGAGGATGAGGAAGCAGAAGACTTCGGAGATCCAGGGGTCAGCTGCTTAGGAGAAGGGTGGAACACCCGGTCGTCCACAGCCCTGACATATGTGGAGAAATGAGCAGCTGCACCCGTGAATTGCACCTAGGTGAGAGGCCCCCTAGGACCAGAAATACCCAGGAGAGAAGGAGATGGCAACAGAGGAATGGGGTCCAGATCCACTACAGAAGAGGGACATTCTCTGTCTGGGCAGGAGAGCCCACCGTAAGTCCCCAAGGGTGGAGGAGTTCCAGAGAGCCCAACAGCCGTCAGCTGATCAACCATGCTGGTACAGTCTAGACTGTGCCCGAAGAATCCCCCCCGTGAGGTGACCGGGACTGTGTGAGCCCAAAAGGATGGTCCCTGGCTACCAAAGAAAAGGGCACTCTCGAGGAGACAGAGAAGGAAAGACCAGGGTCCACACTGTGGCTCCTTTTCAAACCCGGGTGGGTCCCAGAGACGGGCCGCTGCATCAAACTCAGGCCCCTCTACCTCTCTGACTCTGATAGAGCCCTCCGGCTTCGAGAACACCAGCCTAGCCTGCTGGCAACTCTAAGCAGCCCCCGAGACCACCCAGGGTGCTGCACCCTCCCCTTCCGTGGGTACCCTGGTCGACTCTAAAGTTGGGCAATCCAGGCACATCACAGGAGGGGGTGCCCCAGCTGAGAGCTGAAAATCCATGAAGTCCAGGCTGCAGGGCAACGGCCACCTGGACCGCCACCTGCTGGTCAGAGCCCCTGACCCTAGATTCGGGGACCACTGCCCACTCCTCAGAGGGAGGCTGGGTCCAGACCACTGAAGCATCTACCGAGGTGCCCACGGAAGCTGCAAGCTCTGAAGAATCCAGCAGCCAGTCCGGATCAGACCCAGAATCCTCCTCTGAAGAAGAGGAGACTGAGGCCCGATGTCAGACCACCTAGTAGAACCGAAAGAAGTGCCAATCTGGGGCCCCACACCACAATCGGAGCCGACCCCCTCCCTGGCACAGCGAACAGCGTCAGAGGAAGAGATGGCCCCGACCACGGCACCGAGGTTGGAGTTGATGCCAGACACGGTGCCGTCCCCCCACAGCACCGTGAACGGCACCGGAGTTGGCACCAACAGCCCCCTAGAACGGCACCACCGCTGGATATGGCGCCAGTCTCGGCTCCACGAATGGTGCCAAGACCAGAAACAGTCACAGAAGGTGCCACAGAACTTCCCACAGTACCGTCACCACCGTGGATGGTGCCGGCCTGGGCCCACGGGCTCCAGGACATGACACCGGGGGAGCCTTTGCCCCCGAAAGGGTGACTGCCACATTGGTGCCTCCCACCCGCTCCCCAGGGGAATGGACTGGGCCTTCTGCACCGTGGAAGGGACCCCCAATACAACAAGGCTAGAAGAGGTGGGAGCCCCCTCCTCCGCAGTCCGTATAGAACTGGGAGGGGACCCAGAGGAAAGGCCGAGAGACCTATGCTTGGCCTGACAAATGCACTTTCACCCTCCGGAAGTTGGTGGGGCTTGTCCGACTTTCCCCGCGCGCTGCTCAAGAACTCGACGGTCCATGGAAAAGCAGGTGCCGCATGAATCCATGTTGTGAAGCAGACCAAGACATGTAAGACAATGATCATGCTGGTCGGTAACGGAATATTAACAGCTGCACGGGCACCAATGCATGTGAGGTCAACCCATTTTAGATGACTTTTTGCCCTCCCTCCAGACATGATTGATGGTAAAATAAAGTAAAAACAGACTTGGCACTGCAGTAATAATAAAAGCACACATGAAGAAAAAAAGCACCCGGCTAGAGCAGAATAATATAATAAATTATACGTTTATTTAAATATAAAAGTGTGTAGCATACTAGACTGAAAACCACAATGGTGAGGGGTTAAAAAAAATCATCTTACGTTTCGCCAAGCAGAATGCCTGGCTTCATCAGAGATAATTGAATATTGTAACAAACACTCATATAAGGTAAAAAAAAAACACATGCAAAATGTGAAGACAATAAGCAATAATGCTAAAACAATTACACAATTACAAATGTCAATTATATCAGCACATATTTCATATGGAAACTTCATGTTGTTTAGATCAAACATTTATAAGTTGATCCAAGTTGCTATAACAACTCTGTTTGAGTAAAATACATCAATTTCACCATATAATTGATCACTTTTATAGTGAACACTGAATAAAGAAGGAAAAAATGGAAATTACGTACCTACTGTGATTCTTGATCTTCTTGGAGGAAGTCTCCACCACTCATTCACACTAATGGGAGTACGCCGGAGGTGCTAGGACCCAGCGGGAGCAAACTTTTTGCAGGAGGGCTGGCGCGATGGAGCCACGAGGAGTGTCACCGCGAGCCTGTGCTCGTACAGCAATGACTATCTCAGCATCGACCCTCCAACCACCTCAGTACCTTTTTTCCGAGGAGGTGCAGCGTAACTAACCTAGAAGGATAGCCTAACAAAAACTGGACATAAGATAGTCCGGAAGACCCAAATAAGAAGGGTCAAGAAAAAGTCTCCACAGCCTAAAGATTGAGGGAGTGAAGACCAACAACAGAGGTGAGCTCGGGGGATGGTGGGTGGACGTGTGAATGAGTGGTGGAGACTCGTCCAAGAAGATCAAGAATTACGGTAGGTATGCAATTTCTATATCTTCCTGGACATAAAGTCTCCACCACTCATTCACACTAATGGGAGAGTACCGAGCTAATAATCCCCCTGGGGGCGGCAGGAGAGACCAAGAGCTCACAAATTTAGGACAGAAGTCCATTAAGAATGGTTCTGCCAAACGAAGTATGTCATCTGGCATGGATATCCAGGGCATAGTGTTTGACGAAAGTATGCACTGAGCTCCAGGTAGCCGCATTGCAAATATCTGCAATGGGCACGTTGCGGATTTCCGTCAGGGATGCCGCGACCACTCTAGTAGAGTGAGTGTACACTCTGCCCTCCAGCTTAACTTGCGCCATGGAATAACAGTGGTGAAGGCATGTCACCAGTCATGCTGAAATGCATCTGATAGCGACCGGTTGACCCAGCCAGGTCTCGCTTGAAGGAAACAAACAGTTGTTGAGCTTTGCAAAATTCTTTCGTTCTATCTAAATAGAAACGCAAAGCTCTTTTGATGTCCAAACAATGAAGGGAACGCTCCCCTTTATTTTGGAAGTTCGCAAAGTAAGTAGGAAGGACCAAAGGTTGGTTTAGATGGAATTCTGAAACAACCTTAGGGAGCAACTTAGGATGGGTCCTAAGAACTACTTTGTCTTTATGAAATACAGTATACGGAGGGTCTGTATCTCAGAGACCCTGCGGGCCGAGGTAATGGCCATGAGGAAGGCCGTTTTCCAAGTGAGAAATTTCAACTCACAGGTAGCTAGAGGCTCAAAAGGCTTTCGAGTGAGCATGTCTAGCACCAGATTAATATCCCAGGCTGCGACTGGATGTCTGATAGGGGGTCTGGTATGCAGAATTCCCTTAAGAAACCTCTTAACCACAGGTATCTGAGCCAGTGACAAGGAAAGTACTGGCTCATGATAAGCTGAAATGGCACAAAGGTGAACATTAACTGTAGAGAATTGCAGACCTGAATTTGAGAGGTCTAGAAGGTACTCTAGAACTTTACTGGGTGGACAGGAAAAAGGATTCAAAGAGGATTTTGTACACCAGAGCGAAAAACGCTTCCGTTTGGCTGTGCAAGTTTTCCTAGTGGCTGGCTTGTGCGCAGCCAGAAGAATATCTGAAACTCTGCAAGAGACATTGAACCTGTTCACTTCTATTTCTTCAGGAGCCAAGCATGAAGGTGAAGTGATCTCAGATTGAGATGGACCACAGGCCCCTGAGTCAGAAGGTTCGTCTGAAGGGGAAGCGCTTTCGGAGGGGTTTCCGACATACTGCTGAGTAGCGGAAACCATATTTGTCGAGGCCAAAAGGGAGCAATAAGGATCATTTTGTCCCCCTGGGACTTGAACTTGATAAGTACCCTCTGAATCAGAGGCAGAGGCGGAAAGGCATATAGAAAGCGTTTTGCCCACTGCAGCCTGAACGCATCCTGACAGAAAATGCCAGGCCTTGGATTTCTGGAGCAGAAGAGAGGCCGTTTTGTGTTGAGTGAGGATGCAAAAAGGTCCAGGTCTGGAGTTCCCCACTCTGCGAATAGCGATTGAACTACGGTTAAGTCGAGAGACCATTCGTAAAGATCTGTCTCGGTTCTGCTGAGACAGTTTGCCAGTTCGTTCTGCACTCCCGGCAGGTAGACTGCTTGAATGAGAGCCCTGTGCTCTAAGCACCATTCCCACACTCTCATCACTTCCCTGCATAAGGGGTAAGAGTGAGCATGCCCTGCTTGTTGATGTAATACATCACTGCTTTGTTGTCCATTAGAAGGAGAATGTTCTTGTGACAGAGAAAGTCCTTCAAAGCCCAGACTGCATAAAGGACAGCTCTCATTTCTAAGACATTTATGTGAAGCTGGGACTCGTCCTGGGTCCACGTACCTTGAGTGTGAAGAGTCTGACAGTGAGCTCCCCACCCCATCAGGGACACATCTGTGGTAATGGAAATCTGATGTTCCAGGGGAGCAAAGGGATACCCTTCCAGAAGATTGTCCTCTTGCGACCACCAGGTAAGTGACTTCTTCAGAGGTCCTGTCACCTTGATGAGAAAGGACTGAGGGTGAGTGGTTGGGGACCACTGAGTACTGAGCATCCATTGAGAGGTTCTCATGTGAAGGCATGCTAAGGGTACAGTGAACATCGAGGATGCCATGAGACCTAGCATCCGTTGCATCGAGACAGCTTGAACTGAGCTGTTCTCTCCGATGTATCGGGCCATCTGAAGGATATCGCTCCTTCTGTCCTCTGGTAGAAAACCCTTCGCACAGAAAGTGACCAGAAGAGTTCCTATGAAAATGAGCCTCTGGGAGGGCTGCAACTGCAATTTGAGATTTAGCAGGACTCCCATGGACGTGAGAAAGTCTGAGGCCGTGGCAATGGCGTCGAGATTTCCTTGCCTGGAAGGGCTTGCCAGAAGCCAGTTGTCCAGATATGAGAACACCTGAATTCAGACTTTTCTGAGATGCGCTGCGAGAACTGCACAACACTTTGTAAAAACTCGCGGCGCCGAGGATAGCCCAAAGGGCAGGACTCTGAACTGATAATGCTGTCCCAAAGCCACAAACATTAGGTATTTGCGATGCTTTGGATGAATAGGAATATGTTGGTAAGCATCCTGCATGTCCAGGGAGGCTAACCAGTCGTGTTGATGAAGCAAGGGTAATAGGGTCCCTAGCGATATCATCTTGAATTTCTCTTTGGGAAGAAACTTGTTTAATTTTCTGAGGTCCAAAATGGGGCGTATGCCCCCATTTTTCTTTGGAACTAGAAAGTAATGAGAGTAGAACATAGAAACATAGAAGTTGACGGCAGATAAGGACCGCAAGGCCCATCCAGTCTGCCCATTTCTTTTTCTACCTTATAAATGTGCCATCGGCCTTTGCTCTGTCAGTGGCCTATCTATTCATAGTCATTTGTATTGCTCCCTTATGCCTATCCCATGCCTGTTTGAAGCCCTGCACTGTATTCATAGCCACCACTTCTTGTGGTAAGCCAGTCCATGCATCCACCACCCTTTCTGTGAAAAAGAATTTCCTCACATTCCCCCTTAATCGGCCTCCCTCTAATCTCATGCTGTGTCCTCTTGTCCTGCTATTTTTATATTTAAACATGTTAGACTCTTTCACCTTGTTTATGCCCTTAAGGCGTTTGAATGCCTCGATCATATCGCCTTCTCTCCCTCCTTTGCTCAAGGGTATACATATTGAGCTCCGTTAATCTGTCCTCATATGTCTCTGATGCAGTCCCTGCACCATTTTGGCTGCCTTCTCTGGACTGCCTCAATTTGGTTAATGTCCTTGTGAAGGTGTGGCCTCCAATACTGCACGCAGTACTCCAGATGGGGCCTAACCAGTGTCTTGTACAGAGGGATTATTACCTCCCTCTTACGACTTGTGATACCCCTACTAATACACCCTAACACCCCCCTAGCCTTACCTACTGCTTTAGAGGTCTGTGTTCCGTTGATCCAGCAGAACTACTTCCACTGCCCTGTTGTTCAGAAGGCCTTGTATTTCGGAGGAGAGAAGCTCTGACTGAAGAATTGACAGCTTTGGCTGCTGCTTGGGGAGACGATCCGGAGGGTTCTCTGATAAATTGAGGGAATATCCCTCATGGATTATCCGAAGGACCCATTTGTCCGAAGTTATGGACTTCCACTGGTTGTAGAATTGAGTCAGACGACCTCCCACCGCTAAAGAGTCCCCCTCAGGCAGCTGAGGTGCAACTTGGGCCAGAAACTCAGAAGGCAGCACTGGGTGCTTTGGGTCCTTGCGACTTCTGTTGCATTTTCTTTTGAGGCTGAGGGGCTTGATTTTTATTAAAATCTCCCATGCCTTTGCCTTGAAAGGACTAATGGTTAAGAAACTGGCATTTGGCTGACTTAGTCTTTTGTGTGTCCTCTAGAGCCTGTTCTACTTGAGGGCCGAAGAGATACACACCATCGAAGGCAACGGCATGACCTGTTGTTGGGCATCATTTGTGAAACCTGAAGTGTGCAACAAGGAATGGCGGCAGGTACAAATGCCCGCTACCGCCGCTCGAGAGGCAGTATTGAAGGTGTCCATAGCTGCTTTAACCTGCTGGTTGTTGGACTCGATACCCCTGATTATGGCTTGAAGAAGCTCTGAATTAGCGTCCGAGTCCGGTAGAGCTTCAACCAATTTGCTTGAGTGAATGCCAAAGGATATACTCATATTGAGAGAAATAGCCCTGGTAACTGGCGATACGCATACCCAGTGTGGATGCAGCAAAGACTCTCTTACCTAAAGTATCTATCTTACGAGATTCTTTGTTTATAGGTCGAGCTGTAGTAGTCTGATGAAGGACGACCTTATCATTCTCTGCCAAGACTACGATAGGGTCCACAAAGGCTTGGGAGGACAAAATAGGTCGATCCTTGGGAGCAGCATACTTCCTATCTATGGACTTAGACACAAAATGAACGAGAACAGGATTATTCCATACCATTTGAGACAACGTCTCAAAGGAGGGTTGTACCGGGGGAGTTAAATCCATAGGGATGTCCAGAACATGAAGGTACTGGAGTCTTAAAAGCTTCCCAGGATCGATGTCCATAGTCCGGAGAGAAACAGTGGAATTCAAATTTCTCAGAGTCTTAAAAGACAGGTCCTGGACCACAGGTTCTGTAACAGGATTAGGTCCTGCTCCTTCCACAACATCACCCAGTCTAAGATCTGGGTCAGGCTCAATATCATCTCCTGACAGTCCAGGAGGGACTGTATGGATAGGAAAGGAATGAAAATCAGTAGGAAAAGAGGAAGGAAAAGAATTTAGAGAGGAGAAGCTCTGAAGATTGGCTGAAGAAAATCCTGGCCTCGGCGCTGAAGAACACGGCGCCGAAAGGCAGTTTGGCATTGACAAAGCAGACGGCGCCGAATGGCCACACAGTGCTGAAAAACCACATGGTGCCGAGGTCGGCGCCGACAAGTGCATCAACGCCGAAACCGGCGCCGAGCGACCCATCTATGCTGCCGACACCACCCCAGGGCCCTGACAATTTGGATTTGAGGGTAAAGAAGAAAGAATAACAGGAGATAAAGGCATCGGTGTGGCCCCCTTCGCCGCAGCCATGTGAAGGGGGAAAACACCTGAGCGCGGAGTCAACGGCACCAGAGAGAGCACTGCGCGACCAGGAAGGCCCAATCGCCCTGTCCGATCTTCTGAAGAACCCGAAGGCCCCGGAGAGACCGGGCCAGGCAGCTAGACCAACCTCCAAGCCTACTGCTCCATAAGAGCGGCCCATTGAAGAAACTGCTCATCGGAAGCCCTACCAGAAGGCAGGGAAGGGCTCCGATGTCGAAGAGGTCGATGACCAGAAACAGAAACCGGCGACGCCGAATGAGGTGGACCGCAACTGGCCCCAATGACCGACTGCCGACGCTACAGACATAACAGAAGGCTACCTCATGATGCTTCTCTTCTTGACCTACAGGGTCAAGAAGAGCTTGAGGCTGAACGGGCAGAGAATGCAAACTGCTTTTATGCTTCCGGGGTACCGCCCTCGGGCACTGGACTCGTCCGCTGTCAGACTCCCCATCCCCCCCCGTCCGAGAAGGCGCGGACCGACCCAGCCCGCTGGACTGAACAGCTTTAATACGAAGTCTCCCTACCATCACCTGACCCACTCATGGTAGACGCCGTCAATGTAGGCTGAGACTTGTTTCTTTAATAAGAATAAATGATCATACTTTATTTGAAAAATTCTACAAAATAATAAATTGAAAACTATGCTGCTAGTTTGAAGTTTGACTCCCGGCGGGCAAGTGACGTCGTCACTGAAGTGCACTCGACGGCAGGAAAAAAGGAACTGAGGCAATTGGAGGGTCGATACTGAGATAGTCATTGCTGCACGAGCACAGGCTCGCGGTGACACTCCTCGCGGCTCCATCTCTGGCGCCAGCCCTCCTGCAAAAAGTTTGTTCCCGCTGGGTCCTAGCTCCTCCGGCGTACTCCCAATAGTGTGAATGAGTGGTGGAGACATTATGTCCAGGCAGACAGATTTAAAACATCACCCTACAAATTATTTACAGTCGTGACCAAAAATATTGGCGCCCTTGCAGTTTTTTCTAACAATGCACCATTCCTTGCAGAAAATTGTTGAAATTAAAAAAATATTTTGGTATCCACATATGTATTTCTTTGGTTTGCAGTGGAATAAAACACAAACAGCAGAAAAATTTACTAAGTCTTAGCTTATTCCACACAGAAATCCTTAAATGGCTGGGACAAAATTATTGGCACCTTTTAGAAGCGGTTAGAGATAATTAGATTTCAGGCAGGTGATTCTCCTTCACTTTGGAATTGAACTCACCTGTGGTGAGTTGCAGGTGTCTGCAATATAAAAATCACTCATTCAACCAGTTTGAATAGAGAAAAGGACTCATTTTCCTGTTTTGTGTCACTGTGTGTACTGCAGTGAGCATGGAGAAAAGAAAGACAGCCAGAGAACTGTCTGAGGAAGTCAGACAGAAGATTGTAGCCAAGCATGGACAATCTCAAGGCTACATATCAATCTCCAGAGACCTTGATGTTCCTGTTTCCACCATACGTAATGTTATCAGGATGTTTAAGGCCCATGGCACTGTAGCTAACTTCCCTGGATGTGGCCGCAAGAGAAAACTTGATTGAAGATTGCAGCGCAGCATTGTTCGAATGGTGGAGAAAACACCTCGATCCACCGCCAAACAGATTCAAGCTGACCTTCAGACACAAGGTACGACAGTTTCAACTCGCACCATCCGTCGCCAACTCAATGAAAGGGGGTTATATGGTAGGAGGCCCAGGAGGACCCCACTGCTGAGAGAGAGACATAAGAAAGCCCGACTGGGGTTTGCCAAAACACACCTGAACAAGACAAAATCCTTCTGGGAGAATGTCCTGTGAGACCAAATTAGAGCTTTTTGGTAAAGCACATCATCTCTATGTTTACAGAAAACAAAATGAAGCCTTCAAAGAAAAGAACACCTTCCCTACAGTCAAACATGGAGGAGGCTCAGTGATGTTTTGGGGTTGCTGTGCTGCCTCTGGCACTGGGTACCTTGAACGTGTGCATGGCATCATGAAATCTGGAGATTACCAGGCCATTTTGGAGCGCAATGTTGAACCCAGTGTCAGAAAGCTGGGTCTCCGTTGAAGGTCATGGGTCTTCCAGCAGGACAATGACCCCAAACACACTTCAAAAAGCACCCAGGAATGGTTCAAGACAAGATGCTGGACTGTTCTGAAGTGGCCGCAATGAGTCCAGATCTAAATCCCATTGAAAACCTGTGGAGAGATCTGAAAACAGCAGTTGGGAGAAAGCACCCTTCAAATCTGGGAGAACTGGAGCAGTCTGCACAAGAAGAGTGGGCCAAACTGCCAGTAGAGAGGTGCAGGAAGCTCATCCATGGCTATAGGAAGTGATTGATTGCAGTTATTTTGACCAAAGGCTGTGCTACCTAACATTAAGTCTAGGGTGTCAATAATTTTGTCAATGCCATTTTTTTTCATTTTCTGATTTAAAAGGATATATTAAATTCTGAATAAAAAACAAAGGTTCTGTAATATTAACAGAGAAATAAAGAATTGTGGAGACCAAATACTGTACTGTTGTTAATTTCAACTTATGTTTAGAGGAATTGTGAGTTATTTGAAAAACTGCAAGGGCGCCAATATTTTTGGCCACGACTGTATCCTGAGACTAGAGGATGAAATGATGCCGGTCCCCAGGCAAATCCTGGCACTACAAAAGGAGCTGGAACAATTCAAAGAGGCCTATGACTATCAAGAAAATTACCATAGACGCCTCAACTTGCGCCTTCTGGAGTTGCCGGAGGGTCGGGAAGGAGCTGAGGCTTTGGACTTCTGTGGTCGGGTTCTGCCAGAATTGTTAGGCTTACAGCCTAAGAATGGCTGGGTGAAATTGGAGCGGGCCCATAGAGCTGTTATGCTGTGGCTGCCAGCAGACCAACCGCCAAGACAGATAACAATGAGATTCCACCACTTTCAGGATTGAGAGGCGATACTGTGGGCATATAGAGAAAAGGGCACACTCAGTTATGAGGGCAGTCGCCTGTTCATATCTCAAGATTATTTGGCTCGATTGCTCAAACAAAGGAAGATGTTTAACTTGCTCATGGCTCAGCTGAGAGGAATGAAGGTTGAGAATTTTCTGGTGTATCCAGCAACACTGAAGATAAGCCATGAGGGTACAACCTTCTCTTTCTGGGAAGTGGATAAGGCCGAAGAATTTGTGAAGACCTTACGGAAGAAAGTGGGCTGAGATGAAGGCTGCAGAAGGGACTGTATTACTCTTTGCTGATGATTACTGCAAGTTTGTTCACTTTTATATATTTCTTGTTCTGGTTAGTTGGCATGTTCCCTGCCTACGAGTTTGTTTAATATTGCACAGGGAGAGGGACCGATATCGCATGGCCAGAGGTGGAGACGTGGGAGGGCTGGTTAAAGGATTAAATTCGAATGTCCCAGTTCTTCAAAGACTGGCTATTTCTGGGGCATGGCGTGGCTGAGTAAGAGTCTATGCCAATATCTTGTGTGGATGGGACATATTTAACTGGCTTGGACAATGGATCCCCTGGATCTCTTTATGCTATGGCGTAGATGTTTTTAGGCCATGTGGTCTCTGTATTTCTCAAGTCTGCAGCGGTGGGGAGCGGCGCTGTGAGTGTGTTTGATGGCGCAGCCCAGTCTCTCCCCCTGCTTAGTAGGGCCGTGGATCTGAGGAGTTAAGCATTTGGACCTGCTCTGCAAAAATTTTCTGTTATTATTTAACCATGGGGAAGGGTCCAATGGATGGTAGTTAGGTAAGGGATAGAGGGGGGCAATGAAGAAGGACATGGGAGCAACAAATAGGGAACGTCAGCAAGCTGGGTGGGAAAGGGGAAGCACCTCAAAGTTATGCGAGGTGTAATGCATATTGTGGGCTGGCTGTCTGGGCCTCAGAGCGTTAGCGGGCAATGCTGGCGATTGAGGACATGGGGGGAGCTAAGGCTTGATAGTGTGGCAATAGCTGATGCTGAGATGGAAGCATATGGTGGATGGGAGGCAGACATGGAGGGGTGCCCTCTGGAACAACTCGGCTGTTGGGGGGGAGCGGGGTGCAACTGTCAAAGGGAATTTTTCGACACTTGTGCTGGATGGGCAATTAGTGGTCATGTAGGGGGATGGGGAGGGGAAGGAAAGGAGAGAGTGAATGTCAAGTGGAGGGCTCAGACATGTTTTTGGGGAGCAGTGGAGTGATGGGATACTGGGTGATAGGGGAGATGTGGGGTAGGGAGGAGGGGGCAGCTGGAGAGCGAGTGGACTATGGGGGGGTTAGAACTTATTACGTATTAGAGGGTATGCTAAATGTATCACAAAGTGAGGAGGGTGGATTGGGACGAGGCTTAGTTCAAGTTGTTATTATTTATGAGTGCAGTCGGTGTTGTGGATAATATTAGAATGGTACCATGGATTAGGGGCCAGATAGTCTGGAAAGGTCACACATATACGAACATGTGGGGGCGAAATTTCCATCAGCCAAATGGTGGGGGGTATATGGAAATGAGCTACAAGGATTATGGCTAATGCACAAACTGTTAACATAATCTCCTGGAATGTCAAGGGGATAGCAAGTCCAGTTAAAAGAACGTTGCTCTTGACAGCTCTAAAAAGGGCAGATGCCCAGGTGGCTCTACTGCAAGAAAGAAAAAATTACTCACCTTAGTAATGTTGTTTCTTCTAATGGAGTCTTGCTATATTATGACAATTGCAGTGAGTCCCCATCTTCGAACTGCTCCGGAGGTGAAATAGTTAACTTTTCCATGAAGCATGGAACGCTGAGCGCGAGCTCGGTTAGAAAGCTCTGTCTGTTGTGCTTCAAACATAAACTGTCAGATCTTTACGAGCCAAAACTCACTAAAGTTCTGTGTGGAAGCTGTAAACCTACACTAGCCAACTGGCTACTAACCTAAACACACCTTCCTAGTCTCAAACAAAGACTCAAGTCAGAGACCAAGTAAAGAAAACATAACACCAATTCACCCCAAAAAGAGGGTGTAAAAACAACAAGGTGGCATAAATGAGTGCCAACCCTGTAAGGCCCAGCCACACCCCAAAATGGAGGTTCTGAGAGGGCAGGCAGGAGGGAGGTCATATATAGCAAGACTCCATTAGAAGAAACAACATTACTAAGGTGAGTAATTTTTCTTCAAACAACATGAAGTCTTGCTATTATGACAATTGCAGACTACACAGCAGTACCCCCATGGAGGAGGGACAGAACCTCACTTAGGAAATAGGCTCTGAAGAAGAGCTGTGCAAACCGAGCATCACCCTAGCCTGGATGTCCAGGAGTAATGCTTAGTAAAGTGTGAACTGTTTTCCAGGTAGCTGTTTGACATATTTCTAGAATAGGAATGTCTCTGGCAGCAGCCAGAGAAGCAGCTGTACCTCTGGTAGAGTGAGCCCTCAGGCCTGAGGGGGGAACTTTACCCAACTTTTCGTAGCAGAATTGGATACAAGAGACAATCCACCTGGCAATGGATCTTTTAGTGGCTGGCTTCCCTTTACCAACCTCGCCGCAAGTGAGGAACAGTTGGAGGGAGTCAAACCTCTGACCCTTGGTATGCTCTATGTAGTAACTAAGGGCTCTCTTCACATCTAAGCTGTGCAGCCTCCTCTCACCAGAGGAGGAGTGGTCAGTGAAGTACACCGGAAGAGAAATAGATTGATTAAGGTGGAAAACTGAAACCACCTTAGGAAGGAATTTCCTGTTAGTCCGGAGGACCACCTTATCTCTGTGAAAGGAGATAAAATCCGGCTCCACTGACAAAGCTTGTAATTCACTTATGCGTCTGGCAGAGGTGATGGCTACCAGAAACACAGTCTTCCAAGTCAAGTACTTAAGCTCAGCCGAAGGCAAGGGCTTGAAGGGGTTGCATAAGCTGAGCAATGCAAACATTAAGATCCCAGGCAGGGGAGGGTCCTGAATGGAGGGTTGGTGAAGCAACCCCTTAAAAACTTGGAAAATACAGGATGAGCTGAAAGAGAAGAGGACTTACCTGCTGGAAATAAAAGCAGACACAGCTGCCAAATGCACCTTCAGGGTAGCTGGTCTGAGCCCCAGAGAATTCAGATGGACCATATAATCCAGGACTGTGGGGAGATCAGCAGAGTCTGGGGAAATATGCTTTTCCAACACCATATGGAAAACCTTTTCCATTTGGAATTGTAAGTAGCCCTGGTGGAAGGCTTCTTGAGGCCTTCAATATATCCATTACACCTTGGGGAAAGGTAAATCAGCAACTCTAACTCTTCAAGAACCAAGCCTTGAGATTGAGAGATTTGAGATTCGATACCAAACCCGTCCCTAGGCACAGGTTAACAGATTGTGTTTCCTGGGAAGGCACAGGGAGGATGGACTGCTAAGGACAGTAGGAGTGGATACCAGGGTTGTCTGGCCCAATCCGGAGCTATCAGAATGACTTTGCAGGATTGGGATCTGATTTTGACTAACACTTTGAAAAGGAGAGGGAAGGGGGGGAAGGCATAGAGGAACTTCCCTTCCCAACTGAGGGCTAAGGCATCCAGGGGGAATGAGCCCAACACTGGGGGCCTGCAACAAAAAAGGGGAAGTTGGTGATTGTCTGGGGCTGCAAAAAGATCTATCTGAGGGGTGCCCCATCTGGCAAATACTACTCCCAAGAGCAGGGGATCCAGTGACCATTCGTGATGGCCCTGAGAAATCCTGCTGAGAGCATCTGCCAGAACATTGTCCTTGCCTGGAAGGTGGACTGCCGTAAGGGAGGTATTCAGGGAGTAAGCCAGAGACCACAACTTCATTGCTTGGTGCACAAGGTCAGACCGAGTGCCCCTTGCTTGTTGGATGTACCACATTGTAGTGGTGTTGTCTCTGACCTGTACAATCTTCTTCTGAACAGACTTGGAAAAACTTGAAGTGCTAGGAAAACTGCTCTGAGCTCCAACAGGTTGATGTGAAGCAGAGATTCCTGGGAGACACAGACCTTGGGTGGTGAGGTCGCCCATGTGAGCCCCCAACCCAAGAGGGATGCATCTGTAGTAAGGATTAGAGTGAGACTGGAGTGACAAAAGGAACCCCTTGTCTCAGGTTGCTCTGATCCTGCCACCACTGTAGGGCTTGGATCAGGTTCTGAGTTACTGGGATCAGCTTGGTCAGAGGATCCTTTCTTTGGGACCAAAAAGCTCCCAAATGGAACTGGATGTCCCTCATCTGAAATCTTGCTCCCTGCACAACTGCTGTGGAAGCAGCCATGTGTCCTAGGAGCTGTAGAAAATGCCTTGCTGGTCGAGAGACCTGCAGGGTGAATGAGGAGGCCAGGGAGACTAGAGTCTGCCCTGTCCAGAGGAAGGAAGGCCCTGGCCTCCTGTGTGTTCAGTTCTGCGCCTATGAAGGTAAGAAGCTGGACAGGCACTAGAACTGACTTCGAGAGATTCAGAAGGAAACCTAGAGAGGAAGCAGTTGCCATGCTATCTGAAGATGTAAAGTGACCTGTTCTGGGGACTGGCCTACTATGAGCCAATCGTCCAGGTAAGGAAAGATGGCAATCTTTTGCCTTCTTAGGTGGGAACTGCTACTGCCAGGCATTTGGTGAATACCCTTGGAGCAGAAGTGAGGCCAAGGGCATTGCTCTGAACTGGTAATGGCCTGAGGGCAGCTCGAACCTGAGGTACTTTCGATGGGAGCTTCTGATGGGAATATGGAAGTAGGCATCCTTGAGGTCCAGGGAAGCTAGCCAGTCCCCTGGCCTTAGAGAAGGTAAGATAATTCCCAGAGTCACCATTTTGAACTTTGGTTTTAAAAGGTGCTTGTTTAAGTATCTGAGATCCAGAATGGGCCGCCATTCTCCTGTCTTTTTTGGGGTAAGGAAGTACCTGGAGTACAAACCTTTGCCCTGGTGTAGGGGAGGAACCCTTTCCACGGCTCTGAGAGCCAGGAGGATAGAGACCTCTGCCTCTAGGGCGAGTGTCTCTGATGGAGATGCAGGTGGAAAAGATCTGGTTCTCAGCTTCAGAAATTTTTTGAAGCTGAGAACCAGTCCCTGGCTTACTAATTCCAGGACCCACTTGTCTGATGTTAGAGACTTCTAGTCCTGGACAAAGTAAGCCAGCCTGCCCCCTACAGGTAGAGAAGAATTGGCCCTGGCAACCCCATCAGGGTGCCTGCTTGGCAGGGGCTTTGGGCTGAGGGTGGGAGCAGGCCTGCTAGCACCTGCCTGCCTCTCCCTCTAAGGAATCCCCTCTGGGCATAGGCAGAAGAGGAAGCTTGGGTTTGGTAAAAAAGCCTATGAAAAGGCCTGCCCCTGCCTTTAGGAAGCTGCTTTTGAGGAGTGGTTTGCCTTTCTTTGGCCTGTGCACTCCTATAGGTGGTCCTAAACTCATCTATTTTCTTCATATAATTCTCTGTCTGCTCCCCAAACAGAGAATTGCCCACAACAGGAAAATCCATGGCCTTAGACTGGGTATCCTGAGACAGGGTAGTACATCTGAGCCAGGCCATTCTGCGAAGAGCCATAGATGTAGCCATGACTCTTGATGAAACATCATTAGAGTCCACCGCAGCATGAAATTGCACCTTGGATGCCTCAATACCATCCATAGCCACCTGTTCCAGTTCCCTGGCAAACTGGTCAGGGACTTGTTTTGCTAGAGCCAGCACAGTATCCCATCTGGATTTCTGGTACCTAGCAGCATAAGCCTATATAATTTGCCTGTCTAGTCCCAAGATGCTGCCATGTATTGTTCTTTGCCATTGCATCAATCTTCCTGGAGTCCTTCTCAGGGGTGTGAAGCTAGGGAATATTAGCCTTGTCACAGGCTGCAGCCTGCACTACCCCCACATGGCTGCATTGCTGAGTGAGGAAATCAGTGTCGGAACCTGATAAGGTACACCTCTTGTCCATCCTTTTATCCACAGGAGGTATAGTGTGAGGAGTTTTTAAAACTTTTACTGTTTCCAAAAAGATTTGTGTAAAGGAATAGACAGTCTCCTAGACTCTGGGATATCCATCATTTCTACATAGTCAGGCTCTCTTGGTCATCAACAGCTTCCTCAACAGGGAGCTGCAGAGTGTCAGCAACCTTCTTATAAAAAATGAAATGAGAAGGGGACTCAGACAGCCTGGGAGGAGAAACCCCTAGGGGTCTATCTGGAGAGATGTCCGGTTCAATGGGCACATCCAGATCTTCAAAACCACATTCACTCTCCTCATATTCCCCTTCCCCTTCCTCTGGTTCATAAAAATCCTCACAATCATAAACTTGAACCAGTGGAACCGGCCGAACCGAACGCCTACCTGATGGTGACGGTTCAGTCGGATGGGAAAGAGACTGGACAATTTGAATTGTTTTAGCTATATCTTCAACAGTTGGGGAGAGAACTTTTGGCTCTACGCTAGCTGACTTTCTAGTCCTTTTTGCTGGGACCGGCTCCTCAGAACCGGCTTTTCGTTTGCCCGAGGAAGTATCGCCCTGGTCAGAGGGCACTCCCTCCGGTTCGGTTGGTACCAAACTGGGCTGGCCATCCAGGTCAGCGGACTGTTTGGCCTCCCTTTCCCTGAGCCTACCAACTCTCTTCTCTATGGTGGCAGCAGGGAAATTCCTACAAATCTGGCAATCTGAATCGAGGTGGTCAAACCCCAGACAATAGACACATGTGGTGTGTGGGTCAGCCTTAGCAAAAGCTTCCCGACAAACACTACAGTGCTGAAACCCAGTGGGTCCAGTTTTTCTTTTGGGTTTCTCAGACATAATGCCAGCCTAACCAAACTTGCCCGTTTATGGCAATCCACCAAGCAAGACACCCTTATCAGTTCCCAACCGTGTCACGGGTCGTGGAAAAAAACGTAATGAAATCCGTTCTTTTTAGAACCGATAAGAACCGGGAACCGCACTCTAAAAAAGGACTAGCAATTTTTCAAACAACCTGATCGGTTCAAACCGAACTGATAAATGTGTACAAGTTCCACACAGAAGTTTCAATGTAAAACCTATCTATTACTTACGTTACCACAGACAGAGCTTGAACCGACCGGTTGCGGTTTAATTTCGGTTGATTTTCATTAAAAACCGATAAAATAACACTTTTTAAACCGACAAATGAACCGAGCAGAAGCAGAAATCTCTGGAGCGACTGTTCAGTGATGCGGAGTAAAGAATCTGACAGTTTATGTTTGAAGCACAACAGACAGAGCTTTCTAACCGAGCTCGCGCTCAGAGTTCCATGCTTCATGGAAAAGTTAACTATTTCACCTCCGGAGCAGTTCGAAGATGGGGACTCACTGCAATTGTCATAACATAGCAAGACTTCATGTTGTTTGAAACCCACTTGACAGATGTGGGACACGTTAAATTGGTCAGGGACTGGGTGGGGAGGTGCTATGCTGCTTCCTTCTCATCACATAAGCGAGGGGTGGCCATACTGTTGCATAGAAACCTTCCCTTTGAAATTAGAAGGGTAGTTAAAGACTCAGGGGAGGGTAGATATATTTTTATTTCTGGGGAGTTAAATGGGGAGAAGATTATGTTTGGTTGCATTTATGCTCCTGCAGTTTATGACCTGCAGTTTTATGTGTCTTTGCTGGACTTGCTAATTAAGGAACAATTCCCAGGGTAACGGGGTTGATTTTAGGGGGGAATTTTAATTGAACAATGGACGCTCCAATGGATCACTCAGAGGAGAAGGGGAGGACATCAGAAATCATGTGACAGTGGAAGATCAGGATGGCCGATCTCGATCTGGTGGACGGGTGGCATACGACAAATCCAGGAGTGAGAGAATACACTTTTTATTCTAATCCGCATAAAACCGGGTCCCGGACTGATTACATATATATCTGCCCAAAAACTGGTGTGGGCAGGTGCAAGATATATCCCATAGTCCCATTCACATATCCGATCACGCCTTGGTGATTTTGAAGCTGTTGAGCAGGGCGAGGCAGGAAGGACCCCCACAATTGAAGTTCCCCACATACTTGGTTAGAAATCAAGCCTTTAAAGAGCATCTGGTGGAACAGTGGCAATATTATATGGAGACCAACACCAACCCAGACATATCTAAAGTCACTTTCTGGGAAGCTGGGAAAGCATACATGAGGGGGGCTATAATAGAGTGTATGACCAGGATGAGAAGGAAAAAAAGAGAGAAGAGGGCTGAATTAAAGCAGTAGCTGAAAGAATGGCAAATGGGGAACGGGGGAGGCAGTTAGACTTTTGGTGATGGCGAGAGAAGCCTTGAACACATTACTACTGGAGGAGGCAGGAAGGACATGGTTTTACTGCC
The DNA here is from genome assembly GCA_016271365.2 of Neoceratodus forsteri. Taxonomy (NCBI): domain Eukaryota; kingdom Metazoa; phylum Chordata; order Ceratodontiformes; family Ceratodontidae; genus Neoceratodus; species Neoceratodus forsteri. The sequence goes on from CM028129.1 coordinate 61,056,822, forward strand.
AACATCAGGTGTTTGAGTGGGGGAGAAAAAAACAGGCCCTCTTCTCATCCGGCTAGTGAAGGGTGGGAGATATTCAGCTCGTATAGCAGGGATCCGGGATGGGAAGAGGCAGCTATGTAAAGACTCGAAGGGCATCAGAGCCTCTTTTAGGGCATTTTACGAATGACTATATACTGCTGAGCAGAAGGGGAATGAGGCCCAGATAAAGACATTTTTAGATAGGCTCCATTTGCCCAAGACCACAGATACACAGAGGGAGCAGCTGAGCCAGCCTATCACTAAGGCTGAAATACTGGGTGCTATTCAAAATTACAACGGGGAAAGCTAGCAGGCCAGATGGTTTCCGATAGACTATTATAGGATGCTGGGGGCAGATGGCAGGGTCACTGTGTGAGCTCTTTAAAAAGGAGGGGTGGGGGGTGGAGATACCTACATTGCCCGATACATACTATGATGCCACAATCTGCTTAATACCCAAACCGGGTAAAGATAAGACGGAGTGTGCGGCGTATCGGCCCATCTCATTGCTCAATTGTGACTTACAAATTCTGGCAAAGGTTTTGGCCAACAGGCTGGAGAATATTTTTGCCGGAGCTGATTCACCCAGACCAGACCGGGTTTTTTAGGGGCCGCCAGTCATATCGTAATATGCGTAGGCTACTTAATGTAGTGTGGAGGGTGAGTCAGGGAATAGAGCAGGTGGGAATAGTTGCAATGGATGCTGAAAAGGCATTCAACAGAGTGGAGTGGGGCTATTTGTTTGAAGTGATGACCCGGTTGGGTCTGGGTGAATCATATGTTGGGTGGGTGAGAGCAATGTACGAAAAGCCAATAGCCCGGGTTTTGGTAATGGCATCCACTCAGAGCAGTTTAGCCTGGGGCGGGGTATGAGGCAGAGGTGCCCCTTATCCCCCCTCTCATTTGCTTTGGCTATAGAGTCACTGGCAATGGCAATATGTCAACATGAACAAGTAGAAGGGACTGGAGGTGCACAGGGCTCTCAGCATAAAGTTATCTTGCATGCCGACGATATGCTACTCTGTCTGCAAAACCCACGGAGGTCTGTGGCACCTGTGCTGTCCATTATCGAGGAATTTGCAAGTTTTTCTAGATATAAGATTAATTTATGGAAATCACAGCTGATGTGTTACCCGGATATTGAAAGAGAGGCTGAACAATGGGGGCTAAAATCGGTGTGCGCTGGTTTCACATATCTAGGAGAACGGGGGAGGGTGTAGAGGGCTGGGCACCCTATATGGTTTAAAGTACTCCCCCCGATCAAGATCATTGAGGTGGCTCTTAGGAGATGGACACAACTTTCTATCTCCTGGTTAGGGAGGGTTGATTTTATTAAAATGAACAACTTCCCCAGGATTTTGTATCTGATGCAAATGTTGCACTTGGGGTTTATGAGGGGGGATATTAAACAGGTGGGAAGAGCCTTTTCAGGGTTTATCTGGCATGGGAAAAGACCGAGAGGCAGCTTGCAAAGGTTGAAGGCAGAAAGAAATAAGGGGGTTGCTTAACTTCCCAGATTTGGGTAACTATTATCTCTCAATACAGCAGAGGTATATTACAGACTGGGTGCATCAGCCTTGCGAGACAGCTGGGTAGGTTTAGAACAAAGGGGGAACCCGGGGTGACTCACTGCATATTTGCACAGCAGGGGGTTACGGGCAAATAGAACTGTGGGTAGTGGCAATCCTTTGGTGGAGGCAGTCCTGGAGGCTTGGAGGCAGCTCAAAAGACAGAAGGTGGCATGTCAGGGCGAGATTCTGCTGTTGCCGGTAGCCAGGAACCCCTTTTTGTGCCGGGAATGGAAGATAAGGGCTTTAGAGAATGGGAGAAACAGGGGATACTTAGTGGGAGTAATCCACTGGTGAGGGGGGAATTGTGCATCTTTGAGAATATGCAGCAGAGCCTCCGAACTGTTGAACAGCACCGGTATAGGTATATACAGGTCCCGGCATATGTGGGGAGCATGGAAAAGTGGAGAACAGGAACGCTATACCCCTGATCCAGTGAAGCAACTGATATATCAGGCTAGAAAAGATCCCAAGGGTTTTATAGGGAAGGTAGCCAAGTAGGGTAAGCAGAAAATACCAGATTTGACAGGGAAAACAAGAGTCTTGTGGGAAAGAGATTTAGGGAGAAGTATTTCTGAAAAGAATTGGGGAGTGGTGCTTCACATGCATGTAGGGATCATGGTCTGCAATAAATTTAAGGAGGCCTTCTTTAAATTCCTGCACAGGTTATACTACCCTCCAGTAATAGTGCATAAGGCACATCCCTCAATATCGCCTATATGCGGTAGATGGGAAGGAGAGGGGTATACTTATTTTATTTATTTCTTTAATTTATTTATTGGGTCTAGGATTACAATACCTTTGAGCCAGGGCTCTTTTACAAAGGTTACATGTCAGGTTACAATTCAAAACATAAGACATGTAAGTCAGATTACAAATTCAATACATAGGACAAGGTTACAAAAGTGTAAGCTAAACAGAGTTACAAAGCATCTGAGAAACCAAACAAGTTTTGGAGGCTAGGTTACAAGGAGATAGCGGATGAAGTGCAGAGAGGATAGAGGACAAGAGAGAGGAAGAGTAGAGGGGGGCAGAGAGCTACAGAGGAGGAGTGCAGCCAGAGGTCCTGTCGTAGACATAATATGGGGAAGTGCGTGCTAAGAGGTATTCAAGTGCTAATCGGAAGGAGAACTGCATAAGGTTAGGGAAATATTCATGGGGTCAGCTAGTGGAGGCAATCACAGGAGCTAGAGGCAGTGAGAGAGAGGTGGAGCCTTGATTTAAATGCACCAAGGGTAGGAGTGGAGGAGATGTAACTGTTTAGACCATTTAGCCAGCTGGGTGCCCTGTAGGCAACAGATCTTTGACCTTGTGAGGTACGATAACGTGGAACCTGCAGGAGCTGTGATTCAAACCCCTGGTTGGAGGGGTTATTGTAGAGTGCAGGAGTGCACACACCCAGGAGGTGCAAGGCCCATAGTTATTTTCTTCACCATGGTGCAGGTTAGGTACTTTATCTGACTGGTGATTTGCAGCCATCCAGATTGTGCATGAGAATTAAGCGTGTGTGAGGTGGTGGGATCCAGTGAAAGTCAGCAGGCCTTATTGGGGAGGCAGATATGCGTCTAAGAGCATAGAGGGGCAGAGCCATAGATGATAAGCCCATGGTCAATAATGAAGACAACAGAGCTCTGAACAGTGACAGTCAGGGCTTCTGGAGTAAGATGTTGCTCTATGTCGAAGAGAAGGCCAAGGCAGTATTTGCTGTTTTGGCTACAGAGTCAATGTGGGCTGCAAGTTAGGATGAGGGTCTAGAGGATCCTAAGGTACTTAAAGGCTTGAACCTGTTCCAGGGTGACGCCATGACTGGTTTTGATGGATAGGGGGTGAAGCTTATGCTTGTTATGAGAGCTGCTGAACATCATAGACTTTGGTTTCTTATTATTGAGGACCAGATAGTGATTTGACAACCAATTTTCAACAGATGTGAAGCCAAGCTGAAGGTTGTCTTGTAGAAGCTTAGGATCCTTGAGGGAGGCAAGAATTACAGTATCACTGCACAGAGGATGATTGTTTTGGAGCAAGAATTTGGAAGAGAGTTTAGGAACAAGCTGAATAGTAGGGGGCCCAGAATGGATCCCTGGGGGACACCTGAGCGAACAGGCCTGGTATCAGAGTGGACATCTGCAATTTTTACTCTTTGAGACTGGTTCTCCAAGTAGCTTTTGAACCAGGCAGTGGAGTTGGGAGAGAGCCCAGCTTTCAGAAGTTGCACAAGCAGTAGGCGGTGATGGATAGTGTTGAACACCGTAGTCAGATCGATAAAGACAGACTCAATTAACTGACCATTGTACAGTGAGCTGTGAAGAATGCCAGATAATTCCAGTAGGTCAGATGAGGTGCTATATCCTTTCCTGAAGCCATGTTGTTGCAAGCACAGGATACTGTATTTGTCCTGGAAATCTGTGAGCTGATCTGCTGTAATACGTTCAAGGGCCTTGGAGAGGGGTGGCCATATAGAGATCGGACGGTAGTTTCCATGAGTGGCCCTGTCACTGCTTTTATGGACAGGGGTAACAGTGGTGCATTTTCATATGTCAGGAAACTGGCTGAGCCTAAGTGAGAGGTTGAAAATATATGTCAGTGGCTGTAGCACCTCATCAAGGGTGAGGGACAGCAGTTTAAGGTCAAGTGTATCACTGCTAGATCTGGATTTGGTGATGGCTTTGGTAATGTATTTGCAGGCATCATGCATCTTGACTGCTTTGAAGTAAAAAGGTGGGTGGCTAGAGGAGGAGTCATTGGGGGGAGGAGAGGGAGAGTCATAGTCCTTGAAAACGTCATAAGGAAGAACACTGCTGAGATCGGTGAATGCAGTGTTGAAGGTATTTGCTATGATTTTAGGGTCAAGCATACAAACATATAAAATTTGCCAGCAGATAAAGGCCTAGAGGTCTATCAAGTCTGCTCGAATGTGCAGCTAGCACCCCTTATTCTGCAGCTGCCCCTTCCTTCCACCCTTCCCCTTCATTAACCCTCCCCCTTGTCCTGTCCCACCCTCGTTTGAAGCAGTCCACTGTTCTACTGCATACCACTTCAGCAGGTAACGCATTCCACCCAGCCACCACCCTCTCTGTAAAAAAGTGTCTCCTCACCTCCCTCCTGAACCTTCCTTGCTCCAGTCTCATATCATGGCCCCTGGTGGCCCTCCCCTTCCTTACTTTGAACAGCCCCTCTGTACCAGTCTTGTTTATTCCTTTCATGTATTTAAAGGTTTCAATCACGTCACCCGTCTCTCCTCTCCTCCAGTGAGTACATGTTCAACTCCTTCAATCTCCTCTCATATGATAAGTCCCCCAGCCCCTTGATCATCTTTGTCGCTCTGCGCTGCACCCCCTCCAGTAACTTAATATCCCTCTTCAGATACGGACGCCAGTACTGCACGCAGTACTCCAGGTGTGGTCTAACTAATGACCTATACAGTGGCAGAATCACCTCCTCCCTCCTCGAGGATATACCCCTTGCAATACAACCCAGCATTTTGTTGGCCTTTGCAGCTGCCTTCCTACATTGTGCCGAGTTGTTCATTGACCCTGTAATGAGCACACCCAGATCTTTCTCCTCCTCTGTCTGGGCTAGCTGCACTCCCCTAGCTGGTAACTCCTCCTTGGGTTCTTCATCCCAAAATGCAGCACCTTGCACTTTTTGGCATTAAAGCCCAGTTGCCAGGTGTCTGACCAGGTTTCAAGCTTTGCCAGATCATCCTGCAACCCTGCATCCCCCTAGGTCATCACCACAGCCTACCTTGGTACCATCAGCAAACAGACTGATCTTGCTCTTGATGTCCCATGATATGTCTGCAATGAATATCCCAAACAACACTGGTCCCAACACTGAGCCCTGTGGAACACCGCTCGTCACTGCCCTTGGGTGTGAGAGCTCCCCACCCACCACCACCCTCTGTTGCCTTCCCTGCAGCCAGTTTCCTACCCATCTCACCAGCTTTGCACCCGCCCCGTGCCTACTAACTTCCTTCCCAGCCTTCCATGTGGCACTGAGTCGAATGCCTTACTGAAGTCCAGATACAGACATCCACTGTGCAGGCCCCGTCCAGCCGCCTAGTTACCCAGTCATAGAACCTCACCAGGTTGGTTTGGCAGGATCTGACACGATGAAGCCATGCTGTCTGCTGTCCTGTAGTCCTTTGGCCTCTAGGAGGGCCCCCAGCCTCTCCTTCAGGATAGTCTCCATTAGCTTACCCATGATGGATGTGAGGCTCACTGGTCTATAGTTTCCCGGTTCATCCTTGGGGCCACTCTTGTGGAGGGGCACCACATGAGCCATCCTCCAGTCCTGAGGTACACACCCCGAATGTAGTGAGGCATTAAATAGGTCTGCCAAAGGTCCTGCAAGGACCTCTGCCAGCTCCTTCAGTACCCTAGGGGTGGATGCCATCTGGGCCTGGCGCCTTGTCCACCCTCAGTGCCTTCAAACCCTCTCGAACTCTGCTCTCCATGATTTCCCCATCTGTCACCACTTCCCTCCCTGCTTCTCCCATTTCTCCCACCTTGGGTGTCACCCCCTCTTCTCTTTAGTAAATACTGAGCAGAAGTACTCATTTAGTGCTTCCGCCTTATCGCACCCTGCTTCCACCCAACCCCCCTCCTTCCTAATCCTTACTATGTGGTCCTTACAACTCCTTTTCTCCCTGATGTACTTAAAGAAGTCCTTCTCCCCCTTCTTAATGCCTTGTGCCAGCCTGAGTTCCGTAGATGCTTTGGCTCCCCTTACTGCCCTTGTCACCTCCTTCGATTCTGTCAAACACTCCTCCCTGTCCTCCCCCCTCCCTGTTTTCTTGTACTTCCTAAAGGCAGCTCTTTTCCTCCTTACCTTTTCCATGACCTTCTTGCTCAACCAGATCGGTTTCTTAGCCCTAGCCTTCTTGCTCTGGGCTTTGCAGCAGGTTTTGGTTGCCTCCACTATCCCCAGCTTTATGAGCTCCCACCTCTGGTTAGTGTCCATACTAGACCTATACTATATACTATACATAGTAGACCCATTTATGTTGAGCAAGGTAGGGGAGGTTTTTGGCTGCTTCCCAGTGACCTCTTTAATATTGTTCCAAAATGCCCTCCCATTACCCCAGGTATCCGTGAGAGCGTTCTTGAAGTAGTAGATTTCTTTTGCCGGATAGATTTGGTACAGTCATTCCATGCACGTTTATAGTTTTGGATGTCAGTTTCTTTACCAGTGGTTCTGGCCAGATCCCAGAGGTGATCTCTAGATTTTGGTTGACGTAAAAGATGGGCTGAGAGCAAGGGATTGCAAAGGGCTTTGACTTTGCGCTTTTTAAAAGGAGCGTAGGAGTCACAAGCTGTATTGAAAGTGTTGATGAAGTAATCCAAAGCAGTGTTTAAATCTGTTGCTTTGTAGATAGGGGACCAGTCTTGGAGGTTGAGGCATGTTTTGAGGTGTGACAACTGCCCACGTGGTAGGACTCTGTGATGATATTAGGAGGGGGCTTGCGGAATTTGTTTGACCATTCACAGATGACAGTGGAATGGTTGCTAAGTGAGTCAGGGAGGACTGAGGTATTTATGATACGAGTTGGGTGGCTGGTAAGAATCCGATCCAGGAGGGTGCAGGTGCCGGATTTGTAGTTTTTCCTGGTTGGAGAGACAACCATCTGGGTGAGATTGGCCGATGAGGCGGCATCCTTATGGACCCCCGCATCAGATGCGAGCCAGTTTATATTAAAGTCTACAAGCAGAATCATTTCAGTCAGGAGGTTGGGACTTGGTGAATTCCAAGACAGCGTTAAGGCCAATCCCTTGTTCTTTCAGGGGGATATACACTGAGGCAACTGTGAGGGATTTATTATGGGCACCTAATAAGATTCTGATGGGCAGAATATGCGCAGCAGTGGCTGGGAGGAGGGTAGTGATGGGGTGTCCCAGCAGCGAATCTTTAAGGTAAACTGCACATCCACCACCTCTTTTGGACTTCCGGTCCAGCCTGAAAACATTGTAGCCTGGAAGAGCTATAGCCAGGTTGAGGATTTTGGGTGTAAGCCGGGTTTCTACAACTGCCAGGATATCTGGGCTGTGCTGACTGGTAAAGATTTGTAGGGCATCCAGCTTGGGGAGTAGACTACAGATGTTGAGAGATGCTATGGAGAGTGCTCCTGAGGGTTTTTCCTGGTAGATAGAGCTGGAGGTGATTGGGCCAGGGTTAGGATGGATGTTTCCTGACAGCAGCAGGAGGAGGAGCACAAGCGTCAGGGTGCACCAGCGTAAGTTCCTGAGTGTGAGTCTACATGCCCGTTTTTTGCAGGAACTTACATTAGGTTGGTGGCAACATACATTCATTGTTTTTGGACCTGCATGGTTCTGAGGCAATTTTGGGATGATATAGTGGTAGAGGTGGCATGGATGGCTGGAAAAACTTTGGAGAGGATCCCTTGGCTTGTCTCTTTGGGGTGGAGGTGGTGGAAGAGGGGGAGTGGGTGCCACTTCCACGGTGGATGAGAATACTATTTGTACTGGCACACCATTGCATCCAAAATACTTGGGTCTCCAATGTTAAACCTACAGTTCTGCAATGGCGCCATTTAACAATACATACACTGGCCCTGGAGAGGTTAACGCAGACTGTCAAGGATAGGGAGGATGCTTTCCTTTGGAGCTGGGCCCCCTTTCTGTCCTCTCTGAGTGTGGCAGAGGAGATGATGCTGAGGAATGGACTGGGCATCTAACAATGAGAAATGTAAATGTGTGATGTCATAGGTTGTAAGAACAGAATTAATTGTAGGAGAAGAGCTTGTCAAGGCTCTGCATCAATGCACTGTAATGGTTAATGCTGTGTTAGAATTAATTGTACACACTGGATTGCACTTTGTTGTATGTTTCTGTATGTCTGATGTTTGTATTAAAAAATATATTTTAATAAAGAGATTATTAAAAAAAAATTTTACCTTAAAAGATAAGTAGAAACCGTGGTGTAGTCTAACCTGTAACTGAAGGACGAAGGTTTGAAAATTAAACTAAAATAAACAGTGGTTATAAAAACCGACAAAACTTGTACTTCAACCGAAGAAGCTGAGGAGAATCTGGCAGTTACACAGAATGTACCAGGGACAGTGGTTTGACAATCGAGCTCAAGCCTACTGAACGTTCCCCTATTAACAGACTTTAACACTCATCTCCGGGGCAGTTCAACTGGAAGGTCTAACTGCATTAGTCAGAATACAGACAGACTTCCTGGGGTTTGAAGAGTGCACTCCACCCTACTTCTTGATGTAATATATCACAGCCTTGCTGTCTGTCTGAAGGAGTATTACTTTGCGATGGAGGGCATCCTTCAGGGCTTGGACAGCGTACAGGACAGCTCTCATGTCCAAGACATTTTATGTGTAGAAGGGACTGAGAAGCCAGTCTTCCTGAGTTCACTATGCAAGTGACCTTATCAGAAGCTCTGTGACCTTGTTGTGGAAGGATTGCGGGTGTACAGTCAGTGACCACTGAGTGCTGAACATCCACTGTGTGGTTCTCATGTGTAGGTGGGCTAGAGGTGCTGTGAATACGGACGATGCCATGAGACCTAGCATCCACTACATCAAGAGAGCTCAAACCGAGTTGTTCTCTCCGATGAAGCGAACCATCTGGAGAATGCAGCTTCCTCCTGTCCTTTGGAAGAAAGGCCCTTGTCCTGGAGGTATTCAGAAGGGCTCCTATGAAGAGAAGCTGTTGAGAGGGCTGAAGCTGTGATTTTTCCAGGTTCAGTAGCACCCCCATAGAGGTGAGGAACTTGGAAGCTGTGCTGACTGCTTCCTGTGTTCCCTATCTGGATGGGCTTGCCAGGAGCCAATCGTTCAGGTAGGGATACGCTTGAACGCTGAGTTTTCTGAGATGTGCCATGAGTACCACGAAGCACTTTGTAAAGACTTGCGGTGCCGAGGAGAGACCAAAAGGGCAGGACTCTGAACTGGTAGTTTTGGCCCAGAGCCACAAAACAGAGGTACTTGTGGTGTCTTGGGTGCACCGGAATGTACTGGCAGGGGTCCTCCTGCATTTCCAGGAGTGCTAACCAGTCATACTGATGAATCAGAGGTAGTAAAGTTCCTAGAGAGATCATCTTGAAGGTTTCTTTGAACAGATATTTGTTCAACTTCCTTAGATTGAGAATGGGGTGTATGCCACCTGTTTTCTTTGGAACTAAAAGTAATGGGAGTAGAATCCTGTGTTCTGTTCTGCCTGCAGAACCACGTCTACTGCCCTGTTTTTCCAAAGGCTCTGAATCTCAGAAGTAAGAAGGACTGACTGAGCAGTAGACAGGCTGGGCTGCCGCTTGGGTGGAAGATCTGGAGGGATCCCTGCAAAATTGAGAGAGTAACCCTCTCAAATAATCCGGTGGACCCATTGGTCCGATGTTATGGATTTTCACCCATTGCAAAACTGAGTCAGGTGACCTCCTACTGCTGAAGCGGTATCCACCTTGGGCTTTCGGGGACTGTGCCTTCTGCTGTATTTTCTTTTGTGGCTGAGGGGTTTGGTTTTTGCTAAAAGCTCCTTTGCCTTTACCTCGAAAGGACTTTCTATTATGAAACTCTCGATGGTTTCCACTTGCAGGAGCTGGTCTGGCAGTCTTAATGGCAGTCCTGGTTTTCTGAGTGGCCTCCAGCACCTGCTCCACCTGTGGGCCAAACAGACAAACACCATCACAGGGGAAATTCATGAACTCTCTGCTGAGCATCATTTGTGATGCCTGAAACCCTGAGCCAGGAATGTCGTCTGGTACAAATCCTGGCTGCTGCTGCCCTAGAGGCAATGTCAAAGGCATCCACAGCAGCTTTCAGCTGTTGATTGTTGGACTCTATACCCTGGTGATAGTGTGCAGAAGCTCTGTGTTGGTGTCAGACTCTGGGAGGTTCTCGACTGTTGCTTTGAGAGAGTGCCAGAGTGTGTACTTATACTGAAAGAAAAGGCCCTGGTAGCTTTGTGCATGCCCAGGGTTGCTGCAGCAAACATCTGTTTCCCTAGCATGTCGCACTTGTGGGATTCTTTATTCACAGGACGAGCCATGGACTCCTGTGGGAGCATGGCTTTGCCGTTCTCCGCCAGTACCACCAGGGCATCCACGAAGGGTTGTGAGGCAAGGATTGGCCTGAAATTAGGGGGGACATACTTTCTATCTATAGACTTAGCTACAAAAGGAATAAGCACTGGCCTGTCCCACATCGTTTGTGAAAGGGTCTCAAAAGAGGGTTGCACTGGCAGTGTCAGATCTACAGGGATCTCAGGGACATGCTAGATACTGCAGGTGTAAAAGCTTCCCAGGGTGCACAGCAGAGGTCTGGAGGGCCAAGGTGGATCCCTTGTTCTACAGCAGAGACTTGAAAGGAAGATCTTTGACCACAGGCTCAGCTGACGTAGAGGGCCTACTTTCTACCCAGTAAAAAGAGTCTTCGTCTACGTCTTCTGACAGTCGTAGATCAGAATCAGACTCATCAAAGTCCCTCTCTACTCTAGAAGGGTCAGCAAAGATAGGAAAAGAGGGGGAGAGAGCACTGGAGGCGCCAACCCTGGAATCGGCATCGAGAACCCTGGAACTCAACTCGATGCTGGCACCGCACTCAGCGTCAACACTGTATTCTGTGCCGACACTGAAAGCAGCACCGGCAAAGGCGCCACAGCCGGCTCCGGATGAGAAATCAGGGTCCCCAACCCTGACACTGGGCTACCCGAAGGCTGCGACACCACTCCCTGTAAAGGCTGAAACAAGAAGGAGGAGAAGAATGCAGTACCTGTGCCGGCCCCTGCGCCATAGCCGTGTGAGGGAAGAAGGCACAAGGGAACAGTGTTGATGGCACCGAAGAAGGTGCCATGCGATTAACCTGGCCCAATCGTGGACCAATGGCCCCTAGACCCAGGACTGAGTCTGCAAGTAAGGGCAGTCAGGACAGCCACCGAACCCACTGCTCCATAAGCGCAGCCCAATGATGAAACTGCTCACCAGAGGACCTCCCCGGGGGGTGGGGAGAAGCTCTGGAGTCAAGGATTGGGGCTGTAAGGGACAGAGGCCACGGAAGACCCCAAAGGAGTCAAAGTCAACCTATCCCCCCCCCAACCAACGATCTCCGCGCAGACATACCAGTGGGTGACCTTGAGTGGTACCGCTTCTTCTTCGACCGGTGGGAGGAAGAAGAGCTCAAGGTTGAACAGCGCCGGGTCCCCAACTGGAATCAGAAATGGGCCCGCTTCTTTTTGTGCTTTTGGAAGGACCGCCCCTCCTCCCAAGCACCGGACTGCCCGGTGTCAGACCCCCCTCTGAAAAGGGCAGCAAATCAGTGCCAGTCCCGTTGCCTGAACAGCTTCCAGGCAAAGTCTCCCTACCGTCACCATTCATGGTCGAGACTGTCAATGGCAGGCTGAAGAATTCTTCTTTATTTCTTTTTTTAAATAAAGAATACTATTAAGGATAATTACTAATGAAAACTGAACGACTAAAGCTGCTGTTGTATAGACGTGAAGATTTGACTCCCGGTGGGCGATAGACGTCATCACTGGAGCGCACTTGATGGCAGGGAAAAAGGAACTGAGACGGTTGGAGGGTTGATGCTGAGATAGCCTATACAGGCATGAGCCAGCCTCGCGGTGCCATGCATGCGCAGTCCTAACTCGGCGCTGGCCCTCCTTAAGATTTTTGGCTCCCGCTGGGTCCTAGCACCTCCAGCATAGTCCCATTAGTGTGGATGAGTGGTGGACAATTTTAGTCCAGGAAGATCATGGGTTGCCATGGGTGAGACTTAATCCCTCTATATGGAAAAAAATCCATAATCGGTCAGATTGTTTTATGTAGTTATAACATCAATGTTTTAGGTGTCAACATGAGTGTTAAATAAAAAGTGAAAAAAGGAAATTATTTCTCATGACGTGTGCTTCATTTTTTCCACAAATGTAAACATTAACAGTAAATTACTGATATTATAATACCCTCTTGAATAAATATTCTCAAAAATGTGGGAAATATTTGTTTGTTTGTATGCATTAAACCATTTACTGTACATCCCATGTTATTTTCATGAAATGTTTTTGGTTAGACGTGAATATGGCTAGGAGTTGCCATGCTGCTTTTGGTTATATCTGCTTTCAAAGCAACAGTTTTAGAGCTTGTCAGCTCATGACAAAAGCCATTAAAAGTCCCAAATGAAAAATAAACCTTGTCCCAAAACTATTCAAACAATTTAGAAATACATGCAGAATGACAAGGATTTTAAAGAAACAGAAGAACCAATGACAGACAGACATGTATGTGAAGTGCCTTGTATGATGTCAACGGGTACAACTGTGGGGGTTAATTTCCTTGCTGCCATCCTGTACATGACATAATAGGATAAATCATTATTTTAATAAAGCTCTCAAATGTTTAAGAATTCACTTGTGCCAGTAAACAGCCTTAAAAACATTTTCCGAATCATCACAAAATGGTAATTCAAAACACCTAGGAGCTTCTTTAAATGCATACTCACAGCTGGGAAACAGGGTATGAGTTTCAGACAGCTCCGCAGTAATTTCTGTTTTAAAAATGAAAACTCCAAGTCTGCTGGCAACTTGACCACTGCTGCAGCCTTTGTCCCACGTTTCCTCCAACAGTTCAAAGTACTTTGTGTGAGGAGTCACGTGATGCAGGGTGTCTGGTAGCTGCCTTTGACTGAGCTCCCTCCTATCACCCTAATTAATCGCCTCGTTTATCTACTTTATCGTACTTTTTTGAAAGGGCTCTAAGCTATACTGCTTTCCTACTCGCTAAGGACCCTTTCTAACTAAAACAGCAGTTATCGGAAGATTTTACAACCGACAGGAGTGGTAATGGACTCCGACATGAAATCAGCTGGGGTGAAGCACACTCCTCCCACGACTCCGGAAAAGAACGCCAAGAAGGCCAGAAATAATAACGGGCAGTCATCCAAACAGATATCCTCTGGCAACCGAACAACTTGCTGACCGAAGATCGCTTTCTCCAGGAGCTATTACCCTTTAGGAAACCCTTCAAGAGATATCGAGTGAATTAAAATGATCAGGGCGACTTTAGTGCTCTTTCACGGAGGTAGGCGGTATGGAGCCAGAGCTTCTTCACTGGAAGGCTGGAAGAGGCAGAATCGACCAAATTAATTAAACTTAGGCAACAAATACAAAATCTACAGCTGAAAACAGAGGACTTGGAGGGCAGAAGCAGATGAAACAATATTCTGATTCTAGGTCTGCCCGAAGCTGAGGAAGGTGGAGATGTCATTCAATTTGTGCAGCAACTACTCAACAAAGTCATCGGCCCTTCTCCTCTTAAACAGCAATACCACATCAGAAAGCCCATCGCTCTCTTAGGCCCAAACCTCCGTCGAGTGCCCCCCCCGTCTGATCATTATTAGATTTCTCAGTTTTATCGAGAAGCAGCATGTAATGATGAAAGTGAAAGAATTAGAGTCAATCCACTGGGACAAAAGCAAGATCAGAATTACACAAGACCTCCCATATGAGATCCGGCAGAGGAGAACAGCCTTTCACCCCATAGTGAAGAAACTGATCGCCGCCGGGATCAAGTTCAGAATGAACTATCCTGCCAGATTAATGGTTTCCCTGGATGGTGTCTGGCATTCTTATGATAGCCCGGATCAAGTGCTACCTGACCTCTCCATTAGGCTCCCGAACCTTTTTAAAGGAGACTGATTTCTAGATTGGGCAAAATTTTCTAGTGGCAGTTGCCTCTCATTTAATTTCTTTGGTCTTTTGATCTTCTTCGAATAGTATGTTCATTAATAGTGAATAAGACTACTTGCTTACCTGGGCGATCTCTGGGAGGGGAGCTGGGGTAGGGTGGTGGAGGGAGGAGTGGATGTAGGCCCCGCGGCCTATGAGGCCTAGTAGAGCTACTGGTGTCTTGAGTTCGCGCCATTATCTGGGTAAATGGGAACAAATGTGGCGGAGGCGGTTCCCGGTAGTCCCATTTAGAGGTAGGACAGCTTTGGTCCGTTCACATATCTTCCATGAGGTCTTCCTGTTTAGGTGCCTATTTTTTAACAGCCGTAGGGGAGCCAATGGAATGTACCAAACAAGGTACTTGGGGCCAGATTCTAGACATTGGGGTAACGTCTGAGCCATACGAGCAGTTTCCTAGGACCTCTTGTCTGGCACGAATGGAGTTGTGTGAAGTTTAGGAGTAAGACCTCCTCTGGCAACTTTCATCGGGAAGCTTAACTGGGGTCAATAGATAATTAGACCAGAAGAAGCAGGTGAAATAGTGCAAAGTTAATTTAGGTTATGGGGGCTCGGGTGAAGAGATAGGCTCTGAGGAATTCTGCCTTACGGCCTTACTAGGGGGTTTAAGGTTTCTAGGTCCAAGAGAGGTAAGATGACCAATAGAATTGATTACTACTTCATGTCTAAATTATGGGGGTCCTCTGTGGCCGGAAGTGATTTCGGTTTCAGCGGGGCAGATTATGGACCAAGGTACCTTGGGGGGGTCCCTGATACTGTGTAGATGTTGGATCGCTCTCTTTTCTCTGATACTAAAGGGACCTAGTGTATATAGTTTGGGGAGGGTGGGAGATACAAGCTTTTGAAATTGGGGGGGGTTTCAAGTACTAATTTTCATGGAAGATTTTTTTGATTCGGTTTCAAGTTTGGACGCAGTTATCGGACATGTAGACTCTGTTATACACAGAATCATTTCTCAATGTTATGACTTACTTGTAGGGAGAGCTATGACAGACGAGGGGTGCAAGCATAAAGGATTGGGTGGGGTCGTGTGTTATAATCTCTATGTTGGATTTCTCGTACTAGCCTTAATTTTGGATACAGTTACTGGTTATACAGACTCAGTTACACAATGGTTCATTTATCACTGCTATGATCTACCTGTTCAAAGAAGGGGATTCAGGGGGGGTGGAAGGTGCCACTATTATGGGATTTGAAATGGAATGCCATGGTTTGTATCTGGCCAAGTTGTTCTTCTTTATTGTTGTTAAATGGCTTTAAGCCACATTAAAATTACCACCTGGAATGTCAGGGGCATTAGAGTAACAAAAAAGACAAATATTATTAAACTGTTCTCTTGTAGATACGGACATTCTTTTCTGCAAGAAACTCACATCCTAGTCTCGAAGCCAAAATGTTAAGAGGTCACGGTTTTACCCAGGTTTTGTTTCTGGAGGGTCTACAGTTAGTAAAGGGTGGCTGTCATGTTAAAGAGAAATATACCATTTGTTCCAGAAAAATGTGTTAAGGAATCAGAGGGCAGATTTGTATTGGTTAAAGGTTTGCTCAATCAGCTGGATGTGGTTTTAGGAGCTATATATTGCCCAGTTGGGGGGGATTCTAAGTTTATTATGCAATTAACAGCTAGTTTAAGTGAACTTCTGCCAACGGTATTTATAATAGGGGGGGACTGGAATGTTGCTCCCTCGCAGCTCCTAGACAGAACTTTCAGACCCATAAAACCTACCACTTCCGCTCAAATGGCCCTCAATGACCTATGTAAACTACTGGGCTTGTGTGACCCTTGGAGAATATTGAATCCGTCTAGTCGTAGTTATACCTTCTACTCCCCAATCCATAAATCCTGGTCAAGACTGGATTATATTTTGGTGAGCACTGCACTCCTAACTAATATTTCCCTTACTCGAATAGAGCCGATTGTTATTTCAGATCATTCAATGGCATGGATAAAGTTTGCTCCCAGTCCCCCCCCGGTCAAAGAGATACCTCTTGGAAGCTCAATACACAACTTCTAAAAGATGAACACAACGTCTCACACTTCAAGTCCTTGATCTCCTCCTTTCTCGAAATTAATCAAGGCTCAATCTCCAGAGAAGACCTAATCTAGTGCTCACTAAAATGTTTTCTTAGAGGTGAGTTTATAAAAGTAGCCTCCAACAGGAAAAGGTTGAGAGAAGCGAGAATTGTCTCGCTGGCTAACCAGATAAAAAAGGCGGAAGGTATCCTCTCTCTTACTAATTCTCAAACAGATTTGGAAAATCTATGTAGACTGAGAAATGAATATGAGGACCTGATTAGAGAAAAAACAGAATATGCCATACTAAAATCCAAAATGAGATACCTTGATCAAGGGGAGAAACCCGGGGAGATTACTTGCTCTCAGGTTAAGGGAGATAGAAAATGCTAGATTAATTCCTGCCTTGAAAGCGACTGATGGCTCAATCAAAACTGCCCCAAGAGACATTGCCAGAGTTTTCAAGGACTTTTATAAGGATTTGTATAGCAACAAGGCCTCCTTGCCATCAGTATCAGAGGCAGAAGCTTTCCTGGAAAGAGTTCCCCTTCCAAGATTGCATACCCACCAATGTGATCTACTTTCTTCCCCTATTACATTAAGTGAGGTGGTGGACGTTATTAATAACCTACCCCTGGACAAATCCCCTGGGCCTGACGGCCTCCCACCTAACTTTTACAAAACTTTCTGTGAAGAGATTGCTCCTGTTCTCCTTAAACTATTTAATTATATTCTCTCCTCTAAACCATTGGATTCTTCCTTGTTGGAAGCTACCATAATCTTAATTCCCAAGTCAGATAAATCTAACTTGGACCCATCTAATTATAGGCCAATTTCACTACTTAATTATGATGTCAAAATCTTAACCAAAATTCTATCCTTAAGAATTAAACAGGTTTGGCGGGTTATGTTAAGTAATGAACAAGTGGGTTTTGTCCAGGGAGATCAGCTATGGACCACATGCGCACACTAGTCACATTTTAAATCGGCTCAGAATCCCAATCCCCTATGGCTTTAGTTGCCTTTGATGCAGAAAGCCTTTGACCGAGTTAGCTGGGAGTTCCTATGGTCTACTTTGAATAAAATGGGTTTTCCAGGTAAATTTATTCAATGGTTAAAGCGATATACAGCTCGCCTTCTGCCAGGGTCTACTGTAATGGGGTGTTTTCATCTCGATTTTTTCTATATTCTGGCACTTGCCAGGATGCCCTTATCCTTATTTATTTAACCTATATCTGGAGCCCTTGTTGGTCCATATTAAAACGTCACCCAAGATCTCAGGGTGTGTCATTGCTCAAGAGACTGACCCTATCTGTATTTGCGGATGATATCCTTTTACACCTCTCAATCCTGAATCTTCCTACCGAGACCTTGCAAATTGTTACTCAGTTCGGTAAAGCTGCCAATTATAGGTTGAACCTATCCAAATCGGTGATCTTCCCTCAACTCGCTCTTACTCCAGGCTAATGTATCCCATTTTGGTATGAAGTGGGCCGTTACATCTTAAATACCTGGGCATCTATCTGGCCGAGATGAGAGAGCGGTTAAAAGGCTCAACCTGGATGATCTGTTGGATAGAATCCAAAAGGACCTCAACAGATGGGATAACCTTCCCCTTGCTATAGGGGGGCGAATCAGCATAATCAAAATGAATATACTCCCACGGATTTTTTACCCCCTGAATCTTCTCAATATATGGCTTACTAAATCTCTTTTCAGAATACATTCAATGGTATCCAAATTTATTTGGGGTGGTAAACAACCTAGAAGGTCTTTCCTCAAGCTCTGCTTACCCAAAGAACAAGGAGGCCTTCGCTTACCTAACTTTTGGTTCTATTACTGGGCCAGTCACCTAGCTAAATTGGGTAGGTGGATTTGCCCTCAAAACGAATATTACAACCCCATTTGGTTAGAATTAGAGCTTAAACTATTAGAGGATTTTAAATACACCCCCAAACTATTTTTTACTATAGTTATTCCTCCCTACCGGAAGAGATTCGCAACTCTACAATAGGACTGTCTGTTAAAATTCTAACTCAGTGCTGGAATTTCTTTAAAATTCAGCATACAAAAGATGTAGCCCAACCACTAATTCTTAACCCCAATATTAGAATCGGTGGTCACATGCTCTCGTTGAATTGGCTCCCACAAATCCAGGAGTGTTTGGTGGAGGATCTCTATGTTCAGAGATCCCTTGGATCCTCTGGGGAGCTGTTAACAAAACTGAACATTCCTTCCCAAAATATTTTCAAAATTTATCAACTGAGACACCTCATAGGTAAAAATTTTGGGGTGGTGAGGCCATCTTCTCAAATTAGGCCCTTCCTGGAACAACTTAGGACTTGTGTCACAAATCCTCACAGTATAGCTCGGCTATATAACTATCTCTTACTTACAAAATTCCCTGATCCCCTAGCTGGCTCCAATGTATGGGCCTCCCTAATTTCGGGACCTTCTATATCTTGGAGCCAAGTCTGGCGTGGGGTTTACAAATATATTACCTTAGACAGGAACAGACTCATACAGTTTTACATTTTAAACAATATGTATTACACGCCAACTAAGTTGGCTAAATTCGACAAGTCTAAATCTGATAGATGCACAAGGTGTGGCATGGATGCCGGGGATTTACTACATATATTTTGGTCCTGTCCAAAGTTGCCCCATTATGGCAGACAATTGGAACAGTCTGGATCCGAATCTGGGTCTGGAGGATCTATTCACAGCGAGGTCTGTGTAATTGGTCTGTATTCGAATATTAGAATCAAAGGCGGAAATTCCACATGGCCATAATTTCAATGGCAGTTAAAGGCTGGTTCTCCGGCACTGGCTAGACCAAGTGACTATTTCCTATAGTGAGTGGCTGGAGGAAATCTCCTCATGTTTCAAGATGGAAAGACTAATAGCCAGTTCCAGACATGCTTACCTACCTTTCATAGAAAGTGGGGCAAACTATATACTCTGTATCTTCATTGAACTCTCTATGTGGTTCCTCTGACTGTCTTATTGAGAGGCGTCTATATGTGGCTAAGCGATGTTTATTAAATATCTTTCCATGGCATCGGTCATTTGGTCTTCAGGGTAACCTGGAGTTGGAGGTAGCACCTTCAGGGGTGGGTAGGGTGGGAAGGGGGTTCTAATTTTCTGGCACATGTCACGCCATACCATTGTATATTGTAGAAGTTATGTCCTGTTCCAATTCTGGTATCTGTATTTCATTGTTCTTATTATGAAAACCAATAAAACTTGAACTTCAAAAAAAAAAAAAAAAAAAAAAGTACCTTGTGGTCTGACAGTGTAATTAGCAAAGAAAAACTTAATCACCTTAGTAATTGTGTTTCTTCTAATGGAGTCTTGCTGTATTCTGACATTATGCAGTTAGCCCCAGCACTTGAACTGCTCCGGGGTGGAAAGAGTC
The DNA here is from genome assembly GCA_016271365.2 of Neoceratodus forsteri. Lineage (NCBI taxonomy): Eukaryota > Metazoa > Chordata > Ceratodontiformes > Ceratodontidae > Neoceratodus > Neoceratodus forsteri. The sequence continues at coordinate 61,076,550 of CM028129.1, forward strand.
AACTCTATGCCACAGCATAGAACGCTGAGCTTGAGCTCAGTTTATTTATTTATTTGCCTTTGGTAACCGGGTGGGTGCACTAGGCATAGGAATGCCTATTTTCAGGCATGACCCGGGAAGTTCAAACCTCTGTCTGCAGCACTTTGAAGTGTAACTGTCAGATTCTTATGAGCTAACACTAACTACCCCCACTATGTGGAAATTGTAAAATGTTTACTAGCCAAAAAGGCAACCAAATATTTTGGATCCCCAAAAGACTCAAGTCGAAAAATCCAAAACAAAAACTAGGTAGTGAACAAAATAATTACCAAACCAAATAAATAACACACTCCCCCGTCTAAAGAGAGGAGAGTGCCAAGTGCACCACTGAAGTGCAACACTGTGCCTACCAGCCTACTTCCCAAAAAACAGGTTCTGAGAGGGGAGGCAGGGAGGGAGGTCAGTATACAGCAAGACTCCATTAGAAGAAACACAATTACTAAGGTGAGTAATTTTTTCTTCAAACAACATGATGTCTTGTTGTGTTCTGACATTGTGCAGACTACTAAGCAGTACCTCCATGGAGGAGGGAATCAAACCTATTCTGGGAATAGCCTCTGCAGTACTGCTGTACCAAACCTAGCATCATTCCTAGCCTGGATATCCAGAGAGTAATGCTTGGTGAAAGTATGGACTGTTTTCCAGGTGGCTGCTTTGTAGATCTCTAATAAGGGTGTATCTCTGGCAACAGCCAGAGAAGCAGCTGTACATCTAGTCGAATGAGCCCTCAGGCCTGAGGGGGGCACTTTGCCTAGCTCTTCGTAGCAAAACTGTTATACAAGAGACAATCCACCCGGCAATAGTTCTCTTAGTAGCAGGTTTGCCCTTCCCCACTTCACCATAAGTGAGGAACAACTGGAGAGAGTCAAACCTAAGAGCCTTAGTACGCTCAAGGTAGTAGCTGAGAGCCCTTTTAACATCCAAACTGTGTAATCTTCTCTCTCCTGAAGAAGAATAATCAGTGAAGAATGCAGGAAGAGACGTGGCTTGGTTCAAATGAAAATCTGAAACCACTTTGGGTAAGAACCTCCTGTTGGTTCTAAGGACCAACTTATCTCTATGGAATGAGATAAAATCAGGCTCCACTGACAGAGCTTGCAATTCACTAATATGCCTAGCAGAGGTAATAGCTACCAGGAACACAGTTTTCCAAGTCAAGTACTTAAGCTTTGCTGAGGACAAAGGCTCAAAAGGTGGTTGCATAAGCTGAGCAATGCAAACATTAGGATCCCAAGCAGGAGTAGGATCTCTAAAGGGAGGATTGGTATGGAGAAATCCTTTGACAAATTTACAGAAAACAGGGTGAGATGCCAGTAAGGAGGGTTTTCCCACTGACAGGAAAGCAGAAACAGCTGACAAGTGTACTTTGAGGGTAGCTGGTCTGAGGCCTAGGCCATTAAGATGAACGGTGTAATCCAGAACTGTAAACAAGTCAGCAGTATCTGAGGATATATGCTTCTTGGAATACCAAATGCTGCATCTTTTCAATTTGGAGTTGTAAGTTTTTCTGGTGGCAGGTTTATGAGAGGCTTTGAGAATGTCCAGAGCCCCTTGAGACAGATGCAAATTTGCATATTCTAGCTCTTCAAGAGCTATGCCTTGAGAATGAGAGACCGAAGGTTGGGGTACCAGATCCTCCCCTGAGAGGAGGTTGACAGGTTGTGATTCCTGGAAAGAGACAGGGGAAGATGGACTGAGAGGGAAAGCAACAGGGGGTACCAAGGCTGTCTGGCCCAGTCTGGAGCAATCAGGATCACTTTGCAAGATTGTGGCCTTATCTTGACCAAGACTTTGAACAACAGAGGAAAGGCATACAGAAATTTCCCTTCCCAATCCAGAATTAGAGCACCCAGAGGGACTGAACCCAAGACTGGGGGTCTGCAACAGAAGAGAAGAAGCTGGTGATTGTCTGGGGCTGCAAAGAGATATATCTCTGGAGTGCCCCACCTTGAAAAAATCACTGTTAACACTATGGGGTCCAGGGACCATTCATGGTGGCCCTGGGAAATCCAGCTCCATGCATCTGCTAGCACATTGTCCTTCCCTGGAAGGTGGACTGCTACCAGAGAGGTCTGTAGAGAATAAGCCAGACACCATAACTTCATGGCTTCCATACACAAGGCCACAGACCGAGTGCCTCCCTGCTTGTTGATATACCATATGGTGGTGGTGTTGTCTGTCCTGACCTGAACCACCTTGTTCTGTACCGATTCCAAGAAGACTTGCAGAGCCAGGTACACTGCCCTGAGCTCCAGAAGACTATTATGGAGAAGAGACTCCTGAGGGGACCACACTCCCTGAGCTGTGAGAGCTTCCAGGTGAGCTCCCCAACCCAGGAGAGAAGCATCCATGATTAGAACCAGTGAATGAGACTGACTTATGAATGGGACTCCTTGCCTGAGGTTGTCCTGATCCAACCACCATTGGAGAGCCTGGATAGGGTCTAAGTCACTGGAATAAGCTTGGTTAGATGATTTTTTTCTGAGACCAAAAAGCCCTCAAATGGAACTGGATGTCCCTCATCTGAAATCTGGCCCCTTGGATCACTGCAGTAGAAGCTGCCATGTTGCCCAGAAGTTGAAGGAAATGTCTTGCTGGTAGAGACACCAGAAGGTGGAAAGAGGAAGGCAGCTCTATAATGGCCTTTACCCTTGCCAGAGGAAGAAAGGCTTTTGCTTTGACAGTATCCAATTCTACCCCTATGAAGGGTACCCCCTCTGGGAACAAGGAGAGGAGACCTGTGCCTGGTAGAAAGGCATGTGAAAAGACCTGCCCCTGCCCCTAGCCTGCTGCTTCTGAGGAGTTGCCTGCCTTTCATTGACCTGTGCACTCCTGTACTCATCCATCTTTTTCATATAATTCTCTGTCTGCTCCCCAAACAGAGAATTCTAGACAACAGGAAAACCCATGGCCTTAGCCTGGGTGTCCTGTGATAGGCTAATAAATCTGAGCCAAGCCAGCCTCCGAAGGGCCACAGATGTAGCCATGACTCTTGATGACACATCATTGGAGTCCACAGCAGCAGCATGAAACTGGATCTTTGATGCCTCAGTCCCATCAGCAGCCACCCCCTCCAGCTCCTTGGCAAGCTGGGGGGAAGCCTGTTTAGCCAGTTCCAGAACAGTATCCCATCTGGACTTCTGGTACCTGGCTGTGAAGGACATATAATTAGCCTGCTCGAGTCCCAAGGAAGATGCCATGTACTGTTTCTTTGCCATGGCATCCAGCTTCCTGGAGTCTTTATCTTGGGGGGGGTGAAGCCAAGGGTATGTTAGCCTTATCACAGGCTGCAGCCTGCACAACCCCAACATGGCTGCATTGCTGGTACAAGTACTCCGTACCTGGGCCTGACAACTTATACTTCTTGTCCATTTGCCTATCCACAGGAGGTAAAGAATTTGGAGTTTTAAGTAACTTCTGTGTCTGTTTCCCAAACGATCTGTGAAGGGGAACAGACAATCTCTTGGACTCTGGGATGTCCATCTTCTCCACATAGTCAGGCTCCTCTTGTTTCTCAACAGCTTCATCCAAAGGGAGCTGGAGGGTTTCTGCCACTTTTTTGTAAAACAAAGTGGGAAGGGGACTCAGAAAGCCTCGGAGGGGAAAAACCAGAAGGCCTGTCTGGGGAGATGTCCGGTTCTATGGGCTCATCCAGACCTTCAACACCATCATCATCATCTTCATCCCCCTCCAAATCCAGTTCATAATAGTCTTCAGGGGAATAATCCTGAACCACAGGAACCGACTGAACCGACCGCCTACCGGGTGGGCGTCAGATCAATCGGAACCGAATGGAGCGATTCAACTATACTAATCGCCCAGGCAATTTCTTCGGCAGTTGGACGATGCGGTTCTGGATCTGAACCGGCTGATTAATCTCTCTTTTTGCCAGATCCGACCCCTCAGGATCGGCTCTCCGTTAGCCTGAGGGAGTATCGCCCAGGTCAGTGGGCACTCCCTCAGGTTCGGTCGGAATTGAACCGGGCTGGCCATCCGGGTCTGCGGACTTCTCGGCCTCATTTTCCCTAAACCTGCCCAATCTTTCATCCAGGGTGGCTTTAGGGAAATGTTTACATATTTGGCAGTCTAACTCCAGGTGGTCAAAACCCAGACAATAAACACAGGTGGTATGGGATCAGCCTTAGCAAAGGACTCCCCACACTCACTGCAGTGTTGAAACCCAGTGGGCCCGGTTTTTCTCTTGGGTTTCTCTGACAAAGCCATCCTATCACTTACCCTTTTTATGGCAACAGCCAGGCAAGACCCCCTTATCGGTTCCTAACCGTGTTACGGGTGTTGGAAAAAAACGATGAAACTTTTTTTTTTTTTTTAGAACCGATAAGGACTGGTACATCACACTAAATTCAAACTAAAAGAAAAAGATACAGACAAATACAGGCAACCGGTTCAACTGAACAGGTTGAAATACAGATTTTACAATTTCCACAAAAAAATTCAGCACTAGTCCACTACCTATGTACTTACTGTACTGCAGACAGGGATCTGAACTGAAATAAAGAAAAAAATAGCGCTATAAACTGACGTTTTTAACTGGACCGAACCGTAAGCGAAGGAGAACTCTCCGGAGCGACTGTTCGGTTAGGCAGAGTAAAGAATCCGACAGTTATACTTCAAAGTGCAGCAGACAGAGGTTTGAACCGAGCTTGAGTTCAGCATTCTATGCTCTGGCATACAGTTAACTCTTTCCTCTCCAGAGCAGTCAAGTGCTGGGGCTGACTGCATAATGTCAGAAATACAGCAAGACTTCATGTTGTTTGAAGGCAAGAATCTCTAATTTCTTAGGCAAGGCCTAACTTTAAACTGTAAGGGATAGAAACGGTGGGCTGGATGTATAAAAGTGGTGATGTAGCTGTAGTTCCTGATTTTTGGGCTGCGTCTGTGTCATCCAACATGCATCAAAATGTTTGAGTGCTATTTTGAAACATTCTGATCCATGTATGACAAGTTCCCTGGTTTGTGCCAGAAATAGTGACGTGTCTTTTTTTTACTTTATTTTATGTTTTTTTACACACAAGTGTCATTTTTTTTTAAGACACTGTGGAAATTAAGTCAAAACGATGCCACAATTCCCGGGTGCCCCTTTAAAAATCCATCCCTGCATTTTTTAAACATGACGACTGAGAGTCAAGCCAACATGGATACATTACAGCTATACACTTTCAATGCATCGATATACAGTACTGGAAATGTACCAATACAAAAACGATACATTACTAATAATACATTTCCATTATGTTGACAGAAAGTTGTTTCAGTATATGTATATATTGACGTGAAAAAGATCCCTCTCAGCGAATCAGAACATAGAGCTGCTGTCCCATTATTCTGTGATAACAAGTCAGTAGACTCAGTAATGGGACTGTATGCTAATTTCCTGCATTCTAATTGGCTACAACTAGCACTATAGCGTGTCTGTGATAAACAGCCAAACATTTTCTGTTTTCCTAAAGGTGTGCTGTAGCTGTAGTGAGAGAGCAATTTTTGTGCTCTGTTTTAACTGTTTTTCCGTGTTTTTTCCAGTATAACAGCTATAATGGTATTGTAGTCTTACTCGCTAATAACCAGACTGGGGTGTTAATATAACTCCTGGGCCAATGACGTCAGTGTTTATTCACCTTGACCTGGTTATTACCTTGTATGACCCAACAATTATCGCTATGGGGTAAACGTTCTTATACTGTACTATATTGATATACTATAGTTGTAATATAAATATAGTTATAATGTTTTTCTTGATAAAGCTTTCTGGCCACCGCTGGCCTACTCATGCCTTCTTCTGGCTTGTTATAGCATGCCCAGCTCCAAATGCCAATCCCCCCGCCATCCTTCCAGCGGGGATCCACATGGGAAGGGACCCAAGGGTATCGGTGCCATCACTGATGGCTGCTGGTGTACATGGGTTTTTCTGTTTTTTTCTCCATGGCTTTGATCCTCCCCAGCACCGTGGTGCAGGAAATGTGCACCAATGCACATTATCTTGGTAACATGTTACACAAGTTCCCTCGGCCCACCACAGGGGTGGCTATATCCCTGGAACCAGGCTGCCTCCATCCCCTGGCTGGAAGCGCTGTGCACTACTGTGCATTCCTAGCTCCCTGGCCATCTGACTGACTTCTCTGCTCCATTCCCAAACCTGGGTCATCACCACTGAAGCATGTGGTGCTTCTGCTGGCCTTCAGACGGCCCTTAGGAATATTTACTTACTTATTTTAAAGAGTTTCACCAGTAAAGACATGGACAGCTTTAATAGCTCATTTCCAGATGCGTCCTGGGGAAATGGGAAAGGGGGAAATACAATTGACAGACAAGGATACAAATACAAGTAATGAAGTTTGGACATGCAATCCAATACATTTAAAACTAACCAACTTTTGTGTAAGAATGCAGCATATGTCAACCGGGTAAGGAGTAGTAAATAGAAATAACTATATACATTTATATACACAGACATGTAAAAGTTACAAGTTAAACAACAACACAGACATAAAACAAACATACACACAACACAATACCACTGATAACCAATAATGCATTAACTATTAGGATATGCGAAATAAATGAAAATTACGTACCTACCGTAATTATGATCTTTCTGTGTATCTTCACCATTCATCACAGATGGGTTATCTGGTCGGAGGTCAGGACCCCGCGGGAGCTTTTTTTTTTTTTTAAAGCGGTAGGCAGAGCCGACACACCATCGGCGCCGCCCTCGAGGCCGACGTACTGCGTGGCGCTTGAGGGTTGGCCGTTAGGCTGTGTTGACTCCGCCTGCCTGCTAGTTCTGAGTCGCTGGAGAGGTAAGAGGAAGGGATGGAGGGTGGGACAAGAGAGTCCAAGGGACAGAAAAGAAAAAAATACTCACCTTAGTAATGTTGTTTCTTCTAATGGAGTCTTGCTATATTATGACTATTGCAGTTTGTCCCACCGTTAGAACTGCTCCGGAGGTGAAAGAGTTAACTCCATTCTAAGAATGGAACTTAGAACTCGAGCTCTATTAGAGAAGCTCTGTCTTGGTTATTTCAAACTCAAACTGTCAGATCTTTACGAGCAAAAACTCACTAAGGTCTGTGTGGAAGCTGTAACCTACACTAGCCAACTGGCTACCTAAATATTAACACCCAATGCTTTTCCCAACACAAAGACTCAAGTCAAGGGACCAAAAGTAACAGTATAATATAATAATATGAGAAGTAATATAAGATAAAATAAAAACACCACACCCCAAAACCCCAAGAAGGGGTGGAAAATATATAATGGGCATAACTAGTGCCCACACTAGGCTGCCCACCCCATACCCAAGTAGAAGTTCTGAGAGGGGCAGGCTGGGGGGGGAGGTCATAATATAGCAAGACTCCATTAGAAGAAACAACATTACTAAGGTGAGTAATTTTTTCTTCAAACAACATGAAGTCTTGCTATATTATGACTAATTCCAGACTACACAGTAGTACCTCCATGGAGGAGGGACAGAACCTACTTAGGAATAGGCTCTGAAGCACAGCTGTGCCAAACCGAGCATCTCTCCTGGCCTGGACATCCAGGGAGTAATGCTTGGTGAAAGTGTGTACCGTTTTCCAGGTAGCTGCTTGACATATTTCTAAAATAGGGATGTCTCTAGCAGCAGCTATAGATGCGCTGCACCTCTGGTAGAGTGAGCCCTCAGGCCTGAAGGGGGAACCTTCCCCAGTTTTGATAACAAAATTGGATACAAGAGACAATCCACCTGGCAATTGATCTCTTAGTGGCAGGTCTCCCTTTTCCGACCTCACCATAAGTGAGAAAAAGTTGGAGGGATTCGAACCTGTGACCCTTAGTACGTTCTATATAGTAACTTAGGGCCCTCTTAACGTCTAAACTGTGCAATCTCCTCTTGCCAGAGGAGAAGTGATCAGTGAAAAACACTGGAAGGGAGATAGATTGATTAAGATGGAAATCTGAAACCACCTTAGGCAAAAACTTCCTGTTAGTCCTGAGGACTACCTTATCCTTGTGGAAAGAAATAAAGTCAGTTTCTACTGACAAGGCTTGTAACTCACTTATGCGCCTGGCAGAAGTGACAGCCGCTAGGAAAACAGTTTTCCAAGTTAAGTACTTAAGCTTTGCAGAACACAGAGGTTCAAAAGGTGGTTGCATTAACTGAGCAATGCAAACATAAAGATCCCAAGCAGGGGCCAGATCCCTACAAGGTGGATTAGTATGAAGTAATCCTTTAAAAAACTTGGAAAATACAGGGTGAGCGGAAATAGAGGAGGGCTTTCCTGCTGAAACAAAAACAGAGACAGCTGCCAAATGTACTTTCAAGGTAGCTGGTCTCAGGCCCAAAGAATTAAGATGGACCATATAGTCCAAAACAATGGGAAAATCAGCAGATTCCGGGGAAATATGTTTCCCAGAACACCAGATGAAAAAACTTTTCCACTTAGAATTATAAGTAGCCCTAGTGGAAGGCTTCCTAGAAGCCTTTAAGATTTCAAGAACACCTTGAGAAAGGTGTAGGTCAACAAATTCTAGCTCCTCAAGAGCCGGGCCTTGAGGTTGAGGGATTTGAGGTTCGGATACCAAACTCTCCCCTGGGCACAGGTTAACAGGTTGAGATTCCTGGGGAGACACAGTGGAAGATGGACTGCTAGGGACAGAAGGAGTGGGTACCAGAGCTGCCTGGCCCAAACTGGGGCAATCAGAATCACCCTGCAAGGCTGGGATCTGATTTTGACTAGCACCTTGAATAGGAGAGGGAAGGGGGAGGCGTAAAAGAAACTCCTTCCCAATCAGAGAGAAAGGCATCCAGGGGCCTAAGCCCAACACTGGGGGCCTGCAACAGAACAGTGGAAGTTGGTGATTGTCTGGGGCTGCAAAAGATCTATCTGAGGGTGCCCCATCTGGCAAAAAACTATCCCAGTATTTGAGGATCCAGAGACCATTCCATGATGGCCCTGGAAATCCTGCTGAGAGCATCTGCCAGGACATTGTCCTTTCCTGGAAGGTGAACTGCTATGCAGGAAGTGTTAAGGGAATAGGCCAGAGACATAACTTCATTGCCTCCCGGTGCACAAGGCCGAAGGCCGTGTGCCTGTGACCATTGATGTACCACATTGTTGTGGTGTTGTCTGTTCTGACTTGTACCACTTTGTTCTGAGCGGACGCAGAAAACACTTGAAGTGCTAGAAAGACAGCTCTGAGCTCCAGCAAATTGATGTGGAGCAGAGATTCCTGAGGGGACCACACTCCCTGAGTGGAGAGGTCGCCCATGTGGGCTCCCCACCCCAGGAGGGATGCATCCGTAGTGAGGGTCAAGGAGTGAGACAGAGGAATGAAAGGGACTCCCAGCCTTAAATTGCTCTGATCCTGCCACCACTGGAGAGCCTGGATCAGGGTTTGAGTCACTGGGACCAACTTGGAAAAGGGGTCTCTTCTCTGAGACCAAAAGGCTCTCAAGTGAAACTGAATGTCCCTCATCTGAAATCTTGCTCCTTGCACTACAGCTGTGGACGCAGCCATGTGCCCCAGGAGCTGCAAGAAGTATCTTGCTGGTCAAGAGAGACCTGCAGAGAGAAGGAGGAGGCCAGAGCCACCAGGTTCCTTACCATCTCTAAAGGTAGGAAGGCTCTGGCCCACTTTGTGTCCAATTCTGCACCTATGAAGGTGAGCACCTGAACAGGTTCCAGAACTGACTTTGGAAGATTAAGCAATAAGCCCAGAGAGGTGAGCAGCTGCTGGGTAACTTGCAGGTGAGATTTGACCTGTTCTGGGGACTGGCCTACAATGAGCCAGCCATCCAGGTAGGGAAAGACAGCAATCCTTTGCCTTCTTAAATGAGCAACTGCTACTGTCACACATTTTGTGAATACCCTTGAGGCAGAGGTGAGGCGAAGGCATTGCTCTGAACTGGTAGTGACCTGAGGGCAGTTCGAATCTGAGGTACTTTTGGTGGGAGCTTCTGATTAGGACGTGAAAATAGGCATCCTTGAGGTCCAGGGAGGCTAGCCAGTCCCCTGGCCTAGAGAGGAAAATCATTGCCAGAGTTACCATTTTGAACTTTGGTTTCAAAAGGTGCTTGTTCAGATAACTCAGGTCTAAAATGGGCGCCATTCTCCTGTCATTTTGAGGTAAGGAAATATCTGAGTACAGACCCTTGCCCTGATGTAGGGGAGAAACCCTTTCTACAGCTCTGAGAGCCAGGAGGATGAGACTTCTGTTTCTAAAGAAAAGGTCTCTAAAGGGGTTTGCAGGTGGGAAAGATCTGATTCTCATCTTTGGAAATTTTTTGAAGCTGAGAACCAGACCCTGACTTACTACTTCCAGGACCCACTTGTCTGAAGTTAGAGACTCCCAGTTCCGAATGAAGTAAGCCAACCTGCCCCCCTACAGGTAAAGGAGAATCGGCCTTGGGCACCCCAACAGGGTGCCTGTTTGGCAGGTGCTTTAGGCCTGTCTGCCTCTCCCTCTGAAGAACCCCCTCTGAACATAAGCAGAGGAGCCTGGGTTTGGTAAAGGCCTGTGAAAAGGCCTACCCCTACCCCTACCCTGGGGTCTGCCTCTGAGGTGGCTTGCAGCTCCTTGGCCTGAGCACTCTTATAGGTAGTCCTATATTCATCCATTTCCTTCATATAATTCTCTGTTTGCTCCCCAAACAGAGAATTTCTAGGAAAATCCATAGCCTTAGTCTGGGTATCCTGTGACAAGCCAGTACACCTGAGGCAGGCCAACCTGCGAAAAGCTACAGATGTAGCCATGACTCTAGAGGATACATCATTAAAATCCACAGCAGCATTGGATGCTTCAATGCCATCAGCAGCCACCTGCTACAGCTCATTAGCAAGCTGCCAGAGGCCTGTTTGTCCAAAGCCATGACAGTGTCCCATCTAGACTTTTGAAACCTTGCTACGTAAGCCATGTAATTTGCTTGCCTGAGTCCCAAGGACGCTGCCATGTATTTTTTTTTTTTTTTTTGCCATGGCATCAATCTTCCTGGAATCCTTGTCAGGAGGATGTGAAGCCAAGGAATATTAGCTTAATCACAGACTGCAGCCTGAACCACACCAACATGACTGCAATGCTGTGAAAGAAATTCTGTATCAGGACCTGACAGAGTGTACCTCCTGTCCATCTTTTTGTCCACAGGAGGCACAGAATTAGGAGCTATTAAAATTTTTATTGTTTGTTTCCTAAATGAATTATGCAAGGGAATAGACAATCTCCTGAACTCTGGAATATCCATCCTTTCTACAAAATCAGGTTCCTCTTGCTCATCACAGCTTCCTCCAATGGGAGCTGGAGGGATTCAACAACCTTTTATAAAACAGAAAATGAAAGGGGACTCAGAAAGCATAGGGGAGATTCTAAGGGTCAGTCTGGGGAGATGTCCAGTTCAATGGGCACATCCAGACTCTCAAAGTCACATTCACACTGTTAGTAATCCTCCTCCCCTCCTGTGGTTCATAAAATCTCCAATATCATATTCTTGAACGTGGGGCAACCGACCAACCTTTTACCAGACAGTGGCGGTTGGACGGAACCAGAAAGTGACTGTACAATTTGTATAGCTTTTGCCATTTCTGCAGCAGTTGGGGAAGGAATTTTGGACTCCCTACCTGCTGATTTTTTATTTTCTTTAGCTGGAACTGGCTCCTCAGAGCCAGCTTTACGTTTGACCGAGGAAGTCTCGCCCTGGTCAGAGGGCACTCCCTCAGGTTCGGTTGGCACTGAACCGGGCTGGCCATCCGGGTCAGCGGACTTTTTGGCCTCTCGTTCCCTGAGCCTGCCCACTCTCTTATCCAGCGTGGCTGCAGGGAAATTTTTACAAATCTGGCAGTCTGAATAGAGGTGGTCAACCCCAGACAATAAACACATGTAGTGTGTGGGTCAGCCTTGGCAAAGGCTTCCCCACAGACACTACAGTGTTGAAACCCAGTGGGCCCGGTTTTTTCTTTTGGGTTTCTCAGACATGATGCCAGCCTAACCAAGAAACTTGCCCTTTTAACGGCAGTGCCAGGCAAGACACCCTTATCGGTTCCCAACCGTGTCACGGGTCATGGAAAAAAACGTAATGAAATCTGGTTTTTAGAACCGATAAGAACCAGAGACGCACTCTAAAAGCTTTAAAATGCTTACTCTTTAAAGTTTTAAACCAACCTGATCGGTTCGAACCGAACCGATAAACATTTACAAGTTCCACACAGAAATAAAACCTGTCTATTACTTACAATACCACAGACAGAGCTTGAACCGATCGGTTTGCGGTTAAAATAATAATACTCGCGGTTGAATTTAACCGAGAAAATACTGTTTAAACCGAGAAATTAACTGAGCAGTAGGAGAAATCTCCGGAGCGACTGTTCAGTGAGGCGGAGTAAAGAATCTGACAGTTTGAGTTTGAAATAACCAAGACAGAGCTTCTCTAATAGAGCTCGAGTTCTAAGTTCCATTCTTAGAATGGAGTTAACTCTTTCACCTCCGGAGCAGTTCTAATGGTGGGACAAACTGCAATAGTCATAATATAGCAAGACTTCATGTTGTTTGAAAGGAAAGGATGACTGAACTAAAAGGAGAAATAACGACTGAGAGGACAGCAAAGAAGAGGTTAGACTAAGGGGATTGGGTAGGGGCCCCAATCTCTGGAAGCGGAAGAAGGGAAGGGTAGGGAGGGGAAAGAATTTAGGAGAGAGGGAGAGGTATTAAGGCATCTGAGACCCTTGTCTGTTACCAGATTGTATAGGAACTGCAAGGAGCAGCAAAGCTCTCTGCCAGAATTCAAGGCACAGAATAACTGGCAAATACCCCAGAAGCAGAGTCGGCTATTCTGGAGGAAGGACAGGGTACAGGGATTTAGTACTGTCTCAGGAAAAGATGTTTCGTGAAAAAAAGGGGGTTTCTTTTTTTTTTTTTAGGAGAAATAGTTGGATGGAAACCAGGAGGAGAACAGAAGGAGGGCAACTACCAACTCCCACCCCACCGAGGTGGAGACAAAGTAGTAGAGAAGGAGTGCCGCTGGAGCTGTCCACTCTTCATTGGAAAATACCCCCCTGTGTGCCCTCTTTACCCCACTCCTAAGGAGGAGAGGGGGAGTCACAGAGAGGGTGGGGGACCCAGAGACTGAGGCCCCAGGGGATGGTGGGTGGGGTTGTGATGAATGGTGAAAATACACAGAAAGATCATAATTACGGTAGGTACGTAATTTTCATATATTATATGTGTCAATCTTCACCATTCATCACAGATGGGTGAGTACCAAGCCCCCCCGAAGGGGGTTGTTTCTTTTACACCCTAAGAGACAAAGTCCCTTAGCCCTCAGTGGGTGACACACTAAGGGGGGACGAACCTTCAGGGCCTGGAGAGGCCTGAGAGTGGGGGAGAGGCAGGGGTTCCCCGGAGAGAGAAAGTTGCCCGACAAGCGCGTCTCCTCTGGGAGAAAGGTAGGTTCCTGGTGGGCGGGCTAATCACCCTCACGGGGCCAAGGGTGACACCGGGAAAGACGTAGCCATGCCGATCTCCTAGTGCAGATTGCTGTCCTCGACCCTGGTAGCTACCTCGTTGCGCGTCATAAGATGCCTAGCTGGTGCCTTGCTAGCTCAGGCCCGTGCAGAGATGCGATGGCTTGTCTGGTTTGCTCCGAGTCAGGCAATGAGGCTAGGAGCTGACCTAGCCTGGACCACAAGAACCTGTTGTAGGCTGCATAGTGGGCCTGATGAGCAGAAATAGAGAGGAGTAACCGTGCCGAGTAGAAGGTCCTCCTCCCCCAAAAATCAAAATCCGAGGAGTCTTGATCTGGGGGCCGGTCACGGTGAAGGGCGCGAAGCCCATCAGGAGTATCCAAGTGCGTCAAACCAGACTGTGGATGAGGCATGGAACCTGGAGACTCCGGGGGTGCGCAATACCTCTGGCTGAGATCCCCTTGGGCGGGAACTCTGGAGAAGGGCCTCTGCCAGAAACGCAATGATGCCTCCCGAAAGGGAGCTGGCCAGGGCAGCACCACAAGGGTGGCCTCGCCAAAATCGCCTAGAAAGGCGTGTGCTGCGTGCTCAGGATTGCTGAGTGGAGGGTGAAAGGTGCAAATCTTCCAACATCCTCACGAGAAGCTGATACTCGAGATCAGCAGCGGAGGATGTGGACAGAAGGTTCCTCTCCCCTGAAGGGGGATGAGGAGCTGGAGGTCACCATGTGTTCAGAGGGTGGCTGCACGGGGGGAGGTTGAAAAACCTGGCTGTCCACTGCCCTAACGTAAGCAGGGAACTGGGCAGCCACCGCTCTGAACTGCTCCCAGGTGAGAGGGCCGCTAGGACCGAGGATGCCTGGGGCGCAGAGAAGTGTGGCAGAGGGTGAGGCAGAGCCGAGAAGAGATGTCGGCTGACCTCCGCCAGGGCCAGGGCGGACCCGTGAGCAGCCCGGCGAAGGTGCGGAAGACCCCACGCCGACAGCTGTACAACCACATTGGTACTGCCTTGGCTGCGCCCAGAAGAATCCCCCAGTGAGGCGACCGAGGCCGTAAAGGTCCAGAAGGACGGTCCCCTGCCTCAAAAGAACGGGACTCCCTCAAGGAACCCGAGGGGGAAGGGTGGAAATCTGCACTACGGCTCCTTCCAGGGCCCAAGTGGACCCCAGAAAAGGGCCGACGCGGTGACCCCACACCCCTCAGAGTCCAAAAGAGTCCTCCTCCTCGAGAGGGCCAGCCTAGGTAGCTGGCATCTCTGGGCAGCCCCCGAAGGGGAGACCCAGGGAGCAGTACCCTCCCCCCCCTGCAGGTGTCTCGATGGGCCCCAAAGTCGGGCAATCAAAACACACCACTGGAGGGGGTACCACCACAGAGGGATCGATGAAACCCCCAAGACCAGGCTGCAGAGCTATGGTGGCACGCACCACTGCCTGCTGGTCAGCACCACTGACCCTAGTCTCGGGGGCCACCAACCTCTCCTCAGTAGGGGGCTGATTCTGACTCGTCGATGAGACCACTGTTCTGCCCATGTCCGCAGCCAACCCCGGGGGTGCGACTGCCCGTCCCACTTGGAGCTCGACTCCGACTCCGAAGAGGTAGAGTCTGAAGCTCTGAGCCAAACCGTAGGAGGGCGGGCAGAACTAACCTTGTCACCAGGCCCGGAAGCCACTGCTGTGCCCGAGTCGGTGCCAGTGCCCTCCGCAACCCCGCGAGTGGGACCTGCAGGAGGCACGGCGCCAGCCCGAGCCAGAGGTCCAATGCCAGGAGCAGTCGTGGCACCATCTGATCCACCGGCACCGGGAGCGGTACCAAGGACAGGGATGGTGCCGACAACAGCCAGTGGCACCCTGGCGCCCGGCCACTATTTACAGGCAGCACGAGGACCGTGGCAGCGCCAGCGGCGGCCCAGGCGGACCCAGCGTCCGAACATAGGCGCCGCCCGGCCCCCCGGCGCCGAGAGCATGGACAATGCTGCGGACGGCAGCGACAGAAGGAGTCGAAGGCCCCACGGCACCGAGGTGAGACATGGCGAAGGATGACGTTGGATCTGGTCTCACAGTGCCGCGAACAGTGTCGGCGCCGCAAACAGCGTCGACCGAGCCCACGGTGCCTCGAACGGCGACGAAGGCTCCGACGGCGCCAAGGACAGTGCTGACCCGGGCCTTCCGAGCCACGGGAACGACACTGGGGGAGCCTTCACCCCCGAAGGGGCGACTGCCATGGCAGCGCCTCCCGCCTGCTCCCAGGAGGAAGCGGGGCGGGCCACCTGTGCTGTGGAAGGAGCCTCGGCAATGGCCAGGCTACAAGTAACCGAGGCTCCCTCCTCCTTGGTCCGTATAGAACCGGGAGGGGACCCGGAGGAAAGGCCGAGAGAGCGCGGCTTGGCCCGACGAGTGCGAACCCTACCCCCGAAAGTCGGCGGAGCTCGCCCCACTTTCAACGCGTGCTGTTCGAGGACCTGGCGGTCCATGGAGAAGCAGGCATTGCATGAGTCCATGTCATGAAGCGGCCCAAGACACGCAAGATGCTGGTCATGTTGGTCGGTGACAGAGAATTTTCGGCCGCATGGGCACCGTCGCATGGGGGGCCGACCCATCTTCGAAGACTTCTTGCCCTCCGACCGAGACATGACCTATGGAAAAAAACACCAAAATAGACTCGACGTCGCAAAATTCAAAAAATAAGGAAAGATCTTACCGGGCGACGTCGAGTGGAGGCAGAAAACTGAACCGGCAGGTAACCGATGGACTTAACGTCGAAGGTGAAGGATTCAAACAGGCCTAAAATCTTCTTGAAGCTTCACACGAGGCAACCTCGACGGCCGGAGACGAAGAACTGGCAGGCAGGTGGAGTCGACACAGCCTAATGGCCAACCCTCGAGCGCCACGCAGTACGTCAGCCTCGAGGGCGGTGCCGATGGTGTGTCGGCTCCGCCTACCCCTTTTTAAAAAAAAAAAACGCTCCCGCGGGGTCCTGACTTCTGGCCAGATAACCCATCTGTGATGAATGGTGAAGACTGACACAGATAAGATCTGCGGACAGGCTGGGTGGATAGGAGGAGGGAGATTAGACCACAAAACATTCAAGCAGACAGCACAGAGATGAGAAAACTATACGAAGTAGATGAAGATTATGCAGAATAGAGCAGGAGAAGGGGGACAAATGCGAGGGGGGAGGGAGGAAAGGAAGCAAACCATTATCCTTAGGAACAAATTCCACACAGCTCGATGTAAACCCAACCAGTGTTATGCTTACGGTAAGCCAGACAGGAGCAGAAGGGGGGAAGTTTGTAAACAAGGCAGTAGCAGGGGAGAGGAACTGCAGATGATGAGAGTCGAGGGGGCATTTATAGGATGGAGAAATGTTTTGAAGCAGAAGAGCAGACAGGGAGTGAGTAAATGGCGCAGAGCGGATATCTAAGGGAGTGAGTTCCAGGTGTTTGGAAAGCAATAGAAGGCAGCTCTCTCTCTGAGTTAGAGGTTCGGGTAGGGATGGCGAGAATCCCATAGGGGAATTGCAGAGAGTGTATACTTATACTGACAGAACAACATTTAAATGACTTCTAGGAAGTGGAATTCAATTACACGTAAGGAAAGAAATTATGTATGTATGATGCATCAGAAAATACGAATGGGATTCCATCCTGAAGAACCACTACTTTTTTCTCATTTTTTTATTCAATCCATGCTCACCTGCTGAAGTATACGTAATGTTGAGGCAAACTGGGCATGGTGCTCCCTGATGCCTCGCTGGGAGGCCTCATTAATGGAAGGATCAGGAAAAGTAACTACAGGATAGACCTAAAATGTGGAAACATGCAAAAAATATGGAAGAAGTTTTCATAAATCCCAGTTTACTTCCAGTTACGTTTAACCCTAGGTAACTCAACATACAAGAAAAAGATTGCATTCAGTAACGGAACTCTGACTTTGCTAAGTTTTATCACTTCACTATAAAATCATGACATCATTCTTAGCCAATGGGGATTGGTTATTTCTAAACATTCTAGGTACTCCTGTATGTTTATATGTTCAGTTACTGAGTCTCTTCTCTTATGGTCATAAGAGTGCATTCTCGAGTTCTTTGGGTGAAAAAAAATGAAAAGGTCTGGCACCCACAGGACTTAAGAAGAAACCCCTATAACCATAAGAGACACAGGAACTGCACATATAAACATATTACAAATCATGTTATACAGGAACTGTACATATAACGATATTATAAATCATGTTATACAGGAACTGTACATGTAAAGATATTATAAATCATGTTATACAGGAACCGTACATATAAAGATATTATAAATCATGTTATACAGGAACTGTACGTATAAAGATATTATAAATCATGTTATACAGGAACCATACATATAAAGATGAAAAAATTACTCACCATAGTAATGCTGTTTCTTCTAATGGAGTCTTGCTGTATTCAGACATAATGCAGTTAGCCCCAGCACTTGAACTGCCCCAGAGAGAAAAGAGTTAACTCTATGCAGAAGCTTAGAACGTTGAGCTCGAGCTCGGTTTTCAAACCTCTGTCTGTGGTACTTCCCAGTGTAACAGTCAGATTCTTACGAGCTAACTAATATACCATAGTATGGAAATTGTTCAAAATATAGCCAAAGGGCAAAATATTTCTTTTTGGGCCCCAAAAGACTCAAGTCAAGAACCCAAGAAGGAAAGGTAGCGACAACATTTAAGTAAAACACCAGAAAAATAATAACAACATCTACCCCACCCAAGAGGGAGGGTACAAGGTACACCCCTGAGGTGCAACACTGTACCTGCCAGCCCACTTCCCAAAACCAGGTTCGGTGGGGGGAGGTCTGAATACAGCAAGACTCCATTAGAAGAAACAACATTACTATGGTGAGTAATTTTTAATTCAAACAACACCAAGTCTTGCTGTATTCAGACATAATGCAGACTACCAAGCAGTTCCCTATGGAGGAGGGAATGCAGAACCTACTTTGGGAAGAGGCTCTGCAGTACTGCTGTACGAACCCAGCATCACTCCTAGCCTGGATGTCCAGGGAGTAATGCTTGGTGAAAGTATACTGTTTTCCAAGTGGCTGCTTTACAGATCTCTAACAAAGGTATATCTCTGGCTGCAGCTAGAGAAGCAGCTGTACCCCTGGTCAAGTGAGCCCTCAGGCCTGAAGGGGGCGTCCTACGCAACTTGTCATAACAAATCTGTATACAAGAAACAATCCACCTGGCAATAGTGGCAGGCTTACCTTTTCCCACTTCACCATAAGTGAGAAACAATTGAAGACAGTCATTTCTATGTGCCTTAGTATGCTCAATATAGTAGCTAAGGGCCCTCTTAACGTCCAGACTGTGTAACCTTCTTTCACTTGAAGAAGAATGGTCCGTGAAAAACACAGGAAGAGATACAGACTGGTTCAGATGAAAATCTGTTACCACTTTGGGCAAGAACCTCCTACTGGTTCTTAGGACCACTTTGTCCCTATGGAAGGAGATGAAGTCAGGTTCCACTGACAGAGCCTGTAACTCACTAATCCGCCTAGCAGACGTAATAGCTACCAGGAACACAGTTTTCCAGGTTAAGTACTTCAATTCGGCTGAAGCCAGAGGTTCAAAGGGTGGCTGCATTAGCTGAGCTATGCAGACATTAAGATCCCAAGGTGGAGTGGGCTCCCTAAAGGGAGGGTTAATGTGAACCAGATCCTTGAAAAACTTTCTGAAAACAGGATGAGATGCCAGGGAAGAGCCCTTCCCTGCTGAAAGGAATGCAGAGACAGCTGCTAGATGAACCTGCAGAGTGGCAGGCCTACCGCCTAAACCATTCAGATGAACTAGATAGTCTAAGGTTGTGGAAATGTCTGCAGAATCAGGCAGGATGCCTTTCTGAGAGCACCAAATACTGAACCGTTTCCATTTGGAGTTTTAAGTTTTTCTAGTGGAAGGTTTCCTGGAGACCTTCAGAATATCCAGAACTCCCTGAGAAAGATGTAGAGCTGCATATTCTAACTCTTCAAGAGCTAGGCCTTGAGATTGAGAGACTGGAGATTGGGGTACCAGATCCGCCCCTGGGAGGAGGACAGGAGATTGTATGTCCTGGGCAGAGACAGGGGACATGACACTGACAAGGACAGCAGTAGAGGATACCAAGGCTGTATGGCCCAATCTGGAGCCACCAGTATCACTGTGCAGGGTTGAGTCCTGATCTTGATCAGAACTCTGAACAGCAGAGGGAAGGGAGGGAAGGCATAGAGAAACTTGCCCTTCCAGTCCAAAAAGAGAGTGTCCTGGGGAACCGTCCCCAGGACTGGAGGTCTGCAACAAAACAGAGGAAGTTGATGATAGTCCACTGCTGCAAAGAGATCTATCTCTGGAGTGCCCCACCTGGAGAAGATGGCCTTCAGGATGTGAGGATCCAGGGACCATTTGTGGTGTCCCTGTGAAATTCTGCTCAGAGCATCTGCTAGTACGTTATCCTTCCCTGGAAGATGAACTGCTACCAGAGAAGTCTGAAGAGAATAGGCCAGAGACCACAGCTTCATGGCTTCTGTGCACAAGGCCGAGGATCGGGTGCCTCCCTGCTTGTTGATGTACCACATTGTGGTGGTGTTGTTCGTTCTGACTTGGACCACCTTGCCCTTGACTGAATCCGAGAAGCTCTGCAGGGCTAGGAAAACTGCCCTGAGTTATAGGAGATTGATATGAAGAAGAGACTCCTGTGGAGACCAAAGCCCTTGAGCTGTCAGGGCTCCCAAGTGGGCTCCCCACCCTAGGAGAGAAGCATCCGTAGTTAGAACTACTGATGGGACTTGAGGGAGAAATGGAACCCCTTGTCTGAGGTTGTCCTGGTCCAGCCACCACTGGAGAGCTTGGACCAGAGTCTGAGTCACTGGAATCAGTTTGGTAAATTAATCCTTCTTTTGAGACCAAAAAGACCTCAGATGAAACTGAATGTCCCTCATCTGGAACCTTGCTCCCTGCACCACTGCTGTGGAAGCTGCCATGTGGCCCAGGAGCTGGATGAACTGTCTTGCTGGGCGGGAGACCTGAGGTCGAAAGGAGGAAGCGAGAGCCACTAGAGCCTTTACCCTTGCTGGGGAAGGAAGACTTTTGCTTGTATATTGTCCAACTCTATGCCTACAAAGGTGAGAAGTTGAACTGGTCTGAGTACAGACTTTGGAAGATTGAGAAGAAACCCCAGGGAGCTGAGTAGGTCCTGGGTAGTTTGAAGAGCTGACTTGACCTGTAAAGGTGACTGACTCACCAAAAGCCAGTCCAGATATGGGAAGATGGTGATACCCTGTTTTCTGAGGTAAGCCACCACTACTGCAAGGCACTTTGTGAACACTGTTGGAGCTGATGTTAGGCTGAATGGCATGGCTCTGAATTGGTAATGGCCTGAAGGCAACTCGTACCTGAGGTATTTTCTGTGGAAGCACCTGATAGGAATATGGAAATGGCATCCTTGAGGTCCTGAGATGCTAGCCAATCCCCTGGCCTTAGAGAGGGAAGGATTATTCTCAGAGTTAGCATTTTTAATTTGGGCTTTGAAATGTGTTTCTTCAGATACCTTAGGTCTAGGATGGATCGCCACACCCCTCTTTTCCTTGGGGTAAGGAAGTACCTGGAATACAGTACTTTTCCCTTGTGCTGAGTAGAAACTTTCTCTATAGCTCTGAGAGCTAGAAGAGAAGAAATCTCTGCCTCTAGGGCAAGGGTTTCTGAGACTGATGCAGGTGGAAAAGACTTGGCCCTTCTTTTTGGACATTTTTTGAAGCTAAGGGCCAGCCCCTGGCTTACTACTCCCAGGACCCACTTGTCTGAGGTCACAGACTTCCAGGCCTGGAAGTAGTAAGCCAGCCTGCCTCCTACTGAAAATGGGGAGTTGACCCGGACTGACACATCAGGGTGTCTGCTTGGCAGGAGCCTTAGACTGAGAGGAGGAGGGAGCAGCCCTGCTCACCCCCCTCCTACCCTCCTCTGAAGAACCCACTCTGTGGGAAGGAGAGGAGGCCTGGGCTTGTAAAAGGCCTTTGAAAGGCCTGCCCCTGCCCCTAGACTGCTTGCTTAGTGGGGTGGCCAGCCTTTCCTTGGCCTGTGTGCACTCCTGTACGTGGTCCTGTATTCATCCATTTTCTTCATGTAAGCCTCTGTCTGCTCCCTAAACAGAGAGTTACCTACTACAAGAAAATCCATGGCCTTAGCCTGGGTATCCTGTGAAAGGCTAGTACATCTGAGCAAAGCATGTCTTCTGAGAGACACAGATGTAGCCATGACTCTAGATGCCACATCACTGGAGTCCACAGCAGCATGAAATTGCATTTTGGATGCCTCAATTCCATCAGCAGCCACCATCTCCAGCTCCTTGGCTAGCTGGGGAGAGGCCTGTTTAGCCAGTTCCAGAACCGTATCCCATCTGGATTTCTGGTACCTGGCTGTGTAGGCCATATAAGTAGCCTGCCTGAGTCCCAAAGAGGATGCCAAATACTGTTTTTTGGCCATAGCATCCACTTTCCTGGAGTCCTTATCTGGGGGGTGTGAAGCTAAAGGAATGATAGCCCTGTCACAGGCTGCAGCCTGCACTACCCCAACATGGCTGCAATGACTATAAAGGAACTCTGCAGCTAAGCCTGATAACGAATACCTCCTGTCCATTCTCTTATCCACAGGAGGTACTGAATTAGGGGTTTGTAAAATTTTGTGTTTCTGTTTCCCCAAGGATTTATGAAGAGGGACAGACAGCTTTTTGGACTCTGGGATGTCCATTATTTCCACAAAATCAGGCTCTTCATCCTCCTCTGCGGCTTCAACCAAGGGAAGCTGCAGGGTTTGTGCCAACTTTCTGTAGAACAAAAAGTGTGAAGGGGATTCAGAGAGCCTGGGAGGAGAGACACTTGAGGGCCTGTCTGGGGAGATGTCCGGTTCAATGGGCACATCCAGACCCCCTTCATCATTGCCATCATCACTGGGATAGTCTTCGTCTCCCTCCCACTCCTCATAATAAGCATCTGGGTCATAATCTGGAGGAGATGGATCCAACCAAACCGGTGGTATCGGTTTGGACGGAACCGGTCTAAGCGACTGGACAATACTAATTGCTTTGGCTATTTCGTCCGCTGTTGGAGAGCGGGATACAGGATCCAAACCAGCAGATCTGTGCTTTTTCTTTGATGGAACAGACCCCTCGGGGTCAGCTCTCCTTTTGGCCGAGAAGGTATCGCCTAGGTCAGTAGGCACCCCCTCAGGTTCGGCTGCAACCGAACCGGGCTGGCCATCCGGATCTACGGACTTCTCGGCCCCCCTTTCCTTCAGCCAACTCAGTCTTTTATCTAGAGTGGATTTAGGAAAATTTTTACAGATTTGGCAGTCTGACTTGAGGTGGTCAAACCCCAGACAATAAACACAGATGAGGTGGGGGCGGCCTTAGCAAAGGCCTCCCCACACTCAATACAGTGTTGAAACCCAGTGGGACCGATTTTCTTCTTGGGTTTCTCAGACATGGCTAACCTAACAAATTACCCTATTGCAGCTTTCAAGCCAGGTAATATAACAACCGATCGGTTACAAACCGTGTCATGGGCTTTTTAAAAGAACCAGCAAAAAGTCTGGTTCTTCTGAAACCAATCGGTACCGGAACACCACACTAATCCCAGAAAAAAAGAGAAATTAATTTTAACAAAGTCGGTTCCAAACCAGAACGACAAGAAACCGAAGAAAAGACAATTTCCACTTTTTCACCAAAATAAAACATACTCACTACCCATCTACACATTACCTGTACCGTAGACAGAGGCTGGAAATCCGAACATAAAAAATATGCAGTTTAAACCGAACGGTTTTCTTTTACCGAACCGAGCAGAGGAAATCTCCGGAGCAACTTCACTGTTAGGCGGAGTAAAGAATAGACGGTTATACTGGGAAGTACCACAGACAGAGGTTTGATAACCAAGCTCGAGCTCAACGTTCTATGTTTCTGCATAGAGTTAACTCTTTCCTCTCCGGCGCAGTTCAAGTGCTGGGGCTAACTGCTTTATGTCTGAATACAGCAAGACTTCATGTTGTTTGAAATTATGAATCATGTTATACAGGAACTGTACATATAAACATATTATAAATCATGCTAAACACCTTTGTTTACAAAAAACTGAATTTGAATTTAAAATGTTTTACTTTGCAGACTATCAGAGAATCCCTCTGTGGGAAATGGACAGTGTCAACTCAATCAATCAAGTTTATTTTATTTGACAGTTATCCTATGCCCAGAATAGAATAGATGATTTGGTGGATAGACTGGAGAGTGCCAAGTATATCAGTACCCTCAATCTCACTAAGGGTTACTAGTAAATCCCCCTAGCTAAAGACTCCAGAAACAAAACTGCATTCAGTTCACCACCATGCCACTTGGTTTACATGACGCTCCCGCTACATTCCAGCGGTACATGGATGTCATTTTATCCCCTCACACAGGTTATTGTGCTGCATACCTGGATGATGCCGTGGTGTATGGTCCAGACTGGAAAAGCCACCTGAACACCTACAAGCAGTTATCCAATCAATCAAAAAGGCAGGTCTGACAATCCTACCAAGTGTGCATTGGTCATGCAGGAAACCAGATATATGGGCTATGTTCTGGGAAATGGAGATGTCAAACCAGATGTTTCCAAGAAAGAAGCTGTAACTGACATCACTGTCCCTAAAACAAAGAAGCATGTCAGGTCATTTTTAGGGCTGGCTGGTCAATATTGGAGATTTGCTCCCAGTTTTGCCGAATTAGCCAATCCCCTCTCTTAACTCACAAAGAAACATTTCCCGAATAATGTGAAATGGACCCCAGAGTGTGATGAGGCTTTTCAGGCCATTAAGGCTGCATTATGTTCAGCCCCTGTTTTAAGAAGCCCAAATTTTGAGAAACAATTTCTGTTACAGACTGATGCATCAGAGGTAGGTCTAGGTGAAGTCCTGAGTCAGCATATAGATGGGGAAGAACATCCTATTCTGTACATAAGTAGGACATTTTGTGGGCTACCCACAGACTGGCGGCTGCAGCATTTCCCCAAGCCGGCCACACGCTCATCTCGGCCTGCCCCCCCAACTGCAGGACACTGCTCGAGCCCCAATCAGGTTACACGCAGACTGGTGACTGCGGCATTTCCCCAAGCCAGCTGAGCACTCGCCTTAGCCTGCTCACCCAACTGCAGGACACTGCTCGAGCCCCAATCGGGCTACCCATGGACTGGCGGCTGTGGCATTTCCCCAAGCCGGCTGCGCATTCACCTCAGCCTACCTGTCCAACTGCAGGCACTGCATGAGCCCCAATCATACTACCCATGGACCGGCAGCTGCAGCACTTCCCCAAGCCGGCTGTGCGCTTACCTCGGCCTGCCTAATCAACTGCAGGTACTGCACATTTTCCTCCAGGAGAGCTCGGCTTGAAAACCGATAATCTGATCGGCCTGCAAGTTTGGACTCGGCTCCTCATTGGTGTTCGCTCTGCTTGCGCTGGTTTTATATTTTAATCCTAGAAGATTTTACTGAGGTTTAGATATATTCAGTTATAGCCACAGCAATAGCATGTCAGTTAAGAACTACATATACCAAACTGCATCAGCAGGCGACTTGAAAAATTACAACCATCAATTGCCAAACAAAAAGCTGGAAACATATTAGGTCATAGCAGGATATATATTCAACTTACAGTTAGTAACAAACATTTTATTGACCAAGCAGAAACATACTAAGCAGGTTACACTTCCCAACTGACAGACACAAGGAGACAGCTGAGGTGGGATTGGGGGAGTACTATTTAACTCTATAATGTGTAACCTGCAGCCAGAAAAGAGGTCTCAGCAGCGGAGATAAGAAACTGGGGTGAAACCTGTAACCCAGGAGGATCTGTATAACAGGGCTGGCAGTATATCCTAGAGGTTAAAGTAATGAGCTGTGAACAAGCTTGGTACGTCCAGCAAACCAGACCTTGGTTTGATTCTCAAAACCTCCACTTGCATACTGTGCGACTCTGAGCAAGTCACTTAACCGCCCAGTGCTCCTAGGTCGCCCCTGAAAGCAGGCACTTGTGCCTAGTGGGCCTTACCCAGTTACAAAAGAAGGAAGGAAAGAAAGAAAGAACAATCAGGAGAGGAGTTAGGATGGGGTGGGGACTGCCCGGGAGTGTTGGGACTTTACAAAGGGGTGAGTGAAGATATGGATCCCATCACCGAAAGAACTTTGTTAAATGGCCACGCTGCGAGTAGGAGTCTCGCTCCATAATAGCAAGATCAGCCAGAGCGGAGCACCAGGGAGATAGGGCTGGGGGAGCTGGTTGGCGCCACTTCATCAAAAGAACTCGCCTAGCCTCCATGAGAGTCAGCATAATGCACTCACGATATCCTGGAGAAAGGGCGGACAGTGAGGTGGTGTCCTCTAAGAGGAGCATGGGGTCTGACAGAGAAACCGGTGGGCCCAACACCCTTCTACAATCTGCTGAGACAGAGGCCCAGAAGGATGTGAGGTAGGGGCATTGCCATAGAACATGCAGGATATGTGCTGGGCTTTGGTGGCACCACCAACATTCCGAATGAGATAGTATCCCTTTTGAGTGCAAGGCATCGGGGGTCCTATACCATCGAAGGAGTATTTTGAGCTGTATAAGCTGACTACTGGCATCCATATAAGACAGGTGAGCTAACTTGATACAGTGGGACCATACATCTGGAGGTACAGGGCCCTGGATTTTGTCTGCCCATTTGGACCAACGGGCTTCCATATGGTCTACCTGAGCATCCCACCAGGTATTGTAGAAGCACCCAGCCAGACCACAGAGAGTGCCCGTCTTGTGCAGGGATGATAACCATTGCCATTTGGGGTCTGGGATGGGACCTGTTAAGACAGGATGAACGGCACTTCTAATCTGCAGATACCTCCAGAAATCTTTTGGGGGGGGGGGTTGAAGCGGGACTTAAGCTGGTCGAAGGACATCAACTCAAAGGAGCTGGGCATGAACAGGTCCTGTACATATTTGATGCCATGGGTTGCCTATTCAGCCCAATATATATGGGCTGCTTGTCTACAGAAATAGCTCGGTTATTCCAGAGAACGAAGTCTCTAATGGGAGGAGTCCAGGCAGACCATGGGGTATGGGAAGAGGACATAAGGCGATGCCAGGCTCGTCTGGACTCTAGGATCGTCGGGGTAAGTTATGAATTGGGACATTCACCGGGGACAGTAGCGAGCCCAGAGGCCAACCACCCAAAATCTTGGCTTCCATGTCCACCCAAATAGGGGGTTGGTGGCAGGGGAACAAACCATCTAGTAGCTTGGGCTGCTAGGTAGGCCATGTGGTAACCCAGAAGCCAGGGGAGGCCCAGGCCCCCCTGGGACCAGTAGGCCTGCAGTTTACCCTCCAACAGCAGTCAGGATATTACCTTATCCAAGGAACTGTATAATTTGGGTGAGAGACGAATGGACAAGTTGCTAAACAAATATACCACCCTGGGAAGAAAAAACAGGTTACTCACCTGTAACAGCAGTTCTAGGAGTGGTATATGTTGTTCATCCACACTGTCTGGCATGTCCCTTTCCCCTTTAAATCTTGCTGGAAGTCTTCAAGCTGGCTCCTCCCACCCACCCGGGTGGTATATATCTCGGCTCTGCCCCATGATGCCAGATCTTAGCCCGCTGGAAGCAAGGTGGTGTGCCTAAAGCCGGGGTGGTCGCGTGGGTGCTGTGGATGAACAATATATACCACTCCTAGAACTACTGTTACAGGTGAGTAACCTGTTTTTCTAGGAGCATGGATATGTTGTTCATCCACACTGTCAGGCAGACTCCTAGCAGTTCTCTGGGAGGAGGGAGGCAAGGCGCACAACCCCTACTTAGGAAACAGAGATTGGAGGACCGAGGCCCCAAAACCAGCATCTCGGCGTGACTCAAGGTCGATGTGGTAGTGGGAAATAAAGGTGTTTGCTGACTTCCAGGTAGCAGCCTGACAGATTTCCTGGATAGGGATGTCCCTGGAAGCAGCCACCGATGCAGCAGTATGGCGGGTAGAATAAGCTCTTAACCCTCTGGGAGGCTCCTTACCCGCCAACTCATAAAACAGACCTATGCATGATGCGATCCATCTTCAATAGTCTGTTTGGCTGCAGGTCTGCCAGACGTGGCTTCAGCGCAGGTGACAAACAACTGGCGAACCTCCCCCCGAATTTTCGCCGTCCTCTCCTTGTAGTAGGAGAGAGCACGTCTAAGGTCCAGGGTATGGAGCCTGTACTCAGTGTCCGAGGTATAGTTAGGGTAATATACCGGCAGAGTCAACACCTGGTTAAGGTGGAACTCTGATACCACCTTCAGAAGGAATTTCGGGTGGGAGCGCAGGACAACTTTGTCCCTGTGAAAGACCAGATAAGGGGAATCCACCGAGAGCGTCTGGAGCTCCCTTGTCCTTCTGGCTGACATGATAGCCACTAGGAAGGCAGTCTTCCATGACAAGTGCAAGAGCTCACACTTGTGCATGGGTTCGAATGGCTTGTCCATGAGCTTTGCCAGTACCAGCAGTAGATCCCACGGAGGTGGAGGTTCACGCACCGGAGGGGATATGTGATCCAGGCCTTTGAAAAACCACCCAGCCACTGTCTCCTGTGCCAGTGTCGACTGACCGGCCCGTGCCCGGTAAGAAGAGATGGCTGCCAGGTACACCCTAAGGGTCGATGACCGAAGACCCCCTTTGGAGAGAGACCAAAGGTAGTCTAAAATGTTAGCCACAGAGCAGGACAAGGGATCCAGACTCTTACCCTGACACCAAATGGAAAACCTTTTCCATCTGAAGGCAAAACATTTCCTGGTCGATTCCTTACGAGATGCCTCCACCACAGTGTAGACATCCTCAGAAAGACCCAGAGCCTGGAACTCTAGCTGCTCAGGAACCAGGCTGTGAGGTGCAGGGGTTGAAGGTCTGGGTGGAATACCTTCCCCTGGTTCAATGATATCAGGTCCGGACATGTACAAAGCCGCTCCGAGGCCCTGCAGCTGAGGCTGAGGAGATCTGGATACCAGAACTGGCAGGGCCAATCTGGGGCTACGAGAATCACCTTTGCCTTGTCCCTCCTCACCTTGAGTAACACCTTGTGGATCAAGGGAAATGGAAGGAAGGCGTAGAAGAGGCCTGGGGTCCACGGCCTCGAGAAGACATCCCCTGCAGAGAGCCCTGCTGAGGAGGGCGGGCATGGTACAGCCTCAGCTTGGTGTTCTCCCTGGAGGCAAACAGGTCCACCAACGGTTTGCCCCAATGGGAGAACAGACTGTAAGCTACCTCTGGATGGAGAGACCACTCGTGGGATGTCTTGCCTATGCGGCTGAGAGCATCCGCCAGTTGGTTCGAGACTCCTGCCACATGGATGGCAAGGAGATCCGCCTCCAACTGGTTGACGAAGGTCCAGATCCGCAGCACCTCCTTACATAGCAGACGGGAGTGCGTGCCGCCCTGTATCTTGAGGTAGTACATGGTCGTGGTATTGTCCATCTGGACTTGAACCACTTGACCCTGGAGCTGAGGAGCAAAAGCTGACAGTGGCAGTCTGACTGCTCTGAGCTCCAACAGGTTGATGTGGCAACGGGACTCCTCGAGGGTCCAGAACCCATGGGTTCTGTGGTCCCCCATGTGGGCTCCCCAGCCCATGAGAGAGGCATCGGTCATGAGGATGACCGTCGACTCGGGCGGACAAACGGGATCCCTTCCCGCAGGTGACTTGGGACGGTCCACCATTGGAGAGTGTCCCACATCCTCTGGGTGACAGTGACCAGCTGGTCGAAAAGACCCTGACGCTGAGACCACTGAGCGGCCAGCTCCCACTGAAGGGGGCGCATGTGCAGTCTGGCCCAATGAACCACTGAGGTGCACGCTGCCATGTAACCCAGAAGGCACAGGAAGTCCTGGGCAGGGCGCAAGTGCCCAACCAGAAATGATTGGGCAAAGGAGGAAAGAACCTCCGCCCTATCCACCGGAAGCCGAGCTCTGGCTTTAAGAGAGTCGAGCTCTGCCCTGATAAAGCCCATCACCTGAGAGGGCGCGAGTTCTGACTTGGCCTCGTTGATCAGGAGGCCTAGATGGGAACAGGTTCAGAAGGTCAGGTCCCTGGACCTCTCCACCTCCTGCAGGGAGGAACCCACCAGGAGCCAATCGTCGAGGTAGGGGTATATCCGAACCCCTACTGCCATAAATGGGCTGCCACCACTGCAATGTATTTGGTGAAGACCCAAGGGGCCGATGACAGGCCGAACAGCATGGCTCGGAACTCGTACAGGGTCCCTTCGATCCTGAAGCGGAGGAACCGCTGGTGGGATGGACGGACTGGGACATGAAAGAACGTGTCCTGTAGATCCAGTGAACAGAACCACATGTTTCGCTCCAGATATGGTATGATCTGGTTCAGAGTTACCATCCGGAAGGTGCGAGACCTGAGATATTGATTCAGGTCGTGGAGATCTAGGATTGGGCGCCAACCATCTAAACGCTTGGGCACCAGGAAGTACCTGGACATGAAGCCTGGGTCTGTAGGAGGATCCAGCACTGGAGTTACCGCCTCTTTGCAGAGGAGCTGAGCAATGTCGTCCCGAAGGGCCGACTGAGCGCCAACTGAGATCCTTTCCTCCCGTGGGGCACAGGCTCGACTGGGGGAAGGGGGTACTGCTCGAACTCTAGAGGCAGTCCCTGACCAACCACTTCCAGAACCCACCTGTCTGAAGTGATACTGGACCAGGCGGAAAGAAAGTGGTGGAGCCGCCCCCCCCCCACGGGAGAACCCAGAACTGGCGTGATGGGTATAGGGGAGGCCACCCCCGACCCGTCACTGTGCAGGCTTAGAGGCAGAGGAGGCTCCTGGACCAGCACCTCAGTCTCCTTTGCAAGGCTGTTGGGGATCCTGCTTGGACCTAGGGCACCAAGCTTGAGCTTGCTGTTGCTGCTGACCTCCTTGGAAGAAGAGCTGCCTAACCACAGGGGAAGAGTGCCGAAAAGGCTTCTTCTTGCGCTTCTGCTGGTTCTTGCCCGAAGAACCCTTAACAGAAGTGGCATCTAAGGTGGCATTAGACTGCTCAATGCGCTGGATATGACCTGCCACTCCTGGACCTAAGAGGTCAGTGCCACGGAAGGACATGTCAGCTATCTTGTGCTGAGTATCCGCTGGAAAGGAGGATAATCTCAGCCAGGCCCTGTGGCGAGTGGCCACTGCAGCAGCTAGTGAACGGGCACAGGAATCTCTAATGTCCAGAGCCATCTGGAGCTGCTGTTTTGTAACAGCACGGCCCTGGTCATGGACCTGCTTGACCGTGGTCTGCATGTCTGCTGGGAGATGAGGGAGGACTTCATCAAGCGACCCCAATAGGGCGTGAGAGAAGTGTGCCATGGTCACTGCCGAGCTGGCCTGGCGAAGGCCCAGGGATGAGGCCGCATATACCTTCCGGGCAGAGTGGTCCATATTTTTGGATTTCTTGTCTGGAGGGCAGTCAGTATCCGCAGAGCTACCCATGCGCCAAAACACTGAGGCAGTCACAAGGCTCTCGGCCGAGGGATGCTCAGTGAAACCCACCAAGGACCCCATGGGTACGGTGTACTTACGAGCCATGCGGGCAGATGGAGCCGGGCAAGGGGCAGGGCACTGACATAGTTCAAAGGCCGGGCCAACAATGGCTTCGGCCAATGGGAAGGCCTCTGTCGGGGTATCCCCCTCTTAAGGATATCCGTGAGCGGATACTCCACCTTCTTTTGAATAGCCTGTAAAGGCATACCCGTGGACTCAGAAATGAGTCGAAGGATGCCCTGGAAGGAGGAAGGCCCTTCCTCCAGGCCTGTCACTGACAGCTCATCGTCAGGGTGTGAGTGAAGGCCAGTAGTATCAGAGTCCGAAGAATCGGGATGCAAGGGTCTCCCGCCCACGTCCCCTTCAATATGCCTAGGGCGATCAGGAACGACAGTGATGGACAGACGACGGGACTAGCCCATATCTGTCCGATCCTCCTTCGCGGGAGCCCCTCCCTGAGGCTGCTTGTGGGGTGGTTCCACCAAAATTGGTGGGGAGACCGGAACAGGCCAAGCTGGAATACGTGCCGGTCCCACCGGAGGGAGAACTGGAGTCCTCGGTACTGGAGGGGTCGGTGTCGGCCGAAGAGGCTGGGGCCAAGTAATGGCCGGTGCAGCCGGAGTAGACGGCTTTTGACCGGTCAAAATTAGCTGCTGCCACATGAGGTCCTCATAACGTCGACGGAGCTTAAGTCTCTACTCGTCCAAGGAGGATGAGGAATGGTGGCAGCGCCTCTTCCGGGAGTGTTTGTGACCCTTTCTCGGTTTTTCGACCAATGGGGTCCTACTCCTCGATCGAGACCAACGGTGTTGGCTCTGTCGATCGGGAGAAGCCGGATCCAGTGAAAACCGAGGTTCCGGCTCTTGTCCCTCAATCGGGATGCCTGAAGGATGGGTCTCCTTGTCAGGGAAGGAAAGGATGAGAGTCTTCTCCAAGGAGTCGTTGACAACGGCTCGATCAGGTCGAGAGAAATCTCGGCCGGTTCTGCCGTATCCTCGGCTTCGGTGCCTTGGCCTGACGGAAGGTCTGAGAAGCCGGCAGCCGAGGAAGCGATCTCGACCGAGACCAAGACTGCCTGATCCTGTGTGTCGGACTGCTCTCGGTCCCAGGAACGTCTTCTTCGACTAGAAGATGATGATTTGGGGTCCTTGTCCTTTTTCTTGGAGCGGGAGGAATACGAGCCCGAGGGCGCCTCACCCTTAGTAGGGAGAGACTGGCACAACTCCTGAAAGGACCCAGTAAAGGTGGAGCCCAGGTTGAGCAGCATGAAAAAACCTCGGCTGGCCGGAGCTTGAGCAGCTTCCTCCTCGAAAGCTGCCATCTGTTCGAGCTGCTCGGCGGATCCCGCGGCCACGGAAACCGCCCACCTGGCCTCCTCCGATTTCACCGGTGGATTGCGAAGCTCCGGTCTCCCTAGCTGAAGGCACGCAATGTGGTCGTCCAACATGTTGGGATGGAAGGCCAGACAGATGGTGCAAGCAGAGGTTTCGTGCACGGCGCCTAAGCAGTAAACGCACGAGAGGTGGGGATCGGTGCGAGACATTTTTTGTCCGCAAGGACACTGGCGAAACCCGGAGGACGACTTGTCCTCCATGCCCGAAGCATTCGGATCCGAGTCGTAAACTATAACGAGTTTTAAAGAGAGCAAATTTGGCGAAAACCGTCGATTAGACTCCAGGGCCTACAGTACTTGAAAAGTAGTACGAGGGAACCTGTATCTTCCTGCAGAAAGGAAGATCTGGCGTCATGGGGCGGAGCCGAGGTATATACCACCCGGGTGGGTGGGAGGAGCCAGCTTGAAGACTTCCAGCAAGATTTAAAGGGGAAAGGGACATGCCAGATAGTGTGGATGAACAACATATCCACGCTCCTAGAACATCTGTATGGTAGCTACTTTGCCCCTTAGGGAAAGATTAAGTTTACACCATCGCTCCACTGCGGTCCAAAAACTGGACACCAGGGGAGAAAAATTAGCCGTCTCCAAGTCCTTCCAGTTAAAGGGTATCACCACACCCAAGTATGAGAAGAACTGTGGAGCTCAAGCTAAACAGGTGCCTTGTAAACAGTCCTTGGTGCAAGACGGGTTTAGCGGGACTAGGGTTGTTTTCTACTACTGGTTTGAAGCCCAGACAGTGCTGCAGTGTCATGCAGAATGTCCAAAACGTGGGGGATGGAGTCTCAAGGCTGGGACAGGGTGAGCACGAGGTCATCAGCATACACAGCAGTTACGTGCGAAGATCCGGATATCGGTATGTCAGTGATCTTCTCCGAGGAGGTGAGCTTCCTAATGAGGGGATCAAGGGTCACTACAAAAAGTAGGGGAGAAGGGACAGCCTTGTTGGGTGCCCCAATGGAGGTTGAAGGGGGAAGAGATATTCAAACTGGTCATTATTTTGGCAACTGGGGAACAACAGAGAGTTGACACCCATTGACGAAAGTAAGGTCCAAACCCATATAAGCAAAACACTTTGTGGAGGAAACCCCATTCCACTGAATCAAATGCCTTACAGAAATCTACAGCTAAGGCTGCCATAGGGGTGAAAGAAATGAAAATTACGTACTTACCGTAATTCTGATCTTCTTGGATGGTCTCCATCACTCATTCACACTAGTTGGATAGCGCCGGAGGTGCTAGAATCAAGCGGGAGCCAAAAATTTTCTGAAGGGCCGGCGCCGAGGTAGGACCACGCATGCGCGGCACTGTGAGACTGACTCGCGCCTGTGTAGGCTATCTCGGCGTCGACCCTCCAACCGCCTCAGTACTTTTTTGACCAAGGAGGTGCGCGTAACTAATGAAAAAAACTCATTCTGAGTTTCTGGGCCTGGGAAGGCCCAGATGGCCTTTGTAAGAAAGGTCAAAGATCAACGACTTCACAGACTGAACCATAGGCCATGAAGACCAGGAAAGAAAAATGAGTGAACCCAGGGGATGGTGGGTGGGCATGTGAATGAGTGTGAATGTGAACAAGAAGATCAGAATTACGGTAAGTACGTAATTTCCATATCTTCCTGG
The DNA here is from genome assembly GCA_016271365.2 of Neoceratodus forsteri. Lineage (NCBI taxonomy): Eukaryota > Metazoa > Chordata > Ceratodontiformes > Ceratodontidae > Neoceratodus > Neoceratodus forsteri. The sequence continues at coordinate 61,110,609 of CM028129.1, forward strand.
ACTAAGTCTCCATCACTCATTCACACTAGTGGAAGAGTACCAAGCTAAAATCAACAACCCTGAGTAGGGTGGTAGGAGACAGGGTTCACTCAGAAAGGAAAGCCAAGGACTGTCCTGATAATAAAAATAGCTGTCTTGTAAGAGCATCTATAACATAGTGCCTACAAGACAAACACTCGAGTTGTAACTTGTCACCTTGCCGACGACTACAATGGGCACAAAATGAAAGTCTGCCAGGCAGCCGCAACCACTCTAGGAGAGCGGCAAGAAATGGAAATTACGTACTTACCATAATTGTTGATCTTCTTGGACAGTCTCCATCACTCATTCACACTAGTTGGATAGCGCCGGCGCCGAGGTAGGACCACCGCGAGACTGACTCGCGCCTGTGTAGGCTATCTCGGTGTCGACCCTCCAACCTCCTCAGTACCTTTTCGACCAAGGAGGTGCAGCGTAACTAATGAGAAGAAAAAATTACTCACCTTAGTAATGTTGTTTCTTCTAATTGAGTCTTGCTATATTATGACATATGCAGTTTGTCCCAGCCTTAGAACTGCTCCGGAGGTGAAAGAGTTAACTTTCCATGCCAGGCATGGAATCTTGAGCGTGAGCTCGGTTGAAAACTCTGTCTGTTGTTCTTCAAACTCAAACTGTCAGATCTTTACGAGCAAAACTCACTAAGATTCTGTGTGGAAGCTGTAAACCTACACTAGCCAACTGGCTACTAAAATATTAACACATTTTTTGGTCCCAAAACAAAGACTCAAGTCAGGGGATCCAAAAAATAAAATACAACAGCCAAACACCCCAAAAGAGAGGGGTGAAAAACACAAGGTGGGCATGTATTAAGTGCCAACACTGCACTGCCCACCCACATCCCAAGAGAAGAGGTTCTGAGAGGGGCAGGCAGGGGAGGTCTATATATAGCAAGACTCCATTAGAAGAAACAACATTACTAAGGTAAGTAATTTTTCTTCAAACAACATGAAGTCTTGCTATATTATGACATATGCAGACTACACAGCAGTACCTCCATGGAGGAGGGACAGAACCTACTTAGGAAATAGGCTCTGAAGCACAACTGTGCCAAACCGAGCATCACTCCTAGCCTAGATGTCCAGGGAGTAACGCTTGGTGAAAGTGTGAACTGTTTTCCAGGTAGCTGCTTGACATATCTCTAAGATAGGGATGTCCCTGGCCACAGCTAGGGACGCAGCTGTACCACTGGTAGAGTGAGCCCTCAGGCCTGAAGGGGGAACCTTACCCAGTTTTTGATAACAGAATTGGATACAAGAGACAATCCACCTGGCAATGGATCTTTTAGTGGCAGGTTTCCCTTTACCAGCCTCACCATAAGTGAGGAACAGTTGGAGGGAGTCAAACCTGTGACCCTTGGTATGCTCTATGTAGTAACTAAGGGCTCTCTTTACATCTAAACTGTGCAGCCTCCTCTCAGGAGGAGGAATGGTCAGTGAAGTACACTGGAAGAGATATAGATTGATTAAGGTGGAAATCTGAAACCACCTTAGGCAAGAACTTCCTGTTAGTCCTGAGGACCACCTTATCTCTGTGAAAGGAGATAAAATCAGGCTCCACTGACAAAGCTTGTAATTCACTTATGCATCTGGCAGAAGTGATGGCTACTAGAAACACAGTTTTCCAAGTCAAGTACTTAAGCTCTGCTGAAGACAAAGGCTCAAAGGGGGGTTGCATAAGCTGAGCAATGCAAACGTTAAGGTCCCAAGCAGGGGCAGGGTCCCTGAATGGAGGGTTGGTGTGAAGCAATCCCTTGAAAACTTGGAGAAAACAGGGTGAGCAGAAAGAGAGGGCTTTCCTGCTGAAATAAAAGCAGAGACAGCTGCCAAATGCACTTTCAGGGTAGCTGGCCTCAGCCCCAAAGTATTTAGATGGACCATATAATCCAGGACTGTGGGCAAATCAGCAGATTCTGGGGAAATATGCTTTCCAGAGCACCATATGGAAAACCTTTTCCATTTGGAATTATAAGTAGCCTGGTGGAAGGCTTCTAGAAGCCTTCAAGATATCAGTACACCTTGAGAAAGGTGTAGGTCAACAAACTCTAACTCTTCAAGAGCCAGGCCTTGAGGTTGAGGGATTTGAGATTCGGATACCAAACTCTCCCCTGGGCACAGGTTAACAGATTGTGATTCCTGGGAAGACACAGGGGAAGGTGGACTGCTAAGGACAGAAGGAGTGGATACCAGGGCTGTCTGGCCCAATCTGGAGCAATCAGAATCATCTTGCAAGGTTGAGATCTGATTTTGACTAGCACCTTGAACAAGAGAGGGAAGGGGGGAAAGGCATAGAGGAACTTTCCTTCCCAGTCGAGAAGGAAGGCATCCAGAGGGACTGAACCCAACACTGGGAGCCTGCAGCGAAAAAGCAGAAGTTGTTGATTGTCTGGGGCTGCAAAAAAGATCTATCTGAGGGGTGCCCCACCTGGCAAATACTACCTCCAGTACTAGGGGATCCAGTGACCATTCGTGATGGCCCTGGGAAATCCTGCTGAGAGCATCTGCCAGGACGTTGTCCTTGCCTGGGAGGTGAACTGCCACAAGGGAGGTGTTCAGGCAATAAGTCAGAGACCACAACTTCATTGCCTCAGTGCACAAGGCCAAAGACAGAGTGCCCCCTTGCTTGTTGATGTACCACATTGTAGTGGTGTTGTCTGTTCTGACCTGTACCACTTTGTTCTGAACAGATGCAGAAAAAACCTGAAGTGCTAGAAAAAACAGCTCTAAGTTCCAACAGATTGATGTGGAGCAGAGATTCCTGAGGGGACCACAATCCCTGGGTGGTGAGGTTGCCCATGTGAGCTCCCCATCCCAAGAGGGACGCATCTGTAGTAAGGATCAAGGAGTGAGATTAAGGGATGAAAGGAACACCCTGTCTCAGATTGCTCTGATCCTGCCACCACTGCAGGGCCTGGATCAGGGTTCGAGTTACTGGGATCAATTTGGTTAGAGGATCTCTCCTTTGAGACCAGAATGCTCTCAAATGGAACTGGATGTCCCTCATCTCAAATCTTGTTCCTTGCACTACAGCTGTGGAGGCAGCCATGTGCCCTAGGAGCTGTAGAAAGTGCCTTGCTGGTCGAGAGACCTGCAGAGTGAAGGAGGAGGCCACAGCCACCAGGGTCTTTGCTCTTTCTAGAGGAAGGAAAGCTCTGGCCTGCTTTGTGTCCAGTTCTGCGCCTATGAAGGTGAGTAGCTGAACAGGCTCTAGAACTGACTTTGGAAGATTGAGAAGAAAACCTAGAGATGTAAGCAGCTGCTGGGTAACCTGAAGGTGTAATTTGACTTGGTCTGGAGACTGACCCACTATGAGCCAGTCGTCCAGGTAAGGAAAGATGGCAATCTTTTGCCTTCTTAAGTGAGCAACTGCTACTGCCAGGTATTTTGTGAATACCCTTGGGGCAGAGGTGAGGCCGAAGGGCATTGCTCTGAACTGGTAATGGCCTGAGGACAGTTCGAATCTGAGGTACTCTCGGTGGGAGCTTCTGATGAGAACATGGAAGTAGGCATCCTTGAGGTCCAGGGACGCTAACCAGTCCCCTGGCCTTAGGGAGGGTAAAATAATTCCCAGAGTCACCATTTTGAATTTTGGTTTTAAAAGGTGTTTGTTTAGGTATCTGAGATCCAGGATGGGCCGCCATTCTCCTGTCTTTTTTGGGGTAAGGAAGTACCTGGAGTACAGTCCTTTGCCCTGGTGTAGGAGATGAACCCTTTCTATAGCTCTGAGAGCCAGGAGGGTTGAGACTTCTGTTTCCAAAGCGAGAGCCTCTGATGGATTTGCAGGTGGAAAGGATCTGGTTCTCATTTTGGAAATTTTTGAAGCTGAGAACCAGTCCCTGACACTACTTCCAGGACCCACTTGTCTGATGTTAAAGACTCCCAGTCCTGGATGAAGTAAGCCAGCCTGCCCCTACAGGTAATGGAGAATCGGCCTGACCATCCCATCAGGGTGCCTGTTTGGCAGGGGCTTTGGGCTGAGGGGTGGGAGCAGGCCTGCTTGTACCCCGTCTGCCTCTCCCTCTGAAGAACCCCCTCTGGGCATAGGCTGAAGAGGAGGCCTGGGCTTGGTAAAAAGGCCTGTGAAAAGGCCTGCCCCTGCCCCTGGAAAGCTGCCTCTGAGGAGTGGCTTGCCTTTCCTTGGCCTGTGCACTCCTATAAGTGGTCCTATACTCATCCATTTTCTTCATGTAATTCTCTGTCTGCTCCCCAAACAGAGAGTTACCCACAACAGGAAAATCCATGGCCTTAGCCTGGGTATCCTGTGACAGGCTAGTACACCTGACCCAAGCCATTCTGCGAAAAGCCACAGATGTAGCCATGACTCTTGAAGATACATCATTAGAGTCCACTGCAGCATGGAATAGCCCCTTGGATGCCTCAATACCATCAGCAGCCACCTGCTCCAGCTCCTTGGCAAGCTGGTCAGGGACCTGTTTCGCTAGAGCCATAACAGTATCCCATCTGGATTTCTGGTATCTTCCAACATAGGCCATATAATTTGCCTGTCTGAGTCCCAAGGATGCTGCCATGTACTGTTTCTTAGCCATGGCATCTATCCTCCTGGAGTCCTTGTCAGGGGGGTGTAAAGCCAAGGGAATATTTGCCTTATCACAGGCTGCAGCCTGCACTACCCCAACATGGCTGCATTGCTGTGAAAGGAACTCCGTATCAGAGCCTGACAATGTGTCCCTTTTGTCCATTATTTTATCCACAGGAGGTATAGTGTGAGGAGCTTTTAAAATTTTTATTGTCTGTTTCCTAAAAGATTTATGTAAAGGAATAGACAGTCTCCTAGACTCTGGGATATCCATCATTTCTACATAGTCAAGGCTCCTTCTGTTCATCCACAGCTTCTTCCAAAGGGAGCTGGAGGGTTTCAGCCACTTTTTTATAAAACATAAAATGAGAAGGGGACTCAGAAAGCCTAGGGGGAGACACTCCTGAAGGTCTGTCTGGGGAGATGTCCGGTTCAATGGGCACATCCAGACTTTCAAAATCACATTCACTCTCTTCATAATCTTCCTCCCCCTCCTCCGGTTCATAAAAATCCTCTATATCATATTCCTGAACCGGTGGAACCGTCTGCTTACCTGATGGTGCCGGTTCGGTCGGAACCGGGGAAAGCGACTGGACAATTTTGATCGCTTTGGCTATCTCTGCAGCGGTTGGAGAAGGAAATTTTGGCTCCACACCTGCTGATTTTCTAGTCCTTTTTGCAGGGACTGACTCCTCCGAGTCAGCTCTCCGTTTGCCCGAGGAAGTCTCGCCCTGGTCAGAGGGCACTTCCTCCGGTTCGGTTGGCACCGAACCGGGCTGGCCATCCGGGTCAGTGGACTTCTTGGCCTCTCGTTCCCTGAGCCTACCAACTCTCTTATCCAGGGTAGCTGCAGGGAAATTCTTGCAAATCTGGCAGTCTGCACTGAGGTGGTCAAACCCCAGACAATAAACACATGTGGTGTGTGGGTCAGCCTTGGCAAAGGCTTCCCCACAGACACTACAGTGCTGAAACCCAGTGGGCCCGGTTTTTCTTTTGGGTTTCTCAGACATAGTGCCAGCCTAACCAAAAACTTGCTCGTTTACGCAGTGCATAAACAAGACACCTATATCGGTTCCCAACCGTGTCACGGGTTGTGGAAAAAACCGTAATGAAATCCGTTTCTTTTTAGAACCGATAAGAACCAGGAATCGCACTCTAAATGCAATTTAACAAAGTCTAAACACAACCTGATCGGTTCAAACCGAACCGATAATATCGTTTGCAAGTTCCACACAGAAATAATGTAAAACCTATCTATTACTTACGATACCACAGACAGAGCTTGAACCGACTGATTGTGGTTAAAATAAAAACAAAATGCGGTTTAAAAACCGAGAATTACACTTTCTAACCGACAAAATGAACCGAGCAGTAGGAGAAATCTCCGGAGCGACTGTTCAGTGAGGCAGAGTAAAGAATCTGACAGTTTGAGTTTGAAGAACAACAGACAGAGTTTTTAACCGAGCTCGCGCTCAAGATTGCATGCTTGGCATGGAAAGTTAACTCTTTCACCTCTGGAGCAGTTCAAAGGCTGGGACAAACTGCATATGTCATAATATAGCAAGACTTCATGTTGTTTGAATAACTCATTCTGAGTTTCTGGGCCTGAGAGGGCCCAAATGGCCTTTGTAAGAAAGGTCAAAGAACAGTGTCTTCACAGTCTGAACCATAGGCCATGAAGACCAAGAAAGAAAAACGAGTGAACCCAGGGGATGGTGGGTAGGCGTGTGAATGAGTGATGGAGACCATCCAAGAAGATCAACAATTACGGTAATGTAATTCATATCTTCCCAGACTAAGTCTCCATCACTCATTCACACTAGTGGGAGAGTACCAAGCTAAAATCAACAACCCTGAGTAGGGTGGTAGGAGATAGGGTTCACTCGGAAAGGACAGCCAAGGACTGTCCTGTTAATAAAAAGAGCTGTCTTGTAAGAGCATCTATAACATAGTGCCTACAAGATAAACGCTCGAGTTGTAACTCGTCACCTTGCCGACGACAATGGGCAAAAAATGAAAGCCCGCCAGGCAGCTGCAACTACTCTAGGAGAGCGGCAAGAACCTGGCCTCACGATTTGATCTAGGACCAAAATTAACAGTGTCAAAGACATGCTAATCTAATGTAAAGGACCTCAGGAACTGCAGAGCCGGAGGTAAAGTGTACAGAGTTCAGGTAGACCGACAAGCGGAGATGGAACCCCCACTACCAAATATGGCTGACCTGCAAACAACAGGTCCAGTAGCACTTGAACCCCTTAACTGGTGAGCAAAAGAAGGCCCGGGGGGGTTAGCTCATCAAGGAAAAAGGTTTGTACTAAGTCACTGAAAACTTCCTGATGGAAGGCAAAGCACAACTTAGAAGCCTCTTGTAGTGGCCTAGTAGAATCAAATCCTAGTCATCTGTTAAGTTGAAGCAAACATGGAAGTAGGAATCTAAGTTCCGACTTGCTGAAGAGTCACTTCTGTTGCTGCAAGGCTCTGATCAAGAGAAGAAGCCTGATTAAAAAACCAAAAGGGACTAACAGACTGGTTAGACGCCTAGGTTTTGGAAATATCTCGGATAAGAGACATTCTCTAGAGAAAAGAGGTGAGCTATACCACCGCCGGATCGGACTGCCCCCTAGGGGTAGAAAAAAACAGGTACTCTTTACTGAGGTTTAGAGACAACCGCCTCAGGGTTGAGGCGGAACTTGATCAGATCCAAGTGTGGTATCGGGAAATTCCAACTAGGCCCTGTGCTGTGATAATTCTGCCCCCCCCTTTTTTTTTAAATATCATTAGTCCGAGCCAGACAAGGTTGCTGGCTGCTATTTGGCAAGGATTGCCTGATACAGAAATGACAAGGATGTCATTCCTCTGAGGAGCAGGAGGAGCCTGAGGATCCATAACCGAACCCCTGACTGGACTAATAATATCTAGACAGATGTTAACTACCTGTGGCGAAGCAGCCACCAGAGGGGCAGCATCAAAAAAGGGCTGTATACCCCTATCAAAGGAGCGCACCAGTCTGTACGGCTCCCAACCATTGAATTAAAATGTTCCAAAGAGTGTAATTGTCTTGACCACTGAAAAATTCTAGACGCAGAGGTATATTCTGAACACTATGGTGGACCCCATAAATGAGGAACTACTAAAACAGCTTGCATCACAGACTCTGATGATAGAGGGCGTGTCTTTCAGTATATAAAATGAGTCATCCGCTGTATCACTGACCAGAAGGACAGGGAGAGACTCATCTAGATGCCTTTCTACCACAGAAGGACCCCAAAAAGAGGTCTCGGTTAGAGCCACTAGAGGCTCCGCCAGCAGGAAGGGTATCGAGGAACTTGGCACCACGTAAGGGGCTGAGAAAGTGCTGAGCGGAAAGAGAGATTCCACTGACAGAACAGAACAGAAGAGTCCCATCAGCGGAAAACCGCTGGATGAGGAGATCCGATGCAGACCGCCACCCACTAAATGTGTGGAAAATAATCCGCAGAATAGGACTTCATTCCATGGAAACATCCCAACACAAGTCCTGCGGAAGAGAAGTCTGCAAAAAGAGATCTTTCCCTAGTTCTGTCAGACAGCACCAACTGGCACCCCTGTGGCACCAGCGTCACTCGTGGCACAGGAGGGCACCAAGCAGTACCCATGCCAACCTGAGAGACACCAGAGGGCACCCACGGTGGAACCCACAGGTATCCTTGGTACCAACAGCAGCAATGGCACGCAAGGGCATCCCCGATGACCATGTCACCCATGGTACCATGGCACCCAAGAAACCCATGGCACCCATGGTATCATGCACTCTGGCACCCAAGAAACCCATGGCACCCATGGGCACCAATAGCCATGCCACCCATGGTGCCAGGTGCCACCCGCGGGTGCTCGGAGCCACCCGCGGGTGCACAGTGTCACCCGTGGGTGCACGGCGCCGCCCACAGCACCCGCGGGCATCAGCGGCACCGTGAGACACCCACAGCACTGCTAGGCGCTGGCAATGAAGCACCCACGGAGGCGAGCAAGGCGCTGAGCGCAGCGTGAGCCACGGCACAGATCCATGGCGCCGAGCATGGTACCGATCATGGCACCGATCCACGGCGCTGAGTGCGGTGCCGACCATGCACGCAAGCCACAGCGCCCGACTGCAGCACGAGTGCGGATGCCGACCAGGCACCGAGCCGGCGCCGACTGCGGCACCAAGTATGGTGCCGACCATGGCACCGAGACTCGGCGCCGACCCAAACACCAGCAGCGTCGCCTATGGCACCAATGCCAAACCAGTGGCACGGCACCAGACCTGCGGTGCCACCAAGGTGTCGGGCACAGCACCAGGAAAAACACCGTGGAAAAGCCAATGGAAAAGATGGAGAAAGGTGGTGCCTGTGCCGGCCCCAGCATGGAAAAGGAAGATGGGGGTAGGCACGAGGGGCTGACAAGATGGTGAAGGCACCAAGAGGGCACCGCGCTCATTCTGATCCAATTGACCTGGCTCCGATCCAATGGCTCCGAGGTCCGGAGGCCCCAAAACCAGGAACACAACCAGGAAAAAAGGAAAGTCAAACCCCCTGCTCCACAGGAGCGGCCCAGAGGTGAAACTTCTCACCGGAACTCCGAGGACACAGATGGAGTCCGGAGTTGAGTATGCAGCCGTTAGGAGGCCGGGCAAGGGGAACCCACTAAAGTCGGTTCAGGCTTGCGACCCCACAACCAACAACTTTTGTGCAGACATACCAACGGCAACCTCGAAGCTGCACCGATTCTTCTTCCCCAAACGAAGAAGAGCTCGAGGCTAAGCGGAGCTGGATTCCCGGCACCGCCAGATTCGTGCTTCGGTGGACTGTCCGTAGTCAGACCCTCCCCTGTTACTTAAGGGTGGTGGATCAGGCACAGCCCCTCTGCCATAACAACTTTCAAACGAAGTCTTCCTACAGTCACCACTACCGTCTAAGGACGACTCTGTTGATGGCAGGAAAGAATTTCTTTTTCTTCATAATCTTCTTGAAAATAAAAAATTACTATTAAATAGTTAAATTAAAACGTTTAAATTAAACACTAAAAGCTGCTGTCGTATAGATGAAAACTTTGACTCTGGCAGACGAGTGACGTCGACATCCAAGCGCACTCGACGGCGGGAGAAAAGGAACTGAGGCGGTTGGAGGGTCGAAGCCGAGATAGCCTACACAGGCAGTCCCAATCGCGTGGCGGCGCATCGTGGTCCTACCGCGGCCGGCACTTCAGAAAATTTTTGGCTCCCGCTTGTTCCTAGCGCCTCCGGCGCTATCCCACTAGTGTGAATGAGTGATGGAGACTTAGTCCAGGAACATCAAGGCAATGGATTGCCAGGACAGCGTTTGACTAGCAAAGGCTGGCGCAAACAGATTTAGACATGCCAGAGGGGACTTAGAAAAAGGAATTGAACCAAGAGGAACGGTTTCTTTAACTGTGAATTGAACATGGCTTGAGAAGGAGCCAAGAGGTCACCCCCAGGTGCAATCAGAAAGAGTTCCCTTAGGATAGAGATAAATACTACTCATTCCTCTCCCTTGCTAAATAAGAGGATCCATTCTCAGAGAAGAACGGAAGGCTCAAGAAATTTTTTTTTTTTACCCGAAAAGGAGAGGGGAGGAACGAATAGGGAGGAGGAGATGCCAAAGGAGGAGGCCCGTGAGGAGAAGGTGGACGGGTATCAGTAATAAATGGTGAAGATACAAGAGAAAATCAAGAATTACAGTAGGTACGTAATTTCCATATCTTCCCTTGTCAATCTTCACCATTCATTACTGCATGGGTGAGTACCAAGCCCCCCCGGAGGGGGACTAGGAAAACCCTGAGGGAACAAGTCCCTCAAGCCTGCTGCTGGTGAAAAGCAGAAGGAAGAGACCCTGTCTTAAAGACAGGAGTTTAAGGCCAAGGAGAGCTAGGAGGTGTCCCTCGGAGATGAGGAGACAGAGGAAGACCCTGCAGAAGCCTGCTAGCCCTGGTGGAAAAAAGGCGGGTTCCCTCAGAAAGCGGAGCAGATCACCCCATGCCAGGCCAAGGGTGACAATCTTGATAGATGAAGCCATGCCGTCCGCCTAATGCAAATCGTTGTCCCTGCAAGCCTGGAAGCCACCTCACTGGCATCATAGGATGCCCTTGCTTGGTGCCTTGCCAGTTCCAGGCCTACAGCGGAGAGGGCAATGGCTTGTCTGCATTGCTCCATATCAGGCATTAATGCTAGGACTTGGGAGAGCATCGATCATAAATGCCTACTGTAGGCAGCATGGTGAGCCTGATGTGATGCAATGCATAACATCGCACAAGAGGAAGAGAACACTCCTCGACCCCACTGGTCAAACTGTAGGGAATATGAGTCCGGTGGATGGTCGTGCACCAGGCGACTGGGCCCGGAGGGAGTCTCTAGAGACACCAATCCCATGGACGGGTTGGGAAGGGTACCCAGAGAATCCAATGGGGCACAGTACCTCCTCCTGCAGTCTACCGGGGCTGGAAAAGGAGCGGCTGGAGACTGCCAGGTGCGGATAGACGCCTCCTGGAAAGGTATAGGTCAGGATGGTACCACCAGATGTTGGGCACTGAATTCCCCAAGGAATTCATGTGTCTCTTGCTTGGTATTGTCACGTTTGAGAAAAAGAGATATGGAGATCCTTAACCATCCTCGACAGGAATCGTTGATATTCCGTGAATTTTTTTTTTTTTTACCAATTATTTTATCAGGTGAGACACACTAAGCTGAAAGCTTGTTTGCAGGTACAACCTGGGAGCACGAGGAAGTTAAGTGACTTGCTCAGGGTCACACAGTATGCAAAAGGGGGCTGTGGGATTCAAACCCAGGTCTCCAGATTTGCAGCTCAGAGCCTTAAACCACTGTGCCATACTGCCTCCAGTTAGCGTTGGATGAAAGGTGAGCAAAGGGTTCCTCTCCCTCAGAGGAGGGAGATGAGGAATGTAAGGAGCTCAAATGTCCAGAGGTCTCCTGCGGTGGTGGGGAGATGCGAAAAACCCGCTCATGCATATACCTGACATATGAGGGGAAAGCCTCCGCAGAGCCTCTGAACGTCTCCCAGTATAACGGGCCTGTAGGACCAACATGGCCTGGAAGAGAGGGAGGTGGCTGCAGAGGAATGGGAGAGGGGCAACTACAAGAAGGCAACTGTCCTCTGCTAGGGCTCTGAAATCTGGGGAATGGAGCCCGAGCTGGTGGGGTCCCGGATATCAAACCACGTCGCAAAACGGAACCCTGGGGAAGCAAACTCTGGAAGAGCCTGGATGGGGAACCTCCCCTGTGACGCACCTGGGGTTGCAAGAGTCCAGAAGGACAACCCACAGCAACGCCACCAGAGGGGTCCCTTGATCCTAACTAAGAGGGAGAGGCGGGGCCAAGCACTTTGGTTCCTCCCTACACCCCGAGGGGTGGAAGGCGGAACTCGATGCCCCTCACCCCAGCCCCTCAGATTCTGAGGATGCCCTCCTCCTCGACCCCAGCAACAGGCTCCATCAAACCTGAGGCCTCCCGGGGGAGGCCCCTGGAGACAGAACCCCTAGTCCACCCTGAGAAGACGTGGCAGCACCGGATACGGCAGCAGAGACAGCCCCCTCCGTGGAGACAGCCCGCTCCTTAATCTCCAAACCGCCCTCCCCAATGGACTCCAGGCCACCCCCAGCCTGGAGATCCTTGGAGGAAGATCGATCGGGGGACTCAGGAATGTGAACGCTGGATCGCCTGACACCGCATTCCAGAAAAGACTCTGATTCCTAAGAATCGGGACGCCAAGTCGGGTCAACCTCTGAATCGTCTGCCTCCGAGGAGGAGTCAAGCAGAAGGACCTCGATACTGACCACCCCAAGAGTCCCATGAGAAACGGCACTGCTAGTGGCACCGGAGTCAAGCATGACACCGCATGATCCTTGCACATCACCCACAGATCCAGAGCCCGGCCCCCATCTGCCCACAGCTCCGGCTAAGTCCTCAGTGCCGCCTGTGGCACCGGAACCCAACACGGCACTGCTGAGTCAACTGGACCCATGGCGCCACAAGCGGCGCCAGAAAACAACACAGCACTGCACACGGTGCCACCCCGAACAGTGCTGGGATCTGAGATGGCGCCGGAGGGTGACATTGAGGGTCCATCAATGCTGGACCCAGTAACCATGGGCTGCAACACTGGGGGAGCCTGCACCTCCGAAGAGGTGACTGCCGAGACGGTGTCTCCATTGTGGCCCCGGGAAGGACATGAAAATTACGTGCCTACCGTAATTCTGATCTTTCTGTGTATCTTAACCATTCATCACAGATGGGTACTGGCCAGAGATCAGGACCAGCAGGAGCTTTTTTTTTTTTTTTTTAAGGGTATGCAGAACCGACACAGTACATACTACCGAGGCCGATGTACCGCGTGGGCGCCGAGGCTGGCCGTTAGGGTTGTGTCAACTCCGCCTGCCTACCAGTTCTGAGTCGCCGGAGAGGTAAGAGGAAGGGATGGAGGGTGGGACAAGACAGTCCAAGGGACAGAAAAAGTAAAGGATAACTGAACTAACAGGAGAAATAACGACTGAGAGGACAGCAAAGAAGAGATGAGACTAAGGGGATTGGGTAGGGGCCCCAATCTCTGGAAGCGGAAGAAGGAAGGGTAGGGAGGGGAGAGAATTTAGGAGAGAGTGAGAGGTATCAAGGTATCCGAGACCCTTGTCCATCACCAGATTGTATAGGAACTGCAAGGAGTAGCAAAGCTCTCTGCCAGAATTCAAGGCACAGAATAACTGGCAAATACCCCAGAAGCAGAGTCGGCTATTCTGGAGGAAGGACAGGGTACAAGGATTTAGTACTCTCTCAGGAAAGATGTTTGGTGAAAAAAAGTTTTTTTCTTTTTTTTTTTTAGACAGTTGGATGGAAACCAGAAGGAGGGCAACCACCAACTCCCACCCCATTGGGGTGGAGACATGTAACAGAGAAGGAGTGCCGCTCGAGCTGTACCCTTTGAAGGAGAATACCCCCTGTGTGTCCCTACTTTACCCCGCTCCTAAAGAGGAGAGGGGGAGCCACAGAGGGAGGGGGACCCAGAGACTGAGGCCCCAGGGGGATGGTGGGTGGGGTTGTGATGAATGGTGAAGATACACAGAAAGATCAGAATTACGGTAGGTACATAATTTTCATATCTTATCTGTGTCAATCTTCACCATTCATCACAGATGGGTGAGTACCAAGCCCCCCCGAAGGGGGCTGTTTCTTTACACCCTAAGGGACAGAGTCCCTTAGCCCTCAGTGGGTGACACACTAAGGGGGGGAACCTTCTGGGCCTGTGGAGGCCCGAGAGTGGGGAGAGAGAGACGGGATCTCCCCGGAGGGGGAAGTAAGCTGCCCTGACAAGCGCCGTCTCGCGCTGCAGGAGAAAAGGTAGGTTCCCTGGTGGGCGGAGCAAATCATCCTACGCCGGGCCAAGGGTGACAACCGGGAAAGACGTAGCCACACCGATCTCCTAGTGCAGATCACTGTCCCTACGACCCTGGTAGCTACCTCGCTGGCATTGTAAGATGCCCTCGCTTGGTGCCTTGCTAGCTCCAGACCACGTGCAGAGAGCGCGATGGCTTGTCTGGTTTGCTCCGAGTCAGGCAAAGAAGCTAGGACCTGACCTAGCCTGGACCACAAGAACCTGTTGCAGGCTGCATAGTGGGCCTGGTGAGCGGAAACAGAAAGGAGCAACCGTGCCGAGTAGAAGGTCCTCCTCCCCCAAAAATCAAAATCCGAGGAGTCTTGATCCGGGGGCCGGTCACGGTGGAGGACACGAAGCCCATCAGGAGTGTCCAGATGCGTCAAGCCAGACTGCGGATGAGGCATAGAACCTGGAGACTCCGGGGGAGCGCAATACCGCTGGCTGAGGTCCCTAGGGGCAGGAACTCCAGAGGAGGGCCTCTGCCAGAAATGCAAGGACGCCTCCCGAAAGGGAGCAGGCCAGGGTGGCACCACAAGGGTGGCCGCGCCATAATCGCCTAGAAAGCGTGCGCCGCATGCTCAGGATTGCTAACAGTAGAGGGCGAAAGGTGCAAGTCCTCCAACATCCTCACGAGGAAGCGCTGATACTCTGAGAGATCAGCAGCTGGAGAGATGTGGACAGAAGGTTCCTCTCCCCCAGAAGAGGGGGATGAGGAGCTGGAGGTCACCATATGTTCTGAGGGTGGCTGCACGGGGAGGTTGAAAAACCTGGCTGTCCATAGCCCTAACATAGGCAGGGAACCGGGCAGCCACAGCTCTGAACTGCTCCCAGGTGAGAGGGCCACTAGGACCAAGAATGCCTGGGAGCGCAGGAGAATGTGGCAGAGGGATAGGGCAGAGCTGAGAAAAGAAGTCGGCTGACCTCCGCCAGGGCTAGGGAGCGGACCATGAGCACCCGAGGAGGGTGCCCCGGAAGACTCCACAGCCGACAGCTGTACAACCACGTTGGTACTGCCTTGGAAGCGCCCAGAAGAATCCCCCCAGTGAGGCGACCGGGGTCGTAAAAGTCCAGAAGGACGGTCCCCTGCCTCAAAAGAATGGGACTCCCTCAAGGAACCCGAGGGAGAAGGGTGGAAATCCGCACTTTGGCTCCGTCCAGGGCCCGAGTGGACCCCAGAGAAAGGCCGACGCACCGACCCCACACCCCTTGACCCCTCAGAGTCCGAGAGAGTCCTCCTCCTCGAGAGGGCCAGCCTAGGTAGCTGGCATCTCTGGGCAGCCCCCGAAGGGGAGACCCAGGGAACAGTACCCTCCCCTCCTGTAGGTTTCTCGATGGGCCCCAAAGTTGGGCGATCAAGACACACCACTGGAGGGGGTACCACCACCGAGGGGTGGATGAAACCCCCAAGGCCAGGTTGCAGAGCAATGGTGGCTTGCACCACTGACCCCAGCCTCGAGGGCCACCTGACTCTCCTCAGTAGGGGGCTGGCTTCAACTCATCGACGAGATCACAGGAGCGCCCTCCTCCGCAGTCAACCCCGAAGGGTATGACTGCCCGTTTGACTCTGAGCTTGACTCCGACTCCGAAGAGGTAGAGTCCGAAGCTCTGAGCCAAACAGTAGGACGGCGGGCAGAACCAACCTTGCCAGTGAGCCCGGCAGCCAGAGCTATGGCCGAGACGGCACCCGTGCCCTCCGCAACCCCGCGGGCGGGACCTGCAGGAGGCACCAGGGCAGCTCGAGCCAAAGGTCCAGAGCCAGGGCCAGATGCGGCACCGTCAAGCCCACCAGCACTGGGGGCGGTACCAGGGACAGGGACGGTGCCGACAGCAGCCCCAGCAGCCACCTTGGCGCCGACGACACCGCCAGGCCCCACGGCGCCGCGAGCAGCACCGAGGACCGAAGTGGCGCCGCCGACAGCCCCGAGGGCAGACTCAGCGCCAAAAATGGCACCGACTGGCCCCTCGGCATTGCGAGCGGCACCGAGAGCGTGGACGGCGCCGAGGACGGCACTGACAGCCGGAGTCGAAGGCCCTATGGCGCTGAGCCATAAAGGCATGGGGCTGTGCTCAACTTCAGCGCCGAGGCGAGACATGGCAAAAGAGGATGCTGGATCTTGTCCCACGGCACCGCGAGCAGCGTTGGCGCCACGAACGGCGTCGACAGGACCCAAGGCGCCGAGTGACTGGTGTCGACGCCGGAGCCGGCACCGATAGGGCCTACAGCCGGCGCACGACCAACGGGCGCTGGGCGATGGGCGACCTGGACTGCCTCCGGCTGGAGCGACGCCAGGGAGCCTTCACCGGAGGGGCGTTGTCAGCCGGCGGCGCCCCGCCCGCCTCCTGGGAGGAAGCGGGACGGGCCTCCTGCGCCTGCGAGGAGCCTCGGCAATGGCCAGGCTACAAGTAGCCGAGGCTCCCTCCTCCTCGGTCCGTATAGAACCGGGAGGGGACCCGGAGGACGGGCCGAGAGAGCGCGGCTTGGCCCGACGAGTGTGAACCCTACCCCCGAAAGTCGGCGGAGCTCACCCCACTTTCAACGCGCGCTGTTCGAGGACTTGGCGGTCCATGGAGGAGCAGGCGTCGCACGAGTCCATGTCGTGGAGCGGGCCAAGACACGCAAGACACCGGTCGTGCTGGTCGGTGACGGAATACTTTCGGCTGCACGGGCACCGCGCATGGGGGGCTGACCCGTCTTTGAAGACTTTTTGCCCTCTGACCGAGACATGACCTATCGGAGAAAAAAACACCACAAACAGACTCAACGTCGCAGAATTTCAAATAAAAGGAAAGATCTTACCGGCGACGTCGAGTGGAGGCAGAACCCAGAACCGGTAGATGACCGACGGACTGAACGTCGATTTTTAAACAGGCTGAAGGCCTAAAACTGTAGACAAGCTTCCCACAAGGCGACCTTGACGGCGGGAGATGAAGAACTGGTAGGCAGGCGGAGTCGACACAGTCTAACGGCCAACCCTTGAGCGCTACGCAGTACATCGGCCTCGACGGTGGCGCTGATGCTGTGTCGGCTTCCGCCTACCCTTTAAAAAAAAAAAAAAAGATCCCGCGGGGTCCTGATCTCCGGCCAGTACCCATCTGTGATGAATGGTGAAGATTGACACAGATAAGATCATGACATTCCTCTGACACCGTAAAAGAGGCTTCTTCCTCGGCAAGGCTTGAGGATGAGGAGGCCTCCTCCTCCTCACCAGACCGTATAGACCTGGGAGGAGACCCAGAGGCTGGGTCTAGAGACCTGGCCTGGGAGGCCCGAGAGCGACGCCGTCCTCCAAAAGTCGGCAGGGCCTTGTCAATTTTGAATGCGCGGACTTCGAGAACACAGCGGTCCATCGAGAAACAGGCATCACATCTGTCCATATCATGGTTAGGTCCCAGGCGCCGAAGGCAGACATCATGTTGGTCCATCACGGAGAAATGCCGGCCACAGGAGCATCAGCACATGGGGGCACGGCACACTTTAGACTTACGCTTAGCTTCTGAACCAGACATGATGCGAAATAAAATATACAGAAAATGTTCCCAGCGCCATTAAGAAATAGAAGGAACAAACTTACCAGCGTCGGGATAGAACCAGGATTGAGTCACTGCAGACGGTGTCGATAAACAACGGAGTCGCAGAAAGGCCTAGTGGCGTACTTCAAACTGAACTCGCACAGCAGGTGCAGCCTCGACGGCGGGAGAAACAGAACTGGGATGGAGGAGGAGACTGTGGCTCTTAAGGACCGCCCCTCGCACACCACGTAGTGCGTCGCTCTTGGGGGCGGAGCCGGTAAGCGACTCTCCAAAAATTAAAAGAAAACTCCCATAGCGGGTGCGCACCTCTGGCTTACACCTAGGCAGTAATGAATGGTGAAGATTGACAAGGGCAGATCTACTGTTACAGGTGAGTAACCTGTTCTCATCTCTTTTCCTGTCCTGGCTTTTTAGTCAATGTGTGAGTGTGGGCAGCTGGCAGACCCGACCTTGCTGAGCATGCATCGCAGCTCCAACCCACCCAACCCCACTCAACACCAGTCAGTCACCCTCCTTCGCCTTCCACTTTGTTTTTTATTTAATTAGTTTTCGCCAGTTCCCCAAATGTTTTGCAGATCTCAGGTCCTCCATAAATGAAAACAGCAGGCTGCAAAGTCCAAAAGAAAAAATTACTCACCTTAGTAATGTTTCTTCTAATGAAGTCTTGCTGTATTCTGACAAACTGCAGTGAGGTCCAACCTTCAAACTGTCCCAGAGATGAAAGAGTCAACTTTCCATGCCAGGCATGGAACGCTGAGCTTGAGCTTGGTTGAGAATCTGTCTGTTGCTGTTTTGAACTCAAACCGTCAGATCTTTACGAGCTATACTGACTGAGTGTCCTGTGTGGAAGCTGTAAACCTACACTAGCCAACTGGCTACTAAATATAATAAACAGATTTTTTTGGTCCCAAAACAAAGACTCAAGTCAGGAAACCCAAAAAAATGAAACAAACACAACACCCACTCACCCAAAGGGGTGATAAATAAAGGATGGGGCACCTCTTGAGTGCCAGTACTGCTACTGCCCACCCACATCCCAAAACAAAGGTTCTGAGAGGGGAGGCGGGGGGAGGTCGGAATACAGCAAGACTCCATTAGAAGAAACAACATTACTAATGTGAGTAATTTTTTCTTCAAACAACATGAAGTCTTGCTGTATTCTGACAAACTGCAGACTACCAAGCAGTACCTCCATGGAAGAGGGACAGTACCTACCTAGGAAACAAGCTCTGGAGCACCGCTGTGCCAAACCGAGCATCACTCCTAGCCTGGATATCCAGAGAGTAATGCTTGGTAAAAGTGTGTAATGTTTTCCAGGTAGCTGCTTGACATATCTCTAAGATAGGAATATCCCTGGCAGCAGCCAGGGAAGCAGGTGTACCTCTGGTAGAGTGAGCCCTCAGGCCTGAGGGTGGAGTCCTGCCTAGTTTTTCACAGCAAAATTGAATGCAAGAAACGATCCACCTGGCAATAGATCTCTTAGTGGCAGGTTTTCCCTTACCAACCTCACCATAAGTGAGGAACAGTTGGAGGGAGTCAAACCTCTGACCCTTGGTACGCTCTATGTAGCAGCTAAGGGCCCTTTTCACATCCAAACTGTGCAGCCTCCTCTCCCCAGAGGAGGCGTGGTCAGTGAAGAAAACAGGAAGAGACATAGACTGGTTAAGGTGGAAGTCTGAGACCACCTTGGGTTAAAAATACAGGTTACTCACCTGTAACAGGAGTTCTAGGAATGGTATATGTTGTTCATCCACACTGTCTGGCAGGTTCCTTGCCGCTTTAAATCTTGCCGGAAGGTCTTCAAGCTGGCTCCTCCCACCCACCCGGGTGGTAAAACTCGCTCCGCCCCATGAGCCAGATCTGGCCCGCTGGAAGCTCAGGTTGTGCGTCAAGCCGGGAGGTCGGAGGGTCGTGGTGGATGAACAATATATACCATTCTTAGAACTCCTGTTACAGGTGAGTAACCTGTATTTCTAGGGACATGGATATGTTGTTCATCCACACTGTCTGGCAGACTCCTAGCAGTTCTCCGGGAGGAGGGAGGCAAGGCGACACCCCTACTTAGGGAATAAAGACTGGAGAACCGAGGCCCCAAACCAGCATCCCGCGTGACTCAAGGTCGATGTGGTAATGGGTAATAAAGGTGTGTGCTGACTTCCAGGTAGCAGCCCTGCAGATTTCCTGGATAGGGACGTCCCTGGAAGCAGCCACCGATGCAGCAGTATGACGGTAGAATGAGCTCTCATCCTCTGGGAGGCTCCATGCCCGCCAACTTGTAGCAGAGATCTATGCAGGAGGTGACCCACCTGCTTATCGTCCGCTTGGCTGCAGGTCTGCCAGGTGCGGCTTCAGCGTAGGTGACAAACAGCTGAGCGAACCTCTCCCAATTTCAGCCGTCGCGCCTTATATAGCGTGCGCCTTCTAGGGTCCAAAGTATGGAGCCTGTATTCGCCTCCGGGTGTGATTGGGTAGAACACCGGCAGAGTCAACACCTGGTTAAGGTGAAACTCCGACACCACCTTAGGAAGGAATTTCGGGTTGGGGCGCAGGACAACCTTGTCCCTGTGGAAGACCAGGTAAGGAGACTCAATGCAGAGCACCTGGAGTTCTACCATCCTTCTGGCTGACATGATAGCCACCAAGAAGGCGGTCGTCCACGACAGGTGAGAGTTCACACCTGTGCATTGGTTCGAATGGCTTGCACATGAGCTTTGCCAGTACCAGCAGTAGATCCCAGAGGTGGAGGTTCTCGCACTGGAGGGGAAATGTGATCAAGGCCTTTGAAAAAGCGCCAGACCACCTTCTCCTGCACCACCGACTGCTCCTCGCCCACACCCGGTAAGCAGAGATGGCTGCCAGGCACCCTTAGGGTCAGTCACCTAAGCCCTTGACTAGAAAGGGACCATAAATAGTCCAAGATGCTTGCCAAAGGACAGGAGGAAGGGTCCAAGCCCTTGCCCTGACACCAAATGGAAAATCTTTTCCATTTGAAGGCGTAGCATTTTCTGGTCGACTCCTTACGGGACGCCTCAACAACATTGAGGACCTCGTCGGAAAGACCCAAGGCCTGGAACTCTAGCCGCTCAGGAACCAGGCCGTCAGGTGCAGGGATTGAAGGTCCGGATGGAACACCTTCCCCTGATTGACTGAGAGCAGGTCCGGCGAGCTGGAAGCTGCCTCGGGAGCCTGGAGCTGAGGCTGAGGAGATCTGGTACCAGAACTGGCGGGCCAGTCTGGGGCTATCAGAATCACCTGCGCCTTGTCCCTCCTTGCTTTGAGAAGCACCTTGTGAATCAAGGGAAATGGGGAAAGGCGAAAGAGGCCCGGGTCCACAGCCTGAAGGCATCCCCTGCAGCGAGCCCTGCTGAGGGGGCGGCATGAAACAGCCTCAGCTGCGTTCTCCTGGAGGCAAACAGGTCCACCTGAGGTGTGCCCCAATGGGAGAACAGATCTTGTACTACCACCGGCAGGAGAGACCACTCGTGAGATGCAGCCCCTATCCGGCTCAGGGCATCGGCCAAGGTGTTGGAGGCTCCTGCCACATGAATGGCTAGGAGATCCGCCTCCAGGCTGCGCACGAGTGACCAAATGCGGAGAGCTTCCCTGCACAGAAGCATGGAACGCGTCCCGCCCTGGCGGTTTAGGTAGTACATGGTCGTGGTATTGTCCGTCTGGACTCGGACCACTTGACCCCGGAGAAACGGAGCAAAGGCGGTGAGAGCTAGGCGGACCGCTCGGAGCTCCAGCAGGTTGATGTGGCATCGGGACTCCCAGGGGACCAGAGGCCGTGCTCTGTGTTCCCCCAGATTGGCACCCCAACCCATCAGAGAGGCATCGGTCGATAGAGAGACCGTCGACTCGGGCGGACAAACGGGATGCCCTCCTGCAGATGAGATGGAACGTCCACCACCGGAGAGCGTTCCACATCTCCTGGTCACCATCACTAGCTGGTCCAATGGATCGTGCGTTGTGACCACTGGCTGGGCCAGTCCCCACTGAAGGGTGCATGTGCCAGCTGCCCAACGGACCACGCTGGTACAGGCCGCCATGAGACCCAGGAGGCGCAGGGAAGTCCCAGGCAGGCGCGATTGCCCAACCAGAAATGACTGGGCAAAGGAGGTAAGAACCTCGGCCCTGTCCGCCGGGAGCCGTGCTCTGGCTCGAAGAGAGTCGAGCTCTGCCCCGATAAACAGAATCACCTGCTTCGGCTCGAGTTCCGACTTGGCCTCGTTGATGAGAAGGCCGACTTGAGAGCAAACCTGGAGGGCCAGATCTCTGGACCGCTCCACCTCCTGTCTGGAGGGGGCTGCTATCAGCCAATTGTCCAGGTAAGGGTACACCCGGACCCCTCGGCACCGCAGGAAAACTGTCACCACTGCAATGCATTTGGTGAAGACCCTGGGAGCTGGAGACAGGCCGAAGGGCATGGCTCGGAACTCGAAGAGGGACCCCTCCGCTTGAAAGCGAAGGAATCTCCGATGTGACGGACGGATAGGGACGTGAAAGAACGCATCCTGCAGGTCCAGAGAGCAGAACCACACGCCGTGTTCCAGGGATGGTATTATGTGAGCCAGAGTGACCATCCTGAAGGTTCGAGACCTTAGGAACTTGTTCAGGTCGTGAAGGTCGAGAATGGGGCGCCAGCCCCCCGTCCGTTTTGGAACCAGGAAGTACCTGGACACAAACCCTGGGTATGAGGGAGGGTCCGCCACCTCCCTGATCACCTCCTTTTGGAGGAGGAGAGCGAGGTCGGCCTGACGAGCTGACAGTGAGGCTGCGGACCCCGAGGCCCCCCGAGGTGCGACGGCTCTGAAGGGCGGGGCCTGCTCGAATTCTAAAGGCAGGCCTTTTCCCACCACCTCCAGTACCCACCTGTCCATGGTAATAACAGACCAGGTGGAAAGGAAGTGCTGGAGCCGTCCCCCCTCGGGGAGAACCTGGGGTGAGGTGACGGGGTTGGGGGCGACACCCCTCAGCCCGTCACTGGGCAGGCTTGGAGGAGGGACCGGCCGAGGGACCTCCTGGGCCTTTACCTCCCTGCTTCCTGTTGGAGGAAGCTCGGGCTTGGGTTTGGGATGCCAAGCCCGAGCCTGCTGGCCCTGACGTTGCTGGGCCGGATAGGCCTGGGCGAGAAGGACGTAAAGGGCTTAGGGCTGTGGTTTGGCGGCCTTGTCCTTCTGAGCGGAAGAGACCGAGTCCAAGGTAGCATTGGACTTCTTGATCCTCTGCAGGTGACCTTCCACCCCAGGGCGAAGAGGTTAGTCCCAAAAGGAACATCCACCAACTTGTGCTGGGTATCCAGTAAAGGTGGATATCCTCAGCCAAGCCCGACGACGATAGCCACTGCGGCCGCCACAGACCTGGCACATGAGTCCCCAATGTCTAAAGCAGTCTGGAGCTGCTGCTTGGCCACTGTCTGCCCTGGTCCCGCACCTGCCTGACCGTGGTCTGCAGATCCGCGGGAAGATGAGGGATGACCTCATCCAGGGAGCCCAACAGGGCATGAGAAAAATGTGCCATGAGGACGGCCGAACTGGCCTGGTGAAGGCCGAGGGAGGATGCAGCATAGACTTTTTGCCTGGCATAGTCCAATTTCTTGGACTCCTTGTCGGGAGGTTTGTCCACATCCCTAGCGTTCCCGGCACGCCGGAAAACGCTGTCGGTAACCAACCCCTCCGCCAAGGAGTGTTCTGAAAAACCGGACAGAGAACCGGTAGGGACCGCATACTTCCTGGCCATCCTGGCCGAAGGCGCAGGACAGGAAGCAGGGCGCTGCCAGAGCTCCAAGGCCGGACCCACTATGGCCTCGGCTACCGGAAAGGCCTCCGTAGGGGAATCCCCTTGGTCCAGAATCTCTGTGAAGGGATACCTGGCCTGCTTAGAAACGGGTTCGAGCTTCATCCCGGTGGACTCCGAGATGAGCCGAAGCAATCCTAGGAAGGACGAAGGGCTATCGTCCACCGACTGTCCTCCTGAGGACTCCAAGTCCATTCGCTTGGAGAAAAGGGAGGAATCATCCTCAGACTCGGAAGAGTCCTCAAAGAGCTGCCTCGGGCCTGAGCCACCCTCCACCTGCCGAGGTCTATCGGGAGTGAAGGTGACAGCCTATGGGGCAGTCCCCGAGCCGACCGAGAATTTTTGGTCGGAGCCCCAACTAACGGCTGTGGAGGCAGAGGTTCCACCAGAATCGGTGGGGCAGCTGGAATTGGCCGAACAACCGCCTGGGAACAGGCCCTCGGCTAGAGCGGGGTTGTTCGGCTGCTCCGTGACAAGCCACTTTAATGGCTCGAAAGACGACGCGCCGGCTTATTCTCTTGTCAGAAGGAGCTGTTGCCACATGAGTTCCTCATACCTCCGACGCAACTTGCGCCGAAGCCTCCCCTCGTCCGAGGAGGAGGAAGAGGACGAGCGGCGGCGCCGCTTGCCGCGGTGCCGAGACCGCCTATGACGGCGGGATTGGCTGGACCGCGAAGACGTCCGAGACTCGGAACCTCGGCTAGGTCGAGGACCAGCGGGAGGTCTGGGAAGCGGCACTGCCCGGTTCACGATTCAACCGAAGACTCGAACCGGAGGCACAGCCGAGCCGACGGGATCTCAACTCCCACCGGGGAACGGAGAGGGATTCTCGCTTCCAGCCGACAACCCATCCAACGGTCGAGAAAAATATCGACTGCCGACGGGAGTCTCCGGTCAACTGGCCTGACGAGGACACCGTGAAACCAGTGGCCGAAGCCGAGGGGTCGACCGAAGTCGATGGCCGACAACTCGGGGAGAGGGATCTTTCCCCCTCCCAAGAGCGTCGACGGTGAGACTTACTTTTGTCTTTCTTTTTGGACCAAGAAAACGGTCCAGAAGAAGTTGGACCTCACCTTTGTCGAGAGGGTCAGACAAAAGCCCTTAAAAGAAGCCGAATAAGAGGCACTGAGAGATACGGGACAAATGCCGCAGTCAGAGGTAGAAGCGCCCGCGCCGCCTTCTTCGAGGGGCGATCATCTGCTCGAGCTGATCCGCCGAGCGCCCGCCGCGGACACCGCCGACCGGGCCTCTTTGACTTAACCAGAGAAATCTCTTCTCGACGCCCAGTTGTAAACGGGCAGCACGGTCTTCGAGGACGAGGTCGGTGCGAAGAGCACAGGTCGCAGGCTCGCGGGTCGTGCTCAAGGCCCAAGCAGTAGACACACGTGGAGTGCGGATCCGTCCGAGACATTTTCTCATTACGGGAGGGGCATCTCCGAAACCGGAGTCGATTGTCCAACGCAGCGCGAGGAGAGAAGACCAAGTTTTTAGCAAAAACTTTTTAATTTCAAAATTCAAGAAGTAGGAACTAGTCTTTATACGCAGAGCGTTAAGGAGGGAACCTGAGCTTCCAAGCGGTAAGGAAGATCTGGCGTCATGGGGCGGAGCCGAGAGTTTTACCACCCGGGTGGGTGGGAGGAGCCAGCTTGAAGACCTTCTGGCAAGATTTAAAGCGGCAAGGAACCTGCCAGACAGTGTGGATGAACATATCCATGTCCCTAGAACTTCCTGTTACTCCTGAGGACCACCTTATCTCTATGGAAAGAGATAAAATCAGGCTCCACTGACGGCTTGTAACTCGCTTATGCGCCTGGCAGAAGTGATGGCCACCAAGAAAACAGTTTTCCAAGTCAAGTACTTAAGCTCTGCTGAGGACAAAGGCTCAAAAGGAGGTTGCATAAGCTGGGCAATGCAAACATTAAGGTCCTAAACAGGGGCAGGGTCCCTGAATGGAGGATTGGTATGAAGCAATCCCTTGAAAAATTTAGAGAATACAGGATGAGCTGAAAGGGAAGACGGCTTACCTGCTGAAAGGAAAGCAGAGACAGCTGCCAGATGCACTCTTAGTGTAGCTGGTCTGAGTCCCAAGCTATTAAGATAAACCATATAGTCAAGAACTGTGGGCAGGCCAGCAGACTCTGGAGAAATGTGCTTCCCAGAGCATCATACAGAGAATCTTTTCCATTTGGAGTTGTAAGTGCTTCTGGTGGAAGGCTTCAGAGAAGCCTTTAGGATATCCATAACACCTTGAGAGAGGTGCAAATCAGCAAACTCTAACTCTTCAAGAGCCAGGCCTTGAGATTGAGAGATCTGAGATTCGGATACCAAACCCTTCCCTGAGCACAAGTTAACAGGTTGTAATTCCTGGGAAGAGACAAGGGAAGGTGGACTGCTAAGGACAACAGGAGAGGGTACCAGGGCTGTCTGGCCCAGTCTAGAGCAATCAGACTCACCTTGCAGGGTTGAGACCTGATTTTGACTAACACCTTGAACAGGAGAGGGAAGGGTGGAAAAACATACAGGAACTTCCCTTCCCAATTGAGAACTCGGGCATCCAGGGAGACTTAGCCCAACACTGAGGGCCTGCAGCAAAAGAGAGGAAGTTGGTGATTGTCTGGGGCTGCAAAAAGATCTATCTGTGGGGTGCCCCATCTGGAGAAGATCACCTTCAAAACCAGGGGATCCAGGGACCATTCGTGATGGCCCTGAGATATCCTGCTGAGAGCATCTGCCAGGACGTTGTCCTTGCCTGGAAGGTGTACTGCTGTAAGAGAGGTGTTCAGGGAATAGGCCCGAGACCATAACCTCATTGCCTCTGTGCACAAGGCCGTAGACCGAGTGCCCCCTTGCTTGTTGATATACCACATTGTGGTGGTATTGTCTGTCCTGATCTGAACTACTTTGTTCTGAACAGACTTGGAAAAAGCTTGAAGTGCTAGAAACACTGCTCTGAGTTTTAATAGATTGATGTGAAGCAGAGATTCCTGAGGAGACCACAACCCTGGGTGGTCAGGTCTCCCAAGTGGGCTCCCACCCCAAGAGGGAGGCATCTGTAGTAAGGATTAGGAGTGAGACTGAGTGACAAAGGAACTCCCTGTCTTAGATTGTCCTGATCCTGCCACCAATGCAATGCCTGGATCAGGGTTCGAGTCACTGGAATCAGTTTGGTCAGAGGTCCTTTCTCTGAGACCAAAAGCTCTCAAGTGGAACTGAATGTCCCTCATCTGAAATCTTGCTCCTGCACCACTGCTGTAGAAGCAGCCATGTGCCCCAGGAGCTGTAGAAAATGCCTTGCTGGTCGAGACACCTGAGGGTGAAATGAAGAGGCCAGTGAAATAAGGGTCCTTGCCCTGTCCAGGGGAAGGAAGGCTCTTGCCTTTACTGTATCTAGCTCTGCGCCTACGAAGGCGAGGAGCTGTACAGGCTCTAGAACTGACTTTGAAAGATTCAGAAGGAAACCTAGAGAAGT
This sequence comes from Neoceratodus forsteri, assembly GCA_016271365.2. Lineage (NCBI taxonomy): Eukaryota > Metazoa > Chordata > Ceratodontiformes > Ceratodontidae > Neoceratodus > Neoceratodus forsteri. The sequence goes on from CM028129.1 coordinate 61,137,393, forward strand.
AAGCAGTTGCTGAGTTATCTGTAGGTGTAACCTGACTTGGTCTGGGGACTGGTCTACTATGAGCCAGTCGTCCAGGTATGGGAAGATGGAAATCCTTTTTCTTCTTAGGAAGGCAACTACTTCTGCCAGGCATTTTGTGAACACCCTTGGAGCAGAGGTTAGGCCGAAGGGCATTGCTCTGAATTGGTAGTGGCCTGAGGGCAGCTTGAACCTGAGGTATTTTCGATGGGAGCTTCTGATGAGAATATGAAAATAGGCATCCTTGAGGTCCAGGGAGACTAGCCAGTCCCCTGGCCTTGGAGAGGGTAGAATTATTCACAGAGTCACCATTTTGAACTTTGACTTTAAAAGGTGCTTGTTTAAATATCTGAGATCCAGGATGGGCTGCCATTCTCCCGTCTTTTTGGGGGTGAGGAAGTACCTGGAGTACAATCCTTTCCCTTTGTGTAGGGGTGGAACCCCTTCTATAGCTCTGAGAGCCAAGAGGGAAGAGACCCCTGCCTCTAGGGTAAGTGCCTCTGAAGGATTTGCAGGTGGAAAGGATCTGGTTCTCATCTTTGGAAATTTTTTGAAGCCGAGAACCAGTCCCTGGTTTACTACTTCCAGGACCCATTTGTCTGATGTTAAAGACATCCAGTCCTGGACAAAGTAAGCCAGCCTGCCCCCTACAGGTAGTGGAGAGTCGACCCTGGCAACCCCATCAGGGTGCCTGTTTGGCAGGGGCTTTGGGCTGAGGGGTGGAAGCAGGCCTGCTTGTATCCCGTCTGCCTCTCCCTCTAAAGAACCCCTATGAGCATAAGCAGAAGAGGAGGCCTGGGCTTGGTAGAAAGGCCTATGAAAGGGCCTACCCCTGCCCCTAGGATGCTGCCTCTGAGGAGTGGCTTGCCTTTCCTTGGCCTGAACACTCCTGTAGGTGGTCCTGTACTCATCCATTTTCTTCATGTAGTTCTCTGTTTGCTCCACAAACAGAGAATTACCCACAACAGGAAAATCCATGGCCTTAGTCTGGGTATCCTGAGACAGGCTAGTACATCTGAGCCAAGCCATCCTATGAAGGGGCACAGATGTAGCCATGATTCTAGATGAAACATCATTGGAGTCCACTGCAGCATGGAATTGCACCTTGGATGCCTCAATACCATCCGCAGCCACTTGCTCCAGCTCCTTGGCAAGCTGTCCAGGGACCTGTTTAGCTAAAGCCATTACAGTGTCCCATCTAGATTTCTGATATCTAGCTGTATAGGCCATATAATTAGCCTGCCTGAGTCCCAAGGATGCTGCCATGTACTGTTTCTTTGCCGTGGCATGGCATCAATCCTCCTGGAGTCCTTATCTGGGGGGTGTGAAGCCAAGGGTATATTTGCCTTATCACAGGCTGCAGCCTGCACTACCCCAACATGGCTGCATTGCTGGGTAAGGAGCTCCATATCTGAGCCTGAGAGAGTATACCTTTTGTCCATTCTCTTATCCACAGGAGGTATAGAATTAGGAATCTTTAAAATTTTTAGTGTCTGTTTCCCAAAGGACTTATGAAGGGGAATAGACAGTCTCCTGGACTCTGGGATATCCATCATTTCAACATAGTCAGGCTCCTCCTGGTCATCCACAGCTTCTCCCATGGGAAGCTGAAGGGTTTCAGCCACTTTCTTGTAAAACATGAAATGGGAGGGGAACTCAGAAAGCCTAGGAGGAGACACTCCTGAAGGTCTGTCTGGGGAGATGTCTGGGTCAATGGACACATCCAGACTTTCATAATCACACTCACTTTCCTCATACTCTCCTTCCTCCTCCTCCGGTTCATAAAATTCCTCTAAATCATAATCTGGAACCGGCCGAACCGAGCGCCTTCCTAATGGTGCCGGTTCAGTTGGAACTGGGGATAGCGACTGGACAATTTTTATCGCTTTGGCTATTTCATCAGCGGTCGGAGAAAGAACTTTTGGATCCGCTCCGGCTGATTTATCACTTCTTGTTCTTTAACCGGAACCGACTCCTCGGAATCGGTTCTCCTTTTGACCGAAGAAGTTTCGCCCTGGTCAGAGGGCACTCCTTCTGGTTCGGTTGGAACCGAACCGGGCTGGCCATCCGGGTCAGCGGACTTCTTGGCCTCCCTTTTCCTGAGCCTACCAACTCTTTTTTCCAGGGTAGCTGCAGGAAAATTTTTACAAATCTGGCAGTCTGAATCGAGGTTGTCAAACCCAGACACAACACAGGTGGTGTGGGATCAGCCTTAGCAAAGACTTCCCACACACACTACAGTGTTGAAACCCAGTGGGCCCGGTTTTCTTTTGGGTTTCTCAGACATGGCCAGTCCTAACCAAAAACTTACCCTTTTTCGCAATCTGCCAGGCAAGACACCCTTATCGGTTCCTGACCGTATTACGGGTCGTGGAAAAAAACGTAGTAAAGTCCGTTTTCTTTTAGAACTGATAAGAACAGGTTACCACACTCTAAAAGCAGAATAAACTATTTTTAAAACAACTTGGTCGGTTCAAACCGAACCGATCCCACATTTACAAGTTCCACACAGAAAATTAACAAAAATAAGCCTATCTTGTACTCACAAAACCACAGACAGAGAAAACTGAGAAAAACGGTACTTTAACCGACAAATTGAACTGAGCAAAGGAGAATTCTCCGGAGCGACTGTTCAGTGAGGCAGAGTAAAGAATCTGACGATTTGAGTTCAAACAGCAACAGAGTCTCAACCGAGCTTGAGCTCAGCGTTCCATGCCTGGCATGGAAAGTTAACTCTTTCATCTCCGGGGCAGTTTGAAGGTTGGACCTCACTGCAATTTGTCAGAATACAGCAAGACTTCATGTTGTTTGAAAAGAGATGTGCTGTTCCAGGTTTCACACAAGACAACCACCCATGTCCTTTCCCCTCAGGACCGAGAGAAAAGAGCACCTTCCAAATCCTTCTGTGTTATGGTGACCCCCAGGCACCACCGCAGCCAGTAGGTTCCCTTCCGCTGCGTAACTGATGTGCTGATTGGTGGCATAACCTGCCAGTCATGCTTCTGCTCCTTCCTGCTGCTCTAACAGCTGGCTCACTCTTCTCTCTCTCTCTCTCTCTCTCTCCTGGGCTCGCTCTCCGCCCTGTGGTGATGTGCCCGGTGCATTTCTTGGCTTCTCCTCACATAACTCCACTACCTGGCGCACAGATGAGTCATACGGCCATAGGGACGTGGGCGGTCAGACTCGGCAGCAGCACCGTATGGACACAAACAGTATAACAGGCAAAAAATACAGGTTACTCACCTGTAACAAGAGTTCTAGGAGTGGTATATGTTGTTCATCCACACTGTCTGGCAGGTTCCTTGCCACTTTAATTCTTGCCGGAAGGTCTTCAAGCTGGCTTCTCCCACCCACCCGGGTGGTAAAACCCTCGGCTCTGCCCCATGACGCCAGATCTAGCCCGCTGGAAGCCAGGTTGCACGTAGAAGCCGGGGAGGTCGTGGGTCGTGTGGATGAACAACATATACCACTCCTAGAACTCCTGTTACAGGTGAGTAACCTGTATTTCTAGGGATGTGGATATGTTGTTCAATCCACACTGTCTGGCAGACTCCTAGCAGTTCTCCGGGAGGAGGGAGGCAAGGCGCGCACCCCCTACTTAGGGAATAAGGACTGGAGAACCAAGGTCCCAAAACCAGCATCCCGGTGTGACACTAGGTTAATGTGGTAATGGGAAGTAAAGGTGTGGGTGTGTGCTGACTTCCAGGTAGCAGCCCTGCAGATTTCCTGGATAGGGACGTCCCTATAAGCAGCCACCAAAGCAGCAGTATGGCGGGTTGAACGAGCTCTTATCCCTTTGGGAGGCCCCATGCCCGCCAACCCATAGCAGAGAACTATGCAGGAGGTAACCCACCTACTTATCGTCTGCTTGGCTGCAGGTCGGCCAGGCGCGGCTTCAGTGTAGGTGACAAACAGCTGGCAAACCTCTCCCCGAACTTCAGCCGTTCGCTCCTTAAAATAAGACAGCGCTCTTCTAGGGTCCAAAGTATGGAGCCTATATTCGGCCTCTGAAGCGTGATTGGGGTAGAACACTGGCAGAGTCAACACCTGATTCAGGTGAAACTCCGACACCACCTTCAGAAGGAATTTCGGGTGGGGGCAAAGGACAACCTTGTCCCTGTGGAAGACCAGATAAGGAGACTCGATGGAAAGCGCCTGGAGCTCTCCCATCCTTCTGGCTGACGCTACAGCCACCAAGAAGGCGGTCTTCCACAACAGGTGGGAGATATCCGACCTGTGCATTGGGTTCGAATGGCCTGCCCATGAGCTTAGCCAATACCAGCAGTAGATCCCACGGAGGTGGAGGTTCTCGCACTGGAGGAGATATGTAATCAAGGCCTTTGAAAAAGCGCCCGACCACTTTCTCCTGCGCCACCGACTGCTTGCCGGCCCGTGCCTGGTAAGCAGAGATGGCTGCCAGGTGCACCTTGAGGGTCGTCGACCGAAGCCTTAGCTGAGAAAGGGACCACAGGTATTCCAAAATACTACCAAGGGACTGGAAGAGGGGTCCAACCCCTTGTCCTGACACCAAATGGAGAATCTCTTCCATTTGAAGGTGTAGCATTTTCTGGTTGACTCCTTATGGGACGCCTCAACCACCTTGAGGACCTCATTGGAGAGACCCAAGGCCTGGAACTCTAGCCGCTCAGGAACCAGGCCGTCAGGTGCAGGGAGTGAAGGTCCGAATGGAGAACCTTCCCCTTATCTACTGAGATCAGGTTCAGGCAGGCTGGAAGCCGTCTCGGGAGCCTGGAGCTGAGGTTGAGGAGATCTGGGTACCAGAACTGGCGAGGCTAGTCTGCGGCTACCAGAATTACCTGCGCCTTGTCCCTCTTCGCCTTGAGAAGCACCTTGTGGATCAAGGGAAATGGAGGGAAGGCACAGAAGAGGCCTGGGGTCCACGGCCTCGAAAAGGCATCCCCCCTGCAGCGAGCCCTGCTGAGGGGGGCGGGCATGAAACAGCCTCAGCTTTGCATTTTCCCTGGAGGCGAACAGGTCCACCTAAGGGGTGCCCCAATGGGAGAACAGTTCTTGTACTACCTCCGGCAGGAGTGACCACTCATGAGATGCAGCGCCTATCTGGCTGAGGGCATCGGCCAGACTGTTGGAGGCTCCTGCCACATGGATGGCTAGGATATCCACCTCCAGGCTGATCACGAGAGACAAGATGCGGAGAGCCTCCTTGCACAGAGGCAAGGAGTGCGTCCCGCCCTGATGGCTGAGGTAGTACATGGTTGTGATGTTGTCCGTCTGGACCTGAACCACCTGACCCCATACAAACAGAGCAAAGGCGGTGAGGGCTAGTCAAACCGCTTGAAGCTCCAGCAGGTTGATGTGGCATCGAGACTCGTGAGGAGACCAGAAGCTGTGTGCCAGGAGATCCCCCAGATGGGCACCCCAACCCATCAGAGAGGCGTCGGTCATTAGTGTGACCGTCGACTCGGGGTGGACAAACGGGATACCCTCCTGCAGATGAGCTGGGACGAGCCACCACTGCAGGCTGTCCCACATCTTCTGGGTCACTGTCACCGGCTGGTCCACTGGGCCCACTGACTCGAAGAGAGTAGAGCTCTGCCCCGATGAACTGAATCACCTGCGATGGCACGAGTTCCGATTTGGCCTCGTTGATGAGGAGGTCAATCTGAGAGCAGACCTGGAGGGCCAGATCCCTGGACTGCTCCACCTCCAACCTGGAGGGGGCTGCAATCAGCCAGTCATCCAGGTAAGGGTATACCCGGACCCCTCAGCGCCGCAGGAATGCTGTCACCACTGCCATGCATTTGGTGAAGACCCTGGGAGATGGAGAGAGGCCGAAGGGCATGGCCCGGAACTTGTAAAGAGATCCCTCTGCTCTGAAGCGGAGGAATCGCTGATGAGACAGATGGATTGGGACGTGAAAGAACGCATCCTGGAGATCCAGAGAGCAGAACCACATGCCCAGTTCCAGGGATGGAATGATCTGAGCAAGAGTAACCATACTGAAGGTGCACGGCCTTAGGAGCTTGTTCAGGTCATGCCGGTCGAGAATGGGGCACCAGCCCCTGTCCATTTTGGGACCAGGAAGTACCTGGACACAAACCCTGGGTCTGGAGGTGGGTCCGCCACCTCACTGATTACCTCCTTCTGGAGGAGCAGGGCAGTGTCGGCTCGACGAGCCACCAGAGAGGCTGTGGAACCCATTGCCCACCGTGGGGCGACAGCTCAATGGGGAGGGAACTGCTTGAACTCCAGAGGCAGTCCCCTGCTGACCACTTCTAGCACCCAGCAGTCCATGGTGATAGCGGACCAGGCAGAAAGGAAGTGACGGAGCCATCCCCTCACGGGGGGAACCTGGGGAGGAGTGACAAGGCTGGGGGTGCACCCCTCAACCTGTCATTGGGCAGGCTTGGAGGAAAGGCCGTCCGAGGGGCCTCCTGGACCCTTTCCGCCAGGCTTCCTACTGGAGGAAGCGGCAGACTTGGCCTTAGGGCGCCAAGTGTGAGACTGCTGGCCCTGGTGCTGGTGTTGCTGGGCCAGACGTGCCGTAGGAGCGGGAGGGCGAAAGGGCTTACGCTGCTCCTGGCGGCCTTTGTCCTTCCGGGCAGATGTGACTGAGTCCAAGGTGGCATTGGACTTCTCGATCCTCTGGAGATGGCCTTCCACTCCTGGTCCGAACAAGTCAGTGCCCAGGAAGGGAATGTCTGCCAGCTTGTGCTGGGTGTCCACTGTGAAGGTGGAGATCTACAGCCAAGCTCTGTGGCGCATGGTTACTGCAGCCGCTACTGACAGGGCACAAGAGTCACTGATGTCCAAAGAAGTCTGGAGCTGTTGTTTAGCCACTACCCTTCCCTGATCCTGCACCTGCTTGACCGTCGTCTGAAGGTCAGCCGGAAGATGAGGAATCACCTCATCCAGGGAACTCATAAGTGCATGTGAGAAATGTGCCACCAGAACAGCTGAGCTAGCCTGTCGAAGGCCTAGGGAGGCAGCAGCGTAAACCTTCTGCCCTGAGTAATCCAGCCTTTTGGAATCTTTATCGGGCAGTTTGTCCACGTCCCTAGCATTCCCGGAACCCCGGAAAACACTGTCAATCACCAGCCCCTCCGCAGAGGGGTACTCCGAGAAACCGGAGAGTGAACCGGTGGGGACTATGCATTTACAGCCATTCTGGCCGAAGGCGCGGGACAAGATGCAAGCTGTTGCCACAACTCCAGGGCTGGGCCAACAATGGCTTTGGCCACAAGGAAGGCCTCCGTAGGGGAATCTCCTCGGTCCAGTATCTCTGTGAGGGAATACCTGGCCCGTCTCTGAACGGGTTCGAGCTGCATCCCAGTGGACTCTGAGATGAGTCAAAGTATACCCAAGAACGAGGATGGGCTCTCGTCCACCGACTGACCCCCTGCAGATTCCATGTCAATGGGCCTGGAATACAGGGAGTCATCGTCTACAAACAGCTGCCGGGCACCTGAGCCACCCTCCACCTGCTGAGGTCGATCTGGAGTGAGGGTGACTGACAACCTGTGCGGCAAGCCCTGACCCAACCGAGAATCCTTGGTCGGGGCCCCAGTCTTCGCTTGAGGAGGTGGTAGTTCCACCACAATGGTCAGAGCAGCCAGTTTTGGCCGAACAACCGGCACCAGGGTCGGCTCCTCGATAACCTCGAGGGGTTGCTTCGGTCACTCCGGTGACAGCCACTTAATTGCCGTAGAAGGCGATGGAGTCGGCTTGTTACCGGTCAACAAAAGTTGCTGCCACATCATGTCCTTGTAGTGCCGGCGTAACTTATGTCGAAGCCTATCCTCCGAAGAGGACAAGCGGCGACGCCGCTTTCCACTGTGCCGAGACCGCCGATGTCGACGAGACCTACTCGACCTGGAAGAGGACCGAGACCTTCGGGGTCACTGAGGGTGGGTCAAAGAGGGGCAGGAAACCGCACATCCCGGATCAGGGTCCTTTACGGGACTTGCACAGGAAAGTCTCGGTTACTACCGGGGGAACCGGTGAAGAAGGGATGTCGGCTTCTCCAGTCGACAAATGCGTCAACGGGTCGAAAAATCTCGACGCGTCAATGGATGTCTCGGCGGCTAACCTCACAGGGACACCATGAAGCCAGCGGCCTTAGCCTCAACCTCCATCAGGAGAGACCCATGGTCCGTGAAGGGTTCTCCCGCCTCCCACGATGTTGACGGGACTCACATTTTGGTTCTTTTTCTCTCGAGCTACTGGTATGTTCCAATGGCCCTTCGGGATATGTCCACTGAGTGGATATATTCCCTGGGGACCCTGCCACCGGCGTCAGCAGGAACAGGGATGGCAGCCGGTGTAGGGAGTCCCTGGGAAGGGTAACCTCGATCCGGTGTCGGACCTGCTTCAGGAGAATCAGACATCTGCCTCAATTTCAATCCAAATCTTTATCCAGGCGAACAGCGTTGAGCAAAGCTCATTTACAAGAAGGACCTGGTTAATACCAGGTCAAAACAGATTTACATACAACAGTGACAAATACATCATTATGACAACAAATAAATACAAGGTAGGTGCTCAATGCAGCAACAGAGTAATACAGAGGGGAACAGTGAGGGTGGGGAGGTGGGAGGGCATGGTTGGTAAGGGAGTGCATGGGGAAGGAGACTGAAGGCTGAAACTGGAAAACAGGTAGATAGCGTGCAGTTGTGACCTAACTGGGTGGAGAGAAGTTAAAGGATTCCCTCACAACATAATTTTAACTCTTTCTCCATGGAGGCCAACTTCTGCTTTAAGGTATGGGCTTCCAGGGCCTGCTGCCTTCTCTTCCGGGTAGCGGAGTTAAATTTTCAGCAGTGATTGCACTCGTCCATGTGGCAGTCTGGGACAAGGCAAAAAAGGCACACAGAATGGCTGTCTTTATGCGGGAGTTGAGACCCGCAGGAATCGCACTTGTCTTTATGCGACTCGGACATAGTAGGGGACGACATGCAAAGCTGAAGTCAATAGCTAAATTGGAGAAAATGTAAGGAAAAATGTGAAAAAAACAAACAAACACTTAGCCGAACCGCTAGAGTAGAGATCTTCCATGAGGTGATGAACAGTAGCCGACGGTGGGAAAGAACTTGAGGGTCGGCGTGGGACCGCCCCTTTTATCTGACGTCCGCTGACGGTCACCTGATGTCTGGGAGCGGTGCCTACCAGAAACTGCTAGCTAGAAGATTTTCTGTGGGGCCCTGATGCCTGCCAGCTCAGTCCTGTTAGTAGCTACTGCAACAGCCCTCTCGAAGTAAGATCATCTGTTACTATTTTGAGTTAAGATACCTTTAAGTTTACAAGTCTCTTACCATATATTGCTGATCCTCAAAAAGATTCGTCCCTGTGACTTTTTTAAGGCGGTCATTAGGAAATCCTGATCGCTGATCCACTACATATTCAAACCTGTGTGTTTTCCTGTACAGAGAAAGATAAACGTGTAACAACTTACTGTAGTCTGTCACTGAGTTCAGCCCACTTGGATTTACAGCAAAAAAATGAAAATTACGTACCTACCGTAATTCTTGATCTTCTTGGACGAGTCTCCACCACTCATTCACACTATTGGGTATAGCGCCGGAGGCACTAGGACCCATTGAGACAAACTTTTGCTGGAGGGTCGGTCAGCCAGCACGACTCTCTCAAGGCCGACCTCCAACCGCCTCAGTACCTTTTACCAAGGAGGTGCAGCGCAACTAAACTAAAGATAACCTAACTTTAGGCCCAGACATAAGATAGTCCGGGCGACCCGTGTAAGAAGGGTCAACAAAGAAGTCTTCACGGCCTAAAGATTAGAGGGAGTGAAGACCAACACAGTGGTGAGCTCGGGGGATGGAGGGTGGGCGTGTGAATGAGTGGTAGAGACTCGTCCAAGAAGATCAAGAATTACGGTAGGTACGTAATTGTCATATCTTCCTGGACATAAGTCTCCACCACTCATTCACACTATTGGGAGAGTACCGAGCTAATAATCCCCCGAGAGGGCAGCAGGATAGACCAAGAGCTCACGTTTCTAGGACAGAAGTCCATTAAGGATAGTTCTGCCAAAGGTGGAATTGCCTGGCATGAACATCCAGTGCATAATGTAAGTATGCACTGAGGCTCCAGGTAGGCGTACAGATGTCTACAGCCAAACGCTTGCAATCGCTTAGGGATGCCGCCGCGACCATTTGGTAGAGTGAGCGAGACCCTACCTTCCAATTTAACCTGTGCCATGGAATAGCAGTGTCGAAGACATGCCACTAGCCATGATGAGATACATCTGATAGCGACAGGCTGACCCAGTCGGGTCTCACCGAAGGAAACGAAAAGTTGTTGGGCCTTGCGAAAATTCTTGGTTCTATCGAGACAGAAACGCAAAGCCCTCTTAACATCCAAAGAATGAAGAGAACGTTCTCCTTCAGTTTGGAAGTTCGCAAAGTAAGAGGGAAGGACCAAAAGTTGGTTTAGATGGAATTCTGACACAACCTTGGGAAGAAATTTAGGATGAGTACTAGAAGAACTACTTTGTCCTTATGGAACACAGTATACGGAGGGTCTGTGACCAGGGCATGCATCTCAGAGACCCTATGGGCTGAGGTAATGGCCACTAGGAAGGCAGTCTTCCAGGTGAGGAATTTTAGCTCACAGGTAGCCAGAGGTTCGAAAGGTTTCCGAGTGAGCATGTCTAGCACAAGGTTAATGTCCCGGGCTGCAACTGGACGTCTTATAGGAGGTCTGGTATGCAGAATTCCTTTAAGAAATCTCTTAACCATAGGTAACTGAGCCAGAGACAAAGAAGAGACCGGCTCATGATACGCTGAAATGGCACTAAGATGAACTTTGACTGTAGAGTACTGAAGACCTGAATTTGAGAGGTCCAAAAGGTACTTTAAAACCTTGTCTGGTGGACAGGAAAAGGGATTCAAAGAGGACTTTGCACACCAGAGCGAAAAACGCTTCCACTTAGATGTGTAAGTTTTCCGAGGAAGGGCGGAAGGCATATAGAAAGCGTTTTGTCCACTGCAGCCTGAACACATCCTGACAGAAAATGCCAGGCCTGGAATTCTGGAGCAGAAGAGAGGCAGTTTTGCGTTGAGTGGGGATGCAAAAAAGTCCAGGTCTGGAGTTCCCCACTCTTCGAATAGTGACTGAACTATGACTGAGTCGAGAGACCACTCGTGAGGATCTGCTTCTGTTCTGCTGAGACGGTCTGCCAAGTCATTTTGTACACCTGGCAGGTAAACCGCTTGAATTAGAGCTTTGTGTTCCAAGCACCATTCCCACACCCTCATCGCTTCCCTGCATAAGGGGTAAGAGTGAGCACCGCCCTGTAGTACATCACTGCTTTGTTGTCCGTTTGAAGGAGAATGTCCTTCAACGCTCGGACCGCATAAAGGATGGCTCTCATCTCTAGGACATTTATGTGAAGCTGGGACTCGAGTTGAGTCCACACCCCTTGAGTGTGGAGAGCGCAACAGTGAGCTCCCCACCCCATTAGCGATGCGTCCGTGGAAATGGAGATCTGATGATCCAGAGGAGCAAAGGGAAATCCCTCCAGGAGATTGCTCTCCTGAGACCACCAGGTGAGGGACCTCTGTAAGGGTTCTGTCACCTTGATGGGATAAGACTGCGGGTGAGTGGTTGGAGACCACTGAGCACTGAGCATCCATTGAGTGGTTCTCATGTGCAGCCGTGCTAGGGGTACAGTGAACACTGAGGATGCCATGAGGCATAACATACGTTGCATTGAGAGAGCTGTAACTGATCTGTTCTCTCCAATGTAATGAGCCATCTGGAGGACATCGTTCCTTCTGTCCTCTGGAAGGAAAGCTTTCGCACAAGAGGTGTCCAGAAGAGTCCCTATGAAAAGGGGTCTCTGGGAGGGCTGCAACTGAGACTTTTGAGGTTCAGCAGAACTCCCATGGACGTAGAGGCGAGAGAGGCCGCCTGTGCAGGCGTCAGAGTCCCTTGTCTGGAAGGGCTTGCTAGGAGCCAGTCGTCCAGGTAGGGAAACACCTGGATACCGAGTTTCCTGAGATGCGCTAGAACTGCACAACACTTTGTAAAGACTCGCGGCGCCGAGGATAGCCCAAAGGGCAGGACTCTGAACTGATAGTGTTGACCCAGAGCCACAAACCTCAGGAATTTGTGATGCCTCGGGTGAATAGGAATGTGCTGGTAAGCATCCTGCATGTCCAGGGAGGCTAGCCAGTCGTGTTGATGAAGCAAGGGTAACAGGGTTCCCAGAGAAATCATTTTGAATTTCTCCTTGGGGAGAAATTTGTTTAGCTTTCTGAGGTCTAGAATGGGGCGCATTCCACTGGACTTCTTTGGAACCAGAAAATAGTGGGAGTAGAACCCCATGTTTCGCTGATGCAGAGGCACCACTTCTACTGCCCTGTTGTTTAGAAGGCCCTGAATCTCTGCGGCGAGAAGGTCTGACTGAAGGGTTGACAGCCTGGGCTGTCATTTGGGAGGACAATCCGGAGGGGTCTCCAGAAAATTGAGAGAATACCCCCCGCGAATTATCCGAAGGACCCATTTGTCTGAGGTTATGGACTTCCACTGGCTGTAGAAGTGCATCAGACGACCTCCCACCGGAGAGGAAAAGTCCACCTCGGACAGTTGAGATGGGACTTGGGCCGGCAACTCATAAGGTAGCACTGGTCGCTTTGGGCCCTTGCGCTTTCTGTTGCGCCTTCTTTTGAGGTTGGGCAGGTTGGTTCTTAATGGAAACTTCCTCTGCCCTGAAAGGACTGACGATTATGAAATTGCCGTCTACCGACATGCCCTCGAGAAGGGGCAGGAGGGGATCGAGCCAGCTTAATGGCTGACCTAGTCTTTTGTGTAGCTTCTAGAGCTTGCTCTACCTGAGGACCGAAAAGATAAGAGCCGTCAAAGGGCAACGCCATCACCTGCTGTTGTGCATCATTCGTGAAACCCGAAGTACGCAGCCAGGAGTGACGGCGAGTACAAATACCAGCAGCTGCTGAACGAGAAGCAGTGTCGAAAGCATCCGTGGCTGCTTTGACCTGCTGGTTATTAGATTCAATACCTCTGGTAATGGTTTGAAGAAGCTCTGGCTTTGAGTCCGAGTCCGGAAGAGCCTCAACCATTTGCTTGACAGAATGCCACAGGATATACTCATACTGGGAAAAATAACGCTGGTAACTGGCAATACGCATACTTAGAGTGGACGCAGCAAAGACTCTCTTACCTAATGTATCTATCTTACGAGACTCTTTGTTGATAGGTCGAGCTGTAGTAGTTTGAGGAAGAACTACCTTGTCATTTTCTGCCAGGACTACAATAGGATCCGCAAAGGCTTGGGATGCCAAGATAGGACGATCTTTGGGAGCTGAGTATTTCCTATCAATGCATTTAACCACCGAAGAGGTAAGAGCAGGATTATTCCATACCATTTGAGACAGCGTCTTGAAGGAAGGTTGAATCGGAGGAGTCAAATCTGTAGGATCTCCGAAGCATGAAGATACTGGAGTCTTAACAGCTTCCCAGGATCGATGTCTGTAGTCTGGAAAGAAAGAGTCTGAGCTCAGATTCTTCAACAGAGACTTAAAGGACAGGTCCTCGACCACAGGCTCTGTAGCAATAAAAGATCCTGTTTCGTCCACTTCATCACCCAGCTGAAGGTCTGGGTCAGGCTCAACGTCATCTCCTGACAGTCCAGGAGGGACTGTATGGACAGGAAAGGGATGAAAGCTAGAAGAGGAAGGAGGAAAAGAGACAAAAGGAGAGTCCCTGAGAGCCCCCGGCGCCGAGAACGACGCCGAGGAACCGCACGACATCGAAAATGACGCCGAGAAGCTCGCGGTGCAGCAGACAGCGCCGAGAAGATGCGTGGCGCCGCGCAGGCGAACAGGCCAGCGCTGCAAGGCCAGACGGCGCCGAAGGAACTCCCAGAGACCGAAAAACAGGCTTTGAAGGAAAGGAGACAGGAGATAAGGGCATCGGTGTGGCCCCCTGCGCCGCAGCCATGTGAGGGGGGAAACACCTAAGCACGGAGTCGACGGCACCGAAGAAGGTGCCGCACAACCAGGAAAGTCCAACCGCCCTACCCCGTCGCCCAGAGAGCCCGAGAGCCCACGAGCGACCGAGCCAGGTAGCCGAACCAACCTCCGAGCCCATTGCTCCAAAAGAGCGGCCCACTGATGAAACTGCTCATCTGAAGACCTACCTGCGGGCGGGGTAGGACTCGATGTGAAAGTGTCGGCCATCAGAAGCCGCTGCGGCGACTCAGAAGGAGGACCGGCAACAACGATAACCCGAGCAGCCCTGCGCAGGCGTATCAGAGGGCAACCTCGAGTGATGCCTTCTCTTTTAGACCTGCGGGTAGAAGAAGAGCTCGAGGCGAGCGGTGCAGAGAATGCGACCATTTGGCTTCATGCTTCATGGAACCGCCATCCCCCCCGGGCATTGGACTGCCCGTTGTCAGACCCCCCTTCCGGAGAAGGCGGCGGACCGGACCCAGCCCGACTGACTGAACAGCTTTCATACGAAGTCTCCCTACCGTCACCTGACCTGCTCATGGTCGACTCCGTCAAAGTAGGCCGAGACTTCTTTATCGTTTTAATTAAAAATAAGAATAACTTAAGCGATACTGTATCGTGATAATACTATAAAAATAATAAAAACTGAAAACTATGCTGCAGTTTGAAGTTTGACTCCCGACAGGCGAGCGACGTCGTCACTGAAGCGCACTCGACGGCAGGAAAAAAGGAACTGAGGCGGTTGGAGGGTCGATGCCGAGAGAGTTGCCGCTACGAAAGCTAGGCTCGGTGTCAGCAGTTCTTGCGGGCGCCATCTCTGGCGCCGACCCTCCAGCAAAAAGTTTGCTCCCGATGGGTCCTAGTGCCTCCGGCGCTATACCCAATAGTGTGAATGAGTGGTGGAGACTTATGTCCAGGAAGATCTAGATCTGGAATACTATACTGATCTGGGCTAGTGGACTGAATTCACTATCCCCATCAACTACGGGCGGATCTAGAAATGTCATAATGGGGTATATAGTGAGATCTAGCAAGATGTTCTCTCTAATTTGTGGTGATCTGGGAATGAAAAAAAGAGGGGTGTGCAACCCCAAGCCCCCTGGATTTGCCACCGTTAACCAGAGGTAGACCAAGAAGAAAAAATTACTTACCATGGTAATGCTGTTTCTTCTAATGGAGTCTTGCTGTATTCTGACAAGTGCAGTATGACTGACCGGTTCAATTGCCCTGGAGAAGAAAGAGTCAAACTCTATGTAAATGCATAGAACGTTGAGCTCGAGCTCGGTTTTCAAACCACTGTCCTCAGTACGTTCCAGTAACTGATCAGATTCTTACAAAGCTAATAAAGTAAAAAAGTCTTAACCAGATTTAAACACCCCCAGGGGTAGCACTACAGCCAAAAAGGGCATAAAGAAGACCCAAGTCACTGATGCCCAAGAAAAAACAGATACCCACTGATGTGTAAATAGAACTGTGATGCAGAGGGCCACCTTTCCCCTGGCTCTGAAGGGGAGGCAGGGTGGGAGGTCAGAATACAGCAAGACTCCACTAGAAGAAACAACATTACTATGGTAAGCAATTTTTTTCTTGAAACAACATGAGGTCTTGCTGTATTCCGACAAGTGCAGACTACCAAGCAGTGCCCCTTAGAGGTGAGTGTGATGTAGACAGCCAGATCTGAGTGCTGTATCAAACTTTTTGTTACATATAAAATATGTGATGGGAAGGTCAGTTTGAGGAAACTACTGTCTTACTGGAACTGACACATCAAGACCCCCCAAGGATAAGTTCAAAGGATGGGACATAGCTAAACTGCAGATATCTGGGGTGCAATTACCTTGTCAATTTGCTTTCATCCCAGGAAATAAGATTAGCCATTCATAATTCCCTCAGGAAAAATCATTTGACTTACAATAGTTGTCAGGAAGAACATGAGAAAGAGGGGTGTCAGAGAGAAGCCAGAATGGACAGTGAAGAGAGGTTGATGTCTGAGCCAGGGAGGACCCAGACGAATTTGGAAGGTCCAATATACTTTCCCGGGGAACCCTTGAATTACATCAGAGAGACCATTGAGGTGTAGATTCCAAGGTTCAGATGGGACTAAAGAGGCAAATACACTTTTGCTTGAATACAGTGACTTAGATCAAAGAAACTTTTGAGATGTATGTGTAGCAGAGCATAGACCAGTTTGGTCTGGTTAACCTGAGGTAGGAAAGGCAGTGAGGTCACCCATTATGTTTTTTTAAATATTTTATTTGGACATCCTGTGAGATAAAATATAGATGTTGTCACACCATGGCAGAGTTAGTGACCTCATGAGAAGGCCAGCTCAGAACTGCATTTAATTGCTGAGAGAACCTGCACAGAGACACACAAGACAATATTTCTGTCTGAGAGAAGAGAGACCATCTAAGCACTGAAGTAAGGACCTTAGACAAGATTAGTCTGAAGTTATTAATTGTAGGAACTGAACTTTTACCTGTTTGTTTTAAGGCTGTATGTGTTGGGATATACAGTATATTTGTTCTATATTTATTGTTCTGTTTTGATATTTTAAAGTAGAGAGATATTTTTACAACAGAAACTGTCTGGAGTGCCTTGACATTTCTTTTTATTTTAAGTGGAGCTTCTAAAGGTTATAAGTTAACACTGTGTACGAGTTATTGTATACCAAACTGGGAAATGGATAGAGTTCTCTAAAGTCTTGCACAGAGTTCTAAGGGTTCATTTGAAAGACTTGGTTGGGTGCCCGTAGGCAAAGATATCTGCCCCCCCGAAGACAGAATTATCTGAGCCTGATAACTGGGTATGCTAACAAGAGGTTATCAGTTTGAATCCCTCCAGAGCTTGAGACTAAGGTGACTTGAACCCACAAAACAGACAAGAGGGTTACCTTGTTCTGTTCACTGTACACAAATCATATGCTCAGAGGTTGGCACTTTGAGAGCAGAGGGCTGACCAGCTGAGTGAGTTTGTGACAGTGGGCACAGAACCTATTTGGGGAATAGGCTCTGCTGCACTGCTGTGCTAAACCTGGCATCACTCCCAGCCTGGGTGTCCAGGCAGTAGTGTTTAGTGAATGTATGTACAGTCTTCCAGGTGGCAGCCTTGCAGATCTCAAGCAAGGGGACTTCCCTGGCAGCTGCCACAGAGGCAGCAGTCCCCCTAGTGGAATGAGCCCTAAGGCCCGCTGGTGTTTTTTCCCAGCTTGTTGTAGCAAAACTGAATATAAGCCACAATCCATCTGGCTGTGGTCCTTTTTGCAGCAGGCCTGCCCTTACCAACCTCACCACAGGTAAGGAATAACTGAGAATAATCCTTCCTTAGCTCTTGGCCTGTCCATGTAGTAGCTAATGGCTCTTTTTACATCCAGACTGTGGAGCCTGCATTCACCTGAGCTAGAATGCTATCAGAGAAGAATACAGGCAGAGTGATGGACTGATTAAGGTGGAAATCAGAAATCACCATAGGAAGGAATTTCCTATCAGTCCGAAGGACAATTTTATCTCTGTGGGGTGCAATGCAGTTGGGCTTCACTGACAGGGCCTGGAGCTCATTGATCCTCCTGGCAGAAGTGATAGCTACCAGGAACACAGTCTTCTAAGTAAGGTACTTGAGCTCCGAAGAAAACATGGGTTTGAAAGAAGGCTGCATAAGCTGACCTATGCAGATATTCAGATACCATGCAGAAGCAGACTCCCTGTGTGGAGCCTGGAGGATGAAAGTATAGCAAACCTTTGAAAAACCTTTTGAAAATTGGATGTACAGCTAGGGAGGAGCCCCTCCCTGCTGAGAGATATGCAGCGACATCTGCCAGGTGCACCTTTAGAGTAGATGGTTGCAGATGCATTGACTGTAAATGCACCAGGTAATCCACAATAGAAACATAGAAACATAGAATTTGACGGCAGATAAGGACCGCTTGGCCCACCCAGTCTGCCCATTTCCCTACCTACTGGATAAGCTGCAGATCCTAGTTAACCAGCAGCCTACTTCTTCCTACCCCCAACCCCCAGAATTGCCTTATGACTATCCCATGCATGCTTGAATTCCACCACTGATTTTGACTCCACAACCTCCTCCGGAAGGCCATTCCATGCATCCACAACCCTCTCTGTGAAAAAATACTTCTTTAAATTACCTCTGAGCCGCCCCCTCTATCTTCAAATTGTGCCCTCTTGTTCTTGCACACCTCTTTTTTTGAAAGATGCTACCCTCTTGGACTTTGTTGATTCCCTTGAGGTACTTGAAAGTTTCTATCATGTCCCCCTCTCCCTCCTTTCCTCGAGGCTATACATATTAAGCTCCTTAAGTCTCTCTTCATATGTCTTCCGGTGCAGACCCTGCACCATTTTAGTTGCCCTCCTCTGGACAGCTTCCATCCTGTCTATGTCTTTTGGAGATTGGGTCTCCAGAGACTGCACACAGCACTCCAGATGGGGTCTCACCAGCTGTCTGTACAGAGGATAATAACTTCCTGTTTTCTACTGGTGATGCCTCTCCCTATGCATCCCAGTATCCCCCCAACCCTCCTTGCTGCCCTCTCACATTGCTTGCCCACCTTTAGGTCATCTGATATGACTACCCCCCAGGTCCCTTTCCATTTTTGTTGTTGTTAGTATCTCACCCCCCATTGTGTACTCTTCCCCTGGGTTTTTGTTTCCCAGGTGCATTACCTTGCACTTCTTAGCATTGAATCTAAGCTGCCATACATTTGACCATTCCTCTAACCTTGCCAAGTCCCTTCTCATCCTTTCCACCCCACCCTGTGCATCAACTCTGTTGCAGATCTTAGTGTCATCTGCAAAGAGACATACTTTTCCTTCCAGTCCTTCTGCAATGTCGCTTATAAAGACATTGAAGAGGACTGAATCCTGAACCCTCGGTACCCGCTAGTAACCCTCCTTTCTTCTGAGTGGACTCCATTTACTATTACTCTCTGTGTCCTATTCTCCAGCCAATTCTTTACCCAGGCTGTCATCTTGGGACCCACTCCCAGGCTGGCTAACTTATATATTAATCTTTGTGTGGGACTGTGTCAAATGCCTTGCTAAAGTCTAGGTAGGCCATGTCACAGCCCCTCCCTGATCTACTACTTTGGTCACCCAGTCAAAGAAATCTATCAGATTCGTCTGGCATGACCTTCCGCTGTGAATCCATGCTGCCTAGGGTCCTGTGCCCTCTGGCCTCTAGATACTCGACAATTCTTTCCTTTAGAAGTGATTCCATCATTTTCCCTATCACTGAGGTTAAACTAACAGGTCTATAGTTTCCTGCTTCTGCCTTGCTCCCACTTTTGTGAAGGGAATCACATCTGCCCTCCTCCAGTCCTCAGGTACCACCCCATCCTCCCATGATTTGTTAAAGAGGGTAGTCAGTGGTGTCACTAGTTCTACCCTTAGTTCTTTTAGAATTCTGGGATGAATCCCATCAGGCCCCATTGCTTTGTCCACCTTCAGTTTTAAGAGTTCTTTCAGAACCCTTTCTTCTGTAAATGGGCTGGTATCAACTTCTGTATCCAGAGTGTTACTACTCTCTGTTTTATTTACCTCCCCCTCTTCCTTTGTAAATACTGAGCAAAAATATTTGTTTAGTATCTCTGCCTTTCACAGACTCCCTCTGCCCACCCTCCTCCCCTTTATTAAGCCTCACTATCCTCCTTGGTCTTCCTTTGCTCCCTGATGTACCTATAAAGGTTTTATCCCCTTCTTAACTGAGTTGGCTATCTTTTCTCGGTTTGGGCCTTTGCTGTTCTGACTGCCTTCCCAGCCTCCTTTTGCTTTAACTGATACAGTTCTCTGTCCTGCTCCTGCTGCGATTCCTTGTACTTCCTGAATGCTTTCTTTTTCTCTTGAACCTTCACTGCCACTTCCTTTGAGAACCATAGTGGTTTCTTACATCGTCTTGTTTTGTTTATTTGCTTCACACAAAGGCTCGTTACCTCTGTGATGGCAGTTTTATTATTCCCATTGTTCTTCCACCTCCTTCCTGCCCATTTGCTAGTGCATTCCTTAGGCACTCACCCATTTAGGCAAAGTCAGCCCTCCTAAAGTCCAGTACTTTTGTCTTTGTATGGCTTGACTCTATTGCTATGTTTATTGTGAACCATACTGTTCGATGGTCGCTAGTTCCCAGATGGCTGCTCGTCACATCTGTGATCCTCTCTCCATCTCCATTTGAGAGTATCAAGTCTAATATTGCTCCCTCTCAAGTGGGCTCCAGTACTAGCTGTCTAAGGCATGCCCCCTGTAGGGCATCTAGAATAACTGCACTCTTCGAAGTGGCAGCTGCAACTGCACTCCAGTTAACATCTGGCATATTCAGATCACCCATCAGCAATATCTCCCCTTTTTCTGCCATTCTAAGTATACTTTCTATCATTTCCTTGTCCATTTCCTCCCCCTGAGAAGGGGGTCTGTATACAACCCCTGTGCGGATTGTGGTGCCATTGCCTGTATCCAAATTTACCCACAGTGCTTCTTCTCCTCCCTGTTTACCCTTTTGTTCTGTTGCTTTTATTCCTTCCCTTATGTAAGAACTACTCCTCCCCTCTTTTACCCTCCCTGTCCCTCCTGTAGATAGTGTATCCTGGTATGTTTACGTCCCAGTCATGGTTTTGTGTGTACCATGTTTCTGTGACTGCCATGATATCCAGATGTTCCTCCTCCATCAAGGCCACTAATTCAGGAAGCTTGTTACCTAGACTCTACGGGCATTGGTACTCATTGCTCTCCATTTTTTGATGGCCTTACCTTCTGTTGCAGCATCCCCACTGACCGTCCTACCTTGGTCTTTTCTCATTTAGTACCCTGTTTTTGTGAGGAGGCTGGGATTTTTCTGCTGCTTGTCAGTGCCTCCCCATTGACTAGTTTAAAAGCTTGCCAATGAAGCATTTAAACCGATTGCTTAAAAGACTTGTTCCTTCCTGGACAGATGCAGACCATCCTGCCAGTATAGGCTGGTGTCCCTCAGGTGGAACCCCAGTCTCAATGAAATGAAACCCTGTGCTCCGCACCATTTTTCAACCATTCATTAAACTGCATGGTGCCAATTACCTCGCCTCCCCATGCCTTTGACAGGCAGCACCTCTGAGAAGGATACTGTGTGCTACTTGTCTTAGGCCCTCCCCAACTCTGCAATGTCCTCCTGCACTGCTCTAACCTCATGATGAGCCAAGTCATTTGTCCCTAGGTGGACAATTCGTCCAGCTCAGAATCCCTTGCAGCTGTTGTCGTGATCCTGAGGATCGCTTCCTGTCTCTCAAGCCATGGCACCAGGCAGGCACCTTACTACAGATTTCCCAGCTCCTCCCAGTTCTATCCCCCTAATAACTGAGTCCCCCACCAGGAGCTGCTTCCTTTCCTTGTGGTGTCCTCTGCCTCCTTCCTGTGGGCCTCCCTTGTGACAGTTGTCCTCAGCCTCCTTAGTCTCCTCTGCGGGTGTATCCATAGGGGAGCTATGCTCCCCCAGAATGGCGTATGGACTGTGGTGTGTAACATCTGTCTGGGTGTGCCTCTGTTCCACCATCCTCATCCTCCCTGAGCCCACTGTGGTCCAACTGCTGTGCTTTCTTTGCAACCTCTGAGGTAGTGGTGGTGGTTCTGGTGCTCCCTGGATGGGGGAGGTTCCCTTTCTACTGTCCATTGTGGCCTGGGGGAAGGTCCCCGTACTACTGTCCAGTGTGGCCTGAAGACGGGCAACTTCCTCCCTCAGGGCAGACAGTTGTCTGCAAATAGGGCAGCATCTCAGCCTCCAGAAAGACTCCCGGAAGACTGCTGCCCCACAGCCATTACATTCACTACTCCCACATTTTTTTTGTGTGTGTGATTGGTTTGTAATGTGAAATATATATTTATATTATACAATGTTTATGCTTATATTGTCAGTGCAGTGTGCTAGAGGATATGACAGTGACATGCACCTTGCACTCTTGAGAAATGATGTCAGAACCCCAGGTATAAAGGAACTATTTCCAGGGGTGGGTGGGGTGAGGGTGGGAAGGGTTGGGCCTAAACTGTGCCCTCTAAAACAATCAGCTAGAAGCTCTGACCCACTGCTGCAATGAGTGCCTTCCTGTCAGCAAGATGCCCTACACAACAATTTGATAGAAATACCCTGCTAATCGATCAGAGAAAAATCCACACATCCAAGTCAGACACAGGTAAACCTTCCCAGCCCCAAAACAGGCCTGGTGGTTTGTGCTCTGAGAGCTGTCCGCCCAAAATAAGTCAGCTGTGCTTTAAACTCTTCCTGCACTGAAAATCTTAGAATTGTAACAAACAAACGTAAACCTTAATCCACCACCCTCTGTTGCTTGAAGACTGTCTTTTCCTGTTTCACTGCAGGTTTTCTGTGACCACTCCTTAACCCCAGTAACTCTGTTTAAAGAGTTTAACTATCACAAACTCCTACGCACCAGTAAATTATTTAAAATAGTTTCAGTCCCAAAAGCCTAGTAGTCAATCCAGCTACCCCAAGGGACAACCAGAATGCAGTATTCAAACACTTATGAGGTTACTTCCAAGATAAGCAGAGTTTGCAAGTTTCTTTTTCAACTCCTCAGCCACCTGAAATTTAAAAATAGTTTAACAGTCAGCAAATCCTAGTAGACAATCTAGCTACCGCCAAGGACCTACCCAAATGCAGTATTTAAATCCTTCTGAAGTTACTAACAGGATAAACAAGTGTTGGAAGGCCAGCCTGTTGAGGATCCAGGCCTTTTTGATAGCACCAGATGGAAAATCTTTTCCACTTAGAGGAATAGGTTTTCCTAGTTGCAGGTTTCCTGGAAACTCTCAATATGTCCAGGACAGATTCGGAAAGATGCAAATCTGCATACTCTTCAAGAGCCAAGCCCTTAGGCGAAAGGACTAAAGATTGGGGTAGAGGATTCTCCCTTGAGAGGATGTCAGCAGGTTGTACACCCTGGGGAGACAAATGGGACTGGTCACTGACAGGGACAGTAAGAACAGGTTACTCACCTGTAACAGTAGTACTAGGAGTGGTATATGTTGTTCATCCACACTGTCTGGCATTGTTCCTTTCCCCTTTAAATCTTGCCGGAAGTCTTCAAGCTGGCTCCTCCCACCCACCCGGGTGGTAAATACCTCGGCTCTGCCCCATGACGCCAGATCTATCCCGCTGGAAGCCAGGTTGTGCACCTAAAGCCGGGGAGGTCGGGTGGAGTGCGTGTGGATGAACAACATATACCACTCCTAGAACTACTGTTACAGGTGAGTAACCTGTTCTTCTGGAGGCGTGGATATGTTGTTCATCCACTAGTCTAACGAACTCCTAGCAGTTCTCTGGGAGGAGGGAGGCAGGCGCACCCCTACTTAGGGAACAGAGATTGGAGAACAGAGGCCCCAAAACCAGCATCTCGGCGTGACTCTAGGTCGATGTGGTAATGGGTAATAAAGGTGCTTGCTGACTTCCAGGTAGCGGCCCAACAGATTTCCTGGATAGGGATGTCCCTGGAAGCAGCCACTGAAGCAGCAGTATGACGGGTAGAAGGAGCCCTTAACCCTTTGGGAGGCACCTTACCCGACAATTCATAGCACAGACCTATGCATGATGTAATCCATCTCGCAATAGTCCGCTTGGCTGCAGGTCTGCCAGAAGCGGCTTCAGCGTAGGTGACAAACAGCTGGCGAACCTCTCCCGAATTTCCGCCGTCCTCTCCTTATAGTAGGAGAGCGCCTGAGGTCCAGAGTATGGAGCCTGTACTCGCATCCGAGGGCTAGTTAGGGTAGTATACCGGCAGAGTCAACGCCTGGTTAAGGTGAAACTGACACCACCTTCGAAGGAATTTCGGTGAGAGGCTGGACAACTTTGTCCCTGTGAAAGACCAGATAGGGGAGTCCACTGAAAGCGCCTGGAGCTCCCTGTCCTTCTGGCAGATGTGATAGCCACCAAGAAGGCGTCTTCCACGACAAGTGACGCAGACTTGGGCATGGGTTCGAGATAAGCTTGCCCATGAGCTTTGCAAAACCAGCAAAGATCCCACGGAGGTGGAGGTTCACGCACCGGAGGGGATATGTGATCCAGGCCTTTGAAAAAGCACCCGATCGCCTTTTCCTGAGCCAATGTCGGCTGACCGGCCCGCATCCGGTAAGCCGATATGGCTGCTAGGTGCACCCTAACAGTCGATGACCAAAGACCCCTTTTGGAGAGGGACCAAAGGTAGTCTAGAATGTTAGCCACAGAGCAGGATAAGGGGTCCAGGCTTTTACCCTGACACCAAATGGAAAATCTCTTCCATTTGAAGGCATAACATTTCCTGGTCGATTCTTTTCGAGATGCCTCCACCACGGTGTAGACATCCTCCGAAAAGACCCAAAGCCTGGAACTCTAGCCGCTCAGGAACCAGGCTGTGAGGTGCAGGGATTGAAGGTCCGGATTAAAGACCTTCCCCTGGTTCAGTGATATCAGGTCCAGGCGTGTACCCAGCCGCTCCGGGGTCCTGCAGCTGAGGCTGAGGAGATCTGGATACCAGAACTGGCGTGGCCAATCTGGGGCTACCAGGATCACCTTCGCCTTGTCCCTCCTCACCTTGAGAAACACCTTGTGGATCAAGGGAAATGGAGGAAAGGCGTAAAAGAGGCCTGGGGTCCACGGCCTCGAGAAGGCATCCCCCTGCAGCGAACCCTGCTGAGGGGGGGGTGGGCATGGTACAGCCTCAGCTTGGTGTTCTCCCTGGAGGCAAACAAGTCCACCAACGGTTTTCCCCAACAGGAGAACAGGTGGTAAGCTACCTCTGGATGGAGAGACCACTCGTGGGATGTCTGGCCTAGGCGGCTGAGAGCATCCGCCAGTTGGTTCGCGACTCCTGCCACATGGATGGCTAGGAGATCCGCCTCCAGCCGGCTGACGAAGGTCCAGATCCGGAGCGCCTCTTTGCATAGCAGACGGGAGTGCGTCCCGCCCTGTTTGTTGAGGTAGAACATGGTTGTGGTATTGTCCGTCTGGACTTGAACCACTTGACCCCGGAGCTGAGGAGCGAAAGCTGACAGAGCCAGTCTGACTGCCCTGAGCTCCAACAGGTTGATGTGGCATCAGGACTCCTCTGGGGTCCAGAGCTCGTGAGCTCTGTGGTCCCCCATGTGGGCTCCCCAGCCCATGAGAGAGGCATCGGTCGTAAGGACGACCGTCGGCTTGGGCGGACAAACGGGATCCCTTCCTGCAGATGACTCGGGACGGTCCACCATTGGAGAGCGTCCCACATCCTCTGGGTGACCGTGACCAGCTGGTCGAAAAGACCCCGATGCTGAGACCACTGGGCGGCCAGCTCCCACTGAAGGGGGCGCATGTGCAGTCTGGCCCAGTGGACCACTGGCGTGGCACGCCATGTAACCCAGGAGGCGCAGAAAGTCCCGGCAGGGCGCGAGTGCCCAACCAGAAATGATTGGGCAAAGGAGAAAAGACCTCTGCCCTGTCCGGGGAGCCGAGCTCTGGCTTGGCGAGTCGAGCTCTGCCCGATGAAGCCCATCACCTGAGAAGGTACGAGTTCGATTTGGCCTCGCTGATCAGAAGGCCCAAGTGTGAGCAGGTTGGAGGTCAGGTCTCTGGACCTCTCCACCTCCTGAAGGGAGGAACCGCCAGGAGCCAGTCGTCAGATAGGGGTAAATACGGACCCCTGACACCGAAGATGGGCTGCCACCACTGCAATGCATTTGGTGAAGACCCTTGGGGCGATGACAGGCGAGCGGCATGGCTCTGAACTTCGTACAGGGTCCCTTCGACCCTAGGCGGAGGAACCGCTGATGGGACGGACGGATAGGGACGTGGAAAAAAGCATCCTGAAGATCCAGTGTACAGAACCACGTTTCGCTCCAGAGATGGTATGATCTGGTTCAGAGTGGGGCGCCAACCCCCCATCCGTTTGGGCACCAGGAAATACCTGGAGACAAAGCCTGGGTCTGAAGGAGGATCCGGCACTCGGGCCACCACCACTTTGAGGAGGAGTTGCGAAATGTCGTCCCGAAGGGCACACTGGGCGACTAGAGATCCTTTCCTCTCGTGGGGCATGGGCTTGGCTGGGAGGGTACTGCTCGAATTCTAGGGGCAGACCCTGCCCGACCACTTCTAGAACCCACCTGTCCAAGGTGATGCGGACGAGGCGGAAAGAAGTGGCGGGGCCGGCCCCGCAGGAGGAGTTGGAAACTACAGTGGCCAGTGCAGAGGAGGCCTCCGACCCGTCACTGGGCAGGCTAGAAGGAGGAGGAGGAGGCACCTGGGCCAGCACCTCGGCCCTTCTTGGGGCTGCTGGGAACCTTGCTTGGGCCTGGGCGCTAAGCCTGAGCCTGCTGCTGTTGCTGACCCCCCTGGAAGGGTGGCTGCCTGACCGCAGGGGAAGAATGACGAAAAGGCTTCTTCCTGCGCTTCTGCTGGTTCTTACTTGAAGAACCCTTAGCAGAGGTGGCATCTAAGGTGGCATTAGACTGCTCGATGCGCTGCAGATGACCTGCCACTCCTGGCCCGAAGAGGTCGGTGCCAAGGAAGGGCACATCAGCTAGCTTGTCCTGAGTATACACGGGAAAGGAGGATAACCTCAGCCAAGCCCTGCGGCGAGTGGATACCTCTGCAGCTAGTGAACGGGCACAGGAATCACCCATGTCCAGTGCAGTCTGGAGCTGTTGTTTACAACAGCCCTGCCCTGGTCCCTGACCTGCTTGACTGTGGTCTGCATGTCAGCTGGGAGGTGAGGAAGAACTTGGTCCAGCGACCCCAAGAGGCGGAGAGAAGTGTGCCATAATCACTGCTGAGCTTGCCTGCTGAAGGCCCAAGAAGATGCTGCATAGACCTTCCAGGCCGAGTGGTCCATAAGTTTGGACTCCTTGTCGGAGGCGGTCAGTATCCATCCGAGCTGCCATCCGCCTGAACACTGAGGCAGTCACAAGGCTTTCCGCCGAGGGGTGCTCAGTAAACCCCGCCAAGGACCCTGTGGGCACCGCGTACTTGCGTGCCATGTGGGCAGACGGAGCTGGGCAGGAGGCCGGACGCTGCCAGAGTTCCAAGGCCAGGCCAATTATGGCTTTGTCGACTGGAAAAGCCTCCGTAGGGGTATCCACCCTCTTAAGAATATCCGTAAGGGGATATTCTGCCTTCTTCTGGATAGGCTGCAGGGACATCCCCGTGGACTCAGAAATGAGCCGGAGGATGCCCTGGAAGGAGGAAGGCCCTTCTTCCAGGCCTGACACTGAAAGCTCATCGTGAGAATGAAGGCCAGTATTATCAGAATCGGAAGAGTCCCGATATAAAGGCTGACCACCTAAGTCTCCCTCGATACGCCTAGGGCGATCAGGGGTGACCATAACTGACAGTCTATGAGGGAGAGCCGAAGACTGTCGGTCCTCCTTGGAGGGAATCCCCCCAAGGGGCAGCTTAGGTGGAGGTTCCACCAATATTGGTGAGGAGCCTGAAACCGGCTGTGCCAGAAGGCGCAACGGAGCCCCCGGAAGGACCAGCACCAGAGAAATCGGTGTCGGAGGAGGCCGAAGAGGCTGAGGCCAAGAGATAGCCGGGACCGCCGAGGGAGTCGGCTTCTGACCTGCTAGCAGGAGTTGCTGCCACATAAGATCCTCGCAGCGTCGACGGATTTTTCGTGGAAGCCTCTCCTCGTCCGAGGAGGAAGAGGAACGGTGGCGGTGCCTCTTGCGGGAGTGTTTGTGTCCTTTTCTGGGTCGATTGACCGAAAAGGACTTACTCCTTGATCGAGACCGATGGTGTCGGCTTTGTCGATCGGGAGAAACCGGGCTCGGTGAAAACCGAGGATCCGGTTCATGTACCTCGATCGGGAGGCCCGCGGGACGGGTCTCCTCATCGGGGAAGGAGAAAATCGGCATTCTCTCCAAGGAATCATCGACAGGTGTCGGTGATAACGGCTCAATAGGGTCGAGAATAATCTCAGCCGGATCAGCCGACTCCTCGGCTTCTAAGCCCGGTCCAGACGGAAGGTCTGAAAACCCGGCAGCCAAGGAGGCAATCTCGACCGAAGTCGAGACATCGGACCGTTCCCGGTCCCAGGAGCGTCTTCTTCGACCCGAAGAAGTAGTTTTAGGATCCTTTTTCTTAGAACGGGATGAATGCGAGCCCGAGGGCGCCTCACCCATGGTAGGGAGGGCTGGCACAGGTCGAAGGATCCTGAGAAGGAAGAGCCCAGGTTGAGCGGCACGAAGAAACCTCGGCTAGCCAAGGCTTGGGCGGCTTCTTCCTCGAAGGCCGCCATGCGCTTGAGCTGCTCGGCGGATCCCGCAGCCGCGGAAACCGCCCACCTGGCCTCCTTGATTTTACCGTGGGTTCGGCTCGGTCTACCCAGCTTCAGGCGCGCCTGACGATCCTCCAAGACGGTCGGATGGAAGGAAGCGCAAATAGAGCATTGTGAGGTATCATGAATAGTACCGAGGCAGTAAACGCACGAGAGGTGGGGATCGGTGCGCGACATTTTCTGTCCGCAAGGACACCGGCGAAACCCAGGGAACGACTTATCATCCATGTCCGAATCAGAGTCATAAACTCTTAAGAGTTTTAGAGCAAGAAGATGTGGTGAAAACCGTCGAAATGAATCCAGGGCCTCAACACTGCAGAAAGCAAGAGGGAACCTGAATCTTCCAGCGGAAAGGAAGATCTGGCGTCATGGGGCGGAGCCAAGGTATTTACCACCCGGGTGGGTGGGAGGAGCCAGCTTGAAGACTTCCGGCAAGATTTAAAGGGGAAAGGAACAATGCCAGACAGTGTGGATGAACAACATATCCACGCTCCTAGAACATTGAGTACCACGGTTGCCTGGCCCAGTCGCACAGTTGACTCACCCGAGCTGGGCATCTTTAAACAACTCTTGAGATTGCACCTCATCTCCCACAGCCTCTGTGACTGCTCCCCCAGCCCCATATACCCTCTAACTCCCCCAACCCCATCTATGATATCTCTCACACCCTCCACACCTCATGGACGAAGCCTTATTTTTCGGCTGACTAGCTCATACCATCAAAACCATTTTTTTCTGCCTCCAGCTGTTTGCCGTTCCTCTATGGGGCAACATTATCTTTTTTTAACTATTATGTGCAATTTATGTTTCTGTTACTCAGTTTACTCAAGTAGCCTTTGCTCTGTATGACTATGATACACTAATCTGTCTACTGAAAATGAAAATTACGTACCTACCGTAATTCTTGATCTTCTCTTGTATCTTCACCATTCATTACTGATTGGGTTAGTGCCGGGGGCGTGCACCCGCTACGGGAGTTGTTTTTTTTTTTTGAGTCGGCTCCAGCGGTGCCACCCTCGAGTGAAGCACTGCGTCATGTGGCGGCGGGCCAGCTGCTAGTGCAGACTCCTCCTCTATCTCAGTTCTGGTAGCCGGAGAGGCGAAAACAAAGGGAAGGAAAAAAGAAGAGCGAGGCAAGAGAGCCGAGGGACAGAAAAAGGAAAGGATATAAACTGAAAAAGGCATAAGCCGGTAGAGGACAGACAGAAGAGAGAGAATTCCTACCCTAAGGGACTGCAGGGCCTTCTTTCTGGGGCAGCTCTAGGGAAGGAACAGAGAGAGGGAGAGGGAAAAGAAGAAAAAGAAGAAAGAGAGGAAAAGAAAGCATGTTGAGAGGGAGAACAGTGCCCATCGAGCATTGGTTGAGAGGCTTATAAGCTCGAGACTAAAGCAAGGGAGTAAGAATCCCTGTTGATAGGACTGAGAGAAGGTTCAACCGAACCACCTGCACAGATCAGACACAAGGGCAGATTCTCTGATCTCTCTACCTGCCAAGTCCCTACATCCTAGCTGAGGGCTCACAGACTGCCCGGGCAGAATCTGTTCCGGGGAGAGCGCCCACCCAGGAAGGGGACTATATCCCTTAGCACCCTGTTAAGTACTAACACAGCAGTGTATGGGGAAAGATTATGCCTTACTTAAGGCAGCTTTGTATGAAAGGATAGAGTGGGAACTCAGTCAGACTCCCTAAGGCAAGGCAAGAGCAGTCGCTCAAGGCTGACAAGTGCAAAGCACCAGCTAGAATGAGCTTAAAGATGACACCTGCCACGGGGAATCTAAATTTTTGTTGAGGCCGAGTCAGGGCACAGTCTCTTAAGCTGTGAAAGTGCATAACATGATCAAGGTACCTAGAAGTCGCACCCTAAGGGCAGTTAGAAAGAGTTCCCTCAGAATAACTGAAAAATACAGACCGTGCTAGTTCCTCTTTACCTTGAGGAAAAAAGGAACCACTCACTGAAAATGGAAAACAGAAAGTTTTTTTTTTTTTATTTTTTGGCATAAAGGCCAAAGGGAGGAAGAGGGACGAGATGGGAGGGGGAGACGCCACAGTAGGAGGCCACTGAGGGAAGGGGATAGAGTATAGTAATGAATGGTGAAGATACAAGAGAAGATCAAGAATTACGTGAGTACGTACTTTTCATACCTTCCCTGTCAATCTTCACCATTCATTACTAACTGAGTACAAGCCCCCAAAAGGTGGGGGTAGAAACCCTGAGGGAACAAGACCCCAGCCTCCTGTTGGTGAGAAACAGAAGGGGAAGACCCTGGGCTAATCTCGAGAGAAGCCTATGGGGGAGAAGAGCTAGGAGGTGCTCCCCGAGGATGGGGAGACGGAGGAAGCCCCTGCAGTAATCTCCTAGCTCTGGAGGAAAAGAGACGGGTCCCCCGGAAAGCGGAGCGAATCACCCTACGCCGGGCCTGGGGTGACAACCTTGATAGACGAAGCCATGCCATCCGTCTAATGCAGATCGCTGTCCCCGCAAGCTTGGAAGCCACCTCACTGGCGTCATAAGATGCCCTTGCTTGGTGTCTTGCCAGCTCCAGGCCTATAGCAGAGAGGGCAATAGCTTGTCTGGTTTGCTCCATATCAGGCACTGATGCTAAGATCTGAGAAAGCATCGACCACAAATGCCTACTGTAGGCAGCGTGATGAGCCTGATGAGATGCAATGCAAGACATTGCACGAGAGGAAAAGAACACTCTTCGCCACCACCGGTCGAACTGCAGGGAATCCGAGTCCAGTGGATGGTCGTGAGCCAGGCGGCGGCACCCGGAGGGAGTCTCTAGGTATGCCAAACCCGAGGGTGGGTTGAGGAGAGTACCCAGGGATTCCGAAGGGGCACAATACCTACGTCGGCAGTCTGCCGAAGCTGGAGAAAGGGTGGCTGGCGACTGCCAGGAATGGATAGACGCCTCCTGGAAGGGAATAGGCCAGGATAGTACCACCAGGTGCTGGGCACTGAATTCGCCAAGGAATTCACACGTCTCCCATTCGGTATTGTCTCGCCTAATGTAGGAAATTCGAAGATCCTCACCATCCTCGAAGGAATCGCTGATATTCAGTGAAATCAGCATCGGAGGAGAGATAAGCAGAGGGTCCTCTCTCCTCAGAGGAGGAGACGAGGATGATGGAGAGCCTCGAGTGTCCAGAGAGATTCTGTGGCGGTGGGGATAGGCGAAAAACCCGCTCATTCATGCACCTGACATATGAGGGGAAGGCAGCCGCAGAACCTCTGAACGCCTCCCAGGATAACAGGCCCGTGGGACCGACATGGCCTGGGAGAGTGGGGGGTGGCTGCAGAGGAATGGGAGATGGGCACCTACAGAGAGGCAACTGTCCTCTGCTAGGGCTCTGAAATCCGGGGAACGGAGCCAGAGCTGGCAGGATCCCGGACAGCAGACCAGGTCGCAAAACAGAACCCTGGGGATGCGAAGCCTGGAAGAGCCCAGAAGGGGATCCTCCCCATGACGAACCTGGGACTGCATGGATCCAGAAGGGCATCACACAGCAATGCCACCAGAGAGGACCCCGGGGTCCAAGAGGGAAAGGCGGGGCCCGGCGCTACGGCTCCTGGCCACACCCTGAGGGGTGGCCGACAGAGACCGAGGCGCCTGAACCTGCCCCTCGACTGACCCGAGGACGCCCTCCTCGACCCCAGTGATCCCCACCCGAGGTGCAGCACCCAGGCTGGTAGCTGCCACGAGCCCCACAGGAGGGAGAGCCCTCCTCCACCCCCACTCCATCGCCCCTAGGGACCCCAGACCACCCCTAGCCTGGGGGGCCCAGGGAGACACAGCAACGGGCAGAGGAAGAGGCTCATTGGGTCACTTAGCACCAACATGGGGACCCTGATCAAGAATCAGGTTGCCAGGACGGGTCCACGTCTGAATCATCAGCCTCCGAAGAGGAAGAGATCAGCTGGACCACAATACTAGCAACCCCAGGGGTCCCCGGTGAAATGGCGCCAGTGCCGGAGGCGGCACCGGATGATCTCGGACCCCCCGCACCAGCTAAGCCTGGCCCTGGCTCCCCACCGGCGTTGGCCGGGCCCATGGCACCGCCATCCCGGCGCTGCCAGGAGAACGCAACCGCCCGCGGCGCTAGCGGTAGCAGCAACAAGGTCAGAACAGCGCAGGGGCCAGCAGCTCCGCCTCAATCACCCGCACTATGGGATCCAAACGGCACCAGAAGGCGGCATCGAGGGTCCACCGGTGCCGGGCCCAGCAGGCGTGGGCCTCGACACTGGGGGAGCCTGCACCTCCGAGGAGGTGACTGCCGAGGCGGTGTCTCCGCCGCGGCCCCAGGAGGGACCTTGACGTTCCTCCGACACCGCAAAAGAAGCTTCCTCTTCGGCAAGAGAAGATGAGGAAGCCTCCTCTTCTACAGACCGTATAGGCCCGAGAGGGGACCCGGAGGAAGGGCCTAGAGACCTTACCTGGGAATCCCAGGAGCGACGCCGTCCCCCGAAAGTCAGCGGGGCCTTGCTGATCTTGAACACGCAGACTTCGAGGACACGACGGTCCATGGAGAAACAGGCGTCGCACACATCCATATCATGGTTGGGTCCCAGGCAACAAAGACAAACATCATGCCGATCCGTGATGGAAAAATGCCGGCCACAGGAGCACCGACGCATAGGGGCATGGCCCACCTTCGACTTACGTTTTGGCCCCGAACCTGACATGATGTGAACAAAATAAGACTAAAATTAGCAACAAAGCACTGTCCCGACAGAAATAAAAGAAACGGCTCTACCGGGAGACGCATATGGTTTAATATGAGAATACTTAGGAGTCTGGCTTGAGTGACACAGGAGGCCTAGTTCAACTACATGCCACAGCAGGTGCAGCCTCGGCAGGGAGGAACAGAACTGAGACAGAGGAGGAGTCTCACGGCATGCTTGGCTGCCCTGGCATGATGCGACAGGCCACTTGAGGGCAGTGCCATGGAGCCGACCCAAAAAAAAAACTCCCAGAAGGGAAAGCAGCCCACCAACCTAAGCAGTAATGAATGGTGAAGATTGACAAGGGAAGATTTGTATTTATCCATATGATGATTTTTTTAGTAATCTGTTTGCCTGTATAACTGTTACTTGTCGTTGTATGATGTGGAACCTATGCAAAAGAGTCTTCTGATTCATAGGTAATTGTAATCCAAGAATTAAATTTAAAAAAATGGTGGCAGGCTGAGACCTCAGCTTGCCTAGGACTCTGAATATCAGGGGTAAAGGAGGAAAGGCATAAAGGAACCTAAACATAGACTTTGACAGCAGATAAGGACTGCTTGGCCCACCTAGTCTGCCCATTTCCCTACCTAGACAATAAGCTGCAGATCCTATTTAACCAACAGCCTATTTCTTCCTAACCCCCACAAAAATTGCCTTGTCTGTCACATGCATTCTTGAATTCTCCCCCAGTTTTAGATCCCACAACCTGTTCAGGAAGGCTGTTCCATGCGTCCACCACCCTCTCTGTGAAAAAATACTTCCTCACATTGCCCCTGAGCCGTCCCCCCCTCTATCTTCAAATTATGTCCCCTTGTTCTTTCACATCTCTTTTTCTGAAAGATGCTACCCTCTTGGACTTTGTTGATTCCACTGAGGTACTTAAACATTTCTGTCATGTCCCCCCATCCCTCCTTTCTTCAAGGGTATACATATTAAGCTCCTTTAGTCTCTCCTCGTATGGCTTCTCTTGCAGATCCTGCACCATTTCAATTGCCCTCCTGTTTGACCAGTCCAGAAGGAGAGCCTCCAGTGGAACGGAGTCTTGAAGTGGAGGCCTGCAGCAATACAGTGGCAGCTGATGCTTGTCTGGGGCTGCAACGAGATCTATTTCTGGCACCCCCATCTCCTGAATATTGATGGAAGGACCTGCCTGTTCAGGGTCCATTCATGATGGCCCTGGTTGATCCTGCTGAGAGCATAGGCCAGTACATTGTCCTTCCCTGGCAGGTGTATAACTGACAGGGATATGTTCAGAGAATATTCCAGAACCCACATCTTCACGGACTCTGTGCAGAGCAGTGAGGACCTTTATTTATTTATTTATTTATTTATTTATTTATTTACTGTAAATTCGGAATTACAAACCTTTGAGTCAAAGACTCATTTGCAAAGGCTCCACGTCGGTTACAGAGGGTGGAGGGGCAAAGACAAGTTGGGGAAGACAGACGGAACAAGGAAAAATTATATACAAGCAAAAATTATATACAGATTTATGTACAATCACATTTTTAGTAACATTAGCTCTCCAGTGGTTACAGAGGGTGGAGAGACATATGACAGTAAAGGCAAATGGAAGGCAACTTTCAATACATAATAAAAAAGTGGGATTACTGAATTCATTGTTGGCATGATAGCAGAGAGACTTTTTTTGTCTGGTTGGGGCAAGTAGGAGACATACCTGCAACCCCTAGGTTGAGCATGGGGGGTTTAGATAGGTCTGAGGGGCCCCTGTGTGGGTGTGTGGGGGAGGGGAGAGGAGACAGGTAGGCCAAAGTAGCATTCACATTTAGAGCTATCCAATAGGAAGGTTTTAGGCCTGCTCTGAAGAGTTGGATGCTGCGGGATTGGGAGAGGAAGGCAGAAGAGTGTTTGTATTAGGGAATATAGTAGCAGAGAGGGATCTCTGCATAAGGGACGTTCGACATGGGGAACCACGAAGGATGAGGTAGCCATAAGTCTGGTAATACGCCTAAGAGGGCGGTTTGATGATGGGGTGAAGAGGCGGTTGGCGCTAGCTGGAGGTGGATCTTTTTTGCTAGAATGCAGGTGTGGTACTTGAGTCTTTGATGGAAATAAGCCAGCCAGTCAGTTTGTATAGGTCATAGGTGTGGGTGAGTCTGTCACAACCCGAGACAAGGCGACATGCTTTGTTTAGCGCAGTGGTTATGCAGCTTAGGGTGGAGTTATCAGCAGTGCCGTAGATTACAATCCTGTAATCGATTAGGGAGAGGATGGAGGAAGTGACAGCTATCTGCATGGCATGCGCAGGCAGACTGTTTTTGATTCTGTAGAGGGTACCCACTCTCGAGTTGATTGCTGCTGAGAGGAGGCATACATGTCTGTGGTAGGAGAGGGAGGTATCCAGGGTGACCCCCAGGTATTTGAAGTGATTGACGTGCTCCAGTAGGGAACCATCCGTGTTGGAAATGTGAAGAGCCATCTGGCTGTGCGGGCTTTGGCGATGAGCAAAGGTCATGGCCTTGGTTTTGGAATAATTAATGATCAGCCGGTGGTCAGCGAACCAACTTTCCAGCTCCCTGAAGTATTCCTGGAGGGTGTGCTGGAGTGCGTACGGTTGGGGGTGTTTCCAGTAGAGAACCGCATCGTCAGCATAGAGTAAGAGATGACCGCTGCAGGCTTTGGGGAGAGAATTAAGGAAGAGAGTAAAAAGCAGTGGGCCTAAGACTGACCCCTGTGGAACACCGGAGCGAACAGGCTTGGGAGTGGAGATGGTGGAGTTTATTCTTACTTGCTGCGAGCGTTCTGTGAGGTAGTCCTTTAGCCAGGCAGCAGCCTCGGAGACTACATTTAGTTGCGTCAGGACTTGAAGGAGTAATTCGTGGCTGACCATGTCGAAGGCCTTAGTTAAGTCTATAAAGATAGCCCCTGCAAGTGACCCTTGGTCGAGCGCCTCGTGGATGAACGTTGTGAGCTCAGCGAGAGCCGTGATGGTGCTGTGGCCAGCTTTGAACCCATGCTGTTCCTTGCTGAGTAGGTTGTGTTTTGTTAGATGCTCAGTTAGCTGGTCTGAGACTACTTTTTCCAGGGCTTTGGAGAGAGGAGGGAGTATAGAGATTGGTCTATAATTCCCGGGGAAGGTGGGATCACCGCTCTTTAAGATAGGGGTGATCGGCTTTTTTCCAGGTAGTGGGGAGTTGGCGAGGCAAAGCGGAGGTTTAGGATTTGTGTGAGATGGGGTATGGTGACATCAAGGGTAGCCTTATGAGTTTTAGGTCCAGGAGTCGCTGCTGAAGCGGTATTAGCGGTTGCTTTGGAGATGTAGCGTTTGGCTAAGGAGCAGGGGATGGTACGGAACCGGAAAGGGGGAGGGAGGTCTGTACTCACCATAAGAGGAGTAGAGGGGGGTTTGGGAGGGTGGAAGAAGTTAGGCGGGAGGATATGTGAGAGGTCTGAGAAAGTTTCATTGAGGGCTTCAGTGATTTTAGCAGGATCTTGGGTAACGTCCCCGTTCAGACTGAGTTGGGTAGGGGTGGGGGAACGTGATTTGCCACTGATTTCTTGTACATTACTCCAGAACTTTCTCCCGTCTCCCCAGGAGGAGGAGAGGGTGTGCAGATAGTAATCAGCCTTGGCCTGCCGTGTGGCCCAGGTGCATTTATTTCTAGCCTCCCTATAGAGCCGTCTGTCCTGGGTGCGTTGGGAGTCTATGGCCCTGTGCCAGAGGTTGTCCCCCCTGCTTGTTGATGTAGTATATGGTGGTGGTGGTGTCTGTCCTGATCTGCACCACTCTGCCCTGTAGAAGACTGGCAAACTCCCGGATAGCCAGAAACAACACCCTGGGTTCCAGAAGGTTGATGTACAAGAGAAACTCCTGAAAAAGACAATTGCCATGGGCTGTGTGGTCCCCTAAATGGGCACCCCAGTCCAGTAGAGAAGAATCTGCTGTCAACACCAGAGAGGGTACATGAGGGAGAAAGGGAACCCCTGTTCTGAGTTTGTCCATGTCCTCCCACCACTGAAGAGCTAGACGTATTGGAGAATCTGGAATCAGCTTCGAGAGAGGATTCTCAGGTGGAACTGAATATCCCTCATCTGGAACCTGGCCCCCGGGATCACAGCTGTGGAGGAGGCCATGTGACCTAGGAGCTGTAGGAAATACCTTGCTGGTCGAGGGACCTGAAGGTGGAAGGATTGTGCTAGACTGATGAGGGCCTGTGCCCTTGCATGGGGCAGAAAGGCCCTTGCATGAATGGTGTTCAGTTCTGCCCCTATAAAGTGTACCACCTGTACTGGGGTCAAGATTGACTTCTTTAGATTCACTAAGAAACCCAGGGACTGAAGGATGTCCTGAGTGAGGTTTAGTGCCTCTTTTACCTGTTGGGGGGACTGACCCACCAGTAGCTAGTTGTCCAGGTAGGGGTAAACTGAAACCCCTTGCCTTCTGAGGTACGCCACTACCACTGCCAGACACTTTGTAAATACCCTTGGGGAAGAGGATAGACCAAGGGGCTTGGCCCTGAACTGGTAGTGGCCTGAAGGTAGTCAAAATCTGAGATACTTTCTGTGGGACTGCCTGATGGGATGAGGAAGCAGGCATCCTTTAAATCTAGGGATGCTAGCCAGTGCCCTTGTCTGAGAGTAGGTAAAATGGTAGCCAGGGTTGTCAGTTTGAACTTTGGCTTTGTAAGATGCCTGTTGAGGAATCTGAGATCCAGAATGGGCAGCCACTTCCCAATTTTCTTTAATGCTAGAAGTACCTAGAGTATAGTCCTTTTCCCCTGTGCTGAAGAGACACAAACTCCATTCTCCACTGCCCTTGAAAGCAGAAAATTGGAAACCTCTGCTTCCAACAAAGCTGTTTCTGCAGGGCTGGCAGGTGAGACTGCCCTTGAAGCCAGTTTTGGAAACAGCTTGAAGCTGAAAGCAAGACCCTGACCTACTACCTCCAGGACCCCTTTGTCTGAAGTAATGGATTGCCACGCCTGGAGGTAGTAGGTCAGCCTGCCCCCTACAGGAGGAGGGGAGGCGGCCCGGACAGAGTCCTCAGGGTGGCTGTTTAGTTGGGGTAGCAGACTGGGAGGTAGAAGCAGTACTGCCAGCACCCCTTCTGCCTCTCCCTCTAAAGAAGCCCCTGGGTTGCTGATAAGAGGGAACAGCTTGGGCCTAGAGGAAAGGTCTGGGGTAGGGTCTGCCCCTGCCCCTGACCAGTTGTTTCTGAGGAGTGGCAGCCTTCTCCTTGGCTGAGGTACTCCCGTAAGCCACCCTGCATTCATTCATCTTTTTCATATATGCTTCAGTCTGTTCCTCAAACAAAGAATTCTGTGTAAGGGGAAAGTCCAAGGCATTATTCTGCATATCCTGGGATAAGTTGGTGCATCTTAGCCAGGAAAAATGGCTGAGACAGATGGCAGATTCCATGGCTCTTGAGTCTGCATCACTGGAGCCCACAGCCATATGGAACTGAGATGTTGATGTCTGTACCCCCTTGGTGACTAACTCCTGAAGATCCAAAGCCAGTTCAGGAGAAGCCTTTTTAGTTAACTTTTCCACTGACTCCCAGAGGGATTTCTGGTACCTGGAGGCATAAACCATATAGGAGGCTTGCCTAATGCCCAGGGAGGATGCCAGGTACTTCTTTTTAGCACGGGAATCCACTTTTCTGGAATCCTTGTCAGGGGGATGGGTAGCCAGAGGAATGCCAGCCTTTTCACAGGTTGCAGTCTGTACTATCCCTACATGGCTACAATGGCCAGATAAAAATTCAGTGCCACTTGCAGTCAGAAAATATTTTTTGTCCATCTTCTTGTCCAATGGAAGGACAGAACTAGGGGGTCTATAGGATTTTTAAAGTCTGCTTCTTTAGAGACTTGTGTATGAGAACTGAAAGTCCCTGGGATATAGGAAGATGCATCATCTCCCTGTAATCCTCTTCCTCATCCTCTTCCAGTCTGGCTTCTTGCACAGAGAGCTGTAAGGTCTCAGACACCTGTCTCATGAATGCAAAATGAGAGGTAATCTCTGAGACAGGCCTAGGAGGTGATTCATAGTGAGGATGATCAGGGGATACCTCAGGATCTATGGGTTCCCCTTCATCCTCCTCATCATCATACTCACAATCAGACATGTAGTACTCCTCAGGATCAGAGGGTCCTGAAGGTACTAAACTGGCATCCTGAACTGCTGACTGGCCAGACCGTTCACCAAAACCAGACTGCAAAGACTGTATAATACGTATAGCCTTGGGAATTTTTTCCGCAGCTGGAACTGCAACTGATTGTTTAACGAGGTTCTGAACCAGACAGTTTGGCCTTCTTAGGCGGTACAGATTCAGAAGAATCTGTGCGTTGCTTAACCACTGACGGTTCACCCTGGCTTGAGGGATTGGCAGCTGGGACTGAAGGTTCGGTTGAATCAGGGCCGCCTTCTGTGGAAGTTTTCTCCATTCTTTTCTTCAGTTTACTGAGCCATCTATCGATGGTAGACTTAGGGAAATTTTTACAAATGGCAGTCTGACTGCAAGTGGTCGAAACCCAAGCAGTACAGACAAACTAAGTGCAGATCAGCTTTTGCAAATTGCCCCCTGCACTCGGTACAGCACTGAAAACCAGTAGGACCATTTTTTCTCTTGGGTTTCTGTGACATACCCTAAGATTTAAACTGCTCGACCGAATGACTTAGTCAGGCCAGTTAACCAAAGCCAAATTGTGTTTTATCTAAATTTGACTTAGTTAGGCCTGAATAAAAAGACTAAAGCTTACCTCTTGAGGCTTAGTTAGGCTGGGTAAGAAAGAGACCGAAGTCCTGACTAGCCAACAGTTTAGTGCTAGCTGGTGAAAAAACAATAAATTATGCTTGGTTTAGTCAGGGTTTCGAACCGGGTCCCCAATAAACTACTACTAAAAACTAGTAGGGAAAAACAAAGTTCGGTTTCCTCACGGTCGGTGGAACCGCTAGGAAAATTGAACACTTACCCAACCTAGAAAACAGATGCACCGAAGACAGAGGTTTGAATATTTGAAAATAAGAAACGGTCGTAGAAATACCAACGAAACTCTATTGCAACCAAAGGCAGTGAGAAGAAATCTCACAGGCGTCTTCACTGGTGAGCACAGTAAAGAATCTGATCAGTTACTGGAACGTACCAAGGACAGTGGTTTGAAAACCGAGTTCGAACTCAACGTTCTATGCATTTGCATAGAGTTTAACTCTTTCTTCTCTGGGGCAGCTGAACCGCTCGGTCATACTGCACTTGTCAGGATACAGTACGACTTTGTGTTGTTTGAACCAAAATATTAAGTCACTTAGACTGGAAAAGTAAAGTAGCAGTGCAAACATTTTATTCCCCAAACAGCTAGTTTCAGATAGAAATAATAACAATATCTGCATGCCTGTCTGATCTCTGTTTCCAGGTGCCTCCTATGTGCTGTATCATGATTTTTTCAGGACTACAGTGCTATTTCTAAGCCACATGTGGTGGCCATCTTTTTTTTTCTTGAGAAAAAAACTAAATTTAAATATTTACAAAATAGTCAAATCTTGACGGAACCAGCACATTTTAGCACAAAACAAAAATGGAAGATTCTGCAGACTTTTCGGGTGAAATAATGTAGGACCAAATTTTTGCCCAATTATATTGCTCTACTGCTTTAAGACATTAGGTAACATCAGTTGATCTTATATAAACCAGCTCGTTTCCAGATGTGTCCAGGGGAAGGGGTAACAAATACAAACTAAAAATGTAAAACTATAATAATGTAACCCCCCTGCAAATGGGGGTTCCCAAAAGACTTCCAGGAGCTTGATTGAATGCTCCAAGCCTGAATGGTGTTTGGCGTTTAAGCCATTTATCTGTGAGTGTTTTTAGAGCCTCTGGTACTGTCTCTTTGAGAGCTGTCTGCTTGCAGACATAATTAGTTTGTATGGGGGGACTGTGTGTTTCTCTACTTGAGTACCACTCGAGCTGCTGCCAATTCACCCATTTTGCAGTCACTAGGAGTACAAAGGGAACCTATCTGAGAGATGTAACTGTTTGCCAGAAATCATTTAGATATAAATGCCTGATCTCCAGGCGATGTTAACTGAGGGAGCAGTGGATGTGGCAGCGGTCACTGAGACTTGGGCCACTGCAAGACATGACTGGGACCTGAACCTGGAGGGTTACACTATGTTCAGGAAGGACAGGGGGGAGGGAAGGGCAGGAGCGGTAGCAATGATAGTCAAAAACTGCATTGGCATAGGGGGAGTAGAGGAGGCGGAGGGAACTGTGGAGGCGATTTGGGTCACCTTGATAACAAGGGGGGGCAAGAGAGTAAAAATAGGAGTGGTGTATAGACCCCCTGCCCTGGCGGAGGAGCTGGAGGACAGTCTGGTGGCAGATGTTAGAAGACACTGCAGACTGGGCAGAGGAACGGTGGTGGTGTTAGGGGACTTAAACATGCCAGAAACAGACTGGGAGACTATGACATCCTCTGTGACCAGGGAACAGAGGTTGTTGGATGTCTTTCAAGACGCGCTCCTAACTCAGCAGGTGAGGGAACCGACCAGGAGGCACTGGTACTGGATGTGGTCCTGGCAGACAGTGACCAGATTGGGGCCTGGAGGTAAGGGACCCATTGGCGGGAGTGACCATGCACAGTCTGGTTCTGCCTTGATCTAGGAGGGGTAGAAGGCTGCACAAAGACGGAAGTAACTGACTTCAGGGGGGGCGGATTTTAAGGAAATGGGAAGGATCCTTAAGGATGGGATTGGGTCAGACATTGACACTGATAGTAGGTGGGAAATCATCAGGAGAGGGGTGCAGGATGCTACCAGCACCTGTGCAAGAGTAAGACGAAAATGCGGTAGGGCCCAAAAACCCTGTTGGTGGACCAGGGAGGTCCAGGAGGTGGTGCGGGAAAAAGCACTATTAAGAAATTCAGGTGTCTCAAGGAGTGAAGGGATTGAGGGAGCTGAGCTGATGGCTAGAAGGGCCACCTAGAGTGGGTGAGGGCTAAGGCAAGGAAGGAGCAGAACCTGGCCCGGAAATTAGGAGAGGGAAAAGGGGTTTTTAGATACATTGGGGAAAGACGAAGGGTGAAGGGGCAGATTAGCAGGATTAAATCAGGGGAGAGATGGGCACAAGACCCGGGGAGCAGGCTAAGGTACTAAATGAGTACTTCACCCCAGTTTCACCAGGAAAATGGGGATGCTGCATCATACATGGGAGGAGACAGAGATAATGAGGAGGGGGACCCCACCGATCGGCAGGTCTGGGGAGAGGGGAGGCATCACTGGCAGGTGGGGGAGGGCTAAGCAGGGAGAAGAGGTACCAGAAGTGGAAATCACAGCAGAGAGAGTGAGGGAAGCCCCAGCTCCTTAAGATGGAGAAAGCACCGGGGCGGATAAATTACATCCTAGAGTGCTGAAGGAACTTGCAGATGTCCTGGCGAAACCCCTGGCAGAGCTTTTCACCATCTCTCTGAGGACAGGGTGATGCCCATAGACTGGAAGGTGGCGATGTGTGCCTATCCACAAGGGGGATCAAGGGAGCTGGCAGGGAACTACAGGCCTGTCAGCCTGACATCGTGGTGGGCAAGGTGATGGAGGGCATTGTCAAGGAGAGGCTGGGGGACCTGGATAAGTCAGGGTGCCTGGACGATAGACAGCATGGATTCATCCCGGGAAATCGTGTCCGACAAACCTGGTGGAGTTCTATGACTGGGTGACAAGTGCCTTGGACCTGGGAGACCAGTGGATGTCCTCTTTCTAGACTTCAGCAAGGCATTTGACCCTGTTCCTCACGTGGGCCTGTTGGATAAGCTAGGAGAAATGGGGTGGGAAACCAGATGATCAGATGGATAGGCAATTGGCTCCAGGACTGGACCCAGAGGGTCGAGTTGGTGGAATAGTCTCATCCCCAAGGAGGGTCATTAGTGGGGTCCCACAGGGATCAGTCCTTGGGCCCCTTCTGTTCAACGCCTACCTATCTGACAGAAGGACAGGAATCAGGAGTGAGATGAGTCTCTTTGCAGATGACTCAAAACTGGGGGCGGTGGTGGATGGGGAGGGAGGATGGCCCTGCAGGGACCTGGAGGCTCTGGAAGATGGTCTAGACAGTGGAAGCTGAGGTTCAATGCAGGGAAATGCAAGGTACTCCACCTGGGGCCAGAAACCAGGCCAAGTGAACACCCTGGGGGGAATACTACAAGTCTCAATGGCTGAGAGGACCTGGGGTGGTGGTGGATGTCAAGATGAACAACTCTGAGACTTGTAGGAGGGCAGCAGCCAAGGCCAACAGGATGCTGGGATGCATCGCTAGGGGATCACCTCCAGAAGGAGGGAAGTGATACCCCTCTGTATAACTGCTTGGTGAGGCCACACCTGGAGTACTGGCAGCTTTGGAGGCCACACTTAAAGAGGGACATTAACCTCCTGGAGAGGATCCAGAGGAGGGCAACCAAAATGATTTGGGGCTTGGGGACAGGACCTATGAGGAGAGGCTCAAGAGCTAAATATGTACACATTGGAAGAGAGACGGACCGGGGGACATGATAGAGGTCTTCAGGTACATGAAGAGGGTAAATGGGGAGGAACAGTCAGGGGTGCTTCAAGGAAGGAGGAAGGGGCCACTAGAGGGCATGGGTGGAAGCTGGAGGGGAAGATTCAGGGTGAAAGGAGGAGGTGCTACTACTGAGAGGGTGGTGGAGCCATGGAATGCACTACCTAGGGGCTGGTGGAGGCAGAGACAGTGGAGGGGTTCAAGAGGGGTGGGACAGGTACAGGGAAGGGTTCTAGCTGCAAAATCCAATGCAGCAAGAATATCCGGAACTGGGAAGGGAGAAGCCAGAGAAGGCGAGGGGGACAGCAAGGTCAGCACCCAGGGTGGGGGCTGACCAAACGAGCAGACACGAAAGACCGTTAGGCCTATTCTTCTGGCATTTTAGTATGTTAGTATGTTAGTAATAATGAAAATACAGTTTGTCTAACGTGCTTTTCTTTGCAGTCAGAACTGTGTTTGCCTAGTTCCCCATTCTAGTTTTGAACTGCTGAACTGGACTAATCAGTGTGGGTTAAGGTAGCTCTAAAATGGTGCCTTGGACGAATCAGAACTTGGACTCGTAATCTGAGCCAACCACAAGAGGATTGTATGGGCAGTGACTCTGGGAGATGTAGTTTGGACTTCGGTGCCTTTTTGGACCAACAGGGGCAGTCTATTGTGAGTGACAGCCAATCCAGCCAAGAACTGGGAGGAACTCAAAGAAAGAGCCCGGTTTTGTCTGCTGGAGTTTCAGTTGAGCTCTGGCAGTGAAAAGGGAAGGAGCCTTGTACTTTTTCGGTGTGAAGTTTTAGTCGGGAAACGTGTGTAAGGCCCAGAGTTCCGGTCTACAGCTTGTGTAACTGCTTGTTAGGACTGAATCCATCCTGTGAAGAGAATCAAAGGATATCTGAAGAGCAGAAACCAGGCTCACCCTGTAGAAGACTGGAGAAATTGCTGAATTGCGCTTGGTCTGTCAGGAACTGAGTCTGCTGTGTGTTCTCCCGGGTATTGTGCAGTAATTGCGATCGGGATAGAGAAACAGCCTGCCTGGTATAGTACTTTCTGTTTACCATATAAATGTGTGAAGAGGCTTGTGTACCTCAAGTGAATCCTGCTGCCATTAAAGGACTTTTGCCTGTTGCAGTTTGTCATATAAATGTGTGAGGAATCTCGTGGAGCTCAAGAGTAGCCCTGCTGACGCTTGAAGGACCCTATCTTGTTTGGAGGTCGTGAGTACTAATTCAGGGTTGCTCCTGTTGAATTGCCACATTAAATCTAAATGGAATTACTGTACTGCTGACTGTTTAACTAATTTTTCTTTTCTCTGTGTGAAGGGCCCCTACCAGCTGCCACGGTTT
Source organism: Neoceratodus forsteri (assembly GCA_016271365.2). Taxonomy (NCBI): domain Eukaryota; kingdom Metazoa; phylum Chordata; order Ceratodontiformes; family Ceratodontidae; genus Neoceratodus; species Neoceratodus forsteri. The sequence goes on from CM028129.1 coordinate 61,182,206, forward strand.
GGACTAGCCACTAGGCTTGGGTACCCAGGACAGTAACTGGTAGGGATAGGCCTGTGCACAGAGCCATAGGTAGATGAGTAAAGTGATAAGCTAATTAACCTGATTTCCTGTCCTTGTTATATTCCCCTAAATAAATCAGAGCTGCTTTGTTTCAGCAAAGTTATACTGCCTGAGGTATTTGTCTAAGTTAAAGTATTGTACTGTGATTGTTGCACTGTATCTTATTTTACAGGAGGTCCCAGTGCCTGAACCAGTCTTGGGGTAAGTGATACTGTGAAGGTAATTCTGATATATTGTGGGCCACTAGTGGGAAGAAAGGGGTTGCAGTGTCCCAGAGGGCTGTGACCAAGTTAGTTTAACTATTGCAAACCCTGACCTCTGGGTGGAGGCACCCACCATCGGATCCAGGCCCCTCAACCTGTTAGTGGCAAATCAGGCAGGGGTAGTAGCCCCTGGGATAGCGCCATCTAGGGGTTACATCTTGGAGGCTCACCGCTGGGATTGTGGCCATATTTACAAACCACTGTTAAGAAAAAAAAAAATAAATGGGTACCCCGACAGAAGTGGCTGTGCACCGGCTGGTGGAGTGGTGTACTGGGGAAGAGATCGACCCCCAAAATGCTATGGTTATCCTGGACATCCCCCTGGGTATCAATACGGACACTGTACAGGGAGTACTTTCCAAGGTGGAAGGTTTACAAAACCCTGTGGTGGTGGGTGGCATGCTAATCTGCTCACCCACACTTCTCCTGTCCTAGTAGAGTTTAAGGATCCATAGATAGCTCCAAAGTGCCACACACCATTACCCCAGAGGGAGCCCTCACTGCTTGGAGAGTGATAACTAAGGACTAGAAGACCCGGGGAAATGAGCCCCACCACTATCTGAAACTTTTGAGGAGAAATTTGCCAAATGGTTGCTGGGGAAGGGAAAACTGTGGAGGACTTGAAGAAACTATTCTTGCCACCTGGGTGTTCTCCCCAACACCTCTCCCGCTCCAGTACCCGTAATGGTGGCTGAACCAATGCAGACCCTATTTCTGCACCTGCCATTAGTCACGACTCTCACCAAGGTTGAGGATCTCTCTGGCACCCCTCCCCCCAAGGGAGGATGACTGGGAGACCTGGATAGACTGTTGCCCCCAAGTGCTAGAATGGCAATGCTCGGAAGCCGAGCCAAAGAGGGCTAGTGAGAGCCTCCGAGGTCCTGCCCTGGCTACCATCCGTGCAACGGGCCAGTAACCCTGAAGGCGACTGCACAGGCCTATCTTGAGGCCTTGGAGAATGTGTGGGAGCCTCAGATTCTGATGAGGACCTATGGTGGAGAGTAAGACATGCACAACAGTACCAAGGAGTTGTTGTCTGTGTATGTTCTCGGCTGGAAAAATTGTTGCAAGAATGCCTCAGAAAGGGTAGTTTGCCAGCACTGAACTGGACCGAACCAGGCTGGACAGGATCCTAAGTCTGCCCCTCTCAGAACTGCTGTTGCTTCAGTTACGCCTGGCAAATCGACTGAATCCCCACCCTCCTATGATGAGTTAATGAGAGAAATTCGAGGAGTTGAGAAAAGGCGACCTCGGGAGGGACCTGCACCAACCGCTGCGGCTACGACCCGAGTGACTGAGGGTGACCCATCAAGTGAAGTTCAGGGGCAGAGGTTGGCAGTCAATGAGTGCTCTGACAAGGAAAAAGATATGCCACAATGGGGTGAATTGTTGAGAGAGATCCGGGAATTCAAAAACAATCCCTTTATGAAGGCCATGCCTGCAAGTACGGGCCCTGACCTATATCCGACTGCATCTGCTATGGGGGTTGGGGTACCCACCCATGTGTCTCCTGCTGATAACGGCTCCAAACTCGATTCCTTGACCATGGAAGTGGAGAAAACTGACGAGATGTCTCCAAATGCTTATCACGCAGAGACAGAGATGGCACCCAGGTTTCCAGTTAGTAATACCCCGCCTCTGGCTCCCAGTGTGGCGCCTCGGCCAGCTCAAACTCCAGAAAGCATGTTTTGCTATAATTGTGGGAAAGATGGGCACATGAAAAGGGAATGCCGGTCCCCAAAAGACACTGACAAAGTAGCATATAGGCTACAAGGAGAGCTTCGGAGAACAAATCAGTGGTTAAGAGGTGCACAAAATGATCCCAGTGAGGGCACCAAAAATGCTAACTCGCGTCTTTTTGTGGCAAGGTCAGTTGCCCAGGCCCCCGTTACCGCCTCTCCAGACTGGTCCAGAATAGTGGGTCCCTCCATGGAGACCACTGTAAAGGTGAATGGAGTGTCTACAAGAGCTGTATTAGACAGTGGCTCCCAAGTGACAATTATGTTCCAGGATTGGTATCAGAAGCATTTGTCAGGACACCTTACAACCATTAGAAGGACTGCATGTATGGGGGCTAAGTAAGAAGGCCTACCCTATTCCGGGTATATCTGAATTTGGCTGTCTTGCCTCACCTCCGTGGCTGGAGTGGCGAACAAGTAGAGACCCTAGCCAGTGTGTCCCCACTGGACTGTATGATGGTGTCCCTTTGTTGATTGGAACAAATGCTCATATGTTCGGAAGGCTGGCACAGTTGTGTTATGAAAACAGGGTCAAAGACTAGTAGAGCTTTAAGAGTTCCGCTTTAATTAAGAAGGCCTATGAGGCACAGAGAGATGCTGAAAAATAGAACCAGAGGAACCGGTCGGAATTGTATGGAAGAAGGATCCTGAGTCTCTGATCCTGGCGCCAAATGCTCAGTGTACCTTACGAGGAGAGGTCCGTATCAGAAAGGATGTTAAGAATAAAATATTAATGTTGGATGCACCAGGCGATGGAAAATTGCCAGAGGGACTGCTGGTCAAGCTCTAGTATTTTGCCCGCTAGAGCCCATGCTTATGCCAGAAGGGTAATGGTCCAAGTTCATAATGTGTCTGAAAGAGACATTCGAGTAAATAGAGGTTGCATCCTGGCTAATGTGCATTGTGCAGACACTGCAGTGCTACCCAGCAGCAAGAGTTCAAGGAAGAATGACAGAGTAACACCTGACTTGTCTGATTTCGGCGACTTCCCGCTGCCAGCTGAATGGAAAGTGAGGATCAGTGAGAAGCTTGCCCAGAGAGACCAGGTGTTTTCTTTAAAGGAATGGGATGTAGAATGCGTGCAAGGAGCTGAGCACAATATCCGGCTGCATGACGAAAGACCATTTCGTAAGAGGTCTCGACGCCTGGCACCTGCTGACATAGATGATGTGAGACGGCATCTGCAAGAGATGTTAGCTGCTGGTGTAATACAAGAATCCAGAAGCCCTTATGCTTCCCCCATTGTGGTAGTGAGGAAAAAGAATGGGACAGTAAGGATGTTGTGGATTATCGCACTTTAAACCGGCGGACTATCCCTGATCAGTACACAATGCCCGCATTCAGGATGCTTTGACTGCCTAAACGGGAGCAAGTGGTTCTTCTGTCTTGGATCTCCGCAGTGGGTACTACTAGATCCCAAGGCCCCAGAGGACCGTGGAGAAGACAGCCTTTATCTGTCCGCTTGGCTTCTATGAATTCATGAGGATGCCTCAAGGGATTTCAGGTGCCCCAGCCACTTTTCAACGATTGATGGAGCGTGCAGTGGGGGACATGAACTTACTTGAGTGCCTGGTATACCTAGATGATGTTATTGTGTTTGGCAGCTCACTGGAGGAACATGAGAGCAGATTATTTAAGGTATTGGACCGACTGGAGGACTTTGGCCTTAAACTGTCCATTGATAAGTGTCAATTCTTTCAAACATCAGTAAAGTATGTGGGACACATAGTATCCATCGAGGAATAGAGACTGACCCAAGTAAAATTGAGGCCTTGACCACCTGGCCACAGCCCAAAACCTAAAAGAACTGCAAAGATTCCTGGGATTCTGTGGTTATTATCGCGCTTCATCAAGGACTATTCAAGAGTGATCCGCCTTTACTTAACCTTACTCAAGGGTATCCCCAACCCACAAAAATACCAAAAGTCAACGCCCTCAAGACTGAAAGAGTGTATTTTCGTCTGAATGAAGTATTTGGGGCCCGCTGGACTCCTGATTGTGAGACTGCTTTTCATGAGATCATATAACAACTTACCCATGCTCCAGTGCTGGCCTATGCCGATCCAAGAAATCCTTACGTCCCTGCACACTGATGCTAGCTTGCAAGGGTTGGGGCTGTGTTGTACCAAGAGCACGAGAATGGCCTGAGACCAGTGGCCTTGCCAGTAGAAGCCTGACCCCATCCAAAAGAACTATCCTGTACATAAGTTAGAGTTCCTAGCTTTGAAGTGGGCTATTGTTGACCAATTCCATGAGTACTTGTATGGGGCTAAAATACTAGTAAAACTGACAATAATCCTTTGACCTATGTGCAGACCTCAGCTAAGTTGGATGCCACTGGCCATAGGTGGCTTTCTGCATTATCTATATATGACTATGCTCTCGAATACCGAGCAGGTCTGAACCACATAGATGCTGATGCTCTCTCCTGGAGGCCTGTTCCCCAGAATGATTGGGTCAGATTGGCAGAACCTGACATTCGGCACTCTGCTGGAAGTTTGACAGGGAGGAACAATGTCCACGGACGCAGTGGACTGCATGGTGGATTGCTTGGGACCCTCTGAGAATTGCATACCGTGCTTATTGCCACTTTTCTGCAATAGACATGGTGCACTGCCTCAGCTGGACAATGACAGTATTCCGGCGGCTCAATCCTTGATCCCATGATCAAATCAGCTTTAGAAGCCCCTATGCAGGAAAAGATGTGTCCAAATTACGCCCACTGATTTGAGAACTGCACTGTTATACAAAGAAGGTCCTAAGTTGAAATTGATCAATAAACTGTTGTACAGAGAAACAATAGACAGAGGGGACAAGTAGACAAACAACAACTAGTGCTGCCCACTGCCTTCGAGACTCAGTACTGAGATCCTTGCACAACCACATGGGGCACCTTGGTATAGACAGAACACTTGACTTGGTGAGATCCAGATTCTATTGGCCTAAGATGGGGGCTGATGTGGAACAACACATTCGAACTTGTAGTCGCTGCTTACAGAGGAAAGCTTTGCCCCAGAGGGCTGCCCCCCTTGTTAACATCACCACCAGTGCACCCATGGAGCTGGTCTGTATTGATTTTCTGAGTTTGGAGTCAGATCAAAGAAATATCAGTAATGTGCTGGTGGTCACTGACCATTTCACGAGATCTGCCCAAGCTTTCCCCACCAAAGACCAGAAAGCATCCACTGTGGCCAAAGTACTTGTAGAAAACTTTTTTGTTCACTATGGGGCTCCACAAAGAATCCATTCTGATCAAGGGAGAGACTTTGAGAGTCGCCTCATCAAAGAGATGCTTTCTCTGTGGGGAGTGCAAGTCCAGGACCACTCTTACCACCCCAGGGGGAACCACAGCCTGAACGTTTCAACCGCACTTTGCTAGATATGCTAAGCACCCTATACCCAAAGGACAAGCCTAGATGGAACCAACAAATTAGCACCCTGGTACATGATTATAACTGCACCAAAAGTGATGCCACTGGGTTCTCCCCCACCGCCTGATGTTTGGAAGAGAAGCTCGACTGCCGGTAGATGTGTGTTTTGGGGTCTCTCCTGATGGGGTTCAAGCTGACAACTATTTACAGTATGTGCAAAGTTAAAGGCCCAGCTAACTCATGCACTCAACTGGCTCAAACCATGGCTGCCAAAAGAAATCTGGCCAACAAAGAAAGGTATGATAAAGGTGAAAGCACAGGAACTCCAGGAGGGAGATCGGGTATTGCTAAGAAATCTGGGACTGCATGGCAAACACAAGATTGCTGACAGATGGCACCATCTCCCTCACATTGTAGTGGGCAAACTAGATGATCTGCCAGTGTACAAAGTAAGGCCTGAGAATAATTCAAAAGATGTAAAAACAATGCATAGAAATCATTTACTGCCCATTGGACAAATCTTGATTGAGTCTGAGCCCCCAGAAGATGCCCCCTCTGGACCAGTGACTAGAGCTGCTGCTAAGAAAAGATCAAGAAAGTCTGCACCTACAGAAGCAGAGTTAAAGTGTTCCCCTGCACAAGTCCCAGTTGAGCATGACTGTCAGTCCATATCAGAAGAAAGTGAGAGTGACTTTGAATACTATCCTTCTTACGAACTGAGTCAATTGTTTCGGGCAATCCCTAGTCAATACTGGAGACGGTTGGGCCTTCTGGACTGTCTAAGCCCCCAGTTTCGTCCCTGGAGCCAATGCTCCCAGAAAGTGAAGTGCAAAGCATCAGATCAGATGAAATGGAATTATTGTGCATGGTTGAACTGTTTGAGCTTTCAGGGGAGGAAAATGATGGATTGGGGCAGACTGGTGATACACCAGAACAAGAAGAGCATTTTGAGTGCCCTGACAGTCCACTGTCAGTGTCCGAAAGCTCTCCATGCGAGCCAAATGTTGTGGACTCAGAAACTGTAACTCCTGGAGCTGAAAGTGCCCCAAGTACTAGCCTCTCACCCCATGGAGACTCCCTGACAAGTGAGGACAATGCTGAAAATGAGGCTCAGAGTGCAGAGACTGTAACAGTTCCCCTAGAAAGACTGGTCAAGCTGTAAAGCCTGTGGTGCACCTCAGTTATGATTCCCTTGGGAGGCCTGTGGACTTGCCTCTCAATGTTGTCCATAAAGGAGTGTATGTGTCCCCAAGCTCATTGCCCAAACTGAGCGTCAGTGCTAACTCCAAGTTACTTGTGTTGCCCTCTAAGTATGGTGCCCTTGTCCCGTCCAGCCCCAAGGTAACTGACAGGGAAGGGCCCCCTCTCTTCAGGTTTCATGTACAAGAGGTAATAACTTGAGTTATGTACAATGTGTGTGTAATACTGTGTAAAGAGGACGACTGCAATGTTTCAGAAATGTGTTCTTGGTAAAATGATATATTGACTGATGATTACATGTGTGAGCCTAATGCAAATGTATATGGTTGCAGCTGAAACTTATGGTACTTGCTTGACGGACGTCAAGCTTTCCAGGATCAGGAAGGGTGTAACCCCCTGCAAATGGGGGTTCCCAAAAGACTTCCAGGAGCTTGCTTGAATGCTCCAAGCCTGAATGGTGTTTGCATGCTAGCCATTTATCTGTGAGTGTTTTAGAGCCTCTGGTACTGTCTCTTTGAGAGCTGTCTGCTTGCAGACATAATTAGTTTGTATGGGGGGACTGTGTGTTTCTCTACTTGAGTACCACTCGAGCTGCTGCCAATTCACTCCATTTTGCAGTCACTAGGAGTGCAAAGGGAACCTATCTGAAAGATGTAACTGTTTGCCAGAAATCATTTAGAGTAATAATGAAAATACAGTTTGTCTAACCTGCTTTTCTTTGCAGTCAGAACTGTGTTTGCCTAGTTCCCCATTATAGTTTTAAACTGCTGAACTGGACCAATCAGTGTGGGTTAAGGTAGCTCTAAAATGGTGCCTTGGACGAATCAGAACTTGGACTCGTAATCTGAGCCAGCCACAAGAGGATTGTATGGGCAGTGACTCTGGGAGATGTAGTTTGGACTTGAGCCTTTTGGACCAACAGGGCAGTCTATTGTGAGTGACAGCCAATCCAGCCAAGAACTGGGAGGAACTCAAAGGAAGAGCCCGTTTGTCTGCTGGAGTTTCAGTTGAGCTCTGGCAGTGAAGAGGGAAGGAGCCTTGTACTTTTTCGGTGTGCAGTTTTAGTCGGAAACGTGTGTAAGGCCCAGAGTTCCGGTCTACAGCTTGTGTAACTGCTTGTTAGGACTGAATCCATCCTGTGAAGAGAATCAAAGGATATCTGAAGAGCAGAAACCAGGCTCACCCTGTAGAAGACTGGAGAAATTGCTGAATTGCGCTTGGTCTGTCAGGAACTGAATCTGCTGTGTGTTCTCCCGGGTATTGTGCAGTAATTGCGATCGGGACAGAGAAGCAGCCTGCCTGGTATAGTACTTTCTGTTTACCATATAAATGTGTGAAAAGGCTTGTGTACCTCAAGTGAATCCTGCTGCCATTAAAGGACTTTTGCCTGTTACTGTTTACCATATAAATGTGTGAGGAGGCTTGTGTAGCTCAAGTGAATCCTGCTGCCATTAAAGGACTTTTGCCTGTTGCAGTTTGTCATATAAATGTGTGAGGAGTCTCGTGGAGCTCAAGAGTAGCCCTGTTGACGTTGAAGGACCCTATCTTGTTTGGAGGTCGTGAGTACTAATTCAGGGTCGCTCCCTGTTGAATTGCCACATTAAACCCAAATGGAATTACTGTACTGCTGACTGTTTAACTAATTTTTCTTTTCTCTGTGTGAAAGGGCCCCTACCAGCTGCCACGGTTTGGACTAGCCATTAGGGCTTGGGTACCCAGGGACAGTAACTGGTAGGGATAGGCCTGTGCACAGAGCCATAGGTAGATGAGTAAAGTGATAAGCTAATTAACCTGATTTCCCTGTCCTTGTTATATTCCCCCTAAATAAATCAGAGCTGCTTGTTTCAGCAAAGTTATACTGCCTGAGGTATTTGTCTATGTTAAAGTATTGTACTGTGATTGTTGCACTGTATCTTATTTTACAGGAGGTCCCAGTGCCTGAACCAGTCTTGGGGGTAAGTGTATACTGTGAAGGTAATTTGATATATTGTGTGGGCCACTAGTGGGAAGAAAGGGGGGTTGCAGTGTCCCAGAGGGCTGTGACCAAGTTAGTTTAACTATTGCAAACCCTGACCTCTGGGTGGAGGCACCCGCCATCGGATCCAGGCCCCTCAACCTGTTAGTGGCAAATCAGGCAGGGGTAGTAGCCCCTGGGATAGCGCCATCTAGGGGTTACAATAAAATGTAAGTAAGTGCCAACAAGTAAATATACAATGCAGTAATGTGCAGGGAACTGAAAATTACGTAACTACCGTAATTCTTAATCTTCTTGGACAAAGTCTCCACCACTCATTCACACTAACGGGACTATGCTGAAGGCACTAGGACCCCCCCCCCGGAGCCAAAAATCTTCAGGAGGGCCGGCGCCGGTTAGACCCCGCATGTGCGGCACTGTGAGACACGTTTGCACTGTACAGGCTATCTCAGTATCGACCCTCTAACCGCCTCAGTACCTTTCTGACTGAGGAGGTGCAGTGTAAACCAACTTAAGAAAGTCGAACCCTAACTTCCGGGCACAAGATGGCCTGGATGACCCATGTAAGAAGGGTCAATTCAACAACGTCTCCACAGTCAGAACTACAAGGAAGTGAAGACCAAAAACAGCACGAGTGAGCTCGGGGGATGGGCAACTGAATGAGTGATGGAGACTTCATCCAAAAAGATCAAGAATTATGGTAGGTACGCACTTTCCATACCAATCAATCAAGTCTTTATCCAGGTGAATACCATTGAGCAGGCCTATTTACAAGGTGGACCTGCGTTACACAAGCTCAAGAATAACAATTTTATGTACAGATAATAAATAGACATAATTATACAGAAATAGAAAAAAAAATACACAGAGCAATAAATACAGGTTACTCACCTGTAACAGGAGTTCTAGGAATGGTATATGTTGTTCATCCACACTGTCTGGCAGGTATCCTTGCCGCTTTAAATCTTGCCGGAAGGTCTTCAAGCTGGCTCCTCCCACCCAACCGGGTGGTAAAACTCGACTCCGCCCCATGGCGGCAGATCTGGCCGCTGGAAGCTCAGGTTGTCGTCGAAGCCAGAGAGGTCGGGTAGGTCGTGTGGATGAACAACATATACCATTCCTAGAACTCCTGTTACAGGTGAGTAACCTGTATTTCTAGGGACATGGATATGTTGTTCATCCACACTGTCTGGCAGACTCCTAGCAGTTCTCTGGGAGGAGGGAGGCAAGGCGCACACCCCCTACTTAGGGAATAAGAGACTGGAGAACCGAGGCCCCAAAACCAGCATCCCGGCGTGACTCAAGGTCGATGTGGTAATGGGTGATGAAGGTGTGAGCTGACTTCCAGGTAGCAGCCCTGCAGATTTCCTGGATAGGGACGTCCCTGGAAGCAGCCACCGATGCAGCAGTATGGCGGGTAGAATGAGCTCTTATCCCTCTGGGAGGCTCCATGCCCGCCAACTTATAGCAGAGGTCTATGCAGGAGGTGACCCACCTGCCTATCGTCCGCTTGGCTGCAGGTCTGCCAGGTGCGGCTTCAGCGTAGGTGACAAACAGCTGGTGAACCTCTCCCCGAATTTCAGCCGTGCGCTCCTTATAGTAAGCGAGCGCCCTTCTAGGGTCCAGAGTATGGAGCCTATATTCGGCCTCCGAGGTGTGACTGGGGTAGAACACCGGCAGAGTCAACACCTGGTTAAGGTGAAACTCCGCACACCACCTTCGAAGGAATTTCGAGTGGGGGCACAGGACTACCTTGTTCCTGTGGAAGACCAGGTAAGGAGACTCGATGCAGAGTGCCTGGAGCTCTCCCATCCTTCTGGCTGACGTGATAGCCACCAAGAAGGCAGTCTTCCACGACAGGTGAGAGAGTTCACACCTGTGCATTGGTTCGAATGGCTTGCCCATGAGCTTTGCCAGTACCAGCAGTAGATCCCATGGAGGTGGAGGTTCTCGACGGAGGAAATGTGATCAGGCCTTTGAAAAAGCGCCAGACCACCTTCTCCTGCACCACCACTGCTTCCTGCCCGGCCCGGTAAGCAGAGATGGCTGCCAGGTGCACCTTAGGGTCACAACCTAAGCCCTTGCTGAGAAAGGGACCAAAGGTAGTCCAATATGCTCGCAATGAACAGGAGGAAGGGTCAAGGCCTGTTCTGGCACCAAATGGAAAATCTCTTCCATTTGAAGGCATAGCATTTCTGGTCAGCCTTGATGGGACACCTCAACCACGTTGAGGACCTCGTTGAAAGACCCAAGGCCTGGAACCTAGCCGCCAGGAACCAGGCCGCCAGGTGCAGGGATTGAAGGTCCAGATGGAACACCTTCCCTGATTGACTGAGAGCAGGTCCGGGCGAGCTGGAAGCTGCCTCGGGAGCCTGGAGCTGAGGCTGAGGAGATCTGGGTACCAGAACTGGGCGGGGCAGTCTGGGGCTATCAGAATCACCTGCCTTGTCCCTCCTTGCTTTGAGAAGCACCTTGTGCATCAAGGGGAATGGGGGAAAGGCATAGAAGAGGCCCGGGGTCCACGGCCTCGAGAAGGCATCCCCCTGCAGCGAGCCCTGCTGAGGGGGGCGGGCATGGAACAGCCTCAGATTCGCATTCTCCCTGGAGGCAAACAGGTCCACCTGAGGTGTGCCCCAGTGGGAGAACAGATCTTGTACTACCTCCGACAGGAGAGACCACTCGTGGGACGAGCCCCTATCCAGCTTAGGGCATCGGCCAGGGTGTTGGAGGCTCCTGCCACATGAATGGCTAGGAGATCCGCCTCCAGGCTCATGACGAGTGACCAGATGCGGAGAGCTTCCTTGCATAGAAGCATGGAGCGGCCCCGCCCCTGGCGGTTTAGATAGTACATGGTCGTGGTATTGTCCGTCTGGACCTGGACCACTTGACCCCAAGAACGGAGCAAAGGCGGTGAGAGCTAGGCGGACCGCTCAGAGCTCCAGCAGGTTGATGTGGCATCGGACTCCTGCGGGGACCAGAGGCCGTGCGCTCGGTGTTCCCCCAGATGGGCACCCCAACCCATCAGAGAGGCATCAGTCGATAGAGAGACCGTCGGCTCGGGGCGGACAAACGGGATGCCCTCCTGCAGATGAACTGGAACTGTCCACCACTGGAGAGCGTTCCACATCCCCTGGGTCACCGTCACTAGCTGGTCCAATGGATCGCAGCATTGGGACCACTGGCTGGCCAGCCCCCACTGTAGGGGGCGCATGTTCCAGCGGGCCCAATGGACCACGCTGGTACAGGCCGCCATGAGACCCAGGAGGTGCAGGAAGTCCCGGGCAGGGTGTGATTGCCCAACCAGAAATGATTGGGCAAAGGAGGAAAGAACCTCGGCCCTGTCCACCGGGAGCCGTGCTCTGGCTCGAAGAGAGTCGAGCTCTGCCCCGATGAAAAGAATCACCTGCTTCGGCTCGAGTTCCGACTTGGCCTCGTTGATGAGGAGGCCGACCTGAGAGCAAACCTGGAGGGCCAGATCTCTGGACTGCTCCACCTCCTGTCTGGAGGGGGCTGCTATCAGCCAATCGTCCAGGTAAGGGTAAACCCGGACCCCTCGGCGCCGCAGGAATGCTGTCACCACTGCCATGCATTTGGTGAAGACCCTGGGAGCTGGAGATAAGCCGAAGGGCATGGCTTGGAACTCGAAAAGGGATCCCTCCGCTCGAAAGCGAAGGAACCTCTGATGTGACGGACGGATAGGGACGTGAAAGAACGCATCCTGCAGGTCCAGAGAGCAGAACCACACGCCGTGTTCCAAGGATGGTATTATTTGAGCCAGAGTGACCATCCCGAAGGTTCGAGACCTTAGGAACTTGTTTAGGTCGTGTAGGTCGAGAATGGGGCGCCAGACCTCCGTCCGTTTCGGAACCAGAAAGTACCCGGACATGAACCCCGGGTCTGAGGCAGGGTCTACCACCTCTCTGATCAACTCCTTCTCGAGGAGGAGAGCGATGTCGGCTCGGCGAGCCGACAGCGAGGCTTCGGACCCCGAGGCCCTCCGAGGTGCGACGGCTCTGAAGGGTGGGGCCTGCTCAAACTCCAGAGGCAGGCCCTTTCCCACCACCTCCAACACCCACCGGTCTGTGGTGATAACGGACCAGGCGGAAAGAAAGTGGCAAAGCCGCCCCCATGGGGGCACCTGGGGTGAGGCGACGGGTTGGGGCGACACCCCTCAACCCGTCACTGGGCAGGCTTGGAGGAAGAACCGGCCGAGGGACCTCCAGGGCCTTTACCTCCCTGCTTCCTGGAGGAGGAAGCCGAGGGCTTCAGTTTGGGATGCCAAGCTCGTGCCTGCTGGCCCTGACGTTGCTGGGCCAGATGTGTCGGGGGCGCAGAGGGACAAAAAGGCTTAGGCTGTGGTCTGCGGCCTTTGTCCTTCTGTGCGGATGAGACAGAGTCCAAGGTAGCATTGGACTTCTCGATCCGCTGCAGGTGACCTTCCACCCCGGGGCCGAAGAGGTCGGTCCCCAGGAAGGGGACATCTGCCAACTTGTGCTGGGTATCTGAAGTGAAGGTGGATATCCTCAGCCATGCCCGACGGCGCATAGCCACTGCGGCCGCTACTGACCTGGCACATGAGTCACCGATGTCCAGAGCAGTCTGAAGCTGCTGTTTGGCCACTGCCCTGCCCTGGTCCCGCACCTGCCTAACCGTGGTCTGCAGGTCCGCCGGAAGATGAGGAACTACCTCGTCCAGGGAGCCCAACAGGACATGAGAGAAATGTGCCATGAGTACGGCTGAACTGGCCTGACGAAGGTCGAGGGAGGACGAGTGCAAACTTTGCGCCGGTATAGTCCAATTTCTGGACTCCTTGTCGGAGGTTTGTCCATGTCGCTAGGCTTTCGCGCTACCGGAAAACGCTGTCGGTAACTAGCCCCTCGCTGAGGGTGTTCCAAAACCGGACAAGGAACTGGTAGGGACCGTGATATTCTCTGGCCATCCTGGCCGAGGGCGTAGGACAGGAAGCAGGGCGCTGCCAGAGCCCAAGGCCAGGCCCACTATGGCCTCGGCCATCGGAAAGGCCTCCGTAGGGAATCCCTCGTCCAGTATTCTCCTGGAGGGGATACCTGGGCCCGCTTAGATACAGGTTCGAAGCCATCCCAGTAGACTCCAGATGAGTCAAGCAATCCCAGATAGGACGAAGGACTATCGTCCATCGACTGACCTCCAGAGGACTCCAAGTCTACTCGCCTGGAGAAAAGGGAGGAATCGCTGTCGGACTCGGAAGAGTCCGCAAAGAGCTGCCCTGGGCCTGAGCCACCCTCCACCTGCCGAGGTCGATCGGGAGTAAGGGTAACAGACAGCCTATGGGGCAGTCCCTGAGCCGACCGGAATTCTTGGTCGGAGCCCCAAATAATGGCTGTGGAGGCGAGGTTCCACCGAATCGTGGAGCAGCTGGTTTTGGCCGAACAACCGCCTGGGAACAGGCCTCGGTAAGTCGAGGGTTGTTTCGGCCGCCCGTGACAGCCACTTAATGGCCGGGAAGGCGATGGCGCCGGCTTGTTCCCCGGTCGGGGATCTGTTGCCACATGAGGTCCTCGATCGCCGACGTACTTACATCGAAGCTCTCCCTCGTCCGAGGACGAACGGCGCCGCCATCACGGGTGCTGAGATCGAGATCACGCCTACGGCGGGATCGGCTGGACCGCCAAGAAGTCCGGAGACCGAGAACCTCGACTTTTCCGAGGATGGTGAGGGGAGGGAACGGGGGGAACCGGCTCTCCCCTCGGCTCAGAGGGTTCACCCGAGGGCTCCGGAACCGGAGGCACTGGCAAGCCCAAGGGATCCTCAACCCCCACCGGGGGAGCCGGGGAGAGAGAGGATTCTCGGCTTCGCCTGGCGACAACCCGTCCAATGGGTCGAGAAAAATCTCGACTGCGTCGACGGGAGTCTCGGTCAACTGACCTGACGGGGACACCGTGAGACCAGTGGCCAAAGCCGAATGATCAAGTCACGGCCGACAACTCGAGGGGGACCTTCCGCCCCAAGAGCCGCCGACGGGAGGGACTTGCACTTTGTCTTTCTTTTGGACCGAGAAGAAGGTCCAGCAGACGCTGGTCCTCTCCCTTAGTGGAGAGGGACAGACAAAGCTCCTTAAAGGAAGCTGTATAAGAAGAACCCAGGGAGAGCGGGATAAATGCCGCGGCCGAGGAAGATGCGGCCCACGCTGCCTCCTCTTCGAGGGCAATCATCTGCTCTAGCTGATCCACCGAGCCCGCCGCCACGGAAACCGCCGACCGGGCCTCTTTTGACTTCACCGGAGGAAAACATTTCTCGGGACGCCCCAGTTGTAAATGGGCAGCACGGTCTTCGAGGATGTAGGCTGAGAAGGAAGAGCACAGGTCGCAAGCCTGCGGGTCGTGCTCAAGGCCTAAACAGTAGACACACGTGGAGTGCGGATCCGACAGAGACATCTTCTGCCGCAAGGGCATCTCCAAACCGAGTCGATTTGTCCATTGCAGCGCGAGGAAAGAAGACCAAGTCTAGAAATGCAAAACTTTTAAATTCGCAAAACCGAAGAATTAGGGAACCAGTCTTATACGCAGAGCGTTAAGGAGGGAACCTGAGCTTCCAAGCGGTAAGGAAGATCTGGCGTCATGGGGCGGAGCCAAGAGTTTTACCACCCAGGTGGGTGGGAGGAGCCAGCTTGAACACCTTCCGGCAAGATTTAAAGCGGCAAGGACACCTGCCAGACAGTGTGGATGAACAGCATATCCATGTCCCTAGAACAAGTATTTCAGGTATAGGGTTAACAAGGTTAGGGAGAATGGTATGAGAAGGGGAATTAAAACATTCTGAAACAGCCAGCATATTAAAACATTTTCAAACAGCACGTATATCATTAGTCAGGACATATACAAACTTAAGGGGCAGATATGGAGGGGAGGGGTACAGGACTGCAGCTGTTCTAGGAGGGTGCCTACGGTAGATGGGCTGGGACATGTATGTTAGGGTCTGAGGTAAGAAAGGTGAGTGGATTAGCAGAAAAAGGGAGGAATTATGGTGGAGGCAGTCAGGGGCGGGTTAGGTGGAGATGTAGTGGGCAGGTAAGCAGTAGGCACCCTAGCACGCTAAGCGTGCTGGAAACAGCTGCATAGCTCCTTAACAGCCTTGGCAGTGGTAAGACTAACAGGGAGACTCAGTTTCATAGATTTCTGTAATTTATTCCAGAGTGAGGGCAACACAAAGCCTATGGCCGCTCTCCCAAAGTGTGTATTGGCCCTAGGTACCTTCAGGAGAAGCAGAGAATAGCTTCTCAGTGCGTAGTTGCCTACCACGTATAACGGCAAACAGTAGGAAATGTATGGGGGTAATTTGTTGGTAATAGCTCTGAAAGTACAGAGAGCTGCATTTCTATTCCTTCTGTACTGAAGGGAGGTCCACCCCACAGCTGCATATAAGGAGCAGTGGTGGGTGGTGATAGGTAGGCCAGTTATGAATCTCAAGGCTCTGTGGTACAATAAGGTGCCCAGTTTAGTAAGACAGGAGGCATTACGCTGACTATAAATGAAACTGGAAAAATCAATTAGGGTTAGAAACGTGGATTGAACTAACTGCATCTTGGCATCTTTGGTCAGCAGGCGGTTTATTCTAAAGAAGAGACCAAGCCTCTGCCTCAACTTTTTCAGCAGATCCTAGACATGCTACACGAAGGAAAGTCTGTGGTCTAGCCAGACCCCTAGGTACTTGAATTTTGTAACAAATTCCAACCTCTCTCCTAGTAAAGTGTTTATGGGAGGCAAGGAGCCAGAGATAGCAGGGTTCGACGAATGAGTAGATGGAGAGAACAGCATAGCTTTTGTTTTTTTGGCATTGAGTAAGAGTTTTTTATTCAGGAGCTGATTCTGCAACAAGCTGAATTCTGTTTGTAAATCTCCACAGGCGGCTTCTGGAGTTGGGCGACTTAGGTACAACACCGTATCATCAGCGAAAAGGTGAATATTGGCCTCCTTGATGCCAACATCAATACTGTTTATATAAATGGCAAACAAGAGAGGCCCCAGGATGGATCCCTGTGTAATGCCTCTTTTTAGTGGCTTAAGTAGAGAGATCTCCCCTTCGGCCTTGACCTGCTGAAGCCTATCTGTAAGGTAATTATTGAACCAGCACAGAGAGGTCGGGTCCAGAAATGAAAATTACGTACCTACCGTAATTCTTGATCTTCTTGAATGAGTCTCCACCACTCATTCACACTATTGGGATCTGCGCCGGAGGCACCAGGACCCATCGGGAGCAAACTTTTTGCTGGAGGGTCGGCGCCAGAGATGGAGCTACGAGGAATGGCACTCATGGTCCAGCTCGCTGGTAATGACTTTCGGCCGACCCCCAACTGCCTCAGTACCTTTTTACCAAGGAGGTGCAGCGAATTAACCTAGAAGGGTAGCCTATCCTAAAAACCGGACATAAGATAGTCCGGTGACCCGTGATAAGAAGGGTCAACAAAGAAGTCTTCACAGCCTAAAGATTTGAGGGAGTGAAGACCAACAACAGAGGTGAGCTCGGGGGACGGAGGGTGGGCGTGTGAATGAGTGGTGGAGACTCGTCCAAGAAGATCAAGAATTACGGTAGGTACGTCATTTTCATATCTTCCTGGACATAAGTCTCCACCACTCATTCACACCATTGGGAGAGTACCGAGCTAATAATCCCCCGAGAGGGCGGCAGGAGAGACCAAGAGCTCACGTTTCTAGGACAGGAGTCCATTAAGGATGGCTCTGCCAAAGGAAGAATGTCGTCTGGCATGGACATCCAGTGCATAATGTTTAACGAAAGTATGCACTGAGCTCCAGGTGGCCATGTTGCAAATATCTGCAATGGGCATGTTGTGAATTTCCGCTAGGGATGCCGCGACTGCTCTAGTAGAGTGAGCGTAAACCCTACCCTCCAACTTAACCTGCGCCATGGAATAGCAGTGGCAAAGGCATGCCACTAGCCATGCTGAGATACATCTGATAGCGACAGGTTGACCCAGCCGGGTCTCACTGAAGGAAACGAACAGTTGCTGGGCTTTGCGAAAGTCCTTGGTTCTATATAGATAGAAACGCAAGGCTCTCTTAACATCCAAAGAATGAAGAGAACGTTCTCCTTCATTTTGGAAGTCCGAAAAGTAAGAGGGAAGGACCAAAGGTTGGTTTAGATAAAATTCTGACAAAACCTTAGAAAGAAATTTAGGATGAGTATGAAGAACTACTTTGTCTCTATGGAACACAGCATACGGAGGGTCTGTAACCAGGGCATGTATCTCAGAGACCCTGTGGGCTGAGGTAATGGCCACTAGGAAGGCAGTCTTCCAGGTGAGAAATTTTAGCTCACAGGTAGCCAGAGGTTCGAAAGATTTCCGAGTGAGCATGTCTAGCACAAGATTAATGTCCCAGGCTGCAACTGGACGTCTTGTAGGAGGTCTGGTATGCAGAATTCCTTTAAGAAATCTCTTAACCACAGGTAACTGAGCCAGTGTTAAAGAAAAAAACGGCTCATGATATGCTGAAATGGCACTAAGGTGAACTTTGACTGTAGAGTATTGCAGACCCGAATTTGAGAGGTCCAAGAGGTACTCCAAAATCTTGTCTGGTGGGCAGAAAAATGGATTCAAAGAGGACTTTGCACACCAGAGCGTAAAACACTTCCACTTGGCTGTGTAAGTTTTCTGAGTGGCTGGCTTCCGGGCAGCCAGAAGAATATCTGAAACCCTTCGAGAGACATTGAACCAGTTTACTTCTACCTCTTCAGGAGCCAAGCGTGATGGTGAAGCAATCTCAGGTTGGGATGGAACACCAGTCCCCGAGTCAACAGGTTCATCTGCAGGGGAAGTGGTCTCGGAGGAACTGCCAACATATTGTTGAGTAGTGGAAACCACAGCTGCCGAGGCCAGAAGGGAGCAATGAGAATCATCCTGTCCCCCTGGGATTCGAACTTGAGGAGCACCCTCTGAATTAGAGGAAGAGGTGGAAAGGCGTAAAGAAAGCGTTTTGTCCACCGCAGCCTGAACGCATCCCGACAGAAAATGCCAGGCCCTGGATTTCTGGAGCAGAAGAGAGGCAGTTTTGCGTTGAGTGGGGATGCAAAAAGGTCCAGGTCTGGAGTTCCCCACTCTTTGAATAGTAACTGAACTATGGTTGAGTCGAGAGACCACTCGCGAGGATCTGTCCCTGTTCTACTGAGACGGTCTGCCAGTTCGTTTTGTATTCCCGGTAGGTAGACCGCTTGGATTAGAGCCTTGTGCTCCAATCACCATTCCCATACCCTCATCGATTCCCTGCATAAGGGGTAAGAATGAGCACCGCCCTGCTTGTTGATGTAGTACATCACTGCTTTGTTGTCCGTTTGAAGGAGAATGTTCTTGTGACAGAGAATGTCCTTTTTCCTTCTAATTACTCTGACTAGGTTACAAACCCAGCAACTTATTTGGAATGGATTTCATTAACTGCAGGTACTGTGGAACAATTTTCAGAAGGATAGTCTTACAGGATTTAGGACACTGTCCTACATGCTGGGCCTTTGGAGATCTTAGGGCTCAGCTCCGGGCAGCATGGGCAGAGATTGCACGCCTCAAATTTCATATTGAAGAGGAAATACATTATAAGAACCACCCGCCATTTCCCCAGCATCCAACAGAAAAACCTCGACCGCAGAGGGTAGTTGGTCCAGGAGGTTGGCAGGTGGTTAGGAGGAGCAAACTAGGTGCCCCATCACCTCTGCCTCCAACACACTACTCCAAAACCATATAAACACTATAAACAGGTATCTGCCTCTATCTCTGAAATCAAATAAAGAGGCAGAAGACACTGCAGAGCAGGACACTGCGCACAGGAGCTAGCACAACAAAACTCACCCAAATCAGGAACCAAAACAAAACAAGCACAAAGGAAATCCAAAAACTTCTGATCATAGGAGACTCCATGATTCGGGAGTTGATACCCATCTCCAGCCAGGTGATGGTCAGATGTCTCCCAGGTACATCAGCATGGAGAGACACTGACCGCATTGCTAAAATTGTTCACAAAGCAGGAGAAAACATTGATGTCCTAGTACACATAGGGACTAATGATCTCGCCAGCCGGTCAGTTGTGGAGACCAAGGAACACCTGACTAGGCTGGGTGACAAACTATCATCTATTTCGCTCGCATCTCCTTCTCTGAGATCCTGCCAGTCTGGGAGAGGGAGCAGATGGACGGAAGGTCAGAAGGGGAGATAGGGAGCTAAACACGTGGTTCAAGGACTGGTGCCAGGAAAAGGACACAGATTTGTAGGGAACTGGCAACAGTTCTGGGAGCGAAAGTTCTTTAAATTTGATGGACTGCATCTGACTAAAGAGAGAGTCAGTGCATTGGGGCAGAAGTTTGACGCCTTGCAGAATATTTAAACTAGCAATGGGGAGGGGTGCAGCCCCCATACGTCAAATGGAAAGAACACCCCTCCCCCCTCAGCTAGTGGTCAAACAGGAATTCAGCATGTTTGCCGTTCATTTGCATCACCAGGTAAGAAAAAAGGTTTGTCTCCCCATACGACGCACAGGTGTAATGCCAAACTTCACCCAACAACTAACACACCAAAATCTGGCAAATGGAAAATCATGTACACAAATGCTCACAGCCTGGGAAATAAGATCCCAGACCTGCAGGCAATAATGTCAGAGGCTAAACTGGACATAGTAGCAATTAGTGAGATGTGGTTTACCAGTAACCACACTTGGGAGACTTCAGTACCTGGCTATGTATTGTTCAGAAGAGACTGAGGTGCAAAAGGGGGAGGAGTGGCCCTGTAGTTAATGGAAATATGAAAGCTACAGAAATTCAGAATACACATAAGGAGCCAGAAGAACTGTGGGTCACCCTGAAACAGGAAATGGGACAGCCATAAGAACTGGGGTTGTCTACAGGCCCTCAGACCAGAGGGAGGACATAGACACATTACTGTTAGAAGATATACAAAACATGACAGCTAAAGGGAGGTTCTGATAATGGGAGACTTCAACATGCCGGATACAGATTGGTCAATACCAGCAGGAACATCTGCCAGAACTAGACCCATAGTGGATTCCTGCAGGAGGGCCTCAAACAACTGGTACAGCAACCCACAAGAGACAGGGCTATCCTAGATCTAGTACTGACTAACAAGGAATGGATCACAGATCTCCAGGTAGAAGGTCACCTGGGGGCCAGTGACCATCACATGGTATGGTTCAATTTGGCTACTACATCTAAATCATCCCATTCCAAGGCAAAAATATGGGACTTCAGAGGAGCTGACTTTGATAAGATGGCAACAGAGTTAAGCTAGCCCTGGCAAAAAGAAACACAGGTGAGGGGGTACAGGCAAAGTGGGCAAGCATTAAGGATGCAATACTTGAAGCAACATCCCATTGTGTTAGACAGAAAAGGAAGTGCAGAAGAAGGAAACCACTTTGGTTCTCAAATACAGTAGCGGAAAGGTCAGAGCCAAAAGGCTGGCCTTCAGGAAATATAAGGGAACACAGCGGGATGAAGATAGGAGGCATACCAAACTGCCCTAAGGGAAGCAGGTAAGGCAGTAAGGCAGGCAAAGTCCCAAACTGAGGAAACACTAGCACGAACAGTAAAAGAAGGTGACAAGACTTTCTATAGATACATTAGTGAAAGGAGAAAGTCCAGAGGGGTATTGCTGCTTAATGGAGAAAAGGGAGCATGTGAGGAGGAGGACCCTGTAAAGGCATCTATCCTAAATAGATACTTTTGCTCAGTATTTACTGAAGAGAAGGTAGGGCAGGGCCCACAGCTCAGCATCATGGACACAGGGGAGGGAGGAGCACTACTCCCTTCACAAAAGAAAGGGTCCTACAAGAGCTTGCTAAGCTCAGGGTGGATAAGGCAATGGGACCTGATGGCATACATCCCAGAGTACTTAAGGAGCTAAAGGAGGAACTAGCAGAGCCATTAGCAGAATTGTTTAGTGAGTCTCTGAGCACAGGAGAGGTCCCAGAAGACTGGAGAAGGGCTCATGTGATCCCGCTCCACAAGAGTGGTAGCAGGGAGGAGGCGGGGAACTACAGACCGGTCAGTCTTACCTCAGTAGTGGGCAAGATTATGGAGGCATCACTTAAGGAAAGGATAGTGCAACACCTGGAATCCATAGGGGCACAGGATCCAAGACAGCATGGGTTTACAAAAGGAAGGTCCTGTCAAACTAATCTCATAGATTTCTTGACTGGGTAACCAGAGTGGTGGACCAAGGGGAGCAGTTGATGTCGCTACCTTGACTTCAGCAAAGCTTTTGACACTGTTCCACATAGAAGATTGATAAATAAGCTGGGTAGGCTCGGGTGGGTCAGAAGTTGGTCAACTGGGTGGCAAACTGGTTGACGGGCAGAAAACAGAGAGTGGTGGTAAATGGTATACAGTCAGAAGAGATGCAAGTCACAAGTGGGGTACCTCAGGGATCAGTCCTGGGGCCAGTCCTCTTCAACATCTTCATTAGTGACCTTGCAGATGGACTAGAGGGTATGGTTTGTCTGTTTGCAGATGACACCAAGATCTGCAACAGAGTAGATGATCCAGATGGGGTGGGCAGAATGAGAAGAGATCTGATAAACTAGCAGAATGGTCAAGAGTGGCAACTGGGATTTAATGCAAAGAAGTGCAAAATCATGCACATAGGGAAGAGAAACCCTGAAGCCACCTATAGGCTGGGAGGGGAGTTGCTAGCAGTCACAAAGGAAGAAAGAGACTTGGGCATCATCATCACTGATGACCTAAACTCATCCAAGCAGACCTCTAAAGCAGTAGGTAAGGCTAGGGGGGTGTTAGGGTGTATTAGTAGGGGTATCACAAGTCGTAAGAGGGAGGTAATAATCCCTCTGTACAAGACACTGGTTAGGCCCATCTGGAGTACCTGCGGCAGTACTGGAGGCCACACCTTCACAAGGACATTAACCAAATTGAGGCAGTCCAGAGAAGGGCAACAAGATGGTGCAGGGACTGCATCAGAAGACATATGAGGACAGATTAACGGGCTCAATATGTATACCTTGAGCAAAGGAGGAGAGAGGTGATATGATCGAAGCATTCAAACACCTTAAGGGCATAAACAAGGTGAAAGAGTCTAACATGTTTAAATATAAGAAAAATAGCAGGACAAGAGGACACAGCATGAGATTAGAGGGAGGCTGATTAAAGGGGAATGTGAGGAAATTCTTTTTCACAGAAAGGGTGGTGGATGCATGGAATGGCTTACCACAAGAAGTGGTGGCTATGAATACAGTGCAGGGCTTCAAACAGGCATGGGATAGGCATAAGGGGGCAATACAAATGACTATGAATAGATAGGCCACTGACTTAGCAAAGGCCGATGGCACATTTATAAGGTAGAAAAAGAAATGGGCAGACTGGATGGGCCTTGCGGTCCTTATCTGCCGTCAACTTCTATGTTTCAACACTCGGACCGCATAAAGGACGGCTCTCATTTCTAGGACATTTATGTGAAGCTGGGACTCGACCTGAGTCCACACACCTTGAGTGTGGAGAGCCTGACAGTGAGCTCCCCACCCCATTAGGGAGGTGTCTGTGGTGATGGAGATCTGATGGTCCAGAGGAGCAAAGGGATACCCTTCCAGGAGATTGCTCTCTTGCGACCACCAGGTGAGTGACCTCTTTAAAGGTTCTGTCACTTTGATGGGCTAGGACTGCGGGTGAGTGGTTGGGGACCACTGAGTACTGAGCATCCACTGAGTGGTTCTCATGTGCAGACATGCTAGGGGTACAGTGAACACTGAGGATGCCATGAGGCCTAGCATCCATTGCATCGAGAGAGAGCTGGGACTGAGTTGTTGTCCCCGAGGTGACGGGCCATTTGAAGGATATCGTTCCTTCTGTCTTCTGGAAGAAAAGCCTTTGCACAGGAGGTGTCCAGAAGAGTCCCTATAAAAAGGACCCTCTGGGAGGGCTGCAACTGCGATTTCTTGAGGTTCAGCAGAACTCCCATGGACGTAAGGAAGCGAGAGGTCATCTCTATGGCGTCCAGAGTTCCCTGCCTGGAAGGGCTTGCCAAAAGCCAATCATCCAGATAAGGGAACACCTGTATCCCGACCTTTCTGAGGTGCGCTGTGAGAACTGCACAACACTTTGTAAAAACCCCCGGCGCCGAGGATAGCCCAAAGGGCAGGACTCTGAACTGATAATGTTGTCCCAGAGCCACAAACCTCAGGAATTTGTGATGCCTCGGGTGAATAGAAATGTGCTGGTAAGCATCCTGCATATCTAGGGAGGCTAGCCAGTCGTGTTGATGAAGCAAAGGTAACAAGGTTCCCAGAGAAATTATTTTGAATTTCTCCTTGGGGAGAAATTTGTTTAGTTTTCTGAGATCCAAAATGGGGCGCATGCCCCCGGACTTCTTTGGAACCAGAAAGTAATGGGAGTAGAACCCTGTGTTCCATTGATGCAGCGGCACTACTTCTACTGCCCTGTTGTTCAGAAGGCCCTGAATCTCGGCGGCTAGAAGGTCTGACTGAAGGGTTGACAGCTTGGGCTGCTGTTTGGGAGGAGAACCGGAGGGTCTCCACAAGATTGAGTGAATACCCCTGCAAATTATCTGAAGGACCCATTTGTCTGAGGTTATGGACTTCATTGGTTGTAGAAGGCATCAGACGACTTCCACGGAGAAAAGTCCACCTCGGGCAGCTGAGATGGGACTTGGGCCAGCAACTCATAAGGTGGCGCTGGGCGCTTGGCCTTGCCTTCTGTTGTGTCTTCTTTGAGGTTGGGCAGGTTGGTTTTATGGAAACCTCCTCTGCCTCTGCCTCGAAAGGACTGACGGTTATGAAACTGACGCTTATTGACACTTCGAGAGGGACAGGAGGGGTCTAGCTAATTTAATGGCTGACCTAGTCTTTGAGTAGCTTCTAGAGCTTGTTCTACCTGAGGACTGAAAAGATATGCACCATCGAAGGGTAACGCCATTACTGCTACTCGCGCCACCATTCGTGAAGCCCAAGCGCGAAACAGGAATGACGGGCGGTACAAATACCAGCAGTCATAACAGGAAGCAGTGTCGAAAGCATCCATAGCTGCTTTAACCTGCTGGTTATTAGATTCTATACCTCTGGTAATGGTTTGAAGAAGCTCTGGCTTTGTATCCATTCCGGGAGAGCTTCAACCATCTGCTTGATAGAGTGCCACAGGATATACTCATACTGGGAGAAATAGCCCTGGTAGCTGGCAATACGCATACTTAGGGTAGAAGCAGCAAAGACTCTCTTACCTAAGGTGTCTATCTCACGAGATTCTTTGTTAATAGGTTGAGCTGTAGTAGTTTGGGGAAGAACAACCTTATCATTCTCTGCCAGGATTACAATAGGATCTGCAAAGGCTTGAGATGCCAAAATGGGACGATCCTTGGGGGCTGAATATTTCCTATCTATGGATTTAGCCACCGAAGGGGTGAGAGCAGGATTATTCCATACCATTTGAGACAGCGTCTCGAAGAAAGGCTGAACCGGAGGAGTCAAATCCGTAGGGATCTCCGGGGCATGAAGGTACTGGAGTCTTAACAATTTCCCAGGATCGATGTCTGTAGTCTGGAGAGACAGAGTGGAACTCAGATTTTTCAGCAGAGACTTAAAGGACAGGTCCTCGACCACAGGCTCTGTAGCAGTAATAGATCCTGCTTCGTCCACTTCATCACCCAACCGAAGGTCTAGGTCAGGCTCAATGTCATCTCCAGACAGTCCAGGAGGGACTGTATGGACAGGAAAGGTATGAAAATCAGAAGAGAGGGAAGAAGAAAAAGAGTGAAAGGAGGAGTCCTGAAAAGCAGAGGAAGCCCCGAGAGCCCCCGGCGCCGAGGAGGCGCACGGCACTAAGAACGACGCCAAGGGACCATGCGGCACCGGAAATGACGCCGAGGGACCATGCGGGCCCGAAATGGACCGAGGGACCACGCGCGCCCAAAACGGCGCCGACGACCTGCACGCGCCGAAGCCGCGACGGTGCCGGGCAAGACGCATACCGAAGCGACGGCGCCGAGTGCACTATCGACGCCGAGGCGCCCAGAACACCCCTGACTCCAAAACACAGGTTTTAAGGAAGAAAAGCAGGAGATAAGGGCATCGGTGTGGCCCCCTGCGCTATAGCCATGTGAGGGGGGGAACACCTAAGCACGGAGTCGACGGCACCAAAGAAGGTGCTGTGCGACCAGGGAAGTCCAACCGCCCTACCTGGTCTCCCAATAAGCCCGAAGGCTCACGAGTGACCGAGCCAGGTAGCTGAACCAACCTCCGAGCCCATTGCTCCATAAGAGTGGCCCACTGATGAAACTGCTTATCTGAAGACCTACCTGCGGGCGGGGTAGGGCTCCGATGTCGAAGCCGCTGGCTACCAGAAGCAGAGGTTGGTGACTCTGAAGGAGGAGACCGGCAACTAGCCCCGATAACCGAACGTCTACGCGCAGACGTATCAGAGGGCGACCTCGAGTGATGCCTTCTCTTTTTTGACCTGTGGGCCGAAGAGCTCGAGGCCGAACGGCGCAGAGAATGCGACCGTTTACTTTTATGCTTCCACGGGGACCGCCCATCCCCCAGGGCATTGGACTGACCGTTGTCAGACTCCCCCTTCCGGAGAAGGCGGCGGACCGGACCCAGCCCCACTGACTGAACAGCTTTCGTACGAAATCTCCCTACCATCACCTGACCTGCTCATGGTTGACTCCGTCAAAGTAGGCTGAGACTTCTTTTATTTTTAAAATACGAATAAACTTAGCGATACTTATCGAGATATTACTACAAAATAACAAAACTGAAAACTATGCTGCTAGTTTGAAGTTTGACTCCCAGCGGGCGAGTGACGTCGTCACTGAAGCGCACTCGGTGGGAAAAAAGGAACTGAGGTGGTTGGAGGGTCGACGCCAAGATAGTCATTACCGCGCGAGCTGAGGCTCGCAGTGCCGTTCCTTGCGATTCCATCTCTGGCGCCGACCCTCCAGCAAAAAGTTTGCTCCCGATGGGTCCTAGTGCCTCCGGCGCAGATCCCAATAGTGTGAATGAGTGGTGGAGACTTATGTCCAGGAAGATCCATCACTTCTAGGGTGGAAAGAATCAGGCAGTGGTAGACAGTGTCAAAGGCCTTGCTAAGGTCCAGGAACACGGCACATACACATTTTTTGTTTTCCAGCTCTTGTTGCCAGTCATCAGTCACTTTGGCTAAAGCCGTAATGGTACTGTGCTTAGCTCTGAAACCAGACTGCATAGGGTTTAGAAGGTTCTTGTTATCTAGGTAGGTTCTCAACTGAACAGTCACAATTTGTTCCAGCAGTTTAGACAATATTGATAGGAGAGATATTGGCCTGTAATTATTTAGGTCGAAGGGATCACCTGGTTTAAACAGAAGAATGACATGGGCAATTTTCCATAGGTGTGGAAGAGTCCCCTGGGAGAAGGACAAGTTAAATGGGTGTGTGATTGGTACAGCTAGGATGTGGTATGTAATCTTTAAGAAGCAGGGGTTGAGAGAGTCAGCACCAGCGCTTTTCTTGGTGTCCAACTGTACAAGGAGGTCTTCGACCTCTTTCAACGAAGCAGGAAGGAATGAGAAGACCGCATTAGTGGTGCTAGGTTCGGGAATCTGTGCTCTAACCTGAGAACGTAACACGGATGCTGGTGAATTGTCAAATTATAGGCCTGCCATAGCAAAGTGGTTGTTGAAGGCCTGAAGAATCTCCTTGCTATCGTTGATAGTAACATTGTCAGAGATGATTTTCGAGGGAAGTAGATTTCCAGCTGTATGACCAGACAGCTCTTTGATTGTGGACCAAAATTTAGCTGGGCACCTTAAGGCAGAGTCAAGCTCAGAACGGCAGAAGGTGGCCTTAGCCTCTCCAACCAATATGGTGCAGGAGTTCCTAGCCTTCCTGAAGTGGCACCAATGTTCCTGGACTAAAAGTCTCCACTACTCATTCACACTAATGTAACAGTACCGAGCTAAAACCAATCCCCAGTAGGGCGGCAGGAGACAGAGCTCACTCAGGACAGAAGTCCATAAGGACTGTCCTGCTGAAGTACTGTGCCATCTGGCATAGACATCCAGAGCGTAGTGCTTCACAAAGGTATGCACTGAGCTCCAAGTCATTGCCTTGCAGATGTCTACAATGGGTACATTATGAATCTCTGACAGGGAAGCCACGACTGCTCTGGTAGAGTGGGCGTGAACACAGCCTTCCAACTTGACCTGTGCCATGGAGTAGCAGTGTCGAAGACATGTTACTAAACATGCAGAGATACATCTAATAGCAACAGGCTGACCCAGCCGAGGCATACTGAAAGATACAAGAGTTGTTTGTATTGCATATCTCTTTCGTTCTGCCGATGTAGAATCACAGAACCCTCAATATCCAGAGAATGAAGGGAGCGCTCTCCTTCATTCTCGAAGTTTATTGTTTATTTAGATCTAGGATTACAACTACCTTTGAGCCAAGGCTCTTTTACAAAGGTTCCACATCAGGAGAGTACATACAGTGGTGTGAAAAAGTATTTGCCCCCTTCCTGATTTTCTCTATTATTGTATATTTGTCAAACTGGATGTTTTCAGGTCTTTAGACAAAATGTAATATTAGATAAAGGAACCTGAGGAACAAATAACACTTGTTTTTTTTTATTTCACTTATTTAATGAAAATAAGTTAACCAACACCAATTGGCACTGTGTGAAAAGTAATTGCCCCTTACACTTAATAACTGGTTATGCCACATTTAGCTGCAATGACTGCAACCAAACACTTCCTATAATTCAATATCAGTCTTTCACATCACTGTGGAGGAATTTTAACCCACTCTTCCTCGTAGAACTGCTTTAATTCAGTAACATTTGGTAGGTTTTGAGAGCATGAACTGCTAGGTTTCAGGTCCTGCCACAGCATCTCTATTGGGTTTAAGTCTGGGCTTTGACTAGGCCACTCCAAAACTTTAATTTTACTTCTTTTCACCATTCTGATGTGGACTTGCTTTTGTGTTTTGGATCATTGTCTTGCTGCATGACCCAACTCGCTTCAGCTTCAGCTGACGGAAGGATGACTGGACATTCTCCTTAAGAATTTTCTGGTACAGAGCAGAATTCATGGTTCCTTTAATTATGGCAAGTCATCCAGGTCCTTGGGCAGCAAAGCATCCCCACACCATCACACTACCACCACCATGTTTGACTGTTGGTATGGTGTTCTTACTGTGGAATGCTGTGTTTGCTTTGACGGAGACATTATGGGATCCATGTTGTCCAAAAGTTCCACTTTGGACTCATCTGTCCATAGAACATTTTCCCAAAGGGCTTGTGGATCATCCAGGTGCTTCTTGGCAAATGAGAGATGAGCATTTATGTTCTTCTTGGTTAGCAGTGGTTTCCGCCTTGCTACTCTCACATGAAGCACATTTTGCCCAGTCTCTTTCTGATTGTGGAGTCATGAACACTGACCTTAGCTGAGGCAAGAGAAGCCTGCAGTTCTTTGGATGTTGTTTAGCATCCTTTGAGACTTCTTGGATGATTTTACACTGCGCCCTTGGAGTAATTTTGGCAGGCCGCCCACTCCTAGGAAGGTTCACTACTGTTCAAGTGTTCTCCATTTGGAGATTATGGCTCTCACTGTGGTTCGATGGAGTCCCAGAGCCTTAGAAATAGCTTTGTAACCCTTTCCAGACTGATAGAGGGCAACAACATGTTTTTCTGATCTTTTCAGGAACTTCCTTTGATCATGGCATAATGTGCTTGTTGAATCTTTGTCCTGGCAATGTGACTCTGATGGTAAGGGCCAAAATAAGTGAGGTTTATATTGAGCAGGGCTGGCTGTAATCAAGCCTGGCTGTGTTCAATCAGCTGACTCTAATTATCCCTTTAATTGGGTTGATTTAACTAGGGGGCAATTACTTTTCACACAGTGCCAGTTGGTGTTGGTTAACTTTTTCATTAAATAAATGAAATAAGTAAAAAAAAGTGTTATTTGTCCACTCAGGTTCCCTTTATCTAATATTATATTTTGTCTAAAGACCTGAAAACATCCAGTGTGACAAATATGTAATAATAGAGAAAATCAGGAAGGGGGCAAATACTTTTTCACGCCACTGTACATGTTAAACATGGGCATACAACATTAAAGAGAGCATACAACCATATTCATCAGTTCAGGTACGGCATCACGGTAAATAGGATACATGAATAACACATACAAAGAATCATTTCAGAAACCTAGAAGAAATCAGAGAGGAAGGGTGAGAGGGTGGGGGGAGAAGAAACTAGAGCAGCTCATGGCATTGTCAAAGAACATCAGAGGGGGGTGGTTGGTCTCAATGGGGAAGGCGGAAGTTAAGGGTGGCAGTCACATGAGCTGGAGGCCGTGAGATGATGAAGGCTTGATCTGAATATGAAGTTAGCGAAGTAAGTAGGGAATAGCAAGAGCTTGTTGAGGTGAAAGTCCGAAACCACTTTGGGTCGGAATTTAAGGTGAGTACGGAGTACCACCTTGTCCTCGTAAAAGACGGTGTGTGTGTGTGGGGCTGTGACCAAAACATGGATTTCAAAGACCCTGTGAGCAAAAGTGACAGCCACTAAGAAGGCTGTCTTCCATATCAGAAATGTCAATTTACAGGTAGCTAGCAGCTCACAGGGTTTACGGGTGAGCAATCTAACTCCAGGTTAATATCCCATGCGGCCACCAGTCAACTGACCGGGAGTTTAGTGTGTAGGATACCTTTTAAGAATCTCTTGACTAACGGAAACTAAGCCTGTGACATGTGGCTCAAGATAGTCTGAAACGGCGCAGAGGTGTATTTTGACTGCCGAGTATTGAAGACCTATGGTCAACAGGTCTAAGTGGCACCCCAGCACCGTACTTGGTGGGTAACAGAAAGGGTCCAGATGGGATTTTGCACATCAGATGGAAACGCATTTCCACTTAGCCACATAAGCCTTCCTGGTGGAAGGCTTATGCATGACTAAGAAGATTTCTGCGATTGTCTGGGAAACCTTAAACCTGCCCACTTCTGTCTCTCTCTCAGGAGCCCAGCATGGAGATGAAGGGAGTGCAGGTTGGGAAGGACCAAAGGTCCCTGTGTCAAAAGATCCGCTCGTAGAAGGAGCTGCCTCGGGGGAACTTCTGACAGTCTGCTGATCAATGGAAATCACATCCGTCGAGGCCAGTTTACTAATCTTTATTTATATAGCACCTTTCCAGTGTCAAGGCGCTGAACAGTAAAAACAGTTAAAACAAAATAAATATATCAATAAAATACCCAACATTCAGAGTAATTACATAAATAAAACAATCAGGATACGCTTTGTGCCAGATGTGTGTTTTCAGAGCCTTCTTAAAGCCCTCCACAGTCGTGCACTCAAGTATCTGACGGGGTAGAGAATTTCACAGGCAGGGGCTACAAACATAAGAAAAAATTACTCACCTTAGTAATTGCTTTTCTTCTCATGGAGTCTTGCTATATTAGGATTTATGCAGTATGCCCATGGCTTTGAACTGCCCCGGAGATGAAATAGTTAACTCCAGAGTAATCTGGAGTTCCACAGCGCGAGGGCGCTATTCAAAGCTCTATCTGGGTTGTTTGAACCCAAACTGTCAGGTTCTTCACGAGGCTAAACTAATATAGCAAGTCTGTGTGGAAAAGCCTACACTAACCATTGGCTATCTACTAACAGTAGAACCACAAACACAACAACAAACAATAATGAAAACAATATTACCTATTATTGTTAGGATAACCCTTGACCATCACTACTAGGCCCCTCTGCCCAAAAGACTCAAGTCCAGAGGGCCCAGCTACTCACTTAACAAAAAAATATCTAGTTCCTAACCCAAGAGAAGAAAAGGGGGAACTAGAAGCTAAAAGGCATGACACAGTGCTTGCACCAAATGTCAACCCCATACCCAAGTAGGGATTCTGAGAGGGGTGGAGGAGGGTTGTCCTAATATAGCAAGACTCCATGAGAAGAAAAGCAATTACTAAGGTGAGTAATTTTTCTTCAAACACCATGAAGTCTTGCTTATATTAGAACTTATGCAGATATACAGCAGTACCTCCATGGGAGGTCAGAACCTACTTAGGGAATAGGCTCACAAACACAGCTGTGCCAAAGCGAGCATCTCTCCTGGACTGGACGTCCAGAGAATAATGCTTAGTGAAAGTGTGGACTGTCTTCCAGGTGGCAGCTTGACAGATTTCAAAATGGGAATATCTCTAGCAGCCGCTAGAGATGCAGCTGTACCCCTGGTGGAATGAGCCCTCAGGCCTGAGGGCTCCTTACCCAGTTTTTGGTAGCAGAACTGGATACAAGAGACAATCCACCTAGCGATTGTCCTCCTAGTAGCAGGTCCCCTTACCCACATCTCCATAGGTAAGGAAGAGCTGAAGGATTCGAACCTGTGACCCTTAGTACGTTCCAAATAGTAGCTAAGAGCTCTTTTAACGTCAAACTGTGCAGCCTTCTCTCACCAGAAGAAGAGTGCTCAGTGAAAAATACTGGAAGAGAGATGGATTGGTTAAGATGAAAATCTGAAACCACTTTAGGTAAAACTTTCTGTTAGTCCTGAGGACCACTTTATCTCTGTGGAAAGAAATGAAATCCTTTTCCACTGACAAGGCCTGTAATTCACTTATCGCCTAGCAGAAGTGATAGCCACTAGAAAAACAGTTTTCCAAGTTAAAAACTTGAGGTCTGCCGAAACCAGAGGCTCAAAGGGGGGTTGCATTAGCTGGGCAATGCAAATATTCAGGTCCCATGCAGGAGAAGGTTCCCGAAAGGAAGGGTTAGTATGAAGTAACCCTTTGAAAAACTTGGAAAACACAGGGTGAGAGGAAAGGGAAACTGGTTTCCCTGCAGAAATAAAAACAGAAACAGCTGCCAAATGAACCTTCAAGGTAGCTGGTTTGAGGCCTAAGAATTTAAGTGGACCAAATAGTCCAACAAAATAGGCAGGTCAGCAGATTCTGGGGTGATCTGCCTCTCAGAACACCAAAATGAGAATCTCTTCCATTTAGAATTATAAGTGGCTCTAGTGGAAGGCTTCCTAGAAGCCTTCAAAATATCCAGGACACCTTGAGAAAGGTGCAAATCAGCAAATTCTAACTCCTCAAGAACCAGGCCTTGAGGTGAAGGGAATTGAGGTCCGGATACCACACTCTCCCCTGTGCACAGGTCAGTAGGTTGTGGGTCCTGGGCAAGGTCAGGGGAGGGCGGAATGAGAGGGACAGAAGAAGAGGGTACCAAGGCTGCCTGGCCCAGTCTGGAGCAATCAGAATCACTCTGCAAGGCTGAGTTCTGATTTTCACCAGTACCCTGAAGAGGAGGGGGAACGGAGGGAAAGCATAGAGGAACTTTCCCTCCCAATTCAGTTGAAAGGCATCCAGAGGGACTGATCCCAGAACTGGGGGCCTGCAGCAAAACAGGGGAAGTTGGTGGTTGTCTGGGGCTGCGAAGAGATCTATCTGAGGGGTGCCCCAACTGGCAAAGACCGACCCCAGCACTTGAGGTTCAGAGCCCATTCGGTGATGGCCCTGAGAAATCCTGCTGAGGGCGTCCGCTGGGACATTGTCCTTCCTGGGAGGTGAACCGCTAAGAGAGGTGTTCAGGGGTAGGCCAGAGCCACAACTTCATTGCTTGGTGCACAGGCTGAAGAGCAGTGCCCTTGCTTGTTGATGTACCACATTGTTGTGGTATTGTCTGTCCTGACTTGAACAACCTTGTTCTGGACAGTTTCCGAAAAAACCTGGAGAGCTAGGAAGACAGCTCTGAGCTCCAGTAGATTGATGTGAAGCAGAGATTCCTGAGGGGACCAAACTCCCTGAGTTGAAAGGTTGCCCAGGTGAGCCCCCCAACCCAGCAAGGACGCGTCCATGGTGAGGGTGAGGGAATGAAGAACAGGTAGGAATGGGACCCCTGTGGACAGGTTGCTTTGATCCAGCCACCATTGAAGAGCTAGGATCAAGGACTTGGTCACTGGGACCAATTTGGTAAGGGGGTCCCTCCTTTGAGACCAATAGGACCTCAAGTGGAACTGAATGTCCCTCATCTGAAATCTCGCTCCTGGCACAACAGCTGTACAAGCAGCCATGTGCCCTAGGAGTTGTAGAAAGTGCCTTGCTGGTCGAGAGACCTGCAGGGTGAAAGAAGATGCCAGGGCAATAATTTTGTCCACTCTTTCGGAGGGGAGGAATGCCCTGGCTAACTTTGTGTTCAGCTCTGCACCTATAAAAGTTAGTACCTGAACTGGTTTGAGAACTGACTTTGGAACATTCAACAGGAACCCCAGAAAGGTGAGGAGTTCCTGAGTGATTTGCAAGTGGGATTTTACCTGCTCTGGTGACTGACCCACAATGAGCCAGTCGTCCAAGTAGGGAAACACAGCTACCCTTGTCTTCTTAGGTGGGCCACTACTACAGCTAGACATTTTGTGAAAACTCTTGGAGCAGAAGTGAGTCCAAGGGCATTGCCTGATCTGGTAGTGGCCAGAGGGTAGTTCAACCTGAGGTACTTTCGGTGAGAGGCCTGATTGGATATGGAAATAGGCATCCTTGAGGTCCAGGAAGCTAACCAGTCCCTGGTCTCAAGGATGGTAAATCATTACCAAAGTTAGCATTTTGAACTTTGGTTTTACAAGATCTTGTTCAAAATCTTAAATCCAAGATGGGCCACCAGTCTCCTGTCTTTTGGGGTCAGGAAGTACCTTGAGTAAAGACCCTTGCCCTGGTGGCAGGGGGACCTTCCACTGCTTTGCAGTCCAAAGAGAAGAAACCTCCGCTTCTAGTGCAAGGGTTTCTAAAAGACTTGAAGGGGAAAGT
Source organism: Neoceratodus forsteri (assembly GCA_016271365.2). NCBI lineage: Eukaryota > Metazoa > Chordata > Ceratodontiformes > Ceratodontidae > Neoceratodus > Neoceratodus forsteri. The sequence goes on from CM028129.1 coordinate 61,216,606, forward strand.
GTCTGGCTCTCATCTTGGGAAACTGTTTGAAGCTGAGAACCAGGCCTTGGCTACCACCTCAGAACCCATTTGTCCGAGGTTAGGGACAACCAGTTCTGGCAGAAATAAGCCAGTCTGCCCCCACCGGTACAGGAGATCGGCCCCAGACACCTGGTCAGGTGCCTGCTGGCAGGAGCAGCTTTAGGTTGGGAGAGGGGAGGGCCTGCCTGTGCCCCGCCTGCCTCTGCCTCTGAAAATCTCTCTGTGCAAAAGCAGAGGATGCCTGAATTGGTAAAGGGCCTATGGTAAGGCCTGCCCCTACCCCTGGAGGCATGCCTTTGTGGGTGGCATGCCTCTCCTTAGCTTGGGCACTTTTGTAAGTAGTTCTGTATTCATCCATCTTTTCATGTAATTTTCTGTTTGTTCTCCAAACAGAGAATTTCCTATGACAGGAAAATCTATAGCCTTTGACTGGGTATCTTGGGACAGATTAGTGCATCTGAGCCATGCCAACCTACGGAGAGCTACAGAAGTGGCCATGACCTTAGAGGAAACATCATTAACATCAACAGCAGCATGAAATTGAACTTTAGAGGCTTCAATGCCATCAGCAGCCACCTGTTCCAACTCACTAGCCAGCGGGCCCTGAGCCTGCTTGGCCAACTGCAATATAGTGTCCCATCTAGATTTCTGATATCTAGCCACATAAGCCATATAATTAGCTTGTCTGAGTCCCAAAGCTGCCACATACTGTTTTTAGCCATGGCATCAATCTTCCTGGAATCTTTATCAGGAGGATGTGAAGCCAGGGGAATATTAGCCTTGTCACAGGCTGCAGCTTGAACAACACCTACATGACTACACTGCTCAGTAAGGAAGTCTGTATTAGGGCCTGACAAAGTATACCTTCTGTCCATTTTTTTATCTAAAGGAGGGACAGAAAAAGGATTTTTTAAAATCTTAGTGGTTTGCCTCCTAAATGACTTATGCAAAGGAATAGACAACCTTCTAGCCTCTGGAATATCCATCATTTCCACATAGTCAGGCTCCTCTTGCTCATCCACAGCCTCTTCTAAGAGGAGCTGGAGAGTTTCTGCTACTTTCTTATAAAATCTGAAATGAGAGGGGGACTCAGACAACAAAGGGGGAGACTCAAAGGGTCTGTCTGGAGAAATGTGCGGTTCTATTGGCACTTCCAGACCTTCCCAATCACAATTACAATCATCAAAATCCTCCTCCCCCTCCTGTGGGTCATAAAAATTCTCAACATCATAATCCTGAACCACTGGACCTGAACGAGACCCCCTTTTTCCAACCAGAGAGGGTTCAACAAGTCCCTGAGACAAAGACTGGACAATTTGTATGGCTTTAGCTATTTCTACAGCAGAAGGAGAGACAAAACTGGACTCCACACTAGCTGATTTCTTTGTCTTTTTTACTTTGACTGGTTCCTCAGGACCAGCCTTTCTTTGCCGAGGAAGTCACGCCTGGTCAGAGGGCACTCCCTCTGGTCCAGCCGAGCTGGACCGGCTGGCCATCCGGGTCAGCGGACTTTGGCCTCTCGTTCCCTGAGCCTGCCCAATCTCTTTTCCAGGGTGGCTGCAGGAAATTCTTACACACCTGGCAGTCTGACAGGAGGTGGTCAGCCCCCAGACAATAGACACAAGTGGTGTGTGGGTCAGCCTTGGCAAAGGCTTCCCCACAGACATCACAGTGTTGAAACCCAGTGGGCCCGGTTTTTCTTTTGGGTTTCTCAGACATAATGCCAGCCTAACCAAACTTGTCCTTTTTTTCCGGCCTTGTCAGGACAAGACACCCTTATCGGTCCCTAACTGTGTCACGGGTATAGGAAAAAAACAATTTAAAATACTAGGTTTTTTTAGGACCGATAAGAACCGGGTACATCACTCTAAATGCAAAGAAAATGAGTTTTAAAGCAAACCGATCGGTTCAGAGTGAACCGATAATGAGTTTCACACAGACTAATTTTTCTTTTACTTACGGTTACCAGATAGAGCTTCAAACCAAAACCGCTGTAAATTTAAACACTTTCCGGTTCAATGAACCGATAAAATTACTTTAAACCGCAAAACGAACCAAACTGAAGGAGCTGGTCTCCGGAGCGTCTGTTCAGTGAAAGCGGAGTAAAGAATCTGACAGTTTGGGTTCAAACAACCCAGATAGAGCTTTGAATAGCGCCCTCGGGCTGTGGAACTCCAGATTACTCTGGAGTTAACTATTTCATCTCCGGGGCAGTTCAAAGCCATGGGCATACTGCATAAGTCCTAATATAAGCAAGACTTCATGGTGTTTGAAATGCAGGTGCCCCAGATGACATGAGACTCATCCTGGGAATCTCGAGCAGCCCCTTGTCAGCTGAGCAGAGCAGTTGTCCAGGGGAATAAGGAACCAGGAGCTCTTTCAGATAGTCCGGGCCCAGTCCATGTAGGGCTTTGTAGATCAGAAGCCTGACCTTGAAGGTGATCCGCCACTGAACAGGCAGCCAGCGCAGTTCGTGCAGCACCAGTGTGATGTGACTTGCACGTGGGGTCCCCATCAACAACTGGGCAGCAGCGTTCTGAACTAGCTGCAAGTGGTGGACATCAACCCCCAGAAGCCCTAGATAAAGGGAGTTGTAGTAGTCAAGGCGTGAGGTCACAAAGGCGTGGACCAATCTAGGAAGGTCGCCGGATGGAACAAGGTGCTTAACCCTGGCAATGTTCCTCAGATGATAAAGAGGACCCGACGACTACAGACACCTGCAAATGCAGAGTCAGCCCATCGTCAAGAATCACTCCCAGGTTTCGCACCCGTTCAGAGGTAAGAAGCTGGTTACCCTCCAGAGAAAGTCCAGAGGGTTGACCAGCCCCCTTCCGCTTAGTCCAGCGACCAGGATCCACCACCATCACCTCAGTTTTGCCAGAATTCAACTTCAACCAGCTGGAGCTCATCCAATCCTGGATTTCAGCGAGGCAGTTAAATACCGAGCATGTACTATCCTGGCTAGGTGCGAAAGATAAGTACAGCTGGGTATCATCAGCATAGCAGTGTAACCTCAGCCATAGTGTCTTACAATGTCTCCGAAGGGCAGCATAAACACAGCGAACAACATTGGGGACAACACCGAGCCCTGAAGGACCCCACATGGCAGAGAGAATGGCTCAGAGGAACAAATCCCCGAAACCACCCTCTGAGTTCTGCCAGAGAGGTAGGACTTAAACCATCTGAGAAATGTACCAGACAGATGAATCTCAGGCACTCAAGAAGTACCCCATGGTCCTCAGTGTCAAAAGCTTAAGAGAGATCAAGTACTACCAAGATAGAATGGCGCTTCTGATCTCTTGCCATCAGGAGACCATTGAGCACCCGAACAAGAGCGGTTTTGGTACTATGCCTCTTATGAAAACCAGACTGGAGAGGTTTGTAGATGTCATGGAATGTCAAATGGTTGTCCAGTTGCAGCGCCACAACTTTCTCAATCACCTTCTCAACAAAGGGAAGGTTAGAGATCAGTCTGTAGTTTGCAAGGCAGTTGGGTCCAGAGCAGCTTTCTTCAGGAGAGGTGTCACCACCACCTCCTTCAGGGAGCAAGGAAACTCACCGGACTCTAAGGAGCACCAAACTATCCTTGCGAGGACCGGGCCAAGGATATCACAACAACCCACAAGCAGAGAAGTTGGGCCCAGACCCAAACTACAGCATGTTGGGCATATACCCTAGGCAATCTGCACAACATCCACGATTTCCAGCCAGTCAAAGGAAGTCCAGGCAAACCTAAGAGAAGCGACCATACACCGACCACTATCAACTCCCATAGTGTGTGCTGGTTGGATCTCTGCCCTGATGCTGGTCACCTTAATCAGAAAGAACCGAGCTAGCTCCTCATATTCAATCTGTGAAAAGGTTCTTTGGACCTGGAAACAGGCTGGGTTGCACAACCTGTCCACAGTTCGAAAGAGCTGAGCCGGTCGATTCCGGGCAGCAGCAGTCTCCCTGGAGAAGAACTCTGCCTTCTTACGGGAGATTGCTGATTGATAGACGTTATAATGTTCCATCAATCTAAGGCAGTCAGCCTCCAGAGTCAATTTCCGCCAGCAACGCTCTAATCTTCATCAAGGTCCCATCGAACCATGGGGACCGAGAGCGGAGGGAGAGAGGACAAACACGGTCGGGAGCGACGGAGTCCAGGGCCACAGTAGCGACCTTATTACAGGCCTGAACCAAGCTCTTCAGACTCCCATTTGCCTCCAGAATTTCTGATAGGTCCAACACTGTTGATAGGCCACTGGGATTTATATCCCGCAAAGGGCGGTATCTGACCATCTCCACAGGGCCGGCCTATGAGGAGGGGCATAAAAACTGAACCTCACAGTGGGATGAGATCTGACCATCCGACTGGTTCCACCACGAGATAGGAGGTTTCGATCCCCAGGAAGAAGACCAAGTCAAGGGAGTGATTGAACTTATGGGCAGCAGAGGCAACCACCTGTGTAAAGCAGTATGAGGCAATGAGAATCATCCTGCCCCCTGTGCCTCTAACTTGAGCAGCACACTCTGAGCTAAGGGAAGAGGAGGAAAAGTGTACAGGATGAGTCTTTTCCACTGCAGTCAATGCATCCTGACAGAAAATGCCAGGTTTTGGATTTCACAATCTGGACAGAGAGTTCTCTATCCCCGGCTACTCCCTCATTCGGCAGGACCGTCAGGGTAAAAAGGCGGCTGGTGCACTGCCATGTTCATCTCCTCCAAGCTCCAGTGTGCCCCGATCAGGCTTTCCATGCCCACGCTGTCTCTAGACTCTCTGCTAATCAAAATCTCCCTCACTCAATTCCCTTGTATACAGCAGAGTCCAGTTGTTCCCTGGATACCCCACTGCCTGTCGTCCTGGATCACTTGGGCACCCTAAAATCCCTAGTGACCGGTGGAGAGCTGCATATCCTTGGTGATTTCAACCTGAACTGGCTCTCCAGTGCTAGCTCCAAAATATTAAGTTAAGTAAATGCACTAAACCTGTCCCAACAGAACCCACACACCTGAACCACAATTCCAAGGACCATACACTATTGGACTGGGCCCTAACCTCCCACCCCATCGTATACTTGACACTGGTTTCTTACCGGACTCTCTCAGTGATCACCACATGATACACATGGTGTGGAAAATATTCAGACCTAAGGCTCCCCCCCCCCAATGCTGTACTCACCAGGTCCTATATATCCCTGGACCTGACAGTGCTCCTAACCGACCTGAATAATGTCAACTGGTCCTACATCCCACAGGCAGCCTCCATCGACGCTGCCCTTGAATTCTTCATGTTCAGATTCCTTGTTCTCTGGGACTACTATGCGCCACTCAGAAGGTCCAGAGTAAGGGGTGCCCACTTGCCCTGAGTGACCACCGATCTCATAGATCAACTTCAAGTCAGGGACCAAGCCTGGAAAACCTATAAGGTAACAGGTTCTCAAGTGGCAGTACAACACTACCGCTCACTGCAGAATGCCTGCATGAGGCTTATCCGTCAGGCCAAAACTAATTACTTTAAGGCCTCCTTCAACACTGACTTTAATCACCCTGCAAAGTTTTGGAAGTCAATTAAATCTCTCTTCTCTCTCCCTCTGGCCCAACCCTCTACACCAGCCCTCAATGTAGCAGGCAACACTGTCACTGCACCGAGCACTGTGGCCACTGAGCTTAACTCCTTTTTCACAAGCTTTGCATCCTCTCTCTTGTCCTCACTTCCGCTCCACCCCATGCAGCCACTCCCTTCTATCCCAGCCACACTTCCGTCCTCCCACTTCTCCTTTCATGTAGTTACTCTAACTTAGGTAATAAAAGTCCTATGGTCACTCAATCCCTCCAAAGGTAAATGCCCCTCGGTAGTGGACCCCAAAATGCTCCACCTATCCACCCCAGCCATTGCCAGCCCACTGGCCACTCTCTTTAACCTATCCTTCATGCATGGATCAATCCCATCTAAATGGAAACAGGCTACAGTCATCCCCCTCCATAAAGGCAGCGATCCCTCCTCCCTGGGCAACTACCACCCTATCTCACTTCTCCCCATCCTAGCCAAAATACAGGGTGCCTCATGCTCTCTCAGCTCTCCTCCTTTCTTAGCTCCACCTCCTTCTTCACTCCATACCAGGCTGGTTTTAGGAAATCGCACTCCACCGTCACCTCTCTTCTAAGACTCACTGACACCATCTTCATGGGAATGGATAACGGGGGTATCACCTCGGCTATCTTCATCGACCTTGCAAAGGCCTTCAACACGGTCTCCCATGCCTTGCTACTGTCCAAGCTCTCCCTCGCTGGACTATCAGGATCTGCCACCACCTGGTTTCATTCATACCTGGCAGACAGGTCCCAATCAGTCCGAATTGGCTCTTCCACCTCCACCTCCCTCTCTGTCACTACAGGGGTCCCCCAAGGCTCGGTCCTTGGCCCAATGTTGTTTTCCATCTTCCTAAATGATCTGCCTTCGGCCTGCCCACATACTTCCATTCACATGTATGCAGACAATACAGTACTGTATGCCTCAGGTCCATACTCCTCTGAAGTAGCAACCAGACTCCAGCAGGACTTCAACAATGTCCAACTCTGGTTTCGTTCTAATCAGCTCTTTCTAAATCCTAAGAAAACTGCCTCCCTAACAATCGGCATAAGGGCAAAACTCTCCCGACTTCCCACCACCCCTATTTTCCACACTCTTGATGGCTCTGGTGTAGCCATCCTTCAGGATACCTTAGTATCTGGCTAGATCAACACCTTTACTTTTCTGCATATCGATGTGATCTATAAGAAACTGCACCCCATGCCAGGTGCTTTATACCGCAACACAAGTTGCATCCCCTGCCAACGCGCACGGCAATTGTCCAAAAAATGATTCTCCCAATGCTGGACTATGGGGATGTAGTCTATAGTACAGCTCCCATGTCCTTCCTAGCCAGACTTGATTGTTTCACCCTGGACTGTCCCCCCACAACCCATCACTGTGGCCTATACTCGTCCTTAGACCTCTCTTCTCTCCATGATCGGAGACTGATCCACTGTGCCAGGACCACAGCGAAATTCTGGGCACAGTCCCTTCCCTCTTACCTTGTGGCCGCCCTAGCATCTCTACCCCTGCCTGCTTACTCACTCAGGAACATTGATTCCCAGCTTCTCCATGTCCCTCACATGTCCACTGCTACTGGCCAGGCTGCCTTTAAGTACTGCATGCCAAAATTATGGAACTCACTGCCAGTAGACATTATGCACACCACCAGCACACAACATCTCAACTCTCTCCTCAAGATGCACATCTCCACTACATGCTCATGCAACTTGCACTGCTGAGGGCCTAGTATCGTTCCTGTCACCAATTTCTGCCCAATTTACTGAGTTGCCCTGCTCCACACTTGTATTTCACAGACCCCTAGCTATGCCAGAACACAGTGTTCACTGTTTTACAACTTGGCACTACGAATGCTGCTATGCATATAGGCCCCCTCAGCTAGTGGTTCTGCACAACTGCACCCACTGCGTTCATCGATACATGTTGCACTATTGTTTTTTCTTCTTTAGGGAACAACTAAGTTGTACATACTGTACATTTACTCCACTGTATTTTCTATTGTCTTAACTGTACATTCAACTGTATTTCTATGTTTCCCAGGCGCATCTGGAATTGAGCGGTACCCTGTTCAGTATGCCTGCCTGGTAAAACTCTTAAATAAATACATTTTGTGTTTGAGTGTGGCACAAAGGTCCTCGTCCAGACTGCCCAACTTGTCAAACAGCGGCTGCATGATGTCTGAATTGACGCATCGTGCTCGAGGCACCACTCTCACACCTCCCTGCACAGAGGGTAGGGGAGCGCTCTACCCTGCTTGTTGATGTAATACATCACAGCTTTGTTGTCCATCCGAAGGAGAATCACTTCGTGGCAGAGGGCATCCTCCAGAACTTAGACAGCGTATAAGACAGCTCTCGTCTCTTAAGATATTTATCAGAGGATGAGACTCATCCTGGCTCCACACCTGAGTGTGGAGGTCTTGACAGTGAGCTCCCCCACCGATCAGGAATGCATCCGTGTTGACGGTGATCTGAGATTTCAGTGGAGTAAGGGTAGACTTTGCAGAAGCTTGTACAACTGCATCTACCATGTGAGTGGAGGTATCTAGGAAAGTTCCTATGAAGAGGAGCTGCTGGGAAGCAGAATCTGGCACCTTCCCCGAATTAGATCCTCCCCCGGAAGTGAGCAACTGAGAAGCTGTGGCAACTGCTTCCTGTGTCTCCTGCCCAGATGGGCTGGCTAGGAGCCAAACGTCCAGGCAGTGAAGACCAGAACTCCGAGGTTTTAGTTAACTCCTCCCTGAACAGGTGCTTGTTTATCCTTCCAAGGCTGAGAATTGGGCACATGCCACCTGTTATCTTGGAACCAGAAAGCAATGGAAATAGGAACCTGTGTTCCATTCTGCCATTAAACAACAACTACTGCCCTGTTCCTGCAGAGTCCCCATATCTCAGAGTTAAGAAGGTCTGACTGAGAGATGGACAGACTGAGCTGCCATCTGGGTGGAAGGTCTGGGGAAATCTCTGTGAAACTGGAAAAGCATCCCTCTCAGGAAATCCTGCTGACCCATTTGTCTGCTGTAATGGACTTCCACTGCTTGTAAAACCGAGTCAGAAGCCACCACCACCACAGAGAGATGTCCACCTCGGACAGCTGAGGTGGGACCTGGTTTGGATTCTCAGAGGTTGGTACACGGTATTTTCGGGCCCTGTGCCCTCTACTGTGCGTTCTTCGCGGTTGAGGAGTTGGTTCTTGATAAAGGCTCCTTGGCCTCTACCTTGGGGAGTATAACTAAATGCTAACACTCTGAATCCTGACATGCAGGCTCCCGAGTTCAGCAGCCTGACACAGGAAGGAAGGCTCCTGCCCAACAGGAAGAAAGGCGGTGCCAATAGGGGTAAAGTAACGGATGTGATGAACCGCCACCCTACCCCTACTTGGGCATCACAAGTACACAGAGGATGTGAAAGCTGGCCGAGCTGGTCCAGTGGCATAGAGGGCTAAGCCACCAGCAGCTCAGCCAGAATGGTATGGCAGACCCGGGTTCTGTTCCCAGTCAACGTTCTTTTACATTTCACCCCCCCCATAACTTAACTTTTTCCTCCGAGGTTCACTCCCCCTTGGAGTTGATTAAGTTGGGGGGGGGTGCAGGGAACAAAGCCCCCTGCATTACATTTAAGACACTGCTGGTCTTCCACACAGATGGTCTTCTGAACTCAGACTTACGGAGTTCGGAAGACTGACTCTTGGGAGTTCATAGTGAATCCCTACCTTGAAAGAAATAGCAGTTACGTATGAACTTACCATAACAGCAGATCTTCGAGAGAAGTTCCTGCAGTAGGTCTTCACATATAGGACTGCGCCCCTGGCATCAGGTTCAAATGGCAAACTTGTAGCTAGCAATCATTAGAGGGGACCACCCCTCCATTGTCAGCTGATGGGACATCGTCCCGACTATAAAAGGGGCGATCCCGCGTCTGCTCTTCAGTTCTTTTCCACCAGAGACCTATAGAAAGAATAGTAGAAACAAAGAAGTGATAAGTCCTGAAACCCTGTGCCCTGGTAAGACCAGAGGACTAGCCTGGGAATAGAAAAGGAAATAACTCCAGGAGCAGGAGGAAAGGTGGGAGGAAAACCAGACCTACTGCAGGAACCTCTCTCGAAGATCTATTATGGTAAGTTCTTACGTAACTGCTATATCTTACTTCAATAGGGTTCCTGCAGTAGGTCTCCACATATAGGACTGAATTCCAAGTAGTCTAACAAATAAAAAGGAGTCGAAGACGAGGTTCCGGGAGGAGGAAGATGTCTGCCAGCTATGGGGGTTTTGTCCTAGGACAAAAGACCCTGCAAAACTGCAAGGCCGAAACCAGCTCAGTGTCTAGAGGCAATGTCCAGGCTGTAATGCTTAGTGAAGGTGTGGATGGAAGACCAAGTGGCCGCTGCACAAATATCCGCTGTGGACACATTCCTAAAAAAGGCAGCACAGGTGGCCAAGCTTATAGTGGAGTGAGCTTTGACCACCCCCGGAAGGGGTTTCTTGTACTTCTGGTAAACGTATTGAATACAGTTTACCAGCCACCTAGAAAGAGTCTGTTTGGTAATGGCCTTGCCCTGGCATTGGGAAGCAAAGGCCACAGACAGTTGGTTCAACTTTCTAACCTCCTTAGTCTGAGAGGTATAGTACCTCAGAATCCTGTGCACATCGAGGGTGTGCAAAAGGTACTCCCCCCTGTTGGAATGCTGAGGGAAGAAGACTGGCAGTTCAACACTCTGGTTAAGAGTCATCTCCGAAACAATGTTCAGAAGAAACGTAGGATTAGTTCACCAGGTCCTTGTGGAAAATTAAATTAAGGCCCTCTACAAGCTAGAGCTTGAAGCTCAGAAATTCTTCAAGCTAAAGTAACTGCAACTAAAAATAGAGTCTTCCAAGCCAGGAAGCACATATCACAACTTGCTGCCAGTTCAAAGTGGGGCAAGGTGAGTTTTTCCAGCATAAAATTAAGATCCCAGGGAGGAGAGGGATTCTGGACTGGAGGCTTGATATGAAGGATTCCCTTCAAGAAAGTCTTGGAAACCTCTAGTTGGGCTAGGGTTTTGCCCTCCACCAGATGGTGGTAGGCCGACACCGCACAGAGATGGACCTTCAGTGAAAAGTAACTGAAGCTCAACTCCGAAAGATGCAAGAGGTACTCCATTACCTGGTAGGCCGAGCAGGAAAAGGGGTCCAAGCGCTTGGCTGTGGCCAAAACAGAAAATCTCTTCCATTTCATAGCATAGGTGGACCTTGTGGAGGGATTACTGACCTCCACTAGAACCTGGGCAACCTGTGAGGACACTCCGAAGCGGGAGACCGCTATGTCCACAGGTGCCACGCATGAAAGTAGAGAGAGACTTGAGGCTCAGATGTAACAGGGTGCCCCGCTCCTGAGACAGAAGGTCATAGGATAGGGGCAGAGGGACCGGTGGTTCTAGAGCTAGTTGCTGTAACAGCGGGAACCAAATTTACTTGGGCCACAGAGGAGCTGTCAAAATCATGTGGGCCCCCTCTGACTGCAGTTTCAGAAGCATCTTCTGAATAAGACGAAAGGGGGGAAATGCATACAGAAACCTCCCTTCCAGGAGAGAGACAGTGCATCTCGCCAAAAAGCACCATGCCCAGGAACGAGCAAGCAAAATCTGGGTAATTTTGCGTTGGAAGGGGACGTGAACAGATCTAGGTCTGATCGACCCCATAGAAGAAACAAGTCTTCTACTACCTGCTGTTTCAGTTCCCACTCGTGAGCCCTGAAGGCTGATTGGCTGAAACTGTCCGCCAGGGTATTGTAAACCCCTGGCACATGGACTGCTGTCAATGTCAGGCCATGCTGAATCGCTCAATACCATACTCTCATTGCTTCTCAGCAGAGAGGGTACGACTGGGTACCTCCCTGTTTGTTTAGATACCAGACAGTGGCCATGTTGTCTGTCTGGATAAGTAGTATTCCTGGATGGAGCAACGACTGGAAGGCCTGGAGCACATACAGGACTGCTCTTGTCTCCAGGATATTGATATGAAGATTCTCCTCCAAGGGGGACCAGGAACCTTGTGTCCTGTGATCCCCGAGGTGAGCGCCCCAACACTGATTGGAAGCATCAGAGGTGAGGGTTTGGGAGGGAGCTTGAAAGTGGAAGGGAGACCCCACCAAAATGCTGGTGAGGTCCTGCCACCAGAGGAGGTCTTTCTGAAGACTGCTGGAAATCATGACCAACTGGTCCATGTCGTCCAGCCTCCGATCCAATTGGACTCTGAGAGACCACTGGGTGACCCTCATGTGCAGCCTGGCCAGGGGGACCGTTGGAATGGCAGCTGCCATAAGGCCCAGTAGACAAAGTACTGAGCAAGCCGGTACCCATCGAGATTTGGACACCAAGGTGGCCTGCGAGATCAGAGTCTCCGCCCAGTCTAGTGGTAGGAAGGCCTTGTTCTGGACCGTGTCCAGTACCACTCCAATAAACTGGAGGCACTGGGAGGGTTGTAACTGGGATTTGGGCAGGTTGACTGAAATACCCAGGTGGGAAAACAGGTCCAAAGTGAAAGAGAGAGAGAGATTCCTTCAGGCTTTCAGGGATGGGGCTGAAAAAAGCCAGTCGTCCAAGTATGGGAACACATATATGCCCTTGCAGCAGAGAAATGCCGCTACCACTGCTAGTCACTTGGTGAAGACCCGAGGCGCTGAGGACAGGCCAAAGGAAGTGCCTTGCATCGGAAATGGTTCTCTAGGAAGGAGAACCGGAGGAAGTGGCGGTGGGCCAGGAGGATAGGGATATGAAGATAGGCATCCTGCACAGCCAGGTGTTTGGCAGGAGCCCCTGGAGAGTCAGCATGTGAAACCTCTTGTATTCTGCAAAGTGGTTGAGCATGCTGAGTTCCAGGATAGGCAGTAGATCCCCCGTCTATTCTGGAACTAGGAAGAAATGGGAGTAAAATCCTCTTCCTAGATGTTCAGGAGGAACTGGCGATATGCTGACCTTGTGGAGCAGAGCCTGGATTTCCTGGTGGACAATGGAGATTTGTCCTGACGGGTAGAATGACCTTCCTGGGGGATTTGCTGGAGGTATCTCCAGGAACTCGATGGAGTGAACTCTTTGTATTAGCTAAGAACCCATACATCTGCGGTGACAGCCTTCCACCCTTCTAGATGGAGGCTGAACCTCCCGCGCCTATCGTTTTCTCTGAAGGGGATGGAGGTGAGCAGGAGGAAGGGAAGGGAGTCAGGATGCAGAGGGGAGGGGAGCTTTGGCTCCTGAGGCCACCTTGGCAAATTTGGCCTGAGGAGGTTGAGCTCCAGAAGCAGTGGCACGTTTTCCCTGGCGTCTGTTCCAGTTTTGATTCCTGTTCCAAGGTCTTTTGCGATGAAAGGGCTGCTTTTTCTGCCTGGAGCGATATAAGGAGTGTACGTCTCTTAGGGATCTACCACTCTCCTGCAGCCCAATGAGAATATCTTTGGCATCCCCCACCAAAGAGAACAGGTCCCGTGAAAGGCATGTCCAAGATGGAGGACTGAACATCCAGTGCCAGACCTGTCAGATGCACCCAGGCTAGTCACCGAAGGCAGATCCCAGAGGCTGCAGCCCAAGCCACTGAGTTCACAGAATCATAGATGGCTCTGAGTACATGCTGACAAGAGGATTTATTCATCATGACCTTGTCCAGCAACTTAACCCTGAGTGGTTCATCAGAGATGCTTGGATGTCTTTCTCTAGTGCGGACAAGGAAGACTTCTGGAACGCCACTATGTGCAAAATGTAATTCAGCGAATGAATAGCACAGGTGGCCGAAGCATAAATCTTTCTCCCATATTGGTCCAGCTGTTTCGAGTCTTTGTCAGGTGGAGAAGAGCTGAGATGTTTCAGCTGCGCTGAAAGGTCATGGGCAGCCGTGATGACCATAGAATCTGCCTTGGCCTGTGAAGTAAGGTGTGAGACCCCTTCCGGGGGGCCGAGGGGGGGGGCAGGTCCAGTCACTCTTTCTAGACACTACAGATACAGACGAAAGCTGCTGCCAGATTGTGGAGGCTAAATCCTAATGTGGTCCCATCCAAGAGGGAATAGGGAGAGGGGCCACATTAGTGAGGTCAAAGTGCTGTGCTAGCCTTTTACGCTGAGGGTCCAGCTCCTTAGAATGCCAACCCGAGGACTTTTGAATAGTCCGCAAAAGTTCCGCGAAGGAAGAATCCTCCGGAAGATACTTGGGTGACACTTTAGGTTGAGGTTCCACTGGAGAATGAGATTCAGACTGATCCCCCTCAGTATCATCGTCAGAATCTGAGGATGAATCTGGTCTGCTGGGCACAGAGGGATCCACCCCAATGTCTCCTGCAGGGATGGAACCTGAGGCACGTCCAGATTAAAATGAGCTAGGGAATGGCGCCCCTGGAAGAGGGGTACCCCCTGAAGGCTGGGAGTGTTTCAACTCAGACAGGAGCTGTGTCCTGGCATCCTGCCACCACGTCGGTACATGATCAGATGGCGGAGGAGGCTGAAACCCCAGGTACCCAGGGTAAGCTGGGTGAGGGATGCCAGTAACGGTACTAGTACTGGTAGCCCGAGAACTCCGATGAAGGGTATCCCGGCATTGGTAACGCAGAGTGGGGTAGCCAGGCATCTGCGGGTAACCCAGATTGGGGGGTAACCTGACTGCGGCGGCACAAAACCTGGCATCGGAAGAGAAGGGTCCGGCAGTGGGCCTCCCAGCGGCGGATAACGTGGATCTGGGTCCAGAAAACCACCATAAGGGCCAGCAGGAGGAGCTGAAGGCATGGCGGGGGGTGGTGCAGAGGGGCCACTGGGCTGCGACAGGGGGTCAGGTAAAGGCCCCGAAGGTCGGGGGGGGGGGCCATGCCAGTAAGACCCAAGTCTGGGGATGGATCCCTAGGAATCATGGGATACGGCGGGAGAAAACCCATAACAGCGGGGCTCTGGAAGGGACCCCAGAGACAGAGTCGTGCGTTCGAAGAGTGAAAGGACAGGCGTGGGCGAATCCCTAGGTGTTAAGAAAGGAGGGATGAAGGCCCTGCAAGCAGACTTGACCCGAGGTCGGAGTCCACAAGGGAGCCTGACGGGAAAGCAGAGTTGGCTGTACGGATGACGGGGCCTCTGTCAGCCGTCTTACCAGTTGAGACCGGGCTGGTGGCAGTCAAAAAGCTGTGACCAGGCTGATCGGTCGGATCCAGGTGCTCGGCGACAGGGTTGGAGAGTGGCTTAACAGATATGGTGCTAGAGGGAGAACAAATAGAGACCTCCAAGGAGGCGACTCCAGGTTGCCCACTCACCTCGGCAGGAGGGAGAGAGGACGATCGCTCTACTGATGAGGACGAAGGCCCAGCAAGGGTGGTACTCACAGCTTTGGAGGTGGACGCACCCTGGTTGTCGACCGGAGGAGGGCTGGTTTCACCCCGAGGGGGCATGCTTCTCTCCTGGCACTTCTCTCCTCCTTCTTTTCTGGGGCCAGCGATGATGACCTTTCCCTGAGCTCCTGTAGCTCCTTTTCCATGGAAGCTAGCTCCTGCGTCAGAAGATAGGTCTCGAGGGTCTGCTTGCGATGGGTCTGAGTGGCCTGGTTAAAGCCCTGACAAGTCACACACTCGGCCAAGTTGTGCTTGGGGCCCAGGCAAAGGAGGCAAGAGGAGTGGTCGTCATCCCTGTGCGAGACTTGAGCGCTGCCTTGGTGCACTTTTTTTTTGCGGCGAGACGACATACACCGTGACTTTTTTGAGGTAAGTATTTCGAGAGAAAACAGAATTTTAGCGGGCGACTGATCACTGTTCTACCGTCTGTTGAATGAACTAGTGTGACGGTCGGTAAGAACTGGAGAGCAGGTGCGGGACCGCCCCTTTTATAGTCGGGCCAATGTTGTGTCAGTTGACGATGGAGAGGCAGTCCCTGCTGATGACTGCTAGCTACAAAGTTTGCCATCCTAACCTGACGCCAGGGGCCGCAGTCCTATATGTGAAGATCTACTGCAGGAACCCTTTCGAAGTAAGATCTGCCTGTTACAAAAAATGTAGATAGTTCCGGTCCCTCTGAGGGACAGCAGGAGCTGGCTTAGCAGTTTAAATGGCAGCCCTGATGATCTGGGCGGCCTCCAGAGCTCAGCCTGAGGGCTGAACAGATAAGCATCATCTAGGGGGATGTAAATCACCTGCTGAGCATCAAGTAAATAACCTGATGTTCTGGGCCAGAGGTGTTGCCTTCTGCAAATGCCAGTGGCAGCTGCCCTAGAGGTAGTGTTGAAGGAGTCTATGGAAGCTTTAAGCTGATTACTGAACTATATGATCCTGGTAATGGAAGGTTAGATTCCAGGAGGCTCTCAACCACTACTGTCTCCCCCGCTATCATCCTAGTTCCCCCATCTTTCTTCACTTCAGCTCTCTCACCCTTATCAATTATGCATGTGCACCTCCTGCCCATCTGCCTCTCTCTTCTCCTCATCCTTTTGCCTTCCACCAACCCTACTGTCCCTGCTAACCCTCAGCCTCACTACTCTAGTGCTCCTACCTACCCTCCTGCCCTCCCCTCCTCCTATACCACTGCTCCTCCCCCTCCCTCCTCCTCCACACACCCCATATGCTCCTCTCCACCTCACCCCTCATCCAGATATTACCTTTCCTCCCCCCCGCTCCCTTGGGCATCTGATCACTCAAGCATTCTCTGCCTGTGCTCCACCCACCCCAAAGTACGAAACCCCTTTCTCTTCCTATCGCTCCCGTGTAAACTCTCCATCTGCCACCCTCTGACCAGAGCAGTTCTCCTCCTTCTGGGGAACATACATCCCAACCCAGGCCCTGCCCCTCCCACCCACCTACTCGGCCCACTGGTCTCCAAATAGCCTCTATGAACATATGCAGCCTGCTGATAAAATTTGATGCCCTACAGTGCTGGGCCATGGCTCATGAACCAGACATCATAGCCCTGGTTGAAACCTGGCTGTCCAAATCCATCCCTGACTCATCTGTCTCCCTCCCAGGCTATACCTTATACCGGGAGGACCGAGTAGGCAAACGAGGGGGAGACTGTGCAATCTATCCTAGGGACACAATATTTGGACACGCGCTCCCCACCCCTGCTCTTGTAAATGGGGCCCAGGCTCTTACCCTCAAACCCACCCCAGACCCCTCTAGGGGCCCTCTCTATCTCACCACTGCCTACGTTCCCCCAAAGAACCAGCACCCAGCCCTGGTATCTTTAACAGACTATCAAGCCTCCCTCCACCATAAGACGGAACAAATCCTAGTTGGGGACCTTAACGTAAATTGGCTCAGCACCTCCTCTTCCAAGATCAGAGACTCATTTGCCGCCCAAGACCTGACGCAACTCATCACCCAGCCCACTAGAATAAACCCTAAGAAAGGAACCAGCACCCTTCTGGATGTAATTATCACCAACCGACCCCAAAAAATCCAAAACATCCAGGTCCTACCAGATTCCCTAAGTGACCACTCCCCTATCCTATTTCATTGGGCAGTCCCCAATCCCAAACCCAAAGCCCAGACCACCCTCCACAGGTGCCTCCGCCCTGGTGGGCTACAAAAACTTAAACTATTCCTCACCCAGATAAACTGGTCCCCCATTCATCATGCAACCGACATTGACACTGCCCTCACCTTCTTCTCACACACTTTCAACATGGCCTGTGATCTCTTTGCACCCTTCACCAAAATCCGATCCAAAAAGCAGAATGCACCCTGGGTTAGCCCTGCCCTTCTACAGTTACTAAGAAATTGGGATAACCTCTGGCACCTTGCCACTGAAACGGGTCGGCTGTCTGATAGGCAGGCTAACAATGCAGCCCGGAATAAGTGCTCTTGGGCCGTCCGGAAAGCCAAGGCCGACCATTACCAGGCCGCCCTCACCTCCTCCTGGGGTTCGGCCCGGACTTTCTGGGACAATATTAAACAACTAAATGGAAAATCATGCTCCCCTGCCCCATCCCCGCTCACTAGCAATGGCACTACCGTCACCGAGCCTGCCACCATAGCTAACTGGCTCAACACCACTTTCACTGACCTTAGCTCAGTCCTCCCTAGTAATTTCTTTGACTCTCCCCCCAACCAACCTCTCCCTGTCCTCCAGCACCCCAGCTTCCACCTGCAAGATTTCTGCCGGGAAGCCAGACCCATCTAATCAAAGCTTTGAATAGCAACAGTCCCGGCAGTGACTCACTGGACCCCAGTATCCTCAGGCTGGTGCTAGATGAAGTCCTTGCCCCACTCACCAGCCTAATTAACTGATCGCTCTGCCTGGGACAGTATCTCACAGCTTGAAAAACAGCAATAATCACGCCCATTCATAAGGAAGCGACAGGTCGTCGGCCAACAACCATCAGCCAATCTCCATCCTCCCCCCACCTCTAAAGCCCTGGAGAAAGTGGTGGCCATTCAAATCACTGAATATCTGGCTAAGCATAACATCTTATGCCCAGAGCAACATGGCTTCCGTGCTGGTCACAGTACCAGCACTGCATAATTGAATTCTCCAACTTCCTACACTCCTCCCTGGATACCAGCTCCCTAGCTGGTGCAGTGTTCATCGACCTCTCAAAGGCTTTCGACACCGTCTCCCACCCTCTTCTGCTGAATGCTATCTGCCACACTGGTATCTCAGCTGGCCCCCTAGCATGGTGCAAGAGCTATCTAGCCGCCCGATCACAGTGTGTTAAAATCAATGGGATACTCTCTGATACCCGTCCCATTCACTCTGGGGTCCCCCAAGGCTCCATCCTGGGCCCCCTTCTCTTCTCACTCTATCTGAACACCCTGCCCAGTGCATGCCCTGGCAAAATTCTCCTGTATGCAGATGATGCTGTCCTTTTTGCCACCCCGCAATCCCGTCTCCCTTCAGGACACCCTACAGCAGTCTTTCAATAATGCTGAAGCCTGGTTTAAGGAGCGCAGACTCGTCATTAATCTTAAAAAAAAACAAAGCTATGCTCTTTTCCCACCCCCAAAACAAAGCTAGCAACCACCCACTCTATATCCTTCCTAGTACCAAACAGCCACTGGAACAAGTCTGCTCCTACAAATACCTTGGGGTCACCTTCGACTCAGCCCTCACATTTCACAACCACAGTGATGCCTAACATCCGCCACTAACACACAGCTTGGCATCCTCTTCCGCATAGAACCTGCCTTCCCCAAATGCGCTCCGGCTGCGCTATTCGTCTTCGTATTGTCCCTTGTAGACTATGGTCTACCAGTCTATGGTGCTGCCGACACGACTGCACTCAAAAAAATTCACTTAACCCTGAATAAAGCCTGTAGATTGATTACTGGTGCCCCCAGGCTCACACACACCTGTCAGCTGCATGACAAGGCTAAACTCCTTACCCTGGATGAACGGCTCCGATATCAAACCTGCCTCCTCACAAAAAAAACCCTACTCGGGCTCTCCCCTCCTGGGGTGACGGCATCCGTTCACCGGATCCCACCCACTATTGCAACACGGTCATCCAACAGGACCACTCTAATGGTCCTCAGATCAAGAACCAGCCGTGGCCAGAGGTCCTTCTGCTACAGAGCCCCATCCTGGTTTAACTCTCTCCCTGCCCCCATCACCAATGCCACCACCATCTCCAAGTTCAAAACCACCCTTCGAAACCAACTCTTCAACACTCGTAGCTGCTCCTGTCTCTGAAGGCAGCCTCCACCTCGACTTCTCATGACAATGCCCACCGGGCGGCTCTCCACCTAGCCCTCCCACCACCTCTTCCCGGTACACCATACCTATGTCTAACCTGGCCAGTGCCAGCTGTTTCATGGTATGCCTATTAGATTGTTCAATTTTGATACCAACTTGTGTAACACCTGTTCTCAATTACTTGTACCCTGTAACCTAAATGTATTTTGTCTGACCTCAGTGTGACGTGGCGCCTCTGAGGATCGCCTATTTTTAGCAAACCTGTGCTATGTACCCTAAAACTCTATGTATGTCTTAAATGTGACGAGGTACCTTTGGAAACGAGACTCTGGCTCAAAGGTTGTAAACTGATTTCACAAATAAATAAATAAATTGATCTGAGTGTGTTCCTCAGGGTGTACTCGTAACTAAGGAATGTAGAGACTCAAGACACAGAAGTCTGCTTTGGTCCACAGATGAAGTCTAAAATGCTATAGTGATCCCATATCCCTGAGGAAAGACTGGAAAGAGAGATCTTCCACCACAGGCTCCATTGATACAGAAAGTTTACATTCCAGCCCACAAAATGAGTCAACCGCTGTGTCTTCCACAAAATCATGACAGGGTGAGACTCGTCAAGATCCACTCCTACCCCAGAAGAACATCCAAAAGGCAGGTCTAGGCCAGGATCACGGGAGATGCCGCCACCTGGATCGGCGTCGAGGAATTCAGTGTCATCCATGGCAAAGGCACCACCCATGGGGCAAGCACCACCGGCACCACACGTGGTGCCCACATCAAATGTGGCACCTTCACCTCTGCTGGCCCTGCTAGACCTGAAAGAAAGGGGGGAAGGAAGTGGTACCCATGTCGGCCCCTGCAGGGAAAAAGGTGAGAGGGGATAGGCATGTGGAGTCCGCGTCAATGGCGCTGACACTGGAGAGGGCACCGCACGCACATCCTGGTCCGACTGACCCGTCCGAGGCCTAAAGACCCAGAACTCGGTCCAATGATCAGGTCAATAGGGCAGACGCCGAACCCACTTCCCTAAGAGCAGCCCAGTGATGAAACTGCTCACCACAGCCCCATCAAGGGCAGAGACGGGATCAAGTGTCGAAGCTCACGGCTGTTAAGAACGGAGATACACAGGACCCCACCGGAGTCAGGTTAGGCCTACCGTTCACCACCACCGACTATCCCCATGCAGGCATACCAGAGGGCATCCTCAAGCAGTACCGTTTCTTCCTCGACCAACAGGAGGAAGAACTCGAGGTTGGGAACGAGACCACTATTTTTTTTTTTTTTTTATTTCTAGCCCTTGATCCCCCCTCCACCCCTCCCAAAGCTCAGCTCCTGCTCCCACCACCTCCCCATGCCCAGGCTTACCCCCCTGGATGGGGCCGCCAGGGTGAGAACCCCCTCCCCAAGGTCCACAGTAGCTTGCCCTGGCTTACCCCCAAGGCTGGGGCCATGGGAGTGGGGCCCCACCTGGTGGACATGGTATGCAGTGTAGACAGCGGACCAGAGCTTCACGCTTCATGGGGCTGGCATTTTTGTATGTTGCATCTGGGGTGAGGACATGCAATGATGGCCAGCGTCCACCCTGATGACATGGCGCTGGCACTGCGGCTCCCCTGGCCTCCAATTTCAGTTCACAGACAGTCCTCAAGGACCACCATTCAAAGCTTTATAAAACATGTTCTTCAAACTAATTCCTGGCATTCTGACAACTGCAGAGGATAGCAAAGGTGACATTCCAGTGTTTATGAGACCAAAATGACACTGCACTATTTGTCTGAACAGCATGTAAAGTGAGATGCAGAACTAGCTGCAGTTTCTTGAGTAATATCATGCCAGGATATTGGTTGAAGAACACAGTTATTCTGTTTTATGTATGCAGTAAAACACAACTATGTGTGTGACTGATGAGAGCCCAAGTGAGTATCAGATCTGCAGCTGCTTCTACTTCTTTGCATTTACCTGTAGTTTTTAACTGAAATCTTGCCAGTCTCAATATACAAACAAGAAAAGTAAAAAGACATTAGTTGTAAGAAAGAAAAGCAAGATAATATGAACTAAACTCCGGTACTATTACAGTGCAGTGAGTGATCAAAGGGTGGACCGGAAGTGAACGCCGAGCAAGAAAATAGTGCACGGTGGGGGACACTGTGGTTAATGATGAGGAACACATACGCTTGAACTCCACTGTGGAAGGACACAGTCTAGGTATCAAGTCACGTGCTTCCAGAGGCTCCTCTCTCCACTATGTAATAGCAGTATGTCATGCACAGCTTTGCTCTGCAGCTGTAAAAAGGAAACAGCTGTAAAGTAAATAGTGTTTATGTATTTAAAGTAAATGGTTATTTAAACCACGCTCCAGCCTGAATGCACTATCGGAACCAATGTTTTCTATAATTTCTGGGTAGTGTTTTAAAGGTGAAGAAAAGCTACCAAGCAATTGTATAAAACAAGACGTGGTACTGTGTAAAACTCAAGTTTTACATAAACCATCAGTGTTGGATGATTGTATAAATCCCTTGCACTTCGCTCTTGGGATTGATGTAGCATCCAACACCTCGTGTGCATGTAAAATTGTCGTTATACACACTACCCCATGTATTATTCTATATATAATACCACCGAGAGGTTCTGGTGACGTACTGACCTTGAGAGCAAAGCTTGAGAGGTCCTCATGTCAGCAGAACCTCAAGATGGTATTATAACCAACAGACTTACTTCTCTGTCAGTTATTTTTTTTATAATATAAGGATCCAAGTATTTTTACATTTTGTAAGTGGTTCTTAGTGAGGGCATCGCTGAAGAATGACATTTTTCCTCAGATGATGGATGGCTTTTACTGTACACGGCAGCTGCAATAAAAGCCAGCTTGTGCTTGGCACAAGGAAATGAAAATTACATACCTACCGCAATTGTTGATCTTTCTATGTATCTTCACCATTCATGACTGCTGGGTTATGGCCGGAGGACCAGGATCCAGCAGGATCAATTTTTTTTTTAAGGGGAGAAGTCTGCAACAGAACGGCGCTGCCCTTGAGGCGGAGGCACACCATGGCACTTGAAGGTTGGCTAGTAAACTATGTCGGCTCCACCCTCACTTCAATCTGTGTATGCCAAAGAATGAGGAAATTAGAGACAGAAAAAAGAAGAGGCGGGGCAAGGGAGCCCAAGAGACAAACAAATGAAAAGGATATAAACAGAAAGAAGTGATGATGCCGTGTGAGAGGACAGGTAAACACAGAAACACAGAATTTGATGGCAGATAAGGACCACTTGGCCCACCCAGTCCACCCATTTCCCTACCTACTGGATAAGCTGCAGATTCTAGTTAACCAACAGCCTACTTCCTGCCACCCCCTGCTATAATTGCCTTATGTCTGTCCCATGCGTGTTTGAATTCCCCCACTGTTTTAGACCCAACAACCTCCCCAAGAAGGCGGTTCCATGCATCCACCACACTCTCCGTGAAAACAAAATTCCTCACATTACCCCTGAGCCATCCCCCCTCTATCTTTAAACTGTGCCCCCTTGTTTTTACACATCTCTTTTTCTGAAAGATGTTACCCTCCTGGACTCTTTTGATTCCCTTGAGGTACTTCAACGTTTCTATCATGTCCCCCTGTCCCTCCTTTCATCAAGGGTATACATATTAAGTTCTCTCAGTCTCTCCTCATATGGTTTCTGATGCAGACCCTGCACCATTTTAGTTGCCCTCCTCTGGACTGCTTCCATTCTGTCTAAGTCCTTGCGTAGACGAGGTCTCCAAAACTGCACACAGTACTCCAGATGGGGTCTCACCAACTGTCTGTACAGAGGGTTAACCACTTCCCTTTTCCTACTTGTGATGCCCTTTCCTATGCATCCCAATATCCCCCTGGCTCTCCTTACTGACTTCTCACATTGCTTACCAACCTTTAGATCATCTGATATGACTACCCCCAGGTCCCTTTCCATTTTTGTTGTTAGTACCTCCCCTGCTATTGTGTACTCTTCTCCTGGGTTTTTGTTTCCCAGGTGCATTACTTTGCACTTCTTTGTATTGAATCTAAGTTGCCACATGTCTGACCATTCCGCCAACCTTGCCAAGTCCCTTCTCATCCTTTCTACCCCTTGTGTATCAACTCTGTTGCAGATCTTTCGTCATCTGCAAAGAGGCATACCTTTCCTCCAGACCCTCTGCAATGTCACCTATAAAGATGTTAAAGAGGACTGGACCCAGTACTGAGTCCTGAGGTACTCCACTAGTGACCCCCCTTTCTTCGGAATGTGTTCCATTCACTATTACCTTCTGTGTCCTGTTGTACAGCCAGTTTGCTACCCAGGCTACCACCCTGGGACCCACTCCCAGGCTGGCTAACTTGATTATTAATCTTTTGTGTGGGACTATGTCAAATGCCTTGCTAAAGTCTAGGTAGGCCATAGCAACCTAGGGGTCTGAAACAGGGACCCCATCCTCTGGGCGAGTAAAAGGGGAAAGACAGAGAGAAATAAAGAAAGGAGAAGGAGATGGGAGATCCCCCCAACTCTCCAATGAAGGACTCATAAAGGGACCAAAGGGAGGGGGACCTCGTCTAAGCCAGATCCGCGGAATGATCTGTTCAAATAATTTTCTTTTTTGGGCGCTCGCAGAGGAGTGAAATATAGCAATTCAAGAAGAGAGCAAGAGTCAACAGAGTGTTGGACCAAGGGACAGATGATGTAGGGACATGGCTTAAAGCCCCTTCCCCTGGTGCAAGATGGAGGGGAGCTGCAGTTCTCCCACTCTTGCCTTTGAAAATGCTGCTAGGGTGCGGACAGAACCCAACCTGGGGTAGAGCCCCTCCGCCTATCCTGAAGATAAGTTTCTCAACAGGCCGAGGAAAACCCCCTACTCCCTCCCACACAGGTGGGAGGGGAGGGACCTGGAAGGAGGAAGGGAGCTTCCCAGAGAAACAACCCTGCCAAATAGGCACTGGGGGAGAAGACACAACTCTTGAAGGTGATAAGTAAGGGGAGAGGAGATCCCCAGAGTCCTCAGATTTCCTTACCACCCAGAAGAGCCCCCCCTCCGCCAAGTAGGTGGAGGGAGTCCGGGTTCTGAGAAGACCCAGGTCTTCTGAGGGGAGACCCCTACCAAGGCCCAGAGGAGAGGACCCCCAGGAGTCCCTTCCTAAGAGGACAAGCATCCCTGCTTGTCCCCCCAAAATGGCCACATGCCTCTAAGAAGAATCAGAGGGCCCAGAGGTACCAGTAAGACTCAGCCTACAATTGACCTCAATTAGAGGAAGGCAAGCAGGGAGAAGACACTGCCCAGAGTCTGAAGCCCAAGAGGGGATGGAGGGTGGGAAGCAGTGATGAATGGTGAAGATACACAGAAATATCAACAATTACAGTAAGTATGTAATTTTCATGTCTTATCTGTGTCAATCTTCACCATTCATCACTGGTGAGTGATTACCAAACCCCCTCAGTGGACCTGGTACCTCCATCAGGGAGAAAATGGAAATTACGTACCTGTTACAATTTTTGATCTTCTTGGACGAAGTCTTCACCATCCATTTACACTAATGTAACTACCTCGGGTGCTAGGACCCTGCAGGAGCAAAAATCTTGAGGCGGGT
This sequence comes from Neoceratodus forsteri, assembly GCA_016271365.2. NCBI lineage: Eukaryota > Metazoa > Chordata > Ceratodontiformes > Ceratodontidae > Neoceratodus > Neoceratodus forsteri. The sequence continues at coordinate 61,241,416 of CM028129.1, forward strand.
CGGTGCCAGGATAGCACAGCCTTACTTGTAGTCTCAAGACTGCTAGGTACCCATAGCCTATCTCGCATCAATCCTCCAACCGCCTCAGGACCTGTTCAACCAAGGAGGTGCAGCGTAAACTAACTTAAGAAAACCTAACCCTAATGTCGGGGCATAAGATGGCCCTGATGACCCTTGTAAGAAGGGTCAACTCAACAATGTCTTTACAGCCTGAACAACAAGGAAATGAAGACCAAAACAGAAAGAGTGAGCTTGGGGGATGGTGGGTGGGCATGTGAATGAGTGGTGGAGACTTCGTCCAAGAAGATCAAGAATTATGGTAGGTACGTAATTTCCATATCTTCTTGGACTAAAAGCCTCCTCTCATTCACATTAATGGGAGAGTACCGAGCTAAATACCCCCCCAAGAGTAGGGCGGCAGGAGATTGAGCTCACCAGGAGAGAAGTCCATAAAGACTGTCCTGCTGAGGAAAGTGAACTGTCTGCCATGGCCATGCAGAATGTAGTGCATACGAAGATATGGACTGAGGTCCAAGTGGCCACCTTGCAATGTCTGCAAGGGGTACGTTACGAATTTCTGCCATGAAAGCTGCAACCGCTCCAGCAGAGTGGTGTGAATCCGGCCTTCCTATTTGACCTGCGCCATGGATTAGTAATGTTGAAGACATGCTACTAACCATGAAGAAATACATCACATGGCAACTGCCTGGCCTAGCCGAGTCATGCTGAAAGAAACAATAGTTGCTCTGATTGTGCACCTCTTTTGTTCTGTCGATGTAGTATTGCAGAACCAACTTAACATGCAGAGAATGACGGGAGAGCTCTCCCTTAGTCTGGAGTTAATGAGTAAGTATGGAGAAGCCAAACTTGACTAGCAGTAACTGAGCCAGTGACATGTTTTCTATTGGCTGAAGATAGTCCAGAATTGTGCAGAGGTGTACATTCTCTCCTGAGAATTGTAGACCTCCATTTGACAAGTCCAAGAGGAACCCCAACATTTTACTTAGTGGATAGCCTGAAAGGGTCCAGATGGGACACTGCACACCAGAGGGAGAAGTGTATCCACTCAGCTGCGTAAGCCCTCTAGGTGGAAGGCCTATGCGCGGCTAAGAAGATTTCTGTGATTGTCTGGGAAACCAAACCCTTGCAGACTTTCATCTTCTCAGGAGCCTGGCATGGAGATGAAGGGAGTGCAGGAAGGATGGACCAAAGTCCCTGTGTCAGACGGTCTGCCCATAGAGGGGGCTGCCTCAGGGGAACTTTTGACCAACTGTTGATCAACGCAAATCATATCTGCCAAGGCCAATCTGTGACAATGAGACTCATCCTGCCCCCATGTGCTTACATTTGAGCAGCATCCTCTGAACTAAGGGAAGAGGAGGAAAGCATAGAGGAAGCATCTTGTCTACTGCAGTGAATACATCCTGACAGAAAACAACAGGGTCTGGATTTCTGAAGCAGGACACAGGCAGTTTTGCATTGAGAGGGGGACACAAAAAGGACCAGGTCCGGATTGCCCCACTCGTTGAATAGCGACTGCACATCTGAACTGATGCAGTATGCTCAAGGCACCACTCTCACATCCTCACGGCCTTTCTGTACAAAGGGTAGGAGAGTGCTCCACCCTGCTTGTTAATGAAAATGTCACAATTTTGTCATCCGTCCAAAGTGGGATCACTTCATCGCGGAGAGCCTCCTTCAGGACTTGGAAAGCATAAAAGACAGCTCTCATCTCCAAGATATTTATGAGAAAATAATGCTCCTCCTGGCTACACACCTGAGTGTAGAGGTCTTGACAGTGAGCTCCCCAACCGATCAGACGTGCAACTGTGGTGATGGTGATCTGGGATTTCAGAGGGTAAGGGCAGACCTAACAGAAACTAGACCAACTGCATCTACCACGTGAGCAATTTTGTCCAAGGTTCTGTCATTTATGTGGAGGATTGCAGATGTGTAGTCGGAGACCGCTATTTGCTGTGGATGAAGGCATGAGTCCCAGCATCCGCTGCATTGAAAAAGGCCTAAACAAAGTCACTTTTCATGAAGTAACAAGACATCTGAAGATGTTGTTTCTTCCGTTCTCCAGAAGGAAGAACCTTCACCCTGGAAGTATCCAAGAGGGCATCTATGAAGAGGAGCTGCTGGGAAGGTGAATCTGGCACCTTCCCTGAATCAGAAAACCCCTCCAGGAAGAGAGCAACTAAGAAGCTGCTGCAACTGCTTCCTGTGACTCCAGCCCATATGGACTGGCTTGGAACCAAATGTCCAGGAAGTGAAGACTTGAATACCAAGGTTGTAGTGAACTCCTCCCTGAACAGGTACTTGTTTAACCTTTCAAGGTTGAGAAATGGGTGTGAAATCAAGCAAGGGAAGTAGGAACCTGTGTTTCTATTTGCCGTGGAACAATGTCTACTGCTCCGATCCCGTAGAGACTCCATCTCTCAGAGGAAAGAGGGTCTGACAGAGAGGGGGGCAGACTAGGCTGCCGCCTGAGTCTGGGGAAAATCTCTGTGAAATTGGGAGAGTACCCCTCTCGGACAATCCTGATGACCCATATGTCCGCTGGGTTGGACTTCCACAGGTTGTAAAACAGAATCAGACACCCCACTTCCACCGAGAGGCATCCACCTCTCAGACAGCTGAGGTGGGACCTGGGCTGGATCCAAGAGGATGGTACAGGGCACTTTCAGGGCCTGTGCCGTATGCTGTGATTTTTTTCATGGTTGAGGAGTCTGTTCCTAACAAAGGCTTCCAGGCCTGTACCTTGAAAGGACTGGCAGTTAAGATAATGACAGCGCCATCCCTCTGAGGGGCAGCAGGAGTCTGAATGGCCTCCAGAGTTCAACCTGAGGTCTGAACCAATAAGCATCACCAAGGAGATGTTGGTCACCTGCTGCCAATGGCAGCCATCCTAGGGGCAGTGTCACAGGCGTCTATAAAAGCTTTTAGCTGATTGGGCTATATACCCCTAGCAATGGAGCGTTAGATTATGGGAGGCTCTCGACCACTGAATTGAGTGTGTTCCACAGGGTGTGCTCGTACTGAGGAATGCAGGAACTCAAGACATGAAATCTGATTTGGTCCACAGATGAAGTCTGAAATGTTATGGTGGACCCCATATCTCTGAGGAAAAACTGGAAAGAAGATCTTCCATCATAGGTTCTAATGATACAGAAGGCTTGCATTCCAGCCCCTAAAATGAGTCATCCACTGTATCTTCAACAAAGCCAAACAGGGAGAGACTCATCCAGATCCACGCCTACCCTAGAAGAACCTCCAAAAGGCAGGTCCAGGTCAGGATCACGGGGTCCCAGATCGGCGTGGAGTCTGGCACCACCTGCGGTGCTGGCACCACACATGGCACCGTCACCACATGCAGGCCCTAGACCTGAAGAAAGGGGTGCAGGGAGAAAGTGGTATCCGTACTGGCCCCTGCAGAGGAAAAAGATGAGGAGGGAAGGCATGCTGAGTTGGCATAAATTGCGCTGGCACCGAAGAGAGCACCATGGTCCAGCAACTCTGGGGCCCAAAGGCCCCGAAACAGGGTCCACTGGCCTAGTCAACTGGGCAGATGTCATAACCCCTGCTCTAAAAGAGCAGCTCAGAGGTGAAGTCGCTCACCGGAGCCCCAAGGGGGAGAGAGACATGGCCCGGTGTTGAAGATCGTGGCTGTTAAGAATGGAGTCACAGAGGACCCCACCGAAGTCAGGCCAGGCCTACCACTCTCCACTGCCACCGACGATCCCTGTGCAGATGTACCAGAGAGTGACCTTGAGCGGTACCACTTCTTCTTCCACCAACATGAGGAAGAAGAGATCATGGTTGAGTGGAGCTGGGACCCCAATCAAGACTGGGAAGGGGCCCGCTGCCTTTGTGCGTCAGGCGGACTGTCCCCCCCCCCCCCAAGTACCGGACTGCCCGTGGTTGGACCCCACCCTCCAGCAAAGGGCGGTGGACTGGACAAAGCCCCACTGCCATCACAGCTTTCAAATGAAGTTTCCCTACCGTCACTGCTACCATCAAATGTCGACACCGTAGATGGCAGGCTGAGAATTTCTTCTTCTTCTTGTTATTTTAAAATACATAAATAAGAAAAGAACACTAAAAGTAGTGAATTATTCAAATACTGAACGGGTATAGCTGCTGTTGTATAGACAAAGACTTGACTCCCAGCAGGCAAGCAACACAGTCATCGAAGTGCACTTAACGGCAGGAGAAAAGGAAGTGTGGCGGTTGGAGGGTCGATCCCGGGATAGTCTATATGGCGCATGCTAGTCTCACAGTGCTACATGTGATGCGGGTCCTATCCCGCACCAACCCTCCAGAAGATTTTTGGCACCCACAGGGTCCTAGCGTCTTTGGCATAGTCTCATTAGTGTGAATAAGTGGTGGAGACTTTTAGTCCAGGAAGATCTTCCCTCAGTTCCTGTAGGGGGGGACACAGGAGCAGGAGACCCTCACAGGCCAAGTTAGGCCTTTGACTGATCAGGGTGAGGTGGGGTCTCCCTATGCCTGGGAGAGGGAAGTCGTCCCTGAAGTTCCTGTCTCACCATGCTGGGGAAAAGGCAGGTCCCCCAGAAGGAGGAGGCGATCATCCTGTGCCAGGCAATGGCTGTCAAATGGGAAAGACGAAGTCACGCCATCCACCTAATGCAGATAGCTGTCCCTGCTAGCCTGGAAGCCACTTCACTGGCGTCATACGATGCCCTTGTTTAGTGCCTCACAAGCTCCAGGCCACATGCGGAGAGGGCGAAGGCTTGCCTGGTTGCCTCCGTATCAGGCATTGATGCAAGAACCTGTCCTAGCATCAACCAAGGCAGCAGTACTACAGAAGAAAAAATTACTCACCTTAGTAATTGCTTTTCTTCTCATGGAGTCTTGCTGTATTAGGACTATAGCAGTCAGCCTCAGCCTCTGAACTGCCCCGGAGAGGAAAGGGTTAACTCCAGAGAAGTCTGGAGTTCCACAGCGCGAGGGCGCTGTTCAAAGCTCTATCTGTGCAGTTTGAAGTCAAACTGCCAGATTCTTTACTTAAGCTAACTAATATAGCAAGTCTGTGTGGAAAACCCTACACTAGCCATTGGCTACCTACCAGTAGTAGAACTACAAAACACACAACAATCACAGAATAGCAACGAAATTATTAAATATTGTTAGCATCACTGAAAAGAAGCATTAACAGACCCCTCTCCCCAAAAGACTCAAGTCCAGGGAGGGGCCACCTACCACTCACAGACAACAAGAATTACCTAGTTCCTAAACCCAATAAGCAAGAAAAAGGCATGACACAGTGCTTGCACTAATTTGCCAACCCCATACCCAAGGAGGAGTTCTGAGCTGGGTAGGAGGGAGGGTTGAACTTATACAGCAAGACTCCATGAGAAGAAAAGCAATTACTAAGGTGAGCAATTTTTTCTTCAAACACCATGAAGTCTTGCTGTAATTAGGACTATAGCAGATTACACAGCAGTACCTCCATGGAGGAGGGTCAGAACCTACTTGGGAAATAGGCTCTGAAGCACAGCTGTGCCAAACAGGCATCCTCCTGGATTGAACATCCAAGGAGTAATGTTTGTAAAAGTGTGAACTGTTTTCCAGGTAGCAGCTTGACAGATCTCCAAAATGGGAATATCTCTAGCAGCCGCTAGAGATGCAGCTGTACCTCTGGTAGAATGAGCCCTCAATCCTGAGGGGGCTCTTTACCCAGTTTTTGGTAACAGAATTGGATACAAGAGACAATCCACCTTGCAATTGTCCTCTTAGTGGCAGGTCTCCCTTTGCCGACTTCCCCATAGGTAAGGAAGAGCTGGAGGATTCAAACCTATGACCCTTGTGCGTTCCAAATAGTAGCTTAGAGCTCTTTGGCGTCCAGACTGTGCAATCTCCTCTCCCTGAAGAGGAATGCTCAGTGAAAAATACTGGAGAGAGATGGATTGGTTGAGATGAAAATCTGAGACCACCTTGGTAAAACCTTCTATTAGTCCTAAGGACTACCTTGTCCCTATGAAAAGAAATGAAATCTTCTTCCACTGATGAGGCTTGCATCTCACTTATACGTCTAGCAGAAGTGATGGCCACTAGAAAACAGTCTTCCAAGTCAAAACTTGAGGTCTGTCAAGACAGGGCTCAAAGGGGTTGCATTAGCTGAGCAATGCAAACATTCAGGTCCCAAGCAGGAGCTGGTTCTCTAAAAGGAGGGTTAGTGAAGTAACCCCTTAAAAAACTTGGAAATTACAGGGTGAGAAGAGATGGAAGCAGGTTTACCTGCTGACACATAAGCGGAGACTGCTGCCAGATGAACCCTTAAGGTAGCTGGCTTAAGGCCCTAGAGAATTTAAGTGGACCAGATAGTCCAATAAAACAGTCAAATCAGCAGATTCTGGGAGATTTGCTTCCCAGAGCACCAAATGGAAAACCTCTTCCACTTAGAATTATAGGTGGCCCTAGTAGAAGGCCTCCTGGCCGCCTTCAAAATATCCAAGACACCTTGAGAGAGGTGTAGATCAGCGAATTCTAGCTCCTCAAGAACCAAGCCTTGAGGTGGAGGGAACTGAGGTTCGGATACCACACTCTCCCCTGTGCACAGGTCAACAGGTCGTGGGTCCTGGGCAAGCTCAGGGGAGGGTGGACAATCAGGGACAGAAGGAGAGGGTACCAGGGCTGTCTGGAACAATCTGGAGCAATCAGAATCACCTTGCAGGACTGAGTTCTGATCCTCACTAGTACCCTGAAAAGGAGAGGGAAGGGAGGGAAGGCATATAGATATTTCCCCTCCCAATCCAACTGGAAGGCGTCCAGTGGGACTGATCCCAACACTGGAGGTCTGCAACAAAACAGAGGAAGTTGGTGGTTGTCTGGGGCTGCGAAAAGATCTATCTGAGGGGTGCCCCATCTGGCAAAGACTGACCCCAGCACTAGAGGGTTCAGGGCCCATTCGTGGTGGCCCTGAGAAATCCTGCTGAGGGCATCCGCTAGGACATTGTCCTTCCCTGGAAGGTGAACTGCTATCAGGGAGGTATTCAGGGAGTAAGCCAGAGACCACAGCTTCATTGCTTCGGTGCACAAGGCAGAAGACCGAGTGCCCCCTTGCTTGTTGATGTACCACATTGTTGTGGTATTGTCTGTCCTGACTTGAACTACCTTGTTCTGGACAGAAGCTGAAAAGGCCTGAAGAGCTAAGAGGACAGCCCTGAGCTCCAGAAGGTTGATGTGGAGCAGGGATTCCTGAGGAGACCACACTCCCTGAGTGGAAAGATCGCTCAAGTGAGCCCCCCATCCTAGGAGGGAGGCATCTGTGGTAAGTGTGAGGAGTGAAGAATGGGTAAGAAGGGACCCCTTGAGTTAGATTGCTCTGGTCCCTGCCACCACTGAAGGGCCAGGATCAGAGATCTTGTCACTGGGACTAATTTGGTGAGGGGGTCCTTCTTTGGAACCAAAAAGATCTCAGGTGGAATTGGATGTCTCTCATCTGGAATCTTGCTCCCTGCCCGCGACAGCTGTGGACGCCAGCCATGTGTCCTAGGGTTGCAGAAAGTGCCTTGCTGGCCGAGGACCCGCATGGTGAAGGAAGATGCCAGGGCAATGAGTCTGTCCACCTCTCTCGGAGGGAGATATGCCCTGGCAGACTTTGTATTCAACTCTGCACCTATGAAAGTTAGTACCTGAACTGGTTCGAGAACTGACTTTGGAAGATTCAACAGGAATCCCAGAGAGGTGAGAAGCTGCTGGGTGACCAACAAGTGAGATTTTACGTGATCTGGAGACTGACCCACTATGAGCCAGTCGTCCAGGTAGGGAAAAACGGCCACCCCTTGCCTTCTCAGATGAGCCACTACCACAGCCAGACATTTTGTGAAAACCCTTGGGGCAGAGGTAAGGCCGAAGGGCATTGCTCTGAACTGATAGTGGCCAGAAGGTAGTCTGAACCTGAGGTACTTTCTGTGAGAAGGCCTGATCAAGAAATGAAAATAGGCGCCTTGAGGTCCAAGGAAGCTAGCCAGTCTCCTGGTCTCAGGGAGGCAAAATCATTGCCAGAGTTAACATTTTGAACTTTGGTTTCAGAAGATGCTTGTTCAGGAACCTTAAATCTAAGATGGGCCGCCATTCTCCTGTCTTTTTTGGGGTAAGGAAATACCTTGAATAAAGACCCTTGCCCTGATGGCAAAGGGGAACCCTCTCTACTGCTTTGCATCCCAGCAGAGAAGAAACCTCTGTTTCCAAAGCAAGGGCTTCCAAAGGATTCGCAGGTGGGAAATGTCTGGCCCTCATCTTGGGAACTGTTTGAAACTGAGGACCAGACCTTGGCTTACCACCTCCAGAACCCACTTGTCCAAGTTAGGGACAACCAGTTCTGGCTGAAATAAGCCAACCTGCCCCCACTGGTACAGATTCGGCCCTGGGCACTCCATCAGGGTGCCTGCTTGGCAGCTGTTTTTGGCTGAGAAGAAGGGGACGGTCTGCCTGAGCCCCGTCTGCCCCTGCCTCTGAAGAAACCCCTCTGAACAAAGGCTGAAGAGGCTTGAGCTTGATAAAAAGGCCTGTGGTAAGGCCTACCCCTAGGGGCATGCCTTTGGGGGGGGGGCATGCCTCTCTTTAGCTTGGGCACTTTTGTAGGTAGTTCTGTATTCATCCATTTTTTCATGTAATTTTCTGTCTGATCACCAAACAGAGAGTTACCTACTACAGGGAAATCCATAGCCTTTGCCTGAGTGTCTTGGGACAAATTAGTGCATCTGAGCCATGCCAACCCTAGGAGAGCTACAGAAGTGGCCATGACCCTCATCATTAACATCAACAGCAGTATGAAATTGAACTTTAGAGGCCTCAATGCCATCAGCAGCCACCTGTTCCAACTCACCAGCCAGCTGACCCTGGGCCTGCTTGGCTAACTGCAAAATAGTGTCCCATCTAGACTTCTGATATCTAGCCACATAAGCCATGTAATTAGCCTGCCTGAGTCCCAAAGAAGCTGCCATATATTGCTTTTTTGCCATGGTATCAATCTTCCTGGAATCTTTGTCAGGGGGATGTGATGCCAAGGAATATTAGCCTTGTCACAGGCTGCAGCTTGAACAACACCTACATGACTACACTGCTCAGTGAGGAAGTCTGTATCTGGGCCTGATAAAGTATACCTTCTGTCCATTTTTTGTCTACAGGAGGGACAGAATGAGGATTTTTAAATCTTTGTTGTTTGCTTCCTAAATGATTTATGCAAAGGAATAGACAACCTTCTAGACTCTGGAATATCCATCATTTCAACAAAATCAGGCTCCTCTTGCTCATCTACAGCCTCCTCTAAAGGGAGCTGGAGGTTTCTGCCATTATAAAACACAAAATGAGAAGGGACTCAGACAACAGAGGGGGAGACTCTAAGGGTCTGTCTGGAGAAATGCTCGGTTCAATGGGCACGTCCAGACCTTCCCAGTCACAAATGCACTGATCAAATTCCTCCTCCCCTCCTGTGGTTCATAAAACTCCTCAATAACATAATCTTGAACCACTGGACCTGGACGAGCCACCCCTCTGCCACTTGTGGAGGGCTCTCCAAGTCCCTGAGACAAAGACTGAACAATCTGTATGGCTTTGCTATTTCTGCAACAGTTGGAGAAACTATCTTAGACTCCAAACCTGCTGATTTCTTTGTCTTTTTGCTGGTGCTGGTTCCTCTGAACCAGCCTTTCTCTGCCCGAGGAAGTACCCTGGTCAGAGGGCACTCCCTCTGGTCCAGTGGGTACTGGACGGGCTGGCCATCCGGGTCAGCGGACTTTTGGCCTCTGTTCCCTGAGCCGCCCAATCTCTTCTCCAGGGTGGCTGCAGGAAATTTTTACATATCTGGCAGTCTGAAAGGTGGTCAGCCCCAGACAATAAACACAAGTGGTGTGTGGGTCAGCCTTGGCAAAGGCTTCCCACAAACATCACAGTGTTGAAACCCGTGGGATCCGGTTTTTCTTTTGGGTTTCTCAGACATAGTGCCAGCCTAACAAAACTTGCCTTTTCTTCAGGCCGTGCCAGAGCAAGACACCCTTATCGGTTCCTAACCGTGTCACAGGTATTGGAAAAAACCCGATTAAAAACGAGGGTTTTTTTAGAACCGATAAGAACCAGGTACCTCATGTCTAAAAATTCCCCAAAAATACAAGAAACGATTGGTTCAGACTGAACCGATAATTATTTCCACACAGACTAAATTTTCGTTTTACTTACGGTTACCAGATAGAGCTTAAACCGAAACCGCGGTAATTTTGAACTTTTGCGGTTTCTGAACCCGAAGGAACGACTTGAAAACCGTGTAGTGGCTCGAGCTGAAGAGCTGATCTCCCGAGGCGACTGTTCAGTGAAGCGGAGTAAGAATCCTGGCAGTTTGACTTCAAACTGCACAGATAGGAAAAAAGTGCCTACCGTAATTCTTGATCTTCTTGGACGAGTCTCCACCACTCATTCACTAGTGGGATTAGCGCGGGAGGCACTTTCAGACCCATCGGGAGCAAACTTTTGCTGGAGGTCGGGCGTGAGACGCGGCGCTCGCGAGACAGGCGCCCGCGAGCAGCGGCTCGAGCGGTAACCAATGACCATCTCGGCGACGTACCTCCAACCGCCTCAGTACCTTTTTACCAAGGAGTGCAGCGCAACTAACGTAAAGTAAACCTAACATTAAAAACGGACATAAGATAGTCCATTATGACCCGTGTAAGAAGGGTCAGTAAAGAAGTCCTCATGGCCTAAAGATCTGAGGAGTGAAGACCAATACAGCGGTGAGCTAAGGGGATGGAGGGTGCGGCGTGTGAATGAGTGGTGGAAGCCGTCCAGAAGATCCAAAGATTACAGTAAATGCGTAATTTTAACTCTTCCTGGACATAAGTCTCCACCACTCATTCACACTAGTGGGAGAGTACCAAGCTGATAATCCCCAAAGGCGGCAGGAGCCAGGCTCACGCGTCTAAATAGAAGCCAGTAAGGATAGTTCTGCCGAATGCGGATATCGCCTAGCATGAACATCAGTGCATGATGTGAAGGTGCCTGAGCTCCAGGTGGCGGTGCATATATCCACAATTGGAACATTGCAATTTCGCTAGGGATACGCGACCGCCCTAGTAGAGTGGCGTACACTCTACCTTCTAATTTAATGCAGCCATGGAATAGCAATGCGAAGGCATGCCACTAACCATGAAGAATGCATCTAATAGCGACAGGTTGACCCAGCCGGAATGTCGCTGAAAAGAACGAACAGTTGCTGAGTCTTTGCGAACATCCTTGGTTCTATCTAAATAGAACATGAGAGCTCTCTTTAACATCCAAGGAATGAAAACTTGTTCCCCTTCATTTTGGAAATTAGCGAAATGTAAGCGGGAAGTACCAGAGGTTGGTTTAGATGGAATTTGACACAACCTTGGGAAGAAACTTAGGATGATGCAGAAACTACCTTATCTTTATGGAATACAGTATCACGGAGGGTCGTAACCAGGCACATGTCTCAGAGACCCTGCAGGCTGAGGTAATGGCCACCAGGAAAGCAGTCTTCCAGGTAAGAAATTTTAGCTCACAGGTAGCTAAGGGTTGAAAAACTTCAGATGAGCACTCATCCAGCACCAGGTTAATGTCCCAGGCTGCAGCTGGGCGCTAACAGGGGTCTGGTATGGAGAATCCCCTTAAGAAATCTCTTCACCATAGGTAACTGAGCCAGGTTAAGGAAGAAACCCGGCTCATGGAGCTAAGTGGCACTAAGGTGAACTTTAACTGTGGAGTACTGAGAGACCTAAGTTTGACAGGTCCAAAGATACTCAGAACTATACCAGGAGGGACAGGAAAAGGGATTCCAAGGGATTTTGCACCAGAGAGAAAAACGCTTCCATTTGGAAGCGTCGTTTTAGGTGGCTGGCTTCCGAGCAGCCAGAAGGATGTCTGAGACTCTCACGAGAGACGTTGAACCGATTCACTTCTATCTCTTCAGGAGGCCAAGCATGAAGGTGAAGTGATTTCAGGTTGGGATGGACCAACAAACCCTGAGTCAAAGACTGATTAGCAAAGGAGTGGTCTCGGAGAGGCTGCCAACATACTGTTGAGTAGAGAAACCATAGTTGCGAGGCCAGGAAGGAGCAATGAGAATCATCTTGGTCCCCTGAGACTCGAACGAGAGTACTCTCTGGATTAGAGGAAGCGGTGGAAGAGACGTAAAAGCGTTTGTCCACACGCAGCCTGAGCATCCTGACAGAAAATGCCAGGCCCTGGATTTCTGGAGCAGAAGAGAGGCAGTTTTTGGTTGAGTGGGGATGCAAAGGTCAGGTCTAGAGTCCCCACTCTTTGAACAGGGAACGAGCTACGGCTGGATCGAGAGACCACTTTCGTGAGGTCTGCCTCCGTTCTGCTGGGTGATCTGCTGAAGTAGTTTTGTATACCCGGCAGATAAACCGCTTGAATCAGAGACTTGTAATCCAAGCACCACTCCACACCCTCATTGCTTCCCTGCAAGAGGATAAGAATGAGGACACCCCTTGTTGATGTAATACATCACTGCTTTGTTGTCGTTTGAAGGAGAATGTTCTTGTGACAAAGGACATCCTTCAGGCCTCGGATTGCATAGAGGACAGCTCTCATCTCCAGGACATTTATGTGGAGATGAGTTTGAACTAGTCCATACACCTGAGTGTGGAGGGAGAGACAGTGAGCTCCCATCCCATTAGCGATGCGTCTGTGGTGATGGAGATCTGATGATCGGGGAGCAAAGGAAATCCTTCCGGGATTGCTCTCTTGAGACCACCAGGTGAGACAGTGAAGGGCTCCGTCACCTTGATGGGGTAAGAACTGGGGTGAGAGGTCGAGGGACCACTGGTGGAAACATCCATTGGGTGGTTCTCATGTGCAGTGAGCCAGAGGGACAGTGAGGCCGAGGGCATCATGTGGGACTAACTTGTCGCGTTGCATCGAAAGAGCTGTAACCGATTGGTTCTCCTGATGTAACGGAGCCACTCGAGGATGTCAGTCTTCTGTCCTCTGGAAGGAAAGCCTTCGCTGAAGAGGTGTCTAAGCGTCCCTATGAAAAGAGCCTGGGAGGGTTGCAGTTGAGATTTTTTCAAATTCAGCAGAACTCCCATGGGCGTGAAGAAGCAGAAGTGGTTTACCACGCTTCCAAAGTCCCTGGATGGAAGGGCTTGCTAGAAGCCAATCATCCAGTGAGGAAACACTCAGTCCGACTTTCCTGAGATGCGCCCATGAGAACTGCACAACACTTTGTAAAACTTCGCGAGGAGTGAGCTCTCAAGGGCAGGACTCTGAACTGATAATGCTGACCCAAAGCTACAAACCTGGGAACTGCGGTGGGTGGGTGGACGAGGATATGCTGGTAAGCATCCCATATCCAGAGGCCAGCAGTCGTGCTGATGCAGCAAGGGTAACAGGGTACCTAGGAAATCATCTTGAATTTCTCCTGGGGAGGAATTTGTTTAACTTTCTGAGGTCTAGATGGGAGCATCCCCCAGATTTCTTCAGAACCAGAAAGTAATGGAATAGAACCTGAGTTTACATGAATCAAGGGGCACCAGTTCTATTGCCCTGTTGTTCAGAAGGCCCTGGATCTCAGCGGTGAGGAGGTCTGACTGAGAGGCCGACAACCTGGGTTGTCGTCCTGGGAGGACAATTCGGGGTTTCAAAGAGGTGAGAGAATAACCCTCGCGAATTATCGAAGAACCCGATTGTCAGTATGGACTTCCACTGGTTGGCAGAAGTACATCAGGCGACCTCCACCGGAGGAGAAAGTTCCACCTCGGGGCAGAGTGGATGGAACTGAGACCAACGACTCATAAAGAGTAGCACTGGAGCTTTAGGCCTAAGCTTCCTGCTGCGTATTCTTTTGAGGTTGGGCAGGTTGGCTTTGAGGAAAGCCCCTGCCTCTGCCTCGAAGGACTGGCGACTATGAAACTGACGTCTGTTCACATGCCCCGAGAGAGACAGGAGGAGTCTGGCCAACAATGGCGATCTAGTCTTCTGAGTGGCCTCTAAGGCTTGCTCCACCTGAGGGCCAAAAGAAAGGAGCCATCAAAGGCAGCCATCACCTGCTGCTGAGCATCATTAAGTGAAGCCAGGAAACGCAGCCAGGAATGGCGCCGAGTACAAATCGCAGCTGCTGAGCCGAGAAGCAGTGTCGAAGCGTCCATGGCGGCTTTGACCCTGTGGTTGTGGACTCAATACCTCTAATAGCGGTCAGAAGAAGCTCTGACTTGGAATCCGAATCTGGAAGAGCTTCAACCATTCTTTTCATAGAGTGCCACAGGATATACTCATACTGAGAAAAATAGCCTTGATAACTTGGCAAAACATACTTAGAGTGGAGGCAGCAAGACTCTCTTACCTAATGTATCAATCTTACGAGACTCTTTGTTAATAGGTCGAGCTGTAGTAATTTAGGAAGAACGACCTTGCCATTCTCTGCCAGGACTACAATAGGATCCAAAGGCTTGGGATGCCAAAATGGGACGATCCTTGGAGCTGAATACTTCTTATCAATGGATTTAGCCACTGAGGGAATAAAACAGGATTATTCCATACCATTTGAGACAGCGTCTCAAGGAAGGCTGGATCGGAGGAGTCAAACCAGTAGGGATCTCCGAGCATGAAGATACTGGAGTCTTAATATCTTCCCAGGATCGATGTCTGTAGTCTGGAGAAGAAGTGGATCCCAGGTTCTTCAACAGAGACTTAAAGGACAGGTCCTGACCCACGGGCTCTGTAAACAAAGATCCTGTTCCTCCACTTCATCACCCAACCGAAGGTCTGGGTCAGGCTCAACATCATCTCCTGATGGTCCAGAAAGGACTGTTTGGACAGGAAAGGTGAAAATTAGGAGAGAAATAGCAGAAAAACAGGAGAGTCCCAAGGGCTGCAGGCGCGGGAGGCAGCAAGCAAACTGAGCGACACGAGGAGGCTACAGGCGCCCGAATAGGAGTACAGCATTCACAATTATTAGCGTGATAGGTGGATATTGTGGGGACTTCAAATTGAATATATCAGGTACTAGTAGTGTTCAACTGGGAGAGGAAGGCTGGACAGTGGGTGGAAGGCTGAAGGGAACAGATGATGGAGGAAGTACAGGGTGACAAGAGTGAACATGACCAATGTAGATGAGAGGAGGCCTGCGTGGAGGAAGGGTCTGGACAGAAGGACCAATAAATGGGAAGAGAGAAAGGAGACTGGCAGCCAGCAGGGGCTAGGGAGGGTAGTTTGTTGCCAAGGATGCAAAGCAGCCATGTTCCTGGTAGTGGCATGGAGGGCTGGGGGATGCTTGATGTGCTGGCAAATGAAGGAAGAAATTGGGTGGCTAAGGAGGGAGCTGCAGGCATGGGGAGGTCGAGGTAGGGAAGACTGGGGTCCTAAGGGGAACCTGTTAGAGACACAATACAGCCTCCAGCAGGCCAGCACAAGGACATTCCAGAGGAATGGAGAGGTGGGCTACAAAATCCAGTACAGGCACATGCAAGACATGGAGACAGGGGGTGGAGTAGTCGGGACAAGACTACAGCAGGGCCAGTGCAAGGTCATAAGCCTCAGGAAAGGGGGCCAGGAAAAGGGGATCACCAGAGCAAAGCAGGTAAATGGTATGGCTAACTGGGAGAATCAGGAGGAGGAAGGTAGTAGAATCGGTGAGAAGGTTAAAGGGGGGGTTGCTACCAGGGAAAAAGGAAGCATGACAGAAGTGGCAGGTACTACCTATTGCCCTAGAGACAAGGGGCTGCAGAAACGTGGTAAGGAAGCAAAACCAGGGACAGTGGAGCAGGGAGATGCAGTGAAACTAGAAACAGGAGGCAGCAAGGATAAGGATGGAACAAGACTGAGGAAGGAACCTTGGGGAGGGGGGCACACACTACTCAAGGAAACACAGGAAAATCATAGTGGGAGGGTGGCAGGATGGGTGACAGAGAAAACAGCAGGGAAGGTAGGGGGGGGCACAAGGAATGGTCTTGGAAGTGAAGCTGATGCGCCAGCCATAGTTCAAAGGGGGGAGAAATCGGGACACAGAATTGAGGAGGCAGAAAGGGGGGAATAGCTGTTTGGATAAGGGAGGGCAGCATTTGGGGGATAGGAAAAGAACCTGCAAAAAGAGAGGGGGCACATAAAGGAGTGAGTCATAATTCTGGGGGACTCTATAGTTAAGGGAGTCAGATGGAGGAGGAAGGGGGACCAAGAAAAGCAGCATCTGGGAAGAGTGCATGCCTGGCATGACAGCAGGTAGGGTGCAGCAGCAAATCAGTAGGTGTGTACAGAAGGTGGGGGAAAACCACACATCATTGTTCACCCGGGAACAAATGATCTGGAAGGAAGGCAGATAGAGGAGGTTCAGGACAGCTTCAGAGAAGTGGGGAAGCAGTGCAAAGAGCAGGGAAGCACAGTGGCATTCTCAGAAATTCTGCCAGTGCTGAAGGCAAGTACGGACAGAAAGAAAATATTACTCACCTTAGTAATGTTGTTTCTTCTAATAGAGTCTTGCTATATTATGACATATGCAGTGAGTCCCAACCTTCGAACTGCTCCGGAGGTGAAAGAGTTAACTTTCCATGCCAGACATGTAACGTAGAGCTCGAGCTCGGTTGAAACTTTGTCTGTTGTTCTTCAGACTCAAACCGTCAGATCTTTACTAGCTAAACTCACTGAGGTCCTGTGTGGAAGCTGTAAACCTACACTAGCCAACTGGCTACTAAACATAAAAACACATTTTTTGGTCCCAAAACAAAGACTCAAGTCAGGAGACCCAAAAAATAAAATACAACCTCAAGTCACCCCAAAGAAAGAGGGGTGAAAATATCAAGGTGGGTATCTACTAAGTGCCAACACTGCACTGCCCACCCACATCCCAAAAATGAAAATTACGTACCTACCGTAATTCTTGATCTTCTTGGATGAGTCTCCACCACTCATTCACACTAATGGGAAACTGCGTCGGAGGCACTAGGACCCATCGGGAGCAAACTTTTTGCTGGAGGGTCGGCGCCAGAGCTGGCGCCGCGAGGAATGGTGCCTCGAGCCCCAGCTCCTGCGGTAATGACTATCTCAGCGTCGACCCTCCCACCGCCTCAGTACCTTTTTTACCAAGAAGGTGCAGTGTAACTAACCTAGAAGGGTAGCCTAACCTAAAAACCGGACATAAGATAGTCCGGGCGACCCGTGTAAGAAGGGTCAATAAAGAAGTCTTCACGGCCTAAAGATTTGAGAGAGTGAAGACCAACAAGAAAGGTGAGCTCGGGGGATGGAGGGTGGGCGTGTGAATGAGTGGTGGAGACTCGTCCAAGAAGATCAAGAATTATGGTAGGTACGTAATTTTCATATCTTCCTGGACATATGTCTCACCACTCATTCACACTATTGGAAGTACCAAGCTAATAATCCCAGAGAGGCGGCAGGAGAGACTAGAGCTCATGTTTCTGGGACAGAAGTCCATTGAGGATGGCTCTGCCAAGGAAGAATGTCGTCTGGCATGGACATCTAATTGCATAATGCTTAGCGAATGACACTGAGCTCCAGGTGGCGCATTGCAGATGTCTGCAATGGGCACGTTGATTTCATGGGGATGCAGCGACCGCTCTGGTAGAGTGAGCGTAAACTCTATCCTCCAGCAACCTCGCCATGGAATAGCAGTGGCGGCACGCCACTAGCCATGATGAGATACATCTGATGAGCGACAGGTTGACCCAGCCGGGTCTCACTGAAGAAACAAACAGTTGCTGACCTTTGTGAAATCTTTGGTTCTATCTAGATAGAACATGAGCCTTCTTAACATCAAAGAATGAAGAACGTCTCCCTTCATTCTGGAAGTCCACAAAATAAGAGGAAGGACCAAAGGTTGGTTTAGATGAAATTCTGACAAACCTTAGGAAGAAATTTAGGATGAGTCTGAAGAACTACTTTGTCCTTATGGAACACAGTATCACGGATGGTCTGTGACCAGGGCATGTATCTCAGAGACCCTGCGAGGCTGAGGTAATGGCCACTAGGAAAGCAGTCTTCCAAGTGAAATTTTAGCTCACAGGTAGCCAGAGGTTTGAAAGGTTTCAGTGAGCATGTCTAGCACAAGATTAATGTCCCAGGCTGCGACTGAAGGTCTTGTAGGAGGTCTGATATGCAGAATCCTTAAGAAACCTCTTAACCATAGGTAACTGAGCTAGAGTTAAGGAAATAACGGGTTCATGATCCGCGAAATGGCACTAAGATGAACTTTGACTGTAGAGTACTGCAGACCTGAATTTGAGAGGTCAACAGGTACTCAAAACCTTATCTGGTGGACAGGAAAAGGATTCAAAGGGACTTTGCACACCAAAGCGGCGCTTCCACTTGGCTGTGTAAGTTTTCGGTGGCTGGCTTCCGTGCAGCCAGAAGAATATCTGAAACTCTTTGAGAGACATTGACCGGTTCGCGACCTCTTCAGGAGCCAAGCATGAAGGTGAAGTGATCTCAGGTTGGGAT
Source organism: Neoceratodus forsteri (assembly GCA_016271365.2). NCBI lineage: Eukaryota > Metazoa > Chordata > Ceratodontiformes > Ceratodontidae > Neoceratodus > Neoceratodus forsteri. The sequence continues at coordinate 61,259,863 of CM028129.1, forward strand.
GGACCACGGTCTCTGAGTCAAGGTTCATCTGCAGGGAAGTGGTCTCGGAGGAACTGCAACATATTGTTGAGTAGTGGAAACCACATCTGCTGAGGCCAGAAGGGAGCAATGAGGATCATTTTGTTCCCCTGGGACTCGAATTTGAGAAGTACTCTCTGAATTAGAGGAAGAGGCGTAAAGGCGTAAAGAAAGTGTTTTGTCCACCGCAGCGTGAACGCATCCTGACAGAAAATGCCAGGCCCTGGATTTCTGGAGCAGAAGAGAGGCAGTTTTGCGTTGAGTGGGGATGCAAAAAGGTCCAGGTCTGGAGTTCTCCACTCTTCGAATAGTGACTGAACTATGGTTGAGTCGAGAGACCACTCACGAGGTCTGTCTCTGTTCTGCTGAGATGGTCTGCCAGATTGTTCTGAATACCTGGCAGGTAGACCACTTGAATTAGAGCCTCGTGCTCCAAGCACCATTCCCATACCCTCATTGCTTCTCTGCATAGGGGTTAAGAGTGAGCAGCGCCCTGCTTATTGATGTAATACATCACTGCTTTGTTGTCCGTTTGAAGGAGAATGTTCTTGTGACACAGAATGTCCTTCAAACCGGACCGCATAAGGGCAGCTCTCATTTCTAGGATGTTTATGTGGAGCTGGGACTCGACTTGAGTCCACGCACCTTGAGTGCGGAGAGCCTGACAGTGAGCTCCCACCCCATTAGAGATCGTCCGTGGGTGGAGTCTGATGGTCAGAGGAGTAAAGGATACCCCTCTGGGAGTTGCTCTCTTGAGACCACCAGGTGGTGACCTCCTTAAAGGTTCTGTCACCTTGATGAGATAGGACTGCAGGTGGTGGTTGGGGACCACTGAGTACTGAGCATCCACTGGGTGGTTCTCATGTGCAGATGTGCTAGGTACAGTGAACACTGAGGATGCCATGAGGCCTAGCATCCGTTGCATCAGAGACAGCTGTGACTGAGCTGTTTTCCCCGATGTAATGGGCCATCTGAAGGATATCGTTCCTCTGTCTTCCAGAGAAAGCCTCGCACGAGGGTGTCCAGAGAGTCCCTATAAAAGGAGTCTCTGGGAGGCTGCAGTCTGCGATTTCTTGAGGTTGAGCAGAACTCCATGGACATAAGGAAGTGAGGCCGTCTCCAGCGTCAGTGCCTGCTTGGAAGGGCTTGCTAGAAGCCAATCGTCCAGATAAGGAAACACCTGAATTCCGACCTTTCTGAGGTGTGCTACGAGAACTGCACAACATTTTGTAAAACTGCGGCGCCGAGGACAGCCCAAGGGGCAGGACTCTGGACTGATAGTGCTGTCCCAGAGCCACAAACCTCAGGAATCTGTGATGCCTCAGGTGAACAGGAATGTGCTGGTAAGCGTCCTGCATATCTAGGGTGGCTAACCAGTCATGTTGGTGGAGCAGAGGTAACAGGGTTCCCAGAGAAATCATTTTGAATTTCTCCTTGGGGAGAAATTTGTTTAGCTTTCTGAGATCTAGAATGGGGCGCATTCCGCCGGACTTCTTTGGAACCAGAAAGTAATGGGAGTAGAACCCTGTGTTTCGTTGGTGCCGTGGCACCACTTCTACTGCCCTGTTGTTCAGTAGCACCTGAAACTCGGCGGTGAGAAGGTCTGACTGAAGGTTGACAGCCTGGGCTGCCATTTGGGGGCGATCCGGAGGGTCTCCACAAGATTGGTGAATACCCTCTCGAATTATCCGAGGGACCCATTTGTCCGAGGTTATGGACTACTGGTTGTACAAGTGCATCAGACGACCTCCCACCGGAGAGGAAAAGTCCACCTCGGGCAGCTGAGATGGAACTTGGGCCGACAATTCGTAAGGTAGCGCTGGGCGCTTTGGGCCCTTGCGCTTTCTGTTGAGCCTTCTTTTGAGGTTGGGCAGGTTGGTTCTTATGGAAACTTCCTCTGCCTCGAAAGGACTGGCGATTAAGAAACTGCCGTTTACTGGCATGCCCTCGAGAGGGGGCAGGAGGGGGCCGAGCCAACTTAATGGCTGACCTAGTCTTTTGTGTAGCTTCTAGAGCTTGCTCTACCTGAGGACCAAAGATATGCACCATCAAGGACCAATGCCATCACCTGCTGCTGCGTGTCATTAGAAAGCCCGAAGTGCACAGCCAGGAATGGCGCCGGTGCAAATACCAGCAGCGCTGAGCGGGAAGCAGTGTCAAAAGCATCCATGGCTGCTTTAACCTGCTGGTTATTAGATTTGATACTTCTGGTAATGGTTTGAAAAAGCTCTGGCTTTGAATCCAACTCCGGTAGGGCTTCAACCATCTGTTTAATAGAATGCCACAGGATATACTCATACTGAGAAAAATAGCCTTGGTAACTGGCGATCGTATACTTAGGGTAGAAGCAGCAAGACTCTCTTACTTAAGGTGTCTATCTTGAGATTCCTTGTTAGCAGTCGATGCGGTATTAGCTAAGAGGAAGAACGACCTTATCATTCTCTGCCAGGACTACAATAGGATCCCTAAGGCTTGAGATGCCAAAATGGAGCGATCCTTGGGGCTGAATATTTCCTATCAATGGATTTTAGCCGAAGGGGGTAAGACAGGATTATTCCATATCATTTTGAGACAGCGTCTTGAAGGAAAGGCTGAATCGGAGGAGTCAAGTCTGTAGGGATCTCCGAGGCATATGAAGATATTGGAGTCTCAACAATTTCCCAGGATTGATGTCTGTAGTCTGGAGAGAAAGTGTGGAACTCAAGATTTTTCAACAGAGACTTAAAGGATGGGTCCTCGACCACAGGCTCTGTAGTAACAGATCCTGCTCTTCGTCCACTTCATCACCCACCGAAGGTCTGGGTCCGGACTCAACGTCATCTCCTGACAGTCCAGGAGGACTGTATGGACAGGAAAGGCAAATTCAGAAGAGGAGGAAGAGAGCAAGTGAAAGAGTCCCGAGCCGTCGTGGTGAGGAGGCGCACGGCACCGGAACGACGCTGCAAGGCCACGTGCACTGGAGGACAGCACTAAGAAGCTGCACGCACCGGGAGGCGCGCCCGGCACAGCATTGATGCGAGGACGGCACCGAGGCCACACGATGCCGAGGTGCGAAAACACTTGAGACTCCGAAAAACAGGTTCTGAAGGAAGAAGAGCAGGAGATAAAGCGCATCGATGTGGCCCCCTGCGCCGCAGTCATGTGAGGGGGACACCTAGTGCTTGAGTCGGCGGCACCAAAGAAAGGTGCCGGCGCAGCCAGGAAGGTCCAACCGCCTACCGGTGCCTAGAGGCCCGGGCCCACGGCGACCCGACCAGGTGCGAACCAACCTCGAGCCCACTGCTCCCATAAGGCCCACTGATGAAACTGCTCATCTGAAGATCTACCTGCAGGTGGAGTGGGGCTCGATGTCGAGCCGTCCAGCTACCAGAAGCAGAGGTTGGCGACTCCGAAGGAGACCAGCAACTAGCCCGATAACCCGGGTGTCTGCGCAGACATATCAGAGGGCGACCTCGGTGACGCCTTCTCTTTTAGACCTGTGGGCGAAGAAGAGCTCGAAGGTCGAGCGGTGCAGAAAGTGCGACCGTTTATTTCATGCTTTCAGGGACCGCCCATCCCGCAGGCATTGGACTGACCGTTGTCAGGCCCTCCCTCCGGAGAAGCGGCGGACTGGACCCAGCCCGACTGACTGAACAGCTTTCATCTGAGAGTCTCCCTACCGTCACCTGACCTGCTCATGGTGGATTCGTCAAGGTAGGCTGGAGACTTTTTATTGCATTATTTTAAAATAAGAATAAATTTAAAGCGATGCTGTATCGAGATAATATTACAAAATATTAAAACTGAAAACTATGCTGTAGTTTGAAGTTTGACTCCTGACACAGTGACGGTCGTCACTGAAGTGCACTCGACGGTGGGAAAAAAAAAGAACTGAGGCGGTTGGAGGGTCGACGCTGAGATAGTCGTTACTGCATGAGCTAGGGCTTGCGGCGCCGTTCCTCGTGGCGCCGACCCTCCAGCAAAAAGTTTGCTCCCGATGGGTCCTAGTGCCTCCAGTGCAGATCCCAATAGTGTGAATGAGTGGTGGAGACTTATGTCTAGGAAGATACAGAGGTTCTGAGAGGGGCAGGCGGTGGGGGGAGGTCATAATATGGCAAGACTCCATTAGAAGAAACAACATTACTAAGGTGAGTAATTTTTTCTTCAAACAACATAGTCTTGCTATATTATGACATATCTGAATTCTACAGCAGTACCTCCATGGAGGGGACAGAACCTACTCAGAAAATAGGCTCTGAGCACAGCTGTGCCAAACCGAGCATCACTCCTAGCCTGGATGTCAGAGGTAATGCTTGGTAAAGTGTGAACTGTTTTCAGGTAGCTGTGACATATCTCTAGAATAGGGATGTCCCTGGCAGCAGCAGGAAGCAGCTGTCACCTCTGGTGAGAGTGAACCCCTCAGGCCTCAGGAGACCTTGCCAGCTTTTCATAACATAATTGGATACAAGAGACAATCCACCTGGCAATGGATCTTTTGGTGGCAGGTTTCCCTTACCAACCTCACCATAAGTGAGGAACAGTTGGAGGAGTCAAACCTGTGACCCTTGATGCGCTCTATGTAGTAACTAAGGGCCTCTTCACATCTAAGCTGTCAGCCTCCTCTCTAGGAGGAGGAATGGTCAGTGAAGTACACTGGAAGAGATATAGATTGATTAAGGTGGAAATCTGAAACCACCTTAGGCAAGAACTTCCTGTTAGTCCTGAAGACCACCTTATCTCTATGAAAGGAGATAAAGTCAGCCTCCACTGACAAAGCTTATAATTCACTTATCGTCTGGCAGAAGTGATGGCTACCAGACACACAGTCTTCCAAGTCAAGAACTTCAGCTCTGCTGAAGACAAAGGTCAAGGGGGATTGCATAAGCTGAGCAATGCAAACATTAAGATCCCAGGCAGGGCAGGGTCCCTGAATGGAGGGTTGGTGTGAAGCAATCCTTAAAAACTTGGAAAATACAGGATGAGCTGAAAGAAAGCACTTACCTGCTGTAATAAAAGCAGACACAGCTGCCAAATGTACTTTTAGGTAGCTGGTCTAAGCTCCCAAGGTATTTAAATGGACCATATAATCCAGGACTGTGGGCAAATCAGCAGATTCTGGGGAAATATGCTTCCCAGAGCACCATATGGAAAACCTCTTCCATTTGGAATTATAGGTGTAGCCTGGTGGAAGGCTTTCTAGAAGCCTTTAGTATATCCATTATACCTTGGGAGAGGTGTAGATCAGCAAACTTTAACTCTTCAAGAGCCAGGCCTTGAGATTGAGAGATTTGAGGTTCAGGTACCAAACCCTCCCTTGAGCACAGGTTAACAGGTTGTGATTCCTGGGAAGACACAGGGGAAGATGGACTGCTAAGGACAGTAGGAGAGGATACCAGGGTTGTCTGGCCCAATCTGGAGCAATCAGGATCATCTTGCAGGATTGAGATCTGATTTTGACTAACACTTTGAACAGAAGAGGCAAGGGGGGGGAAGCATAGAGAAACTTCCCTTCCCAATTGAGAACTAAGGCATCCAGAGGGACAGAGCCCAACACTGGGGGCCTGCAGCAGAAAAGAGGAAGTTGGTGATTGTCTGGGGCTGCAAAAAGATCTATCTGCGGGGTGCCCCATCTAGCAAATATCACCTCCAGGACCAGGGGGTCCAGTGACCATTCGTGATGGCCTTGGGAAATCCTGCTGAGAGCATCTGCTAGGACATTGTCCTTGCCTGGGAGGTGAAGTGCTGTAAGGGAGGTGTTCAGGGAGTAACTAGAGACCACAACTTCATTGCTTCAGTGCACAAGGCCGTGGGCAGGTGCCCAACGATGATGTACCACATTGTGGTGGTGTTGTCTGTTCTGACCTGCACAACTTTGTTCCTGAACAGATTTGGAAAAAACTTGAAGTGCTAGAAAACTGCTCTGAATTCCAACAGATTGATGTGGAGCAGAGATTCCTGGGCGACCACAATCCTGGGTGAGTGAGGTCACCCATGTGAGCTCCCCACCCCAAGAGGATGCATCTGTAGTAAGTTAAGGAGTGAGACTGGTGACAAGGGACCCTTGTCTCAGATTGCTCTGATCCTGCCACCACTGTAGAGCCTGGATCAGGGTTGGAGTTACTGGGATCAACTTGGTTAGAGGTCTTTCCTTTGAGACCAAAAGGCTCTCAAATGGAACTGGATGTCCCTCATCTGAAATCTTGCTCCCTGCACTACTGCTGTAGGCAGCCGTGTGCCCCAGGAGCTGTAGAAAATGCCTTGCTGGTGAGAGACCTGCCTTGTGAAGGAGGAGGCCAGAGACCAGGGTCCTTGCCCTGTCAAAGGAAGGAAGGTCTGGCTTCCTCTGTGTTCAGCTCTCGCCTATGAAGGTGAGGGCTGGACAAGTTCTAGAACTGACTTTGAAGATTCAGAAGGAAGCATAGAGGTGAACAGTTGCTGGAGTTATCTGTAAAGTGTAACTTGACTTGGTCTGGAGACTGGCCTACTATGAGCCAGTCATCCAGAGTAAAGGGAAGATGGCAAGTTTGCCTTCTTAGGGAAGCAACTGTTACTGCCAGAGCAATTTGTGAATACCCTTGGAGCAGAGGTGAGGCTAAGGGCATTGCTCTGAACTGGTAATGACCTGAGGGCAGCTTGAACCCAGGTACTTCGATGGGAGCTTCTGATGAGAATGGAAGTGGGCATCCTTGAGGTCAGGGATGCTAGCCAGTCCCCTGGCCTTAGAGAGGTAGAATAATTCCCAGAGTCACCGTTTTGAATTTTGGTTTTAAAAGGTGCTTGTTTAAATATCTGAGATCCAGTATGGGCGCCATTCTCCTGTCTTTTGGGGTAGAAAGTACCTGGAGTACAACCCTTTGCCCTGTGTAGGGGTGGAACCCTTTCCACAGCTCTGAGAGCCAGGAGGGAAGAGACCTCTGCCTGTAGGGCAAGTGCCTCTGGTGGATTTGCAGTTGGAAAGGATCTGGTTCTCATCTTTGGAAATTTTTTGAAGCTGAGAACCAGTCCCTGGCTTACTACTTCCAGGACCCACTTGTCTGATGTTAAAGACTTCCAGTCCTGGACAAAGTAAGCCAGCCTGCCCCCTACGGGTAGTTGAGAATCGGCCCTGGCAACTCCATCAGGGTGCCTGTTCGGCAGGGGCTTTGGGATGAGGGGTGGAAGCAGGCCTGATTGTACCCCGTCTGCCTCTCCCTCTAAAGAACCCCCTCTGGGCATAGGCAGAAGAGGAGGCCTGGGCTTGGTAAAAAGGCCTATGAAAGGCCTGCCCTACCCCTGGAAGCTGCCTTTGAGGAGTGGCCTGCCTTTCCTTGGACTGTGCACCTCCTATAGGTGGTCCTATACTCATCCATTTTCTTCGGTATATTCTCTGTCTGCTCCCAAACAGAGAATTACCCACAACAGGAAAATCCATGGCCTTAGTCTGGGTATCCTGTGACAGGCTAGTACATCTGAGCCAAGCCATTCTGGGAAGTGCCACAGATGTAGCCATGACTCTTGGTGACACATCATTAGAGTCCACTGCAGCATGGAATTGCCTTGGATGCCTCAATACCATCAGCAGCAACCTGCTCCAGCTCCTAGGCAAGCTGGCCGAGGACCTGTTTGCTAGGCCATAACCGTATCCCATCTGGATTTCTGATATCTAGCAACATAAGCCATATAATTTGCCTGTCTGAGTCCCAAGGATGCTGCCATGTACTGTTTCTTTGCCATGGCATCAATCCTCCTGGAGTCATGTCCGAGGTGTGTGAAGCCAAGGGAATATTTGCCTTGTCTGAGCTGCAGCTTGCACTACTAACATGGCTGCATTGTTGTGTAAGAACTCCGTATCAGAGCCTGACAATGTGTACCTCTTGTCCATTCTCTTATCAACAGGAGGTATAGTGTGAGGAGTTTTAGAATTTTTACTGTCTGTTTCCCAAAAGATTTATGCAAAGGAATAGACAGCCTCCTTGACTCTGGAATATCCAGCATTTCCACATAGTCAGGCTCCTCTTGATCATCCACAGCTTCCTCTATAGGGAGCTGGAGGGTTTCAGCCACTTTCTTATAAAACATAAAATAAGAAGGGGACTCAGAAAGCCTGGAGGAGACACTCCTGAAGGTCTGTCTGGAGAATGTCCAGGTCAATGGGCACATCAGACTTTCATATCACATTCACTCTCCTCATACTCCTCTTCCCCTCCTCGGTTCATAATATTCCTCTACATCCTACTCTTGAACCGGTGGAACTGGCGAACGGACGCTTACCTGATGGTGCGGTTCGGTTGGAACCAAGGAAAGCGACTGGACAATTTTAATCGCTTTGGCTATTTCTTCAGCGGTTGGAGAAGCGTTTGGCTCACACTAGCTGATTTCCCTAGTCCTTTTGCTGGAACCGACTCCTCAGGTCGGATCTCCTTTGCCAGTAAGTCTCGCCCTGGTCGAGGGCACTCCTCCGTTCGGTTGGGACCGAACAGAGCTAGTCCATCGGTTCAGCGGACTTTTGGCCTCCTTTCCTGAGCCTACCAACTCTCTTTTCTAGGGTGGCTGGGAAAATTTTACAAATCTGGCAGTCTGCATTGGGTGGTCAAACCCCAGACAACACAGGTGTGTGGGGTCAGCCTTGGCAAAGACTTCCCACACACACTGCAGTGTTGAAACCCAGTGGGCCCAGTTTTTCTTTTGGTTTCTCAGACATAGTGCCAGTCCTAACCAAACATACCAGTTTATGGCAATCCATCAGGTAAGACCCTCTTATCGGTTCCCAACCGTGTCACGGGTCATGGAAAAAAACGTAATAAAATCTGTTTTTTTTAGAACCGATAAGAACCGGTAACCACACTCCAAATGACAGATAAATATATTTTAAACCACTTGATCGGTTCAACCCGAACCAATAAACCATTTACAAGTTCCACACAGAATAGAAATCAATGTAAAACCTATCTAGTACTTACAATACCACAGACAGAGTCTGAACCGACCGGTTGCAGTTTAATTTTGGTCGAAAACCGAGAAAAACAATACTTTAACCGACAAAATGAACCGAGCAGAAGGAGAAATCTCCAGAGCGACTGTTCAGTGGGGCGGAGTAAAGAATCTGACGGTTTGAGTTTGAAGAACAGACAGAGTTTCAACTGAGCTCGAGCTCTGCGTTCCATGCCTGGCACAGAAAGTTAACTCTTTCACCTCCGGAGCAGGACTGGTTGGGACTCACTGCATATGTCATAATATAGCAAGACTTCATGTTGTTTGAAAAGCAGAATAATGGACTTCAACAAGTGGCTGAGAGAATGGTGTGAATCCATGGGGTATGGCTGGGTGGAAGAGTGGGGCAACACATGGGAGAACCCTGATCTACATGTAGGAGACAGGCTACATCTAAGTAAGGAGGGTTCGGGGGTGTTAAAGCAGAGACTGAGGGAATTTATCACCACCAAGTATAATTTAAACTTGCTGTTGGGGGTGGGAGGAGGCTGAGGAGGGGTGAATCAGGAGAGTAGGTCCAGAGGACCTCTCCCCATAGCAAAGATAGGGCCTTTGTCTAGGATGGGGGGGGAGAGTAAGGGGGCAGCTGGGCGAGAGTCAGGGTGGAGGGTGGTATCACTAAATGCTAGGAGCCTGGGGAATAAGATGGCAGAGCTGCAGGCACTACTGGCAGAAGGAGAGGTGGTCATAGCAGCCATCACTGAGACTTGAGCAACTGAAAACCATGACTAGGACTTTGCCATCCCAGGATTTAAATTATTCAGGAGAGACAGAGAAAAAGGTAAAGGGGGGAGAGTAGCCATTTGCATAAGGGAAGGGACTGGATGCATCAGGGAGGAGGGGGAAGAAGGGAGGTCAGAAGTCATTTGGATACAACTCCATGCCCCAAAGGGGGCTAGGGTCCGATTGTGGGGTTGTTTATAGGCCCCCAACCCAGAAAGAGGACATGGATAGGGAGCTGGGGAAGCAACTAAGGAGACTCTGTGGCAAAGGGAGCATGGTGGTGGTGAGAGAATTCAATTTACCAGGAGTGGATTGGAGCATCCCTGCCACCACATGTACGAGGGAGCAGATCCTCTGGAAAGCAATCCAGGATGTCTTCCTGACCCAAAGGGTGACAGTGCCAACCAGGGAAGAAAATATTCTAGACCTGGTGCTGGAGGACGGAGAACAGGTCACAGATGTAAGAGTGGAAGAATCACTGGCTGGTAGCGATCACCACATAGTGTGGTTCTCATCAGTTTGGGTAGAGAGAGCCACAATACAAAACAAAGGTCCTGAACTTCAGAAAGGCAGACTTGGCAGGATGGGGCAATTAATGAGAACACACATAAATGGCATCCACCCTGACATGGACGCAGAGCAGAAATGGGCGATCATAAAACTAAGGCTGATTGAATCCACTAAAACTTGTGTCAAGAGCCAGCAAAAGAAATCAAGGACCAAGCATCCAAGCTGGATGACCAGAGAGGTAATGGAGAAGGTGAGGGATAAGAGAAAGGCCTTCTGAACCTACAAGAGAACCAACAGGGCAGAGGATAGGGAGAACTATGTGAGGAAATCCAGGGAAGTGAGCAGAGCAGTCAGAACTGCAAAGGCAGCCAAGGAAAGGAAATTAGCACAGAGGTTAAGGAAGGAGAAAAGGATTTTTTCAGGTATATCAGGGAAAAGAGGAAGTGCAAGGATCAAATAGTTAGGATCAGGAAAGGCAGTGGGTGGGCAGACAAGGGGGCCGAGAAGGCAGAAGTACTTAATGAGTACTTCTGTTCAGTGTTCACAAGGGAGAGAGATGGGCCCATTCCTGAAGGGAAAGGGAGCGCATGCATGGGGGGTGAGACAACCACAGATGGGGTCATCATGGCAGAAAGGGTGCTGGAGGGCCATAGGTCCCTGAGGATAGACAAGGCTCCTTGGCCAGACGGGTTACATCCCAGGGAGCTGGTAGAGCCACTGGCAGATCTGTTCAACACCTCGCTAAGTATGGGATGTGTGCCCAGCGATTGGAGGGAGGCACACGTGGTACCTCACCACAAAAGTGTGCCCAAGGATGAACCAGGGAACTACAGACCAGTAAGCCTCACTGCAATCGTGGGGAAACTGATGGAATCTACCCTCAAAGAAAGGCTGGTTCAGTTTCTTATGGATAATGATCTGCAAGATGACAGACAGCACGGGTTCGTCACTGGCAGATCCTGTCAGACTAACTTGGTTGATTTTTGACTGGTCACGAGGGCACTGGATGGGGCCGTGCAGTAGATGTAGTCTACCTGATTTCAGCAAGGCCTTTGATTCAGTGCCACACAGAAGGTTGACCTGCAAGTTGAGGAGTCTTGGTATACTGTGGAAGCAGTCGCCCGATGGGTAGAAAACTTGCTGAAGGACAGTCAACAGAGGGCAGTTGTTGGGGAGAAGCATGGAACCCAGGGCAGTGATAAGTGGTGTCCACAGGGATCAGTACTGGGACCAGTCCTGTTTAACATTTTCATCGTAGACATAGCGGTTGGGATCAAGAATAAGATCAGCCTCTTTGCTGATGACACCAATATCTGTGCTGAGGTGGATGGGGAGGAGGGTGGCAAACTACTGCAGGAGGACTTGGCAAGTCTCGAGGAGTGGCTGCACACCTGGCAGCTTGGGTTCAATGCCAAGAAGTGCAAGGTGATGCATTTCAGAGCCAAAAACCCGGGATACAGCTACTGGATGGATGGCATCAAGCTGTCCACATCTGATGAGGAGAAGGATCTGGGGGTGCTGGTGACCAGGGAATTAAACCACTCGGCCCAGTGTAGGAAGGCAGCGGCTAAGGCTATCAGGATGCTAAAGTGCATAGCAAGGTGGGGATTACATCCAGATGTAACTAAGTCATACTGTCCCAGTACAGGTGCCTGGTGAGGCCACACTTGGAGTACTGCATGCAGTTCTGGCACCCATACTTGAAAAGGATATCAAACTACAGGAGGCAGTGCAGCGAAGAACAACAAAGATGATCTATGGGTTGGGGATAGAACATATGAGGAAAGACTAAAAGAGCTAAACATGTATACCTGGAGGATAGAAGAAAGAGAGAGGAGGACACGATTGAGACCTTCATGTACCTGAAGGGGGATGAAAGAGTAGACTTCCATGGTGGGTTCACTCTTCAGAATGGAAGAGATACTAGAGGGCACCCTGAAGTTAAGGTGGGCAGATTCAGGAGAGAAAGGAGGAGGCACTACTTCATTGAAAGAGTGGTAACAGGGTGGAATGCACTGCCTGAGGAACTTGTATCAGTGCAGACTGTGGCGATGCTTCAAGGCGGGTGGGAAAAATTCAAGGGAAAGTACTATGCGGGGGCAGCAGGGGAGGGAAGAGTTAATGGGAGAAGGGGCAGCTGCAGTCTGTCAGGCTGAAGTGCTGCACACTCGAGTAGACTAGACAGACCATGTGGCCTGTATCTGCTGGCAATTTCATATGTTCGTATCATCTTTTCAAAACTGGCTTGAGGACAAATTTCTCATTTAAACCTGGAGGAATAATGCCCCCCTAAATTCCACCGGTTTAAATGAGAAATCTTTAATATAATGTATAGCACTCTAAACATAATAATCCCCTTCATTAGCTCCAATTACATGTGCTTTTAGTTTTAATACAGTCTAGTCTCTTTTTCAAGTTTATGGCACTGATTACACTTTATGTACAGCACTTTTATGCTGTCCGTCATTTTAAGAAATGCACTTTATAAAGATGTGATCTCTTACATCCGGGACTCCTGAGGAAGCTTTTGCAAAACCGGTAGAATCATTGTACCCCATTGTTGTTATTCAGGATGTCCTGCCACATCATGTAAGCACAATTACATTTCAAAAGCACTTCAGCATATTTGCACAATTTCTATTATTTATTTGCAGCTTTTGTACTTAATAAATGAGAGTTGTCATGGCAAGCTGGTGCCAGCTTTGTTTTACTCTTGTCTGCAGTGAGCCATGGCACAGCGTACTTTGGAGCGGCGAGTTATTAAAGGAATAATGCCTGACAGGGTGGGTGTTATGATGGGATAACATCCCACCTCGGGTGGTTGGGTCCGAGGCCACTGGCTGAGGGCATCCAACATCCGAGAAGGGATGTTATCCCAGCACAACACCCACCCTGGAGGGCATTATTCCTATCATACAATGGCTCGTTGTTTTATACAGAAAAACATAATTTTAAAGAATATGATTTAGTGTTTTAAATATTTTTTTAAGTAAAGATGCTCCATGTCCTCAATGATAACATCAGCAGGGATGTTATGCCAGGATAACATCCCTGCTGTGATAGCCAACTGACCAATCATGAGCCAGGATTCTTTCTTGCCATTGTATAATTTTGTATATGATTAGGTAGTGATTTATAAGACCAACAGGAGACACGAAAGCTTTCAACACCTTTACAGACTCGACATCATAGCCTTGTACACTTCCCAGCTAAAGAAAGGTTCTACAGTTCAAAAAGACAGGGAGGCTATTTCACAAATCCAAGTGAAAAAAAATGGTAAGGTTGTCCGTATGCTTTGTAACACAGATGGTGTTTATGGCAACGATGAATAGGAAATGTACCTAAGAGAACTGAGGTCTTGGAGGATTTCGTATCTAAATGATTCACTAGCCTAACAGACATGGGGATCACCAAGACTAGGGAAAAGTGAAATTAAAAATCATGAGGCAAAGATCAGTGGAACTCCATTTTTCTCATTTTCGAAAAACTGCAGATTTCTGGAAACATTCACACTAAAGTTTGTACTTGCAGAATTTTGTGGACTTGAGGTATTTTTTCCCTCCACAAATTTTGAACTTGTGGGATTTTTTTTCTAAACGAAGTCCTCAACTTGCATAAAATATGTGGACATTGCAGATCCCCCCCCCCCCCTTCACAAAATATGAAGCTGCAATCATGCCCAGGTTCGCACATGCCTATCCAAGATTATACCATGGACATAAAAATTAATGCAAATTCCTGTTCTGCGATTGGCTGGCTGTCACCTTTCTGCCGTAGTAAAATCTCTGACATACCCACGGCAAGTGCTCAGTCAACCACATTCAAATAAATGAATCCGACCCTGAAAATCAACACCGCAAGCCACCATCTTGTGTCCCTTCCTTAGCGAGAACCATTAGCACACCATTAATAATAAAATACACATAAATCCTACAGTCGAACCCAAAATTTTGCAAAGTGTTTCTCGGTATTCGCTTCTTCCCGCTCACTAATTGCCACTGTGAACTGACTCCTCTACTCCTCCGTACTATCGCTCCACAATGCAGGTCACGACTGAGACCACGCGTCTCCTCCCCACTCCATACGCGATCCAAGCAAACCCCTGCCAGTGATGTCAACCCCAACAAAACCACAGCACCAGACCAGCCGCCACAATGCTCCTCACCTGAGTCTGCTATTACAACTCTTCACAACGGAACCATTTAAATGTAAAAGTGGCACGGGCGCCACACAGACCCTGAAATAACACCCTGAACTTCCGCACTGCGTATGTCCAGGAGACGAGACTGCCGTTACCTCCATAAGCTCTGTACCTGAGCTTAACAAAAGTTAGTTTTAAACAAAAAATCTGAGCTCCTGATCGATCTGCGCAAACATCATAGCCGATTCACTTTCTATCACGATGCAGTGTGTCTTCCTGCAACACTTTAAACATTAAATAAAAAAATACAGCTTCTCATTAACCTGCAGCAATACTGTAGCTCGTTCACTTAATGTCTGTCCTGTCAGTTTCTCACTCCTCTCACAGCCATTTATCTTGCCTGCAACTCTGTTCAAGTTTTTTTTTTTTAAATGATAATACAATAGCAGTATACTAAGTAAACAGAGCTACCATCTCCTACAACATTCTACTTAGAAACAGGGAACTATTTAACACACAGAGGATGGACATTACAGGAAAAAAAAATTAAAAAACAAGTTCTTCTCAAATAAAACCTTGTAAGTAATTATTTAAAAATTTCTACCCATTGTATAATCGCAATAAGCCACTCGGGGGGTGTGGGTTATCGGGGGATTTACCACGGCAGGCGAGGATTTACCCCATTAGTAGCATTTACCGCCAGCTGTGGTAATCCCCCCGATAACCTACACCTCTTGTGGCTTATTGCTTAATTACAATGAACAAAACAAATCCTGCATTCAGATTGGCTGGCTGGCACCTTTCCTCTGTTGTAAATCCTGAGATATACCAATGGGAAAAGGTGTCAGCCACTAGTCTGCCACACTAGGAATTTACCCCTGAAATCACTCTGACTATGACCAACCGAGGAGTGGCAAAGAAGGGGACAGACAGCAAGACAGGTACTCAAAAAATTCCACACTTCACAGTACTGGCTGTTCCTGCTCTCTCAGGAAAAAAATCAAATCACAAATTAACAGCTCCTGAATCCATTGTGCCTGCCTCACCTCTCCAATATTTTCATAAGGAAAAGGAGTTCTGTCTGTCACTGTGTTCGTCTGCCTGCTAAAAAAAAAAAAAAAAATGATTCTGAGTTCCACTTGGCATCATTGCTCCCGAATGGATGCCACGAGACTCCTACATGCCAAGCACCATCCCTGTTAAACTAAACGAACAGTTTTACACTTTGAAGAATGCTGAACTGTAGAAAGTCTTTCTGAATTAAAAATGCGGACTAGAAGTTAAGGAAATCATGGCTACAGG
This sequence comes from Neoceratodus forsteri, assembly GCA_016271365.2. Lineage (NCBI taxonomy): Eukaryota > Metazoa > Chordata > Ceratodontiformes > Ceratodontidae > Neoceratodus > Neoceratodus forsteri. Next base: position 61,275,506 of record CM028129.1, read on the forward strand.
AGAGGTCCTAGAACACTGGAGAAGAGCTCTTGTGATCCTGCTCCACAAGAGTGGTAGCAAGGAGGAGGCAGGGAACTACAGACCAGTCATTTTACCTCAGTAGTGGGCAAGATTATGGAGACACTCCTTAAGGAAATATAGTGCAACACATGGAATCCATATGAGCACAGGATCCAAGACAGCATGGGTTTACAAAAGGACGGTCCTGTCAAACTAATCTCGTAGATTTCTTTGACTGAGTAACCAGAGTGGTGGACCAAGGGGGAGCAGTTGATGTTGCCTACCTTGACTTAAGCAAAGCTTTCGATACTGTTCCACATAGAAGATTGATTAATAAGTTGGGTAGGCTTGGGGTGGGTCAGATGTTGGTCAACTGGGTGGCAAACTGGTTGATGTGCAGAAAACAGAGTGTGGTGGTAAATGGTATACAGTCAGAAGAGATGCAAGTCACAAGTGGGGATCAGTCCTGGGGCCAGGCCTCTTCAATATCTTCATCAGTGACACTGCAGATGGACTGGAGAGTAAGGTTTGTCTGTTTGCAGATGACACCAAGATCTGCAAAAGAGTAAATGATCCAGATGGGGTGGGCAGAATGAGAAGAGATCTGGATAAACTAGCAAAATAGTCGGAAGAGTTGCAACTGGGGTTTAACGCAAAGAAGTGCAAAATCATGCATATAGGGAACAGAAACCCCTGAGGCCACCTATAGGCTGGGAGGGGAGTTGCTGGCAGTCACAAGGGAAGAAAGAGACTTGGGTGTCATTATCACTGATGACCTGAAATCATCCAAGCAGACCTCTGAAGCAGTACGTAAGGCTAGAGGGATGTTGAGGTGTATAAGTAGGGGTATCACAAGTCGGAAGAGGGAGGTAATAATCCCTCTTTACAAGACACTAGTTAGGCCCCATCTGGAGTACTGCATGCAGTACTGGAGGCCACACCTTCACAAGGACATTAACAAAATTGAGGCAGTCCAGAGAAGGGAAACCAAAATGGTGCAGGGACTGCATCAGAAAACATATGAGGATAGATTAACAGAGTTCAATGTGTATACCCTAGAGCAAAGGAGGGAGAGAGGTGATATGATCGAAACATTCAAACACCTTAAGGGCATTAACAAGGTGAAAGAGTCTAACATGTTTCAATACAAGAAAAAATAGAAGGACAAGAGGACACAGCATGAGATTAGAGGGAGACCGATTAAGGGGTAATGTGAGGAAGTTCTTTTTCACAGAAAGGGTGGTGGATGCATGGAACGGCCTACCTCAGAAAGTGGTGGATACGAATACAGTGCAAGGCTTCTAATAGGCATGGGATAGGCATAAGGGAGCAATACAGATGACTATGAATAGATAGGCCATTGACAGAGCAAAGGTCTATGGCACATTCTTAAGGTAGAAAAAGAAATGGGCAGACTGGATGGGCCTTGTGGTCCTTATCTGTCGTCAACTTCTATGTGTCTATGTTTCTAAAGGCCGAGTCGTTATACTCGGCATGCGCCTATGCATTCGGGCATGCCCACTATCACGGCTCGGCTTTCCAACCATGATTTTCATAACTTCAAGCCCTCATTTTTAATTCAGACACAAGTTCCCTGGTTCAGCATTCTTCAAAGTGTTAGCTACACTTGTATAAGGAATCACAGAAGGAGCAAGACAGGAAACTATATCAGTTAAAGCAGAAGGAAGTGGGGAAGGAAGTCAGAATAGCAAAGGCACAAACCGAGGAAAAGACAGCCAACTCAGTTAAGAAAGGGAATAAAACATTTTATAGGTATATTAGGGAGCAAAGAAAGGTCAAGGGAGGTATAGTGAAGCTTAATAAAGGGGAGGGGAGGTGGGCACAGGGTGACAGTGAAAAGGCAGAGATACTGATCCAATACTTTTTCTCAGTACTCACAAAAGAAGAGGAGTTACCTAAACCAAACAACAGAAGCACTCTGGGAAGGGGGGTCGACACCAGTCCATTCACAGAAGAAAGGGTTCTGAAAGAACTCCTAAAACTCAAGGTGAACAAAGCAATGGGGCCTGGGATTCATCCCATAATTCTAAAAGGACTAAGGGGATACACCTAGTAACACCACTGAATACCCTTTTTAACAAATCATGGGAGGATGGGGTGATTTCTGAGGACTGGAGGAGGGTGGACATGATTCCCCTACACAAAAGTGGGAGCAAGGCAGAGGCAGGAAACTACAGATCTGCTAGTTTGACCTCAGTGGTAGGGAAAACGATGTAATCACTTCTTTGAAAGAATTGTTGAGTACCTAGAGGCCAGCAGGGCACAGGACCCAAGGCAGCATGGATTCACAGCAGGAAGGTCATGTCAGACGAATCTAATAGATGTCTTTGACTGGGTGACTAAAGTAGTAGACCAGGGAGGGGTGGTGGATATGGCCTACCTAGACTTTAGCAAGGCATTTGACACAGTCCCACACAAAAGATCAGTAAGCAACTTAGCCAGCTTGGGAGTTGGTTTAAGGGTAGTAGCCTGGGTAACAAATTAGTTGCACAACAGGACGTGGACAGTAATGGTAAATGGAACTCACTCTGAAGAAAAGGGGGTTACTAGTGGGGTACCACAGGGTTCACTACTAGGACCAATCCTCTTTAATGTATTTATAGAAAACACTGCAGAGGGTCTGTAGGGAAAAGTATGCCTCTTTGCAGATGACACAAAGATCTGCAACAGGGCTGATACACAAGGGGGGTGGAAAGGATAAGAAGGGGCTTGGCAAGATTGGAGGAATGGTCAAAAGTATGACAGTTTAGATTCAATGCAAAGAAGTGCAAGGGAATGCACATGGGAAACAAAAATCCAGGGGAAGAGTACACAATGGGGGGGGGGGAGATACTGACAACAACTAAAATGGAAAGGGACCTGGGGGTAATTATATCAGATGACCTAAAGGTGGGCAAGCAATGTGAAATGGCAGTAAGGAGGGCTTGGGGGGTGTACTGGGATGCACAGGGAGAGGCATCAACAGTAGAAAACAGGAAATTGTTATTCCTCTGTATAGACAGTTGGTGAGACCCCATCTGGAGTACTGAGTGCAGTTCTAGAGACCCCATCTCCGCAAAGACAGACAGAGTAGAGCAGTCCAGAGGAGGGCAACCAAAATGGTGCAGGGTCTGCACCAGAAGACATACTGAAGAGAGACTAAAGGAGCTTAATATGTATACCCTTGAGGAAAGAAGGGAGGGGGGGACATGCTAGAAACTTTCAAGTACCTCAAGGGAATCAACAAAATCCAAGAGCATAGTATCTTTCAGAAAAAGAGATGTGTGAGAACAAGAGGACACAATCTGAAAATGGGGGACAGCTCAGAGGTAATGTGGCGAAGTATTTTTCATGGAGAGCATTGTGGATGCATGGAAAAGCCTTCCTGAGGAGGTAGTGGAGTTAAAAACAGTGGGGGAATACAAGAATGCAATAAGGTAGTTATAGTGGGGGGGGGTAGGAGGAAGTAGGCTGTTGGTTAACTAGGCTCTGCAGCTTATCCATCAGATAGGAAAATGAGCAGACTAGGTAGGCCAAGCAGTCCTCATCTGCCGTCACATTCTATGTTTCTAAAGAAGTGCAAAGTAATGCACCTGGGGGAATATACTCAGGTGAAGAGTACACAGTTTGGGGGGGGTTATTAACAACAACAAAAATGGAAAGGGACCTGGGGGTAGTCATATCAGATGACCTTAAGGTAGGCAAGCAATGTGAGAAGGCAATAAAGAGAGTTGGGGGGATACTGGGATGCATAGGGAGAGGCATCACCAGTAGAAAACAGGAAGTGTTATCCCTCTGTACAGACAGTTGGTGAGATCCCATCTGGAGTACTGGATGCAGGTTTGGAGACCCCATCTCTGCAAGGACACAGACGAGACAGAGGCAGTCCAGAGGATGGCAAATAAAATGGTGCAGGGTCAGCATCAGAAGCCATATGAAGAGAGACTAAGAGAGAGCTTATTATGTATACCCTTGAGGAAAGGCGGGAGAGGGGGGACATGACAGAAACTTTCAAGTACCTCAAGGGAATCAACACAGTCCAAGAAGGTAGCATCTTCAGAAAAAGGATGTGAGAAAGAAAACTCACATTACCTACCGTAATTCTTGATCTTCTCTGTATCTTCACCATTCATTATTGCTTAGGTTGAGTGCCGGAGGCGCCACACCTACTAGGGAGACTTTTATTATTTTTTAGTCTGTTCCAACAGCACTGCCCATGAGAGTGACGCACCGTGTCATGAGCGGGGGCGTCATATGCAAACTCCTCCTCCATCTCAGTTCTGGTAGCCGGAGAGGCGAAACCAAAGGGTAAGGAAAAAGGACAGCGAGGCAAGAGAGCTGAGGGACAGAAAAAGTAAAGGATATAAACTGAAAAAGGAATAAGCCAGTAGAGGACAGAAAGAAGAGAGAGAATACCTACCCTAAGGGACCTAAGGGAGGAAGAGATAACGAGAAAGAGAAAAGGAAGAAGAAGAAGAAAGGGAAGAAAACACGGGATGCTGAGAGGGGAGAACACTGCCCATAGATAGATTGGTTGAGAGGCTTATAAGCTTGGAACCAAAAACAAGAGAGCAAGAATCCCTCCTGATTGGACTGAGAGAAGGTTCAACTGAACCGCTTGTACAGATCGGACACAAAGGGCAGATTCTCAAACCTCCCATCATCCCAACCCCCTACACTCTAGCTGAGAGCTCACAGACTGCCCAGGCAGAAAATCTGTTCCGGAAAGAGAGCGCCCAACTAGGAGGGGGCATAAGCCCCTTAGCACCCTGTTAAGTGCTAACACAGAAGTGTGTGGGAAGGAGTTAAGCCCTACAGAAGGCAGCTTTGTATGAAAGGATAGAGTGGGAACTCAATCAGACTCCCTCGATGCTAGGCAAGAACAACAGCTCAAGGTTAGTGAAGTGCCAGAAGCACCAACTAGAAGAAGCTGACAATATTAATACCTGCCAGAGGGAACCTGAAAAATTGGGGCCGAGCCACAGAGGACGGTCTCTTCAGCTGTGAACTGAACAACATGGCTAAGAAGCCAAGAGGTCACCCCTAGGAGCAATCAGAAAGAGTTCCCTCAGGATAGAATAAATCCTACTCGTTCCCCTTTAGCTTGAGGAAAAAGGATCTGTCCAGAGAAGAACGGAAAATCAAGATAGGTTTTTTTTTTTTGGCATAAAGGCCAACGAGGAAGGGAGAGGAACGAGTAGGGAGGGGGGATGCCGTAGTAGGAGGCCACTGAGGGGAAGGTTGGTGGCTATCAGTAATGAACGGTGAAGATACAAGAGAAGATCAAGAATTACGGTAGGTACGTAATTTTCATATCTTCTCTTGTAAGTCCTCACCATTCATTACTGCCTGGGTGAGTACCAAGCTCCCCCACCCGGGGGATAAGAAACCCTGAGGGAGCAAGACCCCCAGCCTCCTGCTGGTGGGAAACAGGAGGGGATGACCCTGGGCTAATCAGACGAGAAGCCTATGGTGGAGCAGAGCTAGGAGGTGTCCCCCGGGGATGGGGAGACGGAGGAAGCCCCTGCAGAAGCCTCCTAGTACTGGAGGAAAAAAGACGGGTCCCCCGGAAAGCGGAGCGAATCACACTACACGGGCCAGGGGTGATAACCTTGATAGACGAAGCCATGCAGTCTGTCTAATACAGATCGCTGTCCCTGCAAGCCTGGAAGTCACCTCGTTGGCATTGTAAGATGCCCTTGCTTGGTGTCTTGCTAGCTCCAGGCCTATAGCAGAGAGGGCAATAGCTTGTCTGGACTGTTCCATATCAGGCATTGATGCTAGAACTTGGGAAAGCATCGACCATAAATGCCTACTGTAGGCAGCATGGTAAGCCTAATGTGATGCAATGCATAGCATCGCACGAGAGGAAAATTGATCTTCCCCCCACGGTCAGGTGTAGGAATCTGAGTCCGGTGGTGGTCGTGGCAGGCAGTGATCCCAGAGGGAGTTTCTAGGTATGCCAATCCCGAAGATGGTTTGGGAAGAGAACCTAGAGACTGCAGTGGAGCACAATACCTTCTTCTGCAGTCTGCCGGGGCTGGAACAGGGGCAGCTGGCAACTGCCAGGAACGGACAGACACCTCCTGGAAGGGAATAGACCAGGATAGTACCACCAAATGCTGGGCACTGAATTCACTGAGGAATTCACATGTCTCCCGTTCGGTATCGTCTCGCCTAACAAAGGAGATACGAAGATCCCTCACCATCCTTGAAAGGAATCGCTGATATTCAGTGAAATCAGCATTGGAGGAGAGATGAGCAGTGGGTTCCTCTCCCTCCCAGGAGGGAGAGGAGGATGATGGAGAGCTTGAATGTCCAGAGGACTCCTGTGGTGGTGGGAATAGGCGAAACACCCGCTCATGCATATATCTAATGTATGAGGGGAAGGCTGCCACAGAGCCTTTGAACGTCTCCCAGGATAACGGGCCTGTAGGACCGACATGGCCTGGGAGAGAGGTGGGGGTGGCTGCAGAGGAATGGGAGAGGGACACCTACGATGAGGCAACTGTCCTCTGCTGAGGCTCTGAAATCTGGAAAACTGAGCCCGAGCTGGCGGGATCCCGGACAACAAACCAGGTCGCAGAACAGAACCCTGGGGATGTGAAGCCTGGAAGAGCCTAGTAGGGGATCCTCCCCTGTGATGAACCTGGGGCTGCATGGGTCCAGAAGGGCAGCCCACAGCAACGCCACCAGAGGGGGCCCTGAAGCTCGAGAGGGAAAAACGGGGCCCAGCACTAGGGCTCCTACCCGCACCACGAGGGGTGGCAGGTGAAGCCCGAGGCGACTTAACCACCCGGTCTCTCAACCCTCCAGACTCTGAGAACGCCCTCCTCCTTGACCCCAGTGACAGCCCAACTCGAGCAGGTGGAGCAGCACCGGAATCGGCAGCTACCGCAACCCCCTCAGGAGGATAAGCCCCTCCCCCCACCTCCACGCCATCCCCCTCCAGGGACCCCAGACTACCTCCAGCCTGGGAGACCTCAGGAGAGGACAGCAGAGGAGACAGAGGAACAGGCGGCTGGGCACGCCTAGCCTCGTCTCACTGGAGACCCTGACTCCGAAGAGTCAGGGTGCCAGGATGGGTCCACATCTGAATCATTCTCCGAGGAGGAAGAGACCAGCTGGACCTCAATAATGGCCACTCAAGGGGTCTCCAGAGAAACGGCACCGCGAACGGCACCAGTGCCAGCAGCAGCGCCGGACGATCTCGGACCACCCGCAACACCCAAACCCGGCCCTGACTCCCTAACGGTGCTGGTCAGACCCACAGCACTGCCCTCGGCACTGGGACCCAACTTGGCACTGCTAGGACAGCCGACTGGGCCTATGGCGCTGCGGACGGCGCTGAGAGCCAACACGGTGCCGCCCCAATCACCGGCGCCGTGAATGGCACCAGGATCCAAAGCGGCGCAGGAAGTCGGCGTCGAGGATCCACCGATGCGGGCCCAGCAGACCTGGGCTTGACACTGGGGAGCCTGCACCTCCAGAGGTGACTGCCGGCGATGTCTCCACCGCAGCCCGGGAGGGACCCAGCGTTCCTCCGACACCATGGAAGAGGCCTCCTCCTCAGCAAGAGAAGATGAGGCCTCCTCCTCTCAGACTGCATAGGCCTGGGAGGGACCCAGAGGAAGCTCTAGAGACCTTACCTGGGAATCCCTGGAGCGGCCGTCCCCAAAAGTCGGGAGCCTTGCCGATCTTGAACACGACAGACTTCCAGGATGCGACGGTCCATCGAGAAACAGGCGTCGCACACATCCATATAATGGTTGGGTCCCAGGCAGGAGAGCAAACATCATGCCGGTCCGTGATGGAAAAATGCCGGCCACAGGAGCACCGACGCATAGGGGCACGGCCCGCCTTAGACTTGCGTTTGGCCCCCGAACCTGACATGATGTGAAACAATTAAGGAAAAAAAACAGAACAGTTCTCAGTGTCGTCAAATATAGTAGAAAAAACAGAACAGTCTTACCAGTTGATGACGTCGAGAAAAAACGGGATGAAGGAGAAGTGCGGTCTATGAAGACGGCGTCGACGAACAACAGATAGGCCTTGTGACGCAATAACTATATTCTCCGCGCAGCAGGTGCAGCCTCAACGGCGGGAGAAACAGAACTGAGATGGAGGAGGAGTCTGTGGCACCTAACAGCCACCCCTCGTGCATGTGTGATGCGTCGCTCTCGAGGCGGCGTTGGAGCCAACCCCCCAAAAAAAATAAAAAATCTCCTGCAGCGGGTACGCGCCTCCAGCGCTAACACAAGCAGTAATGAATGGTGAAGACTGACAAGGGAAGATATGGAAATTACATACTTCCCGTAATTATTGATCTTCTTGGACAGTCTCCATCACTCATTCACACTAGTGGGATAGCGCCGGAGGCACTAGGACCAAGCGGGAACCTAAAATTTTCTACAGGGTCGGCGCCGAGACAGGACCATGCATGCGTGGCACCACGAGACTAGCTTGCGCCTGTGTAGGCTATCTCGGCATCGACTCTCCAACCGCCTCAGTACCTTTTTGATCGAGGAGGTGCAGCGAAACTAATGAGAATAACTCATCCTGAGTTTCTGGGCCTAAGAGGGCCCAGATGGTCTTTGCAAGAAAGGTCAAAGAATAATGTCCTCACAGTCTGAACCATAGGACCATGAAGACCAGGAAAGAAAACGAATGAACCCAGGGGATGGTGGGTGGGCATGTGAATGAGTGATGGAGACTGTCCAAGAAGATCAATAATTATGGTAAGTACATAATTTCCATATCTTCCTGGACTAAGTCTCCATCACTCATTCACACTAGTGGGAGAGTACCGAGCTAAAACCAACAACCCTCAGTAGGGTGGTAGGAGATAGGGTTCACTCAGAAAGGACAGCCAAGGACTGCCCTGTTAATAAAAAGAGCTGTCTTGTAGAAAGCAACTAGAACATAGTGCCTACAAGATAAGCACTCGAGTTGTAACTCATCACTTTGCAGACGACTGCAATGGACACAAAATGAAAGTCTGTCAGGAAGCCGCAACCACTCTAGGAGAGCGGCAAGAACCTGGCCTCACAATCTGGTCTAGGACCAAAATTAATAGTATCAAAGACATGTACTAATGTAACGTAAAAGGGACCTTAGGAATTGAAAGAATCGGAGGTAAAGTCTACTGGTTCAGGGTAGACTGGGAAGTGCAGATGGAAACCCCCACTATCAAGTATGGCTGACCTGTAAACAACAGGTCCAGGAGCACTTGAACCCCTTACTTGGTGAGCAAGGGGGTCCGAGTGGGGTGAGCCCATCAAGAAGAATGGTCTCCACTTAGTCACAGGAACCTTCCTGATGGAAGGTCAAGCACAATTTAGAAGCCTCTTGTGGTGGTCTAGTAGAACCAGATCCTACCCACTGCATATCCCAAAAGGAATCATCCTGCCCCTGTGTGTACAACTGTAGTAGCAGTCTCTGAACTCAGGGAAGAAAGGAAAAAGTGTACAGGAGGATGTGTCCACTGCGGAAAAAAATTCCGACAGAAAAAAACAGGGGCTGGATTTCTAAGGCAAATAGAGGCAGATGAGCGTCGAGGAGGGACACAGCAGGACCAAGTTAGGGTAACCCATTTGTTGAAGTGACTAAAAGAGGCAGTGACTCAATGCGGTGAGGCACTACTCACTCTGGCCTCTCTGAAGGGAGTAGGAAAGGATTCTAGTTTGTTTGCTGAAAAACAAACATCATAACTCCATCACGCACTTGAAGATGATAGCTTCGTGAGCGACTGGCATGGACCAGTGCGCAGGAACCGAAGGTGTGAATATTTGAGAAGCTACCTCAGAAAAAAGATCTACTTGACCTTCCCTCAAGAAGGAGAAAATTGCCTGTTAAGTTAAGCAAGCAAGGAAGTAGGAAGCTGAGTTCCAACTCGGTGGAGAGTCGCGTCTGCTGCTGCAAGGCTCTGCTCAAGAGAAGAAAGCCTGATAAAAAGAAAGGGGAATTAACAGACTGGGCAGTCGCCTAGGTCTAAGAAATGTCTCTGAATGAGAGAAATCTCTCAGACAAACAGATGACCCATAACGCCGCCGGATCTGACTCCCCCTAGGGGAAGAAGAAGTCAGGTACTCTTTACTGTACTCTGGAGATGAGCGCCTCAAGGGCTGAGGCGAAACCTGACCAGATCAAAAAAAGGGGAGGTATCGCGTAATTTCAGCTAGGCCCTGTGCTGTGATAAAAAAAAGTTTTTTTGTATTTTTTCAGTCCGAACCTAACAAGGCTTTCAGGCTGCTATTTCGCAAGGATTGTCTTGATACAAAATGACAAAGATGTTCTCCATCTGAGTGCGGAAGGAGCCTGTGCGTTCATACTGAAATCATGACTGGACTAACAATCACAGCTGGAGAGATGTTAATCACCTGTGCCGAAGAAGCCACCGAAGGGGCAATATCACAAGGGGGCTATATACCCCTATCAAAGGAACAGAAGAGCCAGAGTGGCTCCCGACTATTAAATTAGAATGTTCCACAGAGTAACTGTCTTGACAATTGAAAAAGTCTAGACGCAGAAGTGTATGGTCCATAGACTCAATGTGAAATACTATACTGGACCCCATTACTGAGGAACTACTGAAAAGATTTTCCATCACAGACTCTGATGATAGAGAGGACATGCCCTTCAGTATATAAAATGAGTCGTCCGCTGTATTACTGACCAGAAGGACAGGGAAAGACCCATCTAGATGCACTTCTACCCTAGAAGAACCTCCAAGAGAGGTCTAGGTCAGAGCCACTAGAGACTCCGCCATGAGGAAGGATGTCGAGGAGCCTGGTACCACGTAAGGAGCCGAGAAAGTGCTGAGCAGAATGACATTCCGCTGGCAAAGCAGTACAGCAGAGTTCCATCAGCAGAAAACTGCTGGATAACAGAAGATCCCACATAGACCGCCACTCACCAAGATGTGTGGAAAAAATAATCCGCAGAACAGGAGTTCATTCCACGATAAACATCCCGCCACAAATTCTGTGTAAAGGAAGTCCGAAAAGGAAAAATGTGTCACTAATTCTGCTATATAGCACCCTAGCACCCATGCGGCACCAGCATCACCGTGGCACAGGAGGGCGCCAGCTGTCTTATGCCAACCTGGGCGATACCGAGCAGCGCAGGCAGTAACATGAGCACCCCGCACCCTATAGCAATGACACCCGAGGCACCCTGATGCCCATGGTACCACTGCACCCATGACACCATGACAAGAATGGCACCAGTGGCACCTATGGATGCCTGTGGTGCCACCTGCAGCACCCATGGGTGCCTCTGGTGCCACCCATGGCACCTGTGGCACCCATGGGCGCTCACGGCACCACCCATGGGTGCCGACAGCACCAACCCTGGCACCCGCAGGTGCTCGGCGCCGCTCGCGGGTGCACGGCACCACCCAGACACCCGTGGAACCAATGACGGCCAGACAACCAACGGCAGCAACCAGCGCACCCACGGCACCGCACAGAGCGATGCCACCGACTAAGGTACGACTCCGACCAAGGCACGGCACCGACCAAAGCACCGAGCCATGGCGCCGAAGGAAAATGCCAATGGAAGTCCTGAGAAGGGGAGAATGAAAAAGGTGGTGCCCGTGCCAGCCCCTGCATGGAAAAGGTAGAGGGGGGGGTAGGCATGAGGGGTCGACACGATGGCAAAAGCACCAAGACGGCACCTTGCCATTCGTGATCCAATCGACCCGGCTCCGGTCCAACGGCTCCGAGGCCTGGAGGTCCCGAAATAAAGAAAAGAGCCATGAAAAACTGGAAAGTCAAACCCCCTGCTCCACAGGAGCGGCCCAGAGGTGAAACTGCCCACCGGAGCGCCAACGAGGACAGAGATGGAGCTCGGAGTCGAGAATGCAGCCATTAGGAGCGGAGCCGAGAGGACCCCACCAAAGTCGGTTCAGGCCCATCACCCTTCCTGACGAACAATCCTCGTGCAGATGTACCAACGGGCAACCTCGAGCGGCACCGAATCTTCTTCCCTAACGAGGAAGAGGAGCTCGGCGTTAAGTGGAGCCAGATCCCTGAACTGCTAGATTTGTGCTTGAGGACTGTCCTCCCCTCCCTGAGCACAGGACTGTCCGTGAGTCGGATCCCCCATTAAATAAGGGCAGCGGACCGGACACAGCCCTCTGCCATAAAAACTTTCAAACAAAGTCCTCCTACTGTCACCGCTACCGTCTAAGGACGACTCCGTTGATGGCAGGAAAGAATTTCTTTTTCTTCTTCATAATCATCTTCTTGTTCGTAAAATAAGAAATTACTACTTAAAATATTAAATTAAACGTTAAAAGCTGCTGTCGTATAGACGAAAACTTAAGAACTCCAGCAGACGAACAACGTTGACATCCAAGCGCACTCAACGGTGGGAGAAAAGGAACTGAGGCGGTTGGAGGGTCGATGCCGAGATAGCCTACACAGGCGCAAGCTAGTCTCATGGTGCTGTGCATGCGTGGTCCTGTCTCAGCGCCGACCCTATGGAAAATGTTAGGCTCCCGCTTGGTCCTAGCGCCTCTGGCGCTATCCCACTAGTGTGAATGAGTGATGGAGACTTAGTCCAGGAAGATCAAGGGGGAACAATTTAAAGATAGAGGGAGTACGACTCGGGGGCAACATGAGGAAATATTTTTTTTCACGGAGAGAGAGGTGGACGCATGGAACCGCCTTCCTGTGGAGGTTGTAGGGTCAAAAACAGTGGGGGAATTCAAGAATGCATGTGACAGCCATAAGGCAATTATAGTGGGGGGGTAGGAGGAAGTAGGCTGTTGGTTAACTAGGATCTGCAGCTTATCCAATAGGCAGGGAAATGGGCAGACTGGGTGGGCCAAGCGGTCCTTATCTGCCGTCAAAGTCTATGTTTCCAGCTGAATGGGGATGGTGCGAGGCTTACATCAGCAGCTGCTCCTACTCCCTAACCAGTACCACTTTTCTCTGCTGCTTATATCGTTCCTCTGCCTTCACCAACACCCTAGCCCACCTATAAATAAAGCACTCCATCTCCCTAGCAACAGGGAACTATTTTTCTGTAGGGGCTATACAATCAATTACAATATTAAAATGCAAAAACATACATATTTGTCTTTATTGCTGTTTAACAAAAATGAGGGGAGCCATTGTGTAAACGCAATATCCCACTCCAGGGTGTGGGTTATGCTCGAATTTACCCACGCCTGGTGTGTTTTGCTCACTCAGCCTGGGGCCTCATGACCAAACAACACACCAGGCATGGTAAATCCTAGGATAACCCACACCCTGTTGTGGTATATTGCTTAACTGTCAAACAGAGAACACTTACCATGTTATGACCAACTGAATGTAATATAGGAGCTGTCCTTTTCCATCACAGGTTGAACACTTCTTGGTGCCTCTTCCGGAGCATTCATTACACCTGTGAAAAAGCAAGCCGATTTTAAAGCACGCCTAGAGTATAGGAAAACTGCTGCATTAGTAAGCCTTGGTATGCAATAGCATTTCTAAGTTTTTAAACCAATGTTTAGTACCAATTCCTTCATTACAGGAGAGGAAAATCAGGTGCCCCATCATTCAACGCTCTCTAACGTATTAACTCCACAAATCATAAAAAAAATGCAAACCAGTATCTGTCTCTACCACTGAAATCAAACAAAGGGGCAGAGGACATTGCAGAGGAGGACACTGCAGCACAGAAGCTAGTGCTACAAAACTGACCCAAAACAGGGACCAAAACAAAAAACGCAAAAAGGAAATCCAAAACATTCTGATCATATGAGACTCCATGATTCGGGGAGTTAATACCTACCTCCAGCCGGGGGAAATGGTCAGATGTTTCCCAGGTACATCAGCGTGGAGAGACACTGACCACATTGCTAAAATTCTGCACGATGCAGGACAAAACATCGATATCTTGGTACACACAGAGACTAATGATCTCGTCAGCTGGTCAGTTATGGAGACCAGGGAACACCTGACCAGGCTGGGAAACAAACTGTCATCCATTTCGTCTGGCATCTCTTTCTCCGAGATCCTGCTGGTCTGGGAGTCGGGGTTGGGGGGGACGACGGATGGAAGGTCAGAGAAGGGGAGATAGGTGAGCTAAACATGAGGCTCAAGGGCTGGTGCCAGGAAAAAGGACACACATTTGTAGGTAACTAGCAACAGTTTTGGGAGTGAAGGTTCTTTAAATTTGATGGACTGCATCTGACTAAGAAAGGAGTCAGTGCATTGGGGCAGAAGTTTGACGTCTTTGCAGAATATTTAAACTAACAAATGGGGAGAGGGGTGCAGCACCCGATAATTGAAGGGGAAGAACACCCCTCTCCCCAACTAGTGATCAAACAGGAGTTCAGCATGTTTGTAGTTCATTTGCATCACCAGGTAAGCAAAAAGTTCCGGCTCCCCATACGACATGCAGGGGAAATGCCGGACCTCACCCAGCAACTAACACACCGAAATCTGGCCAATGGAAAATCATGTACACAAATGCCCACAGTCTGGGAAACAAGATCCCAAACCTGCAGGCTACAATGACAGAGCCTAAACTGGACATAGTAGCCATTAGCGAGACATGGTTCACCAGTAACCACACTTGGGAGACTTCAGTACCCGGCTATCTACTGTTCAGAAGAAAAAATTACTCACCTTAGTAATGTTGTTTCTTCTAATGGAGTCTTGCTATATTATGACATATGCAGTGAGTCCCAACCTTTGAACTGCTCCGGAGGTGAAAGAGTTAACTTTCCATGCCAGGCATGGAACTTTGAGCACGAACTCGGTTGAAAGCTCTGTCTGTTGTTCTTCAAACACAAACTGTCAGATCTTTTCGAGCAAAACTCACTAAGGTTCTGTGTAGAAGCTGTAAATCTACACTAGCCAACTGGCTACTAAATATAAGAACACATTTTTTGGTCCCAAAACAAAGACTCAAGTCAGGGGATCCAAAAAATAAAAACATAACACCCAAACACCCCAAAAAGGAGGGGTGAAAAAAACAAGGTGGGCATCTACTAAGTGCCAACACTGCACTGCCCACCCACATCCCAAAAGCAGAGGTTCTGAGAGGGGCAGGCGGGGGGGAGGTCATAATATAGCAAGACTCAATTAGAAATAACATTACTAAGGTGAGTAATTTTTTCTTCAAACAACATGAAGTCTTGCTATATTATGACATATGCAGACTACACAGCAGTACCTCCATGGAGGGGGGACAGAACCTACTTAGGAAACAGGCTCTGAAGCACAGCTGTGCTAAACTGAGCATCACTCCTAGCCTGGATGTCCAGGGGTAATGCTTGGTAAAAGCGTGAACTGTTTTCCAGGTAGCTGCTTGACATATCTCTAAGATAGGGATGTCCCTGCAGCAGCCAGAGACGCAGCTGTACCTCTGGTAGAGTGAGCCCTCAGGCCTGAGGAGGAACCTTACCAGTTTTCATAGCAAAATTGGATACAAGAGACAATCCACCTGGCAATGGATCTTTTAGTGGCAGGTTTCCCTTTACCAACCTCACCATACGTGAGGAACAGTTGGAGGGAGTCAAACCTGTGACCCTTGGTACGTTCTACGTAGTAACTAAGGGCTCTTTTGACATCTAAACTGTGCAGTCTCCTCTTGCCAGAGGAGGAATGGTCAGTGAAGTACACAGGGAGAGACATAGATTGATTAAGGTGGAAGTCTGAAACCACCTTAGGCAAGAACTTTCTGTTAGTCCTGAGGACCACCTTATCTCTATGAAAGGAGATAAAATCAGGCTCCACTGACAATGCTTGTAATTCACTTATGCGCCTGGCAGAAGTGATAGCTACCAAAAACACAGTTTTCCAAGTCAAGTACTTAAGCTCTGCTGAAGACAAGGGCTCAAAAGGGGGTTGCATAAGCTGGGCAATGCAAATATTAAGATCCCAGGCAGGGCAGGGTCCTGAATGGCGGGTTGATGTGAAGCAACCTTGAAAACTTGGAGAATACAGGATGAGCTGAAAGAGAGGTTTACCTGCTCATAAGAAAGCAGACACGGCTGCCAGGTGCACCTTCAGGGTAGCTGGTCTCAGCCCCAAAGTATTCAAATGCACCATATAATCCAGGACTGTGGGTAAGTCAGCAGATTCTGGGGAAATGTGCTTGCCAGAGCACCATATGGAAAACCTCTTCCATTTGGAATTATAAGTAGCCCTGGTGAAGGCTACTAGAAGCCTTCAGGATATCAATACACCTTGGGAAAGGTGTGGGTCAGCAAACTCTAACTCTTCAAGAGCCAGGCCTTGAGATTGAGAGATTTGAGGTTCGGTACCAAACTCTCCCTGAGCACAGGTTAACAGGTTGTGATTCCTGGGAAGACACAGGGGTAAGGTGGACTGCTAAGGACATAAGGAGTGGGTACCAGGCTGTCTGGCCCAATCTGGAGCAATCAGGATCATCTTGCACGGTTGAGATCTGATTTTGACTAGCACCTTGAACAGAAGAGGGAAGGGGAAAAGCATAGAGAAACTTCCTTCCAACTGAGAAGGAAGGCATCCAGAGGACTGAGGCCAACACTGGGGGCCTGCAACAAAAAGGGAAGTTGGTGATTGTCTGGGGCTGCAAAAAGATCTATCTGTGGGTGCCCATCTGGCAAATACTACCTCCAATACTAGGGGATCCAGTGACCATTCGTGATGGCACTGGGAAATCCTGCTGAGATCATCTGCCAGGACATTGTCCTTGCCTGGGAGGTGAACTGCCGTAAGGGAGGTGTTCAGGGAATAAGCCAGAGACCACAACTTCATTGCTTCGGTGCACAACGCCGTAGACCGAGTGCCTCCTTGCTTGTTGATGTACCACATTGTAGTGGTGTTGTCTGTTCTGACCTGTACAACTTTGTTCTGAACAGATGTGGAAAAACTTGAAATGCTAGAAAACTGCTCTGAGTTCCAACAGGTTGATGTGGAGCAGAGATTCTGAGGGACCACAATCCCTGGGTAGTGAGGTCGCCCATGTGAGCTCCCACCCCAAGAGGGATGCATCTGTAGTAAGGATTAAGGAGTGAGACTGAGGGGTGAAGGGACCCCTGTCTCAAATTGCTCTGGTCCTGCCACCACTGAAAGGCTTGGATCAGGGTTCTGAGTCACTGGGATCAATTTGGTTAGAGGGTCTCTCCTTTGAGACCAAAAGGCTCTCAAATGGAACTGGATGTCCCTCATCTGAAATCTTGCTCCTGCACCACTGCTGTAGAAGCAGCCATGTGCCCCAGGAGCTGCAGAAAATGCCTTGCTGGTCGAGAGACCTGCAGGGTGAAAAGAGGAGCCAGAGAGACCAGGGTCCTTGCTCTTTCCAGAGGAAGGAGGCTCTGGCCTCTTTTGTGTTCAGTTCTGCACCTATGAAGGTGAGAAGCTGGACAGGCTCTAGAACTGACTTTGAAAGATTGAGAAGGAAACCTAGAGATGTGAGCAGTTGCTGAGTTACCTGAAGGTGTAGTTTGATTTGGTCTGGAGACTGGCCTACTATGAGCCAGTCGTCCAGGTAAGGAAAGATGGCAATCTTTTGCCTTCTTAAGTGGGCAACTGCTACTGCCAGGCATTTTGTGAATACCCTCGGGGCAGAGGTGAGGCCGAAGGGCATTGTTCTGAACTGGTAATGGCCTGAGGGCAGTTCGAATCTGAGGTACTTTCGATGGGAGCTTCTGATAAGAACATGGAAGTAGGCATCCTTGAGGTCCAGGGACGCTAGCCAGTCCCCTGGCCTTAGAGAGGGTAAAATAATTCCCAGAGTCACCATTTTGAATTTTGGTTTTAAAAGGTGCTTGTTTAGGTATCTGAGATCCAGGATGGGCCGCCATTCTCCTGTCTTTTTGGGGGTAAGGAAGTACCTGGAGTACAACCCTTTGCCCTGGTGTAGGGGTGGAACCCTTTCCACAGCTCTGAGAGCCAGGAGGGTAGAAACTTCTGTTTCTAGGGCAAGTGCCTCTGATGGATTTGCAGGTGGAAAGGACCTGGTTCTCATCTTTGGAAATTTTTTGAAGCTGAGAACCAGTCCCTGGCTTACTACTTCCAGGACCCACTTGTCTGATGTTAAAGACTTCCAGTCCTGGACAAAGTAAGCCAGCCTACCCCCTACAGGTAGTGGAGAATCGGCCCTGGCCACCCCATCAGGGTGCCTGCTTGGCAGGGGCTTTAGGCTCAGGGGTGGAAGCAGGTCTGCTTGTACCCCGTCTGCCTCTCTCTCTAAAGAACCCCCTCTGGGCATAAGCTGAAGAGGAGGCCTGGGCTTGGTAAAAAGGCCTATGAAAAGGTCTGCCCCTGCCCCTGGAAGGCTGCCTTTGAGGAGTGACCTGCCTTTCCTTGGCCTGTGCACTCCTATAAGTGGTCCTATACTCATCCATTTTCTTCATGTAATTCTCTGTCTGCTCCCCAAACAGAGAATTACCCACTATGAAAATCCATGGCCTTTGTCTGGAGTATCCTGTGACAGGCTAGTACATCTGAGCCAAGCCATTCTGCGGTGCCACAGATGTAGCCATGACTCTTGATGACACATCATTAGAGTCCACTGCAGCATGGAATTGCACCTTGGATGCCTCAATACCATCAGCAGCCACCTGCTCCAGCTCCTTGGCAAGCTGGCCAGGGACCTGTTTTGCTAGAGCCATAACAGTAACCCATCTGGATTTCTGATATCTAGCAACATAAGCCATATAATTTGCCTGTCTGAGTCCCAAGGATGCTGCCATGTACTGTTTCTTTGCCATAGCATCAATCCTCCTGGAGTCCTTGTCAGGGGGGTGTGAAGCCAAGGGAATATTTGCCTTATCACAGGCTGCAGCCTGCACTATCCCAACATGGTTGCATTGTTGTGTAAGGAACTCCGTATCAGAGTCTGACAATGTGCACCTCTTGTCCATTCTTTTATCCACAGGAGGTATAGTGATGAGGAGTTTTTAGAATTTTTACTGTTTGTTTCCCAAAAGATTTATGCAAAGAAATAGATAAAAAAGCAATATAAACCGGCACCTGCTCAAAGCATTTTACTTTAAATCAGCTCGTATTATGGACAAAAGACCGAGTGTGCTTATATCATTCAAAAGGACTTTTTATTAATTTGAAACTCACTTGAGATGTGGCACAAACCACCAGAATTCATGTGGAAACAGCAATCACATGCAGCACAATAGTCCACAGTATTCTTGTTAAATCCACAAAACGCCACAAAAGTCCATGCACAGACGGCTGTAGAAGTCCCAACAGGTGTGAGCAAGAACAGAGGTCGCTTCCAACAGACGTCACCTGACGCGTTTCGCTGTTTTGAGAAAGCTAATGAATTCTGGTGGTTTGTGCCACATCTCAAGTGAGTTTTAAATTAATAAAAAGTCCTTTTGAATGATATAAGCACACTCGGTCTTTTGTCCATAATACGAGCTGATTTAAAGTAAAATGCTTTGAGCAGGTGCCGGTTTATATTGCTTTTTTATCTGTATCAGAACTGCTTCTGAAACCAGGCACTGCTTGTTCCCCAGTGCAGTCTTTTTCCATATTTTGAATGCAAAGAAATAGACAGTCTCCTAGACTCTGGGATATCCATCATTTCTACATAGTCAGGCTCCTCTTGATCATCCACAGCTTCCTCCACAGGGAGCTGGAGGGTTTCAGCCACTTTTTTATAAAACATAAAATAAGAGGGGGACTCAGAAAGCCTAGGGGGAGACACTCCTGAAGGTCTGTCTAGGGAGATGTCCGGTTCAATGGGCACATCCAGACTTTCAAATCCACATTCACTCTCCTCATACTCCTCTTCCCCTCCTCCGGTTCATAAAATTCCTCTAAATCATATTCTTGAACCGTTGGAACCGACCCAAGACGTGCAGCTTACCTGATGATGCGGTTCGGTTCGAATTCGAAAGCGACTGGACAATTTTAATCGCTTGGCTATTTCTTCAGCGGTTGGAGATGGAATTTTGGCTCCACACCTGCTGATTTTCTAGTCCTTTGCTGGAACCGACTCCTCCGAGTCGGCTCTCCTTGCCCGAGGAAGTCTCCGCCCTGGTCAGAGGGGCATTCCTCTGGTTCGGGTTACAACCGAACCAGGCTGGCCATCCGGTCACGGACTTCTTAGCTCCTCTTTCCTGAGCCTACCAACTCTCTTATCCAGGGTAGCTGCAGGAAAATGTTTGCAAATCTGGCAGTCTGCATTGAGGTGGTCAAACCAGACAATAAACAGGTGGTGTGGGGGTCAGCCTTGGCAAAGGCTTCCCCACAAACACTGCAGTGTTGAAACCCAGTGGGCCCGGTTTTCCTTTTGGGTTTCTCAGACATAGTGCCAGCCTAACCAAAACTTGCCCGTTTATGGCAATCCGCCAAGCAAGACCCTCTTATCGGTTCCCAACCGTGTCACGGGTAGTGGAAAAAAACGTAATGAAATCCGTTTTTTTTAGAACCGATAAGAACCGGGAATCGCACTCTAAAAGACAGATTTAATTAATTTCAAACCGAACCGATAATATCGTTTACAAGTTCCACACAGAAATAATGTAAAACCTATCTAGTACTTACAGTACCACAGACAGAGTCTGAACCAACCGGTTGCGGTTTAAATTCGGTTAAAAACTGAAAACTAAATACTTTCACCGACAAAATGAACCGAGCAGGAGAAATCTCCGGAGCGACTGTTCAGTGAGGTGGAGTAAAGAATCTGACAGTTTGAGTTTGAAGAACAACAGACAGAGCTTTCAACCGAGCTCGTGCTCAAAGTTCCATGCCTGGCATGGAAAGTTAACTCTTTCACCTCCGGAGCAGTTCGAAGGCTGGGACTCACTGCATATGTCATAATATAGCAAGACTTCATGTTGTTTGAAGAGACCGAAGTGCAAAAGGAGGGGGGGGTGGCACTTTATGTCAATGAGAATATCAAAGTTACAGAAATTCAGAATACACATAAAGAGCCAGAAGAACTGTGGGTCACCCTGGAAACAGGAAATGGGACAGCCACACGAAAGTACAGTTACGTAAGAACTTACCGTAACAGTAGATCTTCGAGAGGAGCTCTTGCAGCAGGCTATCACAATTAGGACTATGCCGTAGGCACTAGGACCACACGGAAAAACTTCTGCCAGCAATACCAGCGGGGACCCGACCCGACGCCAGCCCCGCCCCGGCGTCGGTCAGGGTACAAGAGGGGGCGGACCCAGCTCCACCTCAGTTCTCCCGCCAGTACCCAGCAGAAGGCCTGACAAGAGAAAGAGGCGAAGCCTACTATCGATAAGAGAAGAAAATGTACCTGCACACTCCAAGGGGAAGGCTGGATCAGCCTGCAGCAGTTATCTCCTCGGAAGATCTCACTGTTACGTAGTTCTTACGAACTGTACTATCTTACCTCGAGATAGAGCTCTTGCAGCAGGCTATCACAATTAGGACTGAGTCCCAAACAGTCCCATAGCAAAGAGGTCACCGACCCCGGAAGGAGGAATATGCTGACTCCAGAGGCCTTCAGGACAAGAGTCCTTGCAAAACCGCTAGGCTGAAGACAGCACGGCATCTGGAGACGATGTCCAAACTGTAATGCTTGACAAAGGTATGCACCGAATTCCAGGTCACGGCCGCACAGATGTCCTGAATGGCGACATTCCGCATCGAGGCAAAAGAAGCTGACACTCCCCTGATGGAGTGACCCCTAACCGGACCCGGCAGGGGTTTATTGTGATGCTCGTAGCAAAACGAGACGCAACGGACTATCCATTTGGAGATAGTCTGCTTGGACACCGGTTGACCCAAGCGTTGTGGCGCAAAAGCCACAAAGAGTTGCTCCAATTTACAGTGTTGAACCGTCCTGTTGAGGTAATACCTCAGGGACTTGTGGACATCCAATGCGTGGAGGAGAGCCTCCCCTCTATTGGAAGGGGAAGGAAAATAAACTGGAAGATCAACCGACTGGTTGAGGGTCAATTCCGAGACCACTTTGGGAAGAAACTTAGGATTCGTTCTGAGGGAAACCCTTTCCCTATGAAAAACCAAATAGGGCTCTTTACACATCAGAGCCTGCAGCTCGGAAACTCTTCGAGCGGAAGTAACAGCAACCAGAAAACAAACTTTCCAAGACAGGTATCGCAGCTCACAACTCGCTGCGGGTTCAAAAGGGGGAAGGGTGAGTTTCTCCAACACAAAAAGGAGGTCCCAGGGAGGGACAGGGTCCCTGACAGGAGGTCTCATGTGAAGAATCCCCCTAAGGAAGGTGCAGGCCACATCTAACTGGGCCAATGCTCTCTCTCCCACGAGAGCATGATAGGCCGAAATCGCCCACATGTGCACCTTGATAGAGGAATAGCTCAGGCCTTTCTCGTACAAGGAGAGGAGATACTGCAAAGCGGAGTTCACAGAGCAGGTGACAGGGTCTAAATGCTGTGGCAAGGCCCAAAGACAGAAACGCTTCCACTTCATAGCGTAAGTGGAGCGAGTAGAGGGCTTTCTTGCGGATGCTAAGACCTCAGCCACTTCCGGGGAAACCCCGTATCGGTTCCTAGCTACGTCTGGAGGAGCCAAGCATGAAGGTGCAGGGATCTGAGGTCCCGTGAACCAGAGAACCCTGGTCCTGGGACAGCAGTTGCGAGCAAATGGGCAGCGGGAATTGAGGTTCCTGGGACAACCGCTGCAGGAGTGGGAACCAAATCTGTCGGGGCCAATTGGGGGCCACAAGAATCATGTGTGCCCCCTCTGCCTGTAGTTTGAGCAGAACCCTCTGGATGAGAGGGAAGGACAGAAAGGCATAAAGAAACCTCCCTGCCCAACAAAGGGATAACTCATCTGGCCAAAAAACGTCAGGCGCATGCTCTCGCGAGCAAAACAGTAGCAGTTTGGCGTTGCGTGGTGACGCAAAGAGATCTAGCTCGGGAAGGCCTCACCTTCCGAAGAGCTGATCCGCTACAGATTGAAGCAATTCCCACTCGTGCACTCTGGCCCACGACCTGCTGAGGTCGTCAGCCAGCTTGTTTAGGATGCCTGGAACGTGCATAGCCGACAGACGAATGCCCCGTTCCAGCGCCCAGTACCAGACTCTCATCACCTCCCGGCAAAGAGGATAGGAATGGGTGCGTCCTTGCTTGTTGATGTAAAAAACGACCACCATGTTGTCCGTCTGAACCAGAAGAGAGCCGGGTACCAGGTCCTCTTGAAATGCCTGAAGAGCGTAGAGGACCGCTCGCATTTCCAGTACATTGATGTGGAGGGGCCGTTCCTCGGGTGACCAAACCCCTTGCGTTTGATGAACACCCAGATGAGCCCCCCAACCCAGGTCCGATGCATCTGTCGTTAGTGTCTGACCTGGAGGCTCCGGATGAAAGCTGACCCCTCTCTCCAGATTGCTGGGGTCCAACCACCAAAGCAACGTTCTCCTGACTGGCTCCGAGATCCTGACTAAAGCGTCCAGGTTGTCGTAGCATTGATCCCACTGCACCCTGAGCATTCACTGTGGGGTTCTCATGTGGAGGCGGGCCAAGGGTGTTACTGGGATGGCTGCCACCATATGCCCCAATAGACTGAGGAAGTTCCGAGCCGGAACTCGAGGCGCTATGGACATCTGTTCCGCCAAACTTCGCAGGCGAATTCCCCTGTCCTGTGGGAGAAAAGCCATGCCCTGGACTGAGTCCAGAGTCGCTCCAATGAAGGCAAGGGTTTGGCTGGGCTCTGGGGAGGACTTTCTCACATTCAGGGTGATCCCCAGCTCTCGGAATAGAGTATAGGCATCTCCGAGAGAGCGTAAGAGGCCGTCTCTTGACGGGGCCATGAGAAGCTAGTTGTTGAGGTAAGGGAAAACATAATGGCCTGATCACCTTAGAGCCGCAGCCACCACTGCTAGGCATTTAGTGAAGACTCGCGGAGCGGAAGAAAGGCTGAACGGGAGCACCAGGAACTGATAATGCTCCCCTAGGAAGTGGAACCTCAAAAACTTTCTGTGGGGAGGAAAGACCCCGATATGCATGTATGCATCCTGCATGTCGAGAGAACAGAGCCAATCCCCTTGGTGCACCAGAGGGAGGAGACCCGGAAGAGTCACCATCCTGAACTTTTTGTACTCTATAAAGAGATTTAAAGGACGGAGATCCAGAATGGGACGGGTCTCCGCCTTTTTTGGGATCAGAAAAAAGTGGGAGTAGAACCCCTGACCCCACTGCTCCATGGGAACTCTTTCTATTGCTCTCTTTTGCAGGAGGGCCTGAATTTCTCCTTCCAAGAGTGGAATGTGAGAAGGAGGATAACGGGAGAGATTTGGCGGAGTGCATGGAGGGAACTCTGTGAACTCCAACGTGTGTCCTCTCCGAATAACGTCCAAGACCCATTGATCTGTGGTAATAGAGCTCCACCCTTCGAGATCAAGGAGAAGCTGCCTCAACCGCTCCCCTGGACGCCTGACCATGGGGCGGAAGGAGTCATTGGGCAGAACTGGGGGTAGGGAGAGAGGCCTGGGAGGACTTGGGCCACGGGTGGAAGGTCCACCAGACTGCTGGTTTCCAGATCTCCTGCAGAAGCCACCTCTCTGCTCTTGCTGGGAACCTCAGGCTGAAGTCTGATTGCCTGAGGACTTGCGAAAAAGCTGACGGCGATGGGGGCGTCGCTGGTCGCCACGGTACATCTGGCGGACCGACCAGATCGACTTACCCGATTCCTGGAGACGGGAGATCAACGCCTCCATCTCCTGCCCAAACAAAACGGCACCCTGGAACGGCAGGTCCTGGATACCGGACTGCAGATCCTGGTGAAAGCCCGAAAGCCTCAATCAGGCATGGCGCCGAAGACAAACCCCAGAGGCGGCCGCTCTGGCTGCTGTATCCGCAGTATCATATGAGGCCCTCAGAACATGCGAGCCTACGTCTGAGCCCGACTGTAAGAGGGCCAGGAGCTCCGTCTTCTTGTCGGAGTCTGTCATGGCCTGTGCCAGCTCAAGACCCCGTTCCCACAACGCATTCTGGTACTGCACCATATACGTAAGGAAATTCAGGGATCGAATGGAGCAGGTGGAAGCAGCGTGAACTTTCTTGCCCACCTGATCCAGGTAATGGGACTCCAAGTCAGGAAGCTGGGAGCTGAGGTGCCGCGGCTTTCGAGACTTGTCATGAGCAGCCGTGATCACAGTTGAATCTGCCTGAGGGTGTTCCGCCAAGAAGGGTTCAGCCTTCGGAGCCTTGTAGAGCCTGTCCAACTTTTTGGGAATCGCCGGGATGGAGGCTGGGCGCAACCAGGTGGATTTAGTCAGATCCTGAAAAGTATCCACCAAAGGAGGAATGACCAAAGGCTTCAGCTCCTTCTGCTCAGGTATTTGGCCAATCTCCGGCGTTCCGGATCCAGGTCTTCCGTGTCCCACTCGTTGGAAGCCTGGATATGCCTCATGATGTCCATGAACGTGGGATCGTCTGGAGGCGAGCGAGGCATATCCTTCTCCTCAGGGGAGCGCTTGAGGCTGAGGGAAGACGAAGAGGATGACGAGGAAGAGGAGGACCGACTATCCGACTTACAGTAGCCTGGTTCTGCCTCATGTCCATGCCTACGCTGAGGTTGTTATGTAGGGGACCGAGGACGGTCCGAAGACCGACTCCGGTCCCTGGACTGACGACGGAGAGAAGACCGACGCTGGTCAGGAGACCGACGCCGGGAACCGTCCCACTGAGCGCGAGAAGGGCTCCGGGAACGAGACCGGGACCGGTGTCGGTCAGTCGAAACCATAGAGCAACGTCGGTGGTCCTCGGATCGAGAGCGGGAACGAGCCCTAGACGGGGGCGAAAAACAGCGCTCTGGGGACCTCAATGGAGAGGTCTCGCCCTCTGGCTGTGGTTCACCCACAGGATCCGGTACCAGTGTCTGGGCTGGTGACGGGGTGGTATGCTTGTGAACCTGCCCCCACCAAAACGAAAAAAGCTGTTTGAGCTCATCCGGGGAGAATATTTCAGCCGCCTGCTGCGGGAAAGAAGTCTCCTGAGCAACGGGTCGCGACGGAGAGCTCTCCTGAGGGCCCAGGGGGGAGGAGGACTTGGACGACGCGGACGTCGGCAGGACAGCGACCACTCTGGGTCTTTAGTTTTTAACCGGGCGCCGTGCCGGACCGACGACGGGTGACGACAGGGGGCGCTCGAGAGTCCTAGTCCGAGGCGCACCTTTAGCAGGCAGCCGTGCCGGGTCGGTAGGGCCAAGCAGGTACCGCCACGACTTGTGATGACTCTGAGCAGAGTCACCTTCGGCTTGGCTGGCTGCTTCCCCGACGGGCCGGCCTTAGCCTGAGACGAGCGCGGCGACTCACCCAAGCCCGAAAGATGGGCCTTCTTCGGGGAAGGATGCGACCGCAAGCGGGACTGGTGCTGGGACCGACTGCGCTCTTTGCTATGTCGCTTTTTCTCCTTCTTCTTCCCTTCGGACGAGTGCAGGTCCATCTTCTTCTCCAAGAGGTAGGCCTTCAGGGCCTTCATGCGTCGGATGCGAGTCCGGCTTGTAAAAGCCTGGCAGTTGGCGCAATTAGCGGTGTCATGGTACAGGCCGAGGCAGAAAACACACCGCCGGTGACCGTCCTTGGCGGGAATTTGCCGGACGCACTCGCACTTATTAAGGTGTTCGGGAGAAATAGACGCCCGGGAAGACATCGAACCAGCGGGAAGGAAAAATCGGACTGACGTCGGTACCTACGGCGGTAAACACCGAGGCAAAGCACGCCCGACGCGGGAAAACCAAGCCGAACAGCGGTAACCGTACAGGCGTCGGTCGCGGTGAAAGAAAAAGTAAAAAACGTCGAAAAAACTTCGCTTGTAGTATCTTTTTCTCGCTGGTGAATCGCAGGCAACAGCTATTCATATGCGTGGTACGCGGCGGGAAAGAACTGAGGTGGAGCTGGGTCCGCCCCCTCTTGTACCCTGACCGACGTTGGGGAGGGGATGGTGTCGGGGGTGATCCCTCGCTGGCAGAAGTTTTTCCATGTTGTCCTAGTGCCTACAGCACAGTCCTAATTGTGATAGCCTGCTGCAAGAGCTCTATCTCGAAGTAAGATCTGGGGTTGTCTACAGGCCTACAGACCGGGGGAGGACACAGACAAATTACTGTTAGAAGATATACAAAACATGACTGCTAAAGGGGAGGTTCTGATAATGGGAGACTTCAACATGCCAGATACAGACTGGTCAATACCAGCAGAAACATCCGCCAGAACTAGACACACAGTGGATTCCCTGCAGGGGGAGGGCCTCAAACAACTGGTACAATAACCCACAAGAGACAGGGCTATCCTGGATCTAGTACTGACCAACGAGGTAAGGATCACAGATCTCCAGGTAGAAGGTCACCTGGGGACCAGTGACCATCACATGGTATGGTTCAATTTGGCCACTAGAACTAAATCATGCCATTCCAATGCAAAAATATGGGACTTCAGAGGAGATGACTTTGATATGATGGCCAACAGAGTTAAGCTAGCCCTGGCAAGAAGAAATACAGGTGATGGGGTATAGGCAAAGTGGGCAAGCATTAAGGATGCAATACTTGAAGCAACATCCCCTTGTGTTAGGGAGAAAAGCAAGAGCAAAAGGAGGAAACCACTTTGGTTCTCAAAAGTAGTAGCAGTAAAGGTCACAGCCAAAAGGTTGGCCTTCAGGAAATATAAGGGAACGCAGCAGGACGAAGATAGGGAGGCATACCAAACTTCCTTAAGGGAAGCAGGGAAGGCATTAAGGCAGGCAAAGGCCCAAACTGAGGAAACACTAGTACAAATAGTAAAAGAAGGTGACAAGACTTTCTATAGATACATTAGTGAAAGGAGAAAGTCCAGAGGGGGTACTGCTAAGATCAAAGGGGATAAGGGCGGGTGTGTGGAGGAGGACCAAGAAAAGGCATCTATCCTAAATATATACATCTGCTCAGTATTTCAGAACTTTCATGTTTCTATGTTTCATTACTGCAGTGAATAAAAACAAGGGCACCTAGTTTCATTACTGAATTTCATCTGATCGTAGCAGTTTCTAAGCGATTACACTGAAATATGGTGGATGCAACCCTCTTCCATATACCACCTACCAAACTGTATGTAATCAAACTCTGAGGTGAAACCTTTTGTATGGGTTTACAACTACTGTCATAGAGGTTGCCACAGAAGCAGTAAGGGCCTCAACAGTACCCACTAAATCACACAATCCTATCCAGTTTTGTAGCACGGTTAGAGAGAAAGACAGAATGCCCCCTCTACTCCGACCCCAATTTTGGGCCTCCCCCCAAATTCTTCTTCAAGGCTCTAAAACCTGCAGACAATATCAGACTTATTCGAGGGAACAACCCGAAACCCAGCAAAGGGTCCGAACGCTATCGACTACAAAATCCTTAAATGGTCCATCAATGTCCTTGCAGTCCCCATCACCAATCTTCTAAACAGCTCTGCTCTTGTACCTTTCTCCAGTGCCTGGAAATCTGCCACCATCAAACCATTATTAAAATCTGGGTCCAGAAGCAAGGTCGGTAAGTACCATCCTATCTCCCTTCTCACCCCCCCATCAAAGATCACTGAGAAAGTTGTCCACTCTTAACCTACTGCCTACCTGGAAGCCAACAACCTACTCTCCTGTGCTCAACATGGCTTCAGGTCTGGTCACAGCACAGAAACTGCCCTGGTCAGGTTCACTAGTGACATCCTTAAGGCCAATGCATTGGGTTGGTATTTCTCGACCTGACCAAGGCATTCGACTTTGTGGACCACGCGCTCCTACTTGACACCCTCAAAGATCTGCACCTCTCTGTCAATGTCATAGATTGGGTCAGAAGCTACCTTTCCAGTCGATCCCATAAAACCTCCACTGAAGGTCATCTCTCCGACGAATGCCCGATCAAATATGGGGTCCCCACGGCTCTATCCTGGGCCCCCTCCTGTTCTCACTTTTCATTAATAATCTCCTCTCTATCTGCCTTAACACACTTGTCCTCTACGCAGATGACACAGCACTACACATTAGCAACGTTAACCCCACCACCATGTTCAGCAATCTACAGTCTGAGTTCACAAAGTTGCACTCCTGGTTCTCCGGAAATGGTATGGTCCTAAATTCTAAGAACACCAAGTTTATGGTCTTCTCAGGCCCTAGAAAATCCACTGTCACTGGCCTTACATTAGTTGATAACTGGCTACCTAATTGAACAGGTGTCTGCATTTAAATACCTTGGGCTCCTCCTGGACCCTCACCTCTCCTTTAATCTCCATGTTAACAACCTCATACAGAAGACACAAAACATGCTTAGTTTTCTCTATAGGATAAGAAAGTTCCTTAGTCCTGCAACCAGGCTTCACTTAGCTAACTCTTCTCCTGTCACTCATTGACTATGGATCCATCATCTTCTCCCCCACCACATCTCTACTCTACTCCAAACCAAGATCAACCTACAGCAACACTGCTGTTTCGTCACTGGTTTACCATGGAAAACACACCACTGTACCCTCTACTCCTCCCTTAGCTGGCCCACCCCTGAAGGGTGGTTCCAACAAAAAAAAGTTCTCCGTCCTCCATAAGATACACCTGAATTTGCTGCTGCCCAGTGTGATTTCCCCTTCCCCACAGCCGTGCAGGCGACCAGAGGGACCTCAAGTATGGTTTTCAACATCCCTTTCTACCACACTAAGCAAGCTCAAAACTCGATCACCTATAAGGGCACTAAGCTGTACAACCAACTGCCCCCCAATAGCCAAGCCTGTAGGTCCGGCCACACCTTCAACTCCTACATCAAAATTCACATACTCAATTCTTCTGTCTGCAGCTATCCCAGCCAACCCTCCAGCTAAACCCAGCCGCTCCCCCCTGCTTATCTCCAGTCCCCCTTGCTTTACTCTAGTCCCTGTAACCCCCTCCTCTCTCCTCCCCACACCCATCCCCCATCCTATGCTCCCCTCAACTTAGTTTTCACTCCTACCACCCACTCCTAGCCTAGATTTCTTCATATTTCAATCATGGATCTGATTATAACCAACCACAAAAGACTTGCACTTTCTCCACCTCTAGGTTACTGACCCCTCTATACCCCTTCCCTTCTCTTTCCTGCTCTCCATATGTTATACACACAAATGTTCAGGCCACTCTATGTGTTTCTCTCTTTTTACTTTATTGTAATCGATTGCCTCCTGTTTTTCAGTTTATGAAAATTTCTGTAACTGTTAGTCTTCAACATTGTTCTATATATCTAAACCACTTGCTTGGATCCTTTCCCCTGTATACTGTAGATCTTGTTTCTGTTAAACTCTTTTGTATTGTCATACCTTCTTGGTATCGCTTACACTGGACATTTGTGAAAACAGGCATTTTTCTCACATACCTTCCAGTATACAAATAAAGATTGATAGAGATTGAGAATGCCAATTTGCAATCAGTATTTTTCCATATTTGTACTTAGCCATGCTGTTTGTCTATTCAGTCTAGGTATAATGCACAAGGGGAAAAAAGAGGATTTATTTTTATGTTAGTTATTTATATGATAACCAGGGTAATTCACTAAGTATGAGTGCCCTTTTTCAATGATGACCCGAGTGTTAAGTACACAAGCACACAAATACCGTACCTTCAATACATTACACAGCAAAATAATTACAGCCACCTTGGGATATCAAATTTACTTTTACTGATTAGAGATGGTTTGCCTGTTGGGAATGCAAGCTGACCAAGTGCTATCCAGAGCCACAAAATGCTGCTGGGGGGGGGGGGTCAGACTTCGGATGTCTATGTTTGGAATTAATGACACAGGGAGAATTGAAAGGGACCTGCCAGCTCCCCAGGTACAAAGAAGCCTGACCTTTAGGTCCCAATTCGCTAAAATACGACATGTTTGAATTTTTTAAAATAAATGAACAATGCTGGTTTCCTTATTTCTATCTAGTTGATCCTGCACCCCCCTGCCGGCCATTATTTTTCCCAGAGTCCCTCTGAAGAGGCAACCAATGGGCTGAGCCAGGGGCACTCCCAGGTGACGGTATATGTCACAGGCAATAAGAAAACATATATAACGTGTGTTTGCACTTCTAATGCTGGTACTGATCAACCTAGGAAAGTGCTTAGGTCCCTATACAAAACAGCTGGAGGGGGAGAAGTCATGCTAAGGTGTGTGTTACAGGCCCATATCCAACACAGCTAGGGGAAGGGGGGGGGAGAATTATGCTAGGTGTGTGTTACAGGCCTCTATACAACACAGCTAGGGGGCAAAAGGGTGAGAATCATGCTGGGTGTGTGTTACAGGTGGGAAGAATCATGCTGGCTGTGTGTTATAGGTCCTTATACAGCATAGCTGGGGGGGAAGAATCATGCTGGGTGTGTGTTACAGGACCCTATACAACACAGCTAGGGGGAAAGGGGTGAGAGTCATGCTGGGTGTGTGTTACAGGTGGGAAGAATCATGCAGGCTGTGTGTTATAGGTCCCTGTACAACATAGCTGGGGGGAAGAATCATGCTGGGTGTGTATTACATGCCCCTATAAAACACAGCTTGGGGTAAAGGGGTGAGAATCATGCTGGATGTGTGTTACAGGTGGGAAGAATCATGCTGACTGTGTGTTATAGGTCCCTGTGCAACATAGCTGGGGGGAAGAATCATGCTGGGTGTATATTACAGGCCCCCTATAAAACGGCTGGGGGGGGAAGAATCATGCTGTGTGTGTCTGTTACAGGTCCCTACACAACATGGCTGGGGGGAAGGAGGAGAATCATGCTGGGCGTGTGTGTGTTACAAGCGCTATAGAACACAGCTTTGGGGAAGTCATTCTGGATGGATGTTACAGACCCCTGCACAGCACAGTTGGGGAGAGAGAATCAATGCTGGGTGTGTTTACAGGGGCCTAGAACACACATCCAGCATGATTTATCCCCCATTACCCCCAGCTGTGTTGTATAGGGGCCTGAAACACACACCCAGCATGATTTTTCCCCTTTTCCTCCCTATCTGTGTTGTATAGGGGCCTGTAACACACGCCCAGCATGATTCTTCCCCTTTTCCTCCCTAGCTGTGTTGCATAGGAGCCTGTAACACACATCCAGCATGATTCTTTCCCTTTTCCTCCCTAGCTGTGTTGTATGGGGGCCTGTAACACACATCCAGCATGATCTTTCCCTTTTCCTCCCTAGCTGTGTTGTATGGGGGCCTGTAACACACATCCAGCAGGATTCTTTCCCTTTTCCTCCCTAGCTGTGTTGTATGGGGGCCTGTAACACACATCCAGCAGGATTCTTTCCCTTTTCCTCCCCAGCTGTGTTGTATAGGAGCCTGTAACACATACCCAGCATGATTCTTCCCCCCAGCTGTGTCAGTGGCTCAGTAGGTAGCACACTAGCCTCTGAGGCAGGGAGATCAGAGGGTGTGGGTTCAGTTCCCACATCTGGCACTTGAGTTAATATCCCAGTACTGACACTGTAGTGCAGCATGAGAGGGGTGCTGCACTTCTGAGGTGCAGTCTTTCGGATGAGACGTTAAACCGAGGTCCCATCTGTCTGGATTGGTGGTAGTTCAGGTGGATGTTAAAGATCCCATGGCACTTATCAAAAAGAGTAGGGGAATTTTTATTAAAGTTGGAAAGTAAAATACAGTCAAATAATACACAAAAGCAAAAGCAAATTACTCGAAACACAATACATATGCCATCATACATAAAATATAAAACTAACATTGCAATAGACTCAAAACTTACTAGACATACTGAAAAAATAACTCCCCCACCCCACTAAAAGAGTAGGGGAATTTTTATTATTTCAGTAAACCAAAATTGAAAACATACAGTGTTAAATCACACAAATAATATATAAATCATATAGAAGATAATCTATTGCAAAGATATATCATCCAAACAATGTAAAAGGAAAACTAGAACAGCCCCCACTTACAAAATGAGTAGGGAACTTTTGTTATCATACACAAACCAAACAATAAATTCAATCAATGTTAAGTCACATTAAAGAAAATGATACAGCATATGGTTATCATAATAGAAAACAAAGATTATACATAAAACGAAAGGGAAAAAAAAGAGAAGAAAAAGCAAATAGAAAACACTAATTCAATACATCCAAAATAATTATTCTAAATTAACCCAATGAAGTTATAGCCAATCTACAGAATCCCATCTAGAGTGACATATAAATGAAGAAAATGTCCCATAATCCTGCCTTTTCAATCTCAATATTGCATTAGCAACCATACCAAATAATACTTTTTGTGAAAAATATTGTTGTTGAATGGTGAAACGGCATCTCACATTCCATATATAGTATTTAAAACAAAGCAAAATCAAACATAAAGTCACTTTATCATATTGCACAGTGGTTACTGGCAGAATCCCTATACACAACATATCTAACGTCATAGGGTATAAAGGAAAGGTAGGCCATTTTCTTAAAACAAGACTCCAAAATCCTTTTATAAAAGGACATTCCAAAAATAAGTGTTCCATTGTCTCCACTAATTCAAAACACGTACCCCTAGGGCAATACCGATCAGTAATTTGCTTATGTTTTAGATTTGCTCAGACATTTAATTTGCCATATAGGGATAACCATAACACATCCCACATATGAGGTGGAACTGGGAGGTTAACATATTGCCAATTGCAAGTTTTATAGGAGATGGAAAATAATC
Organism: Neoceratodus forsteri; assembly: GCA_016271365.2. Taxonomy (NCBI): domain Eukaryota; kingdom Metazoa; phylum Chordata; order Ceratodontiformes; family Ceratodontidae; genus Neoceratodus; species Neoceratodus forsteri. The sequence goes on from CM028129.1 coordinate 61,309,063, forward strand.
AAATGGAGCCGAATCTTGAAAATACTTTGTAAAATATATGCATAATTCCTTTCTAGTAAAATGCAAAAGGTATGCCTTGAAATACCCCATAATTTAATTTTCCCAAAACATATTTTAAGGGATTGTGGGAGATGGTTTATGGAACGTTGTCTCGGAATACCTCATATTCAGGCCAGAAAAGACATAAATCTCCAGAGTATCCTGAAGCCATGGTTTCCATTGTGTGTCTCTATCTATAAACAGAGGTTTTAAATTTGTATAGAGAAACACAGTAAAGAAAAAACTACAGGATGTAACATTTTTAGGCCCCATGTTTTTTCTCCCTAAACAAGGCTCTCTTTATGGGGTTCAGTCTACTGCCCCATATACAAGCAAAAAAACATCCATATAACGGTGTCTCCAAAGCTAAAGGAAGACTAAAAACCGCACTTAAATATAAAAATATGGGTAATAAGAATGTTTTAACCAGTTGAATCCGTTTCAATTTAGGCAGTCTCCATGTATTCCAGACATCTACCTTAGTTTGCTTCCTTTAGTTTAAATTTCCAATTTAGATATGCTAAATCTCCTGCTCGAATAAAAGACCCAAAATTTTACAAGTATCCTTAATTACGGAATACCTATAACCTGTGTAAGATGAAAATACTCTATCCCCAGTGTTATACAATTACATTTCTCATAGTTAATTTGTGCAGCATATATAACAAAAACCCTGTAAAACATTTTGGAAACCCTTGCAGAGGAAGATCCCAATCGAAAAACATAAATCATCCGCGCAGGCAATACATTTAACTTCAGGATCAGTACTTGAAAAGGAGAGTCCCGTATACTGTCATGACCATACACCGCCTAATTAAAGGGATCTATAGTAAATAAATACAAAAGGGCACTAAGAGGACATCCTGACGTACACCCGTAATATGGATATATAGTCCCTACCAACCCAATGCAAAAGCTTGAGCAGTAGCATTGGCATAACAGGTTTTTATCCATTCTATAAAGGTATCGGGTACACCATACCCAACTAAACAGTCCCATAAATAACCATGTATTACATTATCAAAGGCTTTGCCTGGTCTAAACTCAAAATCAAACCTGTAAGTTCCCCTGTAGATCCCTTTTGAAAAAGTCTCCATAAAGTATTAGACTATCGTAATGCTCCTATTTGGAATGGAACATGTTTGTGCCGGATGTAAAGGGAATGTGCATTAAGTAACAGTCTATTGTTTAATATTTTGGTAAATAGTTTAAAATCTGTATTTAATAGGGTTATAGGTCTCCAGTTTACAAATCCCTCCATCTCCTTTTTATACATAAAACTACAAGCCCTCGTTCATACTTTTGGTAATATCCCGAGGATAGTATTTCATTCAAAACACCTGTAAATTCTTCCAATAATTGTTGAAAAATTATTTTATAAATTTCATATGGAATACCATCATTCCCGGGCTGTACCAGCCTTTTACTTGTGCCAACACTGCAGCAACCTCTTGTGTTGTAATATGTGCTACTAAGTTAACTGACCCTGAATCTGAAATTTGGGGTAAATTACATCCTCCCAACCAGTTCTCATGTGTGTGACTCAATGTTTCAGTAATACCAAAAAGTTTCTGTACATGTAAATCAACAATCCGCATAACCTCTCTGGTATCTGTGCACCAAATCCCTGCCTGATCATTAAGACCTGTCATATGTTTCTGATGTCTTTGGAAAGCACTAAATTGAAATTAATTCAGAAAGGCCTTTGTGCCTTGGGTATCAAACCGGCGTTCATTTTCTAAAGATTTTGCCCGTGCCCGATCATATTGAAAATTATTCATCTTTTCTCTTATTTCATATAACTGGGGGAGGACTGAAACCTCACCATTAGCCACTACAGTGTAAATCCAAAAATTCCTTTCTATGATTTAAGTAAGTATCAGTTTTGTATTTACCATATAATCTCCCTATTGATTGAAAAAAACGTTTAATTTCAGTTTTTGTATCCATCCACCATTCCCGATAAGTATCATAGAGACATAAAACAGATTTCCTGGCCTTTAAAATAGCTAGAAAGCCATCTTCAATTATAGGAAGAAGTAATAGAACCAAGTTCATTCTCCAGTACCCTGGACCCCGATGCATAGGCATATGACTTGCCACCGTAGCTGCTATAATTACATGGTCAGAGGAAGTAACAGCCAATGTTCTAGTATCAGTCACCTGTAGGGAATCGGAAAGAAACCAAAATCTATCCTTGTGGCCTTATTGCCTTGAAAAATGTTTTTGCCGGATTCCCTGAAAGGGCCATAACATCACTAAGGCCTGTTTGAACTAGTAAATTATTAAGAAAAGTAGCATCACAAAACATTTTGGCGGTTCGGCATCCCCTATCTGTATTGTATCTACTACAATTGAAATCACCCCCCCAAAAAACATACTTTGAAGTAAATAAATAAGGTTGAAATAAGCGAAATATTTCGATACGTGCAAATTTTGTTTGAGGTGCATAAACGTTGATTAACCGACACTGTAAACCGTTAATCACTACATCCAACAACAATACACGACCAGGGACAAGATCAACTAGTTGTATTACCTTGCAGTGGGACTATTTAGGGCTATACCTACACCACTACAAGGGTCTTCACCCATAGACCAATAGGTAACCCCATCTCCAGCCAGCGTTGCTAATTCAATATCGAATGGGTATGTAACCTAGTATCCTGCAAAAAAACCACATCATAATCCTTTTTCTCAAAAAGGGATAAAATCAACACCCGTTTCCTCTCGGATAACATACCATTCACATTTAAAGAAGCTACCGAAAGATTATAAACTGCTACCATCACGAGAGGGGAAATGACCAGCCATATTTTTGAACACATTTTAGCATATTATTTTTTCTTGTTCCCTTTCCTCATTCCCAATCTATTTTTTTTCTTTTTGCCTAAATCAGTTTTTGCCAAATTTTGGTCTATACCAGACGTACCATCATGTTGTGAGGAATTTACAGAAACTGAGTCAGACTCCGTCCCTGTGTCATCTTGTAATACAATAAAAGGATTATGTGTAGCCGTCATAGGGGGTTCAGGAATCACCATGCTAGTATTGCTAGATCAAAGACTACGTCTTCTGGAAGATACCAGAGTAAAGGCCTCTTCAGGCGGGAGCGGTGGAGGCACTGAAATCAAACTGCCGCTAGAAACCTCCACTTGAGAGACAGGATTTTGTGCCACTGACAGAGGCTCAGAAATATCAGGGTGTATCTGCGACTGAGGTTCTTTTTGAATCAATGCACAACCATGATTACCAGAAATATGTGGTTGAGGTCTCCCAGAGGGTGTGGTAGGGGTTTTATTCCTAAGGGCAGCTTTAACCGCTGTATTGATGTAAAAATCTTGAATACTATAGTCTCCAGATTTATTTTGCACAGCGAAAGGGTAATCAACAAAAGAATGTGCATCTTCACAGAGTGAACACTTACTGGGGTGATGACAGTCAGTAAGGACATGTCCTTGTTCTCCACATTGAGCACATTTTACCACTTCACACATCCTACTCAGGTGCCTAGGAAAGCCACACTTATAACAATGTCTTGGTTGACCTGGATAAAAAATAAAACCCTTATCCCGACCCAAATAGAAACAACTAGGTAAATGCTGTAGACCTTCATCGTTTTGAAATAGATTAACCTTATATCTCCACCCTCCATTCCAGAAACCTTCATCATCCAATATAGGTTCAGGATTCCCCTGAACAGTACATTTATTTTCCACCCAGTACGTTATATCTTCTACATTTACTCCCTCATTCCGAAAAGTACATTTATTACTTTAAAGGATTGTTTGGTGAGGTATAGCCTGAAAATGTAACCACGCTTGGTTAGTTTTTAAAAAGAGCATATCTCATCCAAAATTTATTTAGCAAATCTGGTGTACGAAAACTAATGTCATAATTGTTATCCCCTAGGGTGTGTATAAGGGCATACACCTCCCTGGAGAAAACCCAGCATTTGCTTAATCAAAACCTTCCTACAAACGATCTGGCATACCATCCATAGGACCTAGGAACCTTAAACGCACTGCATTCCTACGCTTTTCCAAATAACTGTTTTTTAAATAAACTAGCAAATGTAACAGGAGGTTGTGAGATAACAGGCTGATCCTGTATTGATTTAACTCAGAACCCAAAACGTCAGATAACTTAAAGCTTCAGGAGTGACAGTTTATCCTAACGTGGGCTCTGATAGCAAAGAACCATTTGATAGTAAATTAAAAATACTGGTTTGAGGAGACACACATAAAGAAGAGTACAGTTATTACAGGGGAAGTTTCAAAACAGTCTGGCCCATAGCTAGATACAGCATCCCTTGATGCAGATTTGGCCTTTTCCCCATCTGCTACGCTTGTTCCCAGCAGAGGATTATTGGGTCGACTATCCAGCCTCCTCATCTGATTGTATCCAACCTGCCTCCCGGAGAGCTTGTTGAGGGACCAGATTCATTAACCATCAGATTAGCATCCTGAGGTGGGGTTTCATCCGTCGATCGATCTAAAAAACTGGGGCCTTTTAGAACCTTAGGCACAGTACCTGGTAGGCCCGAAGGAGAGTCCAAACCGGGCCTTTTTCTTTTTCGATTGTCCTCGGCTTGTTGTTTTAATTCGTTGAACTCAGCCAAAGCTTCTTTTATCAGTTGCCATTTTTTTTCCAACAATACGTTAAGCTCCTCAGACCCGTGCGAAAGAGCTGGAGCTCCACACAAAACTGCAGCATTTTCACCCATCATTTCTCCCGAGATCCCAGGCTCCGTCAGAAACTCACGGTTTTGCTCCAACTCCACACTCCCGATGACTTCCGCATCATGCTCTAATACTTCAGGCCACGGGGATTCCGGTACGCTATGCTGGCCACCATCAAGGTGCATCCCAGCCGTACCACTGTCCCCGCACGGATGATTTAGGAGTTGAGCAACATCCGCCCTACTTCCACTGCTCTCTGCAGCCATCCGAAATCCAGTATCATGTCCCCGCTGAGCCTTGCTAACTCAGCAACAGCATGTCCTCCTCCACTGTCCTCCTCCTCCGCCATCTTGGTCCACCGAAAATGGGTCCCCCTGCTCACAGGGAGAAGCAAGTAGGGGTATTTCCCGGTGTCCTCGCCAAATTCCCTCATTCACTAAAAAATACCAACAGCTTAATCTGGTTCAAGGTCAGTTGGCATTCATCTGTATCCCCTTCCCCCGGGTCGTGCCTGAAAAAAGGCAGGATTTGTCTAGTACACTTACCCGGTCAACAAAAGCTAAATAAAAATAATAAAATAAATAAATAAAAGTATAGGGGCCTGTAACACACATCCAGCATGATTCTTCCCCTTTTCCTCCCTAGCTGTGTTGTATAGGGGCCTGTAACACACATCCAGCATGATTCTTCCCCTTTTCCTCCCTAGCTGTGTTGCATAGGGGCCTGTAACACATATCCAGCATGATTTCTCCCCTTTTCCTCCCTAGCTGTGTTGTATGGGGGCCTGTAACACACATCCAGCATGATTCTTCCCCTTTTCCTCCCTAGCTGTGTTGCATAGGGGCCTGTAACACATATCCAGCATGATTTCCCTTTCCTCCCTAGCTGTGTTGTATGGGGCCTGTAACACACATCCAGCATGATTCTTCCCCTTTTCCTCCCTAGCTGTGTTGCATAGGGGCCTGTAACACATATCCAGCATGATTTCTCCCCTTTTCCTCCCTAGCTGTGTTGTATGGGGGCCTGTAACACACATCCAGCATGATTCTTCCCCTTTTCCTCCCTAGCTGTGTTGCATAGGGGCCTGTAACACATATCCAGCATGATTTCTCCCCTTTTCCTCCCTAGCTGTGTTGTATGGGGGCCTGTAACACACATCCAGCATGATTCTTCCCCTTTTCCTCCCTAGCTGTGTTGCATAGGGGCCTGTAACACATATCCAGCATGATTTCTCCCCTTTTCCTCCCTAGCTGTGTTGTATGGGGCCTGTAACAAACATCCAGCATGATTCTTCCCCATTTCCTCCCTAGCTGTGTTGTATAGGGGCCTGTAACACACATCCAGCATGATTTCTCCCCTTTTCCTCCCTAGCTGTGTTGTATGGGGGCCTGTAACACACATCCAACAGGATTATTCCCCATTTCCTCCCTAGCTGTGTTGTATGGGGGCCTGTAACACACATCCAGCATGATTCTTCCCCATTTCCTCCCTAGCTGTGTTGTATGGGGGCCTGTAACACACATCCAGCATGATTCTTCCCCTTTTCCTCCCTAGCAGTGTTGTATGGGGGCCTGTAACACACATCCAGCATGATTTTCCCCCTTTTCCTCCCTAGCTGTGTTGTATGGGGGCCTGTAACACACATCCAGCATGATTCTTCCCCTTTTCCTTCCTAGCTGTGTTGTATAGGGGCCTGCAACACATACCCAGCATGATTCTTCCCCCAGCTGTGTTGTATAAGGGCCTGTAACACATCCAGCAAGATTCTTCCCCTTTTCCTCCCATGCTGTGTTCTATGGGGGCCTGTAACACACACCCAGCATGATTCTTCCCCTTTTCCTCCCTAGCTGTGTTGTATGGGGGCCTGTAACACACACCCAGCATGATTCTTCCCCTTTTCCCTCCCTAGCTGTGTTGTATAGGGGCCTGTAACACACATCCAGCATGATTCCTCCCCTTTTCCTCCCTAGCTGTGTTGTATAGGGGCCTGTAACACACATCCAGCATGATTCCTCCCTTTTCTCCCTAGCTGTGTGTATAGGGCCTGTAACACCACATCCAGCATGATTCCTCCTTTCCTCCCTAGCTGTGTTGTATAGGGCCTGTAACACACCCAGCATGATTCCTCCCTTTCCTCCCTAGCTGTGTTGTATAGGGCCTGTAACACACACCCAGCATGATTCTTCCCTTCCTCCCTAGCTGTGTTTGTATATGGGCCTGTAACACACATCCAGCATGATTCTTCCTTTCCTCCCTAGCTGTGTTGTATAGCGCCTGTAACACACATCCAGCATGATTCTTCCTTTCCTCCCTAGCAGTGTTGTATGGGGCCTGTAACACACATCCAGCATGATTCTTTCCCTTTTCCTCCCCAGCTGTGTTGTATGGGGGCCTGTAACACACATCCAGCATGATTCTTCCCTTTCTCCCCAGCTGTGTTGTACGGGGGGGGCCTGTAACACACACCCAGCATGATTCTTCCCCTTTTCCTCCCCAGCTGTGTTGTACGGGGGCCTGTAACACACACCCAGAATGATTCTTCCCCTTTTCCTCCCTAGCTGTGTTGTACGGGGGCCTGTAACACACACCCAGCATGATTCTTCCCCCCAGCTGTGTTGTATAGGGGCCTGTAACACACGCCCAGCATGATTCGTCCCCTTTTCCTCCCTAGCTGTGTTGTATGGGGGCCTGTAACACACATCCAGCATGATTCTTCCCCTTTTCCTCCCTAGCTGTGTTGTATAGGGGCCTGTAACACACATCCAGCATTATTCTTCCCCTTTTCCTCCCTAGCTGTGTTGTATAGGGGCCTGTAACACACATGCAGCATGATTCTTCCCCTTTTCCTCCCTAGCTGTGTTGTATAGGGGCCTGTAACACACACCCAGCATGATTTATCCCCCATTACCTCCAGCTGTGTTGCATAGGGGCCTGTAACACACACCCAGCATGATTCTTCCCCTTTTCCTCCCTAGCTGTGTTGTATGGGGGCCTGTAACACACGCCCAGCATGATTCTTCCCCTTTTCCTCCCTAGCTGTGTTGTATGGGGGCCTGTAACACACGCCCAGCATGATTCTTCCCCTTTTCCTCCCTAGCTGTGTTGTATGGGGCCTGTAACACACACCCAGCATGATTCTTCCCCTTTTCCTCCCTAGCTGTGTTGTATGGGGACCTGTAACACACACCCAGCATGATTCTTCCCCTTTTCCTCCCTAGCTGTGTTGTATAGGGGCCTGTAACACACGCCCAGCATGATTCTTCCCCTTTTTCTCCCTAGCTGTGTTGTATAGGGGCCTGTAACACACATCCAGCATGATTCTTCCCCTTTTCCTCCCTAGCTGTGTTGTATAGGGGCCTGTAACACACGCCCAGCATGATTCTTCCCCTTTTCCTCCCTAGCTGTGTTGTATAGGGGCCTGTAACACACACCCAGCATGATTCTTCCCTTTCCTCCCTAGCTGTGTTGTATGGGGCCTGTACACACACCCAGCATGATTCTTCCCTTTCCTCCCTAGCTGTGTTGTATAGGGCCTGTAACACACATCCAGCATGATTCTTCCCCTTTTCCTCCCTAGCTGTGTTGTATAGGGGCCTGTAACACACGCCCAGCATGATTCTTCCCCTTTTCCTCCCTAGCTGTGTTGTATAGGGGCCTGTAACACACGCCCAGCATGATTCGTCCCCTTTTCCTCCCTAGCTGTGTTGTATAGGGGCCTGTAACACATCCAGCATGATTCTTCCCCTTTTCCTCCCTAGCTGTGTTGTATAGGGGCCTGTAACACACACCCAGCATGATTCTTCCCCTTTTCCTCCCTAGCTGTGTTGTATGGGGGCCTGTAACACACATCCAGCATGATTCTTCCCCTTTTCCTCCCTAGCTGTGTTGTATAGGGGCCTGTAACACACACCCAGCATGATTCTTCCCCTTTTCCTCCCTAGCTGCGTTGTATGGGGGCCTGTAACACACATCCAGCATGATTCTTCCCCTTTTCCTCCCTAGCTGTGTTGTATGGGGGCCTGTAACACACACCCAGCAAGATTCTTCCCCCCAGCTGTGTTGTATAGGGTCCTGTAACACACACCCAACATGATTCTTCCTCTTTTCCTCCCTAGCTGTGTTGATAGGGGCCTGTAAACACACCCAGCATGATTCTTCCCTTTCTCCCTAGCTGTGTTGTATGGGGCCTGTAACACACTCCAGCATGATTCTTCCCTTTCCTCCTAGCTGTGTTGTATAGGGGCCTGTAACACACACCCAGCATGATTCTTCCCTTTTCCTCCCTAGCTGTGTTGTATGGGGCCTGTAACACACATCCAGCATGATTCTTCCCTTTTCCTCCCTAGCTGTGTTGTATGGGGCCTGTAACACACACCAGCATAGATTCTTCCCCCAGCTGTGTTGTATAGGGTCCTGTAAAACACACCCAACATGATTCTTCCTCTTTTCTCCTAGCTTGTTGTATAGGGGCCTGTAACACACATCCAGCATGATTCTTCCCTTTTCCTCCATAGCTGTGTTGTATGGGGCCTGTAACACACACCAGCATGATTCTTCCCCAGCTGTGTTGTATAGGGCCTGTAACACACACCCAGCATGATTCTTCCCTTTCCTCCCTAGCTGTGTTGTATGGGGCCTGTAACACACATCCAGCATGATTCTTCCCTTTTCCTCCCTAGCTGTGTTGTATAGGGCCTGTAACACACACCAGCATGATTCTTCCCTTTTCCTCCTAGCTGTGTTGTATGGGGCCTGTAACACATCCAGCATGATTCTTCCTTTCTCCTAGCTGTGTTGTATAGGGGCCTGTAACACACACCCAGCATGATTCTTCCCTTTCCTCCCTAGCTGTGTTGTATGGGGGCCTGTAACACACATCCAGCATGATTCTTCCCCTTTTCCTCCCTAGCTGTGTTGTATGGGGGCCTGTAACACACACCCAGCATGATTCTTCCCTGTGTTGTATAGGGGCCTGTAACACACACCAGCATGATTCTTCCTTTCCTCCATAGCTGTGTTGTATAGGGCCTGTAACACACATCCAGCATGATTCTTCCCCTTTTCCTCCATAGCTGTGTTGTATGGGGCCTGTAACACACACCCAGCATGATTCTTCCCCCCAGCTGTGTTGTATAGGGGCCTGTAACACACACCCAGCATGATTCTTCCCCTTTTCCTCCCTAGCTGTGTTGTATGGGGGCCTGTAACACACATCCAGCATGATTCTTCCCCTTTTCCTCCCTAGCTGTGTTGTATAGGGGCCTGTAACACACACCCAGCATGATTCTTCCCCTTTTCCTCCCTAGCTGTGTTGTATGGGCCTGTAACACACATCCAGCATGATTCTTCCCCTTTTCCTCCCTAGCTGTGTTGTATGGGGCCTGTAACACACATCCAGCATGATTCTTCCTTTTCCTCCCAGCTGTGTTGTATGGGGCCTGTAACACACATCCAGCATGATTCTTCCCTTTCCTCCCCAGCTGTGTTGTATGGGGCCTGTAACACACACCAGCATGATTCTTCCCTTTCTCCCAGCTGTGTTGTATTGGGGCCTGTAACACACACCCAGCATGATTCTTCCCTTTCCTCCCTAGCTGTGTTGTATGGGGCCTGTAACACACACCCAGCATGATTCTTCCCTTTCCTCGCTAGCTGTGTTGTATGGGGCCTGTAACACACATCCAGCATGATTCTTCCTTTTTCCTCCCTAGCTGTGTTGTATAGGGCCTGTAACACACATCCAGCATGATTCTTCCCTTTTCCTCCTAGCTGTGTTGTATGGGGCCTGTAACACACACCCAGCATGATTCTTCCCCAGCTGTGTTGTAAGGGCCTGTAACACACACCCAGCATGATTCTCCCTTTTCCTCCCTAGCTGTGTTGTATGGGGCCTGTAACACACATCCAGCATGATTCTTCCCTTTTCCTCCCTAGCTGTGTTGTATAGGGCCTGTAACACACTCCAGCATGATTCTTCCCTTTTCCTCCCTAGCTGTGTTGTATAGGGCCTGTAACACACATCAGCATGATTCTTCCCTTTTCCTCCCTAGCTGTGTTGTATAGGGGCCTGTAACACACACCCAGCATGATTTATCCCCCATTACCTCCAGCTGTGTTGCATAGGGGCCTGTAACACACACCCAGCATGATTCTTCCCCTTTTCCTCCCTAGCTGTGTTGTATGGGGGCCTGTAACACACATCCAGCATGATTCTTCCCCTTTTCCTCCCTAGCTGTGTTGTATAGGGCCTGTAACACACACCCAGCATGATTCTTCCCCTTTTCCTCCCTAGCTGTGTTGTATGGGGCCTGTAACACACACCCAGCATGATTCTTCCCCTTTTCCTCCCTAGCTGTGTTGTATGGGGGCCTGTAACACACACCAGCATGATTCTTCCCTTTCTCCCTAGCTGTGTTGTATAGGGGCCTGTAACACACATCCAGCATGATTCTTCCCTTTCCTCCCTAGCTGTGTTGTATAGGGCCTGTAACACACACCCAGCATGATTCTTCCCTTTCCTCCCTAGCTGTGTTGTATAGGGGCCTGTAACACACATCCAGCATGATTCTTCCCTTTCCTCCCAGCTGTGTTGTATGGGGCCTGTAACACACACCAGCATGATTCTTCCCTTTCCTCCTAGCTGTGTTGTATAGGGGCCTGTAACACACACCAGCATGATTCTTCCCTTTCCTCCCTAGCTGTGTTGTATAGGGGCCTGTAACACACATCCAGCATGATTCTTCCCTTTTCTCCCTAGCTGTGTTGTATAGGGCCTGTACACACGCCCAGCATGATTCTTCCCCTTTTCCTCCCTAGCTGTGTTGTATAGGGGCCTGTAACACACGCCCAGCATGATTCTTCCCCTTTTCCTCCCTAGCTGTGTTGTATAGGGGCCTGTAACACATCCAGCAGGATTCTTTCCTTTTCTCCCTAGCTGTGTTGTATAGGGGCCTGTAACACACACCCAGCATGATTCTTCCCCTTTTCCTCCCTAGCTGTGTTGTATGGGGGCCTGTAACACACATCCAGCATGATTCTTCCCCTTTTCCTCCCTAGCTGTGTTGTATAGGGGCCTGTAACACACACCCAGCATGATTCTTCCCCTTTTCCTCCCTAGCTGCGTTGTATGGGGGCCTGTAACACACATCCAGCATGATTCTTCCCCTTTTCCTCCCTAGCTGTGTTGTATGGGGGCCTGTAACACACACCCAGCAAGATTCTTCCCCCCAGCTGTGTTGTATAGGGTCCTGTAACACACACCCAACATGATTCTTCCTCTTTTCCTCCCTAGCTGTGTTGGATAGGGGCCTGTAACACACACCCAGCATGATTCTTCCCCTTTCCTCCCTAGCTGTGTTGTATGGGGGCCTGTAACACACATCCAGCATGATTCTTCCCCTTTTCCTCCCTAGCTGTGTTGTATAGGGGCCTGTAACACACACCCAGCATGATTCTTCCCCTTTTCCTCCCTAGCTGTGTTGTATGGGGGCCTGTAACACACATCCAGCATGATTCTTCCCCTTTTCCTCCCTAGCTGTGTTGTATAGGGGCCTGTAACACATCCAGCATGATTCTTCCCCTTTTCCTCCCTAGCTGTGTTGTATGGAGGGGGGCCTGTAACACACACCCAGCATGATTATTCCCCTTTTCCTCCCTAGCTGTGTTGTATAGGGGCCTGTAACACATCCAGCAGGATTCTTCCCCTTTTCCTCCCTAGCTGTGTTGTATAGGGCCTGTAACACACCCAGCATGATTCTTCCCTTTTCCTCCCTAGCTGTGTTGTATGGGGCCTGTAACACACATCCAGCATGATTCTTCCCTTTTCCTCCCTAGCTGTGTTGTATAGGGGCCTATAACACACACCCAGCTTGATTCTTCCCCTTTTCCTCCCTAGCTGCGTTGTATGGGGGCCTGTAACACACATCCAGCATGATTCTTCCCCTTTTCCTCCCTAGCTGTGTTGTATGGGGGCCTGTAACACACACCCAGCAAGATTCTTCCCCCCAGCTGTGTTGTATAGGGTCCTGTAACACACACCCAACATGATTCTTCCTCTTTTCCTCCCTAGCTGTGTTGTATAGGGGCCTATAACACACATCCAGCATGATTCTTCCCCTTTTCCTCCATAGCTGTGTTGTATGGGGGCCTGTAACACACACCCAGCATGATTCTTCCCCCCAGCTGTGTTGTATAGGGGCCTGTAGCACACACCCAGCATGATTCTTCCCCTTTTCCTCCCTAGCTGTGTTGTATAGGGGCCTGTAACACACACCCAGCATGATTCTTCCCCTTTTCCTCCCTAGCTGTGTTGCATACGGGCCTGTAACACATATCCAGCATGATTTCTCCCCTTTTCTCCCAGTCATGTTGTTTAGGGATCTGTAACAGACACACAGCATGATTGGTCCCCCCCTTTCCCCTAGCCGTGTTTTATAGGAGCCCGTAACACACACCCAGCATGATCCCCCCCCCCCCACACTGTGTTGTCCCGTTAGCAAATATGCAACATGTTTGAATTTTTAATAATTTACAGTGTTGGAAACTGTATTCCTATCTGACTGATCCTGCGTTCATCCCGCCGTCCATTATTTTCCAAGAGCTCCCCCTGGCCAGCCTTCTGATGACATGACAGATGGGCTAAGCCATGGGGGACTCCTATGTGCCAGTATACATCATAGGGAATACGTAGAAAGTATATAGCACGTGTTTACACTTCTATTGCTGGAAATGATCAACCAAGGAAAGTCCTTTCCTCAGTGACCGGTACCAGCATTAACAGTGCAAACACACGTTATATGTTTTTCTTATTCCCTCCTTTACTCTAGTCCATTGTGCCAACCCCCCACCCGAGCTATCCTCCCCCAAAGGTACTTCCTGAGGCAGTCTCCCGAAGTCCAGGTCCCTCATCCTAGTGTGTTTTTTCTCCTGCCCAATCTGCATGCCAAACCACACTGTACTACGATCACTAGTATCAAGAGGGCTAACCCACTGGGACATCTGCAATGCTGTTCCTGTTCGAAAGTATTAGATCCAGCATTGCCCTGTTCCTAGAGGGATCTGTAAACAGCCGCCTGAGAAATGCTGCTTGCAGAGAGTCTGTCATCACCATTCATTCACACTAATCAGTGAGAGTACAAAGCTTTTCCCCCCAAACAGGGGAGAAGTTAGCTCACCTTGAGGGAAAAATATATCTCATCCCTCCGTGGGGGAAGAACCACCTTAGGACAGAGTCTCCTTATGGGTCTGGCAGGACCCGAGACTGGTCAGGGGCAGTCGGAGACTCCCATGGTCTGCGAGCAGGAGGATTCCTCGACAACTCATGCCTGAACCACGGCAGAAGAAATGAGTCCCCTGGAAATGCAAGTTAAGCACCCTACGTCAGGCCAGGGGTGCCAACCAGGAAAGGAGAAGCCATGTTGTCTGCCAAATGTAGACCGCTATTCTTACCAACCTGGAAGCTACCTCACTGGTGTTATATAATGCCCCTGAATGGTGCCTTGCTAGCTCCAGGCCCTGAGCAGAAAGGCAAATGGCTTGTCTGGTTATCTCACAGTCAGGGATGGAAGCTAAGACCTGGCCTACTATAGCTCTGACCATAGGCGCTTGTTGTAAGCTGCCCGATGTGTAGTGAATGCCATGGTAAAAATGAAAATTACGTACCTACCATAATTGTTGATCTTTCTGTGTATCTTCACCATTCATCACTACTTGGGTATAGCTCACCGGAGCTAGGACCCCACGGGAGACTCCCCCCCCCCATGTGTGGAGTCGACGGGCTGGCGCTGCCCTCGAGGCCAACATTCTACGTGGTGCTCGAGGGGGGCTGGCAGTTAGCCATTGTTGACTCTGCCCCAGCCCCAGTTCTGACATGCCGGAGAGTGTACGGAAGGGAGGGTGGGATGAGACAAGAGTGCCTGAGGGATAGATAAAAGGAAAGGAAGAATAAACCAAAAGGAGAAATAAACGACTAAGGCGACAGAGTGAGGAGACTTAAAAAAGGAAATTGGGGAGCGGTTGCCCCAATCTCTGGAAGGAGGAGAAGGGTGAGGAAGGAAAAATAAGGGGGGGGGAGAAGAGTAGCACACCCTCAGAAGCGGAGATGTACAATATGATTTCAGGGAACAAGGTCCTGACCTAGAGTATAAAGGACGGCTGCCAGACGAAAGTCGCAGCGTGGGTCTGAAGATCACCCACAAGGAGTGCAGGCTGAGGGTGCGTCTCAGTTCTCCCCACCAAAATAAAGGAGGAGAAAAAGGTTTTAACAGCTAGAGGCTTCAAAGAAACAATGTAGCCTCAATCTGAGGACACACAATCAAAATATAAAACAGGGAGAAGAAAGGAGAATGCCCCCCCCCACTCCGAGACCCCTCTGGAAAGGGGGAAGAAGTGGGGGGGCCCTTCCCAAACTCAATAAAGCTAAAGGGTTTACCCCTGTGTGTCTCCACAGTCCCCTCCCGCCTACACACAAGGGAGAGGAGAGCAAGGAAAGAAAGACACACAGGGGAGGGGAGAAGTCCAGAGACTGTGGGTGGGATTTAGTGATGAATGGTGAAGATACACAGAAAGATCAACCATTACGGTAGGTATGTAATTTTCATATCTTATCTGTGTCAATCTTCACCATTCATCACTACTTGGATGAGTACCTAGCCCCCCCCCCCCGAAAGAGGGGGGGTACCCAGAACACTCTAAGGGACCAGGTCCCTTAGCCTCCAGTGGGTAAGACACTGAAGGAGAGAACCCTTACAGGCCTGGGATGGCCTGAGACTGGTCAGTGAGACGGAGATCCCCCATGGGGGAAGGAAGGCACCCAAAAGTCGCTGTCTTACCCTTGAGGAGAAAGAGATGGTTCTCCAGTAGGCGGAGTAAATCACCCTACACGGGCCAGGGGTGACAACTGGGATAGGCGAAGCCATGCCGTCCGCTGTCCCTACCACTCTGGAAGCTACTCATTGGCATCATAAGATGCCCTTGCTTGGTGCTCTGCTAGCTTCAGGCCCCGGGCAGAGAGGGTGATGGCTTGCCTGGTTTCCTCCGAATCAGGCATCGAAGCTAGGAGTTGTCCTAGCCTGGACCACAAGAACCTGTCATAGGCTGCAAAGTGGGCCTGATGTGCTGCAATTGACAGGGAGACCTGTGCCGAGTAGAACACTCGTCTCCCCCAGAAGTCTAAGTCCACAGAGTCCGAATCAGGAGGGCGGTCACGGTAGGGGGCGCGAGGCCCTGAGGAGGTGTCCAGGGAGGTCAAACCTGAAGAGGGATGAGGCAGAGAACCTGGAGACCCCGGGGGAGCGCAACACCGCTGGCGTAAGTCCCTTGGGGCTGGAACAGTGGAGAAGGGGCGAAGTCAGAGCCGATGCGATGCTTCCTGAAAAGGAATCAGCCAGGAGGGAGCCACCAAGTGGGCCGCACTGAATTCATCCAAGAAGGCGTGCGTCACATGCTCGGGATTGCTGATAGGTACGGGGTTCAGGTGGAGCTCGTCCAACATCCTCACAAGGAAGTGCTGACAGAAGAACAGATCAGACGCTGGGGATATGTGGACCGAGGGTTCCTCTCCTTCAGTATAGGGAGAAGAGGAGGAAGACAAGCTCCCCAGTTCAGGGGCCGGCTCCACGGGGGCATGGTGATACACCTGCTGGTCCAGGGCATGGAGGTAGGTGGTAAAAAATGCAGCCGATCGGAGGGCAGACTCTTGGCAACAGGAGAATGGTCTCTGTCGGGGCAGGGAAGCCAACAGGAAACCCTTTGCAAGAAAGGGGAATCCAAAGCCGCTGCAGCTAACAGCCGTTTAACCGGTTTGGAATGGTCAGAGCTGTGCCCCAAAGAAGAAATCCCCCCATGAGTTGACCGGGGCCGTGTGAGTCCAGAAGGACGGCCCCTGACCTCAGAAGTAGAAGTCCCCCTCGCGGATTCCATCAAGGAAAGCCAAGGGCCTGCGCTACGGCTCCTACCAGGACCTGGCTGGGACCTAGGAAGGGCCCGCTGCGCCACACCTCTCCCTCTCAACCCTTTGGAGTAAGAGAGGGACCTCGTCATCCTAGCCACTAACCTAGGCAGCTGGCATCCCTGAGTAGACTCCGAGGAGTCCACCCAGGGAACCGTACCCTCCCCCTCCTGATGTGCCCCGGGCTGCCCCAAACTTGGACTGTCCAAACACATCAAGGAGGGGGGTACCTCAACTGAAGAAACAGCCTCACTAGTGACGTCAGGCTGCTCAGCAGTAGCCACAGGGGCCACCGCTGGCTGGTCACACCCCCTGACCCTGAGGTCTACTGGTGAGAGCTGAATTCCAGAAGGGGGAGTGGGAGCCGAGGTGCAGGAGACAGAAGGATCCGAAGATCCTGAAGAATCCGGAAGCTAGTCCGGATTAGATCCAGAATCCGCCTCCGAAGAGGTAGACACCAAGGTCCGATGCCAGACCACCCCACAGGCTCTTCCAGTTCCCGGGCCCCGAAGTCGGGCTCCCTGAGATTCAAAGCCCCCAGAAGTAGCAGAGGACAGCACAGCCCCAGGCCCGATGCCATGAATGGTGCCGGAGTCGGGCGCAACCCCAAGCACGGCTCCACACTCCTCCCCGGCGCCGCTGAGTGCCAATCAAAGCGGCACCATGCTCGGTGCCAACATCCACCCCGGCGCTACGAGTGACACTGAAGGTAGACCCGGCGCCGAACTCAACGCCACACCACTCCGGTGACAGGATCGCCACCGACCCTGGTGCACGACTCCGTCCTAACACCATGAGCGACTGGGGACTAGCTACATGACTCCGCGCCCGGCGTCGCGTGAACTGCACCGGGACCAGAACTAGGCCCAGAAAGCTCCAAACTACCAACCCTGATGCTGCCGGAAGCCCCGACACCGCAAGCAGAATTAGGGGCGACAACTGCGCCGAGGACAAGCCCGACGCCAGCCGTGGCATCGCCCTCTGAGCCCACGGCACCGCAAATGATGTCAGGACCGAACACAACACCGGGGGACGGCGCCGAGGACATTGCTGACCCGGTCCCTAGGGACCCTGAATGCGACACAGAGGGAGTCTCCGCTACCGAAGTAACGATTGCCAGGATGGTGCCTCCTGACTGACCCCCAAGAGGGTCAGCCTGGGCCTCCTGCACTGTGGAAAAAAAAACCACCGTGGCAAGGCTAGAAGAGGCGGAGGTTCCCTCCTCTGTGGGCCGTATAGGACTGGGAGGGGACCTGGAGTAAGGGCCGAGAGTCTTGACCTTGGCTTGACGACTGAGATGGAGCCGTGAGGAGCGGCGCCGCGAGCCTCGGCTGCAAGTGCAATGACTATTCCGCAAGGCCGACCCTCCAACCGCCTCAGTACCTTTTTTTCCAAGGAGGTGCAGTGTAACTAACCTAGAAGGATAGCCTGACAAAAACCGGACATAAGATAGTCCGGAAGACTCGTATAAGAAGGGTCAAGAAAGAAGTCTTCACAGCCTAAAGATTAAGGGAGTGAAGACCAACAACAGAGGTGAGCTCGGGGGATGGTGGGTGAGCGTATCAATGAGTGATGGAGACTTCGTCCAAGAAGATAAAGAATTACGGTAGTTACGTAATTTCCTTATATTCCTGGACATAAAGTCTCCACCACTCATTCACACTGATGGGAGAGTACCGAGCTAATAATCCCCCGAGGGGGCGGCAGGAGAGACCAAGAGTTCACAAATTTAGGACAGAAGTCCATTAGGGATGGTTCTGCCAAACAAAATATGTCACCTGGCATGGACATCCAGAGCATAGTGCTTTACGAAAGTATGCACTGAGCTCCAGGTAGCTGCATTGCAATTATCTGCAATGGGCACATTGCAGATTTCCTCCAGGGATGCCGCAACCGCTCTAGTAGAGTGAGCGTACACTCTGCCCTCCAGCTTAACCTGCGCCATGGAATAAGAGTGGTGAAGGCATGCTACCAGACACATTGAAATGCATCTGATAGCGAAAGATTGACCCAGCCGGGTCTTGCTGAAGGAAACAAACAGTTGTTGAGCTTTGTAAATTTCTTTTGTTCTATTTAAGTAGAAACGCAGAGCTCTTCTGACGTCCAAAGAATGAACGGTATGCTCTCCTTCATTT
Source organism: Neoceratodus forsteri (assembly GCA_016271365.2). NCBI lineage: Eukaryota > Metazoa > Chordata > Ceratodontiformes > Ceratodontidae > Neoceratodus > Neoceratodus forsteri. Next base: position 61,327,866 of record CM028129.1, read on the forward strand.
TGGAAGTTCGCAAAGTAAGTAGGAAGGACCAAAGGTTGGTTTAGATGGAATTCTGAAACAACCTTAGGGAGAAACTTAGGACGGGTCCTAAGAACTACTTTGTCTCTATGAAACACAGTATATGGAGGGTCTGTGACCAAGGCATCTATCTCAGAGACCCTGCGGGCCGAGGTAATAACCACCAGGAAGGCCGTTTTTCAAGTGAGAAATTTCAGCTCACAGGTAGCAAGAGGCTCGAAAGGCTTTCGAGTGAGCATGTCTAGTACAAGATTAATGTCCCAGGCTGCGACTGGACGTCTGATAGGAAATCTGGTATGCAGAATTCCCTTAAGAAACCTCTTAACCACAGGTAACTGAGCCAGTGACAAGGAAAGTACTGGCTCATGATAAGCTGAAATGGCACAAAGGTGAACTTTGACTCTAGAGTACTGCAGACCTGAATTAGAGAGGTCTAAAATGTACTCTAGAACTTTATTGGGTGGGCAGGAAAAAGGATTCAAAGAGAATTTTGCACACCAGAGAGAGAAACGCTTCCATTTGGCTGTGTAAGTTTTTCTAGTGGCTGGCTTACACGCAGCCAGAAGAATATCTGAAACTCTGCGAGAGACATTGAACCTGTTCACCTCTATGTCTTCAGGAGCCAAGCGTGAAGGTGAAGTGATCTCAGATTGGGATGGACCACAGGCCCCTGAGTCAGAAGGTTCGTCTGAAGGAGAAGCGCTTTCGGAGGGGTTTTTGACATACTGTTGAGTAACGGAAACCATATTTGTCGAGGCCAGAAGGGAGCAAAGAGGGTCATTTTGTCCCCTGGGACTCGAACTTGAGAAATACCCTCTGGATTAGAGGAAGAGGCAGAAAGGCGTATAGAAAGCATTTTGTCCACCGCAGCCTGAACGCATCCTGACAGAAAATGCCAGGCCCAGGATTTCTGGAGCAGAAGAGAGGCAGTTTTGTGTTGAGAGGGGATGCAAAAAGGTCCAGGTTTGGAGTTCCCCACTCTGCGAATAGTGACTGAACTATGGTTGAGTCAAGAGACCTTTCATGAGGATCTGTCTCTGTTCTGCTGAGACGGTCTGCCAGTTCGTTCTGCACTCCCAACAGGTAGACCGCTTGATTTAGAGCCTTGTGCTCCAAGCACCATTCCCACACTCTCACTGCTTCCCTGCATAAAGGGTAAGAGTGAGCACCGCCCTGCTTGTTGATGTAATACATCACTGCTTTGTTGCCTATTTGAAGGAGAATGTTCTTGTGTCAGAGAATGTCCTTCAAAGCCTGGACTGCATAAAGGACGGTTCTCATTTCTAAGACATTTATGTGAAGCTGGGACTCGTCCTGAGTCCACGTACCTTGGGTGTGGAGATTCTGACAGTGTGAATAGAAATATGTTGGTAAGCATCCTGCATGTCCAGGGAGGCTAACCAGTCGTGTTGATGAAGCAAAGGTAACAGGGTTCCTAGTGATATCATTTTGAATTTCTCTTTGGGAAGAAATTTGTTCAATTTTCTGAGGTCCAAACTGGGGCACACATCCCCAGTTTTCTCTGGAACTAGGGAGTAGTGGGAGTAGAACCCTGTGTTCCGTTGATCCAGCGGAATTACTTCTACTGCCCTGTTGTTCAGAAGGCCTTGTATCTCGGAGGCGAGAAGTTCTGACTGAAGTATTGACAGTTTTGGCTGCCGTTTGGGGGGACAATCCGGAGGGTTCTCTGAAAGATTGAGGGAATATCCCTCGCAGATTATCCGGAGGGCCCACTTGTCCAATGTTATGGACTTCCACTGGTTATAGAATTGAGTCAGACAACCTCCCACTGCTAAGGAGGATTCCCTCTTGGGTAGCTGAGGTGGGACTTGGGCCAGAAACTCAGAAGGCGGCACCGGGCGCTTTGGGCCCATATGCTTTCTGTTGCATTTTCTTTTGAGGCTGAGGGGCTTGGTTTTTATTAAAACCTCCTCTGCCTTTGCCTCGAAAGGACTGATGGTTGTGAAACTGGCCCTTATTAACCCCCCCCCAAGAAGGGGCAGGAGCAGGTCGAGCCAATTTAATGGCCGATCTGGTCTTTTGTGTGGCCTCTAGAGCTTGTTCTACTTGAGGACCGAAGAGATGCACACCGTCGAAAGGCATCATTCGTGAAGCCTGAAGTGCACAGCCAGGAATGACGGCGAGTACAAATGCCTGCCGGCGCCGCTCAGGAGGCAGTATCGAAAGCGTCCATAGCCGCTTTAACCTGTTGGTTGTTGGACTCGATACCCCTGGTTATGGTTTGAAGAAGCTCTGAATTAGAACCGGACTCCGATAGAGCTTCAACCATTTGTTTGAGTGAATGCCAAAGAATATACTCATATTGAGAGAAATAGCCTTGGTAGCTGGCAGTACGCATACCCAGGGTGGATGCAGCAAAGACTCTCTTACCTAAAGTATCTATCTTACGAGATACTTTGTTTATAGGTCGAGCCGTAGTAGTCTGAGGAAGAACAACCTTATCATTCTCTGCCAAGACTACAATAGGATCCGCAAAGGCTTGGGAGGCCAAAATGGGTCAGTCCTTGGGAGCAGCATACTTCCTATATATGGACTTAGCCACAGGAGGAATGAGAGCAGGATTATTCCACACCATTTGAGAAAGCGTCTCAAAGGAGGGTTGTACTGGGGGAGTTAAATCCATAGGGATGTCCGGAACATGAAGGTACTAGAGTCTTAAAAGCTTCCCAGGATCGATATCCATAGTCTGGAGCGAAAGAGTGGAATTCAAATTTTTCAGCAGAGACTTAAATGACAGGTCCTCAACCACCGGCTCTGCAGCAGGATTAGATCCTGCTCCTTCCACATCATCACCCAGCCTAAAGTCTGGGTCAGGCTCAATATCTTCTCCTGACAGCCCAGGAGGGACTGTATGGACAGGAAAGGAGTGATAATCAGAAGGAAAATAGGAGGGAAAGGGGTTCGGAGTTGAGGAGCCCTGGAGATTGGAAGACGTCACACCAAGTCTCAGCACTGAAGAAGAGCACAGCGCTGCCTGGCCCAGCACAGCGCCGAAAGAGCCCTCGACGCAGAGGATGGCGCCAACAATCCCAACAGCGCTGAAACCAACGCAGGGCCCCGAAAACCAAGATTTGAGGCAAAAGAAGCAGGAGAAAGCGGCATCGGTGTCGCCCCCTGCGCCGCAGCCATGTGGGGGGGGTGAACACCTGAGCACGGAGTCGACGGCACCAAAGAAAGCGCCGCGTGACTAGGGAGGCCCAACCGCCCTATCTGATCTCCCAAAGGGTCCAAGGGCCCCTGAGTGACCGGGCCAGGCAGCTGGACCAACCTCCGAGCCCACTGCTCCTTAAGAGCGGCCCACTGTTGAAACTGCTCATCTGAAGCCCTACCAGAAGGCGAGGAAGGGCTCCGATGTCGAAGAGGTCGGAGACCAGAGACAGAAACCAGCCTTCAGAGGAGACCGGCGACTGACCCCAATGACCGACCATCGGCGCCCAGACATAACAGAAGGCGACCTCGGTGATGCCTTCTCTTTCTGGACCTATGGGTCAAGAAGAGCTCGAGGTCAAATGGTGCCGAGAGTGCAACCATTTCTTTATAGCTCGGGACCGCCCTCTGCGGCACTGACTGTCCGCTGTCAGACCCCCCGAGAGGCGGCAGACCAGACCCAGCCCGACTGACTGAACAACTTTCATACGGAGTCTCCATACCATCGCCTGACCCGCTCATGGTCGACTCCGTCAATGTAGGCTGAGACTTCTTTCTTATAATAAATTACAGTAAGTGGTACTTTATTTCAATAAATGCTACAAAATAAAAAAAAGAACTGAAAACTATGCTGCTAGTTTGAAGTTTAACTCCCTGGGGGCGAGCGACGTCATCACTGTAGCACACTCGACGGCGGGAAAAAAGGAACTGAGGCAGCTGGGGGTCGACGCCGAGACAGTCATTGCCACATGAGCCGAGGCTCGCGGCGCCGCTCCTTGCAGCTCCATCTCTGGCACGGACCCTCCTGCAAAAAGTTTGCTCCTGCTGGGTCCTAGCACCTCCGGTGTAAATCCCATCAGTGTGAATGAGTGGTGGAGACTTTATGTCCAGGAAGATAATACAGTACTCGACGCCGCTTTACAAAAAGGAAAGATCTTATCGGAGTCGAAGAAGCGACGTAGAGCAGATGGTCAGAACCGAGGCAACACTAGCAATGATGGACTAGGCCGCAGAAATTTCTTCAGTCTCACATGCAGGATCCTCACTCGATGGCGGGAGAGAAAGAACTGGGGCTGAGGCGGAGTTGACAACGGCTAACTGCCAACCCTCGAGCGCCACATAGAACGTCGGCCTCGAGGGCGGCGCCAGCCCGACGTCGACTCCACCCAAGGAAAAAAAAAAAGTCTCCCGCGGGGTCCTGGCTCCGGTGAGCTATACCCAAGTAGTGATGAATGGTGAAGATTGACACAGATAAGATCCCTTCTTCTTCAGGCGTCCATCTCCACAGAGTCAGTCTCGGGAGGGTGATTGTCCACTGAACACTTAGGCCCTGTGGGGGTCTGTAGTATCAAAATCTCTGACGTGATGTGAGGTACAGCTCCTGCAGACCTTGCAGAAACGCAATACTTGTGCTGGATATCCTTACGAGCTGGAGAAGGGGTGAAAGGATGGATCCAGATGTTCCTGGATTCCTCCTAAAAGGCTCGAGGGATGATGAGAGAGTTATAGCTGAAATATCCAGAATCTTAGACAGGGTAGAGGGATTACTATCAATAAAGGACCCCGTGTTCAGCTCCTTCAACATCTCTATGAGGAACAACTGGTATGCAGAGTACTCGGCATCAACAGACATGTGAATGGAAAAGTTCTTTTCCTCAGAGAGGGATGTAGCATGGGAGGAGCTGAACACTGGTGCCAGGACCATGGGCCTGAAATTGGCCAGGTCAAACTGAAAATGGTATTGGTGGAAGACACTGGATTTTCTTCCACTCTGCTGTCAGGTCATGGGCCCCACAGGTCAAGGAGGGGAGGCAAGGCAAACTTTATTTCTATGGCACCCATTCCCGGAGGCTCTGGGCGCCTAACAATAAAACAACACAGATAGTAAAAATACAAAGCATTAAAATAAATATAAAATACTAAAAATCATAATCACGGCTTTATCATAACTGTAAATAAGTTTTCAGACAGTCGGGCAGGAAAACTTTTTCCAAATAGGCCAGGCGAATAAGGTGGACTTGTAGCCTCTGTTTGAACACCTCAATCGAAGGGGCCTCCCGCACTGCAGGTCGTAGCAAGTTCCACAGGGTCAGCCCGGTGACATTAAAGGCACGATCGCTCAATGTCTTGAGCCAAACCCTGGGAACTCCCAGGAAGCCCCTCGACGAGGAGCGGAGGGAGCACACAAAGGCTGCAGGTATCAGGAGCTCTGGCAGGTAGCCAGGGCCCAGTCCATATAGGGCCTTAAAGGTGAGCAAGCCCACCTTTAAAAGGACCCTCCACCTGATAGGCAGCCAGTGCAGCACATGCCGGACTGTGGTCACATGACTGGACCTGGACAGGCCAGTAAGTAACCAAGTCGCTGCGTTCTGCACCAGCTGCAATCTGTGGAGGTTCCCTCCCATGACCCCGAAGTAAAGAGAGTTACAGAAGTCTAGCCTAGTGGTAACAAAGGCATGTACTAGTGTTGGGAGATCTTTGGGTAAAATGAGGGGCTTGATCCTGGAGATGTTCCTCAAGTGGTAAAAACCATTTCTGACAACAGAAGACACCTGATCTTCGAGTGTCAATCTGCTGTTCCAGATCAACGGAGCAGACCCCAGGAAGAGGCCTGTGTCGACTCCAGGTGCCATCCCATCACACCCGTGACCGGACAACCAGCACCTCCATTTTATCCGGGTTCAGTCACAACCAGCTGGAGGACATCCAGTCATTGATTTTTGCCAGACAGATGTTAAGTATGTCCACAGCATCGGATGTTCCGGGAATAAATTTCAGATACAGCTGGGCGTCATCTGCATAGCCGTGAAACTCCACGTTGAACTGCCAGATGATCTCGCCCAGGGGCAGTATGTACGCTGTGAACAACATTAGTGACCAGATCGAGCTCTGGGGCACTCCACATGACAGGGGCATTGGGGAGGAGGAGAAATTCCCCATCACTACTCGCTGCACCCTGTCAAAGAGACAGGACTCAAACCATTTGATGACAACACCGGCGAGTCCACAATACTCACAGAGTCGATCAAGAAGCACAAAGTGATTCACAGTGTCAAAAGCTGAAGAGAGATCAAGGAGAACAAGAACAAACTTCTTTCTTCTGTCTCTAGCCCTGAGCAGATCATTATGTACCCTAACTAATGCTGTTTCCGTGCCATGTCTGGCCCTAAAACCCGAAAAATGGCTCACAGATATCAAAGGACACAAGGTGATCCTTGAGCTGTTGTGCCACAAGTTTCTCAACAACCTTGCTCAAAAATGGCAGGTTGGAGATAGGACGGTAATTCATCAGGACATCTAGGTCAAGAGATTGCTTCTTACGGAGAGGACTCACCAGTGCCTCTTTCAAGGCCACCAGGAAGACCCCCTCTGCCATCAAGCACCTGGCAATCCTGGCAAACACCAGGCCAACAGTCCCGGCACATCTCATTAAGAAATGCGTTGGAGCCGGGTCCAGCTCACAATATATGTGCTTCTGCTCTGAGATCATCTCAGTGACCTCTGCCACCTCCACTGGTTTAAACTCCTCCCAGTTTGGCAGAGTGACTCTGTTTCTCCTAGTCCGATTACTGTGAGGCAATGATTGCCTCAATGATGGAATCCCCAAACAAACAGAGGACATTCTGTCAGAGAAAAAAAAAGAGCAAACTCTTCACATAAAGTGGATGAGAAAGTCTTTCTCGGCTGTAGACAGGCAGAATGGAGAGCCTATCCACAGTCTGAAAAAGCTAAAAAAAGGTTACTCACCTGTAACAATAGTTCTAGGAGTAGTATATGTTGTTCATCCATACTTATTGGCAGGTATATTGCCGCTTTTAAGATGTGCCGGAAAGTCTTCAAGCTGGCACCTCCCACTCACCCGGGTGGTAAAACCCTCAACTTTGCCTCATGATGCCAGATCTTGGCCTGCTGGAAGCCAGGTTTGTGCATCGAAGCTGGGGAGGTCGGGTGGGTCAGTGTGGATGAACAACATATACCACTCCTAGAAAGTACGGTTACGTAAGATCTTACCATAACAGTAGATCTTCCAGGAATGTCTCTTGCAGTAGGTCATTACTTCTGGGAGGTTCCAGCAGGTGGCACTATCACACGGGGAGCCGGCGTCAGATCCCGCTGTATAGGAGGGGGATCAGACGACGGAAAAACATCCCGAGCCTCGCCCGGGGACGGAGGGGAAAAGTCCCCAGGGTCCGGCAGGGGGACTCGGGCTCCCCGGAAGGCAGCGAAGGCTGCGGGGAACCTGGACGCCAGACGGAGCAGGGTCTGGCCGAGGGCTCCGAGGCCCGCACACGCCGGAGGAGCCAACGCATGCCGGGGCCGAATCCCGCGGATGCCAGAGGAGCCGTGTCCGACTGGAGTCCCTTGGAGGCGGGCGAGATGGGAAGAGGTCCGGGTCCAAGGGGGACAGTGCCGCGCGCCACCCCTAAGGGTCGGGCGCCTTAGCGGCTTTCTCCCCGCGGACATCGGAGGAGCCGACGTCCGGCTTATGGGAGGCGCCTGCACCAGTAGACCGCAAGCCTGCGGCGGTACTGGGGGCAGAAGCCTCCTTTTGCCCGGAGGCACCGCAGGCTTGAACGCGAACCCGACGGGCGGGCCGACGCCTCCTCCAAAACCTTGGAGGCTGCCGTCGGGCGATCCCCCGGAGGGGATGTTACCTTGGCTGCGGCTCCAGCCGGAGTCGCGGAGGAGGAGGCCTTCTCCCGGTGCCTTTCTTTGTCCTGCTTCTTGTGCCCTTCAGGGGAGGTCAATGCCTGCTGAAGCTTCTTCAACTCCTTCTCCATTGCAGACATCTTATTTTTGAGGAGATGGGCTTCTAGAGACTGTTGGCGTCATCTGCGGGTGGCCACGTTGAAATGAAGGCAGTGCGGACACTTGTCGATCGCGTGGTCGGGCCTAAACAAAAAGAGAGAGAGTGACCGCTTTTGTGGAGGCAGTTGCGCCGCACGAAATGACTTATTTTTTGGAAGAGGACGACATATACCGGTCGCTCACCTGATGAAGAAAATACAAAATACTGATACTTTCGAAAACCGGACGAAGCAACAGCACTGAGCTTTGTGAACTTCACTACGAGAGCTGGCACGCAGCTGACGGCGGGAAAGAACTGGGAGGCGGACGTCTGGGACCGCTCCTTTATACCGACGTCGTCCGACGCTGGTCACCTGACGTGGTGTCGTTCCCCGCCAGGGACTGCTAGCTAGAAATGTTTCCGTGGGCTCCTGCCGACGTCAGTCCTATATGTAATTATCTACTGCAAGAGCCCTCTCGAAGTAAGATCTTCCCTTCCCAATTGAGAACTTAGGCATCCAGGGGGACTGAGCCCAACACTGGGGGCCTGCAGCAAAAAGGGAAGTTGGGGACTGGGGCTGCAAAAAGATCTATCTGTGGGGTGCCCCATCTGGAGAATATCACCTCCAAGACCAGGGGATCCAGTGACCATTTGTGATGGCCCTGAGATATCCTGCTGAGAGCATCTGCCAGGACATTGTCCTTGCCTGGGAGGTGTACTGCTGTGAGCGAGGTGTTCAGGGAATAAGCCAGAGACCACAACTTCATTGCTTCTGTGTACAAGGCCATAGACCGAGTGCCTCCTTGCTTGTTGATGTACCACATTGTGGTGGTATTGTCTGTTCTGATCTGAATAACTTTGTTCTGAACAGACTTGGAAAAAACTTGAAATGCTTGAAATACTGCTCTGAGTTCCAACAGATTGATGTGAAGAAGAGATTCCTGAGGGGACCACAACCCCTGCGTGGTCAGGTCGCCCAAGTGAGCCCCCAACCCCAAGAGGGAGGCATCTGTAGTAAGGATTAAAGAGTGAGACTTACTGACAAAGGGAACTCCTTGTCTCAGATTGTTCTGATCCTGCCACCACTGCAAGGCCCGGATCAGGGTTCGAGTCACTGGGATCAGTTTGGTCACAGGGTCCTTTTTCTGAGACCAAAAGGCTCTCAAATGGAACTGAATATCCCTCATCTTAAATCTTTCTCCTTGCACCACTGCTGTAGAAGCAGCCATGTGCCCCAGGAGCTGCAGAAAATGCCTTGCTGGTTGAGACACCTGAAGGGTGAAAGAAGAGGCCAGAGTGATAAGGGTCCTTGCCCTGTCCAGGGGAAGGAAGGCTCTGGCCCTTTCTGTATCTAGCTCTGCGCCTATGAAGGTGAGGAGCTGGACAGGCTCTAGAACTGACTTTGAAAGATTTAGGAGGAAACCCAGAGAGGTGAGCAGTTGCTGAGTTATCTGTAGGTGTAACTTGACTTGGTCTGGGGACTGGCCTACTATGAGCCAGTCGTCCAGGTACGGGAAGATGGCAATCCTTTGCCTTCTTAGAGAAGCAACTACTACTGCCAGGCATTTTGTGAACAACCTTGGAGCAGAGGTTAGATCGAAGGGCATTGCTCTGAACTGGTAATGGCCTGAGGGCAGCTCGAACCTGAGGTACTTTCAATGGGAGCTTCTGATGAGAATATGGAAATAGGCATCCTTGAGGTCCAGGAAACTAGCCAGTCCCCTGGCCTTAGAGAGGGTAGAATTATTCCCAGAGTCACCATTTTGAATTTTGGCTTTAAAAGGTGCTTGTTTAAATATCTAAGATCCAGGATGGGCCGCCATTCTCCTGTCTTTTTTGGGGTAAGGAAGTACCTGGAGTACAATCCTTTGCCCTGCTGTAGGGGTGGAACCCGTTCCACAGCTCTGAGAGCCAGGAGGGAAGAGACCTCTGCCTCTAGGGCAAGTGCCTCTGAGGGATTTGCAGTTTGAAAAGATCTGGTTCTCAGCTTTGGAAATTTTTTGAAGCTGAGAACCAGTCCCTGGCTTACTACTTTCCAGGACCCACTTGTCTGATGTTAGAGACTTCCAGTCCAGGACAAAGTAAGCCAGCCTGCCCCCTACAGGTGGTGGAGAATCGGCTCTGGCAAACCCATCAGGGTGCCTGTTTGGCAGGGGGTTTTGGCTGAGGGGTGGAAGCAGGTCTGCTTGTACCCCTTCTGCCTCTCCCTCTAAAGAACCCCCTCTGAGCATAGGCAGAAGAGGAGGCCTGGGCTTGGTAGAAAGGCCTATGAAAAGGCCAGCCCCTGCCCCTGGGATGCTGCCTTTGAGGAGTAGCCTGCCTTTCCTTGGCCTGGGCACTCCTATAGGTGGTCCTATATTCGTCCATTTTCTTCGTGTAATTCTCTGTTTGCTCCCCAAACAGAGAATTACCCACAACAGGAAAATCCATGGCCTTAGTCTGGGTATCCTGTGATAGGCTGGTACATCTGAGCCAAGCCATTCTACGAAATGCCACAGATGTAGCCATGACTCTAGATGACACATCATTGGAGTCCACTGCAGCATGGAATTGCACCTTGATGCCTCATACCATCAGCAGCCACCTGCTCCAGCTCCTTGGCAAGCTGGCCAGGGACCTGTTTTGCTAAAGCCATGACAGTGTACCATCTGGATTTCTGATACCTAGCAGTATAGGCCATATAGTTGGCCTGTCTGAGTCCCAAGGATGCTGCCATGTACTGTTTCTTTGCCATGGCATCAATTCTCCTGGAGTCCTTGTCTGGGGGTGTGAAGCCAAGGGAATATTTGCCTTATCACAGGCTGCAGCCTGCACTCCCCCAACATGGCTGCATTGTTGTGTAAGGAACTCCGCATCTGAACCTGACAATGTATACCTCTTGTGCATTCTTTTATCCGACAGGAGATATGGTGTTAAGAGTCTTTAAAATCTTAAATGTCTGTTTCCCAAAAGATTTGTGTAAGGGAATAGACAGCCTCCTAGACTCTGGGATATCCATCATTTCCACATAGTCAGGCTCTCCTGGTCATCCACAGCTTCTTCCATAGGAAGCTAGAGGGTTTTGTCACTTTTATAAAACATGAAATGGGAGGGGACTGAGAAAGTTTAGGAGGAGACACCCTGAAGGTCTGTCTGGGGAGATGTCCGTCAATGGGCACATCCAGACTTTCAAAACCACATTCACTTTCCTCATACCTCTTCCTCCTCCTCCTCCAGTTCATAATATTCCTCTAAATCATAATCTTGAACCGGTGGAACCAGCCGAACCGAGCACCTCCCTGATGGTGCCGGTTCGGTCGGAACCGGGGAAAGCGACTGCACAATTTTTATCGCTTTGGCTATTTCTTCAGCAGTTGGAGAAGAAAGTTTTGGATCCACACCAGCTGATTTTTCCTTTCCTGTTCTCTTAGCTGGAACCGACTCATCAGAATCGGATCTCCTTTGGCCCGAAGAAGTCTCGCCCTGGTCAGAGGGCACTCCTTCTGGTTCGGTTTGAACCGAACTGGGCTGGCCATCCGGTTCAGCGGACTTTTTGGACTCCCTTTCCCTGAGCCTACCAACTCGTTTTTCTAGGGTACCTGCAGGAAAATTTTTTACAAATCTGGCAGTCTGCATCGAGGCAGTCAAACCCCAGACAATAAACACAGGTGGTGTGGGGATAAGCCTTAGCAAGGACTTCCCCGCACACACTGCAGTGCTGAAACCCATTGGGCCCAGTTTTTCTTTTGGGTTTCTCAGACATTGTGCCAGTCCTAACCAAACTTACCCTTTTAATGGCAATCCGCCAGGCAAGACCCTCTTATCGATTCCTGACCGTGTCACGGGTCATGGAAAAAACCGTAATAAAATCCATTTTTTTTAGAACCGATAAAAACTGGTAACTACACTCTAAAAGTACAGATAAAAATTTCTTAGCAACTTGATCAGTTAAACCGAACCGATGAACCGTTTACAAGTTCCACACAGAATATAAAAATAATAAAAACCTATCTAGTACTCACAAATACCACAGACAGAGACTGAACCGACAGGTTGTGGTTTAATTTCGGTTGAAAACCGAGAAAAACGGTACTTTAACCGACAAATTGAACCGAGCAGAAGGAGAAATCTCCAGAGCGACTGTTCAGTGAGGCGGAGTAAAGAATCTGACAGTTTGAGTTCAAACAGCAACAGAGTCTCAACCGAGCTCGAGCTTCAGCGCTCCATGCCTGGCATGGAAATTTAACCTTTCATCTCCGGGCAGTTCAAGGTTGGGACTCACTGCTTATTGTCAGAATACAGCAAGACTTCATGTTGTTTGAGCGAAGATACTTGTGAGAAATGCAAATGGGAATGTGCAGATAGGCATCCTGCATATCCAGCGCATGAAGCCATTGACCTGGCTGAAGAAGGGGCAGAAGACTCTGCAGAGACAGCATCCTGAACCTTTTGTATTCTACATAAAGGTTCAAGGAGCTGAGATCCAGAATGGGTCTGAGATCTCCTGTCTTCTTTGGGACCAGGAAGAAATGAGAATAGTAACCTGTCCCTCGAAGATGAAGGGGAACGGGTTCTATCACCTGCTTCGCGAGAAGTGCCGAGATTTCTTCCTGGACCAAAGGAAGATGGTCTCTGGAGTATGTCGACTTCGGAGGGGGGTGGCGGGGTGGTTTCTGAAGAAACTCTATGGAATGCCCTTCCGCTATAAGCTGGAGCACCCAAGAATCCGTGGTTATCCTCTCCCAACCTGGAAGGTGGAGGGAAAAATCTCCCTCCTACCAGTTCCTCCAGTGAATCCGGAGGTGGTGGGAGAAGGAAAGAGTCAGGTGGTGTGGGGCAGCGCTGCAGCTGAGGCACCCGCTGCTTTTTTGGGCGGAGGGGGCCTGGCAGCTGCAGGGGCCCGACGTTTAGTGGCCCACTTTCCTTGGGGTTTCGCTTGTGGCCAACTCCATCTGCGAAAAGGACGGCGCTGCTGGGGATGGGGACGGTACATGGAATCCGCGGATTCAGGGCCGTCCCCTTCTCTTGCAAGTCGGTGATGATGTCTTTGACATCACCCGCGAAAAGCACTGACCCCCTGAAAGGTGCCTCTTGAATGGCAGATTGCACCTCCGGGACCAAACCTCACACGCGGAGCCAGGCATGACGCGGTAAACGTACGGCGAAAGCGGAGCTCCGCCCGGCAGTGTCTACTGCATCCTATGTCGCCCGTAAAATGTGGTGACTGGCCGAACGAGCAGAAAGGATGAGGTATGCTAGCTCCTGTTTGACTTGAGAGTCAGGTAAGGAGTCTAGTTTAGATTCCGCCTGGGTAAGGATGGCCTTCTGGTAATCCCTCGTATGGGCGACGTAATTCAGGGCCCGAATTCCCAGTGTGAAAGAGGCATAAATCTTTCTTCCATACTGGTCCAGGAAGCGAGATTCCTTATCCGGAGGAGACAAGCTCAGATGTTTTGGATGTGCCGACCGGCCGCGAGCTGCGCTAATCACAACTGAATTGGCACGCGGGTGAGAGTCAAGACAGTCTACACCCTCGGGAGCCTGGTATAGCCTGTTGGACTTCCTGGGAAGTGGGGCTAATGCTGACGGTTGTTTCCAAATCGTGGTAACAAGGTGGGCGTGAGGCTCGATCCAGGGTGGCACTAGAGTTGGAGCTGTCACGGGCAGGTCCAGATGCTCGGCGAGTTTCAGACGCTGGGGATCTGGTTCCAAGGAGCGCCACTGGTGAATTTCTGGATTTTCTAAGCAACTCCGTGAAGGATGAATCTCGGAGGAGACTTCGGAGGGGTCCTCGGCCGGGGCTTAGACGGAGAGCGGGGCTCGTCGTCTCTCTCTGAATATCCTTTGAAAGAATCCAAGGAATCCGAGAGGGAAGAAGAAGCACAAGAAGAAGACTCCCTCACACGACTAGGGGGAGGAACGGGTTCCTTGGGTGGTACCCTTGAACGCGTATCTTGCCCTTCTCTGGATCCAGAGAAGAGCCCTGGAGTCTGGAGGGTTAGGTGTGTGCCGCCGGATCGCACGGGAGCCGGGGTGGCACCCATCGTCGAGGGCGCTCCACCTCCTTGGTGAGCTGAGCCTTGGCCTCAGCCCACCAAGAGGCCAGAGTCTCTTGCAGATCCATTGACGGCCGGGGGCAGTGGAGGTGGGGGGGGGGAGTGTACGAGTTGTACCCGTAAGGTGAGTATCTGTAACCTGGCTGCGGGAAACCCGGCATCGGGTACTGCGGCGTCGGAGGAACCGGCGTCGGGTCCTGCGGCACTGGATACTGCGGTCCCGGCTACGACGGCGTCAGATAAGACGGCGGGTGCCCAGGAGCCGGGGGAGCTGCCGGAGCAGACGGCCCGGTCGGCGGCCCCACGGGTGGATCCACGTTAATGGGCCCGTGGGGCGGAGGGCCCGACGGAAGGGGAACATCCCCTGCCGGCATCGGCAGGACCGGTGTCGGAGGTGCTGGCGTCCGGGGAGCAGACGTCGGATCCGGTTCCATCGGAGAAGGGTCTGACGGAGGTGAAGATCCCTCGCCGCCTGGGGAAGGAGGAGAAAACCCTGTGGGTCAGGCTGGGGGTGACCTAGGCTCCCAGACGGCAGCGAATGCCGCGGGGAACAGGGAATGGCGGACATGGAGGGGTCCGGCTGCCGCCTCGCATGCGCCGGAGGAGAGAGACGCGCACTTAGGGCGGGATCCGCGGGCTTGGAGGAGCCGCGCTCCGCTTACAGGAGCCCCTCACCGAGGCGGGCCGAGGGAGAGGGGCGGTCTGTCCAATGGGGAAGTGGTCGCGGCGCTGCCCTCGGGTCGGCAGGCCTTATCGACCTTCCACGCGGACGCCAGAGGAGCCGACGTCCCGACTTAGAGGAGTCGCCACTTCAGTAGGTCGCAAACCCGCGCCGAACCGGGCGGAGGAGGCCTCCATTCGCCCGGAGGCGCCCGCAAGGCCCGGAGTGTGAGCCAGACGGGCGGACGACGCCTCCAAACCCTTGAGGCTGCTGCCAAACGGAAACTCGAGGGATGTGCGTTACCTGGCCGCGGGACGGCCGGAGACGCGGTAGAGGAGGACCTCTCCGGTGCCTCTCCTTGTCCTTCTTTTTCCGATGTCCTTCCAGGAAAGTGGATGCCTGCCTCAACTTTTTCAAATTTTTTTTTCCATAGAAGACATCTTTTCTCTGAGGAGATGGGCCCAGGGACTGTTACGCTACACGGATAGCCATGAAGTTGTGCTAATGCTGGCACTTCATTTGACAGGGTGATCGGGGCCTAGGCAGAAAAGGCACAGGGGAGACGCTTCGGCCCTGTGTGGCAGTTACGCCGCACAAGTCGCACTTGTTTTTGTGCTCGGAGGGTGTAGGGGACGCATACAATCGATCATGTACCTGACGATTGAAAAGGAATCACTAATTTTCGTAAACAGACGAAAGACAGGGCTGACAAGCACGTAACTTTACCGCAGAGGAGCTGCACCAGGCCAACGGCGGAAAGAACTGGAAGAAGGAGGTCCGGGACCGCCTCTTTATACCGACGTCGCATGACGCTGGTCACCTGACGTGGGGGCGGTCCCTCACCAGGGACTGCTAGCTAGAAATTTTTCTGTGGGGTCCTGCTGCCGGCTGGCGTCAGTCCTATATGTAATTACCTACTGCAAGAGCCCTCTCGAAGTAAGATCTATATCTTTCTCATTCAAAGTCTTGCTCCCAAGACCACTCCTGTTGCTGCAGCCATATGTCCCAGTATTTGCAAATATCTTCTTGTAGGACATGGCTTTCTCAATTTGAATGAGGCAATCAGTTGCAGTACAGACTGAACTCTGTCCTCTGGAAGAAAAGCTCTTTCTTTTAAAGTATTCAGTTCTGCTCCAATGAAATGCAGGACTTGGACCGATGTGAGAATAGATTTTTCCTGGTTTAGCAGGAAGCCCAGAGACTGTAACAAATCTTTTTATATTTCAGTGTGTTTGCACCTGCTGAAATGATTTTCCACTATTAGCCAGTCGCTTGAGATAGGGAAAAACTCTAATTCCTAGTTTTCGTGGGAATGCCACTACTACTGCCAGGCATTTTGTGAATACCTGTGGTGCTGAGGTTAATCGAAGGGCAGGGCTGAGAACCGTGTACGACCTGAAAGGAGTCTGAACCAGAGAAATTTTTTGTGAGACTTTATGTGGATGTGGAAACAGGCATCTTTTAAGTCTAGAGATGCCAGCCAATCTCCCTGTTGGATGACAGGTAAAATTAAGGGTAGGGTCACCATCCTGAATTTTGGCTTTGCCAGGTGTTTGTTCAGATGCCTTAGATCCAGAATAGGCCATCACTCCCCATTTTTCTTTTTGGTAAGAAAGTACCGGGCGTAAAACCCTCTGCCCCTCTGAAGGGTTGGCACCTGCTCCACTGCCTTTATGCTGAGCAGGGTTTGAACCTCCTTTTCCAGGATTTGTTCTTCGAGAAGGGAGGCTGGTTTGAATAGCCTTGACTTCAGAGAAGGGAAGGACTTGAAACTCAGGGAGAGTCCCTGGCTCACTAATTCCAATACCCACTTGTCTGTGGTTATGGCCTGCCAGGCCTGAAAGAAGTGAACCAGTCTGCCCTGTACTGGTATTAGGGAGGTGGCCTTGGCAAAGGAGTCAGGGATTTTGTTTTGGTGGGGCCTGAGCCTGGGCGGATTGGGAACCCCTCCTGGAGCCCCTCCTACCTCTGGCCCTATAATACCCAGTCTGCTGTGGAGATGGCTGCAGCTGTGAAACAGCTTGAGGCTGACAGAAGGGCATACCATAGGACCTTCCTCTACCTCCTCTTCCATGGGGCCTATAAGAAGTAGAAGGCCTGTCTTTAGATGAATTACTCTTATAGGTAGTTTTGTATTCATCCACCTTTTTCATATATTCTTCGGTCTGTTTACCAAAGAGAGAATGATCCTGAACAGGAAAGTCCATGGCCTTAGCCTGGGTGTCCTGTGTTAGATTTGTAGCCCTTAGCCAAGCAAACCTTCTCAGGGATACAGTCAGAGCCATAATCCTAGCAGTATTATCGTTGGCATCTGCTGCCATCTGGAACTGGTATTTGGATGCTTCTAGTCCAAATCTGGCTGTTTCTGCTAGGTCACCAGAGACAGGAGAGGGAACCTTCTCTGACATGGCCAAAACAGACTGCCACAGTGTCTTTTGATACTGTGCAGCACAGGCTTGGTAATTAGCTTGTCTGACCCACAGAGAGGCAGCTAAATACCCTTTCTTTGACACACTGTCCATTTTCCTTAAATCCTTCTCAGGTAGGTAACAGGATAAAGGAAACCTCACCTTCTCACATGCTGCCTGCTGGACTAGACTCTGATGATCAGGGTGGGAGTACAGGAATTCAGCCCCTTTCCTGTCCAGTTGGTACTTCTTGTCAGCCTTCTTATCCAGAGGCATGACAGAGTTAGGGTTCTGCAGGACTGTGAATAAACCCTTCTTAAAGAATTTATTGATAGGCAGAAAAATCATTTTAGTGGGTGTTAACCCCATCATTTCCATATATTCTGCCTCCTCCTCATCCTCTATGACCTCGGTGGTAGCCAGGCCAAGGGCATCTACTATTTTCCTCACAAAGGAAAAGTGAGAGGAAAAATCCTCAGGCCTAGAAGGAGAGCCAAATTCCCGCACTGGAGAGATTTACGGTTCAATGGGCTCACCATCACCTTGCTCTTGTAAATTATACTCCCCAATATCCATTTCCTGAGACTGGGGGTCCGAGCAGGGAGTAATCTCCTGAACCCTTGGAGGAGGAGGGTCTGGGGAAGGTATAAACCCCTGAATTGCCTCAATGACATTAATAGCCCTGGCAATTTCCTCAGCAGTAGGCAGACTGTGAGGCACAGAAGAATCCCCTGTAGGTTTTGCCTGGGGTTCGACGTGCTTGGCCTTCTTTGACTTTTTGAAGGGGACTGGAGAGTCAGCCGCCCACCAGTCTCTTTAAAGAGGTTGATTCACCCTTATCAGGGGTGGTAAGAAAAAATTACTCACCTTAGTAATGTTGTTTCTTCTAATGGAGTCTTGCTGTATTCTGACCTATTGCAGTTAGGTCCTGCCTTCAACTGCCCCAGAGAACAAAGAGTTAACTTTCCATGGCCAGCATGCAACGTTCAGCGAGCTCGGTTGAAGCCCTGTCTGCTGCTGTTTAAACTCCAACTGTCAGATCTTTATATCAATACTGTACTAGAAGTTCTGTGGAAACTGTAAACTCACACTAGCCAACTGGCAACTAAATTTATTAAAAAGGTTTTTGGTTTCAAAGCAAAGATTCAAGTCAGGAAACCCAAAAAACAAAACACAGCACACACCCAAAGTAAAGGAGGGTGAAAAAGGGACACCCCTAGGGTGTCAACACTGCTCCTGCCCACCCACATCCCAAAAACCAGGTTCTGAGAGAGGAGGCGGGGGTCAGAATACAGCAAGACTCCATTAGAAGAAACAACATTACTATGGTGAGTAATTTTTTCTTCAAACAACATGAAGTCCTGCTGTATGATGACTACTGCAGACTACCAAGCAGTACCTCCATGGAGGAGGGACAGAACCTACTTTGGGAATAGGCTCTGAAGTATTGCTGTGCCAAACCGAGCATCACTCCTAGCCTGGATATCCAGAGAGTAATGCTTGGTGAATGTATGGACTGTTTTCCAGGTGGCTGCTTGACAAATTTCTAAGATAGGAATATCCCTGGCAGCAGCCAAGGAAGCAGCTGTACCTCTAGTAGAGTGAGCCCTCTGGCCTGAAGGTGGGGTTCTACCCAGTTTTTCATAGCAGAATTGTATACAAGAGACAATCCACATGGCAATAGATCTCTTAATGGCAGGTTTGCCCTTACCGACCTCTCCATATGTGAGGAACAACTGAGGGACTCAAACCTGTGACCCTTGGTGCGCTCTATGTAGTAACTAAGGGCCCTTTTAACACCCAATCCGTAGCCTCTCTCTCAGAGGAGGAATGGTCAGTGAAGCAGCCAGGAGAGACAGACTGATTAAGGTGGAAATCTGAAACCACCTTAGGCAAAAACTTCCTGTTAGTTCTTAGGACCACTTATCTCTATGGAAAGAGATGAAATCAGGCTCCACTGACAGGGCTTGCAATTCACTGATATGCCTGGCAGAGGTAATGGCTACCAAAACACAGTTTTCAAGTCAAGTGCTTAAGCTCTGCAGAGGACAAAGGCTCTAAGGGTGGTTGCATAAACTGATCAATGCAAATATCAGTGCCAAGCAGGAGCAGGGTCCCTAAAGGGGATTGGTGTAGCAATCCTTTAAGAACTTACTACAAAACACAGGATGGGCTGACAGAGGAGAGGGCTTGTCACTGACAAGAAGGCAGAAACAGCTGTCAAATGTACTTTAAGTGCAGCTGGCCTAAGTCCTAAGCCATTAAGATGGACCTATAGTCCAGAACTGTAGGCAACCCAGCAGATTCTGGAGAAATATGCTAATTAGAGCACCAAATAGTGAACCTTTTCCATTTGGAGTTGTAAGTCTTTCTGGTGGAAGGCTTTTGAGAAGCCTTAAGGATATCCAGAACCCCTTGAGAAAGGTGCGGATCAGCAAACTCTAACTCTTCAAGAGCCATGCCTTGAGATTGAGAGACTTGAGGTTCGGATACCAAATCCTCCCGAGAGGATGTCAACAGGTTGTAATTCCTGGGAAGAGACAGGGGAAGGTGGACTGCTAAGGACAGCAACAGTGGGTACCAGGGCTGTCTGGCCCAGTCTGGAGCAATCAGAATCACTTTGCATGGTTGTGACCTGATCTTGACTAACACTTTGAACAGGAGAGGGAAGGGAGGAAAAGCATGCAGAAATTTCCCTTCCCAATTCAGAATCAGAGCATCCAGGGGGACTGAGCCCAAGACTGGGGGTCTGCAACAAGAGAGAGGAAGTTGGTGATTGTCTGGGGCTGCAAAAAGATCTATCTGTGGAGTGCCCCATCTCAAGAAAATCACTTTCAAAACTATGGGATCTAGGGTCCATTCGTGATGGCCCTGGGATATCCTGCTGAGAGCATCTGCTAGGACATTGTCCTTCCCTGGGAGGTGAACTGTTATTAGAGGTTTGCAAGGAATAGGCCAGGGACCACAACTTCATTGCCTCCCCAGCACAAGGCCGAGACCGTATGCCTCCTTGTTTGTTGATGTACCACATGGTGGTGGTGTTGTCTGTTCTGATCTGGACCACCTTGTTCTGTACAGATTTGGAAAGGCTTGCAGTGCCAGAAACACTGCTCTGAGTTCCAAGAGATTGATGTGAAGCAGAGATTCTTGAGGTGACCACAGTCCCTGGATGGTAAGATCCACCAGGTGGGCTCCCAGCCCAGCAGGGAAGCATCTGTGGTGAGTATCACTGAATGAGACTGAGTGACAAAAGGATCTCCTTGTCTCAAACTGTCCTGATCCTGTCACAATTGCAAAGCCTGGATCAGGGTTTGGGTCACTGGGACTAGTTTGGTAAGGGAATCCTTTCTTTGGGACCAGAAGGCTCTTAAGAGGAACTGAATGACCCTCATCTGGAATCTTGCTCCCTGGACCACTGCTGTGGAAGCTGCCATGTGGCCCAGAAGCTGAAGGAAATGCCTTGCTGGTCGAGACACCTGTAGGGTGAATAAAGAGGCCAGTTCCATAAGGGTCCTTGCCCTGTCCAGGGGAAGGAAGGCTCTGTCCTTATTGTATCCAGCTCCACCCCTATGAAGGTGAGGAGCTGTACTGCGCTCGAGAACTGACTTTGGAAGGCTGAGGAGGAACTTAAGGAAGTGAGCACTTGCTGAGCTACTTGCAGATGTGATTCTTGACTTGGTCTGGAGACTGATCCACTATGAGCCAGTCGTCCAGATATGGAAAGATGGAAATCTTTTTCTCCTTAGGAAAGCAACCACTACTGCCAGGCACTTTGTGAACACCTTGGGGCTGATGTTAGCCAAAGGGCATTGCTCTGAATTGATAGTGGCCTGAGGCAACTCAAACCTTGTACTTTCTGTGGGAGCACCTGATGGGAATGTAAAAGTAGGTATCTTTGAGTTCCAGGGAGGCTAGCCAGTCCCCTGGCCTTAGAGAGGGCAGAATTATTCCCAGAGTCACCATTTTGAACTTTGGTTTTAAAAGGTGCTTGTTCAGATATCTTAGATCCAGGATGGGCCGCCATTCTCCTGTTTTTTGGGGGGTTAGGAAGTACCTGGAGTACAATCCTTTGCCCTTGTGTGGGGTAGGAACCATTTCTATGGCTCTGAGAGCCAGGAGGGAAGAAACCTCTGCCTCTAGGGCAAGGGTCTCTGATGGATTTGCAGGTGTAAAGGATCCGGTTCTCATCTTGGGAAATTTTTTGAAGCTGAGAACCAGTCCCTGGCTTACTACTTCCAGGACCCACTTGTCTGATGTCAGAGACTTCCAGTCCTGGACAAAGTAAGCCAGCCTGCCCCCTACAGGTATTGGAGAATCGGCCCAGGCAGACCCATCTGCCAGTCTGCTTGGCAGGGGCTTTAGGCTGAGGGGTGGAAGCAGGCCTGCTCATTCCCAGTCTGCCTCTCCCTCTAAAGAAACCCTCTGAGCATAAGCAGAAGAGGAGGTTGAAAATAGAGGGGTTCATTGGAGAAAAGTGGGGTTTAAACTTGTGAAGGGGGGAGGGATGGGAGAAAAGGCTGTCAAGTGGGTGCCGATAAAGGAGGGACTCTGTCTCCACCTCCCTGGGGAGTTGGAGGATTAGTGGAAAAGGCCGACTGGTAAAAGGCAGACCAGGGAAAACAGAATCCCCATGGGAACACTGAGCAGGGAAATGGAAGATAGGGAAAGGGTGGAAGGTAGTCCTGCTAAATGCCAGGAGCTTGGGAAATAAAATGCCTGAGCTCCAGGCAATGCTAACTGAGGGAGCAGTGGATGTGGCAGCGGTCACTGAGACCTGGGCCACTGCATGACACGACTGGGACCTGAACCTGGAGGGTTACACTATGTTCAGGAAGGACAGGGGGGAGGGGAGGAGGGGTAGCAATGATAGTCAAAAAACTGCATTGGCATAGGGGGGTAGAGGAGGCGGAGGAAACTGTGGAAGCGATTTATGTCACCTTGATAATAAGTGGGGGCAAGAGAATAAAAATAGGAGTGGTGTATAGACCCCCTGCCCTGGCGGAGGAGCTGGAGGAGAGTCTGGTGGCAGATGCTGGGAGACACTGCAGACTGGGCAGGTGAACGGTGGTGGTGGTGGTGTTGGGGGACTTAAACATGCCAGGAACAGACTGGGAGACTATGACATCTTCTGTAACCAGGGAACAGAGGTTGTTGGATGTCTTTCAAGATGCGTTCCTAACTCAGCAGGTGGGGGAACCGACCAGGGAGTCGCGGGTACTGGATGTGGTCCTGGCAGACAGTGACCAGATTAGGGGCCTGAGATAAGGGACCATTGGCGGGGAGTGACCATGCCACGGTCTGGTTCTGCCTGGACCTAGGAGGGCTAGAAGACTGCACAAAGACGGAGGTAACTGACTTTAGGGGAACGGATTTTAAGGAAATGGGAAGGATCCTTAAGGAGCATTTGGATGTGACTGGGTCAGACATGGACGCTGATAGTAGGTGGGAAATCATCAGGAGAGGGGTGCAAGATGCTACCAGCACCTGTGCAAGAGTAAGACGAAAATGCGGTAGGGCCCGAAAACCCTGCTGGTGGACCAGGGAGGTCCAGGAGGTGGTGAGGGGAAGAAGGCAGCCTATAGGCAATTCATAAGTGCTCAAGGAGTGAAAGGGATCGAGGGGAGTATGAGCTGATGGCTAGAAGGGCCACTAGGGTGGTGAGGGCGGCTAAGGCAAGGAAGGAGCAGAACCTGGCCAGGGAAATTAGGAGAGGGAACAAGGGGTTCTTTAGATACACTGGGGAAAAACGAAGGGTGAAGGGGCAGATTAGCAGGATTAAATCAGGGGAGAGATGGGCACAAGACCCGGGGGAGCAGGCTGAGGTACTAAATGAGTACTTCACCTCAGTTTTCACCAAGGAAAATGGGGGTGCTGCATCATACATGGGAGGAGACAGAGGTACTGAGGAGGGGGGGATCACCGATCGGCGGGTCTGGGGAGAGGGGGAGGCATCACTGGCAGGAGGGAGGGCTAAGTAGGGAGAAGAAGTACGGAAGTGGAAATCACAGCAGAGAGAGTGAGGGAAGCCCCTCAGCCCTTAAGATGGAGAGAAAGCACCGGGGCGGATAAATTACATCCCAGTGTGCTGAAGGAACTTGTGATGTCCTGGCGAAACCCCTGGGCGGAGCTTTCACCATCTCTCTGAGGACAGGGTGGGTGCCCCAGGACTGGAAGGTGGCGATATAGTGCCTATCCACAAGGGGGATCAAGGAGGTGTGAGGGGACTACAGGCCTGTTAGCCTGACATCGGTGGTGGGCAAGGTGATGGAGGGCATTGTCAAGGAGAGGCTGGGGGAGACCTGGAAAAGTCAGAGTGTCTGGACGATAGACAGCATGGATTCGTCCTAGGAATCGTCAGACAAACCTTGTGAAGTTCTATGACTGGGTGACGAGTGCCTTGGACCTGGTGCAGACTAGTGGACGGCCCTCTTTCTAGACTTCAGCAAGGCATTTGACTCTGTTCCTCTTTATGTATTGTTGGATAAAGCTGGGAGAAAATGGGGTGGGGAACCAGATGATCAGATGGATAGGCAATTGGCTCCGGGACCAGACTTGGCAGGATAGTCTCATCCCCAAGGAGGGTCATTAGTGGGGGTCCCAGGGATCAGTCCTTGGGCCTCTCCTGTTTCACGCCACGCCTCTGACATAAGGACAGGAATCAGGAGCTTAGATGAGCCTTTATGGATGACTCAAAACTGGGGGGCGGTGGTGGATGGGGAGGAGGGGAGGGGAGGTGGCCTCACAGGGGACCTGGAGGCTCTGGAAAGATGGTCTAGAAAGTGGAAGCTGAGGTTCAATGCAGGGAAATGCAAGGTACTCCACCTGAGGCCAGAAACCCGGCCAAATGTACACCCGGGGAATACAAGTCTCAATGGTTGAGAGGGACCTGGGGATGGTGGTGGATGTTAAGATGAACAACTCGGAGACTTGTAGGAGGACAGCAGCCATGGCCAACAGGATGCTGGGATGCATCGCTAGGGGGATCATCTCCAGAAGGAGGGAGGTGATACTCCCTCTGTATAACTGCTTGGTGAGGCCACACATTGAGTACTGCGTGCAGTTTTGGAGGCCACACTTAAAGAGGGACATTCAACTCCTGGAGAGGGTCCAGAGGAGGGCAACCAAAATGATTTGGGGCTTGGGGGACAGGACCTATGAGAGGCTTGAAGAGCTAAATATGTACACATTGGAAGAGAGAAGGGACCGGGGGGACATGATAGAGGTCTTCAGGTACATGAAGAGGGTAAATAGGGGAGGAACAGTCAGGGTGCTTCGAAGGAAGGAGGAGGGGGCCACTAGAGAGCATGGGTGGAAGCTGGAAGGGGGGAGAAAGGAGGAGGTGCTACTTCACTGAGAGGGTGGTGGAGCCATGGAATGCACTGCCTAGGGGGCTGGTGGAGGCAGAGACGGTGGAGGGGTTCAATAGGGGCTGGGACAGGTACAGGGGAAGGGTTCTGGAAGCAAAATCCAATGCAGCAAGAATATCCGGAACTGGGAAGGGAGAAGCCTGAGAAGGTGAGGGGGGCAGCAAGGTCAGCACCCAGGGTGGGGGGCTGACCAATCGAGCAGACTCAAAAGACCATTAGGCCTATTCTGCTGGCATTTTAGTATGTAAGGAGGCCTGGGCTGCAAAAGGCCTTGAAAGGGCTTTCTCCGCCCCTGCCCCTGGAGTGTTGCCTTGAGGAGTGCGTTTCTTTTTTGGCCTGAGCACCTGTAGGTGGTCCTGTACTTGTCCATCTTTTTCATGTAGTTCTCTGTCTGCTCCCCAAACAGAGAATTACCAATGACAGGAAATCCATGGCCTTAGCCTGGTATCCTGTGATAGGCTAGTACATCTCAGCCAAGCCATCCTCCAAAGGGCCACAGATGTAGCCATGACTCTAGATGAAACATCACTGCAGTCCACAGCAGCATGAAATTGCACCTTGATGCCTCAATCCCATCCACAGCCACCTGCTCCAGCTCCTTGGCAAGTTGATCGGGCCTGTTTAGCCAGAGCCAGCACAGTGTCCCACCTGGACTTCTGGTATCTAGCTGTGTAGGCCATATAGTTAGCCTGCCTGAGTCCCAAAGATGCTGCCATGTACTGCTTTTTGCCATGGCATCAATCCTCCTGGAGTCCTTATCCGGGGGTGTGATGCCAAGGATATTTGCCTTATCACAGGCAGCAGCCTGCACTACCCCAACATGGCTGCATTGTTGAGAAAGGAACTCCGTGTCCGAGCCTGAAAGGCATACCTCTTGTCCATTCGTCTGTCCACAGGAGGTATGGAGTTAGGAGTCTTTAGAATTTTAAATGTCTGTTTCCCAAAAGATTTATGGAGGGGAATAGACAGTCTCCTGGACTCTGGGATGTCCATCATTTCAACAAAATCAAGCTCCTCCTGCTTCTTCCATTGGAAGCTGGAGGGTTTCAGCTACTTTCTTGTAAAACATAAAGTGGGAAGGGGACTCAGAAAGCCTAGGAGGGAGAAACACCTGAAGGTCTGTCCGGGGAGATGTCCGGGTCAATAGGCACATCCAGACTTTCATAATCACCATCATCATCATCCTCTCCCTCCTCCTCCTCCGGTTCATAAAATTCTTCTAAAGTATAATCCGGAACCGGGGGAACTGACCGAACCGAGCCCCTGCCAGATGGTGCCGGTTCGGCCGGAACTGAAGTTAACGATTGCACCATCCTTATCGCTTTGGCTATTTCATCAGCGGTCGGAGAAAGAATTTGTGGATCTGAACCGGATGATTTTTCTCTTCTCTTTCTTTTAACCGGAACCGACTCCTCAGAATTGGCTCTCCTTTTGCCCGAAGAAGTTTCGCCCTGGTCAGAGGGCACTCCTTCTGATTGGGTCAGAACTGAGCCGGGCTGGCCATCCGGGTCAGCGGAGTTCAAGACCTCCCTCTCCCTCAGTCTACCTACTTTCTTATCCAGGGTAGCTTTGGGAAAACTCTTACAAATTTGGCAGTCTGAATCGAGGTGGTCAAACCCCAGACAATAAACACAGGTGGTGTGGGGATCAGCCTTAGCAAAGGCTTCCCCACACACACACTGCAGTGTTGAAACCCAGTGGGCCCAGTTTTTTCTTGGGTTTCTCAGACATGGCCAATCCTATCCAAAGCGTGCCTTTTTTCGCAATCCCAGGCAAGACTCCTTATCGGGTTCCTGACCGTAACATGGTCTTGGGAAAACGTAGGAATTAAATCGTTTAGGAACCGATACAGACCGTTACCACACTCTAAATAAATTCACAACTTTTAAGACTAAACTGATCGGTTCAAATCGAACCGATCCGAAATGTACAAGTTCCACACAGAAACTAAATGTAAAACCTATCTAGTACTCACAGTACCACAGACAGAGACTTAAACCGACAGATTCGGTAGCAGAAATTTGGTAGAAACTGAGCTAAAAATGACACTTTAACCGACTTTTTTGAACCGAGCAAAGGAGAAACCTCCGGAGCGACTGTTCAGTGAGGCGGAGTACAGGATCTGACAGCTGGAGTTTAAACAACAGCAGACAAGGGCTCCAACCGAGCTCACGCTGAACGTTCCCATGGAAAGTTAACTCTTTGTTCTCCGGGGCAGTTGAAAGGCAGGACCTAATTGCAATAGTCAGAATACAGCAAGACTTCATGTTGTTTGAAATGAAAATTACGTACCTACCATAAGAAAAATTACTCACCTTAGTAATTGTGTTTCTTCTATTGGAGTTTTGCTGTATTCTGACATATGCAGTGATCCCCTGCCTTTGAACTGCCCCGGAGAACAAAGAGTTAACTTTCTATGCAGAGCATAGAATGCTGAGCTCGAGCTCAGTTGGAGTCTCTGTCTGGAGTGTTTCAAGCTCAAACCGTCAGATTCTTACGAGCCCACTAACTAAAAATTCTATGTGGAAATTGTAAAATCCCTACTAGCCAATTGGCAGTAAAAAGTTTTGGGTTCCCAAAGGAAGACTCAAGTCAGGAAACCCAAAAACCAAAACCCAATCTAATACAATAACAGTAATAAATCAACACCCAAACAAAAGGTAGAGGGTGTAAACAAAAAGCACCCCAAGGGTGCAACACTGCACCTGCCCACCCACTTCCCAAAAACAGGTTCTGAGAGGGGAGGCAGGGAGGGAGGTCAGAATACAGCAATACTCCAATAGAAGAAACACAATTACTAAGGTGAGTAATTTTTTCTTCAAACAACATGAAGTCTTGCTGTATTCTGACATATACAGACTACCAAGCAGTACCTCCATGGAGGAGGGACAGAACCTACTTTGGGAATAGGCTCTGAAGTACTGCTGTGCCAAACCGAGCATCACTCCTAGCCTGGATATCCAGAGAGTAATGCTTGGAGAAGGTATGAACTGTTTTCCAGGTGGCTGCTTGACAAATTTCTAAGAGAGGAATATCCCTGGCAGCAGCCAGGGAAGCAGCTGTACCTCTGGTGGAGTTAGCCCTCAGGCCTGAGAGAGGAATCTTTCCCAGTTTTTCATAGCAGAATTGTATACAAGATACAATCCACCTGGCAATAGTTCTCTTAGTGGCAGGTTTACCCTTTCCCACTTCTTCAAAAGAGAGGAACAGCTGAAGGGAGTCAAACCTATGACCCATGGTACGTATTATGTAGTAACTAAGGGCTCTTTTAACGTCTAAACTGTGAAGCCTCCTCTCACCTGAGAAAGAATGATCATGAAAGAAAACAGGGAGAGACATAGACTGATTCAAATGGAAGTCTGAAACCACTTTGGGCAAGAACCTTCTATTGGTTCTAAGGACCACTTTATCCCTGTGAAAGGAGATGAAAGCAGGTTCCACTGACAGGGCCTGCAATTCACTGATACGCCTGGCAGAGGTAATGGCTACCAAGAACACAGTTTTCCAAGTCAAGTACTTAAGCTCTGCAGAGGACAAAGGCTCAAAAGGAGGTTGTGTAAGCTGAGCAATGCAAACATTCAAATCCCAAGCAGGGGCAGGGTCTCTAAAGGGAGGACTGGTGTGAAGCAATCCTTTAAAAAATTTACAGAACACAGGATGAGATGATAGTGAGGAAGACTTTCCCACTGACAGAAACAGCTGAAAAGTGTACCTTGAGAGTAGCTGGTCTGAGGCCTAGGCAATAAGATGGACCATATAATCCAGAACGGCAATTCAGCAGTGTCTGGAGAAATATGCTTCTTGGAACACCAAATGCTGAATCTTTTCCATTTGGAGTTTTAAGTCTTTCTGGTGGAGGGCTTTCAAGCAGCTTTGAGAATATCCAGAACCCCCTGAGAAAGACGCAAGTCTGCAAACTCTAACTCTTCAAGAGCCATGCCTTGAGATTGAGAGACTGAAGATTGGGGTACCAAATCCTCTCCTGAGAGGATGTTAACAGGTTGTAATTCCTGGGAAGAGACAGGGGAAGATGGACTGCTAGGGACAACAACAGGGGGTACCAAGGCTGTCTGGCCCAATCTGGAGCAATTAGAATCACTCTGCAAGGTTGAGACCTTATCTTGACTAGAACCTTGAACAGGAGTGGGAAGGGAGGGAGGAAAGGCATACAGAAATTTCCTTTCCCAATTCAGAATCAGAGCATCCGGGGGACTGAGCCCAAGACTGGGGGTCTGCAATAAAAGAGAGGAAGTTGGTGATTGTCTCGGGCTGCAAAGAGATCTATCTCTGGAGTGCCCCACCTGAAAAAATCACTTTCAATACCTGAGGGTCCAAGGACCATTCGTGATAGCCCTGAGAGATCCTGCTCAGTGCATCTGCTAACACATTGTCCTTCCCTGGAAGGTGAACTGCTATCAGAGAGGCTTGCAGGGAATAAGCCAGGGACCACAACTTCATGGCTTCTGTGCACAAGGCCGTAGACCAAGTGCCTCCCTACTTGTTGATGTACCACATGGTGGTGGTGGTGTTGTCTGTTCTGACTTGAACCACCTTGTTCTGCACTGACTGAGAGAAAGCTTTCAGGGCCAGAAAAACTGCCCTGAGTTCTAGGAGATTGATATGGAGAAGGGATTCCTGAGGGGACCTCAGTCCCTGGGCAGTGAGGGCCCCCAGATGGGCTCCCCAGCCCAGAAGAGAAGCTATCCGTGGTAAGGACCACTGAATGACGCTGCATGGCAAATGAAACCCCTTGCCTAAAGTTGTCCTGATCCTGCCACCACTGAAGGGCTTGGATCAGGGTCCAAGTCACAGGAATCAGTTTGGTAAAGGAATCCTTCCTTTGGGACCAAAAGGCCCTCAGAAGGAACTGAATATCCCTCATCTGGAATCTTGCCCCTTGGACCACTGCTGTAGAAGCTGCCATGTGGCCCAAGAGCTGGAGGAAATGCCTTGCTGGTCGAGACACCTGAAGGAAGAAGCCAGTTCTATAAGAACTCTTGCCCTTTCCAGAGGAAGAAAGGCTCTTGCTTTGACAGTATCCAGCTCTGCCCCAATAAAGGTAAGGAGCTGCACTGGCTCGAGAACTGACTTGGGAAGGCTGAGAAGAAAACCTAGAGAAGTGAGCACTTGCTGGGTCACTTGCAGGTGTGACTTAACTTGGTCTGGAGACTGGCCCACCATGAGCCAGTCGTCCACATATGGAAAAATGGAAATCTTTTGCCTTCTTAGAAATGCAACGACTACTGCCAAGCACTTTGTGAAAACCCTTGGGGCTGATGTTAGACCAAAGAGCATTGCTTTGAACTCATAATGGCCTGAGGGCAACTTGAACCTGAGGTACTTTCTGTGGGAGTACCTGATGAGAATGTGAAAATAGGTATCTTTGAGGTCCAGGGAGGCTAGCCAGTCCCCTGCCCTTACAGAGGGAAGAATTATTCCCAGAGTTACCATCTTGAACTTTGGTTTTAAAAGATGTTTGTTCAGGTATCTTAGGTCTAGGATGGGTCGCCACCCCCTGTCTTTTTTGGGGTAAGGAAGTACCTGGAGTACAGACCTTTGCCCCTGTGTAGGGTAGGAACTCTCTCTATGGCTCTTAAGGCCAGAAGAGATTAAATCTCTGCCTCTAGGGCAAGGGTTTCTGAGAGACCTGCAGGTGGAAAAGATCTAGCCCTCATCTTTGGAAATTTTTTGAAGCTGAGAACCAGTCCCTGGCTTACTACTTCCAGGACCCACTTGTCTGATATAATAGACCTCCAGTCCTGGACAAAGTAAGCCTGCCCCCTACTGGAATAGGAGAGTCAACCCGGGCAGACACATCAGGGTGTCTGCTTGGCAGGGGCCTTAGGCTGAGGAGTGGATGCAGCCCTGCTCATCCCCCTTCTGCCTCTCCCTCTGAAGAACCCCCTCTGCGAAAAAGGAGAAGAGGTCTGTGCTTGGTAAAAAGGCCTATGAAAAGGCCTGCCCTTCCCCTAGACTGCTGCCTTTGAGGAGTTGCCTGCCTTTCCTTGGCCTGAGCACTCCTATAAGTGGTCCTGTACTCGTCCATTTTCTTCATGTAATTCTCTGTCTGCTCCCCAAACAGAGAATTACCCACTATAGGAAAATCCATGGCCTTAGCCTGAGTATCCTGTGAGAGGTTAGTACATCTAAGCCAAGCCATTCTCCAAAGAGCTACAGATGTGGCCATGACTCTTGAAGACACATTACTGGAGTCCACAGCAGCATGAAACTGTACTTTTGATGCCTCAATCCCATCTGCAGCCACCTCCTCCAGCTCCTTGGCTAGCTTGGGGGAGGCCTGTTTAGCCAGTGCCAGTACAGTGTCCCACCTGGACTTCTGGTACCTTGCTGTACAGGCCATACAATTCCTGTCTGAGTCCCAAAGAAGATGCCATGTACTGTTTCTTTGCCATGGCATCAATCTTCCTGGAGTCCTTGTCTGGGGGGTGTGAAGACAAGGGAATATTTGCCTTGTCACAGGCAGCAGCCTGCACTACCCCAACATGGCTGCATTGCTGGTATAAGAACTCCGTGTCTCAGCCTGAAAGTGTATACCTCTTGTCCATTCTTCTATCCACAGGAGGTATAGTGTTAGGAGACTTTAGAATTTTTTGTGTCTGCTTCCCAAAGGATTTGTGGAGGGGAATAGACAGTCTCTTAGACTCTGGGATGTCCATCATTTCTACATAATCAGGCTCCTCTTGATCCTCCAATGCCTCCTCCATAGGAAGCTGGAGGGTTTCAGCCACCTTTCTGTAGAACATAAAGTGAGAAGGGGATTCAGAAAGCCTAGGAGGGGAAACACCTGAAGGTCTGTCTGGGGAGATGTCCGGTTCCACAGGCACATCCAGACCCTCACTTTCACCATGATCATCCTCAAATTCCCCTTCCTCTTCAAATTCCGGTTCATAAAAATCTTCAAGGGCATAATCTTGAACCGGGGGAACCAACCGAACCGAACCACTGCCAGAAGGTGCCTGATCGGTAGGAACCGGGTGAAGCAATTCCACAATCCGAATTGCTTTGGCTATCTCTTCGGCGGTCGGAACATGAACTTCTGGATCCGAACGGACGATTTTTCTTTGCGCTTTTTGTCGGAACTGATCCCTCGGAATAGGCTTTCCTTTTGCCCGAAGAAGTATCGCCCTGGTCAGAGGGCACTCCTTCTGGATCGGTCGGAACCAAACCGTGCTGGCCATCCGGGTCAGCGGACTTCTCGGCCTCCTTTTCCCTCAGTCTACCTAATCTCTTCTCAAGGGTAGACTTGGGAAGATTTTTACATATTTGGCAGTCTGAATCGAGGTGGTCAAACCCCAGACAATAAACACAGGTGGTGTGGGGATCGGCCTTAGCAAAGACCTCCCCACACTCACTGCAGTGTTGAAACCCAGTAGGCCCGTTTTTTTTCCTTGGGTTTCTCAGACATGGCCAACCTAACCAACTTACCCTTTTTATGGCAACCGCCAGAAAAGACACCCTTATCGGTTCCTAACTGTGTCACGGGTATTGGAAAAAACCATAGTAAAACACGTTTTTTTTTTTTATAGAACCGATAAGAACCGGTAACCACACACTAAGTAAAACACAAAATTTCACTATCAAATGGTCGGTTCAGCCAAACCGACCTGCACTTTTACAAGTTCCACACAGAAAACAGAACAATTCCTATCTAGTACTCATGGCACCACAGACAGAGACTGAACCGATGATGCGGATAACTTTTTCGGTTTAAAAACCGACGAAAACTGAGACTTTAACCAACTTTCGAACCGAGCTGAAGGAGAAATCTCCTGAGCGACCGTTCAGTGAGGCGGAGTAAAGAATCTGACGGTTTGAGTTTGAAACACTCCAGACAGAGACTCCAACCAAGCTCGAGCTCAGCATAGAAAGTTAACTCTTTGTTCTCCGGGGCAGTTCAAAGGCAGGGGATCACTGCATATCTCAGAATACAGCAAGACTTCATGTTGTTTGAATTATGATCTTTCTGTGTATCTTCACTATTCATCACAGTTAGGTATATGGCCAGAAGTCATGACCTCCGGCCATATACCCAACTGTGATGAATGGTGAAGACTGACATGTATAAGATTAACTTCTTACTATAACTGACTTTTGAAGGGTGTGACACGGTCTGTCCAATGCAGAGTAGTCTGAAAGGGGCTAGTCAGTATCATAACAATCATCAACCAGGCTGCACATGACACTATTCTGGCTTGCTGGGTGGAAACTTTGTCTGCTTGAAAAGAGAAAGCCAAACCAATCATATGGAGGCTTTCTCCTTTCATCTGCAGGAAACTACCCAGCAAACAGCTGATCAGTGACCTAAGCATCCTGGCTGACATCAATTTCGGTTTGGTTGCCCCCACCCACAAAACAAAAAAACTCCCTCTCCCTCAGTCTATCTGCTATCCCACTCCAGCCATCCGTTCCCATCCAAGTACATCTGAAACAGAAAACCATCCCACTCTCTCCCTCCGTGTGCTGTACCACCCCACCATCCGTTCCCCACTGTCAAATAAAAGAAACACCCCTGTCCCGCGTGCTGTTGTCCCCCCCCCATTCCCATCACGGCAGCTGACTGTTCAGCTTTGCTCTGGTAAGTGCAGAGGTTCGACTACTTGCACTAGTCTCGCAGTCAACAGCAGGTCATCCCGAGAGCCGGCCCTATCAGTGCCCTGGTAACTATGCGTGTTAAGCAAATAAAAGATTAAAACCTCCCGCTCCATCCCCCTGTGTGCTGTCCTACCCCTGCCCTCTGTTCCTATCCAGAACATGCAAGAAAACCACTCCCACTCTCTCTGTGTGCTGTCCCACCTCCACCCTCCACTCTCATCTGCCAAATAAAAGAAACATAAAAACACAGACTTTGACAGCAGATAAGGGCTGCTTGGCCCACCTAGTCTGCCCATTTCCCTACCTATAGGATAAGCTGCAGATTCTAATTAACCAACAGCCTATTTCTTCCTACCCCCCACCAGAACTGCCTTATGTCTATCCCATGCATTCTTGAATTCCTCAGCTGCTTTGACCCCCGCAGCCTCATCAGGAAGGCTGTTCCATGTGTCCACCACCCTCTCCATGAAAAAATACTTCCTCATGTTGCACTTGAGCTGTCCCCCCTCTATCTTCAAATTGTGCCCCCTTGTTCTTGCACATCTCTTTTTCTGAAAGATGCTATCCTCCTGGACTTTGCTGATTTAACTGAGGTACTTGAAAGTCTCTATCATGTTCCCCCTCTCCCTCCTATCCTCAAGGGTATACATATTAAGCTGCTTTAGCCTCTCTTCATATGGCTTCTGGTGCAGACCCTGCACCATTTTAGTTGCCCTCCTCTGGACTGCCTCCATCCTATGTCTTTGCGGAGATGGGGCCTCCAGAACTGAACGCAGTACAGTAAAACCCTATTTATCTGAATGTCTTGGGGGACACAAAAAACATTCAGATAAACAGGGTTTCAGATAAATGAGATTCCTACTGTTTACAATTGGAGGAGGCAAAGGGTAATTAGTCCTGTAGGAGGATCAATGTTGTGCTGCACCCATAAGTCAAAGGAGCTGGAGACATTTGGCAAAATGTTCAAGTTGCTGAAGCAGACAGATTATACGTTCAGCCCTTTTCCAGAGATGTTTGGCAGCCCAGTGGTTTGGCAGTGGGGCAGCCGGGTTACTGGCATGGGAAAAGATAAGGCACCTTACAGCACCTCAGCCCTCTTCACCACTAGACCAGCATACTGTTGTGTGTTGTTGGTGAAATGTGGATACATTCTATTTATTAATTAAGGCTGTTTAAGGCTATTAAGGCAAATGTCTGTTAGAGATTTGTGCTGTTTTGTGACCAGGGGAGTTTTGAGTGATTTGCTGTAGTGTCAGTATGTTTTGCATTTCCTTGTGCAGTCAAGTGCAAACTACTTGCCTCCTCTGAAGATTGCCAAGGCAGAGAGCAAGGTAATGCCCATTACACAAGTGTAATGGAATGTGTGTCACAGATTTACAGACTGGCATTGGGTTGTAATCATGCCTAACCAGTAATTGCAACCCAATAATGCAGACTTCCCTATACATTGTTCTTTATAATGTATGGGGAAATATTTTTCTTAGTAGGGAAAGGTTTCGGAAAGGAACGTGAGGGTGTGTGTGTGTGTGAGAGAGAGAGACCTAGCTACTCATGCAGCCTTCTGTTTCTTCTGTGGTAACGGTTCTTATACTGCCATGTATAGGAGCCGACTTATTTTTTCCTTGTGGGGGAGGGGGCTCAGCCAATGGCCGGGGGTCTGGGGGCCACCAAGGCTCCCAGAAGCTCTGGGGTGTTTTGGTGTTCTGTGGTGCATTTTGAGAGCCATACTGAAGAGATGGCACAGTAAATGGGTTCCTCACTCTGCAGTGACTTTTGACAGAGGGGCAGAACTAAGAGGAGAACAGTCCACAAAGTATGCAAAACAAAAATAAGGGTACTTGCTTATCAACAAGTAAAAAATCATTAAAGTACTTGAGAAAATACAACTTTATCTTTATTGAACTACCCAGTGAAATTGTGCAACACAGCAGGAAGAGTGCCATAGGCCCTGTAGAATCCTCAGCAACCCGTTGGCATCCACCAAAGACTTGCCTGCTTCTGTTGGAAGCTGAGAAACTTGCTATACTGAGAGAACAAACTAGAATGCATTTGAGGAACTGGGAACCTGGTAAAACTTAATATTTTGGGGGACTTGTTAGGAAGATAAGCTATGCTTTTTACAGAAAGTTTCATTTTTTCTTATTGGCATTAAGAAGAGAATTGCAGGATTCCATTAAAGTCTAGTAATTTTATGACCAGAGGGTGTGAAATGCAACAGAAGTTGCTTGATTCCTGTGCTAGAGACCTAGGATTTGGAAGGATATTTGTGCAACATTTTAGAAGTGTCCTGCTGGCTGAGCAGCGAGTTCATTTTTATCCCTGGACGCAGTAGAGTGGTTTGTGTAGGAGCAGTGGTCTAGTACATTGTGGTGTTGGTTGACTTACTATAAAGGGCAGTACTCACCAGGGTGGTGGAGCAGTGGTGTAATTGATTGTTTCTAACAGTCACCATACTAAGGATCATACTAAGGAAAGTACAAGAGCGAAAAGGCCAAAGCCCATGGTGCTCCTATTGTAATCCAATATATAGTAAGAAAGATCCTACCCATTACTAATAAGGCTGTCTAATCTATTTTTAAAAACACTTTTAGTTTCACTAATGACAACTTCAAGCGGAAGTCTATTCCATGGACCAACAACTCTAATGGTGAAAAAGTATTTACGACTTGTTTTCACAAACGGTTTTCTGACTAATTGTAAAGGATGTCCCCTGATGTTATGATAACAGCTTTTAAATTCTAGACCGAGTTCACACAAAAGATAGGGATCTTGAATGATGTCGTATAATAACATTAGATCACCACGGCCGTCGATGCGGATAGAGGCATAAGTCTTAGAATATTCAACCTACACTCATAAGAGACATCAGATATCCCTGAAATC
This sequence comes from Neoceratodus forsteri, assembly GCA_016271365.2. Taxonomy (NCBI): domain Eukaryota; kingdom Metazoa; phylum Chordata; order Ceratodontiformes; family Ceratodontidae; genus Neoceratodus; species Neoceratodus forsteri. Next base: position 61,363,808 of record CM028129.1, read on the forward strand.
TTTTTAGTAAATTTCCTCTGTACAGATTCCATTAAAAGGCCTTCAGATTTTTTATATGGACACCATAGCTGGGAGGCATATTCCAAATGCGGTCTAACATATGCACGATATAATGGTAATAGCACATCGTTCTTTCTTGATTTAATATTGCGTAAGATAGGTCACATAACTTTGTTAGATTTGTTAATAATGTTATGAACATGTTTATTGTAGGAAAAGTTATCTGAAATGGTTATACCCAGATCTCTTTCATCTGAAGTTGTTTCAAGTAATGTACCGTTCAAATAATAAGGGGTTTGTAAATTGCTGGTACCTAAATGCATTACCTTGCATTTAGAGATATTCAAAGACATACCCCAGGTTTTAACCCATGTAGAAATGTGATCAAGATCTCTTTGTATAATGTCAGTTTGGTAATCAGAAGTGCAGGGGCCACCTATTTTTGCATCATCTGCATATTTGATGGAAAAGGACGAGCAGCCTGCAGTAAGGTCAGCAATAAAAGCCTGAAACAGGCATGGGCCCAAAACCGAGCCCTGAGGTACCCCACTTGTCACAAACCCCCGAACTGATTTGTGCCCATCTATAGAGACCTGCTGGGAACGATTTTGAAGCCAATTTATTATCCAGTTAACTACAATGCCGTTTATGTTTAGTTTATGGAGTTTAGAAATTAGAGCCCAATGAGGCATGATGTCAAAGGCTTTACTGAAATCGATGTAAATTATGTCACATGGTATATTTTTTATCAAGTGCGGAACTAATCTGTTCATAGAAGCAAATTAGATTAGTTAAACAGCTTCTACCTTTTTTAAATCCATGTTGTTCAACATCATAACAATCCAAAATAGGTGATATCACGTCTTTGATTAAACCTTCCATTAGTTTACAAACGGAGGATGTTAAACTTACTGGCCTGTAATTTTCCCAGTTATTTTTTAGGCCTTTTTTGTGGATTGGGATAACATAAGCTTCTCGCCAGTCCTGTGGAACAAAATTCATGGACAAAAATGATCAAACATCAATTTTAACGGAAAACAATAACATCCACCAATAAAAATAATAAATGTCCCTAATGTTGTCTGGACCGGACTGTATTTGCCTTTAAGTATTAATATCTTGTCCTTGATGGCATTAGTAGAAAAATTTAACTGGTAGAATATTAGTAGTGTCTAACAGAACTGAGTCATATGACGATTTTGAAGTATTGAGAAGCTATTGCAGAAATTTTGATTAAACAGATCAGCCATTTTTTGGATCATGTAATAAAGTATCATTATCAAGAATAGGACCAACTTGACAGGTTGGTTTCCTTAGAGTTAATGTAGGAATAAAATGCTTACTGTTGGATTTGTTAGCAGTAGATGCTAATTTATATTCCCAATTACTTTTAGCCCTTTTATCATGATCTTGCATTTTTTGTATCTGTATGTAAGAAGTCCGATTTATAGAAGATTTAGTTTTTGATATCTGATATACTTTACGCTTTAATCTAATACATTTTTAATAGACTGGTTCATCCACTTGGGAACTTTGTTTTGGTTCTTATTTTTAATTTTAGGCCGGAATATATAGTTCCTTAAGTTGACAAATTATGTTCTTAAAATTTTCCCAGTAAATTCTGGGGTAGAGCATGTCAATAAAGAATCCCAGTTGATGCCAACAATAATATGTTTCATTGCTAAAAATCGCTTTATCATAAAGATATATTTTAGTACAGTTGGAATTATAAATGTAGCTTTGTACAATATTAAATGTAATGGTATTGTGGTCACTATTACCAATTGGTTCACTAACTGTAATATTATCTACAAAGTATCATCATCACAGAGTACCAGATCTAAAATATTGTCACCAGTGGTTGGACTACCCACCCACCTTCCCCTCACCCGCCCACCCCAGGCGTGGCATTTCCTTATAGCCAAGGTTCTGACATTACTTCCTCAACAGGTCTTCGGGCAGAACTGGCATATTCTTAATAATCCAGCACAGTGCATAAAGAGTACACACCAAAAAAAAAAAAAACATTTTATATATTGCTCATTGTATATTATAAGGAAGAGGGACATGTGGGGAGTGCTGCAGTGCACTGGCTGTGGGACAGCAGTTTTCCAGGAGACATTCTGGAACCTGCATTGCTGCCCTATTTGCAGGCAATTGTCAGCTCTGAGGGAGGAGGTTGCCCACCTCCAGGCTGAACTGGCAAGGACTAAGGAGGCCTCCCCCACCCAAAGAGCACCAGTTCCACAACCATTGCCTCAGAGGTTGCCATGTGTGAAGAGCAGATGGACCACAGTAGGTTCTGGGAGGGTGAGGGTGGTGGAACAGAGGCATAGCCCCCCGAGTTGTACCTCTACACAAATCATATGTCAGTCTGGCAAATCAAGGATCCTCTATGATGACACCCTCAGTGGAGACCAAGAAGAATGTTGGGGACATCGACAAGGGAGACCCACAAAAGAGTGGCAAGGGACACTACAGGGGAAAGAAACGGCTTCTGATAGGGGGCTCAATTGTTAGGGGTGTAGACCTGGAGAAGAGAGAGGAGAGGGAAGTAAGGTGCCTGCCTGGTGCCATGGCTTGAAGGGACAGGAAGCAAATCCTCAGGATTGCAGAAGCAGCATCACAGGAGAGGGAACTAGATATCATTGTCCACCTCGGGACAAATGACCTAGCTAGGCATGAGATCAGTGCAGTGCAGGATGAATTTTTGGAGTTGGGGAGACAGGTAGCAAACACGATAACCTTCAGAGAGGTGCTGCCAGTCTATGGCAGGGGTGAGGCTAGGGTACTGCACACCATGCAGTTTAATGAATGGTTGCAAAACTGGTGCAAAGCACAGGGCTTTGGCTTCATTGGGGACTGGGGGTCCACCTGGAGAGATGAAGGTCTATACTGGCAACATGGTCTGCATCTGTCCAGGATGGGAAAGAAGCTCATAGGTGACAGGTTTAAAGGCTTCCTTGGCACACTTTTAAATTAGCCAAGGGGGAGGTGCAGATAGGAAACAGGAAAGTTCAAACCTCCCCTCACAAAACATAGCAGGTAGTAGGGTAAACACTGAGGTACCGAGCTTGACAGAGGGCAGAATGGGGTAAATGGAAAAATAGACAAGGGCAATAAGAGCAGGGATGGGGTAAAAAGGATAAAGCCAACATTAAAAGGAGGGCAATGAGTACCAATACCCGTAGTCTTGGAAACAAGCTTCCAGAGCTAGTAGCCCTGATTGAAGAGGAACATTTGGATATTGTGACAGTCACAGAAACATGGTACACGGAGAACCATGACTGGGATGTCAACATACCAGGTTACACAATCTACAGAAGGGACAGGGAGGGTAAAAGAGGAGATGGAGTTGCTCTCTACATAAGGGAAGGGATCAAAGCTACAGAACTGAAAAGTAAAGGGGGAGGACAAGAGGCACTCTGGGTCACCTTGGAGACAGGGAATGGCATCACAATCTGCACAGGGGTTGCATACAGACCCCCGTCTCAGGGGGAGGAAACGGACAAGAAAATGATAGAGGGCATTCTCAAAATGGCTGAAAAAGGGAGATACTGTTGATGGGGGACCTGAATATGCCAGATGTTAACTGGACGACATGGAGTGCAGCCACATCCAAGAGAAGGGTCGTTCTCGATGCCCTACAGGGGGCATGCCTTAGCCAGCTAGTGATGGAACCCACTCGGGAGGGAGCAATACTAGGCCTGGTACTCTCAAATGGAGAGAGGATCACAAATTTAGAAGTCAGTAGACCTCTGGGAACAAGCGACCACTGCACAGTGTGCTTCACAATAAACACAACCATGGAGACAAGCCATACAAAGACAAGGACACTGGACTTTAGAAGGGCTGACTTTGGCATGATGGGTGAATACCTGAGGAATGCATTAGCAAATGGCCAGAAAGGAGGGGTGGAAGAACAGTGGAGAAAAATCAAAACTGCCATCATGGAGGCAACAAGCCTTTGTGTGAAACAAAGAAAACAAAGCAGAATAAAAAAACACAATGGTTCTCAAGAGGTGTCAGGGAAGGTTAAGGAGAAAAAGGTTGCATTCAAAAAGTATAAGGAATCACAGAAGAAGCACGACAGGGAACTGTATCAATTAAAGCAGAAAGAGGTGGAGAAGGCAGTCAGAAAAGCAAAGACCCAAACCGAGGAAAAAAATAGCCAACTCAGTTAAGAAGGGGGATAAAACCTTTTATAAGTACATTAGAGAGCATAGAAAGGTTAAGGGAGTGATGGTGAAGATTAATAAAGGAGAGATGAGGTGGGCAGAGGGAGACAGTGAAAAGGCAGAGATACCGAATGAATACCTTTGCTCAGTATTCACAAAAGAAGGAGAGGAGAAGTTACCTAAACCAAACAATAGAAGCACTCTGGATAGTGGGGTTGACACCAGTCCATTTACAGAAGAGTCCTGAAAGAACTCCTAAAACTCAAGGTGGACAAAGCAATGGGGCCTGACGGGATTTGCCCTAGAATCCTAAAAGAGCTAAGGGAGGACCTAGTGACACCACTTACCACACTGTTTAACAAATCATGGGAAGATGGGGTGGTACCTGAGGACTGGAGGAGGGCAGATGTGGTTCCCCTTCACAAAAGTGGGAGCAAGGCAAAAGTAGGAAACTACAGATCTGTTAGTTTGACCTCAGTGGTGGGGAAAATGATGGAATCACTTCTGAAAGAAAGAACTGTTGAGTACCTAGAGGCCAGCGGGGCACAGGACCCAAAGCAGCATGGATTCACAGCAAGAAGGTCATGTCAGACAAATCTGATCGATTTCTTTGACTGGGTGACGAAAGTAATAGACCAGGGAGGGCTGTGGATATGGCCTACCTAGACTTTAGCAAGGCATTTGACACAGTCCCTCTCAAAAGATTAATAATCAAGTTAGCCAGCCTGGAGTGGGTCCCAGGGTGGTAGCCTGGGTAGCAAAGTGGCTGCAAAACAGGACACAGAAGATAATAGTGAATGGAACACATTCTGAAGAAAGGGGGGTTACTAGTGGAGTACCTCAGGGCTCAGTACTAGGTCCAGTCCTCTTTAACTTCTTTATAGGTGACATTACAGAGAGTCTGGAAGGAAAGGTATGCCTCTCTGCAGATGACACAAAGATCTGTAACACAGTTGATACACGGGGGAGGGGGGTTAGAAAGGATGAGAAGGGACTTGGTAAGGTTGGAGGAATGGTCAGACATATGGCAACTTAGATTCAATGCAAAGAAGTGCAAAGTAATGCACCTGGGAAATAAAAATCCAGGAGAAGAGTACACAATAGCAAGGGAGATACTAACAACAACAATAATGTAAAGGGATCTGGATATAGTCATATCAGATGACCTAAAGGTGGGTAAGCAATGTGAGAAGTCAGTAAGGACAGCCAGGGGGATACTGGGATGCATAGGGAGGGGCATCACAAGTAGAAAAAGGGAAGTGGTTATCCCTCTGTACAGGCAGTTGGTGAGACCCCATCTGGAGTACTGCATGCAGTTTTGGAGACCTCATCTATGCAAGGACATAGACAGGATGGAAGCAGTCAGAGGAGGGCAACTAAATGGTGCAGGGTCTACATCAGAAACCATACGAAGAGACTGAGAGAGCTTAATATGTATACTCTTGATGAAAGGAGGGACGGGGGGACATGATAGAAATGTTCAAGTACCTCAAGGGAATCAACAAAGTCCAGGAGGGTAGCATCTTTCAGAAAAAGATGTGCAAGATCAAGGGGGCACAATTTAAAGTTAGAGGGGGGACAGCTCAGGGGTAATGTGAGGAAATTATTTTTCACGGAGAGAGTGGTAGACACATGGAACCGCCTTTCTGAAGAGGTTGTGGGGTCTAAAACAGTGGGAGAATTCAAACATGCATGGGACAGACAAAAGGCAATTATAGTGGGGGGTTGCAGGAAGTAGGCTGTTTAACTAGAATCTGCAGCTTATCCAATAGGTAAGGAAATGGGCAGACTGGGTGGGTCAAGTGGTTCTTATCTGCCGTCAAAGTCTATGTTTCTATGGCAGTGAGAGACAGTTCCCTAGCTTAAAAGGAGTGGCGTGGGTGACTGGTTGCTGACTGCTAAAGAGCAGGGAGTTCAGCGGCTGAGTATCTGGTATGTTCGGGGGCTCCTTGTGGTATGACTGCTGTGGCAGGGGAAAAGGAGTTCTGCTTTTCGGCTTGCCTTTCAGCTGGACGGCATCAGCGGGTGGGTGACTGTTTGCTTAAGACCAGGCAGTTCAGCTGATGAGTATCTGGTATGTTTGGGGTTTCCTTGTTCTGCTTTTAAGCGGCAGTGGCAATTCTCTCCCTTCCCTCATGCGCTTCAGCTTTTTTATTCTTTTGTTGCTGCCCCTTGCATCTGTGATATGATCTATCAAAGGGCAAAAATCCATAAAAGTCTCAAGTGTTAACAGGTGACAACCAGCCATGATCTGCCTCTTGAATGTGCCAGTTGCCACCTGTTAACACCTACTTACTTGCACGGAGTAGACAGCAGCTGTGCTTTATGGGGGACATGACTGAGTTTCAGATAACTGAGGTTTTCGGTTATCCAGGGTTTGGATAAATGGGGTTTTACTGTACTCCAAATGGGGTCTCACCAACTGTCTGTACAGAGGGATAACAACTTCATGTTTTCTACTGGTGATGCCTCATCCTACACATCCCAGTATTCCTCTAGCCCTCCTTACTGCCTTCTCACATTGCTTGCTTAATCAATCAATCAAACTTTATTTAACCAGGCAAAATCATCCTTGAGCAAGCTCATTTGCAAGATTGTCCTGGACAAGTAGGACATATACAACTACAGCAAAAGTACCAGATAAGTAGTGTACACACAATGAGCAAATAAAAGACAGTTACAGAGAAACAGATTAGATCAGGGCTGGGGAGTACATATGGTGAACACTATCCGGGTTGATAATTGACTGTGTATACATATATATATATATAAAGGACTCCCTCAAGACGAGGGATTGTTCAGACAAAGGTCACAATGTTACAGTAAGACGAGGGATACCAGGTAGGGTAAGTGAGGGAACAACAACCGAAGGTTTATGGTCGGGGGAAAACAAAGGAAAGGGCCAGTGAGGGGTGGAAATAGATGTAGTTAAACAAACAGGTGGGAGTTGGCAGAATAAACCCAAGGTGGAAAGAAGAACAGAAGTGCTAGGGGAACCTTTAGGTCGTCCGGTATGACTACCCCCAGGTCTTCCATTTTTGTTGTTAGTACCCCCCCATTGTGTACTTTTCCCCTGGATGTTTGTTTCCCAGGTGCATTACTTTGCACTTCTTTGCACTGAATCTAAGCTGCCATACTTTTGACCATTCCTACAACCTTGCCAAGTCCCTTCTCATCCTTTCCACCCCCCCTTGTGTATCAACCCTGTTACAGGATCTTTGTGTCGTCTGCAAAGAGCAATACTTTTCCTTCCAGTCTGTGAAAGGGTCTGTGGACTGAGACCACCTTTCTCTTAAACATCTGTCTTTCCTAGCCCTCTATTTTCCCCATCTTCAGGCAGTCCACCTGGTAGATGTTCTTACTCTCCCTAAATAACTCTACCTTCTGGTCTCCCGAGGTTCCAGTTCTGAAGCTCTCCTCTCCAAAAAACCATTGTACCTGCATGAATGTGCGTTACGCACCTGCTGGAAATAGTACACTCACCCGTCTTGAGCGTGCAATGGTTCTCTAGTGGATGTAGTAATTAGGACATAAACTTAAAGAAGCACTTAGAAATAGAAATATAACGAAGTTAGCTGGTAGTGGCAGAGTGCCGCAATATGACTGTTCGCCTTGCCTCGGGAATGCTGGACTGCTTTCTGTACAAAAGCCCTGTCCCAAAAGTAAAATGCATTAGTTAGAAGCTTTTTGGATAGTCCCTTTCCCTGTGCAGTGTTTTCCTTTTGTGTTGTTCAGTTCAGCGACACAAAATCAGGTTTCGGTCCTTGACTGAGACGTTTTAAAGAAAAAGGTACTAAGAAGAGAGCTGGGGTGGTAACTTCAGTTTATCATGCTTTCTGCTGTTCTGAAACCGCACCCACACTCTATTAGATGTGTGCAACGTCTGGAAAAGGACCTTTAGCAGGATATTTGCAGCCGTGTCAGTTAGTCATGTTGGTAAATATTAACAACACGGAGTACCTACTTGCACTTAGATGCTTAGGAGCTTTTGGAGATTTGTAAATGTAAATTAGCCAAAGCTGCATTGGAGCGGTGGGGGGTATTTTACCAGGGATGTTCAACACTGCATCACTGCACTGCTCCCTTGCTCCAGATACAGCATTTGTGCAATACAAATATCATAACAATGTTTGTATATTTCCAGAAGAAACACACAAAGAAGTTATTGCTGTTTTTGTTTGTCTTACATGCTTAACACGGCCTGGCGTTTTTTTCCCTCACCTCCAGGTCCTCTTCAGGTCTCTACACTATTCTCTATAGTGCCGTCCGGCCCATTCATTGTTTATGTTATAGTGTAGAAGACTTGAAGGAGGAGCCTGGGAGACAAGGAAATGCCCATTTGAGTTTTAGTTTCTTATTCCTTGCCTATTATGCCTTTTCGTATGTATCATAATACTTTGCAAGAAGAAATGACTTAGGAAAAATGGCTTATTTACAGAAACTATTAGTTATTCCTGAATTTTGTATTAAAACAAGAAAAGGGGCGGAGCTTAACCCTACTTGTCTCTTACTATAAAAAAGGTGGCTACCACTGTGTTAGTCAGTCTGCTTTAGGGCTCAGCAAGTGGCTGACCCACCTGGAACTCTACTTCTAGAGTTGAAGTTTCTTTTGTATTGGAATGCCTATTTGTGGATTACCCTCTTTATTTCTTTTGTCGAGTACAGTTCGCATATTAGCACTTTATTTTTGTTTTGCTGAATAAAGCTGATTTTTGTTGGACGTCTTGGTGTCTTCGTCTTACAATCCCACACATTCTTCCACACAGTCCCTCCGCAATGTCACTTATAAGGACATAAAAAGGAACTGGACCCAGTACTGAACCCTGTGGTACTCCGCTAGTAACCCCCTATCTTCGGGGTGGACTCTGTTTACTATTACCCTCTGTGTCCTGTTGTCCAGACAATTTTCTACCCCGGCTACCGCCCTGGGACCCACTTCCAGGCTGGCTAATTTCTTTATTAATCTTTTGTGTGGGACTGTGTCAAATGCCTTGCTAAAGTCTAGGTAAGCCATGTCCACAGCCTCCCCCTGGTCTACTTTGGTCACCCAGTCAAAGAAATCTATTAGATTCGTCTGACATGACTTTCCAGCTGTGAATCCATGCTGCCTTGGGTCACGTGCCCTGCTGGCATCCAGGTACTCAACAATTCTTTCTTTCGGAAGTGATGCCATCATTTTTCCTACCACTGAGGTCAAACTACCAGGTCTGTACAAGGCATAAATTAATGCTGGAGATTTAATTAGTGGCCTTTGCTAATGAAAATGAAAAACGATTAGCAAATGGTCGAAGTTCATTAGCAGTGGGGGGTCCAGAATGTGGGGGAGATGGCTAAAAATAAGAGAAAAAATAGCACAGTTCATGCATTCCAAGCCCTGTGGTCCTGGAAAAATTCAATTAGCACCTACTGGGAATCAAAACCGAAACTAATTCGCAATCGCCCATTTCTGATTCACAAACTGTGATGTGAACCCACTTATTTTATGCCTCGCTGTAGTTTTCCTGCCTCTGCTTTGCTCCCACTTTTGTGAAGGTGAATCACATTCACCCTCCTCCTACTACCCCATCCTCCCATGATTTGTTAAAAAGAGTTTGTCAGTAGTGTCACTAGTTCCTCCCCTTAGTTGTTTTAGAATTCTGGAGTGAATCCCATCAGGGCCCATTGCTTTGTCCACCTTCAGTTTTAGGAGTTCTTTCAGAACTCTTTTCTGTGAATAGCCTGATATCGACCCCCCAACCAGAGTGCTTCTACTTATTGGATTTGGTGCCTCCACCTCTACTTCCTTGGTGAATACTAAGCAGAAGCATTCATTTAGTATCCCTGCTTTTTTTTTTTACTGTCACCCTCTGCCCACCCACCATCCCCTTTATTAAGCCTTACTATCGCTCCCTTAGTCTTTCTTCTCTCCCTAATGTACCTATAAAAGGTTTTATTCCCCTTCTTAACCAAGTTGGCCATCTTTTCCTCAGTTTGGACATTTGCTATTGTGACTGCCTTCCCCACTTCCTTCTGCTTTACCTGGTACAGTTCTCTGTCCTGCTCCTTCTGTTTTTCCTTATACTTCCTGAATGCTATCCTTTTCTCCCTAACCTTCCCCGCCACCTCTTTTGAGGACCATGGTGTTTTTTTTAATTTTATTTTGACTTATTTGCTTCACACAAAGGCTTGTTGCCTCTGTGATGACAGTTTTGATGTTTCCCCATTCTTCTTCCACCCCTCCCTCTTGCCTATTTGCTAAGGTTTTTCTGAGACACTCTCCAATTTTGACACGGCCAGTCCTCCTAAAAAGTCCAGTACCTTCACTTTTGTATAGCTTGACTCTACAGCTGTGTTTTTCGTGAACCACACTGTTTGGTGCTCATTTGTTCCCAGTTGGCTACCCACTTCTAAATGTGACATCCTCTCTCTGTCCCCGTTTGAGAGTACAAGGTCTAAGATTGCTCCCTCTCAAGTGGGTTCCAACACTACACTAGCCGTCTGAGGCACGCCCCCGCTGCAGGGCATTGCCTGCAGGGGGCATGCCCTCCCGCTCTCTCCATGTGCTGTCCCATCCCCGCCCTCTGTTCCCGTCTGCCAAATACAAGACCTCCCCCTCTCTCCATGTGCTTTTCCACCCTGCCTTCCCTTTAATACCAGTTGCACCACCCAATACAACAGCAATACCAATGGTGAACTTTGGCAATGACAAATGCTTGACTTTTTGTTTGTTTTTACCTTAAATTGAAGGTCTCAGTAGTAGAGTTATATTTCTTTATGTACCGTAGTGCCAGTCCTACGCGTGTTTAAATGGATTCACCGTCTTTGCTGCAACCACCTCTGGGTGCAGGCTGTTCCATGTGTCTATTACCCTTTCCGTAAAAAAGTTCTTCCTGGATATTGCCTCTGATCCTTCCCCCTCTCAGGCGTAGACTGTGCCCTCTTATACATGTCTCTCCATTTGCATGGAAGAGGCTGTCTACCTGATCAGTGTAAATACCCTTGATGGATTTGAACATTTCTATCATAACCACTCTGTCTCTTCTCTGTTCCAGGGAGTACAAAAATAGATTCCTTACCAAGTGTAGGTTCATAGTCCTTTATACATGAAATTCATCCAGCATAGCTGGAATGAACTCTTTAGATATCAACCCCAGCATGGGTGTCTTATCCAGTGGACTGTGTGTGCTGAACACATGCTACTGATGACAAACATTCTGATGTTATGAACAATGCTGGTTAACAATGCCATTTTTCTCTGGCTGTGCTGCCCAAACGATTACCACAGACTACAACTGTGTTCTCCATTAAGATTTGGGAGCTGGGACTGTGACACTTTGTGACAAATCCTAATAAATCCAATCAATCTATTCAAGGTTTCACTATGCACGGCTAAAAGAGCTACACTGTGATGCATAATCAGTAGCATACATGTACATAAATCCGGAATAAGAGAGTCAGGAATTTTGTTTCTGAGTGAAATTTCATTCAGCAGAGTGTGGGCAAGACTAGAAATAGGGTTCTAGTTCCAGTTGGAGTTGAAATCATGGCAAAACTACATTTGGGATCCACAGCTGTGTCACTGCTTGTGCTTTCTAGGGAATACCCTCTACTTCTGTTGGGTAAAGTCAAAGCTGGCCAATTTCTAACCATACTAAATTCCTGCATCGAACCAATCCTTATATCTAAATAAAACCATACTGTTCATCTGTTAAGTTTAAACCACTTACCCAACAAGTCTTTGGCCATGGCAGTGATGGCATCTCTGATCATTCATGCTATATCCTGTTCCTTTACATACCCAACACTGAACCTAGATATAAAATATAAACAAACAGAATGAACCTGTCTGCATTACTTAAAGGGCACTTTTCAACTTCATTTATTATCCCTTCTTTTTTTCTATTTACAATTTTTGCTTTTTTGTCCCCGTTCTTTGCCCCCTTCCCTCGCACAACCGGGGTGCTGGATATACGCATGTGTGGAGGCACACGCACGCCAGGCACTGCGGAGCGCCCCACCCTACTACCTGCCCCTCTCCGCCTACACCACCACTGGACCTCAAACCAATGGTGGCAGGACTACGGGAGGGACAGCGTCGACCCCAGAAGAGGTAATCCTGCTCCTTGCCCCCCCCCCGGCTGGCTCCCCAGTGACCCGAGGTCATTCCCGAACCCAGGTCACCCGCGTGACATGAAGTAAGGCTAGATGCCTCAGCCCTCAGCGCAACCTGGCCGGCTTTATTATCCCTTCTTAACTTCACTGCTGAGGCTGCCACCCGGTGGTAATCTACAGTGCAGCAAAAATGAAAATTACGTATCTACCGTAATTCTTGATCTTCTTGGATGAGTTTCCACCACTCACTCACACTATTGGGATCTGCGCTGGAGGCACTAGGATCCATCAGGAGCAAACTTTTTGCTGGAGGGTCGGTGCCAGAGATGGAGCCGCGAGGAATGGCACCTCGAGCCTCAGCTCGCGCGGTAATGACTATCTCGGCGTCGACCCTCCAACCGCCTCAGTACTTTTTTTACCAAGGAGGTGCAGCGTAACTAACCTAGAAGGGTAGCCTGACCTAAAAACCGAACATAAGATAGTCCGGGCGACCCGTATAATAAGGGTCAACAAAGAAGTCTTCACGGCCTAAAGATTTGAGGGAGTGAAGACCAATAACAGAGGTGAGCTCGGGGGACGGAGGGTGGGTGTGTGAATGAGTGGTGGAGACTCGTCCAAGATCTCATCGAGGAATTCACGGTGAGCGCGTAATTTTCATATCTTCTGGACATAAGTCTCCACCACTCATTCACACTATTGAGATACCAAGCTAATAATCCCGAGAGGCGGCAGGAGAGACCAAGAGCTCACGTTTCTAGGACAGAAGTCCATTAAGGATGGCTCTGCCAAAGGAAGAATATCGTCTGGCATGGACATCCAGTGCATAATGTTTAATGAAAGTATGCACTGAGCGCCAGGTGGTCGCGTTGCAAATATCTGCAATGGGCACGTTGCGAATTTCCGCTAGGGATGCCGCGACCGCTCTAGTAGAGTGAGCGTAAACCCTACCCTCCAACTTAACGTGCACCATGGAATAGCAGTGGCGAAGGCATGCCACTAACCATGCTGAGATACATCTGACAGTGACAGGTTGACCCAGCCGGGTCTCGCTGAAGGAGACAAACAGTTGCTGGGCTTTGCGAAAATCCTTGGTTCTATCTAGATAGAAACTCAAAGCTATCTTAACATCCAAAGAATGAAGAGATCATTCTCCTTCATTTTGGAAGTCCGCAAAGTAAGAGGGAAGGACCAGAGGTTGATTTAGATGAAACTCTGACACAACCTTAGGAAGAAATTTCAGATGGGTCCGAAGGACTACTTTGTCCTTATGGAACACAGTGTACGGAGGATCTGTGACCAGGGCATGTATCTCAGAGACCCTGCGAGCTGAGGTAATGGTCACTAGGAAGGCAGTCTTCCAGGTGAGAAATTTTAGCTCACAGGTGGCCAGAGGTTCGAAAGGTTTCCGAGTGAGCATGTCTAGCACAAGATTAATGTCCCAGGCTGCAACTGGACGTCTTGTAGGAGGTCTGGTATGCAGAATTCCTTTAAGAAATCTCAACCACAGGTAATTGAGCTAGTGTTAAGGAAAAAACCGGCTCATGATACGCTGAAATGGCACTAAGGTGAACTTTGACTGTAGAGTACTGCAGACCTGAATTTGAGAGGTCCAAGAGGTACTCCAGAACCTTATCTGGTGGACAGGAAAAGGGATTCAAAGAGGACTTTGCACACCAGAGCGAAAAAAGCTTCCACTTAGCTGTGTAAGTTTTCCGAGTGGCTGGCTTCCGTGCAGCCAGAAGAATATCTGAAACCCTACGAGTGACATTGAACCGGTTTACTTCTACCTCTTCAGGAGCCAAGCGTGAAGGTGACATGATCTCAGGTTGGGATGGACCACCGGCCCCTGAGTCAAAAGGTTCATCTGTAGGGGAAGTGGTCTCGGAGGAACTGCCAACATATTGCTGAGTAGTGGAAACCACAGCTGCCGAGGCCAAAAGGGAGCAATGCGAATCATCTTGTCCCCCTGGGATTCGAACTTGAGGAGTACCCTCTGAATTAGAGGAAGAGGTGGAAAGGCGTAAAGAAAGCGTTTTGTCCACCGCAGCCTGAACGCATCCTGACAGAAAATGCCAGGCCCTGGATTTCTGGAGCAGAAGAGAGGCAGTTTTGCATTGAGTGGGGATGCAAAAAGGTCCAGGTCTGGAGTTCCCCACTCTTTGAATAGTGACTGAACTATGGTTGAGTCGAGAGACCACTCGTGAGGATCTGTCTCTGTTCTGCTGAGACGGTCTGCCAGTTCGTTCTGTATTCCTGGCAGGTAGACCACTTGAATTAGAGCCTTGTGCTCCAAGCACCATTCCCATACCCTCATTGCTTCCCTGCATAAGGGGTAAGAATGAGCACCGCCCTGCTTGTTGATGTAATACATCACTGCTTTGTTGTCCGTTTGAAGGAGAATGTTCTTGTGACAGAGAATGTCCTTCAACGCTCGGACCGCATAAAGGACGGCTCTCATTTCTAGGACGTTTATGTGAAGCTGGGACTCGGCTTGAGTCCACGCACCTTGAGTGTGGAGAGCCTGACAGCGAGCTCCCCACCCCATTAGTGATGCATCCGTGGTAATGGAGATTTGATGGTCCAGAGGAGCAAAAGGATATCCATCCAGGAGATTGCTCTCTTGAGACCACCAGGTGAGTGACCCCTTTAAAGGTTCTGTCACCTTGATGAGATAGGACTGCGGGTGAGAGGTTAGGGACCACTGAGTACTGAGCATCCACTGAGTGGTTCTCATGTGCAGACGTGCTAGGGGTACAGTGAACACTGAGGATGCCATGAGACCTAGCAACTGTTGCATCGAGAAAGCTGTAACTGAGCTGTTCTCCCCGATGTGATGGGCCATTTGAAGGATATCATTCCTCCTGTCTCCTGGAAGAAAAGCCTTTCGCACAGGAGGTGTCCAGAAGAGTCCCTATAAAGAGGAGCCTCTGGGAGGGCTGCAGTTGCAATTTCTTGAGGTTCAGCAGAACTCCCATGGACGTAAGGAGGCGAGAGGCTGTCTCTATGGTGTCCAGAGTCCCTTGCCTGGAAGGGCTTGCTAGAAGCCAATCGTCCAGATAAGGGAACACCTGTATCCCCATCTTTCTGACGTGCGCTGCGAGAACTGCACAACACTTTGTAAAGACCCGCGGCGCAAAGGATAGCCAAGGGCAGGACTCTGAACTGATAATGTTGTCCCAGAGCCACAAACCTCAGGAATTTGTGATGCCTCGGGTGAATAGGAATGTGCTGGTAAGCATCCTGCATGTCCAGGAGGCTAGCCAGTCGTGTTGATGAAGCAAAGGTAACAGGGTTCCCAGAGAAATCATTTGAATTTCTCCTTGGGGAGAAAATTGTTTAGCTTTCTGAGATCTAGAATGGGCGCATTCCCGGACTTCTTTGGAACAGAAGTAATGGGAGTAGAACCCGTGTTCCGTTGATGCAGCGGCACCACTTCTACTGCCCTGTTGTTCAGAGGCCCTGAATCTCGGTGGCGAGAAGGTCTGACTGAAGGGTTGACAGCCTGGGCTGCCGTTTGGGAGGACGATCCGGAGGGGTCTCCAAAAGATTGAGTGAATACCCCTCGTGAATTATCTGAAGGACCCATTTGTCTGAGGTTATGGCCTTCCACTGGTTGTAGAAGTGCATCAGACGACCGCACACCCGGAGAGGAAAAGTCCACCTCAGGCAGCTGAGATGGGACTTGGGCCAGCAATTCATAAGGTAGCGCTGGGCGCTTTGGGCCCTTGCGATTTCTGCTGTGTCTTCTTTTGAGGTTGGGCAGGTTGGTTTTTATGGAAACCTCCTCTGCCTCTGCCTCGAAAGGACTGATGATTATGAAACTGACATTTATTGACATGCCCTCGAGAGGGGGCAGGAGGGGGTCAAGCCAACTTAATGGCTGACCTAGTCATTTGAGTAGCTTCTAGAGCTTGCTCTACCTGAGAACCAAAAAGATATGCACCACCAAAGGGCAACACCATAAACTGCTGCTGCGCATCATTCGTGAAGCCCCGAAGTGCGCAGCCAGGAATGACGGCGGGTGCAAATACCAGCAGACGCTGAACGGGAAGCAGTGTCGAAAGCATCCATGGCTGCTTTAACCTGCTGGCTGTTAGATTCGATACCTCTGGTAATGGTTTGAAGAAGCTCTGGCTTTGCATCCGACTCCGGTAGAACTTCAACCACTCGCTTGATAGAATGCCACAGGATATATTCATACTGGGAGAAATAGCCTGGTATCTGTCGCATACTTAGGGGTGGAAGCAGCAAAGACTCTCTTACCTAAGGTGTCTATCTTACGAGATTCTTTGTTAATAGGTCGAGCTGTAGTAGTTTGAGGAAAAACGACCTTATCATTCTCTGCCAGGACTACAATAGGATCCGCAAAGGCTTGAGATGCCAAAATGGGACGATCTTTGGGGGCTGAATATTTCCTATCTATGGATTTTGCCACTGAAGGGGTGAGAGCAGGATTATTCCATACCATTTGAGACAACGTCTCGAAGGAAGGCTGAACCGGAGGAGTCAAATCCGTAGGGATCTCCGGGGCATGAAGGTATTGGAGTCTTAACAATTTCCCAGGATCGATGTCTGTAGTCTGGAGAGAAAGAGTGGAACTTAGATTTTTCAGCAGAGACTTAAAGGACAGGTCCTCGACCACAGGCTCTGTAGCAGTAATAGATCCTGCTTCGTCCACTTCATCACCCAACCCGAAGGTCTGGGTCAGGATCAATGTCATCTCCTGACAGTCCAGGAGGGACTGTATGGACAGAAAGGAATGAAAATCAGAAGAGAGGAAGAAAGAAAAGCGAGTGAAAGGAAGGTCCTGAAAGCAGAGGGCCGAGGCCCCGGCGCCCGAGGCGCCGACACCAAACAGCCCAGGGACCACGCTGGTGCGAAAGCAGCGAAGCCGCACAGTGCTGGAGGATGGTGTCGGAAGCCGTGACCAAGCTGAGGACTGTGCCGGTAAGCCGCACCGCCGCCGAGAGCCGCACCGCGGGGCCAGCGCCAAAACACCCCAGACTCGAAAAACAGGTTTTGAAGGAAGAAGAGCAGGAGATAAGGGCATCGGTGTGGCCCCCTGCGCCGTAGCCATGTGAGGGGGGGAAACACCTAAGCGCGGCATCGATGGCACCGAAGAAGGTGCTGCGCAACCAGGAAAGTCCAACCACCCTACCTGGTCTCCCAATGAGCCCAAAGGCCCACGAGTGACCGAGCCAGGTAGCTGAACCAACCTCCGAGCCCAATGCTCCATAAGAGCGGCCCACTGATGAAACTGCTTATCTGAAGACCTACCTGCGGGCGGGGTAGGGCTCCGATGTCGAAGCCGTTGGCTACCAGAAGCAGAGGCTGGCGACTCCAAAGGAGGAGACCGGCAACTAGCCCCGATAACCGAACATCTGCGCGCAGACATATCAGAGGGTGACCTCGAGTGATGCCTTCTCTTTTTAGACCTATGGGCCGAAGAAGAGCTCGAGGACGAACGGTGCCAAGAATGCGACCGTTTATTTTTATGCTTCCGCGGGGACCACCCATCCCCCCGGGCATTGGAGACTGACCATTGTCAGACCCCCCTCCGGAGAAGGCAGCGGACCGGACCCAGCCCGACTGACTGAACAGCTTTCATACAAAGTCTCCCTACTGTCACCTGACCTGCTCATGGTCGACTCCGTCAAAGTAGGCTGAGACTTCTTTATTTTTAAAATAAGAATAAACTAAGCGATACTTTATTGAGATAATACTACAAAATAACAAAACTGAAAACTATGCTGCTAGTTTGAAGTTTGACTCCCGGAGGGCGAGCGACATCGTCAGTGAAGCGCACTCGACGGCGGGAAAAAAGGAACTGAGGTGGTTGGAGGGTCGACGCCGAGATAGTCATTACCGCGCGAGCTGAGTCTCGCGGTGCCTTTCCTCGCGGCTCCATCTCTGGCGCCGACCCTCCAGCAAAAAGTTTGCTCCCGATGGGTCCTAGTGCCTCCGGCGCAGATCCCAATAATGTGAATGAGTGGTGGAGACTTATGTCCAGGAAGATAGCCCTTCCCTGTCCAGCAGTGGACAGTAGTCCCCCTGAGACACTTGAGTCTCACCTCCTTGGCCAGCTTTCAGCAACCCAAGTCTCTTTCAGAACCCAGATCATGGGCGTGACAGCAGGCAAGGCACACGGCACCTCAGCCCTCCACACCACCAAGACTACTCCCGTATTTTTTTTTATAATATCTGATTGGGTCTAATACATACTAAAACAACAAAAAATATTTTCAACAATACAGGGTAGCTGACAGATGCTGTCTGTGATAGGGCGCAGGTACATGTGGGCAGTCATATAAACAAATGCATCTCCATTCTTTGAAAGATTTTTGATTTTAATTAGATTTTCTTTTCAACCAAAAATTATTTCAGCATGGCACAGTACTTTTGTCAGCTTACACTTCCATTCGGACAGTAGACATCAAACAGATGGCGTAATCTGGTATTTATAAATCTTCCATTCCAGACAGTAGATACCACAGTAGACAAAATATTCTGACAATTCCAAGTCCTCAATTCAGAGCAGCAAATAACACAGTTCATTAAAACTCCACAGAGCACTCCCCAGCAGCATCCAGAGTACACCTCCAGACCCACAGCAAACAGAAGATCTCCCTCTCAACCCACACAGTCTAAATTTATACCCAGAAAGGGTCATATGATTATTTAACTCCACCCCAGCATATAATTATATACTTTAAATCTTTATTTACTATGCATTTATTTTATTTAACGAAGTAATACCCCTTTAAATCCATATAACAATATACATTCAAATTTATAAGTGAATTACACCTTTTGTAAGCATTTTAACCTTTATTTCTGGAGTCAGGGAGTACCACCCCTTTTAACAGAAGTATTTAAGAATGCAGTTGAGGCCAGCCGGCTCCTAGAACAAAGACGCTGGCAGGAACTGAACTCGGGACCTCACAAACACCGCAAAAAACCCTCATCCCAAAGAAGTCCCAGAAACAACTCCAAATTTCCCCACTTCACCTCCGGAAGGTTTGTAAAGTTCAGAATAAGCATGCTTTAACTGCTAGAGTACATTATAAGGGAAATTTAAAGATGATTAACACTGCGATAGTGTGAATATTCGCACTATCGAAAAGGAACTCGGCTTATTTTAAAAAGGCAAAGTTGAAACACCTCAATTCAAACAATACAAACACACTACAATTGTGTCACCACTGAGATAGGCATTAATATGCCTTTTCAAATCCCACTTCTTTATTTTGTTTTATTTACTTTGATTTATTTAAAAAAAAAACACTCTTTAACAAAACATAGCGCAATACAAGCGCCTTCTCTCGCAAAGTCCAGTCACCTGACTCTCTTGTCACCACAACCTGAATGCAAAAAGTCCACTGGGTAAATTTAAAGCAAATAGGATGCCAATTCAAAACAAAAGAGGCACTCGCACGGACGAATAGAGCAACTCCAAATAACCACTCAACCTAAAAGAGCATAAACAAGCAGGGGACCCCCCTCCCCAAAAGACTCCCGCCAGTTTCCGACTCAGTCCCTTACTTGATTTAGGCAATGGACATTTTGAAGATGGGCGAAAAATCACAAAACAAACAAAGTAACGCCCAAAAGATTACCCACTGCCTTCAAATCTAAGTAAACCCAAAAAAACGCTGGAATAACGGAGGGCTCGCCATACACCCCGACGCAGCACAGACCCCAACACCATAGCAGATTACAAGTAATTTCGGCAACCTAAAGTTAATAAAGGCTAGACTCAATGGCCGAAAGACCTGAATGGATAGTACTCACTGCCGTGATGTATTTTCTGTCAGTGGCAGCTCAAAACAACAGCATGCACTTTATTCAATCACACCCGTCTCAAAATCCGAATGCAACCATGTAACAAAAACGTCATTAGCTTTATTGTCTGTATAACTGCTGACACTCCACAGAGATAAAGCCCTATCTACAACTACTGGAGAATTCAGGTAACCTGTTATAACAAAATATTCAATATTAATCAGACAACTATCCTTTCGTTTGTTATCTATGTTATTCATTCCATGCTTCAACTAATATCATTCAGCAGCGGCTGCCTTTTTCCTTAACGAACTTTGAAACAGCCCCCCACTCAAACTGAAAAAGCCTAACTGTGAAACAATAAACATCATAATAGCACCTAAAGAAAAATAAAAACGGGGGTTTCAGGTTCCCTCCCATTTTTATGTATATTAACTCGGGGCCCTAAACCCTTCACAGGAGCACCCTGTGACACTGTCACAGACAGTTTTGTGTTTCTGTGACAGCGTAATGGCTTCCTGTGTGGCTGATTACTAAACTGCCAGTTTATCATTGTTTTTCCTAGGATACAGGTTCCTTGGAAGTTGGAAGGCACAGAACTTGGGAAGTTCCACAGTCCTGCTCGGAGACCGTGCAAGTGAGGGGCATGGAAAGAGGGGGCATTATGCCACTGGTGAGTGGTTTGAGGGACAATGAGAGAGAGACCAAGAGTGTGAGTGCGAGACAGAGAAACGAGGTCCAGTCCACTGTAGTGACTGATTAAACACCTAGCACTTTTTCCATATTAACTCAGTGGGTTGTCATGCCAGGTTGTCACAGAGAAATGCAGGATCAGATTTCAGGATGATATTAGACCCTTCCAGTTACTGTCTAATTTTAAAGCCCACCTTGGATGAAACATCTTGTTTTCAGTGGGAGTCACATAACTGCTAAAAGTCACATAGTGGACCACAATGGGTTCAACTTCTGAATCAAACTTCCCAGTAACCTAGATAACCTGCTTACCTCTCCTTAGAATCCGGGCACAACCTGTGTTCTCAAACTGGCACTCATCTCTGTCCCAAACAGCACAACGTAGTCTGGTCAGCTTGCCTTCTGCTACAGACTCCCTCAGTTTTGGAACAGCTTAGCCCCGGATATCTGCCTGCCAGTGTTCCTATTGCTCAAAATTCCCTTAAATTAATATCTGCATGCTGCTGCTGTGACTGTACCGGAGTCTACTTTCTGTTTAAATAGCCCCAGATTTGCTAGTTTTACCAAGTACATTGTTGCAGGTTTTTTTTCACACCTATTGTAATTAATGTAGTATCCATTTTCATACACTTCTCATGCTTTAATTGGTTAACCTTCTTTGCAGCTGTACATTGTCTCATGCCCCTGTAACCCCCAACACACACAGGCTGCATCTGTAAATGAGATTTCTGTACTCTTACCTGGTAAAACAGTTTGATAAATAATAGCAAGTCAGTGGAGGGATTTGAAACTAGGATACCTTGGGTCATAAATACAGGTTACTCACCTGTAACAGGAGTTCTAGAAGTGGTATATGTTGTTCATCCACACTTTGTGGCAGGTTTAAATCTTGCCGGAAAGTCTTCAAGCTGGCTCCTCCCACCCACCTGGGTGGTAAAACCCTCAGCTCCACCCCATGATGCCAGATCTAGCCCGCTGGAAGCCAGGTTGCGCGAAGCCGGGGAGGTCGGGTGGGTCGTGTGGATAGAAACATAGAATTTGACGGCAGATAAGGACCGCTTGGCCCACCCAGTCTGCCCATTTCCCTACCTGATGGATAAGCTGCAGATCCTAGTTAACCAGCAGCCTACTTCTTCCTACCCCCACCCCCTAGAATTGTCTTATGACTGTCCCATGCATGCTTGAATTCCACCACTGTTTATGACTCCACAACCTCCTCTGGAAGGCCGTTCCATACATCCACCACCCTCTCTGTGAAAAAATACTTCCTTAAATTACCTCTGAGCACCCCCCTTCTATCTTCAAATTGTGCCCCCTTGTTCTTGCACACCTCTTTTTTTGAAAGATGCTACCCTCTTGGACTTTGTTGATTGCCTTGAGGTACTTGAAAGTTTCTATCATGTCCCCCCTCTCCCTCCTTTCCTCGAGGCTATACATATTAAGCTCCTTAAGTCTCTCTTCATATGTCTTCCGGTGCAGACCCTGCACCATTTTAGTTGTGAACAACATATACCACTCCTAGAAATGGAAATTACATACTTGCCATTATTATTGATCTTCTTGGACAGTCTCCATCACTCATTCATACTAGTGGGATAGCACCGGAGGCGCTAGGACCAAGCAGGGGTCTAACATTTTCAGAATGGTCGGCGCCGAGACAGGACCATGCATGCGTGGCACCTCAAGACTAGCTCGCGCCTGTGTAGGCTATCTCGGCATCGACCCTCCAACTGCCTCAATACCTTTTCGACCAAGGAGGTGCAGCGTACCTAATGAGAATAACTCATCCTGAGTTTCTGGGCCTTAGAGGGCCCAGATGACCTTTGCAAGAAAGGTCAAAGAACAATGTCTTCACAGTCTGAACCATAGGACCATGAAGACCAGTAAAGAAAACGAGTGAATCCAGGGTATGGTTGGCGGGCGTGTGAATGAGTGATGGAGACTGTCCAAGAAGATCAATAATTACGGTAAGTACAGTACGTAATTTCCATATCTTCCAGGACTAAGTCTCCATCACTCATTCACACTAGTGGGAGAGTACCAAGCTAAAACCAACAACCCTGAGTAGGGTGGTAGGAGATAGGGTTCACTCAGAAAGGACGGCCAAGGACTGTCCTGCTAATAAAAAGAGCTGTCTTGTAAAGAGCATCTATAACATAGTGTTTACAAGATAAGCGCTTGAGTTGTAACTCACCATTTTGCAGACGACTGCAATGGGCACAAAATGAAAGTCTACCAGGAAGCCACAACCACTCTAGGAAAGTGGCAAGAACCTGGCCTCACAATTTGGTTTAGGACCAAAAGTAACAGTGTCAAAAACATGTACGAATGTAACGTAAAGGGACCTCAGGAACTGAAAGTGTTGGAGGTAAAGTCTACTGGTTCAGGGGTAATTTTACTGTAATGTGTGTCTTTGCACAAATTTTAATGGTTGGCAGGGGACAGGCTACAAAACCCCAAGTACAATCTGATAAAGCCAGTAAGTGGGTGCATGAGCAAATACACAGAAAGACAAGAGTATAAGAAATGATGTATACACAACGCAGTTACAATGCAGTCACAATACAAAATGGTGTTTAAAAACAAGACTTATGTCTGTGAAATGGTGGACAAAACGAAACTTATGTGCTACATTTCCCCAAAATGATGTAGACATTTCTTACAAATGCTATGTGTCATATTTGTCGTACCTCTTACTTATCATAGTTAACAGTGACCTATCAGAATGTGACAGCAGCTTGCTGAGACATATATGGTTATAAAGTACATTGCATTTCTTTGTAACTGTTTGCTAAGAATTTGAACCCAATATCCTGTTAACTGCCATAGCTTAGAATTTAGAAGCAAACTGTCATTTGTTATACAATGCTGCCATCTTGTGGGGATTGGCATTTATTACACTTCATGTATTTTAACCTACATGCCCATATAACTGCATTCATTCAATTTTTGCAAGATTCAGTTCATGCTACCAACATTGACTTGTTTGGAGACAGGATGTACGTCCTGTGTTTGTTCAATCATATATAAAGCTTTGTAAGTTCTGCCTAAAAGCAGAACGGCTTTTCCTTTTGCAACTGAAGCTACCATCTTAAGGTGTATCCTGAAACAAGTAAAGCTTCATAAAATCTCCTCCGTTCTCCGTGTGGTCTGTAAATATATCTAGGTGGTTTAATATAAAGTATCGAGGAGGGATGCCAGCCTCTCCTCGGGGATCACTTGGGGTCTCTCTGTTACATTTTGGTGCCGTGACTCGGATTTTAAAGCTGCTGGCAATTTAAGGGCCGAACCGAAGGAAAAAAACACCTAGAATTTATGACTATTCGATATTTTTTTTTTCCGCCGGCAAAATCTTTTCCGTTATTGGAATAGTCTGTCCGCGGAGAGACTGGCTAGCTCCCTGGGGCCAGATTGTAAGAAAAATAAGGCAGACAAAAATGCAAGAAATCAGGTATTTGTACATTATCTAAATGGATGTTTGTAATAGGGAAAGGGATTGTTTAGTTTTGGTGATTAATATAACTGAACAGTCTCAAATTATCAATGTGATTAATTATAATAAGACAGTTGTGTAAGAGCGTAGGTCTTAAACCTACCAGACGAGAGCATTTTGCCTGTGCGGCAGGAGTTTAAGACAATTCAAGTAATTATCAGAATACAGTAAAGTTTAAGGTCGAAGGGGACGCCCGGAAACCTAAATTGAACACTTAAGCAGTTGACCGAAGGTGTAGGGCATTGCAGGTCCTGGACTGGGAGTACAATGCTTAGGAAGTTGGGGACTTACTGAAAGCTTCAAGGGCATTCCAGAACGTAGGCTGGGAGTGCAACATTTAGAAAGTTGGGGGCTTACTGAAAGCTTCAAGGGCATTCCAGAACCTAGGCTGGAAGTGCAACACTTAGGAAGTTGGGGGCTTACTGAAAGCTTCAAAGGGACCGGTCCTGGGTCAGAAGAACTTGGAAGATTCGTCAAGGACTCCCCTAAGGATTGGGGGGAGGGGAGTGCGTTGTCTTGCAAAAGACAACCGGTTACGTAAGACAGAGAGTTTCCGCAATGGAAAGAAAGGAATAATCTGATACTGGCTGGTCCAGTACAGATAGGTGAGATGGAGGAACAAATAAATAAGTATATAGAGAAATATGGGAAATTGGGTCCGTATGAAAACCCTACCTAGGACCAACAACTAAGACCATATTTTCATCAATGTGTCTTAGAAAGAAATGCAAATTGCAAAAATGAGAAAGAAAAGTGTGCCAATACATTACAGGCAACAGTAGAATACTTAGATCATCTTAACAGAAGATATGAGGAGGTTAGAGAGTTACTGGCTTGTTCAAAGGAAGGGAATAAAATGTTGGTCCTAGAAAAGGCAGAAAAATTAAAGGAGATGCGGGACAGGTGGGACCAGGATGTTAGGTTTATGACAGTAAAGAACCAAGAATTAGAGAAAGAGGCAGAACAATTAAGATTAGAAAATCAAATTTATAAGCAAGAGGAAGACCTCAGGAAAATAAGGAAAATTCAAGAACAATACAACGATACAGAAGAAAAAAACTATCTGCAGACAAAGTTAAAGATAGCTGAGGAAGAAAGAGATGAAACAGCAGCCATAGTTACCCAACTTGCAGAAGTAGCCAAAATCTATCCTGAAGTACCAACGGTTGCATCCGAAAAAGAGGAGTCTGTCAAAGTCAAAACAAAAAGGAAACAGAAATTACAGGTAAAGACGGCTCCGTTCATAGTCAACGGTGGACAGGAAAAAACAGATAGAAGGGTTGATGAAACCAAACGGCGGATGGAAGAGATAAGTGAAATGGTAGAAGTTCTGTCCAGAAAGACAGATAGAGCACAAGGGAAGAACCAAGAAAAGGAAAGAGAAAGGCTAGAGGCCGAAAGAAATAGACTGGCTAAACAATACTGGGAACTAGAGAAGGAATTACAACCATCCCCCCTAAACACGAGTGACAAGAAAGTGGGAGTGACAGTGAATGGGATGACAGAGGAAGTGGATCACGGAATCCCAGAGGAAGGGGAGGTAGGCAAGTGGTGCCGAGACTATTTAACCAAGAAGAGGCGAATGAAGCACTGGATAGAGTAGCGGGAGAAATGGCAACAGATTTAGAAACAAAGGACATACAGAAGTTTAGTAAAGATATAGGGGATCTAGATAGAGAAACAGAATGGGATAAAATCCTTAAGACCATAATTAAATGGGAAAAGGTCTACCAACTCACTAACAAAGACATGCAGAATTCTGATGGCAGCATGTCCAGGAGACATAGTGGATAAATTACCCAGAACTTGTACAGGTGACTTTACAAAGGCAAAGGACCATAATAAATGGGCAGAACCCAAGGAAATGTTAGAGGAGATACAAAAACTGATAGGTAAAAAAGAGCCAACAAAAATCAATTGGGGCAAGATTCTGGGGATGACACCACTTAAAAATGAGGGCCCCAGAGTGTTCTTCACCCGGCTGTATGAAGCATATAAAAAGTATGGAGGGGTAGAAAGCCCAAATATGGATGATGAGGTCATGAGAGACCTGCTCATCCAAGCATATGAGAAAGACGTTGATACCTCAGTTAGAATGATGGTGAGATCCACACAGGATAGAGAAAAGTTAATAGAATTACTAGAAGACCATCAACAAGCAAAGGAAGAGGCTGGAACGTCCAGCTCAACTAAGACCAGTGTAGTCACATTAAGAAATGAGGGAGCAGGAGGATCTCCAGAACAGAGCAAAAGGGTGTGTTACAATTGTGGAAGACCAGGGCACGAAAAAAAACAAGTGCTGGCGACCTGGAGGGGAAGCCTATGTAGAGAGAAAGCAGGAGGGGGACACCGGCAGGGGACCCCTAGGCCCAAAGGTGCAGGTGCCAAAGGGGGACCTCAATGATGTCCTCTTAAAACTGTTAAGCAAGTTTGAAAAACCCAAAGAGGAAAGTGAGGAAGAAAAAAAGCGGAAACAACTGCAGGAGCTGCTGGATAGATTAGCCCAGACACAGTTATGAAAAACAGGCAGCTCCGTCCCCAGGGCACAAATACTAGGACCACTAAAAAGAGATGATCAAGGGAGGCCACTTGTTCAATTAAACATACAAAGGAAAACTATGTGGGGTCCAGTAGATACCGGAGCAGGCACAACAAGTACCCAAGATTTGGGGATACCAGAAATAAAAGGAACCTACAAGGTAGACCTAGAAGGCTGTGCGGGAATACAACTGAAGGGTCGATTACTGAACCTGTTAGTTTTTCAATGGGGAATACAGATTTGGGAAAATTCCCTATCATTATGGTACCGGAGGGGGCCATTACAGAAAAATTAATCCTGGGGATGGATGTGATGGGAGCACAAAGAATGATTGTAGACTTAGCAAACGGCTGGTTGCTAAGGATCATAAGACAACCCAAAACAGTAAATGTTACTGTTGTTAAATTACACCCACTTATTGTACCCGACATACATATAAAGGTCAAAGATTGGAAAAAACTATGGAGCATCGTAAAGAACCCACAGATGAAAGATCTCGTAGAGAAATATTCAGGCGTGTGGGCAACCTCAGGTACAGATACAGGACACATGAAGGGAGTCGAGGCCAAAATCAATGGTGCCACTCCTAGATACCAAAAACAGTACCCTATACCACAGGAGGCAGTGGAGCCCCTAAAATACATAATATATTATTCAGAGAAGCGGGGTATAGATAGGAAAACCCAATCAACATGCAACAGTCCTATTTGGCCTGTTAAAAAAACAAGATGGATCATACAGACTCACTATTGATTACAGGAAATTAAATGACTGCACACCAGCAGGAAGACAGGTTAGTACATCAGGTCCAGATATTTTCTCAAAGCTAAATCCCAAGGCAAAGGTATTTTCAGTGCTTGATGTAAGCAATGGCGTTTGGTTCATCCCTGTGGTTGAGGCACACCAGCACAAATTAGCATTTCTTGTGAGGGTACACAGTACACATTTACGAGTCTGCGCCAGGGACTGAATTGCTCACCAGCAATGTTCCATGCAGGACTCAAAGGAGTTCTGGACGATGCAGGGCTAGGCCACCAACAGGGAGTCCACCAGTACGTGGATGATGTCCTGGTGGCCACGGAAACTTGGGAAGAGCATAGGGTAGTGTTAGAACAAGTGCTAAAGGCATTACAAGATGGTGGATTAAAGTTAAATCCAGACAAAGCACAGATAGCAAAATCAGATGTGACGTATCTGGGAACCAAAATATCAGGAGAAGGCAGACCAATAGATAAAGATAGGAAACAATTAATCCAAACTTTACCTATCCCAACCACAGTCACTGCACTGAGACAGTTACTGGGAATGACGAATTTCTGTAGAGACTACATAGAAGGATACTCTGAAATAACAAAACCACTGTACGGGTTACTGAAATGGACCCCAGCCAAAACACAAACGCTGCAATGGTCAGACCAAGAACTACAGATTACAGGTATAACCAAGTTAAAACAAGCACTTTTACAAGCCCCAGTGTTAATTGCACCAGACACAAACAAGCCTTTTTACCTACAAGCGATAGCAACGACAACTCAATACTAGCAGTCATTTTACAAAAGAAAAATGAAAAACTCAGGCCAGTATGGTACCTAAACCGACAACTGACAAATGTAGAGAGAGGATTCAGTAAATGTGACCGAGCCATGGTGGCAATTGTGTGGGCCATACAACAGGCACAGAAAATCACCCGGTTTGCAGAACTTATAGTGCAATCAACACACACAGCCCCAAAGTACATACTAACGGGAGACTTAAGGGGCATATCAAATCAGAGGGCTACAAAATGGATATTAACCGTTAAACAAAACGTTAGCTTTGAAACAGTAAAACACCCTCTGTTTATACAGTATGCAGACTATGAGGGGATCTCACATGATTGTGGGGAGGTCAAGACAGAAATCCTGGAGAGTACCCCAATGGGTCACCTACCAGAGGACTCCGCTGAAACGCTCCACTTGTATGTAGATGGATCCAGATATTATGTAGACGGTGTACCGTATACTGGAGCAGCGGTATATTCACCAACACACCATGGGTGTGCAGAGAAGGCTTTACAAATTGAGTTGGGTGGGGACAAATCAGCACAGTATGCTGAGCTAGTGGCAATCTACGAAGCCATCATAAGACATGAGGGACAAAAGATCACTATACACACTGACTCAAAATTCGGGGAATCATCACTAAACGAGTGGACACACCTGTGGAGGAAAAGAGGGATGGTAAAGGCAGATGGACAAGATGTCCAACACAGTTACTTAATGCCATCTGAGATCTGATAGAAAAACACCCACATACAGTGGAGATACAAAAGGTTAAGGCACATGTGACTAGAAATCCAAACATACATGAACTAGCAAATCAAATAGCCGATCAAGCAGCCAAGGAGGGTGCACGGTCTGGGCGGAAATGGCAAGGGATACGACATACTAAGATCAATGGGACAGTTATTAAAGAGGCCCAAGAGATAGATATAGGTCGACTCCAGAAACTGGACTAAAGGATCCAAGAAAAGAGATAAAAGAAAATGGCAGGGACCACAAGGACCATCTGTTTGTTAAAAATGATGTCTTATGGTGGATGGACCCAAATTCTGGAAAATCCAAATGGGTCCCACCAGAGGGTTTAAAACAACATATTGTTTTAGAGAACCACAGATGGGCAGGTCATTGTGGCAAAGACAAAACGCTGCAAATCATTAAAAATAAGTATTGGTGGCCAAAAATGGAGGCCTCTGTAAATGACACATTGGATACTTGTCTTGTATGTCTCCAGCAAGACCCAAAAAGAGGAAAACCTAAGTTGAATAGGTTGCCATTGGCAGATGGCCCCTGGGATGCATTACAAATCGACTATGTGGGGCCACTCCCAACTGCAAAAGGAGGGTATAAATATCTACTAGTTATAGTGGATATGTTTTCAAAATGGGTAGCGGCATTCTCTACTACAAACAACACTGCCCAAACAACTGCAAAAATCTTGTTTAATCAAGTTTGTAGTAGATGGGGATTTCCCAACATAACTGAATCTGACAGAGGTACCCATTTTGTGAATGAGACAATGAAATACCTCTGTGAAATTATTGGAGTACAACAAAGATTCCATGTACCATACCACCCACAATCGTCGGGGATGGTAGAAAGGATGAACAGGACGTTGAAAAATGCCCTGAAAAAGGCGGTGATGGACTCAGGAAAAGACTGGGTTCTCACTTGCCAGGAATTCTCATCGCCGTAAGGGGAACGGTTCAGGCTAGTACTAGCCTGTTTCTTTACGAGCTCATGACAGGGAGGAGGAGGATGAGACTGAACTATCCATCGGAATTACCAGAACCTCCCAGTGTGTTAAAGAACAGTGTCAAGCACAGCGTCTTTTTACATCAAGTTCAAGAACAGTTAAAGAAACATCTACCACATGCTTGTTGGCACACGTCCCAAGCATACCAAAGACACCTAAAACATAGGGAACCCAAAATATGGTGGGAGGAGCCACTGCAAGTGGGAGACATGGTGATGATTAAAAATTAGGAACAGAAAATACCTTGGAAAGATGCCAATTGGCTAGGGCCATATAAAGTTACAGAGGTCCTAGACAATACAGCAGCATACGTGGAAAGAGTGGGGAAAGGAAAAGTAAAACACAAATGGGTCCACGTGGACCAATGTAAAAAGGTGTCAGATAAACTATCAAAAGAATAAATACTGCATTTGATTTTCCTTCCAGGTATAAAGGAAGGCCACAAGAATGAGGATTAGTATTTGTATAATACACTGCTTAACCGGAATAGCAGCATAGACCTGTGATAACAAACCTGACGTAACCGCATCGGTCTTCTGGCAAGCAAGAAATAACGGAACTCACAGTGGTATACTAGACATTGACTTATATGGTGTATGTATAGGGCAGGGGTGCAAACAAACCCAGCCCTATATATACATTATGCTGGTTTTAACATAGAATAGGTTTTATGGTACAACCCAACGTATACCACATTATGTGCTGTTCCCTTTGACACCTCACAGGGACCATGGGATAAAGAATAACCAGAACTTGTAGAGTGGTATCAGGAGGGGAAAAACATTCGAGGGCCCACCCCCGTGAACAACCCAACCAGGTATGAGCTTAAATGGAACAGAAGCAACAGTCAACAGAGGGAGAATACAGAAGGAGTCCATGTTAGCTGGATAACCACCAAAGAGGTACATAAAGTCCCCTCTAATGATTCTGAAGTACAAAAGGCTGTGACAACAAAGTTATGGGATTGGTTTTACACAGAGAAAAGATGGACACAAAAAAATATAAGCCGGACTGGTAAAGAATGCTTTAAAATACAAAGGTTTCTTAACTGCAGTGATCATAGTGGCAATAATACATTGGTAATGAAGAAAATACAGGTTTTTATTCCTAGAAGTAACACATATAATCTAATAATACAGAGAGTATCAGTCTATTTTCCCCCAGGTCTCAAGGAAACACCAAATAATCTGCCCAAAAAATATTAGAGGACCCTAGGTGGTACCCAGGAAAACCATGTGTGTGTTTAAACAGGGTTAACACATCTTACTGGTACAAGGGAATAGATACACCGCCCTGGTTCCCCACCTGGGCAGTGCCAATACTCTTTGACCCTAAGGGAGAGGACAGGCAAGAATCGGTACCCCCATCTGGGGGCCTTTTAACAGAACAAGAGGGGGTTCAGACATATAACCCATGCCAAACACAATACTTCCCGGTAGTACTGAATTTCTCAGCCCCCGAACTACCCAGAAATCGTTCCCAGTATGCAAAACTGAAGGAATACCAACAAAAATACCAAGAGCTCCTAGGACAGTTCCTAGAGAGAAATGGTCTAGTGAACACGTATAAGAGCCGAGGGTGAACTTTACAGGGCCTAGGAGAATGGATAGGGACAGGGTCTTGGCTAATGCAATAGACGCCATAACCCTAAGAAATCAAATAAATACACTACAAGACACAGTGGAGGCCCTCGTAGGTAAGGAAGTAGGAGAGGCACTGAAACTTGTCCAGTGGGATAATCAGGACACCTACTGGGCTCTTTTTGACACAGAAAGGAATTTTGCCATTTTCAATAGATGGGGGAACCAGACTAGTGAAGCTAATAAACAGATTAAAACCTCCTTGTCATACGGTGTTCGCCTAACTCTGGCAACATATGCGCTTACCACTCTTCGAACAGAGTTACGTCAACTCAAGGGGGGGCGGGCAACTGCCTTTTGACATCTCTAGGGAAGGTTTTAATAAAATGATACAGGAGACAGGTGAACAGGGATTATTGCCACAGGCTAGCTTGGTTAAGATCCAAACTTTTCCCTGACACTGCCAGCCCTGAATACCAGCACATGGTGCCTGCAATGTTTGCAATTCCAGAATGTCGAATACAAGACCTTATAAGACATGGAGCCTTGCAAATATAGGAATGCTATTTGCAAACTCCACCTCAGCACAGTTCGAGGTAGAGGGTAACACCCTATTAGAAGTCCCGAATATACAAGGTACAAATGAGTACCTGTTGTTCGATGATGCACACTGCCAAAAATTCCCCTCACTACGAATATGTGGGGAAAATATAGCCCCAAAAACCTGGCCACCAGAAACCTTGGAGCTAACCTTTGAAAAGGGGGGCCCCATTCACAGAGCAGGCAGGTGAAATGGTTCATGGTGTGTCCTGGATACTAGACCTAGAACATGGGGGTGCAACTCAAAAACCTGGACAGTGAATAACCACACCTATTATCAAAGGAGTTCACCCAGGGTGCCCAGAAATGCTACCTATTTTAATATTACTGGCCAGTGGTTAGAGGGACTTGGTGACATTTTTTCTGAACTACCTGAAATAGAAGTCCCACAGTTTACACCACTTGAAATCCAAAACCTTAAAACTAAGACTAGGAGAGGCAAGGCAACACTAGGACTAATAAAAGCAGCAAATGAAAAGATAATAAAAAGGGCGAAGTACCTCCCGTACTTGTCATGGTGGGACTTTCTAACGAACTGGTCAATCAATGTATTTGGAATAAGCCCAACCCTGGTGGTAGTGGGAGAAGTGGTATTGGTCCTAACCTTGCTGCTCTTATGGCAGTGTTATTTTATGAGGAGATTAATAACATTAACCTACAAAATAAATGAACTGCAGACAAGGCAAAAAATAATAACCAAAATTGCTCAAAGAAGGGAAGGTCAAGTGCTAATCTAAGTAAAATAATGATACAAGAATACAATGTCAGCTCTGCTATGGTAACAAGTTGTTTTAATCAAAAGTGTTGCTACATTTGCTACAAGATAATATAGTTTTTTTTAGACTGCATGTTAGAAACACACCAATGGGATTGTCCCATGGGTCGCTTTTGCATATGTAATACACAATATTTTTATACAAACAGCATTTAAACTAGTCATATTTGCTACAAGATAATATAGTTTTTTTTAGATTGCATGTTAGAAACACCCCAATGGGATTGTTCCATGGGTCGCTTTTGCATATGTAATACATAATATTTTTATACAAACAGCATTTAAACTAGTCAAGGCAGCATCACTGGTACTGATACCTTGAATACGTTTTTGCATTTTCTTTTTAAAAAGATGTTGCTGCACTTCATTTGGTGACTTTGTCAACTGTATGCCTACGCTTAAAGCAGGCTGAGTACCCGTAAAGTTATGGTACTAATTTCCCGTCATACGGCTGTGATCAGTATGCCTGTGGTGAATGAGCCCTAAGCAGGAATATACACAAGAGAAACAAATACCAGTACAGGGGCTGCCAACTAGGTTTGGAGTCTCTGTCCCAAGCCCTATTATTAGTGAAGGGTGGGAAGGTAATATATTGTTTGTCCTTGACCAGCAATGGCATAAAATATACAAGAGGCATGACGTGCAAATAAATAAATAATAACAACATTTGTGGCAAAGCCGCAAAGGGGGGCAATGTAAGGAGTAATTTTACTGTAATGTGTGTCTTTGCACAAATTTTAATGGTTGGCAGGGGACAGGCTACAAAACCCCAAGTACTATCTGATAAAGCCAGTAAGTGGGTGCATGAGCAAATACACAGAAAGACAAGAGTATAAGAAATGATGTATACACAACGCAGTTACAATGCAGTCACAATACAAAATGGTGTTTAAAAACAAGACTTATGTCTGTGAAATGGTGGACAAAACGAAACTTATGTGCTACATTTCCCCAAAATGATGTAGACATTTCTTACAAATGCTATGTGTCATATTTGTCGTACCTCTTACTTATCATAGTTAACAGTGACCTATCAGAATGTGACAGCAGCTTGCTGAGACATATATGGTTATAAAGTACATTGCATTTCTTTGTAACTGTTTGCCAAGAATTTGAACCCAATATCCTGTTAATGCCATAGGCTAGCTTAGCATTTAGAAGCGAACTGTCATTTGTTATACAATGCTGCCATTTTGTGGGGATTGGCATTTATTACACTTCGTGTATTTTAACCTACGTGCCCATATAACTGTATTCATTCAATTTTTTGCAAGATTCAGTTCATGCTACCAACATTGCCTTGTTTGGAGACAGGATGTACGTCCTGTGTTTGTTCAATCATATACAAAGCTTTCTAAGTTCTGCCTAAAAGCAGCACGGCTTTTTATTTTGCAACTGAAGCTACCATCTTTGTACCATCTTAAGGTGTATCCTGAAACAAGTAAAGCTTCATAAAATCTCCTCTGTTCTCCGTGTGGTCTGTAAATATAGCTAGGTGGTTTAATATAAAGTATCGAGGAGGGATGCCAGCCTCTCCTCGGGGATCCCTTGGGGTCTCTCTGTTACAACCGGAAAGTGCAGGTGGAACCCCCCACTATCAAGTATGGCTGACCTGTGAACAACAGGTCCAGGAGCACTTGAACCCCTTACTTGGTGAGCAAAGGGGGTCCAGGTGGGGTTAGCCCATCAAAGAGAATAGTCTCCACTTAGTCACTGGAACCATCCTGATGGAAGGCCAAGCACGACTTAGAAGCCTCTTGAGGTGGTCTAGTAGAACCAGATCCTATCCACTGCATATTTCAAAAAGGAACCATCCTGCCCCTGTATGTACAACTGTAGTAGCAGTCTCTGAACTCAGGGAAGAAAGGAAAAGTGTACAGGAGGACATGTCCACTGTGGAAAAAAACATTCCGACAGAAAAAAACGGGCTGGATTTCTAAGGCAAATAGAGGCAGATGTGCGTCGAAGAGGGGCACAGCAAGACCAAGTTAGGACTAACCCATTCGTTGAAAGTGACTGGAAGTGGCACTGACTCAATGTGGTGAGGCACTACTCACTCTGGCCTCCCTGAAGGGAGTAGGAAAAGATTCTAATTTGTTTCCTGAAAAACAAACATCACAATTCTGTCACGCACTTGGAGAGGATAGCTTCGTGAGCGACTGGCATGGAACCAGTGCGCCGGAACTGAAAGTGTGAATATTTGAGAAGGTACCTCAGAAAGAAGACCTACTTGACCTTCGGTCAAGAAGGCGTATATCGCCTGTTAAGTTAAAGCAAGCAAGGAAGTAGGAACCTGAGTTCTGACTCGGTGGAGAGTCGCTTCTGTTGCTGTGAGGCTCTGCTCAAGAGAAGAAAGCCTGATAAAAAGAAATGGTAATTAACAGACTGGGCAGTCACCTAGGTCTAGGAAATGTCTCTGAATGAGAGAAATCTCTCTTGGAGAAAGAGATGACCCATACCACCGCTGGATCGGACTCCCCCTAGGGGAAGAAGTAGTCAGGTACTCTTTACTGTACTCTGGAGATGAGTGCCTCAGGGGCCGAGGTGGAACCTGACCAGATCAGAAAAAAAAAAAAAAAAAAGGGGGTGGGAGGTAATCTGGTAATTTCAGCTGGGCCATGTGCTGTGATAAAAAAAAAAAACAAAAAACAAAAAGACATCTTTTTTTTTTTTTTTAGTCCTAGCCTAACAAGGCTTTCAGGCTGCTATTTCGCAAGGATTGTCTTGATACAAAATGAAGATGATGTTCTCCATCTGAGTGCAGAAGAAGCATGAGCGTCCATACTGAAATCATGACCGGACTAATAATCACAGCTGAAGAGATGTTAACCACCTGCCGAAGAAGCCACCGAAGGGGCAACATCATAAGGGGGGCCATATACCGCTATCAGAGGGGTGGAAGAGCCTGAGCGGCTCCCAACCATTAAATTAGAATGTTCCACAGAGTGTAACTGTCTTGACGACTGAAAAGTCTAGACGCAGAAACGTATGGTCCACGGACGCAGTCTGAAATACTATAGTGGACCCCATTACTGAGGAACTACTGAAAAGATCTTCCATCACAGACTCTGATGATTAAGAGGACGTGCCCTTCAGTATATAAAATGAGTCGTCTGCTGTATTACTGACCAGAAGGACAGGGAAAGACCCATCTAGATGCACTTCTACCCCAGAAGGATCTCTAAGGGAGGTCTAGGTCAGAGTCAGGAAGGATGTCGAGGAGCTTGGTACCATGTATGGAGCAGAGAAAGTGTTAAGCGGAATGAGAGATTCTGCAGGCAGAGCAGTACAGCAGAGTTCCATTAGCAGAAAGCTGCTGGATGACACAAGATCCCACGTGGACCGCCACTTACTAAGATGTGCGGAAAAATAATCAGCAGAACAAGACTTCATTCTGCGGAAAACATACCGCCAAAATTTCTGTGGAGAAAAAGTCAGAAAAAGAAAAATGTGTCACTAGTTCTGGCAGACAGCACCCACTAGCACTCCCGTGGCACCAGCATCACTCGTGGCACAGGAGGGCACTAATTAGGGTCTATGCCACCCTGGGCGATACACGAGGGCACCCGCGGAAGTACCCGCAGGCACCCTGGCACCCATGCAGCAATGGCACCCGAGGGCACCCCCGACACCCATGGTACCATGGCATCATGGTACCAATGGCACCAATGACACCCATGGCAAGAATGGCATCAAAGGGGCTGATGGCACCCATGGGCGAGCAGTGGCACCCATATGGGCACCCACGGTGCCACCAGCGGAACATGGGCCCGGGCGCCACCCATGGCACCTGCGGGTGCCTGCGGTGCTACCCGCGGGTGCACAGCGACGCCAGCGGGTGCATGGCGACACCTAGACACCCGCAGCACCACTGGCGGCACCGACAACCAACGGCAGCAACAATAGCATCCACAGTGCCGCACAGAGCAATTGCGCCGACCCATGGTGCCGACCAAGGCACCGGGCCACGGCGCCGAAAGAAAATGCCAATGGAAATTCTGAAAGAAGGGGAGAAGGAAAAAGGTGCCGGCCCCTGCATGGAAAAGGAGAGGGGGTAGACACGAGGGGTCGACACAATGGCAAAGGCACCAAGAGGGCACCTCGCCCATCTTGATCCAATCGACCCGGCTCCGGTCCAATGGCTCTAAGGCCCTGAGGCCCCAAAATCAGGAACAGAGCCAGGAGAACTGGAAAAGTCAAAACCCCTGCTACACAGGAGTGGCCCAGAGGTGAAACTGCCCACCGGAGCTCAAACGAGGACAAAGATGGAGTTCGGCGTCGAGAATGCAGCCGTTAGGAGCGGGGCCAAGGAGAACCCACCAAAGTTGGTTCAGGCCCCTCGCCCCTCCCGAAGAACAATCCTCGTGCAGACGTATCAACGGGCAACCTAGAGCGGCACCGATTCTTCTTCCCCCAACGAGGAAGAAGAGCTCGAGGTTAGGCGGAGCCGGATCCTGGAACAGCTAGATTTGTGCTTTGGTGGACTGCCCCCAAGCACAGGACTCTCTGTAGTGGAGCCCCAGTTAATTAGGGCAGCAGACCGGACACAGCCCATCTGCCATAAAACTTTCAAGCAAGTCCTCCTACCGTCACCGCTACCGTCTAAGAACGACTCCGTTGATGGCAGGAAAGAATTTCTTTTTCTTCATAATCTTCTTTTCTTGTTTGTAAAATAAGAAAGTACTACTTAAAATATTAAATGCTAAAAGCTGCTGTCGAATAGACGAAAACAGACTCCGGCAGACGAGCGACGTTGACATCCAAGCGCACTCGACGGCGGGAGAAAATGAACTGAGGTGGTTGGATGGTCAACGCCGAGATAGCCTACACAGGTGTGAGCTAGTCTCGCGGTGCCGCGGATGCGTGGTCCTGTCTCGGCACCGACCCTTCTGAAAATCTTAGGCTCCCGCTTGGTCCTAGTGCCTCCGGCGCTATCCCACTAGTGTGAATGAGTGAGGGAGACTTAGTCTAGGAAGATCTCCTGTTACAGGTGAGTAAGAAAAAATTACTTACCTTAGTAATGTTGTGTCTTCTAATGGAGTCTTGCTGTATTCTGTCAAAGTGCACTGAGGTCCAACCTTCAAACTGCCCCAGAGATGAAAGAGTTAACTTTCCATGCCAGGCATGGAACGCTGAGCTCGAGCTCGGTTGAGACGCTGTCTGTTGCTGTTTGAACTCAAACCGTCAGATCTTTACAAGCTATACTCACTGAGAGTCCTGTGTGGAAGCTGTAAACCTACACTAGCCAACTGGCTACTAAATATAATAAACATATTTTTTGGTCCCAAAACAAAGACTCAAGTCAGGAAACCCCAAAAATGAAACAAACACAACACCCACTCACCCAAAGCAAACGGGTGATAATAAAGGATGGGGCACCTCTTGAGTGCCAACACTGCTACTGCCCACCCACATCCCAAAACAAAGGTTCTGAGAGGGGAGGCAGGGGGGGGGAGGTCAGAATACAGCAAGACTCCATTAGAAGAAACAACATTACTAAGGTGAGTAATTTTTTCTTCAAACAACATGAAGTCTTGTTGAATTCTGACAAATTGCAGACTACCAAGCAGTACCTCCATGGAGGAGGGACAGAACCTACCTAGGAAATAGGCTCTGGAGCACTGCTGTGCCAAACCGAGCATCACTCCTAGCCTGGATATCCAGACAGTAATGCTTGGTAAAAGTGTGTACTGTTTTCCAGGTAGCTGCTTGACAAATCTCTAAGATAGGAATATCCCTGGCAGCAGCCAGGGAAGCAGCTGTACCTCTGGCAGAGTGAGCCCTCAGGCCTGAGGGTGGAGTCCTGCCTAGTTTTTCATAGCAAAAATGAATGCAAGAGACAATCCACCTGGCAATAGATCTCTTAGTGGCAGGTTTTCCCTTACCAACCTCACCATAAGTGAGGAACAGTTGGAGGGAGTCAAACCTGTGACCCTTGGTACGCTCTATGTAGTAGCTAAGGGCCCTTTTCACATCCAAACTGTGCAGCCTCCTCTCCCCAGAGGAGGAATGGTCAGTGAAGAAAACAGGAAGAGACATAGACTGGTTAAGGTGGAAGTCTGAGACCACCTTAGGTAAAAACTTCCTGTTAGTCCTGAGGACCACCTTATCTCTTGCTGTAGTTGATGCACAAGGTGGGGTGGAAAGGATGAGAAGGGACTTGGCAAGGTTAGAGGAATGGTCAAATGTATGGCAGCTTAGATTCAATGCTAAGAAGTGCAAAGTAATGCACCTGGGAAACAAAAACCCAGGGGAAGAGTACACAATGGGGGGTGAGATACTAACAACAACAAAAATGGAAAGGGACCTGGGGGTAGTCATATCAGATGACCTAAAGGTGGGCAAGCAATATGAGAGGGCAGCAAGGAGGGCTGGGGGGATACTGGGATGCACAGGGAGGCATCACCAGCAGAAAACAGGAAGTTATTATCCCTCTGTACAGACAGTTGGTGAGACCCCATCTGGAGTACTGCGTGCAGTTCTGGAGACCAGTCTCGCAAGGATATAGACAGGATGGAGGCTGTCCAGAGGAGGGCAACTAAAATGGTGCAGGGCCTGCACCGGAAGACATATGAAGAGAGACTTAAGGAGCTGAATATGTATAGCCTCGAGGAAAGGAGAGAGAGGGGGGACATGATAGAAACTTTCAAGTATCTCAAGGGAATCAACAAAGTCCAAGAGGGTAGCATCTTTCAAAAAAAGAGGTGTGCAAAAACAAGGGGGCACAATTTGAAGATAGAAGGGGGCGGCTCAGAGGTAATTTAAGGAAGTATTTTTTCACAGAGAGGGTTGTGGATGCATGGAACGGCCTTCCGGAGGAGGTTGTGGAGTCAAAAACAGTGGTGGAATTCAAGCATGCATGGGACAGTCATAAGGCAATTCTAGGGGTTGGGGGTAGGAAGAAGTAGGCTGCTGGTTAACTAGGATCTGCAGCTTATCCAATAGGTAGGGAAATGGGCAGACTGGGTGGGCCAAGCGGTCCTTATCTGCCGTCAAAATCTATGTTTCTATGTTTCTCTATGGAAAGAGATAAAATCAGGCTCCACTGACAGGGCTTGTAACTCGCTTATGTACCTGGCAGAAATGATGGCCACCAAGAAAACAGTTTTCCAAGTCAAGTACTTAAGCTCTGCTGAGGACAAAGGCTCAAAAGGAGGTTGCATAAGCTGGGCAATGCAAACATTAAGGTCCCAAACAGGGGCAGGGTCCCTGAATGGAGGATTGGTATGAAGCAATCCCTTGAAAAATTTAGAGAATACAGGATGAGCTGAAGGGGGAAGGCTTACCTGCTGAAAGGAAAGCAGAGACTGCTGCCAGATGCACTCTTAGTGTAGCTGGTCTGAGTCCCAAGCTATTAAGATGAACCATATAATCAAGAACTGTGGGCAGGCCAGCAGACTCTGGAGAAATGTGCTTCCCAGAGCACCATATAGAGAATCTTTTCCAATTGGAGTTGTAAGTGTTTCTGGTGGAAGGCTTCCGAGAAGCCTTTAGGATATCCATAACACCTTGAGAGAGGTGCAAATCAGCAAACTCTAACTCTTCAAGAGCCAGGCCTTGAGATTGAGAGATCTGAGATTCGGATACCAAACCCTCCCCTGAACACATGTTAACAGGTTGTAATTCCTGGGAAAAGACAGGGGAATGTGGACTGCTAAGGACAACAGGAGAGGGTACCAGGGCTGTCTGGCCCAGTCTGGAGCAATCAGAATCACCTTGCAGGGTTGAGACCTGATTTTGACTAACACCTTCAACAGGAGAGGGAAGGGGGGAAAAACATACAGGAACTTCCCTTCCCAATTGAGAACTAGGGCATCCAGGGGGACTGAGCCCAACACTGGGGGCCTGCAGCAAAAGATAGGAAGTTGGTGATTGCCTGGGGCTGCAAAAAGATCTATCTGTGGGGTGCCCCATCTGGGGAAGATCACCTTCAAAACCAGGGGATCCAGGGACCATTCATGATGGCCCTGAAATATCCTGCTGAGAGCATCCGCCAGGACGTTGTCCTTGCCTGGGAGGTGTACTGCTGTAAGAGAGGTGTTCAGGGAATAGGCCAGAGACCATAACTTCATTGCCTCTGTGCACAAGGCTGTAGACTGAGTGCCCCCTTGCTTGTTGATATACCACATTGTGATGGTATTGTCTGTCCTGATCTGAACTACTTTGTTCTGAACAGACTTGGAAAAAGCTTGAAGTGCTAGAAACACTGCTCTGAGTTCTAATAGATTGATGTGAAGCAGAGATTCTTGAGGAGACCACGACCCTTGGGTGGTCAGGTCTCCCAAGTGGGCCCCCCACCCCAAGAGGGAGGCATCTGTAGTAAGGATTAGAGAGTGAGACTGAGTGACAAAAGGAACTCCCTGTCTTAGATTGTCCTGAACCTGCCACCACTGCAATGCCTCGATCAGGGTTCAAGTCATTGGAATCAGTTTGGTCAGAGGGTCCTTTTTCTGAGACCAAAAGGCTCTCAAGTGGAACTGAATGTCCCTCATCTA
This sequence comes from Neoceratodus forsteri, assembly GCA_016271365.2. Lineage (NCBI taxonomy): Eukaryota > Metazoa > Chordata > Ceratodontiformes > Ceratodontidae > Neoceratodus > Neoceratodus forsteri. The sequence continues at coordinate 61,405,328 of CM028129.1, forward strand.
AAATCTTGCTCCCTGCATCACTGCTGTAGAAGCAGCCATGTGCCCCAGGAGCTGTAGAAAATGCCTTGCTGGTTGAGAAACCTGGAGGGTGAATGAAGAGGCCAGTGAAATAAGGGTCCTTGCCCTGTCCAGGGGAAGGAAGGCTATTGCCTTTACTGTATCTAGCTCTACGCCTATGAAGGTGAGGAGCTGTACAGGCTCTAGAACTGACTTTGAAAGATTCAGAAGGAAACCTAGAGAAGTAAGCAGTTGCTGAGTTATCTGTAGGTGTAACTTGACTTGGTCTAGGGACTGGTCTACTATGAGCCAGTCGTCCAGGTATGGGAAGATGGAAATCCTTTTTCTTCTTAGGAAGGCAACTACTACTGCCAGGCATTTTGTGAACACCCTTGAAGCAGAGGTTAGACCGAAGGGCATTGCTCTGACTTGGTAGTGGCCTGAGGGCAGCTCGAACCTGAGGTATTTCCGATGGGAGCTTCTGATGAGAATATGGAAATAGGCATCCTTAAGGTCCAGGGAGACTAGCCAGTCCCCTGGCCTTAGAGAGGGTAGAATTATTCCCAGAGTCACCATTTTGAACTTTGGCTTTAAAAGGTGCTTGTTTAAATATCTGAGATCCAGGATGGGCCGCCATTCTCCTGTTTTTTTGGGGGCGAGGAAGTACCTGGAGTACAATCCTTTCCCTTTGTGTAGGGGTGGAACCCTTTCTATAGCGCTGAGAGCCAAGAGGGAAGAGACCTCTGCCTCTAGGCAAGTGCCTCTGAAGGATTTGCAGGTGGAAAGGATCTGGTTCTCATCTTTGGAAATTTTTTGAAGCTAAGAACCAGTCCCTGGCTTACTACTTCCAGGACCCATCTGTCTGATGTTAAAGACATCCAGTCCTGGACAAAGTAAGCCAGCCTGCACCCTACACGTGGAGAATCGGCCCTGGCAAACCCATCAGGGTGCCTGTTTGGCAAGGGCTTTAGGCTGAGGGGTGGAAGCAGGCCTGCTTGTACCCCATCTGCCTCTCCCTCTAAAGAACCCCCTATGAGCATAAGCAGAAGAGGAGGCCTGGGCTTGGCAGAAAGGCCTATGAAAAGGCCTGCCCCTGCCCCTGGGATGCTGCCTCTGAGGAGTGGCTTGCCTTTCATTGGCCTGAGCACTCCTGTAGGTAGTCCTGTACTCATCCATTTTCTTCATGTAGTTCTCTGTTTGCTCCCCAAACAGAGAATTTCCCACAACAGGAAAATCCATGGCCTTAGTCTGGGTATCCTGAGACAGGCTAGGACATCTGAGCCAAGCCATCCTACGAAGGGCCACAGATGTAGTCATGACTCTAGATGAAACATCATTGGAGTCCACTGCAGCATGGAACTGCACCTTGGATGCCTCAATACCATCAGCAGCCACCTGCTCCAGCTCCTTGGCAAGCTGGCCAGGGACCTGTTTAGTGAAAGCCATTACAGTGTCCCATTTAGATTTCTGATATCTAGCTGTGTAGGCCATATAATTAGCCTGCCTGAGTCCCAAGGATGCTGCCATGTACTGTTTCTTTGCCATGGCATCAATCCTCCTGGAGTCCTTATCTGGGGTGTGAAGCCAAGGGTATATTTGCCTTATCACAGGCTGCAGCCTGCACTACCCAACATGGCTGCATTGCTGGGTAAGGAACTCCGTATCTGAGCCTGAGAGAGTATACCTCTTGTCCATTCTCTTATCCACAGGAGGTATAGAATTAGGAGTCTTTAAAATTTTCATTGTCTGTTTCCCAAAGGACTTATGAAGGGAAAAGACAGCCTCCTGGACTCTGGGATATCCATCATTTCAACATAGTCAGGCTCCTCCTGGTCATCCACAGCTTCTTCCACAGGAAGCTGAAGAGTTTCAGCCACTTTCTTGGAAAACATGAAATGGGAAGGGGACTCAGAAAGCCTAAGAGGAGACACCCCTGAAGGTCTGTCTGGGGAGATGTCCGGGTCAATGGGCACATCCAGACTTTCATAATCACACTCATACTCTCCTTCCTCCTCCTCCTCCGGTTCATAAAATTCCTCTAAATCATAATCCGGAACCGGTGGAACCAACCGAACCGAGCGCCTTCCTAATGGTGCCGGTTCGGTCGGAACCGGGGATAGCGACTGAACAATTTTTATAGCTTTGGCTATTTCATCAGCGGTCGGAGAAAGAACTTTTGGATCTACACCGGCTGATTTATCCCTTCTTGTTCTCTTAACCGGAACCGACTCCTCGGAATCGGTTCTCCTTTGGCCCGAAGAAGTTTCGCCCTGGTCAGAGGGCACTCCTTCTGGTTCGGTTGGAACCGAACCGGGCTGGTCATCCGGGTCAGAAGACTTTTCGGCCTCCCTTTCCCTGAGCCTACCAATTATTTTTTCCAGGGTAGCTGCAGGAAAATTTTTACAAATCTGGCAGTCTGAATCGAGGTGGTCAAACCCCAGACAATAAACACAGGTGGTGTGGGGATCAGCCTTAGCAAAGACTTCCCCACACACACTACAGTGTTGAAACCCAGTGGGCCCAGTTTTTCTTTTGGGTTTCTCAGACATGGCCAGTCCTAACAAAAATTTACCCTTTTTTCGGCAATCCGCCAGGCAAGACACCCTTATCGGTTCCTGACCGTGTTACGGGTCGTGGAAAAAAACGTAATAAAGTCTGTTTTTTGTAGAACCGATAAGAACTGGTAACCACACTCTAAAAGCAGAATAAAGTTTTTTTTTTTTTAACACAACCTGATCGGTTCAAACCGAACCGTTCCCACGTTTACAAGTTCCACACAGAAAAATAACAAAAATAAGCCTATCTAGTACTCAAAAAACCACAGACAGAGACTGAACCAATAGGTTATGGTTTAAATTCGGTCGAAAACTGAGAAAAACTGTACTTTAACCGACGAACTGAACCGAGCAAAGGAGAATTCTCCGGAGCGACTGTTCAGTGAGGCAGAGTAAAGAATCTGACGGTTTGAGTTCAAATAGCAACAGACAGAGTCTCAACCGAGCTTGAGCTCAGCGTTCCATGCCTGGCATGGAAAGTTAACTCTTTCATCTCTGGGGCAGTTCAAAGGTTGGACCTCACTGCAATTTGTCAGAATACAGCAAGACTTCATGTTGTTTGAACCTGTATTTCTAGGGACATGGATATGTTGTTCAATCCACACTTTTGTTGCAGACTACTAGCAGTTCTCCGGGAGGAGGGAGGCAAGGCGCGCACCCCCTACTTGGGGAATAAGGACTGGAGAACCGAGGTACCAAAACCAGCATCCTGGCGTGACTCTAGGTCAATGTGGTAATGGGAAATAAAGGTGTGTGCTGACTTCCAGGTAGCAGCCCTGCAGATTTCTTGGACAAGGATGTCCCAAGAAGCAGCCACTGAAGCAGCGGTATGGTGGGTAGAATGAGCTTTTATCTCTTTGGGAGGCTCCACGCCCGCCAACCTATAGCAGAGATCAATGCAGGAGGTGACCCACCTGCTTATCAACCACTTGGCTGCAGGTCTGCCAGGTGCGGCTTCAGCATAGGTGACAAACAGCTGGCAAACTTCTCCCCGAACTTCAGCTGTTCGCTCCTTATAAGCACCCAGCACTCTTCTAGGGTCCAAAGTATGGAGCCTATATTCGGCCTCCAAGGTGTGACTGGAGTAGAACACCAACAGAGTCAACACCTGGTTAAGGTGAAACTCCGACACCACCTTCGGAAGGAATTTCGGGTGGGGGCGAAAGACAACCTTGTCCCTGTGGAAGACCAGATAAGGAGACTCGATGGAAAGCACCTGGAGCTCTCACATCCTTCTGGCTGACATTATAGCCACCAAGAAGGCAGTCTTCCATGACAGGTGGGAGACATCGCACCTGTGCATCAGTTCGAATGGCTTGCCTATGAGCTTAGTCAATACCAGCAGTAGATCCCATGGAGGTGGAGGTTCTCGCACCGGAGGGGATATGTGATCAAGGCCTTTGAAAAAGCGCCAACCACCTTCTCTTGCGTCACCGACTGCCTGCCAGCCCACACCCGGTAAGTAGAGATGGCTGCCAGGTGCACCTTCAGGGTTGCTGAACGAAGCCCTAGCTGAGAAAGGGACCACAGGTAGTCCAAAATACTAGCCAAGGGACAGGAAGAGGGGTCCAACCCCTTGTCCTGACACCAAATGGAGACTATTCCATTTGAAGGCGTAGCATTTTCTGGTTGACTCCTTACGGGATGCCTCAACAACACTGAGGACCTTGTCGGAAAGACCCAAGGCCTGAAACTCTAGCTGCTCAGGAACCAGGCCGTCAGGTGCAGGGATTGAAGGTCCAGATGGGGAAGCTTCCCCTTGTCAATTGCGATCAGGCCCAGGTGGGCTGGAAGCCGTCTCGGGAGCCTGGAGCTGAGGCTGAGGAGATCTGGGTACCAGAACTGGCGAGGCCAGTCTGGGGCTACCAGGATCACCTGCGTCTTGTCCCTCCTCACCTTGAGGAGCACCTTGTGGATCAAGGAAAATGGAAGAAATGCGTAAAACAGGCCCGGCGTCCACGGCCTCGAGAAGGCATCCCCCTGCAGCGAGCCCTGCTGAGGGGGGTGGGTGTGAAACAGCCTCAGCTTCGCATTCTCCCTGGAGGTGAACAGGTCCACCTGAGGAGCACCCCAATGGGAGAACAGGTCTTGTACTATCTCTGGCAGGAGAGACCACTCGCGAGATGCAGCACCTATCTGGCTGAGGGCATCGGAAAGACTACTGGAGGCTCCTGCTACATGGATGGCTAGGAGATCCGCCTCCAGGCTAATCACAAGAGACCAGATGCGGAGAGCCTCCTTGCACAAAGGCAAGGAGTGCATCCCGCCCTGACGGTTGACGTAGTACATGGTCGTGGTGTTGTCCGTCTGGACCTGAACCGCCTGACCCGGTACAAACGGAGTGAAGGCGGCGAGGGCTAATCGAACTGCTCAAAGCTCCATTAGGTTGATGTGGCATCGAGACTCCTGAGAGGACCACAGGCCGTGAGCCCGGAGATCCCCCAGATGGGCGGTCCAACCCATCAGAGAGGCGTAGGTCGATAGAGTGACCGTCGGCTCGGGACAAATGGGATGCCCTCCTGTAGATGAGCTGGGACAAGCCACCACTGCAGGCCGTCCCACATCTTCTGGGTCACTGTCACTGGCTGGTCCAGAGGACCGGGTGCTAACCACTGGCTGGACCGCTGCCATTGCAGGGTGCGCATATGCCAGCGGGCCCAGCAGACCACGCTGGTGCAGGCAGCCAGGAGGCCTAGAAGGTGCAGGAAGTCCCGGGCAGGGCGCAATTGCCCAACCAGAAATGACTGGGCAAATGAGGAAAGGACCTCGTCCCTGTCCTCCGGGATCCGGGCTCTGGCTCAAAGAGACTCGAGCTCTGCCCCAATGAACTGAATCATCTGCGATGGCACGAGTTCTGATTTGGCCTCGTTGATCAGGAGGCCAAACTGAGAGCAGACCTGGAGGACCAGATCCCTGGACCAATCCACCTCCAACCTGGAAGGGGCTGCAATCAGCCAGTCATCCAGGTAAGGTACACCCGGACCCCTCGGTGCCGCAGGAATGCTGTCACCACTGCCATGCATTTGGTGAAGACCCTGGGAGCTGGAGAAAGGCCAAAGGGCATGGCCCGGAACTCGTAAAGAGATCCCTCTGCTTTGAAGTGGAGGAATCGCTGGTGAGGCGGACGGATTGGGACATGAAAGAATGCGTCCTGGAGATCCAGAGAGCAGAACCACACGCCTAGTTCCAAGGATGGAATGATCTGAGCCAAAGTGACCATCCTGAAGGTGCACGGCCTTAGGAATTTGTTCAGGTCGTGCAGGTTGAGAATGGAGCACCAGCCCCCCGTCCTCTTTGGGACCAGGAAGTACCTGGACACAAACCCTGGGTCTGGAGGAGGGTCTGCCACCTCGCTGATCACCTCCTTCTGGAGGAGCAGGGCAATGTTGGCTCAGTGAGCTGACAGAGAGGCTGCGGAACCCATTACCCCCCCGTGGGGCGACGGCTCAATAGGGAGGGGACTGCTCGAACTCCAGAGGCAGACCCCTGCCGACCACTTCTAGCACCAGCGGTCCGTGGTGATAGTGGACCACGTGGAAAGAAGTGGCGGGCCGTCCCCAGGGGAACCGGAGGAGTGACGAGGCTGGAGACACCCGTCACTGGGCAGGCCTGGAGGAAGGGCTGGCCGAGGGGCCTCCTAGACCCTTCCCTCCAGGCTTCCTACTGGAGGAAGTGGCAGACTTCGCCTTAGGGCGCCAAGTGTGAGCCTGCTGGCCCTGTTGCTAGTGCTGCTGGGCCAGACGTGCCGCAGGGGCGGAAGGGTGAAAGGGCTTACACTGCTGCTGGCGGCTTTTGTCCTTCTGGGCAGACGTGACAGAGTCCAAGGTGGCATTGGACTTCTCGATCCTCCAGAGATGGCCTTCCACCCCTGGCCCAAACAAGTTGGTGCCCAGGAAGGGAATGCCTGCTAGCTTGTGCTGGGTGTACACCATGAAGATGGAGATCCGCAGCCAAGCTCTGCGGCGCATAGCTACTGCGGCCACTACTGACCGGGCACAAGAGTCACCGATGTCCAACGAAGTCTGGAGCTGCTGCTTAGCCACCGCCCTTCCCTGATCCCGCACCTGCTTGACCGTCGTCTGAAGGTCAGCCAGGAGATGTGGAATCACCTCATCCAGGGAACCCATAAGAGCGTGTGAAAAATGTGCCATCAGTACAGCCGAACTAGCCTGATGAAGGCCTAGGGAGGAAGCAGCGTACTTTCCATCCCAAATAATCCAGCTTTTTGGATTCTTTATCGGGCAGTTTTGTCCACGTCCCTGGTGTTCCCGGAACGCCGGAAAACACTGTCTGTCACTAGCCCCTCCGCAAGGGGTGCTCCGAGAAACTGGAGAGTGAACTGGTGGGGACCGCGTACTTGTGAGCCATCCTGGCCAAAGGCGTGGGACAAGATGCAGGCCGCTGCCACAACTCCAGGGCCGGGCCAACAATGGCTTCGGCCACTGGGAAAGCCTCCGTAGGGGAATCTCCTCGGTCCAGAATCTCCGTGAGGGGATACCTGGCCCGTTTCCGAACGGGTTCGAGCTACATCCCAGTGGACTCTGAGATGAGTTGAAGTATACCCAAGAATGAGGATGGGCTCTCGTCTACCGACTGACCCCTGCAGATTCCAGGTCAATGGACCTGGAGTACAGGGAGGAGTTGTCGTCAGACTCAGAGGAGTCTGCAAACAGCTGCCGAACGCCTGAGCCACCCTCCACCTGCCAAGGCCAATCGGGAGTGAGGGTGACTGACAACCTATGGGGCAAGCCCTGACCTGACCGAGAATCCTTGGTTAGGGCCCCAGTCTTTGGTTGAGGAGGCGGTGGTTCCACCACAATTGTCGGAGCAGACGGTTTCGGACGAACAACCGGCACCGGGATCGGCTCCTCGACAACTACAAGGGGTTGCTTCGGTCGCTCCAGTGACAGTCACTAATGGCCACAGAAGGTGGTGGAGTTGGCTTGTTACCGGTCAACAAAAGTTGCTGCCACATCATGTCCTCATAGCGCCGGTGTAACTTACGTAGGAGCCTATCCTCCAAAGAGGACGAGCTGCAACGCCGCTTTCCATGATGCCAAGACCGAGACCACCGATGCCGGTGGGACCTATTTCAACCTGGAAGAGGACCGAGACCTTCGGGGTCACCGAGGGTGGGTCAAAGAGGGGGCGAGGGAAACCCGCTCATCCCTCGGTTCAGGGTCTTTGACCGGGGACTTCGATACAGGAGGCATAGGCAAGTCCTAGGTTACCACCGGGGGGACCAGTGAAGAAAGGTTGTCGGCTTCTCCAGTCGACAAACTGTCCAACGGGTCAAGAAAAATCTCGACCGTGTCGACGGTCGTCTCGGCCGGCTGACCTGTCAGGGACACCGTGAAGCCAGCGGCCTTAACCGCAACCTCGACCGAAGTAGAGAGTCGACGGTCCAGTGAAGGGGATCTCTCTCCCACTCCCATGAATGTCGACGTTGGGACTTACCTTTTGGTTCTTTTTTTCTTGGACCTACTGGTATATCCCAATGGCCCTTCTCCCTTGGTGGAGAGGGACTGGCAAAGCTCCTTAAAAGAAGCAGTGTAGAAGGAGCCCAAGGAGAGCGGGATAAATGCCGCAGCCAAGGAGGAAGATGAAGCGGCATAGGCCGCCTCCTCGAGGGCGATCAACTGCTCCAGCTGCTCAGCGGAGCCCGCAGCCACGGACACCACCCAACGGCGGGCACCGTTTCTCGGGCGCCCAAGTTGCAGTCTGGCAGCACGGTCCTCTAAAACCGAAGCCAAGAAGGACTTGCACAGATTACAGGCCTGCGAATCGTGGGCAAGACCCAGGCAGTAACGCATGTGGAGTACTGAACGGTCCGGGACATCTTCTGCCCACAACGGCACCGACGGATGCCGGGAGTGGATCTGTCCATTGCAACCACGAGGGAAGAAGACTGTAGTCTAGTAAACTTTAAAATTATTTTCAGAAAACCTGAATAGTTTGGATCCAGGCCTAAAACGCAGAGCACTAAGGAGGGAACCTAAGCTTCCAAGCAGTAAGGAAGATCTGGTGTCATGGGGCGGAGTCAAGGGTTTTACCACCCGGGTGGGTGGGAGGAGCCAGCCTGAAGACCTCCTAGCAAGATTTAAACCTGCCACGAATTGTGGATTGAACAACATATCCACGTCCCTAGAAGCTCATCTCTCAAACCACAGGATTCCACTTCCTTCCCTAATCCTGACTGGGGCAGAACAAAAAAAAAAAAATTACTTACCATAGTAGTCTTGTTTCTTCCAAAGGAATATTACTGTATTCTGACATATGCAGTATTGTCCTCCCATCGTACTGCCCCAGAAGCTAAAATGGTTAATAGAACCTATGCTAATGGCAGAATGCTAGGCTCACATTCGGTTTTCAAACCACTGTCCCTGGTAAACATTCTACAACTGTCAGATTCTTATGGCGCGTGAATACTAACAAGCTATCTATACTAACTTTAACAATTAAACAATTAACAACAAACAAAACCCTTTGTTTAAAAATGTGGGCCACACAGACTCAAATCACTAACCCAACAAAACTACTCATGGGTTTACAACAGTGTGGATAGCTGTGCTGCAGTGTCCATAGGTTCTAGTAGGAGAGGTAGGGTGGGCGCTCAGAATACAGTAAGATTCCCTTTGAAGAAACAAGATTACTATGGTAAGTAATCTTTTCTTCTAACCCAAGGAAATCTTACTGTATTCTGACATATGCAGTCTACCAAGCAGTACCTTTGGAGAAGGGTAGAGAACCTAATTAAGAAACAAGGTCTGCAGTATCGCTGTTCCAAACCTGGCTACACCTCTGGCCTAGGTATCCAGGCTGTAGTGTTTGGTAAAGTTGTGGACCGTTTTCCAGGTAGCTGCTTTACACATTTCCAACAAAGGAATATCTCTTGCAGCTGCTATCAAGGCAGCTGTACCCCTTGCAGAGTGAGCCCTAAGGCCTGCAGGGGGTTCTTTACCTACTTTGCTGTAGCAGAACTGAATACAAGCAACAATCCAGTGGGCAATAGACCTCTTTGAGGCACACTTGCCCTTTGCCACTTCTCCATAGATCAGGAAGAGCTGAGTGCTATCTGCAACTCTAGGGCTCAGTTCTGCAGCCCTAGTGTTCCTCGGTTCTTTCCTAGAAGTGTGGTTTTCCTACATTCTAAACATGTTCTGTAAATACTCACGTTTTCATTCATAAGCCATGCAAGCAACTGAAGGCGGTGGTCGTGCTGGACTAGCCTCTGTTACCTCGCAGTCTGTTTGGTGTAATTTGTCTTATTTTGTTTATTTACTTTTTTCAGTTTTAAAACGTGTTTAGGTTTTGTTTTAATGTTGTTTTTATCTTTGCGCCACTCGGTGCTTCTGCGGTTGATGACCACTAATTCTCGGTCGTTGGTCCTGGAGTGTCTCCGGTTTGTGCAGCAAGTTGTTCGCAGGAAGTGGGAAGCTGCTTTTTTGCTTTTGCAGTCGTTTTCCGCTTGCTGTTGGTTGCTCCCTCGGTCTTTACCCTGGTCTCTCCCTTAGTGTGATGAAGGGAGTCGCCTTGTGTGAAGCTGTACTTTAACTGGGCTTATCGTTGTGAACAATACGGAGGAGTTGGGTGGCTTATTCTCTGGCTTTGTTCCTGATTTGGAGGATCTGGATGCTCGTTCGTATTGGACCTATGGATTTATGTTTTCTTCGATCGTCATTGCTTGATGCCTGGTTTTTGTATTCTGGATGTTCTCCTAGAGGATTTTGCAGTATTTGAGGGGAGAGCTGGATATTTTTGCCGTGAGAGTATTGTGTGAACCCCAGCTGAAGGACAGTTGGTGTGCTCGGAGTACTGTAAGTGGTGGACCTGATAGATTCATCGATTGGTGTCCTTGCTGTTTTCGGGATTTCTACTTTATTTAATTTGCCTCATTCATTTGAAGTGTTCAGTCTGTTTGGGGAAGCAGGGCCATAGTAGTGGGTTTGGTTGTGGGAGGCTCTTACCCCCCCCCCTTCTGTGCCTGGTGATCTTGGGTTGTGCTGCCTGGGACCGAGCAGGAACTGCTCTCATTTTCTCCCTAGGGAGTTAGGGGTTATTGGGGGTTCCTAAGATACTCGGGGTCGGCCTTGTTAGTCCGGCCCCGAGATTTCTGAAGCTGCAGGTCCTGGTAGTATAATATAGCCTGATTAGGCAGTTTGGGGGTGTGTTGGGGGGAAGCCCCTGCTTCTTATGGCCTGGTCTGTGTTTCCATTTATGGACTTGCACTGAGACTGCATGCAGTTCTTTGTGGCCTGGCCTGGGTATATTTCTGGCCTAATTTAAGATTTCTGCTTCCATTCATGGACTGGTATCAAGAATGTTTGCAGCTGCCCTCTGGATGCACAAATTGGAGTAGTTTGGATTTTGGTTTCTGTTTCTTTGAATGCCATTTGATGTTTTACCGAATCCTATTTTCATCTTTTGGAGGAAAGTGTGTGTGGTGAGACAGCCTCACTATCCTCATATATCTGGACTCTGTGTAAAACGAATTATCATCGGCAGTGAGAGTGCCTAAAATGTCAAATGGACCATTTATATATTTTTGGTTTTTGACTGTTTTCATCCTACTGGTAGTGAGAGGACCTCTGGGATTTTTGGACTGTTTTACTGTTATTTTTTTTCTTTTTTTTTTCCCTCCTCAGAGCTGTGAGAGGGTCCTGGGGTAGGGAAGTTTTATTAATTTACTTTTGTTTCTTTGTTTATTTTATTATGTTTTTGTCTTGAGTATGGTGTAGCTATGGATGGGTTTTAGTTTTTGTAATTTAGGGTAATTTTATTTGTGAGGTCATAGAAATATTATTGAAGTGTTTGGTATTTAGTTTGTTCCCTGTTTGTGATATGTGTTGGTTAGCTTTCCTGGTCGTGCGTTATTCATCCTCTGATCTCCGCACTCTCTGCCCATCCCCCCCTCCCATTTTCTATCTACCAGCGCTGTCAGGCACTTGGTATTGTTTGTAGGAGGGATTGGGGTGGGTACGGTGGGGGGGCGCGGACAATGGAGGGCGAAGAAACGGACCTTTCATATAAGGCTGGTTAGGTCCAGAAGACGCCCTGGTGCAAAATGGAGTCTGGAACGTGGTGCTCCATGTCTAGTCTCCATACCCAAGGGCACCATCTGTTCTGATGGGCAAGTATTCGGGATGGCTCAGGGGCTCTGTCCAACTCGGGCGGTGTTGTGCAATGCCAGATCCGTTAAAACAAGTCGGCTGTTATTCTTGACTTTGTTGGAACAGCTGATCTGGCTTGCATCACCGAGACCTGGTTGGATGGAAATGCTGGTCCCATTTTGGAAGCAGCAGTTGCAGCAGGTACTCAGTGTTCTATCGCCGAGATTGGATCACGGGGAGTAGTGGTCTGTTTCAAGACTGGGTTGGGGCTCACGTGTGTACCAGTTGAGGAGGCCAAATCCTTTGAGTGTACTGTAGTAGCTGGTGTGGGTTGCAGGATAGCTCTCGTCTACCGTCCACCAGGGGACGAAAGGCGATTCTTGCAGGAAGTGGCAGATTTTGTCACCGATATGGCTTTGGAGTCGCCCAGACTGATGGTTCTGGGTGACTTCAATGATTGGGTCAATGACGAATTCTCATCTTTTGGTCAACACTTCCTCCAACTGATAATATCGCTAGGCTTCACACAGATTGTTTCTTCAGCTACTCATAATCACAGTCACTCTTTGGATTGGGTTTTTCTCCTGGGGTTTGAGGCCTCTGATTTGGTGGTGGAACCTGTCAGTTGGTCTGATCATTACACCGTGGCCTTCAATTTTGGTGCTCCTCTTCGTAGGTCTGCCTCTGTGGAGACGGTTCGATACTGCCCTTTACGGGATGTGTGCCCTGAAGACCTGATGGCGGTGTTGAACCTCTCAGAGTTTCCTGTTGCCAGCATGAGCCCGGAGTCAATGTTTCTAGCTTATAATCAGGTCATTTCCTCGGCTCTTGACTCAGTTGCTCCTGTCCGTGTTTGTCCCCCTTCTCTCTCCGCCCTCAGGCCCCATGGTTTGATGGGTCCTTGAGGGAGTTGCGACATGTGGGACGGCGGTTAGAGTGTTGTTGGCGGAAATCTGCTCTAGAAGTCAACCGCCTTAGTTTGGTGGGGCATTATCAGCTTTACCAATCAAAGATCTCCCGTAAGAAGGCAGAATTCCTGACCAGGGAGATTGCTGTCGCTCAGAATCGGCCAGCTCAGCTTTTCAGAACTGTGGACAGGCTGTGCAACCTAGCCTGTCTCCAGTTCGGTCAAGCTTTTTCACAAAAAGAGTGTGATGAGATTGCTCAATTCTTTGCAAATAAGATGGCCGACATCAGATCAGAGATCCGCCAGACACACTCTATGGGGGATGCTGTTGGTCGGCATTTGGCAACGGTATCCCGGGCCTCCTGGAGTTCCTCTGACCTGCTGAAGTTCGAGGATGTTATGCGGATTGTCCAGGGGATGCGTCCTACATGCTGTAGTTTAGATCTGGGCCCAACCTCCCTGAATTTGGGTTGTGGTGAGATCGTAGGCCCGTTTCTGGCTCAAATAATCTGGTGCTCCCTAGAATTGGGTGAGTTCCCTAGCTCCCTGAAGGAAGTGGTGGTGACTCCCCTTTTGAAGAAGGCTTCTTTGGACCCAGATATTTTTGCCAACTACAGACCTATCTCTAACCTTCCCTTTATTGGGAAGGTTATTGAGAAGGTAGTGGCAAATCAACTAGAGGACCATTTGACCATCCATAATATCTATGAACCTCTCCAATCTGGTTTTCGTAAGAGGCACAGTACCGAGACTGCTCTGGTTCGGGTGCTCAATGATCTCCTGATGGCGAGAGATCGGAGAAACCGCTCCATCTTGGTCCTCCTTGATCTCTCCTCGGCCTTTGACACTGTAGGCCATGGGGTTTTGCACAAGCATCTGAGGTTCATCTGCGGACTGTCTGGTACAGTTCTCAGGTGGTTTACATCTTTCCTATCTAGAAGAACACAGAGAGTTGTGTCTGGGATTTATTCCTCTGACCCTTTCTCTCTGCAGTGTGGGGTTCCTCAGGGCTCAGTGCTCTCCCCCATGTTGTTTGCAGTGTATATGCTGCCCTCAGAGACACTAAGACGGTATGGGCTGAGGTTTCACTGTTATGCTGATGATACCCAGCTTTACCTGTCTTTGGCCCCGACCAGGTTAGTGCTCTCTCGGTATTTAATAGCTGCCTCGCTGAAATCCATGACTGGATGAATTCGAGCTGGTTAAAGTTGAACGCCGGTAAGACTGAGGTCATGGTAGTGGACCCAGGTCGCAGGATGGAGGTGATGAGGTCTGATCAGCCTTCTGGTTTATTCCTGGGGGGGGGATCAGATCCTTACCTCTGAACAGGTGTGGAACCTGGTGGGAGTGGTACTTTATGATGGGCTGACCCTTCATCATCAGGTGTCAGCAGTCATTAAGTCTGTTTTTTACCATCTTAGAAACATTGCCAGGGTGAAACACCTTATATCGCCTGTTGATTTACCTGTATTGGTCCATGCCTTCGTGACCTCTTGCCTTGACTACTGCAACTCCCTGTATCTGGGGCTTCCTGGGTCTGATATCCGCCGCTTGCAGCTAGTGCAGAATGCTGCTGCTAGATTGCTGACAGGGGTATCAAGAAGGACATATATTACCCCTGTTTTGCATGATCTGCACTGCCTGCCAATACAGTGGTAGATCACCTTTAAAGTAGGTCTTTTGACCTACAAAGCCCTGCATGAACTTGGCCTCGACTACTTGAAAGAGCTTTTGATTCCCTATAGCCCTGTATGACAGCTCCTTTTGGCTGACAAGGGGTTGTTGGAGACTCCGAGGGTTACTTTAAAATCTTCTGGAGCCCGGGCTTTTATGTTTATGGCCCCAACCCTCTGGAATTCTCTGCCTCGCCAGCTTCGGGAATGCACGACCATGGAGATTTTTAAGCAGGAACTTAAGACCCATCTGTGGAGTCAAGCATTTTTATGATATGAGGTTTTGTTTTTACTCTGATTTTATATATGTATTTTCTGATTTTATTGTTCATTTGTACAGCGCCTTGGTGCTTGAAAGGCGCTTGATAAATAAAGTTTTATTATTATTTATTATTATTATCCTGCCTGTGGACCTTTGTGTGACCCAAATACAGGTTACTCACCTGTAACAGGAGTTCTAGGAATGGTATATGTTGTTCATCCACACTCATTGGCAGGTATCCTTGCCGCTTTAAATCTTGCCGGAAGGTCTTCAAGCTTGCTCCTCCCACCCACCCGGGTGGTATAACTCTCGGCTCCGCCCCATGACGCCAGATCTGGCCCGCTGGAAGCTCAGGTTGTGCGTCGAAGCCGGGGAGGTCGGGTGGGTAGTGTGGATGAACAACATATACCATTCCTAGAACTCCTGTTACAGGTGAGTAACCTGTATTTCTAGGGACATGGATATGTTGTTCATCCACACTCATTGGCAGACTCCTAGCAGTTCTCCGGGAGGAGGAGGAAGACACACCCCCAATACTTACTTGGGAAGAGAGACTGAGAACCGAGGCCCAAAACCAGCATCCCGGCGTGACTCAAGGTCGATGTGGTAATGGGTAATGAAGGTGTTTGCTGACTTCCAGGTAGCAGCCCTGCACGATTTCCTGGATAGGGCGTCCCTGGAAGCAGCCACGTTGCAAGCAGTATGGCGGGTAGAATGAGCTCTTATCCCTCTGGGAGGCTCCATGCCCGCCAACTTATAGCAGAGATCTATGCAGGAAGTGACCCACCTTTATCGTCCGCTTGGCTGCAGGTCTGCCAGATCTCGGCTTCAGCGTGAGTGACAAACAGCTGGCGAACCTCTCCCAATTTCCGCTGTGCGCTCTTTGTAATAGCGGCGCCCTTCTAGGGTCCAAAGTATGGAGCCTATATTCGCCTCCAGGTGTGATTGGGGTAGAACACCGCAGAGTCAACACCTGGTTAAGGTGAAACTCCGACACCACCTGGAAGGAATTTCGGTGGGGGCGCAGGACAACCTTGTCCCTGTGGAAGAACAGGTAAGGAGACTCGATGGAAGCGCCTGGAGCTCTCCCATCCTTCTGGCTGACGTGATAGCCACCAAGAAGCGGTCTTCCACGACAGGTGAGAGAAAGCACACCTGTGCATAGGTTCGAATGGCTTGCCCATGAGCTTTGCCAGTACCAGCAGTAGATCACGGAGGTGGGGTTCCCGCACTGGAGGAAATGTGATCAAGGCCTTTGAAAAGCGCCAGACCACCTTCTCCTGCCATCGACTGCTTCCCGGCCCACGCCGGTAAGCAGAGATGGCCCAGGTGCACCCTTAGGGTCGCCGACCTAAGCCCTTGATTAGAAAGGGACCATAAATAGTCCAAGATGCTTGCCAGGAACAGGAGGAAGGGTCCAAGCCCTTGCCCTGACACCAAATGGAAAACCTTTTCCATTTGAAGGCATAACATTTTCTGGTCGACTCCTCACGGGACGCCTCAACTACATTGAGGACCTCGTCGGAAAGACCCAAGGCCTGGAACTCTAGCAGCTCAGGAACCAGGCCGTCAGGTGCAGGGATTGAAGGTCGGATGGAACACCTTCCCTGATTGACTGAGAGCAGGTCGGGCGAGCTGGAAGCTGCATGAGTCCTGGAGCTGAGACTGAGGAGATCTGGTACCAGAACTGGCGAGGCCAGTCTGGGGCTATCAGAATCACCTGCGCCTTGTCCCTCCTGCTTGAGAAGCACCTTGTGGATCAAGGGAAATGGGGAAAAGGCGTAAAGAGGCCCGGGGTCCACTGCCTAGAAGGCATCCCCTGCAGCGAGCCCTGCTGAGGCGGGCATGGAACAGTCTCAGCCAGCGTTCTCCTGGGCGAACAGGTCCACCTGAGGTGTGCCCAATGGGAGAACAGATGCTGTACTACCTCCGGCAGGAGAGACCACTCGTGGGATGCGGCCCTATCCGGCTCAGGGCATCGGCCAGGGTGTTGGAGGCTCCTGCCACATGAATGGCTAGGAGATCCGCCTCCAGGCTGCGCCACGAGTGACCAATCACGGAGAGCTTCCTTGCATAGAAGCATGGGCGTCCCGCCCTGGCGGTTTAGATAGAACATGGTGCGTGGTATTGTCCGTCTGGACTCGGACCACTTGACCCCGGAGGAGCAGAGCAAAGGCGGTGAGAGCTGGCGGACGCTCGGAGCTCAGCAGGTTGATGTGGCATCGGGACTCCGCGGGGACTCAGAGGCCATAGACAGTGTTCCCCAGATGGGCACCCCAACCCATCAGAGGCATCGGTCGATAGAGAGACAGGTCGGCTGAGAGGCGGACGAACAGGATGCCCTCCTGCAAATGATCTGGAGCGGTCCACCACTGGAGGCGTTCACATCCCCTAGTCCGACACAAGCTGGTCAAGGATGCGCGTTGTGACCACTAGTCCCATTGAAGGGGACGCATGTTCCAGCAGAGCCCAACGGATGCGCTGGTGCAAGCCGCCATGAGACCCAGGAGGCGAGGAAGTCCCGGGCAGGCGCGGTGCCCAACCAGAAATGATTGGGCAAAGGAGGAAAGAACCCGGCCCTGTCCGCGGGGCAGCTCTGGCTCGAAGAGGTCGAGCTGCGCGATGAATAGAATCACCTGCTTTGGCTCGAGTTCCGACTTGGCCTCGTTGATAAGGAGGCCCAGTTGAAACGAACCTGGAGGCCAGATCTCTGGACCACTCCGCCTCCTTCCTGGAGGAGCTGCTATCAGCCAGTCGTCCAGCTAAGGTACACCGGACCCCTCAGCGCCGCGAGAATGCTGTCACCACTGCCATGCATTTGGTGAAGACCCTGGGAGCTGGAGACAAGCCGAAGGGCATGGCTTGGAACTGAAAGGATCCTTCAGCTCGGGCGAAGGAATCTCTGGTGAGACGGACGGATAGGGGCGTGAAAAAGCGCGTCCTGCAAGTCAGAGAGCAGAACCACCGCCGCGTTCAAGGATGGTATTATCTGAGCCAGGTGACCATCCTGAAGGTTCGAGACCTTAGGAACTTGTTTGAGTCGTGTGGAGTCGAGAATAGGCGCCAGCCCCGTCGTTCGGAACCAGGAAGTACCTGGACACAAACCCTGGGTCTGAAGGAGGGTCCGCCCCTCTCTTATCACCTCCTTCTGGAGGAGGAGGCGATGTTCGGCTCGGCAGCCGCCAGTGAGGCTGGGGACCCCAGAGCCCCGAGCGGCGGCTCTGAAGGGTGGTGCCTAGATTCCAGGCAGGCCTCTTACCACCTCAAGACCCACCTGTCCGTGGTAACAGCGGACCAGGCAGAACGAGAGTGCGGAGCCGTCCCCCAGGGACCAGGGGTAAGGTAGCGGGAATGGGGGCACCCCTCAGCCCGTCACTGGGCAGGCTTGGAGGAGGGACGGCCGAGGACCTCCTGGGCCTTTCCTCCTGCCTCCTGTTAGAGAGCAGGTGGCTTGGGTTTGGGATGCCAAGGCCGAGCCTGCTGGCCCCTGGCGTTGCTGGGCCGGGCGGCGCGAGGGCCAGAAGGGCGAAAGGAGCTTAGGCTGCGGTTTCTGGCCTTTGTCCTTCTGGCGGAAGAGACCGAGTCAAGGTAGCATTGGACCTCGATCCTCTGCAGGTGACCTTCCACCCCAGGGCCGAAGAGGTCAGTCCCCAAAAAGGGAACATCCGCCAACTTGTGCTGGGTATCCGAAGTAAAGATGGATATCCTCAGCCAAGCCCGCCGACGCATAGCCACTGCGGCCGCCACCGATCTGGCACATGAGTCCCCTATATCCAAAGCAGTCTGGAGCTGCTGTTTGGCCACTGCCCTGCCTGGTCGCACCTGCTTACCGTAGTCTGCAGATCGGGCGGAAAGATGAGGATGACCTCATCAGGGAGCCCAACAGGGCATGAGAAAATGTGCCATGAGGGGCCGAACTGGCCTGGCGAACCGAGAGAGGACGAGCGTAGACTTTTAAGCCCGACATAGTCAATTTCTTGGACTCCTTGTCAGGAGGTTTGTCCATCCCTGGCGTTGCCGTGGCGAGACAGCTGTCGGTAATCAACCCCTCAGCAGAGGGTGTTCAAAAACCGGACAAGGAACAGTAGGGACCGCATACTTCCTGGCCATCCTGGCCGGGCGCAGGGCAGGCAAGCAGGCGCTGCCAAAGCTCCAGTGCCGGACCCACTATGGCCTCGGCCACCGGAAGGCCTCCGTCGGAGAATCCCCTGGTCCAGAATCTCCGTGAGGATACCTGAGCCCGTTTGGAAGCCGTTCGAGCTCCATCCCGGTGGACTCGAGATGAGCCGAAGCAGTCCTAGGAAGGACGACGGGCTATCGTCCATTGACTGACCTCCTGAAGACTCCAAGTCCAGTCGCTTGGAGAAAAGGAGGAATCATCTTCGGACTCGGAAGAGTCCTCGAAGAGCTGCCTCTGGCCTGAGCCACCCTTCACCTGCCGAGATCGGTCGGGAGTGAGGGTAACTGACAGCCGATGGGGTAGACCCTTAGCCGACCGAGAATCCTTGGTCGGAGCCCCAATGGTGGCTGTGGAGGCGGAGGTTCCACGAGATCGGTGGAGCAGCTGGTTTTGGCCGAACAACCGGCCTGGGTATGAGCTCCTCGGATAAGTCGGGGGTTGTGTCGGCCGCTCGGTGACAGCCACTAATGGCCGGGGAAGGTGGCGGGGTCGGCTTACTCCCGGCCAGGAGGAACTGTTGCAACATAGAGCCGTACCGTGCCGTCGGCGTAATTTCGCTGACCTCCCTAATCCGAGGAGGAGGGGCGAGGGCAGCGGCGGCCGCCGCGCTACATCAGTGCGAGACCGAGACCGCCTATGTGGTGGGATCGGCTGGACATCGAGGTCGAGACCGAGACCGAGTCCCAGAATTTCCAAGGTCGGTGCGGGGAGGTGTCGGCTGGAACCGGCACTCCCTTCACGCTCGGATGGTCCATCAGAGGCTCCCGAACCGGAGGCACAAGGCGAGCCCAGGATCCTCGACTCCTCCGGGGAACAGGAGAGAATCTCGGCTGCTAAAGCGACAGCCCGTCCAGCGGTCGAGAAAATCTCGACTTAAATCGGTGGAGTCTCGGTCCAACTGACCTGGACGGGACACCGTGAGGCCAGTGGTCAAGCCAGCGGGTCGATCAAGCCGACGGTCGACGACTCGGAGAGGGACCTTTCCCGCTCCCAAGAGCGTCGACGGAGGGACTTACCCCTGTCCTTCTTTTTGGACCGAGAATAAGGTCCAGCAGACGTAAGCCCTTCTCCCTTAGTGGAGAGGGACAGACAAAGCTCCTTAAAAGAAGCCGTGTAGGAAGAACCCAGAGAGAGCGGGATAAATGCCACGGCCGAGGAAGATACGGCCCGCGCCGCCTCCTCTTCGAGGGCGATCATCCGCTCGAGCTGATCCGCCAACCCGCCGCCAGCGGACACATCAACGGGCCTCATGGACTTCACGGAGAAGCGCTTCTCGGGGCGCCCAGTTGCAATCGGGCAGCAGGTCTTAGGGCGTAGGCGAGAAAGATGAGCACGGGTCGCAAGCCTGCGGGTCGTGCTCAAGGCCTAAGCAGTAGACACACGTGGAGTGTGGATCCGTCCGAGACATCTTCTGCCCGCATGGGCA
Source organism: Neoceratodus forsteri (assembly GCA_016271365.2). NCBI lineage: Eukaryota > Metazoa > Chordata > Ceratodontiformes > Ceratodontidae > Neoceratodus > Neoceratodus forsteri. The sequence goes on from CM028129.1 coordinate 61,425,438, forward strand.
TCTCCGAAATCCGGGAGTCGATTTGTCCATCGCAGCCGCGAGGGATCGAAGACTGAAGTCTTTTTCGCAAAATTTATTTTTAAATCCGCAAACGGAGAAATAGGAACCAGTCTCAAACGCAGAGCGTTAAGGAGGGAACCTGAGCTTCCAAGCGGTAAGGAAGATCTGGCGTCATGGGGCGGAGCCGAGAGTTATACCACCCGGGTGGGTGGGAGGAGCAAGCTTGAAGACCTTCCGGCAAGATTTAAAGCGGCAAGGATACCTGCCAATGAGTGTGGATGAACAACATATCCATGTCCCTAGAAGTAGTAGTTATTTGCTGCCTTGACATCCAGGATGTGCAGTCAATAGCGGATCTAGGGGGTTTTAGAGGGTGCAGGTGCCCCCCCCCCCGTAACTTACTTGCTTGCTGCTGCTGCATTTCACTTTGCTGGAAAAGTCTAACATATTGATTGTAAGAAATATACATTCAAAACTATAGATTATGCTTATATTTGCAGTCAAAAATGTAATGAAAAGGATAGTATAAATGATTTAAAACATTATAAAAAAGTTACACATCAAGCAGGCACGCCACCACAGCAACCCCCATTGTACAATCCTGGATCTGCCACTGTGTGCAGTCTACATTCCCCTGAACTACAGTGGTCAGTGAAAAAGACTGGCAAAAGTAATGGACTGATTCAAGTTGACATCATCTTGGGCAGACAGTTTCTGTTAGTCCTGAGGACTACCTTGCCCCTATGGACTGATATGTGTTATATGTGGACAAGGCCTGGAGCTCATTGATCCTCCTAGCTGAGGTGATGGCTACCAGGAAAACTGTTTTCCATGTCACATACGTAAGCTCTGCTGAAGACATGGGCTCAAATAGTGGTTGCATTAGCTGGCCAATGCATATATTGAGGTCCCTTGCTGGGGTGTGTTCCCTGTGAGTGGGATGCAAATGCATGAGACCCTTGAAGAACTTCCTGAACACCTGATTAGCTGCCAGAGATGACCCCTTACCAGCTGAGAGGTAAGCAGAGACAGCTGCTAAGTGTGCTCTGAGGGTGGAACGCCTAAGATCAAGAGAATGAAGGTGCGCCATGTACTCTAGGATGACTGACAAGCCAGCCTGGCAGCAGTCTATCTCTTTTTTCTGTCACCAAATGGCATAAAACCTCTTCCATTTAGAGGTGTAAGTCTTTCTGGTAGAGGGTGTTCTAGAAACCCTAAGAACCTCTAGCACCCCTTCAGCAAGGTGCAAGTCAGCATACTTTAAGTCCTCAAGAGCCAAGCCCTGAGCCCGAAAGACCAGAGATTGGGGTAAGGACCCTGCCTTGAGAGGAGGTCAACAGATTGTGCCTCCTGGGTAGAGACTAGCCTGGAAATTGACAGGGTCAGCAGCAGAGAATACCATGGCTGTCTGGCCCAATCTGGAACAATGAGGATTATTGTCACTGGTTTTACCCAGAGCTTGTTTAGCACTCTGAGCAACAGGGGAAATGGAGGAAAGGCATGCAGGAACTTCCCTGTCCTCCAACAGCAATGCATCCAGAGGGATTGTGCTCGCTGCAGGAGGCCTGCATCAGAACTGTGGCAGCTGGTGATTGTCTGGGGTTGCAAACAGGTCCACCTCTGGGGTGCCCCACCTTCTGAACACCACTTGCACTCATGGTGGTTTTGGTTGATGCTGCTGAGAGCATCTGCCAGGATATTGTCCTTCACTGGGAGGTGGACTGCTGAGAGGGAAGTTCCCACGGAGCAAGCTAGATTCCACACTTGCATGGCCTCTGTGCACAGCAGGGATGACTTTGTGCCCACTTGCTTGTTTATGTAGTACATTGTGGTTGTATTGTCTGACCTGACGTGAACCACCTTGCCATGAAGCATTGAAGCGAAGGGCTGAATGCCCAGATAAATTGCCCTGGGCTCCAGCAGGCTTTATATGAAGCAGGAACTCCTTATGGAGCCAGGTACCGCATGCAGTGTGTTTCCTTAGGTGTGCACCCCACCCTAGAAGGGAAGCATCTGTTAAGACTGCTGCTGATGGCAGCTGGAGGAAAGGGGCACCCTTCCCTGAGGTTGCCTTTTTCTTGCCACTACTGCACAGCTTGCAGTAGGGTTCCTGTGACTGGGACCATCTCTGACAGGGAATCTCTTTTCTGGGACCAGCGACACCTGAGGTGAAACTGAATATCTTTCATCTGGAATCTTGACTGTGACACTGTTGCTGTTGCCGCAACCATGTGCCCTAACAGTTATAGAAAATGCCTCACTGGTCAGGGAGTATGCAGCTGGAATGAGCCTGCCAGCTGCAATAAGCTGTCTATACTTCCCTGTGGGAGGAAGGCCCTTCCTCTCAGAGTGTCCAGTTTCGTCCTAAGAACTCCAGGCACTGAACTAGTGTTAGCATTGACTTTTTCTGATTTACCAGGAGGCCCAGCGTACACAGGGTATCCTGGATAGTGATCAGTGCATCGCTACCCACTGAGGAAACTGGCCTACCACCAACCAGTTGTCCAGTTATGGGGAGACTGTAACCCTTGCGTCCGTAGGTGTGCTACCACCACTGCTAGGTACTTGGTAAAAAAACCCTGGGGCAGAGGTAAGGCCGAAAGGCATGGCTCTGAACTGGTAAGTGGTGGTCTGATGGCAGTCTGAACCTGAGATACTTTCTGAGTGATTGCCTGATAGGGATGTGGAAGTTAAGTGTCCTTTAAGTCCAGAGACGCTAGCCCAATCCCCTTTCCTGAGTGTAGGGGGGATGGTAGCCACAGTGATCATTTTGAACTTTGGCTATGTTCAATGCCTGTTTAAATGTCGTCACTTCCATTTTTTTTTCTTTTTCAGAGGGAGGAAGTATCCTGAGTAGAGACCCCTTCCCTTCAGTCCAAGGGAAAGTACAGTTACATAAGAACTTACCGTAACAGCAGATCTTCGAGAGAGGCTCTTGCAGTAAGTAATTACATATAGGACTGAAGCTGGTAGGCGTCAGGACCCCACGGAAAAAATTTTAGCTAGCAGTCTCTGGCAGGGGACGGACCCACGTCAGGTAACCAACATCATGCGACGTCAGTATAAAGGGGCGGTCCCCCACGCCTGCCTTCCAGTTATTTCCTGCCAAAGGCCAAAAAGGCAAGAAGAGAGAGAAGCAGATGTTTCCTTCCCTGGAAAAGGAGCTGAAAAAGCTTAAGGGGATGTAGGGCGGGAAGGTATTACCTACTGTAAGAGCCTCTCTCGAAGATCTATTGTTACGGTAAGTTCTTACATAACTGTACTATCTTACTTCAAGAGGGCTCTTGCACTAGGTAATTACATATAGGACTGAGTCCCAAGCAGTCTGGAACAAGGAGAAGCAAACAGGAGGAAACTACTCAAATGTAGACCCTCTGGCTGTGAAGGTCTTAAGAAAGAAGACCTTGCAGCACAGCCAACACAAAGCCAGCTCTATGGTGAGAGGCAATGTCCAAACTGTAATATTTTGAAAAGGTATGGACAGAAGAAAAAATTACTCACCTTAGTAATTGCTTTTCTTCTCATGGAGTCTTGCTATATTATGACTATATGCAGTCAGCCACTGCAGCTGAACTGCCCCGGAGAGGAAAGAGTTAACTCCAGAGAGTCTGGAGTTCCACAGCTCGAGGGCGCTATACCAAAGCTCTATCTGGCCAGTTTCAAATGAAACTGTCAGATCTTTTCGAAGCTAACACTAAGCAACAAGTCTGTGTGGAAAGCTCTACACTAGCCAAGTGGCTACCTACTAGCAGGAATAACAACAATATAAACAGCAATAATAATAATAACAATGAATAATAGTATTATTAGTTTCTCCCTAACAAGCACTATTAGACCCCCCTTCCCCCAAGACTCAAGTCCAGGAAGGGGGCCAACATATTACTTAAAACAGAAATACCTAATTCCCTAACCCTAAATAAAGGGGGTGAAGGGAAGAACTAAAATGGCATGACACAGTGCTTGCACTAATTTGCCACCCCTACCCAAGTAGAAGTTCTGAGAGGGGCAGGAGGAAGGGTGGTCATAATATAGCAAGACTCCATGAGAAGAAAAACAATTACTAAGGTAGGTAATTTTCTTCAAACACCATAAAGTCTTGCTATATTATGACTATATACAGATACAGCAGTACCTCCATGGAGGAGGTCAGAACCTACTTAGGAAAATAGGCTCTGAAGCACAGCTGTGCCAAAGCAGGCATCTCTCCTGGACTGAATATCCAGGGAATAATGCTTAGTAAAAGTGTGAACTGTTTTCCAAGTAGCAGCTTGACAGATTTCCAGAATGGGAATATCTCTAGCAGCCGCTAGAGATGCAGCTGTACCCTGGTGGAGTGAGCCCTCAGTCCAGAGGGTTCTCTACCTAGTTTTGATAACAAAATTGGATACAAGAGACAATCCACCTTACAATTGTCCTCTTAATGGCAGAGTTTTCCTTTGCCAACCTCGCCATAGGTAAGGAAGAGTTGGAGGGATTCGAACCTGTGACCCTCGGTGCGTTCCAGATAGTAGCTTAAAGCTCTTTTGACGTCCAAGCTGTGCAGACTCCTCTCACCTGAGGAAGAATGCTCAGTGAAAAATACTGGAAGAGAGATGGATTGGTTCAGGTGGAAATCTGAAACCACTTTAGGCAAAAACTTTCTGTTAGTCCTGAGGACTACCTTATCTCTGTGGAAAGAGATAAAATCTTCTTCCACTGACAGGTCCTGTAGTTCACTTATGCGTCTGGCAGAAGTGATAGCCACTAGGAAAACAGTTTTCCAAGTCAGAAACTTGAGCTCTGCTGAGGACAGAGGCTCAAAGGGGTTACAATAACTGAGCAATGCAAACATTCAGGTCCCAAGCGGGAGCTGGTTCTCAAAGGAGGGTTGGGTGAAGAAACCCTTCAAAAACACTGAAAGCACAGGGTGAGAAGAAAGGAAGCAGGCTTCCTGCTGACAGAGCATAGAGACAGCTGCAACCTTTAAGGTAGCTGGCCTAAGGCCTAAGGAATTTAAATGGACCAAATAGTCCAGTAAAATGGGCAGATCAGCAGATTCTGGGATAATCTGCTTCTCAGAGCACCAGATGGAAACCTTTTCACTTAGAATTGTAAGTGGTCCTGGAAGGCTTCCTTGAAGCCTTTAAATATCAAAAACACCTTGAGAAAGGTGTAAGTCAGCAAATTCTAACTCCTCCAAGAGCCATGCCTTGAGATGGAGGGATTTGAGGTCCGATACCACACTCTCCCTGTGCACAGGCCAGTAAGTCGTGGACTCTGGGCAAGCTCAGGGCAGGGGGACTGTCAAGGACAGAAGCAGTGGGTACCAGGGCTGTCTGGCCCAATCTGGAGCAAACAGAATCACCTTGCAGGGCTGAGATCTGATTTTTACTAGTACCCTGAAAAGAAGGGGAAAGGGGGGAAAGGCATACAGGAACTTCCCTTTCCAATCCAACTGAAAGGCGTCCAGGGGGACTGATCCCAGCACTGGAGGCCTGCAACAAAACAGAGGAAGTTGGTGGTTGTCTGGGGCTGTGAAAAGATCTATCTGAGGGGTGCCCCATCTGGCAAAGACTGACCCCAGCACCTGAAGATTCAGAGCCCATTCGTGATGGCCCTGAGAAATCCTACTGAGGGCATCCGCCAGGACATTATCCTTCCCTGGAAGGTGAACTGCTATCAGGGAGGTGTTCAGGGAGTAAGCCACAGACCACAACTTCATTGCTTCGGTGCACAAGGCTGATGACCGAGTGCGCCCTTGCTTGTTGATGTACCACATTGTGGTGGTGTTGTCTGTCCTGACTTGAACTACTTTGTTCTGGACAGAAGCTGAAAACGCCTGAAGAGCTAAAAGGACAGCTCTGAATTCCAAAAGATTGATGTGGAGCAGAGATTCCTGGGGAGACCACACTCCCTGAGTGGACAGGTCGTCCAGTGAGCTCCCACCTAACAGGGAAGCATCCGTGGTGAGGGTGAGGGTGGGAAACAGGTGAAAGGAACCCCTTGTTTTAGATTGCTTTGATCCTGCCACCAGTGTAAGGCCAGGATCAGGGTTTGAGTCACTGGAACCAATTTGGAAGGGGTTCCTCCTTTGAGACCAATAGGCCCTCAAATGGAACTGAATGTCCCTCATCTGGAATCTTGCTCCTTGCACTACAGCTGTGGAAGCAGCCATGTGCCCTAGGAGTTGCAGAAAATGCCTTGCTGGTCGAGAGACCCATGGGAGTAAAGGAGGATGCCAGGGCAATGAGTCTGTCTACCCTTTCCGAGGGAGAAATGCCTGGCTAACTTTGTGTTGAATTCTCCACCTATGAAAGTTAGTACCTGAACTGGTTCGAGAACTGACTTTGGTAAATTCAGCAGGAATCCCAGGAAGTGAGAAGCTGCTGGGTGACTTGCAAGTGGGATTTTACCTGATCTGGGGACTGACCCACTATGAGCCAGTCGTCCAGGTAGGAAACACAGCAATCCCTTGCCTTCTTAAATGAGCCACTACCACAGCTAGACATTTCGTGAATACCCTTGGCGCAGAGGTAAGGTCAAGGGCATTGCCCTGAACTGGTAGTGACCTGAGGGCAGTTCGAATCTGAGGTACTTTCGTGAGAAGGCCTGATCAGAACATGAAAATAGGCATCCTTGAGGTCCAGGAAGCTAACCAATCCCCTGGCCTCAGGGAGGCAAAATCATTGTCAGAGTTAACATTTTGAACTTTGGTTTCAAAAGATGCTTGTTCAGGTACCTTAAATCTAAAATGGGCCGCCATTCTCCTGTCTTTTGGGGTAAGAAAGTATCTTGAGTACAGCCCTTGCCCTGATGGCAAGGAGGGACCCTTTCTACTGCTTTGCAGTCCAAAGAGAAGAAACCTCTGCTTCCAAAGCAAGGGCTTCTGAAGGATTTGCAGGTGGAAAATGTCTGGCTCTCATCTTGAAACTGTTTGAAGCTGAGAACCAGACCCTGGCCTATTACCTCCAGAACCCACCTGTCCGAAGTTAGGGACACCCAGTTCTGGCTGAAATAAACCAACCTGCCCCCCACTGGTACAGGAGAATCGGCCCTGGGCACCCCATCAGGGTGCCTGCTTGGCAGTAGCCTTAGGCTGAGGGGAGGGGGACGGTTTACTTGTGCCCCGTCTACCTCTGCCTCTAAAGAAACCCCTCTGTGCAAATGCAGAGGAGGCCTGAAATTGGTAAAAAGGTCTGTGGAAAGGCCTGCCCCTACCTCTGGGAGCGTGCCTCTGTGGAGTGGCATGCCTCTCCTTAGCCTGGGCACTTTTGTAGGTAGTTCTGTATTCATCCATCTTTTTCATATAGTTTTCTGTTTGTTCCCCAAACAGAGAATTACCCACAACAGGAAAATCCATAGCCTTTGACTGAGTATCTTGGGACAGATTAGTGCATCTGAGCCATGCCAACCTACGAGCCACAGAAGTGGCCATGACCAGAGGAAACATCATTAACATCAACAGCAGTATGAAATTGAACTTTAGAGGCTTCAGTGCCATCAGCAGCCACCTGTTCCAACTCACTAGCCAGCTGGCCATGGGCCTGAAGGACTAACTGCAATACTGTGTCCCACCTAGATTTCTGATATCTAGCCACATAAGCCATATAATTTGCCTGCCTGAGTCCCAAAGAAGCTGCCATATACTGTTTTTTCGCCATGGCATCAATCTTCCTGGAATCCTTATCAGGAGGATGTGAGGCCAGAGAAATATTAGCCTTGTCACAGGCTGCAGCTTGTACCACACCTACATGACTACACTGCTCAGTGAGGAAGTCTGTATCAGAGCCTGACAAGGTATATCTTCTGTCCATTTTTATCTACAGGAGGGACAGAATGAGGATTTTTTAAAATCTTTGTTGTTTGCTTCCTAAATGACTTATGCAAAGGAATAGACAACCTCCTAGACTCTGGTATATCCATCATTTCTACATAATCAGGCTCCTCTTGCTCATCCACAACTTCCTCTAAAGGAAGCTGGAGGGTTTCTGCAACCTTTTTGTAAAACATAAAATGAGAAGGGGACTCAGACAGAATAGGAGGAGATTCTAAAGGTCTGTCTGGAGAAATGTCCGGTTCAATGGGGACGTCCAGACCCTCCCAGCCACACATGTAATGATCAAATTTGTCCTCCCTCTCCTGTGATTCATAAAATTCCTCAACATCATACTCCTGAACCACTGGCACTGAACGAACCAACCTTTTACCAACTGTAGGTGGTTCGGCAGGACCCTGAGACAGTGACTGGAGAATCGGTATGGCTTTAGCTATTTCTGCAGCAGTTGGAGAGACAATTTTGGACTCCAAATCTACTGATTTCTTTGTCTTTTTCACTGAGACTGGTTCCCTGAACCAGCCTTCCTTTGCCGAGAAGTCTCGCCCAGGTCAGGGCACTCCCTCTGGTCCAGTGGGTACTGGACCAGGCTGACCATCGGTCAGCGGACTTCTTAACCTCGTTCCCTGAGCGGCCCAATCTCTTTTCCAGGGTGGCTGAGGAAATTTTACACCTGGCAGTCTGACGGGAGGTGGTCAGCCCCAGACAATAAACACAAGTGGTGTGTCGTCCAGCCTTGAGCTTCCTGAACATCACAGTGTTGAAACTCAGTGGGCCAGTTTTTCTTTTGGGTTTCTCAGACATAATGCCAGCCTAACCAAAAACTTGCCCTTTTGATGGCAGTGCCAGGCAAGACACCCTTATGGGTTCCTAACCGTGTCACGGGTATTTGAAAAAACCTATTTTAAAAGCAAGGTTTTTTAGAACCGATAAGAACCGGAACCGCACTCTAAAAGACCAACCACACTTTAAAACATTAAATTAAGCAACCCGATCGGTTCAAAACCGAACCGATAATTAATTTCCACACAGACTTTAAATTTTCTACTTACGGTTTACCAGATGAGCTTTTAACGAAATACGGTAAAATAAATACTTTGCAGTTCAAATGAACCGAAAACCAAGCTTGAACCGAAAATGAACCGATGTCAAGGAGCTGATCTCGGGCGACTGTTCAGTGAAGCGGAGTAAAGAATCTGACAGTTTCATTTGAAACTGGCCAGATAGAGCTTTGGTATAGCGCCCTCGTGCTGTGGAACTCCAGACTCTCTGGAGTTACCTCTTTCCTCTCCGGGGCAGTTCAGCTGCAGTGGCTGACTGCATATAGTCATAATATAGCAAGACTTCATGGTGTTTGAAGTCCAAGTTGCGGCTGCATAGATGTCTGCCGCTGACACATTCTTGAAACAAGCAGCAGAGGCAGTGACACCCCTGGTGGAGTGGCCTCTGACTTGACCCGGCAGGGTCTTGTGGTACTTGTAACAGAAAGTGATACAATGAGCCAACCATTTAGATAGGCATTGCTTGGAGATGGCATTGCCTTCTCTTTTATGAGCAAAAGAGACAAACAATTGATCAGTCTTTCTGAGATGCTTCATCCCGGTGGTGCAGTATCTCAGAATTTGGTGAACATCCAAAGTATGCAAGAGGTACTCCCCTTGATTGCAGTGTTGTGTAAGGAAAGCAGGCAGTTCAAAGGATTGATTCAGCATAGATTCCGCTACCACCTTTGGGAGAAACTTAGGGTTGGTATGCAGAGCCACATATTCCTTGTGAAAAATCAAATACGGGATTTTGCATATCAAGGCCTGGAGCTCGGAAATCCTTCAAGCAGAAGTAATGGCCACTAGGAAGAGAGTCTTCCAGGAAAAGAAGTTTAGGTCTGCTGAGGCTGCCGGCTCGAAAGGAGGCAGGGTAAGCTTCTCAAGAATAAAATTCAAATCCCAAGGAGGGGCAAGAACATGAATAGGGGGTCTCAAGTGGAGAACCCCTCTAAGAAAAGTCTTAGAGACTTCCAACTGCGCAAAGCTTCTGTCCCCAAAAGGAACATGGTAAGCAGAGATGGTCGCCATGTGAACCTTCAGAGAGGAATGACTGAGACCCAGCTCAAAGAGATGACGCATGTAGTCCAGAAGCCTCCCCACAGAGCAAGAGAATGGCTCGAAATCTTTGGAAGAGGCCCACATAGAGAACAGTTTCCATTTCATAGCTTAGGTAGATCTAGTGGAGGGCTTTCTGGCCTCCACCAGAATCTCAGCCACCAGTGGGGAAACCCCGAACTGGGCTTGAGCTACTTCTGCAGGAGCCACGCGTGTAACTGAAGGAACTTGCCTGGATGGACCAGGGTTCCCTGATCCTGGGCCAGCAAAAGTTGTGACAGAGGAAGAGGAGGTTCCTCTGAATACTGTTGCAGAAGAGAGAACCAAACTTGCCTGGGCCAGAAGAAAAAATTACTCACCTTAGTAATGTTGTTTTTTCTAATGGAGTCTTGCTGTATTCTGACAATAGCAGTGAGTCCCAACCTTCAAACTGCTCCGGAGGTGAAAGAGTTAACTTTCCATGCTAGGCATGGGGCGCTGAAGCTTGAGCTGGTTGAAAACTCTGTCTGTTGTTCTTCAAAGCATAAACTGTCAGATCTTTACGGCAAAGAGATCTGACAGTTTATGTTTGAAGAACAACAGACAAAGTTTTCAACCCAGCTCAAACTCAGCGTCCATACTAGCATGAAGACTCTTTTCACCTCCAGGCTGTTTGAAGGTTGAGACTCACTGCTATTGTCAGAATACAGCAAGACTCATTAGAAAAACAACATTACTAAGATGAGTAATTTTTCTTCTGGCCAGGCAAGTTTGAGTTCTCTTCTGCAACAGTATTCAGAGAGAACCTCTCTTCTCTGTCACAACTTTTGCTGGCCAGAGATCAGGGAACCATCGTCCATCCAGGCAAGTTCCTTCAATTACACAACCAAAGTGTTGTCTAGGTGCTTCTACAAACCCGAGCCTCAGCTCGCTGCTGCAGCCACTGGTCTGGCTTTCCTATTGCCCTGATCAGGGCTTGAACCCAGTACTCTGTCACTTCCAGGCACATGCGCCGCCACCACACCATAGCAGCAACTAAACTCTGAGGTGATCTCCACTACTATCTCCCTCTTTCATCCTAGTCCCCATTCTTTCCTCACTTCAGCTCCACCAACCTTCCCAACTATGCACATGCATCCCCTGCTCACCAGTCTATCTCGTTCCTCCTCCTCCCTTTGCCTTCCACATACCTACTGTCTCCTAGACCCTCAGCCTCACTACTCCAGTGTTCCTACCTACCTACCCTCCTGTCCTCCCCTCCTCCTTACCACTGCTCCTACCCCTCCCTCCTCCACACATCCCATTTGCCCTCTCCACCTCACCCCCTTCCAGACATCACCTGTCCTCCCCCTACAGCCCCTTGCACTTCTGATCACTCAGGCCTTCTGCCTGTGCTACCCTACCCACCCCTTGTGCAACCAAACCCCATTCCTCATTATACCGCCTCCGGCGTAAACTCTCCATCAGCCTCCCTCTGACCAGAGCACTGCTCCTCCTTCTACTCCTAACGGGAACATACACCCCAACCCAGGCCCTGCCCTCCCATCCACCCACCCAGCCCACTGGTCTTCGGTAGCCTCCATGAACATATGTGCCTTGCTGAAGAAATCTGACACCCTTACAGTACTGGGCCTTGGCTCACCAACCAGACATCATAGCCCTGGTTGAAACCTGGCTGTCCAAATCAACTCCAGACTCATTTGTCTCCTCCCAGGCTATACCTTATACCGAGGCCCAGTAAAACAAGAGGGGTGGCTGTGCAATCTACACCAGGGACACAATACCTGACACGCATTCCCCACCCCTGCCCTCACAAATGGGGCCCAGGCCCTCACCTCAGACTCACCCCACCCCTCTAGGAGCCCTCTCTATCTCACCACAGCCTATGTTCCCCAAAGAACCAGCACCCAGCCCTAATATCTTTAACGGACTACCTGGCCACCTCCACCATAAACCAGAACAAATCCTAGTGGGGACCTTAACGAAATTGGCTCCAGCACCTCCTCATCCACCACAGAGACTCATTTGCCGCCCAAGATCTGACACAACCTCGCCACCCAGCCTACTGAGACTTAACCCTAAGAGTGGTATCCAGCACCCTGCTGGATGTTATTATAACTAACCGAACCCATAAAATCCAAAACATCCAGGTCCTCCCAGACTCCCTGAGTGACCACTCCCCTATCCCACTAGTGTAACCCCCAATCCCAAACCCAAAGCCCAGACCACCCTCCGCAGGCGCCCGCCCCTGGTGGGCTGAAGAAACTCAAGGCACTCCTCACCCAGATAGACTGGTCCCCATTCGAGCAAACCAACATTGATACTGCCCACGCTTTTTACTCACAACTTCAACATGGCCTGTGATCTCTTTGCACCCTAAACCAAAACCCGTCCAAAAACAGAACGCATCCTGGGTCAGCCAGCCTCCTACAATTACTTAGAAACCGATAACCTCTCCGGCACCATGCCACTGAAACAGGTCGTCTGTCTGATAGGCAAATACAATGCAGCCCGAGAAAATGCTCAGGTGGCCATCAGGAAAGCCAAGGCAGACCATTACCAGGCCCCCTTACCTCCTCCTGGGGCTCAGCCGGACCTTCTGGGACAATATTAAGCAACTCAATGGTAAGCTTGCTCCCCGCCCCATCCCAGCTCACTAGAAATGGCACAACCTCCACCGAGCCTGCCACCATAGCTAACTGGTTCAACACCACTTTCACTGACCTTAGCTCAGTCCTCCCTAGTAATTTCTTTGACCCTCCCCAGCCAAACTCCCCTGTCCTCCAGCACCCCAGCTTCCTCCTGCGAAGATTTCCACCCGAAGCCAGACCCATCCTAACCAAAGCTCTCAATGGCAACAATCCGGCAGTGACTCACTGGACCCCAAGCATCCTCAGGCTGGTGCTAGATGAAGTCCTTGCACCTCTCACAAGCCTAATTAACCAGTCACTCTGCCTGGGACAATTCCTCCACAGCTTGGAAAACAGCCATTATCACACCTATTCATAAGGAGGGGCGACAGGTCATCGGCCAACAACTACAGCCAATCTCCATCCTCCTCCCTCTCTAAAGCCCTCTGGAGAAAGTGGTGGCCATTCAAATCACTGATTATCTGGCTAATGCCAGCAGATACAGGCCACATGGTCTGTCTAGTCTACTCGAGTGTGCAGCACTTCAGCCTGACAGACTGCAGCTGCCCTTCTCCATTAACTCTTCCCTCCCTGCTGCCCCGTGCATGTACTTTCCCTTGAATTTTTCCCACCCCGTCTTGAAGCACGCCACAGTCTGCACTGATACAAGTTCCTCAGGCAGTGCATTCCACCCTGTTACCACTCTTTCAATGAAGTAGTGCCTCCTCCTTTCTCTCCTGAATCTGCCCACCTTTAACTTCAAGGGGTGCCCTCTAGTATCTCTTCCATTCTGAAGAGTGAACCCACCATGGAAGTCTACTCTTTTCATCCCCTTCAGGTACATGAAGGTCTCAATCGTGTCCTCCCTCTCTTTCTTCTATCCTCCAGGGTATACATGTTTAGCTCTTTTAGTCTTTCCTCATATGTTCTATCCCCCAACCCATAGATCATCTTTGTTGTTCTTCGCTGCACTGCCTCCTGTAGTTTGATATCCCTTTTCAAGTATGGGTGCCAGAACTGCATGCAGTACTCCAAGTGTGGCCTCACCAGGCACCTGTACTGGGACAGTATGACTTAGTTACATCTGGATGTAATCCCCACCTTGCTATGCACTTTAGCATCCTGATAGCCTTAGCCGCTGCCTTCCTACACTGGGCCGAGTGGTTTAATTCCCTGGTCACCAGCACCCCCAGATCCTTCTCCTCATCAGATGTGGACAGCTTGATGCCATCCATCCAGTAGCTGTATCCGGGTTTTGGCTCGAAATGCATCACCTTGCACTTCTTGGCATTGAACCCAAGCTGCCAGGTGTGCAGCCACTCCTCGAGACTTGCCAAGTCCTCCTGCAGTAGTTTGCCACCCTCCTCCCCATCCACCTCAGCACAGATATTGGTGTCATCAGCAAAGAGGCTGATCTTATTCTTGATCCCAACCGCTATGTCTACGATGAAAATGTTAAACAGGACTGGTCCCAGTACTGATCCCTGTGGACACCACTTATCACTGCCCTGGGTTCCGATGCTTCTCCCCCAACAACTGCCCTCTGTTGACTGTCCTTCAGCCAGTTTTCTACCCATCGGGCTAGCTTCCGTATACCAAGACTCCTCAACTTGCAGGTCAACCTTCTGTGTGGCACTGAATCAAAGGCCTTGCTGAAATCCAGGTAGACTACATCTACTGCATGGCCCCCATCCAGTGCCCTCGTGACCCAGTCAAAAAATCAACCAAGTTAGTCTGACAGGATCTGCCAGTGACGAACCCGTGCTGTCTGTCATCTTGCAGATCATTATCCATAAGAAACTGAACCAGCCTTTCTTTGAGGGTAGATTCCATCAGTTTCCCCACGATTGCAGTGAGGCTTACTGGTCTGTAGTTCCCTGGTTCATCCTTGGGCACACTTTTGTGGTGAGGTACCACGTGTGCCTCCCTCCAATCGCTGGGCACACATCCCATACTTAGCGAGGTGTTGAACAGATCTGCCAGTGGCTCTACCAGCTCCCCTGATGTAACCCGCCTGGCCAAGGAGCCTTGTCTATCCTCAGGGACCTATGGCCCTCCAGCACCCTTTCTGCCATGATGACCCCATCTGTGGTTGTCTCACCCCCCATGCATGCGCTCCCTTTCCCTTCAGGAATGGGCCCATCTCTCTCCCTTGTGAACACTGAACAGAAGTACTCATTAAGTACTTCTGCCTTCTCGGCCCCCTTGTCTGCCCACCCACTGCCTTTCCTGATCCTAACTATTTGATCCTTGCACTTCCTCTTTTCCCTGATATACCTGAAAAAATCCTTTTCTCCTTCCTTAACCTCTGTGCTAATTTCCTTTCCTTGGCTGCCTTTGCAGTTCTGACTGCTCTGCCTACTTCCCTGGATTTCCTCACATAGTTCTCCTCATCCTCTGCCCTGTTGGTTCTCTTTGTAGGTTCAGAAGGCCTTCTCTTATCCCTCACCTTCTCCATTACCTCTCTGGTCATCCAGCTTGGATGCTTGGTCCTTGATTTCTTTTGCTGGCTCTTGACACAAGTTTTAGTGGATTCAATCAGCCTTAGTTTTATGATCGCCCATTTCTGCTCTGCGTCCATGTCAGGGTGGATGCCATTTATGTGTGTTCTCATTAATTGCCCCATCCTGCCAAGTCTGCCTTTCTGAAGTTCAGGACCTTTGTTTTTGTATTGTGGCTCTCTCTACCCAAACTGATAGAGAACCACACTATGTGGTGATCGCTACCAGCCAGTGATTCTTCCACTCTTACATCTGTGACCTGTTCTCCGTCCTCCAGCACCAGGTCTAGAATATTTTCTTCCCTGGTTGGCACTGTCACCCTTTGGGTCAGGAAGACATCCTGGATTGCTTTCCAGAGGATCTGCTCCCTCGTACATGTGGTGGCAGGGATGCTCCAATCCACTCCTGGTAAATTGAATTCTCTCACCACCACCATGCTCCCTTTGCCACAGAGTCTCCTTAGTTGCTTCCCCAGCTCCCTATCCATGTCCTCTTTCTGGGTTGGGGGCCTATAAACAACCCCACAATCGGACCCTGCCCCTTTGGGGCATGGAAGTTGTATCCAAATGACTTCTGACCTCCTTCTTCCCCTCCTCCCTGATGCATCCAGTCCCTTCCTTATGCAAATGGCTACTTCCCCTTTACCTTTTCTCTGTCTCTCCTGAATAATTTAAATCCTGGGATGGCAAAGTCCTAGTCATGGTTTTCAGTTGCTCAAGTCTCAGTGATGGCTGCTATGACCACCTCTCCTTCTGCCAGTAGTGCCTGCAGCTCTGCCATCTTATTCCCCAGGCTCCTAGCATTTAGTGATACCACCTCCACCCTGACTCTCGCCCAGCTGCCCCTTACTCTCCCTCCCCCATCCTAGACAAAGGCCCTATCTTGTTATGGGAGAGGTCCCTGGACCTACTCTCCTGATTCACCCTCCTCAGCCTCCTCCCACCCCCAACAGCAAGTTTAAATTATACTTGGTGGTGATAAATTCCCTCAGTCTCTGCTTTTAACACCCCGAACCTCCTTACTTAGATGTAGCCTGTCTCCACATGTAGATCAGGGTTCTCCCATGTGTTGCCCCACTCTTCCACCCAGCCATACCCCATGGATTCACACCATTCTCTCAGCCACTTGTTGAAGTCCATTATTCTGCTTTTCAAACAACATGAAGTCTTGCTATATTATGACATATGCAGTGAGTCCCAACCAGTCCTGCTCCGGAGGTGAAAGAGTTAACTTTCTGTGCCAGGCATGGAACGCAGAGCTCGAGCTCAGTTGAAACTCTGTCTGTTCTTCAAACTCAAACCGTCAGATTCTTTACTCCGCCCCACTGAACAGTCGCTCTGGAGATTTCTCCTTCTGCTCGGTTCATTTTGTCGGTTAAAGTATTGTTTTTCTCGGTTTTCGACCAAAATTAAACTGCAACCGGTCGGTTCAGACTCTGTCTGTGGTATTGTAAGTACTAGATAGGTTTTACATTGATTTCTATTCTGTGTGGAACTTGTAAATGGTTTATTGGTTCGGGTTGAACCGATCAAGTGGTTTAAAATATATTTATCTGTCATTTGGAGTGTGGTTACCGGTTCTTATCGGTTCTAAAAAAAACAGATTTTATTACGTTTTTTTCCATGACCCGTGACACGGTTGGGAACCGATAAGAGGGTCTTACCTGGCGGATTGCCATAAACTGGTATGTTTGGTTAGGACTGGCACTATGTCTGAGAAACCAAAAAGAAAAACTGGGCCCACTGGGTTTCAACACTGCAGTGTGTGTGGGGAAGTCTTTGCCAAGGCTGACCCCCACACCACCTGTGTTTATTGTCTGGGGTTTGACCACCTCAATGCAGACTGCCAGATTTGTAAAATTTTCCTGCAGCCACCCTAGAAAAGAGAGTTGGTAGGCTCAGGAAAGGAGGCCAAAAAGTCCGCTGAACCGATGTGCTAGGCTCTGTTCGGTTCCATTCGAACGGAGGGAGTGCCTCTGACCAGGGCAGACTTACTCGGGCAAAGGAGATCCGACTGAGGAGTCGGTTCCAGCAAAAGGACTAGGGAAATCAGCTAGTGTGAGAGCCAAACGCTCTCTCCAACCGCTGAAGAAATAGCCAAAGCGATTAAAATTGTCTCAGTCGCTTTCCTTGGTTCCGACTCGAACCGCACCATCAGGTAAGCGTCCGTTCGCCAGTTCCACCGGTTCAAGAGTATGATGTAGAGGAATATTATGAACCGAGGAGGGGAAGAGGAGTATGAGGAGAGTGAATGTGATATGAAAGTCTGATGTGCCCATTGACCTGGACATTCTCCAGACAGACCTTCAGGAGTGTCTCCTCCTAGGCTTTCTGAGTCCCCTTCTTATTTTATGTTTTATAAGAAAGTGGTTGAAACCTCCAGCTCCCTATAGAGGAAGCTGTGGATGATCAAGAGGAGCCTGACTATGTGAAATGGATATTCCAGAGTCAAGGAGGCTGTCTATTCCTTTGCATAAATCTTTGGAAACAGACAGTAAAAATTCTAAAACTCCTCACACTATACCTCCTGTTGATAAGAGAATGGACAAGAGGTACACATTGTCAGGCTCTGATACGGAGTTCTTACACAACAATGCAGCCATGTTAGGTAGTGCAAGCTGCAGCTCAGACAAGGCAAATATTCCCTTGGCTTCACACACCTCGACATGACTCCAGGAGGATTGATGCCATGGCAAAGAAACAGTACATGGCAGCATCCTTGGGACTCAGACAGGCAAATTATATGGCTTATGTTGCTGATATCAGAAATCCAGATGGGATACGGTTATGGCCTAGCAAACAGGTCCTCGGCCAGCTTGCCTAGGAGCTGGAGCAGGTTGCTGCTGATGGTATTGAGGCATCCAAGTGCAATTCCATGCTGCAGTGGACTCTAATGATGTGTCATCAAGAGTCATGGCTACATCTGTGGCACTTCCCAGAATGGCTTGGCTCAGATGTACTAGCCTGTCACAGGATACCCAGACTAAGGCCATGGATTTTCCTTGTTGTGGGTAATTCTCTGTTGGGAGCAGACAGAGAATTACACGAAGAAAATGGATGAGTATAGGACCACCTATAGGAGGTGGTCAGTCCAAGGAAAGGCAGGCCACTCCTCAAAGGCAGCTTCCAGGGTAGGGCAGGCCTTTCATAGGCCTTTACGCAAGCCCAGGCCTCCTTCTGCCTATGCCCAGAGGGGGTTCTTTAGAGGAGAGGCAGACGGGCACAATCAGGCCTGCTTCCACCCCTCATCCCAAAGCCCCTGCCGAACAGGCACCCTGATGGAGTTGCCAGGCCGATTTCAACTCACCCGAGGCAGGCTGCTTACTTTGTCCAGGACTGGAAGTCTTAACATCAGACAAGTGGGTCCTGGAAGTAGTAAGCCAGGGACTGGTTCTCAGCTTCAAAAATTTCCAAAGATGAGAACCAGATCCTTTCCAACTGCAAATCCACCAGAGGCACTTGCCCTAGAGGCAGAGGTCTCTTCCCTCCTGGCTCTCAGAGCTGTGGAAAGGGTTCCACCCCTACACAGGGCAAAGGGTTGTACTCCAGGTACTTTCTTACCCCAAAAAAGACAGGAGAATGGCGGCCCATACTGGATCTCAGATATTTAAACAAGCACCTTTTAAAACCAAAATTCAAAACGGTGACTCTGGGAATTATTCTACCCTCTCTAAGGCCAGGGGACTGGCTAGCATCCCTGGACCTCAAGGATGCCCACTTCCATATTCTCATCAGAAGCTCCCATCGAAAGTACCTTGGGTTCAAGCTGCCCTCAGGTCATTACCAGTTCAGAGCAATGCCCTTTGGCCTCACCTCTGCTCCAAGGGTATTCACAAATTGCCTGGCAGTAGCAGTTGCTTCCCTAAGAAGGCAAAAACCTGCCATCTTCCCTTACTCTGGATGACTGTGCTAGTAGGCCAGTCTCCAGACCAAGTCAAGTTACATTTACAGATAACTCAGCAACTGTTCACCTCTATGTTTCCTTCTGAATCTTCAAAGTCAGTTCTAGAACTTGTCCAGCCCTCACCTTCATAGGCGAGAGCTGAACACAGAGGAAGCCAGACCCTTCCTTCCTTTGACAGGGGAAGGACCCTGGTCTCTCTGGCCTCCTCCTTCACAAGGCAGGTCTCTCGACCAGTAAGGCATTTTCTACAGCTCCTGGGGCACACTTGCTTCCTACAGCAGTAGTGCAGGGAGCAAGATTTCAGATGAGGGACATCCAGTTCCATTTGAGAGCCTTTTGGTCTCAAAGGAAAGACCTCTAACCAAGTTGATCCCAGTAACTCGAACCTGATCCAGGCTCTACAGTGGTGGCAGGATCAGAGCAATCTGAGACAAGGGTCTCTTGTCACTCAGTCTCACTCCTTAACTTACTACAGATGCATCCTCTTGGGGTGGGGAGCTCACATGGTGACCTCACTCACCCAGGATTGTGGTCGCTCAGGAATCTCTGCTCCACATCAATCTGTTGGAATTCAGAGCAGTTTTCTAGCACTTCAAGTTTTTTCCAAATCTGTTCAGAACAAAGTTGTGCGAGGTCAGAACAGACAACACCACCAATGTGGTACATCATCAGTTAGGGCACCTGCCCACGGCCTTGTGCACTGAAGCAATGAAGTTGTGGTCTCTGGCTTACTCCCTGAACACCTCCCTTACAGCACTTCACCTCCCAGGCAAGGACAATGTCCTAGCAGATGCTCTCAGCAGGATTTCCCAAGGCCATCACGAATGGTCACTGGACCCCCTGGTCCTGGAGGTGATATTTGCTAGATGGGGCACCCCGCAGATAGATCTTTTTGCAGCCCCAGACAATCACCAACTTCCTCTTTTCTGCTGCAGGCCCCCAGTGTTGGGCTCTGTCCTCTGATGCCTTAGTTCTCAATTGGGAAGGGAAGTTTCATGCTGCCTCTTCCTCTTCTGTTCAAAGTGTTAGTCAAATCAGATCTCAATCCTGCAAGATGATCCTGATTGCTCCAGATTGGGCCAGACAACCCTGGTATCCTCTCCTACTGTCCTTAGCAGTCCATCTTCCTGTGTCTTCCAGGAATCACAACCTGTTAACCTGTGCTCAAGGGAGGGTTTGGTACCTGAACCTCAAATCTCTCAATCTCAGGTCTGCTCTTGAAGAGTTAAAGTTTGCTGATCTACACCTCTCCCAAGGTATAATGGATATACTAAAGGCTTCTAGAAAGCCTTCCACCAGGGCTACCTATAATTCCAAATGGAAGAGGTTTTCCATATGGTGCTCTGGGAAGCATATTTCCCCAGAATCTGCTGATTTGCCCACAGTCCTGGATTATATGGTCCATTTAAATACCTTGGGGCTTAGACCAGCTACCCTAAAAGTACATTTGGCAGCTGTGTCTGCTTTTATTACAGCAGGTAAGTGCTCTTCTCTTTCAGCTCATCCTGTATTTTCCAAGTTTTTTAAGGGATTGCTTCACACCAACCCTCCATTCAGGGACCCTGCCCCTGCCTGGGATCTTAATGTTTGCATTGCTCAGCTTATGCAATCCCCCTTTGAGCCTTTGTCTTCAGCAGAGCTGAAGTTCTTGACTTGGAAGACTGTGTGTCTGGTAGCCATCACTTCTGCCAGACGCATAAGTGAATTACAAGCTTTGTCAGTGGAGGCTGACTTTATCTCCTTTCATAGAGATAAGGTGGTCTTCAGGACTAACAGGAAGTTCTTGCCTAAGGTGGTTTCAGATTTCCACCTTAATCAATCTATATCTCTTCCAGTGTACTTCACTGACCATTCCTCCTCTACAGAGGAGGCTGCAGCTTAGATGTGAGAGAGCCCTTAGTTACTACATAGAGCGCATCAAGGGTCACAGGTTTGACTCCTCCACCGTTCCTCACTTATGGTGAGGTTGGTAGGGAAACCTGCCACCAAAAGATCCATTGCCAGGTGGATTGTCTCTTTGTATCCAATTATGTTATGAAAGCTGCAAGGGTTCCTGAGGCCTGAGGGGTTCACTCTACCAGAGGTGACAGCTGCTTCCTGGCTGCCAGGGACATCCCTATTCTAGAGATATGTCACAGCTACCTGAAAACAGTTCACACTTTACCAAGCATTACCCTGACATCCAGGCTAGGAGTGATGCTCGGTTTGGCACAGCTGTGCTCAGAGCCTATTTTCTGAGTAGGTTCTGTCCCCTCCATGGAGGTACTGCTGTAGTTCAGATATGTCATAATATAGCAAGACTTATGTTGTTTGAAGAAAAATTACTCACCTTAGTAATGTTGTTTCTTCTAATGGAGTCTGCATATTATGACCTCCCCCACCGCCTGCCCTCTCAGAACCTCTGTATCTTCCTAGACATAAGTCTCCACCACTCATTCACACTATTGGGATCTGCACTGGAGGCACTAGGACCCATCGGGAGCAAACTTTTTGCTGGAGGGTCGGCGCCACGAGGAACGGCGCCGCAAGCCCTAGCTCATGCAGTAACGACTATCTCAGCGTCGACCCTCCAACCGCCTCAGTTCCTTTTTTCCCACCGTCGAGTGCACTTCAGTGACGACGTCGCTCACCTGTCAGGAGTCAAACTTCAAACTAGCAGCATAGTTTTCAGTTTTTAATATTTTGTAATATTATCTCGATACAGTATCGCTTAAATTTATTCTTATTTTTAAAATAAATGCAATAAAGAAGTCTCAGCCTACCTTGACGGAATCGACCATGAGCAGGTCAGGTGACGGTAGGGAGACTTCGTATGAAAGCTGTTCAGTCAGTCGGGCTGGGTCCAGTCCGCCGCCTTCTCCGGAGGGAGGGTCTGACAACGGTCAGTCCAATGCCTGCGGGGATGGGCGGTCCCCCTGGAAGCATGAAAATAAACGGTCGCACTCTCTGCACCGTTCGACCTCGAGCTCTTCTTCGGCCCACAGGTCTAAAAGAGAAGGCGTCACCAGAGTCGCCCTCTGATATGTCTGTTCAGACACTCGGTTATCGGGCTGTTGCTGGTCTCCTCTTCGGAGTCGCCAACCTCTGCTTCTGGTAGCTGACGTCCGACATCGAGCCCCACTCCACCTGCAGGTAGATCTTCAGATGAGCAGTTTCTAGTGGGCCGCCTATGGAGCAGTGGGCTCGGAGGTTGGTTCGCCACCTGGTTCTGGTCGCCTAGGGCCTCGGGCCTCTGACCGGTAGGCGGTTGGACCTTCCTGGTTGCGCCGGGACCTTTCTTTGGTGCCGCCGACTAAGACTTAGGTGTCCCCCTCACATGACTGCGGCGCAGGGGGCCACATCGATGCGCTTTATCTCCTGCTCTTCTTCCTTCAGAACCTGTTTTTCGAGTCTGAGTGTTTTGGCACCGGCACCGTGGTGGCCTCGTGCCGTCTTCGCATCAATGCTGTGCCGGCGCGCCGCCCGTGCCGCGCAGCTTGCGTTGTCCCTGCGTGGCAATTTGCAGCGCTGCTTCCGGTGCCGGTATGCGCCTCCTCAGCACCGACGGCCTCGGGACTCTTTCACTTGCTCCTTCTTCCTCCTCTTCTGAATTGCCCTTCCTGTCCAACAGTCCTCCTGGACTGTCAGGAGATGACGTTGAGTCTGGACCCAGACCTTCGTGGGTGATGAAGTGGACGAAGCAGGATCTGTTACTACAGAGCCTGTGGTCGAGGACGGTCCTTTAAGTCTCTGTTGAAAATCTGAGTTCCACACTTCTCTCCAGACTACAGACATCAATCCTGGGAAATTGTTGAGACTCCAACATCTCATGCCTCGGAGATCCCTACAGACTTGACTCCTCCGGTTCAGCCTTCCTTCAAGACGCTGTCTCAAAATGATATGGAATAATCCTGTCTTACCTCTTCGGTGGCTAAATCCATTGATAGGAAATATTCAGCCCCAAGGATCGCTCCATTTTGGTATCTCAAGCCTTTGTGATCCTATTGTAGTCCTGGCAGAGAATGATAAGGTCGTTCTTCCTGTTACTAATACCGCATCGGCTAACAAGGAATCTCCAAGATAGACACCTTAAGTAAGAGAGTCTTGCTGCTTCTACCCTAAGTATACAGACGCCAGTTACCAAGGCTATTTTTCTCAGTATGAGTATATCCTGTGGCATTCTATTAAACAGATGGTTGAAGCCCTCACTGAGTTGGATTCAAAGCTAGAGCTTTTTTCAAACCATTACCAGAAGTATCAAATCTAATAACCAGCAGGTTAAAGCAGCCATGGATGCTTTTGACACTGCTTCCCGCTCAGCGCTGCTGGTATTTGCACCGGCGCCATTCCTGGCTGTGCACTTCGGCTTTACTAATGACACGCAGCAGCAGGGTGATGGCATTGTCCTTGATGGTGCATATCTTTGGTCCTCAGGTAGAGCAAGCTCTAGTTACACAAAAGACTAGGTAGCTATTGTTGGCTCTCGCCCTCCTGCCCCTTCTCGAGGGCATGCCAGTAAACAGGTTTCTTAATCGCCAGTCCTTTCGAGGCAGAGGAAGTTTCCATAAGAACCAACCTGCCCAACCTCAAAAGAAGTTCAACAGAAAGCGCAGGCCCAAAGCGCCCAGCGCCACTTTACGAATTGTCGGCCCAAGTTCCATCTCAGCTGCCCGAGGTGGACTTTTCCTCCGTGGAGGTCGCCGATGCACTTGTACAACCAGTGGAAGTCCATAACCTCGGACAAATGGGTCCTTCGGATAATTCGCGAGGGGTATTCACTCAATCTTGTGGAGACCCCTCCGGATCGTCCCCCCAAATGGCAGCCCAGGCTGTCAACCCTTCAGTCAGACCTTCTCACCGCCGAGTTTCAGGGCCTACTGAACAACAGGGCAGTAGAAGTGGTGCCACGGCACCAACGAAACACAGGGTTCTACTCCCATTACTTTCTGGTTCCAAAGAAGTCCGGCGGAATGCGCCCCATTCTAGATCTCAGAAAGCTAAACAAATTTCTCCCCAAGGAGAAATTCAAAATGATTTCTCTGGGAACCCTGTTACCTCTGCTCCACCAACATGACTGGTTAGCCACCCTAGATATGCAGGACGCTTACCAGCACATTCCTGTTCACCTGAGGCATCACAGATTCCTGAGGTTTGTGGCTCTGGGACAGCACTATCAGTCCAGAGTCCTGCCCTTTGGGCTGTCCTCGGCGCCGCAAGTTTTTACAAAATGTTGTGCAGTTCTCGCAGCACACCTCAGAAAGGTCGGAATTCAGGTGTTTCCTTATCTGACGATTGGCTTCTAGCAAGCCCTTCCAGGAGGGACTGACGCTGGAGACGGCCTCACTTCTCATGTCCATGGAGTTCTGCTCAACCTCAAGAAATGCACTGCAGCCTCCCAGAGACTCCTTTTTTAGGGACTCTCTGGACACCTCCTGTGCGAGGGCTTCTTCCGAAGACAGAGGAACGACATCCTTCAGATGGCCCGTACATCGGGGAAAACAGCTCAGTCACAGCTGTCTCTGATGCGCAACGGATGCTAGGCCTCATGGCATCCTCAGTGTTCACTGTACCCCTAGCACATCTGCACATGAGAACCACCCAGTGGATGCTCAGTACTCAGTGGTCCCCAACCACTCACCTGCAGTCCTATCTCATCAAGGTGACAGAACCTTTAAGGAGGTCACTCACCTGGTGGTCTCAAGAGAGCAATTCCTAGAGGGGTATCCTTTACCCTCTGGACCATCAGATTCCACTACACGGACGATCTCTAATGGGGTGGGAGCTCACTGTCAGGCTCTCCGCACTCAAGGTGCGTGACTCAAGTCGAGTCCCAGCTCCACATAAACATCCTAGAAATGAGAGCTCGCCTGCGGTCCGAATGCGAAGGACATTCTGTGTCACAAGAACATTCTCCTTCAAACGACAACAAAGCAGTGATGTATTACATCAATAAGCAGGGCGCTGCTCACTCTACCCCTATGCAGAGAAGCAATGAGGGTAGTGAATGGTGCTTGGAGCACGAGGCTCTAATTCAAGTGGTTCACCTGCCAGGTATTCAGAACAATCTGGCAGACCATCTCAGCAGAACAGAGACAGACCTCGGAGTGGTCTCTGACTCAACCATAGTTCAGTCACTATTCAAGAGTGGAGAACCCAGACCTGGACCTTTGCATCCCACTCAACGCAAACTGCCTCTCTTCTGCTCCAGAAATCCAGGGCCTGGCATTTTCTGTCAGGATGCTCCAGCGCGTGGACAAAACACTTTTTACGCCTACGCCTCTTCCTAATTCAGAGGGTACTCAAGTTTGAATCCCAGGGGAACAAAATGATTCTCATTGCTCCCTTTGCCTCGCAGATGTGGTTTCCACTGCTCAACAATATGTTGGCAGTTCCTCCGAGACCACTTCCTGCAGATGAACCTTTGACTCAGAGACCGTGGTCCATCCCAACCTGAGATCACTTCACCTTCATGCTTGGCTCCTGAAGAGGTCAAGTGAACCGGTTCAATGTCTCTCAAAGAGTTTCTCAGATATTCTTCTGGCTGCACGAAGCCAGCCACCGGAAAACTTACACAGCCAAGTGGGAAGTCGCCGCTTTGGTGTGCAAAGTCCTCTTTGAATCCCTTTTCCTGTCCACCAGATAAGGTTTTGGAGTACCTGTTGGACCTCTCAAATTCAGGTCTGCAGTACTCTACAGTCAAAGTTCATCTTAGTGCCATTTCAGCGGATCATGAACCCGTTATTTCCTTAACTCTAGCTCAGTTACCTATGGTTAAGAGGTTTCTTAAGGGGATTCTGCATATCAGACCTCCTACAAGACTTTCAGTCGCAGCCTGGGACATTAATCTTGTGCTAGACATGCTCACTCGGAAACCTTTCAAACCTCTGGCTACCTGTGAGCTAAAAATTTCACTTGGAAGACTGCCTTCCTAGTGGCACATTACCTCAGCTCGCAGGGTCTCTGAGATACATGCCCTGGTCACAGACCATCCGTATACTGTGTTCCATAAGGACAAAGTAGTTCTTACACTATCCTAAATTTCTTCCTAAGGTTTTGTCAGAATTTCATCTAAACCAACCTTTGGTCCTTCCCTCTTATTTTATGGACTTCCAGAATGAAGGGAGACGTCTTCATTCTTTGATGTTAAGAAGGCTCATGCTTTATCTAGATAGAACCAAAGATTTCACAAAGGTCAGCAACTGTTTGTTTCCTTCAGTGAGACCCGGCTGGGTCAACCTGTCGCTATCAGATGTATCTCATCATGGCTAGTGCGTGCCTTCACTGCTATATTCCATGGCGAGGTTGCTGGAGGATAGAGTTTACGCCACTCTACCAGAGCTGTCGCTGCATCCCCAGCGAAATCTAACGTGCCCATTGCAGACATCTGCACGCGCCACCTGAGCCCAGTGCATACTTGCTAAGCATTATGCATTAGATGTCTATGCCAGACGACATTCTTCCTTGGCAGAGCCATCTCAATGGACTTCTGTCCTAGAAACATGAGCTCCTAGTCTCTCCTGCCGCCCTCTCGGGGGATTATTAGCTTGGTACTCTCCCAATAGTGTGAATGAGTGGTGGAGACATATGTCCAGGAAGATATGAAAATTACGTACCTACCATAATTCTTGATCTTCTTGGACGAGTCTCCACCACTCATTCACACGCCCACCCTCCATCCCCCGAGCTCATCTTTCTTGTTGGTCTTCACTCTCTCAAATCTTTAGGCCGTGAAGACTTCTTTATTGACCCTTCTTACACGGGTCGCCCGGACTATCTTATGTCCGTTTTAGTTAGGCTACCCTTCTAGGTTAGTTACACTGCACCTTCTTGGTAAAAAGGTACTGAGGCGGTGGGAGGGTCGACTGAGATAGTCATTACCGCAGGAGCTGGGGCTCAGGGCACTATTCCTCTGGGCGCCAGCTCTGGCGCCCACCCTCCAGCAAAAGTTTGCTTCTGATGGGTCCTAGTGCCTCCGAAGTAGTTTCCCATTAGTGTGAATGTGGTGGAGACTCATCCAAGAAGATCAAGAATTACGTAGGTACGTAATTTTCTATTTTGGGATGTGGGTGGAAAGTCGGTGTTGGCTCTAGTAGATACCCACCTTGATATTTTCACCTCTCTTCTTTGGGGTGACTTAGTTGTATTTTATTTTGGGTCTCCTGACTTGAGTCTTTGTTTTGGGACCAAAATGTGTTTTATGTTTAGTAGCCAGTTGGCTAGTGTAGGTTTACAGCTTCCACACAGGACCTCAGTGAGTTTAGCTCGTAAAGATCTGACGGTTTGAGTCTGAAGAACAACAGACAAAGTTTCAACCGAGCTCGAGCTCTACGTTACATGTCTGGCATGGAAAGTTAACTCTTTCACCTCCGGAGCAGTTCAAGGTTGGGACTCACTGCATATGTCATAATATAGCAAGACTCTATTAGAAGAAACAACATTACTAAGGTGAGTAATATTTTCTTTCTGTCCGTACTTTGCCTTCCAGCACTGGCAGAATTTCTGAGAATGCCAATGTGCTTCCTGCTCTTTGCACTGCTTCCCACTTCTCTGAAGCTGTCCTGAACCTCCCTATCTGCCTTCCTTCCAGATCATTTGTTCCCGGTGAACAATGATGTGTGGTTTTCCCACCTTCTGTACACACCTACTGATTTGTTGCTGCACCCTACCTGCTGTCATGCCAGGCATGCACTCTTCCCAGATGCTGCTTTTCTTGGTCCCCTCCCTCCTCCATCTGACTCCTTAACTATAGAGTCCCCAGAATTATGACTCACCCTTTATGTGCCCCTCCTTTTTGCAGGTTCTTTTCCTATCCCCCAAATGCTGCCTCCTTATCCAAACAGCTATTCCCCTTCTGCCTCCTCAATTCTGTGTCCCATTCTCTTTGAACTATGGCTGGCGATCAGCTTCACTTCCAAGACCATTCCCTTGTGCCCCCCCCTACCTTCCCTGCTGTTTTCTCTGTCACCCATCCTGCCACCCTCCCACTATGATTTTCCTGTGTTTTCTTGAGTAGTGTGCCCTCCCCAAGGTTCCTTCCTCAGTCTTGTTCCATCCTTATCCTTGCTGCCTCCTGTTTCTAGTTTCACTGCATCTCCCTGCTCCACTGTCCCTGGTTTTGCTTCCTTACCACGTTTCTGCAGCCCCTTGTCTCTAGGGCAATAGGTAGTACCTGCCACTTCTGTCATGCTTCCTTTTTCCCTGGTAGCAACCCCCCTTTAACCTTCTCCCGATTCTACTACCTTCCTCCTCCTGATTCTCCCAGTTAGCCATACCATTTACCTGCTTTGCTCTGGTGATCCCCTTTTCCTGGCCCCCTTTCCTGAGGCTTATGACCTTGCACTGGCCCTGCTGTAGTCTTGTCCCGACTACTCCACCCCCTGTCTCCATGTCTTGCATGTGCCTGTACTGGATTTTGTAGCCCACCTCTCCATTCCTCTGGAATGTCCTTGTGCTGGCCTGCTGGAGGCTGTATTGTGTGTCCTAACAGGTTCCCCTTAGGACCCCAGTCTTCCCTACCTCGACCTCCCCATGCCTGCAGCTCCCTCCTTAGCCACCCAATTTCTTCCTTCATTTGCCAGCACATCAAGCATCCCCCAGCCCTCCATGCCACTACCAGGAACATGGCTGCTTTGCATCCTTGGCAACAAACTACCCTCCCTAGCCCCTGCTGGCTGCCAGTCTCCTTTCTCTCTTCCCATTTAT
Organism: Neoceratodus forsteri; assembly: GCA_016271365.2. Lineage (NCBI taxonomy): Eukaryota > Metazoa > Chordata > Ceratodontiformes > Ceratodontidae > Neoceratodus > Neoceratodus forsteri. The sequence goes on from CM028129.1 coordinate 61,454,044, forward strand.
TGGTCCTTCTGTCCAGACCCTTCCTCCACGCAGGCCTCCTCTCATCTACATTGGTCATGTTCACTCTTGTCACTCCCTGTACTTCCTCCATCATCTGTTCCCCTTCAGCCTTCCACTCACTGTCCAGCCTTCTCCTCTTCCCAGTTGAACACTACTAGTACCTGATATATTCAATTTGAAGTCCCCCACAATATCCACCTATCACGCTAATAATTGTGAATGCTGTACTCCTATTTGAGACCTACCTATGCTTTTTCCCTGCCCCGTGACTGCATTATTGGATAGAACTACATGAGCTGCACCTAAAGTCCCTTCCTCCAATTGCAGGACAGGTGTTCCCCTATAAATGAGCTGTGGGGTGGAGGAGGTTGGGATTAGGGCCCACATCCAAGACTCAGAAGAGAGCATCAGCCCTGTGTCTGCTCCTCACTGCACCTCCAAGCACTGCAACCTCCTCCAGAGGAAGGTTACACACACATTGTATTAAACAAGTCAGCACTACTGCCCTAAAGTCCACAGACTGAAAAAGAATTTAAAGCTTATCCAGCAACTAAATCCTTTCCCCAGCTGCTCAGCAAAAGGAGGTTCGAAAACCTTTGCCAGACCCAACTGCTTCTGCACTATGTGAGAAGCCCTGGTATTTAAGCCCCAGTGAGCAGTAAATTGATCCTGGCTGAGAAGGACAGAATCTTCCAGAAAGCTGCTCACAATGCCTGTAGAAAAGATAAATGAATATCCAGCTTCCACTATGGATCCCCCACACCACACAACACTATTAAATTAGTCAGCACTACAGCCCTGAAGTCCACAGACTGAAAAAGAATTTAAAGTTTATCCAGCAACTAAATCCTTCACCCAACTGCTCAGCAAAAGATGGTTCAAACTACCTCTGCCAGACCCAACTGCTTCAAACACCATGAAGTCTTGCTGTAATTAGGACTATAGCAGTCAGCCTCAGCCTCTGAACTGCCCCGGAGAGGAAAGGGTTAACTCCAGAGAAGTCTGGAGTTCCACAGCGCGAGGGCACTGTTCAAAGCTCTATCTTCCTGGACATAAGTCTCCACCACTCATTCACACTAGTGGGATTAGCGCCGGAGGCACTAAGACCCATCGACAAACTTTTGCTGGAGGGTCGGCGCGAGAGACGCGGCCGCGAGACCGCGCCTACGAGCGCGAAGTAATGACCATCTCGGCGACGTACCCTCCAACCGCCTCAGTTCCTTTTTCCCCGGTCGAGTGCGCTTCAGTGACGACGCGCCCGCCTTGATCGGGAGTCAAACTTCAAACTAGCGCATAGTTTTCAGTTTGTTTTTTTGTAACTTTATCACGATAAGTAGTATCGCTTAATTTTATTCTATTTTCGTTAAATTTTTCTAATATTTGAATTTTACTTGAAGAAGTCTCGGCCTACTGGACGGAGTCGACCATGAGCAGGTCAGGTGACGGTAGGGAGACTTCGTATGAAAGCTGTTCAGTCAGCCGGGCTGGGTCCGGTCAGCCTCCTTCTCCTCAGCGGGGTTCCGACAACGGTCAGTCCGATGCCCGGGGGGATGGGCGGTCCCCCCGCCGGCATAAAAATAAACGGTCGCATTCTCGGCACCGTTGCCTCGGACTCTTCTTGACCCACAGGTCAAAAGAAGTCATCACTCGAGGTGCCCTCTTGGTATGTCTGCTGTCGACGCTCGTTATCGTTGCTAGTTGCGGTCTCCTCCTTGATGCCAACTTCCGGTAATCGTCGTCCCTCGACATCGAGTCCCTCCCGCCTATAGGTAGGACTCCAGATGAGCAGTTTCATCAGTGGGCGCTCTTGTGGAGCAATGGGCTCGGAGGTTGGTTCTTCTGCCTGGCTCGGTTGCCTGCGAGCCTCGGGCCCTCCGGCGATCAGGTAGGGCGGTTGGACCTTCTAGTCGCGTGGCGCCTTCTTCAGTGCCAGCGACTCCGTGCTAAGTGTTTCCCCATCACATGGCTGCGGCGCAGGGGCCTCACCGATGCCCTTATCTCCTAGTTTTCCTTCTCTAGCTTTCCAGGTTCCAGGGCTTTCCGGCACCTTCGGCGGGGTCTGTTGGCTTATCGGCGCGTTTCCGGTGCCGCTGGGTCTTCTTGCACCGTCATGGCGCCGCCAGATCAGCAGCGCCGCGGTGGTGCCGCTGGATAGAAGCGGCGCCGTTCGGCGGTGTCGTCCGCGCGCCTTGACGGCGTCGTGCGTCCAGCGGTGCCGTCTTGGCAGCGTCGGCTGCGCCGTCGCGTTCTCGTCGGCGGGCGCTTGCGGGGCCAGCGCGTGCCTCTTGACGCCGTGCGCCTCCTCGGTGCCGTCTTCAGCCCGTTTTGCCGTCTCCGGCAGCCGGCCAGCCATGGACTCTCCTTGTTTTGCTATTTCTCCTCCTAATTTCTCACCTTTCCTGTCCAAACAGTCCTTTCTGGACCATCGGAGATGATGTTGAGCCTGACCCAGACCTCGGTTGGGTGATGAAGTGGAGGAAGCAGGATCTTTCTTGCTACAGAGCCCCGTGGTGGGGACCTGTCCTTTAAGTCTCTGTTGAAGAACCTGGGATCACTCTTTCTCTCCAGACTACAGACACCGATCCTGGGAAGATATTAAGACTCCAGTATCTTCATGCCGGAGATCCCTACGGATTTGACTCCTCCGATCCAGCCTTCCTTCGAGACGCTGTCTCAAATGGTATGGAATAATCCTGCTCTTATTCCCTCAGTGGCTAAATCCATTGATAAGAAGTATTCAGCTCCCAAGGATCGTCCCATTTTGGCATCCCAAGCCTTTGCGGATCCTATTGTAGTCCTGGCAGAGAATGGCAAGGCGTTTCTTCCTCAAATTACTACAGCTCGACCTATTAACAAAGAGTCTCGTAAGATTGATACATTAGGTAAGAGAGTCTTTGCTGCCTCCACTCTAAATATGTATTTGCCAGTTATCAAGGCTATTTTTCTCAGTATGAGTATATCCTGTGGCACTCTATGAAAAGAATGGTTGAAGCTCTTCCAGATTTGATTCCAAGTCAGAGCTTCTTCCTGGACCGCTATTAGAGGTATTGAGGTCCAATAACCAACAGGTCAAAGCCGCCATGGGCGGCTTCGACACTGCTTCCGCCTCAGCAGCGGTGATTTGTACTCGGCGCCATTCCTGGCTGCGTGCTCCTAGCTTCACGAATGATGCTCAGCAGCAGGTGATGGCGCTGCCTTTTGATGGCTCCTTTCTTTTGGCCCTCAGGTGGAGCAAGCCTTAGAGCCACTCAGAAACTAGATCGGCCATTAAGTTGGCCGACACCTCCGCCTGTCCTCTCGGGACATGTGAACAGACGTCAGTTTCATAGTAGCTCAGTCCTTCGAGGCAGAGGCAGGGAAGCTTCCACAAAGCACAACCTGCCCAACCTCAAAAGAATACGCAGCAGGTGCTTAGGGCCTAAAGCTCCAGTGCTACTCTTTTATGAGTCATGTTGGCTCAGTTCCATCCACTCTGCCCCGAGGTGGAACTTTCTCCTCCGTGTGGAGGTCGCCTGATGTACTTCTACAACCAGTGGAAGTCCATAATTTCGGACAAATGGGTCTCTTGGATAATTCTCGAGGGTTATTCTCTCAATTTCTTGAGAAACCCCGAATTGTCCTCCCAGGACGACAACCCAGGTTGTCGACCTCTCAGTCAGACCTCCTCACCGAGATCCAGGGCCTTCTGAACAACAGGGCAATAGAACTGGTGCCCCGCATCTCTGGAAACTCAGGGTTCTATTCCATTACTTTCTGGTTCCAAAGAAATCTGGGGATCGCCCCATTCTAGACCTCAGAAAGTTAAACAAATTCCTCCCCAGGAGAAATTCAAGATGATTTCCCTAGGTACCCTGTTACCCTTGCTGCATCAACACCATGCAGCCTCTCTGGATATGCAGGATGCTTACAGCATATCCCGTCCACCGACCCACCGAAGTTCCTCAGGTTTGGTAGCTTTGGGTCAGCATTATCAGTTCAGAGTCCTGCCCTTTGGGCTATCCGGCGCGCCAGGTTTTACAAAGTGTTGTGCAGTTCGCCGGCGCATCTCAGGAAAGTCGGACTCCAGTGTTCCCTACCTGGATGATTGGCTTCTAGCAAGCCCTTCCATCCAGGGACTTTGGAAGCCGTAAACCGACTTCCTGTATCTTCACGCCCATGGGAGTTCTGCTGAATTTGAAAAAATCTCAACTGCAACCCTCCCAGGGCTCCTTTTCATAGGGGCTTCTAGACACCTCTTCAGCAGGCTTTCCTTCCAGAGGACAGAAGCAATCCTTGAGTGGCCCGTTACATCAGGAGAACCAATCGGTTACAGCTCTTTCGATGCAGCGCATGTTAGGTCTCATGAGCGCCCTCGGTCTTCACTGTCCCTCTGGCCGACTGCACATGAGAACCACCCAATGGATGCTCTCCACTCAGTGGTCCCGCGACCTCTCACCCCCAGTCTTACCCCATCAAGGTGACGGAGCCTTAGTCTCTCACCTGGTGGTCTCAGAAGACAATCTCCCGGAAGGATTCCCTTTGCTCCCCGATCCAGATCTCCATCACCACAGGCATCGCTAATGGGATGGGGAGCTCACAGTCTCTCCCTCCACACTCAAGGTGTATGGACTCAGTTCAAACTCATCTCCACATAAATGTCCTGGAGATGAGAGCGTCCTCTATGCAATCCGAGGCTCTGAAGGATGTCCTTTGTCACAAGAACATTCTCCTTCAAACGGACAACAAAGCAGTGATGTATTCATCAACAAGCAAGCGGTGCTCATTCTTATCCTTTGCAGGGAAGCAATGAGGGTGGGAGTGGTGCTTGGAGCACAAGTCTCTGATTCAAGCGGTTTATCTCGCCGGGTATACAAAACTACCTCAGCAGATCACCTCAGCAGAACGGAGGCAGACCTCACGAAGTGGCTCTCGATCCAGCCGTAGCTCGGTCCCTGTTCAAAGAGTGGGACTCCAGACCTGGACCTTTGCATCCCCACTCAACCAAAAACTGCCTCTCTTCTGCTCCAGAAATCCAGGGCCTGGCATTTTCTGTCAGGATGCGTTCAGGCTGCGTGTGGACAAAACGCTTTCTTTCGCCTCTTCACCGCTTCCTCTAATCCAGAGTACTCCTCAAGTTCAGTCTCAGGGGACCAAGATGATTCTCATTGCTCCTTCCTGGCCTCGGCAACTATGGTTTCTCTACTCAACAGTATGTTGGCAGCCTCTCCAGAGACCACTCCTTTGCTAATCAGTCTTTTGACTCAGGGTTCGTTGGTCCATCTCAACCGAAATCACTTCACCTTCATGCTTGGCCCTGAAGAGATAGAAGTGAATCGGTTCAACGCCTCTGAGAGTCTCAGACATCCTTCTGGCTGCTCGGAAGCCAGCCACCTGAAAACGACGCTCCAAATGGAACGTGTTTCTCTCTCTGGTGCAAAACCCTTGGAATCCCTTTTCCTGTCCCTCCTGGTATAGGTTCTGAGTATCTTTGGACCCGTCAAACTTAGGTCTTCAGTACTCCACAGTTAAAGTTCACCTTAGTGCCACATCAGCTCCATGAGCCGGGTTTCTTCCTTAACCTGGCTCAGCTACCTCATGGTGAAGAGATTTCTTAAGGGATTCTCCATACCAGACCCCTGTTGAACCGCCCAGCTGCAGCCTGGGACATTAACCTGGTGCTGGACGAGTGCTCATCGAAGTCTTTCAACCCTTAGCTACTCAGAGCTAAAATTTCTTACCTGGAAGACTGCATTCCTGGTGGCCATTACCTCAGCCTGAGGGTCTCTGAGATACATGCCTGGTTACGGACCCTCCGTGATACTGTATTCCATAAAGATAAGGTAGTTTCTGACTCATCCTAAAGTTTCTTCCCAAGGTTGTGTCAAATTCCATCTTAAACCAACTCTCTGGTACTTCCCGCTTACATTTCGCTAATTTCCAAAATGAAGGGGAACAAGCTCTTTCATTCCTTGGATGTTAAAGAGAGCTCTATGGTTCTATTTAGATAGAACCAAGGATGTGCAGAAGACTCAGCAACTGTTCGCTTCTTTCAAGCGACAACCCGGCTGGGTCAACCTGTCGCTATTAGATGCATCTCTTCATGGTTAGTGGCATGCCTTCGCCATTGCTATTCCATGGCTCAAGCTAATTAGAAGGTAGAGTGTACGCCACTCTACTAGGGCGGTCGCGTATCCCTAGCGAAATTGCAATGTTCCAATTGTGGATATATGCACCGCCACCTGGAGCTCAGTGCTACTCTTCACATCATGCACTGATGTTCATGCTAGGCGATATCCGCATTCGGCAGAACTATCCTTACGGGCTTCTATCTTAGACGCGTGAGCTCTGGCTCTCCTGCCGCCCTTTTGGGGGATTATCAGCTTGGTACTCTCCCACTAGTGTGAATGAGTGGTGGAGACTTATGTCCAGGAAGATAGTAAAATTACGTACCTACCGTAATTCTTGATCTTCTTGGACAAGTCTCCACCACTCATTCACACGCCCACCCTCCATCCCCCGAGCTCACCGCTGTATTGGTCTTCACTCCCTCAGATCTTTAGGCCATGAGGACTTCTTTACTGACCCTTCTTACACGGGTCATAATGGACTATCTTATGTCCGCTTTTAATGTTAGGTTTACTTTACGTTAGTTGCGCTGCACTCCTTGGTAAAAAGGTACTGAGGCGGTTGGAGGTACGTCCGCCGAGATGGTCATTAGCTCTACGAAGCCGCTGCTCTCGCGGCCCTGGCTCTCGGCGCCACGTCTCACGCCCGACCTCCAGCAAAAGTTTGCTCCCGATGGGTCTTAAAGCCCTCCGAAGCTAATCCCACTAGTGTGAATGAGTGGTGGAGACTCGTCCAAGAAGATCAAGAATTACGGTAGGTACGTAATTTTCCTATCTGTGCAGTTTGAAGTCAAACTGCCAGGATTCTTACTCCGCTCACTGAACAGTCGCAACGGGAGATCAGCTCTTCAGCTCGAGCCACTACACGGTTTTCAAGTCGTTCCTTCGGGTTCAGAAACCGCAAAAGTTCAAAATTACCGCGGTTTCGTTTAAGCTCTATCTGGTAACCGTAAGCAAAACGAAAATTTAGTCTGTGTGGAAATAATTATCGGTTCAGTCTGAACCAATCGCTTCTTGTATTTTGGGGAATTTTAAGACATGAGGTACCTGGTTCTTATCGGTTCAAAAACCCTCGCTTTTAATCGGGTTTTCCAATACCTGTGACACGGTTAGGAACCGATAAGGGTGTCTTGCTCTGGCACGGCCTGAAGAAAGGCAGTTTGGTTAGGCTGGCACTATGTCTGAGAAACCCAAAAGAAAACCGGAATCACAGGGTTTCAACACTGTGATGTTTGTGGGGAAGCCTTTGCCAAGGCTGACCCACACACCACTTGTGTTTATTGTCTGGGGCTGACCACCTCCTTTCAGACTGCCAGATATGTAAAAATTTCCTGCAGCCACCCTGGAGAAGAGATTGGGCGGCTCAGGGAACAGAGGCCAAAAGTCCGCTGACCGGATGGCCAGCCCGTCCAGTACCCACTGGACCAGAGGGAGTGCCCTCTGACCAGGGCGTACTTCCTCGGGCAGAGAAAGGCTGGTTCAGAGGAACCAGCACCAGCAAAAAGACAAAGAAATCAGCAGGTTTGGAGTCTAAGATAGTTTCTCCAACTGTTGCAGAAATAGCAAAAGCCATACAGATTGTTCAGTCTTTGTCTCAGGGACTTGGAGGACCCTCCACAAGTGGCAGAGGGGTGGCTCGTCCAGGTCCAGTGGTTCAAGATATGTTATTGAGGATTGTATGAACCACAGGAGGGGAGGAGGAATTTGATCAGTGCATTTGTGACTGGGAAGGTCTGGAGCGTGCCCATTGAACGGACATTTCCAGACAGACCCTTAGAGTCTCCCCCTCTGTTGTCTGAGTCCCTTCTCATTTTGTGTTTTATAAAAGGTGGCAGAAACCTCCAGCTCCCTTTAGAGGAGGCTGTAGATGAGCAAGAGGAGCCTGATTTTGTTGAAATGATGGATATTCCAGAGTCTAGAAGGTTGTCTATTCCTTTGCATAAATCATTTAGGAAGCAAACAACAAAGATTTAAAAATCCTCATTCTGTCCCTCCTGTAGACAAAAAATGGACAGAAGGTATACTTTATCAGGCCCAGATACAGACTTCCTCACTGAGCAGTGTAGTCATGTAGGTGTTGTTCAAGCTGCAGCCTGTGACAAGGCTAATATTCCTTGGCATCACATCCCCTGACAAAGATTCCAGGAAGATTGATACCATGGCAAAAAGCAATATATGGCAGCTTCTTTGGGACTCAGGCAGGCTAATTACATGGCTTATGTGGCTAGATATCAGAAGTCTAGATGGGACACTATTTTGCAGTTAGCCAAGCAGGCCCAGGGTCAGCTGGCTGGTGAGTTGGAACAGGTGGCTGCTGATGGCATTGAGGCCTCTAAAGTTCAATTTCATACTGCTGTTGATGTTAATGATGAGGGTCATGGCCACTTCTGTAGCTCTCCGTAGGTTGGCATGGCTCAGATGCACTAATTTGTCCCAAGACACTCAGGCAAAGGCTATGGATTTCCCTGTAGTAGGTAACTCTCTGTTTGGTGATCAGACAGAAAATTACATGAAAAAATGGATGAATACAGAACTACCTACAAAGTGCCCAAGCTAAAGAGAGGCATGCCCCCCAAAGGCATGCCCCAGAATTAGGGGTAGGCCTTACCACAGGCCTTTTATCAACTCAAGCCTCTTCAGCCTTTGTTCAGAGGGGTTTCTTCAGAGGCAGGGGCAGAGGCGGGCTCAGGCAGACCGTCCCCCTCTTCTCAGCCAAAAACAGCTGCCAAGCAGGCACCTGATGGAGTGCCCAGGGCCGAATCTCCTGTACCGGTGGGGGGCAGGTTGGCTTATTTCAGCCAGAACTGGTTGTCCCTAACTTCGGACAAGTGGGTTCTGGAGGTGGTAAGCCAAGGTCTGGTCCTCAGTTTCAAACAGTTCCCAAAGATGAGGGCCAGACATTTCCCACCTGCGAATCCTTTGGAAGCCCTTGCTTTGGAAACAGAGGTTTCTTCTCTGCTGGGATGCAAAGCAGTAGAGAGGGTTCCCCTTTGCCATCAGGGCAAGGGTCTTTATTCAAGGTATTTCCTTACCCCAAAAAAGACAGGAGAGTGGCGGCCCATCTTAGATTTAAGGTTCCTGAACAAGCATCTTCTGAAACCAAAGTTCAAAATGTTAACTCTGGCAATGATTTTGCCTCCCTGAGACCAGGAGACTGGCTAGCTTCCTTGGACCTCAAGGGCGCCTATTTTCATTTCTTGATCAGGCCTTCTCACAGAAAGTACCTCAGGTTCGAACTACCTTCTGGCCACTATCAGTTCAGAGCAATGCCCTTCGGCCTTACCTCTGCCCCAAAGGGTTTTCACAAAATGTCTGGCTGTGATAGTGGCTCATCTGAGAAGGCAAGGGGTGGCCGTTTTTCCCTACCTGGACGACTGGCTCATAGTGGGTCAGTCTCCAGATCACGTAAAATCTCACTTGTTGGTCACCCAGCAGCTTCTCACCTCTCTGGGATTCCTGTTGAATCTTCCAAAGTCAGTTCTCGAACCAGTTCAGGTACTAACTTTCATAGGTGCAGAGTTGAATACAAAGTCTGCCAGGGCATATCTCCCCTCCGAGAGAGTGGACAGACTCATTGCCCTGGCATCTTCCTTCACCATGCGGGTCTCTCGGCCAGCAAGGCACTTTCTGCAACTCCTAGGACACATGGCTGCGTCCACAGCTGTCGTGCAGGGAGCAAGATTCCAGATGAGAGACATCCAATTCCACCTGAGATCTTTTTGGTTCCAAAAGAAGGACCCCCTCACCAAATTAGTCCCAGTGACAAGATCTCTGATCCTGGCCCTTCAGTGGTGGCAGGACCAGAGCAATCTAACTCAAGGGGTCCCCTTCTTACCCATTCTTCACTCCCTCACACTTACCACAGATGCCTCCCTCCTAGGATGGGGGGCTCACTTGGGCGATCTTTCCACTCAGGGAGTGTGGTCTCCTCAGGAATCCCTGCTCCACATCAACCTTCTGGAGCTCAGGGCTGTCCTCTTAGCTCTCCAGGCCTTTTCAGCTTCTGTCCAGAACAAGGTAGTTCAAGTCAGACAGACAATACCACAACAATGTGGTACATCAACAAGCAAAGGGGCACTGGTCTTCTGCCTCGTGCATCAAGCAATGAAGCTGTGGTTCCTGGCTTACTCCTGAATACCTCCCTGATAGCAGTTCACCTTCCAGGGAAGGACAATGTCCTAGCGGATGCCCTCAGCAGGATTTCTCAGGGCCACCACGAATGGGCCCTGAACCCTCTAGTGCTGGGGTCAGTCTTTGCCAGATGGGGCACCCCTCAGATAGATCTTTTCGCAGCCCCAGACAACCACCAACTTCCTCTGTTTTGTTGCAGACCTCCAGTGTTGGGATCAGTCCCACTGGACGCCTTCCAGTTGGATTGGGAGGGAAATATCATATGCCTTCCTCCCTTCCCTCTCCTTTTCAGGGTACTAGTGAGGATCAGAACTCAGTCCTGCAAGGTGATTCTGATTGCTCCAGATTGTTCCAGACAGCCCTGGTACCCTCTCCTTCTGTCCCTGATTGTCCACCCTCCCTGAGCTTGCCCAGGACCCACGACCTGTTGACCTGTGCACAGGGAGAGTGTGGTATCCGAACCTCAGTTCCCTCCACCTCAAGGCTTGGTTCTTGAGGAGCTAGAATCAGCTGATCTACACCTCTCTCAAGGTGTCTTGGATATTTGAAGGCGGCCAGGAGGCCTTCTACTAGGGCCACCTATAATTCTAAGTGGAAGAGGTTTTCCATTTGGTGCTCTGGGAAGCAAATCTCCCCAGAATCTGCTGATTTGACTGTTTTATTGGACTATCTGGTCCACTTAAATTCTCTAGGCCTTAAGCCAGCTACCTTAAGGGTTCATCTGGCAGCAGTCTCCGCTTATGTGTCAGCAGGTAAACCTGCTTCCATCTCTTCTCACCCTGTAATTTCCAAGTTTTTTAAGGGGTTACTTCACACTAACCCTCCTTTTCGGGAACCAGCTCCTGCTTGGGACCTGAATGTTTGCATTGCTCAGCTAATGCAACCCCCCTTTGAGCCCTGTCTTGACAGACCTCAAGTTTTGACTTGGAAGACTGTTTTCTAGTGGCCATCACTTCTGCTAGACGTATAAGTGAGATGCAAGCCTCATCAGTGGAAGAAGATTTCATTTCTTTTCATAGGGACAAGGTAGTCCTTAGGACTAATAGAAGGTTTTACCAAAGGTGGTCTCAGATTTTCATCTCAACCAATCCATCTCTCTCCCAGTATTTTTCACTGAGCATTCCTCTTCAGGGGAGAGGAGATTGCACAGTCTGGACGTCAAAAGAGCTCTAAGCTACTATTTGGAACGCACCAAGGGTCATAGGTTTGAATCCCTCCAGCTCTTCCTTACCTATGGGGAAGTCGGCAAGGGAGACCTGCCACTAAGAGGACAATTGCAAGGTGGATTGTCTCTTGTATCCAATTCTGTTACCAAAAACTGGGTAAAGACCCCCTCAGGATTGAGGCTCATTCTACCAGAGGTACAGCTGCATCTCTAGCGGCTGCTAGAGATATTCCCATTTGGAGATCTGTCAAGCTGCTACCTGGAAAACAGTTCACACCTTTACCAAACATTACTCCTTGGATGTTCAATCCAGGAGGATGCCCATTTTAGCACAGCTGTGCTTCAGAGCCTATTTCCCAAGTAGGTTCTGACCCTCCTCCATGGAGGTACTGCTGTGTAATCTGCTATAGTCCTAATTACAGCAAGACTTCATGGTGTTTGAAGAAAAAATTACTCACCTTAGTAATTGCTTTTCTTCTCATGGAGTCTTGCTGTATTAATTGCAACCCTCCCTCTACCCGCTCAGAACTCCTCCTTGGGTATGGGGTTGGCAAATTAGTGCAAGCACTGTGTCATGCCTTTTTCTTGCTTATTGGGTTTAGGAACTAGGTAATTCTGTTGTTCAGTTGAGTGGTAGGTGGCCCCTCCTGGACTTGAGTCTTTTGGGGAGGGGTCTGTTAATGCTTCTTTTCAGTGATGCTAACAATATTTAATAATTTCGTTGCTATTCTGTGATTGTTGTGTGTTTTGTGGTTCTACTACTGGTAGGTAGCCAATGGCTAGTGTAGGGTTTTCCACACAGACTTGCTATATTAGTTTAGCTTAAGTAAAGAATCAGCAGTTTGACTTCAAACTGCAGATAGAGGAAACTTTGAACAGCGCCCTCGCTGTGGAACTCCAGACTTCTCTGGAGTTAACCCTTTCCTCTCCGGGGCAGTTCAGAGGCTGAGGCTGACTGCTATAGTCCTAATACAGCAAGACTCCATGAGAAGAAAAGCAATTACTAAGGTGAGTAATTTTTTCTTCTGTAGTACTGCTGCCTTGGTTGATGCTAGGACAGGTTCTTGCATCAATGCCTGATACGGAGGCAACCAGGCAAGCCCTCGCCCTCTCCGCATGTGGCCTGGAGCTTGTGAGGCACTAAACAAGGGCATCGTATGACGCCAGTGAAGTGGCTTCCAGGCTAGCAGGGACAGCTATCTGCATTAGGTGGATGGCGTGACCGTCTTTCCCATTTGACAGCCATTGCCTGGCACAGGATGATCGCCTCCTCCTTCTGGGGACCTGCCTTTTCCCCAGCATGGTGAGGACAGGAACTTCAGGGACGACTTCCTCTCCCAGGCATAGGGAGACCCCACCTCACCCTGATCAGTCAAGGCCCTAACTTGGCCTGTGAGGGTCTCCTGCTCCTGTGTCCCCCCCTACAGGAACTGAGGGAAGATCTTCCTGGACTAAAAGTCTCCACCACTTATTCACACTAATGAGACTATGCCAAAGACGCTAGGACCCTGTGGGTGCCAAAAATCTTCTGGAGGGTTGGTGCCGGGATAGGACCACGCATGCGTGGCACTGTGAGACTAGCATGCGCCATATAGACTATCCCGGGATCGACCCTCCAACCGCCACACTTCCTTTTCTCCTGCCGTTAAGTGCACTTCGATGACTGTGTTGCTTGCCTGCTGGGAGTCAAGTCTTTGTCTATACAACAGCAGCTATACCCGTTCAGTATTTGAATAATTCACTACTTTTAGTGTTCTTTTCTTATTTATGTATTTTAAAATAACAAAGAAGAAGAAATTCTCAGCCTGCCATCTACGGTGTCGACATTTGATGGTAGCAGTGTGATGAGGAAACTTCATTTGAAAGCTGTGATGGCAGTGGGGCTTTGTCCAGTCCACGCCCTTTGCTGGAGGTGGGGTCCAACCACGGGCAGTCCGGTACCTGGGGGGACAGTCCGCCTGGCGCTACAAAGGCAGCGGGCCCTTCCCAGTCTTGATTGGGGTCCCAGCTCCACTCAACCATGATCTCTTCTTCCTCATGTTGGTGGAAGAAGAGTGGTACAGCTCAAGGTCACTCTCTGGTACATCTGCACAGGGATCGTCGGTGGCAGTGGAGGTGGTAGGCCTGGCCTGACCCGGTGGGGGTCCTCTGTGACTCCATTCTTAACAGCCACGATCTTCAACACGGGCCATGTCTCTCTCCCCTTGGGGCTCCGGTGGCGACTTCACCTCTGAGCTGCTCTTTTAGAGCAGGGGTTATGACATCTGCCCAGTTGACTAGGCCAGTGGACCCTGTTTGGGGCCTTTGGGCCCCAGGTTGCTGGACCATGGTGCTCTCTTCGGTGCCAGCGCAATTTATGCCAACTCAGCATGCCTTCCCTCCTCATCTTTTTCCTCTGCAGGGGCCAGTACGGATACCACTTTCTCCCTGCACCCCTTTCTTCAGGTCTAGGGCCTGCATGTGGTGACGGTGCCATGTGTGGTGCCAGCACCGCAGGTGGTGCCAGACTCCACGCCGATCTGGGACCCCGTGATCCTGACCTGGACCTGCCTTTTGGAGGTTCTTCTAGGGTAGGCGTGGATCTGGATGAGTCTCTCCCTGTTTGGCTTTGTTGAAGATACAGTGGATGACTCATTTTAGGGGCTGGAATGCAAGCCTTCTGTATCATTAGAACCTATGATGGAAGATCTTCTTTCCAGTTTTTCCTCAGAGATATGGGGTCCACCATAACATTTCAGACTTCATCTGTGGACCAAATCAGATTTCTGCGTCTTGAGTTCCTGCATTCCTCAGTACGAGCACACCCTGTGGAACACACTCAATTCAGTGGTCGAGAGCCTCCCATAATCTAACGCTCCATTGCTAGGGGTATATAGCCCAATCAGCTAAAAGCTTTTATAGACGCCTGTGACACTGCCCCTAGGATGGCTGCCATTGGCAGCAGGTGACCAACATCTCCTTGGTGATGCTTATTGGTTCAGACCTCAGGTTGAACTCTGGAGGCCATTCAGACTCCTGCTGCCCCTCAGAGGGATGGCGCTGTCATTATCTTAACTGCCAGTCCTTTCAAGGTACAGGCCTGGAAGCCTTTGTCAGGAACAGACTCCTCAACCATGAAAAAAATCACAGCATACGGCACAGGCCCTGAAAGTGCCCTGTACCATCCTCTTGGATCCAGCCCAGGTCCCACCTCAGCTGTCTGAGAGGTGGATGCCTCTCGGTGGAAGTGGGGTGTCTGATTCTGTTTTACAACCTGTGGAAGTCCAACCCAGCGGACATATGGGTCATCAGGATTGTCCGAGAGGGTACTCTCCCAATTTCACAGAGATTTTCCCCAGACTCAGGCGGCAGCCTAGTCTGCCCCCTCTGTCAGACCCTCTTTCCTCTGAGAGACAGAAGTGTGGATAGTACATCATATCCACGTTCCCAAGAAAACAGGTAACTCCTGTAACAGTAGAGATTACTTTGAGAGGGCTCTTGCAGTAGGTATTTACATATAGGGTTGACCTGGCAGGCATCAGGACCCCACGGAAAATTTCTAGCTAACAGTCTCTGGCGGGGACCTCCCCAAATTAGGTGACCAGCGTCATGTGACTTCAGTATAAAAGGCGGTCCCTCACACCCACCTTCCAGTTCTTTCCTGCTGTCAGCTTGTGAAAGTGTTTTGCAGTTAAGTTCCTTACGCTCGTCAGTCTTAGTCGGTCTAGTTTACTGACTTTTTCACCGTTTTTTCTCGTTTTCCTTACTTAATGGCCATGTATGCGTCCCGATGCCCTCCGAATCGCATAAGAACAAGTGTGACTCATGCTGTTCCCAGCTGCAGCATAAGGACGGTCCTCCCTGTGCCTCTCATCTGCTTGAGCCTAGACCACCCCGTGGAGAAGTGCCAGCACTGCCGCAGTTTAGCTCGCCACCCGAAAATGGAGGCAGCAGTCCCTGGAGGCCCACATTTTGAAGAAAAAGATGGCTTCCATGGAGAAGGAGCTGAAGAAGCTAAGGCAGGCTTCCACTTTCCCTGAAGGCCATAAGAAAAAGAAAGAGAAGCACTGGGACCGGGACTCCACCTCCAAGGCTTCTGCGACTCTGGCCGGAGTCGCCGTTCTTCAGGTAACGTCCCCTCCAGGGGACCGTTAATCAATAGCTGACTTGGTCAAGACGGCATCGACCCTCCCGTCGGGCTTGCACTTAGGACCCTTGGGTGCCTCCGGGGCAAAGGAGGCTGCCGCTCCCAGGAAGGTTGCTACCACGTGGCCTTCTGGGAGGAGCGGGTCCATTAAGCTGGACACCGGTGCCACCAACATCCTCCCGGACAGGGCAGATGAACGCCTGCTCCTTGGGCGCACAGTCCCTCGCCGCCCGCCAAGGTCGCCTCTACAACATGACCCTCATCGGTCAGACGATAAGTCAGATGCCAGCTCCTCAACACCCACCCACGATCCTGCTGGTAAGCCGGACTTGGCCCCTACAATGAGCAGCATGGCCGAAAGAGCCTAAATCGGACCCTTGGACCAGCCCGATGTCCCAGGCTCCCAGCAGTGCTAGCCACTGCCTGCCAAGGCTCCCGCGTCTCTCTGCTGGACTCAGAGTTTTAACCCTCCATCCCCGGTCGACATGGCGGATTTGGGCATGCAGACGTCAGGGCTCCCTCCTTCAGGACCGGGCAACCTGATGCCGGACCCTCGGGTGCCGGCTCCGACGCCGGCCTACCCGATGCTAGCCGACATCTTTTTGCTGGATGCCATTCCAATGCCGGGCCCGACAGCCGCGGGGCCACCTTTACCTGGCCCGCCTGCTGGGCCTCTCCCAGGTCCTTCTGCTCCATCAGAGCCCCTGGCACCTAGGTATCCGACCCGCTTAATCCAGTGCCATCCTACCGGGACACGCGTACCCGGCGCGCCTCTTTATCTGCAAGCGCGCAGTACCGCTTCATAATACGATGCGGTTTCTTCCTAATACTCGCCCTTCAGATACCCTCAGTATCCGTATCCCCTCCCTCTTCCAACGCCCCCACCACAGCCACCGGTGGATTTGAAGGAGACTCTGGCTGCCTGGTAGGCAGAGGCCAAGGCTCAGCTCACCAGGGAGGTGGAGAGTCATCTGCCAGTGCCCGGACCCTGCACAGGATCCCCTACATTGGAGACGGGAGACTCTCTCCCCCCTTATCCAACATCAGAGGTGAACCCTCGGGCGCCAGGGATGGGGAGGACATTCTTCCCCGAGGGCTTCCCAAGGGGACCGTTCCTCCCCCGCGTTGGGAGGAGTCTTCCTCCTCCTCCTCCTCTTCTTCGGAGACCTCTGACTCAGACTCAGGGGGATGCTCCGATCCTGATGACGAGCCACATACTCCAGATTGTCCCAGGCCAAGGACTCCTCTGAAGTCTCCTCTGGAGGATCCTTCCTTTCTGGAGTTACTAAGAAAGATCCAGGAAGTTCATCAGTGGCAATCTCTGGAGCCAGATCCACAGCTCAAGAAGCTAACTGCCCAGTTGAATCTGCCCAAGACCGCTCCGACATTGATTCCACTCTGGATTGAGCCTCATGCAGACCTCATTTCCACTATTTGGAAGCAACCGTCTGCGTTAGCCCCCCTTCCGAGGAAGGCGGATAGGATATACCAGGCTCCTGAGGGTGTGGATTTTTTGAATATACACCCCAAGGCCGACTTGGTCGTGATTAGTGCCACTCACGACCGTTCAACCAACCCTAAACATCTCAGCTCGTCGACACCTGATAAGGAATCCTGGCTTTTGGACCAGTATGGGAAGAAGGTGTATGCTTCTTCCACCCTGGGGATTAGGGCCCTGAATTATGTCACACATTTGGGGACTACCAGAAGACGATCTTGAGTCAGGTGGAATCCAAATTGAACTCCCTTCCTGAGTCTCAGAGTAAACAGGAAGTGGCTGATCTTGTCCGATCTACTCGTTTGGCCAGTTGGCACATGCTTCGTACCACCTACGGTGCAGTGGACACAGCTGGTCGGAGTTCGGCTTTCACCGTTGGTCTTTGGCATCATGCTTGGCTCCGAGTGTCAGGATTGCTCCCTGAAGTGCAATCCACAGTTCAGGATGTGCCCTTCAGGGGTTCGGTGCTGTTCGGCGGTGATGTCAAGGACATTATCACCAACCTGTAAGAGAAGGGTACTGCACTCAAGTCTGTCGACTCTCTGTACAGACCCCCTCAGGGACAGCATCACCCTTTTCGTAGACGTTCTCAACCTAAAGCAAAACCTCAGGGCAAGCAGGCCAACAAACATCGGGCCCCTCCAGTAGCCAAGCCTCCCCCTCCCAAAAAAGCTGTGGGAGCCTCGGCTGCTGCGTTGCCTCACACCTCCTGACTCTTTTCCTCTCCCATAGCCTCTAGACACCCCAAAGGAACCAGTAGGAGGGAGGTTCTCCCTTCATCTACCGGGTTGGGAGAGGATTACATCAGATGCTTGGGTGCTTCAACTGATAACAGCAGGACACTCAATCGAGTTTCTTCAGAAAACCACCCCCCAAGTCATCTTACTCCCCGGAGCATCTTCCTCTGGTCCTGAAGAAATTTCCTCCTTCTCTCAAAGGCAGCGGTAGAGCAGTCCCCACTCATCTTTGGGGGACAGGTTACTATTCCCATTTCTTCCTAGTTCCAAAGAAGCCGGGAGATGTGAGGCCTTTTTTAAGACCTCAGTTCCCTGAACATGTTCGTGAAGTACAAACGCTTCAGAATGCTCTCCCTGCAGAGCCTGCTGCCACTTCTTCAGCAGGTACAGTGGCTGTGTGCTTTGGATATGCAGGATGCCTACCTGCATATCTCCATCCGTCCTTTCCACCACAAATTCCTTAGATTTTCATTTCCAGGGGACCACTATCAATTCAAGACCCTCCCATTTGGTCTTTCCTCAGTTCCTGAGTGTTTACCAAATGTCTTTCAGTGGTAGCGGCCACCTGCGTACCCAGGGAATGCAGGTATTCCCACACCTGGATGACTGGCTCCTGGGCCCCGTCCAGGGAGGAACTTATACACTCTCTTTCTCTTACCCGGCGGTTTTCATCAACCAGGCCAAGTCCCATCTGGTCTCTTGCCAAAGACTCCGGTTCATCGGGGCGATCCTGGACACAACCATTGGCAAGGCCTTTCTGCTTCCGGACAGGGTGGACACCCTCCAGGCTCAAGCATGTCTGATGTCCAGTCGCAGAAGGGTTGGTGCCAGGTCAGTCCTTCGCCTCCTTGGGCTCATGGCGGCTGCTATCCCAACATTCCCTCTCGCTCAGCTCCATATGAGGATCTCTCAGTGGACACTCCGGTCGCAATGGGACCAGACACTGGATGCCCTAGACCAGTAGGTTCTAGTCTCCGATCCCATGGTTAGAGACTTGCAGTGGTGGATGGTGCAAGAGAAACTTTGCTGGGGAGTTCCCTTCTATATCGAACCCCCCTCCCAAACATTGACAACAGATGCCTCAAGAGAGGGCTGGGGAGCCCATCTAGGGTTTCGCAGGACTTGGGGGGGGGGAAGGGGGAAGGGCCCCCTGGTCCAGACTCGAGCAGAATCTTCACATAAATGTGCTCAAGCTCAGAGCCATCTTGTATGCTCTCCAGGCCCTGCACTCTTACATTCTTCCCGGTCATCTAACAGTCCAGACGGACAACATGTGCGTTGTCTGGTACATCAACAAGCTAGGAGGAACTCATTCCTACCCATTGTGCAGGAAGCAATGAGAGTTTGGAGTTGGCTGTTCAGCACAACCTTCACCTGATGGCAGTTCATGTTTCAGGAGTAGAAAATATGCTGGCAGACCACCTCAGTCGGTCTTCAGCCAAAGCCCTCAAGTGGGAACTGGATCAAGAGGTAGTAGACGACATCTTCCTGCTTTGGGGAACCCCTTGGGTACATCTGTTCGCGTCTCCTCAAAACTTCCCGCCTTTTGCTCGCTTGCTTCAGGGTGAGGCATTTTCTGGCGGGACGCTCTGTCTCTCGACTGGAGGGACAGATTTGTCTATGCCTTCCCTCCAGTTCCCTTAATTCTGAGGGTATTACACAAACTCAGTACGGAAGGAACCCGGATGATCCTCATCGTTCCATTCTAGCCCAGGCAAGTTCTCTGTTCTGCAATAATTTTCAGAGGAACCTCCAATTCCTCTTCCTTTGTCACAGCACTTGCTGGCCCAGGATCAGGGGACCCTGGTTCATCCAGGTCTCGGATCCCTTCAGTTGCATGCGTGGCTCCTGCAGACATAGCTCAAGCCCGGTTCGGGATTTCTCCACTCGCTGCAGATATTCTTGTGGAGCCGGGAAAGCCTTCCACTAGGTCCACCTATGCCACGAAGTGAAACGATTTTCGATTTGGGCCTCTTCTAAGGACTTTGAGCCTTTCTCTTGCCTTGTCGAGACAGTCCTGGACTACATGCTGCATCTCTTTGACCTGGGCCTCAGCCATTCCTCTTTGAAGGTTCACATGGTGGCTATCCCAGCCTACCACATCCCTTTTGGAGACGGGACTTTTGTGCAGTTGGAAGTCTCCAAGACTTTCCTCAGAGGGGTTCTCCATTTGAGACCTCCCATCTGCATACCTGCTCCTCCTTGGGATCTAAACTTTGTTCTCGAGAAGCTTACTCTGCCTCCTTTTGAACCGGCAGCTTCAGCAGACTTAAAGTTCCTCTCTTGGAAGACTCTCTTCCTAGTGGCTGTTACTTCAGCTTGACGAATTTCCGAGCTTCAGGCCCTGATGTGCAAAATCCCTTATTTGATTTTTCACAAGGAACGTGTAGCTCTACGCACCAACCCTAAGTTTCTCCCTAAAGTGGTAGCAGAATTTACACTGAATCAATTCATTGAACTACTTGCTTTCTTTACGCAACACTCCAATCAAGGGGAGTACCTCTTGCATACTCTTGATGTTCATAGTGTAACCCCTCACCCCTGCCTTTTTACTAAAACGACAGGTGGCATGCAGTTGGCATTGGCAGCAATACCTGTGGGGGACCTGGGTTCGGGGAGGATGAGGTTACCTGGCGGCAAGGGACCTAGGTTTGGCTACTCTGCACAGGGGCACCCAAGTAAATCCAACTACAGGAAGCAATAACTGTAATGTCCAAAACCAGGATTGGGATTTTTCAGTGTGGCTTTATTCAAAACTAGATGACACATGACAAAGCATTGCATGGTCCCCAAGGGCTACGTTCACTGTATATGCAGATAGAGACTAAAGCGGTTCATTTGAGAATGAACACATTTTGACATTGTCTGGCTCTGGACCCTGAGGCACTCAGCCCGGACTTTGCATGCGCTTTGGATACACAGCCGACTGGCTCGGCTTCCCTGCCGGCCACTTGACTGACGGTCCATTTGAGAATGAACCCAAACTTTACTTGGAGAGACTCCCTCACACAAGGAGTATATTTTCCCAAGCTGTGGCTCCCCACACCACATAGAGTCTGCGACTCCTAGAGAGATTTGTTTTCTTACTTCCATGAACTCCCATCAAACAAGGAGAATATTTCCCATCCTGTGGCTCCCCACACCACATAGAGTCTGCGACTCTAGAGAGATTTCCAGTGCCTCACGTCTGGGTACCCACCTCATCACTGGCCAGGCGCATGAGGCAAGTAGCAAATCACAGAAGAAATCCGTAGAGGTGGACCTGGTCACTAAAGATGGGGGGTGTTCCCACCTCCAGCTCCCACAGCCCATACCCGCCATTTCTCTGGACAAATATAAACTTAAACTGTGAAAATGTAGATTAAAGGTGGATGACCTGAAGCACCCCTCTACAGCATTACTTGAAATCCATTAAAACTTTAGACTTTTGACTGCTCTATTTGTTTGTTCTAGTTGAAATAGTCCTCCCAAATAGCAGTCCACATTCCAACTTCCTTTATACTTCTAAACTGATGAAACAATTGATTTGCTCCTTCAAATGGGGCAAAACACTCACCCATTCGTTGCAGGTGCCCCACAGACGAGAGTACTACTTCTTTTACTGTTATACAAGAACAGAACTGAAAACAGGCAGCTTTCTTCCATAGTGGAAATAGGGGATTGCCCCTGGCATCCACAGAGGGATTTTTTTCCACCCCCCCAGAGGGAGGGGGCACTGAGACCTGGACAGCGGTCTCCACCACTTTCAAAAGGTAAACCAGGATCACACTTCCTTCCAGCTTTAAAACAAACCGAAGACTGCTTTGAAAACTCTAAAGTTCTAAACTCACTCCCTGAGCTGCAGATTCCAATGTGACTTATGCAGCTGCGACAGTTGTATGATGTGTCATCTCAAGTCTCAGCTGTGACTGAGAACAGAGGTGAGACAGTGTGAAACCCATTTAACTGGGTTTACAAGCTGCCTTCCTGCCTACCACTAGGTCTTACTGAGATTCTAGTAACCCGGGTAACAAGGGGTTACAATAGGATACTGAGATACTATACCACTAGGATGAAGGATCTCAGGAAATCGGATCAGTTTTGTCTCTTTGCTCGTAAAGAGAGGGCAATCATTTTCCAAGCAATGCCTGTCAAAGTGGTTGGCTCATTGTATCACCTTCTGTTACGGCAAGTACCACAAACCCTGCGGGTCAAGTCAGGAGTCACTCCACCAGAGGAGTAGCTGCCTTTTGACTTGTTTCAAGAATGTGTCAACAGCAGATATCTGTAGCCATGACTCGACTTCTGTCCATACCTTTACGAAACACTACAGTTTGATATTGCCTCTTGCCGTAGAGCAGGCTTCGTTGTTGTACTGCAAGGTCTTCTGTCTTAAGACCCATGCTGCTGGAGGTTCCATTGGTTGGTTAGTTTTCCTCCTTCCAAGTGCTTTTCTTTTTTCCAGACTGCTTGTGATTCAGTCCTAAATGTAATTACCTACTGCAAGAGCCCTGTCGAAGTAAGATAGTACAGTTACATAAGAACTTACCGTAACAATAGATCTTCAAGAGAGGCTCTTGCAGTAGGTAATGCCTCCATTCCCCTTAGCTTTTCAGCTCCTTTTCCAGTAAGGGAAATATCTGCTTCTCTCTTATCTTGCCTTTTTTGGCCTTTGGCGGGAAAGAACTGTAAAGCGGGCGTGGGGGACCGCCCCTTAATACTGACATCGCTTGACGTCAGTCACCTGACGTGGGGGCGGTCCCCCGCCAGAGACTGCTAGCTATAAATTTTTCCGTGGGGGTCCTGATGCCTGCTGGGTCAGTCCTATATGTAATTACCTACTGCAAGAGCCTCTCAAGATCTACTGTTATGGTAAGTTCTTATGTAACTGTACTTTCTAGGGAGTGGTTATATGTACATCCACACACTGACCCACCTGACCTCCCCTGGCAAGTGGCATAGCGATTATTCCTGTCAGCAGATAAAATCTGACGTATGGGGCAGTGCTGAGGGAGTTACCACCCAAGGTGGTGGGAGGAGCCAGCTTGAAGACATTCCAGCAAGTGTTGAAGGGAAAGGAACACTGTCGGAAGTGTGGATGTACATCATACACCACTCTTAGAACTGCTGATCTTCCTGGACTCAAGTCTCCACCACTCATTCATGATAATGGGACTACGCCGGAGGTGCTAGGACCCAGCGGGAGTCAAAAATCTTCAGAAAGGCTGGTGCCGTGATAGGATCACATATGCGAGACAAGCTTGTGCCTGTATAGGCCATCTCTGCACCAACCCTATCACCACCTCAGTTCCTTTTCTCCCGCTGTCGAGTGCGCTTCGATGTCGACGTTGCTTGCCTGCCAGAGTCAAGTCTTCATCTTTACAACAGCAGCTGTAGTCCATTCAATAGTCGTTAAAATTAACAGTTTTACTGTTCTCTTCTTATTTTAAAAAGAAGAAAAAAAAGATATGATGAAGAAAAAGAAGAAAAATAAATTATTTCCTGCCATCAACGGAGTCGACATTAGACTGTAGCGGTGACGGTAGGAAGACTTTGTTTGAAGATTGTGATGGCAGAGGGCTGTGTCTGGTCTGCTGCCTTTGCGAAAGGGGGGTGTCTGACCACAGGCAATCTTTGCTTGGGGGACAGTTTGCCAAAGCACAACACTGGCATTTCGGGATCCGGCTCAGCTTGACCTCAAGCTCTTCGTCCTTCTTGGGAAGAAGAATCTGTACCACTCAGTTTGCCCTCTGGTACGCCTGTGCGGGGACTGTCTGTGGTAGAGGGCAGTAGGCCTGAACTAACTGGTGGGTTACCTTCTGGCCTGCTCTTAACGGCCATGCTCTTCAACACCGAATCCTGTCTCTGTCCTTGATGGGGTTCCGGTGAGCCGTTTCACCTCTGGGCCGCTCTTTTAGAGCAGGGGTTCAGCGTCTGTCCAGTTTTCCTGGCCAGTGGACCCGGTTCTGGGGCCTCCTGGCCTCGGAGCCTCTGGACCAGGTCCAGGTCAATTGGGTCAGGATGTGCGTGGTATCCTCTTCAGTGCCAATGCAGATGTCGACCCCTCATGCCTACCCCTCTCCTTTTTCCATGCAGGGGCCGGCATGGGTACCGCTTTTCTTCTCCCCCTTTTTTCTTCAGTTCTGCGGTGGCGGTACTGTTGGCACTACGGAGGGAGCCGTGCGGTGCCATGGGTGGCATCAGCTCAGCTCTGTGCCATCCAGTCACCTTGGGTGATGCTAGTGCCACAGGTGGTGCTGTACAGCGGAACAAATTGAAGTTTCACTTTTCCGTGGAAGTTGTTGCAGAGTGGTTTTCAACTAAGTGGGGGACGGTTCCACAGAATTCTGTGGCTCTTACGTGTAGGGTAAATAATAACACTAATACTACAGATTCTTATGTCTTCAGAGTCTGCCAAGAAACATTGGTAAACAAGCAAGAGTACTAATAAATGTTTGTTGTACTACTTACGCTAAGCATGTGACAAAGAAAATCACAAGGGAGATGGGTTTCTCACCACTCTCCTGAAGAATGTACATAATTTCCAGGATTGTAGGATCTCAGGTTCTCCAAGATCTCATTCTCTCTTCCCGCACTCCTGGAGCTACAGTAGGTTGCAGAAGGCTAAATACTACATATAACAGCATAGTAACAGAGATTCTCATAGTTAGATATATGAGAAACAATATGTATTGGTCCTGAGTCATTCTCCATTGTATGACGACTTGGGAGACAGAATTACAATGAGTATCATATTAGACAAATAATATGCTTCTGTTTGCATTATAACTTGGACAAAAAAATTGCTGACGGGTTCAAACTACACGTGGTATTTCTTACTTGTGTTTAATATAAGAATAACAAGGGTTTTCTCTCTCTCTCTCTCTCTCTCTCTCTCTCTCTCTCAGCTTGCTTAGATAAAGAGAAGTGCTGACAGGGTTCTATTACACGTGGCATATCTGCCTGAGTATAAAACACACACTACATATAATTATATGAGAATATAAGTATACAGTAATCACTGATGATCCCTCAGAGTCATCTTATCAGTGATTAGATAGATTATATATGGAGTATATGTAAAAGACAAACATAAATGTATTATAGTGCGGTATAATAGTCATGCATGATCTAATCCTATGAAAGGATGTAAACATTGGCATATATGAGCAGCAAAGCACATTCCTGGCACTCATGCTTATATGACGGATGCCTAAAATCTACGTTAGTGCAAAATAGTGGTATCACGGTATAATAGACCAGGAATACAGTGTAAGGTGTATGTGGAACGATTGGGCCATAACCCAGGCATAACAGAGGTCTGCAGAGGATCCTGTGAGATTTCGCGGTTTTCCGCAGGCGGAGCTGTCATTCTCCGCTGTTCCGCTGGTGGAGTTCCGTGATTCCACGCAGCACTAGTGCCAGCTCCTTTGAAGTGGCGTTGAGCTCCTTGACACTGTTCCAGGTGGCAGAATCTAGTGATTCTGTACTAGACCTCCTTTTGGAGGTTCTTCTGGGGTAGAAGTGGATCTGGATGAGTCTCTCCCTGTCCTACTTGTCAGTGATAGAGTGGATGACTCATTTTAGAAGCTGGAATGCAAGCCTTCTTATCAACAGTCTGTGATGGAAGATCTTTTCAGTTTTTCTTCAGGGATATGGGGTCCACCTTAACAGTTCGGGCTCCTTCCGTGGACCAAAGCCTTCTGTGTCTGGACTTCTTTCAGTCATCAGTACAAGTACACCCTGTGGAACACAGTAATTCAATGGTCGAGAGCCTCCCAGACTCTTATGCTTTTTTGATAGGAGTATATAGTCCCCCCAGTGACACTGCCCCATGGTGGCTACCATTGACAATGGGCGATTAACACCTTCTCAGCTGTGATTATTGGTTCGGCCCTCAGATTACGTTATGGAGGGCGCTCAGGTTCCTGCTGCCCCTCAGAAGGATGACATCATCGTCATTCTTGTGAGGTAGGGCCTGAAAGCCTTGGTCAAGAACCAACTAACTGCCTGTTTAAAAAAAAAAAAATCTCAGCAGAAGACCTAGGCTCGAAAGCACCCAATACCATTCTCCTGGATCCAGGACCAGGTCCCACCTCAGCTGTGTGAGATGGTTGCCTCTTGACAGAGGTAGAGGGCACCTGACTTGTTCTGCTAACTAGGGAAAGTCTAATCCAGAGGAGGTATGGGTTATCAAGATTTTCCGAGAGAGGTTCTCTCTTCATTCAGAGATTTTTCTTAGACCCAGGCGTCTGCCTAGCTGTGTTTTTTTTTTTTTTCTGTCAAACTCTCTTTCCTTGAATCGGGGCCTCACAGCAGTGGAAGTGACTCCATGAGTCGGAACTCAGGTTCTTACTTCCTTGCTTGGTTACAAGATAACAGACAGCATAATTCCTTTCTCGACTTTGAAATGTCAAGTAGGTACTTGTTCAGGAAGGAGTTCTTGGTATTCAAGCCTTCGCTCTCTGGACATTTGGCTTTGTGCCAGTCGTTCAGGCTGGATTCTTCAGAAGCAGTTGCCTCAGCTCCCTCTCGCTTCTTCAGGAGGGTTTTTTCTGATTCAGGGAGGGTGTCAGTTTTACCCTTCCGGCAGCTCCTTCCCTTAGGTGCTTCCGTAGATACCTCCAGGATGAGGGAGGCCCTCTGTCACGAAGTTACCCACTTCAAGTAGATGACGGAATTGTGATGTTTTTCTCCAAAAAGCAAAGTAGAGCATTTTCCAACCGCCTGTTCAGGAATGCCGTGGTGAGTGGTGCCTTCAGCACGCTATACCAGTTCAGTCGTTACTTAGCCGCCGATAAGTGGGTGGCTCGAACCTGGTCCTTTCATGCGTACTCTCTCAACGCAGATCTGCCCCTATCCTGCCTCAGAAAACCAGGCCCTGGCATCTTCTGTCAAGATGCATTACCGCAGTAGACAAGTTTCTCCTGTACACTTTCCTTCTCTTCCCTTAGTTCAGAGACTGCTACTCGAGCTGTAGGCAAACAAGGGCAGAATGTTTCCTCATTTAAACAGGAAGTGGGTAGGCTCTTGTTTCTCCCAGACCATCGCAGAAGGCTTCTAAGTCTTGCATGGGCCTTCCATCAGGAAGGCTTATGTGGGTAAGTGGAAACCCTTATCCTTTGATGGACTGATCCCACCTGGACCTTTTGATTGCCCACCAAGTGAGGTGTTAGAGTGCCTCGTGGACCTGTCATTCACAGGTCAGCCATACTTGGTGGTGGAGGTACTGATCTGCACATTTTCGTCTAGCTTGAACCAGTAGACGTGCCTCTGGCTCTTTCTGTTAGTCAAAGTGTTTGCTTTAACTGCAGAAGGAAGGAGTGCTCCTCACTCTGTGAATGTTAGGGGGTTCTACGATTCTCATTGACAGAATGAAGAGCTACACTCCAGCAATTTTTTTTAATTCTCTGTTTTTCTGGGCAGGCCCTGTGATCACCTCTGCCCTTGTCACGGCACCCCAGAGACCTCCACCACTGCCTATGGCTGCCGAGATCCCCGGTCACCCTGGCTTGCCCCTCGGAGGGCGGGCCATGGCCACCTTCACCGCAACCCACAGAACTTATGGCTGGTCGGGGACCCGCAGCGCGGTGGTGTCGCGGAGGTCCTCCGGGAGGGTGTCATGTGCACGCTGCCCTTGCCTCGCTTTTCTCCCCACGGAGGCGGGACATGCAATGATGCAAGCGCCTGCCTCCGCCCAGAGCTGGCTCGCTGCGCCTGAGGCCCCTAGCCTCCGCTTAGAGCCTCCCAGTGCGCCGCTTGCTTCCTCCCTCCCTCGAGAAGGAGAGCAGTCCTTAGGGACGCCATCCTTCTCCCCGGCCGGGTCGCCGGCGTCGCGAGTGGAAATCCCACCGCTGCGCCAGCGGTCCAGCACTCCAGCAATTTTTTGTAGCTTCAGCATGTCTTCGACACTTCTGATCTTTGTCTCAGACCAAATTGAGAGGCCAGGTTCACACCACTCTACCAGAGTGGTTGCGTCTTCCCAGCGGAGATTCAGAATGTGTCTGTTGCAGTCTTCTGCAAAGTGACGAGTTGGAGCTGAAGTGCATACCTTTGTAAAGCACGATGTTCTGGATGTTCTTTCCAGATGGCTCTTTTCTCGGCAGGACAATCCTTTGGACTTCCTTTCTGAGTGAGCCCTGTCTCCGACTGCCCTACGGTGGGTTGGTTTTAGCTTGGTACTCTTCCATTAGTGTGAATGAGTGGTAGAGACTTAAGTCCAGGAAGATATGGAAATTATGTACTTACTGTAATTTTGATTTTTGTCACAGTCTCCACCACTCATTCACATGCCCACCCACCATCCCCAGGCTCACTCATTTTTTTTTCTTGGTCCTCATAACCTTGCTGTTCTGGCTGTGAAGACATTGTCCATTTAACCCTTTTGCATGGGTCATCTTGGCCTTCACATGCCCGGAGCTTAGGTAGTTATTTTATTAGTTATGCTGCACCTCCTCAGTCAAAAGGTACTGAGGTGGTTGGAAGGTAGATGCCAAGATAGCCTACACAGGCATGAGCTAGTCTTGTGGTGTTGTGCATGCATGGTCCTATCCCGCGCCAGCCCTTCTGAAGATTTTTGACTCCGCTGGGTCCTGGCACTCCGGCATAGTCCCATTAGTGTGAATGAATGGTGGAGACTGTGTTCAAGAAGATAAAGAATTACGGTAGGTATGTAATTTCCATTTACAGATGAGTAACCTGTTTTCACTTGCCATGTCCACCGTGAAAAATATTCAACATTTTGTTGTGGTATGGTGTGTTGTACCAGTGATCCTCAGAAACCTGCGCTAGCATCATACTAATGCATTAACAGTGTGAATCTAGTATATACTGTTAAAAAGTACAGGTAACAACAACAGAAGAGAGTAACGGGTACTAGTGACAGCCATCTTTAATGGCTTGAATCCTTAAATTACAAAATTAGTAATAGAAGCTGTTTGGCTGGTCCTAGAGAATTAAAAATATTGTGATGCAGCTGAGGATGCCAGAAATACATTACTGCTAAAAAAAAAAAAAAAACAATCTGACAACATATGATGAATTTATGGTATTTGCTGACAAACCAGTACTGCTCGTTCCAGTTTTTGATTTCCCTGTGGTCTAGTTGTTGGCAGTGGGTGAAGGAGTGTAAGCATTTGCCGTGTGTGACCCCCCTGCTGCTGCATCATATGTTTGTCCATTTCATCACTCACAACCATAGTCTGCTGGCACAGGCAAATGAGGCCCTCACCTACTAGTCACTTGTGCTGACAGCCCACGCTGCCTGTGTCAGGGTGGAGGGGAATAGAAAGAACCATTTGCTGGTCAAATCTGTTTTGAGTGATCACCAGTGTTCTTGCACAGAACAAACTTGTACCTTGTGAAACTGGATGCAAATTGTGTGGACAGCACGATTATTATCTTTTATAGGCCTGAGAATGTGTGTGCGCTTTTTTCTCTCTCTCCATAAAGCTTTTCCTCCAGGTGAAATGTGCAGGCAGGCAGTCAGCCCTATCCCCACTCCCACTGACTGGTAGCCACTTCCCATTACTTACTGGACCCAAGTTCCACATAGATTGCCCCACATGGCAGGGCCAGGAGGGTCATGCCAGCCCCCCAAAAAAAAAATGCATATCCGGAGCTGGTCTCTGTGCTCCCACATGGTGGCATGACCAGGGAAAGGCAGATCGGGCTTCACAGAACCCACATGTCTTTTCCTGTTTCTCACCCAAGGAATACTCCAGTATCCCTAACTCTTATGCAGTATGCCTTTAAGCCAGATCTGCCCAGAGACGGACTGTTATGCTAATGATGACTCTATTGTTAGGGGGGTAAACCTGGGAAAGGGAGAGGAGAAGGAAGTAAGGTGCCTGCCTGGTGCCATGGCTTGGAGGGACAGGAAGCAAATCCTCAGGATTGCAGAAGCAGCATCACCGGAGAGGGAACTAGATATCATAGTCCACCTTGGGACAAATGACCTAGCTAGGCATGGGATCAGTGCAGTGCAGAATGAATTTGTGGAGTTGGGGAGGGGCCTCAGACGGGTAGCAAGCACGGTAACCTTCTCAGAGGTGCTACCAGTCCATGGCAGGAGTGAGGCTAGGGTACTGCACACCATGCAGTTTAATGAATGGTTGCAAAACTGGTGCAGAGCACAGGGCTTTGGCTTCATTGGGGACACGGGGCCACCTGAGAGATAGGTCTATTCTGGCATGATGGTCTGCATCTGTCCATGAAGGAACCAAGCTCCTAGGTGATAGGTTTAAATGCTTCCTTGGCAAGCTTTTAAACTAGCCAAGGGGAGGCACTGATAAAGGCAGGAAATTTCAAGCCTCCCCACAAAACATCGCAGGTAGTAAGGTAAACACTGAGGTACAGAGCTCAACACAGGACAGGACAGTGGTAAATAGAAAAATAGACAAGGACAGTAAGAGCAGGGATGGGGGAAAAAAGGATAAAGCCAACATTAAATGGAGGGCAATGAGTACCAATGCCCGTAGTCTGGGAAACAAGCTTCCTCAGCTAGTAACCCTGATGGAAGATGAACAGTTGGATATTGTGGCAGTCACGGAAACATGGTACACCGAGAACCATAACTGGGATGTCAACATACCAGGGTACACAATCTACAGAAGGGACAGGGAAGGTAAAAGAGGAGGTGGAATAGCTCTATACATAAGGGAAGGGATCAAAGCTACAGAACTAAAAAGTAAAGGGGGAGGACAAGAGGCACTCTGGGTTACCTTGGAGACAGGGAATGGCATCACAATCCGCACAGGGGTTGTATACAGACCCCCGTCTCAAGGGGAGGAAATGGACAGCAAAATGATAGAGGACATTCTCAAAATGGCTGAAAAAGGGGAGATACTGTTGATAGGGGACCTGAATATGCCAGATGTTAACTGGATAACAGGTATTGCAGCCACGTCCAAGAGCAGGGTCATTCTCGATGCTCTGCAGGGGGCAGGCCTTAGACAGCTTGTGTTGGAACCCACTCGGGAGGGAGCAATATTAGACCTGGTACTCTCAAATGGAGAGTGGATCACAAATTTAGAAGTCAGTAGACATCTGGGAACAAGCGACCACTGCACAGTGTGTTTCACAATGAGCACAACCATGGAGATAAACCATACAAAAACAAGGATACTGGACTTTAGAAGAGCTGACTTTGGCTAAATGGGTGAATACCTGAAAAATGCACTAGCAAATGACCAAAAAGGAGGGGTGGAAGAACAATGGAGAAAAATCAAAACTGCCATCATAGAGGCAACATAACATGCCTTTGTGTGAAGCAAATAAAGAAAACAAAGCGGAGTAAAAAACCACTATGGTTTTCAAACGAGGAGGCAGGGAAGGTTAAGGAGAAAAAGGCTGCATTCATAAAGTATAAGGAATCACAGAAGGAGCATGACAGGGAACTGTATCAATTAAAGCAGAAAGAAGTGGGGAAGGCAGTCAGACTAGCAAAGGCCCAAACCGAAGAAAAAATAGCCAACTCAGTTAAGAAGGGGGATAAAACCTTTTTATAGGTACATTAGGGAGCATAGAAAGGTTAAGGGAGGGATAGTGAAGATTAATAAAGGAGAGGGGAGGTGGGCAGAGGGAGACAGTGAAAAGGCAGAGATTCTGAATGAATACTTTTGCTCAGTATTCACAAAAGAAGATGAGGAGGAGTTACCTAAACCAGACAATAGAA
Source organism: Neoceratodus forsteri (assembly GCA_016271365.2). Taxonomy (NCBI): domain Eukaryota; kingdom Metazoa; phylum Chordata; order Ceratodontiformes; family Ceratodontidae; genus Neoceratodus; species Neoceratodus forsteri. Next base: position 61,485,459 of record CM028129.1, read on the forward strand.
GCACTCTGGGTAGGGGGGTTGACACCAGTTCATTCACAGAAGAAAGAGTCCTGAAAGAACTCCTAAAACTCAAGGTGGACAAAGCAATGGGGCCTGATGGGATTCACCCCAGAATCCTAAAAGAACTAAGGGAGGACCTAGTGACACCACTGACCACGCTTTTTAACAGATCATGGCAGGATGGGGTGGTACCTGAGGACTGGAGGAGGGCAGATGTGATTCCCCCTTCACAAAAGTGGGAGCAAGGCAGAAGCGGGAAACTACAGATCTGTAAGTTTGACCTCAGTGGTAGGGAAAATGATGGAATCACTTCTGAAAGAAAGAATTGTTGAGTACCTAGAGGCCAGCGGGGCACAGGACCCAAAGCAGCATGGATTTACAGCAGGAAGGTCATGTCAGATGAATCTAATTGATTTCTTCGACTGGGTTACCAAAGTAATAGACCAAGGAGGGGCTGTGGATATGGCCTACCTAGACTTTAGCAAGGCATTTGACACAGTCCCGCATAAAAGATTAATAATCAAGTTAGCCAGCCTGGGAGTGGGTCCCAGGGTGGTAGCCTGGGTAGCAAACTGGCTGCACAACAGGACACAGAAGGTAATAGTGAATGGAACACATTCAAGAAAGGGGCTTACTAGTGGAGTACCTCAGGGCTCAGTACTGGGTCCAGTCCTCTTTAACATCTTTATAGGTGACATTGCAGAGGGTCTGGAGGGAAAGGTATGCCCCTTTGCAGATGACACAAAGATCTGTAACAGAGTTGATACACAAGGGGGGTAGAAAAGATGAGAAGGGACTTGGCAAGGTTGGAGGAATGGTCAGACATGTGGCAACTTAGATTCAATACAAAGAAGTGCAAAGTAATGCACCTGGGAAACAAAAACCCAGGAGAAGAGTACACAATAGCAGGGGAGGTACTAACAACAACAAAAATGGAAAGGGACCTGGGGTAGTCATATCAGATGACCTAAAGGTGGGTAAGCAATGTGAAAAGTCGGTAAGGAGAGCCAGGGGATACTGGGATGCATAGGAAGGGCATCACACGTAGAAAAGGAAGTTGTTATCCTCTGTATAGACAGTTGGTGAGACCCCATCTGAGTACTGGTGCAGTTTGGAGACCTCATCTACACAAGGACATAGACAGGATGGAAGCAGTCCAGAGGAGGGCAACTAAAATGGTGCAGGGTCTGCAGCAGAAGCCATATGAAGAGAGACTGAGAGAGCTTAATATGTATACTCTGGATGAAAGGAGGGACAGGGGGGACATGATAGAAACGTTCAAGTACCTCAAGGGAATCAACAAAGTCCAGGAGGGTAGCATCTTTCAGAAAAAGAGATGTGTAAGAACAAGGGGGCACAATTTAAAGATAGAGGGGGGACGGCTCAGGGGTAATGTGAGAAATTTTTTCATGGAGAGAGTGGTGGATACATGGAACAGCCTTCCTGAGGAGGTCGTTGGGTCTAAAACAGTGGGGGAATTCAAACATGCATGGGACAGACACAAGGCAATTGTAGTTGGGGGTTGCAGGAAGTAGGCTGTTGGTTAACTAGAATCTGCAGCTTAACCAGTAGGTAGGAAATGGGCAGACTAGGTGGGCCAAGTGGTCCTTATCTCGTCACAAAGTCTATGTTTCTATGATGGAACACCATTTGCACGTACCACTTTTCAAATGCTGCTGCTATCAACTGCCTACATTCTAGCCTCTCAGATTTCACTCTTCACCTGTCAAGATTAGATGCCCGGAGATCCTCTCCTCAACATCTCGCTGTGAAGACTTATAAAAAAGATATAAGTATTCCTTATTTTTTTCATTTGCTGCCCTTACATTTTGTTTTTATCTTGACCGCTAAGTTTATTTAGTTAAAATTGTTGTTTTTCTCGGTTTCTCCCAGTTTGGTATAACTGAAGGGGAACCGGGAATATTTTAGTCTAGAGCGGAGTTTTGTGAAAGAAACTCTTATTTTAGCTTAAATTATTTAAATAAATTTATTCTGTGTAACCGCTAATACAGGTTACTGAACTGATAACCTTGGTTCTTTTGTATCGGTTCTCGGTTCCGATTGGTTCCTGATTGGTTCCTGAACCAACCCAATTGCAAACTATTATTTAAAATTTAAAATGTTTTTGGAATTTGTGTTTTTCTGTCAAACTGGGCAATATGTCTGAAATACCTAAGAGGAAAACTGGTAAACCCGGTTGTAAAACTGTTCTGAGTGTGGAAAAGTATTTGCCAAAGCAGATAAACACACCTCTTGTGTGGCCTGTCTTGGCTATGAACATTTAAAGTTTGATTGTGAAATCTGCAAGACCTTTCCTGAAAAGATGCTTGAAACAAAAGTTTGGAAAGGCTTAAAGAAGTTGCCTCCACCTAAGGGTCCCTCAGGCTCTGACCAGCTGACATCCTCAGTACCTGTGGGTGAAACCACACAGACCACTACCTTTACCCCTGATACGGGTACCAAGGTCCTTGGAAAAAGGCCTGCTGAACTGGCTAGCTCTCCAGTTGCATTAAAGAGAATTAAACACACACAACCCCCTGCCGGACAGCATTTGGGGATTTGGGGGTAACTGAAAATATGCCTTCTCTATAGGAGATTGCACAGGCTTTTAAAGTCTTGCAGACTTTACACAGGATGCTGCCTGCTGGAAAGCAGCAACCAGTTCAGACCCCTACTAAATCTGCCCAGTCTTCCTTCCATGATGATATGGAGGAGTATGAGGAATAAGGTGAAGGGAGCCTATAGAGCCTGAAGTCTCCCTGAACAGGAGTTTGGTTCACCACCCAGGACCTCAGAGGATTATTTCTCCCATTACACGTTTGTCAGAAAATGGTAGATGCCTTTGACGTAACTACCATTGAAGTGATAGAGTGAAGAGGAAGCAGAATATTTAGAAATGATGGGGTTAACACCTACCAAGAAGTTGCTTCCTGTGACTACATTCTTTAAAAAGGACATATTTAAAATCCTCCAGATACCTGTGTCTGTCCTTCTTTAGACAGAAGGCTGGACAAGAAATATCAGTTGGACAGGGAAGGGATTGAATTCTTGTTCTCCCACACTGACCACCAGGAAGTGGTACAAACTGCGACCTGTGACAAGGCAAAAGTACCTCTGGCATCTCACATTCCTGAAAAAGATTCCAGAAATGTTGATAGCATGGCCAAGAAGGTTTATCTGTCAGCTTTCTTGCCATCAGACAAGCAAATTTCCAGGCTTATGCAGCCCAGTATTGGAAGTCTCTGTGGCAGTCTGTCATGGATATGGCAGATAAACCTCCATCTGGTCTCTCAGCTGACTTAGCTGAGACTGCTAGGTTTGGCTTAGAAGCAGCTAAATACCAGTTTCAGAAGACAGCAGACACTAATGACACTACTGCCAGGTGGATGGCTAATACTATTGCTCAGAGGAGGTTTGCTTGGGTAAGAGCCACAAACCTCACTCAGGATACTCAGGCCAAGGCCTAGACTTCCCTGTTGGGGTCATTTCCTCTTTGGAACTCAGACAGAGGCTTATGTGAAAAGGTGGACGAGCACAAGGCCACCTACAAAAGCTATTCTGACAAAGAAAGGGCCTCTGTCCACTAGACCTTGTGGAGGGGAGGCAGGGGCAGACATTTTCACATCAAGTCTTTTTATCTTGCCATGGCTGTACCCCAGGTTCAGCAGGACCCACAGCAGGGTACTTCAGGGGCAGGGGCAGAAGGGGTTCCAGGCGTGGTTCCCAGTCTTGGCCTGAGGCAAAGCAAGACCCCTGACATGCTTTCCCAGGCTGTCTCCCCACTACCAGTAGGGGGAAGACTGACTCACTATTTCCAGGCTTGGAAACCAATCACTACAGACACTGTCTCTAAGCTTCAAAACCCTTCCCATTCTAAGAACTAGAGTGTTCAAGCCAGCCTCCAGCGCAGAAAGGAAGCTGCTGGAAAAGGAAGCACAAAACCTACTGTTGTCAATGGCAGTGGAACCTGTGCCTCCACAACAAAGGGAAAGGGTTGTTATTCAAGATACTTACTCACAACCAAGAAAATAGGAGTGGCAGCCTATCCTAGACCTAAGGGTGCTAAACAGGCACTTATTAAAGCCAAGGTTCAAATGATAACCTTGTCACTGATTCTGCCAGCACTCCAAAGAGGAGATTGGTTGGCATCTCTGGCCCTAAAGGATGGTCACTTTCACATCCCCGTAAGGGAGTCTCACAGAAAGTACCTCGGTCCAGACTCCTTCAGGTCACTACCAGTTCTCAACATAGCTGTTTGGTCTCACTTCAAATCAAATCAGTCTTTATTTATAAAAAAGTGCCTTTCTAGAAACCAAGGTGCCTGTACAACATCTAATTAAGAGATCAATAAATAAAAAGGTTAAGACTAATAATAAATGAAGATACCAGCTTCATTTAAAAATCAGGAAATGCTAGGCTAAAAAGGTAGGTTTTCAAAGCCTCCTTAAAACTTTGTATGGTCAGGCAAACTCTTACACGACGAGGTAGAGAATTCCACAGGGTCGGGGCCATAAAACTAAATGCCCTTGCCCCAGATGTCTGCAAATGAACCCTGGGAATCTCTAGCAGTCCATCATTGGCGGATCAGAGCGAGCAGAGGGGACAGTAGGGGTGAAGAAGACCTTGCAGGTAACCAGGTTCCTGATCGTGTAGGGCCTTATAGGTCAGCAAACCGACCTTGAAGGTGATCCGCCACTGAACTGGCAGCCAGTACAGAGCATGGAGCACAAGCGTTACATGACTGGTCCTAGAGGTACCAGTCAATGGCCTGACTGCCGCATTCTGCACCAGCTGCAGGCGGCGGATATCAACCCCTGGTAGTCCAAGGTAAAGGGCATTGCAGTAGTCAAAGCGGGAGGTAACGAAGGTGTGGACCAAGGTTGGAAGATCATCAGGGGGAACCAGGTGCTTTACCTGGGTGACTGCTGACACCTGTGATTTAAGGGTCAAGCAGTCATCAAACCTAATGCCCAGGTTCCGAACCTGGTCTGAAGTAGTCAGTCGGGCACCTCCAAGCCAAAGACCCGAGGTGAACCTGCCAACAAACTCTACTCCGGCGACCTGGATCCACAAGCAACACCTCAGTTTTTCTGGGTTTAACCGCAGCTAGCTCACATTCATCCAGTCCTGGATCTCGGCAAGACATCTGTTAAAGACCAAACAGCATCATCCTGGCCAGGCACAAAGACATGTACAGCTGAGTATCATCTGCATAGCAGTGAAAACTCAAGCCATACCACCTAATGATCGCTGCTAATGGCAGTATCTACACCTCAAACAACATAGGCACTGAGATGGAGCTCTGGGCACCCTTACAGGATAGGGAGAATGGAGCTGAAGAAAAATCCCAGACACCACCCTCTGAGTCCTACCCTTGAGGAAAGATTGAAACCATCTGAAGACCGTCCCAGAAAGTCCACAGATGAACTCAGGTGCTCCAGCAGTACACCATGGTCTATGGTGTCAAAGCTGCAGAGAGATCTAGAAGGACCAAGACGGAACGGGTCTTCTATCTCGCTATTTGAAGGTCATTTAATACCTGGAGAAGGGCTGTCTCGGTCCTATATCACTTCCTATATCTGGACCGGAGAGAATCATAGACATTGTGGTTGGTCAGATAGTCATCCAACTGCGACGCAACCAATTTCTCAACAGCCTTACCCACAAAGGGCAAATTAGAGACAGGTCTGTAGTTAGCCAGACAGTCCGGGTCCAAGGAGGGCTTTTTAAGGAGTGGTCGAGCTACAGCCTCCTTCAGGGGATCCAGAAAGATCCCCCTCTCCAAGGACATCCAGATTATCTCAGCTAGGGCAGGGCTGATTTTATCCACACAACCTATCAAAAGGCACATAGGGCCTGGGTCCAGACTACAGTTGGTCGGGCGCAGATTGGATGACTATCACAATGTCATTGATTGTGGGGCGCTGGAAGTCACACCACACAAACTGGGCATCTGACATCTCCTGCCGACCACTGCAACTCCCATTAGGAGGGACAGATGGATCTCGGACCTGATTGTGGCAAACTTATCTGCAAAGAATCGAGCAACCTCCTCACACCATTCTTGTGAAAAAGCAATCTGTCCACAGTTCGGAAAAGCTGGGCTGGTCAGTTCGGTGCAGCAGCAATTTCCCTGGACAGGAATTCTGCCTTCTTACGGGTGATTGCTGATTGATAAACCTGGTAGTGGTCCATCAGATTGAGTCTGTCACTCTCCAGGCCTGATTTCTGCCAGCACCTCTCTAGCCTTTGTCCCACTCTCCTTAACTCCCTCAGAGCCTCATCAAACCAAGGAGACCTGGGGCATCAAGTGAGGGGACAAACACGAGCAGGAGCAATGGAATCCAGGGCCTCAGTGACTGCTTTATTATAGGCAAGTACCAGGTCCCCTGGATCCAAGCATTCACTCTGTATATCCAATAGGTCCAACACCACCATCATCAGGCCATCGGGAAACACCCTCAAAGGGTGGTACCGGACCATCTTCGTAGGCGGGCCTACTAGGGGGCCAGGAAACTGAACTCGATGGTATGATGGTCAGACTACCCAACTGGTTCCACCACCAAGTCGGATATCTCCATCCCCATAAAGAATACCAAGTCCAAAAAATGACCACCAGTGTGGGTCGAGGAGGAAATAACCTGTGTGAAGCCCAGCAAAATCATTAACTGGAGGAAGTCCTGACCAAATTGCGAGAGTTCATTGTCGACCCAGGCATTGAAGTCCCCCAAGATCCGCCATCTGGGAGACTCTAATGTCAGATCAACAGTAAAGTCCGCGACTTCCCGCAGGAAAACATTTCCACCTCCTGGTGGATGGTAAATGAGAAGGATCCTGCACCCCATACCCTCACCCATGATGTATTCAAAGGAGTCGGTGGCCCCTAATGGTACTTCCATCAGGTTCAGTTCCAATCTAAAGCAGATGGCAACACCCCCGCCCCTACGATCCAACCTCGGGCAGTGTATCACAAAGTACCTGGCCGGAATTGCTGATGCCAAAATGGGACCAGCATTTTCATCCAGCCAGGTCTCGGTGATGCAAGCAACGTCAGATGATCCAACAAGATCCACTATTATAGTGGTCTTGTTCTTAATAGACCTGGCATTGCACAACACCACCTGAGCAGGATGAGTCACAGAGGAAGACCCTGTTACCTGCCTGCTATAAGCAGAGCCCTTGGGTATGGGAACCAGAGAGGGAAAACATCTTTCCTGAGCCCATTTTGCCCCAGGGCATTTCCTTGTCCCTACTATCCCAATCCTCCCACTCCTTTCCATTCCCCCACCAGGCCAGGCCCGCACCCCTTCCCCTCCTAACAATTCCCAGAGCCCGGCACCTTCTATATACCTCTGGGGATAGCGAGGGACAAGAAAAAGGGTGGAGGTCCCGAAGCCTGGAGGGCGAATAATGCCTGACCATCGTTATACCACCCCAACACATCTTTACCATGCAGAAGCCAAACACACAACACTCAAATCAAACTCTCAATCTTTCACACCACTCCCACCATACAATAATCAATAAACCAACATCCTCCAACCCCACAATACAAACAATATACAATAATATTCTGTCACAGAGTAGAAAAGCAATCTCAAAAAAAAAAGAAAAGCCGCACAAGCTCTCCAAATGCAAAACCACTAACCTCTGAGGAGCTCTCACCTCCCCAGAGAAAATAATAATAATTGCCTCCCGGCCCTATCTCACACCTAGGTCAGGAGAACAATCAACAGTTTAAACAAGTAATCAGTTTCAACAGGGCGCTCTCACTGCCCACCAGTTTCAAGACAATAGCAGAGAAAGAGTCTAACCATTCATCAAGTACTACAAAATGTCCAAATGTCTTAATAGGAAAAAGCTTCCATTGACTGCTGCAATTCCCAGGATCCTAGGAAGACCCTCGATCCACACTGCTTAGCCACCCAGCTGTCCCCTCGAGGAATCACTGCCAGTGGCTTTGATGCAGATAGGCTTCCGGTAGAGCCAGCTCTCCAGCCCATCTCCCCCAGAAACCACGGTGCTACTGGGTACCACAGTGCACGCCTCCAGTGGCCCCAGACCCAGGCACCAAACAGCCAATTACCCCAACGATTCCTCCTGGGTTCAGGTCAGTGCCACCTTGTAACTCGCCACATAGGTTGCAGGCCAAAATCCAGCAAGAACTTCCAGTAACCTCATTCGTCGGACAAAAAGTACTGACGTGATGTTTCAGGTCCCAATCCTAGTAAGAACTGCTGAAACCAAACCCTCGCAATAACGTTCCAACAGTCCGACAGTCAAGAAACTAGGCAACTCCACCAAAGGCTCCAAGCTCAAACTCCTCAGGGCAGATCTGCACACATGGATGTAAATAACCCTCCTCAATCTTCTTCCTTGATCCTGGCACCAGGTAGGAAAGACAGTAACATTCTTCACCAAACTTAATAAATAAAATGTCCTGCAACAACTTAACTTAGTTCGAGTGGGAGCTTTTGCAGCAGGCTATCACAATCAGGACTATGCCGCAGGCACTAGGACCCTCTGGAAAACTTCTCAGCCAGCAATACCCCAGCAGGGACCGCTCTCCGATATCGGCTCCACCCTGACGTCAGTCATGGTACAAAAGGGGGCTGACCCAGCTCCACCCCAGTTCTTTTCCCGCTGCGTCCCATGCACGTGAAGAGTTCCTGCTACTTGGCTTGCCAATCCAACAAAAAGATCTAGTCTTTCTGCGTTTTTTCTCTACGATTTCGACGACTTTCTCTCCTGCCGACATATGTCTTTGCAATCCTTGGTCCCCTCGTCGGGACCCCACGTCAATAAGTGCAGTTGCGGCTGCCAGATACCATCAAAAGATGGCCACAAGCAGTGCGTTTTTGCCTCGGGCCTGAGCAAGACACGACGGCCTGTTCGTCCTGCAAGAAGTTCACCAGCTGAACTCCGATCCGCTGCCTGAAGGCGTTCCTGCTTGAACAAAAATGGACCTGCACACCTCAGGAGAAGCAGAAGAAGAAGGACAAAACCAAGCGGGTCCTCTAAGAAAGACTATCGCCGGTCCCAGCACTGGTCCAGGTCCCGGTCTTGCTCCCACTCACGGCCTGCTCCCAAGAAAGCCTCGTGGTTCAACGGACTCAGGTGAGTGTCCAAATCTGAAGATCAGGCTAAGGCTGGGCCTTCGGGAGAGGCCAGCGGCTTAAGGTGACTCCGCTTAAGGATCACCGTGAAGTCCTTGAGGCGCAAGCTTCAGCCCCGCCTTCTGAAGCCCCGGCGCCGCCAGTCAACAGCGTGACCCTAGAGTCAAAGGACAGTGTGACACTCCCAGTCGGCACCCTGTCATCTGTCCCTTTACCGATGCCAGTAATGGGGCGACGGATCCGGACGCAGTCAGCGAAGGGGCTGCGTCCCCATCCCCTAAGTCCTCCTCCCCCCGGGGCTCTCCTTCCAAGGTCATTGTTGTGGATATTCCATTTCCAGGGAAAGTGGGCTCTGTGTTTTCGAAGGACGAGCTCCAGGATCTGTTTTCCTTCTTGTGGGGGCAGGTCCAGAAGCGGACCCCCCCCCCCGAAGCCGGCTCTGTCACCGGTCCTGGAACCTTCAGGTGAACCACATCCTGGAGGTGCTTCTTCACCGAGGAAGACCCCCGAGAGGCCGCAGCATACACCTCCTCCCAGGGCTCATTCCCGTTCACAGTCTGTAGACCGTCACCGACACTCTTACCAGATCAGGTAGCCAACGCCGGGTCAGGACTCTCACCAGGAGCCATTCCCATTCTGTTAGACGGGACCGCTCCCGGCGTCGGTCCCTGCTCCGCCGTCGGTCCCATGACCGGCATCAGTCTTCTGACCGACGTCGGTTAGCGAGCCACTGACACTCGTGTGGGGCTAGCCATAGGGATAGATCTGGCTACTCGTCACCCAGTAGCCCTTCCTCCTTCTCTTCATATTCTACCTCTTCCTTATCGAAAATTGGGGGTTCACCGGAAGAGAAGGACCAGCCCCGCTCACCTCCTGACGATCCCACTTTCATGGACATCATGAGGCACGTGCAGGCCTCCAACGAGTGGGATATGAAGGACCTGGATCCGGAATGCCGGAGACTGTCTAAGTACCTGAGGCAAAAGGAGCCTAAGCCCTTGGTAGTGCCTCCTTTAGGGACCCATTCCAGGACCTCATCAGAGTAACCTGGAGCATCTGGCTTTGGTCCCGCAGTTCCAAAGAAATTGGACAGGCTGTATAGAGCCCCAGGATGAACCATTTTGGCGAGCACCCTCAGGCGGACTCTTCAGTGATCACGCTGCTCATGACAAGTCTAAGCAGCCCAAACACCTCAGCTCGCAGCCTTCCGACCCGGAATCTTGTTATTTGGACCAGGTGGGCAAGAAGGTGTATTCTGCCTCCACCTGTTCAACAAGGTCTCTGAACTTCCTGACGATATGGTCCAGTACCAGAATGAGCTATGGGAGAGGGCACAAGAGCTGGTGAACGCCTTGCCAGACGCTGAGAAGAAAAGCAGAGGTCCTGGACATCCTAAAATCGGCTCAGACATAGGCACTCATGTGTTGTGTGCCTCGTATAATACTGCAGATACAGCGTCCAGAGCGCCAGCATCAGGTGTCTGCCTCAGGCACCATTCCTGGTTGAGGGTCTCGGCTTTCACCAAGATCTGCAGTCCATTATCTGGGACTTACTGTTCCAGGTTTTGTTTGGGCAGGAGACAGAGTCCCATATCTCTCGTCTCCAAGAGTCAGGTAAATCCATCTGGTCGGTCCGCCAAATGTACCGTGGAGACCAGCGGAGACAGCGAAAGCGCCCATTTCGGAAGCCCTCAGGTGGTCAATCCCGTGAAAATCAACAGGGCCAGGAGGAGGATTTCGGAGGAGAGCCGGCAACCAGCAGCTTGGAGGCGCTCCTCCACATGGGCCCAAGTCCTCCCAGGCCTCTCTGCCCACCCCTGGCTCTGCCCAGTGACCCTCTTCTGACCCTCCTCCTCTGATGGAGGTCCCAGGGGAGGTGGTAGAGGGTTGCTTCTTCCTATACTTTCAGGGGTGGAGCTAGATTACTGCAGACAAATGGGTCCTAGACGTCATAAGGAGAGGGCACATTTTAGAGTTCACAGAGGTTCCTCCAGACTCTCCACCAAGGTTCTCCAAATATCCTCCTTCTCACATTCCTCTCATAGAAGGAGAGATACAGGCCATCTTGCAAAAAAGGGCAATAGAACCTGTCCCCCTACGGCAGTGGGGAAAAGGGTATTACTCCCACTTCTTCTTGGTCCCAAAAAAGACTCAGGACCTTCGTCCCATTCTGGACCTAAGCTCTTGCAGTCTTTATGTAGAGTACAAAAAGTTCCAGATGGTTACCCTTCCAGGTCTTCTTCTTCTGCTGCACCAAGGGGACTGGCTCTGTTCCTTAGACATGCAAATCGGGGTCTTTCCCCCTCACAGGAAGTTCCTGAGGTTCCACTTCCAGAGGGAACATTATCAGTTTTGAGTTCTTCTGTTGAGCCTCTCCTCCACTCCTCGAGTCTTCACGAAATGCTTGGCAGTAGTGGTTGCAACTCTTAAGGCATCAGGGGCATTATGTCTTCCCTTACCTGGACGATTGACTGCTTGCAGCCCCATCAAGATCACGCCTACTTCAAGCTCTCAGAGACACTTATACACTCTTCTGAGACCAGAGGATCACTCTGAACCTTCCAAAGTCTTCCCAGAGCCCAGCCAAAGACTCTGCTCTTTATAGGAGCGATCCTGGATTCGGTCAAGGGCATGGCCTTCATCCCCAGAGAGGGGCAATCGCCAGGAAATAGCCGGATCGGTTAAATTAACTTCTCAGGTCCCAGCAAGGACCTTCCTCTGACTTCTGGGGCACATGGTGACGACCATTCCAGTTACTCCTGTGGCCCTTCCACATGAGAATCCCACAATGGATGCTCAGGGTGCAGTAGGATCAGTGCTCTGGACGACCTAGACCACATGGTCAGAGTCATAGAGCCAGTAAGGAGAACACTTCTTAGGCGGATGGATCCACTCAATTTGGAAAACGGAGTCTTCTTTCATCCGGAGCCCTCGAATCAGACCCTTACAACAGATACTTCAGATTTGGGTTGGGGAGCACACTTGGGGCCCACCAAATGCAAGGCATCTGGCACCAGAGCACTAAACCCCACATCAATGTCCTGAGATGCAAGCTGCCTCAGTGCGCTACATGCCTTTCAGGAGAACCTTGTACTGGGCTCTCTTCTAGTTCAGACGAACAACATGGCGGTAGCTTTTTATCTCAACAAGCAAGGGGGCGCTCATTCTTACCCCCTGTGCAGGGAGGCGTTGAGAGTCTGGTATTGGGCACTGGAGCGGCACATCTCCTTGTCCGCGGTGCATGTTCCAGGTGTCTTAAATGACTTGGCCGACAGTCTAAGCAGGTTGTGGTCCCAAGACGCACAAGTGGGAGCTACTGCAATCAGTAGCAGACCAGCTGTTCGTCTCATGAGGTCGTCCAGAGCTGGACCTGTTTGCGTCACCACGCAGTGCCAAACTGCCAGTTTTCTGCTCGCGAGAGCCCGTGCCTGGTGTATTCTGGTCAGACGCGTTGTCCCTTTGCTGGGCAGGCAGGTTTCTTTATGCCTTCCCTCCCTTCTCATCCAGAGGGTTCTGTTGAAATTACAGGCTGAGGGGGCACGAATGATTCTGATTGCCCTGCTATGGCCTTGGCAGATTTGGTTCCCACTACTTCAGCGGCTATCCATGGTACCTCCAATTCCGCTGCCAATATGCACGCAGTTGCTGTCCCAGGATCAGGGCTCGTTGGTACATCCTGATCTCCGATGCTTACACCTTCATGCTTGGCTCCTTCGGACGTAGCAAAATACAGGTATGGGGTATCTCCAGAGGTGGTGGATGTTCTGGTGTCAGTGAGAAAGCCTTCCACGTGCTCCACATATGCTATGAAGTGGAAGTGATTCTGTTTATGGGCCTCATCTCACCATCTGGATCCCATTACCTGTTCCGTGAACTCAGCTCTACAGTATCTCCTCTCCTTATACCAACAAGGCTTGAGCTAATCCTCCATAAAGGTGCACATGTGGGCCATCTCGACTTATCATGCCCTCTCGAGACAGAGCCTTAGCCCAGTTGGATGTGGCCTGCACCTTTTACAAAGGATTCTTCACATGAGACCTCCCATTCGGGATCCTATCCCACCCTGGGACCTCCTTTTTGTGTTGGGGAAGCTGACTCTTCCCCCATTTGAGACTGCAGCAGATTGTGAGCTGCGATATCTTTCCTGGAAGGTTTGCTTTTTAGTTGCCATTACATCTGCTCGAAGAGTTTCCACATTTCAGGCTCTAATGTGTAAAGAGCCTTATTTAATTTTCCACAGGGAAAGGGTTTCCCTGAAGTCGAACCCTGGGTTTCTTCCAAAAGTGGTCTCAGAGTTGACCCTCATTCAGTCGGTTGACCTTCCAGTTTATTTCCCTTCTCCCTTTAACAGAGGGGAAGCTCTCCTTCACACTTTGAGCGTCCACAGGACACTGAGGTATTATCTGAAGCGTACTTCTAATCACCGTCAATCGGAGCAACTGTTCATGGCATTTGCACCACAACACTTGGGTAGACCAGTGTCCAAGCAGACCATTTCCAAATGGATTGTCCGCTGTGTCTCTTTCTGCTATAAGAAGCACAACAAGACCCTTCCGGGCACGGTTAGGGTCACTCCACCAGAGGAGTGTCTGCTTCCTTCTGCCGCGGTTGTGGAACGCTCCTGATAAGGGACATTTGCACGGCCGCTACCTGAAATTCAGTACATACTTACAAAGCACTACAGCTTGGACATTGCCTCCAGACGTCAGGCAGGCTTCGGCCTGGCAGTCCTTCAGGGACTATTGTCTTGAGCCTCTGTGTCCAGCATTCTCTCGTCCACCTCCCGGCGTCAGTTATCTTTTTGGCGAGGGACTGCTTGGGATTCAGTCCTGATTGTGATAGCCTGCTGCAAGAGCTTCCACTCAAAGTAAGATAGTACAGTTACGCAAGAACTTACCGTAACAGTAGATCTTCAAGAGGAGCTCTTGCAGCAGGCGTTACTTTCCCGCCCTCTTTCCCCTTTTTTCAAGGTGTGCAGAGCTTCATCTTCGAGCTTCGCCTCGTTCTCCTGTCAGGACTCGCTCGTGGGCCGGGGAACTGGGGTGGAGCTAGGTCTGCCCCTTTTGTACCAGGGCTGACATCGGGGTGGAACCGACGTCGGGGGGGGGGTCCCTGCTGGGTATTGCTGGCTGAGAAGTTTTTCGGAGAGTCCTAGTGCTTGCAGCATAGTCCTGATTGTGATAGCCTGCTACAAGAGCTCCTCTTGAAGATCTTCTGTTATGGTAAGTTCTTACGTAACTGTACTTTAGTTGCTCAGGAAAAACAGATCAAAATGTAATATAAGTATAAATATATGCCAGCGACCCGGGTTCGGGAACGAGCTCGGGTCGTCGGAGGTCGGCAGCAGGGGGGAAAGGCGGAGCTGGATTGCGCTGCCGGCAGGCAGGCTGTCTTCTCCAGGGAGGGGATGTGGCACTCCTCGACCAATGGTGTGACCCCTAGCGGGAGGCTAGGAGTGGCACGGGCTGAGGGGTCGGGCGCTAGGGCCATGGGGTGGGGAAAGGAGCTGTAATCGAGGCCGAGGGCGATGCGCGCGGCTCTATGCGCATGCGCCTCTACTTCTGGGTGATAGCCGGAGGCAGAAAAATGCTGGCAGCAGCAGAATGATGACCGACCGTGAGGCTCCGCCCCCGGCCGGGCATAAGGTAGGCGCCAGCTATTCTGGGGGACGGGCTGGGGAGGGGGTCGGTTGGAATGGGGCGCCGATCAAGGAACAGAAATAGAAATAATTAAAAAAAAAAAATTTAGTGCGACTCTACATGAACACTTCGATTTTACTTTAACCTAACCTGTTATGCTCTACAATAGCTAACTCACTCCTTCACCCCTAACTTACTACTAAATAAAATAACGAAACTAAGTACAATAAACTAATAAACTCAGAAATAATAATCTAACGCCAAAAACCAGCAGACATACACACACTGTGTCTTGTGGCTAGCCCAGCATGGCCGCCATGTAGGAACAATGATTCGCTCCAAGAGTGTTCACAAAGTGCCTGGCAGTGGTTGTGGCAAACCCAAGTGAAGGTAGGTGTCAGTTTTCCTTACCTGGACGACTGGTTGGTGGTCGAAAGTCACCACAACGGGTAAGGAACATCTGCAGCTCACCAAAGGATTTTAGAGTCACTGTTTTCTGGTTAATCTCAAAAGTCAGTTCTTCTCCCAGCACAAGTGCTGCAGATCATAGGAGCAGAATTAAATACACAGGAGGGCAGGGCTTATGTACCTCTGGACAGGGTAAGTGGTATTCTGCAGATGGCAGGCTTCTTCAGCATGAAGAGACCAACAACTGCAAGACAGTTTTACAACCACTGGGCCACATGGCAGCCACCACTGGCACAGTCCTGGGTTCCAGGTTCCAGATGAGAGACATCAAATTCCACCTCAGGGCACTTTGGTATCAGAGAAAGAATTATCTCTCAAAGCTAATCCCAGTAACAAAAATGTTACTTCAGGCCCTTCAGTGGTGGAAAGAGGAAGCCAACCTCCAGGAACGGGTTCCTTTTCAAAAGAATCTCCATCTGTGATTCTCATAATAGATGCATCACTACTGGAGTGGGGTGCCCATCTAGGGAATCACACCACTCATGGCACTTGGTCCAGTGCAGAGTCACTCCAGCATATAAATCTGCTGGAGCTCAGAGCAGTGTTGCTGGCACTCCAGGCTTTCACACCACTGACACAGAGAAGGGTGGCACAGGTCAGAACAGGCAATACCACCACAATGTAATACATAAACAAGCGGGGAGGAACAAGGTTGAATCCTCTCTGCACAGAAGCTATGAGAATTTGGACTCTGGCCTACTACCTATGAGTTTCCCTTCAGGCCATGCATCTGCCAGGTAAGGGACAATACTCTAGCAGATGATTTGAGTTGGATCACCCAAGCCCATCACAAATGGGCCTTGAACAGACAGGTGGTGGAAGTAATTTTCAGAACATGGGGAACCCCAGAGATGGATCTCTTGCATGCCATGAAGTCACCACCTGCCACAGTACTGTTGCAGACCTCCAGCTCAGGAACAGTACCCCTGGATGCTGGTTCTGGACTGGTCAGGGAAGTACCTGTATGTGTTCCTCCTTTCCCTGGTGTACAGAGTGCTACTTAAACTCAGGTCCCAGCCAGCTTCACTGATCTTGATCTTAAAAACATTGGACCGGAAGACAAACTGGAATTATGTAAACCACAACTTGCGGCCGACATAATTCCTGTCGATGAGGTGCCGGTCGACAAAAGTGTTGTCGAATCAGCATCATAGAGCTGGGCCAAGCAGCCATGGTACTCTCTGCTGCTCTCCATGTCTGTAGCTGGACCAGTACACCTTCCTTGGAGGCACAACCTGTTAACCTCCAGTCAAAGGAGACTCCTGTACCCGAAACTCAAATCCCTCAGGTTCAAAGCTTGGGTCTTGAGGACCTAGAGTATGCAGGCTTGCATCTCTCTGAACGTGTTGTGGACATTTTAAGAGGATACAGGTACAGGAAGCCTACCACCAAGAAAACCTATGCCTCAAAATGGAAAAGGTTTTCTATCTGGTGCTCCACCAGGGATGTGTTGCCAGCTCAGGCAGGGGTTCCAGCTGTGCTGGACTGTCTTGCTTATTTGCATTCACTGGGCCTGTAGCCCACTACTCTAAAAGTCCACCTAGCTTCAGTGTCTGCTTACACCTCAGCTGGGAAGAATGCTTCTATGGCATCAAACCCTATCTTTAAGAGGTTCTTTAAAGGTATACTTGCACCCCCCCCCCACAGCCTAGGACCTAAATATGTGTATTACCAAGTTCATCGATTCCCTCTTTTAACCCATGTCTTCAGCTCCTTTGAAGGATGTCACATGGAAGATGGTTTCTCCTAGTGGCAATCACAACTTCAAATTTTATTAAGCATCAATTATATTACTTTGTACAACATTGCATAGTTCCACTGATGGAAATTTTCTTAATAGTTTCCATACTTGGTATTGCAACCGTGTCATTAAAACCATCGGGGAATTGATACACAGATTAATAAATTTCTATCCATCTTACAACAATTTTACCAAGTCTTAAATCTTAGTTGATTTTCATCTCCTCCATTTACCTTATCGTTAACTTATTTGTCCCTTATCTTCCTCCCAGGCAAGGGGCTTACCCTTTGCCCTTCATCCGGGCAAACTTGTATAGTTATAAAATTCAGAACTATGTTAAAAAATTGATTTTACATCTAAATAACTATTCTAACCTAGTATAACTCAACTTGGACATCCTGGTGTTTCATTCAGGTCATATCTGACTTTAATACATCAGCTCCTTAAAAATTCTTAAGATCTAAAAAGAACAGATCTTCTGGGCATCACCTTCTTTTCTAAAAGAAATACAATAAAACTTATAGTGGATCCTAGTAGCAATCATTTCTGCTAGAAAAATCAGTGAGCTCCAGGCTCTCTGCATTGAACAGGACTAAAATTCAATCCACAGGGACAAAGTGGTCCTGCTAACAAACCGAACATTTCTTACTAAGGTGGTTTTTGGGCTTTCATTTGAACCAGTCCATTACCTTATCTGTTTTCTTCACTGAGCATTCAAGCTCTGGCGAACGTAGACTGCACAGTCTTGATGTGAAGAGAGTTCTTAGCTACTACATGACTATCGCTAAGGCCCAAAGACAGAACAGAAAACAACTGCTCCTAACTTGTGGGGATGTGGGAAAAGGAAGTACCACATCTAAGAAGTCCATTTCTTGCTGGATAGTTCAGTGTATTCTGTTTTGCTGCTCAAAAGCTGGGAAGGAGCACCCAGCAGGACTGAGAGCCCACTCCACAAGTGGTACAGCTGCTACTATAGCAGCTTCCAGGGATGTTCCACTGGTGGACATCTGTGAAGTGGCTACCTGGAGAACAGTGCCCACTAAGCATTACAGCCTGGACACACAGGGTAGGAGTGATGCCAGGTTTGGCACAGCTGTCCTGCAGAGCCTATTCCCAAAGTAGGTTCTGTGCCCACCTCCAAAGGTAACTGCCTGTCGGGGGTGGCCTGCCTGGGGGAAGGGGAGTAGAGTGAGAAGGCAGGAAGATGGATGCGGTGTCCCTTAAGGGTGCTGATTTTCAAGCAGACTCTATAGACCATTGGGCCTGCTCTGCTGGCATTTTAGTATGGTACTGCTTCTTAGTCTATGTAAGAGTTAGGAGTATTGGAGTATTTCTGGGGTGAGAAGAAAAAATTACTTACCACAGTAATCTTGTTTCTTCCGGGGGACACTCCAATATTCATAAGTCTCCCACCCTGCCTTCCCTGCTAGAACCAGTTGCCTCTGCACTCCATGCTGTGTAATCAGTGGTATGAGTGCCACACACTGGCATTTCTGTTGAAACTGTTTTCATTGGTTTTACCTTCTTCAGGTGATTCTGACATTCAGGGGAGTGTTTTGGTGTTAACTCCCTCCTGTTGGAGGCTTTTTATAAGTCACTCAGCCCCAGAACACGATGTGAGTCAAAATGTTCTGTGCTTAATATTATTCAAAATGGTTGCCTGGGGCTGAGTGAGATCATTTCATGCATTAATTATTATTGTGTTATATAGGTATTTTCTCGTGGGGCTTCTTGTCAGATGTCCATGAAATCTGAGAGGTTAGAATGTAGGCAGTTGACAGGGGCAGCATTTCAAAGTGGCACATACTAATGGTGTGCCATCAGTAACATAATGTTTCATCTCTGGGCAGATCTGGCTTAAAGGCATACTGCATAAGAGTTATGAATATTGAGTATCCCGGAAGAAACAAGATTACTGTGGTAAGTAATTTTTCTTTCTTTTCCTCCCATCCCCTGCTGCAGACAGGCAGTAGTGTGTGCAATGTGGAAGCTCCCGGAGAACAGAGTAGTCTATTAGATGGTTGTGTCCTCCGGTCGGCCCTCAGCAACTGGAGTCCATTCCTAGACCCAGGTCGATGGCATGGTGACATTTAAAGTGCTCAGTGCCTCAGCCCGGGTGTGCACTGGTTGGCAGAGTATGTATGTGTCTTTAGGCTTATTTAAATGAGAATTGACTTCTCCTTGAAGGGGTAGTAGCAGTATACTTGTAAGAGATAACCTTTACTGACCCAAGTAAACTTACTGTTGAGTCTCTTTCTTCTAGTATCGTCTGAAACCTTCACAGAATCCAGATCAACTGAATGGGCTGATGAACCGTATACAGGTAGGGAGTGTTATTTTTTAAATTAGGCAGCACTGAGCATGCTAAATTAAAGTTAATACAACAGAGTGATTTACTGGTTATTATCAGATATTGAAAGCACGACTGAGGCTTCTTGTTTCGTCTTGCTCAGAATCCATTTCTAAATGAGTAAGGTGAGGTTGAATGGATTAAGACACAGATCCTTATGGGGGGGTCAAACTTTAAATGTTGTGAGGGTTCCAACACTACTGCCACCTTTTGAACACTCCATGGTACTACAGTCTCATCCTTGCATCGCATGGGACTCGGGATTGGAACTTGCAACCCTTTCCCATCTCAGGATTCAAACACCAAGCTATAGAATCAGTCTCCCTAGCTCAGGCAGTAGGACAGTCTCTATATCTTAGCCTAGTGCTTATGTTCTTCCCCAATCAAATGCAGTCCTGCACAAGAAGTTCAATTTCTGTGGCCATTTACTGTTGCCACTGGCCTTTTGAAAGCAAAATTTGGCAACCCTTTAGCCACAAGTAATGTTTGTGTTCTGTATATTTTGTTCATTTTGTAATTTATTCATCTAGGACAGCCCAGCTGAGATGCACCTTCTCATTTCCAGTGGTGCCCTGCTGCTACCAATTTCGTCTGGGTGGATTGGAGCACTAGAAAGATAAATGACTTGCCTCAGGTCACAAAGTGAGTGTTTGGCTCTACTGAGGTTTGAACCTGTGAACTCCATGGTTACCATGCTAGGGCACTATATGACACTGCCCCTTCATACAATAGAGGAGCGCTAAAACAGCAATCCCCTGCCTCTTGGGACATCAGAAAGCTCTATCCTTGGTCTACAGTACATTAACCCACTGCAACCCTGCCCCCCACCACACACACACACACACACACACACGGACACACTGTCTTGCTCCCATGTTTATGGTATGACTTGTCACTTGAACAGTGTTTGGGTGTCTTGAAGGAAAATTAAAATGTATATCCTTCTGGGGACCCTTTTGGCATGCAAGAAAACAAGAGTAAGATGTTCAAAGTCATTGTTCTCCGCTTGCACCAAAATTCAAGTGCCCTATTTTCAAAGGCTCTTGAGCTTCTATGACTGTCTCTGCACTTTGTAGCAACTTATAAAAAAATAAAAAAAAAAACGATGCAGGTGTTACAATTTTTGCTGTAAATGTTGTCAGCTGCACCCTATAATTGAAGTACTGTGTAGGTGATCTAAGCATGAGGCGTAGTTTCCAAGAATTGCATTGGAAGGGTGCCTCAAGTCAGCGGCACCCTTCTGAAAATACTATCCATAGTAATTGTATTTAACCTAAATGTTTTTTAGGTTCTGGCTTTGTTCCATCATTAGTCATTTAGGCCCTGTCTACACTGATGCTCTTAAACAGTTATCGGCATGATGAACCATTTTAAGTAGTGTGAGAAACTGTAAGAGTCCGCACTGGTAATGGTTTAAAAAATGAGTTTGAAACAGATCTTGAGACCTGCTCATATGTGGTCTTGAGATTAGTTCTGCAAATGGTTTGAGAGCTGTAACAGTTCCCTTGCCTGTGAGGACAGACGTCGGAACCGTTTCTGTGTGTGTTGGTCCTCCATGGCTCCACAGTCCCCAGATCCTGCATGCAAGATGTGGTTTCCAGAATGAAGTTCAAGCACGCCTATCTTCACAAGTGCGGACAGACTATCAGCATTTTAAAAATTGATTGCAGAGCAGTGCGGATGGGATAAAATGATAAGCACTAAACCGGTTTCAGAAACGTTACAGCATCACCGGGAACAGTGCGGACAGGGCTTTAAAGAGTTGGTGCACTATCCGAAGTTAATATTAACAGTGAAAAGAAATGACTATTACTTTTGATATCTGAAGCATTTTTTAATTAGAAGATTTCAAACAACATGAAGTCTTGCTGTACTCTGACAATAGCAGTGAGTCCCAACCTTGAACTGCCCAGGAGATGAAAGAGTTAACTTTCCATGCCAGGCATGGGCAGCTGAGCTTCGAGCTCGGTTGAGACTCTGTCTGTTGCTGTTTAAACTCAAACCGTCAGATTCTTTATTCCGCCTCACTGAACAGTCGCTCGGAGATTTCTCCTTCTGCTCGGTTCAATTTGTCGGTTAAAGTACCGCTTTTCTTGGTTTTGACCAATTTAAACCCGTAACCTGTCGGTTCAGTCTCTGTCTGTGGTATTTGTGAGTACTAGATAGGTTTATATTATTTTCTATTCTGTGTGGAACTTGTAAGCGGTTCATCGGTTCAGTTTGAACCGATCAAGTTGTTAAAAATCTTTATCTGTACTTTTGGTGGTGTGGTTGCAGTTCCTCTCGGTTCTAAAAAAGCGGATTTTATTATGGTTTTTCCATGACCCGCAACACAAGTCATGAACCGATAAGAGGGTCTTGCCCGGCTGGATTGCCATTAAAAGGGTAAGTTTGGTTAGGACTGGCACAATGTCTGAGAAACCCAAAAACCGGCCCACTGGGTTTCAACACTGCAGTGTGTGTGGGGAAGTCTTTGCTAAGGCTGACCCCCACACCACCTGTGTTTATTGTCTGGGTTTGACCACCTCAATGCAGACTGCCAGATTTGTAAACATTTTCCTGCAGCTACCCTAGAGAAGAGAGTTGGTAGGCTCAGGAAAAGGGAGGCCAAAAAGTCCGCTGAACTGGATGGCCAGCCCGGTTCGGTTCAAACCGAACCAGAAGGAGTGCCCTCTGACCAGGGCGAGACTCCTTCGGGCAAAAGGAGAACCGATTCTGAGGAGCCGGTTCCAGCTAAGAGAACAAGAAAGGAAAAATCAGCTGGTGTGGATCTAAAACTTTCTTCTCCAACCGCTGAAGAAATAGCCAAAGCGATAAAAATTGTGCAGTCGCTTTCCCCGGTTCTGACCGAACCGGCACCATCAGGGAGGCGCTTGGTTCGGCCGGTTCCACCAGCTCAAGATTATGATTTAGAGGAATATTATGAACCGGAGGAGGAGGAAGAGGAGTATGAGGAAAGTGAATGTGGTTTTGAAAGTTTGGATGTGCCCATTGACCCGGACATCTCCCCAGACAGACCTTCAGGAGTGTCTCCTCCTAGGCTTTCTGAGTCCCCTCCCATTTCATGTTTTATAAAAAGTGGCTGAAACCCTCCAGCTTCCTATGGAAGAAGCTGTGGATGACCAGGAGGAGCATAACTATGTGCAAATGATGGATATCTCAGAGTCTAGAGGCTGTCTATTCCTTACACAAATCTTTTGGGAAACAGACATTTAAGATTTTAAAGACTCCTAATACTATACCTCCTGTGGATAAAAGAATGGACAAGAGGTATACATTGTCAGGCTCAGATACGGAGTTCCTTACACAACAATGCAGCCATGTTGGGGTAGTGCAGGCTGCAGCCTGTGATAAGACAAATGTTCCCTTGGCTTCACACCCCCAGACAAGGACTCCAGGAGGATTGATGCCATGGCAAAGAAACAGTACATGGCAGCATCCTTGGGACTCATACAGGCCAATTATATGGCCTATACTGCTAGGTATCAAAAATCCAGATGGCACACTGTTGTGGCTTTAGCAAAACAGGTCCTGGCCAGCTTACTTGAGGAGCTGGAGCAGGTGGCTGCTGATGGTATTGAGGCATCAAGGTGCATTTCCATGCTGCAGTGGACTCAGTGATGTGTCATGTAGAGTCATGGCTACATCTGTGGCACTTGAATAATGGCTTGGCTCAGATGTACTAGCCTGTCACAGGATACCCAGACTAAGGCCATGGATTTTCCTGTTGTGGGTAATTCTCTGATTTGGGAGCAGACAGAGAATTACATGAAAAAATGGACGAATATAGGACCACCTATAGGAGTGCACAGGCCAAGAAAGGCAGGCCACTCCTCAGAGGCAGCATCCCAGGGGCAGGGCAGGCCTTTTCATAGCCTCTACCAAGCCAGGCCTCCTCTTCTGCTTATGCCCAGAGGGGTTCTTTAGAGGAGAGGCAGAAGGGGTACAAGCAGACCTGCTCCCACCCCTCAGCCTAATCCCCCTGCCAAACAGGCACCCTGATGGGTTGGCCAGGGCCGATTCTCCACTACCTGTAGGGGGTAGGCTGGCTTACTTTGTCCAGGACTGGGAGTCTCTAACATCAGACAAATGGGTCCTGGAAGTAGTAAGCCAGGGACTGGTTCTCAGCTTCAAAAAGTTTCCAGAGATGAGAACCAGATCCTTTCCACCTGCAAATCCCTCAGACACACTTGCCCTAGAGGCAGAGGTCTCTTCCCTCCTAGCTCTCAGAGCTGTGGAAAGGGTTCCACCCCTACACCAGGGCAAAGGGTTGTACTCCAGGTACTTCCTTACCCCAAAAAAGACAGGAGAATGGTGGTCCATCCTGGATCTCAGATACTTAAACAAGCACCTTTTAAAACTAAAATTCAAAATGGTGACTCTGGGAATTATTCTACCGTCTCTAAGGCCAGGGGACTGGCTAGTATCCCTGGACCTCAAGGATGCCTACTTCCATATTCTTATCGGAAGCTCCGATCGAAAGTACCTCAGGTTTGAGCCGCCCTCAGGCCATTACCAGTTCAGAGCAATGCCCTTTGGTCTGACCTCTGCTCCAAGGGTATTCACAAAATGCCTGGCAGTAGTAGTTGCTTCTCTAAGAAGGCAAAGAATTGCCATCTTCCCTTACCTGGACGACAGGCTTATAGTAGGCCAGTCCTCAGACCAAGTCAGGTTATACTTACAGATAACTCATTAACTGCTCACCTCTTTGGGTTTCCTTCTGAATCTTTCAAAGTCAGTTCTAGAGCCTGTCGAGCTCCTCACCTTCATAGGCGCAGAGCTAGACACAGAAAAGGCCAGAGCTTTCTTTCCCCTGGACAGGGCAAGGACCCTGGTCTCTCTGGCCTCCTCATTCACCCTACATGTGTCTCGACCAGCAAGGCATTTTCTATAGCTCCTGGGACACATGGCTGCTTCCACAGCAGTAGTGCAGGGAGCAAGATTTCAGATGAGGGACATTCAGTTCATTTGAGAGCCTTTTGGTCTCAAAGGAAGGACCCTCTGACCAAATTGATCCCAGTGACTTGAACCCTGATCCAGGCCCTACAGTGGTGGCTGGATCAGAACAATCTGAGGCAAGGGGTTCCCTTTGTCACTCAGTCTCACTCTTTAATCCTTACTACAGATTCCTCCTTCTTGGGGTGGGGGGGCTCACTTGGGCGACCTGACCACCCAGGGGTTGTAGTCCCCTCAGGAATCTCTGCTTCACATCAATCTGTTGGAACTCAGAGCAGTATTTCTAGCACTTCAAGCTTTTTCCAAATATGTTCAGAACAAAGTTATCCAGGTCAGAAGAGACAACACCACCACAATGTGGTACATCAACAAGCAAGGAGGCACTCGGTCTACGGCCTTGTGCACAGAAGCAATGAAGTTGTGGTCTCTGGCTTATTCCCTGAACACCTCCCTCACGGCAGTTCACCTCCCAGGCAAGAACAATGTCCTGGCAGATGCTCTCAGCAGGATATCCCAGGGCCATCACGAATGGTCACTGGATTCCGTGGTCTTGGAGGTGATATTTTCTAGATGGGGCACCGCACAGATAGATCTTTTTGCAGCCCCAGACAATCACCAACTTCCCCTCTTTTGCTGCAGGCTCCCAGTGTTGGGCTCAGTCTCCCTGGATGCCTTAGTTTTCAGTTGGGAAGGGAAGTTCCTGTATGCGTTTCTCCCCTTCCCTCTCCTGTTCAAAGTGCTAGTCAAAATCAGATCTCAACCGTGCAAGATGATCCTGATTGCTCCAGACTGGGCCAGACAGCCCTGGTATCTACTCCTACTGTCCTTAGCAGTCCATCTTCCCCTGTGTCTTCCCAGGAATTACAACCTGTTAACCTGTGCTCAGGGGAGGGTTTGGTACCCGAATCTCAAATCTCTCAATCTCAAGGCCGGGCTCTTGAAGAGTTAGAGTTTGCTGATTTACACCTCTCCCAATGTGTAATGGATATTCTGAAGGCTTGTAGGAAACCTTCCACCAGGGCTACTTGTAATTCCAAGTGGAAAAGATTTTCCATATGGTGCTCTAGGAAGCATATTTCCCCAGGGTCTGCTGATCTGCCCACAGTCCTTGATTATATGGTCCATTTAAATAGCTTGGGGCTAAGACCAGCTACACTGAAGGTGCATCTGGCAGCTGTTTCTGCTTTTATTTCAGCAGGTAAGCCCTCTTCTCTTTCAGCTCACCCTGTATTCTCCAAGTTTTTCAAGGGATTGCTTCATACTAACCCTCCATTCAGGGACCCTGCCCCTGCTTGGGACCTTAATGTTTGCATTGCTCAGCTTATGCAACCCCCTTTTGAGCCTTTGTCTTCAGCAGAGCTTAAGTATTTGACTTGGAAAACTGTGTTTCTGGTAGCCATCACTTCTGCCAGACGCATAAGTGAGTTAAAGCTTTGTCAGTGGAGCCTGATTTTATCTCCTTTTATAGAGATAAGGTGGTCGTCAGGACTAACAGGAAGTTTTTGCCTAAGGTGGTTTCAGATTTCCACCTTAATCAATCTATGTCTCTTCCTGTGTACTTCACTGACCATTCCTCCTCTGGCGAGAGGCTGCACAGTTAGATGAAAAGGGCCCTTAGCTACTACATAGAGCATACCAAGGGTCACAGGTTTGACTCCTCCAACTGTTCCTCACTTATGGTGAGGTTGGTAAAGGGAAACCTGCCACTAAAAGATCCATTGCCAGGTGGATTGTCTCTTGTATCCAATTTTGTTATGAAAAACTGGGTAAGGTTCCACCCTCAGGCCTGAGGGCTCATTCTACCAGAGTCACAGCTGCTTCCCTGGCTGCTGCCAGGGACATCCCTATTCTAGAGATATGTCAAGTGGCTACCGGAAAACAGTTCACCTTTTACCAAGCATTACTCCCTGGATATCCAGGCTAGGAGTGATGCTCGGTTTGGCACAGCTGTGCTTCAGAGCCTATTCCCTAAGTAGGTTCTGACCCTCCTCCGTGGAGGTACTGCTTGGTAGTCTGCTACTGTGAGAATACAGCAAGACTTCATGTTGTTTGAAGAAAAAATTACTCACCTTAGTAATATTGTTTCTTCTAATGGAGTCTTGCTGTATCCTGACCTCCCCCCTGCCTGTCCCTCTCAGAACCTCTGTTTTTGGGATGTGGGTGGGCAGTGGCAGTGTTGGCACTCAGTAAGTGCCCACCTTGTTGTTTTCACCCCTTTTCTTGGGTGAGTGGGTGTTGTGTTTTTCATTTTTTGGGTCTCCTGACTTGAGTCTTTGTTTTGGGACCAAAAAATGTGTTTTATATTTAGTAGCCAGTTGGCTAGTGTAGGTTTACAGCTTCCACACAGGACCTTAGTGAGTTTAGCTCGTAAAGATCTGACGGTTTGAGTTTAAACAGCAACAGACAGAGTCTCAACCGAGCTCGAGCTCAGCGTTCCATGCCTGGCATGGAAAGTTAACTCTTTCATCTCCGGGACAGTTCGAAGGTTGGGACTCACTGCTACTGTCAGAATACAGCAAGACTCCATTAGAAGAAACAGCGTTACTAAGGTGAGTAATTTTTTCTTAGCTAGTACATAGAGGCTTACTAAGGGTCACAGGTTTGACTCCCTCCAGCTGTTCCTCACTTATGGTGAGGTTGGTAAAGAAAACCTGCCACTAAAAGATCCATTGCCAGGTGGATTGTCTCTTGCATTCAATTTTGCTATGAAAAACTGGGTAAGGTTCCACCCTCAGGCCTGAGGGCTCACTCTACCAGAGGTACAGCTGCTTCCCTGGCTGCCGCCAGGGATATTCCTATTCTAGAAATATGTCAAGCAGCTACCTGGAAAACAGTTCACACTTTTACCAAGCATTACTCCCTGGATATCCAGGCTAGGAGTGATGCTCGGTTTGGCTCAGCTGTGCTTCAGAGCCTATTTCCTAAGTAGGTTCTGTCCCTCCTCTATGGGGGTACTGCTTGGTAGTCTGCTATTGTCAGAATACAGCAAGACTTCAAGTTGTTTGAAAAAAATTACTCACCTTAGTAATGTTGTTTCTTCTAATGGAGTCTTGCTGTATTCTGACCTCCTCTCCCCCACCTTCCCCTCTCAGAACCTCTGTTTTTGGGATGTGGGCGGGCAGTGGTAGTGTTGGCACTCAGGAGGTGCCCCACCTTGTTTGTTATCACCCCTTTTTCTTTGGGTGAGTGGGTGTTGTGTTTATTCATTTTTTGGGTCTCCTTACTTGAGTCTTTGTTTTGGGACCAAAAAATCTGTTTTTATGTTTAGTAGCCAGTTGGCTAGTGTAGGTTTACAGCTTCCACACAGGACCTCAGTGAGATTAGCTCGTAAAGATCTGACGGTTTGAGTTTAAACAGCAACAGACAGAGTCTCAACCGAGCTCGAGCTCAGCGTTCCATGCCTGGCATGGAAAGTTAACTCTTTCATCTCCGGGGCAGTTCGAAGGTTGGGACTCACTGCTATTGTCAGAATACAGCAAGACTCCATTAGAAGAAACAACATTACTAAGGTGAGTAATTTTTTCTTTCTACCCAACAGTACTTTGTGTGATATGTGTGGAACAGTGCTGTACCTAGAGGCTGATACAGCAAGTTGTACTACTCGTACCTCATCAGCCATGTGACCTCACTGACTATGACATCACAACTAACCAAGAACAGCCAATCACATGCTGCAAAATCAGTCACTTAGGATGTCACAGTAAGTGAGGTCACAATGCTGATGAGGTACGAGTATAGCTAGTTATGACAATCTCCAGGCTTTTTACACTCACCTATTACTATCAGGTACAAAACATTCTAGTGGTCAGGTAGGTTTTATTATTAGAGGCAGACTAGGTGGACTGTTGGCCTTCTGTCAGTGGCTGTGTTTTTATGTTTATTGAACAAAAGGCAAAAGAAAAACTACTTCAGAAATAAAAATTAACAACTGACAACATTAAAAATAATCTTTTCTGCATGTATTTTTTGAGGCTACTAGCTGTTTAAATATTTCTTACCAACAAGGACTTATTTTATAGTATGTCTGAAGAACGTGTCCCTTTCTAAAACAGACCTTTCAGATACAATTGTTTGATATCACAAGCGCACAGTGAAGTCCAAATGTTGTTCAAACAACATGAAGTCTTGCTGTGTTCTGACAATTGCAGTTAGCCCCAGCCTTTAAACTGCCCCGGAGAACATAGGGTTAACTTTTCTATGCATGGCATAGAATGTTCATCTCAAGCTCGGTTGAAGCCTCTGCCTGTTGTTATTCGAACTACAACCGTCAAGATTCTTTACTCTGCCTCTCTGAAGAGTCGCTCCGGAGATTTCTCCTGCTGCTCGGTTCAAGTTGGTTGAAGTGTCGTTTTCAGTCATTTTTTTCTACTGAAATTGTTGTTTCTGCATAGTCGATTCAATTCTCTATCTGTGGTACTTTGAGTACTAGATAAGTTTTGTTCTGTTTTCTGTGTGGAACTTGTAAAAGTGTGGATCGGTTCGGCTGAACCGATCATTTTCAGGTAAAATTTGTACTTTACTTTAGTGTGTGGTTATTGGTCCATAATCGGTTCTAAAAACGTATTTTAGTAATGCTTTTCCAAGACCAGGACATGGTCAGGAACCGATAGGGGAGTTTTGCCCATGGCCAAGAAAGGGTAAGTTTGGTTAGGTTGGCCATGTCTGAGAAACCGAAGAAAAAAAATGGGTCCACTGGGTTTCAACACTGCAGTGTGTGTGGGGGAGGTCTTTGCTAAGGCCGATCCCCACACCACCTGTGTTTATTGTCTGGGGTTTGACCACCTCGATTCAGACTGCCAAATTTGCAAAAATGTTCCCAAATCTACCCTGGAAAAGAGATTAGGTAGAATGAGGGAAAAGGAGGCAGAGAAGTCCGCTGACCTGGATGTCCAGCCCGGTTCGGTTCTGACCGAACCAGGAGGAGTGCCCTCTGACCAGGGCGATACTTCTTCGGGCAAAAGGAGAGCTGATTCTGAGGAATTGGTTCCGACAATAAGAAAATGAAAAGACAAGTCGACTGGTTTGGATCCAGAATCTCATATTCCGACCGCCGATGAAATAGCTAAAGCGATTCGTATTGTGGAATTGCTTCGCTCGGTTCCGACTTATCCGGCACCTTTTGGCAGGGGTTCGGTCGGTTCCCCCAGTTCCAGATTATACCCTGGAAGAATTTTATGAACCGGAGTTTGAGGAGGAAGAAGAGTTGGAAGATGATTATGGTGAAAGTCTGGATGTGCCTATTGACCTGGACATTTCCCCAGGCAGACCTTCAGGTGTTTCTCCTCCTAGGCTTTCTGAGTCCCCTTCACACTTCATGTTTTACAGAAAGGTGGCTGATACCCTCCAGCTTCCTGTGGAGGAGGCAGTGAATGATCAGGAAGAGCCTGACTATGTAGAGATGATGGACATCCCAGAGTCCAGGAGACTGTCTATTCCCCTCCACAAATCTTTTGGGAAGCAGACACAAAAAATTCTTAAGTCTCAATTCCATACCTCCGGTGGATAGAAGAATGGACAAGAGGTATACTCTTTCAGGCTCAGGTACGGAGTTCCTTTGTCAGCAGTGCAGCCATGTTGGGGTTGTACAGGCTGCTGCCTGTAATAAAGCAAGCATTCCCTTGGCATCACACCCCCCAGACAAGGACTCCAGGAAGATTGATACCATGGCAAAGAAGCAGTACATGGCATCATCCTTGGGACTCAGGCAGGCTAATTATATGGCCTATGCAGCCAGGTACCAGAGGTCCAGGTGGGACACTGTGCTGGCACTGGCTAAACAGGCTTCCCCCCAGCATGCCAAGGAGATGGAGGAGGTGGCTGCAGATGATATTGAGGCATCGAAAGTTCAGTTTCATGCTGCTGTAGACTCCAATGATGTATCATCAAGAGTCATGGCTACATCTGTGGCTCTTCGGAGAATGGCTTGGCTCAGATGTACTAGCCTCTCACAGGATACCCAGGCTAAGGTCATGGATTTTCCTGTAGTGGGTAATTCTCTGTTTGGGGAGCAGACAGAGAATTACATGAAGAAAATGGATGAATACAGGACCACTTACAGGAGTGCTCAGGCCAAGGAAAGGCAGTCAGCTCCTCAAGGCAGCAGTCCAGGGGCAGGGCAGGCCTTTCCAAAGGCCTTTCTACCAAACACAGGCCTCTTCTTCTTTTTCACAGAGGGCTTCTTCAGAGGGAGAGCAGAAGGGGATGAGCAGGCTTGCATCCACTCCTCAGCCTAAAGCCCCTGCCAAGCAGACACACTGATGGGTCTGCCCTGGTTGATTCTCCTATCCCAGTAGGGGGCAGGCTGGCTTACTTTGTCCAGGACTGGATGTCTGTTACATCAGGCAAGTGGGTACTGGAAGTAGTAAGCCAGGGACTGGTTCTCAGATTCAAAAATTTTCTCATGATGAGAGCCAGATTTTTTCCACCTGCAAATCTCTTAGAAACCCTTGCCCTAGAGGCAGAGGTTTCTTCTCTCCTAGCTCTAAGAGCTATAGAGAGAAAGTTCCCACCCTACACTGGGGCAAAGGATTGTACTCCAGGTACTTCCTAACCACCAAAAAGAAAGGAGAGTGGCGACCCATCCTGGACCTAAGATACCTGAACAAACATCTTTTAAAGCCAAAGTTCAAAAATGATAACTCTGGGAATTATCCTTCCCTCTGTTAGGCCAGGGGATTGGCTAGCCTCCCTGGACATCAGAGATGACTACTTTCACATTCCCATCAGGTGCTCCCACAGAAAGTACCTCAGGTTCGAGTTGCCCTCAGGCCACTATCAGTTCAGAGCAATGCCCTTTGGCCTAACATCAGCCCCAAGGGTCTTCACAAAGTGCCTGGCAGTAGTTGTTGCCTTCCTAAGGAGACAAAAGATTTCCATTTTTCCATATTTGGACGACTGCCTCATAGTGGGCTAGTCCCCAGACCAAGTCAAGTCACACCTGCAAGTGACCCAGCAAGTGCTCACTTTTTTAGGATTTCTTCTCAACCTACCAAAGTCAGTTCTTGAACCAGTGCAGCTCCTCACCTTCATAGGGGCAGAGCTGGATACGGTAAAAGCAAGAGCCTTCCTTCCCCCTGGACAGGGCAAGGGCTCTCATGGAGCTGGCCTCTTCATTCAGCCTTCAGGTGTCTCGACCAGCAAGGTACTTCCTTCAGCCATTGGGCCATGTGGCAGCTTCTACAGCAGTGGTCCAAGGCGCAAGATTCCAAATGAGGGACATTCAGTTCCACTTAAGAGCTTTTTGGTCCCAAAGAAAGGATTCCCTTACCAAACTAATTTCAATGACTCAAACTCTGATCCAAGCCCTGCAGTGGTGGCAGGATCAGGACAATTTGAGCAAGGGGTTCCATTCACTACCAGTGGTCCTCACCACAGATGCTTCCTGCTGGGCTGGGGAGCTCATTTGGGGAACTTACCATCCAGGGACTGTGGTCACCTCAGGAATCTCTTCACATCAATCTCTTGGAACTCAGGACAGTGTTTCTGGCACTGCAAGTTTTTCCAACTCAGTACAGAACAAGGTGGTTCAGGTCAGAACAGACACCACCACCACCACATTGGTACATCAACAAGCAAGAGGCACTCGGTCTCGACCTTGTGCACAGAAGCAATGAAGTTGTGGTCCCTGGCTTATTCCTGCAGACATCTCTGATTGCATTCACCTTCCAGAGAGGACAATGTTCTAGCAGATGCACTGAGCAGGATATCCCAGGTCTATCACAATGGGCTCTAGATCTCTGGTGTTGAAGGTGATTTTCTCAAGATGAGGCACTCAAGAGATAGATCTTTTGCAGCGCGGACAGTCACCAACTTCCTCTTTTTGTTGCAGACCCCAGTCTTGGGCTCAGTCCCAATGGATGCTCTGATTCTGAACTGGAAGGAAATTTCTGTATGCTTTTCCCCTTCCTCTCCTGTTCAAAGTGTTAGTCAAGATAAGGTCACAACCATGCAAGATTATTCTGATTGCTCCAGACTGGGCCAGGCAGCCATGATATCCCTTGTTGCTGTCCCTAGCAGTCCATCTTCCCCTGTCTCTTCCCAGGAATTACAACCTGTTAACATCCTCTCAGGGGAGGATTTGGTACCTCAATCTTCAGTCTCAAGGCTTGGCTTTTGAAGAGTTAGAGTTTGCATATCTGCATCTTTCCCAAGGGGTTCTGGATATCCTTAAGGCTTCTCGAAAGCCCTCCACCAGAAAGACTTACAACTCCAAATGGAAAAGATTCAGCATTTGGTGTTCTAAGAAGAATATTTCTCCAGACTCTGCTGAATTGCCTACGGTTCTAGATTATATGGTCTATCTCAATGGCCTTGGTCTCAGACCAGCTACTCTCAAGGTACACTTGGCAGCTGTTTCTGTTTTCCTGTCAGTAGGCAAGTCTTCTTCTCTGTCATCCCATCCTGTGTTCTGTAAGTTTTTCAAGGGATTGCTTCACACCAATCCCCCCTTTAGGGATCCTGCTCCTGCTTGGGATCTTAATGTTTGCATTGCTCAGCTTATGCAACCCCCTTTTGAGCCGTTGTCCTCAGCAGAGCTTAAGTACTAGTCTTGGAAAACTGTGTTTTTGGTAGCCATTACTTCTGCCAGACGTATCAGTGAATTGCAAGCCCTGTCAGTGGAATCTGATTTCATCTCTTTTCACAGAGATAAAGTGGTCCTTAGAACTAGCAGAAAGTTCTTGCCTAAAGTGGTTTCAGATTTCCACCTGAATCAGTCTATATCTCTCCCTGTTTTCTTCACTGATCATTGTTCCTCGGAAGAGAGGAGGCTGCACAATTTGGATGTTAAAAGAGCCCTTAGCTACTACATAGAGCGTACCAAGGGTCACAGGTTTGACTCCCTCCAGTTGTTCCTCATTTATGGAGAAGTTGGGAAGGGTAAACCTGCCACCAAGAGATCTTTTGCCAGGTGGATTGTTTCTTGTATACAATTCTGCTATGAAAAACTGGGTAAAACTCCATCCTCAGGCCTGAGGGCTTATTCAACAAGAGGTACAGCTGCTTCCCTGGCTGCTGCCAGGGATATCCCTCTTTCAGAAATTTGTCAAGCAGCCACCTGGAAAACAGTCCATACTTTTACCAAGCATTACTCTCTGGATATCCAGGCTAGGAGTGATGCTCGGTTTGGCACAGCAGTACTTCAGAGACTGTTCCCAAAGTAGGTTCTGTCCCTCCTCCATGGAGGTACTGCTTGGTAGTCTGCAGTTGTCAGAATACAGCAAGACTTCATGTTGTTTGAAGAAAAAATGACTCACCTTAGTAATTATGTTTCTTCTAGTGGAGTCTTGCTGTATTCTGACCTCCCTCCCTGCCTCCCCTCTCAGAACCTAGATTTTTGGGAAGTGGGTGAGCAGGTGCAGTGTTGGCACCCTAGAGGTGCCCCCTTTTACGCCCTCTTTCTCTTTGGATGGAATGTTATTTCATTTGATTGATTTTTCTTCTTGGGTTTCGTGACTTGAGTCTTCTTTGAGGACTCAAAACATTATTTTTCTGCCAGTTGGCTAGTTAAAAATTTTACAGTTTCCACACACAACACTTAGTGAGTTTTGCTCATAAAGATCTGACGGTTGCAGTTCGAATAACAACAGGCAGAGGCTTCAACCGAGCTCGAGATGAACATTCTATGCCATGCATAAAAAAGGTAACCCTTTGTTCTCCGGGGCAGTTTAAAGGCTGGGGCTAACTGCAATTGTCAGAATACAGCAAGACTCCACTTGAAGAAACATAATTACTAAGGTGAGTAATTTTAAATTTCTGCTCATGCATCAGGAAATGCTGGCAGAAATTTAGTGCAGAACCTTGGAAACACAAGTGAAATATTTTTCATAACGGTTTTTCTCCAGCTGGTTGACATAGGTAGGGTTTCAGCCCTGTCCCTGCTTCCTCTCGCCCGATGCTCACCTCCCCGAAACCACCAAGCCCAGGATCCTCCATGGATTCCCCCCCCCCCGATGGGGCTGGAAAGGAGGAGTGCTGTCCTCCCCCCACCCGGTGTTTCTTTTCCAGACTTTGGGACAGTGGCTAGGTGGTGGTGCTGTGGGATGGAGACAGGTGGGCAGGGATTCATGTATCCTGTGCACACAGGTTTTCCATTTCTCTCCCATGATGCCTGGGAGCTATGGTAATACAGTTAGTGCATGTGTGTGTAGGTGCACATGTGCTCCCAAACTGCCAGTCCTGCTCCACCCACCCAGCATAACACCAGCCCCACAAGCATCAGCGCTGCTACCAGGCCTCCACCTGGTGGCAGCCAAGAGCTAGTAAGATTCACCTCTTCAATCCTGGAGAAGAGAGCTGCCTGACTGCAACTGAGACCTCTCCCTCTCCCTCTCTTTGCCACCCCCCCAGCTGACCCTCAGTGACTCAAGCTCGTTCTCGAAATCAGGTTGCCAGTGAGGGAGAGATAAGACGCATTACAGTGCCTCAGTCCTCTATGCTACCGGGCGACCTAAGTGACGTTTGTTTTCTGTACAGGTGTTCTTCTCTGGCCTGAGTGGGTGTCTATTATCTTCATCCCAGCCTCCCCAACAAGGTACCATTTCCCAGTTACACACTTGGCCCTGCAAATACTGTCCCATGGCAGGGCTGTAGGTGGAGAGTCATCCTTCCTCACCCCTGGTGATACTCCTCCAGATTTCCTGCCCAGTGATCCCTGGTGATGACAGATTAGCGGTGGGCAGAACTTCACAAAGCCTGCACGGCCATTTTTCCACTTTTATTCTCTTTCTCTCATTACTGCATGGATGTCAGTGTGTGCCTTGTGGAGGCGCACATATGCTCAGCCACAAACCGACCGCTCCCTATGCTGTGCTATGCATTGCTTTCTGTCTGCACCACCACCAGCTTTCCACCTGGTGGCAGTTGATGGTAGAGTAGTGAGCCCTTCCTTCCCCCGGAAAGGAGAGCAGTCTGTTGGACACTTAGTCCCCTCTTCTCCCCTGGTCACCAGTGTGGCACGAGATGTGGCGTTCAGCACCCGAGCCCGCCGTGCCACCAGACCAGCCCTGCAGGTTTTATTTTTATACGGTGTTCTCTAGTACATTGTAACAGAAGATGTTTATAAAGTGATGTTCTTCTAAACTTAATTTTGCTGAGGCGACCATTTTGTATAAGAGGTTACACAAGCAAATGTTTTGATGTCATTGAAAGAAATGAGTTTTAAAGGTCTGGGAGGTACAGAGTTTAGTTAGGGTTCAGATTTATATATCTAAAGGGGAAGGGCTGGTTTCACAGTCGTGCAGCTAGGAAGAACACCACTCTGGGCTGGAAAAGGTTTTAGCCCATCAAAAGTATTAAAGCTTGAAGACCGTAGCTACTCCTCACCTGTGATTGATGCATTTAGGTGCTTTTCAAGTATGCCTCTTTGCAGATGACAGAAAGATCTGCAACAGGGTTGATGCACAGTGGGGGTAAAAGGACGAGAATGGACTTGGCAACATTGGAGGAATGGTCATAAATATGGCAGCTTAGATTCAAATCAAAGAAGTGCAAAGTAATGCACCTGGGAAACAAAAACCCAGGGAAAGAATACACAGTTGGGGGAGGTACTAACAACAACAGAAATGGAAAGGGACCTGGGGGTAGTCATATCAGATGACCTGAAGGTAGGCAAGCAATGTGAGAAGGCACTGAGGAGGGCTGTGCGGACACTGGGATGCACAGGGAGAGGCATCACCAGTAGAAAACAGGAAGTTGTTATCCCTCTGTATAGACAATTAGTGAGACCCCATTTGGAATACTGTGTGCAGTTCTGGAGACCCCATCTCCAAAAGGACATAGACAGGATAGAGGCAGTCAGAGGAGGGCAGCTAAAATGGTGCAGGGTCTGCACCAGAAGCCATATGAAGAAAGACTAAAGGAGCTTAATATGTATAACCTCAAGGAAAGGAGGGAGGAGGGAGGGACATGATAGAGACATCTAAGTACCTTAACGGAATCAGTAAAGTCCAAGAGGGTAGCATCTTCCATAAAAGAGATGTGCAAGAACGAGGGACACAGTTTAAACATAGAGGGGACAGCTCAGGGGCAATGTAGAGTATTTTTTCACAGAGAGGGTGGAGGATGCATAGAATGGCCTTCCTGAGGAGGTTGTGGGGTCAGTAACAGTGGGGGAATTCAAGAATGCATGGGACAGACATAAAGCAAGTCTAGTGGGGAGTAGGAGAAAGTAGGCTGTTGGTTAACTAGGATCTGCAGCTTATCCAGTAGGTAGGAAAATGGGCAGACTGGGTGGGCCAAGTAATCCTTATCTGCCATCAAAGTCTATGTTTCGGTGGTGTGCCGTTACTGTTTGGTGATCCATGTTTATTTGCATGTGTTAAGGGGACTGTGCAAATAACTATTCTGTATTAGTTAAATAAATATGCAAACTTGCAGGTGATACTCCTCATTTCATCCAAAAAAGGTCTTAGCTGGAACTGTTTATTGAGTCTCGGGGTTTCAGAGCAGTTAGTTGATACCCCAAAAGTCTCTCTGGTAAGTTCCAGCTGAGCCCCAAGAGAGAAGAACTTAGAGATGCTCAGTGATGTGGATAAATTTCACATTTTGGCTCTGTTATTTGATATAGTGTATTAGTTGCAGTGTGCTTTTCTAGATTCTCTGTACAGTTTTCATCACCACTTCCTATCTTCCCTTTCCTGTTCCACTCATTTTGTTCATTTCAACCCCGAAATATTGGTGTGGAGTATTTGATAGTTGTTACTTTGATCACTCTCTGTTTAAATGACTTGCATAGTTGTACATTTATTAATTAGTACAGTATATTTATTTGCACTGTCACTGTAACACATGCATAAAAAAGTGGGGACATACCTTGAAAAAGTGCCTGAATGCATGAAACACTGGTGGTGAGGAGTAGCTGCTGCTGTCCTACTTTCATATTTTTTAAATGGAATAAAGCCTTTATTAACCTGTAGCCCAGAGTGGTGCTCTTCCTAGCTGCATGACTTTGAGCCTGGCTCTTGTCCAGATATTCTTTAAGTAAAACCATCACTAAGGTTTCTGGCACACACCTGAGCCCATAAGAGGGACGCAGGTACAAGCTGGAGTCAGTCTTCTGTTAAAACCACATTTATTATTCAAATTAGAAACCATGCACACAGAAAAATCCCACCTGACATGTTTTGGACCTCCATGGTCCTTTATCAAAAGCTAGGTAGGGATCACATAAAACATAATTCTTTTAAATGCAGAAACATACCGTTTGATATCAGTCAATCAATCAGTACCGTTATTTATCCAGGCGGGCACCATTGAGCAAGCTCATTTACAAGGTGGACCTGCGGTCCTACGGTAATAATACAGAAAGACAAGTTACAATAGTACAAACAGTAAAAATAGCTGCTATTATAGTAAAAATGCACATTTCAAACAACATGAAGTCTTGCTATATTCTGACATATGCAGTAAGTCCCAACCTTCGAACTGCTCCGGAGGTGAAAGAGTTAACTTTCCATGCCAGGCATGGAACGCTGAGCTCGAGCTCGGTTGAAACTCTGTCTGTTGTTCTTCAAACTCAAGCCGTCAGATTCTTTACTCCGCCTCACTGTACAGTCGCTCCGGAGATTTCTCCTTCTGCTCGGTTCATTTTGTCAGTTAAAGTATTGTTTTTCTCGGTTTTCGACCAAATTTAAACCGCAACCGGTCGGTTCAGGCTCTGTCTGTGGTATTGTGAGTACTAGATAGGTTTTACATTAATTCTCTTCTGTGTGGAACTTGTAAACGGTTTATCGCTTCGGTTTGAACCGATCAGGTTGTTTAAAATATCTTAATCTGTCATTTAGAGTGTGGTTACCGGTTCTTATCGGTTCTAAAAAACGGATTTTATTACGTTTTTTTCCACGACCCGTGACACGGTTGGGAACCGATAAGAAGGTCTTCCTAGCGGATTGCCATAAGCGGGTAAGTTTGGATAGGGACTGGCACTATGTCTGAGAAACCCAAAAGAAAACCGGGCCCACTGGGTTTCAACACTGCAGTGTGTGTGGGAAGTCTTTGCCAAGGCTGACCCCCACACCACCTGTGTTTATTGTCTGGGGTTTGACCACCTCAGTGCAGACTGCCAGATTTGTAAAACTTTTCCTGCAGCTACCCTGGAAAAGAGAGTTGGTAGGCTCAGGGAAAGGGAGGCCAAAAAGTCCGCTGAACCGGATGGCCAGCCCGGTTCGGTTCCAACCGAACCAGAGGGAGTGACCTCACCAGGGTGAGACTTCTTCGGGCAAACGGAGATCCGACTCTGAGGGGTCAGTTCCAGCAAAAAAGGACTAGGAAATCAGCTGATGTGGAGCCAAAACTTTCCTCTCCAACCGCTGAAGAAATAGTCAAAGCGATTAAAATTGTCCAGTCGCTTTCCCCGGTTCCGACCGAACCGGCACCATCAGATAAGCGCCCGGTTCGGCCGGTTCCACCGGTTCAAGAGTATGACTTAGAGGAATATTATGAACCGGAGGAGGGGGAAGAGGAGTATGAGGAGAGTGAATGTGGATTTGAAAGTCTGGATGTGCCCATTGACCCGGACATCTCCCCAGACAGACCTTCAGGAGTGTCTCCTCCTAGGCTTTCTGAGTCCCCTTCTCATTTTATGTTTTATAAAAAAAGTGGCTGAAACCCTCCAGCTCCCTATGGAGGAAGCTATGGATGATCAAGAAGAGCCTGACTATGTGAAATGATGGATATCCCAGAGTCTAGGAGACTGTCTATTCCCTTGCATAAATCTTTTGGGAAACAGACATTTAAAATTCTAAAACTCCTCACACCATACCTCCTGCGGATAGAGAATGGACAAGAGGTACACATTGTCAGGCTCTGATACAGAGTTCCTTACACAACAATGCAGCCATGTTGGGGTAGTGCAGGCTGCAGCCTGTGACAAGGCAAATATTCCCTTGGCTTCACACCCCCCAGACAAGGACTCCAGGAGGATTGATGCCATGGCAAAGAAACAGTACATGGCAGCATCCTTGGGACTCAGACAGGCAAATTATATGGCTTATGTTGCTAGATATCAGAAATCTAGATGGGACACTGTTATGGCTCTAGCAAAACAGGTCCCTGACCAGCTTGCCAGTGAGCTGGAGCAGGTGGCTGCTGATGGTATTGAGGCATCAAGGTGCAATTCCATGCTGCAGTGGACTCAAATGATGTGTCTTCAAGAGTCATGGCTACATCTGTGGCACGCAGAATGGCTTGGCTCAGATGTACTAGCCTTTCACAGGATACCCAGACTAAGGTCATGGATTTTCCTGTTGTGGGTAATTCTCTGTTTGGGAGCAGACAGAGAATTACATGAAGAAAATGGATGAGTATAGGACCACCTATAGGAGTGCACAGGCTAAGAACAGCAGGCCACTCCTCAAAGGCAGCTTCCCAGGGCAGGGGCAGACCTTTCATAGGCCTTTTACCAAGCCCAGGCCTCCTCTTCTGCTTATGCCCAGAGGGGTTCTTTAGAGGAGAGGCAGGCGGGTACAAGCAGGCCTGCTTCCACCTCTCAGCCCAAAGCCCCTGCCAAGCAGGCACCCTGATGAGGTTGCCAGGACGATTCTCAGCTACCTGGGGGCAGGCTGGCTTACTTTGTCCAGGACTGGGAGTCTCTAACATCAGACAGGTGGGTCCTGGAAGTAGTAAGCCAGGGACTGGTTCTCAGCTTCAAAAATTTCCAAAGCTGAGAACCAGATCCTTCCACCTGCAAATCCTCAGAGGCGCTTGCCCTAGAGGCAGAGGTCTCTTCCTCCTTGCTCTCAGAGCTGTGGAAAGGGTTCCACCCCTACAGGGCAAAGGATTGTACTCCAGGTACTTCCTTACCCCAAAAAAGACAGGAGAATGGCGGCCCATCCTGGATCTCAGATACTTAAACAAGCACTTTTAAAACCAAAATTCAAAATGGTGACTCTGGGAATTATTCTACCCTCTCTAAGGCCAAGGGACTGACTAGTGTCCCTGGACCTCAAGGATGCCTACTTCCATATTCCCATCAGAAGCTCCCATCGAAAGTAGCTCAGGTTCGAGCTACCCTCAGGCCATTACCAGTTCAGAGCAATGCCCTTTGGCCTCACCTCTGCTCCAAGGGTATTCACAAAATGCCTGGCAGTAGTAGTTGCTTCTCTAAGAAGGCAGAAAATTGCAATTTTCCCTTACCTGGACGACTGGCTCATAGTAGGCCAGTCCCCAGACCAAGTCAAGTTACACCTACAGATAACCCAGCAACTGCTCACCTCTCTAGGTTTCCTTCTGAATCTTTCAAAGTCAGTTCTAGAGCCTGTCCAGCTCCTCACCTTCATAGGCTCAGAGCTGAACACAGAAAAAGCCAGAGCCTTCCTTCCTTTGGACAGGGCAAGGACCCTGGTCTCTCTGGCCTCCTCATTCACCCTGCAGGTGTCTTGGCCAGCAAGGCATTTTCTACAGCTCCTGGGGCACATGGCTGCTTCTACAGCAGTAGTGCAGGAGCAAGATTTCAGATGAGGGACATTCAATTCCATTTGAGAGCCTTTTGGTCTCAAAGGAAAGACCCTCTAACCAAATTGATCCCAGTGACTTGAACCTGATCCAGGCCCTACAGTGGTGGTGGGATCAGAGCAATCTGAGACAAGGGGTTCCTTTTGTCACTCAGTCTCACTCCTTAATCCTTAGTACTGATGCATCCCTCTTGGGGTGGGGGAGCTCACATGGGCGACCTCACCACCCAGGGGTTGTGGTCCCCTCAGGAATCTCTGCTCCACATCAACCTGTTGGAACTCAGAGCAGTTTTTCTAGCACGTCAAGCTTTTTCCAAATCTGTTCAGAACAAAGTTGTACAGGTCAGAACAGACACCACCACAATGTGGTACATCAAGAAGCAAGGGGGCACTCAGTCTATGGCCTTGTGCACCAAAGCAATGAAGTTGTGGTCTCTGGCTTACTCCCTGAACACCTCCCTAACAACGGCAGTTCACCTCCCAGGCAAGGACAATGTCCTGGCAGATGCTCTCAGCAGGGTTTCC
This sequence comes from Neoceratodus forsteri, assembly GCA_016271365.2. NCBI lineage: Eukaryota > Metazoa > Chordata > Ceratodontiformes > Ceratodontidae > Neoceratodus > Neoceratodus forsteri. Next base: position 61,526,701 of record CM028129.1, read on the forward strand.
CAGGGCCATCACGAATGGTCACTGGACCCCCTGGTCTTGGAGGTGATTTTTTCCAGATGGGGCACCCCACAGATAAATCTTTTCGCAGCCCCAGACAATCACCAACTTCCTTTTTGCTGCAGGCCCCAGTGTTGGGCTCAGTCCTCTGGATGCCTTAGTTCTCAATTGGGAAGGAGGTTTCTCTATGCTTTTCTCCCCTTCCCTCTCCTGTTCAAAGTGCTAGTCAAAATCAGATCTCAACCCTGCAAGATTATTCTGATTGCTCCAGATTGGGCCAGACAGCCCTGGTATCCACTCCTACTGTCCTTAGCAGTCCATCTTCCCCTGTGTCTCCCCAGGAATTACAACCTGTTAACCTGTGCTAAGGGGAGGGTTTGGTACCCAAACCTCAAATCTCTCAATCTCAAGGCCTGGCTCTTGAAGAGTTAGAGTTTGCTGATTTACACCTCTCCCAAGGTGTAATTGATATCCTGAAGGCTTCTATAAAACCTTCCACCAGGGCTACTTATAATTCCAAATGGAAAAGGTTTTCCATATGGTGCTCTGGAAAGCATATTTCTCCAGAATCTGCTGATTTACCCACAGTCCTGGATTATATGGTCTACTTAAATACCTTGGGGCTGAGGCCAGCTACCCTAAAAGTGCATCTGGCAGCTGTTTCTGCTTTTATTTCAGCAGGTAAGCCCTCTTCTCTTTCAGCTCACCCTGTATTCTCCAAGTTTTTCAAGGGATTGCTTCACACCAACCCTCCATTCAGGGACCCTGCCACGCCTGGGATCTTAATGTTTGCATTGCTCAGCTTATGCAACCCCTTTAAGCCTTTGTGTTCAGCAGAGCTTAAGTACTTGACTTGGAAGACTGTGTTTCTGGTAGCCATCACTTCTGCCAGACGATAAATGAATTACAAGCTTTGTCAGTGGAGCCTGATTTTATCTCATTTCATAGAGATAAAGGTGATCCTCAGGACTAACAGGAAGTTCTTGCCTAAGGTGGTTTCAGATTTCACCTTAATCAATCTATATCTCTTCAGTTTACTTCACTGGCCATTCCTCCTCTGGCGAGAGGAGTGCTGTAACAGCTTAGATGTGAAGAGAGCCCTTAGTTACTACATAGAGCGTACTAAGGGTCAGCAGGTTTGACTCCTCCAACTGTTCCTCACTTATGGTGAGGTTGGCAAAGGGAAACCTGCCACTAAAAGATCCATTACCAGGTGGATTGTCTCTTGTATCCAATTTTGCTATGGAAAACTGGGTAAGGTTCTTCCCTCAGGCCTGAGGGCTCACTCTACCAGAGGTACAGCTGCTTCCCTGGCTGCTGCCAGGGACATCCCTATTCTAGAGATATGTCTAGCAGCTACCTGGAAAACAGTTCACACTTTTACCAAGCATTACTCCCTGGACATCCAGGCTAGGAGTGATGCTCGGTTTGGCACAGCTGTGCTTCAGAGCCTATTTCCTAAGTAGGTTCTGTCCCTCCTCCATGGAGGTACTGCTTTGTAGTCTGCATGTGTCAGAATATAGCAAGACTTCATGTTGTTTGAAGAAAAAATTACTCACCTTAGTAATGTTGTTTCTTCTAATGGAGTCTTGCTATATTCTGACCTCCCCCCCTGCCCCTCTCAGAACCTCTGTTTTTGGGATGTGGATGGGCAGTGCAGTGTTGGCACTTAGTAGGTGCCACCTTGTTGTTTTTCACCCCTCCTTTCTTTGGGTGACTTGGTGTTGTGTTTTTCATTTTTTGGGTCTCCTGACTTGAGTCTTTGTTTTGGGACCAAAAAATGTGTTCTTATGTTTAGTAGCCAGTTGGGTAGTGTAGGTTTACAGCTTCCACACAGGACCTCAGTGAGTTTAGCTCGTAAAGATCTGACGGTTTGAGTTTGAAGAACAACAGACAAAGTTTCAACCAAGCTCGAGCTCAGTGTTCCATGCCTGGCATGGAAAGTTAACTCTTTCACCTCCGGAGCAGTTCGAAGGTTGGGACTCACTGCATATGTCAGAATATAGCAAGACTCCATTAGAAGAAACAACATTACTAAGGTGAGTAATTTTTTCTTACAGGTAATATACATTGAACATAGAACTACAAGGAGTCGTGGATAACGAACTTGTGCTGGATCCAAGCTCAAAAACTGTGCATTTTGTAGTGGGAAATGTTAGGGAGAGGGTAGGCATACCAGATTGAAGATATCAAGTGCATAATGTAGGGAGAGGTGGGGAATAGGGGCACAAATGAAGAGGACCCAATTGTTAGAGTAGAGTGAGGGATTGGGAGGGCAGAGGACCCGTCTGAAAAGGCTAAAGCGATTTTGCCCCAAAATGCGCGACATATGGAAGAGAAAAGCTGCCATTGTACTAAGTGCAAGAGGAGGAATATGGTAGCAGGGTCATACATGGGAGGGTCCTGGAGGTTGGGGCAGAGGGAGGTGTTGGATGGACGAGGGACTGAATATTTTTGGGGGCAAAAGACTATAATTATTCCCAAGTGCGGTAGCATGTGCTGGAATCAGGCTGCAGCTATTCAGAGCGTCAAAGAATAAGATATCGGAGTTTGGCAATAAATCCTGTGACTCTGTTGGTGGGCATGCTAGAGGCAGAGCCACACATTTCAGCTGGGGGGGCCGCCGTTTGAGGGAGGGAAGTTAGTATCTAGTAAAGCAGTTGCAAATTTCCGTAATGCCATCATGGTAAAGCCTTTTGAACAAAAGGGTACTTACTAAGTTTTCAGCTTAAATATTTTTTGGGTTTTATTCCATATTGATGGAAGTGCAAATCCAAAGGCGGCTCTCCCGACTCGTGTGAAATCCCCTGGGTATATTTGTCAGGAGTTGTGAACAGCTTCTAAGGGAATAATTCCTGGGCACAATCGGAGACAGTCAGTCGACGATGTATTGAGGGAGTTTGCCACTGAGGGCTCTAAGTGTCCAGAGTGCTGCATTAAAGTTGCGCCTATAGTGAAGTGAGGTCCAGCCCGTGGTGGCATATAGTACGCAACGATGGGTAGAGAAGGGGAGGTCAGTGATGAAGCGTATTGCTCTGTGGTAGAACGTATCTAATTTTCCATGATAGGAAGCCACACAGCTACTGTATATGAAGTCTGCGTAGTCAATTAAGGGCAGGAACGTGGCTTGGACTAGTCGTTTCTTTGCGTCTACTGTAAGAAGTCTTCTTATCCTGTATAAAAAAAAAAGGCCAAGTCTTTGCCTTAATTTTTTCAGCAAGTCTTCCAGGTGGTCAGTGAAGGAGAGTTTACAGTCGATCCAGACCCCAAGATATCTGCATTTCGGAACGTACTCTAAGCACTGTCCCAGTATCGTGGTTATTGTGGGGAGGGAGTCAGTAGCGCTTGCGTAGTTTGTGGGGGAAAATAATATGGCTTTAGTTTTCTTAGCGTTTAATAGCAGTTTTTGATTGATTAGTTGGAGCTGCAAGAGGTTGAAATCTTTTTGTAGGTCAGTACAAGCTTCTTTTGGTGTGGGATAAATTCAGGTACAGCACTGTGTCATCTGCGAATAAGTGAATACTTGCATCCTTGATTCCCTCATCAATGTTGTTGATATACACTGCGAAGAGGAGGGGACCTAATATGGATTCCTGAGGGACACCTCTTTGTAAGAGTTTTAGGGCAGATAGTTCACCATCCGCTTTCACCTGCTGGTATCTGTCTGTCAGATATTCAGAAAACCAGTTTAGGGAAGTAGCATCCAATCCTAGTGTTTTTAGCGAGTCGAGGAGCAGGTTGTGGTCGACTGTGTCGAAAGCTTTGCTGAGGTCAAGAAACACAGCACATACTGACTTTTTATGCTCCAACTCCAGTTGCCAGTCATTGTTTACTTAAGCTAATGCCAAGACTGTACTGTGGTTGGCTCTGAATCCAGATTGAAGGAGGTTTAGTAATTTTTCTCTGTCGATGAAGGATCTTAGTTGGTCATTTACTATTTTTTCCAGTAGCTTTGAGAGTGTGGGTAGGAGAAATTGGCCTATAGTTATTAAGGTCGCAAGGGTCTCTAGATTTAAATAAGCGGGATAACGTAGCGATCTTCCATATTTGAGGGACGGTACCTTGTGTTAAGGACAGGTTGAATAAATGAGTAATAGGTACTGCCAATACGTGGCATGCTATCTTTAGGAAGTATGGTTCAAGTGCATCTGCGCCGGCATTTTTTGTAGTATCCAGGTGGAGAATCAAGTCTTCCACTTCCTTGAGGGAAACCGATGAGAATGAGAAATGTTGACTAACTGAGCCAACATTTGGTGAGGTCATGCCAAGTTGGGTGCTCAGGCTACATTCAGGCGAGTTATCGAAGGCTAAGCCTGCTGTGGCGAAGTGCGTGTTGAATGCCTGCAGTATCTCTTTTTTTGTCATTGATTACTGTATTGTCAGAGGTAATTTTTATAGGGAGCATATTTTGTGACATGGCTCCTGCCAGTTATTTGATTGTGGCCCAGAATTTGGAGGGACAGTTGGCTGCAGTATCTCGTTCTGTTTGGTAATAGCAGGCTTTAGCTTCCCTAATCAGTTTGGTGCAGCGATTTCTGGCTGTTCTAAAGAGGCGCCAGTCTTCCTCTTTTTGGGATTTGTGGGCAGTTTCCCAGAGTTTATCCCTAGAGAGTAGTGTAGCCTTGAGATCTTGAGTGAACCAACGGCATTTCCTAGCCTTTATGCGTATTTTTGACAGAGGCGCATGTAGATTCATGATGTAGGTAATGATTTCATGTAGTATAGAATATGCAGTTTCCACTGTTTTAGCAAGGTAAAAACTCTGCCTCAGAGGGCCTCTGGCTTCACATCAGACATCCAGGTGGGTATTCTGGATGGTCCCTTCAAGGGCACTGTCCTTTTCAGAGAGTATTCCGAAGTGATCATAACAAAACTGCAGGACACTGGCAAAGTGGCCTGTTCCACACAGTCATTATACAACCGAAACCATTTCGGAGACAACAGCACTGTTTTTGTGGAAAACGGGGGCAGCAGCCTAGGTTTGGACAACAGCAGAGAGGTAGTTTTATCCACAAAGGCCCCTCATTTTTTTGTAGACTTTATTTAGGATTTGGACAAATAAGGACAATCCTTATCTTACCACACTTGGGAGATATTTTCTGTACAATTATGGAGGACAAGTACATTTGGTCATTAAGAAATACACTTACTATTTAAACTATGGTCATTATACAAAGTATTGTTTAACAGGTAAACAAGGTATAGGTCCTTTTCCCTGTCCTTATTAATGGAATGTCAACCAAGTACCCAGTGTCTTCAGAAACATGGGAACCAGTCTCTCTGAATTTCTTGTTCCAGTGGGGACCAAATTTCCTCATATTTACTTATTTGTCCACAGACTAGATATTGTGTCCTCTCCAATGTCATTACTTGCATAGGTGACTTGTCCCATGATGCTATAATGGGGGTTTGGTCGAGTCTCCGGTACGCAGCCAACTCTCTCATACCCACTACCACTCCTTTTCTCCACAGCTTCCGACCCCCACCAGTTTTCCAGTTACCCATCATGGAGAGTCCCAATAGGGTTTCCATAGGGTCCAGGTCAATAGCAACATGCATGGTCTTAGCTAGGATTTCAGTCAATTCCAGCCAAAATCACGGCACTTTAGGACAAGATGAGACCGGGTGGAAAAAGTCACCTACTTGGGTTTGACATTTAGGACAGTAAGGGGAAGATTGTATGGGCCAATTTCTGGGTGTGGTAGGTGCGCATGAGGAAATTATACTGGATTTCTCTTAGCCGGTTATTGACTGAGCACTTTAACATTTTTTAAGAAGTCTCCAGACTCGTCTATGATCCCTTCAGGCATAGCCGGTTTTAGGCACCAGCAAACTCTGCGGTTGCTGGGAGCCCCTGCTCATGGGGGCCCCCAACCAGAGAAGTTTACCTTATTCATTTTTAAACTTTTTTTTATCTTAATATATATTTTAAGACATCAGTAAAGGACTGTGCAGATCCTTTTGGTTATGTCATGAAATACCTTAACAAGCTATGATCCAGTCAATATGAGGTGGAAAGGCAGCAATGGATGGGATGGGAAGAACAGCCCCAAGAACTGACACAGCAATGTCCTCCTAAACATTTTTTAAAATACTACTGGTTATATTATACTAAAGCTATACATAGAAACAAAGAAATAAAAAAATTTCCAGCAGATAACTACTGCTTGGCCTACCTAGTCTGCCCATTTTTCCCTGCCTATAGTATCATCACAAATAAAATCTTGCACTTATGGGCTACAGTAAAACACATGGGCTAAAGGTGGACCAAGTAGAGAGGCCCCATGACTTCATTAATTCTGCTGGGGGCCTCCAAAACCCTAAAGCCGGCCCTGCCTTCAGGGTAGATATCCTCCTCCCATTTACTTCTGATTCTCTCTAGGGGGTCAGGGAGAAGATTTACCAGTAGTTTATAACATCTGTTGAGTGTTCTGAAACCTTTAGTGTTAGAAACATTTCTAATTAGTTCTTATTGGGAGATCGTTGTAGTGTAAGGAGGTCCTGTTTTCCGGGGCACCATCTGTAACCTGTTTCTTATTCTGAGGTATAAAAGCATTGTGAGGGGTGTATATTAAATTTCCTAGCTAGGGTTTCAAATTACGTTATCTTTCCTGTCTTAATAAGTTGGCTAAGTCGATGGATGCCCAACTTGTCCCATCTCATGAGACCTGATTCATCATTATCTGAAAGCCCACCTTTCCCCCTCAGAAACTTCCTCAGTGCTATATCTGGTGAGGGACCGGTACTGTCACTCAGTAATGTGTGTGCTTGTGTCAACACTTTCCAGGTAGTTCTGGTGCAGGGATTAGAAAACCTGGGAGAGGTGGTCTTTCCCATTGAATCAACCAGTAGGCTATAGTAAAATTGGGGGTTACCTTCATTTTCCAGCTTTGTTGATGTTAGGGCCTCCTTCTCCTCTTTTAGTAGGTCTTGGATATGGGCTAACTGCGCTGCCATATAGTATAAACGCATACTGGGTAGGCTCAGGTCCCCCAATTTCTCTAGTAACCATAGTACGTCTTTTTTGATTCTCTGCCTTTTCCCTTGCCAAAGAAGATGGGTGCATGCTCCCTCAAGGGCCTTACTATATTTCCTTTGAAGGGCTATAGGGATGGATTGAAACAGGTAAAGGGCCCTTGGGAGAAGATACATCTTGATCAGGTTAACTCGGCCCAGTAAAGTAAGAGTAAAGCCCTCCATTTACACTGTCTGTCTTGAGGTTTCTTATTAAGGGACTATAATTTATAGAATAATTTGAGAGAGCTTGTTGGGCAGTAGAACCCCAAATATTTAATCTGTTTAGTAGGGTGTATTATGGTGCCAGCTGTTTCTATGGTTATCCTCTTTTCCCCTAAGGGAGCCATTTGCTTTGTCCCAGTTAATTTTATGCCCTGAAGGAGGGCCATAGATCTCAAATATCCTGCTCAGGGCTGGGAGGCCTAGCTCAGGTTATCCAGGAACAGTAAGATGTCATCCACAAGCGACAATATTACTTGGACCTCCTTTCCTATCTTACATCCTTTAATTTTACAATTTCCTCGAATGGAGTTGCTAATGCTTCTATGGTATGCACATATAACAAGGGGACAGGGACAACAACCCTGTCTCTTATCTCTAGTTGGAGGAAAAGGAGTCGAAAGGTACTGTTGATCAGTATCTGTGCTTGTGGGGCAGCATACAAGGCTCCTATCCACTTCAATATATTGTCTCCTAAACCAAATTTGTTTAATACACAAACATGAAGGGCCATTTGACCCAGTCGAGATGCCTTTCGGCATCAAGTGCTTGCAGGCCTCTCCGAGCCCCCCCCCCTTTTTCCAGCTGTGGATAACATCGGTGTGTCTCAGAAGGTTATGCTTGGCTTGCCTTCTTTAACAAACCCCTGGTCTATATGGATTAAGCCTGAAAGTACCCCTACAGCCTGCCGGCTGTAATTTTAACTAAGATTTTATAGTCCGCATTCAGGAGTGATATGGAGTGGTATGAGCCACACCTAGAGGGTCCTTCCCTGGTTTAGGAAGCACTGTTACGGTGGCCATTCTCTGGGAATGTGGGAATTCCCCCTGTGCTAAAGCAGATTCCAGGACTTCTTGCATAACGGGTCCAGTGGAATTCAAGGTGACTCTGTAGAATTTGGCGGGAATTCCATCAGGGCCCGGTGCCTTCCCCTTATTAATACGCCAGACTGCTTGCCTGAGCTTCTCTGGTGATAAGGGTGAGTCAAGCTTAGCCCAGAGTTTCTCACTCAGTCGTGACATATCCACGTCCTGAAGGAAATCCTCCATGTCCCCTTCTGGTGGTACTTGGATGGTGTATAGGGAAGAGTAAAATGCCCTGAAGATCTCACTAATCTCTGTTTGATCATGTGTGGGAGAACCATCAGGTGTGGCCATGGATAATGTGGCCCGATCTGCTTTTTTTGTTTAACTAGCCCAGCGAGCCATGTTCCAGATTTGTCCCCCTCAAAGCGTGAGAAGGATTTAGTAAGTACTAGGTCCCTCTCAGTCCTCCCTGAAACCATTTGATGTAATTTCCCTTTAGCAATTTAAAATCTTTTATAATTTGAGGCTGGGGAGCACGTGGCTGTCTGCTCTAGTTTTGAATGTCATGGGTGAGTTGCTGTTCCACACTGGTTAGTTGTTTTGTTTTGTAGGCAGCATAGGAAATTGTCTCCCATGGATGAAAGCTTTAAAGCATCCCAAACATAATTAATGTCGTCCCTTTATTTTATTGTTCCCTATAAACTCTTCAATTCTCCCATTGATAAATTTTACATATTCCTCATCCAGAAGCAAGATCGGTTCAGACCTCCATTAGGGACCCCCAGGGGCCTGCTGATCAGCCTTAAGTTGCATCCGGGTGGAGCATGATCCGAGATTAATATAGGGCTATATACAGCCTGCAGGGTTTCAATAAATCAATTGGGGAGGCCAGTATATAATCCAGCTTGGTATAGACTTGGTGGCAGTGGGAATAGAATGAGTATTCCCTATCTCTGGGGTGGAAGTGTCTCCAGACCTCTACTAGGGCTCTCTTAGATGTGAACTCTTGTAATGCTGCAACACTCTTAGGGTAGGGTTTTGTTTTAGTTCCAGAATGGTCAATACTGGGGTCTAGATAAGTATTAAAATCTCCTCCTAGGACCAGATTGTCCTGGAAGGGGGCTAGCATCACCCCTAGGTGTGTGTAAAAAAAAAAAAAAATCCAGGGAGTCGAAGTTATTACCATAGATTGAGGCAAAAGTGTAGTTTTGTCCCCTAGCACATCTCACTACATATCTACCCTGAGGATCTGCCACAAAGCTGTTGATTTTATGTGGGAGATCTGGCTGTAGCCATATGGCTACCCCCAGCTCTGATGGTGAAGGGAGCCGTCAAGAGAACAACCCCCAGGATTGGGCCAGTTTATCTGCCTCTTCTCTCGTAAGATCTAGTTCCTGTAGTAACACCACATCCCCCTTGATTTTTTTAATATAGGACCAGGCTCTTTTCCGTTTGACCACTGTTTTCAATCCATTGACATTCCATGATAATATTGTTAAATCAGCCATTACTGAGAGTGAAGTCATGGAGGTGAAACTCAGTACCTGTTTATTTAAAATTATGATATACTGCCTTCTGAAGGCATTGTCCAAACTGTCCATATTTTTTTTTTACATTTAACATTTCCCCTCTGGTTATCCCCTTCCTCCCTCCCCTTCCCCCTCCCCCAATTCTTTTGATCGAAAAATATGATACCTCCCAAACAGGTCTCATCATGTCCCCATACCCCCCTCCTGCTGGTTCCCCTCTTAACATAGAAAACCATTTACTGCCCCTCAGTTACCTCCCCTTCCCAACCTCTTTTCCTCCGTGCCTCCTCTTCTCCTTCTCCACCCTTACTAAATTTAATCTCTAGGTCTCTCACCCTCTACTTTTCATGGAGTGAGCCACTAGATCCATTTAAAACTGAAAAGTAGATAGTACACATATGTTAACATCCTGTGTCCTCAACCCCTTATTCTAATGCAGGGGAGGGCCCGCCTCCGGTGATGCACACCGATTACCGGGGAATACTTCAAAAATAAAAGTAGGTAGTAAAGACCCTCACACCTCTGGCTTCCCCATCCCTTTATTAGGTATGTCTGTAGGGTGGCATAGTAGGAGACCTGTGCACGCCCTGTACAGTGTTGTCAATCAAGGCCCCCTACTGCTCCATTATGTGAAATACAGTTTGCCACAATTGCTCATCCTCATCTTAATTAGTTGTCCCCATGGAGCCAAAAGAAACAAAGAAAGATTGGGCGTTGTACCTAAAAAGGTTGCTATCTCAACTAAGCACCCCCCCCAGCACACACACACTTTAACATATCATGCATCCCTGCCTCATATAGAACATCAATCGTAACAATAGAAACACAACTGTAACTTTTTTTTTTAAACTGTCTCAGTCGATTCAAAACAGAGAATGACATTGACTCGTAATATTAACAGGCAAACAGTTTAATTAACCATCTCAGGGCAAAAATTAAAATCTAAAGTAATATTACGGATAGTCTCAGTGCCCTGTTAGTAAGAAATAACTAGTGCCTAAAGGCACATCCTCCCAAGGCACAGGGTGGGTTTATCATGGGTGACCTCTGAGCCCAGCCTAATAGGCCTCCGTTCCCGAGTTACAGGCTAAGAGAGTCCCTGCCCTAAAACTCCATCCCTGGATTACCTGTCTGGAAGACAGTATATTTCAACAGCGTTTGTGCCTGGATCACCCTTCATTTTCTCCTGCTCAGTCGTTCGGTTCAATTCTTCGTAGGCCCTTACGTATTCCATCGCAGCATCAAGGTCCACAAATGCTCATTGTCGGCTGCCAGGGTATCTCACAATCAAGCGCACCGGGTATGCCAAGGTAAACGAACAGTTAATGTTGTGTAGTTTGCACTTGACTTCCGGAAAGGCCTGTCTTTGGGTTTGCAGCAGTCTGGAGAAGTCCAGAAAAATGCTGACTCTGGAACCCTGCACCATGATGGGATCACATTTTTGAGCGGCGGCAAATACTGCTTTGACGATCTGGGAATCGAAGAAACTTAACCAGTAGGTGCCTCGGTTTCTGGTCTGCTTTCGGCTTTTGCCCTGGGGAGCGATGGGCTCTTTGTATTTCCAGGGAGGTGTTAGGTGGGAGGGCAAGGGTTTTTTTCGGTCAGTCACTCATAAATAAAGCACAGTCTTTCCCTTCCAAGCCCTCGGGAAACTCAACAAGGTGGATATTACACCTCTGTTTTCAATTCTCATGGTCGTCCACCACCTGTTTTAACAGCTCTGTATCTTTGAGAGCTTGTTACAGGTATGAGATATTTGCGTTGTTGTGTCCTCTTGAGCCCCAATTCTGGATTCAGTTTCTGTGAGACAAATAGCATGGGCCTCCACTGTTTCGAGGTGGCATTTACCAGTTGTTGCAAATGCTGAATCTGGCCAGTCATGTTGTCGAATCCTGATTGCATCCTTGTGCCTGAATCATATTTAGATCTCAAATCAGTCTTTCTAAGATTTTGATAATTGGTATCCATCAGTATGTTCTCAGCTGCACCCCAGGTTCTGATGGAGACTGGGCCTGGGAGGGATGGTCTGCACTGGTTCTGTAGGCATCAAAGATAAGGTTGAGCTGGGTGCTTCATTAAATCTTAATTTTGCCTGTTTCTTTGTAGATTTAGCTGTAGTTGGCATCTGAGCAGTTGGACGTTGCCAGAAAATGAAGTTGCAGGGCAATTCTATGCAGGATGGAATCGGTTTTTAATGGATCTAGCTGGAGCTCTGCTAAAAACTCCTCCATTCAGCTCCTTGGCTAGGCCATGCCCCCAACCCCCTCACAAAGGCCCCTCTCGTGCAGCAGGAGGTGCAGGAGCGAGAAATGCAAAACCCTCCCAGACAAACCTCCCCTCTCCCTCCACAGCCTGATTCTTTGCTGAGCCCTCCTCTCCCACCAATCCAGGTGGAAGAGACGGTAGGGGGGTCACTTCTCAAAACATCTAGAAGGGTGGCAGTGAATTACCTCTGACCAATGGGTTCTTCAGTTGGTTCAAAGAGGCCAGTCTTTCGAGTTCACTGGGCAATCACCATCCAGGCCACCCCTTCTCTCCCAGTATTCCAACCAACACGCCACACTGACAAAAGAGGAGATCCAGGCCCTTCTGGCAAAAGAGGCCATAGAACAGGTCCCTTGGATTCAAAGAGGGAAAGGGTACTATTCCCATTTTTTCTAGTGCTCAAGACAGGGGATCTACTCCCCATCCTGGACCTCAGCGATCTCAACACCTTCATGGTGTACAAATGCTTCAGAATGGCCACCTTATCGGGATTGATCCTGATGCTATGCCTGAACGCTTGGCTTCCATCGCTGGATATGCAAGATGCATATCTCTACATTCCAATCACAAAACGCCACAGGAGGTTTCTGCGGTTCAAATTCCAGGGACAGCATTACCAGTTCTGGGTACTGCCTTTCGGTCTGTCATCGGCACCCAGAGTCTTCACCAAATGCCTGGCAGTAGTAGCCGCAGCTGTCAGGAGGATGGGCCATTATTTATTTCCTTATCTGGACGACTGGCTCCTCTTGGCTCGTCCCGAGTGGTGCTAAACCAGGCACTACAAGACACCTTTTCAATATGCAACTCAGTGGGTGTCACTATCAACCTGCCAAAATTGCTTTTCTCGCCATGCCAAAGGCTGCAGTTCAATGGCTCAGTCCTGGACACGACCAGAGGAAAGGCCTTCTTGCCAGAGAACAGGGCAGATCACCTAAGAGGTCTAACCAGACACATTCTGGGGCAGAAACAGATCACAGCACAGACCATGCTGCGTCTTTTAGGTCACATGGCGGCCGCCATAGCTGCAGTTTCCCTGTCACGTCTCCACATGAGAACTATTCGGTGGACACTGCGTGTCCAGAGGGACCCACAGCAGGATGACTTTGATCAGCTGGTCTCAGTCCCCATTTCAATACACAGAGTTCTCCAATAGTGGTTAGTCCCAGAGCACCTCACCACAGGAGTCTCCTACCTATCGACCACACCTTCACAGATCCTGACTACAGATACATTGGGATCGGGTTGGGGTGCCCATCTTGGTGACAAAAGGGCACAGGGATTATGGTCCGGCACAGAAGGTGCCCTTCACATAAATGTACTAGAGATGAGGGCAGTCCTCTATGCCCTTCAGGCATTGCAGACAAACCTACTCCCGGGACACCTACTAATTCAAACAGACAGTATGTCAGTAGTGTTCTACATCAACAAACAAGGAGGCAACCATTCATCCCAAATCCGTCGGGAGAGTATGGTATTGGGCAATAGAAGACAGTATCACCCTGTCTGCAGTTCATGTTCCAGGGATACAGAACATGCTGGTGGATCTGCTCATCCAATCCAGAGCCAGTGTGCATAAATGGGAACTTCTGCAACGGGTAGCAGAAACCCTGTTCACAAATGAGGACCCCAGAACTAGATTCTTCGCCTCCCCATACAATGCAAAACTGTCCAATTTCTGCTTGTTAGATCCAGGGCCTTCTGGCAAGATCGCTGTCCCTCTCCTGGACAGGCAAATTCCTTTATCCCCCACCCCCACCCACCCCATACTGATTCGGAGATTCTGCTCAAACTACAAGCGGAAGGAGCAGACATTGTGGCCCCATATTTTCTCAGACAAATATGTTTTCCTTTACTCCAACATCTGGCGAGCGATTCCCCCATTCCCTCCACCTCTCAGCTCGCACCTTCTGGCACAGGACAGCGGATCAGTAGTCCGCCCAAACTTGTGATCCTTACACCTGCACACCTGGCTCCTGAGGACTTAGCGATTTCTTGCCATGGAGTCTCAGACAGTGGCTGATATCCTCGTGGCAGCGAGGAAACCCTCTACTAGAGTCACATATGCCATGAAATGGCGCAGGGTTCTGCGTTTAATCCTCGTCCCATGGCCTGGACCCCTTAATTTGCCCAGTGAACTCGGTACTAGAGTACCTTCTTTCCCTGTCAGACACAGGGAGTTACTCCTCCATAAAGGTGTATCTTTCAGCATTATCAGCATACCACACAACTTTTGGAGACAAATCTCTAGCCCAGTTGGATCTGTCATGCATTTTCCTTCTTGGCATCCTTCACCTGAAAGTGCCCATTAGGGACCGATTCCTCCGTGGAGCCTTCTTTTTTATTTTAGAACAGCTCACACTACCCCTTTTGAACCAGCACAAATTATGAACTCACCATCTCTCTTGAAGGTGTTATTTTCAGTTGCAGTTACTTCTGTCAGAAGAATTTCAGAGCTCCAGGCATGTATGTGTTAAGAGCCATATTTGTTTTTCATAAGGACAAGGTGTCCTTGAGAACTAATCCTAAGTTTTACCTAAGGTACTGTCAGAGGTTACTCTCAACAAGAGATTAACCTCACTGTTTAATTACCCAGAGTATTCTAATAGAGGAGAGGCTCTCCTGCACACCTTGGATGCGCAGAGAATTCTCAGGTGCTATCTGACTAGAACCAGACTGCACCGAAAGTCAGATCAGTTATTTGTTTTGTTTGCCCCCAGGATGTTAGGGGCACCTGTGTTCAAACAGACACTTTCAAAATGGTTGGTAAACTGCATTGTTTTATGTTATCAAAACTAGGACAAACCCTTAATGGGACCGGTAAAGGGTCATTCCACCAGGGGAATAGCAGCCTCATCTGCCTCTCTGAGGAATGTTTCGGCTTCAGACATCTGTGCAGCACCTACTTGGAGTACTGTGCACACGTTCAACAGACATTACAGTCTGGATGTTGCCTTCAGGTGCAAAGCTGACTTTGGCCTTGCCATCTTGTAGGGGCTTCTTTCATGAAGGTTTCCCTTTCACCCTTCTCCAGTCCTCCTCCCGTTTTTAGGGGTGACCGCACACTGCTTGGGACTCAGTCCTAATGGTGTAACTTGCTGCAAGAGCTATGTCTCTAAGTAAGATAGTACAGTTAAGTAAGAACTTGCCGTAACAGTAGATCTTTGAGAACAGCTCCTGCAGCATGTACTTTCCCACCCACCTTCCCCTCAGGAGGTCATCTGCATTCGCATTAACAACATTTATTGGTCTTCCTTTGAAAGAGAATACTCTGTCTCTCTTTAGGATCTATATTGCTATGCTATGCTTTGGCGGGAGAACTGAGGGATGATGGGGGACCGCCCTTTTTATGATGTAAGGGACGTCGGGGGTGGGGCTGACATCGGAGGGTGGCCCCTGCTGTATGTAGCTAGCTAGAAGTTTTCTGCCTGGTCCTGCTGCCTGATGACTTCAGTTTTAATGGTGTAACCTGTTGCAAGAGCGGTTCTTGTAGATCTGCTGTTACGGTGAGTTATTACATAAGTGTACTTTACGGTCAGTTCTTGTGTAATTGTACTATCTGAGTCATGTCCCTCTAGCTGCTTCTCCTCCAGGAGTACATGTTGAGCTCCTGCAGCCTTCTTTTGGTTTCTAGTGCAATTCCTGTATCATTTTGGTAGCCCTCCTCTGGACTGCTTCCACCTGTCAGTGTCCTTGTGAAGGTGCAGTCTCCAGAACTGGGCACAGTACCCAAGGTGGGATCTCACAAGTGAGTGATACAGAGGCAGCAGTACCTCCCTTCTCCTGCTAGAAATCCCCTTCCCTGTGCACCCCAGCATTTGGCTAGCCTTGCCTGCTGAGGAAGTATGCAGAAAACTAGTTAATTCCAAAGTAAATATCTGATTTTCTTTTAATCTTCTTCGGGGATATCTCTGTCATGCAGTTACGCCGATGTAATTTAGCCATCAGGTGCTAGGATCACAAAGAAGCTTTTCTGCCACAGTCTAGTAGGGGCTGCCTGCGTTAACGTAAGGCTCCTATGTCAATGCCCTATATAAGCGTAGGCTGCCCCACTCCCTCCTCAGTTCTTTCCTGCTGTCAACCATTTGCTCACAGACTCTGCGGAAGCCTCATTGTTCAGTCGACCACCACATTTTATTTACCTTTGTTACAGCCTTTGAATCACTTCATTTTACAGTGGTTCCTTTTATTTTTATATGTCAAGCACTACTCCTTCGTCGCCTCTTTTTTCATGACTGCCACTGCGGAAAGATTTCTTCAGCTGATAACTGAGCTTTTTGTCTCAGGCCTGGTCACAACACTCTTTGCCTGTGAGCTTTGCCTGAAGTTCAACCTCACCACCCGGCCATGCCGCAGGAAAGCCCCACAGAAGTCCCTCATGGGGCAACAGGCAGCCAGCAGAAAGCAGATGTCTTACGGTTGCTCCACCCTCCCAGTCGCTGGCCTGCTTTTCGGGCTGTCAGGCCTCAAGGCCTAAGACAGATCCTTGGGGAAACATCCTCATCGGGATAAGGACAGGCCCTAGGACTGGTCCCCCCGATGGCAATCCTGGACCCTGTTGGATTCTTCCTTCTCTCTCCATGCAGGCCTTTGCTCCTGTCAGATCCCCACAGTGCAGGGTTCCCCAGCCCGCTACTGTGATCTCTTGAATCACGAGGTTCACAGGTGCTGGGCCCCCACTGCCTCTACTGTGGCTGGTGGTGGTTCATTGAAGCTGGACCCTGTGCCCTCTCTGTCGATACCTGTATCGATGGCACTTTTTTACCCTGCTGTTGACCTCAAAGAGGACTGTGTATGAGTAGTCATTCACAACAATGCTGATTTTCACTTGAGGTTTCTGTGGTAACAAGAGACTTCGAGAGGGCAGCTCAAGAGGTCTTGTTACCCCAGAAACCTTGAGAATTAAAACAGCGTTGTATGAGTATGATTGCCCATACACAATCTTTATAGTGTATGGACAATCAGCCCAAGTCCAAAAGTGTCCCCAGTGCTCAAAGTGTCTTACTTTACCAGGGCTGTTGTGGTTCTCTCAGCGCCTGTCTCTTCCTTGGCTAGCTTGCCACCACCACAGCTGCTTAATCGCACACATGCACAAATACGTTTGATCTTGTTGTGCTACAGTAGTGATGTCGCTAGTGCAAAACAACAACATCGTGACATTACTAGTGTAACAACAATGCTTTCAACAACATGAAGTCTTGCTGTATTCCTGACAATTGCAGTGATTCCCAACCTGCACTGGAGAAAAAAGTCAACTTTCTATGCAGGGCATGGAATGCTGAGCTCGAGCTCAGTTGAAGTCTCTGTCTGGAGTGATTCAAACCTAAACCGTCAGATTCTTTACTCCACCTCACTGAGCAGTCGCTCGGAGATTTCTCCTTCAGCTCGGTTCAAAGTCGGTTAAGTTTCAGTTTTCATCGTTTTATAAACCGAAAAAGTTATCCCATAGTCGGTTCAGTCTCTGTAGTGCCGTGAGTACTAGATAGGAATTGTTCTGTTTTTCTGTGGAACTTGTAAAGTGTGGCTCGTTCATCTGAACCAGCCATTTGATAGTGAATTTGTTGTTTACTTAGTGTGTGGTTACCAGTTATCAGTTCTAAAAGCGTGTTTAGATGTTTTTTCAACACCTATGTGATTAGGAACCGATAAAGGAGTCTTGCCTGGCGGTTGCTGAAAAAAAGTAAGTTGGTTAGGTTGGCATGTCTGAGAAACCCAAGAAAAACGGGCCCACTGGGTTTCAGCACTGCAGTGAGTGTGGGGAGGTCTTTGCTGAGGCCGATCCCCACACCTCCTGTGTTTATTGTCTGGGGTTTGACCACCTCGATTCAGACTGCCAAATATGTAAAACCTTTCCCAAATCTACTCTTGAGAAGAGATTAGGTAGACTGAAGGAAAAGGAGGCCGAGAAGTCCACTGACCCGGATGGCCAGCCCAGTTCGGTTTCGACCAAACCAGAAGGAGTGCCCTCTCACAAGGGCGATACTTCTTCAGGCAAAAGGAGAGCCGATTCTTAGGGATCGGTTTCGACAGAAAGAAAACGCAAAGATAAATCGACCGGAACTGATCCAGTGGTTCATGTTCTGACTGCCGAAGAGATAGCCAGAGCGATTCAGATTGTGGAATCGCTCCGTCCAGTTCCAACCGATCTGGCTCTTTCTGGCAGGAGTTCGAATCGGTTGGTTCCCCCGGTTCAAGATTATGCCCTTGAAGATTTTTATGTACCGGAATTTGAAGAGGAAGGGGGAATTTGAGGATGATGATGTGAGGGTCTGGAAGTGCCTGTGGAACCGGACATCTCCCCAGACAGTCCTTCAGGTGTTTCCCCTCCTAGGCTTTCTGAGTCCCCTTCTCACTTTATGTTTTACACAAAGGTGGCTGAAACCCTCCAGCTTCCTATGGAGGAGGCTGTGGAAGATCAAGAGGAGCCTGATTATGTAGAGATGATGGATATCCCAGAGTCCAGGAGACTGTCTGTTCCCCTCCATAAAACTTTTGGGAAACAGACACAAAAAATCTTAGTCTCCTAACACTATACCTCCTGTGGACAGAAGAATGGACAAGAGGTATACACTTTCAGGCTCAGACACGGAGTTCTTGTATCCGCAATGCAGCCATGTTGGGGTAGTGCAGGCTGCTGCCTGTGACAAAGCAAATATTCCTTGGCTCCACCCCGACAAGGACTCCAGGAAGATTGATGCCATGGCAAAGAAGCAGTACATGGCATCTTCTTTGGGACTCAGGCAGGGTGCATGACCTACACAGCCATGTACCAGAAGTCCAGGTGGGACACTGTACTGGCAATGGCTAAACAGGCCTCCCCCCAGCTAGCCAAGGAGCTGGAGGCGGTGGCTGCAGATGGGATTGAGGCATATAAAGTTCAGTTTCATGTTGCTGTGGACTCTAATGATGTGTCATCAAGAGTCATGGCTACATCTGTGGCTCTTTGGAGGATGGCTTGGCTCAGATGTACTAGCCTCTCACAGTATACCCAGGCTAAGGCCATGGATTTTCTGGTAGTGGGTAATTCTCTGTTTGGAGAGCAGACAGAGAATTACATGAGAAAATGGATGAGTACAGGACCACTTACAGGAGTGCTCAGGCCAAAGAAAGGTAGGCAACTCCTCAAAGGCAGCAGTCTAGGGGCAGGGGCAGGCCTTTTCAAAGGCCTTTACCAAGCCCAGGCCTCTTCTGCCTTTTCTCCAGAGGTGTCTCTAGAGGGAGAGGCAGAAGGGGGATGAGCAGGGCTGCATCCACTTCTCAGCCTAAGGCCCCTGCCAAGCAGACACTCTGGGCCTTCCTGGGTCGACCCTCCTATTCCAGTAGGAAGCAGGCTGGCTTACTTTGTCTAGGACTGGATGTCTGTTACATCAGACAAGTGGGTCCTGGAAGTAGTAAGCCAGGGACTGGTTCTCAGCTTCAGAAAATTTCCGAAGATGAGAGCCAGATCTTTTCCACCTGCAAATCTCTCGGAAACCCTTGCCCTAGAGGCAGAGGTTTCATCTCTGCTGGCCTTAAGAGCTATAGAGGGAGTAACTACACTACACTGGGGCAAAGGGCCGTACTCCAGGTACTTTCTGATCCCAAAAAAGACAGAGGAGTGGCAACCCATCCTAGATCTAAGATACCTAAACAAACATATTTTAAAACCAACGTTCAAGATGGCAACTCTGGGAATAATCCTTCCTCTCTCAAGGCCAGGGACTGGCTAGCCTCCTGGACCTCAAAGATGCCTACTTTCACATCATTTCACAATGATAGAAACTTTAAGTACCTCAGTGGAATCAACAAAGTCCAAGAGGGGTAGCATCTTTCAGAAAAAGACGATGCAAGAAAAAGGGGACACAATTTAAAGATAGAGGGGGTGTGGTTCAGGGGCAATGTGAGAAAGTATTTTTTCACAGAGAGGGTAGTGGATGCATGGAACAGCCTTCCTGAGGAGGTTGTGGGGTCTAAAACTGTGGGAGAATTCAAGAATGCATGGGACAGACATAAGGCAGTTCTTGTGGGAGGGTAGGAAGAAATAGGCTGTTGGTTAAGTAGGATCTGCGGCCTAACCTGTAGGTAGGGAAATGGGCAGACTAGATGGGCCAAGAGGTCCTTCAAACAACATGAAGTCTTGCTGTATTCTGACAGTAGCAGTGAGTCCCAACCTTCAACTGCCCCGGAGATGAAAGATTAACTTTCCATGCCAGGCATGGAATGCTGAGCTCGAAGCTCGGTTGAGACTCTGTCTGTTGCTGTTTAAACTCAAACCGTCAGATTTCTTTATCTACTCACTGAACAGTCGCCTCCGGAGATTTCTCCTTCTGCTCGGTTCAATTTGTCTGTTAAAGTACAGCTTTTCTTGGTTTTAGACCGAATTTAAACCGTAACCTGTCGGTTCAGTCTCCGTCTGTGGTATTTGTGAGTACTAGATAGGTTATATATTATTTCTATTCTGTGTGAAACTTGTAAACGGTTCATCGGTTCAGTTTGAACCGATCAAGTTGTTAGAAAATCTTAATTTGTACTTTTAGAGTGTGGTTACCAGTTCTTATCGGTTCTAAAAAGAACGGATTTTATTACGTTTTTTTCCACGACCCGTGACACGGTCGGGAACCGATAAGAGGGTCTTGCCTGGTGGATTGCCATTAAAAGGGTAAGTTTGGTTAGGACTGGCACAATGTCTGAGAAACCCAAAAGAAAAACCGGGCCCACTGGGTTTCAACACTGTAGTGTGTGTGGGGAAGTCTTTGCTAAGGCTGACCCCACACCACCTGTGTTTATTGTCTGGGTTTGACCACCTCAATGCAGACTGCCAGATTTGTAAAATTTTCCTGCAGCCTACTCTAGAAAAAGAAGAGTTGGCAGGCTCAGGAAAGGAGGCCAAAAGTCTGCGAACGGATGGCCAGCCTGGTTCGGTTCAAACCGAACCAGAAGGAGTGCCCTCTGACCAGGGCAAGACTTCTTCAGGCAAAAGGAGAGCCGATTCTGAGGAGTCCGTTCCGGCTAAGAGAACTAGAAAGGAAAAATCAGCTGGTGTCGAGCCAAAACTTTCCTCTCCAACCGCTGAAGAAATAGCCAAAGCGATCAAAATTGTCCAGTCGCTTTCCCCGGTTCCGACTGAACCGGCACCATCAGGGAGGTGCTCGGTTCGGCCGGTTCCACCGGTTCAAGATTATGATTTAGAGGAATATTATGAACCAGAGGAGGAGGAATAGGAGTATGAGGAAAGTGAATGTGGTTTTGAAAGTATGGATGTGCCCATTGACCCGGACATCTCCCCAGACAGACCTTCAGGAGTGTCTCCTCCTAGGCTTCTGAGTCCCTCTCATTCCATGTTTTATAAAAAGTGGTTGAAACCTCCAGCTTCCTATGGAAGAAGCTGTGGATGACCAGGAGGAGCCTGACTATGTGGAAATGATGGATATCCAGAGTCTAGGGAGCTGTCTATTCCCTTACACAAATCTTTTGGGAAACAGACATTTAAGATTTTAAAGATTCCTAATACTATACCTCCTGTGGATAAGAGAATGAACGAGAGGTATACATTGTCAGGGCTCAGATAAGGAGTTCCTTACACAACAATGCAGCTATGTTAGTAGTGCAGGCTGCAGCCTGTGATAAGGCAAATATTCCTTGGCTTCACCCCCCAGACAAGGACTCCAGGAGGATTGATGCCATGGCAAAGAAACAGTACATGGCAGCATCCTTGGGACTCAGACAGGCCAACTATATGGCCTATACTGCTAGGTATCAGTAATCCAGATGGGACACTGTCATGGCTTTAGCAAAACAGGTCCCTGGCCAGCTTGCCAATAAGCTGGAGCAGGTGGCTGCTGATGGTATTGAGGCATCCAAGGTGCAATTCCATGCTGCAGTGGACTCCAATGATGTGTCATCTAGAGTCATGGCTACATCTGTGGCACTTGAGAATGGCTTGGCTCAGATGTACTAGCCTGTCACAGGATACCCAGACTAAGGCCATGGATTTTCCTTGTTGTGGGTAATTCTCTGTTTGGGGAGCAGACAGAGAATTACATGAAGAAAATGGACGAATATAGGACCACCTATAGGAGTGCACAGGCCAAGGAAAGGCAGGTCACTCCTCAGAGGCAGCATCCCAGGGGCAGGCCTTTTCATAGGCCTTTCTACCAAGCCCAGGCCTCCTCTTCTGCTTATGCTCAGAGGGGGTTCTTTAGAGGGAGAGGCAGATGGGGTACAAGCAGACCTGTTTCCACCCCTCAGCCAAAACCCCCTGCCAAACAGGCACCCTGATGGGTTGGCCAGGGCCGATTCTCCACTACCTGTAGGGGGTAGGCTGGCTTACTTTGTCCAGGACTGGGAGTCTCTAACATCAGACAAATGGGTCCTGGAAGTAGTATGCCAGGGACTGGTTCTCAGCTTCAAAAAGTTTCCAAAGATGAGAACCAGATCCTTTCCACCTGCAAATCCCTCAGAGACACTTGCCCTAGAGGCAGAGGCCTCTTCCCTCGTGGCTCTCAGAGCTGTGGAAAAGGTTCCACCCCTACACCAGGGCAAAGGGTTGTACTCCAGGTACTTCCTTACCCCAAAAAAGACAGGAGAATGGCGGCCCATCCTGGATCTCAGATACTTAAACGAGCACCTTTTAAAACCAAAATTCAAAATGGTGACTCTGGGAATTATTCTACCCTCTCTAAGGCCAGGGGACTGGCTAGTGTCCCTGGACCTCAAGGATGCCTACTTCCATATTCTTATCAGAAGCTCTATCTAAAGTACCTCAGGTTCGAGCTGCCCTCAGGCCATTACCAGTTCAGAGCAATGCCCTTTGGTCTGACCTCTGCTCCAAGGGTATTCACAAAATGCTTGGCAGTAGTAGTTGCTTCTCTAAGAAGGCAAAGGATTGCCATCTTCCCTTACCTGGACGATTGGCTCATAGTAGGCCAGTCCCCAGACCAAGTCAAGTTCACTTACAGATAACTCAGCAACTGCTCACCTCTTTGGGTTTCCTTCTGAATCTTTCAAAGTCAGTTCTAGAGCCTGTCCAGCTCCTCACCTTCATAGGCGCAGAGCTAGACACGGAAAAGGCCAGAGCTTTCCTTCCCCTGGATAGGGCAAGGACTCTTATCTCTCTGGCCTCCTCATTCAACCTGCAAGTGTCTCGACCAGCAAGGCATTTTCTACAGCTCCTGGGGCACATGGCTGCTTCCACAGCAGTGGTGTAGGGAGCAAGATTTCAGATGAGGGACATTCAGTTCCATTTGAGAGCCTTTTGGTCTCAAAGGAAGGACCCTCTGACCAAATTGATCCCAGTGACTCGAACCCTGATCCAGGCCCTACAGTGGTGGCAGGATCAGAACAATCTGAGACAAGGAGTTCCCTTTGTCACTCAGTCTCACTCTTTAATCCTTACTACAAATGCCTCCCTCTTGGGGTGGGGTCTCACTTGGGCGACCTGACCACCCAGGGGTTGTGGTCCCCTCAGGAATCTCTGCTTCACATCAATCTGTTGGAACTCAGAGCAGTATTTCTAGCACTTCAAGCTTTTTCCAAATCTGTTCAGAACAAAGTTATCCAGGTCAGAACAGACAATACCACCACAATGTGGTACATCAACAAGCAAGGAGGCACTCGGTCTATGGCCTTGTGCACAGAAGCAATGAAGTTGTGGTCTCTGGCTTATTCCCTGAACACCTCCCTCACAGCAGTTCACCTCCCAGTCAAGGACAATGTCCTGGCAGATGCTCTCAGCAGGATATCCCAGGGCCGTCACGAATGGTCACTGGATACCCTGGTCTTGGAGGTGATATTTTCCAGATGGGGCACCCCACAGATAGATCTTTTTGCAGCCCCAGACAATCACCAACTTCCTTTTTGCTGCAGGCCCCAGTGTTGGGCTTAGTCCCCTGGATGCCTTAGTTCTCAGTTGGGAAGGAAGTTCCGATGCTTTCCCACCCTTCCCTCTCCTGTTCAAAGTGCTAGTCAAAATCAGATCTCAACCCTGCAAGATGATCCTGATTGCTCAGACTGGGCCAGACAGCCCAGGTATCCACTCCTACTGTCCGTAGCAGTCCATCTTCCCCTGTGTCTTCCCAGGAATTACAACCTGTTAACCTGTGCTCAGGGGAGGGTTTGGTACCCGAATCTCAAATCTCTCAATCTCAAGGCCTGGCTCTTGAAGAGTTAGAGTTTGCTGATTTACACCCTCCAAGGTGTAATGGATATTCTGAAGGCTTCTAGGAAACCTTCCACCAGGACTACTTATATTTCCAAGTGGAAAGATTTTCCATATGGTGCTCTGGAAGCATATTTCCCGAGAGTCTGCTGATCTGCCCACAGTCCTTGATTTTATGGTCCATTTAAATAGCTTGGGGCTTAGACCAGCTACACTGAAGGTGCATCTGGCAGCTGTTTCTGCTTTTATTTCAGCAGGTAAGCCCTCTTCTCTTTCAGCTCACCCTGTGTTCTCCAAGTTTTTCAAGGATTGCTTCACACCAACCCTCCATTCAGGGACCCTGCCCCTGCTTGGGACCTTAATGTTTGCATTGCTCAACTTATGCAACCCCCTTTTGAGCCTTTGTCTTCAGCAGAGCTTAAGTACTTGACTTGGAAAACTGTGTTTGGTAGCCATCACTTTGCCAGACGATAAGTGAGTTACAAGCTTTGTCAGTGGAGCCTGATTTTATCTCCTTTCATAGAGATAAGGTGGTCCTCAGGACTAACAGGAAGTTGTTGCCTAAGGTGGTTTCAGATTTCCACCTTAATCAATCTGTGTCTCTTCCGTGTGCTTCACTGACCATTCCTCTTCTGGAGAGGAGGCTGCACAGTTTAGATGTGAAAAGAGCCTTAGCTACTATAGAATGTACCAAGGGTCACAGGTTTGACTCCTCCAACTGTTCCTCACTTATGGTGAGGTTGGTAAGGAAACCTGCCACCAAAAGATCCATTGCCAGGTGGATTGTCTCTTGTATCCAATTTTGTTATGAAAAACTGGGTGAGGTTCCACCCTCAGGCCTGAGGGCTCACTCTACCAGAGGTACAGCTGCTTCCCTGGCTGCTGCCAGGGATATCCCTATTCTAGAGATATGTCAAGAAGCTACCTGGAAAACAGTTCACACTTTTACCAAGCATTACTCCCTGGATATCCAGGCTAGGAGTGATGCTCGGTTTGGCACAGCTGTGCTTCAGAGCCTATTTCCTAAGTAGGTTCTGTCCCTCCTCCATGGAGGTACTGCTTGATAGTCTGCTATTGTCAGAATACAGCAAGACTTCATGTTGTTTGAAGAAAAAATTACTCACCTTAGTAATGTTGTTTCTTCTAATGGAGTCTTGCTGTATTCTGACCTCCCCCCCCTGCCCCTCTCAGAACCTCTGTTTTTGGGATGTGGGTGAGCAGTGGCAGTGTTGGCACTCAGTAGGTGCCCATCTTGTTGTTTTCACCCCTTTTCTTGGGTGAGTGGGTGTTGTGTTTTTCATTTTTTAGGTCTCCTGACTTGAGTCTTTGTTTTGGGACCAAAAATGTGTTTTTATGTTTTGGCCAGTTGGCTAGTGTAGGTTTACAGCTTCCACACAGGACCTTAGTGAGTTTAGCTCATAAAGATCTGACGGTTTGAGTTTAAACAGCAACAGACAGAGTCTCAACCGAGCTCGAGCTCAGCGTTCCATGCCTGGCATGGAAAGTTAACTCTTTCATCTCCGGGGCAGTTTGAAGGTTGGGACTCACTGCTATGGTCAGAATACAGCAAGACTCCATTAGAAGAAACAACATTACTAAGGTGAGTAATTTTTTCTTCTATTCCCATCAGGTACTCCCACAGAAAGTACCTCAGGTTCTAGTTGCCCTCAGGCCACTATCAGTTCAGAGCAATGCCCTTTGGCCTAACCTCAGCCCCAAGGGTTTTCACAAAGTGCCTGGCAGTAGTAGTTGCCTTTCTAAGAAGGCAAAAGATTTCCATTTTTCCATATCTGGACGATTGGTTAATAGTAGGCAAGTCTCCAGACCAAGTCAAGTCTCACCTGCAAGTGACCCAGCAAGTGCTCACTTCTCTAGGATTTCTTCTCAACCTTCCCAAGTCACTTCTCGAACCTGTCCAGCTTCTTACCTTTATAGGGGTAGAACTGGACACAGTCAGAGCAAGAGCCTTTCTTCCCCTGGAAAGGGCAAGGGTTCTTATGGAACTAACCTCTTCCTTCAGCCTTTTGGTATCTCGACCAGCAAGACATTTCCTCCAGCTGTTGGGCCACATGGCAGCTTCTACAGCAGTGGTCCAAGAGGCAAGATTCCAGATGAGGGATATTCAGTTCCATCTGAGAACTTTTTGGTCTCAGAGGAAGGATTCCCTTACCAAACTGATCCCAGTGACTCTGACCTTGATCCAAGCCCTCCAATGGTGGCAGGATCAGGGCAACTTAAGACAATGGGTTCCTTTTGCCATTCAGCCTTATTCAGTGGTCCTTACCATGTACGCTTCTCTTCAGGGCAGGGAAGCCCATCTGGGGGCCCTCACTGCCCAGGGACTGTGGTCCCCCCAAGAATCCCTTCTCCATATCATTCTCCTAGAACTCATGGCAGTTTTTCTGGCCTTGAAAGCTTTCTTTGTCAGTGCAGAACAAAGTGGTTCAGGTCAGAACAGACACCACCACCACCATGTGGTACATCAACAAGCAGGGAGGCTTTCGGTCCACGGCCTTGTGCACGGAAGCCATGAAATTGTGGTCCCTGGCTTATTCCCTGCAGACCTCTC
The DNA here is from genome assembly GCA_016271365.2 of Neoceratodus forsteri. Taxonomy (NCBI): domain Eukaryota; kingdom Metazoa; phylum Chordata; order Ceratodontiformes; family Ceratodontidae; genus Neoceratodus; species Neoceratodus forsteri. The sequence continues at coordinate 61,553,236 of CM028129.1, forward strand.
TGGTAGCACTTCACCTTCCAGGGAAGGACATTGTGCTAGCAGATGCACTGAGCAGGCTCTCTCAGGGCCATCACGAATGGTCCCTGGACCCTCAGGTGTTGAAAGTGATTTTTTCAAGGTGGGGCACTCCAGAGATAGATCTCTTTGCAGCCCCAGACAATCACCAACTTCCTCTTTTTTGTTGCAGACCCCCAGTCTTGGGCTCAGTCCCCTTGGATGCCATGATTCTGAATTGGGAAGGGAAGTTTCTGTATGCCTTCCCTCCCTTCCCACTCCTGTTCAAAGTTTTAGTCACGATAAGGTCTCAACCTTGCAAAGTTATTCTGATTGCTCCAGATTGGGCCAGACAGCCCTGGTACCCCCTGTTGTTGTCCCTAGCAGTCCATCTTCCCCTGTCTCTTCCCAGGAATTACAACCTGTTAACATCCTCTCAGGGGAGGATTTGGTACCCCAATCTTCAGTCTTTCAATCTGAAGGCATGGCTCTTGAAGAGTTCGAGTTTGCAGATCTGCATCTTTCTCAGGGGTTCTGGATATTCTCAAGCTTCTCGAAGCCCTCCACCAGAAAGACTTATAACTCCAAATGGAAGAGATTCAGCATTTGGTTTTCTAAGGAGCATATTTCCCCAGATACTGCTGAATTGCCTACGGTTCTGGATTATATGGTCCATCTTAATGGCCTAGGCCTCAGACCAGCTACTCTCAAGGTACACTTGTCAGCTGTTTCTGCATTTCTGTCTGTGGGGAAGTCTTCGTCATTATCATCTCATCCTGTGTTCTGTAATTTTTTTAAGGGATTGCTTCACACCAATCCTCCTTTTCGAGACCCAGCCCCTGCCTGGGATTTTAATGTTTGCATCGCTCAACTTATGCAACCTCCTTTTGAGCCTATGTCATCAGCAGAGCTTAAGTACTTGACTTGGAAAACTGTGTTCTTGGTAGCCATTACCTCTGCCAGGCGTATCAGTGAACTGCAAGCCCTGTCAGTGGAATCTGACTTTATCTCCTTTCACAGGGATAAGTGGTCCTTAGAACCAATAGAAGGTTCTTGCCCAAAGTGGTTTCAGACTTCCATTTAAATCAGTCTATGTCTCTTCCTGTTTTCTTCACTGATCATTCTTCCTCAGGAGAGAAGAGGCTACACAGTTTAGATGTTAAAAGAGCCCTTAGTTACTACATAGAGCATATCAAGGATCACAGGTTTGACTCACTCCAGTTGTTCCTCACTTATGGAGAAGTGGGTAAGGGCAAACCTGCCACCAAGAGATTTATTAGCAGGTGGACTGTGTCTTGTATACAGTTCTGCTATGAAAACTGGGAAAAAATTCCACCCTCAGGCCTGAGGCTCATTCCTAAGAGGTACAGCTGCTTCCCTGGCTGCTGCCAGGGATCTCCCTCTCTCAGAAATTTGGCAAGCAGCCACCTGGAAAACAGTCCATACCTTTACCAAGCATTACTCTTTGGATATCCAGGCTAGGAGTGATGCTCAGTTCGGCACTGCAGTACTTAAAAGCCTATTCCCAAAGTAGGTTCTGTCCCTCCTCCATGGAGGTACTGCTTGGTAGTCTGCACTTGTCAGAATACAGCAAGACTTCCAGTTGTTTGAAGAAAAAATTACTCATCTAGTAATTATGTTTCTTCTAATGAGTCTTGCTGTATTCTGTCCTCCCTCTCTGCCTCCCCTCTCAGAACCTGGTTATGGGAAGCGGGTGGGCAGGTGCAGTGTTGCACTGCGGGTGCTCTTTTTGCACCCTCTTCTTTGTGTGGGTGTTTATTTTATCATATTCCTGTTTGGTTTGTGTTTTGAGTTTTGGGTTTCCTGACTTGAGTCTTCTTATGGTAGTCCAAAACGTTTTGTTGCCAGTTGCATATTAAAGTTTTTTTTTACAATTTCTACATAGAACACTATTAGAGTGTTGCTCGTAAGAATCTGATGGTTAGCTTTCAAAGGGAAACAGATAGAGACATCAACCGAGCTCGAGATCAGCATTCTATGCTCTGCATAGAAATGTTAACCCTTTGTTCTCTGGGGCAGTTTAAAGGCTGGGGCTAACTGCACTTGTCAGAATACAGCAAGACTCCAATAGAAGAAACATAATTACTAAGGTGAGTAATTTTTGCTTCTGCTCAAACAAAAAAATATTAATTGTTAACCTGTAATCTTACTTCGAGAGGGCTCTTGCATTAGGTATTCACAGATAGGACTAAGCTGCCAGGCGTCAGGACCCCACGGAAAACTTCTAGGTAGCAGTCTCTGGCGGAGGACCGCCCCCACGTCAGGTGACCATCGTCAGACAGTGTCGGTATAAAGTTGCAGCCCCATGCCCGCCCCCAGTTCTTTTTCCGCTGTCTGCTTGTGAAAGTTTCGTGGTATAACAGTGCTCGCCAGTGCCTTCTGTCGGTTCAAAGTCTCTACTTTTCTACCTTTTTTCTTGAAATTCTTGTAATTTTTTCATACCATCAGCTGTGTATGTCATCCCTATGCCCTCAAATCACATAAAAATAAGTGCGACTCATGTGGTTCTAAAGCTTCTACACAAGGACGGCCACCCCTTGTGCCTTTTTGCCTAGGCCTGGACCATCACAAGGGAGGAGTGCCAGCACTGCCAGAAATTCAACTTGGCTACCCACAAGAGAAGGCAGCATTCTCTGGAGGCATAGCTCTTTAAAAAGAAAATGTCATCCATGGAGAAGGAGTTGAAGAAACTTAGGTGGGCGTCAACCTCCCCAGAAAGCCACAAAAAGAAGCATGAGAAGAAGGACCGGGAGCAGGATTCTTCATCCACTGCAGCCACAGCTTTGGTTAGAATTGCGGCTTTATAGGTATCATCCCCTCCAGAGGATCGCTGCTTGACATCTGTCTTGGTGGCTGCCAAGAAGCCATCACCCCTCACGTCAGGCTCGCGCTCAGGCCTCTCGGGGAACCTCCGGGGTAAGGGAGGCCTCCACTCCTGCCAGGTCGGCTCCTTCTCCGGCCTTCGGTCAGCCGGGTCCAATAAGTTGGATCACGAGGACCCACAGCCGCCCACCGGACAGGGATGATAAGCTACTCCTGCCTCCTGGGTGACGCTGTGTCCCGCCACCCTTCCGACAGGCCACCTCCCTCGGGCCTTCCTCAGATAGGGAGTCCAATAGTCGGACGCCAGCCGCCCAACATCCGCCTGGCGCTGCTAATAAGATGGCCATCGGCCCGCCTGATGACCATACAGTATACCTGCCTATGTCAGACCCTGTTGTCACACCTGCGTCAGACCCTGTTGTCATGCCTGACACTTCAGGCTCTCCGCAATGGATACGTCCGCTGCCTGCTGAGGCCCCCGTGCCCCCTCAGATCCCACACAGGGATTTCAACCCTCCTTCCCTGGCTGAGACTGAGGACCTAGCGATGCTGCCGTCTGGGGTCCCCCCTCCTACGCTGGACCCGATGCCACCCTCTGGTTTTCCTTTGCCCAACGGAGGACCTGCTCCTCCATCAGGACCGTCTGACCTGTTTGGTGGTCTTCCTATGCCGGGCCCGCCACCTGCCGGACTGACCTTTCCACCATCCAGTCTGCCAGCAGGGCCTTTGCCAGGATCTTCTGCGCCATCAAGGCCCCTGGCGCCAGGGTACCCGACACTGTAGTACCTGGTGCCACAGTGTTTGCCCCAGTAACCAATGCCACATTACCTGGTGCTGCAGTACTCGATGCCTCAGTACCCGACGCCGGGCTTCCTGCCATAGGGTTATGGATACTCTTACTATGGGTGCCCTCACTACCTGTATCTGAGCCCTCTCTCCTCCTCTGCCTCCCCCCTCGCAGCTGCCTGCAGACCTGAAGGAGACATTGGCCTCCTGGTGGACTGAGGCCAAGGCTCAGCTCACCAAGGAGGTTGAGAGTCATCTTCTGACGTCATTCCCTACATTGGAGATGGGAGACTCCCTCCCCTTTACCCGATGCCAGAGGAGAACCATCTGGCGCCCAGGGTGGGGAGGACACGCACCCCCAAGGGGCTCCCCCTTCCAGGGAGGAGTGGTCGTCTTCTACCGCAAGGCCATCTGAATCAGAATTGGAGTCAGACCACACTGAACATGGAGACAAGCCCCATACTCCAGAACATCCAAGGCTGAGGGACCCTCCGAAGTCCCCTCCGGAGGACCCTTCTTTTCTGGAGCTCTTGAGAAAGATCAAGGAAACATGTCAGTGGCACTTAGTGAAGCCAGACCCATAGCATAAGAAGCTCACTGCTCATCTGGATCTGCCCGAGACCGCTCTCACACTGATTCCACCCTGGATAGAACATCATTCTGATCTTGTTTCCACCATCTGGAAACAACCATCCACGCTAGCCCCCCTTCTGAGAAAGGCGGATAGGCTGTACCAGGCTCCGGAGGGTAAAGACTTCCTTAGTGTTCACCCCATGGCAGATTCAGTTGTGATCAGTGCCACCCACAGCCACTCCGACAACCCTAAACACCTGAGCTTATCCCCGCCTGACAAGGAATCCCGACTTCTGGATCAGTACAGGGAGAAGTTCTACTCGTCTTCAACCCTAGGCATCAGGGCCCTCAACTACATCGGCCACATGGGGGATTTCCAGAAGTCCATCCTTAACCATTTGGAATCCAAGCTGGACTTCCTTCCTGATTCACAGACTAAGCAGGAACTGGGAGACTTGATCCGTTCCGCTTCTTCGGCTTGTAGGCACGTGCTTTGTGCCACCTACGATGTGGTAGACACAGCTGGCAGGAGCTCGGCTTTTGCTATAGGCTTACGGCATCATGCCTGGCTTTGTGCGTGCGGATTGGCCCCAGAAGTAAGTTCGCTATACAGGATGCTCCCCTTCAGGGGTTCAGTGCTGTTTGGGAGTGATGTCAAGGACATCATACCTGAACTGCAGGAGAAGGGCACTGCACTAAAGTTGGTCCAGACTTTGTATAGGCCCCCTCAGGGGCAGCAACATCCTTTTTGTTGTCAAATCTGACAAAAACAAAAGCCCAGTCAAGGAAAGTGTGCCAGCAAATGTCAGCCAATCCAGCAACCAAGACTCCCTCCAGCAAAAAGTCCACGGGAGCCTTGGATGCTGCGCTGCCTCACACCTCCTGACTCCCTTGCCTCTGGCCATTCCAGAGGAACTGGTGGAGGGGGGGGATTCTCCTCCCATCTACCAGGTTGGGAGAGGATAACATCAGATGCTGTGGGTGCTCCAGCTAATATCTGCGGACACTCAATAGAATTTCTAATGAAACCTCCTCGAAAACCACCTCCTCAGTCGTCTTACTCCCCACAACATCTTTCTCTGGTTCTAGAAGAAATCCTATCCCTTTTGTTGAAGGTGGTGATAGTCAGTCCCATCTCATCTTTGGGAGATGGGTTACTATTCCCATTTCTTTCTAGTTAGAAGATGGGAGACTTGAGGCCAGTCCTAGACCTCAGCTCCCTGAACATGTTCGGTGAGTACAAGTGCTTCAGAAAGCTCTCCTTGCAGAGCCTTCTACCCTTACTGCTGCTGGAACAGTGGATATGCACTTTGGATATGCAAGATGCGTACCTACATATCCCCATATGTTCTTCCCACCGCAAATTCCTCGGTTTTTGCTTTCAGGGGGACCACTACCAGTTCAAGGCACTCCCATTTGGTTTCTTCTCGGCCCCCTGGGTATTTACCAAATGCCTGTCATTGATAGCGGCCCACCTGCGTACCCAGGGTGTGCAGGTCTTCCCGTCCTGGACAACTGGCTCCTGGCAGCCCTGTCCAGGGAAGACCTCTGCATTCCTTTCCCTTACCCTGCAGTTGTTACCAGCCTGGGTATTATTATCAACCAGGCCATGCCCCACTTGGTCCCTTGTCCAGCGCTTCCAATTTATAGGGGTGATACTGGACACAGCCATAGGAAAAACCTTTTTACCTCCAGGCAGGATTGAGAGCCTTCAGAATCAGGCTCGTCTTCTGTCCGGTCCCGACGGATCGGGGAGCCAGGTTAGTCCTCTGCCTCCTCAGGCTCATAGCAGCTGCCGTTCTGACAGTTCTGTTCACTTGGCTCCACATGAGGATCTCTCAATGGATGCTTTGGTTACAGTGGGACCAAACCATGGACAATTTAGACCATGAGGTGCTAGTGTCGGATCCCATGAATGGAGACTTGCACTGGTGGATGGTTCAGGTGAACTTGTGTCTGGGAGTTCCATTCTGCATTGCTCCTCCTTCCCAGACGTTGACAGCGGATATGTAGGGGGAGGGCTGGGGCGCCCACCTGGGGTCTCACAGGACTCGGGGCAGCTGGTCCCTGTTCAAGCAGAAACCACATAAATGTGCTCAAACTGATAACAGTCCTATATGCCCATTGGGCTCTTCTTTCCTTCATTCTGCCCGGTCAACTTCTCATCCAGTCAGACAACATGTGTGTAGTCTGGTACCTCAACAAACAGGGAGGAACACGTTCCTATCCCCTGTGCCAGGAGGCGATGAGAGTCTGGCATTGGGCAGCTCAGCACGACCTTCACCTGACCGCAGTTCATGTTCCGGGAGTGGAAAACACCCTGGCAGATGAACACAGTCGATCCTCAGCCAGGGCTCACGAATGGGAGTTAGACCAACAGGTCGTAAACGACATCTTTCGGCAGTAGGGGACACCTCAGTTAGACCTCCAAGTCTCCTCCCAAAATGCAAAACTTCCCTCCATTTGCTTGCTTGCTCTAGGGTGAGACATCTTCTGGCAGGATGCTCTGTCTCTCTGTTGGAGGGACAGGTTCATTTATAGCTTCCTTCCCATTCCTTTGATTCCGAGGGTCCTGAACAAACTTAGATCAGAAGGGGCTCGGATGATTCTCATCACCCCTTCTGGCCCAGGCAAGTTTGGTTTCTCTTTTGCAACAGTTTTCAGAGGAACTCCTCTTCCTCTGTTACAGCATTTGTTGACCCAGGATCAGGGACCCTTGTTCACCCAGGCCCCAAATCCCTTCATCTTCATGCGTGGCTCCTTCAGACATAGGTAAAGCCCACTTCAGAGTCTCTCCTTTAGTAGTGGACATTTTAGTGGCAGCGAGGAAGCCTTCCACCAGGTCCACCTATGCTATAAAGTGGAAACAGTTTTTCATCTGGGCATATTGTGAAGACTTGGAGCCTTTCTCGTGCCCAGCCAACAAAGTCCTGGATTACATGCGTCACCTCTTCGACCTGGGTCTCAGCCATTCCTCTTTAAAAGTCCATATGGCAGCTATCTCAACCTATCACATCCCCTTTGGAGACAGGACTTTTGCTCAGTTGGAAGTCTCTAAGACTTTTCTTAAAGGAGTTCCGCCTGAGACCCCCCATCCATAATCCGCCCCTCCATGGGACTTGAATGTTATCCTGGAGAGCTCACACTGCCTCCCTTTGAGCCTGTTGTGGAAGCAGACTTAAAGTTCCTTTCTTGGAAAACACTCTTCCTAGTGGCCGTCACTTCTGCTCGGTGTATTTCTGAGCTCAAGCCTTGATGTGTAAAATCCCATTATTTAATTTTCCCAAAGGACATGTGGCTCTATGCACTAACTCTAAGTTTCTCCCTAAGGTGTTGGCTGAATCTACGGTGAATCAATCCATTGAGTTACCGGCTTTCTTTACGCAACACTCTGATCAAGGGGAGTACCTCTTACATACTCTGGATGTTCACAGAATCCTAAGATACTACGCCAATCGGACTAAGGATCTCAGGAAGACTGATGAGCTCTTTGTTTCTTTCACTCACAAATGAGAAGGCAATGCAGTTTCCAAGTAATGCCTCTCCAAATGGTTGGCCAATTGTATCACTTTCTGTTATGATAAGTACAATAAGACCCTTCCGGGTCAGGTCAGAGGTCACTCCACTAGGGGAGTAGCTGCCTCTGCTGCTTGTTTCAGGAATGTGTCCGTGGCAGACATCTGCGCAGCCGCAACCTGGACTTTGGTGCAGACCTTCATGAAACACTACAGTTTGGACATTGCCTCTCGCTGTAGAGCAGACTTCGGGTTGGCTGTTATGCAGGCTCTCCTTTCATGAGACCTGCTCAGCCCTGAGGTTTGTGTTGTGGATGACAATCCTCCTTCCCGTTTTCTCTTTGTTCCAGACTGCTTGGGACTCGGTCCTATCTGTGAATACCTACTGCAAGAGCCCTCTCGAAGTAAGATAGTACAGTTACGTGTAACCCCCCTGCAAATGGGGGTTCCCCAAAAGACTTCCAGGAGCTTGCTTGAATGCTCCAAGCCTGAATGGTGTTTGGCATTTAAGCCATTTATCAGTGAGTGTTTTTAGAGCCTCTGGTACTGTCTCTTTAAGAGCTGTCTGCTTGCAGACATAATTAGTTGTATGGGGGACTGTGTTTCTTTGATTGAGTACCACCAAGCTGCTGCCAATTCACTCCATTTTGCAGTCACTAGAGTGCAAAGGGAACCTATCTGAAAGATGTAACTGTTTGCCAGAAATCATTTACAGTAATAATGAAATTACAGTTTGTCTAACCTGCTTTCTTTTGCAGTCAGAACAGTGTCTGCTAGTTCCCCATTCTAGTTTTGAACTGCTGAACTGGACCAATCAGTGTAGGGTAAGCTAGCTCTAAAATGATGCTTGAGCGAATCAGAACTTGGACTCATAATCTGAGCCAGCCACAAGAGGATTGTATGGGCAGTGACTCTGGGAGATGTAGTTTAGACTTCAGTGCCTTTTTGGACCAACAGCAGCAGTCTATTGTGAGTGACAGCCAATCCAGTCAAGAACTGGGAGGAACTCAAAGGAAGTGCCCGTTTCGTCAGTTGGAGTTCAGTTGAGCTTTGGCAGTGAAGAAGGAAGGAGCCCTGTGCTTTTTCAGTGTGCAGTTTTAGTCAAAAAGCGTGTGTAAGGCCCAGAGTTCGGTCTGCAGCTTGTGTAACAGCTTGTTAGGACTGAATCCGTCCTGTGAAAAGAATCAAAGGATCTCTGAAGAGTAGAAACCAGGCTCACCCTGTAGAAGACTGGAAGAATTGCTGAAAATTGCACTCGGTCTGTCAGGAACTGAATCTGCTGTGTGTTCTCCGGGTATTGTGCAGTAATTGCGATCGGGATACAGATGCAGCCTGCCTGGTATAGTACTTTCTTTTATATGGATGTGTGAAGAGGTTTGTGTACCTCAAGTGAGCCCTACTGACATTGAAGGACCCTATCTTATTTGGAGGTCGTGAGTACTAATTCAGGGGTTGCTCCCTGTTGAATTGCCACATTAAATCAAATGGAATTACTGTACTGCTGACTGTTTAATTCTCCTTTTCTCTGTGAAGGGGCCCTACCAGCTGCCCCTGATTTGGACTAGCCACTAGGGCTTGGGTACCCAGGGACAGTAACTGATAGGGATAGGCCTGTGCACAGAGCCATATAGATTATTAGAGTGATAAGCTAATTAACCTGATTTCCCCTGTCCTTGTTATATCCCCTAAATAAATCAGAGCTGCTTGTTTCAGCAAAGTTATACTGCCTGAGGTATTTGTCTATGTTAAAGTACTGTACTGTGATTGTTGCACTGTATCTCATTTCACAGGAGGTCCCAGTGCGGAACCAGACCTGGGGGTAAGTGTATACTGTGAAGGTAATTCTGATATATTGTGTGGGCCACTAGTGGGAAGAAAGGGGGTTGCAGTGTCCCAGAGGGCTGTGACCAAGTTAGTTTAACTATTGCAAACCCTGACCTCTGGGTGGAGGCACCCGCCATTGGATCCAGGCCCCTCAACCTGTTAGTGGCAAATCAGGCAGGGGTAGTAGCCCCTGGGATAGCGCCATCTAGGGGTTACATACGTAAGAATTCACAGTAACAGTAGATCTTCGAGAGAGGCTCTGCTATAGGTATTACCTTCCCGCCCTCTGTCCCCCTAAGTCCCTTTTCTTCCTTTCCATGGGGGCATATCCTCTTCTTTCCTGTCTTGCCTCTTTTGGCCTTTGGTGGAAAAGAAGTAGAAGGTGGGCGTTGGGGTCTGCCCCTTTATACCAACGTTGTCTGATGCTGGTCAGCTGACGAGGAGGCGGTCCCTGCCAGGGACTGCTAACTAGAAGTTTTCCGTAGGGTCCTGACGCCTGGCTGCTTAGTTCTATCTGTGAATACCTACTGCAAGAGCCTCTCTTGAAGATCTACTGTTACGGTGAGTTCTTACATAACTGTACTTTCCTTAGCTTCCACAATAAAGCATGATGGAAAATCTTTAATCAGATCAGAAGAGTGGAATGGATGGAATTCAAGCGCAGCTTGAAACCTTTTGACTTGACTGAAAAATCTAGCAGCTTGTCACCTTCGGGACCACACCCAGGATACAGGAGCATTTCTCAGTGGATTCCTGGTCCACTAGAGCCCAGAACCCACGGTATGACCCCCCCCCAAAGGGATCGAGAGTGCCCTAGCACTTGAGCCCACACCCATGGCTCCCTGTTTCTCAATCCACCCCACTTGATAAAGGTTATTTGGTCCCTTACTTGGCTCCAGCACAGCCTGAACAAATTGCAGTGTCTGTTTCCACCGGGTTCAGCTCAGCAGTTGGGTACACAACAAGGAGTTAAGCACTGTTCTCTGGCTCCTCAGACAATAGATTTCTTCAGCCATCCTGCAGACTGGCAGCTGTGGCACAAAAGCTCACAAGAACGCAGTCTCTTTCTTCCTTCTGCAGGCTAGCAGATGAAGATGTCTTCTGGAAATGATCTGGATCACCTCCCCAAGGCTAAGGAGGCAAATCAGTCTCCCATGTATTTTTTTTAAATTGCAGGTTCCAAACACAAAGCTTTCTCACTTCAAACTGACTTTCCAGATATTGGAAAACTGATCAGGCTTTCCTGGGTGTTGGTTGTGAAGCCCAAGTACCTTCAAGCTGTCCTCAGAGAACACACACACACAGAGCCTTCTCTCACTCTGAAGGCTGCCAGATAACAACTGACAGAATGGATCTGCGCCAAGCTTCAGGGGATCAGATCAAGGTCCCAGTTGGTCAGTTAGACAATTTAATCTTTAGAATGTTCTCTTGACGCCTGACTGGTTGGCTGTTCGGGTGGTTAAAAACCATCCTGTCACCCAGAAGCCTTTGTGACAGTCCTTTAGAGCTCCTGGAGTCATTGAATCTGGATGAGATTAAAGGTGGCTAAAATGGCTGCTATTAACAGTTAAAGTGCTGTCCCAGCTTTGCTGCCGCAGTACATGTTTTTATTACATTCATGTCCTTTTGTGCCCCCTTCACAGTCATCCTATTGCTGAGTTAAGGAATTTGAGGTGTTTCCCTGCCTGTCGCTACTGCTGTTTTTGACAGTCCCCAGGCAGCAGGCCAAACTTCATTAATATTCATGTTTTGCTCAGTACTATTTATGAGCCACTACTCTATAGCACTCATTGGTACTTTTAAAATGAAACATTTTGTTGCTCCTCATCTTCCTCTCTCATGTCTCTGGACCCCAGTTAGCAGATTTGGGGGTCCGGGAGCACAGAGGGAGCTTTGGTTTTGCTGCAGGAGCAGCAAAGAAATGAACACGTGCTACTGTGCATGCGCAGACTGCTGCTTGCACACTCAAAGTCCATCAGCGCGGCGGTTCTGGGTTTTTGCTCCTCTGGCTCCCTTTCACCAAAAAATAATGCTGGTGCTGGACGGAGACTAGGGGGCTCAGAAAACCCAGGCCAGGTGGTGGTACGGGGGCAGGAGACAGTTAAAGTAAGCCCCTACACATGGGGGAGGGGTTACATGCATCTTTGTCCTACTTTCCTGCCCACATACAGCCCCATCCTCCAACTCCCGGACAGTGGCTCCTTTAACTTATTGTACCCAATAGCTCCATTTAAAGTACTGTATAAACCATCCATTTCATACACTGATACAAAATGGCCACCCAGGGAGGGAGAAAGTTTACAGACCCCAAGATTAAGGCACTTTTCTGTTTGTTCCTCTGTAGCTTGGTGCTTTTACCAAAAACAGCACCTGGAGAGCGGGGAGTTAGCTTTCCGTGGTCAGCGTGGAGCGTTTGGCATGAGCTCGGTTGAGGCCCCTGTCTGCTGTTGTTTAAACTCCAACCATGAGATCTTTATGAGCAATACTCACTAGAGGTTCTGTGTGGAAACTGTAAAACTCACGCTAGCCAACTAGCAACTAAATTTATTAAAAAAGGGTTTTTTGGTTTCAAAGCAAAGACTCATGTCAGGAAACCCAAAAAAAAAAACACAACACACACCCAAAGTAAAGGAGGGTGTAAAAGGGGCACCTCTAGGGTGCCTACACTGCTCCTGCCCACCCACATCCCAAAAACTAGTTTCTGAGAGGGGAGGCGGTGGGGGAGGTCAGAATACAGCAAGACTCCATTAGTAGAAACAACATTACTAAGGTGAGTATTTTTTTCTTCAAACAACATGAAGTCTTGCTGTATTCATAATTCCACTATACAAGACACTAGTGAGGCCCCACCTGGAGTACACTGTACAGTTCTGAGACCTTACCTACGTAAGGACATAGACAGGGTAGAGAAGGTTCAGAGGAGAGCAAAGATGGTGCATGGATTGCATCACAAGTCCTATGAGGACAGGTTGAAGGAACTGAACATGTACTCCCTGGAGGAGAGGAGGGAGAGGGATATGATAGAGACATACAAGTATTGTACAGGAGGAACAGGGTGCAGGAATACACTATTTTTAAGTGAAAAAGATGTTCCAGGACTAGAGGCATGGGATGAAGTTGGAGGAGGGACGATTCAGAGGAAGCGTGAGGAAGAATTTCTTCACAAGAGCGGGTGGTGGACAAGTGGAACACCCTGCCAGAGGAAGTGGTGGGGGCTGAAACAATCACGGGATTCAAGAATGCATGGGATAGACATAAAGGAATTCTGGAGGTCAGGGGTAAGGGGCAACAGACTTCTTGGAAAACATAAACTGAACTTACAAGCTCAAATGGGCAGACTGGGTGGGCCATAGGCCCTTATCTGCCGACACTGTGTATGTATCTGTGTAAGTGCATTAATCCCAAATAATTAATGGCCTAGAGCATCTTGATGTGCTTGTAAACTGAGAAATAGTTGGGGGGAAAAAAGTGCCATCTTTTAAAATTAATAACTAGTATTTTCTTATAGATGGAATGTTTGTTTATTATGCAACACAGAGTTTCAAACTACTGCAGAATTCTTTTGGCAGAATGCTCACCCCCTCACACACTACGGAATCTGTTTATGTGGAGCCAAGGTCTCAACTGTATTTGAAGCAGTGTAAGCAGCAGAGATTGCCCCGACAAGCTGGAAAGGACAGAGGGGAGATTTCTCATTGTCATAAAAGAAATGTCAGGAATTAAACTGTGAATAGAGCTTCATTTTTTATAGAGCTGGTGACACGTTCAGGAGAACTTTAACAAAACATATTTAGACACAGTTCACTTTGTATTTCACATTAGTTCTGTATTTCTTCTCCCCCATTATTTCTTAGGCTATTTGCATGAAACCAGGATCTTTGCTCCTGAACAGCATCTATTCTTGTTGCTTTCTCCCTACTTGAAGTCATAGGGCACTGCTTGTGACCTCACAGTTTCTCCCATGGCAGTGGACTGTGATGTCACAACATAGGACTGTGATTTGAAATAGGGAATCAAATATAGAAGCAGATGAACTCAAAATGATCTCTAAGGGATAAAGTTCATACATTCATACACATTTCCTTATTAATAAATTATGGGGAAGAGAAATATACGAACTATAAATGGAATTCAAGCAGAATTGTACTTAATTATTATTATTATTTTTTTTTTTTTTAAGTTTTCTTTTCGGCATCAGTAGCTCTTTATGTGTGCACACGGGGTATCATGAGAGGAAAGAATGGGGCATTGGACTTCCATTTGGTGACTGGCACCTTGCTTTGCACAGCTTTTGTAATTGTCCACTTTGCCAGGTTCTGACGATTAAAGTAACCAGCAGCAAAACAAATTAGTTTATCAGCAGTGTTTCTATTCTACAGAGTGCAGTTAATCTTTGAACATTTTAAGAAGCACTGGGGTTAGCTGCCCCTACTAAACGCACCAATGTGGAGTTCAGGGCAGCTCGACTGCATACTTTTGGCTTGGATAAGTCAGTGGGCAACAGGGATAGAGAGCAGTATTCGGAGTGGATCGCTGCATGGTTGGGGAGTTTCAGCTGCTGGATGAAGACTAGGTCCTTAGGGTGGCCATGGGTTTGCGGTGCACCACATCTGTGCAGACCCTGCACTTGCCTAACTCCTCAAGGCTGGGCAGGGGCAAATAGTTCCAATCTTGACATGTCTATGCAACACTTCTGTGTGGGAGGGGCTGTTACTCCCACCCCTAAAAGGGGTGGCGGTGATGCCTCTGCTTAAGAAGGCATTGTTAGGACGATATTTGACAGGTATGTCAGGATCTATCTCCATCCTTCCCTTCCTCACGAAGGTGGCTGTGGCCCAGCTCGTTGGTCATCTTGAGAGTAATGACCTCGTGGAGCCAACACAGCATGGCGTGAGCCCTGATCAAGGTATGTAATAATCTCTTCCTGGTGAGAGATAACAATGAGATCCCTGTTGTGGTCCTTTTAGATCTTTCTTCGGCATTTGCACTGTAGATGATGCAGTCTGTTGGCCAGACTTGGTGAGCTTGGAAGGTTTCTGGGACTGTGTTAACATGGTTCAGATCATTCATTAGTGGTAGAGAGCAGTTGGTGGCACTTGGTTCTTGCCAGTCATGGCTGGTTGTCCTGGACTGTGGAGTTCCTCTGGGTTCTGTGCTTTCGCAGGTTTTGTTCTCTCGCTGTATATGCTTCCACTGGAAGGGATCATTAGGCAGTGCAGTATGGAGTTTCACTGTTTACGTGGATGACACCCAGGTCTATGTATCCTTTGCGCCTACTGGGACATCTTCAGCACTGAGATTAGAAAAATGTTTGGAGGAAATCGGGGTTTGTATGGGCTCCAGTTGGTGGGCTATTAACCCTACAAAAACCGAGATGTTAGTAGTGGGATCTGAGGAGCAAATATCAGCCATTCGCGGTGACCTGAGTCTCCCCTTTTGGGGGGGTTGCAACTTCAGGCAGCAGAGGAAGTTCACAGTTGCAGTCCGGGAGTAGTTGTTGATAGACAGTTGGCATTTGTCTCTCGGGAGTCTTCTGTAGTCTAGAACTGCTTTTATCATCTTAAAATGTTGCCAGACTGCACTGCTGCTCGATTTTGTGAATCTAGCCACTCTATTCAGTGCCTCCGCCCCCATCTTAGCTACTGTTGTGTGCTGTCGGAGGCTTACATTGGGGTCAGTTCGTTGCCTGCAGATGGTTCAGAAAGAAGCAGTGAGAGGTTCGAGCTAGCTGCCAGTTAGGAAGCACATTGATTTCTGGAGCTGTAATTGACATTCAAATCCTTAAATGTACTGGGCCCCAGACACAGTGAGCTCGAAGCTTCCTGTGTGCTGTCTAGCTATTTAAGATTTGGATGGTCGGTCAACCTATAGGTGCAGCAGTGCGCTACCTCTTGCAGTGCCGGCGAACTGGGTTTGGGACTGAGCTCAAGTCATTGGGGCTGGTGGGGAGGGGTGAGGAGGATCAAGTGTCCCAGAAGACGCTGTCCTCCTCCAGGGAGGAAGGGAGCTTAGCCAGCTCCTCTGCTGTACTGCTGCATTGGTGACCACAGATGGCAGAGCAATTGGAGTGACTCGTGGGTGGGAGCACATCGACAGACACTGCAGTGTGCATGATTTTGTGAGTCAATGCTTGGGGCATGCTTGACGTCAATATTCTTAGGAAGGGGGAAAGACATGGAAAACACCCGAAGCAGCTTGCTAAAACTGACCTGTTTGCAGGCACTGTACCTGGCTACTGCCTTCCACAGCCCAGTTCATATATATGGAGGTATGAGGGGCCCTGCTGCCCCTGCCAGAGGGGGAAAAGCTTCTGAGGAAACGGGGTCAAGGTAAGACCCGGGAGATACCAGACTGATGGGGCTGGGGCAAGGTCGAGTGGGGGGACATCCAAAGAGAAGGAGGAATGAAAGAAAAATCAGGATGGCGAAGTCTGTTGAGGATCTCACCATCTGATTCAAAATCCGCTGTTGATCAAGCTTTTTTGGTAGCAGCCCTGACGCTCTGTAATTCACTGCTGGGGGGGGGGGGCTGCATTGCTAGGTCTGTACTGTCTTTTAAAAAGAAACTGAAATGCAGCCTACTCCAGGTAGCATTCAGCCTAAACAACTTTGAATTATAAAAAGTAGTAGGAGACAGGATAACTAAGTACTGTATGAATGTAATTGGTACTTCTTGTTTTACATTTGTTTATAGCTATACTATTTATACGTTTAATTGTAGAGGTGCTCTGAGCCCTGGAGGGGTGCTTCAAATAAGTGTAGTAAATTTAACTTTTTGTGAATGTGTAAGGAAGCTTATCTTCTTTCAGGACTGCTGGGGATTTCTCACGTAGTTGTATCTGATTTGCACATTCAGGAGGAAGTTAGAGGTGAGTTAGTATTGTC
The DNA here is from genome assembly GCA_016271365.2 of Neoceratodus forsteri. Classification (NCBI taxonomy): domain Eukaryota; kingdom Metazoa; phylum Chordata; order Ceratodontiformes; family Ceratodontidae; genus Neoceratodus; species Neoceratodus forsteri. The sequence goes on from CM028129.1 coordinate 61,569,656, forward strand.
AGTAACATACCCCAGGCATGATTTGCTGCCTGTTAACGATGCCCATGTGACTAAGTAATTTTTATTTGTTTGGCGCCCAATCCCTCTGTACAGACAGTTGGTAAGACCACATCTGAGTACTGTGTACAGTTCTGGAGACCCCATCTCCAAAAGACATAGACAGAGTGGAGGCTGTCCAGAGGAGGCCACCCAAAATGATGTAGAGTCTGCATCAGAAGACATATGAAGAAAGACTAAAGGAACTAAAGATGTATAGCCTCGAGGAAAGGAGGAAGGGGGACATGATAGAAACTTTCAAATACCTCAAGGGAATCAACAAAGTCCAAGAGGGTAGCATCTTTCAGAAAAAGAGATGTGGAAAAACAAGGGGGCACAATTTGAAGATAGAGGGGGACGGCTCAGAGGTAATGTGAGGAAGTATTTCTTCACAGAGAGGGTTGTGGGTACATGGAACAGCCTTCCTGAGGAGGTCGTAGAGTCAAAAATAATGAGGGAATTCAAGAATGCATGGGACAGACATAAGGCAATTCTAGTGGGGGGTAGGAGGAAGTAGGCTGTTGGTTAACTAGAATCTGCAGCTTATCCGTTAGGTAGGGAAACGGGTAGACTAGGTGGGCCAAGCGGTCCTTATCTGCCATCAGATTCTATGTTTCTATGTAATCCCGGAGGCTCTGGGCACTGTACAGTAGAACAATTCAAATGGTGGTAAATGTCACAATGCACTCTGCAGGTCAGGCCCTGTGCTCCACAGTGCCAAACCTCGAAATGCAATATGTGAACAGGAGACAAACAGGGTAACCCTCATATCTGTTTTGGGTCTGAAAACCTCTACTAGTCTTGAGTCCTGAGGTCAAATATGAACCCTTTTTTGCTAGCACACCCAGTTAACAGGATCAAATATCACACCCTCTTCAGGGAAATGCAGTGTAATTTTTTTTTTTTTTTTAAGCAGGTATAGCACACTAAGCCGAAAGCTTTTTTACAGGAGCGACCTGGGAGCACAAGGAGGTTAAGTGACTTGCTTAGGGTCACACAGTATGCAAGTGGAAGCTGTGGGATTCAAACCCAGGTCTGGTCTGCTGGATGTCACCAGATTTGTAGCTCAGAGCCTTAGCCCACTCGCTATACTGTCCAACCCAGTGAGCACCCAGCCTGGTTCCCAGTTCTCCCTTTGACTCAGTTGAGACCTTAGGTATTTTCTTACCTTAGAGCAAGATGGTAACCACTTTAAGCCCTTAAGAGTTTTGTCAGAATTAATACTGTCCCAGCATTCACATGCAAAAGTAAAAAAGACTCAAGCAGGATTAAGGAAACCAAAACGTTTACTGAAATTAAAAATAGTAAATATATACAAAACACCATTTATACATTAATACTTACAGTCAAAAGAAAAGGGAATTTCAGAAACAAAAATGCCTGTAACTGAATTTCTAGTCTTAACCCAGTTTCTAGTTGGTATTACCTAATTATGGCAAAAGTGCTTTTAAGTCCAGAAACACAGTGTGTGTGTTCTCTTAGAAGTCAAGGGAAAAAGTTAGCTCAGTTCCCTCAGACTGCTTGGCAATGTTGAACATTAATCTCACCACCCACTTGTGATGTCACAGCACAAGGTCACCGTTGGTTCTGTGATTAATTTGTAATATGACCAAGTTTATCCGAAAGGGTGTCATTTTACTGCTTACTTGATATCTGCAAAGATAGTAATATTAATTTATACAGTCTCTGATCAGAGCAATCACCTTTGATCTTTAGAAATATATCCTGACAGCTTTTTTTCTTCTAGCAGTGAGAAATGTAAACGGTATTTGTTAGAAATCATGGTTTCCTAAGATGTTGTAAAAGCTGCAGTTTCTTTGGCTTCCTGGACTTTAAAGTAATTGAAGTTTTACAATGTGTTATAACCTGGCATTCTTATAGTCCCAGGAAGTCCGTTTTTTTTCAAGCTAGAGGTAAACCAGCAGGCCAATACATTTTCAGAAACCTAATATCCCAGGATGCTTGCTGGCTGCCATATTTTCCCCAGTAGAAATCCACAGAACATGCATTTATTTCTAAAATATGATACAATATAATAACAAGTAGATAGGCAGGCGTCAATTCTTCCCTCCTAGCCTGAATTTGGGGATCTTTTCCTAGGCATGGGGTGAGTTTCCCAAATTCATTTCACTGCTCAAACTGCGAGTATCCCATCTATGTTTTCATTTTGCTGCCCTGCCTGTGTGAGACAGTCCTGTCGTAATCTGCAAAGCAAGTCTCCACCTTAACAGCCTACCTTTTGTTTTGCCCATTTGTGCCAGCCAAACCAGGGTGATTATGATCTGTTTGTACCTCGAAGTGTCACCCGTATAGGTATTGCTCTAACTTCTTTAGTGCCCACACCATTGCAAGGCATTTTTCTCCACTGCAGAATAAGCCTGCTCCCCGGGAAGTAACTTCTCACTGAGGTACACTATTGGGTGATCTTTCCCTTGGTTAGACGTTTGACCAAGTACTGCCCCAATACCCACATCTGAGGCATAAATCTGGATGACTGAGTTTTTACTATAGTCTTGTCTGGCTAATACAGGAGCATTGCACAGTGCCTCCTTTAGCTGTGTAAAGGCTTGTTCATAGGCTGGTTCCCAGTTAATTCTTTTTGATATTCTTTTCTTTAACAGGCCAGATAGGGGAGCTGTCAGGGCACTGTAGTTTGGTACAAATTTTCTATAGTACCCTGTGATCCCTAGAAAACTCCGAACCTCTTTCTGTGTTTCAGGTCTGATTGCCTCAGTTTTTGCTTGGTTAGGATGGAGGTGTCCCCGGCCTACTACATGCCCGAGGTATGCCACCTCAGCCATGGCCACCTGGCACTTTTTAGCTTTTACAGTGAGCCTGGCCCTCTGTATCCTGACCAGCATTTCCTAAGGTGGGCCAGGTGTTCCTCCAGCTAGCACTGAAGATGGCAGTGTTGTCCAGGTATGCCATGGTATACTCCTCAGCACCATTTAACACCTAGTTTACTAATCTGTGGAAGGTGGCAGGCGTCTTCATTCTGAAAGGCATTACTTTAAACTCGGATAACCCTATCGAGTGATGAAAGCCAATCTCTTCCTAGCTCTGGCAGTTAACTCTACCTGCCAATACCCTTTCGTCAGGTCAGTAGTAGTAAGGTATGTCGCCCCTCACAACTTGTCCAGTAGTTCATCCGTCCATGGCATTGGGTGGGGGTCTGACTTTGTGACTGCATTGAATCCACAATAGTCCACACCAAAACAGGTAGAGCCATCTGGCTTGGGAACAAGGACTATAGGGGAGGCCCAGGGGCTGTGTGATTTCTGGGTTACCCCCTAAATCCAGCATTTCCTCCACATTCCCACTAATGTCCTTTTGGATGGTCTCTGACACCCAATATGCTGTTCGCTGTATGGGCATTTGCATCCCCATCTCCACATCATACATCACTAAGGGGGTTAGTACAGGCTTAGCACTAAACAGTGGGGCAAAGTCTGATAAAACCTCCCTGACTTCCTAAATCTGGTCCGGGGTCAAGTGGGGCAACATTTTAATTGCCTCCACAGAGGACTCCCGCTTGCTTTCTTCCAGCAAGTCCAGAATGAGGTCTCCTTCATCCGTTCCCTCCCCAGGACTATACATTGCAAAGTCCACATCAGCCATATTTGCATATGGCTTCATCATGTTGACCAAGGTCCAGTGTTTGGGTATATCTCCTGTCAGGTAGTTCAGTAATGTAATTGACATCATTCACCTGTTTGACTACTTTGTACAGTCCTCCCCACTCGGTCTGCAGCTTATCTTTCCAGACAAGGATTAAGACCATGACCTCCTGACCGACAGTGTCTGAGTGAGCTGTGGCTCTGCAGTCATATCATACCTTTTGGCTTTGTTGGGCAGCTGCCAGGTTGCTCTGGGCTGTTCCCATAAGCTCCTTCAGCATTTTCCTAAACTTGAGGACATAATCCACTATAGGAGATCCGGTGGTGTGCTTGCTTCCCAATCCTCCCAGATCAAGTCTAGGGACCCATGTACCCTGTGTCCATATAAGAGCTTGAAGGGGAATACCCTGTAGACTCTTGGGGCACGTCCTGTATGTGAACAAGTGAGGAAGGTATTTTCCTAGTCCCTCCCATGCTGTTCAGCAGATGCTTGGAGCATCAATTTAAGTACCATTGAATCTTTCCACGTGCCTTATTGGCTTGAGGGTGAAAAGGTGTTGTGCATCTCTGCACCACCCACTTCTCCCACAAACATTTCATCAGGTCAGACATGAAGGAACTCCCTCAATTGGTGATAACCTCTTGCGGGAACCAGAAAATCTAGCAAGGCATCTAGCACTTTGGTTTGTCCTCAGTGAGGATCGGGTGACTGCCTCTGGTACGGGTGGCATAATTCACCATTGTTAGGATAAACTTTTTACGGAGGAGCTGGGGTATTCAGTGGCCCATGATATCCATTCCTACCCTCAGGAGCGGCTCCTCCACTGTGGGCAAGGGAATCGGGTGGTTTAGGTTTTCCTACCTGCCTTCCCTATTTCTTGGCATTGGTGACAAGACCTGCAATACTCCTTCCCCTGCTGGGTGAAGCTGGGCCAAAATTCTGGGCCAGTTGCTGCATAGTCGCGCAGTTCCTAGATAGCCAGACAGGGGAATATCATGAGCGATCTTGAGCAGCTGGTCAGGTACCCTGGAACAAGATCCTGCCCATCACCCTCCTTGGTCTTTACATCCTGTGTATACTGCAGTCCATTGTCCCTGTAAACTCTTGTTTCCCATCACCTCCCAGTGCTCCATCAGTGTCTGCCCAAGCTCTCAGCCTCTCTAAACTAGGATCATTTTTCTGAGCAGGTTCAAAATCTTTACACATTCCCAAGGCAATGGAACAGGTCCCTCAGGTTCTAAACTAGGGTCCCTAGCTTTATCGTCAGGGCATTCAGGGTCACTGCCATTCCTAACCCTCTGTCTACTGGCTATACCTCCTTTTTGAGGTAACCTTCTGTAGCTGTTCTGTTAACTGCTATCTGGGAAATTCCTACACCCCACCCCTTTACTATTCACCCTATTAGGAGACTGAGACTGAGGGAACCAGCCTCCCAGTATTTTCCACAGGGGCTTCTGTGGGGTCCAGGGAACTACAATTTTAGCTTTGCCTTAACTGCGGGTAACTGCACTCACCATCCCCCTTTGGAGATGTTTTCTATAATTATGTCTAGAGCAAGATCCTCTGCTTCTGCAACTTTTGCACAGTTTCCCTGTCTCACCCCAGTTCAGGAGAACACTAGCAAGTGGCAGTGTTTTCTCCTCCCCAGTGAATCCCGTTCAGTAACAAACTGATTGGGTATAAGCTGTTCAAGCTCTACCAAATCTCCTTTACCAAAGTCAGGTAGGTATGCTCCCATGTCCCTTAACCCATGGGTCTGTACCCCATTCACAGGAACTGGTGTATGTGCCCTCATATTTACTGGCATGTTTTCAGGCATACACAAACAACCCACTTCTTTCCTAGCACCACTCTGTGCACTGACTGCCCTTTTGGACACTGCCTGGCAAGGTGCCCAGGTTGTCACAAACCCAGTATTCATTTCTTTTATCAGGCAAATCTTTTCTTTGTAACGGGGGCTGCCTGGTTTTGGTGGAGGCAGGAAGGTTTAGCTGCCCTGAAGGCACACTTTTCCTTTCTCGCTGCCGCCTGCCCCATTCCCTCTCCAGAGCAGGTCTGCTCCTGGCATGGCAGTCGAGGTTGGCAGCCTCCTGCACTGTTTTGGATCTCGGTGCTCTAGTCATGTTTTTAGCTCTGTAGGGCAAGCCCAAAATAACTGCTCTAAAAAGTACAACATTTTAAATTTTCTCTACAGAATCTGCTTGTATTCCTTCCACCAGCATTTTTAAAACCGACATTGTTTAGTGGCTAGCTCTCGTAGCTCATATCAGGCTTCTCCTGAGCTTACGGAATTTAACTCTGTATACTTCTGCTGTTAAATCATATTTTTTTAACAGTGCAACTTTAAGTTTGCCATAATCATTACTGTCCTGATTGTCCATTTGACCCAGTGTGCCATGTGCTTTCCGATAAGCAGTGGGGATAGCTGGAAGCTCCAGGATTCTCTGGGAATTTTGCCAGAATGCATACTTTCTCAAGTGAATTAAAAATGCATCCATATCTTCTCCCTCTTTACATGCAACTATCAATTTAAAATTGAATTTTGGCAGAAGTGGGCACTCTTATCATTCAGCGGTGGACCTACCTTTTTGCCCTAACTTATCGAATTGGCAGGGGTAACATATTATTTACTTGCATAAGGGGATGAGTGGGTTGTGGGGGAGAGAGAGTAACTCATAGTAACAATGTCTAAATGGAGTTAAACCTAGCATTGTCTATTTTAGGGCCCTATATGTTATGGTAAATATTGGCTTAAGTACACAGTTAAAAGATGATTTTTTTCCACCCCAAAGTAAGAATGATATGGAGATGGATTTTTTCTAGCAGTAATTAAATCCAGCCAATGGTAATTGCTCAATTACATTTATATCCCTGGGAAAAATGATTTACTGACTGCTCTATGCTGATGTCTACTACCTTTTCTATCTTGACACATTGTACAGCGTCTTGACATGTGTGTAAAACTGCTATAATAAAAGAAATAAAAAATAAAATTAGAATTGAATTTGTAACCCAGTCCTGGAGTTCCAGGTGTATGCATGCCACTTACCTGCTCTGGCACTGGTCTTGGAAGTTGTAGCTTCTCCAATTCAGATTTCCTCTGGTGCTCTCTCTTCTTTCACTTGGCCTCTCATTGCTGTCGCTGCTCTCACTTCCTCTCTCTCTCTCTCCATCTTTCTCTGTTGAAGCTGCCTTCGCTGCTGGGCTTGATCCTTTTCTTTTCAAACTCCATCTTCATTCTCCATAACTCCATCTGCACGCATGATCCTCGGGCTCCCGCATGGTGGCGACCTTCCCCTGCTGTGGTGGCTCTCAGCTTACACTGGTCCTGCTGTCCTCCTCCCTTGGTGTGGACACTGCGTTGGACCCTGGACCCGCCATGCCCAAGGTTTGGTCCTTTACAGTCACCAACTGTGACTCGAGGTCTTGAGCATCGTCTTCCATAAGAGCTTCCATGATGTGCTTTTTGGCTCGCCTCTCATGCTGGACTGCTGTCTCTTGGCACAACTGCCTCTGGTAGTCTGCAGTGTACTCGCTGTAGTTGGAAGCCATTTTCTTCCCTAACCTTACGGCTACACTAGCTTACACCCGAAAAAAAATAAAATTGTTAGGGAACTAAGACTGTAAGCACAATTATATAGTTCTTTACTTTTTATATCACTGCCTTATTTTGCATGTGAGCTGTTACAGTTATCAGTCTGACACACTGGACTGTTAATGCTCGTGTTACCAAATACTTTTAAATCCCACCGCTACCACCAGATCTATCACAAATGCACATTACAGGTCAGGCTCTCTGCTCCCACAGTGCCAATCCTCGGAGTACTATAGGTGAAAAGGAAACAAACTCTCCTGTCTGGTTTGGGTCCGGAAACACCTACTAATCTCAGGTCCTGGGGTCAAATATGAATGAACCCTTTTTCGCCAGCACACTCCGATAACAAGATCAGATATCACACCGCCTTCATGGAAGTGCAGTGCATTACTTAACCCAGTGAGCACCCAGCCTGGTTCCTAGTTCACCCCTTTTGTCTCAGTTGAGACGTTAGGTATTTCAGACAACATGAAGTCTTGATGTATTCTGACTAATGCAGTGATCTCCAACCTTTGAACTGCCCTGGAGAACAAAGAGTTAACTTTCCATGCAAGGCATGGGCAGCTGAAGCTCGAGCTTGGTTGAAGCCTCTGTCTGCTGTTGTTTGAACCCCAACGTCAGATTCTTTTACTCTGCCTCACTGAACAGTCGCTCGAATTTCTCCTTCCTCGGTTCAAAAAGTCGGTTAAAGTGTAATTTTTTTCGCTCTGTTTCAACCAAATTTCTGCTTCTAACCTGTCGGTTTAAGTCTCTGTCTGTGGTACCGTGAGTACTAGATAGGATTTCTATATTCGTTTTTCTGTGTGGAACTTGTAAACATTGGATTGGTTCGGTTTGAACCGATCAGGTTTGTGTATAACAACTTCTGTCTTTATTAGAGCGTGGTAACCGGTCCGTATCGGTTCTAAAAAACTGATTTCATTACGTTTTTTTCCTAGACCAGTAACACGGTCAGGAACCGGTAGGGGTATCTTGCCAGGTGGATTGCCGAAAAAAGGCTAAGTTTTGGTTAGGACTGGCCATGTCTGAGAAACCCAAGAAAAAACTGGGCCCACTGGGTTTCAACATTAGTGTGGGGGAAGCCTTTACAAGGCTGCCCCACACCACCTGTGTTTATTGTCTGGGGTTTGACCACCTCATTCAGACTGCCAAATTTGTAAAGTTTTCCCAAAGCTACCCTGGATAAGAGAGTAGATAGACTGAGGGAAAGGGAGGCCGAGAAGTCCGCTGACCCGGATGGCCAGCCCGGTTTGGTTCCGACCGAACCAGAAGGAGTGCCCTCTGACCAGGGCGAAACTTCTTCGGGCAAAAGGAGAACCGATTCTGAGGAGTCTGTTCCGGTTAAAAGAAAAAGAAGGGATAAATCATCCGGTTCAGATCCACAAGTTCTTTCTCCGACCGCTGATGAGATAACCAAAGCGATAAGGATAGGTCAATCGCTAACTTCGGTTCCGGCCGAACCGGCACCATTGGTCAGGGGCTCGGTTCGGTCGGTTCCCACGGTTCGGATTATACTTTAGAAGAATTTTATGAACCGGAGGAGGAGGAGGAGAGTATGAAGATAATGATGATGATGGTGATTATGAAAGTCTGGGTGTGCCTATTGACCCGGACATCTCCCCAGACAGACCTTCAGGCGTTTCTCCTCCTAGGCTTTCTGAGTCCCCCTCCCACTTTATGTTTTACTAGAAAGTGGCTGAAACCCTCCAGCTTCCTATGGAAGAAGCAGTAGAGGATCAGGAGGAGCCTGATTTTGTTGAGATGATGGACATCCCAGAGTCCAGGAGATTGTATATTCCCCTCCATAAGTCTTTTGGGAAACAGACATTTAAATTCTAAAAACTCCTAATTCCATACCTCCTGTGGACAGAAGAATGGACAAGAGGTATACTCTTTCAGGCTCAGACACGGAGTTCCTTTCCCAGCAATGCAGCCATGTTGGGGTAGTGCAGGCTGCTGCCTGTGATAAGGCAAATATTCCCTTGGCTTCACACCCCCCAGACAAGGACTCCAGGAAGATTGATGGCATAGCAAAGAAACAGTACATGGCAGCATCTTTGGAACTCAGGCAGGCTAATTATATGGCCTACACAGCTAGATACCAGAAGTCCAGGTGGGACACTGTGATGGCTCTAGCTAAACAGGCCTCTGACCAGCTTGCCAAGGAGCTGGAGCGGGTGGCTGCAGATGGGATTGAGGCATCCAAGGTGCAATTTCATGCTGCTGTAGACTCCAGTGACGTTTCATCTAGAGTCATGGCTACATCTGTGGCCTTTCGGAGGATGGCTTGGCTCAGATGTACTAGCCTGTCACAGGATACCTAGGCTAAGGCCATGGATTTTCCTGTCATTGGTAATTCTCTGTTTGGGGAGCAGACAGAGAATTATATGAAGAAAATGGACGAGTACAGGACCACCTACAGGAGTGCTCAGGCCAAAGAAAGGCAAGCCACTCTTCAGAGGCAGCATTCCAGGGGCAGGGGTAGGCCTTTTCATGGCCTTTTTACCAAGCCAGGCCTCCTCTTCTGCTTTTGCTCAGAGGGGTTCTTCAGAGGAGAGGCAGGCGGGGTATGAGCAGGCCTGCTTCCACCCCTCAGCCTAAAGCCCCTGCCAAACAGACACCCTGATGGGTCTGCCCGTGCCGATTCTCCACTACCTGTAGGGGCAGGCTGGCTTACTTTGTCCAGGACTGGAAGTCTTTAACATCAGACAAGTGGGTCCTGGAAGTAGTAAGCCAGGGACTGGTTCTCGGCTTCAAAAAATTCCCCAAGATGAGAACCAGATCATTTCCACCTGCAAATCCTTCAGAGGCCCTTGCCCTAGAGGCAGCGGTTTCTTCCCTCTTGGCTCTCAGAGCCATAGAAAGGGTTCCTACCCTACACAGGGGCAAAGGATTGTACTCCAGGTACTTCCTAACCCCCAAAAAGACAGGAGAATAGGCCCATCCTGGATCTGAGATACCTAAACAAGCACCTTTTAAAGCCAAGATTCAAAATGGTGACTCTGGGAATAATTCTGCCCTCTCTAAGGCCAGGGGACTGGCTAGCCTCCCTGGACCTCAAGGATGCCTATTTTCACATTCCCATCAGGTGCTCCCACAGAAAGTACCTCAGGTTCGAGTTGCCCTCAGGCCACTGTCAATTCAGAGCAGTGCCCTTTGGTCTAACATCAGCCTCAAGGGTGTTCACAAAGTGCCTAGCAGTGGTTGCTTGCCTAAGGAAAAAAGATCTCCATCTTTCCATACCTGGACGACTGTCTCATAGTAGGTCAGTCTCCAGACCAAGTCAAGTCACATCTTCAGATAACTCAGCAACTGCTCACTTCCTTAGGGTTCTTCCTGAACCTTCCAAAGTCAGTTCTAGAGCCAGTGCAGCTCCTCACCTTTATAGGGGCGGAGTTGGATACAATAAAGCAAAGGCCTTCCTTCCCTGGACAGGGCAAGGACACTAATGGAACTGGCCTCTTCTTTCACCCTTTAGATGTCTCCGGCCAGCAAGGCACTTCACAGCTCCTGGACCATGGCAGCCTCTACAACAGTGGTCCAGGGGCTGGGTCCTAAGATGAGGACATTCAATTCCACTTGAAAACCTCCTGGTCCCAGAGAAAGGATTCCCTGACCAAACTAGTCCCAGTGACTCGAACCCTGATCCAGGCTTTGCAGTGGTGGCAGGATAAGGACAATTTAAGGCAAGGAGTTCCTTTTGACACTCAGTCTCATTCTCTAATCCTCACCACAGATGCCTCCCTCTTGGGCTGGGAAGCCCACTTGAGATCTTACCACCCAAGGGCTGTGGTCACCTCAAGAATCTCTGCTTCAAATCAATCTGTTGGAACTCAGAGCAGTGTTCCTTGCACTACAAGCTTTTCCAAGTCTGTTCAGAACAAAGTAGTCCAGATCAGAACAGACAATACCACCACAATGTGGTACATCAACAAGCAAGGGGGGCACTCGGTCTACGGACTTGTGCACAGAAGCAATGAAGTTGTGGTCTCTGGCCTATTCCCTGCAAACTTCTCTCACAGCAGTTCACCTCCCAGGGAAGAACAGTGTCCTGGCAGATGCTCTCAGCAGGATATCTCAGGGCCACCACGAATGGTCCCTAGATCCCCTAGTTTTGAAAGTGAGTTTCTCCAGATGGGGCACTCCTCAGATCTTTTTGCAGCCCCAGACAATTACCAACTTCCTCTTTTTTGCTGCAGACCCCCAGTATTGGGCTCAGTCCCCCTGGATGCTCTGGTACTCAATTGGGAAGGGAAGTTCCTGTATGCTTCCCCCACCTTCCCTCTCCTCTTCAAGGTACTTGTCAAGATCAGATCTCAACCCTGCAAAGTGATTCTGATCGCTCCAGACTGGACCAGACAGCCCTGATACCCACTGTTGCTGTCCTTAGCAATCCACCTTCCCCTGTCTCTTCCCAGGAATTACAACCTGTTGACATCCTCTCAGGGGATTGTTTGGTATTCGATCTCAAATCTCTCAATCTCAAGGCTTGGCTCTTGAAGAGTTAGAGTTTGCTGATGTGCACCTCTCTCATGGTGTCCTGGATATTCTAAAGGCTTCTAAGCCTTCCACCAGAAAGACTTATAACTCCAAATGGAAAAGGTTTACTATTTGGTGCTCTGGTAAAGCATATTTATCCAGAATCTGCTGGATTGCCTACCAGTTCTGGCCTATATAGTTCATCTCAATGGCTTGGGACTCAGACCAGCTACACTCAAGTACATTTGGCAGCTGTTTCTGCTTTTGTCAGTAGGCAACCCTCTTCTCTTTCAGCCCATCCTGTATTTTGCAAATTCTTCAAGGATTGTTGCACACCAATCCTCCTTTCAGGGACCCTGCTCCTGCTTGGGACCTTAATGTTTGCATTACTCAGCTTATACAACCCCTTTTGAGCCTTTTTCCTCTGCAGAACTTAAGTACTTGACTTGGAAAACTGTGTTTTGGTAGCCTATTACCTCTGCCAGGCACATCAGTGAATTGCAAGCCCTGTCAGTGGAGCCTGATTTCATCTCTTTCCATAGAGATAAAGTGGTCCTAAGAACTAACAGGAAGTTTTTGCCTAAGGTGGTTTCAGATTTCCACCTTAATCAGTCTATGTCTCTTCCTGTTTTCTTCACTGACCATTCCTCCTCTGAGAGAGGAGGCTGCACAACCTGGACGTAAAAGGGCCTTAGCTACCACATAGAGTGCACCAAGGGTCACAGGTTTGACTTCCTCCAATTGTTCCTCACTTATGGAGAGGTCGGTAAAGGTAAACCTGCCACTAAAAGATCCGTTGCCTGGTGGATTGTCTCTTGTATACAATTCTGCTACGAAAAATTGGGTAGAATCCCACCCTCAGGCCTGAGGGCTCACTCTACTAGAGGTACAGCTGCTTCCCTGGCTGCTGCCAGGGATATTCCTATCTTAGAGATTTGTCAAACAGCCACCTGGAAAACAGTCCATTCTTTCACCAAGCATTACTCTCTGGATACCCAGGCTTGGAGTGATGCTCGGTTTGGCACAGCAGTACTTCAGAGCCTACTCCCAAAGTAGGTTCTGTCCCTCCTCCATGGAGGTACTGCTTGGTAGTCTGCATTAGTCAGAATACATCAAGACTTCATGTTGTCTGAAGAAAAAATTACTCACCTTAGTAATGTTGTTTCTTCTAATGGAGTCTTGATGTATTCTGACCTCCCGCCTCCCCTCTCAGAACCTGGTTTTTGGGATGTGGGTGGGCAGGAGCAGTGTTGGCACCTAGAGGTGCCCCTTTTCTCTCACCCTCCTTTATTTTGGGTGTGTGTTGTGTTTTGTTTTTTGGGTTTCCTGACTTGAGTCTTTGCTTTGAAACAGAAAAACTCTTTTATCAAATTTAGTTGCCAGTTGGCTAGTGTGAGTTTACAGTTTCCACAGAACTCCCAGTGAGTATAGCTCATGAAGATCTGGCGGTTGGGGTTCAAACAACAGCAGACAGAGGCTTCACACGGTCGAGCTCAGTGTTCCATGCCTTGCATGGAAAGTTAACTCTTTGATCTTCTTGAGATACAGCTCGTGCAGCAGGTACACTATTAGGACCTGTAGCGGCAGGCGTCAGGACCCCACGGAAATCTTCTAGCTAGCAGTCTTCAGCGGGGACCGCCTCCGATGTCGGTCCGGCCCCCGACATCAGGCGTAGTACATAAGGAGGCGGTCCCGGCAGAATCCCCAGTTCTTTCCCGCCGTCGACTTGCATGTCTCGACCCTTCGGTCAGTGTCTAGCGTGCGATGTTTGGTAAAGTTCTTTTTTCTGTTTCTTTGTACAGAAACTGCTCTTTCTTCAGTTGTCTGCCATCTGATGTCCCTCACCAACATCCGCGGAGGGCCATCCGTTTAAGTGTGCCTGTGGGAAGCAAATTCCCTTCAAAGATCCACACTCGGCCTGTGTGCGGTGCCTAGGGCCGGACCACGACACCCAGGCCTGCCCCTTTTGTCAAGGTTTCAACAGTCGGACCCGGATCCGTCGTCAGAAGGCCCTCCAAGTTTACCTTCTGGAAGAAAGATTGAAGGCCATGGAACCTGCCTCCAAGGGGAAATCTTCCGAAAAGCCCGCAGGCACCTCGAGAAACATAGGGAGAGGGTGAGATCTAGATCCCCTTCTAGGGCCTCAGACTCCCGCAGCTCCGGCTCCCGGTCTGACCGCTCTCCGTCCGGGGCCCGCTCTCAGCCTCCCCCGGTCACGGTCAAGTCTTCTACCAGTTCCTCCACGCTGCAGCCTGTTAAGACTCACAGGCCTTCTTCTTCCTCGTCTAAGGCCTCGCCGAGGTCAGGGGACCACCATCACCACAAGTCCGTCTCCCACCACTCGGCCCCCGGCGTCGGTCGGTCTCCTTGCCTCCCCCAGCGAGGAAAACCAAGGGCTGACTTGGCAAGCGGACGTCGGACCGCGTCGGCCCACCCGGCGTCGGCGGCTTACCACCGGTCCGAGACGAGGACAGCTAGGCGCCCGATCGCGGTCAAGGCTCTCACCACAGCGGACGCCGAGCAGAGGACGAGAAGCCTGTTCCAGCAGTTGGAGGAACCCCAACACCTACCGACGCCGGCCAGGAGCGCTTATGGAGGAGGTCTACCAGCCGAAGACCGAGGCGGGCGGCCCGGTGCTGTTGGGCCCCTGAGGGAACCCTCTCTCCTGAACCAGAGAACCCGAGGTGCCGACACAGGACCCCACGACTGGCCACCGGCGCCCGGCCCGTCGTCGGGCCTGAATCTTGCTGAGGTGAAGGAGTTATTTACCTTTTGGTGGGACACCATTAAAAAGGACGTGGTCTCCACACCCTCTCCTCTTCCTCCTCCTCCTCCACCCGTGACTCCTCCGGCCCCAGCGCCCCCACTCCATCTGGGGCAGCAGGCCAAAGTACCTTCCTCCCAGGATCCTGCTCGATCTCCTATGGGCAGACCATCGGATAAGAGGAGACCTCCATCCAGATCTTCTTCAGGTCACCCAGCTCAAGAGACCTAAAGGCGTCGCTACTAGCCGTCGATGGAGGACTCAGGATAGGATATCTCTGACAGATCCAGATCCCTTCTCTATCAGCGTCCCTCTCCGGACCCACCATGAGCTCCCAAGATCTCCTCGGATGACCCATCGTTCTCCAGAGATTATAGAGGCATATCCAGGAGAACATGGGCTGAGATATGAAGACCTTGACCCGAGAGACTCGCGCCTTCTTGGCATTATCTTGACAAAAGGACCCAAAGCCTGTGGGTGGTACCACCCTTGGTGGACACCTTTGATGGATGTCACCAAGGCAGTGTGGAAGCATCCACACTCGCTCCCGGCAATGCCGAAGAAGGCTGACCACCTGTACAAGGCCCTAGGGAGGACCAGTACTTGGCATCTCATCCTCTGGCCGATTCCTGGTTATCACAGCCTCACATGACTGGTCCCAAAGGCGCAACATCTGAGCACCCAGCCACGGACCCGGGTCAAACAATTGGGCGCTTAATGGGTGGCCTACGTATGCAGCTGCGACCCTCGCCATTAGGTCCCTCAATTATCTTACCCACATGGTTCCAGTTTCAGAATGCCTGTGGGAGCGAGGGACAAGAGATGGCAGAAAAGCTGCCAGAAGGTGAGCAGAAGGAGGAGTTACTCCAGCTCCTCCACACGGAGGTTCAGGCGTGGGAACCCAGGTGCTCGAGCAGTATGACTCGCGGACTCCTCAGCCAAGCGGCAGCCTCAGGCTATGCCTCCGGAGACACTCATGGCTCCGTGTCTCAGAACTCACCGGACGTCCAGAAGAACATACTGGGCGCCCCTTCCGCCGCAGTTCTCTTTGGTGAGCTCTCAGAGAAGGTCATCACCAAGCTTCAGGAGCCGGGAAGGCCGTGAGATCTGTCAGGCCATGTACAGATCCAGGCCCGGTTCCTTTCGTGGGAACCAGAGCCGTTTCGCAGCGGACCCAGAGGCAACAGTCTTATTCCGGCCTGCAACAGAGGGAGCTCCTTTCTCCCGGAGAAGCCAAACCGCAAGTCGTCCTCAGGCAGAGGCCAATGTCCCGCAAGTCGGCCCAACCTGCAGGACCCACAGCCGCCCACAGCATGACTCTCCTTCCGGCCCCCGCCCTCAGGATCAGCGGGATGCCAAGGTCGGGGTCACGTCTACGAACCACCTGCCAGGGTGGCAGTCGATTACCACCCGACAGGTGGGTACTCAGTAGTCGAAAAGGCCGCTTTATAGAGTTCTGAACTGAAGCCCCTCGAGGCCTCCCTTGCTCTCCGCTATTCAGGTCAGCACAGGTTGCTCATCAGACAAAGAGTACTCTCGCTCCTGCACAAAAAGCCATGGAATCGTCCCGGGAACCAGAGGAGACAGGTTACTATTACCACTTCTTCCTGGTTCCAAAGAGCAGGACCTCCATCCAATCTTGGACCTCAAGCGACCTCAACATGTGGTCGTTACAAAAGATTCATGGTGACCCTCAGGGCCTTATACCCATGCTGAAGAGGATGCATTTCTGGTGTCTCTGGACATGCAGGATGCTTATCTGCACATCCCAGCTCAAACACAGGAGGTTCCTGCACTTGAGTTTTCTCGGCCACCACTACCAGTTCCGAGCGCTTCCTTTGGGCGGCTCATTGGCCCCAGGGTCTTTACCAAGTGCATGGCAGTCGTGGCAATGTCTCTAAGGAGACAAAGGTCACTATGTGTTCCGTACCTGGGCGACTGGCTTCTCATGGCTGCCTCCCAAGGCGCTGTTGATGACTATCCAGCACACCCAGGCTCTTTTTCAGTCGCTGGGCATGCCTTATCAACTTACAGTCCTCCTGTGTACCGTCTCCAGAGCTGCAATTCATAGGTGCAGTTCTGGACACCATCAAGGAAAGCCTTTCTTCGAGGACAGAGCAGAGCAGCATCAGGTCCTCATCAGGGATCTTTGACAAAACAAGACCGTCCCAGCCAGACTGGTCCTTCGCCTGCTCAGACATATGGCTGCGGCTATTCCAACCGTCCGATGGCGAAGGCCACATGCGGGTAACCCAGTGGATGCTCAAAGGTGCAATGGGACAGAAGCAAAGACCATATGCAGCAGCCAGTCAGAATCACAAAAGCCGTGATTTGGGATTGGCAATGGTGGTTAGACAGGGACCCTCTTAGTGGGGGTCCCATTAGTAGCCTGTCCCTGGGTAATCCTCTCCATAGATGCCTCAGGGCACTCACTGCTATTGTCAGAATACAGCAAGACTCCATTAGAAAAAACAACATTACTAAGGTGAGTAATTTTTTCTTCTGGCCCAGGCAAGTTTGGTTCTCTCTTCTGCAACAGTATTCAGAGGAACCTCCTCTTCCTCTGTCACAACTTTTGCTGGCCCAGGATCAGGGAACCCTGGTCCATCCAGGCAAGTTCCTTCAGTTACACAACTAAAGTGTTGTCTAGGTGCTTCTACAAACCTGAGCCCAGCTCCCTGCTGCTGCAGCCACTGGTCTGGCTCTCTCCTATTGCCCTGATCAGGGCTTGAACCCAGTACTCTGTGCACTTCAGGCACATGCGCTGCCACCACACCATAGCAGCAACTAAACTCTGAGGTGATCTCTCACTACTATCTCCCCTCTTTCATCCTAGTCCCCCATTCTTTCCTCACTTCAGCTCCACCAACCTTCCCAACTATGCACATGCATCCCCTGCTCACCAGTCTATCTCGTCTCCTCCTCCTCCCTTTGCCTTCCACATACCCTACTGTCCCTATGAACCCTCAGCCTCACTACTCCAGTGTTCCTACCTACCTACCTCCTGTCCTCCCTCCTCCTTACCACTGCTCCTACCCTCCCTCCTCCTCCACACATCCCATTTGCTCCTCCACCTCACCCCCCTTCCAGACATCACCTGTCCTCCCCCCACAGCCCCCTTGCACTTCTGATCACTCAGGCCTTCTCTGCCTGTGCTACCCTACCCACCCCTTGTGCAACCAAACCCCATTCCTTATTATACCGCTCCCGGCGTAAACTCTCCATCAGCCTCCCTCTGACCAGAGCACTTCTCCTCCTTCTACTCCTAACGGGGAACATACACCCCAACCCAGGCCCTGCCCCCTCCCATCCACCCACCCAGCCCACTGGTCTTCGAGTAGCCTCCATGAACATATGCAGCCTGCTGAAGAAATCTGACACCCTACAGTGCTGGGCCTTGGCTCACCAACCAGACATCATAGCCCTGGTTGAAACCTGGCTGTCCAAATCAACTCCAGACTCATTTGTCTCCTCCCAGGCTATACCTTATACCGAGGGCCGAGTAGGCAAACGAGGGGTGGCTGTGCAATCTACACCAGGGACACAATACCTGGACACGCATTCCCACCCTGCCCTCACAAATGGGGCCCAGGCCCCACCTCAGACTCACCCCAGACCCTCTAGGAGCCCTCTCTATCTCACCACAGCCTATGTTCCCCAAAGAACCAGCACCCAGCCCTAATATCTTTAACGGACTACCTGGCCACCTCCACCATAAGCAGAACAAATCCTAGTGGGGACCTTAACGAAATTGGCTCAGCACCTCCTCATCCACCACCAGAGACCCATTTGCCGCCCAAGATCTGACAACCTCGTCACCCAGCCCACGAGACTTAACCCAAGAGTGGTACCAGCACCCTGCTGGATGTTATTATAACTAACCGAATTCCATAAAATCCAAAACATCCAGGTCCTCCCAGACTCCCTGAGTGACCACTCCCCTATCCTATTCCACTGGGTAACCCCCAATCCCAAACCCAAAGCCCAGACCACCTCCGCAGGCGCCCGCCTCTGGTGGGCTGAAGAAACTTAAGGCATCCTCACCCAGATAGACTGGTCCTCTATTCAGCAGGCAACCAACATTGATACTGCCTCGCCTTTTCACTCACAACTTCAACATGGCCTGTGATCTCTTTGCACCCTTAACCAAAACCGGTCCAAAAACAGAACGCATCCTGGGTTAGCCGGCCTCCCACAATTACTTAGAAACCGGATAACCTCTGGCACCTTGCCACTGAAACAGGTCGTCTGTCTGATAGGCAAGTACAATGCAGCCCGGAAATGCTCTGGTGGCCATCAGGAAAGCCAAGGCAGACCATTACCAGGCCTCCCTTACCTCCTCCTGGGGCTCAGCCCGACCTTCTGGGATAATATTAAGCAACTCAATGGTAAAGCTTGCTCCCTGCCCCATCCCAGCTCACTAGAAATGGCACAACCTCCACCGAGCCTGCCACCATAGCTAACTGGTTCAACACCACCTCACTGACCTTAGCTCAGTCCCTCCTAGTAATTTCTTTGACCCTCCCAGCCAAACTCCCCTGTCCTCCAGCACCCCAGCTTCCTCCTGCGAAAGATTTCCACCCGAAGCCAGACCCATCCTAACCAAAGCTCTCAATGGCAACAATCCCGGCAGTGACTCACTGACCCCAGCATCCTCAGGCTGGTGCTAGATGAAGTCCTTGCACCCTTCACAAGCCTAATTAACCAGTCACTCTGCCTGGGACAATTCCTCACAGCTTGAAAACAGCCATTATCACACCTATTCATAAGGAGGCGACAGGTCATCGGCCAACAACTACTGCCAATCTCCATCCTCCTCCCTCTCTAAAGCCCTCTGGAGAAAGTGGTGGCCATTCAAATCACTGATTATCTGGCTAAGCATAACATCTTATGCCCAGAGCAACATGGCTTCCGAGATGGTCACAGTACCAGCACTGCCCTTATTGAATTCTCCAACTTCCTACACTCCTCCTTGGATACCAGCTCCCTAGCTGGTGCAGTGTTCATTTACCTCTCAAAGGCTTTCGACACTGTCTCCCATCCACTGCTGCTGAATGCACTCTGCCTCACTGGTCTCTCGGCTGGCCCCCTGGCATAGTGTGCTAGCTATCTTGACACTCGATCCCAGTGTGTCAAGATTAATAGCACACTCTCCGATACCCGTCCCATTCTCTCTGGGGTCCCCCAAGGCTCCATCCTGGGCCCCCTTCTCTTCTCACTGTATCTGAACACCCTGCCCAGTGCATGCTCTGGCAAAATTCTGCTGTATGCAGACGACGCTGTCCTGTTTGCCACCCACCATAATCCCATCTCCCTACAGGACTCCCTACAGCAGTCTTTCAACAGTGCCGAGGCTTGGTTTGAGGAGCGCAGACTCATCATCAATCTTAAGAAAACCAAAACTATGCTCTTTCACACCCCCAAAACAAAGCTAGCAACCACCCACTCTATATGCTTCCAAGCACCAACCAACCACTGGAACAAGTCGGCTCCTACAAATACCTTGGGGTTACCTTCGATTCAGCCCTCACATTTCACACCCACATCGACACCCTAACATCCGCCACCAACACACGGCTTGGCATCCTATTCCCCATAAAAGCTTCCTTCCCAAATGCTCTCCGCTAGCGGTTACATCATCCGCTCTGTCCCTTTGTAGACTATGGTCTACCAGTATACGGTGCTGCCGACACCACTGCACTAAACAAAATTCACCTAACCCTGAATAAAGCGTGCAGATTAATTACTACTGGTGCCCCAGACTCACACACACCTGTCAGCTATATGTCG
The DNA here is from genome assembly GCA_016271365.2 of Neoceratodus forsteri. Lineage (NCBI taxonomy): Eukaryota > Metazoa > Chordata > Ceratodontiformes > Ceratodontidae > Neoceratodus > Neoceratodus forsteri. The sequence goes on from CM028129.1 coordinate 61,589,938, forward strand.
ATGCTAACCTGCTTACCCTGGATGAACGGCTCCGATACCAGACCTGTCTCCTCACCAAAACCCTACTCGGCCTCTGGGTAACAGCATCCATCCACCAGAGCCCTCCCACCATTGCAACACGGTCTTCCTACAAGACCACTCTAAAGGTCCCCAGAACAAGAACCAGCCGTGGCAGAGGTCCTTCAGCTATAGAGCCCCAACCTGGTTTAACTCTCTCCTGCCACCATCACCAATGCCATCACCATCTCCACATTCAAAACGCACTGAACCACATCTTCAGCACTCGTAACTGCTCCTGTCTCTGAACATAGCCTCCACCTCTTTATTTCTCCTGACAATGCCCCGGCAGCTCTCCACCCAACCATCCCTCCACCACTTCCATGTCCACCATGCCTAGGTTTAACCTGGCCAGTGCCAGCTGTTTCAATGTTTATCTACCAGAATTGTCACTTGATACCAACTTGTTTAATACCTGCTATCGATTACATGTACCCTGTACTCCAATTGTATCTGTCTGACCACAATGTGACGTGGCACCTCTGGTGAAGAACCTATCTGATTTTTGGCAAATCTTTGCTATGTAACTGAAACGCAATGTATGTCTTAATGTGACGGAGTACCTTTGTAAACGAGCCTCTGGCTCAAAGGTTGTAAACTGATTCTTAAATAAATAAATAAATAAACTCACTAAGGTCCTGTGTGGAAGCTGTAAACCTACACTAGCCAACTGGCTACTAACTATAAGAAGACATTTTTCGGTCCCAAAACAAAGACTCAAGTCAGGAGACCCAAAAAATGAAAAACACAACACCAAGTCACCCCAAAAAGGGAGGGGTGAAAAACAACAAAGTGGGCATCTAATAAGTGCCCACACTTCACTGCCCACCCACATCCCAAAACAGAGGTTCTGAGAGGGGCAGGCAGGGGGGGAGGTCAGAATACAGCAAGACTCCATTAGAAGAAACAACATTACTAAGGTGAGTAATTTTTTCTTCAAACAACATGAAGTCTTGCTGTATTCTGACAATAGCAGACTACAAAGCAGTACCTCCATGGAGGAGGGAGAACCTACTTAGGAAACAGGCTCTGGAAGACACAGTTAAGTTAAACCGAGCATCACTCCTAGTCTGGATATCCAGGAGTAATGCTTGGTAAAAGTGTGAACTGTTTTCCAAGTAGCTGCTTGATATATCTCTAGAATAGGATGTCCTGGCAGCAGCCAGGGAAGCAGCTGTACCTCTGATAGAATGAGCCCTCAGGCCTGAGGGTGGAATCTTACCCAGTTTTTCATAACAAAATTGGATACAAGAGACAATCCACCTGGCAATGGATCTTTTAGTGGCAGGTTTCCCCCTTTACCAACCTCGCCATAAGTGAGGAACAGTTGGAGGGAGTCAAACCTGTGACCCTTGGTACGCTCTATGTAGTAACTAAGGGCCCTTTTCACGTCCAAACTGTGTAACTTCCTCTCGCCTGAGGAGGAATGGTCAGTGAAGTACACAGGAAGAGAAATAGACTGATTAAGGTGGAAATCTGAAACCACCTTAGGCAAGAACTTCCTGTTAGTCCTGAGGACCACCTTATTTCTATGAAAGGAGATAAAATCCGGCTCCACTGACAAGGCTTGTAATTCACTTATGCATCTGGCAGAAGTGATGGCCACCAGAAACACAGTTTTCCAAGTCAAGTACTTGAGCTCTGCTGAAGACAAAGGCTCAAAAGGGGGTTGCATAAGCTGAGCAATGCAAACATTAAGGTCCCAGGCAGGGGCAGGGTCCCTGAATGGAGGGTTGGTATGAAGCAATCCCTTGAAAAACTTGGAGAATACAGGGTGAGCTGAAATAGAAGAGGGCTTACCTGCTGAAATAAAGGCAGACACAGCTGCCAGATGCACTTTTAGGGTAGCTAGTCTCAGACCCAAGGTATTTAAGTGGACCATGTAATCCAGGACTGTGGGTAAAGCAGCAGATTCTGGGGAAATATGCTTTCCAGAGCACCATATGGAAAATCTCTTCCATTTGGAATTATAAGTAGCCCTGGTAGAAGGTTTCCTAGAAGCCTTCAGGATATCCATTACACCTTGGGAAAGGTGTAAATCAGCAAACTCTAACTCTTCAAGAGCCAGGCCTTGAGATTGAGAGACTTGAGGTTCGGGTACCAAACCCTGCCCTGGGCACAGGTTAACAGGTTGTGATTCCTGGAAAGACAGAGGGGAAGATGGACTGCTAAGGACAGCAGGAGTGGATACCAGGGTTGTCTGGGCCAATCCGAGCAATCAGGATCATCTTGCAGGGTTGAGATCTGATTTTGACTAGCACTTTGAACAGAAGAGGAAGGGGAAAGCATAGAGAAACTTCCTTCCCAATTGAGGACTAAGGCATCCAGAGGGACTGAGCCCAACACTGGGGGCCTGCAGCAAAAAAGGGGAAGTTGGTGATTGTCTGGGGCTGCAAAAAGATCTATCTGTGGGGTGCCCCATCTGGCAAATACCACCTCCAGGACCAGGGGATCCAGTGACCATTCATAGTGGCCCTAGGAAATCCTGCTGAGAGCATCTGCCAGGACACTGTCCTTGCCTGGGAGGTGAACTGCTGTAAGGGAGGTGTTCAGTGAATAAGCCAGAGTCAACAACTTCATTGCTTCAGTGCACAAGGCCGGAGACCGAGTGCCCCCTTGCTTGTTGATGTACCACATTGTTGTGGTGTTGTCTGTTCTGACCTGCACAACCTTGTTCTGAACAGATTTGGAGAAAGCTTGAAGTGCTAGAAAAACTGCTCTGAGTTCCAACAGATTGATGTGGAACAAAGATTCCTGAGGGGACCACAACCCCTGGGTAGTGAGCTCGCCCATGTGAGCTCCCCACCCCAGGAGGGATGCATCTGTAGTAAGGATTAAGGAGTGAGACTGAGTGACAAAAGGAACCCGTTGTCTCAGATTGTTCTGATCCTGCCACCACTGTAGGGCCTGGATCAGGGTTCGAGTCACTGGGATCAATTTGGTCAGAGGGTCTTTCCTTTGAGACCAAACGGCTCTCAAATGGAACTGAATGTCCCTCATCTGAAATCTTGCTCCCTGCACTACTGCTGTGGAAGCAGCCATGTGCCCCAGGAGCTGTAGAAATTGCCTTGCAGGCTGAGACACCTGCAGGGTGAATGAGGAGGCCAGAGAGATCAGGGTCCTTGCCCTGCCCAAAGGGAGGGAGGCTCTGGTGTTCTCTGTGTTCAGTTCTGCGCCTATGAAGGTGAGAAGCTGGACAGGCTCTAGAACTGACTTTTAAAGATTCAGAATGAAACCTAGAGAGGTGAGCAATTGCTGAGTTACTTGTAGATGTAACCTGACTTGATCTCGGGACTGGCCTACTATGAGCCAGTCGTCCAGGTAAGGGAAGATGGCAATTTTCTGCCTTCTTAGAGCAGCAACTGCTACTGCAGGCATTTTGTGAATACCCTTGGAGCAGAGGTGAGGCCAAAGGGCATTGCTCTGAACTGGTAATGACCTGAGGGCAGCTCAACCTGAGGTACTTCGATGGGAGCTCTGATGTGAGAATATGGAAGTAGGCATCCTTGAGGTCCAGGGACACTAGCCAGTCCCCTGGCCTTAGAGAGGGTAGAATAATTCCCAGAGTCACCATTTTGAATTTTGGTTTTAAAAGGTGCTTGTTTAAGTATCTGAGATCCAGGATGGGCCGCCATTCTCTGTCTTTTGGGGTAAGGGAAGTACCTGGAGTACAACCCTTTGTCCTGATATAGGGGTGGAACCCTTTCCACAGCTCTGAGAGCCAGGAGGGAAGAGACCTCTGCCTCTAGGGCAAGTGTCTCTGAAGGATTTGCAGGTGGAAAGGATCTGGTTCTCATCTTTGGAAACTTTTTGAAGCTGAGAACCAGTCCCTGGCTTACTACTTCCAGGATCCACTTGTCTGATGTCAGAGACTGCTAGTCCTGGACAAAGTAAGCCAGCCTGCCCCCTACAGGTAGTTGAGAATCGGCCCTGGCAACCCCATCAGGATGCCTGCTTGGCAGGGGCTTTAGGCTGAGGGGTGGAAGCAGGCCTGCTTGTACCCTGTCTGCCTCTCCCTCTAAAGAACCCCCTCTGGGCATAAGCGGAAGAGGAGGCCTGGGCTTAGTAAAAAGGCCTATGAAAGGGCCTGCCCCTGCCCCTGGAAGGCTGCCTTTGAGGAGTGGCCTGCCTTTCTTTGGCTTGTACATTCCTATAGGTGGTCCTATACTCATCCATTTTCTTCATGTAATTCTCTGTCTGCTCCTCAAACAGAGAATTACCCACAACAGGAAAATCCATGGCCTTAGTCTGGGTATCCTGTGACAGGCTAGTACATCTCAGCCAAGCCATTCTGCGAAGTGCCACAGATGTAGCCATGACTCTTGATGACACATCATTAGAGTCCACTGCAGCATGGAATTGCACCTTGGATGCCTCAATACTATCAGCGGCCACCTGCTCCAGCTCCTTGGCAAGCTGGCCAGGGACCTGCTTTGCTAGAGCCAAAATAGTATCCCATCTGGATTTCTGGTACCTAGCAAGATAAGCCATATAGTTTGCCTGTCTGAGTCCCAAGGATGCTGCCATGTACTGTTTCTTTGCCATGGCATCAATCCTCCTGGAGTCCTTGTCAGGGGGGTGTGAGGCCAAGGGAATATTTGCCTTGTCACAGGCTGCAGCCTGCACTACCTCAACATAGCTGCATTGTTGTGTAAGGAACTCCGTATCAGAGCCTGACAAAGTGTACCTCTTGTCCATTCTCTTATCAACAGGAGGTATAGTGTGAGGAGTCTTTAGAATTTTTACTGTCTGCTTCCCAAAAGATTTATGCAAAGGAATAGACAGTCTCCTAGACTCTGGGATATCCATCATCTCCACATAGTCAGGCTCCTCTTGCTCATCCACAGCTTCCTCCATAGGGAGCTGGAGGGTTTTAGCCACTTTTTTATAAAACATAAAATGAGAAGGGGACTCAGAAAGCCTAGGAGGAGACACTCCTGAAGGTCTGTCTGGGGAGATGTCCGGTTCAATGGGCACATCCAGACTTTCAAATCCACATTCACTCTCCTCATACTCCTCTTCCCCTTCCTCCGGTTCATAAAATTCCTCTAAATCATACTCTTGAACCGGTGGAACCGGCCGAACTGTACGCTTACCTGATGGTGCCGGTTCGGTCGGAACTGGGGAAAGCGACTGGACAATCTTAATCGCTTTGGCTATTTCTTCAGCGGTTGGAGAGGAAAGTTTTGGCTCCACAACAGCTAATTTCCTAGTCCTTTTTGCTGGAACCGACTCCTCTGAGTCAGCTCTCCTTTTGCCCGAGGAAGTCTCGCCCTGTTCAGAGGGCACTCCCTCTGGTTCGGTTGGAACCGAACCGGGCAGGCCATCCGGTCAGCGGACTTCTTGGCTCTCCTTTCCTGAGCCTACCAACTCTCTTATCCAGGGTAGCTGCAGGAAAATTTTACAAATCTGGCAGTCTGCATTGAGGTGGTCAAACCCCAGACAATAAAACACAGGTGGTGGGGTCAGCCTGGCAAAGGCTTTCCCACACACACTACAGTGCTGAAACCCAGTGGGCCCGGTTTTTCTTTTGGGTTTCTCAGACATAGTGCCAGTCCTAACCAAACTTGCCCGTTTATGGCAATCCGCCAAGCAAGACTCTCTTATCGGTTCCCAACCGTGTCACGGGTCGTGGAAAAAAACGTAAGAAATTCCGTTTTTTTTAGAACCGATAAGAACCGGTAACCACACTCTAAAAGACAAATTAGTATATTTTAAACCAACCTGATCGGTTCAAACCGAACCGATAACCGTTTACAAGTTCCACACAGAAGAATCAATGTAAAACCTATCGAGTACTTACAATACCACAGACAGAGCTTGAACCGACCGGTTGCGGTTTAAATTCGGTCAAAAAACCGAGAAAATAATACTTTATTTATTTTATTTTATTTTATTTAAACAGCAGTTTGGAAAAACCTTTGAGCCACAGGCTCATTTACAAAGGTACCTTGTCACAGTAAGACAAACGAAAATACACAGTATAGCAGTACAACACATAAGTATAACAGTAACTTAAGACATAGATACAAACAAGCTTGGTACAGGTAGGATTGATGCAAACAATACCAGAGTTATGTTGTCCTTAGCAGCTTAGTAGTAGCTTTGTCATAAGTATTGAGTACTCGACTTGACTAATCGGCAATTACAGCATCGGATGTTAATAAGGTGGTTACGTAAGGAAGTTTTGAAGCACGATATAGTTGGAGCTTCAGAGATGGAGGGGGGCAGTGTGTTGAACCAGGAGGGGGCCCTAAAGCTGAAGGTTATTTGGCCGTGAGAGGTCCTAGCTCTAGGGATAACAAGAGAAGTTTTCCCAGAGGTCCGAGTATGAACTAGTGGGACAGAGCGGCGTATGGTGGTGGTCAATCCTGGCGGGGATAGCCCAAGGAGGGTCTTTTTTGTAAGGGTACAGGTCAGATATCTGAGGCCGCCAAGATCAAGTACCAGCGCTTTTAGTGTACAGTAGACAGGTGTGTGTCAGTCTAGGTGCCCCAGTAATTAACCTGCAGGCCTTATTCAGAGTAGTGCGAATTTTATGGAGTGCGGTCTGATCAGCAGCACCATACACCGGCAGTCCATAGTCCACTAGGGACAGGATAGAGGAGGTGATCATGAAGCAAGAGTCTCCGGGGAGGCAGTGTTTATACCGATGTAAGATGCCCAATCGATATTAGTGGCGGGCTAGCAGCGTATGTGTCCATGGAAGGAGAGGAGGGGTCAAAATGGATCCCTAGGTATTTATAGGAGCAAACTTGTTCGAGTGGGAAAAGAGGACCCAGAGTGAATGAGGACTTTGAAGTTGCAGGACTTGTTTTGAGGATGAGTGAAGAACATGGTTTTTGTTTTTTTAAGATTTATCACCAATCTATGTTCCTTGAACCAGCCCTCGGCTTCAGCGAAGGACTTCTGCAGCGAGTCCTGGAGGGCAATAGGGTTACGACTTGAGGCAAAGATGACTGCATCATCAGCGTACAATAGAATGTTCCCCGAGCAAGAGCGTGGAAGGGTAAAGGGAGAATAGTAAGGGGCCCAGAATGGAGCCCTAGGGAACCCCAGAAAAGATGGGACAGATGTCTGAGTAGGTCCCATTAATTTTTACACGCTGTGAGCGGTCAGACAGATAACTGGTGCACCAGGAAATAGGCCCAGCAGCAAAACCAGAGAGACTAAGGGCATCAAGAAGGAGGGGGTAGGAGACAGTGTCGAAAGCTTTAGAGAGGTCAATGAAGACCGCACCAGCCAGAGAACCAGTGTCTAAGGAGGAGTGGAGAAAGTTGGAGAACTCTAGGAGGGCTGTGTTGGTACTGTGACCCGCTCGGAAGCCATGCTGTTCAGGACATAGGACATTGTAGGTGGAGAGGTAGTCAGAGATTTGAGAGGCCACCACTTTTTCCAAGGCCTTGGAGAGAGAGGAGAAAGAATGGAGATTGGTCGATAGTTTCCAGCCACAGTCCTATCACCACCTTTAAAGATAGGGGTGACAGTGGCGACTTTCCAGGCAGTTGGAGCCTTCCCCAGGCAAAGAGTGGTTGATGAGGCATGAGATCGGGGTAAGGACTGTGTCTAAGACCAGCCGTAGGATACACGGATTCAGGGTGTCACTGCCTGTACTATTACTCTTGAGGGCAGTGACAAGGTGTGGCCTAAGTTCTTGGGCAGAAACACAGCGGAGGAGGAAGTAAGGGCGAGAAAGATTTACGGCAGGTGCTTGAGGAGGAGGGTCAAAAAAATTTGTAGGGAGGATAGGGCTAAGGTCAGTGAATGAGGTGTTGAGGTGGTTGGCTATGAGGGCTGGGTCTGAGGAGATCACACCATTAATGTTGATCTGTGGTGGGGGGAGTGTGCACTCCATTTAACTGTTTAATGTTATCCCAGAAGGTTCTGGGGTTCCCATGAGGCAGTGAGTGAGGACCGATAGTGCTCAGACTTGGCTTTCTGATGGCCCGAGTGCACTTGTTTCGGCGGCAGCATATAACCGCCTGTCATTGGGCGGCCAGTCTCAATGGCATGGTGCCATAGGTTGTCCCTATGTTTGAGTTGGTGGATCAAAGCTGGGGTTGCCTAGGGGCATTCCTGCCTTTAGAACGGTGGGTACATTGGGGCAAAGATATCACAGGCATTATTAAAAATTTGGGTAAAGAAGGAGAGAGCTGTGTCAATGTCAGGAGTTGCCTGTATAGGAGACCAGTCAATTTGGGACAGAAGTTACTTAAGTTTTATCAGTCCACCAGGTATTAGACACCGCCGGCATGTGGACTGTGCTATGGGTTTGGGGACTGAGGATGACCAGTGGAACAGAATGGGGGAGTGATCACTGAGAGAGTCTGGGAGGACTTGTACATTGGGGATCCGATTAGGGCGGTTGGTGAGTACCACATCAAGCAGGGTACTGGAGCCTCTCTTGGGGTTAGTCCTGGTAGGGTGGGTAACTAGTTGTGTTAGGTCTATTGCAGGAAAGGAGACTCGGGTAGAGGAGGAGGAGGGGCTGACCCAGTTGACATTTAAGTCACCCACCAGAATTTGATCAGCGGAAGGAGGTAGTGAGGTAAGGTATTCTGTAAGAGAGGCAATGGCCTGCGTTTGGTCCCTGGGGGGCACGTATGCAGAAGTCAGATAAAGGGGTCCCCTTAAAGGGTCAGGGGTTAGTTTCAGTGTAAGCGCCTGGGCCCTGGAGTCAAGGATGGGTGGGCAGGGCTAGTGATGGGAGAGATTCCTTGACATAACAGCGCAGTCACGCCCCATCTCCCAACACGGTCGGACCGGAAGAGGGTGAAACCAGGAAGGAGACTAGGGAGTCAGGGGAGGATTTCGACAGCCAAGTCTCAACCAGAGCGATGACATCAGGGTTAATTGATGTGACCAGGCATTGTAGTGAGTCAAACTTTTTAGGAGGCTACAGATATTCATGGAGACCATGCATAGGCCTGTGGTGCGAGTTGGGAGCTCCTGGGAACCGGGCCAGGGTTTGATGAATGTTCCCTGACAGGAGTAGTAGCATGACTAACACCCTGGCTGGGAGATGGTGAGAGGTTTCCTACGACTGACATGAGGGGGAGGGAGGCTAAGGGGCAGGGGGTGGGCAGGGTGGTACAGGAAGGGAAGGCAAGAATAAGAAGACACCCAGATGTGCCTGAGGTGACGAGAAAGCTAGGGGAAGGGCAGGGAGGACCGAGACACACAGAGGTCCCAAGGGGCAGGAGAGCAGGTTCAGGAGCAAGGGGAGGGAGGGGTGCCAGGGCACAGTGCGGAGTAGCAGATGGGTAAGTGGGTAAGTGCACTGCTAGTGGGGATAGGCACAGGCAGAGCATGAGGCAGGGCCAATACATTGTGGTGAGCAAGATCCCAGGAAGTAGTGCTGTACAGGTAGGAGTAGAAGTAGGTAGGGAGCATAGGTCCCCTAGGGAAAGTGGGAGATAGGTTCTGGGCAACAGGACGTGATGTCACCGATGTGATGTCACGGGTGGATCTCTAAATTGACAGCCGCCCCTGGGTGGGAGGGTGGTTGGGGCGGGTGGGCATACGGCGCGGCTGCCAGCTAGCACCCCCTGCAGGCGCCCAGACGAAGAGAAGAGGCTCTCTTTACCTCGAAAGTTATCAGGCTGGAGATTCGGCTTCCTCAGCTCCTCAGGTGCATAGCCGGTTTTAGGCACCAGCGAACCCTGCGGTTGCTGGGAGCCCCTGCTCATGGGGGCCCCCAACCAGAGGAGTTTACCTTATTCATTTTTAAACATTTTTTTATCTTAACATATTTTTAAAACATCAGTAAAGGACTGTGCAGATCCTTCTGGTTATGTCATGAAATTCTCAACAAGCTATGATCCAGTCTGCATGAGGTGGATAGGCAGCAATGGATGGACGGTAAGAACAGCCAAAAGAACTGACTGCTGTGTCCTCCTAAATTTTTTAATACTACTAAGTTATACTAAAGCTATATATAGAAACAAAAAATTTAAAATTTGCCGCAGATAACTATTGCTTGGCCGCCCTAGTCTGCCCAATTGTCCCTGCCTATAATATCACCACAAATAAAATCTTGCACTTAGGGTCTTCAGTAAAACACATCGACTAAAGGTGGGCCAAGTAGAGAGGCCCTGTGACTTCACTAATCAGCTGGGGCCCTCAAAATCCTAAAGCTGGCCCTGCTCAGGTGAGCTGCTTGTGTTGCTTCTGTTGCTTGATTGTCCCGAGTCCTAGCTTGGGGGAGCTGCCTTGTAGTGGAGAAACAAAGCCTCTCATTACTATGCAGCAGGAGAATATGTTGTGACTTTCACAAAGGAGCTCCACTCTAAGCAAACAGGGCTATTCCAAAATGAGGTCACACTAGGACCCAGCTATCCTAATACCTTCAGTTACAAGCACAATTAGCTCCAATACCACCATATTAAAACATGAGAAACATGAGAAAGAATTTCTTCACAGAACGGGTGGTGGACAAGTGGAACACCCTGCCAGAGGAAGTGGTGGGGGCTGAAACAATCACGGGATTTAAGAATGCATGGGATAGACAAAGGAATTCTAGAGGGCAGGGGTAAGGGGAAACAGACTTCTAGGAAAACAAACTGAACTTACAAGCTCAAATGGGCAGACTAGGTGGGCCATAGGCCCTTATCTGCCGACACTGTCTATGTATCTATGTATTAAACAAGTCTGCTCTATATTAGCTGCTTGGTATATCTGGCTTTAAGGTGTAATCAGCAATTAGCTCCAATACCACCATATTAAACAAGTCTGATCTATATTAGCTGCTTGGTATATCTGGCTTTAAGGTGTAATCAGCAATTAGCTCCAATACCACCATATAAAACAAGTCTGATCTATATTAGCTGCTTGGTATATCTGGCTTTAAGGTGTAATCAGCAAGGCAACTCTAGGAAATCAGTGAGTCCCTAGCTTTACACTTCAGCATTAGTAGCACAAAGAGAAGCAAATAACAAGCCCACCCAGTGGCGAACAGGGAACAAAGTTCATAAAATATAAGTGTTCATCAGGTAGCACCCCTGCTAGCCGGCGTCGAGCGAAGAGGCTCTCTTTACCTCAAAGTTATCAGGCTGGAGATTTGCTTCTCAGCTCCTCAGGTGAGCTGCTTGTGTTGCTTCTGTTGCTTGATTGTCCCGAGTGCCCAGCTTGGGGCTGCTTCGAAGTTATCAGGCTGGAGATTCGGCTTCCTCAGCTCCTCAGGTGAGCTGCTTCTGTTGCTTGATTGTCCCGAGTGCCTAGCTTGGGGAGGGGGGGAGCTGCCTCAAAAGTTATCAGGCTGGAGATTCGGCTTCCTCGGCTCCTCAGGTGAGCTGCTTCTGTTGCTTGATTGTCCCGAGTGCCGACAAAATGAACCGAGCAGGAGAAAATCTCCAGAGCGACTGTTCAGTGAGGTGGAGTAAAGAATCTGACAGTTTATGTTTGAAGAACAACAGACAGAGTTTTCAACCGAGCTCGAGCTCAGCGTTCCATGCCTAGCATGGAAAGTTAACTCTTTCACCTCTGGAGCAGTTCGAAGGTTGGGACTCACTGCTATTGTCAAAATACAGCAAGACTTCATGTTGTTTGAAAGGAGCGATTACGATCATGTGAGCTCCTTTCTTAGCTGAGTTTGTGTAAGACCCTCAGAATCAAGGGAATTGGGGGGGAAGGCATAGACAAATCTGCCCTTCCAGTCTAGAGACAGAGCATCTCTCCAAAAAAAGCCTCGCCCTGGAGCAGAAGGCAGGAAGTTTTGCGTTGTGAGGAGACGCAAACAGGTCTACCTGAGGTGTTCCCCAGCATAGGAAGATATCATCTGCTACCCCCTGATCCAGTTCCCACTCGTGAGCCTGGGCAGACAACTGACTGAGGTGGTCTGCCAACATGTTCTCGACCCCCAGAACATAAACTGCCGTCAGGTGAAGATTGTGTTGCACTGCCCAATCCCAAACTTGCATCGCCTCCCTGCAGAGAGGGTAGGAACGGGTTCCTCCATTTGTTGATGTACCAGACTACAAACATGTTGTCCATCTGGACAGTCAGATGACCGGGAAGCAGATATAGATGCAGAGCTTGAAGAGCATACAGCACGGCCCGGAGCGCGAGCACATATATGTGAAGAGCCTGTTCGAGCCTGGACCAGGAGCCCTGGGTCCTGTGACACCCCAGGTGGGCTCCCCAACCCTCGCCCGAGGCATCTGTTGTCAGCGTCTGGAGGAGCGGAGAGGCAGAAGGGAACTCCCCGGCAAAGGTTCTCCTGAACCATCCACCACTGCAAGTCCTGAACCATAGGACTGGAGACCAGGACCTGTAGATCTAGGTCATCCACCAATTGATCCCACTGAGACCGAAGCATCCACTAAGAGATTCTCATGTGGAGCCAAGCACAAGGGATTGTCGGAATAGCAGCCGGCATGAGCCCGAGGAGGCAAAGGATTGACCTGGTGCTGACCTGCCTGCAACTGGACAACAGGCTGACCTGAGCCTGGAGGGTAGCCACCCTGTCCAGTGGCAGGAATGCCATGCCAGAGGTCATGTCCAGGATCGCCTCTGGGATGGGATCAAATGGGACTTGGCATGGTTGATGGTAATACCCAGGCTGGTGAAAACCTGCAGGGTAAGGGAAAGGAAGAGCAGAAGCTCCTCCCTGGATGGGGCTGCCAGGAGCCAGTCGTCCAGGTATGGGAAAACCTGAACTTCCTGGGTATGCAGATAGGCCGCTACCACCGAAAGGCATTTGGAGAACACTCGGAACGCCGAGGAAAGACCAAATGGGAGGGCCTTGAACTGGTAGTGGTCCCACTGGAAACAAAAACGAAGGTATTTGCAGTGGGAAGGGTGAAGAGGGATATGCAGGTAGGCATCCTGCATGTCCAGAGTGCATAGTCACTGTCCTGGCCGAAGGGGTGGGGGGGGGCAGAAGACTCTACAAAGAGAGCATTCTGAACCTTTTGTACTCCACAAACAGGTTCAAGGAGCTGAAGTCTAGAATCAGCCTCATGTCTCCTGACTTCTTCGGAATCAGGAAGAAATGGGAGCAGTAACCTGTCCCCTGAAGGTGGGATGGGACGGGCTCTATCGCCGCCTTCAGAGGAAGGGAGGATATTTCTTCCCGAACCAGAAGAAGGTGTTCCGGGGAGTAAGACGACATTGGGGAGGGGGGTGGTTCGTGGTGGTTTCTGAAGAAACTCTATTGAGTATCCTTCTGCTATCAGTTGGAGCACCCAAGTGTCTGAAGTGATCCTCTCCCAACTCGGTAGATGGAAGGAGAAGCTCCCTCCTACTGGTTCCTCTGGAAGGCCCAGAGGCTGTGGGAGAGGAGAGGAGTCAGGAGGTGTGGGGCAGCATCACGGCTGAAGCTCCCGCCACTTTTTTGGGCAGGAGGGGCTTGGCAGCCAGAGGGGCCCGACGTTTGTTGACCCGCTTTCCCTAAGGGTTCGCTTTGGGCAGAGAATGTCTGCGAAAGAGGCGACGCTGAGCCTGAGGGGGCCTGTACAAGGAGTCAACAGACTTTAGTGCAATACCCTTCTCCTGCAGATCAGTGATGATGTCCTTGACCTCGCCACCGAACAGCACTGAACCCCTGAAGGGCACATCCTGGATAGCAGACTTCACCTCCAGGACCAAACCTGACACCCGGAGCCAGGCATGACACCGCAAACCCACGGCGAAAGCCGAGCTCCAACCAGCAGTGTCCACTGTGTCGTATGTGTCACGAAGCATGTGCCAACTGGCTGAACGCGCAGACCAGACTAGATCAAACACTTCCTGCCTCGTCTGTGACTCAGGAAGGGAGTCCAATTTAGATTCCATGTCGCTAATGATCGATTTCTGGTAATCTCCCACGTGAGCAACGTAGTTCAGGGCCCTGATTCCCAGAGCGGAAGAAGCATAGATCTTCTTCCCATACTGGTCCAGAAGGCGGGTTTCCTTGTCGGGTGGAGACGAGCTCAAGTACTTGGGGTTAGCCGAACGGCTGTGAGAGGCGCTAATCACAACTGAATCAGCCCTGGGGTGTGAATTCAAGGAATCAACACCCTCCAGAGCCTGATATAGCCTGTCCAGCTTCCTCGGAAGGGGGGCTAATGCCAACGGTTGTTTCCAAATAGTGGACACAAGGTCGGCATGAGGCTCTATCCAGGGTGGAACCAGAGTGGGAGCGGTCTCAGGCATATCCAAGTATGCAGTGAGTTTTTTACACTGTGGATCTGGCTCCAAGTATTGTCACTGATGAACAGCCAGTAATTTTATGCAGACAACTCCAAGAAAGAAGGATCCTCTGGAGGGGACTTCGGAGGAGTCCTCAGCCTGGGCTTGTCTACAGTGCGTGGCTCGTCATCCGGATCGAAGCGGCCGTCGGGAGTCTTCCAAGGTCTCCAAGGAGGATAAAGAAGAAGAGGAAGATCCCTCCTGGCACGGGGGAGGAATAGACCCCTTGGGAAACCCTCAGGGAAGCATATCCTCCCCTGCCCTGGAACTGGAGGGCTCTCCTCTAGTGTCAGGAGGGAGGAAGGGAGTTTCTTGCCTCCGACGTCAGGGGTCCAAAATCGGGTCCGGCATTAGAAGACAGCTCTCTACTTCCCTGGTGAGCTGAGCCTTGGCCTCAGCCCACCAGGAAGCCACAGTCTCCTACAGATCCACCGGCGGCTGAGGGAGCGATGGAGGAGGAGGGGTGGTACGGATACTGGGGATATCCGTATGGCGCGTATCCATAACCCGATGGAGGGAAGCCCATCGTCAGGTACTGGGGCACTGAGTACTGTGGCGTCGGGTACGCCAGTGTCGGGTACTAGGGTGCAGGATACTGTGCACCTGGATATGACTGCGTTGAATACGACGGTCCTATATGTAATTACCTACTGCAAGAGCCCTCTTGAAGTAAGATCATACACTACTAGTTTGTCTTAAATTAGTTTTGCTACTTCCTCTTCCAACAGAGATACTTCCACTAGATTGGCAGGTCTGAAAAAAATTGCTCTCAGTTTGCCGGAGGACAAGCCCCTGGCCCACTACCTCCAGGATCCATCTGTCTGTAGTGATGGAATCCAAAGCCTGGAGGTAGTGGGCCAGCCTGCCCCCTACTGGAAGTGGGGAGGCAGCCCTGGCAGACCCCTTAGGGGTGTGCCTAGGCAGGGCAATTTTATTTGTAGGGCACCCAATCCCGGAGGCTCTGGGCGCCTAACAATAGTTAAAACAGGACATGATAAAAACGACATAGATAAAATATACGATAATAATACTAAATATAAATAAAGCAATTACAATAAATTAAAAAAGGAAAGGGAGTCTGCCTTCTGCCTCTGAAGTACCCTTTCTGAGGTCCTTGTACTCATCCATCTTTTCCATGTAAGCCTCTGTTCATCAAAAAGGGATGTGGGCTCACAAGGAAAATCCACCACCTTTGTCTGGGTGCCCTGGGACAAATTAGTTGCCCTCAGCCAGGCCAATCTCCTCAGAGACACTGAAGTTGCCATTTGCCTGGCTACAACATCATTGGCATCCGCTGCCATTCCTTGCCCTTAGCAATCTCTGAAATTGCATCCCAGAAACTTTCCTTTTTTTTTGATATCTGGAGACATAGGCCTTGTGAGTGGCCTGTCTAATTGCCAAAGAGGCACGTAAGCAGGATTTCTTGGCAGTAGACTCCATTTTTCTGGACTCTGTATCCGGTGGGTGTGATGCCAGGGGAATCCCTACCTTATCACAAGCCACAGCTCGCACTACCTCTTTATGGCTGGGGTGTCCAAAAAGGGACTCTGCTCTAGACTCAGCCACCCAATACTTTTTGTCCATCCTCTTGTCCACTAGGGGAATGGAAGTGGGGGTTTATAAAACTCCAGAAGCCTGTCTCTTCAGAGACATGTAGATTGGCAGCAACAGTCTTTTTGTTACCGGCACATAAATCATTTCCATATAGTCTGGCTCCTCTACCTCCTCTGTGGATTCCGGGGTGAAGAGGTCCGTGTCTATGTCACTTGCTTCATGAAGGCAAAGTGAGAGAAAAAAATTCTCAGCTCCCTTCTTACGGGAGTCAGGATGTTGAGGGTCAGGGGATATACCAGGTTCAACCTCATTCTCCCTTTCCATATACACTTCAGCAAACCGTGCAAGTGGACTGCAAACCGAGCAAGAACACAGGTAATGAACCGAGGTGTGTGAACTGGACCACTGAACCGGAACCGTGGTACCAGTTTGCAGCACCGTTATAATCTTTATAGTGTTTGCTATTTATCTGCAGTTAGAACCGACAGTTTTGTAGGCTGCAGTTCCTGAATAAAGTGTTTTTCCTGCCTTTTTTTTTTTAGCAGAACTTACCGGTTCAGCAACAGTGTCTGCAGTTCTTTTCTTAATCGAGGAACCATCACCCTGGTTAGAGGGTTGTTCAACCGAATGAAAACATTTCTCACCATAGTAATGTTGTTTCTTCTAATGGAGTCTTGCTGTATTCAGACATAATGCAGTTAGCCCCAGCACTTGAACTTCCCCAGAGAGGAAAGAGTTAACTCTATGCAGAAGCACAGAACGTTGAGCTCGAGCTCGGTTTTCAAACCTGTGTCTGTGGTACTTCCCAGTGTAACCGTCAGATTCTTACAAGCAAACTAACTAACTTAATACTATAGTATGGAAATTGTTCAAAACATATAGCCAAAAAGCAAAATATTTTTGGGGTCCAAAAAGACTCAAGTCGAGAACCCAAGAAGAAAAGGTAGTGACAATATTCAGCTATAAAAACACAAGAAAAGGGACTTCCAGTGGAGCTATGGCGGCGTGAGCATACAGAGATTGAGCTCTCCCGTGGCACTGATTTAAAATAACAGTTCTCTCTCCATATTCAGACAAAAATACTTTTGAATAAGGCTTTCCTACTCACAGACAGCTCGGGAGAGACACTGCAGATAATTAATCGAGCCTCAGATGTTATGGCGTGCCAGAAGAGAAACCGATTTCAAACCCTGCTCAATTCTCCCAGAGAACGAAGACAGCAGCCTACTCGACAGCGACACCTCCTCACACTCAGCCTCCCGGACGGATAGAAAATGGGGAAAGAGGAGCGATAAAAAAAGAAAATCCACAATGGAAAACTCACCCTCAAAGGCCATTCTTTCTGCCATCTCGGAATTTAGGTCCGAAATGCGAGATGCTCTGCGGGACATTCGCACTGATCTTGGGGAACTACAAGTGAGGGTAACTGAGGCTGATGCTCAGATTTCGGACAACACCACCAAAATTACAGAGCTGGAACAAGCTGTTCATTCTCTAGCCGAGGAACAGCTAAATTTATCCTTGCAACGGAAGATGTGGAAAATAGGGGGTGCCGTAAAAACATTAGACTCTACGGGCTGCCAGAGGGAGAGGAGGGCAATGACCCCAACGCCTTTGCGGATTATTTCCTATGTTTAACCCTGGATTTGGGCCCAGAATTTCAAATAGACATCGAGAAGGCACAACGCGCACTTGGGCCTCGTCCCTCTAAACCCAATGCTAGGCCAAGATCATTTGTTATTAAATTCGGCAGCTTCTCACAAAAGGACCAAATCTTAACTAAAGCATGGCGCAAACAGAAGGTCCTGTTGGGTGAACACCGCATCCTGTTTGACAATGACTATGCCCCAGCAACCCAGCAGTCTACAAGAAAAAATTACTCACCTTAGTAATGTTGTTTCTTCTAATGGAGTCTTGTTATATTATGACATATGCAGTGAGTCCCAACCTTCGAACTGCTCCGGAGGTGAAAGAGTTAACTTTCCATGCCAGGCATGGAACCTTGAGCGCGAGCTCAGTTGAAAACTCTGTCTGTTGTTGCTCAAACTCAAACTGTCAGATCTTTACGAGCAAAACTCACTACGATTCTGTGTGGAAGCCGTAAACCTACACTAGCCCACTGGCTACTAACTACAAAAACACATTTTTGTTCTTGATCCCAAAACAAAGACTCAAGTAAGTGAAATCAAGAAAGAAAAATTAAAACATAACACCCAAGCACCCTAAGAAAGGGTGAAAATAAAGTGGGCATCTACGAAGTGCCAACACTGCACTGCCCACCCACCTCCCAAAAGTAGAGGTTCTGAGAGGGGCAGGCTGGGGGGGGAGGTCATAATATAGCAAGACTCCATTAGAAGAAACAACATTACTAAGGTGAGTAATTTTTTCTTCAAACAACATGAAGTCTTGCTATATTATGACATATGCAGATTACACAGCAGTACCTCCATGGAGGAGGGACAGAACCTACTTAGGAAATAGGCTCTGAAGCACAGCTGTGCAAATCAAGCATCACTCCTAGCCTGGATGTCCAGGGAGTAATACTTAGTAAAAGTGTGAACTGTTTCCAGGTAGCTGCTTGACATATCTCTAGGATAGGGATGTCCTGGCAGCAGCCAGTGAGCAGCTGTACTCTGGTAGAGTGAGCCCTCAGGCCTGAGGAGGAACCTTACCAAGTTTTTCATAGCAAAATTGATACAAGAGACAATCCACCTGGCAATGGATCTTTTAGTGGCAGGTTTCCTTTACCAACCTCACCATAAGTGAGGAACAATTGAGGAGTCAAACCTGTGACCCTTGTACGTTCTATGTAGTAACTAAGGGCTCTTTGACATCTAAACTGTGCAATCTCCTCTAGCCAGAGGAGGAATGGTCAGTGAAGTACACAGGAAGGGACATGGATTGATTAAGGTGGAAGTCTGAAACCACCTTAGGCAAAAACTTTCTGTTAGTTCTGAGGACCACCTTATCTCTATGAAAGGAGATAAAATCAGGCTCCACTGACAATGCTTGCAATTCACTTATGCACCTGGCAAAAGTGATGGCTACCAAAAACACAGTTTTCCAAGTCAAGTACTTGAGCTCTGCTGAAGACAAAGGCTCAAAAGGGGGTTGCATAATTTGGGCAATGCAAATATTAAGATCCCAAGCAGGGGCAGGGTCCCTGAATGGAGGGTTGGTATGAAGCAACCCCTTGAAAAACTAGGAGAATACAGGGTGAACTGAAAAAGAAGAAGGTTTACCTGCTGATAAGAAAGCAGACACGGCTGCCAGGTGCACTTTTAGGGTAGCTGGTCTCAGCCCCAAAGAATTCAGATGCACCAAATAATCCAAGATTGTGGGCAAGTCAGCAGATTCTGGGGAATATGCTTTACAGAGCACCATATGAAAATCTCTTCCATTTGGAATTATAAGTAGCCCTGGTGGAAGGCTTCCTAGAGGCTTCAAGATATCCAATACCCTTGGGAGAGGTGTAGGTCAGCAAACTCTAACTCTTCAAGAACCAGGCCTTGAGATTGAGAGATTTGAGGTTCGATACCAAACTCTCCCCTGGGCACAGGTTAACAGATTGTGATTCCTGGGAAGACACAGGAGAAGGTGGACTGCTAAGGACATGAGGAGTGGGTACCAGGGCTGTCTGGCCCAATCTGGAGCAATCAGGATCATCTTGCAGGGTTGAGATCTGATTTTGACTAGCACTTTGAACAGAAGAGGGAAGGGGGAAAGGCATAGAGAAACTTCCCTTCCCAACTGAGAAGGAAGGCATCCAGAGGGACTGAGCCCAACACTGGGGGCCTGCAGCAAAAAAGGGGAAGTTGGTGATTGTCTGGGGCTGCAAAAAGATCTATCTGTGGGGTGCCCCATCTGGCAAATACTACCTCTAGTACTAGGGGATCCAGTGCCCATTCGTGATGGCCCTGGGAAATCCTGCTGAGAGCATCTGCCAGGACATTGTCCTTGCCTGGGAGGTGAACTGCCATAAGGGAGGCGTTCAGGGAATAAGCCAGAGACCACAACTTCATTGCTTCGGTGCACAAGGCCATAGACCGAGTGCCTCCTTGCTTGTTGATATACCACATTGTAGTGGTGTTGTCTGTTCTGACCTGTACAACCTTATTCTGAACAGATGTGGAAAAAACTTGAAGTGCTAGAAAAACTGCTCTGAGTTCCAACAGATTGATGTGGAGCAGAGATTCCTGTGGGGACCACAATCCCTGGGTAGTGAGGTCGCCCATGTGAGCTCCCCACCCCAAGAGGGATGCATCTGTAGTAAGGGTTTAGGAGTGAGACTGGGGGGTGAAGGGGACCCCCTGTCTCAGATTGCTCTGGTCCTGCCACCACTGAATGGCCTGGATCAGGGTTCGAGTCACTGGGATCAATTTGGTTAGAGGGTCTCTCCTTTGAGACCAAAAGGCTCTCAAATGGAACGGGATGTCCCTCATCTGAAATCTTGCTCCCTGCACTACTGCTGTAGAAGCAGCCATGTGCCCCAGGAGCTGTGGAAAATGCTTTGCAGGTCGAGAGACCTGCAGGGTGAAAGAGGAGGCCAGAGAGACCAGGGTCCTTGCTCTTTCCAGAGGAAGGAAGGCTCTGGCCTCTTTTGTGTTCAGTTCTGCGCCTATGAAGGTAAGAAGCTGGACAGGCTCTAGAACTGACTTTGGAAGACTGAGAAGGAAACCTAGGGATGTGAGCAGTTGCTGAGTTACCTGAAGGTGTAGTTTGACCTGGTCTGGAGACTGGCCTACTATGAGCCAGTCGTCCAGATAAGGAAAGATGGCAATCTTTTGCCTTCTTAAATGGGCAACTGCTACTGCCACGCATTTTGTGAATACCCGCGGGGCCGGTGAGGCCAAGGGCATTGCTCTGAACTGGTAATGGCCTGAGGGCAGTTCGAATCTGAGGTACTTTCGATGGGAGCTTCTGATAAGAACATGGAAGTAGGCATCCTTGAGGTCCAGGGAGGCTCGCCAGTCCCCTGGCCTTAGAGAGGGTAAAATAATTCCCAGAGTCACCATTTTGAATTTTGGTTTTAAAAGGTGCTTGCTTAGATATCTGAGATCTAGGATGGGCCGCCATTCTCCTGTCTTTTTTGGGGTAAGGAAGTACCTGGAGTACAACCCTTTGCCCTGGTGTAGGGTGGAACCTTTCCACAGCTCTGAGAGCCAGGAGGGTAGAAACTTCTGTTTCTAGGGCAAGTGCCTCTGATGGATTTGCAGGTGGAAAGGACCTGGCTCTCATCTTCGGAAATTTTTGAAGCTGAGAACCAGTCCTGGCTTACTACTTCCAGGACCCATTTGTCTGATGTTAAGACTTCCAGTCCTGGACAAAGTAAGCCAGCCTGCCTACGTAGTGGAGAATCGTCCCTGGCCACCCCATCAGGAGCCTACTTGGCAGGGGCTTTGGGCTGAGGGGTAGCAGGCTTACTTGAACCCTGTCTGCCTCTTCCTCTAAAGAACCCCCTCTGGGCATAAGCAGAAGAGAAGGCCTGGGCTTGGTAAAAAGGCCTATGAAAAGGCCTGCCCCTGCCCCTGACATGCTGCCTTTGAGGAATGGCTTGCCTTTCTTTGGCCTGTGCACTCCTATAGGTGGTCCTATACTCATCCATTTTCTTCATATAATTCTCTGTCTGCTCCCCAAACAGAGAACTGCCCACAACAGGAAAATCCATAGCCTTAGACTGGGTATCCTGTGACAGGGTAGTACATCTGAGCCAGGTCATTCTGCGAAGAGCCACAGATGTAGCCATGACTCTTGATGATACATCATTAGAGACTACTGCAGCATGAAACTGCACCGTGGATGCCTCAATACCATCCACAGCCACCTGCTCCAGCTCCCTGGCAAGCTGGTCAGGGGCCTGTTTTGCTAGGGCCAGCACAGTATCCCATCTGGATTTCTGGTACCTAGCAACATAAGCCATATAATTTGCCTGTCTGAGTCCTAAAGATGCTGCCATGTACTGTTTCTTTGCCATGGCATCCATCCTCCTGGAATCCTTTTCAGGAGGGTGAGAGGCTAGAGGAATATTTGCCTTGTCACAGGCTGCAGCCTGCACTACCCCCACATGGCTGCATTGCTGAGAGAGGAACTCCATATCAGAGCCTGATAATGTATACCTCTTGTCCACCATTTTATCAACAGGAAGGATAGAGTGAGGAGTTTTTAGAATTTTTACTGTCTGTTTCCTAAAGGATTTGTGCAAGGGAATAGACAGTCTCCTAGACTCTGGAATATCCATCATTTCTACACAATCAGGCTCTTCTTGGTCATCAACAGCTTCCTCAACAGGGAGCTGGAGATTTTCAGCAACTTTCTTATAGAACATAAAGTGAGAGGGGGACTCAGATAGCCTGGGGGGGGAAACCCCAGACGGTCTGTCTGGAGAGATGTCCGGTTCAATGGGCACATCCAGACCTTCAAAATCACATTCACTCTCCTCATACACCTCCTCCCCTTCCTCCGGTTCATAAAAATCCTCAAAATCATAATCTTGAACCGGCCCCACTGAGCGCTTCCTTGATGGTGTTGGTTCGGACGGAACCGGGGACAGAGACTGGACAATTAGAATTGCTTTAGCTATTTCCTCAGCAGTTGGAGAAAGAACTTTTGGCTCCACACTAGCCGACTTCCTAGTCCTTTTAGTTGGAACCGGCTCCTCAGAGCTGGCTCTTCGTTTGCCCGAGGAAGTATCACCCTGGTCAGAGGGCACTCCCTCCGGTTCGGTTGGAACCGAACCGGGCTGGCCATCCGGCTCAGCGGACTTTTTGGCCTCCCTTTCCCTAAGCCTACCAACTCTATTTTCCACGGTGGTAGCAGGAAAATTCTTACAAATCTGGCAGTCTGCATTGAGGTGGTCAAACCCCAGACAATATACACAGGTGGTGTGTGGGTCAGCCTTAGCAAAGGCTTCCCCACAGAGACCACAGTGCTGAAACCCAGTGGGCCTGGTTTTTCTTTTGGGTTTCTCAGACATAGTGCCAGCCTAACTAAACTTGCCCATTAGTGGCAATCCGCCAAGCAAGACTCTCTTATCAGTTCCCAACCGTGTCACGGGTCGTGGAAAAAACCGTAATGAAATCCGTTTTTTTTAGAACCGATAAGAACCGGGAACCGCACTCTAAAGGACTAGAAAGTTTTTTAAAACAACCTGATCGGTTCAAACCAAACCGAAAAAGACGTTTACAAGTTCCACACAGAAAAAAAATAAATGTAAGCCTATCTATTACTTACAGTACCGCAGACAGAGCTTGAACCGACCGACTGCGGTTTAATTTCGGTCAAGAAACCGGAAAAGTAAGACTTTTTAACCGACAAACGAATCGAGCAGAAGGAGGAATCTCCGGAGCGACTGTTCAGTGAGGCAGAGTAAAGAATCTGACAGTTTGAGTTTGAGCAACAACAGACAGAGTTTTCAACCGAGCTCGCGCTCAAGGTTCCATGCCTGGCATGGAAAGTTAACTCTTTCACCTCCGGAGCAGTTTGAAGGTTGGGACTCACTGCATATGTCATAATATAGCAAGACTTCATGTTGTTTGAAGGGAGTATTCCCCCTTGTTTCCTCACCTGAGAGCAAAGAATTTGAAATTTCGCACCCCCATCCGGCGAAGCTGGCTATTCTTTTTCTCAATGGCCTTGTCACATATAATTCAGCGTCAGAGGCCAAATCAGACTTACTTCAAAGAGGAATAATATAGGACAAGGATTTTAAAGCGATGTCAAAGGCTAGGTGGCCGCCCTCAGGGCACGAATCTCAGGATCTCGATCAAGCAAATACAGGGGACCAAAGGATTCAGATATTACTTAATAAAGTGAAATCTCTCAGAAATCCAACTTTACATCCAGTCTGAAAGCTAAGTACATTATGAAGGGCTCTTTATTATTATATTAGGGGATGGGTTTTGGAGGGGGGGAGCTGACAGTTCGTCCCTATTCGCACGCTTGAGGGTTGACAGCGAGCTATAGTTCCTCTAAGGGTAACATCAGTTCAGTATACAGAGCCTACATTCAGTATAAGGCTACAATATATGCCCTATGGAACTCTCGGCTTTCCCTTCATTAGCTGCGGGGTGTTTTGTTGGCTCCCCCCTCTTTCCCCCCTAAGGCCCTATTCCCGGGTCTGGGTCCCTTCTTCTTGGGGTTTCTTTCCCACCCTTTTTTATTTACCCAGA
Source organism: Neoceratodus forsteri (assembly GCA_016271365.2). Lineage (NCBI taxonomy): Eukaryota > Metazoa > Chordata > Ceratodontiformes > Ceratodontidae > Neoceratodus > Neoceratodus forsteri. Next base: position 61,613,886 of record CM028129.1, read on the forward strand.
AGACTGCTTCGACGCCAGGAACTACTTGGGTTGAAAACTGATCAACATCTAGAAAGGATATATATACATATTTTTTTTAACTAACAGCCCCTTATACTATAATGATTCAACATAAAAACTCGTAGATACTGTTTATGAGAAGATTGTATTGGAACTTTGGTTATAGGGCATTACAGCTAGATGTGGGTTGAGCCTTATTGTTTGGATTTATGGATTGATCTTTGAATAATTTAAGTTCCATAGTTAATAAATAGTCTACAGTTCAAATTTGCCCTAGGTATCTGGATCCCTAAAAAGATTTCAACGGGCTATGCCCTTGGTTAAGTCCCTTAGTTCCCCCTTTTTTGTAGTTATACATTCAGAAGCCTTATATCATAGTTTTATTTTCTGCTACATCCCTCCCCTGTGATTATCCTTGCAGATACCATTCTTTTTGGTTTTTTTTTATTTAAGAGTTTGGCCTGGTTTAGCATATCAATACTAGATGGCACTGTGTGCACTTTCTTTAGATAGTGTATGTATATATATATATATATATAAAATCACCTCTAAGGCTTATAAATAAGTACAAGGGATATCCCCCCCCCTTTTTTTTTCTTTTTCTCTTTCTCCCTGAATAAACTTCAAGCTGAAACCCCTAGGGGATGAATACTCCTCAGTTTGATTTTTCCTTCAAGGATATTAACCTCACTGTAAGGGTGTTATGACAAATTTTTTCTTTTTTTATGTAACTTATTCTCCTCAATTTAGAATTATTGTTTTTTTGTTTTTTTTTAATGAGGCTTGATTCATTAGCTCGATGTGCGGGGAGCTCTCCTCTGTTAATTTGGAGGGTTACCTTATGGTTTGATGCCATTTTAGGAGTTATGTTCCACCAATACAGGAATAGGTTCCTATAGGACCTAATTCCTTGAGGGGGAGTTCCCCCTCGAGTGGACAGAGATCCACATTCCGTGGATCGTTTCCCACTTACTTGAGAGGAAGTTTTCTTCTCCCCAGGACTCGGGTTGCAGATGGACAAATCTCCCCCTACCGTGGAAGATCACCTGTATATAGTTCTTCCTTGGGGAATTTTTTGATTCTAAATGTTGTTGTTTTTAAGTTTGTTTGGTTATATTATCTAGTTCAATTTTTACTGTTGATTTTAAAAATGGATGATGAAAGATTCTTTCTTAATGCAGTTGGTTTCCAGGTTCTGGATGGATGGGTTGCTCCTGATAGAGTGGATATTTTTAAGGATACCTCTCATTCCAGCATTGCTGCGTTTGGTCTAATAAGACCGCTGGAACGAGAGTGGTATACAGTACAGATAATTTTTTTAAGATTTTCCCTGTGCGGGATCCAACGACCTCCATCCCTTATAATTGTACCTCTTTCTCCAGGGGATTATGGTTAACGCTCCTGTAAAAATTTTCTCCCAGAATGTGAATGGCTTACACTCACCTAGTAAACGTTACAGGATCATGCAACACTTAGGGAAACAGAGTGCAGACTTATATTTTTTACAGGAGTCTCATCTCTCAGTGTTGGAACATTCTAAATTACTTTGGGGAGGTATATATTCAGTGATCGCATCCTCCTACCCAAGGGGACGCAAAAGGGGTACTGTAATTCTAATTCCATCTTCAACCCTACTAGAGATACAAGAAACTTATTTAGATCCTCAGGGAAGATATGTGATTCTTACAGGCTTGCTTTATTCTCAGACAGTGACCCTGGTTAATGCCTATCTTCCTCCCCAGACGTCACTCTCAGTGGTGCGAACGTTTGTACAGAAGGTGATGGAGAGGCTCAGGGGAATACTGATTATGGGTGGGGACTTTAACATCCCTTTTCATCCACACCTCGATTCCTCTAATAATAACCTAACCAGACATTCTGGAGCCGCCAAATATTTAAAGGCGAATTTTGCCCATTTGGGTATCGAGGACGCATGGCAGAGACTTTTTCCATCTGATCCAGACTATACACATTTTTCTGCAAGACACGGCACCTACTCCATGTTAGACTATTTTATTATAATAGTGGAATATCTCACACTAATTCAAGATATGAGTAATTTAGGAGCAGACCTGGAGCAGATAGGAAAAGCTGATATAATTAAACTGTTTGGAGGTTATTTCAATGTCGGGGTATTAAAATAATTTCTTGGAATGTTAAGGGACTCGGGTAAAAGAAAGAGAATGTTGATTTTGAGGCATATTGAATTAATGGGGGCTCATATTGCTGCTTTGCAAGAGACGCACTTGTTGACCGAGGAATTGAAAGGGCTTAAGAGAAAATGGGTGGGGCAGGTATATGGGGTAGGTAGGGGTACAGCTGCAGGAGGGGTAGTGATATTAATAAGGAAATCATGTCTATATGAGGTGGCGCAAGTCAATGTTAGGGAAGATAGCAGAGGAATATATATCTCGGGCATACTAATGGGTAAGTCAATTTCAGCGGCTTCTATATATGGCCCAACACCTCCGGACCCGGGGTTCTTTGCCTCTATTGAAGGAGATATAGCGGCTCTCCCTTCGCCTTTACTAATTCTGGTGGGGGATTGGACTGCCTGCTTAAGTAATCGTGAGGATAGAATTCCACCGTCTGGAGGTCCTATGTCCAAGGCCAAGGTGGCCTTGAACAAACTCCTCGAGGTGATGGCATTGGTAGATCCTTCTAAGATCTACTCGAAGGGGGGCATGACGTATAACTTATTATTCGGCAGCCCACAAGAGTCAATCCCGAATTAATTTTTCTCTGGTAAATGGAGAGGTGATCGGGGAGATTAAAGAAACGATAACAAGGGGTAGAATTTATTTGGATCACTCTCCCATTCAAATAGTATAGGAATCCAGACCTGCTCCACCCAGACCATACAGGTGGAGGCTGAATGACGCCCTGCTGGCAGAGCCCCTGGTACGAGATAGGTTGGAAGAGGCGCTGTTGGAGTTCATGCATCAACAAGTACCTACAATGCAAAATAAAACACTAGCGTGGCCCGCCTGTAAGGTAGTATATGCGGGGGTGGCCCAGGGTATTGTGCTACAGAGAAGTAGACAAAGAAGAGCAAAAGAGGAGTTTCTACTGGGGGCAATTGATTCACTGACACCATTAGAAGGGTCTCCTGGGGAGGTCGATATGGAACTTAAATATTTAAGGAAGGAGCTAGGGGATACTGCTAACAGTAAAATAGAATTTTGCTTAGACAAAATTAATGCCAGATACCTGATGCAGGGAGATGTCCCGGGGCGGCTATTGGCGGCTAGAGTTAGGGAATGGGAAGCGAGTAGAATGATTACTTCCATCCATTGGGGGGGAAACTCTTAACTTATTCACAAGAGACGGCGGAGGCATTTGCCTCATATTATCAGGGAATTTACCGGGCTGGAGATCTAGCGGGGGAGAGGGAGCTTGAGAGCTTTTTGGAGGAGATCCCCCTGCCAACTTTGGACCCAATACAGGTTAAGGAGTTGGCGTCTCCGATTAGGGCATCAAAGATTATGGAGGTAGTGCAATCGCTACCTATGGGTAAAACACCAGGGCCAGACGGTTTTACGACCAAATTTTATCAAGTACATATACAAGCTATACTTCCTATGCTTCAGGAGTTGTTCCGAGCCATCATGCAGGAAGGGGTACCCCACCCTCCAATGTACCAGGCATATATTACATTGATTCTTAAACCAGATAAACCCAGGGATGTCCCCGGAAGTTATAGACCCATAGCTTTAATGAATCAGGATATTAAGATTCTTACAAGAATCCTAGCAAATAGGCTGTTGCTCGTTGCCCCTAGTTTAATTAGTCAGGAACAAGTGGGATTTATGCCGTGGAGGGGGGCACATGATGCCCTTAGGAAGTTACATCACATTTTGAGCTATGCGCCAGACTCCCAGTTACCCTTGGCTCTGATATCATTAGACTCGGAGAAGGCTTTCGATAGGGTCTCTCACCCTTTCCTTTTTGCTATTATGAAGCGGATGGGTTTCCCGGAGGGTATCTTTAAGGCATTAGGAATCTATATGTGCGCCCAATGGCTAGGTACTATGTAATGGCAATCACCACCAGAAATATCTAATTAGAAAATGGGACTCATAGGTGTCCTCTCTCGCCAATACTCTCAATATTTACCTGGAACCTCTCTTAAGGGCTATTAATAAAGATGTGCATATTAAAGGAATTAAATTAGGAGGAAGGGAACTGAAACTTTCAGTCTTTGCAGACGACATATTGCTGCATTTAGAGGAGCCAGCAGTTAGTTTCAGGAGAGCAGCAGAGATAATAGAATATTTTTCTAGGGTTTCCAACTATAAGCTGAATTTAAATAAGACCCAAGTCCTCCCTCTGACCCCCCATGTTACCAGGGCTGATTTTACACGCTACAAATACAATGGGGATAGATAAAGTTAAGTATTTGGGTATCTGGATCACGGCGGACTTGGAAAGGGGGGGAGAAATTAATATGGGGGGAATTATATCAGCACTCGAAGGGGACGTACTAAGGTGGAACAAATTGCCATTAAATTTTACTGCCCGACTGAGCCTTATTAAGATGAATATATTACCCTGCTTGTTATACCCGGTGTATTTGGCCCCATATAGCATTCCCCACAAATGGTTCAATATAGTCAAGAGATTAATTTCGGGTTTTCTATGGAAGGGTAGGCCTCCTAGATTAAAATACAACAGTTTGCATTTACCGTACAAAAAGGAAGGGGATCAGCTTCCTGACCTCCATTTGTATTATGTGGCGGGCCAGTTGGGTTTGATGAGTCGATGGGTTAAAGAGCTAGAAGGCGGGAGCTATAATCCAACTTGGCTTCAATTAGAGAGGCAAAAGTTTAGAGACTCAGGCCTCGATCCGGAAGCAATGTTGTATGCTAATCTGGGGAAAATTTTTAAAAGAGCTATGGGAACCAATTGTGAAGACGGTGGATGCTGGTGGTCCTTCCTATCCCTGTGCAGAGAAGGGGCAAATGAGGGCTGGAGACCAGCCTGTTCTAGTCAACCCTAACTTTGTAATTGGGAATCAGGTAGTTAAACAGCGGTGGGCTAGTCAGATGTTAGGCTTGAATCTTAGGGAAATTGTTCAGGGTAATAGAGTAGTCTTACCAGCACGATGCGATGGAATGCCCTTTTTTCAAAGATTGCAAATCAAACATATGGTGGAGAGGGCATTAAGCTGGGGGGTATTGTGGATACTGTTTTCTCCTGGGGGATGCTTAAGGAGGTTGATCCAAGAGTTCACCCTCTTTCGCAAATTTATAAAGTGGTACTGGATTTCCTTAGCCCAAGTTTTGTTATGAGGGTTATATATTGGGAAAAATTGATGGCTCCTCAGCAACTAGATTGGGATAATATCTGGGAAAGCAGCAAGTACAATATTATACCCAAATATAAAAGTATGCACTTTTTTATTGTGTCCAATCTGTATTTTACCCCTGTGAAACTATGTGATAGAAACCTGAGACAGACAGACCTGTGTTTTAGGTGTGAGGCGGGAGTAGGGGATTTATTACATGTGATCTGGGGCTGTAGTAAAATATCCCCACTCTGGGGGGAAATTAAAAGGCGTATGGACCCAGTGTTGGATTATTCAGAATTTATAACACCAGAGATATATGTCCTGGGTGATTACTCCCAAATTTCGGGTATTATGCCCAAGTATCATCTCTCCTTGATGACGGCAGTAGTTAAAGGCTACCTATTAAAACATTGGAAAGAAGATCAAGTTTATCATTATGTCAATGGGTAAAAGATTTATTGGGGATGCTGAATAAAAGAAAGAGATATTTGTATATGGGGGGGGAGAGGTGAACTATACCTCAAACATTGGGCGCCGTTAGATGCAGTTTATTCTGTGCAGATCACAAATGGGTAAGCACAGGCTGTCTGTCGGACGGTGAAGAGCAGATGGTAGTTATCTTCGATTGCGAAGATGCTCTTTTTTTTCTTTGGTCTTACCTGGAAATATGTAGAGACAATTCAGATCTATGTATATTGATAGTTATGGACTGGGTAAAGGTCTGCTGATTCTAGAGGGGGGGGGATTGGGGACTCTCTCTCTTTCCGGGGGACACAGACAGGTGCTGCCCTTAAGGAGAGGGCTTTAGATGTCAGGAGGAGCTTTGAGGTTGCCTGGAGATTATTAATGCACGGGGATTTAAAGGTATCACAGTTGGGGTAAACAGATATATACGCTCATTGTGATAAAGTACAGAATATGTGAGAGCTTTAGCCAGTCTTGGGGGTGGCCACCCGCTGTGATTGTAAATAGAGGGGTTGTATATAGTTTGCACAGTCAGTTTGAGGCTGTGCACCCTGGCTTTGCCAGGTATCTGTATGTGTGTTTGTTTACTCATGAAAGTTGTTTATGGAAAATGACTAAAGATGGTTTACAAAAAAAATAAATAAATTGGGCAAACAAAAGAGGTTCAGACTCTGGCAGTTTAACGCATCCCTTCTTCGGGATCAAGAATTCCAGGAGCACTTTATGAAACGTATCTCTCAAGCAATCCAGGAAAATATATCTCCGGAAACCTCTTGTTCTATACAATGGGATGCATTAAAAGCAGTTCTCTGAGGGGAGCTGCTGGAATATGCCTCTCGCAAACAAAAAAAAATGAATGCTAGTCTCAAATTCTTGACAGATCTTCTAGAGTCATATCAACTCCTGTATAAGGAGGGTGATTTGGCCGTCCAACGTAGAATAAGAGGCTTAAAACAGGAGATTCAACAAATATTAGGTTACAAAAATAATACAATTACGAGGGGGGAGCAAGGGCTTTGGCGAGAAAACTCAGCAAACAAACGAGCTTCAACCATTTTAAAAATAAGAACTAATGCCTCCAATAAAACCACTTATAAAGAAAACCAAATCAGACATGCTTTCCAACTTTTTTATGAAACTTTATATAAAGCCCACCACCAGTCCCAGAACCAACCGGAGGCGATGGCTGCTCTTCTGGACAAACTCTCATTACCCAAGTTGTCCGAGCATTACATTAAACAGCTGGAATGCCCAATCAGAAGAAATTCTACTACAGGTCAAAGCGTTAAAACCATTGAAGTGTCCTGGCCCTGATGGCTTCGGCCCGGGAATGGTACAAGGCCTTTATACCGCAGCTATTTCCTAGCCTTGTTCCAGCATGCCGGGCGGTGACTGAAGGTGACACCCCGCTACCCTCCTGGAACTATGCAGTTCTCTCCCCCTTGCTAAAACCGGATAAAGACCCCACTCTCCCACAGTCATATCGTCCCATTTCAATTTTAAACGTGGACTATAAAATATTCATGGCCATCTGAGCTAGGCGGTTGGAGCCTATACTGACATACCTTATACACAAAGATCAATCTGGCTTCATAAAATCAAGGAATACTTTTGATAACTTATGCCAAATTATGTTATTAATGGAATTTATACATACTAGGAAGATTCCTTCTACAATAATAAGTTTAGACACAGACAAGGCGTTTGACAAGGTTAATTGGGAATATTTATGAGCCACCCTATCTAAATTTTCTTTTCCTAACATTTTTCTTTCCTGTATGAAAAACATTTACTCCCGCCCCAAAGCCTATGTACGAGTCAATGGCTCCTTATCTCAACCAATTATGATACAAAGGGGTACGAGACAGGGCTGCCCTTTATCCCCGTTACTCTTTGCTGTCTATATTGAACCTCTGGCTGAAGCAATATGGAGTAATGCCCGGATTGAGGGCATTCCAGTGGGTCAACGAGAACGTAAGGTACTCCGGTTCGCCGATGATACTCTAATTTCTACCATAGCTCCAGAAGCCTCCCTTCTGGCGTTCTGGGAAACCTTGGACCTTTTTGGAACAGCCTCAGGATTTCAACCAAATATAGCCAAAACCTCCTTTCATTATACTTCTCCCCGTCCCTAACCCTTAAAAAGAAATATCCCTTAAAATGGCATCAAACTAAGATTAAATATTTGGGAATCCATATACCAAAAAATTTAGATAACTTGGAATTATTAAACTATGAACCATTATCAATCAAAATTCAATCAGAACTGGCTCGTTGGTCTAAATTTCCATTAAGCTTTTTTTTCAAAGAACTGAAACAATTCGTATGATTATACTACCCAAACTTCTGTGGTTTTTTTTTTCAGAATGTTCCTACCTTTCCCTCCAAATTCTATTTTCAATCATGGGATAAAATCATCTTTAATTTTGTCTGGAATGGCCAACGCCCTAGAATTAGGATGTCTCTGCTGCAACTCCTGCTCTCTCAGGGCAGTGCCAGCCTTCCAAACCTGAAATTCTATGCCCTGGCTGCTTTTTTCAGAATATTGGCCTTTTGGGTATCCTCAGCATATGAAGTTCCCTGGAAAGAGCTAGAATTTTCCATTAATAACCTATACGACATTACCAAGGCAACATTTTCCACGGCGCCTAGGATAGCACCTATAAGACAATACACTCCCTTTTCAGCACAGATTCTGAAATTATGGTAAGAGTTAAAAACACACAAGGGTTTTAGAGCACTTTTCTCCTTTTATACACAAATTTCGGGAGATGATAGGTTTCTCCCATCTACCACAGATCATAACTTTGTAAGCTGGAGAAGAGTGGGTCTTCAGCTTTTTAGGCAATTCCTATGCCATACGGGCATTATCCCTTTTGAAACCCTAAAAGCAACCTACAGCCTAACCGACACTGATACCTACAGGTATACCCAGGTTAAAAATTATATTCTACACAGAGAGAGGTGGTAACGAAATTACCTGACCCCATCCCCATGGCATGGACATATATAGAAGACCACATAAATGGACATACATGGGGACACCAAGTGGGACATATCTATAAAATTCTCAGGGAGGGGATGGATGATTCCTCACTCAGTATTTTAAATAGCTGGGTATAGGATTTGGTCAAGATATATCAGACCATGATTGGTTAGGGGCATCTCCTTTAGCATGCAAAGTAACACACCACGAATGGCGGGATTTGCCTGGAAATGAGTCGTTTTTTTCACTCACCGGCTATCCTAGCAAAATATTTACTGCCCAGTTACGGCAGATGCTGCAGGAATTATGCATGTACACATGTTGACCAGAGTCATATATTCTGGACATGTCCTCAATTGACTCCATTTTGGTGTGCGCTCCAACAGGAGGTTTCACACTGTTTGGGAAAGTCGGTCGAATTTACGGCCGAATTGATTCTTCCATCTATGTTTCCCCCTCACAGACCCTCGTGGCAGTGTATCCTGCTACCTATATATATATTTTAGCAGCAAAAAAAGCTATTACCAGATGATGAAGAAAGTACAGTTATGTAAGAACTTACCGTAACAGTAGATCTTCGAGAGAGGCTCTTGCAGTAGGTAATTACATATAGGACTGACACCGGCCGGCGGCAGGACCCCACGGAAAAATTTCTAGCTAGCAGTCCTGGCGGGACCGCCCATCGCCAGGTGACCGCATCATACGACGCCAGTATAAAGGGTGGTCCCCACGCTCGCCTTCCAGTTCTTTCCCGCCACAGGCCCTACGGACGAGAGAGAAGCAGATATTTTCAATGGAAAAGGAGCTGAAAAAGCCTAAGGGGATGGAGGCGGAGAGAGATTTATCGTGAAGAGCCTCTCCAAGATCCACTGTTACGTAAGTTCTCTACGCTACTGTACTATCTTACTGAGAGGCTCTTGTAGGCAATTACATACAGGACAGAACTCCAAGCAGTCTGGAACAAATGAAAAGGCACCGGAGGAGGAACTACTCCAATAACTAGAAGGAAAGCTGCAAACCTCAAGAAAGGAGGCCCTGCAAGACCACTAACCCAAGCCTGTCTACGGTGAGAGGCAATGTCCAAACTGTAATGTTAGTAAATGTATGGACAGAAGTCAAGTGGCGGCCTATGATGTCTGCCGCAGACACGTTCTTAAACAAGCTCAGAGGGCGGCAACTCCACGAGTGAGTGACTTCTGACTTGACCCGAGAGGGTCTTGTTGTACTTGTCATAACAGAAAGTGATGCAACGGGCCAACCATTTTGATAGGCATTGCTAGAGAAAGCATTGCCTTCTTTTGTGAGCGAAAGAGACGAATAACTGATCAAATCTTTCTGAGATCCTTCGTCCTATCGGGTGTAGTATCTCAGAATCCTGTGAACATCCATGGTATGGAGCAGGTATTCTCCTTGATTGAGTACTGCATGAAGAAAGCAGGTCATCTAATAGACTGATTTAAGGTAGATTCCGCTACCACCTCGAAGAAACTTAGAAAGCTACTCGCTCTTTGTGAAAAATCAAATAAGGATTTTGACATTAGGCCTGAGCTTGGAAATTCTAAGTAGCAGAAGTAATGGCCACCAAGGAGAGCCGCCTTCCATGATAAAACTCAAGTTCATGGAACCCGTAGGCTCAAAGGAGGAAGGGTAAGTTTCTTAGGACAAAGTTTAAGTCCCAAGGTGGAGCTGAGCTCGGACAGGGGCCTGAGATGAAGGACCCTCTGAGGAAAGTTTTGGATACCTCCAGCTGGGCAATGCCTTATCAGTGAAAGGGACATGGTAGGGTGAAATAGCCATATGAACTTTCAAAGAGGAGTGACTGAGACCCAGGCTCTAAAGATGACGATGTACTCAAGCAGAATGGTCACAGGGCAGAAAAGGGCTCCACGCTCCTGGACGAGCCCAAATAGAAAAATCTTTCCTTTCACAGTATAGGTGGACCTAGTGGAGGGCTTCTAGCCTCCACCAGAATCTCGCCACCTTAGGAGAAATGCCAAACAAGATTGAGCTAGGTCTGCAGGAGCCATGCATGAAGTTGAAGGGACTTGAGTCCCGGATGGACCAGGGTCCCTGATCCTGGGTCAGCAACCTGGAGATAAAGGAAGAGGAAGAGGAGGAACCTCTGAGTATTGTTGTAGAAGAGAGAACCAGATTTGCTTGGGCCAGAAAGGAGCGATCAGAACATTCCGCTCCTTCTAGCAAGCTTCAGTACACAAGGGACCAGAGGAATTGGGGAAAAGCATAGACTAATCTGTCCTTCCAGCTTAGAGATAGAGCGTCGCTCCAGAAAGCGCCTCGCTCTGCAGCAAGCGAGCAAAAGACTGGAAGCTTTGCGTTCTGGGAGGAAGCGAACAGGTCTATCTGAGGAGTCTCCCAAATCTGGAAGATGCTTTTTAGAACTTTTTTGTCCAATTCCCACTCGTGTGGTGGAGCAGACAAGCGACTTAGTCTGTCTGCCAGGACATTGTCGACTCCCGGAACATGGATCGCCATGAGGTGAAGGTTGTGAAGTGTTGCCCAATCCCAAACCCTCATTGCTTCCCTGCACAGTGGGTAGGACCGAGTCCCACCCTGCTTGTTGATGTACCACACCACGGACATGTTGTCCGTTTGGACAGCTAGGTGACCAGGAAGGATGTATTGGTGAAGGGCCTGGAGAGCATACAGCACTGCTTGAAGCTCGAGCACATTGATGTGGAGAACTATCTCCAACTTTGACCAAAGGCCCTGGGTTCGGTGAGGACCCAGATGGGCTCCCCAACCTTCGCCTGAAGCGTCCGTGGTCAGAGTCTGATCAGGGGGAGGATAAAAAAAGGGACCCCCCGGAAAAGGTTCTCTCGAACCACCCACCATTGCAAGTCTCTTACCGTCGGCGAGGAGATCAGAACCAGATGATTTAGGTTGTCTACTCATTGATCTCACTGAGATCGAAGAGTCCACTGAGAAATTCTCATGTGGAGGCGTGCACGCGGAACCGTCGGGATGGCCGCCGCTATAAGCCCCAGCAGATGGAGCACTGACCTCGCCGAACCCTCCTGTGCTCCGATAGGAGGCAAATCTGTGACTGGAGGGAGACCCCCCTGTCCGGAGGCAGAAAGGCCTTGCACAATGTTGTGTCGAGAATTGCCCCGATGAACTAGAGCCTCTGTGAAGGATCCAGGTGAGACTTGGAATGGTTGATGGTAATACCCAGGCCAGTGAAAACCTGCTGGGTGAGGGAGAGAAAATGCAGGAGTTCCTCCCTGGACGGGGCCGCCAGGAGCCAGTCGTCCAGGTAGGGAAAAACCTGAGCTCCCAAAGAACGCAGGTGGGCCGCTACCACCGCCAGGCATTTGGTAAAGACTCGGGGGGCCGAGGAAAGACCAAATGGGAGCACCTGGAATTGGTAGTGGACCCCTTGGAATGCAAACCTGAGGTACTTTCAGTGCGAAGGGTGAATGGGGATGTGCAGGTACGCATCATGCTTATCTAGTGCACAAAGACATTGGCCCGGCCGAAGCAGGGGCAAAAGGGATTGAAGAGAGAGCATCCTGAACCTCTTGTATTCCACATATAGGTTCAGAGAGCTGAGATCGAGAATAGGTCTGAGATCTCCCGTCTTCTTTGGTACAAGGAAGAAGTGGGAATAGTAACCCGTCCCGTAGAGGTGTGGGGGGACGGGCTCTATAGCCTGTTTCGCTAGGAGCGCCGAAATTTCTTCCCTGACCAAAGGAAGATGGTCCCTTGAGTAAGCGGAGTTCAGAGGGGGGGTGACGTGGAGGTTTCTGCAGAAACCTATGGAGTGCCCTCTGCTATGATCTGAAGCACCATGAATTGATGTTATCCTCTCCCAACCCGGAAGGTGGAGGAGACCTCCTCCTACCGGTTCCTCTGGGCGTCCGGAGGCGGTGGGAGAGGGAAGGAGTCAGGTGGTGAGGCACCGCAGCTGGGGCACCCGCTGCTTTTTGGGCGGTGGGGCCTGGCAGCTGTGGGGACCCGACGCTTAGTGGCCCGCCTTCCATGCGGTTTCGCTTGAGGCCGGCCAAGGCTCGTCCATGTAAAGGGACGGGCCTGGGGGATGGGGACGGTACATTGAATCAACGGATTTAAGGGCCGTCCCCTTCTCCTGCAAATCAGTGATGATGTCCTTGACATCACCACCGAAAAGCACAGAACCCCTAAAAGGTGCTTCTTGGATCGCTGACTGCACCTCCAGGACCAGACCTGACACACGGAGCCATGCATGATGCTGAAGACTTATGGCGAACACAGAGCTCCTTCCTGCAGTGTCCACTGCATCGTAGGTCGTCCTCAGAATGTGACGACTGGCCGAACGAGCAGAACGGGCCAGGTCGGCCAACTCCTGCTTGACTTGGGAGTCAGGCAAAGAGTCGATCTTGGATTCCGCCTGGGTAAGGACGGCCTTCTGGTAATCCCCATATGTGCTACATAGTTCAGGGCCCTAATCCCCAGTGTGGAAGAAGCGTAGATCTTCCTTCCATACTGATCCAGAAGGCGAGATTCCTTATCCAGGGGAGATGAGCTCAAGTGTTTTGGATGGCTGACTGGCCGTGAGCGGCGCTAATCACGACTGAGTCTGCACAGGGGTGAGAGTCTAAAAAGTCTACACCCTCCGGAGCCTGGTATAGCCTGTTCGACTTCCTGGGAAGTGGGGCTAAAGCCAACGGTTGCTTCCAGATAGTGGAAACCAAGTGGGCATGAGGCTCGATCCAGGGCGGCACTAAGGTAGGAGCCGTAAGGGGGCAAGTCCAGATGTTTGGCGAGTTTTACCCATTCAGGATCTGGTTCTAAGGAATGCCACTGATGGACTTCCTGGATCTTCCTGAGCAACTCCGTGAAGGAAGGATCCTCCGGAGGAGACTTCGGAGGAGTCCTCGGCCGGGGCTTGGACGGAGAGCATGGCTCGTCGTCTTTCTCGAAACCTCCATCGGAAGCCTCTGAGGAGTCCGAGAGAAAAGGGGAGGAAGAGTCTGAAGCAGAGTAAGACTCCCTAACTCGTCTAGGGGGAGGAACGGGTTCCTTGGGAGGGATCCCAGAACACGTGTCCTGCCCCTCTCTGGATCCCGAGGGCAAAGCCCGGGAATCCGGAGGTGGAGAGGGAGTGTGCCGCCTGAGGCGACGGGAGCCGGGTGGCACCGTCAGCAGAAGACGGCTCTCGACTCCTTGGTGAGCTTGAGCCTTGGCCTCAGCCCACCAGGAGGTAAGAGTCTCCTGAAGATCCACTGGCTGCCTAGGGAGGCGGTGGAGGAGGAGGAGGGGATAAGGCCAGAGGAAACTAGAGGGAAAGTATCCGTGAGTCTTCGGTCAGGATATACCGGAGCCGGGTTATTGCGTGTCGGGTAGTGCGGTGTTAAAGGAGTTGGCACCAGGTACTCGGGCGCAGGATACTGCGACCTGGGAAACCCGTCGTTGGATAGTATGGCGGATACCCAGGCACTAGAGGAGCTGCCGGAGCAGACGGCCCAGCCGGGTACTCCACGGGCGGATCAGCCGGGATAGGCCCGTGGGGTGGAGGGCCCGATGGAAGAGGAATATCCCCACCGGCGCCAGAGGGGCCGTGTCGAACCGCATCGGCGGGGCGGGCGTTGAGGAGCCGTGCCAGGGCCGGAGCCAGGGAAGCCGACGCCAGATCCAGCTTCAGGAAGAGGATCGGACGTAGCCCAGTATCCCGAGTCTCGTCCGGGACGGAGGGGAAAATCTCGGGTCGGGCAGGGACTGGGGCTCCCTGACGGCAGCGGAAGGCTGCGGGAGCCTGGTACGACAGACGGCAGGGTCTGCCGTGAGGTCCGGCTCGGCGTGACGCCGGAGGAGCCGACGCAGGCTTAGGAGCCGATTCCCGGACGCCAGAGGAGCCGACGTCCGACTGGGGTCCCTCGCCGAGACGCGGCCGAGATGAAAGGAGGCCTGGTCTGAAGGGGACATTGCCGGCGCCACCAAGGGTCGAAAGGCCTTAGCGCCTTTCTCCCGGGCGTGATGTCGGCGAGCCGACATCCGCTTAAGGGAGGTGCCTGCACCAGTAGGGGCCGCAGGGCCCGCGGCGGTACTGGGGCTGGGGCCTTTTTTCCAGAGGCACCCGCGGGCTCGAACGCCGAACCCGACGGGTGGGCCAACGCCTCCAAAGCTTTTGAGGCTGCCGTGGCGATCCTCTCGGAAGGGAAGTTATTTTAGCCGCGACCCGGCCGGAGTCTTGAAGAGGAGGCCTTCCCGGTGCCTTTCTTGTCCCGCTTCTATGCCCTTCAGGGAGGTCGACGCCTGCTGAGTTTCTTCAACTCCTTCTCCATCGCTGACATCTTCTTTTGAGGAGATGGGCTTCGAGGACTGCTGGCATCGTCTGCGGTGGCCGCTTAAAAGCGAAGGCAGTGGACACTTATTCAACTGCGTGGTCGGGGCCTAGCAGAAAAGGCAGAGGGAGTGACCGTCTTTCTGAGGCAGTTGAGCGCCGCACGAGTTGCACTTATTCTTTGAAGGGGACGACATAAACCGACGTTCACCTGACGATGAAAGTAAAAAATACACTACTGAGAACTTTTTCGAAAACCGACGAAGTAACAGGACTGAGTGATAAGAACTTAACATGCGAGCTGCACGCTGGACGGGGAAAGAACTGGAAGGCGGACGTTCGGACCGCCCTTTATACCGACGTCAGAGGACGCCGGTCACCTGATTGCGGGGCAGCTTCGCTAGGACTGCTAGCTAGAAATTTTTCCAGGTCCTGCTGCCGGCCGGCGTCAGTCCTATATGTAATTACCTACTGCAAGAGCCCTCTCGAAGTAAGATCTATCGTTATTCCATCTTTAGGGGATTGAAGGGGAGTGGTTTTAGATATTTATTATATGGAATTTCTTACAGCCAAACTCCATAATAAATACCAGGCATTCGAAACTCTTTGGAGACCTTGGGTGCTGCACTTGTCCAGACAAGACCCAGGCTTTGTCCCTTGAGCCTCTCCACACCACAATTGTTCATACTATATTAAGAGAGATTGAGAATCCACAGAGGTTTCTAGAGTACTGCCATCAGATCTGGTTGATCCTTAAACTTTTTGAATTCTTGGAAGGAACCAAATCTTTAATGATTATACTGTGGGGCGAATCTCCTATCAAGTAAATAACTTCAGTCCTTATAGAATGAAAACGAAGTCACAGGTTAAATCACAATTATTTTATTGTCCTTGATACATTGTATTAAATTGATCATGTCACTGACTGTTGGTTTTATGATAACGACTGTATTTCATGTATGTCACATCCTTGAATAAAAAGAAAATAAAAAAAAGGAAAATTAAAAAAAAAAAACATAAGAAAAGTAAACATAACAGCTACCCCACCCAAGAGGAAGGGTACAAGATACACCCCTGAGGTGCAACGCTGTACCTGCCAGCCCACTCCCCAAAACTAGGTTCTGAGAGGGGAGGGAGGGGGGAGGTCAGAATACAGCAAGACTCCATTAGAAGAAACAACATTACTATGGTGAGTAATTTTTCTTCAAACAACATGAAGTCTTGCTGTATTCTGACACAATGCAGACTACCAAGCAGTTCCCTATGGAGGAGGGGATGCAGAAACTACTTTGGGAAGAGGCTGTACAGTACTGCTGTGCCAAACCTAGCATCACTCCTAGCCTGGATGTCCAGTGAGTAATGCTTGGTGAATGTATGTACTGTTTTCCAGGTGACTGCTTTACAAATCTCTAACAAGGGTATATATCTGGCCGCAGCTAGAGTAGCAGCTGTACCCCTAGACGAGTGAGCTCTCAGGCCTGAAGGGGGTGTTCTGCCCAATTTGTCAAAGCAGAATTGTATACAGGAAACAATCCACCTGGCAACAGTTCTGTTAGTGGCAGGCTTACCTTTTCCTACTTCACCATAAGTGAGAAACTACTGAAAACAGTCATTTCTGTGTGCCTTAGTATGCTCTATGTAGTAGCTAAGAGCCCTTTTAACATCCAAGCTGCGTAATCTTCTTTCTCCTGAAGAAGAATGGTCAGTGAAAAACACAGGGAGAGATATAGACAGGTTCAGATGAAAATCCGATACCACTTTGGGCAAGAACCTCCTATTGGTTCTTCGGACCACTTTATCCCTATGGAAGGATATGAAGTCAGGTTCAACTGACAGGGCCTGTAATTCACTAATCCGCCTGGCAGAAGTAATAGCTACCAGGAACACAGTTTTCCAGGTCAGGTATTTCAACTCGGCCGAAGCCAGAGGTTCAAAGGGTGACTGCACAAGCTGAGCAATGCAGACATTGAGATCCCAAGGCAGAGTAGGCTCCGTAAAGGGAGGGTTAATGTGAACCAGACCTTTGAAAAATTTTCTGAATACAGGATGAGATGCCAGGGAAGAACCCTTCCCTGCTGAAAGGAATGCAGACACAGATGCTAGATGAACCTTCAGAGTGGCAGGCCTAAGGCCTAGACTATTCAAATGAACTAGGTAATCTAAGGTTGTGGAAATGTCTGCAGAATCAGGCACAATGCCCTTCTGAGAGCACCAAATACTGAACCTCTTCCATTTGGAATTGTAAGTTTTTCTAGTGGAAGGTTTCCTGGAGACCTTCAGAATATCTAGAACTTCCTGAGAGAGATGTAGTGCTGCATATTCTAACTCTTAAAGAGCCAGGCTTTGAGATTGAGAGACTGGAGATTGGGGTACCAGATCCGCCCCTGGGAGGAAGACAGGAGATTGTATTTCCTGGGAAGAGACAGGGGACATGACACTGACAAGGACAGCAGTAGAGGTTACCAAGGCTGTCTGGCCCAATCCAGAGCCACTAGTATCACTGTGCAGGGCTGAGTTCTGATCTTGATCAGAACTCTGAACAGCAGAGGGAAGGGAGGGAAGGCATAGAGAAGCCTGCCCTTCTAGTCCAAAATGAGAGCATCCAGGGGTACCGTCCCCAGGACTGGAGGTCTGCAACAAAACAGAGGAAGTTGATGATTGTCCGGTGCTGCAAAGAGATCTATCTCTGGAGTGCCCCACCTGGAGAAGATGACCTTCAGGATGTGAGGATCCAGGGACCATTCGTGATGTCCCTGTGAAATTTTGCTCAGAGCATCTGCTAACACATTGTCCTTTCCTGGAAGGTGAACTGCTACCAGGGAAGTCCTGAAGGGAATAGGCCAGAGACCAGAGCGTCATGGCTTCTGTACACAAGGCCGTGGACTGAGTGTCTCCCTGCTTGTTGATGTACCACATTGTGGTGGTATTGTCTGTTCTGACTTGGACCACCTTGCCCTTGACTGAATCTGAGAAGCTCTGAAGGGCTAGAAAAACTGCCCTGAGTTCCAGGAGGTTGATATGAAGAAGAGACTCCTGTGGAGACCAGACCCCTTGCGCTGTCAGGGCTCCCAGGTGGGCTTCCCAACCTAGGAGAGAAGCATCCGTAGTCAGAACTACTGATAGGACTTGAGAGAGAAATGGTACCCCTTGTCTGAGGTTGTCCTGGTCCAGCCACCACTGGAGAGCTTGGACCAGAGTCCGGGTCACTGTAATCAGTTTGGTGAGAGAGCCCTTTCTCTGTGACCAAAAGGACCTTAGATGGAACTGAATGTCCCTCATCTGAAACCTGGCTCCCTGTACCACTGCAGTGGAGGCTGCCATGTGGCCCAGGAGTTGGAGGAACTGTCTCGCTGGATGAGAAACCCGAGGCTGAAAAAAGGAAGCAAGATCTACTAGGGCCTTCACCCCTGCCAGAGGAAGGAAAGCTTTTGCTTGGATACTATCCAATTCTATCCCTATGAAGGTGAGAAGTTGTACTAGTTCCAGGACAGATTTTGGAAGATTGAGAAGAAACCCCAGAGAACTGTGCAACTCCTGGGTGGTTTGCAGAGCTGACCTGACCTGACCTGGTCTGATGACTGACCTACCAGTAGCCAGTCGTCCAGATATGAAAAAATGGTGATACCCTGTCTTCTGAGGTAAGCCACCACTAATGCAAGGCACTTTGTGAACACCCTTGGAGCTGATGTTAGGCCAAAAGGCATGGCCCTGAACTGATTATGGCCTGAAGGCAACTCCAACCTGAGGTATTTTCTGTGGGAGCACCTGAAAGGGATATGGAAGTAGGCATCCTTGAGGTCCAGGGATGCTAGCCAATTCCCTGGCCTTAAAGAGGGAAGGATTATTCCCAGAGTTACCATTTTGAATTTGGGTTTTGATATGTGTTTGTTCAAATACCTTAGATCCAGGATGG
Source organism: Neoceratodus forsteri (assembly GCA_016271365.2). Classification (NCBI taxonomy): domain Eukaryota; kingdom Metazoa; phylum Chordata; order Ceratodontiformes; family Ceratodontidae; genus Neoceratodus; species Neoceratodus forsteri. Next base: position 61,632,820 of record CM028129.1, read on the forward strand.
GTTGCCACTCCCCCGTTTTCTTTGGAGTAAAGAAGTACCTGTCGTACAGGCCTTTTCCCCTTTGTTGAGCAGGAACCTTCTCTACGGCTCTGAGAGTCAAGAGATAGGAAACCTCTGCCTCTAGGGCAAGGGTTTCTAAGATTGATGCAGGTAGAAAAGACCTGGCCCTCCTTTTTGAGAACCTTTTGAAGCGGAGGGCCAGTCCCTGGCTTACTACTTCCAGGACCACTTGTCTGAGGTCACAACGTCCAGGCCTGAAAGTAGTAAGCCAGCCTGCCTCCTACTGGGATTGGGAAGTTGACCTGGGCTAACAACTCAGGGTGTCTGCTTGGCAGCAGCCTTAGACTGGGAGGAAGAAGCAGTCCTGCTCATCCTCCTTCTGCTCCTCCCTTGGAAAAAACCCTCTGTGGGAAAGGAGAGGAGGCCTGGGCTTAGTAAAAAGGCCTGTGAAAGGGCCTGCCCTTGGACTGCTGCTTTTGTGGAGTGGCTTGCCTTTCCTTGGCCTGTGCACTCCTGTAAGTGGTCCTATATTCATCAATTTTCATCATGTAAGCCTCTGTCTGCTCCCCAAACAGAGAGTTACCAACTATAGGAAAATCCATAGCCTTAGTCTGGGTATCCTGTGATAGGCTAATAAATCTGAGCCAAGCATGCCTTCTGAGAGACACCGCCATGACTCTTGATGCCACATCACTGGAGTCCACAGCAGCGTGAAATTGTACTTTAGATGCCTCAATTCCAACTGTAGCCACCTCCTCCAGCTCCTTGGCTAGCTGGGGGGAGGCCTGTTTAGCCAGTTCCAGAACAGTATCCCACCTGGACTTCTGGTACCTGGCTCTGTAGGCCATATAGTTTGCCTGCGTGAGTCCCAAAGAGGATGCCAAATATTGTTTCTTGGCCATGGAATCAACTTTCCTGGAGTCCTTGTCCGGGGGGGTGGTGTGAAGCCAAAGGGATATTAGCCCTGTCACAGGCTGCAGCCTGCACTACACCAACATGGCTGCTATGAGTATAAAGGAACTCCGTACCTGAGCCTGATGACATATATCTCCTGTCCATTCTTTTATCTACAGGAGGTAACGAGTTAGGAGTTTGTAAAATCTTTTGTGTCTGTTTCCCCAAGGACTTATGAAGAGGGATAGACAATCTTTTGGACTCTGGGATGTCCATCATTTCCACAAAATCAGGCTCTTCTTCCTCCTCAGCAGCTTCAACCATAGGGATTTGGAGGGTTTCAGCCACCTTCTTGTAAAACAAGAAGTGTGAAGGGGACTCAGAAAGCCTGGGAGGGGAGACATTAGAGGGCCTGTCTGGGGAGATGTCCGGTTCAATGGGCACATCCAGACCGCCCTGGTCATAATCTTCATCATCGGGATAGTCTTCGTCTCCCTCCCACTCCTCATAGAAAGCATCTGGATCATAATCCGAAGGAGACAGATCTGACCTAACCAGCGGTACCGGTTCAGATGGAACCGGGCGAAGCGACTGAACAATGCTAATTGCTTTGGCTATCTCATCTGCGTTTGGAGTATGCGGTACTGGATCCGAACCGGCAGACTTTCGTTTCTTTTTTGATAGAAACGACCCCTCAGAGTCAGCCCTCCTTTTGCCCGAGGTATCACCCAGGTAAGTAGGCACCTCCTCAGGTTCAGCAGCAACCAAACCGGGCTGGCCGTCCGGATCCACAGACTTCTCGGCCTCCCTTTCCTTCAGCCTACTCAGTCTTTTTTCCAGAGTGGTTTTGGGAAAGTTTTTACAAATTTGTCAGTCTGATTGGAGGTGGTCAAACCCCATACAATAAACACAAATGAGGTGGGGGTCGGCCTTGGCAAAGACCTCCCCACACTCAGTACAGTGTTGAAACCCAGTGGGACCGTTTTTTTCTTGGGTTTCTAAGACATGGCCAACCTACTTAATTACCCTATAGCAGCTTTCAAGCCAGGTAATAAATAACTGATCAGTAACAAACCGTGTCACGGGTTTTGAAAAAGAACCAGAAAAGGCCCGGTTCTTTTGAAACCGATCGGTACCGGAACACCACTCTAATCCCAGAAAAATTCAATTTTAAAACACAGAAGAAATACAAGATCGGTTCCCAACCAGACTGACCGATAAGGAACCAAGGGAAAAACAATTTCCACACTTTTCTTCAAAACAAACACAGTCACTACCTATCTACAACACTACCTGTACCGTAGACAGAGGCTGGAAATCCAAAAATTAACAAAAGAATGGTTTTAAAACCGAACGCTTTACTTTTACTGAACCGAGCAGAGGAAATCTCTGGAGCGACTTCACTGTTAGAATCTGATGGTTACACTGGGAAGTACCACAGACAGAGGTTTGAAAACTGAGCTCGAGCTCAACGTTCTATGCGTCTGCATAGAGTTAACTCTTTCCTCTCCAGGGCAGTTCAATTGCAGGGGCTAACTGCATTATGTCAGACTACAGCAAGACTTCATGTTGTTTGAACATTCGGTTTCTCCCTATGAGAGGAGAAAGTTTTGTCCGCAGCTGGGTCAGCAGCCTTCTCAAACATTTTTCCTTCAGTCAGTTCAAATGCCTATTAAGAGCTGACTGAGGAAATACTTTTTGCTTTTACAGATTTCACAATCTGCCTTCAGGTGGTTAAACCCCAGGCAAAAAAACACAAATTAAATGAAGATCTGTTTTCAAACAGTTCTCCAACACTCTGCTCAAAGCTGAAAAACCACTGAGCCGGTTGTTTTTTTTTTTTGTTTTTTTTGTGCTAGTGACAAAACCAGTAAACACTTCAAGAAATGGGTCTCTGAAACTCAGAAATCCACACAAATGAATAAGGTTTAAACCTTTATTATTATTATTTTTTTTTTTTTTTAACTTTGCGGTCGGTTCAGCAACCACTAAGACAACCGAGAGTTACCCCAGTTCCCCTCAAAAATAACCAAATTAAGCAACCGGCCCAGGAAAAGAATAAAATACAGAAATTTGCTTTTTAAAATGTAAATAAAGTTTGGTTCCCTCCCGGTTAAGTGAACCGGAAAGAAACTAAAACAAACTTACCAGAATAATACTAAATCTAGACTAATTTATCTGTAAACTGAAGGACAGTGCTTTAAAAAATGAATAGAAATAAAAATTTACTTCAAAAATTGAGAAAATAAAATCTTTTAGAAAAATGAAGGAGAGCTCTGTGAGGCGTCTGTACTAGGCAAGCGGAGTAAAGAATCTGACAGTTGCAGAATGTTTACCAGGGACAGTGGTTTGAAAACAAAGCATGAGCCTGGCATTCCATCATTAGCAAAGGTTCTATTAACCATTTTGGCTCTAACATACTAACATACTAACATATACTAACATACTAAAATGCCAGCAGAATAGGCCTAATGGCCTTTCGTGTCTGCTCGTTTGGTCAGCCCCCACCCTGGGTGCTGACCTTGTTGTCCCCCTCGCCTTCTCTGGCTTCTCTCTTCCCAGTTCCGGATATTCTTGCTGCATTGGATTTTGCTTCCTGAACCCTTCCCCTGTACCTGTCCCACCCCCTCTTGAACCCCTCCACTGTCTCTGCCTCCACCAGCCCCCTAGGTAGTGCATTCCATGGCTCTACCACCCTCTCAGTGAAGTAGCACCTCCTCCTTTCTCCCCTGAATCTTCCCCCCTCCAGCTTCCACCCATGCCCTCTAGTGGCCCCTTCCTCCTTCCTTCGAAGCACCCTCACTGTTCCTCCCCTATTTACCCTCTTCATGTACCTGAAGACCTCTATCATGTCCCCCCGGTCCCTTCTCTCTTCCAAAGTGTACATATTTAGCTCTTCGAGCCTCTCCTCATAGGTCCTGTCCCCCAAGCCCCAAATCATTTTGGTTGCCCTCCTCTGGACCCTCTCCAGGAGGTTAATGTCCCTCTTTAAGTGTGGCCTCCAAAACTGCACACAGTACTCCAGGTGCGGCCTCACCAAGCAGTTATACAGAGGGAGTATCACTTCCCTCCTTCTGGAGGTGATCCCCCTAGCGATGCATCCCAGCATCCTGTTGGCCTTGGCTGCTGCCCTCCTACAAGTCTCAGAGTTGTTCATCTTGACATCCACCACCACCCCCAGGTCCCTCTCAGCCATTGAGACTTGTAGTATTTCCCCCAATACAATACAATGGGGCAATACAATGGAAGGACAATACTGCCTATATGTCAGAATAATGTAAGATTTTCAGGGGTTAGAACTGACAAATTTGCCAATTCTGATCCAATTTTTGGATATAGGATTGTAGGAAATTCAAATTTCTAATCCGATTTTGTTTCAAACCCTAAAAGGACCTCCAAATCAGGATCCGATTCAGATTTGGAGTCCTAAAACCTAACTCTTTGTGGCTAAATAGGATTTAGGATTTTCAGAATTCAATTTTGAAATCCTAAATCCGATAATCAGAATCTGATGAATCCTATTTCGATCGGCGGATTCCTAGAATCCCTTGTTTGCCCCCCCATCGCAGTAAATACAATGAATACTCATGAGAAAGCTGCAAACATCAGCACCACTAGGAAATGCGAATAAAGGGCTATACTACTGCAAAAGATTACAATGGGATTGTGGTTTTAATGCACTGTCACTTGAACAACAGCCCTTTTAAACAGAGTTTACACTGGTTGTGGTATCCTCCTGATGAAGCATTAACTGTGCGAAACCAGCCGAGATACTACACCTGAGCTGTGGGCAGCTGAAATCGTTTGTTCACATTTCCCAGTGGTGCCAATGTTTGCTGCTTTTTCACGGCCCTAATTACATCTGGCAACACTGAGCAGTTTATTGAGCTGGAATTGTTTACCCTGTACCACGAATACTCACCCTACCAGTTGCAACACATTTCTGGCATGCAATCTTTCCCATGGCTGTACACGCATGGCAACCCTAAAATCACAAAAAAACAGAACCCTGTTTGTTTTCAGACAATAAATACAAAATATAATGTAACACAATCAAAGGCATGCTCTACCATATTTTAATTATATTCAGTGTTTCTCTAAGAGCAGACATGTTAAAAGTGTTCAGAATGTATCCAGTTACTCCAGTTACAGGGCACTATGTTTACATTCTTTTTTTTTTTTTTGTTAGTTTACCACTTTGACCATCAATCAAAAATCTCAAATGCCCTCCCACCAAACAAATTCTAGGTAACCAAAAAGAAAAAAAATACTGCAGTAATCTTCTTTCTTCCAAGGGGTCCTTTAGCATCAGAAACTTTTTTGCACTTAACTGGCTAGGTGCAACTGCCCCGGAGGTGTGCCTTTAAGAGATATTTAAATGAGCTTAGGGCCAAGCGAATTAGAAGACAGAAAGGGCTGTGAACTCAGTGAGAGCTGTTGAAGGCTTCAGAATTTTTTCCGAGAAAAAAACGAGGGCATTTGCCCCGAAAAAGAATCAACAAGATTCAGAAAATATGCAAATGTCCACAAAAGTGGAAACAGAAACAGCAGCAACAGGTGCTAAAAAAGTATCAATAAGAAACTCTAAATTTGATAAAAGGTGACATGAAGAGCCCTTCTCTGACAGATGAACCTGGGAGGAAGGGTTGGAGTTTACTGATGCTAAAGGACCCCTTGGAAGAAAGAAGATTACTGTGGTGAGTAATTTTTTCTTCTTACCCCAGGAGTCCTTTAGGATCAGTAACTCTTCTGCAGACTACCAAGCAGTACCAAGTGGGAGATGGGCAGAAAACCTGCTTAGGAAAGAGGCTCTGCAGAACCGCCCTGATAAATATGGCATCAGATCTGGTCTGCACATCCAAACTGTAGTGTTTCACAAAGGTGTGCACAGATTTCCAGGTAGCTGCTTTGCAGACATCCAGTAGGAGAATGTTCCTTGCTGCTGCAAGCGAGGCTGCAGTGCCCCTGGTGGAGTGGGCCCTGAGTCCTACTGGAGGTTGGTGACCAGCTTTCTCATAGCATAATCTAATACAAGAGACCAACCAACGAGAAACAGTTCTCTTGGTAGCTGGTATTCCTCTGCCTGAATCCCAGTAGGTGTGGAACAATTGAGCGGAAGAGCCTCTGGACTGTCTAGTACGCTTTAGGTAGTGAAAGATTGCTCTTTTGACATCCAAGCTATGGAACTTCTGCTCTCCAGGAGTAGACTGTTCAGTAAAGAAGACAGGCAGAGTAATGGACTGGTTCAAGCGAAACTCTTAAACCACCTTTGGCAGAAATTTCCTATTTGTCCTGAGCTCAACTTTATCGTTGTGAGGGATGATGTACAGTAATTTGGGCCTGTAGCACTGAAATCCTCTTGGCAAATGTAATAGCTACCAAGAAGACCGTCTTCCAAGTTATAAACCTGATGTGGGCCATGGACATAGGCTCAAAGGGCAGATTCATGAGCCTGACTGCAAAGGTTCACACTCCAAGGAGGAACGGGCTCTCTGGTCGGAGGCTGGAGGTACAAGAGGCCTTTGAAAAACTATTTAAAGATGTTGTGGGAAAAAAAATATTTTTTCTTTCCCACAGAACATTAGGCCAAAATTGCTGCCAGGTGCAGCTTGAGAGAAGATGGTTTCAAGCCTGACGCCTGTAAGTGTACCAGGTACTCTAGCAGCTGAGGGTCTGAAGCTGATAGGGTTTCGACCTTTTTGCTCTTGCACCAGAGTGAAAACCTTTTCCATCTGGCTGCATAAGTCTTCTTAGTGTTCATTTTTTTAGCCATCCTCAGTACCTTAAAGCAGTAGTACAACGTAAAATAAATCTGCGCTTTTTCGACTGGCGATTCCCTGTGCTCTGCTGAACATGTACCTGGTACTCTTTCCCGCCAGCAATGTACTATCATCCCATAATTTGCTCAGTTATCCTTTGTACATGTTTACATTTCTGCTGCCTGCTCCACTGACTAGATAGCAGCTGACATATTTTCTGTAGCGCTACAACGGTTGTAATGGCTCACTTCCTGGTTGGGTAGTACTGCTGCTTTAAGGACCTGCTCAGAGTACTGTGAGGATGGAAACTAACTCCTCAAGAACCAAGCCTTTAGGTGAAGAGAGTGTATGTTTGGGTACTGCACTCCCATCTGAAGAAGGGTCAGCAGGGAGTGAGTTAGAGGCAGGCGAATGGGCCTGCTTCAGGACACTGAGAGAAGGAGAGGGTACCAGGCTTGCCTGGGCCAGTTTGGAACCACTATGATCATCAATGCAGGCTGTTGTCTGAGTTTCAGCAAAATCCTGAATATCAGGGGAAAAGGAGAAAATGCATATAGGAACCTCCCTGACCAGTTCAGGATTAGGGCATCCAGAGGAACTGTTCCTGGAACTGGGGGGCCTGCAACAGTACAGAGGAAGTTGAAAATTGAGAGGAGAGGCAAACAGATCCATGTCTGGTATGCCCCACTGCCTGAAGACAGTGGCCAGTACTTGCATGTTCAGTGTCCATTCTCTCTCTGGCCTTGACTGATGCGACTTAGAGCATCCACCAGAGTACTGAGTTTGCCTGGGAGGTGAATAGCTGAGAGGCTGACTCCCAGGGAGAATGCTAGAGACCAGAGCTTCAGGACAGAGTATTTCTGATCTGGTACCACCCTGCTTGTTTATGTAGAACACTGCAGTGGTGTTGTCCATTCGAGTTTGAACTGCCTGCCCTTGAATGCTGCGAGCGAAAGCTTTGAGAGCTAAGACGACTGCTGAGTTTCAAAAAGATTTATGTGCAAATGTGACTCCTCAGGAGTGCAGTTACCGCTTACTGAGGCACTGTCCAAATGATCTCCCCAGCCCAAAAGGGAGGCATCTGTGGTGATCACCTTTGTGGGAAAAGAAGCTTGAAAGGGAACACCTGCCTAAAAATTTGCAGGGTTTTCCACCATAGCAAGTTTTTGAGGAACTGCTCCGACACAGTTATCAACTTCGACAATTTGTTGCTTCTCTGAGACCAGTTAGCTCTGAAGTACTTTTGTAGGAGTTGCATCCTGTACCTGAACCCTGGGACTACTGCAGTCATAGAGACCATATGTCCCAGAAGTTTGAGGAAATGTCTGGCTTGTCATGGCTGTCCCCATGTGAAAGAATCTGCCACTGAAAGGAAACTCTGAATTCCTTCCTGCAGGAGGAAAGCATATCTCCCCCTTCCGAGTGTCCAGGTGGGCCCCTGTGAAGGTGAGCAGCTGGGTGGGTTCCGGATGAGATTTCTTTACATTTACTAGGAAACCGAGAGAATCCAGAGTGCATTCTGTGAGGGGTGAGGGAAAGAGATTCCTTGACATGGCAAGGAGACTTTGCTACTATGAGCCAGCCATCCAGATAGAGGTAGAGAGCAACACCCAGTCTCCTGAGATGTGCTGCTACCACTGTGAGACACTCGGTAAAGACTCTTGGGGCCGAGGACAGACCGAAGGGCATTGCGGCGAACTGACAGTGACCCGAAGGAAGTCTGAACCTGAGAAACTTCCTGTGAGATCTCCTTATGGGTAAGTGGAAGTAGGCGTCCTTTAAGTCTATGGAGACTACCCAGTCTCCCTGCTATAAGGACTGTATGACCAGTGACAGAGTGACCATTTTAAATTTGGGTTTTTTCAGATGTTTGTTTAAATATCTGAGGTCTAAAGATAGGTCACCACTCCCCAGTTTTCTTTTCGGTCAGAAAATACCTGGAGTAGGGGCCCTTGCCCTTCTCATGGGCAGGGACACCCTCTCCACTGCTCGTAAAGCCAGAAGGTTTTATACTTCCAATTCCAACAGTGGTATCTGTGTTGGGGACAGAGGTCTTCACACCAGGATACACTTGAGGTCTGGCATCTGGCTTGAACTGTAATGGCAGACCCATCTCCACTATCTCCAGCACCCACTTCTCAGACATGATGAGGGACCAGTGCTGAAGACAGTGGGAGAGTCTGCCTCCAACCAGAAGCGAGGAGGCAACTTAGACACCCAAATCAGGATGTAGACCAAGAAGCAGATGGCAGGAAGAGGTGACTCTTCTTTGGCCCCTTCTGGCCCTGCCTCTGAAAACCCCCCTGTACTAGCTGAAGTCCAACTGGGGATAGGGATTGTAAGGCCAGGGAACCAAACTTCTGTCCCTACCAAACACGGGATCTCTGAAGGGTGGTGGGCTTAGGCTTGGATCAGTGGCTCTGCCAGGAGGCCCTGTACTCATTGACTTTTTTCATGTAGCCAGTGGTTCTGTAATTAAACAACATATTCGGATCACAGGGAAAATCCATGGCCTTGTTCCGAGTGTCTGTGGTCAGACTGGTTGTTCTAAGCCAGGCAAAGAATCTCAGAGAGATGGCATGGGCCATCACCCTAGAGGCTGCATTACTGTTGTCGTCTGCCATGTGGAATTGGTACATAATAGCTTTCAGGTCAGTTTTTGACGTATCCTCCAGCTCCTGCACCATAGAATCTAATCCGTTGCGGACAACAGCCCGGCCAGATTTCCAAAGGACTTTCTGATATTTGTCTGTGAATGCCATGTTAAGAAGAAAGTCTGAGAAAGAGGGAAGCTACGACATATTTTTTGTTGCTATAAAGTCAATTCTCTTGGAATCTGTGTCAGGGGGAGAGAGGGACAAGGAGACTCCAGCCTTCTCACAAGCTGCCTGCTGCACTATACTCTCGTGGCTAGGGTATGCAGACAGGAACTCAATACTATTTTTAGACAATTTATATTTTCTTTCAAGTCGCTTATCAAACCCTGATGCTGAAGTAGGGTGTTGAAGCACCTTCATGGTATTTTTTTCTAAATGCATTATAGATCGGGACAGCCAGGGTTTTTGAGGATGAAAGACCCTTCATCTCCCTATAATCTTTGTCTTCATCAGCATCCTGGTTGGGCTCCTGTGTAGGGAGGTCCAAGATGTCCAGCATATTTTGTAGAAATGATAACATAGACATAGAGGAAGTATCCTTGTGGTCACCCGAGGGATCCCCAAGATAAGGGTCCAGGGACTCCTGGGTCTCAAGGCTCTCAAAATCAATGTCAGGGGCATCATAAAATTGATAATCATCTGCGTCACCCTCACAGTCAACTGAAGAGAGAACTGTGGAAGAGTGCTTGCCAACCCCAATAAATAGAGGACCCATCTTTTGAAGGTTCTTTTAGAGACCTGCTAGTTTAACCTCAGTGATAGGGAAAATGATGGAATCACTTCTGAAGAAAAGAATTGTCGAGTATCTAGAGGCCAGAGGGGCACAGGACCCAAGGCAGCATGGATTCACAGTGGGAAGGTCATGCCAGATGAATCTGATAGATTTCTTCGACTGGGTGACCAAAGTAGTAGATCAGGGAGGGGCTGTGGACATGGCCTACCTGGACTTTAGCAAGGCATTTGACACAGTCCCACACAAAAGATTAATATACAAGTTAGCCAGCCTGGGAGCGAGTCCCAAGATGACAGCCTGGGTAAAGAATTGGCTGGAGAATAGCACACAGAGAGTAATAGCAAATTGAGTCCACTCAGAAGAAAGGGGGTTACAAGTAGGGTACCGCAGGGTTCAGTATTAGGACCGGTCCTCTTCAATGTCTTTATAAGCAACATTGCAGAGGGACTGGAAGGAAAAGTATGTCTCTTTGCAGATGACACAAAGATCTGCAACAGAGTTGATGCACAAGGCGGGGTGGAAAGGATGAGAAGGACTTGGCAAGGTTAGAGGAATGGTCAAATGTATGGCAGCTTAGATTCAGTGCTAAGAAGTGCAAGGTAATGCACCTGGGAAACAAAAACCCAGGAGAAGAGTACACAATGGGGGGTGAGATACTAACAACAAAAATGGAAAGGGACCTGGGGGGTAGTCATATCAGATGACCTAAAGATGGGCAAGCAATGCAAGAGGGCAGCAAGGAGGGCTGGGGCGATACTGGCATATATAGGGAGAGACATCACCAGTAGAAAACAGGAAGTTTATCCCTCTGTACAGACAGCTGGTGAGACCCCATCTGGAGTACTGCATGCAGTTCTGGAGACCCAATCTCCGCAAAGACATAGACAGGATGGAAGCTGTCCAGAGGAGGGCAACTAAAAATGGTGCAGGGTCTGCACAGGAAGACATATGAAGACAGACTTAAGGCGCTTAATATGTATAGCCTCGAGGAAAGGAGGGAGAGGGGGGACATGATAGAAACTTTCAAGTACCTCAAGGGAATCAACAAAGTCCAAGAGGGTAGCATCTTTCAAAAAAAGAGGTGTGCAAGAACAAGGGGGCACAATTTGAAGATGGGGGTGGTGGCTCAGAGGTAATTTAAAGACGTATTTTTTCACAGAGAGGGTTGTGGATGCGTGGCACGGCCTTCTGGAGGAGGTTGTGGAGTCAAAAACATTGGTGGAATTCAAGCATGCATGGGACAGTCATAAGGCAATTCTAGGGGGTGGGGGTAGGAAGAAGTAGGCTGTAGGTTAACTAGGATCTGCAGCTTATCCAGTAGGTAGGGAAATGGGCAGACTGGGTGGGCCAAGCGGTCCTTATCTGTCGTCAAATTCTATGTTTCTATGTTTCTGAAACAGTTGCCATGCTTTTTCCATATCTTGCACTGATTGAAGAACCTACGCAGACTTGGTTTGTAAGTGGTTTTTTTTTCTGTATGCTTTAAGCTGCCTGTTGTCTCGCTATTAGTTTTTCCAGGAGCAACAGGAGCATTTTTGTCTTGACAGAGTTTCTTTTCAGCCACTTCACCAGAGCCTTGATCAAGCATCCTTTTTTCGTCACTCTTATTATCTTTTAATTTATGAGGAACTTCATCTTTGGAAGCTTTATATTTTGGCTGGGATCTGGAGGGCTCCTCAGCACCTCTGCTTTTGGTATTAGTACGTTTGGATGGCCCCTCACTGGAAGCCTTCGATTTATCTTCAGACATAATAATCAAAGGTTTGTCTGCTATGTTTGCCAATCTAAGCAAAGCAAACCAGTCCTGGAACTACGAACTGAGTGCAGGTTTCTGTGGAAACACCACTGGCCAGTCCTGCCCCCACTAATAAACTGTAATACTAGAGCTTTTTTTTGTGTTTTTTTTTGTAGAACTGGGATCTGTACTAGTGCAAGTATTAACAGAAACCCAGTAATACTGGTCAACTGCACACAGGTAGCTGCTGGACCCTTAGACAGTCCTGACACAGATGATAAAAAGGTCCAGTAATAGAACAAAAGAAAAAATTACTCACCTTAGTAATTGCTTTTCTTCTCATGGAGTCTTGCTATATTATGACAGAAGCAGTTAGCCACAGCACTTGAACTGCCCCGGAGAGGAAACAGTTAACTCCAGGCAGACTGGAGTTCTAAAGCGCGAGCGCTGTACCCAAAGCTCTATCTGGCTAGTTTCAAACTGAAACTGTCAGATCTTTACGTAGCTAACACTAAGCAACAAGTCTGTGTGGAAAAACCCTACACTAGCCAAGTGGCTATCTACTAGTAGGAAAAAACAGTAACAGAAACAACAACAATAATAATAATAATAATAATAATAATAATAATAATAATAATAATAATCCTAACAAGCACTATTAGGCCCCCCTTCACCAAAAGACTCAAGTCCAGGAGGAGGGCCAACATATTACCCAAAAACAGAAATACCTAGTTCCCTAACCCTAAAGAAAAGGGGGAAAGGGAAAAGAACTAAATGGCATGACACAGTGCTTGCACTAATTTGCCAACCCTTACCCAAGTAGAAGTTCTGAGAGGGGCAGGATGGGAGAGTAGACATAGCAAGACTCCATGAGAAGAAAAGCAATTACTAAGGTGAGTAATTTTTTCTTCAAACACCATGAAGTCTTGCTATATTATGACAGAAGCAGATTACACAGCAGTACCTCCATGAGGAGGGTCAGAACCTACTTAGGAAATAGGCTCTGGAAGCAGAAGCAGCCAACCGAGCATCTCTCCTGGACTGGACATCCAGGGAATAATGCTTGGTAAAAGTGTGAACTGTCTTCCAGGTAGCAGCTTGACAAATTTCAGAATGGGAATATCCCCAGCAGCCGCTAGAGATGCAGCTGTACCCTTGGTGGAGTGGCCCTCAGTCCTGAGGGGTTCTCTACCTAGTTTTGGTAACAGAACTGGATACAAGAGACAATCCACCTTGCAATTGTCCTCTTAGTGGCAGGTTCCTTTGCCAACCTCACCATAGGTAAGGAAGAGTTGGAGGATTCGAACCTGTGACCGCAGTGCGTTCAAATAGTAAGCTAAGGCTCTTTTGGCGTCCAAACTGTGCAATCTCCTCTCACCGAGGAAGAGTGCCTGTAAAAAATACTGGAAGGAGATGGATTGGTTCAGATGGAATCTGAAACCACTTTAGGTAAAACTTTCTGTTAGTCCTGAGGACTACCTTATCTCTGTGAAAGAAATAAAATCCTTTTCCACTGACAGGGCTTGTAATTCACTTATGCGTCTGGCAGAAGTGATGGCCACTAGGAAAACAGTTTTCCAAGTTAGAAACTTGAGATCTGCTGAAGACAGAGGTTCAAAAGGGGGTTGCATTAACTGAGCAATGCAGACATTCAGGTCCCAGGCAGGAGCTGGGTCCCAAAAGGAGGGTTAGTGTGAAGTAACCCTTAAAAACTTGGAAAACACAGGGTGAGAAGAAAGGGGGCAGGCTTCCTGCTGATACAAAAGCAGAGACAACTGCCAGATGAACCTTAAGGTAGCTGGCCTAAGGCCTAAGGAATTTAGATGGACCAAATAGTCCAGTAAAATGGGCAAATCAGCAGATTCTGGGACAATTTGCTTCCCAGAACACCAGATGGAAAACCCTTCCATTTGGAATTATAAGTGGCTCTAGTGGAAGGCTTCCTTGAAGCCTTTAAAATATCAAGGACACCTTGAGAAAGGTGTAAATCAGCAATTTAACTCCTCAAGAGCCAAGCCTTGAGGTGGAGGGATTTGAGGTCCGGATACCACACTCTCCCCTGGGCACAGGCCAGCAAGTTGTGGACCCTGGGCAGGCTCAGGGGAGGGTGGACTGAAAGGGACAGAAACAGTGGGTATCAGGGCTGTCTGGCCCAGTCTGGTGCAATCAGGATCACTCTGCAGGGCTGGGATCTGATTTTTACTAATACCCTGAAGAGAAGGGGGAAGGGGGGAAAGGCATATAGGAACTTCCCCTTCCAATCCAACAGAAAGGCCCAGGGGACTGAGCCCAGCACTGGAGGCCAGCAACAAAATAGAGGAAATTGTGGTTGTCTGGGGCTGCTAAAAGATCTATCTGAGGAGTGCCCATCTGGCAAAGACTGACCCCAGCACCAGAGGATTCAGAGACCATTCGTGATGGCCTTGAGAAATCCTGCTGAGGGCATCCGCCAGGACATTGTCTTTCCCGGAAGGTGAACTGCTATTAGGAGGTGTTCAGGAATAAGCCAGAGACCACAACTTCATTGCTTCGGTGCACAAGGCTGATGACCGAGTGCCCCCCTGCTTGTTGATGTACCACATTGTCGTGGTGTTGTCTGTCCTGACCTGAACTACCTTGTTCTGGACAGATGCTGAGAAAACCTGAAGAGCTAAAAAGACAGCTCTGAGTTCCAATAGGTTGATGTGGAGCAGAGATTCCTGAGGGGACCACACTCCCTGAGTGGAAAGGTCACCCAAGTGAGCCCCCCACCCCAGCAAGGAGGCATCCGTGGTGAGGGTGAGAGAGTGGGAAGCAGGAATGAAGGGGACCCCTTGTCTTAAGTTGCTCTGATCCTGCCACCACTGGAGAGCCAGAATCAGAGTTTGGGTCACTGGAACCAATTTGGAAAGGGGGTCCCTCCTTTGAGACCAATAGGCCCTCAAATGGAACTGAATGTCCCTCATCTGGAATCTTGCTCCTTGCACTACAGCTGTGGAAGCAGCCATGTGCCCTAGGAGTTGCAGAAAATGCCTTGCTGGTCGAGAGACCCGCAGGGTGAAAGAGGATGCCAGGGCAATGAGTCTCTCTATCCTTTCCGAGGGGAGAAATGCCCTGGCCAACTTTGTGTTCAATTCCGCACCTATGAAAGTTAGTACCTGAACTGGTTCTAGAACTGACTTTGGTAAATTCAGCAGGAATCCCAGGGAAGTGAGAAGCTGCTGGGTGACTTGCAAGTGGGATTTTACCTGATCTGGAGACTGACCCACAATGAGCCAGTCGTCCAGGTAGGGAAACACAGCAATCCCTTGCCTTCTTAAATGAGCCACTACCACAGCTAGACATTTTGTGAATACCCTTGGAGCAGAGGTAAGGCCGAAGGGCATTGCTCTGAACTGGTAGTGGCCTGAGGGCAGTTCGAACCTGAGGTATTTTCGGTGAGAAGGCCTGATCAGGACATGAAAATAGGCATCCTTGAGGTCCAGGGAGGCTAGCCAGTCCCCTGGCCTCAGGGAGGGCAAAATCATTGCCAGAGTTAACATTTTGAACTTTGGTTTCAAAAGATGCTTGTTCAGGTACCTTAAATCTAGAATGGGCCACCATTCTCCTGTCTTTTTTGGGGTAAGAAAGTATCTGGAGTACAGCCCCTTGCCCTGGTGACAAGGAGGAACCCTTTCCACTGCTTTGCAGTCTAGAAGAGAAGAAACTTCTGCTTCCAAGGCAAGGGTTTCTGAAGGATTTGCAGGTGGAAAATGTCTGGTTCTCATCTTTGGAAACTGTTTGAAGCTGAGAACCAGACCTGGCTTACTACCTCCAGAACCCATTTGTCCGAAGTTAGGACACCCAGTTCTGGCTGAAATAAGCCAACCTGCCTCCCACCCGTACAGGAGAATCGGCCCTGGGCACCACATCAGGATGCCTGCTTGGCAGCAGCAGCCTTAGGCTGAGGGAAGGGGCCAGATTACCTGCGCCCGCTACCTCTGCCTCTGAAAAACCCTCTGTGCAAAAGCAGAGGAGGCTTGAGATTGATAAAAGGCATGTGGAAAGGCCTCCCCTACCTCTGGGAGTGTGCCTTGTGGAGTGGCATGCCTCTCCTTAGCCTGGGCACTTTGTAGGTAGTTCTGTACTCATCCATCTTTTTCATATAATTTTCTGTTTGCTCTCCAAACAGAGAATTTCCACTACAGGAAAATCCATAGCTTTTGACTGAGTATCTTGGGACAGATTAGTGCACCTGAGCCATGCCAACCTACGGAAAGCTACAGAAGTGGCCATGACCCCAGAGGAAACATCATTAACATCCACAGCAGTATGAAATTGAACTTTAGAGGCTTCAATGCCATCAGCAGCCACCTGTTCCAACTCACTAGCCAGCTGGCCATGGGCCTGCTGGCTAACTGCAATACTGTGTCCCATCTAGATTTCTGATATCTCAGCAACATAAGCCATATAATTTGCCTGCCTGAGTCCCAAAGAAGCTGCCATATATTGTTTTTTCGCCAAGGCATCAATCTTCCTGGAATCCTTATCAGGAGGATGTGAGACCAGGGAATATTAGCTTGTCACAGGCTGCAGCTTGTACCACACCTACATGACTACAACTGCTCAGTGAGGAAGTCTATATCAGGGCCTGATAAAGTATACCTTCTGTCCATTTTTATCTACAGGAGGGACAGAATGAGGATTTTTAAATTTTGTTGTTTGCTTCCTAAATGACTTATGCAAAGGAATAGACAACCTCCTAGACTCTGGTATATCCATCATTTCTACATAATCAGGCTCCTCTTGCTCATCCACAGCCTCTTCTAAAGGAAGCTGGAGGGTTTCTGCAACCTTTTTGTAAAACATAAAATGAGAAGGGGACTCAGACAGCATAGGGGGAGATTCTAAAGGTCTGTCTGGAGAAATGTCCGGTTCAATGGGCAAGTCCAGACCCTCCCAGCCACATACATAAATGAACAAAATCTTCCTCCCCCTCCTGTGGTTCATAAAATTCCTCAACATCATACTCTTGAACCACTGGAACCGAACGAACCAACCTTTTGCCAACTGTTGGTGGTTCGACCGGTCCCTGAAACAGTGACTGGACAATCTGTATGGCTTTAGCTATCTCTGCAGCAATTGGAGAGGCAATTTTGGACTCCAGACCTGCTGATTTCTTTGACTTTTTTACTGGGACTGGTTCCTCTGAACCAGCCTTCCTTTGCCGAGGAAGTCTAGCCTGGTCAGAGGGCACTCCCTCTGGTCCAGTGGGTGCTGGACCGGCTGGCCATCTGGGTCAGCGGACTTTTGGCCTCTCGCTCCCTGAGCCGGCCCAATCTCTTCTCCAGGGTGGCTGCAGGAAATTTTACACACCTGGCAGTCTGACAGGAGGTGGTCAGCCCCAGACAATAAACACAGTGGTGTGTGGATCAGCCTTGTAAAGGCTTCCCCACAGACATCACAGTGTTGAAACCCAATGGGCCGGTTTTCTTTTGGGTTTCTCAGACATAATGCCAGCCTATCCAAAAACTTGCCCTTTTAGTAGATGCCAGGCAAGACAACCTTATCGGTTCCTAACCGTGTCACGGGTATTTGAAAACACCCACTGAAATAAATAGGTCTTTTTAGAACCGATAAGAACCGGGAACCGCACTCTAAAAGCCCAACATAATGTTTAAAATACTTTTTTTAGCAAACCGATCGGTTCAAAACCGAACCGATAATTAATTTCCACACAGACTTTGAAATCCTGTACTTACGGTTTACCAGATAGAGCTTTGAACCGAAATGCGGTAAAATAAAATACTTATTGCCGGTTCAAATGAACCGAAAATACTCGCTTTAACCGAGAAATGAACCGAGATGAAGGAGCTGATCTCCGGAGCGACTGTTCAGTGAAGCGGAGTAACGAATCTGACAGTTTCAGTTTGAAACTAGCCAGATAGAGCTTTGGGTACAGCGCTCGCGCTTTAGAACTCCAGTCTGCCTGGAGTTAACTGTTTCCTCTCCGGGGAAGTTCAAGTGCTGTGGCTAACTGCTTCTGTCATAATATAGCAAGACTTCATGGTGTTTGAAAAGGTTTCCTCGTAACTGCCAATCTAGAGAGAAAACCACCATGCACTGTATAAATTTGAAATCCACTGCAGGTGCCTCGTGATAAACCCTGTGAGGCCTGAGGTGAAAAATAAGGCAACTCAACAGTTCCCACAACAATCTGCCCAAAAATGAAGGAAACTGTCAAAATTAAGCATCCGTGATAAAATAAGAGTTTAAAATATGTAGTCGCGGTAAAAATAGTCAAAATAGCATCGACGCACAAAAATTAAAAAAAAACTGCACAGTGCTTAAGAAAAAGTAAAACTTTCACTCAGCACACTAATGAAAAATAAAATATGAAGAAAGCTTTACCCAGATAAGAACTAGGAGGCTGTCAACAAGGAAAGTTGAGGGGCAGTGTTGTTCAGTACAGCGGAGAAAAAATTCTGAAGCCTTCGACAGTTCTCACTCAGCTTACACCCCTTCCTGTCTTGGCTTGGTCCTAAGCTCATTTAAATATCTCTTAAAGGCACACCTCAGAGGTAGTTGCAACTAGCAAGCTAAAGGTTCGGTACTGGGACCGGTCCTCTTTAATGTCTTTGTATGTGACACTGGAGAGCACAGGAGAAGTCCCAGAAGACTGGAGAAGGGCTCATGTGATCCCGCTCCACAAGAGTGGTAGCAGGGAGGAGGTAGGGAACTACAGACCAGTCAGTCTTACCTCAGTAGTGGGCAAGATTATGGAGGCATTCCTTAAGGAAAGGATAGTGCAACAACTGGAATCCATAGGGGCACAGGATCCAAGACAGCATGGGTTTACAAAAAGAAGGTCCTGTCAAACTGATCCCATAGATTTCTTTGACTGGGTAACCAGAGTGGTGGACCAAGGGGGAGCAGCTGATGTCGCCTACCTTGACTTAAGCAAAGCTTTCGACGCTGTTCCACATAGAAGATTGATAAATAAGCTGGGTAGGCTCGGGGTGGGTCAGAAGTTGGTCAGCTGGGTGGCAAACTGGTTGACGGGCAGAAAACAGAGTGGTGGTAAATGGTATACAGTCAGAAGAGATGCAAGTCACAAGTGGGGTACCTCAGGGATCAGTCCTGGGGCCAGTCTTCTTCAATATCTTCATTAGTAATACTGCAGATGAACTAGAGGGTATGGCTTGTCCGTTTGCAGATGACACCAAGATCTGCAACAGAGTAGATGATCCAGATGGGGTGGGCAGAATGAGAAGAGATCTGGATAAACTAGCAAAATGGATAAACTAGCAAAATGGTCAGAAGAGTGGCAACGAATGCAAAGAAGTGCAAGATCGTGCACATAGGGAAAAGAAATCCTGAAGCCACCTATAGGCTGGGAGGGGAGTTGCTGGCGGTCACAAAGGAAGAAAGAGACTTGGGCATCATCATCACCGATGACCTGAAATCATCCAAGCAGACCTCTAAAGCAGTAGGTAAGGCTAGGGGGAAGTTAGGGTGTATTAGTAGGGGTATCACAAGTCGTAAGAGGGAAGTAATACTCCCTCTTTACAAGACACTGGTTAGGCCCCATCCGGAGTACTGCGTGCAGTACTGGAGGCCACACCTTCACAAGGATATTAACCAAATTGAAGAAGTCCAGAGAAGGGCAACCAAAATGGTGCAGGGACTGCATCAGAAGACATGAGGACAGATTAACGGAGCTCACTATGTATACCCTTTAGCAAAGGAGGGAGAAAGGTGATATGATCGAAACATTCAAACACCTTAAGGGCATTAACAAGGTGAAAGAGTCTAACATGTTTAAATATAAGAAAAATAGCAGGACAAGAGAACACAGCATGAGATTAGAGGAAGGCCAATTAAGGGGGAATGTAAGGAAATTGTTTTTCACAGAGAGGGTGGTGGATGCGTGGAACGGACTACCTCAGGAAGTGGTGGCTATGAATACAGTGCAGGGCTTCAAACAGGTATGGGATAGGCATAAGGGAGCAATACAGATGAGTATGAATAGCTAGGCCACTGACAGAGCAAAGGCCGATGGCACATTTATAAGGCAGAAAGAAAAAATTACTCACCTTAATAATGTTGTTTCTTCTAATGGAGTCTTGCTATATTATGACATATGCAGTGAGTCCCAACCTTCAAACTGCTCCAGTGGTGAAAGAGTTAACTTTCCATGCCAGGCATGGAACGCTGAGCTCGAGCTCGGTTGAAACTATGTCTGTTGTTCTTCAAACTCAAACCGTCAGATCTTTAAGAGCTAAACTCACTGAGGTCCTGTGTGGAAGCTGTAAACCTACACTAGCCAACTGGCTACTAAACATGAGAACACATTTTTTGGTCCCAAAACAAAGACTCAAGTCAGGAGACCCAAAAAATGAAAAACACACCGCCAAGCCACCCCAAAAAGGAGGGGTGAAAACAACAAGCCAACACTGCACTGCCCACCCACATCCCAAAAACAGAGGTTCTGAGAGGGGCAGGCGGGAGGTCAGAATATAGCAAGACTCCATTAGAAGAAACAACACTACTAAGGTGAGTAATTTTTTCTTCAAACAACATGAAGTCTTGCTATATTATGACATATGCACACTACACAGCAGTACCTCCATGGAGGAGGGACAGAGCCTACTTAAGAAATAGGCTCTGAAGCACAGCTGTAAGCAAACCGAGCACATCACCCTAGCCTGGATGTCCAGGGAGTAATGCTTGGTAAAAGTGTGAACTGTTTTCCAGGTAGCTGCTGACATATCTCTAGAATAGGATGTCCCTGGCAGCAGCAGCCACGGAAGCAGCTGTACCTCCTGAGAGTGAGCCTCAGGCCTGAGGGAGGAACCTACCCAGCTTTTCATAACAGAATTGATACAAGAGACAATCCACCTGGCAATGGATCTTTTAGTGGCAGGTTTCCTTTACCAACCTCACCATAAGTGAGGAACAGTTGGAGGAGTCAAACCTGTGACCCTTGGTACGCTCTATGTAGTAACTAAGGCTCTCTTCACATCTGTTGTGCAGCCTCCTCTCGCCAGAGGAGGAATGGTCAGTGAAGTACACTGAAGAGATATAGAATGATTAAGGTGGAAATCTGAAACCACCTTAGGCAAGAACTTCCTGTTAGTCCTGAGGACCACCTTATCTCTATGAAAGGAGATAAAATCAGGCTCCACTGACAGAGCTTGTAATTCACTTATGCTTCTGGCAGAAGTGATGGCTACCAGAAACACAGTCTTCCAAGTCAAGTACTTAAGTTCTGCTGAAGACAAGGGCTCAAAGGGGGGGTTGCATAAGCTGAGCAATGCAAACATTAAGATCCCAGGCAGGGGCAGGGTCCCTGAATGGAGGGTTGGTGTGAAGCAATCTCCTAAAAAACTTTGAGAATACAGGATGAGCTGAAAGAGAAGAGGGTTTACCTGCTGAAATAAAAGCAGACACAGCTGCCAAATGTTCTTTTAGGGTAGCTGGTCTCAGCCCCAAGGTATTTAAATGGACCATATAATCCAGGACTGTGGGTAACTCAGCAGATTCTGGGGAATTATGCTTCCCAGAGCACCATATGGAAAACCTCTTCCATTTGGAATTATAGGGAGCCCTGGTGGAAGGTTTTCTAGAAGCCCTCAGTATATCCATTACACCTTGGGAGAGGTGTAGATCAGCAAACTCTAACTCTTCAAGAGCCAGGCCTTGAGATTGAGAGATTTGAGGTTCGGGTACCAAACCCTCCTCTGAGCACAGGTTAACAGGTTGTGATTCCTGGGAAGACACAGGGGAAGATGGACTGCTAAGGACAGTAGGAGTGGATACCAGGGTTGTCTGGCCCAATCTGGAGCAATCAGGATCATCTTGCAGGATTGAGATCTGATTTTGACTAACACTTTGAACAGGAGAGGGAAGGGGGGAAAAGCATAGAGAAACTTCCCTTCCCAATTGAGAACTAAGGCATCCAGAGGGACTGAGCCCAACACTGGGGGCTTACAGCAAAAAAGGGGAAGTTGGTGATTGTCTGGGGCTGCAAAAGATCTATTCATGGGTGCCCCATCTGGCAATATTACCTCCAGGACCAGGGGTCCAGTGACCATCTCGTGATGGCCCTGGGAAATCCTGCTGAGAGCATCTGCCAGGACATTGTCCTTCCCTGGGAGGTGAACTGCCGAAGGGAGGTGTTCAGGAGTAAGCCAGGAGACCACAACTTCATTGCTTCGGTGCACAAGGCCGTAGGACAGAGTGCCCCCTGCTTGTTGATGTACCACATTGTGGTAGTGTTGTCTGTTCTGACCTGTACAACTTTGTTCTGAACAGATTTGGAAAAACTTGAAGTGCTAGAAAAACTGCTCATGCTCCAACAGATTGATGTGGAGCAGAGATTCCTGAGGGGACCACAATCCCTGGGCAGTGAGGTCACCCATGTGAGCTCCCCACCCCAAGAGGGATGCATCTGTAGTAAGGATTATGGAGTGAGACTGAGTGACAAAGGGAACCCTTGTCTCAGATTGCTCTGATCCTGCCACCACTGTAGGGCTTGGATCAGGGTTCGAGTTACTGGGATCAATTTGGTTAGAGGGTCTTTCCTTTGAGACCAAAAGTCTCTCAAATGGAACTGGATGTCCCTCATCTGAAATCTTGCTCCCTGCACTACTGCTGTAGAAGCAGCCATGTGCCACAGGAGCTGTAGAAAATGCCTTGCTGGTCGAGAGACCTGCAGGGTGAATGAGGAGGCCAGAGAGAGCAGGGTCCTTGCCCTGTCCAAAGGAAGGAAGGCTTTGGCTTTCTATGTGTTCAGCTCTGCGCCTATGAAGGAGAGGAGCTGGATAGGATCTAGAACTGACTTTGAAAGATTCAGGAGGAAACCTAGAGAGGTGAGCAGTTGCTGAGTTATCTGTAGATGTAACTTGACTTGGTCTGGGGACTGGCCTACTATGAGCCAGTCGTCCAGGTAAGGGAAGATGGCAATTTTTTGCCTTCTTAGGGAAGCAACTGCTACTGCCAGGCATTTGTGAATACCCTTGAGCAGAGGTGAGGCCAAGGGCATTGCTCTGAACTGGTAAATGCCTGACGGCAGCTCGAACCTGAGGTACTTTCGATGGGAGCTTCTGATGAGAATATGGAAGTAGGCATCCTTGAGGTCCAGGGACGCTAGCCAGTCCCCTGGCCTGAGAGAGGTAGAATAATTCCTAGAGTCACCATTTTGAATTTTGGTTTTAAAAGGTGCTTGTTTAAGTATCTGAGATCCAGGATGGCGCCATTCTCCTGTCTTTTTGGGGTAAGGAAGTACCTGGAGTACAAGCCTTTGCCCTGGTGTAGGGGTGGAACCCTTTCCACAGCTCTGAGAGCCAGGAGGGAAGAGACCTCTGCCTCTAGGGCAAGTGCCTCTGATGGATTTGCAGGTGGAAAGGACCTGGCTCTCATCTTTGGAAATTTTTTGAAGCTGAGAACCAGTCCCTGGCTTACTACTTCTAGGACCCACTTGTTTGATGTCAGAGACTTCCAGTCCTGGACAAAGTAAGCCAGCCTGCCCACTACAGGTAGCTGAGAATCGGCCCTGGCAAACCCATCAGGGTGCCTGCTTGGCAGGGGCTTTGGGCTGAGGGGTGGAAGCAGGCCTGCTTGTACCCCGTCTGCCTCTCCCTCTAAAGAACCCCCCTCACAGAAGGGGAGGCCTGGGCTTGGTAAAAAGACCTATGAAAAGGCCTGCCCCTGCCCCTGGAAAGCTGCCTTTGAGGAGTGGCCTGCCTTTCCTTGGCCTGTGCACTCCTATAGGTGGTCCTACACTCATCCATTTTCTTCATGTAATTCTCTGTCTGCTCCCCAAACAGAAATTACCCACAACAGGAAAATCCATGGCCTTAGTCTGGGGTATCCTGTGACAGGCTAGTACATCTCAGCATGCCATTCTAGTGAAGTGCCACAGATGTAGCCATGACTCTTGATGACACATCATTAGAGTCCACTGCAGCATGGAATTGCAACCTGGATGCCTCAATACCATCAGCAGCCACCTGCTCCAGCTCCTTGGCAAGCTGGCCAGGGACCTGTTTTGCTAGAGCCATAACACTATCCCATCTGGATTTCTGATATCTAGCAACATAAGTCATATAATTTGCCTGTCTGAGTCCCAAGGATGCTGCCATGTACTGTTTCTTTGCCATGGCATCAATCCTCCTGGAGTCCTTGTCAGGGGGGTGTGAAGCCAAGGGACTATTTGCCTTGTCACAGGCTGCAGCCTGCACTACCCCAACATGGCTGCATTGTTGTGTAAGGAACTCCGTATCAGAGCCTGACAATGTGTACCTCTTGTCCATTCTCTTATCCACAGGAGGTATAGTGTGAGGAGTTTTTAGAATTTTAACTGTCTGCTTCCCAAAAGATTTATGCAAAGGAATAGACAGTCTCCTAGACTCTGGGATATCCATCACTTCCACAAAGTCAGGCTCCTCTTGATCATCCACAGCTTCCTCCATAGGGAGCTGGAGGGTTTCAGCCACTTTTTTATAAAACATAAAATGAGAAGGGGACTCAGAAAGCCTAGGAGGAGACACTCCTGAAGGTCTGTCTGGGGAGATGTCCGGGTCAATGGGCACATCCA
Source organism: Neoceratodus forsteri (assembly GCA_016271365.2). Lineage (NCBI taxonomy): Eukaryota > Metazoa > Chordata > Ceratodontiformes > Ceratodontidae > Neoceratodus > Neoceratodus forsteri. Next base: position 61,657,157 of record CM028129.1, read on the forward strand.
GACTTTCAAATCCACATTCACTCTCCTCACTCCTCTTCCCCTCCTCTGGTTCATAATATTCCTCTAAATCATACTCTTGAACTGGTGGAACCGGCGACTGTCGCTTACCTGATGGTGCGGTTCGGTCGGAACTCAGGGAAGCGACTGGACAATTTAATCGCTGGCTATTTCTTCAGCGGTTGAGAGGAAAGTTTTGGCTCCACACCAGCTGATTTCCTAGTCCTTTTGCTGGAACCGACTCCTCAGCGCCAGATCTCCTTTGCCCGAGGGAAGTCTCGCCCTGGTCAGAGGGCATTCCTCCGTTCGCTGGAACCAACCGGCTAGCCATCCAGTTCAGCGGACTTTTGGCCTCCCTTTCCTGAGCCTACCAACTCTCTTTTCCAGGGTAGCTGCAGGAAAATTTTGACAAATCTGGCAGTCTGCATTGAGGTGGTCAAACCCCAGACAATAAACACAGGTGGTGTGGGGTCAGCCTTGGCAAAGACTTCCCCCCACACACTGCATTGTTGAAACCCAGTGGGCCCGGTTTTCTTTGGGTTTCTAGACATAGTGCCAGCCTAACCAAACTTACCGCTTATGGCAATCCGCCAGGTAAGACCCTCTTATGGTTCTAACTGTGCAACGATGGGTCGGAAAAACAAGAATAAAATCCGTTTTTTTAGAACCGATAAGAACCGCTAACCACACTCTAAGTGACAGATTAATATATTTTAAACAACCTGATCGGTTCAAACCGAACCAATAAACCGTTTACAAGTTCCACACAGAATAGAAATAAATGTAAAACCTATCTAGTACTCACAATACCACAGACAGAGTCTGAACCGACCAGTTGCGGTTTAAATTCGGTCGAAAACCAAGAAAAACAATACTTTAACCGATAAAATGAAATGAGCAGAAGGAGAAATCTCCGGAGCGACTGTTCAGTGAGGCGGAGTAAAGAATCTGACGGTCTGAGTTTGAAGAACAACAGACAGAGTTTCAACCGAGCTCGAGCTCAGCGTTCCATGCCTGGCATGGAAAGTTAACTCTTTCACCTCCGGAGCAGTTCGAAGGTTGGGACTCACTGCATATGTCATAATATAGCAAGACTTCATGTTGTTTGAAAAGAAATGGTCAGACTAGATGGGCCTTGCAGTCCTTATCTGCCGTCAACTTCTATGTTTCTATGGAAGGAAAGGTATGTCACTTTGCAGATGACACAAACATCTGCAACAGGATTGATACACAAGGTGGGGTGGAAAGAATGAAAAGGGATTTGGCAAGGTTGGAGGAATGGTCAAATATGTGGCAGCTCAAATTCAATGCAAAGAAGTGCAAGGTAATGCATCTGGGAAACAAAAACCCAGGGGAAGAGTACACAGTGGGGGGTGAATAAAAATCGAAAGAGACCTAGCAGTAATTATATCAGATGATCTAAACGTGGTCAAGCAATCTGAGAAGGCAGTAAGGAGGGCTGGGGGGATACTGGGATGCACAGGAAGAAGCATCAACAGTAGAAACAGGAAGTTGTTATCCCTCTGTATAGACAGTGCGACCCCATCTGGAGTACTGCGTGCAATTCTGGACACCACATCTCCACAAAGACATAGACAGAGTGGAGGCTGTTCAGAAGAGGGCAACCAAAATGGTGCAGGGTCTGCAGCAGAAGACATACGAGGAGAAACTAAAGCAGCTTAATATGTATACCCTTGAGAAAAGGAGAGAGAGGGGGGGACATGATAGAAACTTTCAAGTATATCAAGGGAATTAAAGTACAAGAGGGTAGTATCTTTCAGAAGAAGAGATTTGCAAGACCAAGGGGGCACAATTTGAAGATAGAGGGGGGACAGCTTAGAGGTAATGTTAGAAAGTATTTTTTCACAGATAGGCTTGTGGATGCATGGAACAGCCTTCCTGAGAAGGTTGTGGAGTCAGGAACAGTGGGAGAATTCAAGAATGCATGGGACAGGCATAAGGCAATTCTAGTGGGGGTAGGAGGAATTAAGCTGTTGGTTAACTAGAATCTGCAGCTTATCCATCAGGTAGGGAAATGGACAGACTAGGTGGGCCAAGCAGTCCTTATCTGCTGTCAAATTCTATGTTTCTATGTGCAAAAAAGTTATTGATGCTGAAGGACTCCTGGGGTATGAAAGAACAGGTTACTCACCTGTAACAGTAGTTCTAGGAGTGGTATATGTTGTTCATCCACACTTCTCGGCATGTCCCCTTCCACTTTAAATCTTGCCGGAAGTCTTCAAGCTGGCTCCTCTCACCCACCCAGGTGGTATATACCTTGGCTCCGCCCCATGACGCCAGATCTTAGCCCGCTGGAAGCAAGGTTGTGCGCCCAAAGCCGGGGAGGTCGGGTGTGTGTGTGTGGATGAACAACATATGCCACTCCTAGAATTACTGTTACAGGTAAGTAACCTTGTCTTCTAGGAGCATGGGTATGTTGTTCATCCACACTTCTTGGCAGACTCCAAGCAGTTCTCTGGGAGGAGGGAGGCAAGGCGCACACTCCCTACTTAGGAAATAAAGACTGGAGAACCGAGGCCCCAAAACCAGCATCCCGGCATGACTCAAGGTCGATGTGGTAGTGGGTAATGAAGGTGTTTGCTGACTTCCAGGTAGCAGTCCGGCAGATTTCCTGGATAGGGATGTCCCTTGAAGCAGCCACCGATGCAGCAGTATGGTGGGTAGAATGAGCTCTTATCCCTCTGGGAGGCTTCTTGCCCACCAACTCAAAGCACAGACCTATGCATGATGTAATCCACCTTGCAATGGTCCGTTTGGCTGCAGGTCTGCCAGAAGCGTCTTCAGCATAGGTGACAAAACAGCTGGCGAACCTCTCCCCGAATTTCTGCAATCCTCTCCTTATAACAGGAGAGAGCATGTCTCAGGTCCAAGGTATGGAGCCTGTACTCGGCATCTGAGGTGTAATTAGGGTAGTACACCGGCACAGTCAACACCTGGAAGGAATTTCACGTGGGGGTGCAGAACAACTTTGTCCCTGTGAAAGACCAGATAAGGGGAGTCCACCGAAAGCAACTGGAGCTCCCCTGTCCTTCTGGCAGATGTGATAGCCACCAGGAAGGCAGTCTTCCACGACAAGTGTGAAAGCTCACATTTGTGCATGGGTTCGAATGGCTTGCCCATGAGCTTTGCCAAAACCAGCAACAGATCCCACAGAGGTGGAGGTTCATGCACCGGAGGGGATATGTGATCCAAGCCTTTAAAAAAGCGCCCGACCACTGTCTCCTGCACCAATGTCGGCTGACCGGCCGACGCCCAGTAAGCAGAAATGGTGGCCAGCTGCACCCTAAGGGTCGATGACCGTAGACCCCCTTTGGAGAGACCAAAGGTAATCGAGAATTTAGACACAGAACAGGATAAGGGGTCCAGACCCTTACCCTGACACCAAATGGAAAAGTGTTTCCATTTGAAGGCATAACATTTCCTGGTTGATTCCTTTCTGAATGCCTCCACCACAGTGTAGACATCTTTGGAAAGTCCCAGAGCCTGGAACTCTAGCCGCTCAGATACCAGGCTGTGAGGTGCAGCGATAGAAGGTCCGGATGGAGTACCTTCCCCTGGTTCAGAGATATCAGGTCCGGATGTGTACAAAGCCACTCCGGGGGCCTACAGCTGAGGCTGAGGAGAGCTGGGTACCAGAACTAGCGTGGCCAATCTGGGGCTATCAGGATCACCTTCGCCTTGTCCCTCCTCACCTTGAGTAACACCTTGTGGATCAAGGGAAATGGAGGGAAGGCATAGAGGAGGCCTGGGGTCCATGGCCTTGAGAAGGCATGCCCCCTGCAGCGAGCCCTGCTGAGGGGGGCGGGCATGAAACAGCCTCAGCTTGGTGTTCTCCCTGGAGGCAAACAGGTCCACCATCGGTTGATCCCAATGGGAGAACAGACTGTAAGCTACCTCTAGATGGAGAGACCACTCATGGGATGTCTGGCCTATGCGGCCGAGAGCATCCGCCAGCTGGTTCGAGGCTTCTGCCTCATGGATGGCTAGGAGATCCACCTCCAGCCATCTTCGAGGGTCCAGATGCGGAGCGCCTCCTTGTACAGCAGATGGGAGTGCGTGCCACCCTGTTTGTTGAGACAGTACATAGTCATGGTAGTGTCCGTCTGGACTTGAACCACTTGACCCCGGAGCGGAGGAGCGAAAGCTGACAGTGCCAGTCTGACTGCTCTGAGCTCCAACAGGTTGGTGTGGCACTGGGACTCCTCGGGGGTCCAGAATCCATGGGCCCTGCTGTCCCAAATGTGGGCTCCCCAGCCTATGAGAGAGGCATCGGTCGTAAGGATGACCATCGGCTCGTGATGGACAAATGGGATCCCTTCCTGCAACTGGTCTGGGTCGGTCTGCCACTGGACAGCATCCCACATCTTCTGTGTTACAGTGATCAGCTGATCGAAGTGACAATATTGCTGAGTCCACTGGGTGGCCAGCTCCCATTGGAGGGGGCGCATGTGCCACAGGGCCCAATAGACCACTGAGGTGCATGCCGCCATGTAACCCAGAAGGCGCAGAAAGTCCCAGGCAGGGCACAAGTGCCCAACCAGAAATGATTGGGCAACGGAGGAGAGAACCTCCGCCCTGTCCGCCAGGAGTCGAGCTCTGCCCTGATAAAGCCCATCACCTGAGAGGGCACGAGTTCCGACTTGGCCTCGTTGATCAGGAAGCAGAGTTAGGAGCAGGTCTGGAGGGCCAGATCCCTGGACCTCTCCACCTCCTGAAGGGAGAAACCTGCCAAGGGCCAATCATTGAGATAAGGGTAGATTCTGACTCCTCTACGCCGAAGGTGGGCCACCACCATTGCAATGCATTTGGAAAGATCCGAGGGGCCGGTGACAGGCTGAACAGCATGGCTCAGAACTCGTACAGGGTCCCTTTAACCTTGAAGCAGAGGAACCGCTGATGAGATGGACAGATTAGGACGTGAAAGAACATGTCCTGCAGATCCAATGAACAGAACCACATGTTTCGCTCCAGGGATGGTATGATCTGGTTTACAGTGACCATCCGAAAGGTGCGGGACCTGAGATATTGATTCAGGTCGTGGAGATCTAGGATGGGGTGCCAACCCCCCCATCCGCTTGGGCACCAGAAGTACCTAGAAACAAAGCCTGGGTCTGTTGGAGGATCCGGCACTGAAGCTACTGCCTCCTTGCGGAGGAGCTGAGCGACATCATCTCGAAGAGCTAACTGGGTGCATGCAGAGATCCTTTCCTCCCGAGGGGCGCAGGCTCGGCTGGGAGGGTACTGCTCAAATTCCAGAGGCAGTCCCTGACTGACCACTTCGAGAACCTACCTGTCCGAAGTGATAGCAGACCAGGCGGAAAGGAAGTGGTGGAGCCAACCCCCCACAGGAGGACCCAGAGCTGGCATGAAGGGTATAGGGGTGGCGACCCCCAACCTGTCACTGAGCAGGCTTAGAGGAGGGAGGAGGAGGAGGCTCCAGGACCTGCGCCTCGGCCTCCTTTACGGGGCTGTTGAGGACCCTGCTTGGGCCACGGGCACCAAGCTTGAGCCTGCTGCTGCTGACCTCCTTGATAGGAAGGCTGCCTGACCGCAGCGGAAGAATGCTGAAATGGCTTCTTCTTTCTCTTCTGCTGGTTCTTGCTCAAAGAACCCCTAGCAGAAGTGGCATCCAAGGTGGCACTGAGCTGCTCTATGCGCTGAAAGTGACCGTCCACTCCTGGACCAAACAAGTCGGTCGCCCAGGAAAGACACATCAGCAAGCTTATGCTGAGTATCCGCCGGGAAGTAGGAAAGCCTCAGCCAAGTCCTCCGGCGAAGCACACAGCGGCCAAACGAGCAGGCATAAGAATCTCCTATATCCAAGGCCATCTGGAGATGCTGTCTTGCAACAGCACAGCCTTGGTCATGCACCTGCTTGACTGTGGTCTGCATGTCCGATGGGAGATGAGGGAGGACCTTGTCCAATGACCTCAAAAGGGCATGGGAGAAGAGTGCCATAACAGCCGAACTGGCCTGACGAAGGCCCAGGGAAAAGGCCACATAGACCTTGTGGGCAGAGTGGTTCATATTTTTGGACTCCTTGTCTGGGAGTCGGTCAGTATCGGCCGAACTACCAGTACGCCTGAACACAGAAGCGGTCACCAGGCTCTCGGCCGAAGGGTGCTCTGTGAACCCCACAAGGGACCCCATGGGCACCGCGTACTTGCGGGCCATGCGGGCAGATGGTGCTGGGCAGGAGACAGGACACTTCCAAAGTTCAAGGGTCGGGCCAACAATGGCCTTGGCCACTGGAAAGGCCTCCATGGGGTATCCCCTCTCTTGAGAATGTCAGTGAGAGGGTACTCCGCCTTTTTCCAGATAGGCTCCAGGGGCATTCCGGTGGAATCGGAGATGAGGCAGAGAATGCCCTGAAAAGAGGAAGGGCCTTCCTCCATCCCTGCGCTGACCGAGGACTTATCATCCCCAGGATGCGACTGCAAGCTGGTGACATCAGAGTCCGAAGAGTCATGATAGAGTGGTCCCCCGCCAAAGTCACCTTCGATCTGCCGAGGGCGATCCGGGGTGACTGTTATTGATGGACGTCAGGGAAGCCCAGTGTCCTGTCGGTCCTCTTTCGAGGGCACCCCTCCCTTGGTGGAGAGAACTGAGTTAGGCCTATCCAGGAGACGGGCCAGCCCCACAGGGCTTCAGTTCCGGAGGGGTCAGCTTCAGCCTAGGAGGCGAAAGTCAAGTAATGGCCAGGGTAGTTGGCGGAGCCAGCTTTTGCCTGGTCAGAATAAGCTGCTGCCACATGAGGTCTTCACAGAGCCAGAGTTTCTGTCAGAGCCTCTCCTCGTCCGAGGAGGATGAGGACCTGTGGCGTCGCCTCTTCTTTGAACACTTATGGCTCTTCCTCAGTCGATCATCCGAGGGGGTCCTGGACCGAGACCGAGAATGGGGAGGCTGACTCGGTCGATAGGGAGACACCGGAACTGGTGAGACCCGGGGATCCGGGACCGGTTCCTTGAAGGGGACACCAGCAGGCTGGGTCTCCTCATCCGGAAATTCCAGGACCGTAGTCCTTTACAACGAGTCGTCGGGCACAGCCAGCGACATGGGGTCAGGGATAATTTCAAGCTCCTCAGCCACTTCCTTGGTCCCTTGGCCAGACGGAAGGTCCGAAAAGCCAGCGGCCGAGGATGCGATGTCGACCAAGGTCAAGACCACATGTTCTTGGGACTCGGACCTCTCCCGGTCCCAAGACAAGTCTCCGTCGGGACGAAGACACTGGGTCCTTCTCCCTCTTGCGAGGCGGGAGGTGAGAGCTCGGGGCACCTCACCCGAGTGGGAGGGAACTGGCACATCTCCCTGAAGGAACCCCGCAAAGGTTGAGCAGGTTAAGCGGAAGAAGAAGCTTCGATTGGTCGAAGCGTGAGGTGCTTCCTCCTCGAAGGCCTTCATCTGTTCCAGCTGTTCAGCGGAGCCCGCGGCCGCAGAAACCGCCCACCTAGCCTCCTTCGATTTCACTGGTGGGTTTCTTTTCTCTGGTCTCTCCAGCTTCAGGCGTGCCATGCAGTCGTCCAGGATGTTGGGGTGGAAAGCCAGGCAAAAACTGCACAACAAGGTGTCATGGCCGACACCTAGGCAGTAAACGCACGTGAGGTGAGGATCTGTGCGCGATATCTTTTGGCCACAAGGACACTGGCAAAATCTGGGGGATGAGTTATCCTCCATAGACGAGACAGCGAAAGTGCGATCGCTAACTTTAATGAGTTTAATTTTCAGTAAACAGACAATTTAAATCCAGGGCCTACATGATATGCTGAGAGCACAAGGGAACCTGTATCTTCCAGTGGAAAGGAAGATCAAGGCCATGGGGCGGAGTCGAGGTATATACCACCTGGGTGGGTGGGTGGGAGGAGCCAGCTTGAAGACTTACGGCAAGATTTAAAGTGGAAGGGGACATGCCAAGAAGTGTAAATGAACAACATATCCACTCTCCTAGAAAGCAAGTTTCTCACCCATAACAGTAGTTCTAGGAGTGGTATATGTTGTTCATCCACACTGTTTAGCATGTCCCTTCCTCTTTAAATCTTCCCAGAAGGTCTTAAAGCTGGTTCCTCCCACCCGTCCAGGTGGTATAACCCTTGGCTCCACCCCATGACGCCAGACTTTTGCCCGCTGGAAGCTCAGGTTGTGCGTCGCAGCGGGGGAGGTCAGGTAGGTCCGTGTGGATGAACAACATATACTACTCCTAGACCTACTGTTACTGGTGAGTAACTTGATTTTCTATGGACGTGGATATGTTTTCCTATCCACACTGTTTGGCAGACTCCAAGCAGTTCTCCGGGAGGAGGGAGGTAAGGCGCACACTCCCTTACTTTGGAAACAGAGATTGGAGAACTGAGGCCTCAAAAATCAGCATTCCAGCATGACTCTAGATCGATGTGGTAGTGGGTAAGGAAGGTGTTTGCAGTCTTCCAGGTGGGTGCCTGACACATTTCCTGGATAGGGATGTCCCTGGAAGCAGCAACCGATGCAGCGGTATAGCGGGCAGAATGAGCTCTTATCCCTCTGGGAGGCTCCTTGCCCACCAACCTACAATAGAGATCGCTACATGATGTCATCCATCTACCGATAATACATTTTGCTGCAGGTTTGCCAGGTGCAGCTTCAGCGTAGGTGACCAACAACTGGTGAACCTCTCCCTGAATTTCTGCTATACGCTCCTTATAGAAAGAAAGTGCTCATCTCAGGTCCAAAGTATGGAGCCAGTACGCACCGTCTGAGGTGTCGTTCAGGTAGAACACAGGCAGAGTCAACACCTGGTTAAGATGGAACTCTGACACCACCCTCAGGAGGAATTGCGGGTGGGGGTGCAGGACAACCTTGTCCCTGCAGAAGACCAGGTAAGGAAACTCCACCGAAAGTGCCTGGAGCTCCCCAGACCTTCTGGCTGACGTAGCCACCAGGAAGAAAAAATTACTCACCTTAGTAATGTTGTTTCTTCTAATGGAGTCTTGCTATATTCTGACATATGCAGTGAGTCCCAACCTTCGAACTGCCCCGGAGATGAAAGAGTTAAAATTTCCATGCCAGGCATGGAACGCTGAGCTCGAGCTCGGTTGAGACTCTTGTCTGTTGTTCTTCAAACTCAAACCGTCAGATCTTTACGAGCTAAACTCACTAAGGTCCTGTGTGGAAGCTGTAAACCTACAGTAGCCAACTGGCTATCAAACATAAAACATTTTTTGGTCCCAAAAAAAAAAACTCAAGTCAGGAGGCCCAAAAAATGAAAAACATAACACCAACTCACCCCAAGAAGAGAAGGGGTGAAACAACAAGGTGGGCATCTACTAAGTGCCAACACTGCACTGCCCACCCACATCCCAAAAACAAAGGTTCTGAGAGGGGCAGGCGGGGGGGAGGTCAGAATATAGCAAGACTCCATGAGAAGAAACAACATTACTAAGGTGAGTAATTTTTCTTCAAACAACATGAAGTCTTGCTATATTCTGACATATACACTACAAGCAGTACCTCCATGGAGGAGGGACAGAACCTACTTAGGAAATAGGCTGAGAATGCAGGCTGTGCCAGGCAGAGCATCACTCCTAGCCTGGATGTCCAGGGGTAATGCTTGGTAAAGTGTGAACTGTTTTCCAGGTAGCTGCTTGACATATCTCTAGAATAGGGATGTCCCTGGCAGCCAGGAAGCAGCTGTACCTCTGCTTGAGTGAGCCCTCAGGACTGAGGGAGGAACCTTACCCAGTTTTTCATAGCAAAATTGGATACAAGAGACAATCCACCTGGCAATGGATCTTTTAGCGGCAGGTTTCCCTTTACCAACCTCACCATAAGTGAGGAAAAGTTGGAGGGAGTCAAACCTGTGACCTTTGGTACACTCTATGTAGTAACTAAGGGCTCTTTTCACATCTAAACTGTGTAGCCTACTCTCACCAGAGGAGGAATGGTCAGTGAAGTACACTGGAAGAGACATAGATTGATTAAGGTGGAGATCTGAAACCACCTTAGGCAAGAACTTCCTGTTAGTCCTGAGGACCACCTTATCTCTATGAAAGGAGATAAAATCAGGCTCCACTGACAAGGCTTGTAATTCACTTATGCGTCTGGCAGAAGTGATGGCTACCAGAAACACAGTCTTCCAAGTCAAGTACTTAAGGTCTGCTGAAGACAAAGGCTCAAAAGGGGGTTGCATAAGCTGAGCAATTCAAACATTAAGGTCCCAGGCAGAGGCAGGGTCCCTGAATGGAGGGTTGGTGTGAAGCAATCCCTTGAAAAACTTGGAGAATATAGGGTGAGCTGAAAGAGAAGAGGGCTTACTGCTGAAATAAAAGCAGACACAGCTGCCAGATGCACCTTTAGTGTAGCTGGCCTCAGCCCCAAGCTATTTAAATGGACCACATAATCAAGGACTGTGGGTAGATCAGCAGATTCTGGGGAAATATGCTAACCAGAGCACCATATGGAAAATCTTTTCCACTTGGAATTATAAGTAGCCCTAGTGGAAGGTTTCCTAGAAGCCTTCAGTATATCCATTACTCCTTGGGAAAGGTGCAAATCAGCAAACTCTAATTCTTCAAGAGCCAGGCCTTGAGATTGAGAGATTTGAGGTTCTGGAACCACACCCTCCCCTGAGCACAGGTTAACAGGTTGTAATTCCTGTGAAGACACAGGGGAAGATGGACTGCTAAGGACAGTAGGAGTGGATACCAGGGCTGTCTGGCCCAGTCCGGAGCAATCAGGATCATCTTGCAGGGTTGAGATCTGATTATGACTAGTACTTTGAACAGGACAGGGAAGGGGGGAAAAGCATAGAGAAACTTCCCTTCCCAACTGAGAACTAAGGTATCCAGGGGGACTGAGCCCAACACTGGGGGCCTGCAGCAAAAAAGGGGAAGTTGGTGATTGTCTGGGGCTGCAAAAAGATCTATCTGTGGGGTGTCCCATCTGCAGAATATCACCTCCAAGACCAGGGGGTCCAGTGACCATTCGTGATGGCACTGGGAAATCCTGCTGAGAGCATCTGCCAGGACATTGTCCTTGCCTGGGAGGTGAACTGCCATGAGGGAGGTGTTCAGGGAGTAAGACAGAGACCACAACTTCATTGCTTCAGTGCACAAAGCCGTAGACCGAGTGCCTCCTTGCTTGTTGATGTACCACATTGTGGTGGTGTTGTCTGTTCTGACCTGAACAACTTTGTTCTGAACAGATTTGGAAAAACCTTGAAGTGCTAGAAATACTGCTCTGAGTTCCAACAGATTGACGTGGAGCAGAGATTCCTAAGGGGGCCACAACCCCTGGGTGGTGAGGTCGCCCATGTGAGCCCCCCCATCCCAAGAGGGAGACATCTGTAGTAAGGATTAAAGAGTGAGACTGAGTGACAAAGGGAACCCCTTGCCTCAGGTTGTTCTGATCCTGCCACCAGTGTAGGGCCTGGATCAGGGTTCGAGTTACTGGGATCAATTTGGTCAGAGGGTCCTTCCTTTGAGACCAAAAGGCTCTCAAATGGAACTGGATGTCCCTCATCTGAAATCTTGCTCTCTGCACTACTGCTGTAGAAGCAGTCATGTGCCCCAGGAGCTGTAGAAAGTGCCTTGCTGGTCGAGAGACCTGCAGGGTGAATAAGGAGGCCAGAGAGACCAGGGTCCTTGCTCTGTCCAAAGGAAGGAAGGCTCTGGCTTTTCTGTGTTCAGCTCCGCGCCTATGAAGGTGAGGAGCTGGACAGGCTCTAGAACTGACTTTGAAGATTCAGAAGGAAACCTAGAGAGGTGAGCAGTTGCTGGGTTATCTGTAGATGTAACTTGACTTGGTCTGGAGACTGGCCTACTATGAGCCAGTCATCCAGGTAAGGGAAGATGGCAATCTTTTGCCTTCTTAGGTGGGCAACTGCTACTGCCAGGCATTTTGTGAATACCCTTGGAGCAGAGGTGAGGCCAAAGGGCATTGCTCTGAACTGGTAATGGCCTGAGGGCAGCTCAAACCTGAGGTACTTTCGATGGGAGCTTCTGATGAGAATATGGAAATAGGCATCCTTGAGGTCCGGGGACACTAGCCAGTCCCCTGGCCTTAGAGAGGGTAGAATAATTCCCAGAGTCACCATTTTGAATTTTAGTTTTAAAAGGTGCTTGTTTAAGTATCTGAGATCCAGAATGGGCCGCCATTCTCCTGTCTTTTTTGGGGTAAGGAAGTACCTGGAGTACAAGCCTTTGCCCTGGTGTAGGGGTGGAACCCTTTCCACAGCTCTGAGAGCTAGGAGGGAAGAGACCTCTGCCTCTAAGGCAAGAGCCTCTGGAGGATTTGCAGGTGGAAAGGATATGGTTCTCATCTTTGGAAATTTTTTTGAAGCTGAGAACCAGTCCCTGGCTTACTACTTCCAGGACCCACTTGTCTGATGTCAGAGACTTCCAGTCTTGGACAAAGTAAGCCAGCCTGCCCCCTACAGGTAGCTGAGAATCGGCCCTGGCAACCCCATCAGGGTGCCTGTTAGGCAGGGGCTTTGGGCTGAGGGGTGGAAGCAGGCCTGCTTGTACCCCGTCTGCCTCTCCCTCTAAAGAACCCCCTCTGGGCATAGGCAGAAGAGGAGGCCTGGGCTTGGTAAAAAGGCCTATGAAAAGGCCTGCCCCTGCCCCTGGGAAGCTGCCTTTGAGGAGTGGCCTGCCTTTCTTTGGCCTGTGCACTCCTATAGGTGGTCCTATACTCATCCATTTTCTTCATGTAATTTTCTGTCTGCTCCCCAAACAGAGAATTACCCACAACAGGAAAATCCATGGCCTTAGTCTGGGTATCCTGTGACAGGCTAGTACATCTGAGCCAAGCCATTCTGCGAAGTGCCACAGATGTAGCCATGACTCTTGATGACACATCATTAGAGTCCACTGCAGCATGGAATTGCACCTTGGATGCCTCAATACCATCAGCAGCCACCTGCTCCAGCTCCTTGGCAAGCTGGTCGGGACCTGCTTTGCTAGAGCCATAACAGTATCCCATCTGGATTTCTGGTATCCGGCAACATAAGCCATATAATTTGCCTGTCTGAGTCCTAAGGATGCTGCCACGTACTGTTTCATTGCCATGGCATCAATCCTCCTGGAGTCCTTATCTGGGGGTATGAAGCCAAGGAATATTAGCCTTGTCACAGGCTGCAGCCTGCCCTACCCCAACATGGCTGCATTGTTGTGCTCTAGAGGAGACACTTGAAGGTCTGTCTGGGAGATGTCCGGGTCAATGGGCACATCCAGACTTTCAAATCCACATTCCTCTCCTCATACTCCTCTTCCCCTCCTCGGTTCATATACTCTCTAACTCATACTCTTGAACTGGTGGAACGGCCGAACAGGCGCTTACCCGATGGTGCCGGTTCGGTCGGAACCGGAAAGCGACTGGACAATTTTTATCGCTTTGGCTATCTCTTCAGCGGTTGGAGAGGAAAGTTTTGGCTCCACACTAGATGATTTTCTAGTCCTTTTTGCTGGACCCGGCTCCTCAGAGTCGGATCTCCTTTTGCCCGAGGAAGTCTCGCCCTGGTCAGAGGGCACTCCCTCCGGTTCGGTTGGAACCGAACTGGGCTGGCCATCCGGTTCAGCGGACTTTTTGGCCTCCCTTTCCCTGAGCCTACCAACTCTCTTTTCCAGGGTAGCTACAGGAAAACTTTTACAAATCTGGCAGTCTGCATTGAGGTGGTCAAACCCCAGACAATAAACACAGGTGGTGTGGGGATCAGTTTTGGCAAAGACTTCCCCACACACACTGCAGTGTTGAAACCCAGTGGGCCCGGTTTTTCTTTTGGGTTTCTCAGACATAGTGCCAGTCCTAACCAAACTTACCCTTTTAATGGCAATCCGCCAGGCAAGACCCTCTTATCGGTTCCTGACCGTATCACGGATCGTGGAAAAAACTGTAATAAAACCCGTTTTTTTTTTAGAACCAATAAGAACCGGTGACCACACACTAAAAGGTAGATTAAGATATTTTAATCAACTTGATCGGTTCAAACCGAACCGATAAACCGTTTACAAGTTCCACACAGAATAAAAATAAATGTAAAACCTATCTAGTACTCACAATACCACAGACAGAGTCTGAACCGACTGGTTGTGGTTTAAATTCAGTTGAAAACCGAGAAAAATAATACTTTAACCGACAAAATGAACCAAGCAGAAGGAGAAATCTCCGGAGTGACTGTTCAGTGAGGCGGAGTAAAGAATCTGACGGTCTGAGTTTGAAGAACAACAGACAGAGTTTCAACCGAGCTCGAGCTCAGCGTTCCATGCCTGGCATGGAAAGTTAACTCTTTCACCTCCGGAGCAGTTCGAAGGTGGGGACTCACTGCATATGTCATAATATAGCAAGACTTCATGTTGTTTGAAGAGGCCTGAGGTCCACTGCCTCGAGAAGGCATCCCCCTGCAGCGAGTCCTGCTGGGGGGTGGGGGGAGGGCATGAAACAGCCTCAGTTTGTTGTTTTCCGTGGAGGCACACAGGTCCACCAGCAGTTTGCCCCAGTGGGAGAACAGGCTGTGTACTACTTCTGGATGGAAACACCACTCATGGGATGTCTCGCCCATATGGCGGAGAGTGTCTGCCAGTTGATTCGAGGCTCCTGCCACATGGATGGCTAGGAGATCCACCTCCAGTCTGCCCACGAGGGTCCAGATGCGGAGCGCCTCCCTGCACAGCAGCCGGGAGTGCGTGCCGCCCTGTCTGTTGAGGTAGTACACAGTCATAGTATTATCCATCTGGACTTGTACCACTTGACCCCGAAGGAGCGGAGCGAATGCGGACCTCGTGGGGGTCCAGGACCCATGGGCTCTGTAGTTCCCCATGTGGGCTCCCCAGCCCTTGAGAGAGGCATTGGTCGTAAGAATGACCATCAGCTGAGGGCGGACAAATGGGATCCCATCCTTTAAGTGATCCAGGATGGTCCACCACTGGATAGTGTCCCACATCTTCTGGGTTACAATGATCAGCTGGACAAAGTGACCATGATGCTGGGTCCACTGGCTGGCCAGCTCCCATAGCAGGGTGTGCATATGCCACCAGGCCCATTGGACCACAGTGGTGCAGGCTGCCATGTACCCCCAGAAGGCACTGAAAGTCCTGGGCAGGGCGCAAGTGCCCAACCAGAAATGATCAGGCAAAGGAAGAGATCCTCCATCCTGTCCGTCGGGAGCTGGGCTCTGGCTCGGCAGAAATACAGCTCTGCCCTGATGAAACATATCATTTGCGAAGGTACGAGTTCTGACTTGGTCTTATTAATCAGTAGACCAAGTTTGGTGCAGGTCTGGAGGGCCAGGTCTTTGGACCTTTCCACCTCTTGCTGGGAGGAACCCACCAACAGCCAATCGTCGAAGTAGGGGTAGACTCTGACCCTTCCCCCAATGCAGAAGGTGGGCTGCCACTACTGCTATGCATTTGGTGAAGACCTGTGGGGCTAATGACCGGCCGAATGGCATGGCTTGGAACTCGAAGAGGTCTCCATTTGCTCAGAAGCCAAGGAACCACTAGTGAGATTGATGGATTGGGATGTGAAAGAACGTGTCGTGGAGATACAGAGAGCAGAAACACATGTTCCGCTTGAGGAATGGTATGATCTGAAACAGAGTTACCATCCGGAAGGAGCATGACCTGAGGAACTGGTTCAGGTCATGCAGATCCAAAATGGGGCACCAGCTCCCCATCCACTTCATAACCAGGAAGTATCTGGAAACAAACCCTGGGTTTACCGAGGGGTCCACGACTCTGGCCACAGCTTCCTTGTGGAGGAGTTGGGCAATGTCGTCTCAGAAAGCCGACTGAGTTAGGACGGACACCATCTCCTCCCGTGGGCCGTGGGCTCGGTTGGGAAGGTACAGCTCTAACTCCAGAGGCATACCCTGGCCGACCACTTCTAGAACCCACCTGTCCACGGTAACAGCGTACCAGGAGGAAAGGAAGTGGTGGAACTGACCCCCCCACAGGAGTACCAAGAGTTGCCCTGACAGGTATGGGGTAGCAGTCCCTATCCTGTCACTGGGCATGCTTGGAGGAAGAGGGTCCAGATTGTGGATCATCTGAACCCCGACCTCCAGATTGACGGGCCACGAGAGGCCTCGGCTTGGGCCGAGGGCATCAAGACTGTGCCTGCTGTTGCTGTCCCGCCTAAAAGTGGGGCTGCTTGGCCACGGGGCAGGGTGCCGAAAGAAAACATTACTCACCTTAGTAATGCTGCTTCTTCTAATGGAGTCTTGCTGTATTCTGTCAATAGCAGTGAGTCCCAACCTTCGAACTGCCCCGGAGATGAAAGAGTTAACTTTCCATGCCAGGCATGGAATGCTGAGCTCGAGCTCGGTTGAGACTCTGTCTGTTGCTGTTTGAAATCAAACTGTCAAGTCTTTACGAGCTAAACTCACTGAGGGTCCTGTGTGGAAGCTGTAAACCAACACTAGCCACTAAATATGATAAAAAGATTTTTTGGTCCCAAAACAAAGACTCAAGTCAGGAAACCCAAAAAATGAAATAAACACAACACCCACTCACCCAAAGAAAAGAGGGTGATAATAAACAAGGTGGGGCACCTCCTGAGTGCCAACACTGCTACTGCCCACCCACATCCCAAAAACAAAGGTTCTGACAGGGGAAGGCGGGGGGGGGGGGTCAGAATACAGCAAGACTCCATTAGAAGAAACAACATTACTAAGGTGAGTAATTCTTTCTTCAAACAACATGACGTCTTGCTGTATTCTGACAATAGCAGACTACCAAGCAGTACCTCCATGGAGGAGGGACAGAACCTACTTAGGAAACAGGCTCTGAAGCACTGCTGTGCCAAACCGAGCATCACTCCTAGCCTGGATATCCAGAGAGTGATGCTTGGTAAAAGTGTGAACTGTTTTCCAGGTAGCTGCTTGACATATCTCTAAGACAGGAATATCCCTGGCAGCAGCCAGGGAAGCAGCTGTACCTCTGGTAGAGTGAGCCCTCAGGCCTGAGGGTGGAATCTACCTAGTTTTTCATAGCAAAATTGAATGCAAGAGACAATCCACCCGGCAACGGATCTTTTAGTGGCAGGTTTTCCTTTACCAACCTCACCACAAGTGAGGAACAGTTGGAGGCAGTCAAACCTGTGACCCTTGGTACGTTCTATGTAGTAGCTAAGGGCTCTTTTCACATTCAGACTGTGCAACCTCCTCTCACCAGAGGAGGAATGGTCAGTGAAGAACACAGGAAGAGACATAGGTTGGTTAAGGTGGAAGTCTGAAACCACCTTAAGTAACAACTTCCTGTTAGTTCTGAGGACCACCTTATCTCTATGGAAAGAGATAAAATCAGGCTCCACTGACAGGGCTTGTAACTCGCTTATGCATCTGGCAGAAGTGATGGCCACCAAGAAAACAGTTTTCCAAGTCAAGTACTTAAGATCTGCTGAGGACAAAGGCTCAAAAGGGGATTGCATAAGCTGAGCAATGCAAACATTAAGGTCCCAAGCAGGGGCAGGGTCCCTGAATGGCGGATTGGTATGAAGCAATCCCTGGAAAAACTTGGAGAATACAGGGTTAGCTGAAAGAGAAGAAGGCTTACCTGCTGAAAGAAAAGCAGAGACAGCTGCCAGGTGCACCCTTAGTGTAGCTGGTCTGAGTCCCAAGCTATTAAGATGAACCATATAGTCAAGGACTGTGGACAGGTCAGCAGACTCTGGGGAAATATGCTTCCCAGAGCACCATATGGAGAATCTTTTCCATTTGGAATTACAGGTAGTTCTGGTGGAAGGCTTCCTAGAAGCCTTCAGAATATCCATAACACCTTGAGAGAGGTATAAATCAGGAAATTCTAACTCTTCAAGAGCCAGGCCTTGAGATTGAGAGATTTGAGGTTCGGGTACCAAACCCTCCCCTGAGCACAGGTTAACAGGTTGTAATTCCTGGGAAGAGACAAGGGAAGGTGGACTGCTAAGGACAACAGGAGAGGGTACCAGGGCTGTCTGGCCCAGTCTGGAGCAATCAGGATCACCTTGCAAGATTGAGACCTGATTTTTACTAGCACCTTGAACAGGCGAGGGAAGGGGGAAAAGCATACAGGAACTTCCCTTCCCAATTGAGAACCAGGGCATCCAGGGGGACGGAGCCCAACACTGGGGGCCTGCAGCAAAAAAGGGGAAGTTGGTGATTGTTTGGGGCTGCAAAAAGATCTATCTGTGGGGTGCCCCATCTGGAGAAGATCACCTCCAAAACCAGGGGATCCAGTGACCATTCGTGATGGCCCTGGGATATCCTGCTGAGAGCATCTGCCAGGACATTGTCCTTTCCTGGTAGGTGAACTGCCGTGAGGGAGGTGTTCAGGGAGTAAACCAGAGACCACAACTTCATTGCTTCGGTGCACAAGGCCGTAGACCGAGTGCCTCCTTGCTTGTTGATGTACCACATTGTGGTGGTGTTGTCTATTCTGACCTGTACCACTTTGTTCTGAACAGATTTGGAAAAAGCTTGAAGTGCTAGAAATACTGCTCTGAGTTCCAACAGATTGATATGGAGCAGAGATTCCTGAGGGGACCACAACCGCTGGGTGGTGAGGTCGCCCATGTGAGCCCCCCACCCCAAGAGGGAGGCATCTGTAGTAAGGATTAAAGAGTGAGACTGGGTGGCAATGGGAACCCCTTGTCTCAAATTGTTCTGATCCTGCCACCACTGTAGAGCCTGGATCAGGGTTCGAGTTACTGGGATCAGTATGGTCAGAGGGTCCTTCCTTTGAGACCAGAAGGCTCTCAGATGGAACTGAATGTCCCCTCATCTGAAACCTTGCTCCCTGCACTACTGCTGTAGAAGCAGCCATGTGCCCCAGGAGCTGCAGAAATGCCTTGCTGGTTGAGACACCTGCAGGGTGAATGAAGTGGCCAGGGAGACCAGGGTCCTTGCCCTGTCCAGGTGAAGGAAGGCTCTGGCCTTCTCTGTGTCTAGCTCTGCGCCTATGAAGGTCAGGAGCTGGACAGGCTCTAGAACTGACTTCGAAAGATTTAGGAGGAAACCTAAAGAAGTGAGCAGTTGCTGAGTTATCTGTAAGTGTAACTTGACTTGGTCTGGGGACTGGCCTACTATGAGCCAGTCGTCCAGGTAAGGGGAAAATGGCAATTTTCTGCCTTCTTAGAAAAGCAACTACTACTGCCAGGCATTTTGTGAATACCCTTGGAGCAGAGGTAAGGCTAAAGGGCATTGCTCTGAACTGGTAAAGGCCTGAGGGCAGCTCGAACCTGAGGTACTTTCGATGGGAGCTTCTGATGAGAATATGGAAGTAGGCACCCTTGAGGTCCAGGGACACTAGCCAGTCCCCTGGCCTTAGAGAGGGTAGAATAATTCCCAGAGTCACCATTTTGAATTTTGGTTTTAAAAGGTGCTTGTTTAGGTATCTGAGGTCCAGGATGGGCCACCATTCTCCTGTCTTTTTTGGGGGTAAGGAAGTACCTGGAATACAATCCTTTGCCCTGGTGTAGGGGTGGAACCCTTTCCACAGCTCTGAGAGCTAGGAGGGAAGAGACCTCTGCCTCTAAGGCAAGTGTCTCTGATGGATTTTCAGGTGGAAAGGATCTGGTTCTCATCTTTAGAAACTTTTTGAAGCTGAGAACCAGTCCCTAGCTTACTACTTCCAGGACCCATTTGTCTGATGTCAGAGACTACCAGTCCTGGACAAAGTAAGCCAGCCTGCCCCCTACAGGTGGGTGAGAATTGGCCCTGGCAACCCCATCAGGGTGCCTGCTTGGCAGGGGCTTTAGGCTGAGGGGTGGAAGCAGGCCTGCTTATACCCCATCTGCCTCTACCTCTAAAGAACCTCCCTGGGCATAAGCAGAAGAGGAGGCCTGGGCTTGGTAAAAAGGCCTATGAAAAGGCCTGCCCCTGCCCCTAGGAAGCTGCCTTTGAGGAATGGCCTGCCTTTCCTTGGCCTGTGCACTCCTATAGGTGGTCCTGTACTCATCCATTTTCTTCATGCAACTCTCTGTCTGCTCCCCAAACAGAGAATTACCCACAACAGGAAAATCCATGGCCTTAGTCTGGGTATCCTGTGACAGGCTAGTACATCTGAGCCAAGCCATTCTTCGAAGTGCCACAGATGTAGCCATGACTCTTGATGACACATCATTTGAGTCCACTTCAGCATGGAATTGCACCTTGGATGCCTCAATACCATCAGCAGCCACCTGCTCCAGCTCCTTGGCAAGCTGGCCAGGGACCTGTTTTGCTAGAGCCATGACAGTGTCCCATCTGGATTTCTGATATCAAGCTACATAAGCCATATAATTCGCCTGTCTGAGTCCCAAGGATGCTGCCATGTACTGTTTCTTTGCCATGACATCAATCCTCTTGGAGTCCTTGTCTGGGGGGTGTGAAGCCAAGGGAATATTTGCCTTGTCACAGGCTGCAGCCTGCACTACCCCAACATGGCTGCATTGTTGTGTGAAGAACTCTGTATCAGAGTCTGACAATGTGTACCTCTTGTCCATTCTCTTAGCCACAGGAGGTAAAGTGTGAGGAGTTTTCAGAATTTTATGTCCGGGTCAATGGGCACATCCAGACTTTCAAATCCACATTCACTCTCCTCATACTCCTCTTCCCCCTCCTCCGGTTCATAATATTCCTCTAAATCATACTCTTGAACCGGTGGAACCGGCCGAACCGAGCACCTACCTGATGGTGCCGGTTCGGTCGGAACCGGGGAAAGCGACTGGACAATTTTGATCGCTTTGGCTATTTCCTCAGCGGTTGGAGAGGAACAGTTTGGCTCCACACCAGCTGATTTTCTAGTCCTTTTTGCTGGAACCGACTCCTCAGAGTCGGATCTCCTTTTGCCCGAAGAAGTCTCGCCCTGGTCAGAGGGCACTCCTTCTGGTTCGGTTGGAACCGAACCGGGCTGGCCATCCGGTTCAGCGGACTTTTTGGCCTCTCTTTCCCTGAGCCTACCAACTCTCTTCTCCAGGGTAGCTGCAGGAACATTTTTACAAATCTGGCAGTCTGCATTGAGGTGGTCAAACCCCAGACAGTAAACACAGGTAGTGTGGGGATCAGCCTTGGCAAAGACTTCCCCACACACACTACAATGTTAAAACCCAGTGGGTCCAGTTTTTCTTTTGGGTTTCTCAGACATAGTGCCAGTCCTATCCAAACTTACCCGTTTATGGCAATCCGCCAGGTAAGACTCTCTTATCGGTTCCCAACCGTGTCACGGGTCGTGGAAAAACCGTAATAAAATCCGTTTTTTTTAGAACCGATAAGAACTGGTAACCACACTCTAAATCACAGATTAAGATTTTTTTAACAACTTGATTGGTTCAAACCGAACCGATAAACCGTTTACAAGTTCCAGACAGAATAGAATTAATGTAAAACCTATCTAGTACTCACAAATACCACAGACAAAGACTGAACCGACAGGTTGCGGTTTAAATTCGGTCGAAAACCGAGAAAACCGGTACTTTAACTGACAAAATGAACTGAGCAGCAGGAGAAATCTCCGGAGCGATTGTTCAGTGAGGCGTAGTAAAGAATCTGACGGTTTGAGTTCAAACAGCAACAGACAGAGTCTCAACCGAGCTTGAGCTCAGCGTTCCATGCCTGGCATGGAAAGTTAACTCTTTCATCTCCGGGGCAGTTCGAAGGTTGGGACTCACTGCACATGTCAGAATATAGCAAGACTTCATGTTGTTTGAACCCTTTCTATAGCTCTGAGAGCCAAGAGGGAAGAGACCTCTGCCTCTAGGGCAAGTGCCTCTGAAGGATTTACAGGTGGAAAGGATCTGGTTCTCATCTTTGCAAATTTTTTGAAGCTGAGAACCAGTCCCTGGCTTACTACTTCCAGGACCCATTTGTCTGATGTTACAGACATCCAGTCCTGGACAAAGTAAGCCAGCCTGCCCCCTACAGGTAGTGGAGTGTCGGCCCTGGCAAACCCATTAGGGTGCCTGTTTGGCAGGGGCTTTAGGCTGAGGGGTGGAAGCAGGCCTGCTTGTACCCCGTCTGCCTCTCCCTCTAAAGAACTCCCTATGAGCATAAGCAGAAGAGGAGGCCTGGGCTTGGTAGAAAGGCCTATGAAAGGGCCTGCCCCTGTCCCTGGGATGCTGCCTCTGAGGAGTGGCTTGCCTTTCCTTGGCCTGAGCACTCCTGTAGGTGGTCCTGTACTCATCCATTTTCTTCATGTAGTTCTCTGTTTGCTCCCCAAACAGAGAATTACCCACAACAGGAAAATCCATGGCCTTAGTCTGGGTATCCTGAGACAGGCTAGTACATCTGAGTCAAGCCATCCTATGAAGGGCCAAAGATGTAGCCATGACTCTAGATGAAACGTCATTGGAGTCCACTGCAGCATGGAATTGCACCTTGGATGCCTCAGTACCATCAGCAGCCACCTGCTCCAGCTCCTTGGCAAGCTGGCCAGGGACCTGTTTAGCTAAAGCCATTACAGTGTCCCATCTAGATTTCTGATATCTAGCTGTACAGGCCATATAATTAGCCTGCCTGAGTCCCAAGGATGCTGCTATGTACTGTTTCTTTGCCATGGCATCAATCCTTCTGGAGTCCTTATCTGGGGGGTGTGAAGCCAAGGGTATATTTGCCTTATCACATGCTGCAGCCTGCACTACCCCAACATGGCTGCATTGCTGGGTAAGGAACTCTGTATCTGAGCCTGAGAGAGTATACCTCTTGTCCATTCTCTTATCCACAGGAGGTATAGAATTAGGAGTTTTTAAAATTGTTATTGTCTGTTTCCCAAAGGACTTATGAAGGGGAATAGACAGCGTCCTGGACTCTGGGATATCCATCATTTCAACATAGTCAGGCTCCTCCTGCTCATCCACAGCTTCTTCCATGGGAAGCTGAAGGGTTTCAGCCACTTTCTTGTAAAACATGAAATAGGAGGGGGACTCAGAAAGCCTAGGAGGAGACACTCCTGAAGGTCTGTCTGGAGAGATGTCCGGGTCAATGGGCACATCCAGACTTTCATAATCACACTCACTTTCCTCATACTCTCCTTCCTCCTCCTCCTCCGGTTCATAACATTCCTCTAAATCATAATCCGGAACCGGTGGAACCGGCCGAACCGAGCGCCTTCCTGATGGTGCCGGTTCGGTCGGAACCGGGGATAGCGACTGGACAATTTTTATCGCTTTGGCTATTTCATCAGCGGTCGGAGAAAGAACTTTTGGATCCGCACCGGCTGATTTATCCTTCTTGTTCTTTTAACCGAACTGACTCGGAATCGGTTCTCCTTTTGCCCGAAGAAGTTTCGCCCTGGTCAGAGGGCACTCCTTCTGTCTGGTTGGAACCGAACCGGGCTGGCCATCCGGGTCAGCGGACTTCTTGGCCTCCCTTTCCCTGAGCCTACCAACTCTTTTTCCAGGGTAGCTGCAGGAAAATTTTTACAAATCTGGCAGTCTGAATCGAGGTGGTCAAACCCCAGACAATAAACACAGGTGGTGTGGGGATCAGCCTTAGCAAAGACTTCCCCACACACTACAGTGTTGAAACCCAGTGGGCCCGGTTTTTCTTTTGGGTTTCTCAGACATGGCCAGTCCTAACCAAAACGTACTCTTTTTTGCAATCCGCCAGGCAAGACACCCTTATCGGTTCCTGACCATGTTACGGGTCGTGGAAAAACCAGTAGTAAAGTCCGTTTTTTTTTAGAACTGATAAGAACCGGTTACCACACTCTAAAAGCAGAATAAAGTATTTTTAAAACAACTTGATCGGTTCAAACCGAACAGATCCCACGTTTACAAGTTCCACACAGAAAATTAACAAAAATAAGCCTATCTAGTACTCAACGAAACCACAGACAGAGACTGAACCGATAGGTTGCGGTTTAAATTCGGTCGAAAACCGAGAAAACGGTACTTTAACCGACAAATTGAACCGAGCAGAAGGAGGAATCTCTGGAGCGACTGTTCAGTGAGGCGGAGTAAAGAATCTGACGGTTTGAGTTCAAACAGCAACAGACAGAGTCTCAACCGAGCTCGAGCTCAGCATTCCATGCCTGGCATGGAAAGTTAATTCTTTTATCTCCGGGGCAGTTCGAAGGTTGGATCTCACTGCAGTTTGTCAGAATACAGCAAGACTTCATGTTGTTTGAAATGCACCAGTGATGACAGCTGATCTTGCCTGATGGAGGCACAGTGAAGAGGCTGCATAAACTTTTAGGACAGTGTGGTCCAACTTTTTGGATTCCTTGTCTGGAGGTCTATCTGTATCTGCCGAAGTACCAGAGCATCTGAACACAGAGTCAGTTACCAGACCCTCCGCAGAGGGATGCTCTGTGAACTCCAAAAAGGGACCCTATGAGCACTGCATACTTGCGAGCCATACGGGCAGACGGTGCAAGGCAGGAGGCAGGGTGCTGCCAAAGCTCCAAAGCCAGACCAACAATGGCCTCAGCCACTGAGAAGGCTTCCGTCGGTGTATCCCCTCTCTTAAAGATATCTATGGGGGGATATTCTGCCCGTTTTTGAACGGGCTCAAGAGGCATCCCGTGGATTCGGAGATCAGACAGAGGATGCCCATAAAGGAAGAGGGGCCTTTCTCCATTGAGAGACTTCTGACTGATTAATCGTCCAAGTAACAGGAATGTAGGTCAGAGTCATCGGACTCCAAAGAGTCCGGGTTAATCATCTGGCCACCTAAATCTCCCTCAACCCGCCTGGGGCGATTAGGTGTGAGGGTGACCAACAACCTATGCGGGAGGCCTGGAACAGTCAGAGACTCTCTAGTAGGAGCCCCTACCAAGGGCTGCTTAGGTGGCAGTTCCACTACTATTGGTGGAGAGGTAAAATCTGTCTGAACTGGGATGGTTTTGACCGGCTCCGTGGTTGCAGGAGAGGTTTTGATCAGCTCCAAGCGAGTTGGCTTCGGCCTGGGAGGCAAAAGCCAAGTGATGGCCGATGTGGAAATCGTGGTCTGTTTCTGACCGGACAAAATCAGCTTTTGCCACATTAAATCTTCATAGCGTCAAAGAAAAAATTACTCACCTTAGTAATTGCTTTTCTTCTCATGGAGTCTTGCTATATTATGACCACCCTCCCTCCTGCCCCTCTCAGAACTTCTACTTGGGTAGGGGTGGCAAATTAGTGCAAGCACTGTGTCATGCCATTGTAGTTTTTTCCCTTACCTTCTTTTATTTAGGGTTAGGGAACTAGGTTATTTTATTTAGGTATATATTGGCCCCCTTCCTGGACTTGAGTCTTTGGGGGAAGGGGGGGTCCTAATGGTGCTTGTCAGGGGGGTAACTAATAATACTATTATTCATTGTTATTATTGTTATTGTTGTTTATATTGTTGTTATTTCTACTAGTAGGTAGCCATTTGGCTAGTGTAGAGCTTTCCACACAGACTTGTTGCTTAGTATTAGCTTCGTAAAGATCTGACAGTTTCATTTGAAACTGCCCAGATAGAGCTTTGGCATAAGCGCTCTCGCGCTGTAGAACTCCAGACTCCCTGGAGTTAACTCTTTCCTCTCCGGGGCAGTTCAAGTGCAGTGGCTAACTGCATTAGTCATAATATAGCAAGACTCCATGAGAAGAAAAGCAATTACTAAGGTGAGTAATTTTTTTCTTCAAACACCATGAAGTCTTGCTATATTATGACTAATGCAGATTACACAGCAGTACCTCCATGGAGGAGGGTCAGAACCTACTTAGGAAATAGGCTCTGAAGCACAGCTGTGCCAAAACGAGCATCTCTCCTGGACTGAATATCCAGGGAATAATGCTAGTAAGGTGTGAACTGTTTTCCAAGTAGCAGCTTGACAGATTTCCAGAATGGGAAAATCTCTAGCAGCCGCTAGAGATACAGCTGTACCCATGGTGGAGTGAGCCCTCAGTCCTGAGGGGGGTTCTCTACCTAGTTTTTGATAACAAAATTGGATACAAGAGACAATCCACCTTGCAATTGTCCTCTTAGTGGCAGGTTTCTCTTTGCCAACCTCGCCATAGGTAAGGAAGAGTTGGAGGGATTCGAACCTGTGACCCTTGATGCGTTCCAAATAGTAGCTTAAGGCTCTTTTGACGTCCAAGCTGTGCAGTCTCCTCTCACCTGAGGAAGAATGCTCAGTGAAAAATACTGGAAGAGATATGGATTGGTTCAGGTGGAAATCTGAAACCACTTTAGGCAAAAACTTTCTGTTAGTCCTGAGGACTACCTTATCTCTGTGGAAAGAGATAAAATCTTCTTCCACTGACAGGGCCTGTAGTTCACTTATGCGTCTGGCAGAAGTGATAGCCACTAGGAAAACAGTTTTCCAAGTTAAAAACTTGAGCTCTGCTGAGGACAGAGGCTCAAAGGGAGGTTGCATTAACTGAGCAATGCAAACATGCAGGGCCCAGGCGGGAGCTGGTTCTCGAAAAGGAGGGTTAGTGTGAAGTAACCCCTTAAAAAACTTGGAAAACACAGGGTGAGAAGAAAGGGAAGCAGGCTTCCCTGCTGACACAAAAACAGACACAGCTGCCAGATGAACCTTTAAGGTAGCTGGCCTAAGGCCTAAGGAATTTAAATGGACCAAATAGTCCAGTAAATGGGCAGATCAGCAGATTCTGGGATAATCTGCTTCTCAGAGCACCAGATGGAAAACCTTTTCACTTAGAATTGTAAGTGGCCCTAGTGGAAGGTTTCCTTGAAGCCTTTAAAATATCCAGAACACCTTGAGAAAGGTGTAAGTCAGCAAATTCTAACTCCTCAAGAGCCATGCCTTGAGATGGAGGGATTTGAGGTCCGGATACCACACACTCCCCTGTGCACAGGCCAGCAAGTCGTGGACTCTGGGCAAGCTCAGGGCAGGGTGGACTGTCAAGGACAGAAGCAGTGGGTACCAGGGCTGTCTGGCCCAATCAGAATCACTTTGCAGGGCTGAGATCTGATTTTTACTAGTACCCTGAAAAGAAGAGGAAAGGGGGAAAGGCATACAGGAACTTCCCTTTCCAATCTAACTGAAAGGCGTCCAGGGGGACTGAGCCCAGCACTGGAGGCCTGCAACAAAACAGAGGAAGTTGGTGGTTGTCTGGGGCTGCGAAAAGATCTATCTGAGGGGTGCCCCATCTGGCAAAGACCGACCCCAGCACCTGAGGATTCAGAGCCCATTCGTGATGGCCCTGAGAAATCCTGCTGAGGGCATCCGCCAGGACATTGTCCTTTCCTGGAAGGTGAACTGCTATCAGGGAGGTGTTCAGGAGTAAGCCAGAGACCACAACTTCATTGCTTCGGTGCACAAGGCTGATGACCGAGTGCCCCTTGCTTGTTGATGTACCACATTGTTGTGGTGTTGTCTGTCCTGACTTGAACTACTTTGTTCTGGACAGAAGCTGAAAACGCCTGAAGAGCTAGAGAAAGACAGCTCTGAGTTCCAAAAGGTTGATGTGGAGCAGAGATTCCTGAGGAGACCACACTCCCTGAGTGGACAGGTCGCCCAAGTGAGCTCCCCACCCTAACAGGGAGGCATCCATGGTGAGGGTGAGGGAGTGGGAGAGGGGAATGAAAGGAACCCCTTGTTTTAGATTGCTTTGATCCTGCCACCAGTGTAGAGCCAGTATCAGAGTTTGGGTCACTGGAACCAATTTGGAAGGGGTCCCTCCTTTGAGATAATAGGCCCTCAAATGGAACTGAATGTCCCTCATCTGGAATCTTGCTCTTGCACTACCGCTGTGGAAGCTTGCCATGTGCCCTAGGAGTTGCAGAAAATGCCTTGCTGGTCGAGAAACCCCGCAGGGTAAAGGAGGATGCCAGGGCAATGAGCCTGTCTACCCTTTCTGAGGGAAGAAATGCCCTGGCTAACTTTGTGTTCAATTCTGCACCTATGAAAGTTAGTACCTGAACTGGTTCCAGAACTGACTTTGGTAAATTCAGCAGGAATCCCAGGGAAGTGAGAAGCTGCTGGGTGACTTGCAAGTGGGATTTTACCTGATCTGGGGACTGACCCACTATGAGCCAGTCGTCCAGGTAGGGAAACACAGCAATCCCTTGCCTTCTTAAATGAGCACTACCACAGCTAGACATTTTGTGAATACCCTTGGCACAGAGGTAAGGCCGAAGGGTATTGCCCTGAACTGGTAGTGGCCTAAGGGCAGTTCGAACCTGAGGTACTTTCGGTGAGAAGGCCTGATCAGAACATGAAAATAGGCATCCTTGAGGTCCAGGGAAGCCAGCCAGTCCCCTGGCCTCAGGGAAGGCAAAATCATTGCCAGAGTTAACATTTTGAACTTTGGTTTCAAAAGATGCTTGTTCAGGTACCTTAAATCTAGGATGGGCCACCATTCTCCTGTCTTTTTTGGGGTAAGAAAGTATCTTGAGTACAGCCCCTTGCCCTGATGGCAAGGAGGGACCCTTTCTACTGCTTTGCAGTCCAGAAGAGAAGAAACCTCTGCTTCCAAAGCGAGGGCTTCTGTAGGATTTTCAGGTGGAAAATGTCTGGCTCTCGTCTTTGGAAACTGTTTGAAGCTGAGAACCAGACCCTGGCTTATTACCTCCAGAACCCATCTGTCCGAAGTTAGGGACACCCAGTTCTGGCTGAAATAAACCAACCTGCCCCCACTGGTACAGGAGAATCGCCCTGGGCACCCCATCAGGGTGCCTGCTTGGCAGTAGCCTTAGGCTGAGGGGAGGGGACGGTTTACTTGTGCCCTGCCTACCTCTGCCTCTGAAGAAACCCCTCTGTGCAAATGCAGAGGAGGCCTGAGATTGGTAAAAAGGCCTGTGGAAAGGCCTGCCCCTACCTCTGGGAGCGTGCCTCTGTGGAGTGGCATGCCTCTCCTTACCCTGGGCACTTTTGTAGGTAGTTCTGTATTCATCCATCTTTTTCATATAGTTTTCTGTTTGTTCCCCAAACAGAGAATTGCCCACTACAGGAAAATCCATAGCCTTTGACGGAGTATCTTGGGGCAGATTAGTGCATCTGAGCCATGCCAACCTACAGAAAGCTACAGAAGTGGCCATGACCCTAGAGGAAACATCATTAACATCAACAGCAGTATGAAATTGAACTTTAGAGGCTTCAATGCCATCAGCAGCCACCTGTTCCAACTCACTAGCCAGCTGGCCAAGTGCCTGCTTGGCTAACTGCAATACTGTGTCCCATCTAGATTTCTGATATCTAGCTACATAAGCCATATAATTTGCCTGCCTGAGTCCCAAAGAAGCTGCCATATACTGTTTTTTCGCCTTGGCATCAATCCTCCTGGAATCCTTATCAGGAGGATGTGAGGCCAGGGGAATATTAGCCTTGTCACAGGCTGCAGCTTGAACCACACCTACATGACTACACTACTCAGTGAGGAAGTCTGTATCAGAGCCTGACAAAGTATACCTTCTGTTCCATTTTTTATCTACAGGAGGGACAGAATGAGGATTTTAAAATCTTTGTTGTTTGCTTCCTAAATGACTTATGCAAAGGAATAGACAACCTCCTAGACTCTGGTATATCCATCATTTCTACGTAATCAGGCTCCTCTTGCTCATCCACAGCCTCCTCTAAAGGAAGCTGGAGGGTTTCTGCAACCTTTTTGTAAAACATAAAATGAGAAGGGGACTCAGACAGAATAGGAGGAGATTCTAAAGGTCTGTCTGGAGAAATGTCCGGTTCAATGGGCACGTCCAGACCCTCCCAGCCACATATATATTGATCAAATTCCTCCTCCCCCTCCTGTGGTTCATAAAATTCCTCAACGTCATACTCCTGAACCACTGGAACTGAACGAACCAACCCTTTACCAACTGTTGGTGGTTCGACAGGACCCTGAGACAGTGACTGGACAATCTGTATGGCTTTAGCTATTTCTGCAGCAGTTGGAGAGACAATTTTGGACTCCAAACCTACTGATTTCTTTGTCTTTTTCACTGGGACTGGTTCCTCTGAACCAGCCTTCCTTTTGCCCGAGGAAGTCTCGCCCTGGTCAGAGGGCACTCCCTCTGGTCCAGTGGGTGCTGGACCGGGCTGGCCATCCGGGTCAGCGGACTTTTTGGCCTCTCGTTCCCTGAGCCGGCCCAATCTCTTTTCCAGGGTGGCTGCAGGGAAATTTTTACACACCTGGCAGTCTGACAGGAGGTGGTCAGCCCCCAGACAATAAACACAAGTGGTGTGTGGGTCAGCCTTGGCAAAGGCTTCCCCACAGACATCACAGTGTTGAAACCCAGTGGGCCCGGTTTTTCTTTTGGGTTTCTCAGACATAATGCCAGCCTGACCAAAAACATGCCCTTTTGATGGCAGTGCCAGGCAAGACACCCTTATCGGTTCCTAACCGTGTCACGGGTATTTGAAAAAACTAATTTTAAAGCAAGGTTTTTTTAGAACCGATAAGAACCGGGAACCGCACTCTAAAAGCCCAACCAACACTTTAAAACGTTAATTTCAGCAAACCGATCGGTTCAAAACCGAACCGATAATTGAATTTCCACACAGACTTTAATTTTTGTACTTACGGTTTACCAGATAGAGCTTTTAACCAAAATGCGGTAAAATAAATACTTTTTGCCGGTTCAAATGAACCGAAAATACTCGCTTAAACCGAGAAATGAACCGAGCTGAAGGAGCTGATCTCCGGAGCGGCTGTTCAGTGAAGCGGAGTAAAGAATCTGACAGTTTCATTTGAAACTGCCCAGATAGAGCTTTGGCATAAGCGCTCTCGCGCTGTAGAACTCCAGACTCCCTGGAGTTAACTCTTTCCTCCCCGGGGCAGTTCAAGTGCAGTGGCTAACTGCATTAGTCATAATATAGCAAGACTTCATGGTGTTTGAAGGAGTTTCCGCCGAAGCTTCTCCTCACCCGAGGAGGACGAAGAAGAATGTCGGCGTTGCCTCTTTTTAGAGTGCTTATGCATCTTCCTGAGCCTGTCGGTCAAAGGGGTCTGAAAGTGCGACCTCGATAATCGGGCGCACACTGGGTCACTCAGGAGACACCGGGGGGACTGGCAATTCGCCTGGATCTGGGACTGGTTCCTCAATGGGATTACCATTGGGCTGGGTCTCCTCATCAGGAAGAGGCAGGACCGGGGTTCTGCTGAGAGAGTTGTCAGCCTCCTCGGGCAACAACAGGCTGACAGGGTCGAGAATGATCTCAACCACATCGTCAACTGAAGTATCAGCCAGTTGACCCGATGGTGGGACCGAAAAGCCAGCAACCAAGGTCGCAATCTCAACCGAGGTCGAGACTGGAGATTCCTGGGACCGAGATCTCTCAAGATCCCAAGAATGTCTTCGCCAAGACCATGAATCTCTTGGTTCCTTGTCCTTTTTGCAGGACCGGGAGACATGCAAGCCCAGAGGTCTCTTGCCCTTAGAAGGTAGAGACTGGCACATCTTCTGAAAGGAGCCCGAAAAAGTTGAGCCCAAATTGAGTGGGATGAAGAGGGGCCTCGAGGAATGATTTGCAGCCCGTGCCACCTCTTCCTCGAAGGCCCACATCTGTTCGAGCTGCTCGTCAGACCCTGCAGCCATGGAGACCGCCCATCGGACCTCTTTTGTTTTGACCGGCAGATTCCGTTTCTCCGGCCTACCCAGCTTTAAATCTGCAAGATGATCGCTGAGGACATTGGGATGAAAGGCGAGACACATCTTGCAGGCCTGGGTGTCATGGCCGACACCCAGGCAGTAGACGCACATGGCATGCAGGTCTGTGCGTGACATCTTTTGCCCGCACAGGCAGCAGCAGAAAACGGGAGAAGATCTCGCTTTCATGATGGTCAAGATCACAAAGCAATGTCTGGTAACTCTGACGAGTTTAATTGTCAACAAATCTGAAGATTTAGAAGCCAAGGCTTACTGAGCCCAACAACGGTAAGGAGGCAACCTGTATCTTCCAGCAGAAAGGAAGATCTGGCATCATTGGGTGTAGCTGAGGGTTATACCACCTGGACTGGTGGGAAGTGCCAGCTTTAAGACCTTCTGGCAAGATTTAGAGGAAAGGACATGCCAAACAGTGTGGATAGAACATATCCACATCCCTAGAAATATATTTGTAAAGACAAAACAGGTCTGTGTATTTCTTTAAAATTTAGTCAATTTTTTTTTTTTTTTTTAGACTGGCCACCAAGAGACATTTAATGAACCCATCTGGGACAGAGTAAAGGGCTTAGTAGTTGCTCGTGGTGACAGCGGTAGGGTGGGGAGCATGGAGGTGGAGAGTGGGGGTTAGAACTCTGTATGGACAGTAGGTTCTGGGTTTGTTAGATTTTATGGTAAGACCAGATGGACAAATGGTCTTTTTCTGCTGTCCAGAGGTTGGTCAAGACCCCTATGATTTCTTACAACCTGCATTATGTTAACTAACTCCTAGAAACTAGAACCCCTTAAAAAGAACAGTTACATAAAAACTTACATAACAGTAGATCTTTAAGGGGACATCAGGCAGTTCCTAGACAGGAACCCCAAGAAGGGGGATAGTGGGACGGAAAGTACACCTGATGACCGAGATCTACTTGAAGATCCACTGTTACGGTATGTATCAGGAATTTGAAGATGGGGGGGGGGGGCGACTCAGAGGTAATGTGAGAAAGCATTTTTTCACAGAGAGGGTTGTGGATACATGGAACAGCCTTCCTGAGGAAGTTGTTGAGTCAAAAACAGTGGGGAAATTCAAGAATGCATGGGACAGACATAAGGCAATTCTGGGGGGAGGGATAGGAGGAAGTAGGCTATTGGTTAACTAAGATCTGCAACTTATCCATTAGGTAGGGAAATGGGCAGATTAGGTGTGCCAAGCGGTTCTAATCTGCCGTCAAAGTCTACGTTTTCTATGTTTCTGTGTTTTATGCAATTGTTCTATCTTCGAAGGGGGGGTTATCTCAGTCATCAGGTAACACTGTAGGAATGAGTCCCAAGCAGTTACAAGGGCATAACAGACAGTGGGAAGAGGGCTCTCCATAAATTTATGACAGGAGTCCCTGTAACACAGCCCTGCCAAATCCTGCATGGGCTCCAGAGGCAATGTCCAGACTGTAGTGCTTGGTGGAAGTATGGACTGTACGCCAGGTGGCAGCTGCACAAATGTCAGCAGCTAAAACCACTTGGAAACAAGCCACTTAGGTAGCCATTCCTCTGATGGAATGAGCTTTAACAGCATCAGGCAAATATCTGTCGTACTTGTTACAGCAGAACACAGTGCAATTTGCCAACCATTTAGAGAAACACTGCTTAGAAACTGAAATGCCCTCTCTACCTGGTGCAAAGGAAACAAACAACTTCTTTAATTTTTGGGACTCCTTAGTCCTAAGCAGGTAGTACTTCAAAGTTCTGCATGCATCTAACACATGGAGCAGTGCTTCCCCTGGATTGGCATGCTCAGGAAAATAAATGGGAAGGTGAACAGACAGTGTAAACTCTGAAACCACCTTGGGGTGAAAAGTACAGTTATGTAAGAACTTACCGTAACAGCAGATCTTTGAGAGAGGTTCCTGCAGTAGGTCATAGTACATTGGACCGTGCCCTTGGCGTCAGGTCCACATGGCAAACTTTGGCTAGCAATGTCTGGATGGGGAACGCCCACCTGACGGACATCAGCATGACCCTATATAGTGGGCGGTCCCCAAGCTTGTCTTCCAGTTCTTCCACTAGAGATCCAGTGAGGAAGAGTCAGGAGAAACAATGGAAATTTTGGAGCCCAGTTCAGAATGGCCTATAAGGAAGATACAGAAACTGGGGAAAGGAGGGAGGGAAAGTGTGACCTACTGCAGGAACCCCTACTGAAGATCTACTGTTACGGTAAGTTCTTGTGTAACTACTTTCTTATTTTGACACGATTCCTGCAGTAGGTCATAACATATATTACTGAATCCCAAACAGTCAGTCTCCTAGAGACCACATAAAAAACAGGGAGGAGGAAACAACTGAAACCACACCAGGACCAGGCCCAAGACAGTAGGCCCTATAGGATGGCTAGACCGAACCTGGCCCTATGCCTAGAGGCAATGTTCAGACTGCAATGCCTCATGAAGGTATGGACCAAACTCCACATTGCTGCCACATGAATCTCTGCTGCAGAAACGTTCCTGAGAAAGGCTGTGGACACAGCCATGCCTCTGGTAGAGTGATCTCTGATCTCCCCCGGAAAAGGCTTATTGTACTTCTGGTAACACAAGCGTATGCAGTTAGCTAGCCATCTGGAGGGACACTGCTTAGAAACTGCAGACCCCAAGGATTTGGGGGCAAAAGAGAGAAAAAGCTAGTTAGATTTGTGGGGCTCTTTGGTCCATCGGACATAGCACCTAAAGATCCTGTACACATCTAACATGTGGAGAAGCGCCTCGCCCGTATTTGAATGAGCCGGATTATACACTGGGAGCGCAACTGATTGATTTAGGGTGAATTCAAAGAAGCTTGGCAGCCGGCCAAGTGAAACGTCAGTTCATTTAATGTTGTGTACGTCCTGGTCTGCAATAAAATTTGGAGTTTTTATCCACAAGACGCTTTGACTGTGCTGTGCAGGTGCTCGTAGTTAACTAGAATCTGCAGCTTATCCAATAGGTAGGAAAATGGGCAGACTGGGGTGGGCCAAGTGGTCCTTATCTGCCGTCAAAGAAAAAATTACTCACCTTAGTAATGCTGTTTCTTCTAATGGAGTCTTGCTGTATTCTGACAAATTGCAGTGAGGTCCAACCTTCGAACTGCCCCGGGAGATGAAAGAGTTAACTTTCCATGCCAGGCATGGAACGCTGAGCTCGAGCTCGGTTGAGACTCTGTTGCTGTTTGAAATCAAACCGTCAGATCTTTACGAGCTAAACTCACTGAGTGTCCTGTGTGGATGCTGTAAACCTATAGTAGCCAACTGGCTACTAAATATATAATAAATACAGGTTACTCACCTGTAACAGGAGTTCTAGGAATGGTATATGTTTTCATCCACACTTTCTTGCAGGTATCCTTGCCGCTTTAAATCTTGCCGGAAGGTCTTCAACTGGCTCCTCCCACCCACCGGGTGGTAAAACTCGGCTCCACTTGTGACCAGATCTGTCCTGGAGAAGAAACTCAGGTTGTGCGTCCAGAGCCGGGAGGTCGGGGTGGGTGATGAACAACATATACCATTCCTACAACTCCTGTTACAGGTGAGTAACCTGTATTTCTAGGGACATGGATATGTTGTTCATCCACACTTTCTGGCAGACTCCTAGCAGTTCTCCGGGAGGAGGGAAGCAAGGCGCACACCCCCTACTTAGGAAATAGAGACTGGAGAACCGAGGCCCCAAAACCAGCATCCCGGCGTGACTCAAGGTCGATGTGGTAGTGGGTTATAAAGGTACATGCCGACTTCTAGGTAGCAGCCCTGCAGATACCCTGGAAGCAGCTACCAATGCAGCAGTATGGCGGGTAGAATGAGCTCTTATCCCTCTGGGATGCTCCATGCCCGCCAACCTATAGCAGAGATCTATGCAAGAGCTGACCCACCTGCTTATCGTCTGCCTGGCTGCAGGTCTGCCAGGTGTAGCTTCAGCGTAGGTGACAAACAGATGGCGAACCTCTCCCCGAACATCAGCCGTGCGCTCCTTATAGTAAGCGAGCGCCCTTCTAGGGTCCAGAGTATGGAGCCTATATTCGGCCTCCGAGGTGTGATTGGGGTAGAACACCGGCAGAGTCAACACCTGATTAAGGTGAAACTCCGACACCACCTTCGGAAGGAATTTCAGGTGGGGCGCAGGACAACCTTGTCCCTGTGGAAGACCAGGTACGGAGACTCGATGGAAAGCGCCTGGAGCTCTCCCATCCTTCTGGCTGACGTGACAGCCACCAAGAAGGCGGTCTTCCACGACAGGTGAGAGATGTCACACCTGTGCACTGGTTCGAATGGCTTGCCCATGAGCTTTGCCAATACCAGCAGTAGATCCCACGGAGGTGGAGGTTCACGCATCGAGAGATATGTGATCCAGGCCTTTGAAAAGCCGCCGACCACCTTCTCCTGCGCCTGACCGACTGCTTCCCGCCCAGGCCCGTAAGCAGAGATGGCTGCCAGGTGCACCTTTAGGGTCGCTGACCTAAGCCCTTGCTGAGAAAGGGACCATAGGTAGTCCAAGATGCTTGCCAAGGAACAGGAGGAAGGGTCCAGGCCCTTGCCCTGACACCAAATGGAGAATCTCTTCCATTTGAAGGCGTAGCATTTTCTGGTCGACTCCTTACGGGACGCCTCAATGACGTTGAGGACCTCGTCGGAAAGACCCAAGGCCTGGAACTCAAGCCGCTCAGGAACCAGGCCGTCAGGTGCAGGGATTGAAGGTCCGGATGGAACACCTTCCCCTGATTGACTGATAACAGGTCCGGGCAAGCTGGAAGCTGCCTCGGGAGCCTGGAGCTGAGGCTGGGGAGATCTGGATACCAACATTGGCGGGGCCAGTCTGGGGCTACCAGAGTCACCTGCGCCTTGTCCCTCCTCGCCGTGAGAAGCACCTTGTGGATCAAGGGAAATGGGGGAAAGGCGTAGAAGAGGACCAGGGTCCACGTCCTCGAGAAGGCATCCCCCTGCAGCGAACCCTGCTGAGGGGGGCGGGCATGAAACAGCCTCAGCTTCGCATTCTCCCTGGAGGCAAACAGGTCCACCTGAGGTGTGCCCCAGTGGGAGAACAGATCTTGTACTACCTCAGGCAGGAGAGACCACTCGTGGGACACAGCCCCTATCTGGCTTAGGGCATCGGCCAGAGTGTTGGAGGCTCTTGCCACATGGATGGCTAGGAGATCCGCCTCCAGGCTGCGCACAAGTGACCAAACGTGGAGAGCTTCCTTGCACAGAGGCATGGAGCACGTCCCACCCTGGCGGTTTAGGTAGTACATGGTCGTGGTATTGTCCGTCTGGACCTGAACCACTTGACCCCGTAGAAATGGAGCAAAGGCGCTGAGGGCTAGACAAACCGCCCAAAGCTCCAGCAGGTTGATATGGCATCGGGACTCCCGAGGGGACCAGAGGCCATGCGCTCTGTGCTCCCCCAGATGGGCACCCCAACCCATCAGAGAGGCATCGGTCGACAGAGAGACCATCGGCTCGGGGCGGACAAATGGGATGCTCTCCTGCAAACGGGCTGGAATGGTCCACCACTGGAGAGCATTCCACATCCCCTGGGTCACCGTCACTAGCTGGTCCAATGGATCGCAGCACTGTGACCACTGGTTGGCCAATCCCCACTGAAGGGGATGCATGTGCCAGCGGGCCCAATGGACCACGCTGGTGCAGGCTGCCATGAGACCCAGGAGGTGCAGGAAGTCCCGGGCAGGGCGCGATTGCCCAACCAGAAATGACTGGGCAAAGGAAGAAAGAACCTCGGCCCTGTCCGCCGGGAGCCGTGCTCTGGCTCGAAGAGAGTCGAGCTCTGCCCCGATTAAATGAATCACCTGCTTCGATCCGAGTTCCGACTTGGCCTCGTTGATGAGAAGGCCAATCTGAGAGCAAACCTGGAGGGCCAGATCTCTGGACCGCTCCATCTCCTGTCTGGAGGGGGCTGCTATCAGCCAATCGTCCAAGTAAGGGTACATCCGGACCCCTCGGCGTCGCAGGAATGCTGTCACAACTGCCATGCATTTGGTGAAGACCCTGGGAGCAAGGGAAAGGCCGAAGGGCATGGCTCGGAACTCGTAAAGGGATCCCTCTGCTCGAAAGCGAAGGAATCTCTGGTGAGACGGACGGATAGGGACGTGAAAGAACGCATCCTGTAGGTCCAGAGAACAGAACCACATGCCTCATTCCAGGGATGGAATTATCTGAGTCAGAGTGACCATCCTGAAGGTCTGAGACCTTAGGAACTTGTTTAGGTCGTGCAGGTCGAGAATGGGGCGCCAGCCCCCCGTCCGTTTTGGGACCAGGAAGTACCTGGACACAAACCCCGGGTCTGAGGGAGGGTCCGCCACCTCTGATCACCTTCTTCTCGAGGAGCAGAGCGATGTCGCTCGGTGAGCCGACAGCTAGCTGCGGATTCGCAGGCCCCCGCGGGGCGACGGCTCGAGGGCGGGCCTGCTCGAACTCAGAGGCAGGCCCTTCCTACCACTTCCAGCACCCACCGGTCTGTGGTGATAGCGGACCAGGCGGAAAGGAAGTGGCGGAGCCTCTCCCACGGGGAAACCGGGGTGGATTGACGAGGTTGGGGCGACACCCCTCAACCCGTCACTGGGCAGGCTTGGAGGAGGGACCGGCCGAGGGACCTCCTGGGCCTTTTCCTCCCTGCTTCCTGTTGGAGGAAGCCACGGGCTTGGCTTTGGGATGCCAAGTGCGAGCCTGCTGGCCCTGATGCTGCTGGGCCGGACGTGCCGTGGGCGCAGACGGACGAAAGGGCTTGGGTTGCGGTCTGCGGCCCTTCTCCCTCTGGGTGGAGGAGACCGAGTCCAGGGTGGCATTGGACTTTTCGATCCTCTGGAGGTGACCCTCTATTCCAGGGCTGAAGAGGTCGGTCCCCAAGAAGGGGACATCTGCCAACTTGTGCTGGGTATCCGCTGTGAAGGTGGATATCCTCAGCCATGCCCGACGGCGCATGGCCACTGCGGCCGCGACTGACCTGGCACATGAGTCACCGATGTCCAGCGCAGTCTGAAGTTGCTGCTTGGCCAGTGCCCTGCCCTGGTCCTGCACCTGCTTGACCGTGGTCTGCAGGTCAGCCGGGAGATGAGGGACTACCTCGTCCAGGGAGCCCAACAGGGCGTGAGAGAAGTGTGCCATCAGCATGGCCGAGCTGGCCTGACGAAGGCCAAGGGAGGACGCAGCGTAGACTTTGCGCCCAGCGTAGTCCAACTTCTTGGACTTCTTGTCGGGAGGCTTGTCCACATCCCTGGTGCTTCCGGCACGTCAGAAGACGCTGTCAGTAACCAACCCCTCGGCTGAGGGGTGTTCTGAAAAACCGGACAGGGAACCAGTAGGGACCGCATACTTCCTCGCCATCCTGGCCGAAGGCGCAGGGCAGGAAGCAGGATGCTGCAAGAGCTCCAAGGCCGGGCCGACAATTGCCTCGGCCACCGGAAAGACCTCCATGGGGGAATCCTCTCGGTCCAGAATCTCCGTTAGGGGATACTTGGCCCGCTTGGATACGGGCTCGAGCTGCATCCCAGTGGACTCCGAGATGAGCCTAAGCAAACCCATAAAAGATGATGGGCTATCGTCCAGCGACTGACCTCCAGAGGACTCCAGGTCGACCTGCCTGGAGAACAGGGAGGAATCGTCGTCGGACTCGGACGAGTCCGCAAAGAGCTGCCTTGGGCTTGAGCCACCCTCCACCTGCCGAGGGCGGTCAGGAGTGAGGGTGACAGACAGCCTTTGGGGCAGGCCCTGGCCCAGCCAAGAATTCTTGGTCGGGGCCCCAAATTTCAGCTGTGGAGGCGGAGGTTCCACCGGAATCGGTGGGGCAGCCGGTTTCAGTCGACCAATAGACCCGGGGCAGGCACCTTGGCTAGGGCGAGGGGTTGCTTCGGCCGCTCCGGTGACAGCCACTTGATGGCCAGGGAAGGCGACGACGTCGGCTTGCTCCCGGACAGAAAAAGCTGTTGCCACATGAGGTCCTTGTAGCACCGACGCAACTTGCGTCGAAGCCTCCCCTCGTCCGAGGAGGAAGACGAGGATGAGCGGCGGCGCCGCTTACTACGGTACCGAGACCACCTATGTCGGTGGGATCGGCTGGACCGAGAAGATGTCCGAGACCGAGACCGAGAACCTCGGCATTTCCGAGGAGGGTTCAGAGGCAGGGCAGGGGAGACCCACTCTCCCCTCGGCTTGGCAGATTCGACCGTGGACTCCGGAACCGGAGGCACAGGCAAGTCCACGGTAACCTCAATCTCCGCTGGGGGAACTGGGGAGTGAGGGTTGTCGGCTTCACCAGTCGACAACCCGTCCGATGGGTCGAGAAAAATCTCGACTGCGTCGACGGGTGTTTCAGTCAACTGACCTGATGGGGAAATCGTAAGGCCAGTGGCCGAAGCCAAAGGATCGACTTAAGTCGAGGGTCGACTACTCGGGAAGGGGGACCTCTCCCGCTCCCAAGAGTGCGACGGAGGACTACCTAGTGTCCTTCTTCTTGGACCGAGAGGAAAGTCCTGATGGCCCCTCTCCTTGGTGGAAAGGGGACTGACAGAGCCCCTAAAAGAAGCTGAATAGGATGATCCCAAGGAGAGGGATAAAGGCGGCCGAGGAGAGGCGAGGATGCGCCTCCCTCCTCCTCGAGGCGATCATCTGCTCGAGCTGTTCATGAGGCAGCTGCCCTGAAACCGCCAAACAGGCCTCCTTCAATTTCACACTGCGTGAACTGCCGGGCGCCCGGTTGTAAACGGGCAGCATGGTCTCCAGGACGAGACCGAGAAGGAAGAGCACAGGTCGCAGGCTCGCGGGTCGTGCTCAAGGCCTAAGCAGTAGACGCACGTGGAGTGCGGATCCGTCCGAGACATCTTCTGCCCGCATGGGCACCTCCGAAAACCGGGAGTCGATTTGTCCATCGCAGCCGCGAGGGAAATAGTTGACCGAAGTCTTGAAAACCTTAAGCTTAATTTCGGGTAAACCGAAGAAAAAGGAACCAGTCTTATACGCAGAGCGTTAAGGAGGGAACCTGAGCTTCCAAGCGCTAAGGAAGATCTGGCGTCATGGGGCGGAGCCAAGAGTTTTACCACCCAGGTGGGTGGGAGGAGCCAGCTTGAAGACCTTCCGGCAAGATTTAAAGCGGCAAGATACCTGCCAGAAAGTGTGGATGAACAACATATCCATGTCCCTAGAAACAGATTTTTTGGTCCCAAAAGAAAGACTCAAGTCAGCAAACCCAAAAAATGAAACAAACACAACACCCATTCACCCAAAGTAAAAAGGGGGTGATAAATAAAAGGTGGGGCACCTCTTGAGTGCCAACGCTGCTACTGCCCACCCCCATCCCAAAACAAAGGTTCTGAGAGGGGAAGGCAGGTTGGGAGGTCAGAATACAGCAAGACTCCATTAGAAGAAACAACATTACTAAGGTGAGTAATTTTTTTTCAAACATGAAGTCTTGCTGTACTGACAAACTGCAGACTACCTACTGTGCACCTCCATGGAGAGGGACAGAACCTACCTAGAAATAGGCTCTGAAGCACTGCTGTGCCAAACCGAGCATCACTCCTAGCCTGGATATCCAGAGAGTAATGCTTGGTAAAAGTGTGTACTGTATTCCAGGTAGCTGCTTGACAAATCTCTAAGATAGGAATATCCCTGGCAGCAGCTAGGGAAGCAGCTGTACCTCTGGTAGAGTGAGCCCTCAGGCCTGAGGGTGGAGTCCTACCTAGTTTTTCATAGCAAAATTGAATGCAAGAGACAATTCACCTGGCAATAGATCTCTTAGTGGCAGGTTTTCCCTTACCAACCTCACCATAAGTAAGGAACAGTTGGAGGGTGTCAAACCTGTGACCCTTGGTGCGCTCTATGTAGTAGCTAAGGGCCCTTTTCACATCCAAACTGTGCAGCCTCCTCTCACCAGAGGATGAATGGTCAGTGAAGAAAACAGGAACAGACACAGACTGGTTAAGGTGGAAGTCTGAAACCACCTTAGGTAAAAACTTCCTGTTAGTCCTGAGGACCACCTTATCTCTATGGAAAGAGATAAAATCAGGCTCCACTGACAGGGCTTGTAACTTGTTTATGCGCCTGGCAGAAGTGATGGCCACCAAGAAAACAGTTTTCCAGGACAATTACTTAAGCTCTGCTGAGGACAAAAAGTTCAAAAGGGGGTTGCATAAGCTGAGCAATGCAAACATTAAGGTCCCAAACAGGGGCAGGGTCCCTGAATGGCGGATTGGTATGAAGCAATCCCTTGAA
Source organism: Neoceratodus forsteri (assembly GCA_016271365.2). Taxonomy (NCBI): domain Eukaryota; kingdom Metazoa; phylum Chordata; order Ceratodontiformes; family Ceratodontidae; genus Neoceratodus; species Neoceratodus forsteri. Next base: position 61,698,850 of record CM028129.1, read on the forward strand.
AAACTTAGAGAATACAGGATGAGCTGAAAGGGGAAGAAGGCTTACCTGCTGAAAGGAAAGCAGAGACAGCTGCCAGATGCACTCTTAGTGTAGCTGGTCTGAGTCCCAAGCTATTAAGATGAACCATATAGTCAAGGACTGTGGGCAGACCAGCAGACTCTGGAGAAATATGCTTCTCAGAGCACCATATGGAGAATCTTTTCCATTTGGAGTTGTAAGTGCTTCTGGTAGAAGGCTTCCAAGAAGCCTTAAGGATATCCATAACACCTTGGGAGAGGTGTAGATCAGCAAACTCTAACTCTTCAAGAGCCAGGCCTTGAGATTGAGAGATTTGAGATTCGGACACCAAACCCGCCCCTGAGCACATGTTAACAGGTTGTAATTCCTGGGAAGAAACAGGGGAAGATGAACTGCTAAGGACAACAGGAGAGGGTACCAGGGCTGTCTGGCCCAGTCTGGAACAATCAGAATCACTTTGCATGGTTGAGACCTGATTTTGACTAACACCTTGAACAGGAGAGGGAAGGGTGGAAAGCATACAGGAACTTTCCTTCCCAATTGAGAACTGGGGCATCCAGGGGGACTGAGCCCAACACTGGGGGCCTGCAGCAAAAAAGGGGAAGTTGGTGATTGTCTGGGGCTGCAAAAAGATCTATCTGTGGGGTGCCCCATCTGGAGAAGATCACCTTCAAAACCAGGGGATCCAGGGACCATTCGTGATGGCCCTGAGATATCCTGCTGACAGCATCTGCCAGGACATTGTCCTTGCCAGGGAGGTATACTGCTGTAAGAGAGGTGTTCAGGGAATAGGCTAGAGACCATAACTTCATTGCTTATGTGCACAAGGCCGTAGACCGAGTGCCCCCTTGATTGTTGATATACCACATCGTGGTGGTATTGTCTGTCCTGATCTGAACTCATTTGTTCTGAACAGACTTGGAAAAAACCTGAAGTGCCAGAAACACTGCTCTGAGTTCTAATAGACTGATGTGAAGCAGAGATTCCTGAGGAGACCACAACCCTTGGGTGGTCAGGTCTCCCAAGTGGGCTCCCCATCCCAAGAGGGAGGCATCTGTAGTAAGGATTAGAGAGTGAGACTGGGTGACAAAAGGAACTCCAAGTCTTAGATTGTCCTGATCCTGCCACCACTGCAATGCCTGGATCAGGGTTCGAGTCACTGGAATCAGTTTTGTCAGAGGGTCCTTTTTCTCAGACTAAAAGGCTCTCAAGTGGAACTGAATGTCCCTCATCTGAAACCTTGATCCCTGCACCACTGCTGTAGAAGCAGCCATGTGCCCCAGGAGCTGCAGAAAATGCCTTGCTGGTCGAGACACCTGGAGGGTGAATGAAGAGGCCAGCGAAATAAGGGTCCTTACCCTGTCCAGGGGAAGGAAGGCTCTTGCCTTTACTGTATCTAGCTCTGCATCTATGAAGGTGAGGAGCTGTACATGCTCTAGAACTGACTTTGAAAGATTCAGAAGGAATCCTAGAGAAGTAAGCAGTTGCTGAGTTATCTGTAGGTGTAACTTGACTTGGTCTGGGGACTGGCCTACTATGAGCTAGTCATCCAGGTATGGGAAGATGGAAATCCTTTTCCTTCTTAAGAAGGCAACTACTAGTGCCAGGCATTTTGTGAACACCCTTGGAGCAGAGGTTAGGCCGAAGGGCATTGCTCTGAACTGGTAGTGGCCTGAGGGCAGCTCGAACCTGAGGTATTTTCGATGGGAGCTTCTGATGAGAATATGGAAATAGGCATCCTTGAGGTCCAGGGAGACTAGCCAGTCCCCTGGCCTTAGAGAGGGTAGAATTATTCCTAGAGTCACCATTTTGAACTTTGGCTCTAAAAGGTGCTTGTTTAAATATCTGAGATCCAGGATGGGCCGCCATTCTCCTGTCTTTTTGGGGGTGAGGAAGTACCTGGAGTACAACCCGTTCCCTATGTGTAGGAGTGGAACCCTTTCTATAGCTCTGAGAGCCAAGAGGGAAGAGACCTCTGCCTCTAGGGCAAGTGCCTCTGAAGGATTTACAGGTGGAAAGGATCTGGTTCTCATCTTTGGGAATTTTTTGAAGCTGAGAACCAGTCCCTAGCTTACTACCTCCAGGACCCACTTGTCTGATGTTAAAGACATCCAGTCCTGGACAAAGTAAGCCAGCCTGCCCCCTACAGGAAGTGGAGAATCGGCCCTGGCAAACCCATCAGGGTGCTTGTTTGGCAGGGGCTTTAGGCTGAGAGGTGGAAACAGGCCTGCTTGTACCCCGTCTGCCTCTCCCTCTAAAGAACCCAATATGAGCATAAGCCTAAGAGGAGGCCTGGGCTTGGTAGAAAGGCCTATGAAAAGGCCTGCCCCTGCCCTTGGGATGCTGCCTCTGAGGAGTGGCTTGCCTTTCCTTGGCCTGAGCACTCCTATAGGTGGTCCTGTACTCATCCATTTTCTTCATATAGTTCTCTGTTTGCTCCCCAAACAGAGAATTACCCACAACAGGAAAATCCATGGCTTTAGTCTGGGTATCCTGAGACAGGCTAGTACATCTGAGCCAAGCCATCTTACAAAGGGCCACAGATGTAGCCATGACTCTAGATGAAACATCATTGGAGTCCACTGCAGCATGGAATTGCACCTTGGATGCCTCAATACCATCCGCAGCTACCTGTTCCAGCTCCTTGGCAAGCTGGCCAGGGACCTGTTTAGCTAAAGCCATTACAGCGTCCCATCTAGATTTCTGATATCTAGCTGTATAGGCCATATAATTAGCCTGCTTGAGTCCCAAGGATGCTGCCATGTACTGTTTCTTTGCCATGGCATCAATCCTCCTGGAGTACTTATCTGGGGGGTGTGAAGTCAAGGGTATATTTGCCTTATCACAGGCTGCAGCCTGCACTACCCCAACATGGCTGCATTGCTGGGTAAGGAACTCCGTATCAGAGCCTGAGAGAGTATATCTCTTGTCCATTCTCTTATCCACAGGAGGTATAGAATTAGGAGTCTTTAAAATTTTCATTGTCTGTTTCCCAAAGGACTTATGAAGGGGAATAGACAGCCTCCTGGACTCTGGGATATCCATCATTTCAATACAGTCAGGCTCCTCCTGGTCGCCCACAGCTTCTTCCACAGGAAGCTGAAGAGTTTCAGCCACTTTCTTGTAAAACATGAAATGGGAGGGGGACTCAGAAAGCCTAGGAGGAGACACTCCTGAAGGTCTGTCTGGGGAGATGTCCGGGTCAATGGGCACATCCAGACTTTCATAATCACCCTCACTATCCTCACACTCTCCTTCCTTCTCCTCCGGTTCATAAAATTCCTCTAAATCACAATCCGGAACCGGTGGAACCGACCGAACCGAGCGCCTTCCTAATGGTGCCGGTTCGGTTGGAACCGGGGATCACGACTGAACAATTTTTATCGCTTTGGCTATTTCATCAGCGGTCGGAGAAAAGAACTTTGGATCCGCACGGCTGATTTATCCTCTTGTTCTCTTAACTTGGAACCGATACTCGGAATGGGTTCTCCTTTACTTGAAGAAGTCTTAGCCCTGGTCAGAGGGCACTCCTTCTGGTTCGGTAGGAACCGAACCGGGCTGGCCATCTGGGTCAGCGGACTTCTTGGCCTCCCTTTCCCTGAGCCTACCAACTCTTTTCTCCAGGATAGCTGCAGGGAAATTTTTACAAATCTGGCAGTCTGAATCGAGGTGGTCAAACCCCAAACACTAAACACAGGTGGTGTGGGGATCAGCCTTAGCAAAGACTTCCCCACACACACTACAGTGCTGAAACCCAGTGGGCCCGGTTTTTCTTTTGGGTTTCTCAGACATGGCCAGTCCTAACAAAAACTTACCCTTTTTTTGGCAATCCACCAGGCAAGACACCCTTATCTGTTCCTGACCGTGTTACGGGTCGTGGAAAAAAACGTAATAAAGTCCATTTTTTTTAGAACCGATAAGAACCGCTCTAAAAGCAGAAATAATGTTTTTTAAACAACCTGATCGCTTCAAACCGAACCGATCCCATGTTTACAAGTTCCACACAGAAAAATAACAAAAAATAAACCTATCTAGTACTCACGAAAACACAGACAGAGACTGAACCGATAGGTTATGGTTTAAATTCGACTTTAACCGACAAATTGAACCGAGCAAAGGAGAAATCTCTGGAGCGACTGTTCAGTGAGGCGGAGTAAAGAATCTGACGGTTTGAGTTCAAACAGCAACAGACAGAGTCTCAACCGAGCTCGAGCTCAGCGCTCCATGCCTGGCATGGAAAGTTAACTCTTTTATCTCCGGGGCAATTCGAAGGTTGGACCTCACTGCAATTTGTCAGAATACAGCAAGACTTCATGTTGTTTGAAGTCTATGTTTCTAGCTATGATTGACAGGCCACATGATCTTCAGCCCTATAAAAAGAGCTGGCTGAGCAGAGTCTGGCAGATAAGATCTGAACTGCAGAGGGAGCAGTCCTCTGTAGGACTGAAACTGGCTGATGCAAGAGGAGAGTAGTTGGTGCTGGAACCAGTTTCAGAAATACTGACCATTGGTGGTGCTAGTCAAGGCTGGGATGTTTTGAACCAAAGCTGAGTTGAGCCGCTGGAGGGGTAAATGGTCTTCCTAAGGAATTGGCTGCAAAACTGCAGGTACAAGTAGGACCACCCTCAGGCACTGGATTTGTCCCTGTGAGCCTACTGGCTAAGTGGAAACCGACAGCCCTATAAGCCAAGTTTTATTACAGTTGCTGAAGATCATGCTGACTAGTTAATCAGTATGAGCAACACAGAAGAAAAAATTACTCACCTTAGTAATGTTGTTTCTTCTAATGGAGTCTTGCTATATTATGACATATGCAGTGAGTCCCAACCTTTGAACTGCTCCGGAGGTGAAAGAGTTAACTTTCCATGCCAGGCATGGAACACTGAGCTCGAGCTCGGTTGAAACTCTGTCTGTTGTTCTTCAAACTCAAACCGTCAGATCTTTACGAGCTAAACTCACTGAGGTCCTGTGTGGAAGCTGTAAACCTACACTAGCCAACTGGCTACTAAAATAAGAACACATTTTTTGGTCCCAAAACAAAGACGCAAGTCAGGAGACCCAAAAATGAAAACACAAAACCAAGTCACCTCAAAAAGGAGGGGTGAAACAACAAGGTGGGCATCTACTAAGTGCCAACACTGCACTGCCCACCCACATCCCAAAACAAGGTTCTGAGAGGGGCAGGCGGGGGGTGAGGTCATAATATAGCAAGACTCCATTAGAAGAAACAACATTACTAAGGTGAGTAATTTTTTCTTCAAACAACATGAAGTCTTGCTATATTATGACATATGCAGACTACATAGCAGTACCTCCATGGAGGAGGGACAGAACCTACTTAGGAAATAGGCTCTGAAGCGCAGCTGTTCCAACCCGAGCATCACTCCTAGCCTGGATGTCCAGGGAGTAATGCTTGGTAAAAGTTTGAACTGTTTTCCAGGTAGCTGCTTGACATATCTCTAGGATAGGGATGTCCCTGGCAGCAGCCAGGGAAGCAGCTGTACCTCTGGTAGAGTGAGCCCTCAGGCCTGAGGGAGGAACCTTACCAAGTTTTTCATAACAAAATTGGATACAAGAGACAATCCACCTGGCAATGGATCTTTTAGTGGCAGGTTTCCTTGCCAACCTCATCATAAGTGAGAAAAGTTGAGGAGTCAAACCCAGTGATCCTTGGTACGCCTATGTAGTAGCTAAGGCTCTTCACATCTGTTGTGCAGCCTCTCGCCAGAGGAGGAGGAATGGTCAGTGAAGTACACTGGAAGAGACATAGATTGATTAAGGTGGAAATCTGAAACCACCTTAGGCAAGAACTTCCTGTTAGTCCTGAGGACCACCTTATCTCTATGAAAGGAGAAAAATCAGGCTCCACTGACAAAGCTTGTAGTTCACTTATGCGTCTGGCAGAAGTGATGGCTACCAGAAACACAGTCTTCCAAGTCAAGTACTTAAGCTCTGCTGAAGACAAAGGCTCAAAGGGGGGTTGCATAAGCTGAGCAGTGCAAATATTAAGATCCAAGGCAGGGGCAGGGTCCCTGAATGGAGGGTTGGTGTGAAGCAATCCCTTAAAAAACTTGGAGAATACAGGATGAGCTGAAAGAGATGAGGGTTTACCTGCTGAAATAAAAGCAGACACAGCTGCCAAATGTACTTTTAGGGTAGTTGGTCTCAGCCCCAAGGTATTTAAATGGACCATATAATCCAGGACTGTGAGTAAATCAGCAGATTCTGGGGAAATATGCTTCCCAGAGCACCATACGGAAAACCTTTTCCATTTGGAAATATAAGTAGCCCTGGTGGAAGGCTTCCTAGAAGCCTTCAGGATATCCATTACACCTTGGGAGAGGTGTAGGTCAGCAAACTCTAACTCTTCAAGAGCCAGGCCTTGAGATTGAGAGATTTGAGGTTCGGGTACCAAACTCTCATGTGAGCACATGTTAATAGGTTGTGATTCCTGGGAAGACACAGAGGAAGGTGGACTGCTAAGGACAGTAGGAGTGGGTACCAAGGCTGTCTGGCCCAGTCTGGAGCAATCAGGATCACCTTGCAGGGTTGAGATCTGATTTTGACTAGCACTTTGAATAGGAGAGAGAAGGGGGGAAAGCATAGAGAAACTTCCCTTCCCAGCTGAGAAGGAAGGCATCCAGAGGGACTGAGCCCAACACTGGGGGCCTGCAGCAAAAAAGGGGAAGCTGGTGATTGTCTGGGGCTGCAAAAAAATCTATCTGCGGGGTGCCCCATCTGGCAAATACCACCTCCAGGACTAGGGGTCCAGTGACCATTCGTGGTGGCCCTGGGAAATCCTGCTGAGAGCATCTGCCAGGACATTGACCTTGCCTGGGAGGTGAACTGCCATAAGGGAGGTGTTCAGTGAGTAAGCCAGAGACCACAACTTCATTGCTTCGGTGCACAAGGCTGTAGACCGAGTGCCCCCTTGCTTGTTGATGCACCACATTGTGGTGGTGTTGTCTGTTCTGACCTGAATAACTTTGTTCGGAACAGATTTGGAGAAAGCTTGAAGTGCTAGAAAAACTGCTCTGAGTTCCAACAGATTGATGTGAAGCAGAGATTCCTGAGGGGACCACAATCCCTGGGTAGTGAGGTCGCCCATGTGAGCTCCCCACCCCAAGAGGGATGCATCTGTAGTAAGGATTAAGGAGTGAGACTGAGGGGCAAAAGGAACCCCCTGTCTCAGATTGCTTTGGTCCTGCCACCATTGCAGTGCCTGGATCAGGGTTCAAGTAACTGGGATCAACTTAGTTAGAGGGTCTTTCCTTTGAGACCAAAAGGCTCTCAAATGGAACTGGATGTCCCTCATCTGAAATCTTGCTCCCTGCACTACTGCTGTAGAAGAAGCCATGTGCCCCAGGAGCTGCAGAAAGTGCCTTGCTGGTCGAGAGACCTGCAGTGTGAAAGAGGAGGCCAGAGAGACCAGGGTCCTTGCTCTGTCCAGAGGAAGGAAAGCTCTGGCCTGTTCTGTGTTCAGTTCCGCGTCTATGAAGGTGAGGAGTTGGACAGGCTCTAGAACTGACTTTGGAAGATTCAGAAGGAAACCTAGAAAAGTGAGCAGTTGCTGAGTTATCTGTAGATGTAACTTGACTTGGTCTGGAGACTGGCTTACTATGAGCCAGTCGTCCAGGTAAGGGAAGATGGCAATCTTTTGCCTTCTCAGGTGGGCAACTGCTACTGCCAGGCATTTTGTGAATACCCTTGGAGCAGAGGTGAGGCCAAAGGGCATTGCTCTGAACTGGTAATGGCCTGAGGGCAGCTCGAACCTGAGGTACTTTCGATGGGAGCTTCTGATGAGAATATGGAAATAGGCATCCTTGAGGTCCAGGAACACTAGCCAGTCCCCTGGCCTGAGGGAGGGTAGAATAATTCCCAGAGTCACCATTTTGAATTTTGGTTTTAAAAGGTGCTTGTTTAAGTATCTGAGATCCAGGATGGGCCGCCATTCTCCTGTCTTTTTTGGGGTAAGGAAGTACCTGGAGTACAAGCCTTTGCCCTGGTGTAGGGGTGGAACCCTTTCCACAGCTCTGAGAGCTAGGAGGGAAGAGACCTCTGCCTCTAAGGCAAGAGCCTCTGAAGGATTTGCAGGTGGAAAGGATCTGGCTCACATCTTCAGAAATTTTTTGAAGCTGAGAACCAGTCCCTGGCTTACTACTTCCAGGACCCACTTGTCTGATGTCAGAGACTTCCAGTCCTGGACAAAGTAAGCCAGCCTGCCCCCTACAGGTCACTGAGAATCGGCCCTGGAAACCCCATCAGGGTGCCTGCTTGGCAGGGGCTTTGGGCTGAGGGGTGGAAGCAGGCCTGCTTGTACCCCATCTGCCTCTCCCTCTAAAGAACCCCTTCTGGGCATAGGCAGAAGAGGAGGCCTGGGCTTGGTAAAAAGGCCTATGAAAAGGCCTGCCCCTGGGAAGCTGCCTTTGAGGAGTGGCCTGCCGTTCTTTGCCTAGCACTCCTATAGGTGGTCCTATACTCATCCATTTTCTTCATGTAATTCTCTGTCTGCTCCCCAAACAGAGAATTACCCACAACAGGAAAATCCATGGCCTTAGTCTGGGTATCCTGTGACAGACTAGTACATCTGAGCCGAGCCAAGCCATTCTGTGAAGTGCCACAGCTGTAGCCATGACTCTTGATGACACATCATTAGAGTCCACTGCAGCATGGAACTGCACCTTGGATGCCTCAATACCAGCAGCAGCCACCTGCTCCAGCTCCTTGGCAAGCTGGCCAGGGACCTGCTTTGCTAGAGCCATAACAGTATCCCATCTGGATTTCTGGTATCAGGCAACATAAGCCATATAATTTGCCTGTCTGAGTCCCAAGGATGCTGCCATGTATTGTTTCTTTGCCATGGCATCAATCCTCCTGGAGTCCTTATCCGGGGTGAAGCCAAGGGAATATTAGCCTTGTCACAAGCTGCAGCTTGCACTACCCCAAAATGGCTGCATTGTTGAGTGAGGAACTCCATATCAGAGCCTGACAATGTGTACCTCTTGTCCATTCTCTTATCCACAGGAGGTATAGTGTGAGGAGCTTTTAACATTTTAAAAGTCTGTCTCCCAAAAGATTTATGCAAGGGAATAGACAGTCTCCTAGACTCTGGGATATCCGTCATTTCCACATAGTCAGGCTCCTCTTGATCATCCACAGCTTCCTCCATAGGGAGCTGGAGGGTTTCAGCCACTTTTTTATAAAACATAAAATGAGAAGGGGACTCAGAAAGCCTAGGAGGAGACACTCCTGAAGGTCTGTCTGGGGAGATGTCCGGGTCAATGGGCACATCCAGACTTTCAAATCCACATTCACTCTCCTCATACTCCTCTTCCCTCCTCCAGTTCATAATACCTCCTCTAACTCATACTTGAACCGGTGGAACCGGCAGAACGGCGCTTACTCGATGGTGCCGGTTCAGTCGGAACCGGGAAAGCGACTGGACAATTTTTATCGCTATTATCTCTTCAGCGTTGAGAGGAAACTTTTGCCCACACCAGCTGACTTTCTAGTCCTTTGCTGGATCCGCTCCTCAGAGTCGGATCTCCTTTGCCCAAGGAAGTCTCGCCTGGTCAGAGGGCACCCTCTGGTTCGTTGAACTGAACCGGCTGGCCATCCGTTCAGCGGACTTTTGGCCTCCCTTTCCTGAGCCTACCAACTCTCTTTTCCAGGGTAGCTGCAGGAAAACTTTACAAATCTGGCAGTCTGCATTGAGGTGGTCAAACCCCAGACAAACACAGGTGGTGTGGGCATCAGCCTTGGCAAAGACTTCCCCACACACTGCAGTGTTGAAACCCAGTGGGCCCGTTTTTTTGGGTTTCTCAGACATAGTGCCAGCCTAACCAAACTTTACCTGCTTATGGCAATCCGCCACAGGTAAGACCCTCTTATTGGTTCCCAACCGTGTCAATGGTTCGAAAAACCAATAAAACTGCTTTTTTTTTTAGAACCAATAAGAACCGGTAACCACACACTAAAAAGATAGATTAAGATATTTTAAGCAACTTGATCGGTTCAAACCGAACCGATAAACCGCTTACAAGTTCCACACAGAATAGAAACAAATGTAAAACCTATCTAGTACTCATACAATACTACAGACAGAGTCTGAACCGATCGGTTATGTTTAAATTCGTTGAAAACCAAGAAAATAATACTTTAACCGACAAAATGAACCGAGCAGAAGGAGAAATCTCCGGAGCGACTGTTCAGTGAGGCGGAGTAAAGAATCTGACGGTTTGAGTTTGAAGAACAGCAGACAGAGTTTCAACCGAGCTCGAGCTCAGCGTTCCATGCCTGACATGGAAAGTTAACTCTTTCACCTCCGGAGCAGTTCAAAGGTTGGGACTCACTTCATATGTCATAATATAGCAAGACTTCATGTTGTTTCAACCCAACATCGGGCCAGCCGGAGGGTAAGCTGGCATCTGGGGGCCCTGGGTGGGGAAGGAACCCTTGTGGATTGCTTTGTGATCTCAACGGACCTGGAAAGGTATCCTACATTGGGGTACCCAACATTAGAGTGGCTGATAGGCCTCTCAATGTCCAAGTATCAGGCCCAGTGTTACCACAGCCTGCGTCGGGGTTGGACATAAGGGCCCTGATGGAGGGACGTTGGTCAACATACCTGGCGGTGCCCCGTGTCAGAGAGGATACACCCAGCAGAGGAAATCCTGATGGCAGTGCTGCCGACAGTTCTAATGGAGAAGGAAAGAGGCCAGGAGCTCTCCTAAGGATCAGGTCTGACATCAGCACCCCAAGAAGGGTGTCGGGGTGGGGGGGGGAGAGACCTGGGACAGCCACTGGAGTGGGTGAAGACAGGACCACATCCAGGGGTTCCACTTCCTCCTCCTCCTCCTCCATCCAGGATGTGACATCTAGGGTAGGAGGTTCCACTGGAGGAGGTGGAGAGGAAGGCTCCTGCCCAGGAGAGGCCTGGGGAAGGGAGGGTTGGCTAAGATAAGCTGGCCTGCTTAACTGGATGTCGGGTAAGATGACGGCAGCTCCCGATGGGTGAGCAACATCTGGGCGGTCATCTGGCACAGAGACAACCGGCTTATCAGATGGAAGAGGGACTGGGCAGAGGAGGGTTGGACCCTCGACTGGCTTATTGGTCAGAGATGTAAGTCTCTCCGTTTGGGTTTTGGGACCTGACTTAGTGACGGCCAGGTAAGCCCAAGAGGAGCCGGGGCCAACTTATCGGCAGAGACTGGGCGTTTGCTGGAGGAGCCAGTGGATGACATATCGGTGAAAATAAAAGCAGCAGAGGAACCTGGTGTAGATCCTGATGTGGCCTGGACAATCATGAAGGAAGGCGGTGGGGAAACAGCCTTGCTGGACCTCATGAGGTCCCAGTCCTCTAGACGTTCCCGTTCCCTATGCATTTCTTTGTCGTCCTTTTTTTATTCTATACTCAGAAGAAGAGAAAGAATCAGCGTACCTCAATTTTTGCATTTCCTTTTTGAGAGTGGCCACTCTGGACTTTAATAAGTGGGCCTCCAAAAGCCTGCTACCTGCATTTGCATGTGGCCTGACTGAAAGGCTTGCAATCGAGGCAGGGCACGGTGTTGTGGTTCAGGTCTAAGCAGAAGAGGCAACGATGATAGCCATCTTTATGAGGGATCTGTGCGCCGCACTTCTCGCACTTCTTCATCTTCAACGTCAGAGGTGGAAAAGACATAAATCAAAAAGCGGACTGAATTTCGAGAAATAAGAGCAATAAATGGCAATCGACTGAGTAATGTTTACCGCAAAGTACTTTGCGCAGGTCGATGGTGGGAAAGAACTGAAAGACAGGCGCGGGGACTGTCCACTATACAGGGTCACGTGGACATTAGTCACATGATGTCGGATGGGAAGTCCCCCGCCAGGCATTGTTAGCAAAAGTTTGCTGTGCAGTCCTCACGCCAGGGGGGCGCAGTCCAATATGTTATGACCTACTACAGGAATCCTCTTGAAGTAAGATTTTATTTATTTATTTTATTTAGCTTTTGTTGACCGGGTAAGTGCACTAGACAAATTTTGCCTATTTTCAGGCACGACCCGGGGGAGGGGGATACAGATGAATGCCAACTGACCTTGAACCAGATTAAGCTGTTGGTGGTATCTTTAGTGAATGAGGGAAATTTGGCCAGGACACCGGGGAAATTCCCCTACTCTTTTCGATAAGTGCCATGGGATCTTTAACATCCACCTGAACTACCACCAATCCAGGCAGATGGGACCTCGGTTTAACGTCTCATCCGAAAGACGGCACCTCAGAAGTGCAGCACCCCTCTCATGCTGCACTACAGTGTCAGTACTGGGATATTAACCCAAGTGCCAGATGTGGGAACTGAACCCACAGCTGTCTGATCTCCCGGCCTCAGAGGCGAGTGTGCTACCTACTGAGCCACTGACACTGACAAGATCTTAGGATTTGTGTGCAAAGATACACTGTTTTTGTGAAAAAACAAATAAGGTTCCTCACACCAGAGGGCCTGAAGCTCTCAAATTCTTTGAGCTGAAGTAATTGCATCTAAAAGCAACGCTTTCCAAGAGAAAAGGTGCAAACTGCAAATCCTGACTGGCTCAAAAGGAGCCAGGGTTCATTTTCCAAAAACAAAATTCAAGTCCCAAGCCGGGACAGAGGAATTGATTAGAGGTTTCAGATGCAGGATGCCCCTAAGGAAGGTACAGGAGGCATCCAGCTGAGCAATGGTGTGGTCACCCACAGACTCATGAAATGCAGAAACAGCCGAAAGGGGGACCTTGAGGGAAGAGTACTGAAGGCATGAGTTGGAGAGTGAGATCAGGAAGTCCAGGATATGATTCACTGAGCAGGTGAGAGGGTGCAAACCATGCTTGGCAGACCAGATGGCAAATCGCTACCACTTCATAGCATATGTGGCCTGAGTGGAAGGCTTCTAGACAGCCACTAGAATGTTGCCACCCTGTTAGAGACCCCAAAGCTGGCGATGGCATTCTCAGGAGCCAGGCATGCAGATGGAGAGACCTGAGGCTGGTATGGACCAGAGTCCCCAGAGCCTGGGTCAGCAGCAGGAAAGAGGAAGAGGGACCAGAGGTTCCTCCACTATCTGCTGACAGAGAGGGAACCATATCTGGCAAGGCCAGAATGGAGCTACCAGACTCATGCTGGCTCCCTCCATCTACAACTAGATTAGCACCCCTCTAAATCAGAGGAAATGGAGGGAATGCATAAAGAAACCTCCCACTCCAAGAGAAGGACAAAATGTCTCACCAGAAAACTCCAGCCCATGAAAACAGCAAGCAGAAATTGGGCAGTTTTGCATCGAGTGGGGAAGCAAAAAGATCGAATTCTGGAAGGCCCCATCTGTTGAACAAGTATTCTGCATTTTCGAGAGAAGCCCACTTGTGCATGCTGGACCGAGTCCTGCGGAGACTGCCCAGGGTGTTTAGTACACCTGGCACATGGACCGCAGAGAGTGTCAGATTGTGACTGAAAGCCCAGTAGCCCCCTGTCATGGCCTATCTACAAAGGGTGTACAAATGATTCCCCCCGCTTGTTGATGTAGTATACTACACTTAGATTATCCAACTGCACTAGTAGTTGACCCACAGCAAGGTGTTCCTGAAAGACCTGCATGGCGTACAGCACCGCTCTCATCTCCAGGACATTGATATGCAGGGAGGCTTCCCATTGGGACCAAGAGCCCTGGGTCTGGAAGGGACCCAGGTGTGCTCCCCAGCCCAGACCTGAGGCCTCTGGGGTTAGGATCTGATGTGGGGAGGAGACCTGGAAAGGGACACCTTGAAGCAGGTTCAAGAGGTCCTGCAGTTCCTTGCGTACTGGGGAAAAGACCAGGACTGCTTGGTCTAGTTCATCTGTGTGCTGGTCCCACTGTACCTGGAGGATCGACTGGAGGGTATACACATGGAGCCTGGCCAATGGAACAATGGATATGGCAGCTGCCATCAGGCCAAGCAATCTGAGGTATACCCTGGCAGGAATGTACTGACTCTGCCTAACCTACTAAGTATGGGTTATGAGGCACTCTGCTGTATTTCGGTGCAAGAAGGCCTTCCCCTGCACAGAGTCCAGAACTGCCCCTACATATTGCAACCTTTGGTATGGTATCAGAACCAACTTGGGTAGGATGACAGTAATGCCCAGGGAGTGGAAGAACTGGAGAGTTTGCTCCAGAGTCAGCAAAAGCTATTCCCTGGACAAGGCCTTCAGGAGCCAATCATCCAGATACAGGAAGACATATAGTCCCTCCCTTCTGAGAGCTGCTGCAACTACTGAAAAACACTCTGTAAAGACTCGTGGCATAAAGGAGAAGCCAAAGGGCAGCACTTTGAACTGATAACGCTCACCCTGAAAGGCTAAACGGAGACACTTCCTGTGAGGAGGAATAAACTAAATGTGCAGGTAAGCACCCAGCATGCCCAGTGAACAGAACCAGTCCCTTGACTTGAAGAGGAGCATTAGGTCTGGCAAAGTTAACATCTATAACTTTTTGTACTGGACATACAGACTGAGGTCCTTCAGATCTAGAATAGACCTCAGATCTCCTATGTTTCTGGGGACCAGAAAAACAATTGGAATAAAACCCCATGTTTCTCTGGTGCCTGGGCACTGGCTTGAAGGCCTGCTTGTGCAGACGGGACTGCACCTCCTCCTGGAGAGCCGGCACGTGAGCTGGGGGGTAACAGGAAGGCGAAGATGGAGTTTCTGGCAGCTGCTCGATGAGCTCCTAGGTGTGACCCTTTTCTCTGATCTGCAGAATCCATGCATCCAAAGTTATGGTTCTCCATTGAGTCAGATGGGGGGAGAACTGATCTCTGACCACTGTCTCCTGGTCCATGATCAGTGGAGGGGGGTACGGCAAGGAGTGAAGCAGAGGTTGAGTCAGCCACGGGGGCTGGTTCCTCACTTCTGAGGCACTTGGCTGCCGCTCCAGCATTGGAGGGGGTGGGAAAAGGACCCTGGGCTCTGCGTTTTCCCTGGGGACAGAGAGCTAACCAAGGCCTATTGTTCTGTTTACCCAAAGGAGGCCATCCTCTACCCTTTGGTTGGATATGGTAGAGGGAGTGGCCCTGCCAGAGGCCTGCAGATCATTTATGATGTCCTGGACATCAGGGCCACACAACTTGGTGCCAATGAAGGGGGCATTACGCACTCTCCACTGCACATCAGCTGCAAACCCAGATACTCTGAGCCAGGAGTGTTGCGGAGGTATATGCCCATGGCAGCTGCCCTGGCAACTGTGTCAGCCATGTCATACGAGGCTGTGAGGAGGCGTTTGCTAACATCCGCAGCCGCTTGGAGGCACTGTAGCAGCTCCTTCTTTTGAGGACTTGAGCGGAAGCCTTGCCCTTCTTTCAACTGGCATTCTAATATTTTACCATTTGTGGCAGACAGTTTGCAATCCTCAAACCTAGAGTGGAGGAAGCATAAACCCATTTACCCCACAGGTCAAGTCTATGAAACTCTTTGTCTGGAGGAAGGAAACTAAGGTGCTTAGGTGCCTTAGATCTGTCTTGAGCTACCTTAATGTCCACTTAGTCAGTCTCGAGCTGGGCAGCATAACTGGGAACGGGGAATTCCCTGGGGGAGTGATAAAGTTTGTCCACCCTGCGGGGCATAGCTGGCATGTCTGGTCTGTGCCAGGCTGCCGTGGCTGCATTCTTCAAGGCTGTGAGCACTGGAGTGATCCTTGGGGGAGAATCTCCAAGAAATCCAACAGATCATTTCTGGTGACATCCTCTTCCTTGGTGTGGAAACCCATGGCTGAGGATAGCTGTTTCCTCACATTGAAAAATGTGGGGTCCTCAGGAAGAGGCCTAGAAGTATGCTTTACAGAGTCCTCACTGAAAGAAGAGGCTGTAGATCTGTCAGAGAGTAGGATCTCTTCCTCCACATCATCAGGAAGAATGAGGTCTGGGTGATTCTCCTCATCGATGTCAACCTCTTCAATAACTGGGTATGGCGTCAGGTGTGCTGGCACGAACAGGCATCTACAACAAAGCTGGCACTGACGAGGGGGACCCGTTTACAGTTTACACTGCCCTGCTGCTGCACAAGAATGTTAATGAACTGGATCAGGACTTCATTTAAGTCAATGGTGGATATCGATGGAGGGATCAAAGGTGTTGACAACCCGCCTGCTGTATCCTGAGAACCCGAAGAGCCTGTAGCTCTAGTAAGAGAAGGGTCAGGTCTCAACAGGAGAGTCATCAATGATGAACCTGTCACCAATGATGGAGGGGCCAAAAACCCAGAAGTTGAAGACCGGGCACCCTGAGAATCGGGCAGACGTGCTGTCGGTATGAGTCTGGTGGGCACAGAGACCTTGACAACAGTTCCCTTCGCTGGTGCAACCACAGCCAACGAAGATCCCCCAGAAGAAGAAGAATCTGTTGGGGAACGAGATCGACACTGGGGAAAGCAGTCGCGATTTCTGTCTTTCTTGTTACTTCTCCCTGTAGACTTGTCTCGAACCTTGGATGCCTGGGAGCTCACAGAACCAGTGGGCGACAGAGGCCGGGACCCCAGAAGACCCCTGCCCAGAACTGGCTACCTGTTGATCCATTAGGAATTTTTTTGAGAGCCTTCTTGCGTCACCTGAGGGTTGTTTGGTGACACCTGTAGCACAGTTCACAGTCAGAAACTTTGTGGTCAAAGTGTTCGTCTGTGGAGGCAATCTTCTTTCCGCAGTTGCAGTGATGGAAGAGAGAAGCAGAAGGATTAACTCTCAATATAAACAAAAAGAAGGACTCTCTTTAAAGAACAAGATTTTAAAAGGGTAAGTTAAGAAAAGCCATAGTCTGAGGGCCGGCTGGGGGGAGAAGGACTGAGCGCCCATGGGCTGCTCTCCTTCTCCAGGTGGGGTGGGATGCAGGTCCCGCTGCGATACCGCCACCTGGGTGACCACAGGTGGAGGTGCAGCGAGAGACAGCATACAAGGGAGGGAGGACGTCTGCCGGGAGCTGGAGCGTTAGCACGTCCTGATGTGCATCGCTCCTTGGCCCCCCATGTGTGCAGACGTCTTGTGGGCTGACATCACCAGAAAAACTGAAATAGCCTGCTCCAGGTTCCAGTAGACGGGACCTGGTCATCCCAAGAAAACCCATAACCGGGCTCTTAAGATGAGGCCAGCTGACCTCCCAACACATACTTGAGGTGTGAGAGAGGGTAAGGGGAGACCCTCTCCTCCCCGCCCGGGGGGTAAACCCTGGCAGGATGTGGGCAGGCAGCTGGCACCCGGAATGGACGTACCTGGGGCGGGACTACGGCAGCGTGCACGGCCTTGGGATCCCTGAAGAGAGGTTCCTGGAGCAGTGTGAAGGGGGCATAAAAATAGTAAGTATAAAAAAAAAAAAAAGAAAAGCCATAGTCTGAAAAAGGCGTGAATACTATAACAGAGCTTCTGCAGAGACCCATGCGAGTGAGTCAACGGCAGGGCTGCTTACACCTATATAGGGTTGGTAACATCAACAGATGTCGATTGCCCCAGTTGTACTGCTGAAAATCTTCTGTGTGGATTCACTTTCACCAACAATAAAGGTTTATTTTTATTTATTTATTTAGTGATTTGGAAAAGACCTTTGAACGCAAGCTCTTTTAAGAAGGTTCCATGTCACAGATTGCAAAACAAAGTACAATAGGAGAAAGCAAAGGTACAATACAGTGAACGATACAGCTTGGATTCATAACTTACAAAATAACACAAAACATAGGTACAAGTTAAAATAACAAGAAAAACACTTGGGAGATAGCGCACAAAGTGCCTTGTCAGTAGTTCAGAGAGACAGGGATAGCTGGCAGTGGGGCCAAGAAAGGAGGTACGAGAGAGAGGTGTGTACTGCAGTGGAGGTGAAGGTTGGGGGGAGAAGGGCGATAAAGTATAGGGAGAAATGGTGGGGTGAAGGGAGGCTGAGTGGAGAAGACATGCTAGAGTAAATGGTGGGGTGTGAGGGGGCATGGTCAGGCAGCCTGCATTAGTAGTGACTGTTCGGGAAACTCACGGGACTGAGAGTTGAGGGAGAGGGAGGGGGTGGTGGGTGCCTAAGGAGCATGACGCAAACTGACTGCTAAGGCAAGTCATGAGAAGGAACAAAGGGGGTACTTGAGGCCAGCCTTGTGCTTGTTGGGGGACAGAGAGAGCAGGTATGGCTGGACTCAGGTGCAGGTTCCTACCATACTACCACATGACTGATATACCCCTGAAGAAGACTAACATTTATTCACATCAGTATTCAGGTGCAGTTAAATATGGGTCCCATATGGGTCATTTGGCAGTATGGCTATCGTTCCTCGCAAGAGTAACGGGCAAGGATGGGCAATGTGGATGAGCCAGTGAGCCTTTGTTCTGCCGCTATGCTCTTTTGTTCCCAGTAAACAGTAGCATCACAAACAGTTCTTCATTTCTGCTCAAATTTCCTGGCCCCTTTTAATGACAAAAAGTGTCCCAAGTTGTACCTTAACAGATGCAGTGTGAGGCACAGGCACTTTCTTCTTAGTGTCAGCAAACATTGGTGGAACTTGCACAGCTATGTCCCACGGGAGAGGTGCAGGCCCAAAGGCAACTGAATCTACAAACTGACCTGGAGTTGAAAACACAAATTACAGAGATTATAATGTATATCATTATATCATAATCAAGTTTGTTCATTTCTCAGCCGGCCTGAGCATTATGCCATTTGTAAAGTACAGTTACGTAAGAATTTACCTTAACAGTAGATCTTCGAGAACAGCTCTTGCAGCAGGTTACTCCATTAGGACTGAAAGCCGGCAGGCACCAGGACCCTACGGAAATGTTCTAGCTAGCAGTATTCAGCGGAGACCGCCTCCGACGTCAGGCGTAGTACAACAGGAGGCGGTCCCCCCAGAATCCCCAGTTCTCCCGCCGGAGACTCCCGGCCGCTGGATGACATCAGAAGGGGAGACCGAGAATCCGTCTTCAGGTGGCAAAACAAGGCATCAGTAAATGACTTATCCGAGGAGAAGGATGCTTTGACTATGACCTACCTCCAGCGGGGATGGTGGGAGGGAAAGTACCTGCTGCAAGAGCTGTTCTCGAAGATCTACTGTTACGGTAAGTTCTTACGTAACTGTACTATCTTACCTCGAGAAACAGCTCTTGCAGCAGGTTACACCATTAGGACTGATTTCCAAGCAGTAATGGCAATCATGCACCATCGGGAGGAGGAAAAGTAGAATCCTCGAGATACCTTGAGCCTAGGATAGAAGTCCTTACAGGACTGCTAGACCGAATCCTGCTCTTCGCCTCGATGCAATGTCCAGGCTGTAATGCCTGATAAAGGTATGCACGGAGTTCCAAGTAGCTGCAGCGCAAATAGCTAAGGTGGACACGCTCTTTAACGCCGCAAAGGAAGTAGCCACCCCTCTAGTGTACTGACCCTTGACCGCGCCTGGTAAGGGTTTATTGCGCTTCTCATAATAGTAAGTAATACACTGGATGAGCCACCTAGAAAGTGACTGTTTAGAGACAGGAGCTCCCGTCATCCTATGGGCAAAGGAGACAAAAAGTTGGTCCAACTTTCGGTGATGTTTGGTTCTGGTCAGGTAATATCTGAGGTACCTATGCACATCAAGGGTGTGCAGAAGGGCTTCTCCTCGATTAGAGTATTCTGGAAAATACACTGGTAGATCGATGTCCTGGTTAAGGGTGAGAGCTGAGACTACCTTAGGCAGAAATTTAGGATTAGTTCTTAGGGATACCCTGTCCTGGTGGAAAACCAAATAAGGCTCTTTGCACCTAAGTGCGTGCATTTCAGAAATCCTTCTGGCAGAAGTAACTGCAACTAAAAACAACGTGTTTTCCAAGAGAGAAAACGTAGCTCGCAATCTCCGGCTGGTTCAAGAGGTGGCAGCGTGAGCTGCTCCAGGACGAAGGGTAAGTCCCATGGAGGGTATTGGATCCTTAATTGGGGGCCTAAGGTGGAGGACGCCCCTCAAAAAGGCACGTGTCGTGTCCAGCTGGGCTACAGTGCGTTGGCCTACAGGTGCATGGTAGGCTGAAATGGCACAAAGGTGCACTTTAATCGAGGAGTAAGCCAGACCGGAGTGGAAAAGGGATAACAGGTAGTCCAGTACCAGCTTCTCTGGACAGTCCAAAGGCGAAAACCCGTGCAGCTGAAACCATAAACAGAAACTGTGCCACTTCATGGCATAGGTTGCGTGGGTAGCCAGTTTTCTAGCGGCAGAAAGCACATCTGCCCCTTCTTGCGAGACCCCGTATCACATCATGGCTATGTCTCTAGGAGCCAATCATGCAGGTTCAGGGAACGTAGATCCGGATGGACTAAGGAACCTGCCTCCTGAGACAGTAGATGGGAGATGATTGGCAAAGGCACTAGAGGTTCCCGAGATAGCTGATGCAAGAGAGGGAACCATATCTGTCTGGGCCAGAAGGGTGCGATAAGAATGAGCGTCGCTTGCTCCCTGCGGAGTTTTAAAAGAACTCTCTGGATCAACGGGAAAGGAGGAAAGGCATAAATGAATCTGCCCGCCCAGGAGAGGGACAACGCGTCTCACCAGAAAACACCAGGCCCTAGATCTAGTGAGCAAAAACTGGGCAATTTTGCGTTGGATGGGGACGCGAAAAGGTCTATCTCTGGAGCACCCCATCTGCAAAACAGATCCTCTGCCACCTCCTGCAGAAGTTCCCATTCGTGGACTCTGGCCTGAGAGCGGCTCAGGTTGTCTGCGATGACCTTTTCCACTCCCGGAACATGAACGGCAATAAGGTTTGCGCCATGTTGTAAGATCCAATCCCACACTCTCATGGCCTCCCCTCAAAGCGGGTAGGAATGGGTGCCTCCCTGTTTGTTGAGGTAATACATCACCGTGGAATTGTCTGTAACAGAAGTGTAGCCGATGGAATCTCCGACTGCAAGGTCTGCAGGGCGTAAAGAATTGCCCTCATTTCCAATATATTTATGTGGAGATGAGACTCCTGGGCTGTCCACAGGCCCTGAGACCGAACACCATTGAGGTGTGCTCCCCACCCGAGCCGTCAGGCGTCTGTGGAGAGTGTCACAGTCGGGGACGGTGCTGTGAAGGGGACTCCTGAAAAGAGGTTCCCTGAATGTAGCCACCATTGCCAATCTTAAATCACGGTCTTCGTGATTCAGACTGGATGCTGCAGATGGTCTTGCCTTTGGTCCCTTTGTACCCGTAACATCCACTGGGTTACCCGCATGTGGAGACGAGCTAGCGGGACTGTTGCAATGGCCACAGCCATATGTCCGAAAGCAGGCAAAGGACCAGTCTGGCTGGGACGGTCTTTCGCTGACAATTCCTGATGAGGGATCTGATGTTCCGCTCTGTCCGTGGGAAGGGAGAAAAAATTACTCACCATAGTAATGTTGTTTCTTCAATGGAGTCCCTGCTATATTCTGACATATGCAGTGAGTCCCAACCTCTCGAACTGCCCCGGAGATGAAAGAGTTAACCTTCCATGCCGGGCATGGAACGCTGAGCCAGCTTGGCTGAGCACTCTGTCTGTTGTTCTTCAAACTCAAACCGCTGATCTTTACGAGCTAAATTCACTAAGGTCCTCTGTGGAAGCTGTGAACCCACACTAGCCAACTGGCTACTAAATATAAGAACACATTTTTTGGTCCCAACACAAAGACTCAAGTCGAGAGACCCAAAATAAAAACACAACACCCACTCACCCCAAAAAAGAAGGGGTGAAACAAAAAGGTGGGCACCTACTAAGTGTCAACACTGCACTGCCCACCCACATCCCAAAAACAGAGGGTCTGAGAGGGGCAGGTAGGGGGGGGAGGTCAGAATATAGCAAGACTCCAAGGAGAAGAAACAACATTACTAAGGTGAGTAATTTTTCTTCAAATAACATGAAGTCTTGCTATATTCTGACATATGCAGACTACTAAGCAGTACTCCATGGAGGAGGGACAGAACCTACTTAGGAAATAGGCTCTGAAGCAGAGCTGTGTTAAACCGAGCATCACTCCCAGCCTGGATGTCCAGGAGTAATGCTTGGCAAAAGTGTGAACTGTTTTCCAGGTAGCTGCTTGACATATCTCTAGAATAGGATGTCCTGGCAGCAGCCAGGAAGCAGCTGTACCTCTGGTAGAGTGAGCCCTCAGGCCTGAGGAGGAACCTTACCCAGTTTTTCATAACAAAATTGGATACAAGAGACAATCCACCTGGCAATGGATCTTTAGTAGCAGGTTTCCTTTACCAACCTCACCATAAGTGAGGAACAGTTGAGGGAGTCAAACCTGTGACCCTTGGTACCCTCTATGTAGTAACTAGGGCTCTTTTTTCACATCTAAACTGTGCAGTCCTCTCGCCGAGGAGGAATGGTCAGTGAA
Organism: Neoceratodus forsteri; assembly: GCA_016271365.2. Classification (NCBI taxonomy): domain Eukaryota; kingdom Metazoa; phylum Chordata; order Ceratodontiformes; family Ceratodontidae; genus Neoceratodus; species Neoceratodus forsteri. Next base: position 61,721,203 of record CM028129.1, read on the forward strand.
GTACACTGGAAGACATGATAGATTGATTAAGGTGAAACCAAAACCACCTTAGGCAAGAACTTCCTGTTAGTCCTGAGGACCACCTTATCTCTATGAAAGGAGATAAAATCAGGCTCCACTGACAAAGCTTGTAATTCACTTATGCTCTGAGAAGTGATGGCTACCAGAAACACAGTCTTCCAAGTCAAGTACTTAAGCTCTGCTGAAGATAAAGGCTCAAAAGGGGGTTGCATAAGCTGAGCAATGCAAACATTGAGGTCGCAGGCAGGGGCAGGGTCCCTGAATGGAGGGTTGGTGTGAAGCAATCCCTTGAAAACCTTGGAGAAAACAGGGTGAGCTGAGAGAGAACAGGGCTTACCTGCTGAAATAAAAGCAGACACAGCTGCCAGATGCACTTTCACTGTAGTTGGTTTCAGCCCCAAGCTATTTAAGTGAACCCTATAATCAAGGACTGTGGGCAGATCAGCAGATTCTGGGGAAATATGCTTCCCAGAGCACCATATGGAAAATCTTTTCCATTTAGAATTATAAATAGCCCTGGTGGAAGGTTTTCTAGAAGCCTTCAGGGATATCCATTACACCTTGGAGAGGTGTAAATCAGCAAACTCTAACTGTTCAAGAGCCAGGCCTTGAGATTGAGAGATTTGAGGTTGCGGTACTAAACCCTCCCTGAGCACAGGTTAACAGGTTGTAATTCCTGGGAAGACACAGGGAAGATGGACTGCCAAGGACAGTAGGAGTGGATACCAGGGCTGTCTGGCCCAGTCTGGAGCAATCAGGATCATCTTGCAGGGTTGAGATCTGATTTTGACTAGCACTTTGAACAGGAGAGGAAGGGGAAGCATAGAGAAACTTCCCTTCCCAATTGAGAACTAAGGCATCCAGGGGGACTGAGCCCAACACTGGGGGTCTGCAGCAAAAAGGGAAGTTGGTGATTGTCTGGGGCTGCAAAAAGATCTATCTGCGGGGTGCCCCATCTGGAAAATATCATTTCCAAGACCAGGGGATCCAGTGACCATTCGTGATGGCCCTGGGAAATCCTGCTGAGAGCATCTGCCAAAACATTGTCCTTTCCTGGTAGGTGAACTGCCGTGAGGGAAGTGTTCAGGGAGTAAGCCAGAGACCACAACTTCATTGCTTCGGTGCACAAGGCCATAGACCGAGTGCCTCCTTGCTTGTCGATGTACCACATTGTGGTGGTGTTGTCTGTTCTGACCTGTACAACTTTGTTCTCAACAGATTTGGAAAAAGCTTGAAGTGCTACAAATACTGCTCTGCGTTCCAACAGATTGATATGGAGCAGAGATTCCTGAGGGGACCACAACCCCTGGGTGGTGAGGTCGCCAATGTGAGCCCCCCACCCCAAGAGGGAGGCATCTGTAGTAAGGATTAAAGAGTGAGACTGAGTGACAAAGGGAGCCCCTTGTCTCAAATTGTTCTGATCCTGCCACCAGTGTAGGGCCTGGATCAGGGTTCGAGTTACTGGGATCAGTTTGGTCAGAGGGTCCTTCCTTTGAGACCAAAAGGCTCTCAAATGGAACTGAATGTCCCTCATCTGAAATCTTGCTCCCTGCACTACTGCTGTAGAAGCAGCCATGTGCCCCAGGAGCTGTAGAAAATGCCTTGCTGGTCGAGACACCTGCAGGGTGAATGAGGTGGCCAGAGAGACCAGGGTCCTTGCCCTGTCCAGGGGAAGGAAGGTTCTGGCCTTCTCTGTGTCTAGCTCTGCGCCTATGAAGGTGAGGAGCTGGACAGGCTCTAGAACTGACTTTGAAAGATTTAGGAGGAAACCCAAAGAAGTGAGCAGTTGCTGAGTTATCTGTAAGTGTAACCTGACTTGGTCTGGGGACTGGCCTACTATGAGCCAGTCGTCCAGGTAAGGGAAAATGGCAATTTTCTGCCTTCTTAGAGAGGCAACTACTACTGCCAGGCATTTTGTGAATACCCTTGGAGCAGAGGTGAGGCTAAAGGGCATTGTTCTGAACTGGTAATGGCCTGAGGGCAGCTCGAACCTGAGGTACTTTCGATGGGAGCTTCTGATGAGAATATGGAAGTAGGCATCCTTGAGGTCCAGGGACACTAGCCAGTCCCCTGGCCTTAGAGAGGGTAGAATAATTCCCAGAGTCACCATTTTGAATTTTGGTTTTAAAAGGTGCTTGGTTAGGTATCTGAAGTCCAAGATGGGCCGCCATTCTCCTGTCTTTTTTGGGGTGAGGAAGTACCTGGAATACAATCCTTTGCCCTGGTGTAGGGGTGGAACCCTTTCCACAGCTCTGAGAGCTAGGAGGGAAGAGACCTCTGCCTCTAAGGCAAGTGCCTCTGATGGATTTGCAGGTGGAAAGGATCTGGTTCTCATCTTTGGAAACTTTTTGAAGCTGAGAACCAGTCCCTGGCTTACTACTTCCAGGACCCATTTATCTGATGTCAGAGACTCCCAGTCCTAGACAAAGTAAGCCAGCCTTCCCCCTACAGGTAGGCGAGAATTGGCCCTGGCAACCCCATCAGGGTGCCTGCTTGGCAGGGGCTTTAGGCTGAGGGGTGGAACCAGGCCTGCTTGTACCCCGTCTGTCTCTCCCTCGAAAGAACTCCCTCTGGGCATAAGCAGAAGAGGAGGCCTGGGCTTGGTAAAAAGGCCTATGAAAAGGCCTGCCCCTGCCCCAGGGAAGCTGCCTTTGAGGAGTGGCCTGCCTTTCCTTGGCCTGTGCACTCTATAGGTGGTCCTATACTCATCCATTTCTTCATGTAATTCTCTGTCTGCTCCCCAAACAGAGATTACCCCAAAGGAAAATCCATGGCCTTAGTCTGGGTATCCTGTGACAGGCTAGTACATCTAAGCCAAGCCATTCTTTGAAGTGCCACAGATGTAGCCATGACTCTTGATGACACATAATTTGAGTCCACTGCAGCATGGAATTGCACCTTGGATGCCTCAATACCATCAGCAGCCACCTGCTCCAGCTCCTTGGCAAGCTGGCTGGGGACCTGTTTTGCTAGAGCCATGACAGTGTCCCATCTGGATTTCTGACATCTAGCAACATAAGCCATATAATTCGCCTGTCTGAGTCCCAAGGATGCTGCCATGTACTGTTTCTTTGCCATGGCATCAATCCTCCCAGGTCCTTGTCTGGGGGTGTGAAGCCAAGGAATATTTGTCCTTGTCACAGGCTGCAGCTTCACTCCCCAACATGGCTGCATTGTTGTGTGTAAGGAACTCCGTATCAGAGCCTGACAATGTGTACCTCTTGTCCATTCTCTTCTCCACAGGAGGTATAGTGTGGAGTTTTAGAATTTTAAATGTCTGTTTCCCAAAAGATTTATGCAAGGAATAGACAGTCTCCTAGACTCTGGGATATCCGCATTTCCACATAGTCAGGCTCCTCTTGATCATCCACAGCTTCCTCCATAGGGAGCTGGAGGGTTTCGCCACTTTTTATAAAACATAAAATGAGAAGGGACTCAGAAAGCCTAGGAGGAGACACTCCTGAAGGTCTGTCTGGGAGATGTCCGGGTCAATGGGCACATCCAGACTTTCAAATCCACATTCACTCTCCTCATACTCCTCTTCCCCTCCTCCGGTTCATAATATTCCTCAAATCATACTCTTGAACCGGTGGAACCAAGCCGAACCGAGCGCCTACCTGACGGTGCCGGTTCGGTCAGAACCAGGAAAGCGACTGGACAATTTTGATCGCTGGCTATTTCTTCAGTGGTTGGAGAGGAAAGTTTTGGCCACGCCAGCTGATTTTCTAGTCCTTTGCTGGAACCGACCCTCGAGTCGGATCTCCTTGCCCGAAGAAGTCTCGCCCTGGTCAGAGGCACTCCTTCTGGTTCGGTTTAACAGAACCGGCTGGCCATCCGTTCAGCAGAGCTTTTGGCCTCCTTTCCTGAGCCTACCAACTCTTTTCTCCAGGGTAGCTGCAGGAAAATTTTACAAATCTGGCAGTCTGCATTGAGGTGGTCAAACCCCAGACAATAACACAGGTGGTGTGGGATCAGCCTTGGCAAAGACTTCCCCACACACACTACAGTGTTGAAACCCAGTGGGCCCGGTTTTTCTTTGGGTTTCTGTGACATAGTGCCAGTCCTATCCAAACTTACCCGCTTATGGCAATCCGCCAGGTAAGACCCTCTTATTGGTTCCCAACTGTGTCACGGGTCATGGAAAAAAACGTAATAAAATCCGTTTTTTTTAGAACCGATAAGAACCGGTAACCACACTCTAAATCACAGATTAAGATTTTTTAAACAACTTGATCGGTTCAAACCGAACCGATAAACCGTTTACAAGTTCCACACAGGATAGAATTAATGTAAAACCTATCTAATACTCACAAATACCACAGACAGAGACTGAACCGACAGGTTGCGGTTTAAATTCGGTTGAAAACCGAGAAAAACGGTACTTTAACCGACAAAATGAACCGAGCAGAAGGAGAAATCTCCGGAGCGACTGTTCAGTGAGGCGGAGTAAAGAATCTGACGGCTTGAGTTTGAAGAACAACAGAGTCTCAACCGAGCTCAAGCTCAGCGTTCCATGCCTGGCATGGAAAGTTAACTATTTCATCTCTGGGGCAGTTCAAAGGTTGGGACTCACTGCATACGTCAGAATATAGCAAGACTTCATGTTGTTTGAAAGCTTTCCCCTTGGATGGTATCCAGAACTGCTCCGATGAATTGCAGCGTCTGGGACGGAACCAGGCACGACTTCTCGTAATTGATGAGAATGCCCAAAGTCTTGAACAGAGACTGGGTGCAGTGAATGGCACACATCAAGGCCTCCCGTGAGTGTTCCATGAGAAGCCAGTCGTCCAGGTAGGGGAACACGTAGTGGCCCTGTCTCCTCAGAGACGCTGCTACGACCGCCATGCACTTCGTGAAAACCTGAGGTGCCGATGACAGCCCGATGGGAAGAGCTCGGAACTGATAATGGCGGCCCTGAAACTCAAAGCGCAGGAACCTGACCCGGGGGGGGGGCACCATTCGGAAGCGTTTGTAAGTGACTGAAAGATTGAGATAGCTGAGGTCCAGTATTGGAGGAGGTCCCCTGTTTTCTTTGGAACCAGGAAGAAGTGAGAATAGTACCCTAGTCCTCTCTGGTTCCTTGGTACGTACTCTAAAGCTTCTTTTTTCCAGAAGTGCAAGCACTTCCTGCTGTATGAGCAGGGCATGCTGACCTGAATAACAGGAAAGCAGGGGAGGTCTTGTAGGTGGGTTGTCTATGAACTCTATGTAATGGCCATTTTTGACCAACTGTAGAACCCACCTGTCAGTGGTGATCGAATGCCACCCTGAAAGGTGGCGTGCGATGCGACCCCTGACTTTCTTTGCCCGTTGATCCTGAGGAGGGGCGGGCGCCGGGAAGGAGTCATGCTGTGGCAACATTTGTCCCTGCTGACTTGGCCAACTTTGAGTAGCGTTGGCCTCTGCCTGGGGACGATTTGGCCTGGGCTTTGCGCAAGAAAGTGCCCCTCTGCTACTGGCCGGAATGTTGCTGCTGTCTTTGTAGCTGGCCGCAAAAACGGCTCTGGTTCCTGCGAAAGGATCTAGGCCTAGATCTGTACATGGCTTGTACAGATCAGACTACCTTCCCTGCGTCTTGGAGTTTGGTGATAACCTTCTCGGAGGCTTCACCAAAAAGCACCTCACTGTTATATGGGACATCTAGAATGTTTTTCTGTATGTCAGGGGTAAAGCCAGAGACACGGAACCAAGAGTGTCTCTGGAGACAAACGCCTGAGGCTGCAGCTCTGGCTGAAGATTCTGCAGAGTCGTATCCATCTCTGAGCACTTGGTTCCCCACATCTGACCCGGTGCGGAGGAGGTTTAGGAGCTCCGCGTTCTGGTTGCCATCGGGAAGCTTTTCAACCAAGTCCTGGCCCTGTTCCCACAGGGCGTTCTGGAACTGAACCATATCAGTAAGGTAGTTCAGTGACCTGATGGCACAAGTAGCAGCCGCATATGTGCGCCTCCCCAGGGCAACCAACTGCTTGGATTCCTGGCCCGGTGGCTGAGTGCTCATATGCTGTGGTCTTTGAGACTGGTCATGTGAAGCAGTGATGACCAGGGAATCTGCCAGAGGTTGGGCCGCCAAATACTGGTCCTCCCTAGGGGCTCTGTACAGGTGGTCAGCGTTCTTCGGCACTGTGGGAGTGGAATGCGGACGTTTCCACATAGCCTTAGTGACATCCGCGAAGGTGCCCACCAAGGATGGCACTACCACAGGCTTTGGGTCTTTTTGCCGAAGGCAGCGGGCAAGGCGTTGTTGCTCGGGGTCAAGTTCCTCAGTTATCCCACTCCATGTTGTCCTGGATGTGCCTCATGATCTCGGCAAAAGAGGGATCATCCGGTGGAGACCTGGGGAGGTCGTGTGGGTCAGGCAAGGGGATGCTGAGTGGAGAAGATGATCTAGAGTACTCTGAAGTATCCGACCTGGAATCCTCCCCCGACGGAGTGTGCTGGTGTCATCTGGGTCGTTTGGGGCTGGGTGACCCTGAGGGGGGTCTGGAGGGAGGCCTTCTCCTGTTGGTAGATCTGCCCCTAGGAGGTGGAGTCTGCTCCTTGGAGGATGGAGGTCGTCCTACCGGCCTCTTAGTTAGAGGAGGGGGCGTAGGCGGTGAAGGAGGAGGAAGAGTAGTAGTAGGAAGAGGACGTGCGGGGACCACATCTTTCTTGATGGTGTCCCACCAAAAGGTAAAGAGCTCCTTTACCTCTGCAAGGTTCATACTGGACAACGGGCCTGGCGCCAGTGGCCTGTCGCCAGGGTCGGGTTCCCGGGGGTCTCCCGCTCCGGGGAGGGTTCCCGTGGGAGCCTGACATCCTCGGTGTCGCCTGCCTGGTCTTCGGGCTGTGGGGTGTCCTCCTCTGTAGAATCCCTACGACCGGCATCTGCCGGCAACGGGGGTGCAGTCTTCCGCTCTGGGGTAGCCGACGTCGGTCCCCTGGCCGACGTCTTCGGAACTGGCGAACACCTAGCCAGCGACGGGTGTCTAGCCGGTGTCATCGGCTCCTGTGAGCACTGAGCCGATTTAGATTTGGCCAACGTCAGGTGGTGGGCCGACATTGGGTCCGACATCCGTTTGAGGGACGTCATGTCCTTAGCTTTCCTGGGCGCCGAATCAGGAACTCTGGGTGGTTGGGAGACCGAACTGGTGTCAGTGTCCCGGCGACAGGAGGATGAAGATTTGTGGCGCTCACCCGACTTAGAAGAGGCCTTGGAGGGTGTTGATGAAGCCGAGGGCCTCGAAGTCTTTAGAGGCTGGAGTGATGAAGAACCGCTGGAAGACCTGACCTTGACCGGGGGAGGTTGCGACCGAGCCCTGGCAGGACAGCGGTTCGATCTTGAGCCGGAGCTGCAGGAGTCCGAGGCCTGAGTAGGGGACCTAGACCTCGCCTTCTCCTGGTGCTTGTCCCGATGTTTGTGGGATTTAGTCGAAGATTCTCCCTGGGAGGAAGGTTCCTGGTCCATACTTTTAAGCTTTTCTTCCAGAAGAAATGCTTGAAGTGCCTTCTGATGGCGGTTCCTAGTTCAGCTGTTAAAACCCTGGCAAAAGGTGCAGGCCTTGGTGTCGTGGTCCGGGCCTAGGCAAGGCACGCAGGATGAATGGGATCCTTGAAGGGGATCTGTTTGCCGCTGGCACACATCAAAAGGTGACCCTCTAGAGATGGAGTTGGAGAGGACATCAGTTGAGCAGAGCCAAAAAGGTTAGAAATTCTTCGGTAGTTCAGCAGTCGTCGTACGCTAGAAAAGAGACCGACAGGCTGATGTTGGAACGTCGACGCCGGGAAAAGAACTGGGGATTATGGGGGGGACCACCTTCTTATGTACTATGCCCGACATCGGGGGGGGAGGGCGAGACCGACGTCGGAAGCGGTCCCCACTGAATACTGCTAGCTAGAAAATTTCCGTGTGGTCCTGGCGCCTGCCGGCTTCAGTCCTAATGGTGTAACCTGCTGCAAGAGCTGTTTCTCGAAGTAAGATCTGATTGTTCATAGCAGACTGTACTTGTACATCTTGTTTTTCTTTACAAATGGGGTCTGGCTAACAAGGCTCCTCATTGGTTGTGACTGGTACAGCACAGAGACAGTCTGGCTGTACAATGACCTCCTCAGGGCAAGAGATTGAGGGGAGCGGTCAATTCTTTTTTTTTTTTTTTTAATCCTCCTACCTCCTTGCAGCCCCCTCCTCTTCGGGAGACACCTATGGCCTTATCAGCCTTCGCTCACCTACCTGGAGCCGGTGCAGTCCATGCCCCATGGGGCCGTGGCTATACCCTGGTGAGTGCAGGTGGAGAGACCACCCCAGCGTTCTACTATGCTTCATCGGCATGCTGTCCCCTGGACAGGTAGGGGCATTGAAGGTCGGGGCCCTGGTGCTCCGTCTACTAGGTGGCTGCAAGGGTTTTTTCCCGGTGTTCCTCGACGTGTCAGGTCCAGTGACGTCAAGGCACCAAAGCGCCGACGTCTGGTACATCGCTCCTCCATCTGTTGGAGCATCGGGCTAGCTGTACCTCAGGTCTCCACCTGGGGTCAGACAAGCACCGAGCTCAGGTATCCCCCCTCCCCCCGGAGAGGACGAGCAGTCCCTGGGACGCTCAAGTCCTCCCCTCCCGGCTGGCCCTCCAGCTCCCGGGCCCGTTCCCGAACCTGGGTCGCTGGCGTCGCAAGCGGAAATCCAACCGCTGCGCCGGCGGGCCGGCAAGAGGAGCGGTCAATTCTCATTCTCCTCGATCTGCCACCCGCATTTGATACCGTGGACCATACTGTGTTGCTGGATCAACCTTTGGGAGTATTGTGGACTCACCGGTATTTTCATCAACTGGTTAGAGTCCTTTCTCTCAGGCAGAAGGCAGAGGGTAATGATGACGAATTTCTCCTCTTCCCTGATGCCTCTGACCTGTGACGTTCCTTAAGGTTCGATCCTGTCACCAATGTTTGTGATATACATGCTACCCATGGGGAGGTTCATCAGACAGTACAGTCTGGGTTTTCACTGTTATGCAGATGATACCCAGCTGTACATGTGTCTTTTGTACGATGGACAAATGGTGCCATTGAAGTGCTGAATAAATGCTTAGCTGAAATCTGGGACTGGATAAACACTAACTTACAGAAACAAGACTGAGGTACTGGTGACTGGACCGGGTCGATGGCATGATGGGGATGCCTCCAGGATGGCAACATGTTTGGTCCTGGGGTTGACCCCATTGATAGCATCCTCTAGGGTGAGAAATCTGGGCCTTGTCCTCAATAACAAGCTGACATTTGAAGCTCAGGTGTAGGGCTGATGTTAAAAGTGTTTTTTACCATCTGAGGAACATCATCCAGATTAAAACCCTAATTCTCCCTGAAGACCTGCTATCACTGGTGTATGCCTTTGTACCATCTAGACTCGACTACTTTAATGCTCCCTATCGCAGGGTCAGAGGAGGAAACCTCCACCAGCTGCAGTTAGTACAGAATGCAGCAGCCGGGCTGCTGACAGGTCTGTCAAGGTCCTGTCATGCGACCTTGATCCTGCAGGATCTGCACCGACTGCCAGTCAAGTGGAGAATTCTCTTCAAGGTGGGCTTGCTCACCTATAAGGCGCTATATGGATCGGGCCCTGGCTACTCATCAGACCTCCTTACTCCTGCTATCCTGGTCTGCTCCCTTTGTTCCTCCACCGAAGGCCTCTTTGCAGTTCTGAGGACCAGCTGAAAACCTCGGGAGATCATTCATTCGGGGTGACCGACATGGTCCTCTGGAACTTGTTGCCAGGACCTTTTGAGGGAGGCCCCTACTGTGAAGGCATTTAGGAGGGACCTAAAGACTCACTTTTTCAGCCAAGCCTTTCCTGCAAATGTTTTAACTATACAAAATCTTTTGTTTTTATCTGTTTTCGATGAATTGTTTACAAAATCGGAATGTTTTTACTGTGACGCTCTGCCCATCTACTTGTTATTATATTGTATCATATTTGTGATATAAATGCATGTTAGGGTTACCACCAAGAAGCCCAAAGTGGGACATTTCTTACCGAAATATGATTTTTCGCACGACAATATATAACCTCAACCAATGCAGCAGACTTGTTTTCTCTAAATAATCAGAATTAAGACTAAGTAGTGAAGTATTTTAGTTGTTCCTAATGGTTCTAATTTTTAGGTATTTTAGTTAAGGTATTATAGTTTTTTTGCAACATTAAGAGGAAAGTCTGAAAACATTTTTTCTGCTAAAAGGTCAGGACATGTAGTATTTTTCATGTTTTTTTTTTTTTTTGCAGAACACAGCTGCCCAAATCAGGACTGTCCTGTGAAAATCAGGACAGGTGGTAACCCTAATGCATGTTCTGTGGATTTCTGCTGGGGGAATATATGGCAGCCAGCAAGACATCTTGGGATATTAGGTTTTTGAAAACGTACTGGTCTGTTGGTTACCTCTGGCTTCGGGGGGCAACAAAAAAACAGACTGCCTGGGACTACAAGAACACCAAGTTGGAATACACTGTAAAACTTCAATTACTCTGAAGCCCAGGAAGCCATAGAAGACTATCTTATGACATCTTAGGAAGCCATCATTTCTAACAGATACTTGTTACATTCCTCATTGCTAGGAGGAAAATAGCTGTCAGGATGTGTTTCTAAAGATCAAAGGTGATTGCTCTGATCGAAGAGACTGTATAAAGTAATATTGCTATCTTTGCAGATATCAAGTAAGCAGCAAAATGACATCCTTCTGGATATACTTGTCATATTACAAATAAATTACAGGACTAACAGTAACTTGATGTGCTGTGACATCACAAGGAGGTGGAGAGATTAACTTTCAATATTGCCAAGCAGTCTGAAAGAACTGAACTGACTTTCTCTGGACTTCTAATAGAACATACACACACTGTTTCTGGACTTAAAGGCACTTCTGTTACAATTAGGCAATACCAACTAGAAACTGGGTTAAGACTAGAAATTCAGTTACAGATGCTTTTGTTTCTGAAATTCCCTTTTCTTTTGACCGTGAGTATTAATGTATAAAGGGTGTTTTGTATGTATTTACTATTTTTAATTTCAATAAAAGTTTTGGTTTCCTTAATCCTGTTTGAGTCTTTTCTTCTTTTGCATGCGAATGATAGGACAGTATTTGATAATTCTGACAAAAACTGTTAAGGGCTTAAAGTGGTTACCATCTTGCTCTAAGGTAAGAGAGAAAAAATTACTCACCTTAGTAATGTTGTTTCTTCTAATGGAGTCTTGATGTATTCTGACTAATGCAGTGATCTCCAACCTTTGAACTGCCCTGGATAAAGTACAGTTATGTAAGAACTTACCGTAACAGTAGATCTTCGAGAACAGCTCTTGCAGCAGGTTACACCATTAGGACTGTAGCCAGCAGGTGTCAGGACCCCACGGAAATCTTCTAGCTAGCAGTCTTCAGCGGGGCCCACCTCCGATGTCGGTCCGGCCCCCGACGTCAGGCATAGTACATAAGGAGGCGGTCCCGCCAGAATCCCCAGTTCTCCCGCCGGAGATTTCTGGTCACTGGATGACATCAGGAGAGGAGACCGAGGACCCGCCATCAGAAGGTCAAGGTTGAGGACAATCTGCCGGAGCATAGGCTAGGACTTACCTCCTCCAAGGGGGAATGGTGGGCGGGAAGGTACCTGCTGCAAGAGCTGTTCTCGAAGATCTACTGTTACGGTAAGTTCTTATGTAACTGTACTATCTTCTTCGAGATACAGCTCTTGCAGCAGGTTACACCATTAGGACTGATTCCTAAGCAATAGCGCTTAGAAACGCCTAGGGAGGAGATAGAACAGAGATCCTGGGAAGTCCCAATTCTAGGACAGGGGGCCCTGCAGAACGGCGAGGCCGAAACCAGCTCTCCGCCGTGAGACGATGTCGAGGCTGTAGTGCCTAATGAAGGTGTGCACTGAGCTCCAGGTGGCTGCAGCACAGATGGCCGAAATGGAGATGTTTTTTCAGTGCTGCAAAGGAAGTGGCCACCCCCCTTGTCAAGTGGCCCCTAACGGTACCCAGAAGGGGCTTCTGCCTGTTGTTGTAGCAAAAGGAAATACACTGGACAAGTCAGCGAGAAAGAATCTGTTTCGAGACTGGTTGGCCCAGCATCCTCTCAGCGAAAGAAATAAACAGCTGCTTGGATTTGCGATGCTGCTTGGTCTTGGTCAAGTAATATCTTAAAGAGCGGTGAACATCCAGGGTGTGAAGCAGTGCCTCTCCTCTATTAGTGTACTTAGAGAAGTACACCAGCAAATCAATGTCCTGATTAAGAGTAAGGGCTGAGACCACCTTAGGCAGGAATTTTGGGTTCGTCCTCAGGGACACCCTGTCCTGGTGAAAAATCAAATAAGGTTCCTTACACATGAGGGCATGTAGCTCGGAGATTCTTCTCGCCGAAGTAACAGCAACCAAAAATAACGTTTTCCATGACAGAAAACGTAAGTCGCAATCTGCGGCAGGTTCAAAGGGTGGCAGCGTAAGCTGCTCCAGGACAAAAAGCAGGTCCCAAGGAGGGATGGGATCCTTAATGGGAGGTCTAAGGTGGAGCACTCCCCTCAAAAAGTCACGAGAAGTGTCGAGTTGTGCCACTGTGCGTTGGGCTCATAGGGGAATGGTAGGCTGAAATCGCACAGAGGTGAACCTTAATTGAGGAGTAGGGCTAGATTCAATGAAAGAGGGAAAGCAGGTATTCCAGGACTAATTTTTCTGGGTAATCTAAAGGGGAGGCGGCGTGCCTGAGACCTATGGTAAAACTTACGCCATTTCATGGTATGATGTAGTATGCGTTGTCGGCTTTCTGGCAGCAGAAAGGACTTCTGCCACCTCTTGCGAGACCCCGTGTCACAGAATGGCTATGTCTCGAGGAGCCAGGCATGCAGGTTCAGTGAGCGCAAGTCCGGGTGGACTAGCGAACCCTCCTGAGACAGCAGGTGGGAGCTGATTGGTAAGGGAAATGAAGGTTCCCGGGACAATTGAGTCAAGAGCGGGAACCAAATCTGTCTGGGCCAGAAAGGTACTACCAAGATTATTGTTGCATGCTCCTTGCGAAGTTTGAGAAGGATTCTCTGGATCAACGGGAAGGAAGGAAAAGCGCAGAGGAATCTGTCCGCCCAGGAGAGGCACATCGCGTCTCGCCAGAAAACACCAGGCCCTGGATCTAGCGAGCAAAAATTGGGCAGTTTTGCGTTGGATGGGGAAGCGAACAAGTCCAATTCTGGAGTGCCCCATCGATGAAACAGATCCTCTGCCACCTCCTGAAGAAGTTCCCACTCGTGGACTCTGGCCCGTGAGCAACTCAGGCCGTCTGCGACCATGTTGTCCACTCCGGGAAAGTGAACTGCGATCAGGTTTGCGCCGTGTTGAATTACCCATTCCCACACTCTCATGGCCTCTCTGCAGAGGGGGTAGGAGTGTGTGCCTCCCTGTTTGTTGAGGTAATACATCACCGCCATATTGTCTGTTTGCAGCAAAAGAGTACTCGGTGGAATGTCCAACTGGAAGGCTTGCAGGGCATACAGGATCGCCCTCATCTCCAGAATATTGATGTGGAGATGGGCTTCTTGAGGAGTCCATGTACCCTGAGACCTCACCTTGTTCAGGTGTACCCCCCACCCCAGCCCTGAGGCATCTATGGAGAGGATTACCTCCAGGGACAGCGCTACGAATGGGACCCCCACGAAGAGGGTCCCTGGGTCTAACCACCATTGCCAATCCCAAATCACGGCTCTTGTGATTCTGACTGGCTGCTGCATATGGTCTTGCTTCTGGTCCCATTGCACTTTGAGCATCCACTGGGTTACCCGCATGTGGAGCCTTGCCATCGGGACGGTTGGAATAGCCGCAGCCATATGTCTGAGCAGGCGAAGGACCAGTCTGGCTGGGACGGTCTTGTTTGCCGAAAGATCCCTGATGAGGGACCTGATGCGTTCTGCTCTGTCCTCGGGAAGAAAGGCTTTCCCTTGGATGGTGTCCAGAACTGCACCTATGAATTGCAGCTTCTGAGACGGTACCAGGAGGGACTTCTCGTAGTTGATAAGTATGCCCAGCGACTGAAAAAGAGCCTGGGTGTGCTGGATAGCCATCAACAGCGCCTCTTGGGAGGCAGCCATGAGAAGCCAGTCGTCCAGGTACGGGAACACATAGTGACCTTGTCTCCTTAGAGACATTGCCACGACTGCCATGCACTTGGTAAAGACCCTGGGGGCCAATGACAGCCCAAAAGGAAGCGTTTGGAACTGGTAGTGGTGGCCGAGAAACTCGAAGTGCAGGAACCTCCTGTGTGCTTGAGCTATGGGGATGTGCAGATAAGCATCCTGCATGTCCAGAGACACCAGAAATGCATCCTTCTTCAGCATGGGTATAAGGCCCTGGAGGGTCACCATGCGGAATCTTTTGTAAGCGACCGACATGTTGAGGTCGCTGAGGTCCAAGATTGGATGGAGGTCCCGTTTTCTTTGGAACCAGGAAGAAGTGGTAATAGTAACCTGTTCCTCTCTGGTTCCCCGGGACGTACTCCATGGCTTCTTTGTGCAGGAGCGAGAGTACCTCTTGTCTGATGAGCAACCTGTGCTGACCTGAATAGCGGGAGAGCAAGGGAGGCCTCGTAGGTGGCTTGTCTGTGAACTCTATAAAGTGGCCTTTTTCGACCAATTGGAGTACCCACCTGTCGGTGGTAATCGACTGCCACCCTGGCAGGTGGTCTGCAATGTGACCCCCGACCTTGGTATCCCGTTGATCCTGAGGGGCGGGGCCCGGGAAGGAGTCATGCTGTGGCGGCTGTGGGTCCTGCAGGTTGGGCCGACTTGGTGGGACATTGGCCTCTGCCTGAGGACGACTTGCCCTGGGCTTTCCGAGGAAAGGAGCCCCTCTGTTGCAGGCCGGAATAAGACTGTTGCCTCTGGGTCCGGCTGCGAAAACGGCTCTGGTTCCTACGAAAGGAACCGGGCCTGGATCTGTACATGGCCTGGACAGATCTCACGGCCTTCCCGGCCTCCTGAAGCTTGGTGATGACCTTCTCTGAGAGCTCACCAAAGAGAACTTCGCCGTGAAAGGGGGCGTCCAGTATGTTCTTCTGGACGTCCGGGGTGAGTCTGGAGACACGGAGCCATGAGTGTCTCCGGAGGCATAGGCCTGAGGCTGCCGCTCTGGCTGAGGAGTCCGCGGAGTCATACGCGGCTCGAAGCACCTGGGTTCCCACGTCTGAACCCGTGTGGAGGAGCTGGAGTAACTCCTCCTCCTTCTGCTCACCTTCTGGCAGCTTTTCTGCCATCTCTTGTCCCTGCTCCCACAGGGCATTCTGAAACTGAACCATGTGGGTAAGATAATTGAGGGACCTAATGGCGTAGGTCGCAGCTGCATACGTGCGCCTACCCATTGCGTCCAATTGTTTGGACTCCGGGTCCGGTGGCTGGGTGCTCAGATGTTGCGGCCTTTGGGACCAGTCATGTGAGGCTGTGATAACCAGGGAATCGGCCAGAGGATGAGATGCCAAGTACTGGTCCTCCCTAGGGGCCTTGTACAGGTGGTCAGCCTTCTTCGGCATTGCCGGGAGCGAGTGTGGATGCTTCCACACTGCCTTGGTGACATCCACAAAGGTGTCCACCAAGGGTGGTACCACCACAGGCTTTGGGTCCTTTTGCCGAAGATAACGCGCAAGGCGTAGCCTCTCGGGGTCAAGGTCTTCTGCATCTCAGCCCATGTTCTCCTGGATATGCCTCATAATCTCTGAGAACGATGGGTCATCCGGAGGAGATCTTGGGAGCTCATGTGGGTCCGGAGAGGGGACGCTGATAGGAGAAGGGGATCTGGATCTGTCAGAGATATCCGATCCTGAGTCCTCCATCGACGGCGAGTAGCGACGTCTTCTAGGTCTCTTGGAGCTGGGTGACCTAGAAGAAGATCTGGATGGAGGTCTCCTCTTATCCGATGGTCTGCCCATAGGAGATCGAGCAGGATCCTGGGAGGAAGGTACTTGGCCTGCTGCCCCAGATGGAGTGGGGGCGCTGGGGCCGGAGGAGTCACGGGTGGAGGAGGAGGAGGAAGAGGAGAGGGTGTGGAGACCACGTCCTTTTTAATGGTGTCCCACCAAAAGGTAAATAACTCCTTCACCTCAGCAAGATTCAGGCCCGACGACGGGCCGGGCGCCGGTGGCCAGTCGTGGGGTCCTGGTGTCGGCACCCCGGGGTTCTCTGGTTCAGGAGAGAGGGGTTCCCCAGGGGCCCAACAGCACCGGGCTCGCCCGCCTGGTCTTCGGGCTGGTGAGACCTCCATAAGCGCCCTGGCCGAGTCGGTAGGTGGCATTGGGGTTCCTCCAACTGCTGGAACAGGCTTCTGTCCCCTGTCGGCGTCCGCTGTGGTGAGAGCCTGACCAGCGATCGGGCGCCTAGCTGTCCTCGTCCCGGACCGGTGGTAGCCGCCGACGCCGGGTGGGCCGACGCGGTCCGACGTCCGCTTGCCAAGTCAGCTCCTTGGTTTTCCGCTGGGGGAGGCAAGGAGACCGACTGGACGTCGGGGGCCGAGTGGTGGGAGACGGACTTGTGGTGATGGTGGTCCCCTGACCTCGGCGAGGCCTTAGACGAGGAAGAAGAAGGCCTGTGAGTCTTAACAGGCTGCAGCGTGGAGGAACTGGTAGAAGACTTGACCGTGACCGGGGGAGGCTGAGAGCGGGCCCGGGACGGAGAGCGGTCAGACCGGGAGCCGGAGCTGCGGGAGTCTGAGGCCCTAGAAGGGGATCTAGATCTCACCCTCTCCCTATGTTTCTCGAGGTGCCTGCGGGCTTTTCGGAAGATTTCCCCTTGGAGGCAGGTTCCATGGCCTTCAATCTTCTTCCAGAAGGTAAACTTGAGGGCCTTCTGACGACGGATCCGGGTCCGACTGTTGAAACCTTGACAAAGGGGCAGGCCTGGGTGTCGTGGTCCGCCCTAGGCACCGCACGGAGGCCAAGTGTGGATCTTTGAAGGGAATTTGCTTCCCACAGGCACACTTAAGACGGATGGCCCTCCGCGGATGTTGGTGAGGACATCAGATGGCAGACAACTGAAGAAAGAGCAGTTTCTGTACAAAGAAACAGAAAAAAGAACTTTACCAAACATCGCACGCTAGACACTGACCGAAGGGTCGAGACATGCAAGTCGACGGCGGGAAAGAACTGGGGATTCTGGCGGGACCGCCTCCTTATGTACTACGCCTGATGTCGGGGCCGGGACCGACATCGGAGGCGGTCCCCGCTGAAGACTGCTAGCTAGAAGATTTCCGTGGGGTCCTGACGCCTGCCGGCTACAGTCCTAATAGTGTACCCTGCTGCACGAGCTGTATCTCGAAGAAGATCAAAGAGTTAACTTTCCATGCAAGGCATGGAACACTGAGCTCGAGCTCGGTTGAAGCCTCTGTCTGCTGTTGTTTGAACCCCAACCGTCAGATCTTTACGAGCTATACTCACTGGGAGTTCTGTGTGGAAACTGTAAACTCACACTAGCCAACTGGCAACTAAATTTGATAAAAAGAGTTTTTTCTGTTTCAAAGCAAAGACTCAAGTCAGGAAACCCAAAAAACAAAACACAACACACACCCAAAATAAAGGAGGGTGAGAAAAAAGGGGCACCTCTAGGTGCCAACACTGCTCCTGCCCACCCACATCCCAAAAACAGGTTCTGAGAGGGGAGGGGGAGTCAGAATACATCAAGACTCCATTAGAAGAAACAACATTACTAAGGTGAGTAATTTTTTCTTCAGACAACATGAAGTCTTGATGTATTCTGACTAATGCAGACTACCAAGCAGTACCTCCATGGAGGAGGGACAGAACCTACTTTGGGAGTAGGCTCTGAAGTACTGCTTGTGCCAAACCGAGCATCACTCCAAGCCTGGGTATCCAGAGAGTAATGCTTGGTGAAAGAATGGACTGTTTTCCAGGTGGCTGTTTGACAAATCTTAAGATAGAATATCCTGGCAGCAGCCAGGAAGCAGCTGTACCTCTGGTAGAGTGAGCCCTCAGGCCTGAGGGTGGATTCTACCCAATTTTCGTGAGCAGAATTGTATACAAGAGACAATCCACCAGGCAACGGATCTTTTAGTGGCAGGTTTACCTTTACCGACCTCTCCATAAGTGAGGAACAATTGGAGGAAGTCAAACCTGTGACCCTTGGTGCACTCTATGTGGTAGCTAAGGGCCCTTTTTACGTCCAGGCTGTGCAGCCTCCTCTCTCCAGAGGAGGAATGGTCAGTGAAGAAAACAGGAAGAGACATAGACTGATTAAGGTGGAAATCTGAAACCACCTTAGGCAAAAACTTCCTGTTAGTTCTTAGGACCACTTTATCTCTATGGAAAGAGATGAAATCAGGCTCCACTGACAGGGCTTGCAATTCACTGATGTGCCTGGCAGAGGTAATGGCTACCAAAAACACAGTTTTCCAAGTCAAGTACTTAAGTTCTGCAGAGGAAAAAGGCTCAAAAGGGGGTTGCATAAGCTGAGCAATGCAAACATTAAGGTCCCAAGCAGGAGCAGGGTCCCTGAAAGGAGGATTGGTGTGCAACAATCCCTTGAAGAATTTGCAAAATACAGGATGGGCTGAAAGAGAAGAGGGCTTGCCTACTGACAAAAAAGCAGAAACAGCTGCCAAATGTACTTTGAGTGTAGCTGGTCTGAGTCCCAAGCCATTGAGATGAACTATATAGGCCAGAACCGTAGGCAATCCAGCAGATTCTGGATAAATATGCTTACCAGAGCACCAAATAGTAAACCTTTTCCATTTGGAGTTATAAGTCTTTCTGGTGGAAGGCTTTAGAGAAGCCTTTAGAATATCCAGGACACCATGAGAGAGGTGCACATCAGCAAACTCTAACTCTTCAAGAGCCAAGCCTTGAGATTGAGAGATTTGAGATTCGAATACCAAACAATCCCCTGAGAGGATGTCAACAGGTTGTAATTCCTGGGAAGAGACAGGGGAAGGTGGATTGCTAAGGACAGCAACAGTGGGTACCAGGGCTGTCTGGTCCAGTCTGGAGCGATCAGAATCACTTTGCAGGGTTGAGATCTGATCTTGACAAGTACCTTGAAGAGGAGAGGGAAGGTGGGGGGAAGCATACAGGAACTTCCCTTCCCAATTGAGTACCAGAGCATCCAGGGGGACTGAGCCCAATACTGGGGGTCTGCAGCAAAAAAGAGGAAGTTGGTAATTGTCTGGGGCTGCAAAAAGATCTGAGGAGTGCCCCATCTGGATAAACTCACTTTCAAAACTAGGGGATCTAGGGACCATTCGTGGTGGCCCTGAGATATCCTGCTGAGAGCATCTGCCAGGACACTGTTCTTCCCTGGGAGGTGAACTGCTGTGAGAGAAGTTTGCAGGGAATAGGCCAGAGACCACAACTTCATTGCTTCTGTGCACAAGTCCGTAGACCGAGTGCCCCCCTTGCTTGTTGATGTACCACATTGTGGTGGTATTGTCTGTTCTGATCTGGACTACTTTGTTCTGAACAGACTTGGAAAAAGCTTGTAGTGCAAGGAACACTGCTCTGAGTTCCAACAGATTGATTTGAAGCAGAGATTCTTGAGGTGACCACAGCCCTTGGGTGGTAAGATCCCCCCCCAAGTGGGCTTCCCAGCCCAAGAGGGAGGCATCTGTGGTGAGGATTAGAGAATGAGACTGAGTGTCAAAAGGAACTCCTTGCCTTAAATTGTCCTTATCCTGCCACCACTGCAAAGCCTGGATCAGGGTTCGAGTCACTGGGACTAGTTTGGTCAGGGAATCCTTTCTCTGGGACCAGGAGGTTTTCAAGTGGAATTGAATGTCCCTCATCTGAAATCTTGCCCCCCTGGACCACTGTTGTAGAGGCTGCCATGTGGTCCAGGAGCTGCAAGAAGTGCCTTGCTGGCCGAGACATCTAAAGGGTGAAAGAAGAGGCCAGTTCCATTAGTGTCCTTGCCCTGTCCAGGGGGAAGGAAGGCCTTTGCTCTTATTGTATCCAACTCCGCCCCTATAAAGGTGAGGAGCTGCACTGGCTCTAGAACTGACTTTGGAAGGTTCAGGAAGAACCCTAAGGAAGTGAGCAGTTGCTGAGTTATCTGAAGATGTGACTTGACTTGGTCTGGAGACTGACCTACTATGAGACAGTCGTCCAGGTATGGAAAGATGGAGATCTTTTTTCTCCTTAGGCAAGCAACCACTACTGCCAGGCACTTTGTGAACACCCTTGAGGCTGATGTTAGACCAAAGGGCACTGCTCTGAATTGACAGTGGCCTGAGGGCAACTCGAACCTGAGGTACTTTCTGTGGGAGCACCTGATGGGAATGTGAAAATAGGCATCCTTGAGGTCCAGGGAGGCTAGCCAGTCCCCTGGCCTTAGAGAGGGCAGAATTATTCCCAGAGTCACCATTTTGAATCTTGGCTTTAAAAGGTGCTTGTTTAGGTATCTCAGATCCAGGATGGGCCGCCATTCTCCTGTCTTTTTGGGGGTTAGGAAGTACCTGGAGTACAATCCTTTGCCCCTGTGTAGGGTAGGAACCCTTTCTATGGCTCTGAGAGCCAAGAGGGAAGAAACCGCTGCCTCTAGGGCAAGGGCCCTGAAGGATTTGCAGGTGGAAATGATCTGGTTCTCATCTTGGGGAATTTTTTGAAGCCGAGAACCAGTCCCTGGCTTACTACTTCCAGGACCCACTTGTCTGATGTTAAAGACTTCCAGTCCTGGACAAAGTAAGCCAGCCTGCCCCCTACAGGTAGTGGAGAATCGGCACGGGCAGACCCATCAGGGTGTCTGTTTGGCAAGGGCTTTAGGCTGAGGGATGGAAGCAGGCCTGCTCATACCCCGTCTGCCTCTCCCTCTGAAGAACCCCCTCTGAGCAAAAGCAGAAGAGGAGGCCTGGGCTTGGTAAAAAGGCCATGAAAAGGCCTACCCCTGCCCCTGGAATGCTGCCTCTGAAGAGTGGCTTGCCTTTCTTTGGCCTGAGCACTCCTGTAGGTGGTCCTGTACTCGTCCATTTTCTTCATATAATTCTCTGTCTGCTCCCAAACAGAGAATTACCAATGACAGGAAAATCCATGGCCTTAGCCTAGGTATCCTGTGACAGGCTAGTACATCTGAGCCAAGCCATCCTCCAAGGCCACAGATGTAGCCATGACTCTAGATGAAACGTCACTGGAGTCTACAGCAGCATGAAATTGCACCTTGATGCCTCAATCCCATCTGCAGCCACCGCTCCAGCTCCTGGCAAGCTGGTCAGAGGCCTGTTTAGCTAGAGCCATCACAGTGTCCCACCTGGACTTCTGGTATCTAGCTGTGTAGGCCATATAATTAGCCTGCCTGAGTTCCAAAGATGCTGCCATGTACTGTTTCTTTGCTATGCCATCAATCTTCCTGAGTCCTTGTCTGGGGTGTGAGCCAAGGAATATTTGCCTTATCACAGGCAGCAGCCTGCACTACCCCAACATGGCTGCATTGCTGGGAAAGGAACTCCGTGTCTGAGCCTGAAAGAGTATACCTCTTGTCCATTCTTCTGTCCACAGGAGGTATGGAATTAGGAGTTTTTAGAATTTAAATGTCTGTTTCCCAAAAGACTTATGGAGGGGAATATACAATCTCCTGGACTCTGGGATGTCCATCATCTCAACAAAATCAGGCTCCTCCTGATCCTCTACTGCTTCTTCCATAGGAAGCTGGAGGGTTTCAGCCACTTTCTAGTAAAACATAAAGTGGGAGGGGGACTCAGAAAGCCTAGGAGGAGAAACGCCTGAAGGTCTGTCTGGGGAGATGTCCGGGTCAATAGGCACACCCAGACTTTCATAATCACCATCATCATCATTATCTTCATACTCTCCCTCCTCCTCCTCCGGTTCATAAAGTTCTTCTAAAGTATAATCCGGAACCGGGGGAACCGACCGAACCGAGCCCCTGACCAATGGTGCCGGTTCGGCCGGAACCGAAGTTAGCGACTGACCTATCCTTATCGCTTTGGTTATTCTCATCAGCGGTCGGAGAAAGAACTTGTGGATCTGAACCGGATGATTTATCCCTTCTTTTTCTTTTAACCGGAACAGACTCCTCAGAATCGGTTCTCCTTTTGCCCGAAGAAGTTTCGCCCTGGTCAGAGGGCACTCCTTCTGGTTCGGTCGGAACCAAACCGGGCTGGCCATCCGGGTCAGCGGACTTCTCGGCCTCCCTTTCCCTCAGTCTATCTACTCTCTTATCCAGGGTAGCTTTGGGAAAACTTTTACAAATTTGGCAGTCTGAATTGAGGTGGTCAAACCCCAGACAATAAACACAGGTGGTGTGGGGGACAGCCTTAGCAAAGGCTTCCCCACACACACTAAAGTGTTGAAACCCAGTGGGCCCAGTTTTTTTCTTGGGTTTCTCAGACATGGCCAGTCCTAACCAAAACTTAGCCTTTTTTCGGCAATCCACCTGGCAAGATACCCCACCGGTTCCTGACCGTGTTACTGGTCTAGGAAAAAAACGTAATGAAACCAAGGTTTTTAGAAACCGATACGGACCGGTTACCACGCCTAATAAAGACAGAAGTTGTTATACACAAACCTGATCGGTTCAAACCGAACCAATCCAATGTTTACAAGTTCCACACAGAAAAACGAATATAGAAATCCTATCTAGTACTCACGGTACCACAGACAGAGACTTAAACCGACAGGTTAGAAGCAGAAATTTGGTTGAAACAGAGCGAAAAAAATTACACTTTAACCGACTTTTTTTGAACCGAGTGAAGGAGAAATCTCCGGAGCGACTGTTCAGTGAGGCAGAGTAAAGAATCTGACGGTTGGGGTTCAAACAACAGCAGACAGAGGCTTCAACCAAGCTCGAGCTCAGCGTTCCATGCCTTGCATGGAAAGTTAACTCTTTGTTCTCCAGGGCAGTTCAAAGGTTGGAGATCACTGCATTAGTCAGAATACATCAAGACTTCATGTTGTCTGAAATACCTAACGTCTCAACTGAGACAAAAGGGGTGAACTAGGAACCAGGCTGGGTGCTCACTGGGTTAAGTAATGCACTGCACTTCCATGAAGGCGGTGTGATATCTGATCTTGTTATCGGAGTGTGCTAGCTAAAAGGGTTCATTCATATTTGACCCCAGGACCTGAGATTAGTAGGTGTTTCCGGACCCAAACCAGACAGGAGAGTTTGTTCTTTTCACCTATAGTACTCCGAGGATTGGCACTGGGAGCAGAGAGCCTGACCTGCAATGTGCATTTGTGATAGATCTGGTGGCGTGTGGGATTTAAAGTATTTGGTAACACGAGCATTAACAGTCCAGTGTGTCAGACTGATAACTGTAACAGCTCACATGCAAAATAAGGCAGTGATATAAAAGTAAAGAACTATATAATTGTGCTTACAGTCTTAGTTCCCTAACAATTTTATTTTTTTTCGGTGTGTTAGGTAGCCGTGGTTAGGGAAGAAAATGGCTTCAACTACAGCGAGTACACTGCAGACTACCAGAGGCAGTTGTGCCAAGAGACAGCAGTCCAGCATGAGAGGCGAGCCAAAAGCACATCATGGAAGCTCTTATGGAAGACGATGCTCAAGACCTCGAGTCACAGTTGGTGACTGTAAAGGACCAAACCTTGGGCATGGCGGGTCCAGGGTCCAACGCAGTGTCCACACCAAGGGAGGAGGACAGCAGGACCAGTGTAAGCTGAGAGCCACCACAGCAGGGGAAGGTCGCCACCATGCGGGAGCCCGTAGGGATCATGTTGCAGATGGAGTTGCGGAGAATGAAGATGGAGTTTGAAAAGAAAAGGATCGAAGCCCAGCAGCGAAGGCAGCTTCAACAGAGAAAGATGGAGAGAGAGAGAGAGGAAGTGAGAGCAGCGACAGCAATGAGAGGCCAAGTGAAAGAAGAGAGAGCACCAGAGGAAATCTGAATTGGAGAAGCTACAACTTCCAAGACCAGTGCCAGAGCAGGTAAGTGGCATGCATACACCTGGAACTCCAGGACTGGGTTACAAATTCAATTCTAATTTTTATTTTTTTATTTCTTTTATTATAGCAGTTTTTACACACATGTCAAGACGCTGTACAATGTGTCAAGATAGAAAAGGTAGTAGACATCAGCATAGAGCAGTCAGTAAATCATTTTTCCCAGGGATATAAATGTAATTGAGCAATTACCATTGGCTGGATTTAATTACTGCTAGAAAAAATCCATCTCCATATCATTCTTACTTTGGGGTGGAAAAATCATCTTTTAACTGTGTACTTAAGCCAATATTTACCATAACATATAGGGCCCTAAAATAGACAATGCTAGGTTTAACTCCATTTAGACATTGTTACTATGAGTTACTCTCTCTCCCCCACAACCCACTCATCCCCTTATGCAAGTAAATAATATGTTACCCCCTGCCAATTCGATAAGTTAAGGGCAAAAGGTAGGGTCCACCGCTGAATGATAAGAGTGCCCACTTCTGCCAAAATTCAATTTTAAATTGATAGTTGCATGTAAAGAGGGAGAAGATATGGATGCATTTTTAAATTCACTTGAGAAAGTATGCATTCTGGCAAAAATTCCCAGAGAATCCTGGAGCTTCCAGCTATCCCCACTGCTTATCGGGAAAGCACATGGCACACTGGGTCAAATGGACAATCAGGACAGTAATGATTATGGCAAACTTAAAGTTGCACTGTTAAAAAAATATGATTTAACAGCAGAAGTATACAGAGTTAAATTCCGTAAGCTCAGGAGAAGCCCTGATATGAGCTACGAGGAGCTAGCCACTAAACAATGTCGGTTTTAAAAATGCTGGTGGGAAGGAATACAAGCAGATTCTGTAGAGAAAATTTAAAATGTTGTACTTTTAGAGCAGTTATTTTGGGCTTGCCCTACAGAGCTAAAAACATGACTAGAGCACCGAGATCCAAAAACAGTGCAGGAGGCTGCCAAACTCTCGGACTGCCATGCCAGGAGCAGACCTGCTCTGAGAGGGAATGGGGCAGGCGTGGCAGCGCAGAAAGGGAAAAGTGTGCCTTCAGGGCAGCTAAAACCTTCCCTGCCTCCACCAAAACCAGGCAGCCCCCGGTTACAAAGAAAAGATTTGCCTGATAAAAGAAATGAATACTGGGTTTGTAGACAACCTGGGCACCTTGCCAGGCAGTGTCCAAAAAGGGCAGTCAGTGCACAGAGTGGTGCTAGGAAAGAAGTGGGTTGTTTGTGTATGCCTGAAAACATGCCAGTAAATATGAGGGCGCACATACACCAGTTCCTGTGAATGGGGTACAGACCCATGGGTTAAGGGACATGGGAGCATACCTACCTGACTTTGGTAAAAGGAGATTTGGTAGAGCTTGAACAGCTTATACCCAATCAGTTTGTTACTGAACGGGGATTCACTGGGGAGGAGAAAACACTGCCACTTGCTAGTGTTCTCCTGAACTGGGGTGAGACAGGGGAAACTGTGCAAAAAGTTGCAGAAGCAGAGGATCTTGCTCTAGACATAATTATAGGGAACAATCTCCAAAGGGGGATGGTGAGTGCAGTTACCCGCAGTTAAGCAGCAAAGCTAAATTGTAGTTCCCTGGACCCCACAGAAGCCCCTGTGGAAAATACTGGGAGGCTGGTTCCCCAGTCTCAGTCTCCTAATAGGGTGAATAGTAAAAGGGGGGTGGGGTGTAGGAATTTCCCAGATAGCAGTTAACAGAACAGCTACAGAAGGTTACCCTCAAAAAGGAGGTATAGCCAGTAGACAGAGGGTTAGGAATGGCAGTGACCCTGAATGCCCTGACGATAAAGCTAGGGACCCTAGTTTAGAACCTGGAGGGGACCTGTTCCATTGCCTTGGGAATGTGTAAAGATTTTGAACCTGCTCAGAAAAATGATCCTAGTTTAGAGAGGCTGAGAGCTTGGGCAGACACTGATGGAGCACTGGGAGGTGATGGGAAACAAGAGTTTACAGGGACAATGGACTGCAGTATACACAGGATGTAAAGACCAAGGGGAGGGGTGATGGGCAGGGATCTTGTTCCAGGGGTACCGTGACCAGCTGCTCAAGATCGCTCATGATATTCCCCTGTCTGGCTATCTAGGAACTGCGCGCACTATGCAGCAACTGGCCCAGAATTTCTATTGGCCCAGCTTCACCCAGCAGGGGAAGGAGTATTGCAGGTCTTGTCACCAATGCCAAGAAATAGGGAAGGCAGGTAGGAAAACCTAAACCACCCGAATTCCCTTGCCCACAGTGGAGGAGCCGTTCCTGAGGGTAGGAATGGATATCATGGGGCCACTGAATACCCCCAGCTCCTCCGGGTAAAAAGTTTATCCTAACAATGGTGAATTATGCCACCCGGTACCCAGAGGCAGTCACCCGATCCTCACTGAGGACAACCAAAGTGCTAGATGCCTTGCTAGGGATTTTCTCTGGTTCCCGCAAGAGGTTATCACCAATTGAGGGAGTTCCTTCATGTCTGACCTGATGAAATGTTTGTGGGAGAAGTGTGGGGTGGTGCAGAGATGCACAACACCTTTTCACCCTCAAGCCAATAAGGCACGTGGAAAGATTCAATGGTACCCTTAAATTGATGCTCCAAGCATCTGCTGAACAGCATGGGAGGGACTAGGAAAAATACCTTCCTCACTTGTTCACATACAGGGACGTGCCCCAAGAGTCTACAGGGTATTCCCCCTTCAAGCTCTTATATGGACACAGGGTACATGGGTCCCTAGACTTGATCTGGGAGGATTGGGAAGGCAAGCACACCACCCCGGGATCTCCTATAGTGGATTATGTCCTTAAGTTTAGGGAAATGCTGAAGGAGCTTATGGGAACAGCCCAGAGCAACCTGGCAGCTGCCCAACAAAGCCAAAAGGTATGATATGACTGCAGAGCCACAGCTCACTCGTACACTGTCGGTCAGGAGGTCATGGTCTTAATCCTTGTCTGGAAAGATAAGCTGCAGACCGAGTGGGGAGGACTGTACAAAGTAGTCAAACAGGTGAATGATGTCAATTACATTACCGAACTACCTGACAGGAGATATACCCAAACACTGGACCTTGGTCAACATGATGAAGCCATATGCAAATATGGCTGATGTGGACTTTGCAGTGTATAGTCCTGGGGAGGGAACGGATGAAGGAGACCTCATTCTGGACTTGCTGGAAGAAAGCAAGGAGTCCTCTGTGGAGGCAATTAAAATGTTGCCCCACTTGACCCCGGACCAGATTTAGAAGTCAGGGAGGTTTTATCAGACTTTGCCCCACTGTTTAGTGCTAAGCCTGTACTAACCCCTTAGTGATGTATGATGTGGAGATGGGGATGCAAATGCTCATACAGCGAACAGCATATTGGGTGTCAGAGACCATCCAAAAGGACATTAGTGGAATGTGGAGGAAATGCTGGATTTAGGGGTAACCCAGAAATCACACAGCCCCTGGGCCTCCCTATAGTCCTTGTTCCCAAGCCAGATGGCTCTACCTGTTTTGGTGTGGACTATTGTGGATTCAATGCATGTCAAAGTCAGACCCCACCCAATGCCATGGACGGATGAACTACTGGACAAGTTGTGAGGGCGACATACCTACTACTACTGACCTGACGAAAAGGGTATTGGCAGGTAGAGTTAACTGCCAGAGCTAGGAAGAGATTGGCTTTCATCACTCCGATAGGGTTATCCGAGTTTAAAGTAATGCCTTTCAGAATGAAGAACGCCCCTGCCACCTTCCACAGATTAGTAAACTAGGTGTTAAATGGTGCTGAGGAGTATACCATGGCATACCTGGACAACACTGCCATCTTCAGTGCTAGCTGGGAGGAACACCTGGCCCACCTTAGGGAAATGCTGGTCAGGATACAGAGGGCCAGGCTCACTGTAAAAGCTAAAAAGTGCCAGGTGGCCATGGCTGAGGTGGCATACCTCGGGCATGTAGTAGGCCGGGGACACCTCCATCCTAACCAAGCAAAAACTGAGGCAATCAGACCTGAAACACAGAAAGAGGTTCGGGAGTTTTCTAGGGATCACAGGGTACTATAGAAAATTTGTACCAAACTACAGTGCCCTGACAGCTCCCCATCTGGCCTGTTAAAGAAAAGAATATCAAAAGAATTAACTGGGAACCAGCCTATGAACAAGCCTTTACACAGCTAAAGGAGGCACTGTGCAATGCTCCTGTATTAGCCAGACAAGACTATAGTAAAAACTCAGTCATCCAGATTTATGCCTCAGATGTGGGTATTGGGGCAGTACTTGGTCAAACGTCTAACCAAGGGAAAGATCACCCAATAGTGTACCTCAGTGAGAAGTTACTTCCCGGGGAGCAGGCTTATTCTGCAGTGGAGAAAAATGCCTTGCAATGGTGTGGGCACTAAAGAAGTTAGAGCAATACCTATACGGGTGACACTTCGAGGTACAAACAGATCATAATCACCCTGGTTTGGCTGGCACAAATGGGCAAAACAAAAGGTAGGCTGTTAAGGTGGAGACTTGCCTTGCAGGATTACGACAGGACTGTCTCACACAGGGCAGGGGCAGCAAATGAAAACATAGATGGGATACTGCGTCAGTTTGAGCAGTGAAATGAATTTGGGAAACTCACCCCATGCCTAGGAAAAGATCCCCCCAAATTCAGGCTAGGAGGGAAGAATGTGACGCTCTGCCTATCTACTTGTTATTATATTGTATCATATTTGTGAAATAAATGCATGTTCTGTGGATTTCTACTGGGGAAAATATGGCAGCCAGCAAGGCATCCTGGGATATTAGGTTTCTGAAAATGTATTGGCCTGCTGGTTACCTCTAGCTTGAAAAAAAAAACGGACTTCCTGGGACTATAAGAATGCCAGGTTATAACACATTGTAAAACTTCAATTACTTTAAAGTCCAGGAAGCCAAAGAAAACTGCAGCTTTTACAACATCTTAGGAAACCATGATTTCTAACAAATACCGTTTACATTTCTCACTGCTAGAAGAAAAAAAGCTGTCAGGATATATTTCTAAAGATCAAAGGTGATTGCTCTGATCAGAGACTGTATAAATTAATATTACTATCTTTGCAGATATCAAGTAAGCAGTAAAATGACACCCTTTCGGATAAACTTGGTCATATTACAAATTAATCACAGAACCAACGGTGACCTTGTGCTGTGACATCACAAGTGGGTGGTGAGATTAATGTTCAACATTGCCAAGCAGTCTGAGGGAACTGAGCTAACTTTTTCCTTGGACTTCTAAGAGAACACACACACTGTGTTTCTGGACTTAAAAGCACTTTTGCCATAATTAGGTAATACCAACTAGAAACTGGGTTAAGACTAGAAATTCAGTTACAGGCATTTTTGTTTCTGAAATTCCCTTTTCTTTTGACTGTAAGTATTAATGTATAAATGGTGTTTTGTATATATTTACTATTTTTAATTTCAGTAAACGTTTTGGTTTCCTTAATCCTGCTTGAGTCTTTTTTACTTTTGCATGTGAATGCTGGGACAGTATTAATTCTGACAAAAACTCTTAAGGGCTTAAAGTGGTTACCATCTTGCTCTAAGGTAAGAAAATACCTAAGGTCTCAACTGAGTCAAAAGGGGAGAACTGGGAACCAGGCTGGGTGCTCACTGGGTTGGACAGTATAGCGCAGTGGGCTAAGGCTCTGAGCTACAAATCTGGTGACATCCAGCAGACCAGACCTGGGTTTGAATCCCACAGCTTCCACTTGCATACTGTGTGACCCTAAGCAAGTCACTTAACCTCCTTGTGCTCCCAGGTCGCTCCTGTAAAAAAGCTTTCGGCTTAGTGTGCTATACCTGCTTAAAAAAAAAAAAAAAAATTACACTGCATTTCCCTGAAGAGGGTGTGATATTTGATCCTGTTAACTGGGTGTGCTAGCAAAAAAGGGTTCATATTTGACCTCAGGACTCAAGACTAGTAGAGGTTTTCAGACCCAAAACAGATATGAGGGTTACCCTGTTTGTCTCCTGTTCACATATTGCATTTCGAGGTTTGGCACTGTGGGAGCACAGGGCCTGACCTGCAGAGTGCATTTGTGACATTTACCACCATTTGAATTGTTCTACTGTACAGTGCCCAGAGCCTCCGGGATTACATAGAAACATAGAATCTGATGGCAGATAAGGACCGCTTGGCCCACCTAGTCTGCCCGTTTCCCTACCTAACGGATAAGCT
This sequence comes from Neoceratodus forsteri, assembly GCA_016271365.2. Classification (NCBI taxonomy): domain Eukaryota; kingdom Metazoa; phylum Chordata; order Ceratodontiformes; family Ceratodontidae; genus Neoceratodus; species Neoceratodus forsteri. Next base: position 61,751,310 of record CM028129.1, read on the forward strand.
GCAGATTCTAGTTAACCAACAGCCTACTTCCTCCTACCCCCCACTAGAATTGCCTTATGTCTGTCCCATGCATTCTTGAATTCCTCATTATTTTTGACTCTCGACCTCCTCAGGAAGGCTGTTCCATGTACCCACAACCCTCTCTGTGAAAAATACTTCTCACATTACCTCTGAGCCGTCCCCCCTCTATCTTCAAATTGTGCCCCCTTGTTTTTCCACATCTCTTTTTCTGAAAGATGCTACCCTCTTGGACTTTGTTGATTCCCTTGAGGTATTTGAAAGTTTCTATCATGTCCCCCCTTCCTCCTTTCCTCGAGGATATACATCTTTAGTTCCTTTAGTCTTTCTTCATATGTCTTCTGATGCAGACTCTACATCATTTTGGTGGCCCTCCTCTGGACAGCCTCCACTCTGTCTATGTCTTTGCGGAGATGGGGTCTCCAGAACTGTACACAGTACTCCAGATGTGGTCTTACCAACTGTCTGTACAGAGGGATTGGGCGCCAAACAAATAAAAAATTACTTAGTCACATGGGGCATCGTTAACAGGCAGCAAATCATGCCTGGGGTATGTTACTGACAATACTAACTCACCTCTAACTTCCTCCTGAATGTGCAACTCAGATACAACTACGTGAGAAATCCCCAGCAGTCCTGAAAGAAGATAAGCTTCCTTACACATTCACAAAAAGTTAAATTTACTACACTTATTTGAAGCACCCCTCCAGGGCTCAGAGCACCTCTACAATTAAACGTATAAATAGTATAGCTATAAACAAATGTAAAACAAGAAGTACCAATTACATTCATACAGTACTTAGTTATCCTGTCTCCTACTACTTTTTATAATTCAAAGTTGTTTAGGCTGAATGCTACCTGGAGTAGGCTGCATTTCAGTTTCTTTTTAAAAGACAGTACAGACCTAGCAATGCAGCCCCCCCCCCCCAGCAGTGAATTACAGAGCGTCAGGGCTGCTACCAAAAAAGCTTGATCAACAGCGGATTTTGAATCAGATGGTGAGATCCTCAACAGACTTCGCCATCCTGATTTTTCTTTCATTCCTCCTTCTCTTTGGATGTCCCCCCACTCGACCTTGCCCCAGCCCCATCAGTCTGGTATCTCCCGGGTCTTACCTTGACCCCGTTTCCTCAGAAGCTTTTCCCTCTGGCAGGGCAGCAGGGCCTCATACCTCCATATATATGAACTGGGCTGTGGAAGGCAGTAGCCAGGTACAGTGCCTGCAAACAGGTCAGTTTAGCAAGCTGCTTCGGTGTTTTCCATGTCTTTCCCCCTTCCTAAGAATATTGACGTCAAGCATGCCCCAAGCATTGACTCACAAAATCATGCACACTGCAGTGTCTGTCGATGTGCTCCCACCCACGAGTCACTCCAATTGCTCTGCCATCTGTGGTCACCAATGCAGCAGTACAGCAGAGGAGCTGGCTTAGCTCCCTTCCTCCCTGGAGGAGGACAGCGTCTTCTGGGACACTTGATCCTCCTCTACCCCCTCCCCACCAGCCCCAATGACTTGAGCTCAGTCCCAAACCCAGTTCGCCGGCACTGCAAGAGGTAGCGCTACTGCTGCACCTATAGGTTGACCGACCATCCAAATCTTAAATAGCTAGACAGCACACAGGAAGCTTCGAGCTCACTGTGTCTGGGGCCCAGTACATTTAAGGATTTGAATGTCAATTACAGCTCCCAGAAATCAATGTGCTTCCTAACTGGCAGCTAGCTCGGAACCCTCTCACTGCTTCTTTCTGAACCATCTGCAGGCAACGCAACTGACCCCAATGTAAGCCTCCGTACAGCACACAACAGTAGCTAAGATGGGGGCCGGGGAGGGCACTGAATAGAGTGGCTAGATTCACAAAATCGAGCAGCAGTGCAGTCTGGCAACATTTTAAGATGATAAAAGCAGTTCTAGACTACAGAAGACTCCCGAGAGACAAATGCCAACTGTCTATCAACAACTACTCCCGGACTGCAACTGTGAACTTCCTCTGCTGCCTGAAGTTGCAACCCCCCCAAAAGGGGAGACTCAGGTCACCGCGAATGGCTGATATTTGCTCCTCAGATCCCACTACTAACATCTCGGTTTTTGTAGGGTTAATAGCCCACCAACTGGAGCCCATACAAACCCCGATTTCCTCCAAACATTTTTCTAATCTCAGTGCTGAAGATGTCCCAGTAGGCGCAAAGGATACATAGACCTGGGTGTCATCCACGTAAACAGTGAAACTCCATACTGCACTGCCTAATGATCCCTCCCAGTGGAAGCATATACAGCGAGAGAACAAAACCTGCGAAAGCACAGAACCCAGAGGAACTCCACAGTCCAGGACAACCAGCCATGACTGGCAAGAACCAAGTGCCACCAACTGCTCTCTACCACTAATGAATGATCTGAACCATGTTAACACAGTCCCAGAAACCTTCCAAGCTCACCAAGTCCCAGACAGACTGCATCATCTACAGTGCAAATGCCGAAGAAAGATCTAAAGGACCACAACAGGGATCTCATTGTTATCTCTCACCAGGAAGAGATTATTACATACCTTGATCAGGGCTCACGCCATGCTGTGTTGGCTCCACGAGGTCATTACTCTCAAGATGACCAGAGCTGGGCCACAGCCACCTTCGTGAGGAAGGGAAGGATGGAGATAGATCCTGACATACCTGTCAAATGATCGTCCCTAACAATGCCTTCTTAAGCAGAGGCATCACCGCCACCCCTTTTAGGGGTGGGAGTAACAGCCCCTCCCACACAGAAGTGTTGCATATACATGTCAAGATTGGAACTATTTGCCCCTGCCCAGCCTTGAGGAGTTAGGCAAGTGCAGGGTCTGCAATAGATGTGGTGCACCGCAAACCCATGGCCACCCTAAGGACCTAGTCTTCATCCAGCAGCTGAAACTCCCCAACCATGCAGCGATCCACTCCGAATACTGCTCTCTATCCCTGTTGCCCACTGACTTATCCAAGCCAAAAGTATGCAGTCGAGCTGCCCTGAACTCCACATTGGTGCGTTTAGTAGGGGCAGCTAACCCCAGTGCTTCTTAAAATGTTCAAAGATTAACTGCACTCTGTAGAATAGAAACACTGCTGATAAACTAATTTGTTTTGCTGCTGGTTACTTTAATCGTCAGAACCTGGCAAAGTGGACAATTACAAAAGCTGTGCAAAGCAAGGTGCCAGTCACCAAATGGAAGTCCAATGCCCCATTCTTTCCTCTCATGATACCCACGTTGCACACATAAAGAGCTACTGATGCCGCAAAGAAAACTTAAAAAAAAAAAAAATAATAATAATAATTAAGTACAATTCTGCTTGAATTCCATTTATAGTTGTATATTTCTCTTCCCCATAATTTATTAATAAGGAAATGTGTATGAATGTATGAACTTTATCCTTAGAGATCATTTTGAGTTCATCTGCTTTATATTTGATTCCCTATTTCAAATCACAGTCCTATGTTGTGACATCACAGTCCACTGCCATGGGAGAAACTGTGAGGTCACAAGCAGTGCCCTATGACTTCAAGTAGGGAGAAAGCAACAAGAATAGATGCTGTTCAGGAGCAAAGATCCTGGTTTCATGCAAATAGCCTAAGAAATAATGGGGGAGAAGAAATACAGAACTAATGTGAAATACAAAGTGAACTGTGTCTAAATATGTTTTGTTAAAGTTCTCCTGAACGTGTCACCAGCTCTATAAAAAATGAAGCTCTATTCACAGTTTAATTCCTGACATTTCTTTTATGACAATGAGAAATCCCCCCTCTGTCCTTTCCAGCTTGTCGGGCAATCTCTGCTGCTTACACTGCTTCAAATACAGTTGAGACCTTGGCTCCACATAAACAGATTCCGTAGTGTGTGAGGGGGTGAGCATTCTGCCAAAAGAATTCTGCAGTAGTTTGAAACTCTGTGTTGCATAATAAACAAACATTCCATCTATAAGAAAATACTAGTTATTAATTTTAAAAGATGGCACTTTTTTCCCCCCAACTATTTCTCAGTTTACAAGCACATCAAGATGCTCTAGGCCATTAATTATTTGGGATTAATGCACTTACACAGATACATACACAGTGTCGGCAGATAAGGGCCTATGGCCCACCCAGTCTGCCCATTTGAGCTTGTAAGTTCAGTTTATGTTTTCCAAGAAGTCTGTTGCCCCTACCCCTGACCTCCAGAATTCCTTTATGTCTATCCCATGCATTCTTGAATCCTGTGATTGTTTCAGCCCCACCACTTCCTCTGGCAGGGTGTTCCACTTGTCCACCACCCGCTCTGTGAAGAAATTCTTCCTCACGTTTCCTCTGAATCGTCCTCCCTCCAACTTCATCCCATGCCCTCTAGTCCTGGAACATCTTTTTCACTTAAAAATAGTGTATTCCTGCACCCTGTTCCTCCCTGTACAATACTTGTATGTCTCTATCATATCCCCTCTCTCCCTCCTCTCCTCCAGGGAGTACATGTTCAGTTCCTTCAACCTGTCCTCATAGGACTTGTGATGCAATCCATGCACCATCTTTGTTGCTCTCCTCTGAACCTTCTCTACCCTGTCTATGTCCTTACGTAGGTAAGGTCTCCAGAACTGTACAGTGTACTCCAGGTGGGGCCTCACTAGTGTCTTGTATAGTGGAATTATGAATACAGCAAGACTTCATGTTGTTTGAAGAAAAAAATACTCACCTTAGTAATGTTGTTTCTACTAATGGAGTCTTGCTGTATTCTGACTCTCCGCCTCCCTCTCAGAAACTAGTTTTTGGGATGTGGGTGGGCAGGAGCAGTGTAGGCACCCTAGAGGTGCCCTTACACCCTCCTTTACTTTGGGTGTGTGTTGTGTTTTGTTTTTTGGTTTCTGACATGAGTCTTTGCTTTGAAACCAAAAACCCTTTTAATAAATTTAGTTGCTAGTTGGCTAGCGTGAGTTTTACAGTTTCCACACAGAACCTCTAGTGAGTATTGCTCATAAAGATCTATGGTTGAGTTTAAACAACAGCAGACAGGGCCTCAACGAGCTCATGCAAGCTCCACGCTGACCACGGAAAGCTAACTCCCCGCCTCCAGGTGCTGTTTTGGTAAAAGCACCAAGCCACAGAGGAACAAACAGAAAAGTGCCTTAATCTTGGGGTCTGTAAACTTTCTCCCTCCTGGGTGGCCATTTTGTATCAGTGTATGAAATGGATGGTTTATACAGTACTTTAAATGGAGCTATTGGGTACAATAAGTTAAAGGAGCCACTGTCCGGGAGTTGGAGGATGGGGCTGTATGTGGGCAGGAAAGCAGGACAAAGATGCATGTAACCCTTCCCCCATGTGTAGGGGCTTACTTTAACTGTCTCCTGCCCCCGCACCACCACCTGGCCTGGGTTTTCTGAGCCCCCTAGTCTCCGTCCAGCACCAGCATTATTTTTTGGTGAAAGGGAGCCAGAGGAGCAAAAACCCAGAACCGCCGCGCTGATGGACTTTGAGTGTGCAAGCAGCAGTCTGCGCATGCACAGTAGCACGTGTTCATTTCTTTGCTGCTCCTGCAGCAAAACCAAACTCCCTCTGTGCTCCCGGACCCCAAATCTGCTAACTGGGGTCCAGAGACATGAGAGAGGAAGATGAGGAGCAACAAAATGTTTCATTTTAAAAGTACCAATGAGTGCTATAGAGTAGTGGCTCATAAATAGTACTGAGCAAAACATGAATATTAATGAAGTTTGGCCTGCTGCCTGGGGACTGTCAAAAACAGCAGTAGCGACAGGCAGGGAAACACCTCAAATTCCTTAACTCAGCAATAGGATGACTGTGAAGGGGGCACAAAGGACATGAATGTAATAAAACATGTACACTGCGGCAGCAAAGCTGGGACAGCACTTTAACTGTTAACAGCAGCCATTTTAGCCACCTTTAATCTCATCCAGATTCAATGACTCCAGGAGCTCTAAAGGACTGTCACAAAGGCTTCTGGGTGACAGGATGGTTTTTAACCACCCGAACAGCCAACCAGTCAGGCGTCAAGAGAACATTCTAAAGATTAAATTGTCTAACTGACCAACTGGGACCTTGATCTGATCCCCTGAAGCTTGGCGCAGATCCATTCTGTCAGTTGTTGTCTGGCAGCCTTCAGAGTGAGAGAAGGCTCTGTGTGTGTGTGTTCTCTGAGGACAGCTTGAAGGTACCTGGGGCTTCCACAACCAACACCCAGGAAAAGCCTGATCAGTTTTCCAATATCTGGAAAGTCAGTTTGAAGTGAGAAAGCTTTGTGTTTGGAACCTGCAATTTAAAAAAAATACATGGGAGACTGATTTGCCTCCTTAGCCTTGGGGAGGTGATCCAGATCATTTCCAGAAGACATCTTCATCTGCTAGCCTGCAGAAGGAAGAAAGAGACTGCGTTCTTGTGAGCTTTTGTGCCACAGCTGCCAGTCTGCAGGATGGCTGAAGAAATCTATTGTCTGAGGAGCCAGAGAACAGTGCTTAACTCCTTGTTGTGTACCCAACTGCTGAGCTGAACCCGGTGGAAACAGACACTGCAATTTGTTCAGGCTGTGCTGGAGCCAAGTAAGAGACCAAATAACCTTTATCAAGTGGGGTGGATTGAGAAACAGGGAGCCATGGGTGTGGGCTCAAGTGCTAGGGCACTCTCGATCCCTTTGGGGGGGGGTCATACCGTGGGTTCTGGGCTCTTGTGGACCAGGAATCCACTGAGAAATGCTCCTGTATCCTGGGTGTGGTCCCAAGGTGACAAGCTGCTAGATTTTTCAGTCAAGTCAAAGGTTTGCTGCGCTTGAATTCCATCCATTCCACTCTTCTGATCTGATTAAAGATTTTCCATCATGCTTTATTGTGAAGCTAAGGAAAGTACAGTTATGTAAGAACTCACCCAGTAGATCTTCAGAGAGGCTCTTGCAGGTATTCACAGATAGAACTAAGCAGCCAGGCGTCAGGACCCTAATGGAAAACTTCTAGTTAGCAGTCCCGGCAGGACCGCCTCCTCGCTGCCAGCTGACCAGCATCAGACAACGCTGGTATAAAGGGGCAGACCCCAACGCCCACCTTCTACTTCTTTTCCACCAAAGGCCAAAAGAGGCAAGACAGGAAAGAAGAGGATATGCCCCCATGGAAAGGAAGAAAAGGGACTTAGGGGGACAGAGGGCGGGAAGGTAATACCTATAGGAGAGCCTCTCTCGAAGATCTACTGTTACTGTGAATTCTTACGTAACTGTACTATCTTACTTCGAGAGGGCTCTTGCAGTAGGTATTCACAGATAGGACCGAGTCCCAAGCAGTCTGGAACAAAGAGAAAACGGGAAGGAGGATTGTCATCCACAACACAAACCTCAGGGCTGAGCAGGTCTCATGAAAGGAGAGCCTGCATAACAGCCAACCCGAAGTCTGCTCTACAGCGAGAGGCAATGTCCAAACTGTAGTGTTTCATGAAGGTCTGCACCAAAGTCCAGGTTGCGGCTGCGCAGATGTCTGCCACGGACACATTCCTGAAACAAGCAGCAGAGGCAGCTACTCCCCTAGTGGAGTGACCTCTGACCTGACCCGGAAGGGTCTTATTGTACTTATCATAACAGAAAGTGATACAATTGGCAACCATTTGAGAGGCATTAGCTTGGAAACTGCATTGCCTTCTCATTTGTGAGTGAAAGAAACAAAGAGCTCATCAGTCTTCCTGAGATCCTTAGTCCGATTGGCGTAGTATCTTAGGATTCTGTGAACATCCAGAGTATGTAAGAGGTACTCCCCTTGATCAGAGTGTTGCGTAAAGAAAGCCGGTAACTCAATGGATTGATTCACCGTAGATTCAGCCAACACCTTAGGGAGAAACTTAGAGTTAGTGCATAGAGCCACATGTCCTTTGTGGAAAATTAAATACGGGATTTTACACATCAAGGCTTGGAGCTCAGAAATACACCGAGCAGAAGTGACGGCCACTAGGAAGAGTGTTTTCCAAGAAAGGAACTTTAAGTCTGCTTCCACAACAGGCTCAAAGGGAGGCAGTGTGAGCTTCTCCAGGATAACATTCAAGTCCCATGGAGGGGCGGATTGCGGATGGGGGGGTCTCAGGCGGAGAACTCCTTTAAGAAAAGTCTTAGAGACTTCCAACTGAGCAAAAGTCCTGTCTCCAAAGGGGATGTGATAGGTTGAGATAGCTGCCATATGGACTTTTAAAGAGGAATGGCTGAGACCCAGGTCGAAGAGGTGACGCATGTAATCCAGGACTTTGTTGGCTGGGCATGAGAAAGGCTCCAAGTCTTCACAATATGCCCAGATGAAAAACTGTTTCCACTTTATAGCATAGGTGGACCTGGTGGAAGGCTTCCTCGCTGCCACTAAAATGTCCACTACTAAAGGAGAGACACTCTGAAGTGGGCTTTACCTATGTCTGAAGGAGCCACGCATGAAGATGAAGGGATTTGGGGCCTGGGTGAACAAGGGTCCCTGATCCTGGGTCAACAAATGCTGTAACAGAGGAAGAGGAGTTCCTCTGAAAAACTGTTGCAAAAGAGAAAACCAAACTTGCCTGGGCCAGAAGGGGGTGATGAGAATCATCCGAGCCCCTTCTGATCTAAGTTTGTTCAGGACCCTCGGAATCAAAGGAATGGGAGGGAAGCTATAAATGAACCTGTCCCTCCAACAGAGAGACAGAGCATCCTGCCAGAAGATGTCTCACCCTAGAGCAAGCAAGCAAATGGAGGGAAGTTTTGCATTTTGGGAGGAGACTTGGAGGTCTAACTGAGGTGTCCCCTACTGCCGAAAGATGTCGTTTACGACCTGTTGGTCTAACTCCCATTCGTGAGCCCTGGCTGAGGATCGACTGAGTTCATCTGCCAGGGTGTTTTCCACTCCCGGAACATGAACTGCGGTCAGGTGAAGGTCGTGCTGAGCTGCCCAATGCCAGACTCTCATCGCCTCCTGGCACAGGGGATAGGAACGTGTTCCTCCCTGTTTGTTGAGGTACCAGACTACACACATGTTGTCTGACTGGATGAGAAGTTGACCGGGCAGAATGAAGGAAAGAAGAGCCCAATGGGCATATAGGACTGTTATCAGTTTGAGCACATTTATGTGGTTTCTGCTTGAACAGGGACCAGCTGCCCCGAGTCCTGTGAGACCCCAGGGCGCCCAGCCCTCCCCTACATATCCGCTGTCAACGCCTGGGAAGGAGGAGCAATGCAGAATGGAACTCCCAGACACAAGTTCACCTGAACCATCCACCAGTGCAAGTCTCCATTCATGGGATCCGACACTAGCACCTCATGGTCTAAATTGTCCATGGTTTGGTCCCACTGTAACCAAAGCATCCATTGAGAGATCCTCATGTGGAGCCAAGTGAACAGAACTGTCAGAACGGCAGCTGCTATGAGCCTGAGGAGGCAGAGGACTAACCTGGCTCCCCGATCCGTCGGGACCGGACAGAAGACGAGCCTGATTCTGAAGGCTCTCAATCCTGCCTGGAGGTAAAAAGGCTTTTCCTATGGCTGTGTCCAGTATCACCCCCTATAAATTGGAAGCGTTGACAAGGGACCAAGTGGGGCATGGCCTGGTTGATAATAATACCCAGGCTGGTAACTAACTGCAGGGTAAGGGAAAGGGAATGCAGAAGGTCTTCCCTGGACAGGGCTGCCAGGAGCCAGTTGTCCAGGTACGGGAAGACCTGCACACCCTGGGTACGCAGGTGGGCCGCTATCAATGACAGGCATTTGGTAAATACCCAGGGGGCCGAGAAGAAACCAAATGGGAGTGCCTTGAACTGGTAGTGGTCCCCCTGAAAGCAAAACGAGGAATTTATGGTGGGAAGAACATATGGGGATATGTAGGTACGCATCTTGCATATCCAAAGTGCATATCCACTGTTCCAGCAGCAGTAAGGTAGAAGGCCTGCAAGGAGAGCTTTCTGAAGCACTTGTACTCCACGAACATGTTCAGGGAGCTGAGGTCTAGGACTGGCCTCAAGTCTCCCATCTTCTAACTAGAAAGAAATGGGAATAGTAACCCATCTCCCAAAGATGAGATGGGACTGACTATCACCACCTTCAACAAAAGGGATAGGATTTCTTCTAGAACCAGAGAAAGATGTTGTGGGGAGTAAGACGACTGAGGAGGTGGTTTTCGAGGAGGTTTCATTAGAAATTCTATTGAGTGTCCGGCAGATATTAGCTGGAGCACCCACAGCATCTGATGTTATCCTCTCCCAACCTGGTAGATGGGAGGAGAATCCCCCCCCTCCACCAGTTCCTCTGGAATGGCCAGAGGCAAGGGAGTCAGGAGGTGTGAGGCAGCGCAGCATCCAAGGCTCCCGTGGACTTTTTGCTGGAGGGAGTCTTGGTTGCTGGATTGGCTGACATTTGCTGGCACACTTTCCTTGACTGGGCTTTTGTTTTGTCAGATTTGACAACAAAAGGATGTTGCTGCCCCTGAGGGGCCTATACAAAGTCTGGACCAACTTTAGTGCAGTGCCCTTCTCCTGCAGTTCAGGTATGATGTCCTTGACATCACTCCCAAACAGCACTGAACCCCTGAAGGAGCATCCTGTATAGCGAACTTACTTCTGGGGCCAATCCACGCACAAAGCCAGGCATGATGCCGTAAGCCTATAGCAAAGCGAGCTCCTGCCAGCTGTGTCTACACACATCGTAGGTGGCACAAAGCACGTGCTCATGTCAAGAAGCGGAACGGATCAAGTCTCCCAGTTCCTGCTTAGTCTGTGAATCAGGAAGGAAGTCCAGCTTGGATTCCAAATGGTTAAGGATGGACTTCAAATCCCATGTGGCCGATGTAGTTGAGGGCCCTGATGCCTAGGGTTGAAGGCAGGTAGAACTTCTCCCTGTACTGATCCAGAAGTCGGGATTCCTTGTCAGGCGGGGATAAGCTCAGGTGTTTAGGGGTTGTCGGAGTGGCTGTGGGTGGCACTGATCACAACTGAATCTGCCATGGGGTGAACACTAAGGAAGTCTTTACCCTCCGGAGCCTGGTACAGCCTATCCCGCCTTTCTCAGAAGGGGGCTAGGCGGTGGATGGTTGTTTCCAGATGGTGGAAACAAGATCAGAATGATGTTCTATCCAGGTGGAATCAGTGTGAGAGCGGTCCTCGGGCAGATCCAGATGAGCAGTGAGCTTCTTATGCTATGGGTCTGGCTTCACTAAGTGCCACTGACATGTTTCCTTGATCTTTCTCAGAGCTCCAGAAAAGAAGGGGTCCTCGGAGGACTTGAGGTCCCTCAGCCATGAATGTTCTGGAGTATGGGGCTTGTCTCCATGTTCAGTGTGGTCTGACTCCAATTCTGATTCAGATGGCCTTGCGGTAGAAGACGACGACTCCTCCCTGGAAGGGGGAGCCCCTTGGGGGTGCGTGTCCTCCCCACCCTGGGCGCCAGATGGTTCTCCTCTGGCATCGGGTAAAGGGGAGGGAGTCTCCCATCTCCAATGTAGGGAATGACGTCAGAAGATGACTCTCAACCTCCTTGGTGAGCTGAGCCTTGGCCTCAGTCCACCAGGAGGCCAATGTCTCCTTCAGGTCTGCAGCAGCAGCTGCGAGGGGAGGCAGAGGAGGAGAGGGCTCAGATACAGGTAGTGAGGCACCCATAGTAAGAGTATCCATAACCCTATGGCAGGAAGCCTGGGTACTGAGGCATCGAGTACTGCAGCACCAGGTAATGTGGCATTGGTTACTGGGGCAAACACTGTGGCACCAGGTACTACAGGTGTCGGGTACCCTGCGCCAGGGCTTGATGGCGCAGAAGATCCTGGCAAAGGCCCCTGCTGGCAGACTGGATGGTGGAAAGGTCAGTCCGGCAGGTGGCGGGCCCGGCATAGGAAGACCACCAAACAGGTCAGACGGTGTCCTGATGGAGGAGCAGGTCCTCCGCTGGGCAAAGGAAAACCAGAGGTGGCATCGGGTCCAGCGAGGAGGGGGACCCCAGACGGCAGCATCGCTAGGTCCTCAGTCTCAGCCAGGAAGGAGGGTTGAAATCCGTGTGGGATCTGAGGGGCACGGGGCCTCAGCAGGCAGCGGACGTATCCATTGCGGAGAGCCTGAAGTGTCAGGCATGACAACAGGTCTGGCAGGTGTGACAACAGGGTCTGACATGAAGCAGGTATGCTGTATGGTCATCAAGCGGGCCGATGGCCATCTTATTGGCAGCGCCAGGCGGATGTTGGCGGCTGGCGTCCCAATTGGACTCCTACTCGAGGAAGGCCGCGAGGGAGGGGTGGCCTTGTCGGAAGGGTGGCGGGCAGGCGGTCACCCAGGAGGCAGGAGTAGCTTATCATCCCTGTCCGGTGGGAGGCTGTGGGTCTCGTGATCCAACTTATTGGACCCGGCTGACCGAAGGCCGGCGAAGGAGCCGACCTGGCAGGAGTGGAGGCCTCCCTTACCCCGGAGGTTCCCCAGAGGCCTGAGCGAGCCTGACGTGAGGGTGATGGCTTCTTGGCAGCTACCAAGACAGATGTCAAGCAGCATCCTCTGGAGGATGATACCTATAAAGCCGCAATTCTAACCAAAGCTGTGGCTGCAGTGGATGAAGAATCCTGCTCCCGGTCCTTCTTCTCATGCTTCTTTTTGTGGCTTTCTGGGGAGGTTGACGCCCACCTAAGTTTCTTCAACTCCTTCTCCATGGATGACATTTTCTTTTTAAAGAGCTATGCCTCCAGAGAATGCTGCCTTCTCTTGTGGGTAGCCAAGTTGAATTTCTGGCAGTGCTGGCACTCCTCCACGCGGTGGTCCAGGCCTAGGCAAAAAAAGGCACAAGGAGTGGCCGTCCTTGTGTGGAAGCTGGGAACCACATGAGTCGCACTTATTTTTATGTGATTTGGAGGGCATAGGGGATGACATACACAGCTGATGGTATGAAAAAAATTACAAGAATTTCAAGAAAAAAGGTAGAAAAAGTAGAGACTTTGAACCGACGAAGGCACTGGACGAGCACTGTTATACCACGAGAACTTTCACAAGCAGACAGCGGGAAAGAACTGGGGCGGGCATGGGGCTGCAACTTTATACCGACACTGTCTGACGATGGTCACCTGACGTGGGGGCGGTCCTCCGCCAGAGACTGCTACCTAGAAGTTTTCCGTGGGGTCCTGACGCCTGGCAGCTTAGTCCTATCTGTGAATACCTAATGCAAGAGCCCTCTCGAAGTAAGATTACAGGTTAACAATTGATATTTTTTTGTTTGAGCAGAAGCAAAAATTACTCACCTTAGTAATTATGTTTCTTCTATTGGAGTCTTGCTGTATTCTGACAAGTGCAGTTAGCCCCAGCCTTTAAACTGCCCCAGAGAACAAAGGGTTAACATTTCTATGCAGAGCATAGAATGCTGATCTCGAGCTCGGTTGATGTCTCTATCTGTTTCCCTTTGAAAGCTAACCATCAGATTCTTACAAGCAACACTCTAATAGTGTTCTATGTAGAAATTGTAAAAAAAAACTTTAATATGCAACTGGCAACAAAACGTTTTGGACTACCATAAGAAGACTCAAGTCAGGAAACCCAAAACTCAAAACACAAACCAAACAGGAATATGATAAAATAAACACCCACACAAAGAAGAGGGCAAAAGAGCACCAGAGTGCAACACTGCACCTGCCCACCGCTTCCCATAACCAGGTTCTGAGAGGGAGGCAGGAGAGTCAGAATACAGCAGACACTTATTAGAAAAACTACAAGAGTAATTTTTTCTTCAAACAACTGGAAGTCTTGCTGTATTCTGACAAGTGCAGACTACCAAGCAGTACCTCCATGGAGGAGGGACAGAACCTACTTTGGGAATAGGCTTTTAAGTACTGCAGTGCCGAACTGAGCATCACTCCTAGCCTGGATATCCAAAGAGTAATGCTTGGTAAAGGTATGGACTGTTTTCCAGGTGGCTGCTTGCCAAATTTCTGAGAGAGGGAGATCCCTGGCAGCAGCCAGGGAAGCAGCTGTACCTCTTGTGGAATGAGCCCTCAGGCCTGAGGGTGGAATTTTTCCCAGTTTTTCATAGCAGAACTGTATACAAGACACAGTCCACCTGCTAATAAATCTCTTGGTGGCAGGTTTGCCCTTACCCACTTCTCCATAAGTGAGGAACAACTGGAGTGAGTCAAACCTGTGATCCTTGATATGCTCTATGTAGTAACTAAGGGCTCTTTTAACATCTAAACTGTGTAGCCTCTTCTCTCCTGAGGAAGAATGATCAGTGAAGAAAACAGGAAGAGACATAGACTGATTTAAATGGAAGTCTGAAACCACTTTGGGCAAGAACCTTCTATTGGTTCTAAGGACCACTTTATCCCTGTGAAAGGAGATAAAGTCAGATTCCACTGACAGGGCTTGCAGTTCACTGATACGCCTGGCAGAGGTAATGGCTACCAAGAACACAGTTTTCCAAGTCAAGTACTTAAGCTCTGCTGATGACATAGGCTCAAAAGGAGGTTGCATAAGTTGAGCGATGCAAACATTAAAATCCCAGGCAGGGGCTGGGTCTCGAAAAGGAGGATTGGTGTGAAGCAATCCCTTAAAAAAATTACAGAACACAGGATGAGATGATAATGACGAAGACTTCCCCACAGACAGAAATGCAGAAACAGCTGACAAGTGTACCTTGAGAGTAGCTGGTCTGAGGCCTAGGCCATTAAGATGGACCATATAATCCAGAACCGTAGGCAATTCAGCAGTATCTGGGGAAATATGTTCCTTAGAAAACCAAATGCTGAATCTCTTCCATTTGGAGTTATAAGTCTTTCTGGTGGAGGGCTTTCGAGAAGCTTTGAGAATATCCAGAACCCCTTGAGAAAGATGCAGATCTGCAAACTCGAACTCTTCAAGAGCCATGCCTTCAGATTGAAAGACTGAAGATTGGGGTACCAAATCCTCCCCTGAGAGGATGTTAACAGGTTGTAATTCCTGGGAAGAGACAGGGGAAGATGGACTGCTAGGGACAACAACAGGGGGTACCAGGGCTGTCTGGCCCAATCTGGAGCAATCAGAATAACTTTGCAAGGTTGAGACCTTATCGTGACTAAAACTTTGAACAGGAGTGGGAAGGGAGGGAAGGCATACAGAAACTTCCCTTCCCAATTCAGAATCATGGCATCCAAGGGGACTGAGCCCAAGACTGGGGGTCTGCAACAAAAAAGAGGAAGTTGGTGATTGTCTGGGGCTGCAAAGAGATCTATCTCTGGAGTGCCCCACCTTGAAAAAATCACTTTCAACACCTGAGGGTCCAGGGACCATCGTGATGGCCCTGAGAGAGCCTGCTCAGTGCATCTGCTAGCACAATGTCCTTCCCTGGAAGGTGAAGTGCTACCAGAGAGGTCTGCAGGGAATAAGCCAGGGACCACAATTTCATGGCTTCCGTGCACAAGGCCGTGGACCGAAAGCCTCCCTGCTTGTTGATGTACCACATGGTGGTGGTGGTGTCTGTTCTGACCTGAACCACTTTGTTCTGCACTGACAAAGAAAGCTTTCAAGGCCAGAAAAACTGCCATGAGTTCTAGGAGAATGATATGGAGAAGGGATTCTTGGGGGGACCACAGTCCCTGGGCAGTGAGGGCCCCCAGATGGGCTTCCTGCCCTGAAGAGAAGCGCTATGGTAAGGACCACTGAATAAGGCTGAATGGCAAAAGGAACCCATTGTCTTAAGTTGCCCTGATCCTGCCACCATTGGAGGGCTTGGATCAAGGTCAGAGTCACTGGGATCAGTTTGGTAAGGGAATCCTTCCTCTGAGACCAAAAAGTTCTCAGATGGAACTGAATATCCCTCATCTGGAATCTTGCCTCTTGGACCACTGCTGTAGAAGCTGCCATGTGGCCCAACAGCTGGAGGAAATGTCTTGCTGGTCGAGATACCAAAAGGCTGAAGGAAGAGGTTAGTTCCATAAGAACCCTTGCCCTTTCCAGGGAAGAAAGGCTCTTGTTTGACTGTGTCCAGTTCTACCCCTATAAAGGTAGAAGCTGGACAGGTTCAGAACTGACTTGGGAAGGTTGAGAAGAAATCCTAGAGAAGTGAGCACTTGCTGGGTCACTTGCAGGTGAGACTTGACTTGGTCTGGAGACTTGCCTACTATTAACCAATCGTCCAGATATGGAAAAATGGAAATCTTTTGCCTTCTTAGAAAGGCAACTACTACTGCCAGGCACTTTGTGAAAACCCTTGGGGCTGAGGTTAGGCCAAAGGGCATTGCTCTGAACTGATAGTGGCCTGAGGGCAACTTGAACCTGAGGTACTTTCTGTGGGAGTACCTGATGGGAATAGAAGAAAAAATTACTCACCTTAGTAATGTTGTTTCTTCTAATGGAGTCTTGCTGTATTCTGACCATAGCAGTGAGTCCCAACCTTCAAACTGCCCCGGAGATGAAAGAGTTAACTTTCCATGCCAGGCATGGAACGCTGAGCTCGAGCTCGGTTGAGACTCTGTCTGTTGCTGTTTAAACTCAAACCGTCAGATCTTTACGAGCTAAACTCACTAAGGTCCTGTGTGGAAGCTGTAAACCTACACTAGCCAACTGGCCACAAACATAAAAACACATTTTTTGGTCCCAAAACAAAGACTCAAGTCAGGAGACCTAAAAAATGAAAAACACAACACCCACTCACCCAAGAAAAGGGGGTGAAAACAACAAGATGGGCACCTACTGAGTGCCAACACTGCCACTGCTCACCCATATCCCAAAAACAGAGGTTCTGAGAGGGGTAGGCAGGCAGGGGGGAGGTCAGAATACAGCAAGACTCCATTAGAAGAAACAACATTACTAAGGTGAGTAATTTTTTCTTCAAACAACATGAAGCCTTGCTGTATTCTGACAATAGCAGACTACCAAGCAGTACCTCCATGGAGGAGGGACAGAACCTACTTAGGAAATAGGCTCTGAAGCACAGCTGTGCCAAACCGAGCATCACTCCTAGCCTGGATATCCAGGGAGTAATGCTTGGTAAAAGTGTGAACTGTTTTCCAGGTAGCTGCTTGACATATCTCTACAATAGAGATATCCCTGGCAGCAGCCAGGGAAGCAGCTGTACCTCTGGTAGAGTGAGCCCTCAGGCCTGAGGGTGGAACCTTACCCAGTTTTTCATAACAAAATTGGATACAAGAGACAATCCACCTGGCAATGGATCTTTTAGTGGCAGGTTTCCCTTTACCAACCTCACCATAAGTGAGGAACAGTTGGAGGGAGTCAAACCTGTGACCCTTGGTACATTCTATGTAGTAGCTAAGGGCTCTTTTCACATCTAAACTGTGCAGCCTCCTCTCGCCAGAAGAGGAATGGTCAGTGAAGCACACAGGAAGAGACACAGATTGATTAAGGTGGAAATCTGAAACCACCTTAGGCAACAACTTCCTGTTAGTCCTGAGGACCACCTTATCTCTATGAAAGGAGATAAAATCAGGCTCCACTGACAAAGCTTGTAACTCACTTATCGTCTGGCAGAAGTGATGGCTACCAGAAACACAGTTTTCCAAGTCAAGTACTTAAGCTCTGCTGAAGACAAAGGCTCAAAAGGGGGTTGCATAAGTTGAGCAATGCAAACATTAAGGTCCCAAGCAGGGGCAGGGTCCCTGAATGGAGGGTTGGTGTGAAGCAATCCTTGAAAAACTTGGAGAACACAGGGTGAGCTGAAAGAGAAGAGGGCTTACCTGCTGAAATAAAAGCAGAAACAGCTGCCAGATGCACCTTCAGTGTAGCTGGTCTAAGCCCCAAGCTATTTAAATGGACCATAAAATCAAGGACTGTGGGCAGATCAGCAGACTCTCGGGAAATATGCTTTCCAGAGCACCATATGGAAAATCTTTTCCACTTGGAAATATAAGTAGTCCTGGTGGAAGGTTTCCTAGAAGCCTTCAGAATATCCATTACACCTTGGGAGAGGTGTAAATCAGCAAACTCTAACTCTTCAAGAGCCAGGCCTTGAGATTGAGAGATTTGAGATTCGGGTACCAAACCCTCCCCTGAGCACAGGTTAACAGGTTGTAATTCCTGGGAAGACACAGGGGAAGATGGACTGCTACGGACAGTAGGAGTGGATACCTGGGCTGTCTGGCCCAGTCTGGAGCAATCAGGATCATCTTGCAGGGTTGAGATCTGATTTTGACTAGCACTTTGAACAGGAGAGGAAGGGTGGGAAAGCATACAGGAACTTCCCTTCCCAACTGAGAACTAAGGCATCCAGGGGGACTAAGCCCAACACTGGGGGCCTGCAGCAAAAAAGGGGAAGTTGGTGATTGTCTGGGGCTGCAAAAAGATCTATCTGTGGGGTGCCCCATCTGGAAAATATCACCTCCAAGACCAGGGTATCCAGTGACCATTCGTGACGGCCCTGGGATATCCTGCTGAGAGCATCTGCCAGGACATTGTCCTTGACTGGGAGGTGAACTGCTGTGAGGGAGGTGTTCAGGGAATAAGCCAGAGACCACAACTTCATTGCTTCTGTGCACAAGGCCATAGACCGAGTGCCCTTGTTTGTTGATGTACCACATTGTGGTGGTATTGTCTGTTCTGACCTGGATAACTTTGTTCTGAACAGATTTGGAAAAAGCTTGAAGTGCTAGAAATACTGCTCTGAGTTCCAACAGATTGATGTGAAGCAGAGATTCCTGAGGGGACCACAACCCCTGGGTGGTCAGGTCGCCAAGTGAGACCCCACCCCAAGAGGGAGGCATTTGTAGTAAGGATTAAAGAGTGAGACTGAGTGACAAAGGAACTCCTTGTCTCAGATTGTTCTGATCCTGCCACCACTGTAGGGCCTGGATCAGGGTTCGAGTCACTGGGATCAATTTGGTCAGAGGGTCCTTCCTTTGAGACCAAAAGGCTCTCAAATGGAACTGAATGTCCCTCATCTGAAATCTTGCTCTACACCACTGCTGTGGAAGCAGCCATGTGCCCCAGGAGCTGTAGAAAATGCCTTGCTGGTCGAGACACTTGTAGGTTGAATGAGGAGGCCAGAGAGATAAGAGTCCTTGCCCTATCCAGGAAGGAAAGCTTGGCCTTTTCCGTCTAGCTCTGCGCCTATGAAGGTGAGGAGCTGGACAGGCTCTAGAACTGACTTTGAAAGATTCAGAAGGAAACCCAAAGAGGTGAGCAGTTTGCTGAGTTATCTGTAAGTGAACTTGACTTGGTCTGGGGACTGGCCTACTATGAGCCAATCGTCCAGGTAAGGGAAGATGGCAATCCTTTGCCTTCTTAGAAAGCAACTACTACTGCCAAGCATTTTGTGAATACCCTTGGAGCAGAGGTCAGACCAAAGGGCATTGCTCTGAACTGGTAATGGCCTGAGGGCAGCTCGAACCTGAGGTACTTTCGATAGGAGCTTCTGATAAGAATATGGAAGTAGGCATCCTTGAGGTCCAGGGACACTAGCCAGTCCCCTGGCCTTAGAGAGGGTAGAATAATTCCAGAGTCACCATTTTGAATTTTGGTTTTAAAGGTGCTCATTTAAGTATCTGAGATCCAGGATGGGCCGCCATTCTCCTGTCTTTTTGGGGTAAGGAGTACCTGGAGTACAACCCTTTGCCCTGGGTGTAGGGTGGAACCTTTTCCACAGCTCTGAGAGCCACGAGGAAGAGGCCTCTGCCTCTAGGGCAAGTGTCTCTGAGGATTTGCAGGTGGAAAGGATCTGGTTCTCATCTTTGGAAACTTTTTGAAGCTGAGAACCAGTCCCTGGCATACTACTTCCAGGACCCATTTGTCTGATGTTAGAGACTCCCAGTCCTGGACAAAGTAAGCCAGCCTACCCCCTACAGGTAGTGGAGAATCGGCCCTGGCCAACCCATCAGGGTGCCTGTTTGGCAGGGGGTTTTGGCTGAGGGGTGGAAACAGGTCTGCTTGTACCCCATCTGCCTCTCCCTCTAAAGAACCCCCTCTGAGCATAAGCAGAAGAGGAGGCCTGGGCTTGGTAGAAAGGCCTATGAAAAGGCCTGCCCCTGGGATGCTGCCTCTGAGGAGTGACCTGCCTTTCCTTGGCCTGTGCACTCCTATAGGTGGTCCTATATTCGTCCATTTTCTTCATGTAATTCTCTGTCTGCTCCCCAAACAGAGAATTACCCACAACAGGAAAAATCCATGGCCTTAGTCTGGGTATCCTGTGACAGGCTAGTACATCTGAGCCAAGCCATTCTACAGTGCCACAGATGTAGCCATGACTCTAGATGACACATCATTGGAGTCCACTGCAGCATGGAATTGCACCTGGATGCCTCAATACATCAGCAGCCACCTGCTCCAGCTTATTGGCAAGCTGGCCAGGGACCTGTTTTGCTAAAGCCATGACAGTGTCCCATCTGGATTTTTATACCTAGCAGTATAGGCCAATATAGTTGGCCTGTCTGAGTCCCAAGGATGCTGCCATGTACTGTTTCTTGCCATGGCATCAATCCTCCTGGAGTCCCTTGTCTGGGGGTGTGAAGCCAAGGAATATTTGCCTATCACAGGCTGCAGCCTGCACTACTAACATGGCTGCATTGTTGTGTAGGAACTCCTTATCTGAGCCTGACAATGTATACCTCTCGTTCATTCTCTTATCCACAGGAGGTATAGTATTAGGAGTCTTTAAAATCTTAAATGTCTGTTTCCAAAAGATTTGTGTAAGGAATAGAAGCCCCAGACTCTGGATATCCATCATTTCCACATAGTCAGGCTCCTCCTGGTCATCCACAGCTTCTTCCATAGGAAGCTGGAGGTTTCAGCCACTTTTTATAAAACATGGAATGAGAGGGACTCAGAAGCTTAGGAGGAGAACTCCTGAAGGTCTGTCTGGGAGATGTCCGGTCAATGGGCACATCCATACTTTCAAAACCACATTCACTTTCCTCATACTCCTATTCCTCCTCCTCTGGTTCATAATATTCCTCTAAATCATAATCTTGAACCGGTGGAACCGGCCGAACCGAGCACCTCCCTGATGGTGCCGGGTTCAGTCGAACCGGA
This sequence comes from Neoceratodus forsteri, assembly GCA_016271365.2. Taxonomy (NCBI): domain Eukaryota; kingdom Metazoa; phylum Chordata; order Ceratodontiformes; family Ceratodontidae; genus Neoceratodus; species Neoceratodus forsteri. The sequence goes on from CM028129.1 coordinate 61,772,218, forward strand.
AGCGACGACAATTTTGGACGCTTTGGCTATTTCTTCAGCTGTTGGAGGAAAGTTTATTCGACACCAGCTGATTTTCCTTTCTAGTTCTCTTAGCTGGAACGGACTCCTCAGAGATCGGCTCTCCTTTGCCTGGAGAAGTCTTGCCCTGGTCAGAGGGGCACTCCTTCTGGTTCGGTTTGAACCAACCAGCTGGCCATCCGTTCAAGACTTTTGGCCTCCTTTCCTGAGCCTACTCAACTCTTCTTTTTCTAGAGTAGCTGCAGGAAAATTTTACAAATCTGGCAGTCTGCATTGAGGTGGTCAAACCCAGACAATAAACACAGTGGTGTGGGGTCAGCCTAGCAAGACTTCCCACACACACTACAGTGTTGAAACCCAGGGCCGGGTTTTTCTTTTGGGTTTCTCAGACATTGTGCCAGTCCTAACAAACTTACCCTTTTAATGGCAATCAAGCCAGGCAAGACCCTCTTATCGGTTCCCGACCGTGTCAGCGTGGAAAAAAAGTAATAAAATCCGTTTTTTAGAACCGATAAGAACTGTAACCACACTCTAAAAGTACAAATTAAGATTTTCTAATCAACTTGATCGGGTTCAAACTGAACCGATGAACCGCTTACAAGTTTCACACAGAATAGAAATAATATATAACCTATCTAGTACTCACAAATACCACAGACGGAGACTGAACCGACAGGTTACGGTTTAAATTCGGTCTAAAACCAAGAAAAGCTGTACTTTAACAGACAAATTGAACCGAGCAGAAGGAGAAATCTCCGGAGCGACTGTTCAGTGAGGCGGAGTAAAGAATCTGACGGTTTGAGTTTAAACAGCAACAGACAGAGTCTCAACCGAGCTCGAGCTCAGCATTCCATGCCTGGCATGGAAAGTTAAGTCTTTCATCTCCGGGGCAGTTCGAAGGTTGGGACTCACTGCTACTGTCAGAATACAGCAAGACTTCATGTTGTTTGAAGGACCTCTTGGCCCATCTAGTCTGCCCATTTCCCTACCTACAGGTTAGGCCGCAGATCCTACTTAACCAACAGCCTATTTCTTCCTACCCTCCCACAAGAACTGCCTTATGTCTGTCCCATGCATTCTTGAATTCTCCCACAGTTTTAGACCCCACAACCTCCTCAGGAAGGCTGTTCCATGCATCCACTACCCTCTCTGTGAAAAAATACTTTCTCACATTGCCCCTGAACCACACCCCCTCTATCTTTAAATTGTGTCCCCTTTTTCTTGCACGTCTCTTTTTCTGAAAGATGCTACCCTCTTGGACTTTGTTGATTCCACTGAGGTACTTAAAAGTTTCTATCATTGTGAAATGATGTGAAAGTAGGCATCTTTGAGGTCCAGGGAGGCTAGCCAGTCCCCTGGCCTTAGAGAGGGAAGGATTATTCCCAGAGTTGCCATCTTAAACGTTGGTTTTAAAATATGTTTGTTTAGGTATCTTAGATCTAGGATGGGTCGCCACTCCTCTGTCTTTTTGGGATCAGAAAGTACCTGGAGTCGCCCTTTGCCCCAGTGTAGTGTAGTTACTCCTCTATAGCTCTTAGGCCAGCAGAGATGAAACCTCTGCCTCTAGGGCAAGGGTTTCGAGAGATTTGCAGGTGGAAAGATCTGGCTCTCATCTTCGGAAATTTTCTGAAGCTGAGAACCAGTCCCTGGCTTACTACTTCCAGGACCCACTTGTCTGATGTAACAGACATCCAGTCCTAGACAAAGTAAGCCAGCCTGCTTCCTACTGGAATAGGAGGGTCGACCCAGGAAGGCCCAGAGTGTCTGCTTGGCAGGGGCCTTAGGCTGAGAAGTGGATGCAGCCCTGCTCATCCCCCTTCTGCCTCTCCCTCTAAAGAACACCCTCTGAGAAAAGGCAGAAGAGGCCTGGGCTTGGTAAAAAGGCCTTTGAAAAGGCCTGCCCCTGCCCCTAGACTGCTGCCTTTGAGGAGTTGCCTACCTTTCTTTGGCCTGAGCACTCCTGTAAGTGGTCCTGTACTCATCCATTTTCTTCATGTAATTCTCTGTCTGCTCTCCAAACAGAGAATTACCCACTACCAGAAAATCCATGGCCTTAGCCTGGGTATACTGTGAGAGGCTAGTACATCTGAGCCAAGCCATCCTCCAAAGAGCCACAGATGTAGCCATGACTCTTGATGACACATCATTAGAGTCCACAGCAACATGAAACTGAACTTTATATGCCTCAATCCCATCTGCAGCCACCGCCTCCAGCTCCTTGGCTAGCTGGGGGGAGGCCTTTAGCCATTGCTGTACAGTGCCCCACCTGGACTTCTGGTACATGGCTGTGTAGGTCATGCACCCTGCCTGAGTCCCAAAGAAGATGCCATGTACTGCTTCTTTGCCATGGCATCAATCTTCCTGGAGTCCTTGTCGGGGTGGAGCCAAGGAATATTTGCCTTGTCACAGGCAGCAGCCTGCACTACTCCCAACATGGCTGCATTATGGATACAAGAACTCCGTCTGAGCCTGAAAGTGTATACCTCTTGTCCATTCTTCTGTCCACAGGAGGTATAGTGTTAGGAGACTAAGATTTTTTGTGTCTGTTTCCCAAAAGTTTTATGGAGGGGAACAGACAGTCTCCTGGACTCTGGGATATCCATCATCTCTACATAATCAGGCTCCTCTTGATCTTCCACAGCCTCCTCCATAGGAAGCTGGAGGGTTTCAGCCACCTTTGTGTAAAACATAAAGTGAGAAGGGGACTCAGAAAGCCTAGGAGGGGAAACACCTGAAGGACTGTCTGGGGAGATGTCCGGTTCCACAGGCACTTCCAGACCCTCACATCATCATCCTCAAATTCCCCCTTCCTCTTCAAATTCCGGTACATAAAAATCTTCAAGGGCATAATCTTGAACCGGGGGAACCAACCGATTCGAACTCCTGCCAGAAAGAGCCAGATCGGTTGGAACTGGACGGAGCGATTCACAATCTGAATCGCTCTGGCTATCTCTTGACAGTCAGAACATGAACCACACTGGATCAGTTCCGCCATTTATCTTTGCTGTTTTCTTTCTGTCGAAACCGATCCCTAAGAATCGGCTCTCCTTTTGCCTGAAGAAGTATCGCCCTTGTGAGAGGGCACTCCTTCTGGTTTGGTCGAAACCGAACTGGGCTGGCCATCCGGGTCAGTGGACTTCTCGGCCTCCTTTTCCTTCAGTCTACCTAATCTCTTCTCAAGAGTAGATTTGGGAAAGTTTTTACATATTTGGCAGTCTGAATCGAGGTGGTCAAACCCCAGACAATAAACACAGGAGGTGTGGGGATCGGCCTCAGCAAAGACCTCCCCACACTCACTGCAGTGCTGAAACCCAGTGGGCCCGTTTTTTTTCTTGGGTTTCTCAGACATGGCCAACCTAACCAAACTTACCCTTTTTTCAGCAACCGCCAGGCAAGACTCCCTTATCGGTTCCTAACCGTGTCATGGGTGTTGAAAAAAAACATCTAAAACACGTTTTTTTTAGAACTGATAACTGGTAACCACACACTAAGTAAACACACAAATTTCACTATCAAATGGCTGGTTCAGATGAACCGAGCCACACTTTTACAAGTTCCACACAGAAAAACAGAACAATTCCTATCTAGTACTCACGGCACTACAGAGACTGAACCGACTATGCGGATAACTTTTTCGGTTTATAAAAACGATGAAAACTGAAACTTAACCGACTTTTGAACCGAGCTGAAGGAGAAATCTCCGGAGCGACCGTTCAGTGAGGTGGAGTAAAGAATCTGACGGTTTAGGTTTGAATCACTCCAGACAGAGACTTCAACTGAGCTCGAGCTCAGCATTCCATGCCCTGCATAGAAAGTTGACTTTTTTTCTCCAGTGCAGGTTGGGAATCACTGCAATTGTCAGAATACAGCAAGACTTCATGTTGTTTGAAAGCATTGTTGTTACACTAGTAATGTCACGATGTTGTTGTTTTGCACTAGCGACATCACTACTGTAGCACAACAAGATCAAACGTATTTGTGCATGTGCGATTAAGCAGCTGTGGTGGTGGCAGCTAGCCAAGGAAGAGACAGGCGCTTGAGAGAACCACAACAGCCCTTGGTAAAGTAAGACACTTTGAGCACTGGGGGACACTTTTTGGACTTGGGCTGATTGCCCATACACTATAAAAGATTGTGTATGGGCAATCATACTCATACAACGCTGTTTTAACTCTCAAGGTTTCTGGGGTAACAAGACCTCTTGAGCTGCCCTCTCGAAGTCTCTTGTTACCACAGAAACCTCAAGTGAAAATCAGCATTGTTGTGAATGACTACTCATACACAGTCCTCTTTGAGGTCAACAGCAGGGTAAAAAAGTGCCATCGATACAGGTATCGACAGAGAGGGCACAGGGTCCAGCTTCAATGAACCACCACCAGCCACAGTAGAGGCAGTGGGGGCCCAGCACCTGTGAACCTCGTGATTCAAGAGATCACAGTAGCGGGGCTGGGGGAACCCTGCACTGTGGGGGATCTGACAGGAGCAAAGGCCTGCATGGAGAGAGAAGGAAGAATCCAACAGGGTCCAGGATTGCCATCGGGGGGGGGGGGACCAGTCCTTAGGCCTGTCCTTATCCCGATGAGGATGTTTCCCCAAGGATCTGTCTTAGGCCTTGGAGGCCTGACAGCCCGAAAAGCAGGCCAGCGACTGGGAGGGTGGAGCACCGTAAGACATCTGCTTTCTGCTGGCTGCCTGTTGCCCCATGAGGGACTTCTGTGGGGCTTTCCTGCGGCATGGCCGGGTGGTGAGGTTGAACTTCAGGCAAAGCTCACAGGCAAAGAGTGTTGTGACCAGGCCTGAGACAGTAGACAAAAAGCTCAGTTATCAGCTGAAGAAATCTTTCCGCAGTGGCAGTCAATGAAAAAGAGGCTACTGGATGAGTAGTGCTTGACATATAAAAATAAAAGGAACCACTGTAAAATGAAGTGATTCAAAGGCTGTAACAAAGGTAAATAAAATGTGGTGGTCGACTGAACAATGAGGCTTCCGCAGAGTCTGTGAGCAAATGGTTGACAGCAGGAAAGAACTGAGGAGGGAGTGGGGCAGCCTACGCTTATATAGGGCATTGACATAGGAGCCTTACGTTAACGCAGGCAGCCCCTACTAGACTGTGGCAGAAAAGCTTCTTTGTGATCCTAGCACCTGATGGCTAAATTACATCGGCGTAACTGCATGACAGAGATATCCCCGAAGAAGATTAAAAGAAAATCAGATATTTACTTTGGAATTAACTAGTTCTGCATACTTCCTCAGCAGGCAGCAGCAAATGCTGGGGTGCACAGGGAAGGGGATTTCTAGCAGGAGAAGGGAGGTACTGCTGCCTCTGTATCACTCACTTGTGAGATCCCACCTTGGGTACTGTGCCCAGTTCTGGAGACTGCACCTCCACAAGGACACTGACAGGGTGGAAGCAGTCCAGAGGAGGGCTACCAAAATGATACAGGAATTGCACTAGAAACCAAAAGAAGGCTGCAGGAGCTCAACATGTACTCCCTGGAGGAGAAGCGTGCGAGAGGGGACATGACTGCGACAGTACAATTACACAAGAACTGACCGTAAAGTACACTTATGTAATAACTCACCGTAACAGCAGATCTACAAGAACCGCTCTTGCAACAGGTTACACCATTAAAACTGAAGTCATCAGGCAGCAGGACCAGGCAGAAAACTTCTAGCTAGCTACATACAGCAGGGGCCACCCTCCGATGTCAGCCCCACCCCCGACGTCCCTTACATCATAAAAAGGGCGGTCCCCCATCATCCCTCAGTTCTCCCGCCAAAGCATAGCATAGCAATATAGATCCTAAAGAGAGACAGAGTATTCTCTTTCAAAGGAAGACCAATAAATGTTGTTAATGCGAATGCAGATGACCTCCTGAGGGGAAGGTGGGTGGGAAAGTACATGCTGCAGGAGCTGTTCTCAAAGATCTACTGTTACGGCAAGTTCTTACTTAACTGTACTATCTTACTTAGAGACATAGCTCTTGCAGCAAGTTACACCATTAGGACTGAGTCCCAAGCAGTGTGCGGTCACCCCTAAAACGGGAGGAGGACTGAGAAGGGTGAAAGGGAAACCTCATGAAAGAAGCCCCACAAGATGGCAAGGCCAAAGTCAGCTTTGCACCTGAAGGCAACATCCAGACTGTAATGTCTGTTGAACGTGTGCACAGTACTCCAAGTAGGTGCTGCACAGATGTCTGAAGTCAAACATTCCTCAGAGAGGCAGATGAGGCTGCTATTCCCCTGGTGGAATGACCCTTTACCGGTCCCATTAAGGGTTTGTCCTAGTTTTGATAACATAAAACAATGCAGTTTACCAACCATTTTGAAAGTGTCTGTTTGAACACAGGTGCCCCTAACATCCTGGGGGCAAACAAAACAAATAACTGATCTGACTTTCGGTGCAGTCTGGTTCTAGTCAGATAGCACCTGAGAATTCTGTGCGCATCCAAGGTGTGCAGGAGAGCCTCTCCTCTATTAGAATACTCTGGGTAATAAACAGTGAGGTTAATCTCTTAGTTGAGAGTAACCTCTGACAGTACCTTAGGTAAAAACTTAGGATTAGTTCTCAAGGACACCTTGTCCTTATGAAAAAACAAATATGGCTCTTAACACATACATGCCTGGAGCTCTGAAATTCTTCTGACAGAAGTAACTGCAACTGAAAATAACACCTTCAAGAGAGATGGCGTAGTTCATAATTTGCGGCTGGTTCAAAAGGGGGTAGTGTGAGCTGTTCTAAAATAAAAAGAAGGCTCCACGGAGGAATCGGGTCCCTAATGGGCACTTTCAGGTGAAGGATGCCAAGAAGGAAAATGCATGACAGATCCAACTGGGCTAGAGATTTGTCTCCAAAAGTTGTGTGGTATGCTGATAATGCTGAAAGATACACCTTTATGGAGGAGTAACTCCCTGTGTCTGACAGGGAAAGAAGGTACTCTAGTACCGAGTTCACTGGGCAAATTAAGGGGTCCAGGCCATGGGACGAGGATTAAACGAGAACCCTGCGCCATTTCATGGCATATGTGACTAGTAGAGGGTTTCTCGCTGCCACGAGGATATCAGCCACTGTCTGAGACCCATGGCAAGAAATCGCTAAGTCCCTCAGGAGCCAGGTGTGCAGGTGTAAGGATCACAAGTTTGGGCGGACTACTGATCCGCTGTCCTGTGCTAGAAGGTGCGAGCTGAGAGGTGGAGGGAATGGGGAATCACTGGCCAGATGTTGGAGTAAAGGAAACATATTTGTCTGAGAAAATATGGGCTACAATGTCTGCTCCTTCCGCTTGTAGTTTGAGCAGAACTCCGAATCAGTATGGGGTGGGTGGGGTGGGGGATAAAGGAATTTGCCTGTCCAGGAGAGGGACAGCGCATCTTGCCAGAAGGCCCTGGATCTAACAAGCAGAAATTGGACAGTTTTGCATTGTATGGGGAGGCGAAGAGATCTAGTTCTGGGGTTCCTCATTTCGTGAACAGGGTTTCTGCTACCCGTTGCAGAAGTTCCCATTTATGCACACTGGCTCTGGATTGGATGAGCAGATCCACCAGCATGTTCTGTATCCCTGGAACATGAACTGCAGACAGGGTGATACTGTCTTCTATTGCCCAATACCATACTCTCCCGACGGATTTGGGATGAATGGTTGCCTCCTTGTTTGTTGATGTAGAACACTACTGACATACTGTCTGTTTGAATTAGTAGGTGTCCCGGGAGTAGGTTTGTCTGCAATGCCTGAAGGGCATAGAGGACTGCCCTCATCTCTAGTACATTTATGTGAAGGGCACCTTCTGTGCCGGACCATAATCCCTGTGCCCTTTTGTCACCAAGATGGGCACCCCAACCCGATCCCAATGTATCTGTAGTCAGGATCTGTGAAGGTGTGGTCGATAGGTAGGAGACTCCTGTGGTGAGGTGCTCTGGGACTAACCACTATTGGAGAACTCTGTGTATTGAAATGGGGACTGAGACCAGCTGATCAAAGTCATCCTGCTGTGGGTCCCTCTGGACACGCAGTGTCCACCGATAGTTCTCATGTGGAGACGGTGACAGGGAAACTGCAGCTATGGCGCCGCCATGTGACCTAAAAGACGCAGCATGGTCTGTGCTGTGATCTGTTTCTGCCCCAGAATGTGTCTGGTTAGACCTCTTAGGTGATCTGCCCTGTTCTCTGGCAAGAAGGCCTTTCCTCTGGTCGTGTCCAGGACTGAGCCATTGAACTGCAGCCTTTGGCATGGCGAGAAAAGCAATTTTGGCAGGTTGATAGTGACACCCACTGAGTTGCATATTGAAAAGGTGTCTTGTAGTGCCTGGTTTAGCACCACTCGGGACGAGGCCAAGAGGAGCCAGTCGTCCAGATAAGGAAATAAATAATGGCCCATCCTCCTGACAGCTGCGGCTACTACTGCCAGGCATTTGGTGAAGACTCTGGGTGCCGATGACAGACCGAAAGGCAGTACCCAGAACTGGTAATGCTGTCCCTGGAATTTGAACCGCAGAAACCTCCTGTGGCGTTTTGTGATTGGAATGTAGAGATATGCATCTTGCATATCCAGCGATGGAAGCCAAGCTGCTCAGGCATAGCATCAGGATCAATCCCTATAAGGTGGCCATTCTGAAGCATTTGTACACCATGAAGGTGTTGAGATCGCTGAGGTCCAGGATGGGGAGTAGATCCCCTGTCTTGAGCACTAGAAAAAATGGGAATAGTACCCTTTCCCTCTTTGAATCCAAGGGACCTGTTCTATGGCCTCTTTTGCCAGAAGGGCCTGGATCTCCTCTTTTGTCAGTGTGGCGTGTTGGTTGGAATACTGGGAGAGAAGGGGTGGCCTGGATGGTGATTGCCCAGTGAACTCGAAAGACTGGCCTCTTTGAACCAACTGAAGAACCCATTGGTCAGAGGTAATTCACTGCCACCCTTCTAGATGTTTTGAGAAGTGACCCCCCTACCGTCTCTTCCACCTGGATTGGTGGGAGAGGAGGGCTCAGCAAAGAATCAGGCTGTGGAGGGAGAGGGGAGGTTTGTCTGGGAGGGTTTTGCACTGCCTGCACCTCCTGCTGCACGAGGGGCCTTTGTGAGGGGGTGGGGGCATGGCCTAGCCAAGGAGCTGAATGGAGGAGTTTTTAGCAGAGCTCCAGCTAGATCCATTAAAAACCGATTCCATCCTGCATAGAATTGCCCTGCAACTTCATTTTCTGGCAACGTCCAACTGCTCAGATGCCAACTACAGCTAAATCTACAAAGAAACAGGCAAAATTAAGATTTAATGAAGCACCCAGCTCAACCTTATCTTTGATGCCTACAGAACCAGTGCAGACCATCCCTCCCAGGCCCAGTCTCCATCAGAACCTGGGGGTGCAGCTGAGAACATACTGATGGATACCAATTATCAAAATCTTAGAAAGACTGATTTGAGATCTAAAATATGATTCAGGCACAAGGATGCAATCAGGATTCGACAACATGACTGGCCAGATTCAGCATTTGCAACAACTGGTAAATGCCACCTCCGAAACAGTGGAGGCCCATGCTATTTGTCTCACAGAAACTGAATCCAGAATTGGGGCTCAAGAGGACACAACAACGCAAATATCTGCATACCTGTAACAAGCTCTCAAAGATACAGAGCTGTTAAAACAGGTGGTGGACGACCATGAGAATTGAAAACAGAGGTGTAATATCCACCTTGTTGAGTTTCCCGAGGGCTTGGAAGGGAAAGACTGTGCTTTATTTATGAGTGACTGACCGAAAAAAACCCTCGCCCTCCCACCTAACACCTCCCTGGAAATACAAAGAGCCCATCGCTCCCCAGGGCAAAAGCCGAAGCAGACCAGAAACCGAGGCACCTACTGGTTAAGTTTCTTCGATTCCCAGATCAGCAGTATTTGCCGCGCACAAAATGTGATCCCATCATGGTGCAGGGTTCCAGAGTCAGCATTTTTCTGGACTTCTCCAGACTGCTGCAAACCCAAAGACAGGCCTTTCCGGAAGTCAAGTGCAAACTACACAACATTAACTGTTCGTTTACCTTGGCATACCCGGTGCGCTTGATTGTGAGATACCCTGGCAGCCGACAATGAGCATTTGTGGACCCTGATGCTGCGATGGAATACGTGCGGGGCCTACGAAGAATTGAACCGAACGACTGAGCAGGAGAAAATGAAGGGTGATCCAGGCACAAACGCTGTTGAAATATACTGTCTTCCAGACAGGTAATCCAGGGGATGGAGTTTTAGGGCAGGGACTCTCTTAGCCTGTAACTCCGGGGAACGGAGGCCTATTAGGGCTGGGCTCGAGAGGTCACCCATGATAAACCCACCCTGTGCCTTGGGAGGATGTGCCTTTAGGCACTAGTTATTTCTTACTAACAGGGCACTGAGACTATCCGGTAATATTACTTTAGATTTTAATTTTTTGCCCTGAGATGGTTAATTAAACTGTTTGCCTGTTAATATTACGTAGTCAATGTCATTCTCTGTTTTGAATCGACTGAGACAGTTTAAAAAAAAAAAAAAAAGTTACAGTTGTGTTTCTATTGTTACGATTGATGTTCTGCGATGAGGCAGGGATGCATGATATGTTAAAGTGTGTGTGTGCTGGGGCGGGTGTGCTTAGTTGAGATAGCAACCTTTTTAGGTACAACGCCCAATCTTTCTTTTGTTTTCTTTTGGCTCCATGGGGACAACTAATTAAGATGAGGATGAGCAATTGTGGCAAACTGTATTTCACATAATGGAGCAGTAGGGGCCTTGATTGACAACACTGTACAGGGCGTGCACAGGTCTCCTACTATGCCACCCTACAGACATACCTAATAAAGGGATGGGGAAGCCAGAGGTGTGAGGGTCTTTACTACCTACTTTTATTTTTGAAGTATTCCCCGGTAATCGGTGTGCATCACCGGAGGCGGGCCCTCCCCTGCATTAGAATAAGGGGTTGAGGACACAGGATGTTAACATATGTGTACTATCTACTTTTCAGTTTTAAATGGATCTAGTGGCTCACTCCATGAAAAGTAGAGGGTGAGAGACCTAGAGATTAAATTTAGTAAGGGTGGAGAAGGAGAAGAGGAGGCACGGAGGAAAAGAGGTTGGGAAGGGGAGGTAACTGAGGGCAGTAAATGGTTTTCTATGTTAAGAGGGGAACCAGCAGGAGGGGGTATGGGGACATGATGAGACCTGTTTGGGAGGTATCATATTTTTCGATCAAAAGAATTGGGGAGGGGAGGGGAGGAGGAGGATAACCAGAGGGAAATGTTAAATGTAAAAAAAATATGGACAGTTTGGACAATGCCTTCAGAAGGCAGTATATCATAATTTTAAATAAACAGGTACTGAGTTTCACCTCCATGACTTCACTCTCAGTAATGGCTGATTTAACAATATTATCATGGAATGTCAATGGATTGGAAAACAGTGGTCAAACGGAAAAGAGCCTGGTCCTATATTAAAAAAATCAAGGGGGATGTGGTGTTACTACAGGAACTAGATCTTACGAGAGAAGAGGCAGATAAACTGGCCCAATCCTGGGGGGGGGGTTGTTCTCTTGACGGCTCCCTTCACCATCAGAGCTAGGGGGGTAGCCATATGGCTACAGCCAGATCTCCCACATAAAATCAACAGCTTTGTGGCAGATCCTCAGGGTAGATATGTAGTGGCGGAGATGTGCTAGGGGGACAAAACTTACACTTTTGCCTCAATCTATGGTAATAACTTCGACTCCCTGGATTTTTTTTTTTTTTTACACACACCTAGGGGTGATGCTAGCCCCCTTCCAGGACAATCTGGTCCTAGGAGGAGATTTTAATACTTATCTAGACCCCAGTATTGACCATTCTGGAACTAAAACAAAACCCTACCCTAAGAGTGTTGCAGCATTACAAGAGTTCACATCTAAGAGAGCCCTAGTAGAGGTCTGGAGACACTTCCACCCCAGAGATAGGGAATACTCATTCTATTCCCACTGCCACCAAGTCTATACCAAGCTGGATTATATACTGGCCTCCCCCCCAATTGATTTACGAAACCCTGCAGGCTGTATACAGCCCTATATTAATCTCGGATCATGCTCCACTCCGGATGCAACTTAAGGCTGATCAGCAGGCCCCTGGGGGTCCCCAATGGAGGTCTGAACCGATCTTGCTTCTGGATGAGGAATATGTAAAATTTATCAATGGGAGAATTGAAGAGTTTATAGGGAACAATAAAAATAAAGGGACGCACATTAATTATGTTTGGGATGCTTTAAAAGCTTTCATCCATGGGGAGACAATTTCCTATGCTGCCTACAAAACAAAACAACTAACCAGTGTGGAACAGCAACTCACCCATGACATTCAAAAACTAGAGCAGACAGCCACGTGCTCCCCCCAGCCTCAAATTATAAAAGATTTTAAATTGCTAAAGGGGAAATTACATCAAATGGTTTCAGGGAGGACTGAGAGGGACCTAGTACTTACTAAATCCTTCTCACGCTTTGAGGGGGACAAATCTGGAACATGGCTCGCTGGGCTAGTTAAACAAAAAAAGCAGATCGGGCCACATTATCCATGGCCACACCTGATGGTTCTCCCACACATGATCAAACAGAGATTAGTGAGATCTTCAGGGCATTTTACTCTTCCCTATACACCATCCAAGTACCACCAGAAGGGGACATGGAGGATTTCCTTCAGGGACGTGGATATGTCACGACTGGTGAGAAACTCTGGGCTAGCTTGACTCACCTTATCACCAGAGAAGCTCAGGCAAGCAGTCTGGCGTATTAATAAGGGAAGGCACCGGGCCCTGATGGAATTCCCAAATTCTACAGAGTCACCTTGAATTCCACTGGACCCGTTATGCAAGAAGTCCTGGAATCTGCTTTAGCACAGGGGGAATTCCCACATTCCCAGAGAATGGCCACCGTAACAGTGCTTCCTAAACCAGGGAAGGACCCCTCTAGGTGTGGCTCATACCACTCCATATCACTCCTGAATGCGGACTATAAAATCTTAGCCAAAATTACAGCCGGCAGGCTGTAGGGGGTACTTTCAGGCTTAATCCACATAGACCAGGGGGTTTGTTAAGGAAGGCAAGCCAAGCATAACCTTCATGAACACACCGATGTTATCCACAGCTGGAAAAAGGAGGGGGCCTCGTAGAGGCCTGCAAGCACTTGATGCCGAAAAGGCATTCGACTGGGTCAAATGGCCCTTCATGTTTGCGGTATTAAGCAAATTTGGTTTAGGAGACAATATATTGAAGTGGATAGGAGCCTTGTATGCTGCCCCACAAGCACAGATACTGATCAACAGTACCCTTTCGACTCCTTTTCCTCCAACTAGAGATAAGAGACAGGGTTGTTGTCCCCTGTCCCCCTTGTTATATGTGCATACCATAGAAGCATTAGCAAACTCCATTCGAGGAAATTGTAAAATTAAAGGATGTAAGATAGGAAAGGAGGTCCAAGTAATATTGTCGTTTGTGGATGACATCTTACTGTTCCTGGATAACCCGAGCTAGGCCCTCCCAGCCCTGAGCAGGATATTTGAGATCTATGGCCCTCCTTCAGGGCATAAAATTAACTGGGACAAAAGCAAATGGCTCCCCTTAGGGGAAAAGAGGATAACCATAGAAACAGCTGGCACCATAATACACCCTACTAAGCAGATTAAATATTTGGGGGTTCTACTGCCCAACAAGCTCTCTCAAATTATTCCCATAAATTATAGTCCCTTAATAAGAAACCTCAAGACAGACAGTGTAAATGGAGGGCTTTACCTCTTACTTTACTGGGCCGAGTTAACCTGATCAAGATGTATCTTCTCCCAAGGGCCCTTTACCTGTTTCAATCCATCCCTATAGCCCTTCAAAGGAAATATAGTAAGGCCCTTGAGGGAGCATGCACCCATCTTCTTTGGCAAGGGAAAAGGCAGAGAATCAAAAAAGACGTACTATGGTTACTAGAGAAATTGGGGGACCTGAGCCTACCCAGTATGCGTTTATACTATATGGCAGCGAGTTAGCCCATATCAAGACCTACAAAAAGAGGAGAAGGAGGCCCTAACATCAACAAAGCTGGAAAATGAAGGTAACCCCCAATTTTACTATAGCCTACTGGTTGATTCAATGGGAAAGACCACCTCTCCCAGGTTTTCTAATCCCTGCACCAGAACTACCTGGAAAGTGTTGACACAAGCACACACATTACTGAGTGACAGTACCGGTCCCTCACCAGATATAGCACTGAGGAAGTTTCTGAGGGGGAAAGGTGGGCTTTCAGATAATGATGAATCAGGTCTCATGAGATGGGACAAGTTGGGCATCCATCGACTTAGCCAACTTATTAAGACAGGAAAGATAACGTAATTTGAAACCCTAGCTAGGAAATTTAATATACACCCCTCACAATGCTTTTTATACCTCAGAATAAGAAACAGGTTACAGATGGTGCCCCCGGGAAAACAGGACCTCCTTACACTACAACGATCTCCCCAATAAGAACTAATTAGAAATGTTTCTAACACTAAAGGTTTCAGAACACTCAACAGATGTTATAAACTACTGGTAAATCTTCTCCCTGACCCCCTAGAGAGAATCAGAAGTAAATGGGAGGAGGATATCTACCCTGAAGGCAGGGCCGGCTTTAGGGTTTTGGAGGCCCCCAGCAGAATTAATGAAGTCATGGGGCCTCTCTACTTGGTCCACCTTTAGCCCATGTGTTTTACTGTAGCCCATAAGTGCAAGATTTTATTTGTGATGATACTATAGGCAGGGAAAAATGGGCAGACTAGGTAGGCCAAGCAGTAGTTATCTGCTGGAAATTTTTTTATTTCTTTGTTTCTATGTATAGCTTTAGTATAATATAACCAGTAGTATTTTAAAAAATGTTTAGGAGGACATTGCGGTGTCAGTTCTTGGGGCTGTTCTTCCCATCCATCCATTGCTGCCTTTCCACCTCATATTGACTGGATCATAGCTTGTAAGGTATTTCATGACATAACAAAAGGATCTGCACAGTCCTTTACTGATGTCTTAAAATATATATTAAGATAAAAAAAAGTTTAAAAATGAATAAGGTAAACTTTTCTGGTTGGGGGCCCCCATGAGCAGGGGCTCCCAGCAACCGCAGAGTTTGCTGGTGCCTAAAACCGGCTATGCCTGAAGGGATCACAGGACGAGTCTGGAGACTTCTTAAAAAATGTTAAAGTGCTCAGTCAATAACCGGCTAAGAGAAATCCAGTATAATTTCCTCATGCGCACCTACCACACCCAGAAATTGGCCCATACAATCTTCCCCTTACTGTCCTAAATGTCAAACCCAAGTAGGTGACTTTTTCCACCCGGTCTCATCTTGTCCTAAAGTGCCGTGATTTTGGCTGGAATTGACTGAAATCCTAGCTAAGACCATGCATGTTGCTATTGACCTGGACCCTATGGAAACCCTATTGGGACTCTCCATGATGGGTAACTGGAAAACTGGTGGGGGTCGGAAGCTGTGGAGAAAAGGAGTGGTAGTGGGTATGAGAGAGTTGGCTGCGTACCGGAGACTCGACCAAACCCCCATTATAGCATCATGGGACAAGTCACCTATGCAAGTAATGACATTGGAGAGGACACAATATCTAGTCTGTGGACAAATAAGTAAATATGAGGAAATTTGGTCCCCACTGGAACAAGAAATTCAGAGAGACTGGTTCCCATGTTTCTGAAGACACTGGGTACTTGGTTGACATTCCATTAATAAGGACAGGAAAAGGACCTATACCTTGTTTACCTGTTAAACAATACTTTGTATAATGACCATAGTTTAAATAGTAAGTGTATTTCTTAATGACCAAATGTACTTGTCCTCCATAATTGTACAGAAAATATCTCCCAAGTGTGGTAAGATAAGGATTGTCCTTATTTGTCCAAATCCTAAATAAAGTCTACAAAAATAAATGAGGGGCCTTTGTGGATAAAACTACCTCTCTGCTGTTGTCCAAACCTAGGCTGCTGCCCCCGTTTTCCACAAAAACAGTGCTGTTGTCTCCGAAATGGTTTCGGTTGTATAATGACTGTGTGGAACAGGCCACTTTGCCAGTGTCCTGCAGTTTTGTTATGATCACTTCGGAATACTCTCTGAAAAGGACAGTGCCCTTGAAGGACCATCCAGAATACCCACCTGGATGTCTGATGTGAACCAGAAGGCCCTCTGAGGCAGAGTTTTACCTTGCTAAAACAGTGGAAACTGCATATTCTATACTACATGAAATCATTACCTACATCATGAATCTACATGCGCCTCTGTCAAAATACGCATAAAGGCTAGGAAATGCGTTGGTTCACTCAAGATCTCAAGGCTACACTACTCTAGGGGATAAACTCTGGAAACTGCCCACAAATCCCAAAAGAGGAAGACTGGCGCCTCTTTAGAACAGCCAGAAATCGCTGCACCAAACTGATTAGGAAGCTAAAGCCTGCTATTACCAAACAGAGCGAGATACTGCAGCCAACTGTCCCTCAAATTCTGGGCCACAATCAAATAACTGGCAGGAGCCACGTCACAAAATATGCTCCTAAAAATTACCTCTGACAATACAGTAATCAATGACAAAAAAGAGATACTGCAGGCATTCAACCGCGCCCATACAGCAGGCAGCCTCCGATAACTCGCCTGAATGTAGCCTGAGCACCCAACTTGGCATGACCTCACCAAATGTTGGCTCAGTTAGTCAACATTTCTCATTCTCATCGGTTTCCCTCAAGGAAGTGGAAGACTTGATTCTCCACCTGGATACTACAAAAAATGCCGGCGCAGATGCACTTGAACCATACTTCCTAAAGATAGCATGCCACGTATTGGCAGTACCTATTACTCATTTATTCAACCTGTCCTTAACACAAGGTACCGTCCCTCAAATATGGAAGATCGCATACGTTATCCCGCTATTTAAATCTAGAGACCCTTGCGACCTTAATAACTATAGGCCAATTTCTCTCCTACCCACACTCTCAAAGCTACTGGAAAAAATAGTAAATGACCAACTAAGATCCTTCATCGACAGAGAAAAATTACTAAACCTCCTTCAATCTGGATTCAGAGCCAACCACAGTACAGTCTTGGCATTAGCTTAAGTAAACAATGACTGGCAACTGGAGTTGGAGCATAAAAAGTCAGTATGTGCTGTGTTTCTTGACCTCAGCAAAGCTTTCGACACAGTCGACCACAACCTGCTCCTCGACTGCTAAAACACTAGGTTGGATGCTACTTCCTAAACTGGTTTTCTGAATATCTGACAGACAGATACCAGCAGGTGAAAGCGGATGGTGAACTATCTGCCTAAAACTCTTACAAAGAGGTGTCCTCAGGAATCCATATTAGGCCCCTCCTCTTCGCAGTGTATATCAACAACATTGATGAGGGAATCAAGGATGCAAGTATTCACTTATTACAGAATGACACAGTGCTGTACCTGAATTTATCCCACACCAAAAAGCTTGTACTGACCTACAAAAGATTTCAACCTCTTGCAGCTCCAACTAATCAATCAAAACTGCTATTAAACGCTAAGAAAACTAAAGCCATATTATTTTCCCCACAAACTACACAAGCCTACTGACTCCTCCCACAATAACCACGATGCTGGGACAGTGCTTGAAATGCGTTCAAATGCAGATATCTTGGGGTCTGGATGGGCTGTAAACTCTCCTTCACTGACCACCTGGAAGACTTGCTGAAAAATTAAAGGCAAAGACTTGGCCTTTTTTTTTTATACAGGATAAGAAGACTTCTTACAGTAGACGCAAAGAAACGACTAGTCCAAGCCACGTTCCTGCCCTTAATTGACTACGCAGACTTCATATACAGTAGCTGTGTGGCTTCCTATCATGGAAAATTAGATACGTTCTACCACAGAGCAATACGCTTCATCACTGACCTCCCCTTCTCTACCCATCGTTGCGTACTATATGCCACCACGGGCTGGACCTCACTTCACTATAGGCGCAACTTTAATGCAGCACTCTGGACACTTAGAGCCCTCAGTGGCAAACTCCCTCAATACATCGTCGACTGACTGTCTCCGATTGTGCCCAGGAATTATTCCCTTAGAAGCTGTTTCACAACTCTGACAAATATACCCAGGGTATTTCACACGAGTCGGGAGAGCCGCCTTTGGATTTGCACTTCCATCAATATGGAATAAAACCCAAAAAATATTTAAGCTGAAAACCCCAGTAAGTACCCTTTTGTTCAAAAGGCTTTACCATGATGGCATTACGGAAATTTGCAACTGCTTTACTAGATACTAACTTCCCTCCCTCAAACGGCGGCCCCCCCAGCTGAAATGTGTGGCTCTGCCTCTAGCATGCCCACCAACAGAGTCACAGGATTTATTGCCAAACTCCGATATCTTATTCTTTGACGCTCTGAATAGCTGCAGCCTGATTCCAGCACATGCTACCGCACTTGGGAATAATTATAGTCTTTGGCCCCCAAAAATATTCAGTCCCTCGTCCATCCAACACCTCCCTCTGCCCCAACCTCCAGGACCCTCCCATGTATGACCCTGCTACCATATTCCTCCTCTTGCACTTAGTACAATGGCAGCTTTTCTCTTCCATATGTCGGCACGTTTTGGGGCAAAAATCGCTTTATCGCCTTTCGTACGGTCCTCTGCCCTCCCAATCCCTCACTCTACTCTAACAATTGGGTCCTCTTCATTTGTGCCCCTATTCCCCACCTCTCCCTACATTATGCACTTGATATCTTCAATCTGGTATGCCTACCCTCTCCCTAACATTTCCCACTACAAAATGCACAGTTTTTGAGCTTGGATCCAGCACAAGTTCGTTATCCACGACTCCTTGTAGTTCTATGTTCAATGTATATTACCTGTAAGAAAAATTACTCACCTTAGTAATGTTGTTTCTTCTAATGGAGTCTTGCTATATTCTGACATATGCAGTGAGTCCCAACCTTCGAACTGCTCCGGAGGTGAAAGAGTTAACTTTCCATGCCAGGCATGGAACACTGAGCTCGAGCTTGGTTGAAACTTTGTCTGTTGTTCTTCAAACTCAAACCGTCAGATCTTTACGAGCTAAACTCACTGAGGTCCTGTGTGGAAGCTGTAAACCTACACTACCCAACTGGCTACTAAACATAAGAACACATTTTTTGGTCCCAAAACAAAGACTCAAGTCAGGAGACCCAAAAAATGAAAAACACAACACCAAGTCACCCAAAGAAAGGAGGGGTGAAAAACAACAAGGTGGGTACCTACTAAGTGCCAACACTGCACTGCCCATCCACATCCCAAAAACAGAGGTTCTGAGAGGGGCAGGCTGGGAGGTCAGAATATAGCAAGACTCCATTAGAAGAAACAACATTACTAAGGTGAGTAATTTTTTCTTCAAACAACATGAAGTCTTGCTATATTCTGACACATGCAGACTACAAAGCAGTACCTCCATGGAGGAGGGACAGAACCTACTTAGGAAATAGGCTCTGAAGCACAGCTGTGCCAAACCGAGCATCACTCCTAGCCTGGATGTCCAGGGAGTAATGCTTGGTAAAAGTGTGAACTGTTTTCCAGGTAGCTGCTAGACATATCTCTAGAATAGGGATGTCCCTGGCAGCAGCCAGGGAAGCAGCTGTACCTCTGGTAGAGTGAGCCCTCAGGCCTGAGGGAAGAACCTTACCCAGTTTTCCATAGCAAAATTGGATACAAGAGACAATCCACCTGGTAATGGATCTTTTAGTGGCAGGTTTCCCTTTGCCAACCTCACCATAAGTGAGGAACAGTTGGAGGGAGTCAAACCTGTGACCCTTGGTACGCTCTATGTAGTAACTAAGGGCTCTCTTCACATCTAAGCTGTGCAGCCTCCTCTCGCCAGAGGAGGAATGGCCAGTGAAGTAAACTGGAAGAGATATAGATTGATTAAGGTGGAAATCTGAAACCACCTTAGGCAAGAACTTCCTGTTAGTCCTGAGGATCACCTTATCTCTATGAAATGAGATAAAATCAGGCTCCACTGACAAAGCTTGTAATTCATTTATGCGTCTGGCAGAAGTGATGGCTACCAGAAACACAGTCTTCCAAGTCAAGTACTTAAGCTCTGCTGAACACAAAGGCTTAAAGGGGGGTTGCATAAGCTGAGCAATGCAAACATTAAGATCCCAGGCGTGGGCAGGGTCCCTGAATGGAGGGTTGGTGTGAAGCAATCCCTTGAAAAACTTGGAGAATACAGGGTGAGCTGAAAGAGAAGAGGGCTTACCTGCTGAAATAAAAGCAGAAACAGCTGCCAGATGCACTTTTAGGGTAGCTGGCCTCAGCTCCAAGGTATTTAAGTAGACCATATAATCCAGGACTGTGGGTAAATCAGCAGATTCTGGAGAAATATGCTTTCAGAGCACCATATGGAAAACCTTTTCCATTTGGAATTATAAGTAGCCCTGGTGGAAGGTTTTATAGAAGCCTTCAGGATATCAATTACACCTTGGGAGAGGTGTAAATCAGCAAACTCTAACTCTTCAAGAGCCAGGCCTTGAGATTGAGAGATTTGAGGTTTGGGTACCAAACCTTCCCCTTAGCACAGGTTAACAGGTTGTAATTCCTGGGGAGACACAGGGGAAGATGGACTGCTAAGGACAGTAGGAGTGGATACCAGGGCTGTCTGGCCCAATCTGGAGCAATCAGAATAATCTTGCAGGGTTGAGATCTGATTTTGACTAGCACTTTGAACAGGAGAGGGAAGGGAGAAAAGCATAGAGAAACCTCCCTTCCCAATTGAGAACTAAGGCATCCAGAGGGACTGAGCCCAACACTGGGGGCCTGCAGCAAAAAAGGGGAAGTTGGTGATTGTCTGGGGCTGCGAAAAGATTTATCTGTGGGGTGCCCCATCTGGAAAAAATCACCTCCAAGACCAGGGGGTCCAGTGACCATTCGTGATGGCCCTGGGAAACCCTGCTGAGAGCATCTGCCAGGACATTGTCCTTGCCTGGGAGGTGAACTGCCGTTGTTAGGGAGGTGTTCAGGGAGTAAGCCAGAGACCACAACTTCATTGCTTTGGTGCACAAGGCCATAGACTGAGTGCCCCCTTGCTTCTTGATGTACCACATTGTGGTGGTGTCTGTTCTGACCTGTACAACTTTGTTCTGAACAGATTTGGAAAAAGCTTGACGTGCTAGAAAAACTGCTCTGAGTTCCAACAGGTTGATGTGGAGCAGAGATTCCTGAGGGGACCACAACCCCTGGGTGGTGAGGTCGCCCATGTGAGCTCCCCCACCCCAAGAGGGATGCATCAGTACTAAGGATTAAGGAGTGAGACTGAGTGACAAAAGGAACCCCTTGTCTCAGATTGCTCTGATCCCACCACCACTGTAGGGCCTGGATCAGGGTTCAAGTCACTGGGATCAATTTGGTTAGAGGGTCTTTCCTTTGAGACCAAAAGGCTCTCAAATGGAATTGAATGTCCCTCATCTGAAATCTTGCTCCCTGCACTACTGCTGTAGAAGCAGCCATGTGCCCCAGGAGCTGTAGAAAATGCCTTGCTGGCCAAGACACCTGCAGGGTGAATGAGGAGGCCAGAGAGACCAGGGTCCTTGCCCTGTCCAAAGGAAGGAAGGCTCTGGCTTTTTCTGTGTTCAGCTCTGCGCCTATGAAGGTGAGGAGCTGGACAGGCTCTAGAACTGACTTTGAAAGATTCAGAAGGAAACCTAGAGGTGAGCAGTTGCTGGGTTATCTGTAGGTGTAACTTGACTTGGTCTGGGACTGGCCTACTGAGCCAGTCGTCCAGGTAAGGGAAAATTGCAATTTTCTGCCTTCTTAGAGAAGCAACTACTACTGCCAGGCATTTTGTGAATACCCTTGGAGCAGAGGTGAGGCCAAGGGCATTGCTCTGAACTGGTAATGGCCTGAGGTAGCTCGAACCTGAGCTACTTTCGATGGGAGCTTCTGATGGGAATATGGAAGTAGGCATCCTTGAGGTCCAGGGACACTAGTCAGTCCCTTGGCCTTAGAGAGGGTAGAATAATTCCCAGAGTCACCATTTTGAATTTTGGTTTTAAAAGTGCTTGTTTAAGTATCTGAGATCCAGGATGGGCCGCCATTCTCCTGTCTTTTTTGGGGTAAGGAAGTACCTGGAGTACAATCCTTTGCCCTGTAGGGGTGGAACCCTTTCCACAGCTCTGAGAGCAAGGAGGGAAGAGACCTCTGCCTCTAGGGCAAGCGCCTCTGAGGGATTTGCAGGTGGAAAGGATCTGGTTCTCAGCTTTGGAAATTTTTTGAAGCTGAGAACCAGTCCCTGGCTTACTACTTCCAGGACCCACCTGTCTGATGTTAGAGACTCCCAGTCCTGGACAAAGTAAGCCAGCCTGCCTGAGGTAGCTGAGAATCGTCCTGGCAACCTCATCAGGGTGCCTGCTTGGCAGGGGCTTTGGGCTGAGAGGTGGAAGCAGGCCTGCTTGTACCCGTCTGCCTCTCCTCTAAAGAACCCCTCTGGGCATAAGCAGAAGGAGGCCTGGGCTTGGTAAAAGGCCTATGAAAGGTCTGCCCTGCCCTGGGAAGCTGCCTTTGAGGTGGCCTGCCGTTCCAGCCTGTGCACTCCTATAGGTGGTCCTATACTCATCCATTTTCTTCATGTAATTCTCTGTCTGCTCCCCAAACAGAGAATTACCCACAACAGGAAAATCCATGACCTTAGTCTGGGTATCCTGTGAAAGGCTAGTACATCTGAGCCAAGCCATTCTGCGAAGTGCCACAGATGTAGCCATGACTCTTGAAGACACATCATTTGAGTCCACTGCAGCATGGAATTGCACCTTGGATGCCTCAATACCATCAGCAGCCACCTGCTCCAGCTCACTGGCAAGCTGGTCAGGGACCTGTTTTGCTAGAGCCATAACAGTGTCCCATCTAGATTTCTGATATCTAGCAACATAAGCCATATAATTTGCCTGTCTGAGTCCCAAGGATGCTGCCATGTACTGTTTCTTTGCCATGGCATCAATCCTCCTGGAGTCCTTGTCTGGGGGGTGTGAAGCCAAGGGAATATTTGCCTTGTCACAGGCTGCAGCCTGCACTACCCCAACATGGCTGCAATGTTGAGTAAGGAACTCCGTATCAGAGCCTGACAATGTGTACCTCTTGTCCATTCTCTTATCCGCAGGAGGTATGGTGTGAGGAGTTTTTAGAATTTTAAATGTCTGTTTCCCAAAAGATTTATGCAAGGGAATAGACAGTCTCCTAGACTCTGGGATATCCATCATTTCACATAGTCAGGCTCTTCTTGATCATCCATAGCTTCCTCCATAGGGAGCTGGAGGGTTTCAGCCACTTTTTTATAAAACATAAAATGAGAAGGGGACTCAGAAAGCCTAGGAGGAGACACTCCTGAAGGTCTGTCTGGGGAGATGTCCGGGTCAATGGGCACATCCAGACTTTCAAATCACATTCACTCTCCTCATACTCCTCTTCCCCCTCCTCCGGTTCCTTAATATTCTCTAAGTCATCTCTTGAACCCGTGGAACCGGCGAACAGGCGCTTATCTGATAGTGCCGGTTCGGTCGGAACCGGGGAAAGCGACTGGACAATTTTAATCGCTTTGACTATTTCTTCAGCGGTTGGAGAGGAAAGTTTTGGCTCCACATCAGCTGATTTCCTAGTCCTTTTTGCTGGAACTGACCCCTCAGAGTCGGATCTCCGTTTGCCCGAAGAAGTCTCACCCTGGTCAGAGGTCACTCCCTCTGGTTCGGTTGGAACCCGAACGGGCTAGCCATCGGTTCAGCGACTTTTTGGCCTCCCTTTCCCTGGCCTACCAACTCTCTTTCCAGGGTAGCTGCAGGAAAAGTTTTACAAATCTGGCAGTCTGCACTGAGGTGGTCAAACCCCAGACAATAAACACAGGTGGTGTGGGGGTCAGCCTTGGCAAAGACTTCCCACACACTGCAGTGTTGAAACCCAGTGGGCCCGGTTTTTCTTTTGGGTTTCTCAGACATAGTGCCAGTCCTATCCAAACTTACCCGTTTATGGCAATCCGCTAAGTAAGACCCTCTTATCGGTTCCCAACCGTGTCACGGGTCGTGGAAAAAACGTAATAAAATCCGGGTTTTTAGAACCGATAAGAACCAGTAACCACACTCTAAATGACAGATTAAGATATTTTAAACAACCTGATCGGTTCAAACCGAAACGATAAACCGTTTACAAGTTCCACACAGAAGAGAATTAATGTAAAACCTATCTAGTACTCACAATACCACAGACAGAGCCTGAACCGACCGGTTGCGGTTTAAATTTGGTCGAAAACCGAGAAAAACAATACTTTAACTGACAAAATGAACCGAGCAGAAGGAGAAATCTCCGGAGCGACTGTACAGTGAGGCGGAGTAAAGAATCTGACGGCTTGAGTTTGAAGAACAACAGACAGAGTTTCAACCGAGCTCGAGCTCAGCGTTCCATGCCTGGCATGGAAAGTTAACTCTTTCACCTCCGGAGCAGTTCGAAGGTTGGGACTTACTGCATATGTCAGAATATAGCAAGACTTCATGTTGTTTGAAATGTGCATTTTACTATAATAGCAGCTATTTTTACTGTTTGTACTATTGTAACTTGTCTTTCTATTATTATTACCGTGGGACCATGAGTCCACCTTGTAAATGAGCTTGCTCAATGGTGCCCGCCTGGATAAATAACGGTGCTGATTGATTGACTGATATCAAGCGGTATGTTTCTGCATTTAAAAAATTATGTTTTATGTGATCCCTACCTAGCCTTTGATAAAGGACCATGGAGGTCCAAAACATGTCAGGTGGGATTTTTCTGCGTGCATGGTTTCTAATTTGAATAATAAATGTGGTTTTAACAGAAGACTGACTCCAGCTTGTACCTGCGTCCCTCTTATGGGCTCAGGTGTGTGCCAGAAACCTTAGTGATGGTTTTACTTAAAGAATATCTGGACAAGAGCCAGGCTCAAAGTCATGCAGCTAGGAAGAGCACCACTCTGGGCTACAGGTTAATAAAGGCTTTATTCCATTTAAAAATATGAAAGTAGGACAGCAGCTACTCCTCACCACCAGTGTTTCATGCATTCAGGCACTTTTTCAAGGTATGTCCCCACTTTTTATGCATGTGTTACAGTGACAGTGCAAATAAATATACTGTACTAATTAATAAATGTACAACTATGCAAGTCATTTAAACAGAGAGTGATCAAAGTAACAACTATCAAATACTCCACACCAATATTTCGGGGGTTGAAATGAACAAAATGAGTGGAACAGGAAAGGGGAAGATAGGGAAGTGGTGATGAAAACTGTACAGAGAATCTAGAAAAGCACACTGCAACTAATACACTATATCAAATAACAGAGCCAAAATGTGAAATTTATCCACATCACTGAGCATCTCTAAGTTCTTCTCTCTTGGGGCTCAGCTGGAACTTACCAGAGAGACTTTTTGGTAGTATCAACTAACTGCTCTGAAACCCCCGAGACTCAATAAACAGTTCCAGCTAAGACCTTTTTTGGATGAAATGAGGAGTATCACCTGCAAGTTTGCATATTTATTTAACTAATACAGAATAGTTATTTGCACAGTCCCCTTAACACATGCAAATAAACATGGATCACCAAACAGTAACGGCACACCACCGAAACATAGACTTTGATGGCAGATAAGGATTACTTGGCCCACCCAGTCTGCCCATTTTCCTACCTACTGGATAAGCTGCAGATCCTAGTTAACCAACAGCCTACTTTCTCCTACTCCCCACTAGACTTGCTTTATGTCTGTCCCATGCATTCTTGAATTCCCCCACTGTTACTGACCCCACAACCTCCTCAGGAAGGCCATTCTATGCATCCTCCACCCTCTCTGTGAAAAAATACTTCCTTACATTGCCCCTGAGCTGTCCCCCCTCTATGTTTAAACTGTGTCCCCTCGTTCTTGCACATCTCTTTTTATGAAAGATGCTACCCTCTTGGACTTTACTGATTCCGTTAAGGTACTTAGATGTCTCTATCATGTCCCTCCCTCCTCCCTCCTTTCCTTGAGGTTATACATATTAAGCTCCTTTAGTCTTTCTTCATATGGCTTCTGGTGCAGACCCTGCACCATTTTAGCTGCCCTCCTCTGGACTGCCTCTATCCTGTCTATGTCCTTTTGGAGATGGGGTCTCCAGAACTGCACACAGTATTCCAAATGGGGTCTCACTAATTGTCTATACAGAGGGATAACAACTTCCTGTTTTCTACTGGTGATGCCTCTCCCTGTGCATCCCAGTGTCCGCACAGCCCTCCTCAGTGCCTTCTCACATTGCTTGCCTACCTTCAGGTCATCTGATATGACTACCCCCAGGTCCCTTTCCATTTCTGTTGTTGTTAGTACCTCCCCCAACTGTGTATTCTTTCCCTGGGTTTTTGTTTCCCAGGTGCATTACTTTGCACTTCTTTGATTTGAATCTAAGCTGCCATATTTATGACCATTCCTCCAATGTTGCCAAGTCCATTCTCGTCCTTTTAACCCCCCACTGTGCATCAACCCTGTTGCAGATCTTTCTGTCATCTGCAAAGAGGCATACTTGAAAAGCACCTAAATGCATCAATCGTTGGTGGTGAGGAGTAGCTACGGTCTTCAAGCTTTAATACTTTTTGATGGGCTAAAACCTTTTCCAGCCCAGAGTGGTGTTCTTCCTAGCTGCACGACTGTGAAACCAGCCTTCCCCCTTTAGATATATAAATCTGAACCCTAACTAAACTCTGTACCTCCCAGACCTTTAAAACTCATTTCTTTCAATGACATCAAAACATTTGCTTGTGTAACCTCTTATACAAAATGGTCGCCTCAGCAAAATTAAGTTTAGAAGAACATCACTTTATAAACATCTTCTGTTACAATGTACTAGAGAACACCGTATAAAATAAAACCTGCAGGGCTGGTCTGGTGGCACTGAGGCCGGGTGCTGAACGCATACATCTCGTGCCACACTGGTGACCAGGGAGAAGGGGACTAAGTGTCCAACAGACTGCTCTCCCTTTCCGGGGAGGAAGGGCTCACTACTCTACCATCAACTGCCACCAGGTGGAAAGCTGGTGGTGGTGCAGATGAAAGCAATGCATAGCACAGCATGGGAGGCGGTCGGGTTTGTGTCAGAGCATATGTGCGCCTCCACAAGGCACACACTGACATCCATGCAGTAATGAGAGAAAGAGAATAAAAGTGGAAAAATGGCCGTGCAGGCTTTGTGAAGTTCTGCCCACCGCTAATCTGTCATCACCAGGGATCACTGGGCAGGAAATCTGGAGGAGTATCACCAGGGGTGAGGAAGGATGACTCTCCCACCCTACAGCCCTGCCATGGGACAGTATTTGCAGGGCCAAGTGTGTAACTGGGTAAAATGGTACCTTGTTGGGGGAGGCTGGGATGAAGATAATAGACACCCACTCAGGCCAGAGAAGAACACCTGTACAGAAAACAAACGTCACTTAGGTCGCCCGGTAGCATAGAGGACTGAGGCACTGTAATGCGTCTTATCTCTCCCTCACTGGCAACCTGATTTCGAGAACGAGCTTGAGTCACTGAGGGTCAGCTGGGGGGGTGGCAAAGAGAGGGAGAGGGAGAGGTCTCAGTTGCAGTCAGGCAGCTCTCTTCTCCAGGATTGAAGAGGTGAATCTTACTAGCTCTTGGCTGCCACCAGGTGGAGGCCTGGTAGCAGCGCTGATGCTGTGGGGCTGGTGTTATGCTGGGTGGGTGGAGCAGGACTGGCAGTTTGGGAGCACATGTGCACCTACACACACATGCACTAACTGTACCATAGCTCCCAGGCATCATGGAGAGAAATGGAAAACCTGTGTGCACAGGATACATGAATCCCTGCCCACCTGTCTCCATCCACAGCACCACCACCTAGCCACTGTCCCAAAGTCTGGAAAAGAAACACGGGTGGGGAGGACAGCACTCCTCCTTTCCAGCCCCATCGGGGAATCCATGGAGGATCCTGGGCTTGGTGGTTTCGGGGAGGTGAGCATCGGGCGAGAGGAAGCAGGGACAGGGCTGAAACCCTACCTATGTCAACCAGCTGGAGAAAAACCGTTATGAAAAATATTTCACTTGTGTTTCCAAGGTTCTGCACTAAATTTCTGCCAGCATTTCCTGATGCATGAGCAGAAATTTAAAATTACTCACCTTAGTAATTATGTTTCTTCAAGTGAGTCTTGCTGTATTCTGACAATTGCAGTTAGCCCCAGCCTTTAAACTGCCCGGAGAACAAGGGTTACCTTTTATGCATGGCATAGAATGTTCATCTCGAGCTCGGTTGAAGCCTCTGCCTGTTGTTATTCGAACTGCAACCATCAGATCTTTATGAGCAAAACTCACTAAGTGTTGTGTGTGGAAACTGTAAAATTTTAACTAGCCAACTGGCAGAAAAATAATGTTTTGAGTCCTCAAGAAGACTCAAGTCACGAAACCAAGAAGAAAAATCAATCAAATGAAATAACATTCCATCCAAAGAGAAGAGGCGTAAAAGGGGGCACCTCTAGGGTGCCAACACTGCACCTGCTCACCCACTTCCCAAAAATCTAGGTTCTGAGAGGGGAGGCAGGGAGGGAGGTCAGAATACAGCAAGACTCCACTAGAAGAAACATAATTACTAAGGTGAGTCATTTTTCTTCAAACAACATGAAGTCTTGCTGTATTCTGACAACTGCAGACTACTAAGCAGTACCTCCATGGAGGAGGGACAGAACCTACTTCAGGAACAGTCTCTGAGTACTGCTGTGCCAAACCGAGCATCACTCTAGCCTGGATATCAGAGAGTAATGCTTGGTAAAAGTATGACTGTTTTCCAGGTGGCTGCTTGACAAATTTCTGAAGAGGATATCCCTGGCAGCAGCCAGGAAGCAGCTGTACCTCTTGTTAAATAAGCCCTCAGGCCTGAGGATGGAGTTTACCCAGTTTTTCATAGCAGAATTGTATACAAGAAACAATCCACCTGGCAAAAGATCTCTTGGTGGCAGGTTTACCCTTCTCAACTTCTCCATAAATGAGGAACAACTGGAGGAGTCAAACCTGTGACCCTTGGTACGCTCTATGTAGTAGCTAAGGGCTCTTTTAACATCCAAATTGTGCAGCCTCCTCTCTTCCGAGGAACAATGATCAGTGAAGAAAACAGGGAGAGATATAGACTGATTCAGGTGGAAATCTGAAACCACTTTAGGCAAGAACTTTCTGCTAGTTCTAAGGACCACTTTATCTCTGTGAAAAGAGATGAAATCAGATTCCACTGACAGGGCTTGCAATTCACTGATACGTCTAGCAGAAGTAATGGCTACCAAAAACACAGTTTTCCAAGACTAGTACTTAAGCTCTGCTGAGGACAACGGCTCAAAAGGGGGTTGCATAAGCTGAGCAATGCAAACATTAAGATCCCAAGCAGGAGCAGGATCCCTAAAGGGGGGATTGGTGTGAAGCAATCCCTTGAAAAACTTACAGAACACAGGATGGGATGACAGAGAAGAAGACTTGCCTACTGACAGGAAAACAGAAACAGCTGCCAAGTGTACCTTGAGAGTAGCTGGTTGAGACCAAAGCCATTGAGATAGACCATATAATCTAGAACCGTAGGCAATTCAGCAGAGTCTGGAGAAATATTCTTCTTAGAACACCAAATGCTGAATCTTTTCCATTTGGGTTGTAAGTCTTTCTGGTGGAGGGCTTCGAGAAGCCTTAAGGATATCCAGAACCCCTTGGGAAAGATGCAGATATGCAAACTCTAACTCTTCAAAAGCCAAGCCTTGAGACTGAAGATTGAGGTACCAAATCCTCCCCTGAGAGGATGTTAACAGGTTGTAATTCCTGGGAAGAGACAGGGGAAGATGGACTGCTAGGGACAGCAACAAGGGATATCATGGCTGCCTGGCCCAGTCTGGAGCAATCAGAATAATCTTGCATGGTTGTGACCTTATCTTGACTAACACTTTGAACAGGAGAGGAAGGGGAAAAGCATACAGAAATTTCCCTTCCCAGTTCAGAATCAGAGCATCCATTGGGACTGAGCCCAAGACTGGGGGTCTGCAACAAAAAAGAGGAAGTTGGTGACTGTCCGGCGCTGCAAAAAGATCTATCTCTTGAGTGCCTCATCTTGAGAAAATCACCTTCAACACCAGAGATCTAGAGCCCATTCGTGATAGACCTGGGATATCCTGCTCAGTGCATCTGCTAGAACATTGTCCTCTCCTGGAAGGTGGATTGCAATCAGAGATGTCTGCAGGGAATAAGCCAGGGACCACAACTTCATTGCTTCTGTGCACAAGGCCGTAGACCGAGTGCCTCCTTGCTTGTTGATGTACCACGTGGTGGTGGTGGTGTCTGTTCTGACCTGAACCACCTTGTTCTGTACTGAGTTGGAAAAAACTTGCAGTGCCAGAAACACTGTCCTGAGTTCCAAGAGATTGATGTGTAGAAGAGATTCCTGAGGTGACCACAGTCCCTGGATGGTAAGTTCCCCCAAATGAGCTCCCCAGCCCAGCAGGGAAGCATCTGTGGTGAGGACCACTGAGTAGTGAATGGAACCCCTTGCCTCAAATTGTCCTGATCCTGCCACCACTGCAGGGCTTGGATCAGAGTTTGAGTCATTGAAATTAGTTTGGTAAGGGAATCCTTTCTTTGGGACCAAAAAGCTCTTAAGTGGAACTGAATGTCCCTCATTTGGAATCTTGCGCCTTGGACCACTGCTGTAGAAGCTGCCACATGGCCCAATGGCTGAAGGAAGTACCTTGCTGGTCGAGACACCTGAAGGCTGAATGAAGAGGCCAGCTCCATGAGAGCCCTTGCCCTGTCCAGGGGAAGGAAGGCTCTTGCTTTTACCGTATCCAGCTCTGCCCCTATGAAGGTGAGGAGCTGCACTGGTTCAAGAACTGACTTTGGTAGGTTGAGAAGAAATCCTAAAAAAGTGAGCACTTGCTGGGTCACTTGCAGGTGTGACTTGACTTGGTCTGGGGACTAGCCCACTATGAGGCAGTCGTCCAAATATGGAAAAATGGAAATCTTTTGTCTCCTTAGGAAGGCAACAACTACTGCCAGGCACTTTGTGAAGACCCTTGGGGCTGATGTTAGGCCAAAGGGCATTGCTCTGAACTGATAGTGGCCTGAGGGCAACTCGAACCTGAGGTACTTTCTGTGGGAGCACCTGATGGGAATGTGAAAGTAGTCATCTCTGATGTCCAGGGAGGCTAGCCAATCCCCTGGCCTAACAGAGGGAAGGATAATTCCCAGAGTTATCATTTTGAACTTTGGCTTTAAAAGATGTTTGTTCAGGTATCTTAGGTCCAGGATGGGTCGCCACTCTCCTTTCTTTTTGGTGGTTAGGAAGTACCTGGAGTACAATCCTTTGCCCCAGTGTAGGGTGGGAACTTTCTCTCTATAGCTCTTAGAGCTAGGAGAGAAGAAACCTCTGCCTCTAGGGCAAGGGTTTCTAAGAGATTTGCAGGTGGAAAAAATCTGGCTCTCATCATGAGAAAATTTTTGAATCTGAGAACCAGTCCTAAGCACACTACTTCCAGTACCCACTTGCCTGATGTAACAGACATCCAGTCCTGGACAAAGTAAGCCAGCCTGCCCCCTACTGGGATAGGAGAATCAACCAGGGCAGACCCATCAGTGTGTCTGCTTGGCAGGGGCTTTAGGCTGAGGAGTGGATGCAAGCCTGCTCATCCCCTTCTGCCTCTCCCTCTGAAGAAGCCCCTCTGTGAAAAAGAAGAAGAGGCCTGTGTTTGGTAGAAAGGCCTTTGGAAAGGCCTGCCCCTGCCCCTGGACTGCTGCCTTTGAGGAGCTGACTGCCTTTCCTTGGCCTGAGCACTCCTGTAAGTGGTCCTGTATTCATCCATTTTCTTCATGTAATTCTCTGTCTGCTCCCCAAACAGAGAATTACCCACTACAGGAAAATCCATGACCTTAGCCTGGGTATCCTGTGAGGGCTAGTACATCTGAGCCAAGCCATTCTCGAAGAGCCACAGATGTAGCCATGACTCTTGATGATACATCATTGGAGTACAGCAGCATGAAACTGAACTTTCGATGCCTCAATATCATCTGCAGCCACCTCCTCCATCTCCTTGGCATGCTGGGGGGAAGCCTGTTTAGCCAGTGCCAGCACAGTGTCCCACCTGGACCTCTGGTACCTGGCTGCATAAACCATATAATTAGCCTGCCTGAGTCCCAAGGATGATGCCATGTACTGCTTCTTTGCCATGGTATCAATCTTCCTGGAGTCCTTGTCTGGGGGTGTGATGCCAAGGGAATGCTTGCTTTATTACAGGCAGCAGCCTGTACAACTCCAACATGGCTGCACTGCTGACAAAGGAACTCCGTACCTGAGCCTGAAAGAGTATACCTCTTGTCCATTCTTCTATCCACCGGAGGTATGGAATTCGGAGACTTAAGAATTTTTTGTGTCTGCTTCCCAAAAGATTTGTGGAGGGGAATAGACAGTCTCCTGGACTCTGGGATGTCCATCATCTCTACATAGTCAGGCTCTTCCTGATCATTCACTGCCTCCTCCACAGGAAGCTGGAGGGTATCAGCCACCTTTCTGTAAAACATGAAGTGTGAAGGGGACTCAGAAAGCCTAGGAGGAGAAACACCTGAAGGTCTGCCTGGGGAAATGTCCAGGTCAATAGGCACATCCAGACTTTCACCATAATCATCTTCCAACTCTTCTTCCTCCTCAAACTCCGGTTCATAAAATTCTTCCAGGGTATAATCTGGAACTGGGGGAACCGACCGAACCCCTGCCAAAGGTGCGGATAAGTCGGAACCGGCGAAGCAATTCCTGTCTGAATCGCTTTAGCTATTTCATCGTGGTCGAATATGAGATTCTGGATCCAAACCAGTCGACTTGTCTTTTCATTTCTTATTATCGGAACCAATTCCTCAGAATCAGCTCTCCTTTTGCCCGAAGAAGTATAGCCTGGTCAGAGGCACTCCTCCTGAGTTCGGTCAGAACCGAACCGGGCTGGACATCCAGGTCAGCGGACTTCTCTGCCTCCTTTCCCTCATTCTACCTAATCTCTTTTCCAGGGTAGATTTGGGAACATTTTGCAAATTTGGCAGTCTGAATCGAGGTGGTCAAACCCCAGACAATAAACACAGGTGGTGTGGGGATCGGCCTTAGCAAAGACCTCCCCACACACACTGCAGTGTTGAAACCCAGTGGACCCATTTTTTTCTTCGGTTTCTCAGACATGGCCAACCTAACCAAACTTACCCTTTCTTGGCCATAGGCAAAACTCCCCTATCGGTTCCTGACCATGTCACGGGTCTTGGAAAAAAATGTACTAAAATACGTTTTTTTTAGAACCGTTATGGACCAGTAACCACACACTAAAGTAAAGTACAAATTTTACCTGAAAATGATCGGTTCAGCCGAACCGATCCACACTTTTACAAGTTCCACACAGAAAACAGAACAAAACTTATCTAGTACTCAAAGTACCACAGATAGAGAATTGAATCGACTATGCAGAAACAACAATTTCAGTAGAAAAAATGACTGAAAGCGACACTTCAACCAACTTGAACCGAGCAGCAGGAGAAATCTCGGAGCGACTCTTCAGAGAGGCAGAGTAAAGAATCTTGCGGTTGTAGTTCGAATAACAACAGGCAGAGGCTTCAACCGAGCTTGAGATGAACATTCTATGCCATGCATAGAAAAGTTAACCCTATGTTCTCGGGGCAGTTTAAAGGCTGGGGCTAACTGCAATTGTCAGAACACAGCAAGACTTCATGTTGTTTGAACAACATTTGGACTTCACTGTGCGCTTGTGATATCAAACAATTGTATCTGAAAGGTCTGTTTTAGAAAGGACACGTTCTTCAGACATACTATAAAATAAGTCCTTGTTGGTAAGAAATATTTAAACAGCTAGTAGCCTCAAAAAATACATGCAGAAAAGATTATTTTTAATGTTGTCAGTTGTTAATTTTTATTTCTGAAGTAGTTTTTCTTTTGCCTTTTGTTCAATAAACATAAAAACACAGCCACTGACAGAAGGCCAACAGTCCACCTAGTCTGCCCTAATAATAAAACCCTACCTGACCACTAGAATGTTTTGTACCTGATAGTAATAGGTGAGTGTAAAAAGCCCGGAGATTGTCATAACTAACTCTACTCGTACCTCATCAGCATTGTGACCTCACTTACTGTGACATCCTAAGTGACTGATTTTGCAGCATGTGATTGGCTGTTCTTGGTTAGTTGTGATGTCATAGTCAGTGAAGTCACATAACTGATAGTGCATAATAAACTTGCTGTATCAGCCTCTGGGTACAGCACTGTTCCACACATATCACACAAAGTACTATTGGGTAGAAAGAAAAATTACTCACCTTAGTAATGTTGTTTCTTCTAATGGAGTCTTGCTGTATTCTGACAATAGCAGTGAGTCCCAACCTTGAACTCCCGGAGATGAAAGAGTTAACTTTCCATGCCAGGCATGGAGCAGCTGAGCTCGAGCTCGGTTGAGACTCTGTCTGTTGCTGTTTAAACTCAAACCGTCAGATCTTCTGAGCTAATCTCACTGAGGTCCTGTGTGGAAGCTGTAAACCTACACTAGCCAACTGGCTACTAAACATAAAAACAGATTTTTTTGGTCCCAAAACAAAGACTCAAGTAAGGAGACCCAAAAAATGAATAAACACAACACCCACTCACCCAAAGAAAAAGGGGGTGATAACAAACAAGGTGGGGCACCTCCTGAGTGCCAACACTACCACTGCCTGCCCACATCCCAAAAACAGAGGTTCTGAGAGGGGAAGGCGGGGGGGGGGGTCAGAATACAGCAAGACTCCATTAGAAGAAACAACATTACTAAGGTGAGTAATTTTTTTTTTCAAACAATTTGAAGTCTTGCTGTATTCTGACAATAGCAGACTACCAAGCAGTACCCCCATAGAGGATGGACAGAACCTACTTAGGAAATAGGCTCTGAAGCACAGCTGAGCCAAACCGAGCATCACTCCTAGCCTGGATATCCAGGGAGTAATGCTTGGTAAAAGTGTGAACTGTTTTCCAGGTAGCTGCTTGACATATTTCTAGAATAGGAATATCCCTGGCGGCAGCCAGGAAGCAGCTGTACCTCTGGTAGAGTGAGCCCTCAGGCCTGAGGGTGGAACCTTACCCAGTTTTTCATAGCAAAATTGAATGCAAGAGACAATCCACCTGGCAATGGATCTTTTAGTGGCAGGTTTTCCTTTACCAACCTCACCATAAGTGAGGAACAGCTGGAGGGAGTCAAACCTGTGACCCTTAGTACGTTCTATGTACTAGCTAAGAAAAAATTACTCACCTTAGTAACGCTGTTTCTTCTAATGGAGTCTTGCTGTATTCTGACAGTAGCAGTGAGTCCCAACCTTCGAACTGTCCCGGAGATGAAAGAGTTAACTTTCCATGCCAGGCATGGAACGCTGAGCTCGAGCTCGGTTGAGACTCTGTCTGTTGCTGTTTAAACTCAAACCGTCAGATCTTTACGAGCTAAACTCACTAAGGTCCTGTGTGGAAGCTGTAAACCTACACTAGCTACAACTGGCTACTAAACATAAAACACATTTTTTGGTCCCAAAACAAAGACTCAAGTCAGGAGACCCAAAAAATGAAAAACACAACACCCACTCACCCAAGAAAAAGGGGTGAAAACAACAAGGTGGGCACTTACTGAGTGCCAACACTGCCACTGCCCACCCACATCCCAAAAACAGAGGTTCTGAGAGGGACAGGCAGGGGGGAGGTCAGGATACAGCAAGACTCCATTAGAAGAAACAATATTACTAAGGTGAGTAATTTTTTCTTCAAACAACATGAAGTCTTGCTGTATTCTCACAGTAGCAGACTACCAAGCAGTACCTCCACGGAGGAGGGTCAGAACCTACTTAGGGAATAGGCTCTGAAGCACAGCTGTGCCAAACCGAGCATCACTCCTAGCCTGGATATCCAGGGAGTAATGCTTGGTAAAAGTGTGAACTGTTTTCCAGGTAGCCACTTGACATATCTCTAGAATAGGGATGTCCCTGGCAGCAGCCAGGGAAGCAGCTGTGACTCTGGTAGAATGAGCCCTCAGGCCTGAGGGTGGAACCTTACCCAGTTTTTCATAACAAAATTGGATACAAGAGACAATCCACCTGGCAATGGATCTTTTAGTGGCAGGTTTCTTCCAACCTCACCATAAGTGAGGAACAGTTGGAGGAGTCAAACCTGTGACCCTTGGTATGCTCTATGTAGTAGCTAAGGGCCTTTTCACATCTAACTGTGCAGCCTCCTCTGCCAGAGGAGGAATGGTCAGTGAAGTACACAGGAAGAGACATAGATTGATTAAGGTGGAAATCTGAAACCACCTTAGGCAAAAACTTCCTGTTAGTCCTGACGACCACCTTATCTCTATAAAAGGAGATAAAATCAGGCTCCACTGACAAAGCTTTAACTCACTTATGCGTCTGGCAGAAGTGATGGCTACCAGAAACACAGTTTTCCAAGTCAAATACTTAAGCTCTGCTGAAGACAAAGGCTCAAAAGGGGGTTGCATAAGCTGAGCAATGCAAACATTAAGGTCCCAAGCAGGGGCAGGGTCCCTGAATGGAGGGTTAGTATGAAGCAATCCCTTGAAAAACTTGGAGAATACAGGGTGAGCTGAAAGAGAAGAGGGCTTACCTGCTGAAATAAAAGCAGAAACAGCTGCCAGATGCACCTTCAGTGTAGCTGGTCTTAGCCCCAAGCTATTTAAATGGACCATATAATCAAGGACTGTGGGCAGATCAGCAGACCCTGGGAAATATGCTTCCTAGAGCACCATATGGAAAATCTTTCCACTTGGAATTACAAGTAGCCCTGGTGGAAGGTTTCCTACAAGCCTTCAGAATATCCATTACACATTGGGAGAGGTGTAAATCAGCAAACTCTAACTCTTCAAGAGCCCGGCCTTGAGATTGAGAGATTTGAGATTCGGGTACCAAACCCTCCCCTGAGCACAGGTTAACAGGTTGTAATTCCTGGGAAGACACAGGGGAAGATGGACTGCTAAGGACAGTAGGAGTAGATACCAGGGCTGTCTGGCCCAGTCTGGAGCAATCAGGATCATCTTGCAGTTTGAGATCTGATTTTGACTAGCACTTTGAACAGGAGAGGAAGGGAGAAGCATACAGAACTTCCTTCCCAACTAAAACTAAGGCATCCAGGAGACTGAGCCCAACACTGGGAGCCTGCAGCAAAGAGGAAGTTGGTGATTGTCTGGGGCTGCAAAAAGATCTATCTGTGGGGTGCCCCATCTGGAAAATATCACCTCCAAGACCACGGGATCCAGTGACCATTCGTGATGGCCCTGGGATATCCTGCTGAGAGCATCTGCCAGGACATTGTTCTTGCCTGGGAGGTGAACTGCCGTGAGGGAGATGTTCAGGGAATAAGCCAGAGACCACAACTTCATTGTTCTGTGCACAAGGCCGTGGACAGTGCCTCCTTGCTATTGATGTACCACATTGTGGTGGTGTTGTCTCTTCTGACCTGGATAACTTTGTTCTGAACATATTTGGAAAAAGCTTGAGTGCTAGAAATACTGCTCTGAGTTCCAACAGATTGATGTGAAGCAGAGATTCCTGGGGACTGCTAACCCTGGGTGGTCAGGTGGCCAAGTGAGCCCCCACCCCAAGAAGGAGGAATCTGTAGTAAGGATTAAAGAGTGAGACTGAGTGACAAAGGGAACCCTTGCCTCAGATTGTTCTGATCCAGCCACCACTGTAGGGCCTGGATCAGGGTTCGAATCACTGGGATCAATTTGGTCAGAGGGTCCTTCCTTTGAGACCAAAGGCTCTCAAATGAACTGAATGTCCTCATCTGAAATCTTGCTCCCTGCACTACTGCTGTGGAAGCAGCCATGTGTCCCAGGAGCTATAGAAAATGCCTTGCTGGTCGAGACACATGTAGGGTGAATGAGGAGGCCAGAGAGACCAGGGTCCTTGCCCTGTCCAGGGGAAAGAAAGCTCTGGCCCTTTCTGTGTCTAGCTCTGCGCCTATGAAGGTGAGGAGCTCGACAGGCTCTAGAACTGACTTTGAAAGATTCAGAAGGAAACCCAAAGAGGTGAGCAGTTAATGAGTTATCTGTAAGTATAACCTGACTTGGTCTGAGGACTGGCCTACTATAAGCCTGTCGTCCAGGTAAGGGAAGATGGCAATTCTTTGCCTTCTTAGAGAAGCAACTACTACTGCCAGGCATTTTGTGAATACCCTTGGAGCAGAGGTCAGACCAAAGGGCATTGCTCTGAACTGGTAATGGCCTGAGGGCGGCTCAAACCTGAGGTACTTTCGATCGGAGCTTCCGATAAGAATATGGAAGTAGGCATCCTTGAGGTCCAGGGATACTAGCCAGTCCCCTGGCCTTAGAGACGGTAGAATAATTCCCAGAGTCACCATTTTGAATTTTAGTTTTAAAAGGTGCTTGTTTAAGTATCTGAGATCCAGGATGGACCACCATTCTCCTGTCTTTTTGGGGTAAGAGTACCTGGGTACAACCCTTTGCCCTGGTGTGAGGGTGGAACCCTTTCCACAGCTCTGAGAGCTAGGAGGAAGAGACCTCTGCCTCTAGGGCAAGTGTGTCTGAGGATTTGCAGGTGGAAAGGATCTGGTTCTCATCTCTGGAAACTTTTGAAGCTGAGAACCAGTCCCTGGCTTACTACTTCCAGGACCCATTTGTCTGATGTTAGAGACTCCCAGTCCTGGACAAAGTAAGCCAGCCTACTACAGGTAGTGGAGAATCGGCCCTGGCCAACCCATCAGGGTGCCTGTTTGGCAGGGGGATTAGGCTGAGGGGTGGAGCAGGTCTGCTTGTACCCCTTCTGCCTCTCCCTCTAAAGAACCCCCTCTGGGCATAAGCAGAAGAGGAGGCCTGGGCTTGGTAGAGAGGCCTATGAAAAGGCCTGCCCCTGCCCCTGGGATGCTGCCTCTGAGGAGTGGCCTGCCTTTCCTTGGCCTGTGCACTCCTATAGGTGGTCCTATATTCGTCCATTTTCTTCATGTAATTCTCTGTCTGCTCCCCAAATAGAGAATTACCCACAACAGGAAAATCCATGGCCTTAGTCTGGGTATCCTGTGACAGGCTAGTACATCTGAGCCAAGCCATTATTCGAAGTGCCACAGATGTAGCCATGACTCTACATGACACATCACTGGAGTCCACTGCAGCATGGAAATGCACCTTGGATGCCTCAATACCATCAGCAGCCACCTGCTCCAGCTCCTTGGCAAGCTGGCCAGGGACCTGTTTTGCTAAAGCCATAACAGTGTGCCATCTGGATTTTTGATACCTAGCAGTATAGGCCATATAATTGGCCTGTATGAGTCCCAAGGATGCTGCCATGTACTGTTTCTTTGCCATGGCATCAATCCTCCTGGAGTCCTTGTCTGGGGGGTGTGAAGCCAAGGGAACATTTGTCTTATCACAGGCTGCAGCCTGCACTACCCCAACATGGCTGCATTGTTGTGTAAGGAACTCCGTATCTGAGCCTGACAATGTATACCTCTTGTCCATTCTTTTATCCACAGGAGGTATAGTATTAGGAGTCTTTAAAATCTTAAATGTCTGTTTCCCAAAAGATTTGTGTAAGGGAATAGACAGCCTCCTAGACTCTGAGATATCCATCATTTGCACATAGTTATGCTCCTCCTGGTCATCCACAGCTTCTTCCATAGGAAGCTGGAGGTTTCAACCACTTTTTATAAAACATGAAATGGGAGGGGACTCAAGAAGCCTAGGAGGAGACACTCCTGAAGAGTCTGTCTGGGGAGATGTCCGAGGTCAATGGAGGCACATCAAACTTTCAAAACCATTCACTTTCCTCATACTCCTCTTCCTCCTCCTCCGGTTCATAATATTCCTCTAAATCATAATCTTGAGCTGGTGGAACCGGCGAGACCAAGCGCCTCCCTGATGGTGCGGTTCGGTCAGAACCGAGCGTTTGCACTATTTTATCGCTTTGGCTATTTCTTCAGCGGTTGGAGAAGAAAGTTTTAGATCCACACCAGCTGATTTTTCCTTTTCTTGTTCTCTTAGCTGGAACCGGCTCCTCAGAATCGGTTCTCCTTTTGCCGAAGTCTCGCCCTGGTCAGAGGGCACTCCTTCTGGTTCGTTTGAACCGAACCGGGCTAGCCATCCAGTTCAGCGGACTTTTGGCCTCCCTTTCCTGAGCCTACCAACTCTCTTCTCTGGGTAGCTGCAGGAAAATGTTTACAAATCTGGCAGTCTGCATTGGGGTGGTCAAACCCCAGACAATAAACACAGGTGGTGTGGGTCCAGCCTTAGCAAAGACTTCCCCACACACACTGCAGTGTTGAAACCCAGTGGGCCGGTTTTCTTTTGGGTTTCTCAGACATTGTGCCAGTCCTAACCAAACTTACCCTTTTAATGGCAATCCAGCCGGGCAAGACCCTCTTATCGGTTCATGACTTGTGTTGCGGGTCATGGAAAAACCATAATAAAATCCGCTTTTTTAGAACCGTAAGAACCGGTAACCCACACACTAAAAGTACAGATAAAGATTTTTAACAACTTGATCGGTTCAAACTGAACCGATGAACCGTTACAAGTTCCACACAGAATAGAAAATAATATAAACCTATCTAGTACTCACAAATACCACAGACAGAGACTGAACCGACAGGTTACGGTTTAAATTCGGTCGAAAACCAAGAAAAGCGGTACTTTAACCGACAAATTGAACCGAGCAGAAGGAGAAATCTCCGGAGCGACTGTTCAGTGAGGCGGAATAAAGAATCTGACGGTTTGAGTTTAAACAGCAACAGACAGAGTCTCAACCGAGCTCGAGCTCAGCGTTCCATGCCTGGCATGGAAAGTTAACTCTTTCATCTCCTGGGCAGTTCGAAGGTTGGGACTCACTGCTATTGTCAGAGTACAGCAAGACTTCATGTTGTTTGAAATCTTCTAATTAAAAAATGCTTCAGATATCAAAAGTAATAGTCATTTCTTTTCACTGTTAATATTAACTTCGGATAGTGCACCAACTCTTTAAAGCCCTGTCCGCACTGTTCCCGGTGATGCTGTAACGTTTCTGAAACGGTTTAGTGCTTATCATTTTATCCCATCCACTGCTCTGCAATCAATTTTAAAATGCTGATAGTCTGTCCGCACTTGTGAAGATAGGCGTGCTTGAACTTCATTCTGGAAACCACATCTTGCATGCAGGATCTGGGGACTGTGGAGCCATGGAGGACCAACACACACAGAAGCGGTTCCGACGTCTGTCCTCACAGGCAAGGGAACTGTTACAGCTCTCAAACCATTTGCAGAACTAATCTCAAGACCACATATGAGCAGGTCTCAAGATCTGTTTCAAACTCATTTTTTAAACCATTACCAGTGCGGACTCTTACAGTTTCTCACACTACTTAAAATGGTTCATCATGCCGATAACTGTTTAAGAGCATCAGTGTAGACAGGGCCTAAATGACTAATGATGGAACAAAGCCAGAACCTAAAAAACATTTAGGTTAAATACAATTACTATGGATAGTATTTTCAGAAGGGTGCCGCTGACTTGAGGCACCCTTCCAATGCAATTCTTGGAAACTACGCCTCATGCTTAGATCACCTACACAGTACTTCAATTATAGGGTGCAGCTGACAACATTTACAGCAAAAATTGTAACACCTGCATCGTTTTTTTTTTTTTTTTATACAAGTTGCTACAAAGTGCAGAGACAGTCATAGAAGCTCAAGAGCCTTTGAAAATAGGGCACTTGAATTTTGGTGCAAACGGGAGAACAATGACTTTGAACATCTTACTCTTGTTTTCTTGCATGCCAAAAAAGGGTCCCCAGAAGGATATACATTTTAATTTTCCTTCAAGACACCCAAACACTGTTCAAGTGACAAGTCATACCATAAACATGGGAGCAAGACAGTGTGTGTCCGTGTGTGTGTGTGTGTGTGTGTGTGTGTGGGGGGGCAGGGTTGCAGTGGGTTAATGTACTATGTAGACCAAGGATAGAGCTTTCTGATGTCCCAAGAGGCAGGGGGATTGCTGTTTTAGCGCTCCTCTATTGTATGAAGGGGCAGTGTCATATAGTGCCCTAGCATGGTAACCATGGAGTTCACAGGTTCAAACCTCAGTAGAGCCAAACACTCACTTTGTGACCTGAGGCAAGTCATTTATCTTTCTAGTGCTCCAATCCACCCAGACGTAGAAATTGGTAGCAGCAGGGCACCACTGGAAATGAGAAGGTGCATCTCAGCTGGGCTGTCCTAGATGAATAAATTACAAAATGAACAAAATATACAGAACACAAACATTACTTGTGGCTAAAGGGTTGCCAAATTTTGCTTTCAAAAGGCCAGTGGCAACAGTAAATGGCCACAGAAATTGAACTTCTTGTGCAGGACTGCATTTGATTGGGGAAGAACATAAGCACTAGGCTAAGATATAGAGACTGTCCTACTGCCTGAGCTAGGGAGACTGATTCTATAGCTTGGTGTTTGAATCCTGAGATGGGAAAGGTTGCAAGTTCCAATCCCGAGTCCCATGCGATGCAAGGATGAGACTGTAGTACCATGGAGTGTTCAAAGGTGGCAGTAGTGTTGGAACCCTCACAACATTTAAAGTTTGACCCCCATAAGGATCTGTGTCTTAATCCATTCAACCTCACCTTACTCATTTAGAAATGGATTCTGAGCAAGACGAAACAAGAAGCCTCAGTCGTGCTTTCAATATCTGATAATAACCAGTAAATCACTCTGTTGTATTAACTTTAATTTAGCATGCTCAGTGCTGCCCTAATTTAAAAAAAAAATACACTCCCTACCTGTATACGGTTCATCAGCCCATTCAGTTGATCTGGATTCTGTGAAGGTTTCCAGACGATACTAGAAGAAGAGACTCAACAGTAAGTTTACTTGGGTCAGTAAAGGTTATCTCTTACAAGTATACTGCTACTACCCCTTCAAGGAGAAGTCCAATTCTCATTTTAAATAAGCCTAAAGACACATACATACTCTGCCAACCCAGTGGCACACCGGGCTGAGGCACTGAGCACTTTAAATGTCACCATGCCATCGACCTGGGTCTAGGAATGGACTCCAGTTGCTGAGGGCCGACCCGGGGGGGACACAACCATCTAATAGACTACTCTGTTCTCCCGGGGAGCTTCCACATTGCACACACTACTGCCTGTCTGCAGCAGGGGATGGGAGGAAAAGAAAGAAAAAATTACTTACCACAGTAATCTTGTTTCTTCCGGGGGATACTCCAATATTCATAACTCTTATGCAGTATGCCTTTAAGCCAGATCTGCCCAGAGATGAAACATTATGCTACTGATGGCACACCATTAGTATGTGCCACTTTTGAAATGCTGCCCCTGTCAACTGCCTACATTCTAACCTCTCAGATTTCATGGACATCTGACAAGACAGGCCCCACGAGAAAATACCTATATAACACAATAATAATTAATGCATGAAATGATCTCACTCAGCCCCAGGCAACCATTTTGAATAATATTAAGCACAGAACATTTTGACTCACATGCGTGTTCTGGGGCTGAGTGACTTTGGCCAAAAAGCCTCCAACAGGAGGGAGTTAACACCAAAACACTCCCCTGAATGTCAGAATCACCTGAAGAAGGTAAAACCAATGAAAACAGTTTCAACAGAAATGCCAGTGTGTGGCACTCATACCACTGATTACACAGCATGGAGTGCAGAGGCAACTGGTTCTAGCAGGGAAGGCAGGGTGGGAGACTTATGAATATTGAGTGTTCCCGGAAGAAACAAGATTACTGTGGTAAGTAATTTTTCTTCTCACCCCAGAAATACTCCAATACTCCTAACTCTTACATAGACTAAGAAGCAGTACCATACTAAAATGCCAGCAGAGCAGGCCCAATGGTCTATAGAGTCTGGT
This sequence comes from Neoceratodus forsteri, assembly GCA_016271365.2. Classification (NCBI taxonomy): domain Eukaryota; kingdom Metazoa; phylum Chordata; order Ceratodontiformes; family Ceratodontidae; genus Neoceratodus; species Neoceratodus forsteri. The sequence continues at coordinate 61,816,150 of CM028129.1, forward strand.
GAAAATCAGCACCCTTAAGGGACACCGCATCCATCTTCCTGCCTTCTCACTCTACTCCCCTTCCCCAGGCAGGCCACCCCCCCCCCCCGACAGGCAGTTACCTTTGGAGGTGGGCACAGAACCTACTTTGGGAATAGGCTCTGCAGGACAGCTGTGCCAAACCTGGCATCACTCCTACCCTGTGTGTCCAGGCTGTAATGCTTAGTGGGCACTGTTCTCCAGGTAGCCACTTCACAGATGTCCACCAGTGGAACATCCCTGGAAGCTGCTATAGTAGCAGCTGTACCACTTGTGGAGTGGGCTCTCAGTCCTGCTGGGTGCTCCTTCCCAGCTTTTGAGCAGCAAAACAGAATACACTGAACTATCCAGCAAGAAATGGACTTCTTAGATGTGGTACTTCCTTTTCCCACATCCCCACAAGTTAGGAGCAGTTGTTTTCTGTTCTGTCTTTGGGCCTTAGCGATAGTCATGTAGTAGCTAAGAACTCTCTTCACATCAAGACTGTGCAGTCTACGTTCGCCAGAGCTTGAATGCTCAGTGAAGAAAACAGATAAGGTAATGGACTGGTTCAAATGAAAGCCCAAAAACCACCTTAGTAAGAAATGTTCGGTTTGTTAGCAGGACCACTTTGTCCCTGTGGATTGAATTTTAGTCCTGTTCAATGCAGAGAGCCTGGAGCTCACTGATTTTCTAGCAGAAATGATTGCTACTAGGATCCACTATAAGTTTTATTGTATTTCTTTTAGAAAAGAAGGTGATGCCCAGAAGATCTGTTCTTTTAGATCTTAAGAATTTTAAGAGCTGATGTATTAAAGTCAGATATGACCTGAATGAAACACCAGGATGTCCAAGTTGAGTTATACTAGGTTAGAATAGTTATTTAGATGTAAAATCAATTTTTTAACATAGTTCTGAATTTTATAACTATACAAGTTTGCCCGGATGAAGGGCAAGGGTAAGCCCTGCCTGGGAGGAAGATAAAGGGACAAATAAGTTAACGATAAGGTAAATGGAGGAGATGAAAATCAACTAAGATTTAAGACTTGGTAAAATTGTTGTAAGATGGATAGAAATTTATTAATCTGTGTATCAATTCCCCGATGGTTTTAATGACACGGTTGCAATACCAAGTATGGAAACTATTAAGAAAATTTCCATCAGTGGAACTATGCAATGTTGTACAAAGTAATATAATTGATGCTTAATAAAATTTGAAGTTGTGATTGCCACTAGGAGAAACCATCTTCCATGTGACATCCTTCAAAGGAGCTGAAGACATGGGTTAAAAGAGGGAATCGATGAACTTGGTAATACACATATTTAGGTCCTAGGCTGTGGGGGGGGGGTGCAAGTAAGCTATACCTTTAAAGAACCTCTTAAAGATAGGGTTTGATGCCATAGAAGCATTCTTCCCAGCTGAGGTGTAAGCAGACACTGAAGCTAGGTGGACTTTTAGAGTAGTGGGCTACAGGCCCAGTGAATGCAAATAAGCAAGACAGTCCAGCACAGCTGGAACCCCTGCCTGAGCTGGCAACACATCCCTGGTGGAGCACCAGATAGAAAACCTTTTCCATTTTGAGGCATAGGTTTTCTTGGTGGTAGGCTTCCTGTACCTGTATCCTCTTAAAATGTCACAACACGTTCAGAGATGCAAGCCTGCATACTCTAGGTCCTCAAGACCCAAAGCTTTGAACCTGAGGATTTGAGTTTTGGTACAGGAGTCTCCTTTGACTGGAGGTTAACAGGTTGTGCCTCCAAGGAAGGTGTACTGGTCCAGCTACAGACATGGAGAGCAGCAGAGAGTACCATGGCTGCTTGGCCCAGCCTCTATGATGCTGATTCGACAACACTTTGTCGCAGGCACCTCATCGACAGGAATTATGTCGGCCGCAAGTTGTGGTTTACATAATTCCAGTTTGTCTTCCGGTCCAATGTTTTTAAGATCAAGATCAGTGAAGCTGGCTGGGACCTGAGTTTAAGTAGCACTCTGTACACCAGGGGAAAGGAGGGAACACATACAGGTACTTCCCTGACCAGTCCAGAACCACAGCATCCAGGGGTACTGTTCCCTGAGCTGGAGGTCTGCAACAGTACTGTGGCAGGTGGTGACTTTCATGGCATGCGAAGAGATCCATCTCTGGGGGTTCCCCATGTTCTGAAAATTACTTCCACCACCTGTCTGTTCAAGGCCCATTTGTGATGGGCTTGGGTGATCCAACTCAAATCATCTGCTAGAGTATTGTCCCTTACCTGGCAGATGCATGGCCTGAAGGGAAACTCATAGGTAGTAGGCCAGAGTCCAAATTCTCATAGCTTCTGTGCAGAGAGGATTCAACCTTGTTCCTCCCCGCTTGTTTATGTATTACATTGTGGTGGTATTGCCTGTTCTGACCTGTGCCACCCTTCTCTGTGTCAGTGGTGTGAAAGCCTGGAGTGCCAGCAACACTGCTCTGAGCTCCAGCAGATTTATATGCTGGAGTGACTCTACACTGGACCAAGTGCCATGAGTGGTGTGATTCCTAGATGGGCACCCCACTCCAGTAGTGATGCATCTATTATGAGAATCACAGATGGAGATTCTTTTGAAAAGGAACCCGTTCCTGGAGGTTGGCTTCCTCTTTCCACCACTGAAGGGCCTGAAGTAACATTTTTGTTACTGGGATTAGCTTTGAGAGATAATTCTTTCTCTGATACCAAAGTGCCCTGAGGTGGAATTTGATGTCTCTCATCTGGAACCTGGAACCCAGGACTGTGCCAGTGGTGGCTGCCATGTGGCCCAGTGGTTGTAAAAACTGTCTTGCAGTTGTTGGTCTCTTCATGCTGAAGAAGCCTGCCATCTGCAGAATACCACTTACCCTGTCCAGAGGTACATAAGCCCTGCCCTCCTGTGTATTTAATTCTGCTCCTATGATCTGCAGCACTTGTGCTGGGAGAAGAACTGACTTTTTGAGATTAACCAGAAAACAGTGACTCTAAAAATCCTTTGGTGAGCTGCAGATGTTCCCTTACCCGTTGTGGTGACTTTCCGACCACCAACCAGTCGTCCAGGTAAGGGAAAACTGACACCTAGCCTTCGCAGGTTTGCCACAACCACTGCCAGGCACTTTGTGAACACTCTTGGAGCCGAATCATTGTTCCTACATGGCGGCCATGCTGGGCTAGCCACAAGACACAGTGTGTGTATGTCTGCTGGTTTTGGCGTTCGTTATTATTTCTGAGTTTATTCGTTTATTGTACTTAGTTTCGTTATTTTATTTAGTAGTAAGTTAGGGGTGAAGGAGTGAGTTAGCTATTGTAGAGCATAACAGGTTAGGTTAAAGTAAAAATCGAAGTGTTCATGTAGAGTCGCACTAAATTTTTTTTTTTTAATTATTTCTATTTCTGTTCCTTCGGTCGGCCGCCCCATTCCAACCGACCCCCCTCCCCAGCCCGTCCCCAGAATAGCTGGCGCCTACCTTATGCCCGGCGGGAGGCGGAGCCTCACGGAGTCGGTCATCATTCTGCTGCTGCCAGCATTTTCTGCCTCCGGCTATCACCCAGAAGTAGGAGCGCATGCGCATAGAGGCACGCATGCGCCCTACGGCCTCGATTACAGCTCCTTTCCCCCACCCCATGGCCCTGCGCCCGACCCCTCAGCCCGTGCCACTCCTAGCCTCCCGCTAGGGGTCACACCATTGGTCGAGGTGCCACATCCCCTCCCTGGAGAAGACAGCCTGCCTGCGGCAGCGCAATCCAGCTCCGCCTTTCCCCCCCTGCTGCCGACCTCCGGCGAGGCCGAAGCTCGTTCCCGAACCGATTGCTGGCATATATTATACTTATATTACATTTTGATCTGTTTTCCTGAGCAACTAAAGTACAGTTACGTAAGAACTTACCATAACAGAAGATCTTCAAGAGGAGCTCTTGTAGCAGGCTATCACAATCAGGACTATGCTGCAAGCACTAGGACTCTCAGACTTCTCAGCCAGCAATACCCAGCAGGGACCCCGGCGTCGGTTCCACCCGATGTCAGCCCTGGTACAAAGGGGCAGACCTAGCTCCACCCCAGTTCCCCGACCTGAGCGAGTCCTGACAGGAGAGCGAGGCGAAGCTCGAAGATGAAGCTCTGCACACTTGAAAAAGGGAAAGAGGGCGAGAATGACCTGCTGCAAGAGCTCCTCCTTGAAGATCTACTGTTACGCAGTAAGTTCTCAGAACTGTACTATCTTACTTTGAGGGAAGCTCTTGCAGCAGGCTATCACAATCAGGACTGAATCCCAAGCAGTCCCTCGCCAAAAAGATAACTGACGCCGGGAGGTGGACGAGAGAATGCTGGACACAGAGGCTCAAGACAATAGTCCCTGAAGGACTGCCAGGCCGAAGCCTGCACGACGTCTGGAGGCAATGTCCAAGCTGTAGTGCTTTATGAAAGTATGTACTGAATTTCAGGTAGCGGCCGTGCAAATGTCCCTTATCGAGACGTTCCACAGCACGACGAAGGAAGCAGACACTCCTCTGGTGGAGTGACCCCTAACCGTGCCCGGAAGGGTCTTGTTGTGCTTCTTATAGCAGAAAGAGACACAGCGGACAATCCATTTGGAAATAGTCTGCTTGGACACTGGTCTACCCAAGTGTTGTGGTGCAAATGCCATGAACAGTTGCTCCGATTGACGGTGATTAGAAGTACGCTTCAGATAATACCTCAGTGTCCTGTGGACGCTCAAAGTGTGAGGAGAGCTTCCTCTGTTAAAGGGAGAAGGAAATAAACTGGAAGGTCAACCGACTGAATGAGGTCAACTCTGAGACCACTTTTTGGAAGAAACCCAGGGTTCGACTTCAGGGAAACCCTTTCCCTGTGGAAAATTAAATAAGGCTCTTTACACATTAGAGCCTGAAATGTGGAAACTCTTCGAGCAGATGTAATGGCAACTAAAAAGCAAACCTTCCAGGAAAGATATCGCAGCTCACAATCTGCTGCAGTCTCAAATGGGGGAAGAGTCAGCTTCCCCAACACAAAAAGGAGGTCCCAGGGTGGGATAGGATCCCGAATGGGAGGTCTCATGTGAAGAATCCTTTGTAAAAAGGTGCAGGCCACATCCAACTGGGCTAAGGCTCTGTCTCTCGAGAGGGCATGATAAGTCGAGATGGCCCACATGTGCACCTTTATGGAGGATTAGCTCAAGCCTTGTTGGTATAAGGAGAGGAGATACTGTAGAGCTGAGTTCACGGAACAGGTAATGGGATCCAGATGGTGAGATGAGGCCCATAAACAGAATCACTTCCACTTCATAGCATATGTGGAGCACGTGGAAGGCTTTCTCACTGACACCAGAACATCCACCACCTCTGGAGATACCCCATACCTGTATTTTGCTACGTCCAAGGAGCCAAGCATGAAGGTGTAAGCATCGGAGATCAGGATGTACCAACGAGCCCTGATCCTGGGACAGCAACTGCGTGCATATTGGCAGCGGAATTGGAGGTACCATGGATAGCCGCTGAAGTAGTGGGAACCAAATCTGCCAAGGCCATAGCAGGGCAATCAGAATCATTCGTGCCCCCTCAGCCTGTAATTTCAACAGAACCCTCTGGATGAGAAGGGAGGGAAGGCATAAAGAAACCTGCCTGCCCAGCAAAGGGACAACGCGTCTGACCAGAATACACCAGGCACGGGCTCTCGCGAGCAGAAAACTGGCAGTTTGGCACTGCGTGGTGACGCAAACAGGTCCAGCTCTGGGCGACCTCATGAAGACGAACAGCTGTGGCTGCTACTGATTGCAGTAGCTCCCACTTGTGCGTCTTGGGACCACAACCTGCTTAGACTGTCGGCCAAGTCATTTAAGACACCTGGAACATGCACGCGGACAAGGAGATGTGCCGCTCCAGTGCCCAATACCAGACTCTCACAGCCTCCCTGCACAGGGGTAAGAAATGCGCCCTTGCTTGTTGAGATAAAAGCTACCGCCATGTTGTCGTCTGAACTAGAGAGCCCAGTACAAGGTTCTCCTGAAAGGCATGTGGCGCACTGAGGCAGCTTGCATCTCAGGACATTGATGTGGGGTTTAGTGCTCTGGTGCCAAATGCCTTGCATTTGGTGGGCCCCAAGTGTCCCCAACCCAAATCTGAAGTATCTGTTGTAAGGGTCTGATTCGAGGGCTCCGGATGAAAGAAGACTCCGTTTTCCAAATTGAGTGGATCCATCCGCCTAAGAAGTGTTCTCCTTACTGGCTCTATGACTCTGACCATGTGGTCTAGGTCGTCAGAGCACTGATCCTACTGCACCCTGAGCATCCATTGTGGGATTCTCATGTGGAGGCGGGCCACAGGAGTAACTGGAATGGTCGTCACCATGTGCCCCAGAAGTCAGAGGAAGGTCCTTGCTGGGACCTGAGAAGTTAATTTAACCGATCCGGCTATTTCCCTCAGGCGATTGCCCCTCTCTGGGGATAGAAAGGCCATGCCCTTGACCGAATCCAGGATCGCTCCTATAAAGACGAGTCTTTGGCTGGGCTCTGGGGAAGACTTTGGAAGGTTCAGAGTGATCCTCTGGTCTCAGAAGAGTGTATAAGTGTCTCTGAGAGCTTGAAGTAGGCGTGATCTTGATGGGGCTGCAAGCAGTCAATCGTCCAGGTAAGGGAAGACATAATGCCCCTGATGCCTTAAGAGTTGCAACCACTACTGCCAAGCATTTCGTGAAGACTCGAGGAGTGGAGGAGAGGCTCAACAGAAGAACTCAAAACTGATAATGTTCCTCTGGAAGTGGAACCTCAGGAACTTCCTGTGAGGGAAAGACCCGATTTGCATGTCTAGGAACAGAGCCAGTCCCTTGGTGCAGCAGAAGAAGAAGACCTGGAAGGGTAACCATCTGGAACTTTTGTACTCTACATAAAGACTGCAAGAGCTTAGGTCCAGAATGGGGCACGAAGGTCCTGAGTCTTTGGGACCAAGAAGAAGTGGGAGTAATACCCTTTTCCCCACTGCCGCAGGGGGACAGGTTCTATTGCCCTTTTTTGCAAGATGGCCTGTATCTCTCCTTCTATGAGAGGAATGTGAGAAGGAGGATATTTGGAGAACCTTGGTGGAGAGTCTGGAGGAACCTCTGTGAACTCTAAAATGTGCCCTCTCCTTATGACGTCTAGGACCCATTTGTCTGCAGTAATCTAGCTCCACCCCTGAAAGTATAGGAAGAAGCAACCCTCTACCACCTCCCCTGGGACCTCCATCAGAGGAGGAGGGTCAGAAGAGGGTCACTGGGCAGAGCCAGGGGTGGGCAGAGAGGCCTGGGAGGACTTGGGCCCATGTGGAGGAGCGCCTCCAAGCTGCTGGTTGCCGGCTCTCCTCCGAAATCCTCCTCCTGGCCCTGTTGATTTTCACGGATTGACCACCTGAGGGCTTCCGAAATGGGCGCTTTCGCTGTCTCCGCTGGTCTCCACGGTACATTTGGCGGACCGACCAGATGGATTTACCTGACTCTTGGAGACGAGAGATATGGGACTCTGTCTCCTGCCCAAACAAAACCTGGAACAGTAAGTCCCAGATAATGGACTGCAGATCTTGGTGAAAGCCCGAGACCCTCAACCAGGAATGGTGCCTGAGGCAGACACCTGATGCTGACGCTCTGGACGCTGTATCTGCAGTATTGTACGAGGCACACAACACATGAGTGCCTATGTCTGAGCCCGATTTTAGGATGTCCAGGACCTCTGCTTTTCTTCTCAGCGTCTGGCAAGGCGTTCACCAGCTCTTGTGCCCTCTCCCATAGCTCATTCTGGTACTGGACCATATACGTCAGGAAGTTCAGAGACCTTGTTGAACAGGTGGAGGCAGAATACACCTTCTTGCCCACCTGGTCCAAATAACAAGATTCCGGGTCGGAAGGCTGCGAGCTGAGGTGTTTGGGCTGCTTAGACTTGTCATGAGCAGCCGTGATCACTGAAGAGTCCGCCTGAGGGTGCTCGGCCAAAAATGGTTCATCCCTCGGGGCTCTATACAGCCTGTCCAATTTCTTTGGAACTGCCGGGACCAAAGCCAGATGCTTCCAGGTTACTCTGATGAGGTCCTGGAATGGGTCCCTAAAGGAGGCACTACCAAGGGCTTAGGCTCCTTTTGCCTCAGGTACTTAGACAGTCTCCGGCATTCCGGATCCAGGTCCTTCATATCCCACTCGTTGGAGGCCTGCACGTGCCTCATGATGTCCATGAAAGTGGGATCGTCAGGAGGTGAGGGGCTGGTCCTTCTCTTCGGTGAACCCCAATTTTCGATAAGGAAGAGGTAGAATATGAAGAGAAGGAGGAAGGGCTACTGGGTGACGAGTAGCCAGATCTATCCCTATGGCTAGCCCCACACGAGTGTCAGTGGCTCACTAACCGACGTCGGTCAGAAGACTGATGCCGGTCATGGGACCGGCAATGGAGCAGGGACCGGCGCGCGGAGGCGGTCCCGTCTAACAGAATGGGAATGGCTCCTGGTGAGAGTCCTGACCGGCGTTGGCTACCTGATCTGGTAAGAGTGTCGGTGACGGTCTACAGACTGTGAGCAGGGAATGAGCCCTGGGAGGAGGTGTATGCTGCGGCCTCTCGGGGTCTTCCTCGAAGAAGCACCTCCAGGATGTGGTTCACCTGAAGGTTCCAGGACCGTGACAGAGCCGGCTTGAGGGTCCGCTGGACCTGCCCCACAAGAAGGAAAACAGATCCTGGAGCTCGTCCTTCAAAACACAGAGCCCACTTTCCTGGAAATGGAATATCACAACAATGACCTTGGAAGGAGAGCCCGGGGGAGGAGGACTTAGGGGATGGGGGCGCGGCCCTTCGCTGACTGCGTCCGGATCCGTCGCCCCATTACTGGCATCGGTAAAGGGACAGATGACAGGGTGCCGACTGGGAGTGTCACACTGTCCTTTGACTCTAGGGTCACGCTGTTGACTGGCGGCGCCGAGGCTTCAGAAGGCGGGGCTGAAGCTTGCGCCTCCAAGGACTTCACGGTGATCCTTAGCGGAGTCACCTTAGCCTTCGCTGGCCTCTCCCCCGAAGGCCCAGCCTTAGCCTGATCTTCAGATTTAGGACACTCACCTGAGTCCGTTGAACCACGGGCTTTCTTGGGAGCAGGCCGTGAGTGGGAGCAAGACCGGGACCTGGACCAGTGCTGGGACCGACGATAGTCTTTTTCGCAGGACCGCTTGGTTTTGTCCTTCTTCTTCTGCTTCTCCCCTGAGGTGTGCAGGTCCATTTTTTGTTCAAGCAGGAACGCCTTCAGGCAGCGGATCGGAGTTCAGCTGGTGAACTTCTTGCAGGACGAACAGGCCGTCGTGTCTTGCTCAGGCCCGAGGCAAAAACGCACTGCTTGTGGCCATCTTTTGATGGTATCTGGCAGCCCAACTGCACTTATTGGCGTGGGGTCGGCGAGGACCAAGGATTGCAAAGACATATGTCGGCAGGAGAGAAAGTCGTCGAAATCGTAGAGAAAAAAAGTAGAAAGACTAGATCTTTTTGTTGGATTGGCAAGCCAAGTAGCAGGAACTCTTCACGTGCATGGGACGGAGCGGGAAAAGAACTGGGGTGGAGCTGGGTCAGCCCCCTTTTGTACCATGACTGACGTCAGGGTGGAGCCGATATCGGAGAGCGGTCCCTGCTGGGGTATTGCTGGCTGAGAAGTTTTCCAGAGGGTCCTAGTGCCTGCGGCATAGTCCTGATTGTGATAGCCTGCTGCAAAAGCTCCCACTCGAACTAAGTTAAGTTGTTGCAGGACATTTTATTTATTAAGTTTGGTGAAGAATGTTACTGTCTTTCCTACCTGGTGCCAGGATCAAGGAAGAAGATTGAGGAGGGTTATTTACATCCATGTGTGCAGATCTGCCCTGAGGAGTTTGAGCTTGGAGCCTTTGGTGGAGTTGCCTAGTTTCTTGACTGTCGGACTGTTGGAACGTTATTGCGAGGGTTTGGTTTCAGCAGTTCTTACTAGGATTGGGACCTGAAACATCACGTCAGTACTTTTTGTCCGACGAATGAGGTTACTGGAAGTTCTTGCTGGATTTTGGCCTGCAACCTATGTGGCGAGTTACAAGGTGGCACTGACCTGAACCCAGAGGAGGAATCGTTGGGGGTAATTGGCTGTTTGGTGCCTGGGTCTGGGGCCACTGGAGAGCGTGCACTGTGGTACCCAGTAGCACCGTGGTTTCTGGGGGAGATGGGCTGGAGAGCTGGCTCTACCCGGAAGCCTATCTGCCGTCAAAAGCCACTGGCGGTGATTCCTCGGGGGACAGCTGGGTGGCTAAGCAGTGTGGATCGAGGGGAGTCTTCCTAGGATCCTGGGAATTGCAGCGCGTCAATGGAAGCTTTTTCCTATTAAGACATTTGGACATTTTGTAGTACTTGATGAATGGTTAGACTCTTTCTCTGCTATTGTCTTGAAACTGGTGGGCAGTGAGAGCGCCCTGTTGAAACTGATTACTTGTTTAAACTGTTGATTGTTCTCCTGACCTAGGTGTGAGATAGGGCCGGGAGGCAATTATTATTATTTTCTCTGGGGAGGTGAGAGCTCCTCAGAGGTTAGTGGTTTTGCATTTGGAGAGCTTGTGCGGCTTTTCTTTTTTTTTTGAGATTGCTTTTCTACTCTGTGACAGAATATTATTGTATATTGTTTGTATTGTGGGGTTGGAGGATGTTGGTTTATTGATTATTGTATGGTGGGAGTGGTGTGAAAGATTGAGAGTTTGATTTGAGTGTTGTGTGTTTGGCTTCTGCATGGTAAAGATGTGTTGGGGTGGTATAACGATGGTCAGGCATTATTCGCCCTCCAGGCTTCGGGACCTCCACCCTTTTTCTTGTCCCTCGCTATCCCCAGAGGTATATAGAAGGTGCCGGGCTCTGGGAATTGTTAGGAGGGGAAGGGGTGCGGGCCTGGCCTGGTGGGGGAATGGAAAGGAGTGGGAGGATTGGGATAGTAGGGACAAGGAAATGCCCTGGGGCAAAATGGGCTCAGGAAAGATGTTTTCCCTCTCTGGTTCCCATACCCAAGGGCTCTGCTTATAGCAGGCAGGTAACAGGGTCTTCCTCTGTGACTCATCCTGCTCAGGTGGTGTTCTGCAATGCCAGGTCTATTAAGAACAAGACCACTATAATAGTGGATCTTGTTGGATCATCTGACGTTGCTTGCATCACCGAGACCTGGCTGGATGAAAATGCTGGTCCCATTTTGGCATCAGCAATTCCGGCCAGGTACTTTGTGATACACTGCCGAGGTTGGATCGTGGGGCGGGGTGTTGCCATCTGCTTTAGATTGGAACTGAACCTGATGGAAGTACCATTAGGGGCCACCGACTCCTTTGAATACATCATGGGTGAGGGTATGGGGTGCAGGATCCTTCTCATTTACCATCCACCAGGAGGTGGAAATGTTTTCCTCATGGTCAGCGGACTTTACTGTTGATCTGACATTAGAGTCTCCCAGATGGCGGATCTTGGGGACTTCAATGCCTGGGTCGACAATGAACTCTCTCAATTTGGTCAGGACTTCCTCCAGTTAATGATTTTGCTGGGCTTCACACAGGTTATTTCCTCCTCGACCCACACTGGTGGTCATTTTTTGGACTTGGTATTCTTTATGGGGATGGAGATATCCGACTTGGTGGTGGAACCAGTTGGGTAGTCTGACCATCATACCATCGAGTTCAGTTTCCTGGCCCCCCTAGTAGGCCCGCCCCTACGAAGATGGTCCGGTACCACCCTTTGAGGGGTGTTTCCCCCGATGGCCTGATGATGGTGGTGTTGGACCTATTGGATATACAGAGTGAATGCTTGGATCCAGGGGACCTGGTACTTGCCTATAATAAAGCAGTCACTGAGGCCCTGGATTCCATTGCTCCTGCTCGTGTTTGTCCCCTCACTTGATGCCCCAGGTCTCCTTGGTTTGATGAGGCTCTGAGGGAGTTAAGGAGAGTGGGACAAAGGCTAGAGAGGTGCTGGCAGAAATCAGGCCTGGAGAGTGACAGACTCAATCTGATGGACCACTACCAGGTTTATCAATCAGCAATCACCCGTAAGAAGGCAGAATTCCTGTCCAGGGAAATTGCTGCTGCACCGAACTGACCAGCCCAGCTTTTCCGAACTGTGGACAGATTGCTTTTTCACAAGAATGGTGTGAGGAGGTTGCTCGATTCTTTGCAGATAAGTTTGCCACAATCAGGTCCGAGATCCATCTGTCCCTCCCTAATGGGAGTTGCAGTGGTCGGCAGGAGATGTCAGATGCCCAGTTTGTGTGGTGTGACTTCAGCCGGCCCACAATCAATGACATTGTGATAGTCATCCAATCTTTGCGCCCGACCAACTGTAGTCTGGACCCAGGCCCTATGTGCCTTTTGATAGGTTGTGTGGATAAAATCAGCCCTGCCCTAGCTGAGATAATCTGGATGTCCTTGGAGAGGGGGATCTTTCTGGATCCCCTGAAGGAGGCTGTAGCTCGACCACTCCTTAAAAAGCCCTCCTTGGACCCGGACTGTCTGGCTAACTACAGACCTGTCTCTAATTTGCCCTTTGTGGGTAAGGCTGTTGAGAAATTGGTTGCGTCGCAGTTGGATGACTATCTGACCAACCACAATGTCTATGATTCTCTCCGGTCCAGATATAGGAAGTGATATAGGACCGAGACAGCCCTTCTCCAGGTATTAAATGACCTTCAAATAGCGAGAGATAGAAGACCCGTTCCGTCTTGGTCCTTCTAGATCTCTCTGCAGCTTTTGACACCATAGACCATGGTGTACTGCTGGAGCACCTGCGGTTCATCTGTGGACTTTCTGGGACGGTCTTCAGATGGTTTCAATCTTTCCTCAAGGGTAGGACTCAGAGGGTGGTGTCTGGGATTTTTTCTTCAGCTCCATTCTCCCTATCCTGTGGGGTGCCGCAAGGCTCCATCTCAGTGCCTATGTTGTTTGAGGTGTAGATACTGCCATTAGCAGCGATCATTAGGTGGTATGGCTTGAGTTTTCACTGCTATGCAGATGATACTCAGCTGTACATGTCTTTTGTGCCTGGCCAGGATGATGCTGTTTCGGTCTTTAACAGATGTCTTGCCGAGATCCAGGACTGGATGAATGTGAGCTAGCTGCGGTTAAACCCAGAAAAAACTGAGGTGTTGCTTGTGGATCCAGGTCGTCGGGAGTAGAGTTTGTTGGCAGGTTCACCCTCGGGTCTTTGGCTTGGAGGTGCCCGACTGACTACTTCAGACCAGGTTCGGAACCTGGGCATTAGGTTTGATGACTGCTTGACCCTTAAATCACAGGTGTCAGCAGTCACCCAGGTAAAGCACCTGGTTCCCCCTGATGATCTTCCAACCTTGGTCCACACCTTCGTTACCTCCCGCTTTGACTACTGCAATGCCCTTTACCTTGGACTACCAGGGGTTGATATCCGCCGCCTGCAGCTGGTGCAGAATGCGGCAGTCAGGCCGATTGACTGGTACCTCTAGGACCAGTCATGTATCGCTGTGCTCCATGCTCTGTACTGGCTGCCAGTTCAGTGGCGGATCACCTTCAAGGTCGGTTTGCTGACCTATAAAGGCCCTACGATCAGGAACCTGGTTACCTGCAAGGTCTTCTTCACCCTACTGTCCCTCTGCTCGCTCTGATCCGTCAATGATGGACTGCTAGAGATTCCCAGGGTTCATTTGCAGACATCTGGGGCAAGGGCATTTAGTTTTATGGCCCCGACCCTGTGGAATTCTCTACCTCGTCGTGTAAGAGTTTGCCTGACCATACAAAGTTTTAAGGAGGCTTTGAAAACCTACCTTTTTAGCCTAGCATTTCCTGATTTTTAAATGAAGCTGGTATCTTCATTTATTATTAGTCTTAACCTTTTTATTATTTATTGATCTCTTAATTAGATGTTGTACAGGCACCTTGGTTTCTAGAAAGGCACTTTTTTTATAAATAAAGACTGATTTGATTTGAAGTGAGACCAAACAGCTATGTTGAGAACTGGTAGTGACCTGAAGGGAGTCTGGACCCGAGGTACTTTCTGTGAGACTCCCTTACGGGGATGTGAAAGTGACCATCCTTTAGGGCCAGAGATGCCAACCAATCTCCTCTTTGGAGTGCTGGCAGAATCAGTGACAAGGTTATCATTTTGAACCTTGGCTTTAATAAGTGCCTGTTTAGCACCCTTAGGTCTAGGATAGGCTGCCACTCCCTATTTTCTTGGTTGTGAGTAAGTATCTTGAATAACAACCCTTTCCCCTTTGTTGTGGAGGCACAGGTTCCACTGCCATTGACAACAGTAGGTTTTGTGCTTCCTTTTCCAGCAGCTTCCTTTCTGCGCTGGAGGCTGGCTTGAACACTCTAGTTCTTAGAATGGGAAGGGTTTTGAAGCTTAGAGACAGTGTCTGTAGTGATTGGTTTCAAGCCTGGAAATAGTGAGTCAGTCTTCCCCTACTGGTAGTGGGGAGACAGCCTGGGAAAGCATGTCAGGGGTCTTGCTTTGCCTCAGGCCAAGACTGGGAACCACGCCTGGAACCCCTTCTGCCCCTGCCCCTGAAGTACCCTGCTGTGGGTCCTGCTGAACCTGGGGTACAGCCATGGCAAGATAAAAAGACTTGATGTGAAAATGTCTGCCCCTGCCTCCCCCTCCACAAGGTCTAGTGGACAGAGAGGCCCTTTCTTTGGCAGAATAGCTTTTGTAGGTGGCCTTGTGCTCGTCCACCTTTTTCACATAAGCCTCTGTCTGAGTTCCAAAGAGGAAATGACCCTCAACAGGGAAGTCTAGGGCCTTGGCCTGAGTATCCTGAGTGAGGTTTGTGGCTCTTACCCAAGCAAACCTCCTCTGAGCAATAGTATTAGCCATCCACCTGGCAGTAGTGTCATTAGTGTCTGCTGTCTTCTGAAACTGGTATTTAGCTGCTTCTAAGCCAAACCTAGCAGTCTCAGCTAAGTCAGCTGAGAGACCAGATGGAGGTTTATCTGCCATATCCATGACAGACTGCCACAGAGACTTCCCATACTGGGCTGCATAAGCCTGGAAATTTGCTTGTCTGATGGCAAGAAAGCTGACAGATAAACCTTCTTGGCCATGCTATCAACATTTCTGGAATCTTTTTCAGGAATGTGAGATGCCAGAGGTACTTTTGCCTTGTCACAGGTCGCAGTTTGTACCACTTCCTGGTGGTCAGTGTGGGAGAACAAGAATTCAATCCCTTCCCTGTCCAACTGATATTTCTTGTCCAGCCTTCTGTCTAAAGAAGGACAGACACAGGTATCTGGAGGATTTTAAATATGTCCTTTTTAAAGAATGTAGTCACAGGAAGCAACTTCTTGGTAGGTGTTAACCCCATCATTTCTAAATATTCTGCTTCCTCTTCATCCTCTATCACTTCAATGGTAGTTACGTCAAAGGCATCTACCATTTTTCTGACAAACGTGTAATGGGAGAAATAATCCTCTGAGGTCCTGGGTGGTGAACCAAACTCCTGTTCAGGGGAGACTTCAGGCTCTATAGGCTCCCCTTCACCTTATTCCTCATACTCCTCCATATCATCATGGAAGGAAGACTGGGCAGATTTAGTAGGGGTCTGAACTGGTTGCTGCTTTCCAGCAGGCAGCATCCTGTGTAAAGTCTGCAAGACTTTAAAAGCCTGTGCAATCTCCTATAGAGAAGGCATATTTTCAGTTACCCCCAAATCCCCAAATGCTGTCCGGCAGGGGGTTGTGTGTGTTTAATTCTCTTTAATGCAACTGGAGAGCTAGCCAGTTCAGCAGGCCTTTTTCCAAGGACCTTGGTACCCGTATCAGGGGTAAAGGTAGTGGTCTGTGTGGTTTCACCCACAGGTACTGAGGATGTCAGCTGGTCAGAGCCTGAGGGACCCTTAGGTGGAGGCAACTTCTTTTTAAGCCTTTCCAAACTTTTGTTTCAAGCATCTTTTCAGGAAAGGTCTTGCAGATTTCACAATCAAACTTTAAATGTTCATAGCCAAGACAGGCCACACAAGAGGTGTGTTTATCTGCTTTGGCAAATACTTTTCCACACTCAGAACAGTTTTTACAACCGGGTTTACCAGTTTTCCTCTTAGGTATTTCAGACATATTGCCCAGTTTGACAGAAAAACACAAATTCCAAAAACATTTTAAATTTTAAATAATAGTTTGCAATTGCGGTTGGTTCAGGAACCAATCAGGGAACCAATCGGAACCGAGAACCGATACAAAAAGGAACCAAGGTTATCAGTTCAGTAACCTGTATTAGCGGTTACACAGAATAAATTTATTTAAATAATTTAAGCTAAAATAAAAGAGTTTCTTTCACAAAACTCCGCTCTAGACTAAAATATTCCCGGTTCCCCTTCAGTTATACCAAACTGGGAGAAACCGAGAAAAACAACAATTTTAACTAAATAAACTTAGCGGTCAAGATAAAAACAAAATGTAAGGGCAGCAAATGAAAAAAATAAGGAATACTTATATCTTTTTTATAAGTCTTCACAGCGAGATGTTGAGGAGAGGATCTCCGGGCATCTAATCTTGACAGGTGAAGAGTGAAATCTGAGAGGCTAGAATGTAGGCAGTTGATAGCAGCAGCATTTGAAAAGTGGTACGTGCAAATGGTGTTCCATCATAGAAACATAGACTTTGACGGCAGATAAGGACCACTTGGCCCACCTAGTCTGCCCATTTCCCTACCTACTGGTTAAGCTGCAGATTCTAGTTAACCAACAGCCTACTTCCTGCAACCCCCAACTACAATTGCCTTGTGTCTGTCCCATGCATGTTTGAATTCCCCCACTGTTTTAGACCCAACGACCTCCTCAGGAAGGCTGTTCCATGTATCCACCACTCTCTCCATGAAAAAAAATTTCCTCACATTACCCCTGAGCCGTCCCCCCTCTATCTTTAAATTGTGCCCCCTTGTTCTTACACATCTCTTTTTCTGAAAGATGCTACCCTCCTGGACTTTGTTGATTCCCTTGAGGTACTTGAACGTTTCTATCATGTCCCCCTGTCCCTCCTTTCATCCAGAGTATACATATTAAGCTCTCTCAGTCTCTCTTCATATGGCTTCTGCTGCAGACCCTGCACCATTTTAGTTGCCCTCCTCTGGACTGCTTCCATCCTGTCTATGTCCTTGTGTAGATGAGGTCTCCAAAACTGCACGCAGTACTCCAGATGGGGTCTCACCAACTGTCTATACAGAGGGATAACAACTTCCCTTTTCTACGTGTGATGCCCTTCCTATGCATCCCAGTATCCCCTGGCTCTCCTTACCGACTTTTCACATTGCTTACCCACCTTTAGGTCATCTGATATGACTACCCCAGGTCCCTTTCCATTTTGTTGTTGTTAGTACCTCCCCTGCTATTGTGTACTCTTCTCCTGGGTTTTGTTTCCCAGGTGCATTACTTCACTTCTTTGTATTGAATCTAAGTTGCCACATGTCTGACCATTCCTCCAACCTTGCCAAGTCCCTTCTCATCTTTTCTACCCCCTTGTGTATCAACTCTGTTACAGATCTTTGTGTATCTGCAAAGGGCATACCTTCCCTTCCAGACCCTCTGCAATGTCACCTATAAAGATGTTAAAGAGGACTGGACCCAGTACTGAGCCCTGAGGTACTCCACTAGTAACCCCCCTTTCTTCGGAATGTGTTCCATTCACTATTACCTTCTGTGTCCTGTTGTGCAGCCAGTTTGCTACCCAGGCTACCACCCTGGGACCCACTCCCAGGCTGGCTAACTTGATTATTAATCTTTTATGCGGGACTGTGTCAAATGCCTTGCTAAAGTCTAGGTAGGCCATATCCACAGCCCCTCCTTGGTCTATTACTTTGGTAACCCAGTCGAAGAAATCAATTAGATTCATCTGACATGACCTTCCTGCTGTAAATCCATGCTGCTTTGGGTCCTGTGCCCCGCTGGCCTCTAGGTACTCAACAATTCTTTCTTTCAGAAGTGATTCCATCATTTTCCCTACCACTGAGGTCAAACTTACAGATCTGTAGTTTCCGCTTCTGCCTTGCTCCCACTTTTGTGAAGGGAAGAGTCACATCTGCCCCTCCAGTCCTCAGGTACCACCCCATCCTGCCATGATCTGTTAAAAAGCGTGGTCAGTGGTGTCACTAGGTCCTCCCTTAGTTCTTTTAGGATTCTGGGGTGAATCCCGTCAGGCCCCATTGCTTTGTCCACCTTGAGTTTTAGGAGTTCTTTCAGGACTCTTTCTTCTGTGAATGAACTGGTGTCAACCCCCCTACCCAGAGTGCTTCTATTGTCTGGTTTAGGTAACTCCTCCTCATCTTCTTTTGTGAATACTGAGCAAAAGTATTCATTCAGAATCTCTGCCTTTTCACTGTCTCCCTCTGCCCACCTCCCCTCTCCTTTATTAATCTTCACTATCCCTCCCTTAACCTTTCTATGCTCCCTAATGTACCTATAAAAGGTTTTATCCCCCTTCTTAACTGAGTTGGCTATTTTTTCTTCGGTTTGGGCCTTTGCTAGTCTGACTGCCTTCCCCACTTCTTTCTGCTTTAATTGATACAGTTCCCTGTCATGCTCCTTCTGTGATTCCTTATACTTTATGAATGCAGCCTTTTTCTCCTTAACCTTCCCTGCCTCCTCGTTTGAAAACCATAGTGGTTTTTTACTCCGCTTTGTTTTCTTTATTTGCTTCACACAAAGGCATGTTATGTTGCCTCTATGATGGCAGTTTTGATTTTTCTCCATTGTTCTTCCACCCCTCCTTTTTGGTCATTTGCTAGTGCATTTTTCAGGTATTCACCCATTTAGCCAAAGTCAGCTCTTCTAAAGTCCAGTATCCTTGTTTTTGTATGGTTTATCTCCATGGTTGTGCTCATTGTGAAACACACTGTGCAGTGGTCGCTTGTTCCCAGATGTCTACTGACTTCTAAATTTGTGATCCACTCTCATTTGAAATACCAGGTCTAATATTGCTCCCCTCGAGTGGGTTCCAACACAAGCTGTCTAAGGCCTGCCCCCTGCAGAGCATCGAGAATGACCCTGCTCTTGGACGTGGCTGCAATACCTGTTATCCAGTTAACATCTGGCATATTCAGGTCCCCTATCAACAGTATC
Organism: Neoceratodus forsteri; assembly: GCA_016271365.2. Taxonomy (NCBI): domain Eukaryota; kingdom Metazoa; phylum Chordata; order Ceratodontiformes; family Ceratodontidae; genus Neoceratodus; species Neoceratodus forsteri. Next base: position 61,835,188 of record CM028129.1, read on the forward strand.
TCCCCTTTTTCAGCCATTTTGAGAATGTCCTCTATCATTTTGCTGTCCATTTCCTCCCCTTGAGACGGGGGTCTGTATACAACCCCTGTGCGGATTGTGATGCCATTCCCTGTCTCCAAGGTAACCCAGAGTGCCTCCTGTCCTCCTCCTTTACTTTTTAGTTCTGTAGTTTTGATCCCTTCCCTTATGTATAGAGCTATTCCACCTCCTCTTTTACCTTCCCTGTCCCTTCTGTAGATTGTGTACCCTGGTATGTTGACATCCCAGTTATGGTTCTCGGTGTACCATGTTTCCGTGACTGCCACAATATCCAACTGTTCATCTTCCATCAGGGTTACTAGCTGAGGAAGCTTGTTTCCCAGACTACGGGCATTGGTACTCATTGCCCTCCATTTAATGTTGGCTTTATCCTTTTTTCCCCCATCCCTGCTCTTACTGTCCTTGTCTATTTTTCTATTTACCACTGTCCTGTCCTGTGTTGAGCTCTGTACCTCAGTGTTTACCTTACTACCTGCGATGTTTTGTGGGGGGAGGCTTGAAATTTCCTGCCTTTTATCAGTGCCTCCCCCCTTGGCTAGTTTAAAAGCTTGCCAAGGAAGCATTTAAACCTATCACCTAGGAGCTTGGTTCCCTTCATGGACAGATGCAGACCATCATGCCAGAATAGACCTTTATCTCTCCAGGTGGCCCCCCGTGTCCCCAATGAAGCCAAAGCCCTGTGCTCTGCACCAGTTTTGCAACCATTCATTAAACTGCATGGTGTGCAGTACCCTAGCCTCACTCCTGCCATGGACTGGTAGCACCTCTGAGAAGGTTACAGTGCTTGCTACCCGTCTGAGGCCCTCCCCAACTCCACAAATTCATTCTGCACTGCACTGATCCCATGCCTAGCTAGGTCATTTGTCCCAAGGTGGACTATGATATCTAGTTCCTCTCCGGTGATGCTGCTTCTGCAATCCTGAGGATTTGCTTCCTGTCCCTCAAGCCATGGCACCAGGCAGGCACCTTACTTCCTTCTCCTCTCCCTTTCCCAGGTTTACCCCTAACAATAGAGTCATCATTAGCATAACAGTCCGTCTCTGGGCAGATCTGGCAAAGGCATACTGCATAAGAGTTAGGGATACTGGGTATTCCTTGGGTGAGAAACAGGAAAAGACATGTGGGTTCTGTGAAGCCCGATCTGCCTTTCCCTGAGTCATGCCACCATGTGGGAGCACAGAGACCAGCTCCGGATATGCATTTTTTTTTTGGGGGGGGGGCTGGCATGACCCCTCCTGGCCCTGCCATGTGGGGCAATCTATGTGGGAACTTGGGTCCAGTAAGTAATGGGGGAAGTGGCTACCAGTCAGTGGGAGTGGGGATAGGGCTGACTGCCTGCCTGCACATTTCACCTGGAGGAAAAAGCTTTATGGAGAGAGAGAGAAAAAAAAGACGCACACACATTCTCAGGCCTATAAAAAGATAATAATACGTGCTGTCCACACAATTTGCATCCAGTTTCACAAAGGTACAAGTTTGTTCTGTGCAAGAACACTGGTGATCACTCAAAACAGATTTGACCAGCAAATGGTTCTTTCTATTCCCCCTCCACCCTGACACAGGCAGCGTGGGCTGTCAGCACAAGTGACTAGTAGGTGAGGGCCTCATTTGCCTGTGCCAGCAGACTATGGTTGTGAGTGATGAAATGGACAAACATATGATGCAGCAGCAGGGGGGTCACACACGGCAAATGCTTACACTCCTTCACCCACTGCCAACAACTAGACCACAGGGAAATCAAAAACTGGAACGAGCAGTACTGGTTTGTCAGCAAATACCATAAATTCATCATATGTTGTCAGATTGTTTTTTTTTTTTTTAGCAGTAATGTATTTCTGGCATCCTCAGCTGCATCACAATATTTTAATTCTCTAGGACCAGCCAAACAGCTTCTATTACTAATTTTGTAATTTAAGGATTCAAACCATTAAAGATGGCTGTCACTAGTACCATTACTCTCTTCTGTTGTTGTTACCTGTACTTTTTAACAGTATATACTAGATTCACACTGTTAATGCATTAGTATGATGCTAGCGCAGGTTTCTGAGGATCACTGGTACAACACACCATACCACAACAAAATGTTGAATATTTTTCACGGTGGACATGGCAAGTGAAAACAGGTTACTCATCTGTAAATGGAAATTACATACCTACCGTAATTCTTTATCTTCTTGAACACAGTCTCCACCATTCATTCACACTAATGGGACTATGCCGGAGGTGCCAGGACCCAGCGGGAGTCAAAAATCTTCAGAAGGGCTGGCGCCGGGATAGGACCATGCATGCACAACACCACAAGACTAGCTCATGCCTGTGTAGGCTATCTTGGCATCTACCCTTCAACCACCTCAGTACCTTTTTGACTGAGGAGGTGCAGCATAACTAATAAAATAACATACCCTAAGCTCCGGGCATGTGAAGGCCAAGATGACCCATGCAAAAAGGGTTAAATGGACAATGTCTTCACAGCCAGAACAGCAAGGTTATGAGGACCAAAGAAAAAAAATGAGTGAGCCTGGGGGATGGTGGGTGGGCATGTGAATGAGTGGTGGAGACTGTGACCAAGAAAATCAAGAATTACAGTAAGTACATAATTTCCATATCTTCCTGGACTTAAGTCTCTACCACTCATTCACACTAATGGAAGAGTACCAAGCTAAAACCAACCCACCGTAGGGCAGTCGGAGACAGGGCTCACTCAGAAAGGAAGTCCAAAGGATTGTCCTGCCGAGAAAAGAGCCATCTGGAAAGAACATCCAGAACATCGTGCTTTACAAGGTATGCACTTCAGCTCCAACTCGTCACTTTGCAGAAGACTGCAACAGACACATTCTGAATCTCCGCTGGGAAGAGCGCAACCACTCTGGTGAAGTGGTGTGAACCTAGCCTCTCAATTTGGTCTGAGACAAAGATCAGAAGTGTCGAAGACATGCTGAAAGCTACAAAAATTGCTGGAGTGCTGGACCGCTGGCGCAGCGGTGGGATTTCCACTGCTGACGCCCGGCGACCCGCCGGAGAGAAGGATAGCGTCTAAGGACTGCTCTCCTTCTCGGGGAGGGAGGAAGCAAGCGGCGCACTGGGGGCTCCTAGCGGAGGCTAGGGGGCCTCAGGCGACCGCCGGAGCCAGCTCTGGAAGGCGGAGGCAGACGCTTGCATCATTGCATGTCCCCGCCTCCGTAAGGAGAAAAGCCGAGGCAAGGGCAACGTGCACATGACACCCTCCCCGGAGGACCTCGCGACACCACCGCCGCTGCGGGTCCCCGACCAGCCATAAGTTCTGTGGGTTGCCGGTGAAGGTGGCCATGGCCCCGCCCTCCGGGGGGGCAAGCCAGGGGTGACCGAGGGATCTCGGCAGCCATAGGCAGTGGTGGAGGTCTCTGGGGTGCCGTGACAAGGGCAGAGGTGATACGGGGCCCTGCCAGAAAAACAGAGAATTAAAAAAAAAAAATTGCTGGAGTGTAGCTCTTCATTCTGTCAATGAGAATCGTAGAACCGCCCTAACATTCACAGAGTGAAGGGAGCACTCCCTTCCTTCTGCAGTTAAGGCAAACACTTTGACTAACAGAAAGAGCCAGAGGCAACGTCTACTGGTTCAAGCTAGACCGAAAATGTGCAGATCAGTACCTCCACCACCAAGTATGGCTGACCTGTGAATGACAGGTCCACGAGGCACTCTAACACCTCACTTGGTGGGCAATCAAAAGGTCCAGGTGGGATCAGTCCATCAAAGGATAAGGGTTTCCACTTACCCACATAAGCCTTCCTGATGGAAGGCCCATGCAAGACTTAGAAGCCTTCTGCGATGGTCTGGGAGAAACAAGAAGCCTACCCACTTCCTGTTTAAATGAGGAAACATTCTGCCCTTGTTTGCCTACAGCTCAGTAGCAGTCTCTGAACTAAGGGAAGAGAAGGAAAGTGTACAGGAGAAACTTGTCTACTGCGGTAATGCATCTTGACAGAAGATGCCAGGGCCTGGTTTTCTGAGGCAGGATAGGGGCAGATCTGCGTTGAGAGAGTACGCAGAAAGGACCAGGTTCAGGCCACCCCACTTGTCGAAAGCGACTGCGTAACGACTGAACTGACGCAACGTGCTGAAGGCACCACTCACCACAGCATTCCTGAACAGGCGGTTGGAAAATGCTCTACTTTGCTTTTTGGAGAAAAACATCACAATTCCGTCATCTACTTGAAGTGGGTAACTTCGTGACAGAGGCCTCCCTCATCCTGGAGGTATCTCGGAAGCACCTAAGGAAGGAGCTGCGGAAGGGTAAAACTGACACCCTCCTGAATCAGAAAAAACCCTCCTGAAGAAGCGAGAGGGAGCTGAGGCAACTGCTTCTGAAGAATCCAGCCTGAACGACTGGCACAAAGCCAAATGTCCAGAGAGCGAAGGCTTGAATACCAAGAACTCCTTCCTGAACAAGTACCTACTTGACATTTCAAAGTCGAGAAAGGAATTATGCTGTCTGTTATCTTGTAACCAAGCAAGGAAGTAAGAACCTGAGTTCCGACTCATGGAGTCACTTCCACTGCTGTGAGGCCCCGATTCAAGGAAAGAGAGTTTGACAGAAAAAAAAAAAAAAACACAGCTAGGCAGACGCCTGGGTCTAAGAAAAATCTCTGAATGAAGAGAGAACCTCTCTCGGAAAATCTTGATAACCCATACCTCCTCTGGATTAGACTTTCCCTAGTTAGCAGAACAAGTCAGGTGCCCTCTACCTCTGTCAAGAGGCAACCATCTCACACAGCTGAGGTGGGACCTGGTCCTGGATCCAGGAGAATGGTATTGGGTGCTTGAGCCTAGGTCTTCTGCTGAGATTTTTTTTTTTTTTTAAACAGGCAGTTAGTTGGTTCTTGACCAAGGCTTTCAGGCCCTACCTCACAAGAATGACGATGATGTCATCCTTCTGAGGGCAGCAGGAACCTGGCGCCCTCCATAAGCGTAATCTGAGGGCGAACCAATAATCACAGCTGAGAAGGTGTTAATCGCCCATTGTCAATGGTAGCCACCATGGGGCAGTGTCACTGGGGGGACTATATACTCCTATCAAAAAGCATAAGAGTCTGGGAGTCTCAGACCATTGAATTACTGTGTTCCACAGGGTGTACTTGTACTGATGACTGAAAGAAGTCCAGACACAGAAGGCTTTGGTCCACGGAAGGAGCCGAACTGTTAAGGTGGACCCCATATCCTGAAGAAAAACTGAAAAGATCTTCCATCACAGACTGTTGATAAGAAGGCTTGCATTCAGCTTCTAAAATGAGTCATCCACTCTATCACTGACAAGTAGGACAGGGAGAGACTCATCCAGATCCACTTCTACCCCAGAAGAACCTCCAAAAGGAGGTCTAGTACAGAATCACTAGATTCTGCCACCTGGAACGGTGTCAAGGAGCTCAACGCCACTTCAAGGAGCTGGCACTAGTGCTGCGTGGAATGCGGAACTCCACCAGCGGAACAGCGGAGAATGACAGCTCCGCCTGCGGAAAACCGCCGAAATCTCACAGGATCCTCTGCAGACCTCTGTTATGCCTGGGTTATGGCCCAATCGTTCCACATACACCTTACACTGTATTCCTGGTCTATTATACCGTGATACCACTATTTTGCACTAACGTAGATTTTAGGCATCCGTCATATAAGCATGAGTGCCAGGAATGTGCTTTGCTGCTCATATATGCCAATGTTTACATCCTTTCATAGGATTAGATCATGCATGACTATTATACCGCACTATAATACATTTATGTTTGTCTTTTACATATACTCCATATATAATCTATCTAATCACTGATAAGATGACTCTGAGGGATCATCAGTGATTACTGTATACTTATATTCTCATATAATTATATGTAGTGTGTGTTTTATACTCAGGCAGATATGCCACGTGTAATAGAACCCTGTCAGCACTTCTCTTTATCTAAGCAAGCTGAGAGAGAGAGAGAGAGAGAGAGAGAGAGAAAACCCTTGTTATTCTTATATTAAACACAAGTAAGAAATACCACGTGTAGTTTGAACCCGTCAGCAATTTTTTTGTCCAAGTTATAATGCAAACAGAAGCATATTATTTGTCTAATATGATACTCATTGTAATTCTGTCTCCCAAGTCGTCATACAATGGAGAATGACTCAGGACCAATACATATTGTTTCTCATATATCTAACTATGAGAATCTCTGTTACTATGCTGTTATATGTAGTATTTAGCCTTCTGCAACCTACTGTAGCTCCAGGAGTGCGGGAAGAGAGAATGAGATCTTGGAGAACCTGAGATCCTACAATCCTGGAAATTATGTACATTCTTCAGGAGAGTGGTGAGAAACCCATCTCCCTTGTGATTTTCTTTGTCACATGCTTAGCGTAAGTAGTACAACAAACATTTATTAGTACTCTTGCTTGTTTACCAATGTTTCTTGGCAGACTCTGAAGACATAAGAATCTGTAGTATTAGTGTTATTATTTACCCTACACGTAAGAGCCACAGAATTCTGTGGAACCGTCCCCCACTTAGTTGAAAACCACTCTGCAACAACTTCCACGGAAAAGTGAAACTTCAATTTGTTCCGCTGTACAGCACCACCTGTGGCACTAGCATCACCCAAGGTGACTGGATGGCACAGAGCTGAGCTGATGCCACCCATGGCACCTTACGGCTCCCTCCTAGTGAGCCAACAGTACCATACCGCAGAACTGAAGAAAAAAGGGGAGAAAAGCGGTACCCATGCCGCCCCTGCATGGAAAAGGAGAGGGTAGGCATGAGGGGTCGACATCTGCATTGGCACTGAAGAGGATACCACGCACATCCTGACCCAATTGACCTGGACCTGGTCCAGAGGCTCCGAGGCCAGGAGGCCCCAGAACCGGGTCCACTGGCCAGGAAAACTGGACAGACGCTGAACCCCTGCTCTAAAAGAGCGGCCCAGAGGTGAAACGGCTCACCGGAACCCCATCAAGGACAGAGACAGGATTCGGTGTTGAAGAGCATGGCCGTTAAGAGCAGGCCAGAAGGTAACCCACCAGTTAGTTCAGGCCTACTGCCCTCTACCACAGACAGTCCCCGCACAGACGTACCAGAGGGCAACCTGGAGTGGTACAGATTCTTCTTCCCCCAAGAAGGACGAAGAGCTTGAGGTCAAGCTGAGCCGGATCCCCGGAAATGCCAGTGTTGTGCTTTGGCAAACTGTCCCCCCCCAAGCAAAGGATTGCCTGTGGTCAGACACCCCCCCCCTTTCGCAAAGGGCAGCAGACCAGACACAGCCCCTCTGCCATCACAATCTTCAAACAAAGTCTTCCTACCGTCACCGCTACAGTCTAATGTCGACTCCGTTGATGGCAGGAAATAATTTATTTTTCTTCTTTTTCTTCATCATATCTTTTTTTTCTTCTTTTTAAAATAAGAAGAGAACAGTAAAACTGTTAATTTTAACGACTATTGAATGGACTACAGCTGCTGTTGTAAAGATGAAGACTTGACTCTGGCAGGCAAGCAACGTCGACATCGAGCGCTTTTCGACAGCGGGAGAAAAGGAACTGAGGTGGTGATAGGGTTGGTGCAGAGATGGCCTATACAGGCACAAGCTTGTCTGCATATGTGATCCTATCACGGCACCAGCCTTTCTGAAGATTTTGACTCCGCTGGGTCCTAGCACCTCCGGCGTAGTCCCATTATCATGAATGAGTGGTGGAGACTTGAGTCCAGGAAGATCAGCAGTTCTAAGAGTGGTGTATGATGTACATCCACACTTCCGACAGTGTTCCTTTCCCTTCAACACTTGCTGGAATGTCTTCAAGCTGGCTCCTCCCACCACCTTGGGTGGTAACTCCCTCAGCACTGCCCCATTACGTCAGATTTTATCTGCTGACAGGAATAATCACTATGCCACTTGCCAGGGGAGGTCAGGTGGGTCAGTGTGTGGATGTACATCGTATACCACTCCTAGAAAGTACAGTTACATAAGAACTTACCATAACAGTAGATCTTCGAGAGAGGCTCTTGCAGTAGGTAATTACATATAGGACTGACCCAGCAGGCATCAGGACCCCACGGAAAAATTTATAGCTAGCAGTCTCTGGCGGGGGACCGCCCCCACGTCAGGTGACTGACGTCAAGCGATGTCAGTATTAAGGGGCGGTCCCCCACGCCGCTTACAGTTCTTTCCCGCCAAAGGCCAAAAAGGCAAGATAAGAGAGAAGCAGATATTTCCCTTACTGGAAAAGGAGCTGAAAAGCTAAGGAATGGAGGCATTACCTACTGCAAGAGCCTCTCTGAAGATCTATTATTCTTGTAAGTTCTTATGTAACTGTACTATCTTACTTCGACAGGGCTCTTGCAGTAGGTAATTACATTTAGGACTGAATCACAAGCAGTCTGGAAAAAAGAAAAGCACTTGGAAGGAGGAAAACTAACCAACCAATGGAACCTCCAGCAGCATGGGTCTTAAGACAGAAGACCTTGCAGTACAGCCAACCCGAAGCCTGCTCTACGGCAAGAGGCAATATCCAAACTGTAGTGTTTCGTAAAGGTATGGACAGAAGTCCAGGTCATGGCTGCACAGATATCTGCTGTTGACACATTCTTGAAACAAGTCGAAAAGGCAGCTACTCCTCTGGTGGAGTGACCTCTGACTTGACCCGGCAGGGTTTTGTGGTACTTGCCGTAACAGAAGGTGATACAATGAGCCAACCACTTTGACAGGCATTGCTTGGAAAATGCATTGCCCTCTCTTTTGCGAGCAAAAGAGACAAAAACTGATCCGATTTCCTGAGATCCTTCATCCTAGTGGTATAGTATCTCAGTATCCTATTGTAACCCCCTTGTTACCCGGGGTTACTAGAATCCCAGTAAGACCTAGTGGTAGGCAGGGAAGGCAGCTTGTGAAACTCCAGTTAAATGGGTTTCACACTGTCTCACTCTGTTCTCAGTCACAGCTGAGACTTGAGAGATGACATCATCATACAACTGTCGCAGCTGCATAAGTCACATTGGAATCTGCAGCTCAGGGAGTGAGTTTAGAACTTTAGAGTTCTCAAAGCAGTTTTCGGTTTGTTTTAAAGCTGGAAGGAAGTGTGATCCTGGTTTACCCTTTGAAAGTGGTGGAGACCGCTGTCCAGGTCTCAGTGCCCCCTCCCTCTGGGGGGGTGGAAGAAAAGTCCCTCTGTGGATGCCAGGGGCAATCCCCTATTTCCACTATGGAAGAAAGCTGCCTGTTTTCAGTTCTGTTCTTGTATAACAGTAAAAGAAGTGGTACTTCGTCTGTGGGGCACCTGCAACGAATGGGTGAGTGTTTTGCCCCATTTGAAGGGGCAAATCAATTGTTTCATCAGTTTAGAAGTATAAAGGAAGTTGGAATGTGGACTGCTATTTGGGAGGACTATTTCAACTAGAACAAACAAATAGAGCAGTCAAAAAGTCTAAAGTTTTAATGGATTTCAAGTAATGCTGTAGAGGGGGTGCTTCAGGTCATCCACCTTTTAATCTACATTTTCACAGTTTAAGTTTATATTTGTCCAGAGAAATGGCCGGGTATGGGCTGTGGGAGCTGGAGGTGGGAACACCCCCCATCTTTAGTGACCAGGTCCACCTCTACGGATTTCTTCTGTGATTTGCTACTTGCCTCATGCGCCTGGCCAGTGATGAGGTGGGTACCCAGACGTGAGTCGCAACTTGAAAATCTCTCTAGGAGTCGCAGACTCTATGTGGTGTGGGGAGCCACAGGATGGGAAATATTCTCCTTGTTTGATGGGAGTTCATGGAAGTAAGAAAACAAATCTCTCTAGGAGTCGCAGACTCTATGTGGTGTGGGGAGCCACAGCTTGGGAAAATATACTCCTTGTGTGATGGGAGTCTCTCCAAGTAAAGTTTGGGTTCATTCTCAAATGGACCGTCAGTCAAGTGGCCGGCAGGGAAGCCGGGCCAGTCGGGCTGTGTATCCAAAGCGCATGCAAAGTCCGGGCTGAGTGCCTGGTGGGTCCAGAGCCAGACAATGTCAAAATGTGTTCATTCTCAAATGAACCGCCTTTAGTCTCTATCTGCATATACAGTGAACGTAGCCCCTTGGGGGACCATGCAATGCTTTGTCATGTGTCATCTAGTTTTGAATAAAGCCACACTGAAAAATCCCAATCCTGGTTTTGGACATTACAGTTATTGCTTCCTGTAGTTGGATTTACTTGGGTGCCCCTGTGCAGAGTAGCCAAACCTAGGTCCCTTGCGCCAGGTAACCTCATCCTCCCGAACCCAGGTCCCACAGAGTATTGCTGCCAATGCCAACTGCATGCCACCTGTCGCTTTAGTAAAAAGGCAGGGGTGAGGGGTTACACTATGAACATCAAGAGTATGCAAGAGGTACTCCCTTGATTGGAGTGTTGTAAAGAAGCAAGTAGTTCAATGAATTGATTCAGTGTAAATTCTGCTACCACTTTGGGAGAAACTTAGGGTTGGTGCAGAGCTACACGCTCCTTGTGAAAAATCAAATAAGGATTTTGCACATCAGGGCCTGAAGCTCGAAATTGGCTAAGCTGAAGTAACAGCCACTAGGAAGAGAGTCTTCCAAGAGAGGAACTTTAAGTCTGCTGAAGCTGCCGGTTCAAAAGGAGGCAGAGTAAGCTTCTCGAGAACAAAGTTTAGATCCCAAGGAGGAGCAGGTATGCAGATGGGAGGTCTCAAATGGAGAACCCCTCTGAGGAAAGTCTTGGAGACTTCCAACTGCACAAAAGTCCCGTCTCCAAAAGGGATGTGGTAGGCTGGGATAGCCACCATGTGAACCTTCAAAGAGGAATGGCTGAGGCCCAGGTCAAAGAGATGCAGCATGTAGTCCAGGACTGTCTCGACAAGGCAAGAGAAAGGCTCAAAGTCCTTAGAAGAGGCCCAAATCGAAAATCGTTTCCACTTCGTGGCATAGGTGGACCTAGTGGAAGGCTTTCTGGCCTCCACAAGAATATCTGCAACGAGTGGAGAAATCCCGAACCGGGCTTGAGCTATGTCTGCAGGAGCCACGCATGCAACTGAAGGGATCCGAGACCTGGATGAACCAGGGTCCCCTGATCCTGGGCCAGCAAGTGCTGTGACAAAGGAAGAGGAATTGGAGGTTCCTCTGAAAATTATTGCAGAACAGAGAACTTGCCTGGGCTAGAATGGAACGATGAGGATCATCCGGTTCCTTCCGTACTTGAGTTTGTGTAATACCTCCAGAATTAAGGGAACTGAGGAAGGATAGACAAATCTGTCCCTCCAGTCGAGAGACAGAGCGTCCCCGCCAGAAAATGCTCTCACCCTGAAGCAAGCGAGCAAAAGGCGGGAAGTTTTGAGGAGACGCGAACAGATGTACCCAAGGGGTTCCCCAAAGCAGGAAGATGTCGTCTACTACCTCTTGATCCAGTTCCCACTTGTGGGCTTTGGCTGAAGACCGACTGAGGTGGTCTGCCAGCATATTTTCTACTCCTGAAACATGAACTGCCATCAGGTGAAGGTTGTGCTGAACAGCCCAACTCCAAACTCTCATTGCTTCCCTGCACAATGGGTAGGAATGAGTTCCTCCCTGCTTGTTGATGTACCAGACAACGCACATGTTGTCCGTCTGGACTGTTAGATGACCGGGAAGAATGTAAGAGTGCAGGGCCTGAGAGCATACAAGATGGCTCTGAGCTTGAGCACATTTATGTGAAGATTCTGCTCGAGTCTGGACCAGGGGCCCTTCCCCCTCCCCAAGTCCTGCGAAACCCTAGATGGGCTCCCAGCCTCTCTTGAGGCATCTGTTGTCAATGTTTGGGAGGGGGTTCGATATAGAAGGAACTCCCCAGCAAAGTTTCTCTTGCACCATCCACCACTGCAAGTCTCTAACCATGGGATCGGAGACTAGAACCTACTGGTCTAGGGCATCCAGTGTCTGGTCCCATTGCGACCGGAGTGTCCACTGAGAGATCCTCATATGGAGCTGAGCGAGAGGAATGTTGGGATAGCAGCCGCCATGAGCCCAAGGAGGCGAAGGACTGACCTGGCACCAACCCTTCTGCGACTGGACATCAGACATGCTTGAGCCTGGAGGGTGTCCACCCTGTCCGGAAGCAGAAAGGCCTTGCCAATGGTTGTGTCCAGGATCGCCCCGATGAACCGGAGTCTTTGGCAAGGGACCAGATGGGACTTGGCCTGGTTGATGAAAACCTGCCGGGTAAGAGAAAGAGAGTGTATAAGTTCCTCCCTGGACGGGGACGCCAGGAGCCAGTCATCCAGGTGTGGGAATACCTGCATTCCCTGGGTACGCAGGTGGGCCGCTACCACTGAAAGACATTTGGTAAACACTCAGGGAACTGAGGAAAGACCAAATGGGAGGGTCTTGAATTGATAGTGGTCCCCTGGAAATGAAAACCTAAGGAATTTGTGGTGGAAAGGACGGATGGAGATATGCAGGTAGGCATCCTGCATATCCAAAGCACACAGCCACTGTACCTGCTGAAGAAGTGGCAGCAGGCTCTGCAGGGAGAGCATTCTGAAGCGTTTGTACTTCACGAACATGTTCAGGGAACTGAGGTCTTAAAAAAGGCCTCACATCTCCGGTCTTCTTTGGAACTAGGAAGAAATGGGAATAGTAACCTGTCCCCCAAAGATGAGTGGGGACTGACTCTACCGCTGCCTTTGAGAGAAGGGAGGAAATTTCTTCCAGGACCAGAGGAAGATGCTCCGGGGAGTAAGATGACTTGGGGGGTGGTTTTCTGAAGAAACTCGATTGAGTGTCCTGCTGTTATCAGTTGAAGCACCCAAGCATCTGATGTAATCCTCTCCCAACCCGGTAGATGAAGGGAGAACCTCCCTCCTACTGGTTCCTTTGGGGTGTCTAGAGGCTATGGGAGAGAAAGAGTCAGGAGGTGTGAGGCACGCAGCAGCCGAGGCTCCACAGCTTTTGGGAGGGAGGCTTGGCTACTGGAGGGCCCGATGTTTGTTGGCCTGCTTGCCCTGAGGTTTTGCTTTAGGTTGAGAGCGTCTACGAAAGGGTGATGCTGTCCCTGAGGGGTCTGTACAGAGTCGACAGACTTGGTGCAGTACCCTTCTCTTACAGGTTGGTGATAATGTCCTTGACATCACCGCCGAACAGCACCGAACCCCTGAAGGGCACATCCTGAACTGTGGATTGCACTTCAGGGAGCAATCCTGACACTCGGAGCCAAGCATGATGCCAAAGACCAACGGTGAAAGCCGAACTCCGACCAGCTGTGTCCACTGCACCGTAGGTGGTACGAAGCATGTGCCAACTGGCCAAACGAGTAGATCGGACAAGATCAGCCACTTCCTGTTTACTCTGAGACTCAGGAAGGGAGTTCAATTTGGATTCCACCTGACTCAAGATCGTCTTCTGGTAGTCCCCCAAATGTGTGACATAATTCAGGGCCCTAATCCCCAGGGTGGAAGAAGCATACACCTTCTTCCCATACTGGTCCAAAAGCCAGGATTCCTTATCAGGTGTCGACGAGCTGAGATGTTTAGGGTTGGTTGAACGGTCGTGAGTGGCACTAATCACGACCAAGTCGGCCTTGGGTGTATATTCAAAATCCACACCTCAGGAGCCTGGTATATCCTATCCGCCTTCCTCGGAAGGGGGCTACACGAGACCAGTTGCTTCCAAATAGTGAAATGAGGTCTGCATGAGCTCAATCCAGAGTGGAATCAATGTCGGAGCGGTCTTGGGCAGATTCAACTGGGCAGTTAGCTTCTTGAGCTGTGGATCTGGCTCCAGAGATTGCCACTGATGAACTTCCTGGATCTTTCTTAGTAACTCCAGAAAGGAAGGATCCTCCAGAGGAGACTTCAGAGGAGTCCTTGGCCTGGGACAATCTGGAGTATGTGGCTCGTCATCAGGATCAGACATCCCCTGAGTCTGAGTCAGAGGTCTCCGAAGAGAGAGGAGGAGGAGAAGACTCCTCCAACCTGGGAGGAACGGTCCCTTGGGAAGCCCTCGGGGAAGAATGTCCTCCCCATCCCTGGCGCCCGAGGGTTCACCTCTGATGTTGGATAAGGGGAGAGAGTCTCCGTCTCCAATGTAGGGGATCCTGTGCAGGGTCCGCACTGGCAGATGACTCTCCACCTCCTGGTGAGCTGAGCCTTGGCCTCTGCCTACCAGGCAGCCAGAGTCTCCTTCAAATCCACCGGTGGCTGTGGTGGGGCGTTGGAAGAGGAGGGGATACGGATACCGAGGGTATCTGAAGGGCGATGTATTGCAAGAAACCCAGCATCGTATTGATGAAGCGGTACTGCGCGCTGTAGATAAAGAGGCGCGCCGGGTACGCGTGTCCCGGTAGGATGGCACTGGATTAAGCGGTCGGATACCTAGGTGCCAGGGCTCTGATGGAGCAGAAGGACCTGGGAGAGGCCCAGCAGGCGGGCCAGGTAAAGGTGGCCCCGCGGCTGTCGGGCCCGGCATTGGAATGGCATCCAGCAAAAAGATGTCGGCTAGCATCGGGTAGGCCGGCGTCGGAGCCGGCACCCGAGGGTCCGGCATCAGGTTGCCCGGTCCTGAAGGAGGGAGCCCTGACGTCTGCATGCCCAAATCCGCCATGTCGACCGGGGATGGAGGGTTAAAATCTGAGGTCCAGCAGAGGAGACGCGGGAGCCTTGGCAGGCAGTGGCTTAGCACGCAGGCCTGGGACATCGGGCTGGGTCCAAGGGTCCGCGTGAGGCTCTTTCGCTGGGCGTTCATTGTAGGGGCCGAAGTCCGGCTTACCAGCAGGATCTGGGTGGGTATTGGAGGAGCTGGCATCTGACTTATCGTCTGACCGATGAGGGTCATGTTGAGGAAGCGACCTTGGCGGGCGTGCGAGGGACTGTGCGCCCTCCCGAAGGAGCAGGCGTCTTATCTGCCCTGTCCGGGAGGATGTTGGTGGCACCGGTGTCCAGCTTAATGGACCCGCTCCTCCCAGAAGGCCACGTGGTAGCAACCTTCCTGGGAGCGGCAGCCTCACTGCCCGAGGCACCCAGGGTCCTAAGTGCAAGCCCGACGGGAGGGTCGATGCCGTCTTGACCAAGTCAGCTATTGATTAACGGTCCCCTGGAGGGGACGTTACCTGAAGAACGGCGACTCCGGCCAGAGTCGCAGAAGCCTTGGAGGTGGAGTCCCGGTCCCAGTGCTTCTCTTTCTTTTTCTTATGGCCTTCAGGGAAAGTGGAAGCCTGCCTTAGCTTCTTCAGCTCCTTCTCCATGGAAGCCATCTTTTTCTTCAAAATGTGGGCCTCCAGGGACTGCTGCCTCCATTTTCGGGTGGCCGAGCTAAACTGCCGGCAGTGCTGGCACTTCTCCACGGGGTGGTCTAGGCCTAAGCAGATGAGGCACAGGGAGTGACCGTCCTTATGCTGCAGCTGGGAACAGCATGAGTCACACTTGTTCTTATGCGATTCGGAGGGCATCGGGGACGACATACATGGCCATTAAGTAAGGAAAAACGAGAAAAAAAACGGTGAAAAAAGTCAGTAAACTAGACCGACTAAGACTGACGAGCGAAGGAACTTAACTGCAAAACACTTTCACAAGCTGACAGCAGGAAAGAACTGGAAGGTGGGTGTGAGGGACCGCCCTTTTATACTGAAGTCACATGACGTTGGTCACCTAATTTGGGGAGGTCCCCCGCCAGAGACTGTTAGCTAGAAATTTTTCCGTGGGGTCCTGATGCCTGCCAGGTCAACCCTATATGTAAATACCTACTGCAAGAGCCCTCTCAAAGTAATCTCTACTGTTACAGGGGAGTTACCTGTTTTTCTTGGAACGTGGATATGATGTACTATCCACACTTCTGGCAGACTCCTAGCAGTTCTCCAAGGAGGTGGGTGCAAGGCACATAACCCCTACTTGGGGAACAGAAATTAGAGAACCGAGGCCCCAAAATGAGCATCCTAGGTCGATGTGGTAGTGGGAAATGAAGGTGTGTGCTGATTTTCAGGAAGCAGCCCTGCAGATTTTCTGGATAGGGACGTCCCTGAAGCAGCCACCAAGGCAGCAGTATGATGGGTGGAATGAGCCCTTAGCCCTATGGGAAGCTCCCTACCAGCCAGCCTATAGCAGGCGTCAATGCAGAAGACTATCCACCTGCCAATCATCCACTTAGCTGCCAGTCTGCCAGGTGTGGCATCAGCGTATGTGACAAAAGAGCTGGCAAACCTCTCCACGAACTACAACCATGCGCTCCTTGTAACAGGCAAGCGCTCGCTGCAGGTTCAAAGTATGGAGCCTGTACTTGGCCTCTGAAGTGTGACTAATGAAGTAAACCAAGAAACTGATCACCTGATTAAGATGAAACTCAGACACAACCTTTGGGAGGAACTTCGGGTTGGAGGGGGGAGAAACAACTTTGTCCCTGTGGAAGGCCAGGTAAGGAGATTTCACCGACAGCGCCTGGAGTTCACTGATCCTTCTAGCTGACATGATAGCTACAGGTGTGACATGGCACACCTGTGCACTGGTTTGACTAGCTCGCCCATGAGCTTTGTCAACACCAGAAACAAGTCCCTAAGGTCGTGCTGGTTCATGCACCAGAGGGGCCTTTGGAAAAGCATCAGACCATCTTCTCCTGCACCACTTATGGCATAACAGCCTACACGCAGTATGTGGAGATGGCTGCCAGGTGCACCTTAAGGGTTGCTGACCGGAGGCCCGAATGGGAGAGGGACCAAAGGTAATCGAGAATGCTAGATACTGGGCAAGAGAAGGGATCAACCCCCTTGCCCTGGCACCAAATGGAGAACCTCTTCCATCTGAAGGCACAGCATTTTTGGGTCAACTCCTTCTGAGAAGCCTCAACCATGGTGAGGACATCTTCAGAGAGACCCAAAGCCTACAACATTAGCCACTCATGAATCAGGCTGTCAAGGTGGAGGGACTGAAGGTCCGGATGGTGTACCTTCCCCTGACTGCAAGACAGCAGGTTTGGGCAGAGAGAACGACACCAGGGGAGCCTGCTGCCGAGGCTGAAGAGAACGGGCTACCCAAACTGGCAGAACAGTGATAGCCACCTGGATCATCCGTGCCTTGTCATTCCTGGCTTTGATCAGCACTTTGTGGATTAATGGAAATGGAGGGAAGGCACAGAGGAGGCCTGGGGGTCCAGGGCCTCGAGAAGGCAACCCCTGCAGCGTTCCCTGCTATGGGGGGGTAGGCACAATACAGCCTCAGGTTTGCGTTCTCCCTGGAGGTGAACAGATCCACCAGAGGGGTACTTATTGGGAGAACAGGCTGTGTACTACCTTCAGATGTAGAAACCACTCGTGAGACACCTTACCCACATGGCTGAGGGCGTCCAGCAGCTGGCTGGAGACACCAGCCATATGGATGGCCAGGAGACTGGCGTCGAGGCTGAACACAAGTGTCCAGATGCGGAGAGCTTCCCTGCACAGAGGAAGGGTGCGCATCGCCCCCTATGTTGAGGTAGTACATGGTCGTGGTGTTGTCCGTCTGGACCATAATGACCTGACCCTAAATGTGTGGAGCAAAGGCCATCAGTGCCAACTGTACTACTCAAAGCTCCAGCAGGTTGAAATGGCATCGGGACTCCTCGGGGGTCCACAGTCCGAGGACTCTATGCTCCCTTTGGTGGGCACCCCCAGCCCATCAGGGAGACATAGGTCATGCTGGTGCCCATCGGCTCCAAGCAGACAAATGGGATCCCTTCCTGCAAATGTTACAGGACTAACCACCACTGGAGGGCATCCCACATCAGCTGGGTCACAGTGATAGGCTGGCAGAAGGGGAACTTGCCCTGAGACCACTGATGGGCAAGCTCTCACTGCAGAGAGCGCATTCTCTACTGAGCCCAATGGACCATGCTGGTGCATGCTCCAGGAGGTGCAGGAAGTCCTGAGCAGGGCACAACTGCTCAACTCCCTGGCTATGCAAGTTGTATCACCTACGAAGGTATAAGTTCCGATTTGACCTCATTCACCAGGAGGCCAAAGGACAAGCAGGTCTGGAGGGCCAGACCTCTGGACTGCTCCACCTCCAACCTGAAGGGACCTGCTAGAAACCAGCTGTCCAGGCAGGGGTACACCCAGACCCCTCAGTGCCTCAGGTAGGCTGCCACCACTCTAATGCACTTGGTGAAGAGCCTGGCACTCATTCAGAATAGCTCCTCACGGAACCGGCAGTGGGACGGATGGATGGTAACATGTAAGAACATATCCCAAATATCCAGAGAGCAGAAGAAAAAATTACTCACCTTAGTAATGTTGTTTCTTCTAATGGAGTCTTGCTATATTATGACATATGCAGTGAGTCCCAACCTTCGAACTGCTCCGGAGGTGAAAGAGTTAACTTTCCATGCCAGGTATGGAACGCTGAGCTCAAGCTCGGTTGAAACTCTGTCTGTTGTTCTTCAAACTCAAACCGTCAGATCTTTACGAGCTCAACTCACTAAGGTCCTGTGTGGAAGCTGTAAACCTACATTAGCCAACTGGCTACTAAACATAAGAACACATTGTTTGGTCCTAAAACAAAGACTCAAGTCAGGAGACCCAAAAATGAAAAACACAACACCAAGTCACCCAAAAAAGGGAGGGGTGAAAAAACAAGGTGGGCATCTACTAAGTGCCAACACTGCACTGCCCACCCACATCCCAAAACAAAGGTTCTGAGAGGGGCAGGCGGGGGGTCATAATATAGCAAGACTGCATTAGAAGAAACAACATTACTAAGGTGAGTAATTTTTCTTCAAACAACATGAAGTCTTGCTATATTATATTTATGTCACAAACTAACAGCAGTACCTCCATGGAGGTTGGACAGAACCTACTTAGGAAAAAGGCTCTGCAGCACAGCTGTGCCAAAACGAGCATCACCCTAGCCTGGATGTCCAGGAGTAATGCTTGCAAAAGTGTGAACTGTTTTCCAGGTAGCTGCTTGACATATCTCTAGAATAGGGATGTCCCTGGCAGCAGCCAGGGAAGCAGCTGTACCTCTGGTAGAGTGAGCCCTCAGGCCTGAGGGAGGAACCTTACCCAGTTTTTCATAACAAAATTGGATACAAGAGACAATCCACCTGGCAATGGATCTTTTAGTGGCACGTTTCCCTTTGCCAACCTCACCATAAGTGAGGAACAGTTGGAGGGAGTCAAACCTGTGACCCTTGGTACGGTCTATATAGTAGCTAAGGGCTCTCTTCACATCCAAGCTGTGCAGCCTCATCTCACCAGAGGAGGAATGGTCAGTGAAGTACACTGGAAGAGACATAGATTGATTAAGGTGGAAATCTGAAACCACCTTAGACAAGAACTTCCTGTTAGTCCTGAGGACCACCTTATCTCTATGAAAGGAGATAAAATCAGGCTCCACTGATAAAGCTTGTAATTCACTTATGCGTCTGGCAGAAGTGATGGCTACCAGAAACACAGTTTTCCAAGTCAAGTACTTAAGCTCTGCTGAAGGCAAAGGCTCAAAGGGGGGTTGCATAAGCTGAGCAATGCAAACATTAAGATCCCAGGCCGGGGCAGGGTCCCTGAATGGAGGGTTGGTGTGAAGCAATCCCTTGAAAAACTTGGAGAATATAGGATGAGCTGAAAGAGAAGAGGGTTGACCTGCTGAAACAAAAGCAGACACAGCTGCCAAATGTACTTTTAGGGTAGCTGGTCTCAGCCCCAAGATATTTAAATGGATCATGTAATCCAGGACTGTGGGTAAATCAGCAGATTCTGGGGAAATGTGTTTCCCAGAGCACCATATGGAAAACCTCTTCCATTTGGAATTATATGTAGCCCTGGTAGAAGGCTTCCTAGAAGCCTTTAGTATATCCATTACACCTTGGGAAAGGTGTAGATGAGCAAACTCTAACTCTTCAAGAGCCAGGCCTTGAGATTGAGAGATTTGAGGTTCGGGTACCAAACCCTCCCCTGAGCACAGGTTAACAGGTTGTGATTCCTGGGAAGACACAGGGGAAGATGGACAGCTAAGGACAGAAGGACTGGATACCAGGGTTGTCTGGCCCAATCTGGAGCAATCAAGATCATCTTGCAGGATTGAGATCTGATTTTGACTAACACTTTGAACAGGAGAGGGAAGGGGGGAAAGCATAAAGAAACTTCCCTTCCCAATTGAGAACTAAGGCATCCAGAGGGACTGAGCCCAACACTGGGGGCCTGCAGCAAAAAAGGGGAAGTTGGTGATTGTCTGGGGCTGCAAAAAGATCTATCTTCGGGGTGCCCCATCTGGCAAATATCACCTCCAGGACCAGGGGGTCAGTGACCATTCATGATGGCCCTGGGAAATCCTGCTGAGAGCATCTGCTAGGACATTGTCCTTGCCTGGGAGGTGAACTGCCGTAAGGGAGGTGTTCAGGGAGTAAGCCAGAGACCACAACTTCATTGCTTCGGTGCACAAGGCCGTAGACCGAGTGCCCCCTTACTTGTAGATGTACCACATTGTGGTGGTGTTGTCTGTTCTGACCTGTACAACTTTGTTCTAAACAGATTTGGAAAAAACTTGAAGTGCTAGAAAAACTGCTCTGAGTTCCAACAGATCGATGTGGAGCAGAGATTCCTGAGGGGACCACAATCCCTGGGTAGTGAGGTCGCCCATGTGAGCTCCCCACCCCAAGAGGGATGCATCTGTAGTAAGGATTAAGGAGTGAGACTGAGTGACAAAGGGGACCCCTTGTCTCAGATTGCTCTGATTCTGCCACCACTGTAGGGCCTGGATCAGGTTGAGTTACTGGGATCAATTTGGTTAGAGGGTCTTTCTTTTGAGACCAAAAGGCTCTCAAATGGAACTGGATGTCCCTCATCTGAAATCTTGCTCCCTGCACTACTGCTGTGGAAGCAGCCATGTGCCCCAGGAGCTGTAGAAAGTGACTTGCTGGTCGAGAGACCTGCAGGGTGAATGAGGAGGCCAGAGAGACCAGGGTCCTTGCCCTGTCCAAAAGAAGGAAGGCTCTGGCTTCCTCTGTGTTCAGCTCTGCGCCTAAGAAGGGGAGGAGCTGGACAGGCTCTAGAACTGACTTTGAAAGATTCAGAAGGAAACCTAGAGGGGTGAGCAGTTGCTGAGTTATCTGTAGATGTAACTTGACTTGGTCTGGGGACTGGCCTACTATGAGCCAGTCGTCCAGGTAAGGGAAGATGGCAATTTTTTGCCTTCTTAGGGAAGCAACTGCTAATGCCAGGCATTTTGTGAATACCCTTGAAGCAGAGGTGAGGCCAAAGGGCATTGCTCTGAACTGGTAGTGGCCCGAGGGCAGCTCGAATTTGAGGTACTTTTGATGGGAGCTTCTGATGAGAATATGGAAGTAGGCATCCTTGAGGTCCAGGGACACTAGCCAGTCCCCTGGCCTTAAAGAGGGTAGAATAATTCCTAGAGCCACCATTTTGAATTTTGGGTTTAAAAGGTGCTTGTTTAAATATCTGAGATCCAGGATGGGCCGCCATTCTCCTGTCTTTTTTGGGGTAAGAAAGTACCTGGAGTACGACCCTTTGCCCTGGTGTAGGGGTGGAACCCTTTCCACAGCTCTGAGAGCCAGGAGGGAAGAGACGTCTGCCTCTAGGGCAAGTGCCTCTGGTGGATTTGCAGGTGGAAAGGTTCTGGTTCTCATCTTTGGAAATTTTTTGAAGCTGAGAACCAGTCCCTGGCTTACTACTTCCAGGACCCACTTGTCTGATGTCAGAGACTTCCAGTCCTGGACAAAGTCAAAGTCAAATTTATTTAAAAAGACGCCCAATCCCAAAGGCTCTGGGCGCCGCACAAAAACTGTACAGTATGTCATACCGTATACATTACATTAAATATAATACACATAAAAACTTAATCCCCAAAAGCCTGCATAAATAAGAGGGTCTTTAGACGACTCTTAAAGGCCTCTATAGTGGGGGGCCTCTCTCACTTCAAACGGCAACGAGTTCCAGAAAGCGGGAGCAGCAACTCCAAATGCTCGATCCCCTGCTGATTTTAATCTTGCTCTCGGAACTTTAAGGAGGCCACCACTAGAGGAGCGGAGATTACGGACAGAGGTGGACGGTACCAGAAGATCAGATAGGTAACCAGAGCCCTGTCCGTGTAGGGTCTTATAGATGAGAAAACCCACCTTGAACAGTACTCTCCACCTGACAGGCAGCCAGTGCAATTCGCGCAATACTGGAGTGATGTGACAAAATTTACTTTGTCCGGACAAAAGCCGGGCAGCAGCGTTTTGCACTAGCTGCAGTCTGCAAAGAGAACTTCCAGAGACCCCGAGATAGAGGGCATTACAGTAGTCAAGCCTAGAGGTGACTAAGGCGTGTATCAGAGTAGGGAGGTCCAGAGCCGGAACAAGGGGCTTAATCCTGGCGATATTTCTAAGATGGAAAAAACAGGAACGAACCACAGAGGATATTTGAGCCTCCATGGATAGGTTCCTGTCAAAGATCACACCAAGATTTCGCACCCATGGGGAGGCCATCAATGACACAGCTCCTAGCACAAGGCCAGCCGCAGAATCAGAGGCCATCCCATCATGAGCTCTGTTCGACTCCACTACCAGTACCTCAGTTTTGTTAGGGTTCAGTCGCAGCCAGCTGGAGGACATCCAGTCATTTATCTCAGCCAGACAGATATTCAGCACATCCACTGCATTTGATGTTCCTGGGGCAAAGGATAGGTATAGTTGAGTATCATCAGCATAACAATGAAAACTCAAACCATACCTCCTAATGATCCCCACCAGGGGCAGCATATATACTGCAAACAACATTGGGGCCAATACCGAACCCTGAGGGTCTCCACATGAAAGGAGGCAGGGTGCAGATGAGAAATTACCCATCACAACCCGCTGCCTCCTGTTAGTAAGAAATGACTCAAACCATTTGATGACAATACCAGTGAGTCCGCATAACTCCCTCAGGTGGAAAAGCAACACACAATGGTCCACAGTATAAAATGCTGAAGAGAGAACAAGAATTGTCTTGTCCCCCCGATCTCTAGCCCTGAGGAGGTAATTTTGCTCCTGAACTAAAGCAGTTTCAGTGCTATGTCTGGCCCGAAAAGCTGACTGGAAGGGATCATACAACTCATGGGTCATGAGATGTTCCCCCAACTGAAGTGATACCACCTTCTCAACAACCTTTCCCAAAAATGGAAGACTGGAGATAGGACGGTAATTTTCCCTAATCTCCGGGTCCAGAGAAGCTTTCTTTAGAAGGGGTCTCACCAGAGCCTCCTTCAAGGCATCTGGAAAGACACCCTGACTCAAGGAGCACCGGACAATCAGGGCAAACACCGGGCCAACAGTGTCAACGCACCTCATTAAGAAGCGTGTTGGCACGGGATCCAGTTCACAGAAGGTATACTTCAAGTTGGCCGCTATCTCAATAACCTCATGAACCTCCACTGGCCTAAACTCTCCCCAACCAGAAAGAGTGCTCTTAGAACACAACTGACGACTACTGACAGCAATGATATTACTGGCTGAGGAGACCTCCCGCCGGATCACAGACACCCTGTCTGAGAAAAACCGAGCAAATTCCTCACAATCCTCATTCGAGGAAACTCTTCTGGGCTGAAGACAGGATGGATGAAGAAGTCTATCGACAGTCCGGAAGAGTGAGGCTGGTCGGCTCCTCCCGGCAGCAAACTCCCGAGACAGAAATACTGCCTTCTTTTGGTTGATTGTCTTCTGATATGCGCAATAATGTGCACATAGGACCAGTTTGTCAGCCCCCAGACGGGATTTCCTCCAGCGACGCTCTAATCTCTGACCCAGCTTCTTCATTTCCCTGAGATCACCGTCATACCAGGGCGACCTCAGGTATGAAGTTCTGGGTCGTAAACGGATAGGTGCGAGGGAATCGATGGTGCCAGACAGCACCTTATTATAGGTGTCAACCTCGGCGTCAACAGCTCCGATGCATGCATCACCCACCCTTGATTAGTCAACTGCCGCCATAAAACCCCTGGGGGTAAGATCTTTTAAGGGGCGGCAGCGAAGCATCTCAGAAGGGGAAGAATTTATGACGGGAGCACTGAACATGAACTTCACCGTGCAATGATCAGACCAAGCTACCTGATCAATTTTAAGATCAATGATCTCAAGTCCCAGTGAGAACACCAGGTCCAATGTGTGGCCATCCTGGTGAGTAGGCGCGCCGACAGATTGCACCAGCCCCAAAAGGGACATACTCTGCACAAACTCATCGGCGCACTTTTGGATTTTTATCTCGCCCAAACATTGAAGTCACCAAGAAAAATACATCTTGGGAATCCAATGTTTACTCCGACAACAAACTTCGGCGAATTCCTGCAGGAACCCCATCGGACCAGGAGGCGATAGATGAGGGAGGATCCTGCAGCCTCAAATCCTCCACGAATGGCCACACATTCAAATGAACCCGGGGTTCCCACCGGGTGCATGGTGAAGTCCAGGCTCGACTTAAAACAAATAGCTACACCGCCTCCCCTAGTAAGCCAGCCTGCCCCCTACAGGTAGCTGAGAATCGACCCTGGTAACTCCATCAGGGTGCCTGCTTGGCAGGGGCTTTGGGCTGAGGGGTGGAAGCAGGCCTGCTTGTACCCAGTCTGCCTCTCCCTCTAAAGAACCCCCTCTGGGCATAAGCAGAAGAGGAGGCCTGGGCTTGGTAAAAAGGCCTATGAAAAGGCCTACCCCTGCCCCTGGAAAGCTGCCTTTGAGGAGTGGCCTGCCTTTCCTTGGCCTGTGCACTCCTATAGGTGGTCCTATACTCATCCATTTTCTTCATGTAATTCTCTGTCTGCTCCCCAAACAAAGAATTACCCACAACAGGAAAATCCATGGCCTTAGTCTGGGTATCCTGTGACAGGCTAGTACATCTGAGCCAAGCCATTCTGCGAAGTGCCACAGATGTAGCCATGACTCTTGCTGACACATCATTAGAGTCCACTGCAGCATGGAATTGCACCTTGGATGCCTCAATACCATCAGCAGCCACCTGCTCCAGCTCCTTGGCAAGCTGGCCAGGGACCTGTTTTGCTAGAACCATAACAGTATCCCATCTGGATGTCTGATATCTAGCAACATAAGCCATATAATTTGCCTGTCTGAGTCCCAAGGATGCTGCCATGTACTGTTTCTTTGCCATGGCATCAATCCTTCTGGAGTCCTTGTCGGGGGTATGAAGCCAAGGGAATATTTGCCTTGTCACTGGCAGCAGCCTGCACAACCCCAACATGGCTGAATTGTTGAGTAAGGAACTCCGTATCAGAGCCTGACAATGTGTACCTCTTGTCCATTCTCTTATCGACAGGAGGTATAGTGTGAGGAGTTTTTAAAATTTTTACTGTCTGTTTCCGAAAAGATTTATGCAAAGGAATAGATAGCCTCCTTGACTCTGGGATATCCATCATTTCCACATAGTCAGGCTCCTCTTGATCATCCACAGCTTCCTCCATAGGGAGCTGGAGGGTTTCAGCCACTTTCTTATAAAACATAAAATGAGAAGGGGACTCAGAAAGCCTAAGAGGAGACACTCCTGAAGGTCTGTCTGGGGAGATGTCCGGGTCAATGGGCACATCCAGACTTTCAAATCCAAATTCACTCTCCTCATACTCCTCTTCCCCCTCCTCCGGTTCATAATATTCCTTTACATCATACTCTTGAACCGGTGGAACCGGACGAACCAGCCGCTTACCTGAAGGTGCCGGTTCGGTCGGAAGCGGGGAAAGCGACTGGACAATTTTAATCGCTTTGGCTATTTCTTCAGTGGTTGGAGAGGAAAGTTTTGGCTCCACACCAGCTGATTTCCTAGTCCTTTTTGCTGGAACCGACTCCTCGGAGTCAGATCTCCTTTTGCCCGAGGAAGTATCGCCTGGTCAGAGGGCACTCCCTCCAGTTCGGTTGAAACCAAACGGGCTGGCCATCCAGTTCAGCGGACTTTTTGGCCTCCCTTTCCCTGAGCCTACCAACTCTCTTTTCCAGGGTAGCTGCAGGAAAATTTTTACAAATCTGGCAGTCTGCATTGAGGTGGTCAAACCCCAGACAATAAACACAGGTAGTGTGGGGGTCAGCCTTGGCAAAGACTTCCCCACAGACACTACAGTGTTGAAACCCAGTGGGCCCGGTTTTTCTTTTGGGTTTCTCAGACATAGTGCCAGTCTAACCAAACTTACCCGTTTATGGCAATCCGCCAGGTAAGACCCTCTTATCGGTTCCCAACCGTGTCATGGGTCGTGGAAAAAAACGTAATAAAATCCGTTTTTTTAGAACCGATAAGAACCAGTAACCACACTCTAAATGACAGATAAATATATTTTAAACAACCTGATCGGTTCAAACTGAACCGATAACCATTTACAAGTTCCACACAGAATAGAAATCAATGTAAAAACCTATCTAGTACTCACAAATACCACAGACAGAGCCTGAACCGACCGGTTGCGGTTTAATTTTGGTCGAAAACCGAGAAAAACAATACTTTAACCGACAAAATGAACCGAGCAGAAGGAGAAATCTCCGGAGCGACTGTTCAGTGAGGCGGAGTAAAGAATCTGATGGTTTGAGTTTGAAGAACAACAGACAGAGTTTCAACCGAGCTCGAGCTCAGCGTTCCATGCCTGGCATGAAAAGTTAACTCTTTCACCTCCGGAGCAGTTCAAAGGTTGGGACTCACTGCATATGTCATAATATAGCAAGACTTCATGTTGTCTGAACGACAAGTTCTGCTCCACATATTGAATGATCTGAGACAGAGCGACCATCCTGAAGGTGCACAACTGAAGGAATTTGTTTAGGTCATATGGATCTAAGATGGGGTGTCAGCCCACACCCATCCACTTTGGCACCAGGTTGTACATAGAAGAGGGTCCATTACTGGAGCCACCTGCCTCCTACTGGAGGAGCTGGGCAAGGCCTTCCAGAAGGGCTGACAGCATATCAGTGGACACTATGTCCTCCTGTGGGGCACAGGCTCAGCCAGGCAGATAAGCCTCTAACTCTAGAGGCAGACCCTGACCAACCACCTCGAGGATCCACCCATACATGGTGACAGCAGACCAGGTGGAAAGGAAGTGGTGGAGCCAGCCCACCATGGGAGGACCCAGGCAGTCAGGATGGACATGGGGAAGGCACCCCCATCCCATCACTGGGAAGGCTTGGAGGCAGAGGAGGGACCAGCTGAAGAAGCAGCAGGACCTCGACTGCCTAATTTCTGGATGACCAAAGCAACCAACTTTGGTTGGGGATGCCAAGCCTGGCCCTACTGTCCAGCTGGGGGCTAGGATGGCTTGGCCCCAGGAGCAGAGAGGGGTAGAAAGGGCTTCTTCCTTTGGAGCTTAGAGCCCTAGGGATCCCTCTGAGTGGAGGTGATATCCAGGGTGGCGCTGGACTTCTCAATGCGAGAATGGTGTCCCCCACCCCTGGCCAGAAGAGGTCCGTGCCTAAGAAGGGAATATCTGCCAACTTCTGCTTGGTATCTGCCATAAAGGTACAGATCCTCAGCCAAGCCCTGTGGCGCATGGCCACCGTGGCACCCACAGACTAGGCGAAGGAGTCAGCAATGTCTATGGCTGTCTGGAGCTGTTTCACCACCACTTGACCCTGGTCCCGGACTTGCTTGACAATAGTCTTAAGTCCACTGGGGGATGGGGAAGCACCTCATCAAGGGTGCCCACAGGCATGAGTAAAGTGGGCTATCAAAAGGGCCAAACTAGCCTGCCAAAGGCCAAGTGAAGAGGCTGAATAATCCTTCTTGTCCGTGTGATCCAACTTTTTGGATTCCTTGTTGGGGGACTTGTCCGCGTCCTTGACACTGCCAGTACGCGGAAAGACCGAGTCGGCCACCAGACCCTCGGGCTAGGGATGCTTGGTGAAACCAGAAAGGGAACCCCTAGGGACCACATACTTGCAGTCCTATAGCTGTCAGATGGTGCCAGGCAAGAGTCAGGGTGTTGCCAAAGCAAAGCATGCCACATAAAGGCATGGGTAACAACTCCCCTGATATTCTTTACATAGCAGAAACCTGGCTCTCCTCATGGGCTGACAACTCCTTATTAGTGATCCCTAATTATTACTTCAATCATCAGGACAGGGGCAAGCATGGAGGTGGGATTGCTAACTACATCCGAGAGTCCTTCCCCTACTCTATCATCCTGCAGGAAGCTTCCCCTGCCTCCCATGAGTTGTTACTCATCAAACTGACCGTCCCATCTTCATCGGGGTTTGCTATTTCTCCTGCAAAGCCAAACCCTTGTCCATCATTTCCTGTCTGGCCACCCTCACCTCCACTGCCCAATCTAATGAGCTTCTTCTCCTGAATGACTTTAACCTAAACTGGCTCGCCCCCAGTCCAAAAGTGTAACTCAGGAGATGGAGTCCCTCAATCTTAGTTAACTCATAAGCGAACCAACCAGATTAAACCCCCCACTCAAATAACCACTCTCTCATTTACTTTTTTTTTCTTTGCATTATTTATTTATCCCCCTACAAGCCCTGGAGCTGCCTCTCCTTGGGGCTGCCATGGTCCCAGACATTCCCCCTACTATCCCCCTTCCGACCACCTACCTCACATCTGCAGCTTTCCATGGGGTAGCCCGGTGTAACCCTTCACCGGACAGGTCCCCACTCCTCCGAGGGGGAAGGCACCGGCGGGAGGAACCAGCACACTATTTCTCTCGGCCCCGGGAGCTGCTGAAGTATTCTGTGGCTCTCAGGGAGTCTACGGAGGTGCCTGGGACCAGCAGCCATCATCCGGCAAACTTCTGGAATGGTTTTTCCACTCTTCTTGTTCCCCCTTTGTGTCGCTTCTTGCAGTGCCTCCAATCTCCATTGGGGGCCACTGCGTGAGCGAGGACAGTCCCTAACCCACCCCAGGATAGGAGAGCAGTCCATTGGACGCTCGATCCTATCTTCTCCCTGCCGCCCCCCCCCCGACGACCTGAGTCCATTCTCGAACCCAGGTCGCCAGCATGGGTCGAGGTAAGATTGACTGGGTTTTTTCCTCCTACCCTATCAAGCACCCCACTTCAGGGATCCTCTCCGATGCTTTTAGTGACTACTGTGTCACCTACTGCATCAGAAACTCCCGTCCTCCATGCTCCCTCCCTAAGTAAATGTTACTTCACCCTGTAAGGTCCCTTAACACCCAAGCACTAATGTCTGACCTTTACCAGGCCATATGGTCTGGGGTTTTCACCGCACCTATAGCTGACCCTGCCCTAGCAGCCTTCTCTAAAATATTTTAAACATATGGGACTCCATGCCACCCACCCCAAAAAAAGTACACCTCCATTGCAGACACAACCTCCCCCAACCCCGGTGTCCCAAACTTGATCAGCCTCTTCAAAACCAGAGATCAAGCTTGAAGCACCTACAAAACAACCTTCAATGTTACTGGCTTACAAAGGTATAGAACCCTGAGGAATACATGCACTAAGCTAAAGCCAAATTCTTCAATAACCATAGCAACGATAATCACATCACCCCTGCAGAGTTCAGTAAAACTCACCACTCCCTGCTAGGCTCCCCCCTCATTCCCCTCCTCTCCCCACAGTCTCAAATGCAAACAACCCCAACCCCAGCTCAGCAGGTGCCTCCTAAACCTCCATTTCACCACATGTGCCCTACGGACGGTTCCTTCACACCCCCAAAGTAGTCACTTCACCAGCACCTCCTCTTTAACCCACTACTCCTTTCCCCTAGTCACCCTTATAGAGGTTATTCGTGCCCTCTAAGCCCTGAACAAATCCAAGCAAAATCCCGAGGGGCTCAACCCCAATCTTCTCAAGATCTCAGCCCCAGCAATTGTACCCCCCCACTCACACACATTTTCAACCTCTCACTCTACCAAGGATCATTCCCCATGGCATGGAAGCTTGCCAAGGTCATCCCCTACCAACTGGGTAACCACAGACCCATCTCTTTACTCCCCTCCCTTGCTAAAGTGCTGGAGACCCTGATTTCAAGAAGGTTAACCTCATTCATGGAGACCAATGATGTCCTTAGCCCTTATCAATCTGGCTTTCGGCACCATCACTCGGCATCGTCCTCTCTACTGCGTCTTACCAATCACATTCACTCTACTATGGACAATGGTCAGCTGACACTCGCCATCTTCACAGACCTAACCAAAACCTTCGACTCTGTCTCCCATCATCTCCTTCTAGACCAACTTGTTTCCATTGGCCTCTCCTCCTCATCCCCTGAATGGATCAGAGCTTCTCTTTCCAACAGATTTCAATACGTACATTTTATTTTATTTATTTATTAGAACATCAGTTTAACAACCTTTGAGCCAGAGGCTCATTTACAAAGGTACCTCGTCACAGTGAGGACAAAACAGTGCAAGAAACAAACATCAAGGCAGACAAAAAATCAGAGTACATTTAGGAATCAGCCAAAAATACAGGCATATGTCACACACAGTATACAACAGGCTTACGTGGCTTTACAGAGTAGACAATATACAGTAGTTACATGGAGATTGATTCAGTGGGCTGGGTGGAAGACATCAGACAAGGAGTGAGGGAAGATAGTAGCAAGTAAAGGTGGAGCTGGACAGAAGGTCAGAGAGCGGCTCAGTGAGCTTTGTCTGAAGGATAGGAGGAGGCTTGAGCAGGTACAGCTCGTGTTGAGGCAGGTGATTTCTAAGGCTATTTTAAAATAAGATAATGAGAGGCATCAGTGACTCTCTGGCGGGAAGGCATTATACCAAAGAGGGCTCTTGTAGGGTAAGCCTTTAGTGTGACATCACTCCCCTTTTTCCAATCCTTGGTGGTACCTCAGGGTTCAAATCCTTGGCCCATTATTCTCGATCTTCAGAAATGAATCTTTATAAATCAATATCTTCATCAATTGACATTGGGGATGACATTAAAGGCAAAATGTGCCTATTCATGCAGATGACACCAAACTCTGTGGGAGAGTGGACACAACTGAAGGGATACGGGACCTACAGGAAGATCTGAGAACGCTAGGGAGATGGTCCAGGATCTGGCAACTTGGCTTCAATGCCAAGAAATGCAAAGTTATGCATGCTAGAGCCAAGAATCCCAGGACAGAGTATTACCTGGGTGGAATCCGAGTATCTGCATCAGAAGAGGAGAAGGACCTGGGAGTGATGATCACTAGTGACCTGAAGCACTCCATGCAGTGCAAGAAAGCAGCAGCAAAGGCAAACAAGATGCTGGGATGCATAGCTAGGGGGATCAGTAGTAGGAGAGAGGAGGTTATACTGCCCTTGTACAGGTCACTGGTAAGGCCACATCTAGAGTGTGGAGTTCAGAACTGGTGCCCACACCTCAAAAAGGACATTAACCTACTGGAGAAGGTGCAGAGGAGGGCTACAAAGATGATAGCCGGTCAGCAGGGCAAGGCATACAAGGAGAGGTTGAGGGCACTAGACATGTACTCCCTGGAAGACAGAAGACAGAGAGAGAGAGAGAGAGAGAGAGGATTGGGACATTCAAGTACTTGAAAAGGATAAATAAGGTTGATAAGGAGCGTCTCTAAGCTGAGTAGCAAACATATCACAAGGGGGCACAGTCTTAAGCTGGAGGGTGGGAGGTTTAGGAGGGAGGTCAGGAAGCACTTCTTCACAG
Source organism: Neoceratodus forsteri (assembly GCA_016271365.2). Taxonomy (NCBI): domain Eukaryota; kingdom Metazoa; phylum Chordata; order Ceratodontiformes; family Ceratodontidae; genus Neoceratodus; species Neoceratodus forsteri. The sequence continues at coordinate 61,866,723 of CM028129.1, forward strand.
AGAGGGTGGTGAACACTTGGAATGCGGTGTCGGAAGAGGTAATCTCGTTGAAGACACTGGGTAGCTTTAAGAGGAGCTGAGATAGGCATGGGAGGAGGTAAGAATCAGGGGTAGGGGGAATGGGAGGAGTGGGGAGAGGGGGCAGGGACATTAGCTCAAGCTGTGGACCCTGCAATATGAGCAGACTTGATAGACCAAATGAAAAAATTACTCACCTTAGTAATGTTGTTTCTTCTAATGGAGTCTTGCTGTATTCTGACAAATTGCAGTGATGTCCAACCTTCGAACTGCCCCGGAGATGAAAGAGTTAGCTTTCCATGCCAGGCATAGAACGCTGAGCTCGAGCTCGGTTGAGACTCTGTCTGTTGCTGTTTGAACTCAAACCGCCAGATCTTTACGAGCTATACTCACTGGGTGTCCTGTGTGGAAACTGTAAACTTACACTAGCCAACTGGCTACTAAATATAATAAACAAGATTTTTGGTCCCAAAACAAGACTCAAGTCAGAAAACCCAAAAATAAAACAAACACAACACCCACCCACCACCCAAACTAAATGGGTGAGAAATAGAAGCGGGCACCTCCGAGTGCCAACAGTGGTACTGCCCCCCATCCCAAAACAAAGGTTCTGAGAGGGAGGCAGGGGGGTCAGAATACAGCAAGACTCCATTAGAAGAAACAACATTACTAAGGTGAGTATTTTTCTTCAAACAACATGAAGTCTTGCTGTATTCTGTTCAAATTACAGACTACCAAGCAGTACCTCCATGGAGGAGGGACAAGAACCTACCTAGGAAATAGGCTCTGAAGCACTGCTGTGCCAACCGACATCACTCCTAGCCTGGATATCCAGAGAGTAATGCTTGGTAAAGTGTGTACTGTTTTCCAGGTGGCTGTTTGACAAATCTCTAAGAAGGAATATCCCTGGCAGCAGCCAGGAAGCAGCTATACCTCTGGTAGAGTGCCCCTCAGGCCTGAGGTGGAATCCTGCCTAATTTTTCATAGCAAAATTGAATGCAAGAGACAATTCACCTGGCAATAGATCTCTTAGTGGCAGGTTTTCCTTTACCAACCTCACCATAAGTGAGGAACAGTTGGAGGGTGTCAAACCTGTGACCCTTGGTGCGCTCTATGTAGTAGCTAAGGGCCCTTTTCACATCCAAACTGTGCAGCCTCCTCTCCCCAGAGGATGAATGGTCAGTGAAGAAAATAGTAAGAGACACAGACTGGTTAAGGTGGAAGTCTGAAACCACCTTAGGCAAAAACTTCCTATTAGTCCTGAGGACCAGCTTATCTCTATGAAAAGAGATAAAATCAGGCACCACTGACAGGGCTTGTAACTCGCTTATGCGCCTGGCAGAAGTGATGGCCACCAAGAAAACAGTTTTCCAAGTCAAGTATTTAAGCTCTGCTGAGGACAAAGGCTCAAAAGGGGGTTGCATAAGCTGGGCAATGCAAACATTAAGGTCCCAAACAGGGGCAGGGTCCCTGAATGGAGGATTGGTTTGAAGCAATCCCTTGAAAATTTTAGAAAATACAGGATGGGCTGAAAGGGAAGAGAGTTTGCCCGCTGAAAGGAAGGCAGAGACAGCTGCCAGATGCACTCTTAGTGTAGCTGGTCTGAGTCCCAAGCTATTAAGATGAACCATATAGTCCAGGACTGTGGACAGGCCAGCAGACTCTGGGGATATATGCTTCCCAGAGCACCATATAGAAAATCTTTTCCACTTGGAGTTGTAAGTGTTTCTGGTGGAAGGCTTCTGAGAAGCCTTTAGGATATCCATAACACCTTGAGAGAGGTGCAAATCAGCAAACTCTAACTCTTCAAGAGCCAGGCCCTGAGATTGAGAGATTTGAGATTCAGATACCAAACCCTCCCCTGAGCACATGTTAATAGGCTGTAATTCCAGGGAAGAGATAGGGGAAGGTGGACTGCTAAGGACAACAAGAGAGGGTACCAGGGCTGCCTGGCCCAGTCTGGAGCAATCAGAATCACCTTGCAGGGTTGAGACCTGATTTTGACTAACACCTTGAACAGGAGAGGGAAGGGGGGAAAAGCATACAGGAACTTCCCTTCCCAATTGAGAACTAGGGCATCCAGGGGGACTGAGCCCAACACTGGGGGCCAGCAGCAGAAGAGAGGAAGTTGGTGATTGTCTGGGGCTGCAAAAAGATCTACCTGTGGGGTGCCCCATCTGGAGAAGAACACCTTCAAAACCAGGGGATCCAAGGACCATTTGTGATGGCCCTGAGATATCCTGCTGAGAGCATCTGCCAGGGCATTGTCCTTGCCTGGGAGGTGTATTGCTATAAGAGAGATGTTCAGGGAATAGGCCAGAGACCATAACTTCATTGCCTCTGTGCACAAGGCCGTAGACCGAGTGCCCCCTTGCTTGTTGATATACCACATTGTGGTGGTATTGTCTGTCCTGATCTGAACTACTTTGTTCTGAACAGACTTGGAAAAAGCTTGAAGTGCTAGAAACACTGCTCTGAGTTCTAATAGATTGATGTGAAGCAGCGATTCCTGAGGAGACCACAACCCTTGGGTGGTCAGGTGTCCCAAGTGTGCTCCCCACCCCAAGGGGGAGACATCTGTAGTAAGGATTAGAGAATGAGACTGAGTGACAAAAGGAACTCCCTGTCTTAGATTGTCCTGATTCAGCCACCACTGTAACGCCTGGATCAGGGTTCGAGTCACTGGAATTAGTTTGGTCAGAGGGTCCCTTTTCTGAGACCAAAAGGCTCTCAAGTGGAACTGAATATCCCTCATTTGAAATCTTGCTCCCTGCACCACTGCTGTAGAGGCAGCCATGTGTCCCAGGAGTTGTAGAAAATGCCTTGCTGGTCGAGCCACCTTGGGGGGTGAATGAAGAGGCCAGTGAAATAAGGGTTCTTGCCCTGTCCAGGGGAAGGAAGGCTCTTGCTTTTACTGTACCCAGCTCTGCCCCTATGAAGGTGAGGAGCTGCACAGGCTCTAGAACTGACTTTGAAAGATTCAGAAGGAAACCTAGAAAAGTGAGCAGTTGCTGAGTTAACTGTAGGTGTGACTTGACTTGGTCTGGGGACTGGCCTACTATGAGCCAGTCGTCCACGTATGGAAATATGGAGATCCTTTTTCTCCTTAGGAAGGCAACTACTACTGCCAGGCATTTTGTGAACACCCTTGGAGCAGAAGTTAGGCCGAAGGGCATTGCTCTGAATTGGTAGTGGCCTGAGGGCAGCTCGAACCTGAGGTACTTTCGGTGGGAGCTTCTGATGAGAATATGGAAATAGGAATCCTTGAGGTCCAGGGAGACTAGCCAGTCCCCTGGCTTTAGAGAGGGTAGAATTATTTCCAGAGTCACCATTTTGAACTTTGGCTTTAAAAGGTGCTTGTTTAAATATCTGAGATCCAGGATGGGCCACCATTCTCCTGTCTTTTTGGGGGTTAGGAAGTACCTGGAGTACAATCCTTTCCCTTTGTGTAGGGGTGGAACCCTCTCTATGGCTCTGAGAGCCAAGAGGGAAGAGACCTCTGCCTCCAGGGCAAGTGCCTCTGAAGGATTTGCAGGTGGAAAGGATATGGTTCTCATCTTTGGAAATTTTTTGAAGCTGAGAACCAGCCCCTGGCTTACTACTTCCAGGACCCATTTGTCTGATGTTAAAGACATCCAGTCCTGGACAAAGTAAGCCAGCCTGCCCCCTACAGGTGGTGGAGAATCGGCCCAGGCAAACCCATCAGGGTGTCTGTTTGGCAGGGGCTTTAGGCTGAGGGGTGGAAGCAGGCCTGCTTGTACCCCGTCTGCCTCTCCCTCTAAAGAACCCCCTATGAGCATAAGCAGAAGAGGAGGCCTGGGCTTGGTAGAAAGGCCTAAGAAAAGGCCTGCCCCTGCCCCTGGAATGCTGCCTCTGAGGAGTGGCTTGCCTTTCCTTGGCCTGAGCACTCCTGTAGGTGGTCCTGTATTCATCTATTTTCTTCATGTAGTTCTCTGTTTGCTCCCTAAACAGAGAATTACCCACAACAGGAAAATCCATGGCCTTAGTCTGGGTATCCTGAGACAGGCTAGTACACCTGAGCCAAGCCATCCTACGAAGGGCAACAGATGTAGTCATGACTCTAGATGAAACATCATTGGAGTCCACTGCAGCATGGAATTGCACCTTGGATGCCTCAATACCATCCGCAGCCACCTGCTCCAGCTCCTTGGCAAGCTGTCCAGGGACCTGTTTAGCTAAAGCCATTACAGTGTCCCATCTAGATTTCTGATATCTAGCTGTATAGGCCATATAATTAGCCTGCCTGAGTCCCAAGGATGCTGCCATGTACTGTTTCTTTGCCATGGCATCAATCCTCCCGGAGTCCTTATCTGGGGTTTGTGAAGCCAAGGGTATATTTGCCTTATCACAGGCTGCAGCCTGCACTACCCCAACATGGCTGCATTGCTGGGTAAGGAACTCCGTATCTGAGCCTGAGAGAGTATACCTCTTGTCCATTCTCTTGTCCACAGGAGGTACAGAATTAGGAGTCTTTAAAATTTTTATTGTCTGTTTCCCAAAGGACTTATGAAGGGGAATAGACAGCCTCCTGGACTCTGGGATATCCATCATTTCAACATAGTCAGGCTCCTCCTGGTGCGTCACAGCTTCTTCCATAGGAAGCTGAAGAGTTTCAACCACTTTTGTAGAACATAAAATGGGAAGGGACTCAGAAAGCCTAGGAGGAGACACTCCTGAAGGTCTGTCTAGGGAGATGTCCGGGTCAATGGGCACATCCAGACTTCCGTAATCACCCTCACTATCCTCATACTCTCTTTCCTCCTCCTCCGGTTCACAAAAATCCTCTAAATTATAATCCGGAACTGGGGGAACTGACCGAACCGAGCCCCTTCCTAATGGTGCCAGTTCAGTCGGAACCGGGGATAGCGACTGAACAATCCTTATCGCTTTGGCTATTTTATCAGCGGTCGGAGAAAGAACTTGTGGATCCGCACCGGCTGATTTAGCCCTTCTTGTTCTTTTAACCGGAACCGACTCCTCGGAGTCGGTTCTCCTTTTGCCCGGAGAAGTTTCGCCCTGGTCAGAGGGCACTCCTTCTGGTTCGGTTGGAACCGAACCAGGCTGGCCATCCGGGTCAGCGGACTTCTTGGCCTCCCTTTCCCTGAGCCTACCAACTCTTTTTTCCAGGGTAGCTGCAGGAAAATTTTTACAAATCTGGCAGTCTGAATCGAGGTGGTCAAACCCCAGACAATAAACACAGGTGGTGTGGGGATCAGCCCTAGCAAAGACTTCCCCACACACACTACAGTGTTGAAACCCAGTGGGCCCGTTTTTTCTTTTGGGTTTCTCAGACATGGCCAGTCCTAACAAAAAACTTACCCTTTTTCCGGCAATCCGCCAGGCAAGACACCCTTATCGGTTCCTTACCGTGTTACGGGTCATGGAAAAAAACGTAATATAATCCGTTTTTTTAAAACCGATAAGGACCAGTTATCACACTCTAAAAGCAGAATAAACTTTTTTTGAACAACCTGATCGGTTCAAACCGAACCAATCCCACGTTTACAAGTTCCACACAGAAGAACAACAAAAATAAGCCTATCTAGTACTCACGAAACCTCAGACAGATACTGAACCGGCAGGTTACAGTTTAAATTCGGTCAAAAACCGAGAAAAACGGTACTTTAACCGACAAAATTGAACCGAGCAAAGGAGAAATCTCCGGAGCGACTGTTCAGTGAGGCGGAGTAAAGAATCTGACGGTTTGAGTTCAAACAGCAACAGACAGAGTCTCAACCAAGCTCGAGCTCAGCGTTCCATGCCTGGCATGGAAAGTTAACTCTTTCATCTCTGGGGCAGTTCAAAGGTTGGATATCACTGTAATATGTCAGAATACAGCAAGACTTCATGCTGTTTGAAGCACTGCACATGGAGTCACACTGAAAGAAGGGTAATTTGACAAAATTAAGAATTTTATGAATCCCAAACACATTACAGAACTTCAGATGGAAAAGTGCAATTTCCAGAATTAAATAAAAATGTGTAATTCCCTTTGGCACTAAAAAATACCAGTAATTAAAATGGGGAAAACCCATTTTATACACAATAAAAACACACAGACCTCATAAAAACTATACACAAATTTTAATCACGTTTATAAACACAACCTACAAATAAAACTGCACTTCCACATACAGCAACAAAGGAGGATACTGGGTACAAAACATGATAATATTAGATCATTCAGAGCATGCAGCTGGGGGTAGGAGGAAGTAGGCTGTTGGTTAACTAGGATCTGCAGCCTATGCATTTGGTAGAGAAATGGGCAGACTAGGTAGGCCAAGCGGTCCTTATCTGACGTCAAATTCTATGTTTCTATGCCAGAGTACTGTTTGTCAGGAGCAACATGTCAATAATTCATATACTTACGATCAGTACAGCTGGTTACAGCACACGTAGGGACACTGATTGATTTTCTGTTTTCAAAACTAACCAAATCCATTTTAGAAGCTGTCAAAATCCATTAGTCTCACCCCTGCCCCAACAAAATGCTCCCCTTTTGCAGTCCAGAGGTGCATAACTGTGGGGAAAGCAACACTTTCTGACAAAAGGATTACCACAACTGCATTAAAAAGTGTCAAAAGGGTTCAAAGTAATTTTCCATTACCATTGTGACACATTAATGATTCTGCTAAAATGGCACCAGTGGCTATTTCTGTGATACCATCCATTTTACTAGGACCCCTGGAAATCATGGGCCCTACACAATATCGCTCTAAAAGACACTAAATTATTAATAACTACGATACAAAACAAACACATACAGTACATAAAGCTAATAAAGAAATAATGCACGACAGGGTGTGTGTGTGTTGTGCTAGGATAACATCATGCCTTGGGTGGTTGGGCACGAGGCCGCAGGCCTAGTGTGTCCAGTGCCCGAGAATTGACATTATCCCAGCACGACACACCCCGGAGTGCATTATTATACAATGGCTTGCTTGTAATAAACAAAAAAAAAACATTAAACATATGCTTAAAAATAACATTTTTTGTCATTTTTTCACTGAGTAGGTATATAAACAGAAAAAAATAGTACTGCTGTATTGTTTGGCCAGTAGATGATGGTTCTGCTGTTTTTATTCATTAATTTATTCATTCATTCATTTTTTTTTAGACTACAGTTGGCTTCTTTCATCCCCCCAAAAAGCACCTTTTTCTTGCCCTTCGAGTTTGACTGCCCTGCTCCTGCTGTCTGCTCTTGGACAGGGTGAAGACGTTTGATTTTTTTTTTTCTTTAAAAAAAGTGTAAAAGGAGTGAGTGCCCACCTCTGGCTCTGAATATTGAGACACACACAACACTCTTGTGGTCCTCAAGACCCGGTCCCGCTACCTGCTCTAGGACCAGGTGAAGATGACTTAAGCCACCTGCCGTTCCGAAACTTCCCGGCTCCCATTCGCAGTTTGAAGACTGTAGTGATGGCTGCAGTCTGCATGCTATTTGTGCGATTCTCCCAACACAGTTGGAATCTAATTCATATAGGGAGAAGAAAGAAAATAAAGAAAACATCTTTGGTTTGAACAGCCTAAGCGTGTAGCTGATGCTCACACTCAGCTCAGTGTGTTTGGGGTGGATGAGGATAGCTGAAGACGATGGCATCAACAGCTTTGTGAGAACGGTTGACTTAATTTAGATTTCTTTCTTTTTTTTCTTCCAGTATTTTCCAACTGAGCTGCTCTAAACTGGTAACCAGCAGGGTCACTAGTCCTGCATTGCTGAGCGGGATTATTGAAGTCGGCTGCTGACTGGGAACAATGAAACTGATTGCGCTTGACAGTTTGACTTTCATGGAGTGATTTCTTTTTGTTTTTTAAACATTTGATTTGGTCGTGTGTGTGCTGGGACTAGATCTGTGATGTTTTGCTAGGATAACATCATGGGTCCAGTCCTAGACTGACCAATCAGAGCCCAGCATTCTTTTTGCCGTTGTATAATCACACTTTAAAGTGGTGAAAGTAGAACCAGAAACTGTAGAATCTCCAGGCTTCTTTTTACTCAACAAACTCTGCCCAGCAACATATTAACAAGGCCAGCTTTGCTGGGAAAGTCTCACATGAGAAAGGAAAGTACTTACTCTAAATGTATTGAAGGGGGTGAGGTTCCGAAAGATCAGGTTCTCAGCTGGTGCAGTGCTGTAACAGCATTTACTCTTTGCGTACTTCAGCAGAGCCGTGCGAGCTCGATCTTCACTAATGGAAGGAATACTGGAAAAGGAAAACACTCAACTTATAACTGGAATGATACAACTGCTATACACACGAACAGTAGCAGGGAACCAAAAACTTCATTATGTGAATTTTTAATAATTGCAGCGTGTTTGTAAACCAAGAAACAGTTGGATGCTTTAGAAGCTATATGACTTAACAGCTAAATCTCCCAAACAAAATGCAGGTGCTAAGGTAATACAGGTCAGAGTAACCTCAAAGCTGGAAAGTCCGGCCATACAGTACCAGGGTATTTTACTTATTTATTTGCAGAAAATTGGTAATGGGAAAGAAACCAGGGCTCATTTCCAGCTATGGCCTAGCCAGGGGAGAGACACGATAAAGGGGTACGAAGTTAGGTAAACAACACATAAGTAACATAGCACATTAATGAAAAGATACATAAAATCAGAATTGCAGGTACAAATGCTGATAAAACATACAATGTACAAAGCTGTGTAGCCCAGTAGCAACTTATCACATAGAGATAGGAGTGGCCTAAAATTGAAAAGTCTTTCACAAGCTGCATCTCCAAAGTACTAGTGTGAAGGTAAAGCAGCTGTCAGTAACCTTGAAACTGGAAGGTCTTGTCTGGCTCTGTACATGGCACGGGATGTACAAAGACATTCTGAGCATCAGCTCCCAAGCTTCTTTCTCCCAGACATCCCTGGGTTCATATCACCAGGACACATGGGACAAGCAGTAACAGGGGCAGCTTATTAGCTGCTTACCAGATTGAAAAGGGAAACAAATAGCTTTTTCTGCTGTGGTTGCCTCAATGCCTACTTCTCAGTATATAACAGCACAGCAATGGGGGGAGGGATACAGTTTTCGTAGCTATTGCACTCCTTCCCATTTTATTCACAGGAACATAGAAATTTGATGTCAGAAAAGGACCTCCAAGCCCATCCAGTCTGCCCATTATACCCTGCCCCCTTGGTAACTCTAGACCCTAACTGGCCAATTGTCCTTCTTCCAAACACATGGCGCAAAAAGCTCATTCCCAGGTGCAACCTGTGAAAGGAGAGGGAGGGGTTACACAAGTATGCTGAGGCAACACAAGTAAGATCACACAGCATTAGTATGATGTACATACAGTACACAGACATGAGCTCACAATTTAGCTTAAACAAAAAGCTGGACCACTAACGCAGTGAGTAGAGCTACTGCCTACAATGCTGAAGATCCAGGTTTGGGAATAAGCTCGAAACATCGGAGGGCGGGGGACAGGATGAGTGTCCCATGGACTGCTCTTCTTGTCTGGATGGGTGTCCATGGACACCCAGTGCTTGAGCAACACCCACTGGAGACTAGGTGTACACTGGCCAGACCCACGCAGAAGGAGGGGGAGACGTCGGCAGACGTCTGTGGGATGTGCATGGTCATTGCACATCCACTTCTCCAGGAAGCAACCACGTGTGAAAAACCCTCCAGGCAGGTTGTACAATGAAGCCCAGGGTCCACGTCCACCGCTTCACCAAAACAACCCAGGCTTAAATCTTGGCCGGGATTCTAGTGTGATCGTGGTCTCTAAGGGGCACCCCTCCATGAGGGGTAAGTCATGGTCGTCCCAAATTGGGTAATCACAGGAAAGGGTGGGGAAGGGCATGAGGGTCTATGGGCAGATACAGAGATACATCCCTGCCCTGGCCTATAGAGCAGAAACAGAATCCAAAATAAAATAAAAAAAAAAAAAACTTAAAAGAATACAACTGTGTAAGAGCCCTCCATTACCACAAGCCACTCCCCTTCCCCCCGTGCTTTTTGAGAGCAAAAATATACATACACATATTTTTTTACAGTACCATAAAATATTGTTTTTGTTCTTGTAACGGTTTGTCGTACCATCCTGTGACAAGGCCAGCCACAGCCATCTCATGGGCAGTCATGCACCTCTGCTGCTCACTCTATGCTTCTGTGCCCTGTCAACCAGCGACAGAGTCTGCAGACACAAGAATAGTGCAAGCAAGGGGAAGTGCTCAGTGGACTGTGAGATGGCTACAAGCAGCCTTTTTAAACGGAAGTTATGGTGAACTATTCACAAGGCAGGTGTCAAAATTGGCACCAGCCCAATAGCCAAATGCTGGTGGATTTTTTTATCAGGCTATTAAGATTTTCTTCTAATTAACCCTGCGGGGTTGTACTAGAGAAGGTAGAATTTCAATAATAAACCAGCTGGCCTAGTGAAAAAGTCTGTGAGGCTAGTGGCTGTAAAAAGTACAGTTATGTAAGAACTTACCATAACAGTAGATCTTCGATAGGAGCTCTTGCAGCAGGTAATACCTTTGGGACTGAAGCTGGCAGGCACCAGGACCCCACGGAAAACTTCTAGTTAGCAGCATACAGCAGGGGACTGCCCCCTTCCCCCGTCGGCCTGCCCCCGTCACGTATGGTATAAAAGGGGCAGTCCCCCAGCCCATCCCCAGTTCTCCCACCAGAGACCCCGGCAAGCAAGTAAAATGGAGAACCAAGGAGGTTCTTCCAAAGGAGGAAACAAAGGTGTCCGTGATGGAGTAGCAGCTACCAGGGGGAAGATGGAAGGGAAAAATAGTACCTGGTGCAAAAGCTCCTCTCGAAGATCTACTATTATGGTAAGTTCTTACTTAACTGTACTATCTTACTTGGAGGGGGCCCTTGCAGCAGGTAGCACCTTTCGGACCGAGTCCCGGGGCAGTAAGGAGAGACCCGGGTCAGAAGGGTGAAGGTAGAGGTCTCCCAAAAGGAATCATGACAGGGGGCCCTAAAGGACTGCTAGTCCAAAGCCTGCTCTACAATGTGATGCAATGTCCAAACTGTAGTGCTTGACAAAGGTGTGGACAGAACTCCAAGTGGCAACCGTACAAATTTCGGCAACCGACATGTTCCTCAAGGAGGCAAAGGAAGCAGTCATGCCCCTGGTAGAGTTACCCTTTACTGAGCCCGGTAAGGGTTTGTTGTACTTGTTGTAGCAGAAAACAACACAATTTACCAGCCAAATGCTGATTCTTCATTTGGATAAACACTGTTTAGAAACAGGAGCCCCTTCCATTCTGGGGGCGAAAGTTACAAACAACTGGTCTGACTTTCGAATGGCCTGAGTGTGCTCCAAGTCATAACAAAGCACTCTATGAACATCCACAATATGAAGTAGTGCCTCCTCTCGGTTCGAATACTCTGGGTAGTAGACAGGAAGATAGATGCCTTGATTCAAACTAAACTCGGACACCACCCTGGGAAAAAAGATTAGTCTGCAAGGACACCTTGACCTTGTGGAAAACCAAATAAGGCGCCTTATACATCAGGGCCTGCAGCTTGAAATCCTTCGAGCTGAAGCAATGGCACTAAAAACGCTTCCATGACAGAAAGCGAGCTCAGAATCTCATAGGGTAGGCTCCAAGGAGGCAAAGTGAGCTTTTCTAAAACAAATAAAAGATCCCATGGTGGGACAGAATCCCAGAAGGGAGACTTCAAACACAGAATGCCCCGTAAGAATGTACAGGGATTATCCATTTGGGCAAGGGTTTTGCCCTTGTAACCCCTAGATGGCGCTATCCCAGGGGCTACTACCCCTGCCTGATTTGCCACTAACAGGTTGAGGGGCCTGGATCCAATGGCGGGTGCCTCCACCCAGAGGTCAGGGTTTGCAATAGTTAAACTAACTTGGTCACAGCCCTCTGGGACACTGCAACCCCCCTTCTTCCCACTAGTGGCCCACAAATATATCAGAATTACCTTCACAGTATACACTTACTCCCCAGGTCTGGTTCGGCACTGGGACCTCCTGTGAAATGAGATACAGTGCAACAATCACAGTACAGTACTTTAACACAGACAAATACCTCAGGCAGTATAACTTTGCTGAAACAAGCAGCTCTGATTTATTTAGGGGATATAACAAGGACAGGGGAAAATCAGGTTAATTAGCTTATCACTCTAATAATCTACCTATGGCTCTGTACAGGCCTATCCTTATCAGTTACTGTCCCTGGGTACCCAAGCCCTAGTGGCTAGTCCAAACTGTGGGCAGCTGGTAGGGCCCCTTTCACACAGAGAAAAGGAGAATTAAACAGTCAGCAGTACAGTAATTCCATTTGGATTTAATATGGCAATTCAACAGGGAGGCGACCCTGAATTAGTACTCACGACCTCCAAATAAGATAGGGTCCTTCAATGTCAGCAGGGCTCACTTGAGGTACACAAACCTCTTCACATCCATATAAAAGAAAGCACTATACCAGGCAGGCTGCATCTGTATCCCGATCGCAATTACTACACAATACCGGGAGAACACACAGCAGATTCAGTTCCTGACAGACCGAGTGCAATTTTCAGCAATTCCTCCAGTCTTCTACAGGGTGAGCCTGGTTTCTACTCTTCAGAGATCCTTTGATTCTTTTCACAGGACGGATTCAGTCCTAACAAGCTGTTACACAAGCTGCAGACCGAACTCTGGGCCCTTACACACGTTTTTGACTAAAACTGCACACTGAAAAGCACAGGGCTCCTTCCTTCTTCACTGCCAAAGCTCAACTGAAACTCCAACCGACAAAACGGGCACTTCCTTTGAGTTCCTCCCAGTTCTTGACTGGATTGGCTGTCACTCACAATAGACTGCTGCTGTTGGTCCAAAAAGGCACTGAAGTCTAAACTACATCTCCCAGAGTCACTGCCCATACAATCCTCTTGTGGCTGGCTCAGATTATGAGTCCAAGTTCTGATTCGTCCAAGGCACCATTTTAGAGCTAGCTTACCCCACACTGATTGGTCCAGTTCAGCAGTTCAAAACTAGAATGGGGAACTAGCAGACACAGTTCTGACTGCAAAGAAAGCAGGTTAGACAAACTGTAATTTCATTATTACTCTAAATAATTTCTGGCAAACAGTTACATCTTTCAGATAGGTTCCCTTTGCACTCCTAGTGACTGCAAAAATGAAGTGAATTGGCAGCAGCTCGAGTGGTACTCAGAGAAGCACACAGTCCCCCCATACAAACTAATTATGTCTGCAAGCAGACAGCTCTTAAAGAGACAGTACCAGAGGCTCTAAAAACACTCACTGATAAATGGCTTAAATGCCAAACACCATTCAGGCTTGGAGCATTCAAGCAAGCTCCTGGAAGTCTTTTGGGAACCCCCATTTGCAGGGGGGTTACACCCTCAATAGGTGCACATAAGCTGAAATGGCAGACTGGTGCACCTTGAGCGAAGAACAGCGGTGTCCTGTGTCCAATAAAGAGAGGAGGTACTCCAGAATCGAATTCACTGGGCAGGAGAAGGGGTCTAAATGTTGAACAGTGGCCCAGATGCAGAACTGCTTCCATTTCACAGCCTAGGTTGCCCTAGTGGAAGGTTTTCTAGCTCCACTAGGTAATATGCTACTCTGGGTGATGCACTGAATCTGGATATAGCTAGGTCTGCAGGAGCCACTCATGTAGGTGCAGAGATTTAGGATTCAGATGGATCAATGTTCCCTGCTTCAGGGAGAGCAACTCTGAGCGTAGGGGCAGGGAAACTGGAGGTTCCACTGTAAGATGCTGAAGAAGTGGAAACCAAATCTGGCATGGCCAGAAAGATATCACCAGAATCATCTCTGCTCCTTTCGACTGCAGCTGGAGGAGAATGCGCTGCAGCAGAGGGAAGGGCGGGAACATGTAGAGAAACCTCTCTGCCCAGGAGAAGGACAATGCATCTCACCAGAAAACACCATGCCCGTGATCTAACAAGCAAAAACTGGGCAGTTCTGCATTGGATAAGGAGGCAAATAGATCCAGTTCTGGACAACCCCATCTGTCAATGGTTCTTCAGTCACTAAGGGATGAAGTTCCCACTCGTGGGCCCTGGACCGAGAGCAGCTTAGGCTGTCAGCCAGGGTGTTTTGCACACCCGGAACATGGACTGCTGTCAAGTCCAGGTGATGGTCCACTGCCCATGCCCACACCAGCATGGCCTCCCTGCAGAGGGGACAGGAATGAGTTCCCCCTGCTTGTTTAAGACCACCAACATATTGTCAATCTGGATTAACAGGGGGCCAGAAAGTAAGACTGTCTGGAAGGCCTGAAAAGCATGCATAGAAACATAGAATTTGACAGCAGATAAGGACCGCTTGGCCCACCTAATCTGCCCATTTTCCTACCTAACAGATAAGCTGCAGATCCTAGTTAACCAACAGCTTACTTCCTCCTACCCCCCACTAGGACTGCCTTATGCCTGTCCCATGCATTCTTGAAGTCCCCACTGTTCTTGACTCCACGACCTCCTCAGGGAGGCTGTTCCATGCATCCACAACCTCTCAGTGAAAAATACTTCCTCATTATCTCTAGCCGTCCCCTCTATCTTCAAATTGTGCCCCCTGTTCTGCACATCTCTTTTCTGGAAGATGCTACCCTCTAGGACTTTGTTAATTCCCTTGAGGTACTTGAAAGTTTCTATCATGTCCTCTCTCTCCCTTCTTTCCTCAAGGGTATACATATTAAGCTCCTTTAGTCTTTCTTCATATGTCTTCCGGTGCAGACCCTGCACCATTTTGGTTGCCCTCCTCTGGACAGCCTCCACTCTGTCTATGTCTTTGCGGAGATGGGGTCTCCAGAACTGCACACAGTATTCCAGATGGGGTCTCACCAACTGTCTGTACAGAGGGATAACAACTTCCTGTTTTCTACTATTGATGCCTCTTCCTATGCATCCCAGTATCCCCCAGCCTTCCTTACTGCCTTCTCACATTGCTTGCCCACCTTTAGGTCATCTGATATAATTACCCCCAGGTCCCTTTCTATTTTTACTGTTGTCAGTATCTCACCCCCCTTGTGTACGCTTCCCCAGGGTTTTTGTTTCCCATGTGCATTACCTTGCACTTCTTTGCATTGAATCTGAGCTACCATACATTTAACCATTCCTCCAACCTTGCCAAGTCCCTTCTCATCCTTTCCACTCCATCTTGTGTATCAACCCTGTTGCAGATCTTTGTGTCATCTGCAAAGAGACATACTTTTCCTTCCAGTTCCACTGCAATGTCACTTATAAAGACATTGAAAAGGACTGGCCCCAGTACTGAACCCTGCGGTACCCCGCTAGTAACCCTCCTTTCTTCACTGTGTATTCCATTTACTACTACCCTTTGTGTCCTGTTGTCTAGCCAATTTTCTATCCAGGCTACCACCTTGGGACCCACTCCAAGGCTGGCTAACTTGTGTATTAATCTTTTGTGTGGGACTGTATCAAATGCCTTGCTAAAATCTAGGTAGGCCATGTCCACAGCCCCTCCCTGGTCTACTCTTTGGTCACCCAGTCAAAGAAATCTATTAGATTCGTCTGACGACCTTCTCATGATGAATCCATGCTGCCTTGGGTCCTGTGCCCACTGGCCTCTAGGTACTCAACAATTCTTTCCTTCAGAGTGATTCCATAATTTTCCCTACCACTGAGGTCAAACTAACTGGTCTATAGTTTCCTGCCTCTGTCCTGCTCCCACTTTTGTGAAGAGGAATCACATCTGCCCTCCTCCAGTCCTCAGGTACCACCCCATCCTCCCATGATTTGTTAAAGAGAGTAGTCAGCGGTGTCACTAGTTCTACCCTTAGTTCTTTTAGAATTCTTGGGTGAATCCCATCAGGCCCCATTGCTTTATCCACCTTCAATTGTATTAGTTCTTTCAGAACCCTTTCTTCTGTAAATGGACTGGTATCGACCCCGTCTTCAGAGTGTTTCTCTTGTTTGGTTTAGGTAACTCCCCCTCCTCTTCCTTTGTGAATACTGAGCAGAAATATTCGTTCAGTATCCTGCTTTTCACTGTCACCCTCTACCCACATTCCTTTCCTTTATTAGCTTCCAGTATCCTCCTTGGTCTTTCTTCGCTCCCTAATGTACCTATAAAAGGTCTTATCCCCCTTCTTAACAGAATTGGCTATCCTTTCCTCGGTTTGGGCCTTTGCTATTCTGACTGCCTTCCCAGCCTCTTTCTGTTTTAACTGATAAAGTTATCTGTCCTGCTCCTTCTGTGTTTCCTTATATTTCCTGAATGCTGTCCTTTTCTCCTTAACCTTCCCTGCCACCTCTTTTGAGAACCATAGCGTTTTTTTCCTTCGT
The DNA here is from genome assembly GCA_016271365.2 of Neoceratodus forsteri. Lineage (NCBI taxonomy): Eukaryota > Metazoa > Chordata > Ceratodontiformes > Ceratodontidae > Neoceratodus > Neoceratodus forsteri. The sequence continues at coordinate 61,883,027 of CM028129.1, forward strand.
TGGGTTTTATTGATTTGCTTTACACAAAGGCTTGTTGCCTCTGTGATGGCTGTTTTGATCACTCCCCATTGTTCCTCCACCCCTCCTTCTTGCCTGTTTGCTAGTGCTTTTCTGAGGCACTCTCTCATTTTCCCAAAGTCAGCCCTCAGATGCAGAATCACCCTCATCTCCAGAACACTGATGTGGAAATTGGGTTCGTGCTGGGCCCAGGTCCGTTGTGTCTGGAGGCCTCCCAAGTGGGCTCCCCAGCCTTGATCTCAATCTGATGAGTCTGTGGTCAGGATCTGATTGAGGGATTCCTTCCAAAGGCAAACCCCTCTGGAATGGTTGAGGGGATTCAGCCACCATGTTAATACCTGTTTTACAGGGTTCAACACCAAGATTAGCTGCTCTAGGTCGTATGAACACTGATCCCATTGAACTCTCACATTCCACTGAACCACCCTCATGTACAGCCTGGCCAGTGAGCCAATGGCGATGGTGGCTGCCATGTGTCCCAAGAGTTTTAGGACAGACCTGTCCGGGACCTGATGAGTGGTAGTGATCTGCCGAGTGTGCGACTGGAGGCGCTCTGCCCTGTCCTGAGGAAGGAAGGCTTTGCCTTGTGCCGTATCCAGAATTGCCCCTCTGTATTGTAGCCTTTGGCTTGGCCAAAGAGAGGAACTGGGGAGGTTTAAGGTAACCTCTAGGTCCTGAAACAGGGAGAAGGTGGCCTGCATAGTGTGAAGTAGCCGGTCCCTGGTGGGAGTGGCCAGCAGCCAGTCATCCAGGTATCGGAAGACAGAATGATATGGTGTCCTTAGAGCTGCAGTCACTACTCCAAGGCATTTGGTGAAAACTCTAGGGGCCAAGTACAGGCCAAAAGGCAGAGCCCAAAATTGGTAGTGGCTTTCCTGGAAGCAGAAGTGTAGGAACCTCCAGTGTGGTTGGAAAATCAGAATGTGAAGGTATGCATCCTGCATGTCTGCAGAGCATAATCAATCCCCCTGATGAAGTACAGGGAGTAGGCCTAGTAGAATGACCATCTGGAACTTTCTGTACTCAATGTATTGATTCAGGTGGCCGATGTAGAGGACCGGATGCAGGTCCCCCATTTTCTTTCCCACCAAAAATAAGTGGGAATAAAATCCTTTCCCCTGTTGTGCTGGAGGGACAGGCCCTGTGGCCCACTTTTGCAGGAGGGCTTGGATCTCCTCTGCCATGAGAGCGCTGTGAGCCCAAAAGTAATGGGATAGGACTGGTGGGTTGTCTGGGAGAATCTTGGTGAACTCCAGGGTGTGCCCCTTTCAATGAGTTCAAGAACCTACTGATCTGTGGTTATATGATGCCATCCTTTAATATGCAAGGAAAATCGACCCCCCTCCCCCAACTGCCTCCCCAAGCCTTCGGCCAGGGGAGGGTGGGTCAGGCAATGAGTCAGGCTGAGGAGCCAGGGAGGAGCAATGTGGGCTGGGAAGTCTTAGGGACCTGAGGGGCAGAACCTCCAGAAACAGGAGTGGAAGCCTTGTGTTTAAATCCTGCCCTCTTCTGCTGTCCTCTAGGTTGCTGTCTAGCATTCCTCCAAAAGGGATGCTTAGGGTGCAGTTTGGGCTGAGATTTGTACATAGCATGTACAGATCTGATGGCCTTTCCCGACTCCTGCAAGTGAATACTAATGTTTTGTGAGTCTTCACTGAACAGGACTGGTCCCTGGAAGGAAGCATTCATAATTTTTGACTGCATGTCCAGAGCAAAACTGGATACTCTCAGCCAAGAATAACAGCAGATATAGACAGCAGAAGCCACGGCTCTGCCTGCTGAGTCCATCTTATCGTAAGATGCCCGAAGGATGTGATTACCGATGTCCGAGCCTGATTTCGAGATGGCCATCGGCTCTGCCCTTCCTGAGCAATCTGGTATGGCCTGAGCTACCCCCACGATCTTGTCCCACAGGGCATTCTGGTATTGAACCATGTGGGCAAGGAAATTTTGAGACAGTGCAGCACACTTGGCTGAGGATTACACCTTCTTGTCCAAGTAGTCAAACTGCTTGGAATCCTTGTCTAGAGGTTGCATAGGACTCCTGGAGCAGTCATGGGTAGCATTAATCATGAATGATTCCACCTGTGGGTGTTCCCATAAAAGGGATCCTCTCAGGGGCAGAATATAGCTGGTCTGACTTCTTTGAAACAGCCGGCATACAAAAGAGGTGCTTCCAGACTGCTCTGTTGACATCCTTCCAGGACTCCACAAATGGGGGAACCACTATAGCCAGGGTGTCCTTTCTTCTAAGAAAAGTGGCCAACCGACACCGCTCCAGATCCAGCTCTTCCGTATCCCAGCCATTCAGCTGTTGGATATGCCACATTACATCTATGAAGGATGGGACGTCAGGTGGGGAACACAGGGTGTCCTTACCACCCTTGGGCTCCAAAAGAAGGCTAGAGTCCAGGTAGCCGGAAGATGAAGAGGAGTACCTGTCTGAAATGCCCCCGAGTCTGGGAAGAGAGAGGAAGACCATGGCTCCTTACATGGCTGTCTTTAGGAAGGGGAATCACCCCATCTAGCCGCTTGGTCCCCTAGGTGGAAGAGTAGATGGGCTAACTGGAGGCTTATCCAGAGGTGGCCCCTGAGGGATAGGCTTAAAAGGTTCCCTAGGTGCCTCTTTGTCTTTGAAATAGGCCCATCAGGCTGCAAAAAGCTCGTTCAAGCCTTCTGAAGGATCCTGCAGTAGGACAGGTATGTCTGGTGTCAGGGAACCAGGCTTAGATGGCCCTGGCATCTGGTCATCAGGCTGGGGTAACTCAGGCATTGGGGAAGGCTAATCCAGGTTACCGGGTGATGGACCCAGTGGAACACCTCCATCTGGTGTCAAGCTTGAGAGGCAGGAGACGAAGTCTCAGACCCTGAAGAACCTTCTCCCGCAACAGTGATAAGGGAGGGAGGTTTGGTCACTGGGAGCCCGGATGGTGAAAGGGCAGCCACGGTGGAAGAAGTCTACCCCCCCCGGGGGTGACATCTGGGGTGGGCGGTCCCTCGTTGTATACTACTAGCTTCAGTCCTAAAAGTGTTGCCTACTGCAAGAGCCCCTCCGAAGTAAGATCTTAATTTCAATCCCTGCAAAGTTAAAAAAGTACAGTTACGTAAGAACTTACTGTAACAGTAGATCTTTGAGAGAGGTTCCTGCAGTAGGTCGTTACATGTAGGACTGCGTCCTCTGGTATCAGGACCGCACAGCAAACTTTTCCAGCCGTGTCTGGCGGGGGACCGCCCACCAGATGTCACATGACAGACATCAGCGTGACCCTATTTAGTAGGCAGTCCCCGTGCCCACCTTCCAGTTCTCCCGGAGATCCTAGTAGGATCAGACAGGAGAAAGAATGAAATCCTGAAGCCCAGGTCAGAATGGCTGAAAGAAATGCAGAAACTGGGGGAAGGAGGGAGGGAGGGAAAAAGTGACCTACTGCAGGAACTTCTCTCGAAGATCTACTATTACAGTACGTTCTTATGTACAGTAGCTGTACTATCTTACTTCAAGAAGGTTCCTGCAGTAGGTCATTACATATAGGACTGAATCCCAAGCAGTCACGCACAGAGACCAAGAGTGTCACAAGGAGAAGAGCAACTGAAAGACAGCACAGGACCAGCCTTACAGTAGGCCCTGCAAGTCGGCAAGGCCGAACCCGGCCCAACACCTAGAAGCAATGTCCAGACTGTAATGTTTCATGAAGGTATGGATGGAACTCCAGGCTGCTGCTGCACAGATCTCTGCTGCAGAAACATTTTGCAGAAATACCATAGAGGTAGCCATGCCTCTAGCAGAGTGACCTCTGACCTACCCGTAAGAGGTTTGTTGTACAGTATTTCTGGTAAAAGAAGCGAATGCAGTGACTGAGCCACTTAGAAAGGCACTGTTTAGAAACTGCCGACCAAGGATATGGGAGCAAAGGAGACAAAAAGCTGATCAGACTTTCCGGACCCCTTAGTTCTGTGAACATAATATCTCAGGATTCTATGAACATCCAAGGTGTGAAGGAGATCCTCCCCCATTTGAATGAACCAGGTAATAAACCAGGAGTTCAACTGTCTGGTTTAAGGTGCACTCAGAGAACACCTTGGGAAGAAACTTAGGATTAATACGCAGGACCACCCGGTCCTTGTGGAAAATCAAATAAGGGATTTTGCACATCAGGGCCTGAGCTGGAAATTCTATGCAGCAGAAGTAATGGCCACCACAATAAATCTCTCACCAAGTAGCTTCTAGACCAAGGGAGGACAAAGTTTAAGTCCCAAGGTGGAGCTGGAGTCCGGACAGGGGCCTGAGATGAAGGACCCTCTGAGGAACGTTGATACCTCCAGCTGGGCAAATGCCTTATCAGTGAAAGGGACATGGTAGGCTGAAATAGCTGCCATATGGACTTTCAAAGAGGAGTGACTGAGACCCAGGTCGAAAAGATGATGCATGTACTCAAGCAGAATGGTCACAGGGCAGGAAAAGGGCTCCACGTTCCTGGACGCAGCCCAGATAGAAAATCTTTTCCATTTCATGGCGTAGGTGGACCTAGTGGAGGGTTTTCTAGCCTCCACCAGGATCTCGGCCACCTTAGGAGAAACGCCAAAACGAGATTGAACTAGGTCTGCAGGAGCCATGCATGAAGTTGAAGGGACTTGAGTCCTGGATGGACCAGGGTCCTCTGATCCTGGGTCAGCAATCCTGGAGATAAAGGAAGAGGAAGAGGAGGAACCTCTGAGTATTGTTGTAGAAGAGAGAACCAGATTTGCCTGGGCCAGAAAGGAGCGATCAGAATCATTCTCGCTCCTTCTAAAGCAAGCTTCTGTAGCACACGAGGGAACAGAGGAATTGGGGGAAAAGCATAGACGAATCTGTTCTTCCAGCTTAGAGATAGAGCGTCACTCCAGAAAGCGCCTCGCTCTGGAGCGAGCAAGCAAAAGATTGGAAGCTTTGCGTTTTGGGAGGAAGCGAACAGGTCTATCTGAGGAGTCCCCAAATCTGGAAGATGCTTTTAGAACTTTTCGGCCAATTCCCACTCATGTGGTAGAGCCGATGGAGTGACTTAGTCTGTCTGCCAGGACACTGTTGACTCCGGAACATGGATCGCCATGAGGTGAAGGTTGTAGCGTTGCCCAATCCCAAACCCTCATCGCTTCCCTGCACAGCGGGTAGGACCGAGTCCCTCCCTGCTTGTTGATGTACCACCACTCAACATGTTGTCCATTTGGACAGCTAGGTGACCGGGAAGGATGTATTGGTGAAGGGCCTGGAGAGCATACAGCACTGCTCGAAGCTCGAGCATGTTGATGTGGAGAACTATCTCCAACTTTGACCATAGGCCCTGGGTTCGGTGAGGACCCAGATGGGCTCCCCAACCTTCGCCTGAAGCATCCGTGGTCAGAATCTGATCGGGGGAAGGATGAAAAAAGGGGACTCCCGGAATAGGTTCTCTTGAACCATCCACCATTGCAAGTCTATTACCATCGGCGAGGAGATCAGAACCAGATGATCTAGGTCGTCTACCCGTTGATCCCACTGAGATCGGAGAGTCCACTGAGAGATTCTCATGTGGAGGTGTGCGCGCGGAACCGTCGGGATGGCCACTGCCATAAGCCCCAGTAGACGGAGCACTGACCCCGCCTGACCCTCCTGTGTTCCGATAGGAGGGAAATTCAGACTGGAGGGAGGCCCCCCTGTCCAGAGGCAGAAAGGCCTTGCATAATGTTGTGTCGAGAATTGCCTCGATGAACTGGAGCCTCTGTAAAGGATCCAGGTGAGACTTAGAATGGATGATGGTAATGCCCAGGCCAGTGAAAACCTGTTGGGTGAGGGAGAGAAAATGCAGGAGTTCCTCCTTGGACGGGGCCGCCAGGAGCTAGTCGTCCAGGTAAGGAAAAACCTGAGCCCCCAAAGAACGCAGGTGGGCCACTACCACCGCCAGGCATTTGGTAAAGACTCAGGGAGCCGAGGAAAGACCAAATCGGAGCGCCCGGAATTGGTAGTGGACCCCCTGGAACGCAAACCTGAGGTACTTTCGGTGCGAAGGGCGAATGGGGATATGCAGGTACGCATCCTGCATATCTAGTGCACAAAGCCATTGGCCCGGCTGAAGAAGGGGCAAAAGGGTTTGAAGGGAGAGCATCCTGAACCTCTTGTATTCCACATACAGGTTCAGAGAGCTGAGATCGAGAATAGGTCTGAGATCTCCCATCTTCTTTGGTACAAGGAAGAAGTGGGAATAGTAACCTGTCCCACAGAGGTGAGGGTGGACGGGCTCTATAGCCTGTTTCGCAAGGAGCGCCGAGATTTCTTCCCTGACCAAAGGAAGATGGTCCCTTGAGTAAGCGGAGTTCAGAGGGGGGTGACGTGGAGGTTTCTGTAGAAACTCTGAAGCACCCATGAATCCGATGCTATCCTCTCCCAACCCGGAAGGTGCAGGGAGAACCTCCCTCCAACCGGTTCCTCCGGGGCATCTGGAGGCGGTAGGAGAGGGAAGGAGTCAGGTGGTGTGAGGCAGCGCCACAGCTGGGGCACCCGTTGCTTTTTTGGGTGGCGGGGGCCTGGCAGCTGTGGGGGCCCAACGTTTAGTGGCCTGCCTTCCCTGAGGTTTCGCTTGAGGCCGGCTGCGACTGTGAAAGGGATGGCGCTGTGGGGGATGGGGACGGTACATTGAATCAACAGATTTAAGGGCCGTCCCCTTCTCCTGCAAATCTCTGATGATGTCCTTGACATCACCACCGAAAAGCACAGAACCCCTGAAAGGTGCTTCTTGGATCGCTGACTGCACCTCCGGGACCAGGCCTGACACACGGAGCCATGCATGACACCGAAGACTCACGGCAAACGCAGAGCTCCGTCCTGCGGTATCCACTGCGTCGTAGGTCGTCCTCAAAATATGACGACTGGCCGAATGAGCAGAACGGACCAGGTCGGCCAACTCCTGCTTGACTTGGGAATCAGGCAAAGAGTCAATCTTAGATTCCGCCTGTGTAAGGACGGCCTTCTGGTAATCCCCCATATGTGCTACATAGTTCAGGACCCTAATCCCCAGTGTGGAAGAAGCGTAGATCTTCCTTCCATACTGATCCAGAAGGCGAGATTCCTTATCCGGGAGACGAGCCTGGCAGTTTTGGTGTGCTGACTGGCCGTGAGCGGCGCTAATCACAACCGAGTCAGCACGGGGGTGAGAGTCTAAAAAGTCTACACCTTCCGGAGCCTGGTATAGCCTGTTCGACTTCCTGGGAAGTGGGGCTAAAGCCGACGGTTGCTTCCAAATAGTGGAAACAAGGTGGGCATGAGGCTCGATCCAGGGTGGCACTAGGGTAGGCGCCGTAAGGGGCAAGTCCAGATGTTTGGCGAGTTTAACCCTTTGAGGATCTGGTTCTAAGGAATGCCACTGGTGGACTTCCTGGATCTTCCTGAGCAACTCCGTAAAGGAAGGATCCCCCGGAGGAGACTTCGGAGGAGTCCTCAGCCGGGGCTTGGATGGAGAGCGTGGTTTGTTGTCTTTCTTGGAACATCCATCGGAAGCCTCCGAGGAGTCCAAGAGAGAAGGCGAGGAAGAATCTGAAGCAGAGTAAGACTCCCTAACTCATCTAGGGGGAGGAATGGGTTCCTTGGGAGGGATCCCAGAACGCGTGTCCTGCCCCTCTCTGGATCCCGAGGGTAAAGTCCGGAACTGGAGGAGGAGAGGGAGTGCTGCCTGGGCGACGGGAGCCGGGGTGGCACCATCACCAGAAGATGGTCTCGACTTCCCTGGTGAGCTGAGCCTTGGCCTCAGCCCACCAGGAGGCAAGAGTCTCTGAAGATCCACCGGCGGCCTAGAGGGCGGTGGTGGAGGAGGAGGATAGTTATACGGAGGAAATCCGTAGGGAGAGTATCCATATCCCGGCTGTGGAAATACCGGAGTCGGATATTGGGCGTCGGGTACCGCGGTGTCCAAGGAGTCTGTGCCGGGTACTGCGGCGCAGGATACTGCGGACCTGGGAAACCCGGCGTCGGATAGGACAGTGGATACTCAGGCACTGGAGGAGCTGCAGGAGCAGACAACCCAGCTGGGTACTCCACGGGCGCATCAGCTGGGATAGGCCCGTGGGGTGGAGGGCCCGATGGAAGAGGAATGTCCCCCGCCGGCGTCGGAGGAGCTGGCGTCAGGGGAGCCGACGTCAGATCCGGCTCTTCAGGAAGAGGATTGGACGGTAGCCCAGTATCCCGAGGCTCATCCGGGGACGGAGGGGAAAAGTCCCCGGAGTCGGGCAGGGGGGGGGACTGGGGCTCCCCTGATGGCAGCGAAGGCTGTGGGGTGCCTGGTATGACAGACGAAGCAGGGTCTGCCGTATGCTCTGGGGCCCGGTGCACGTCGGAGGAGCCAACGTGCGGCTTAGGGGCCTCGTCGGAGACGGGCCGAGGATGAGAGGAGGCCCGGTCCAAAAGGGACACTGCCCGTCGCTGCCCGAAGGGTCGAGGCGCTTAGCGGCCTTCTCCCGGCTGCGCAGAGGAGCCGACGTCCGGCTTAAGGGAGGTGCCCGCACAAGTAGGCCGCAGGCCTGCGGCAGTACTGGGGGCTGGGGCCTCCTTTTGCCCGGAGGCACCCGGCAGGCTCGAACACGAACCCAATGGGCGGGCCGACGCCTCTTCCAAAGCCTTGGAGGCTGCTGTCAGGCGATCCCCTGGAGGGGATGTTACCTTAGCCGTGATTCCAGTCGGAGTCGCAGAAGAGGAGGCCTTCTCCCGGTGCCTTTCCTTGTCCCGCTTCCTATGCCCTACAGGGGAGGTCGATGCCTGCCGAAGTTTTTTCAACTCCTTCTCCATCGCTGACATCTTCTTTTTGAGGAGATGGGCCTCGAGGGACTGCTGGCGTCGTGTGCGGGTGGCCGCGTTAAAACGAAGGCAGTGCGGACACTTGTCGACCGCGTGGTCGGGGCCTAAGCAGAAAAGGCAGAGGGAGTGACCGTCTTTGTGAGGCAGTTGGGCGCCGCACGAGTCGTACTTATTCTTTGAAGGGGACGACATAAACCGACTTTCACCTGATGATGGAAGTATAAAATACAATACTGAGAACTTTTTCGGAAAAAACGATGAAGTAACAGGACTGAGCGATAAGAACTTAACCGCGAGGTGCTGCACGAGCTGATGGCGGGAAAGAACTGGAAGGCGGGTGTCTGGGATCGCCCCTTTATACCGACGTAGTATGATGCTGGTCACCTGACGTGGGGGCGGTCCCCGCCAGGGACTGCTAGCTAGAAAGTTTTCCATGGGGTCCTGCCGCCGGCCGGCGTCAGTCCTATATGTAATTACCTACTGCAAGAGCCCTCTCGAAGTAAGATCTACCCCGATGAACTGCAGGCTCTGAGAGGGGGTTAAATATGACTTGGGGAGATTAACTGTGATCTCCAGTTGGGAAAAGAGGTTGAGAGTAACTGAGAGAGAGTCCAGAACGCTGTCCCTGGACAGAGCGGTCAGTAGCCAGTTGTCCAGGTAGGGGAACACAGCTATACCCTGACAGCTAAAGCCACTGCCACCAACACTAGGCACTTGGCAAAAACCCCGGGTGCTGAGGAAAGGCCAAACGGGAGGTCAGTGAACTGGAAGTGCTCCTCTAGAAACAAAATTGCAGGAAACGACGGTGGCCCGGGAAAATTGGGATACGCAGCTAGGCCTCCTACATGTCCAGGGCACAGAGCCAGTGTTCCTGCTGCAGAAAGGGCAGGAGGCTCTGAACAGTCAGCATGCAGAACCTCCTGTACTCAATGAAGAGGTTCAGACTGCTGATGTCCAGGATTGGTCTGAAGCCACCCATCTTTTTTGGGACCAGGAAGTAGTGGGAGTAAGACGCCCTTCCTCTCTGGGACACAAGCACAGGCTCTATCACTGCCTTCAGTTCCAGAGTTCTGATCACTTCCTCGACCAATGGAGCTTAAAGTGGGGGAGTAATGCGAGCGACCAGGAGGAGAGTCTGAAGGAAACTCCAGAAACTCTAGCATGTGCCCTTGAGAGATGAACTGTAGGACCCATGTGTCTGAAGTAATGCCCTCCCACTCCTGGACATGCAGGGCGAACCCCACTGACTCCACATTTTGAAGTGGAGGGAAGGGAAGACTTGGTGAGTCTGAAGGCAGAGGGGCCGGAGGGGCAAAGGCCCTCCCGTGATCTCTGAGATTTGGCAGCCGATGCAGAGGAGAAAGAGGAGCCCATGACTCGTCTTTTGGACTGCTTCTTTGGTGCAGACTGCTTCCCTTGGCACTTGAACTAGCGCCAAATGGGCTACTTCTTCTGAGTGCCAGCCCTATATATGGAACGGACCAATCTGAGGGCCTGACCCCTATCTTGGAGGCCCGTAATCAAATCTTTAGTGTCTCCTCCAAAGAGGGAAGATCCCCAAAAGGTAGCATCCTAAATGGCTGCCTGTACATCTGTCAACAGTCCAGAAATGCCCAGCCAAGTGTGGCTCCTGACGCTGACTGCAGTAGCAGAGAAGCAGGCCACCGCGTCCACCGAAACATAGGTGGCCCTAAAAGCATGTCTGCAGAAAATGTTGGACAAACTGAGCTCATAAGTAATCTCCTCCTTGAGATCTGAATCCTCCAAAGGCGAGATCTTGGCCTCAAGCTTAGCCATGGTGGCCTTCTAAAAGGACACCATGTGCACCAAAAAATTTAGGGAGCACAGGGCACACGTGACTGAAGAAGAAAAAATGACTTACCATACTAATCTCGTTTCTCCTAATGGAGTCTTGCTGTATACTGACAATATGCAGTTAGCCCTTCCAAGTCAACTGTTCCGGAAAGGAAAGAGTAAACTCTATGCAGAAGCATAGAACATTGAGTTTGAGGTCAGTTTTCAAACCCCTGTCCCTGGTACATTTTCTGTAACCATCAGATTCTTACAAGCACTAAATGAACTAGGACTATTATTATAGTGAAACCAAAAAAGCAAAAGCTAACACCAACCTCCTGGGAAAAAACATAGAAACATAGACTTTGACGGTAGATAAGAAAAAAATTACTCACCTAAGTAATGTTTCTTCTAATGGAGTCTTGCTGTATTCTGACTATTGCAGTGATCACCAACCTTTGAACTGCCCCGGAGAACAAAGAGTTAACTTTCCATGCAGGGCATGGAACGCTGAGCTCGAGCTCGGTTGAAGCCTCTGTCTGCTGTTGATTAAACTCCAACCGTCAGATCTTTATGAGCTATACTCACTAGGCGTCCGTGTGAGCTGTAAAACTCACACTAGCCAACTGGCAACTAAATTTGTTAAAAAGGTTTTTTGGTTTCAAAGCAAAGACTCAAGTCAGGAAACCGAAAAAACAAAACACAACACACCCAAAATAAAGGAGGGTGAAAGGGAACCTCGAGGTGCCAACACTGCTTCTGCCCACCCACATCCCAAAAAACAGGTTCTGAGAGGGGAGGCGGTGGGGGGGAGGAAGGTCAGAATACAGCAAGACTCCATTAGAAGAAACAACATTACTAAGGTGAGTAATTTTTTTCTTCAAACAACATGAAGTCTTGCTGTATTCTGACCATTGCAGACTACCAAACAGTACCTCCATGGAGGAGGGACAGAACCTATTTGGGAAAAGGCTCTGAAGTACTGCTGTGCCAAACCAAGCATCACTCCTAGCCTGGATATCCAGAGAGTAATGCTTGGTGAATGTATGGACTGTTTTCCAGGTGGCTGCTTGACAGATTTCTAAGATAGGAATATCCCTGGCAGCAGCCAGGGAAGCAGCTCTACCTCTAGTAGAGTGAGCCCTCAGGCCTGAGGGTGGGGTTCTACCAAATTTTTCATAGCAGAATTGTATACAAGAGACAATCCACCTGGCAATAGATCTTTTAGTGGCAGGTTTGCCCTTACCGACCTCTCCATAAGTGAGGAACAACTGGAGGGACTCAAACCTGTGACCCTTGGTGCGCTCTATGTAGTAGCTGAGGGCCCTTTTTACGTCCAGGCAGTGCAACCTCCTCTCTCCAGAGGAGGAATGGTCAGTGAAGGAAACGTGGAGAGACAAAGACTGATTAGGGTGGAAATCTGAAACCACCTTAGGCAAAAACTTCCTGTTAGTTCTTAGGACCACTTTATCTCTATGGAAAGAGATGAAATCAGGCTCCACTGACAGGGCTTGCAATTCACTGATGCGCCTGGCAGAGGTAGTGGCTACCAAAAACACAGTTTTCCAAGTCAAGTGCTTAAGCTCTGCAAAGGACAAAGGCTCAAAGTGGGGTTGCATAAGCTGAGCAATGCAAACATTAAAGTCCCAGCAGAAGCAGGGTCGTTGAAAAGAGGATTGGTGTGCAGCAATCCCTTGAAGAATTTACAAAATACAGGATGGGCTGATAGAGGAGAGGGCTTGCCTACTGACAAGAAGGCAGAAACAGCTGCCAGATGCACTTTAAGTGTAGCTGGTCTAAGCCCCAAGCCATTAAGATGAACCACATAGTCCAGGACTGTAGGCAACCCAGCAGATTCCGAAGAAATATACTTATTAGAACACCAAATAGTGAACCTTTTCCATTTGGAGTTGTAAGTCTTTCCGGTGGAAGGCTTTTGAGAAGCCTTAAGAATATCCAGAACACCTTGAGAGAGGTGCAGATCAGCAAATTATAACTCTTCAAGAGCCAGGCCTTGAGATTCGGATACCAAATCCTTCCCTGAGAGGATGTCAACAGGTTGTTATTCCTGGGAAGAGACAGGGGAAGGTGGACTGCTAAGGACAGCAACAGTGGATACCAGGGCTGCCTGGCCCAGTCTGGAGCAATCAGAATCACTTTGCATGGTTGAGACCTGATCTTGACTAGCACCATGAACAGGAGAGGGAAGGGGGGGGGAAAGCATATAGGAACTTCCCTTCTCAATTCAGAACCAGAGCATCCAGGGGGACTGAGCCCAAGACTGGGGGTCTGCAACAGAAGAGAGGAAGTTGATGATTGTCTGGGGCTGCAAAAAGATCTATCTGTGGAGTGCCCCATCTGGAGAAAATCACTTTCAAAATTAGGGGATCTAGGGACCACTCGTGGTGGCCCCTGAGATATCCTGCTGAGAGCATCTGCTAGGACATTGTCCTTCCCTGGGAGGTGAACTGCTATCAGAGAGGTTTGCAGGAAATAGGCCAGAGACCACAACTTCATTGCTTCTGTGCACAAGGCCATAGACCGAGTGCCTCCTTGCTTGTTGATGTACCACATTGTGGTGGTATTGTCTGTTTTGATCTGGACCACCTTGCTCTGTACAGATTTGGAAAAAGCTTGCAGTGCCAGAAACACTGCTCTGAGTTCCAAGAGACTGATGTGAAGCAGAGATTCTTGAGCTAACCACAGCCCTTGGGTGGTAAGATCCCCCCAAGTGGGCTCCCAAGCCCAAGAGGGAGGCATCTGTGGAGAGGATTAGTGAATGAGACTGAGTGACAAAAGGAACTCCCTGTCTTAAATTGTCCTGATCCTGCCACTACTGCAAAGCCTGGATCAGGGTTCGAGTTACTGGGACTAGTTTGGTAAAGGAATCCTTGCTTTGGGACCAGTAGGCTCTTAAGTGGAACTGAATGTCCCTCATCTGGAATCTTGCCCCCTGGACCACTGCTGTAGAGGCTGCCATGTGGCCCAGGAGCTGCAAGAAGTGCCCTGCTGGTCGAGACACCTGAAGGGTGAAAGAAGAGACCAGTTCTACAAGGGTCCTTGCCCTGTCCAGGGGAAGGAAGGCTTTTGCTCTTATTGTATCCAGCTCTGCCCCTATGAAGGTGAGGAGCTGAACTGGCTCGAGAACTGACTTTGGAAGGTTTAGGAGGAATCCTAAGGGAGTGAGCAGTTGCTGAGTTATCTGAAGATGTGACTTGACTTGGTTTGGAGACTGACCCACTATGAGCCAGTCGTCCAAGTATGGAAAGATGGAGATCTTTCTTCTCCTTAGAAAAGCAACCACTACTGACAGGCACTTTGTGAATACCCTTGGGGCTGATGTTAGGCCAAAGGGCATTGCTCTGAATTGATAGTGGTGTGAGGGCAACTCGAACCTGAGGTACTTTCTGTGGGAACACCTGAAGGGAATGTGAAAATAGGCATCTTTGAGGTCCAGAGAGGCTAGCCAGTCCCCTGGCCTTAGAGAGGGCAGAATTATTCCCAGAGTCACCATTTTGAAGTTTGGCTTTAAAAGGTGCTTGTTTAGATATCTCAGATCCAGGATGGGCCACCATTCTCCTGTCTTTTTCGGGTTAGGAAGTACCTGGAGTACAATCATTTGCCCCTGTGTAGGGTAGGAACCCTTTCTATGGCTCTGAGAGCCAAGAGGGAAGAAACCTCTGCCTCTAGGGCAAGGGTCTCTGATGGATTTGCAGGTGAAAGGATCTGGTTCTCATCTTGGGAAATTTTTTAGCTGAGAACCAGTCCCTGGTACTACTCTAGGACCCACTTGTCTGATGTTAAAGACTTCCAGTCCTGGACAAAGTAAGCCAGCCTGCCCCCTACAGGTACTGGAGAATCGGCCCGGACAGACCCATCAGGGTGTCTGCTTGGCAGGGACTTTAGGCTGAGGGGTGGAAGAAAAATTACTCATCTTAGTAATGTTCTTTCTTCTAATGGAGTCTTGCTGTATTCTGACATATTGCAGTGTGTATTCTGACATATTGCAGTGATGTCCAACCTTTGAACTGCCCCGGAGATGAAAGAGTTAACTTTCCATGCCAGGCATGGAACACTGAGCTTGAGCTCAGTTGAGACTCTGTCTGTTGCTGTTTGAACTCAAACCGTCAGATCTTTACGAGCTATACTCACTGGGTGTCCTGTGTGGAAACTGTAAACTTAGACTAGCCAACTGGCTACTAAATATAATAAACAGATTTTTTGGTACCAAAACAAAGACTCAAGCCAGGAAACCCAAAAAATAAAACAAAACACAACACCCACCCACCCAAACTAAAGGGGTGAGAAAATAAGGGTTGGGGCACCTCCCAAGTGCCAACACTGCTACTGCCCATCCACATCCCAAAAACCAAGGTTCTGAGAGGGGAGGCAGGGGGGGAGGTCAGAATACAGCAAGACTCCATTAGAAGAAACAACATTACTAAGGTGAGTAATTTGTTCTTCAAACAACATGAAGTCTTGCTGTATTCGGACATATTGTAGACTACCAAGTAGTACCTCCATGGAGGAGGGACAGAACCTACTTAGGAAATAGGCCCTGAAGCACTGAGGTACCAAACCGAGCATCATTCCTAGCCTGCATATCCAGAGAGTAATGCTTGGTAACAGTGTGTACTGTTTTCCAGGTGGCTGCTTGACAAATCTCTAAGATAGGAATATCCCTGGCAGCAGCCAGGGAAGCAGCTGTACCTCTGGTAGAGTGAGCCCTCAGGCCTGAGGGTGGAGTCCTATCTAGTTTTTCATAGCAAAACTGAATGCAAGAGACAATCCACATGGCAATAGATCTCTTAGTGGCAGGTTTTCCCTTACCAACCTCACCATAAGTGAGGAACAGTTGAAGGGAGTCAAACCTGTGACCCTCGGTGCAATCAATGCAGTAGCTAAGGGCCCTTTTCACATCCAAACTGTGCAGCCTCCTCTCCCCATAGGAGGAAGGGTCAGTGAAGAAAACAGGAAGAGACACAGACTGGTTAAGGTGGAAATCTGAAACCACCTTAGGCAAAAACTTCCTATTAGTCCTGAGGACTACCTTATCTCTATGGAAAGAGATAAAAACAGGCTCCACTGACAGGGCCTGTAACTCACTTATGCGTCTGGCAGAAGTGATGGCCACCAAGAAAACAGTTTTCCAAGTCAAGTACTTAATATCTGCTGAGGACAAAGGCTCAAAAGGGGATTGCATAAGCTAAGCAATGCAAACATTAAGGTCCCAAGCAGGGGCAGGGGCCCTGAATATAGGATTGGTATAAAGCAATCCCTTGAAAAATTTAGAAAATACAGGATGGGCTGCAAGGGAAGAGTGCTTGCCCGCTGAAAGGAAGGCAGAAACAGCTGCCAGATGCACTCTTAGTGTAGCTGGTCTGAGTCCAAGCTATTAAGATGAACCATATAGTCAAGGACTGTGGGCAGGCCAGCAGACTCTGTGGAAATATGCTTCCCAGAGCACCATATAGAAAATCTTTTCCACTTGGAGTTGTGGGTAGTTTTGGTGGAAGGCTTCCAGAAGCCTTAGGATATCCATAACACCTTGAGAGAGGTGCAAATCAGTAAACTCTAACTCTTCAAGAGCCAGGCCTTGAGATTGAGAGATTTGAGATTCAGATACCAAACCCTCCCCTGAGCACATGTTAACAAGTTGTAATTCCTGGGAAGAGACGGGGAAGGTAGACTGCTAAGGACAACAAGAGAGGGTACCAGGGCTGCCTGGCCCAGTCTGGAGCAATCAGAATCACCTTGCAGGGTTGAGACCTGATTCTGGTTAACACCTTCAACGGGAGAGGGAAGGGGGGAAATGTAGACAGGAACACCCCTTCCTTTCCCTTCCCAATTGAGAACTAGGGCATCCAGGGGGACTGAGCTCAACACTGGAGGCCTGCAGCAAAAGAGAGGAAGTTGGTGATTGTCTGGGACTGCAAAAAGATCTATCTGTGGGGTGCCCCATCTGGAGAAGATCACCTTCAAAACCAGGGGATCCAGGGACCATTCGTGATGGTCCTGAGATATCCTGCTGAGAGCATCTGCCAGGGCATTGTCCTTGCCTGGGAGGTGTACTGCTGTAAGAGAGGTGTTCAGCGAATAGGCCAGAGACCATAACTTCATTGCCTCTGTGCACAAGGCAGAAGACAGAGTGCCCCCTTGCTTGTTGATATACCACATTGTGGTGGTATTGTCTGTCCTGATCTGAACTACTTTGTTCTGAATAGACTTGGAAAAAGCTTGAAGTGCTAGAAACACTGCTCTGAGTTCTAATAAATTGATGTGAAGCAGAGATTTCTGAGGAGACCACAGCCCTTGGGTGGTCAGGTCTCCCAAGTGTGCTCCCAACCCCAAGAGGGAGGCATCTGTAGTAAGGATCAGAGAATGAGACTTGAGTGACAAAAGGAAGTCCCTGTCTTAGATTGTACTGATCCAGCCACCACTGTAACGCCTGGATCAGTTCGAGTCACTGAATTAGTTTGGTCAGAGGGTCCCTTTCTGAGACCAAAAGGCTCTCAAGTGGAACTGAATATCCCTCATTTGAAATCTTGCTCCCTCCACCACTGCTGTAGAGGCAGCCATGTGTCCCAGGAGCTGCAGAAAATGCCTTGCTGGTTGAGACACCTGGGGATGAATGAAGAGGCCAGTGAGATAAGGGTCCTTGCCCTGTCCAGGGGAAGGAAGGCTCTTGCTTTTACTGTATCCAGCTCTGCCCCTATGAAGGTGAGGAGATGCACAGGCTCTAGAACTGACTTTAAAAGATTCAGCAGGAAACCCAGAGAAGTGAGCAGTTGCTGAGTTATCTGTAGGTGTAACTTAACTTGGTCTGAAGACTGGCCTACTATGAGCCAGTCGTCCACGTATGGAAAGATGGAGATCCTTTTTGTCCTTAGGAAGGCAACTACTACTGCCAGGCATTTTGTGAACACCCTTGGGCAGAAGTTGGTGACGGGCATTGCTCTGAATTGGTAGTGGCCTGAAGGCAGCTCGAACCTGAGGTACTTTCGGTGGGAGCTTCTGATGAGAATATGGAAATAGGCATCCTTGAGGTCCAGGGAGACTAGCCAGTCCCCTGGCCTTAGAGAGGGTAGAATTATTCACAGAGTCACCATTTTGAACATTGGCTTTAAAAGGTGCTTGTTTAAATATCTGAGATCCAGGATGGGCCGCCATTCTCCTGTCTTTTTGGGGGTTAGGAAGTACCTGGAGTACAATCCTTTCCCTTTGTGTAGGGGTGGGACCCTCTCTATGGCTCTGAGAGCCAAGAGGGAAGAGACCTCTGCCTCCAGGGCAAGTACCTCTGAAGGATTTGCAGGTGGAAAGTATATGGTTCTCATCTTTGGAAATTATTTGAAGCTGAGAACCAGTCCCTGGCTTACTACTTCCAGGACCCATTTGTCTGATGTTAAAGACAGCCAGTCCTAGACAAAGTAAGCCAGCCTGCCCCTACAGGTAGTGGAGAATCGGCCCTGGCAAACCAATCAGGGTGCCTGTTTGGCAGGGGCTTTAGGCTGAGGGGTGGAAGCAGGCCTGCTTGTACCCCATCTGCCTCTCCCTCTAAAGAACCCCTATGAGCATAAGCAGAAGAGAGGCCTGGGCTTGGTAGAAAGGCTCATGAAAGGCCTGCCCTGCCCCTGGAATGCTTCTCTGGGAGTGGCTTGCCTTTCCTTGGCCTGAGCACTCCTGAAGGTGGTCCCGTATTCGTCCATTTTCTTCATGTAGTTCTCTGTTTGCTCCCCAAACAGAGAGTTACCACAACAGGAAAATCCATGGCCTTAGTCTGGTATCCTGAGACAGGCTAGTACATCTGAGCTGTTCATCCCATGAAGGGCCACAGATATAGCCATGACTCTAGACTAAACATCATTGGAGTCCACTGCAGCATGGAATTGCACCTTGATGCCTCAATCATCCGCAGCCACCTGCTCCAGCTCCTCGGCAAGCTGTCCAGGGACCTGTTTAGCTAAAGCTATTACAGTGTCCCATCTAGATTTCATATCTAGCTGTGTAGGCCATATAATTAGCCTGCCTAGTCCCAAGGATATGCTCCATGTACTGTTTCTTTGCCATGGCAACAATCCGCCTGAGACCTTATCGGGGTGTGAAGTCAAGGGTATTTGCCTTATCACAGGCTGCAGCCTGCACTACCAACATGGCTGCATTACTGGGTAAGGAACTCCGTGATTGAGCCTGAGAGTATAGCTCTTGTCCATTCTCTTGTCCACAGGAGATATAGAATTGGGAGTCTTTAAAATTTTATTGTCTGTTTCAAAGGACTTATGAAGGGTAGACAGCCGCTGGACTCTAGGATATCCATCTTTTCAACATAGTCAGGCTCCTCCTGTCATCCACAGCTTCTTCCATAGGAAGCTGAAGAGTTTCAGCCACTTTTTGTAGAACATAAACTGAAAGGGCCTAGAAAGTTTAGGAGGAGAAAACCTGAAGGTTTCTGGGAGATGTCCGGTCAATAGGCACATCCACACTTCGTAATCACCATCACTATCCTCTTCATCTCTTTCCTCCTCTCCAGTTCATAAAATCTTCTAAATTATAATCTGGATTCAGAACTCACCAAACTGAGCCCTTCCTGATGGTGCCAGTTTGGTCGGAACCGGATTTAGCGACTGATCAACTTTATCGCTTTAGCTATTTCATCAGCGTTGGGGAAGAATTTATGGATCTGCACCCGCGATTTATCCCTTCTTTTCTTTAATCGGAACCCACCGAGTCGGTTCTCCTTTGCCTGAAGAAGTTTCGCCTGGTCAGAGGGCACTCCTTCTGTTCGGTTGGAACCGAACGGGCTGGCCATCCAGGCCGCTGTGACTTCATGGCTCCCTTTCCCTGAGCCTACCAACTTTCTTTTCCAGGGTAGCTGCAGGAAAATTCTTTCAAATATGACAGTCTGAATCGAGGTGGTCAAACTCCAGACAATAAACACAGGTGGTGTGGGGATCAGCCTTAGCAAAGACTTCCCCACACACAATACAGTGCTGAAACCCAGTGGGCCCAGTTTTTCTTTTGGGTTTCTCAGACATGGCCAGTCCTAACCAAACACTTACCCTTCTTTCGGCAATCCACCAGGCAAGACACTCTTATCGGTTCCTGACCGTGTTACGGGTCATGGAAAAAAACGTAATGAAATCCGTTTTTCTTAGAACCGATAAGAAAAAATTACTCACCTTAGTAATTGCTTTCTTCTCATGGAGTCTCTGCTCATTATGACTTAAGGCAGTTAGCCACAGCACTTGAACTGCCCCGAGAGGAAACAGTTAACTCCAGGGAGATTGAGTTCTAAAGCGAGAGCGCTTATGCAAAAGTTTCCATCTGGCAAGTTTCAAATGAAACTGTCAGATCTTTA
This sequence comes from Neoceratodus forsteri, assembly GCA_016271365.2. Taxonomy (NCBI): domain Eukaryota; kingdom Metazoa; phylum Chordata; order Ceratodontiformes; family Ceratodontidae; genus Neoceratodus; species Neoceratodus forsteri. The sequence goes on from CM028129.1 coordinate 61,902,988, forward strand.
CGAAGTTAATACTAAGCAGCAAGTCTGTGTGGAAAGCTCTACACTAGCCCTAGTGGCTACCTACCAGTAGGAATAACAACAAGCAAACACAACAACAAGAGCAATAATAATAATAACAATGATAATAATATTATTAGTTTCACCCTTAATAAGACTATTAGACCCCTTCCCCAAAGACTCAAGTCCCGGAAGGAGCCATATATTACTTAAAAACAGAAATACCTAGTTCCTAACCCTAAATAAAAGGGGAAAGGGAAGAACTAAATGGCATGACACAGTGCTTGCACTAATTTGCCAACCTACCCAAGTAGAAGTTCTGAGAGGGGCAGGTTGGGGTGGTTATAGACCTAGTTAAGATCCAGAGAAGAAAAGCAATTACTAAGGTGAGTAATTTTTCTTCAAACACCATGAAGTCTTGCTATTATGACTTAAGGCAGATTACACAGCAGTACCTCCATGGAGGAGGGTCAGAACCACTTAGAAATAGGCTCTGAAGCACAGCTGTGCCAAAACAAGCACCTCTCCTGGACTGGACATCCAGGGAATAATGCTTGGTAAAAGTGTGAACTGTTTTCCAAGTAGCAGCTTGACAGATTTCAGAATGGGAATATCTCCAGCAGCTGCCAGAGATGCAGCTGTACCCTGGTGGAGTGAGCCCTCAGTCCTGAGGGGTTCTCTACCTAGTTTTTGGTAACAAAATTGATACAAGAGACAATCCACCTTGCAATTGTCCTCTTAGTGACAGGTTTCCACAACCTCGGCCATATAGGTAAGGAAGAGTTGGAGGATTCAACCTGTGACCCTTGGTGCGCTCCAAATAGTAGCTAAAGCTCTTTGATGTCTAAACTGTGCAGTCTCTCTCTCACCTGAGGAAGAATGCTCAGTGAAAAATACTGAAGAGAGATGGATTGGTTCAGATGGAAATCTGAAACCACTTTAGGCAAAACTTTCTGTTAGTCCTGAGGACTACTTATTCTGTGAAAAGATATAAATCTTTTCCACTGACAGGGCTTGTAATTCACTTATGCTGCCTGGCAGAAGTGATAGCCACTAGAAAAACAGTTTTCCAAGTTAGAAACTTGAGATCTGCTGAAGACAGAGGCTCAAGGGGGTTGCATAACTGAGCAATGCAAACATTCAGGTCCCAGGCAGGAGCTGGTTCCAAAAGGAGGGTTAGTGTGTAGTAACCCCTTAAAAAACTTGGAAAACACAGGATGAGAGGAAAGAGAAGCAGGCTTCCCTGCTGATACAAAAGCAGAGACAGCTGCTAGATGAACATTTAAGGTAGCTGGTCTAAGGCCTGAGGAATTTAAATGGACCAAATAGTCCAGTAAAATGGGCAAATCAGCAGATTCTGGGACAATTTGTTTCTCAGAACACCAGATGGAAAACCTCTTCCACTAAGAATTGTAAGTGGCTCCTAGTGGAAGGCTTCTGAAGCTTTTTAAATATCCAGGACACCTGGGAAAGTGTAAATCAGCAATTAACTCCTCAAGAGCCAAGCCTTGAGATGGAGGGATTTGAGTCCCGGATACCACACCTCCCTGTGCACAGGCCAGCAAGTCGTGGACTCTGGGCAAGCTCAGGGCAGGGCAGGGTGGACTGTCAGGACAGAAGCAGAGGGTACCAGGGCTGTCTGGCTCAATCTGGAGCAATCAGAATCACTTTGCAGGCTGAGATCTGATTTTACTAATACCCTGAAGAGAAGAGGAAGGGGAAAAGCATATAGGAACTTCCCTTCCAATCCAACAGAAAGGCGTCCAAAGGACTGAGCCCAGCACTGGAGGCCTGCAACAAAATAGAGGAAGGTGGTTGTCTGGGGCTGCGAAAGATCTATCTGAGGGGTGCCCCATCTGGCAAAGACCGACCCCAGCACCTGAGGATTCCAGAGCCCATTCGTGATGGCCCTGAAAATCCTGCTGAGGGCATCCGCCAGGACATTGTCCTTCCCTGGAAGGTGAACTGCTATCAGGGAGGTGTTCAGGGAGTAAGCCAGAGACCACAACTTCATTGCTTCGGTGCACAAGGCTGATGACCGAGTGCCCCTTGCTTGTTGATGTACCACATCGTTGTGGTGTTGTCTGTCCTGACTTGAACTACTTTGTTCTGGACAGAAGCTGAAAACCTTGAAGAGCAAAAGACAGCTCTGAGTTCTGAAAAGATTGATGTGGAGCAGAGATTCCTGAGGGGACCACACTCCCTGAGTGGAAAGGTCGCCCAAGTGAGCCCCCCACCCTAGTAGGGAGGCATCCGTGGTGAGGGAGTGGGAAACGGAAATGAAGGGAACCCCTTGTGGTAGATTGCTTTGATCCTGCCACCACTGGAGAGCCAGGATCAAAAGTTTGGGTCACTGGGACTAATTTGCAGGTCCTCCTTTGAGAACCAATAGGCCTCAAATGGAACTGAATGTCCTCATCTGGAATCTTGCTCCTTGCACAACAGCTGTGGAAGCAGCCATGCCCTAGGAGTTGCAGAAAATGCCTCGCTGGTCGAGAGACCCGCAGGGTAAAGGAGGATGCCAGGCAATGAGTCTGTCTACCCTTTCCGAGGGAGAAATGCCCTGGCTAACTTTGTGTTCAATTCTGCACCTATGAAAGTTAGTACCTGAACTGGTTCCAGAACTGACTTTGGTAAATCAGCAGGAATCCTAGGAAGTGAGAAGCTGGGTGACTTGCAAGTGATTTACCTGATCTGGAGACTGACCCACTATGTGCCAGTCGTCCAGGTAAGGAAACACAGCAACCCCTCGTTTCTTAAATGAGCCACTACCACAGCTAGACATTTTGTGAATACCCTTGGAGCAGAGGTAGGTCAAGGGATTGCTCTGAACTGTAGTAGCCTGAGGGCAGTTCGAACCTGAGTTACTTCGGTGAGAAGCCCTGATCAGACAGGAAAATAGGCTTCCTTGAGGTCCAGGAAGCTAGCCAGTCCCTGGCCTCAGGAAGGCAAAATCATTGCCAGAGTTAACATTTTGAACTTTGGTTTCAAAAGATGCTTGTTCAGGTACCTTAAATCCAGAATGGGCCGCCATTCTCCTGTCTTTTGGGGTAAGAAAGTATCTTGAGTACAGCCCTTGCCCTGGTGGCAAGGAGGACCCTTCCACTGCTTTGCAGTCTAGAAGAGAAGAAACTCTGCTTCCAAGCAAGGGCTTCTGAAGGATTTGCAGGTGGAAAATGTCTGGCTCTCATCTTTGGAAACTATTTGAAGCTGAGAACCAGACCCTGGCTTACTACCTCCAGAACCCATCTGTCCGAAGATAGGGACAGCCAGTTCTGGCTGAAATAAGCCAACCTGCCCCCACCAGTACAGGAGAATCGGCCCTGGGCACCTCATCAGGGTGCCTGCTTGGCAGCAGCCTTAGGCTGAGGGAAGGGGGACAGTTTACTTGTGCCCCGTCTACCTCTGCCTCTGAAGAAACCCTCCAGTGCAAACGCAGAGGAGGCTTGAGATTGGTAAAAAGGCCTGTGGAAAGGCCTGCCCCTCACCTCTGGGAGCGTGCCTTGTGGAGTGGCATGCCTCCTTGGCCTGGGCACTTTTGTAGGTAGTTCTGTATTCATCCATCTTTTTATATAATTTTCTGTTTGTTCCCCAAACAGAGAATTTCCCACTACAGGAAAATCCATAGCCTTTGACTGAGTATCTTGGGACAGATTAGGCATCTGAGCCATGCCAACCTACGGAAAGCTACAAGAAGTGGCCAAGACCCTAGAGGAAACATCATTAACATCAACAGCAGTATGAAATTGAACTTTAAAGGCTTCAATGCCATCAGCAGCCACCTGTTCTATCTCACTAGCCAGCTGGCCATGGGCCTGCTTTGGCTAACTGCAATACTGTGTCCCATCTAGATTTCGATATTCAGCCACATAAGCCATATAATTTGCCTGCCTGAGTCCCAAAGAAGCTGCCATATATTGTTTTTAGCCATGGCATCAATCTTCCTGGAATCCTTATCAGGAGGATGTGAGGCCAGGGAATATTAGCCTGTCACAGGCTGCAGCTTGTACCACACCTACATGACTACACTGCTCAGTGAGGAAGTCTGTATCAGGGCCTGACAAAGTATACCTTCTGTCCATTTTTATCTACAGGAGGAACAGAATGAGGATTTTTAAATCTTTGTTGTTTGCTTCCTAAATGACTTATGCAAAGGAATAGACAACCTCCAGACTCTGGTATATCTATCATTTCTACATAATCAGGCTCCTCTTGCTCATCCACAGCCTCTTCTAAAGGAAGCTGAGGGTTTCTGCAACTTTTTATAAAACATAAAATGAGAAGGGGACTCAGACAGCATAGGGGAGATTCTAAAGGTCTGTCTGGAGAATGTCCGGTTCAATGGGCACGCCCAGACCCTCCCAGCCACATATATAATGATCAAATTCCTCCTCCCTCCTGTGCTTCATAAAATTCCTCAACATCATACTCTTGAACCATTGGAACTGAACGAACCAACCTTTGCTAGCTGTTGGTGGTCTGACAGGTCCCTGAGACAGTGACTGGACAATCTGTATGGCTTTAGCTATCTCTGCAGCAGTTGGAGAGACAATTTGGACTCCAGACCTGCTGATTTCTTTGTCTTTTTACTGGGACTGGTTCTCTGAACCAGCCTTCCTTTGCCCGAGGAAGTCTCGCCTGGTCAGGAGGGCACTCTCTGGTCCAGTGGGTGTTGACCCGCGGCTGTCCGGTCAGCTGACTTTGGTCTCTCGCTCCCCGAGCCGGCCCAATCTCTTCTCCAGGGTGGCTGCAGGGAAATTTTACACACCTGGCAGTCTGACAGAAGGTGGTCAGCCTCAGACAATAAACACAAGTGGGTGTGGGTCAGCCCTGGCAAAGCTTCCCACAGACATCACAGTGTTGAAACCCAGTGGGCCCGGTTTTTCTTTTGGGTTTCTCAGACATAATGCCAGCCTATCCAAAAACTTGCCCTTTTGATGGCAGTGCCAGGCAAGACACCCTTATCGGTTCCTAACCGTGTCACGGGTATTTGAAAAAACCCCAAAAGTATAGGTTTTTTTAGAACCGATAAGAACCGGGAACCGCACTCTAAAAAGCCCAAAATATGAATAGAAATGCTTATTTTAGCAAACCGATCGGTTCAAAACCGAACAGATAATTAATTTTCCACACAGACTTTAAATCCTGTACTTACGGTTTACCAGATAGAGCTTTGAACCGAAATGCAGTAAAATAAATACTTTTTGCCGGTTCAAATGAACTGAAAATACTCGCTTGAACCGAGAAATGAACCGAGCTGAAGGAGCTGATCTCCGGAGTGACTGTTTAGTGAAGCGGAGTAAAGAATCTGACAGTTTCATTTGAAACTTCCGGATAGAGCTTTGGCATAAGCGCCTCGTATGTAGAACTCCAGTCTCCCTGAGTTAACTGTTTCTCTCCGGGCAGTTCAAGTGCTGTGGCTAACTGCCTTAAGTCATAATATAGCAAGACTTCATGGTGTTTGAAGGACCGGTTACCACACTCTAAAAGCAGAATAAACTTTTTTTGAACAACCTGATCGATTCAAACCGAACCGACCCCACGTTTACAAGTTCCACACAGAAGAACAAGAAAATAAACCTATCTAGTACTCACGATACCACAGACAGACTGAACCGACAGGTTATGGTTTAAATTCGGTCGAAAACCGAGAAAAACGGTACTTTAACCGACAAACTTGAACCGAGCAAAGGAGAAATTCCGGAGCGACTGTTCAGTGAGGCGGAGTAAAGAATCTGACGGTTTGAGTTTAAACAGTAACAGACAGAGTCTCAACCAATTGAGTTTCAGCTGCTCCATGCCTGGCATGGAAAGTTAACTCTTTCATCTCTGGGGCAGTTCAAAGGTTGGACATCACTGCAATATGTCAGAATACAGCAAGACTTCATGTTGTTTGAAGCAGGCCTGCTCATACCCAGTCTGCCTCTCCCTCTAAAGAACCCCCTATGAGCATAAGCAGAAGAGAAGACCTGGGCTTGGTAAAAAGGCCTTTGGAAGGGCCTGCCCCTGCCCCTGGAATGCTGCCTCTGAGAAGTGGCTTGCCTTTCTTTGGCCTGAGCACTCCTGTAGGTGGTCCTGTACTCGTCCATCTTCTTCATGTAGTTCTCTGTCTGCTCCCCAAACAGAGAATTACCAATGACAGGAAAATCCATAGCCTTAGCCTGGGTATCCTGTGATAGGCTAGTACACCTGAGCCAAGCCACCCTTTCAAAGGGCCACAGATGTAGCCATGATTCTGGATGAAACATCACTGGAGTCCACAGCAGCATGGAATTGCACCTTGGATGCCTCAATACCATCCACAGCCACCCGCTCCAGCTCCTTGGCAAGCTGGTCAGGGGCCTGTTTAGCTAGAGCCAGCACAGTGTCCCACCTGGACTTCTGGTATCTAGCTGTGTAGGCCATATAGTTAGCCTGCCTGAGTCACAAAGATGCTGCCATGTACTGTTTCTTTGCCATGGCATCAATCCTCCTGGAGTCCTTATCTGGGGGTGTGGCCAAGGGAATATTTGCCTTATCACAGGCAGCAGCCTGCACTACCCCAACATGGCTGCATTGCTGGGAAAGGAACTCCGTGTCCGAGCCTGAAAGGGTATACCTCTTGTCCATTCTTCTGTCCACAGGAGGTATGGAATTAGGAGTTTTTAGAATTTTAAATGTCTGTTTCCCAAAAGATTTATGGAGGGGACTAGACAATCTCCTGGACTCTGGGATGTCCATCATCTCAACAAAATCAGGCTCCTCCTGGTCCTCTACTGCTTCTTCCATAGGAAGCTGGAGGGTTTCAGCCATTTTCTGGTAAAACATAAAGTGAGAAGGGGACTCAGAAAGCCTTGGAGGAGATGTCCAGGTCAATAGGCACATCCAGACTTTCATAATCACCATCATCATCATTATCTTCATACTTTCCCTTCTCCTCGTCCGGGTCATAAAATTCTTCTAAAGTATAATCCGGAACTGGGGGAACCGACCGAACCGAGCCCCTGACAGATGGTTCCGGTTCGGCCGGAACCGGAGTTAGCGATTGCACTATCCTTATCGCTTTGGCTATTTCATCAGCGGTCGGAGAAAGAACTTGTGGATCCGAACCGGATGATTTTTTCCTTTTCATTCTTTTAACCAGAACCGACTCCTCAGAATCATTTCTCCTTTTGCCCTGGCCAGAGGGCACTCCTTCTGGTTTGGTCATAACCGAACCGGGCTGGCCATCCGGGTCAGCAGACTTCTCGGCCTCCCTTTCCCGCAGTCTACCTGCTCTCTTCTCCAGGGTAGCTTTGTGAAAACTTTTACAAATTTGGCAGTCTGAATTGAGGTGGTCAAACCCCAGACAATAAACACAGGTGGTGTGGGGATCAGCCTTAGCAAAGGCTTCCCCACACACACTACAGTGTTGAAACCCAGTGGGCCTGGTTTTTTCCTTGGGTTTCTCAGACATGGCCAATCCTAAACACAACTTATCCTTTTTTCAGCTATCCGCCAAGCAAGACACCCCTATCAGTTTCTGACCGTGTTACGGGTCTTGGAAAAAGACGTTACGGACCGGTTACCAAACTCTAATAAAGACAGAAATTTTTTTAACTCAAACCTGATCGGTTCAAACCGAACCGATCCAATGTTTACAAGTTTCACACAGAAAACTAATACAAAACCTATCTAGTACTCACGGTACCACAGACAGAGACTTAAACAGACAGGTTCAGTAGTAGAAATCCGGAAGAAACCGAACAGAAAAACAACACTTTAACCGACTTTTTTTGAACTGAGCGAAGGAGAAATCTCCGGAGCGACTGTTCAGTGAGGCAGAGTAAAGAATCTGATGGTTGGAGTTTAAACAACAGCAGACAGAGGCTTCAACAGAGCTCGAGCTCAGCGTTCCATGCACGGCATGGAAAGTTAACTCCTTGTTCTCCGGGGCAGTTCAAAGGTTGGTGATCACTGCAACAGAGTACAGCAAGACTTCATGTTGTTTGAAGGACCACTTGGCCCACCCAGACTGCCAATTTCCCTACCTACTGGATAAGCTGCAGATTCTAGTTAACCAACAGCCTACTTCCTGCAACCCCCCCCACTATAACTGCCTTGTGTCTGTCCCATGCATGTTTTAATTCCCCCACTGTTTTAGACCCAACGACCTCCTCAGGAAGGCTGTTCCTTGTATCCACCACTCTCTCCGTGAAAAACAATTTCCTCACATTACCCCTGAGCCGTCCCCCCTCTATCTTTAAATTGTGCCCCTTGTTCTTACACATCTCTTTTCTGAAAGATGCTACCTCCTGGACTTTGTTGATTCTCTTGAGGTACTTGAACATTTCTATCATGTTCCCGGTCCCTCCTTTCATCAAGAGTATACATATTAAGCCTCTCAGTCTCTCTTCATATGGTTTCTGCTGCAGACCCTGCACCATTTTAGTTGCCCTCCTCTGGACTGCTTCCATCCTGTCCATGTCCTTGCGAGATGGGGTCTCCAAACTGCACACAGTACTCCAGATTGGGTCTCATCAACTGTCTGTATAGAGGATAACCACTTCCTTTTTCTACTTGTGATGCTCCTTCCTATGCATCCCAGTATCCCCTGCTCTCCTTACCGACTTTTCACATTGCTTACCCATCTTTAGGTCATCTGATATGACTACCCCAGGTCCCTTTCCATTTTTGTTGTTGTTAGTACCTCCCTGCTATTGTGTACTCTTCTCCTGGGTTTTTGTTTCCAGGTGCATTACTTGCACTTCTTGCATTGAATCTAAGTTGCCATCGCCTGACCATTCCTCCAACCTTGCCCAGTCCCTTCTCATCTTTTCTACCCCCTCTTGTGTATCAACTCTGTTACAGATCTTTGTGTCATATGCAAAGAGGCATACCTTTCCCTCCAGACCCTCTGCAATGTCACCTATGAAGATGTTAAAGAGGACTGGACCCAGTACTGAGCCCTGAGGTACTCCACTAGTAACCCCCCCTTTCTTTGGAATGTATTCCATTCACTATTACCTTCTGTGTCCTGTTGTGCAGCCAGTTTGTTACCTAGGCTACCACCCTGGGACCCACTCCCAGGTTGGCTAACTTGATTATTAATCTTTGTGCGGACTGTGTCAAATGCCTTGCTAAAGTCTAGGTAGGCTATATCCACAGCCCATCCCTGTCTATTACTTTGGTCACCCAGTCAAAGAAATCAATTAGATTTGTCTGACATGACCTTCCTGCTGTAACCATGCTGCTTTGGGTCCTGTGCCCCTACTGTCCCTCTAGGTACTCAACAATTCTTTTCTTCAATAGTGATTCCATCATTTTCCTACCACTGAGGTCAAACTTACAGGTCTGTAGTTTCCTGCTTCTACCTAGCTCCCACTTTTGTGAAGGGAATCACATCTGCCTCCTCCAGTCCTCAGATACCGCCCCATCCTGCCATGATTTGTTAAAAAGTGTGGTCAGTGGTGTCACTAGGTCCTCCTTTAGTTCTTTTAGGATTCTGGGGTGAATCCCGTCAGGCCCCATTGCTTTGCCCACCTTGAGTTTTAGGAGTTCTTTCAGGACCCTTTCTTCTGTGAATGGACTGGTGTCAACCCCCCTACCCAGAGTGCTTATATTGTCTGGTTTAGGTAACTCCTCCTCATCTTCTTTTGTGAATACTGAGCAAAAGTATTCATTCAGTATCTCTGCCTTTTCACTGTCTCCCTCTGCCCACCTCCCCTCTCCTTTATTAATCTTCACTATTCCTCCCTTAAACTTTTTATGCTCCCTAATGTACCTATAAAAGGTTTTATCCCCCGTCTTAACTGAGTTGGCTATTTCTTCTTCGGTTTGGGCCTTTGCTAGTCTAACTGCCTTCCCCACTTCTTTCTGCTTTAATTGATACAGATCCCTGTCGTGCTCCTTCTGTGATTCCTTATACTTTTTGAATGCAGCCTTTTTCTCCTTAACCTTCCCTGCTACCTCTTGAGAACCATAGTGGTTTTTTACTCTGCTTTGTCGAAAACCCAAGAAAAACACCCAATAATAATAGCAACAAAAATAAGAACACAAATCCTCTGAGGTACAGCACTGGCATATGCCATCCCCTAAATAAAGATTTGGGGTTCTGTGAGGGGAGGCAGGAAGGGAGGTCAGAATACAGCAAGACTCCATTAGAAGAAACAAGATTACTGTGGTAATTTTTTCTTCAAACATGAAGTCTTGCTGTATTCTGACAATATGCAGACTGCCAAGCATTATCCCCTAGAGTGGGGTACAGAACCCATTTAGAGAACAGGCTCTGCAGTACTGCTGTGCCAAACCTGGCACACTCCTGGCTTGAGTGTCCAGGCAGTAATGTTTAGTAAATGTGTGAACAGTCTTCCAGGTGGCTGCTTTATAGATTTCCAAAAGGGGAATGAATGTCCGTAGCTGCTGCCATAGAAGCAGCTGGACCTCTGGTTGAATGAGTCCTCAGGCCTGAGGGAAGCTCTCTGCACCGTTTGTCATAACAGAACCGAATACAAGAGATAATCCACCTAGCAATGGTCCTCTTGGTGGCAGGCATTCCTTTGCCTACCTCCCCATACGTCAGAAAAAGCTGAGAACAGTCATTTCAATGGGCCTTAGTTTGATACATATAATAACTAATGGCCCTCTTGACATCCAGACTATGTAACCTTCTTTCATCTGAGGAAGAATCATTAGTGAAGAACACTGGAAATGTCATTGTTTGGTTACGATGAAAAGCTAAGACTACCTTGGGAAGAAATTTTCTATTTATCCTGAGAACAACTTTCTCCTTGTGAAAGGAGATATAGTCAGGCTCAATAGAGAGGGCTTGTAGCTCACTAATCCTCCTGGCAGATGTGACAGCTACAAGAAAAACAGTCTTTCAAATCAAGTACTTAAGTTCGGCTGAAGACATGGGTTCAAACAGGGTCTGCATGAGCTGTGCGATGCAGATATTCAGATCCCAAGCAGGAGTGGGCTCCCTGTGAGGGGGATGTAAATGCAGCAACCCCTTGAAGCATTCCTATGAAAACTAGCTGAGATGCCAGGGAGGCAGTTTTGCCTGCAGAGAGGAAAGCAGACACAGCTGCCGGATGAACCTTTAAAGTGGCAGGCTGGAGGCCCAAAGAATGCAGATGGACTAAACAGTCCAAAGTCTGAGGTAAACCAGTCGAATCTGTGTCTAGGCTTTTTTCATGAACACCAAAGGGAGAATCTCTCATTTGGAATTATAAGTTTTTCTGGTGGCAGGTTTTCTAGAAACCTTCAAAATGTCCGGCACTCCCTGAGAAAAATGCAAGCCTGCATATTCTAACTCCTCAAGAGCCAGGCCCTCAGCCTGAGGAAAATGAGGCTGGGATACCAAATCCTCCCCTGGGAGGAGGTCAGAAGATTGTGCCTCCTGGGGAGGCAAATCGGAAGTGCCGCTGACAGGGACATCAACAATAGGCACTAGAGTTGCCTGGCCCAGTCTGGAGCAATCAGAATTACCCTGCAGGCCTGCGTCCTGATTTTTATCAGTACTCTGAACAGGAGGGGAAAAGGAGGAAAGGTATACAGAAACCTGTTCCCACAATCAGCACTAGAGCGGCCAGGGGAACAGACCCCAAGATCGGGAGACTGCAGCAAAACTGAGGGAGCTGGTGATTGTCCAGGGTCGCACAGATGCCTATATCTGGGGCGCCCCACTTCCTAAAGATAACCTGAAGTATCTGCTTGTTTAGAGACCACTCATGATGGCTCTGAGAGATCCTACTGAAGGCATCCGCTAAGACATTGTCCTTACCTGGGAGATGCACTGCTACTAGAGAGACTTGAAGGAAACAGGCTAGACTCCATACCTTCATGGCTTCTGTACACAGAGCTGCAGACCTTGTCCCTCCTTACTTGTTTATGTAATACATGGTGGTGGTGTTGTCTGTTCTAATCTGCACCACTCTCCCCTGAATTTCCTTTACGAAGGCCTGAAGGGCCAGGAGTACAGCTCTGAGTTCCAAAAGGTTGATGTAGAGAAGAGACTCCTGCTCTGACCATATGCCCTGAGCAGTGAGGCTTTCTACGTGGGCTCCCCACCACAGCAGAGGCATCGGTAGTGAGAATCACTGAGGGAGACTGCTGGAGGAAGGGGACTCCTTGCTCGAGGTTGTCCTCCTCTAACCACCACTGGAGAGCCTAGATAAATGTCCGAGTTACTAAAATCAGTTTGAACAGAGGATCCCTCCTCTGGGACCAGAAGGACCCGAGGTGAAACTGCACATCCTGCATCTGAAACCTGGCCCCTGAGACCACTGCAGTGGATGCTGCCATGTGGCCCAAGAGTTGAAGAAATGCCTGGCTGGCCGGGATACCAAAACTCTGAAGGAGCCTGCCGGACTGATTAGGGCCTTTACCCTTTGCATTGGTAAGAATGCCCTTGCTTGAACAGTGTCCAGCTCTGCACCTATAAAGGTGAGTACTTGGGCTGGCTCCAGTATCGACTTAGGCAAGTTGAGAAGAAACCCTGGAGAGCCTAAGAGGTACTGGGTTGCTGACAGAGCTGTCCTGACCTGGTCTGGGGACTGCCCTACTATGAGCCAGTCATTCAGATCAGGTAATAAGGCTGTTCCCTTCTCTCTGAGAAATGTTACTACCACTGCCAGACACTTGGTGGAGGCTCTGGGGGCAGAACAGAGGCCGAAGGGCATAGCCCTGAACTGGTAATGGCCACAGAGTAACTCAAACCTTAGGTACTTGTCGTGGGAGCATCTGATTGGTATATGGACATAGGCATTCTTGAAGTCCAGGGATGCTACCCAATCTCCTGGCCTTAGAGAGGAAAGAATAGTGCCCAGAATCACCATCCTGAACTTGAGTTTTGTAAGATGTCTGTTTAGATATCTGAGGTCTAGGATGGGTCGCCACTCCCCTGTCTTCTTTCGGGTGAGGAAGTACCTTGAAGTACAACCCTTTTTCCCTGAAGGAGATGGGGACTTGTTCCACTGCTTCTAGTACCAGTAAGGAAGAAACTTCTGCCTCTAAGGCAGTTGTTTCCAGCTGACTGGCAGACATGAAGGACCTTGCTCTGGACTTGGGGAATTTTTTTGAAATTCAGAGCAAGTCCTTGGCTCACCACCTCCAGGACCCATTTGTCTGTAATAACAGACTTCCAGGCCTGGAAGAAGTGAGCCAGCCTGCATCCTACTGGAATAGGGGAGGCAACCTAGACTGACACATCAGGGTGTCTTGTTTGGCAAGGGTTCTAGGCTGGGAGATGGATGCAGCCCTGCTCATCCCTCTCCTGCCTCTCCCTCTGTAGAAACCCCTCTGCTGGAAAGTAGAGGTGGACTGAGCTTGGTAAAAAGGCCTCTGAAAAGGCCTACCCCTGCCAGCCCTAGACTGCTGCTTCTGAGGAGTAGCAGACCTTTCCTTTGCCACTGCACTCCTGTAGGTGGTCCTGTATTCATCCATCTTTTTCATGTACATCTATGTTTGCTCCCCAGAAAGTTTTGGGTGACAGGAAAATGAATTACCTTGGCCTGGGTATCCTGGGAGAGACTGATACATCTGAGCCAAGCAAACCTCCGTAGGGAGACAGATGTAGCCATGACCCTAGAAGATACATCATTAAGAGTCTACAGTGGGATAAAACTGCACCTTGGATGCCTCAATTCCATCAGCAGCCACCTGCTCCAGCTCCTTGGCTAGCTGGGGGAGGGGCACCTTTGGCTAGGTTTAAGACAGGCTCCCATCTGGACTTCTGGTGCCTAGCCACATATGCCATGTAAGAAGCCTGTCTGAGTCCCAAGAAAGATGCCAGGTACCGCTTCTTTGCCATGACATCCACCTTCCTGGAGTCTTATACAGGGGGTGTGAAGCCAAGAGAGTGTTAGCCTTATAACAGGCTGCAGTAATTGTAGAGGAACTCCACACCTGGACCCGATAGCATATACCTCCTATCCATCTTCCAATCCACAGAAGACATGGATGTAGGTAAGTGCAGGATTTTGTGCGTGTTTCCTCAGGGATTTGTGCAAGGGAATAGACAACCTTTTGGACTCTGGGGCATCCATTATCGCTAAAATCAGGTTCCTCTTCAGATGCCTCAACAGTAGGCAGCTGTAGAGTGTCAGCCACTTTCTTACAGAAAGCAAAGTGGGAGGAGGACTCACCAAGTCTGGGAGGGGAAACAGAGTCAGACCTATCAGAGGAGATGTCAGGCTCCACTGGTTCACCAAGGCCTTCCTCTTCTTCTTATTCGTCACCCTCCCTTTTACGGTCATAATAAGCCTCCGGATCATAATCCGAATGAAGTTGAATGGACTTAACTATTTTTATCGCTTTCGCTATTTCATTCGTGGTTGGGGGTCGAAGGGTCTGGATCCGAACCGGCAAACTTCCTTTTCTTTTTCACCAAAAACAGAGTCAGTTTCGGCCTTCCTCTTGCCCTAGGAGGTATTGCCCTGGTCAGAAGGTACCTACTCTTGTTCGGTTGAACCCGAACCGGGCCGGCCATCCGGGTCAGCAGATTTTTCAACCGTTCTTTCCTTCAGCCTTGCTAAACATTTGTCCAGCGTGGCTTTAGGAAAGTTTTTACAAATTTGGTAGTCTGTTTCTAGGTGGTCAAACCCCAGACAATATACACAAATGAGGTGGGGATCCGCTTTAGCAAAAGCATCCCACACTCTGTGCAGTGCTGAAACCTAGTGGGTCTGGTCTTTTTTCTTGGATTTCTCAGATACAGCACTTCTATTGCTAAGTTACCCAAAGTGGCAGTCAAGCTGAGTAACACTAACCTACGGTTACCAACCATGTCACGGGTTGAGGAGAAAACCCCCCAAAAATCTTTTTTTTTATGTAACCGAAAGTCACACACTATAGAAATATAACAACAAGATCGGTTCTTCACCAGACTGACCGATGAGAAACTCACACTTACCCTAAACTTATCTATCTAACCTGTAATACCTGTACTGCAGACAGAGGTTTGAAGACCGAAGAAAATAAAAGCATTTACTGTTGAAAACTGAACAGAAAACCACTACCGAACGGAGCACCGAAGGAGAAATCTCCGGAGTGTCTTCACAGGCAGAGTAAAGATTCTGACAGTTACAGAGAATGTACCAGGGACAGGGGTTTGAAAACCGAGCTCAACGTTCTATGCGTCTGCACAGAGTTAACTCTTTCCTCTCCGGAGCAGTTAAACTGGAAGGGCCAGTGTTATAGGTCTAATAAATTTATCAAACCCCTTGCCAGAACAATCACAAGTAGAGTGCTCTTCTGTGGCCACCTGCAGCCAACTAAAGTCTCTCGTCCGGCAACAAGACTGGTCTTGCATTGAAACCGCACCTGATACTGACTCAGCTCTGCAATACTTCATTGAACATTTCAATGAAGCCTGTGACATCCACGCCCCTTTTAGGCCATGTGGGATCAGGGGACTTGATAATCCCTGGATCTCTTTTAGCCTTCTGGCTCAAATGAAAGATTGTGACCACCTCTGGCATAGGGCCAGGACCTCTGGCAGTCAACCTGACATACAGGCCTATAAGATGCGCAGGAATGCATGTACTAAGACTATCCGTGAGCACAAAGCATGTTACTATAAAGACATCCTTGCCAAGACCTGGGTGGACGGGAAGAAAAAATTACTCACCTTAGTAACTATGTTTCTTCTACTGGAGTCTTGCTGTATTCTGACAATTGCAGTTAGCCCCAGCCTTTAAAATGCCCCAAAGGACAAAGGGTTAACTTTTCTATGCATGGCATAGAATGTTCATCTCAAGCTCGGTTGAAGCCTCTGCCTGTTGTTATTCGAACTGCAACCGTCAGATCTTTACGAGCAAAACTCACTAGGCATTCTGTGTGGAAACTGTAAAAATATTTTAACTAGCCAACTGGCAGACAAATAATGTTTTGGGTTCTCAAAGGAAGACTCAAGTCAGGAAACCCAAAAACAAAACCAATCAAATGAAATAACATTCCACCCAAAGAAAAAAAGAGGGTGTAAAAGGGAGCACCTCTAGGGTGCCAACACTGCGCCTGCCCACCCACATCCCAAAAATCTAGGTTCTGAGAGGGGAGGCAGGGGAGGATGTCAGAATACAGCAAGACTCCAACAGAAGAAACATAATTACTAAGGTGAGTAATTTTTTCTTCAAACAACATGAAGTCTTGCTCTATTCTGACAATTGCAGACTACCAAGCAGTACCTCCATGGAGGAGGGACAGAACCTACTTTGGGAACAAGCTCTGAAGTACTGCTGTGCCAAACCGAGCATCACTCCTAGCCTGGATATCCAGAGAGTAATGCTTGGTAAAGGTATGGACTGTTTTCCAGGTGGCTGCTTGACAAATTTCTAAAAGAGGGCTATCCCTGGCAGCAGCCCAGGAAGCAGCTGTACCCGTTGTGGAATGAGCCCTCAGGCCTGAGGGTGGACTTTTACCCAGTTTTTCATAGCAGAATTGTATACAAGAAACAATCCACCTGGCAATAGATCTCTTGGTGGCAGGTTTGCCCTTCCCAACTTCTCCATAAGTGAGGAACAACTGGAGGGAGTCAAACCTGTGACCCTTGGTACACTCTATGTAGTAGCTAAGGGCTCTTTTAACATCCAAACTGTGTAGCCTCCTCTCTCCCCGAGGAAGAATGATCAGTGAAGAAAACAGGGAGAGATATAGACTGATTCAGATGGAAATCTGAGACCACTTTAGGCAAGAACTTTCTGTTAGTTCTAAGGACCACTTTATCTCTATGAAAAGAGATGAAATCAGATTCCACTGACAGGGCTTGCAATTCACTGATACGTCTAGCAGAAGTAACTGCTACCAAAAACACAGTTTTCCAAGTCAGGTACTTAAGCTCTGCTGAGGACAAAGGCTTAAAAGGGGGTTGCATAAGCTGAGCAATGCAAACATTAAGATCCCAAGCAGGAGCAGGATCCCTAAAGTGGGGATTGGTGTGAAGCAATCCCTTGAAAAAACTTACAGAATACAGGATGGGATAACAGTGAGGAAGACTTGCCTACTGACAGGAAAGCAGAAACAGCTGCCAAGTGTACCTTGACAGTAGCTGGTCTGAGACCTAGGCCATTGAGATGGACCATATAATCCAGAACCGTAGGCAATTCAGCAGAGTCTGGAGAAATATTCGTCTTAGAACACCAAATTCTGAACCTTTTCCATTTGGAGTTGTAAGTCTTTCTGGTGGAAGGCTTTTGAGAAGCCTTAAGGATATCCAGAACCCCCTGGGAAAGATGCAGATCTGCAAACTCTAACTCTTCAAGAGCAAAGCCTTGAGATTGACACACTGAAGATCGGGGTGCCAAATTCTCCCCCGAGAGGATGTTAACAGGTTGTAATTCCTGAGAAGAGAGACAGGGGAAGATGGACTGCTAGGGACAGCAACAAGGGATGCCATGGCTGCTTGGCCCAGTCTGGAGCAATCATAATCACTTTGCATGGTTGTGACCTTATCTTGACTAACACTTTGAACAGGAGCGGGAAGGGAGGAAAAGCATACAGAAATTTCCCTTCCCAGTTCAGAATCAGAGCATCCAGAGGGACTGAGCCCAAGACTGGGGGTCTGCAACAAAAAAGAGGAAGTTGGTGATTGTCTGGGGCTGCAAAAAGATCTATCTCTGGAGTGCCCTGTCTAGAGAAAATCACCTTCAACACCAGAGGATCTAGGGCCCATTCGTGATGGCCCTGGGATATTCTGCTCAGTGCAGTGCATCTGCTAGAACATTGTCCTTTCCTGGAAGGTGAACCGCTGACAGTGAGGTTTGCAGGGAATAAGCCACGGACCACAACTTCATTGCTTCTGTGCACAAGGCCGTAGACCGAGTGCCTCCTTGCTTGTTGATGTACCACATGGTGGTGGTTGTGTCTGTTCTGACCTGAACCACCTTGTTCTGTACTGATTTGGAAAAAGCCTGCAGTGCCAGAAACACTGCCCTGAGTTCCAAGAGACTGATGTGTAGAAGACATTCCTGAGGTGACCACAGTCCCTGGGTGGTAAGTTCCCCCAAATGAGCTCCCCAGCCCAGCAGGGAAGCATCTGTGGTGAGGACCACTGAATGAGACTGAGTGGCAAATGTAACCCCTTGCCTCAAATTGTCCTGATCCTGCCACCATTGCAGGGCTTGGATCAGGGTTCGAGTCACTGGAATTAGTTTGGTAAGGGAATCCTTTCTTTGGGACCAAAAAGCTCTTAAGTGGAACTGAATGTCCCTCATTTGGAATCTCGTGCCTTGGACAACTGCTGTAGAAGCTGCCATGTGGCCCAAAGCTGAAGGAAGTGCCTTGCTGGTCGAGACACCTGAAGGCTGAATGAAGAGGCCAGTTCCATGAGAGCCCTTGCCCTATCCGGGGGAAGGAAGGCTCTTGCTGTTACCGTATCCAGCCCTGCCCCTATGAAGGTGAGGAGCTGCACTGGTTAGAGAACTGACTTTGGTAGGTTGAGAAGAAATCCTAAAGAAGTGAGCACTTGCTGGGTCACTTGCAGGTGTGACTTGACTTGCTCTGGGGACTGGCCCACTATGAGCCAGTCATCCAAATATGGAAAAATGGAAATCTTTTGTCTTTTTAGGAAGGCAACAACTACTGCCAGGCACTTTGTGAAAACCCTTGGGGCTGATGTTAGGCCAAAGGGCATTGCTCTGAACTGATAGTGGCCTGAGGGCAACTTGAACATGAGGTACTTTCTGTGGAAGCACCTGATGGGAATGTGAAAATAGGCATCTTTGAGGTCCATGGAGGCTAGCCAGTCCCCTGGCCTTAGAAAGGGAAGGATAATTCCCAGAGTTATCATCTTGAACTTTGGCTTTAAAAGATGTTTGTTCAGGTATCTTAGGTCCAGGATGGGTCGTCACTCTCCTGTCTTTTTGGAGGGTTAGGAAGTACCTGGAGTACAATCCTTTGCCCTTGTGTAGGGTAGGCACTCTCTCTCTCTCTATAGCTCTTAGAGCTAGAAAAGAAGAAACCTCTGCCTCTAGGGCAAGGGTTTCTGAGAGATTTGCAGGTGGAAAAGGTCTGGCTCTCATCTTGGGAAATTTTTTGAAGCTGAGAACCAGTTCCTGGCTTACTACTTCCAGGACCCACTTGTCTGATGTAACAGACATCCAGTCCTGGACAAAGTAAGCCAGCCTGCCCCCTACTGGGATAGAAGAATCAACCCGGGCAGACCCATCAGGGTGTCTGCTTGGCAGGGACTTTAGGCTGAGGGGTGGATGCAGGCCTGCCCATCCCCCTTCTGCCTCTCCCTCTGAAGAACCTCCTCTGTGAAAAGGAAGAAGAGGCCTGTGCTTGGTAAAAAGGCCTTTGGAAAGGCCTACCCCGCCCCTGGACTGCTGCCTTTGAAGAGTTGCCTGCCTTTCCTTGGCCTGAGCACTCCTGTAAGTAGTCCTGTATTCATCCATTTTTTTCATGTAATTCTCTGTCTGCTCCCCAAACAGAGAATTACCCACTACAGGGAAAATCCATGGCCTTAGCCTGGGTATCCCGTGAGAGGCTAGTACATCTGAGCCAAGCCATTCTCCGAAGAGCCACAGATGTAGCCATGACTCTTGATGATACATCACTGGAGTCTACAGCAGCATGAAACTGAACTTTCCATGCCTCAATCCCATCTGCAGCCACCTCCTCCAGCTCCTTGGCCAGCTGGGGGGAAGCCTGTTTAGCCAGTGCCAGTACAGTGTCCCACCTGGACTTCTGTTACCTGGCTGCATAGGCCATATAATTAGCCTGCCTGAGTCCCAAAGATGATGCCATGTACTGCTTCTTTGCCATGGCATCAATCTTCCTGGAGTCCTTGTCTGGGGGGTGTGATGCCAAGGGAATGCTTGCCTTATCACAGGCATCAGCCTGTGCAACCTCAACATGGCTGCATTGCTGATACAGGAACTCCATATCTGAACCTGAAAGAGTATACCTCTTGTCCATTCTTCTGTCCACAGGAAGTATGGAATTGGGAGACTTGAGAATTTTTTGTGTCTGTTTCCCAAAAGATTTGTGGAAGGGAATAGACAGTCTCCTGGACTCTGGGATGTCCATCACTCAGAAAGCCTAGGAGGAGAAACACCTGAAGGTCTGTCTGGGGAGATGTCCGGGTCAATAGGCACATCCAGACTTTCACCATCACCATAATCATCTTCCAACTCTCCTTCCTCCTCAAACTCCGGTTCATAAAATTCTTCCAGGGTATAATCCGGAACCAGGGGAACCGACCCAACCGAGCCCCTGCCAAAAGGTGCCGGATCAGTCGGAATTGATCGAAGCGATTCCACAATATGAATTGTTTTGGCTAGTTCATCGGCGGTCAGAGTATGAAATTCTGGATCCAAACCGGTCGACTTGTCTTTCCTTTTTCTTTTTATCGGAACCGATTCCTCGGAATCAGCTCTCCTTTTGCTCGAAGAAGTATCGCCCTGGTCAGAGGGCACTCCTTTTGGTTCGGTCGGAACCGAACCGGGCTGGCCATCTGGGTCAGCGGACTTCTCTGCCTCCCTTTCCCTCAGTCTAACTAATCTCTTTTCCAGGGTAGATTTGGGAAAATGTTTGCAAACTTGGCAGTCTGAATCGAGGTGGTCAATCCCCAGACAATAAACACAGGTGGTGTGGGGATCGGCCTTAGCAAAGATCTCCCCACACACACTACAGTGTTGAAACCCAGTGGGCCCGGTTTTTTTCTTGGGTTTCTCAGACATGGCCCACCTAATCAAACTTACCCTTTTTTCAGCAACCACCAGGCAAGACTACCCTATCGTTTCCTGACTGTGTCATGGGTCTTGGAAAAAAACATACTAAAGCCAGTTTTTTTTTTTTTTTTTTTTTAGAACCGATATGGACCGGTAACCACACACTAAAGTAAAGTACTAATTTTACCTGAAAATGATCGGTTCAGCCGAACCGATCCACACTTCTACAAGTTCCACACAGAAAACAGAATAAAACCTGTCTGGTAGAAAAACCGAACGAAAAACCAACACTTCAACCCACTTTGAACCTAACAGCAGGAGAAATCTCCGGAGTGACTGTTCAGCGAGGCGGAGTAAAGAATCTGACAGTTACAGTTCGAATAACAACAGGCAGAGGCTTCAACCGAGCTCGAGATGAACATTCTATGCCATGCATAGAAAAGTTAACCCTTTGTCCTCTGGAGCAGTTTAAAAGCTGGGGCTTACTGCAATTGTCAGAATACAGCAAGACTTCATGTTGTTTGAAAACATTTTTGGAAAACCTCTCGGAAATCACTGGCAAAGCATCCAAACAGGCTCCAACTATGTTAAATGTTGATGGGTCCATCACCCATGACCCTGTGTTAATTGCCATTACATTTAATTCATCCTTCACAGACCTCAGTCAAACTCCACCCCTAAACTTCTTTGAACCGACCAGCACAGCTCATACGTCCACCAAATCAGAAGAGTCCTTTACCCACCCATGTTTCTACTTCAAAGCTATCTCAGAAAACGAGTCTAAGACATACCTACGTAAAGTTCTATGAGGAACTAGGACAAGCAGTGATTCCCTCGACCTAAAACTTCTTACCCTAACTCTAGATGCAGTCCTAGCCCCCCCCCAAGCTTCTCAATCACTCCCTCATACCTTCACAATTCCCCCAGAACTGGAAATCTGCTCTGATTACACCAGTTTTTAAGAGTGGGGACAGATTACTGCCTGGGAATTATAGGCCAGTATCTATTCTTCCCCCTATTTAGCACCTTCCTCAATAATCTTCTGGCATCCTGTTCTGAACCAGTACTCCTCTACGCAGATGATGTGGTCATTTACTCAAAGAAGCTGACCCTACCCTCCTTCAGGTCCAACTTCAGAAAAGTTTTACTGAAGCCAAGTCCTGGTTCATCTCTCATAAGTTGGTGCTTAATTGCAAAAAAAAAACAAAGGTCATGCTCTTCCATGGCACCCACAGCAAGCACAAAGCCAAACAACTGGTGATTAAAAACAGTTCGGGTGATGTCCTTGATCAGACTCAATCTTTTAAATACCTAGGAGTTACTCTGGATAGTACACTCTCCTACTCCAACCATGTTGAGAATGTTGCCAAAGCAGTTAACATTCGCCTAGGCCTTCTACACAGGCATAAACACTGCCTCACTACCGAAGCCCTCAGATTGGCTATCCAAAGTTCAGTTGTGTCTATTATTGACTATGGTTTGGTCATTTATGGTTCCACCACAGACACAACCCTACGTCGGCTCTCCACAGCTCTGAATAAGGCATGCCGTCTACTAACTGGTGCAGCATATGGTACTCACACTTGTGACCTTTATAAACAAACAAACTGGCTTCAACTCCAGGCTCGCATTGAATATCAAGCCTGCCTTCTGGCTAAGAAGGCAGATCTTGGTCTCCTACCACCAGGTTCCCTTCAGCTTTTCAGTCACTTCCGGGGCACACGGAGCACACAAAGTTCTGTGAGCCAAACTTTTACTGGTCTCGCTGTCGAACCTCGCTCCAACAGTGATCCATTGCAGTTAGAGCTGCTAATTTATTTAATTCCCTTCCTCCTGAGATCGCGACAACTGCAACGTTGGGACCACTTAAGTGGAAGCTGCGTCAATTCCTAGTTTCCAGAGCATCTTGTGACTGCTATACCTAATCACTGCTGACAGCTAAATGCACTAGGACTTCCCTCTTTTACCATTTGCCCCTGTATAGCCCTATCCTGTGGCTGCGCTATTCCACTCACAGCACTTCCTCCCTTATCCCTTTCCCATTCCTGCCCTTTTTTCACCCTACCTCATCCCTCCTTCCTTTACCACTCCACTCCCACTTCCCCCTCTCTCCTCTGTTTCCTCACCTTGTTCTCTCCCTCTACCCCGGCCCCGTGGTCTTTCCTGCTAAAGCTTAACTGTTGAATCTCCCTCCTTGCTCTTATTTTGCTCCTTCCACCCCCAATTCACCCCCTGTACTTCTCTCCATGTAATCCCTTTCACCCCTCTTCAGACAAGGCCACTGGCTGCACTTGACACAATATTTATCTTGTCGTATTGTTCTTTTGTTTATGTAATTACTTTCCTCATGTTGTACTACTTGCTGAAAACATTGTAATTTGCTATTCTTGTGACTTGACGTGCAACCTCTGTAAAAGAGCCCTTGGCTCAAAGGTCTTTCCAATTTGTTAAATAAATAAATAAATAAATAAATAAAAGGGCTAACTGCATATTGTCAGAATACAGCAAGGCTTCATGTTGTTTGAATAAACTTTCTTTCCAAATTAGTCCAATTACCTCGACTCCTTGTCCAGGGCGGATGTGTTCATGTGCTTGGAGTTAGCAGAGCGGTCATGACAATACAGTCTGCCATGGAGTGACAGCCCAGGAAGGGGACACCTTCAGGAGTGTGGCAAATCCTGTCTGCCTTCTTAGGGACAGCAGGAATTGAATGTGGCAACTGCCAAATGGTGGTAAGGTGGTAGTAAGGTCCTCGTGTGGAGCTGTCCAGGGAAGAACTGGTATGGGGGAGATGGCCTCTAGAACCAAGTGCTCGGCTAGGTGCTTCCTCTCAGGGTCCATATCTCCAGTATTCCAACCATTTGCATGTTGGATTATGCAGAGGAGTTTGCAGAAGGAAGAGTTCACCTGAGGAGACTTGGGCGACTCTTTGCCCTTTGAGGGAGAGGAAAGCTCATCAGAGGAAGACTCTGACTTGTCGTGATCAGAGTCAGGGGCCTTTTTCCCTTCAAGACATTCAAAGTCCAGGAGAGTGATGTCCTGAGGAGTGGTGCCCGAAACATGCACTGTGGAATGCAGTGAACTGGCAGGCGACGAAGAGGGCGGAGGCACTGCCACCAGGCTAGGAGGCCTATGTTCTAGGTCCGAGACCAGCTGGGACCTTGCATCCTTCCACCAAAACTGGATGAAAGACTGACAGTCTGGTTGTGGAGGCTGAGGAGGTGGGGGAGGAGGAGGAGGTGGGTTGGCTGGGGGTGTATAATAATAGGTTTATAGGTTCATAGTGTGGTTTACAAGTTCAAACAGGCAATATGCCCTTGGAGATCTTGCCACTCAAACTATGGATGGAATTCATATTTAATATTATCCATAAAAATATCAATTTTCTTCTTAAAGGTATCAACTGTGTCACTCTAAACAATAATTTGTGGAAGCGTATTCCAATAAGATATTATTTTTTGTGTAAACCATTTTGTTCTTTTCACAGTATTATTTCTTTCACCAACCATCTTCATATTGTGAGATCTGGTATTTTAATTTTTTTCTTTAGTAATAATACCAACTGTCTCCTTTAAGTAAGGGTCTCTCATAGTTTTAAACGCTAGACATAAGTCACCTCTAAGTCGTCTACATTTCATAGAATACAGTCCAAGTTTTTGTAATCTTTCAGAATAACTTGGATTATTAATTCCTTTAATTCTTTTGTAGTTTTTCCTGGTGTTTTCTCTATCATTTTAGCATCTTTAATTGTTTGAGGAACACTTACTTGTATACAATATTCTATGTGAGGTCTTACAAGACTTTTATATAAGGGAATAATTACGTCAGCTTCTCTACTCTTTATATTCCAAAAAAATGCAACCTATTATTTATGACAGTATTTAACCTTTTGTTTAGTATGCAAATCAAAAGATACGTCATTACTAAACAAAAAACACCTAAATCCTTCTCAGAAGTTGTTGTTTCCAATATTTGATTATTCAAGGTGTATGTATATTCTGGGTTATTATGTCCAATATGCATGATTTTACATTTTTTAACATTAAATGTCATTAGAGGGGGGCGCTAATGAGCAGCTAGCTGAACGGATGCGAATCTCCACGCTGCTCCCTCTTCACAGCTTTTAAAAGTAAAATTAAAAGTTAAAAGTGCCCGAGTTTACAGAAAACGCACATCCTGTGGTGTATGAACTTAGGATGGACGACTATCTAACTTCGGGAGCCTCAAAGAGCCAGAGAACTGCAGCAAAAAATGCAAAGAAAAGGGGAGATGGTGGCGGCCTGGTATCACTGTCGGTGGCAGAGGTGGCTGCTTTGGGGAGAGAAGTTACGGGGCAGGTAATTGCAGCATTGAAGCCCCGCTTATTAAAGCAAGAAGGAAAGTTGGATTTAAAACTCCAGGAAATCCAGGAGCAACAGGGGTTGCAAGCGAGCAGAATCTCGGAAATGGAGGAGAGAGTCTCACATGTGGAAGACGAGCTGCTGGTGACCCCCGGCCAGGTTGTGGCCCTCCAAAAGGAGCTGAACGAATTAAAAGAAGCCTTCGATTACCAGGAAAATTTTCATAGGCGACTGAATCTGAGGCTGATAGGGTTGCCAGAGGGTATGGAGGGGGAAAGTGCGCTGGATTTCTGTGCATGAGTGCTGCCTGGCTTGCTGGGCCTCCAGCCCACGAAAGGAAAGTTTAAGCTCGAGAGGGCCCATAGGGCTGTGAAGCCCAAGCCTCCGAAAGAACAGCCGCCGAGGCAAATAATATTTAGGTTCCATCATTTTCAGGACAGAGAACTAGTGCTGAAGGGTTTTCGAGAGAAGGGGAGGGTGGAGTATGAGGGCCACCGTCTTTATATGTCGCAAGATTATTCAGCCTGATTGCTGAAGAGAAGGAAATCGTTCAATAACTCCATGTAGCAAATGCGTGACCTGAAGATCGAGAATTTCCTGGTGTACCCGGCCACCTTAAAAATAAAACATGAAGGGGCCACGTATTCCTTTTGGGAGGCGGAAAAAAGCAGAGGAGTTTGTGAAGAATCTGAGGCAAAAGTTGCGTTGAGGAATAGCCCAAGAACTGGGCAAAAGAGCTGGGAATTCTGCATAGACACCTGAGTAAAGGAGGAGAGACTGTAATTGCAGTTAACTGTTCATTTGCGTTTTGATCTGCAGTTTTATTGCTCAAGCTCGTGCTGGAGGGGAAAGAGTGATTATTGGAAAGGCTATTATTGTGCCACCGCTGTTCGTGGAAATGGTCAGGGGCAGTGGAACTTGATAAGACTGGTGGACTACCCTGAGGATGGCGGAGAGAACTGAAGGGGGCATGTGTCGAGGCTGCTTGAAGTACCATTGTGGGATGAGAACAGACACTACGTGACAGAAATACCCGGCTGTGAAAGGGAAGGCCCGAAATGCTTGAGAAGAGAGGGGCTGACTGGAAAAGCGTATGGGTGCAGGTAGGAGGGCGGGCGGGGAGAGGTGCTTTTCGCATTGGTTTTTAAGTGTGGCCTAATCTCCCTGCATGTCCCTACTGATAGCCCCATCCAGTTTCTTTTGAGTACCTGTGTAAAAGCAAAGGGGGAGGGACAAAGGAAGGGGAAGGGCTTCAAATTGGAAAATATGGGGGCTACGTGGAGGACTGCAGTTGGGGGAGAAATGGTGGAGGAGATCAGGGAAAGGAAATGCTGGAGGTAATGGCAAGGAAGGGGGGATAGTTAAAAGGGAGAAGTTACAGGGCAAGGGACACAAAGCTAAACTGGCTCTGGGGGGAGAGCGTGGGAGCGTCTTTTTCACTATCTTGGGATGATGTAGACACTTGAGTCGGGGAGACTGATAGTGTCTAAGGGAAGGGGGACTATACAAGGGGAGGAGAGAGGGAAGGAAGGGGTCTGTTTGGGTGGTTTATTTTCTAAAGAGAGAAAGGAGGGGCGGGAGCACGGGAAGGGAACGAAGGAATACAAGAGATGGAGCTGTGTGAAGGGGAAGGAGAAGTGGATCAGATTGGGGATAGAGGGGAAGGAGTAAGTAGTGAGAAGGCTAAGGGGAGGAGGTATGGTAGGGGTTGGAGGGAGGTAGTGGATAAGGGAGGAAAGGGAAGTAGGGGGAACATGTACAAAGTTATATGTTTGAACTGTTGTTGAGACAGTTTGTTTTGTTATTGATTTTTTTTTGTATGAACAAAGTGCAACCATTGAAATTGAGTATATGAAACTATCATGCTACTGGTGGAAATGGGAAGTTGAAAGTGAAAGAATTAATATATTTTAATGTCAGTTAGCAAAAGTATTAATGTGATTACTTGCAATGTCCGAGGTATTATAAATCCAGTAAAGAGGTCTATGTTGCTGACAGCCCTTAGAAGAGGGGGAGCCCAAATAGCTCTGCTACAAGAAACGCACCTAACAGAAGTAAAGCATGCCAAACTGGCATGAGGGTGGGTGGGGAACTGTTATGCAGCTTCTGCCTCGGTGCGCAAGAAAAAATTACTCACCTTAGTAATGTTGTTTCTTCTAATGGAGTCTTCCTGTATTCTGACTATTGCAGTTAGGTCCTGCCTTTCAACTGCCCCGGAGAACAAACAGTTAACTTTCCATGGCCAGCATGGAACATTCAGCGCGAGCTCGGCTGAAGCCCCTGTCTGCTGTTGTTTAAACTCCAACTGTCAGATCTTTACGAGCAATACTCACTACAACTGCTGTGTGGAAACTGTAAAACTCACACTAGCCAAATGGCAACTAAATTTATTAAAAAGGGTTTTTTGGTTTCAAAGCAAAGACTTAAGTCAGGAAACCCAAAAAACAAAACACAACACACACCCAAAGTAAAGGAGGGTGAAAAAGTGGCACCCCTAGGATGCCAACACTGCTCCTGCCCACGCACATCCCAAAAAGCAGGTTCTGAGAAGGGAGGCGGGGGGAGGTCAGAATACAGCAAGACTCCATTAGAAGAAACAACATTACTAAAGTGAGTAATTTTTTCTTCAAACAACATGAAGTCTTGTTGTATTCTGACTATTGCAGACTACCAAGCAGTACCTCAATGGAGGAGGGACAGAACCTACTTTGGGAATAGGATCTGAAGTACTGCTGTGCCAAACCGAGCATCACTCCTAGCCTGGATATCCAGAGAGTAATGCTTGGTGAATGTATGGACTGTATTCCAGGTGGCTGCTTGACAAATTTCTAAGATAGGAATATCCCTGGCAACAGCTGTACCTCCAGTAGAGTGAGCCCTCAGGCCTGAGGGTGGGGTTCTACCCAGTTTTTCATAGCAGAATTGTATACAAGAGACAATGCACCTGGCAACAGATCTCCTAGTAGCAGGTTTGCCCTTACCGACCTCTCCATATGTGAGGAACAACTGGAGGGACTCAAACCTGTGACCCTTGGTGCACTCTATGTAGTAGCTGAGAGCCCTTTTAACATCCAAGCTGTGCAACCTCCTCTCTCCAGAGGAGGAATGGTCAGTGAAGAAAACAGGGAGAGACATAGACTGATTAAGGTGGAAATCTGAAACCACCTTAGGCAAAAACTTCCTGTTAGTTCTTAGGACCACTTTATCTCTATGGAAAGAGATGAAATCAGGCTCCACTGACAGGGCTTGCAATTCACTGATATGCCTGGCAGAGGTAATGGCTACCAAAAACACAGTTTTCCAAGTCAAGTACTTAAGCTCTGCAGAGGACAAAGGCTCAAAGGGTGGTTGCATAAGCTGAGCAATGCAAACATTAAGGTCCCAAGCAAGAGCAGGGTCCCTAAAGGGGGGATTGGTGTGCAGCAATCCCTTGAAGAACTTACAAAACACAGGATGGGCTGACAGAGGAGAGGGCTTGCCTACTGACAAGAAGGCAGAAACAGCTGCCAGATGCACTTTAAGTGTAGCTGGCCTAAGTCCTAAGCCATTAAGATGGACCATATAGTCCAGAACTATAGGCGACCCAGCAGATTCTGGAGAAAAATGCTTATTAGAGCACCAAATAGAAACATAGAAACATAGAATTTGACGGCAGATAAGGACCGCTTGGCCCACCTAGTCTGCCCATTTTCCTACCTAACAGATAAGCTGCAGATCCTAGTTAACCAACAGCTTAATTCCTCCTACCCCCCCCACAAGGACTGCCCTATGCCTGTCCCATGCATTCTTGAAGTCCCCCACTGTTCTTGACCCCACAACCTCTTCAGGGAGGCTGTTCCATGCATCCACAACCCTCTCAGTGAAAAAATACTTCCTCACATTACCTCTGAGCCATCCCCCTTCTATCTTCAAATTGTGCCCCCTTGTTCTTGTACATCTCTTTTCTGGAAGATGCTACCCTCTTGGACTTTGTTAATTCCCTTGAGGTACTTGAAAGTTTCTATCATGTCCCCTCTCTCCCTTCTTTCCTCAAGGGTATACATATTAAGCTCCTTCAGTCTTTCTTCATATGTCTTCTGGTGCAGACCCTGAACCATTTTGGTTGCCCTCCTCTGGACAGCCTCCACTCTGTCTATGTCTTTGCGGAGATGGGGTCTCCAGAACTGCACACAGTACTCCAGATGGGGTCTCACCAACTGTCTGTACAGAGGATAACAACTTCCTGTTTTCTACTATTGATGCCTCTTCCTATACATCCCAGTATCCCCCCAGCCTTCCTTACTGCCTTCTCACATTGCTTGCCCACCTTTAGGTCATCTGATATAATTACCCCCAGGTAATAGTGAACCTTTTCCATTTGGAGTTGTAAGTCTTTCTGGTGGAAGGCTTTTGAGAAGCCTTAAGGATATCCAGAACCCCTTGAGAAAGGTGCAGATCAGCAAACTCTAACTCTTCAAGAGCCATGCCTTGAGATTGAGAGATTTGAGGTTCAGATACCAAATCCTCCCCAAGAGGATGTCAACAGGTTGTAATTCCTGGGAAGAGACAGGGGAAGGTGGACTGCTAAGGACAGCAACAATGGGTACCAGGGCTGTCTGGCCAGTCTGGAGCAATCAGAATCACTTTGCATGGTTGAGACCTGATCTTGACTAACACTTTGAACAGGAGAGGGAAGGGGGGAAAGCATACAGAAATTTCCCTTCCCAATTCAGAATCAGAGCATCCAGGGGGACTGAGCCCAAGACTGGGGTCTGCAACAAAAGAGAGGAAGTTGGTGATTGTCTGGGGCTGCAAAAAGATCTATCTTCGGAGTGCCCCATCTCGAGAAAATCACCTTCAAAACTAGGGGATCTAGGGTCCATTCATGATGGCCCTGGGATATCCTGCTGAGAGCATCTGCTAGGACATTGTCCTTCCCTGGAAGGTGAACTGCTATCAGAGAGGTTTGCAGGGAATAGGCCAGGGACCACAACTTCATTGCCTCTGTGCACAAGGCTGTAGACCGAGTGCCTCCTTGCTTGTTGATGTACCACATGGTGGTGGTGTTGTCTGTTCTGATCTGGACCACCTTGTTCTGTACAGATTTGGAAAAGGCTTGCAGTGCCAGAAACACTGCTCTGAGTTCCAAGAGATTGATGTGAAGCAGAGATTCTTGAGGTGACCACAGTCCCTGGGTGGTAAGATCCCCCAGGTGGGCTCCCCAGCACAGCAGGGAAGCATCTGTGGTGAGTATCACTGAATGAGACTGAGTGACAAAAGGAACTCCTTGTCTCAAATTGTCCTGATCCTGCCACCATTACAAAGCCTGGATCAGGGTTCGGGTCACTGGGACTAGTTTGGCAAGGGAATCCTTTCTTTGGGACCAGAAGGCTCTTAAATGAAACTGAATGTCCCTCATCTGGAATCTTGCTCCCTGGACCACTGCTGTGGAAGTTGCCATGTGGCCCAGAAGCTGAAGGAAATGCCTTGCTGGTCGAGACACCTGTATGGTGAATGAAGAGGCCAGTTCCATAAGGGTCCTTGCCTGTCCAGGGGAAGGAAGGCTCTTGCCTTTACTGTATCCAGTTCTACCCCTATGAAGGTGAGGAGCTGTACTGGCTCGAGAACTGACTTTGGAAGGTTGAGGAGGAATCCTGAGGAAGTGAGCACTTGCTGAGCTACTTGCAGATGTGACTTGACTTGGTCTGGAGACTGACCCACTATGAGCCAGTCGTCCAGATATGGAAAGATGGAAATCTTTTTTTTTCCTTAGGAAAGCAACCACTGCAGCCAGGCACTTTGTGAACACCCTTGGGGCTGATGTTAGGCCAAAGGGCATTGCTCTGAATTGATAGTGGCCTGAGGGCAACTCGAACCTTAGGTACTTTCTGTGGGAGCACCTGATGGGAATGTGAAAGTAGGCATCTTTCAGGTCCAGGGAGGCTAGCCAGTCCCCTGGCTTTAGAGAGGGCAGAATTATTCCCAGAGTCACCATTTTGAACTTTGGTTTTAAAAGGTGCTTGTTCAGATATCTTAGATCCATGATGGGCTGCCATTCTCCTGTTTTTTGGGGGGTTAGGAAGTAACTGGAGTACAATCTTTTGCCCTTGTGTAGGGTAGGAACCCTTTCTATGGCTCTGAGAGCCAGGAGGGAAGAAACCTCTGCCTCTAGGGCAAGGGTCTCTGATGGATTTGCAGGTGGAAAGGATCTGGTTCTCATCTTGGGAAATTTTTTGAAGCTGAGAACCAGTCCCTGGCTTACTACTTCCAGGACCCACTTGTCTGATGTCAGAGACTTCCAGTCCTGGACAAAGTAAGCCAGCCTGCCCCCTAGAGGTATTGGAAAATCGTCCCGGGGAGACCCATCAGGGTGTCTGCTTGGCAGGGGCTTTAGGCTGAGGGGTGGAAGGAGGCCTGCTCATTCCCCGTCTGCCTCTCCCTCTGAGGAACCCCCTCTGAGCATAAGCAGAAGAGGAGGTCTGAGCTTGGTAAAAAGGCCTTTGAAAGGGCCTGCCACACACTCCTGGAGTGCTGTCTTTGAGGAGTGGCCTGCCTTTCTTTGGCCTGAGCACTCCTGTAGGTGGTCCTGTACTCATCCATCTTTTTCATGTAGTTCTCTGTCTGCTCCCCAAACAGAGAATTACCAATGACAGGGAAATCCATGGCCTTAGCCTGGGTATCCTGTGATAGGCTAGTACATCTGAGCCAAGCCATCCTCCGAAGGGCCACAGATGTAGCCATGACTCTAGACGAAACATCACTAGAGTCCACAGCAGCATGAAACTGCACCTTGGATGCCTCAAACCCATCCGCAGCCACCTGCTCCAGCTCCTTGGCAAGCTGGTCAGGGGCCTGTTTAGCCAGAGCCAGCACAGTGTCCCACCTGGACTTCTGGTATCTAGCTGTGTAGGCCATATAGTTAGCCTGCCTGAGTCCCAAAGATGCTGCCATGTACTGTTTCTTTGCCATGGCATCAATCCTCCTGAAGTCCTTATCTGGGGGGGTGTGATGCCAAGGAATATTTGCCTTATCACAGGCAGCAGCATGCACTACCCCAACATGGCTGCATTGCTGAGAAAGGAACCTGTCTCGAGCCTGAAAGGGTATACCTCTTGTCCATCGCCTGTCCACAGGAGGTATGGAGTTAGAGTCTTTAGAATTTTAAATGTTTGTTTCCCAAAAATTTATGGAGGGAATAGACAGCCTCCTGGACTCTGGGATGTCCATCATTTCAACAAAATCAGGCTCCTCCTGATCCTCTACTGCTTCTTCCATTGGAAACTGGAGAGTTTCAGCCACTTTCTTGTAAAACAAAGTGGGGAGGGGACTCAGAAAGCCTAGGAGGAGAAAAACCTGAAGGTCTGTCTGGGGAGATGTCCAGGTCAATAGGCACATCCAGACTTTCATAATCACCATCACTATCCTCATACTCTCCCTCCTCCTCCTCCTCCGGTTCATAAAATTCTTCTAAAGTATAATCCAGAACCAGGGGAACCGACCGAACCGAGCCCCGCCAGATGGTGCCGGTTCGGCCGGAACCGGAGTAAGCGATTCCACTATTCTTATCGCTTTGGCTATTTCATCAGCGGTCGGAGAAAGAACTTGTGGATCCGAACCGGATGATTTTTCTCTTCTCTTTCTTTTAACCGGAACCGACTCCTCAGAATCAGCTCTCCTTTTGCCCGAAGAAGTTTCGCCCTGGTCAGATGGCACTCCTTCTTGTTCGGTCGGAACCGAACCGGGCTAGTCATCCGGGTCAGCAGACTTCTCGGCCTCCCTTTCCCTCAGTCTACCTGCTCTCTTATCCAGGGTAGCTTTGGGAAAACTTTTACAAATTTGGCAGTCTGAATCGAGGTGGTCAAACCCCAGAGAATAAACACAGGTGGTGTGGGGATCAGCCTTAGCAAAGGCTTCCCCACACACACTGCAGTGCTGAAACCTAGTGGGCCTGGTTTTTTCCTTGGGTTTCTCAGACATGGCCAACCCTATCCAAAACGTACTTTTTCGCCAAGTAACCGCCAGGCAAGACTCTCCTCATCGTTCCTGACTGTTACGGTCTTGGAAAAAAACGTAATTAAATCCGTTTTTTTTTAGAACCGATACAGACTGGTTACCACACTCTAAACAAATTCAAAACTTTTTAAGACTAAACTGATCAGTTCAAACCGAACGGATCCGAAATTTACAAGTTCCACACAGAAACTAAATGTAAAACCTATCTAGTACTCACGGTACCACAGACAGAGACTTAAACCGACAGATTTGGTAGCAGAAATTCGGTAGAAACTGAGCAAAAATGACAGTTTAACCGACTTTTTTGAACCAAGCAAAGGAGAAATCTCCGGAGCGACTGTTCAGTGAGGTGGAGTACAGAATCTGACGGCTGCAGTTTAAACAGCAGCAGACAGGGACTTCAACCGAGCTCACACTGAACGTTACATGCTGGCCATGGAAAGTTAACTCTTTGTTCTCCGGGGCAGTTGAAAGGCAGGACCTAATTGCAATAGTCAGAATACAGCAAGACTTCATGTTGTTTGAAAAGAGGAGTAGCCGTACTGATACATAAAGGCCTGAATTTGGAGGTGCAGAGGGTAATTAGAGACACTAAGGAGGGAAGATTTTTTTTCATCTCGGGAACCCTGGATGGAGAGCAAATTACCTTAGGTTCGCTGTATGCCCCGGCGGTACATGACTACCAATTCTATGCCTCTTTGCTGGATTTACTGGTCTGGGAGCAATTCCCGGGGCTAATAATGGGGGGGGGGGATCTGAATTGGCCAATGGACTCGAAAATGGACCATTCTGAAGGGAAAGGGAGGATTTCAGGGGGAATGCAACAATGGCAAGAGGGAATGGCAGAGCTGGATTTGGTAGATTTATGGCGAGCAGCAAACCCAGGAGTAAGGGAGTATACATTTTTTTCGAACCCCCACAAAACATGGACGCGGAAAGATTACATCTACACCACGAGAGAATGGTATGGAGGAAAGGGAGGAAGGATTTACAAGGCATTGGGCCCCTATTTTTGTCTCCTTGTCGGAGGAAGAGAGTTGGATATTATGGGAAGGTACAGTAGGTTGAGAAAGAGCAGGATGAAAAGAGGTGGTATACAGAAAGTAGAAGGAAGGAGTTAAAAAAGGGGGGCAATGGAAACACTTAAAGAAGATTAAAAGGGCAGATAACAAGCATTTGTCAATGCCGAATGTTTGCTTGCTAGCATTGGCATTGGTAGTGTAGAAGTTACAGAGCTGCATAATAGAAATGGCAGTGAAGTACTGAACTGAAGCCAACCCCACCACCACCCTGCAGACAGAGACAGGCACTGGGGTGTGCCTTTCGGTCGTCAGGCATAATGGCCACACCATTTCACCACACCCTACCCTGCAGACACTGACAAGTGTCACGGTGTGCCTTGGGGTCTTTGGCCCTTATACGCACCCCATTCCATCAGGAAATACGGTGAGATGGGTGCGGTATAGGATAATGGGGTGAACTTTGGAGCCGAAGAGTCCAAGGCATACCTCGATGCCTCTCACTGGCTGCAGGGTGTGGAATGGTATAAGCATTACAGGCAAGAATCCCAAGTCACACCCCTGATGCCTGTCATTCTCTACAGGGTGGGGCGTTATGGTTGGAAACCCTAACACCTCAGGCATTCGTTGGCATTTTCACTCCAAATTTTCAACATGGTTTTTTTGTGACCCCCACTTCATGAACAGTGGCAATATCAGTTTGTTAGCCAAAAGCTGCTTATGCACTGCGACTATGGCATTTAGCACCACAGGTGCAAAAACACATTCCGAACAGGATGTGAAAAATGACAGCTGTACTGTTCATGGGGAGGTGTAAAAAATGGCAATGTTGCAAATCTGCAGTAAAAATATTACAAAACTGGTGAAGTCACGCGTGCATAGAAACTGTGCAACGCACATCCGTAATGTAATTAGTTTTTAGGAATTTTTTACAGCAGATTGTCAACAGAGGCATTTTGGGACCTCTGATCATGAACAGTGTCACTGTGATTTTCTTTATCTGTCCTGAACAATAATTTCCCACAGCGACCACGCATCTCTGCGCTGAAAGTGTGAAAACACATTTCGGCCATGTTGTGAAAAATGACAGCTGTACTGTTCATAAGGAAGTGTGGAAAAAGGACACTGGTGAAAATCTGGACGGAAAATATTACAAAGTCATGAACTTACGAGGGTGCGTAGAAACTGCGCAATGCTCACTCGTAACACAGTCATTTTACGGACTTTTGTCACCAAATTTTCAACATAGCCATTTTAAGACCTCTGCTCATGAATGGTGTCACTGTGATTTTCTTAATGTGTCCCATACATTGATTTCGCACATCGACTGCGCCATTATGCGCTACATGGGCGGAAACATGTTTTGGGCAAGATGTGAAAATGACAGCTGTACTGCTCATAAGGAAGTGTAATAAAATGGCAATGTTGAAAATCTGGAGGAAAATATTGAAAATTGCAAACTTACGAAAGGCAGCAGAGGGAATCCGCAAAGAATCAAGACCAGAAACCGCTATTTTTAGGAATTTTTTCACCAAATCAACATAGCCATTTTAAGACCTCTGCTCATTAACACTGTCACTGTGATTTTCTTAATGTGTCCCATACATTGATTTCGCACACCGACTGCACCATTGTGCGTTACATGGGTGGAAAAACATTTTAGGCAAGATGTGAAAAATGACAGCTGTACTGCTCATAAGGAGGTGTGGTAAAATGGCAATGTTGAAAATCTGGTGAATATATTAAAATTCTTGAACTCTACGAGCTGCGTAGGACCTGCTAGCAACGCTCGTAAAAGTCATTTTAGAATTTTTCCATCAAATTTTCAACATAGGCTTTTGAGAGCCACCTTATGAACAGTGGCAGTGTCGTGTCGATACTCGGTCCCGAAGGTGATTTGGCGCAGTGACCATGAAATCACCTCGCCGGGTTAACCCAATGAAGTGAGAGCATTCATGAAAGGGTCCAAAAACCCCATGTTGAAAATTTGGTGCAAAATTCCAAAAATGCCTGAGATATGCAGCAAATTGAAAAAACCCTATCTATCCCATTATACAGCTTACGGCATTTCCTCAGTTCGCGATCGCTTTGAAGAGTGCAGGCGTGTTCAGGGTCCCCAGGAATCGTCGCACGAGTCTGGAAGTAAGTATGGGGTGGTGGTGTATAGGGGAGGCGAGTGTGCGCGGTGGGTGAAGCGCAGAGACAGCGAGGACATTTTCAGTTTCAGGTTTTTTTTTAAATGGCCAGGGGACGTTTGCCACGCTGGGGTGGGCTCGCGTGGCACAGGGACTGCTGGTGGGGGGGGCATGGAGCCGACGGGGATTGGGCACCTGTCACGATAGCATCTGTTGCCATGCTGGGGTGCGCTGCCCAGCGTGGCACCCTGTACTCTGGGAACCAGTGGAGTCGACAGAGTTGGGCACCCCCGCCGGCTATATGATGAGTATACGCTTGGGTGGGCACTCAGCGTGGCATATGGAACTCTGTTTTGGGGCGCAGCACAGCCGACAGGAGTTGGGCCCTTCGGCTACACAGTGTGCAGGGGGAAGCTTATACAGTATGCATATGTGTGTGTGTGTGTGTGTGTGTGAAGGGGCGCATTTTATTGGTTATGTATATCTTATCGCTGTTCACTGAGCGTAGCTCCCTTTCAACTGTACTCCACTGCATTTTGGACTGATGTCATAGACAGCTCCAGCAGGCATTGGAGAACTGCGTCCACGCCTGCAAACACACTGACTGAATTGGAAGAGGGCTGCCACACCTCCGAAAACTCGGATGATGGTACTATGTTTTCTGCACATGCGTGCAAGCAAACATAAAAATGAATGAAAGAAAGGTTGGAGGAAATATAAGAATGAGAAAAGGTTTGGATGTATAAAGCATGAGTATACTGGTTGCACTTTCACTCTAATTTAATTTAATTTAACTTAATTTAATTTAATTTAACTTGAATGAAACATAGTTTGTAATAAAGTGAAAAGATTGATTACTATACTGTATTATGGTGGTAGTAGAATGATTAAGTTGTGTATTCGATTGTATGTTGAAGTTTGTTGAAAAAGCAAATACACATTTTATACAAAAAAAATAAAATAAAATGTCATTAGAGATTGTTCTGCCCAATCGCTCAATCGATTAATATTTTCCTGAAATTGCACACAGGAGGTATGATCTAAAATAACTGTACCAATTTTGCAGTCATCTGCGTATTTGCACATCCCTGCGAAATTGTCTATCCACATGGATGATACAAATATATTAAATAAAATAGGGCCCCAAACTGAACCCTGAGGGACACCACTAGTTACACTACCATAACTAGATTCGAACCCTCGAATGACAACTCTCTGTTTTCTGTTGTGGAGCCAGGATATAATCCAATTAATTATGTATGGATTAAGCTGTATTTTAATAAGGCAATCAACCAGGATCTTATGGGATACTGAGTCAAAAGCCTTACCAGAGTCAAGAAATACAGGTTACTCACCTGTAATAGGAGTTCTAGGAGTGGTATATGTTGTTCATTCACACTTACTGGCAGGTTCCTTGCCGCTTTAAATCCTGCTGGAAGGTCTTCAAGCTGGCTCCTCCCACCCACCCGGGTGTTAAAACTCTCGGCTCCGCCCCATGACGCCAGATCTAGCCCGCTGGAAGCCAGGTTACGCGTTGAAGTCAGGGAGGTCGGGTGGGTTGTGTGGATGAACAACATATACCACTCCTGGAACTCCTGTTACAGGTGAGTAACCTGTATGTCTAGGGACGTGGATATGTTGTTCAATCCACACTTACTGGCAGACTCCTAGCAGTTCTCTGGGAGGAGGGAGGCAAGGCACGCACACCCCCTACATGGGAAATAAGGACTGGAGAACCGAGGTCCCAAAACCAGCATCCCGGCGTGACTCAAGGTCGATGTGGTAGTGGGTAATTAAGGTGTGTGCCGACTTCCAGGTAGCAGCCCTGCAGATTTCCTGGATAGGGACGTCCTTGGAAGCAGCCACCAAAGCAGCGGTATGGCGGGTAGAATGAGCTCTTATCCCTTGGGAGGCTCCGTGCTCACCAACCTATAGCAAAGATCTATGCAGGAGGTGACCCACCTGCCTATCGTCCGCTTGGCTGCAGATCTGCCAGGTGTGGCTTCAGCGTAGGTGACAAACAGCTGGCGAACCTCTCCCCGCGCTTCAGCCGTCCGGTCCTTATAAGCGAGTGCTCTTCTAGGGTCCAAAGTATGGAGCCTATATTTGGCCTCTGAGGTGTGATTGGGGTAGAACACCGGCAAAGTCAACACCTGGTTATGGTGAAACTCCAACACCACGTTCGGAAGGAATTTTGAGTGGGGACGCAGGACAACCATGTCCCTGTGGAAGACCAGATAAGAAGACTCGATGGAAAGTGCCTGGAGCTGACCCATCCTTCTGGCTGACATGATAGCCACCAAGAAGGCGGTCTTCCACGACAGGTGAGAGATATCACACCTGTGCATCGATTCGAATGGCTTGCCCATGAGCTTAGCCAATACCAGCAGTAGATCCCACGGAGGTGGAGGTTCTCGCACTGGAGGGGATATGTGATCAAGGCTTTTGAAAAGCGCCCGACCACCTTCTCCTGCGCCACCGACTACTTCCTGGCCCGCGCCTGGTAAGCAGAGATGGCTGCCAAGTGCACCTTAAGGGTCTTCGACCGAAGCCCTAGCTGAGAAAAGGACCACAGGTAGTCCAGAATGCTAGCCAAAGAACAGGAGGAAGGGTCCAACCCCTTACCCTGACACCAAATGGAGAATCTTTTCGATTTGAAGGCATAGCATTTTCTGGTCAACTCCTTACGGGATACCTCAACAACATTGAAGACCTCGTCGGAAAGACCCAAGGCCTGGAACTCTAGCAACTCAGGAACCAGGCCGTCAAGTGCAGGGATTGAAGGTCCGGGTGGAGTACCTTCCCCTTGTTGACTGAGATCAGGTCCGGGCGGGCTGGAAGCCGCCTCAGGAGCCTGGAGCTGAGGCTGAGGAGATCTGGATACCAGAACTGGCGGGGCCAGTCTGGGGCTACCAGAATCACCTGAGCCTTGTCCCTCTTCACCTTGGGAAGCACCTTGTGGATCAAGAGAAATGGAGGGAAGGTGTAGAAGAGGCCCGGGGTCCATGGCCTCGAGAAGGCATCCCCCTGCAGCGTGCTCTGCTGAGGGGGGTGGGCATGAAATAGCCTCAGCTTCGCATTCTCCCTGGAGGCAAACAGGTCCACCTGAGGAGTGCCCCAGTGGGAGAACAGATCTTGTACTACATCCAGCAGGAGAGACCACTCGTGAGATGCAGCACCTATCCGGCTGAGGCTTCGGCCAGAGTGTTGGAGGCTCCTGCCACATGGATGGCTAGGAAATCCACCTCCAGTCTGCTCACAATAGACCAAGTGCAGACAGCCTCCTTGCACAGAGGCAAGGAGTGCGTCCTGCCCTAACGGTTAAGATAGTACATGGTCGTGGTGTTGTCCGTCTGGACCTGGACCACCTGACCCCGTACAAACGGAGCAAAGGTGGTGAGGGCTAGTCGGACCACTCGAAGCTCCAGCAGGTTGATGTGGCAACGAGACTCCTGAGGGGACCAGAGGCCATGCACTCTGAGCTCCCCCAGATGGGCACCCCAACCCATCAGAGAGGCATCGGTCGTCAGAGTGACTGTTGGCTCTGGGCAGACAAACAGGATACCCTTCTGCAGATGAGCTGGAACGAGCCACCACTGGAGGCCGTTCCACATCTCCTGGGTCACTGTCACTGGCTGGTCCAGAGAACTGGAACCCATTGGCGGGCCAGCCCCCATTGCAGGGGACGCATGTGCCAGCAGGCCCAATGGACCACGCTGGTGCAGGCCGCCATGAGGGCCAGGAGGCGAAGGGAGTCCCGGGCAGGGTGCAATTGCCCAACCAGAAATGACTGGGCAAAGGAGGAAAGGACCTCGGCCCTGTCCGCCGGGAGCCGTGCTCTGGCTCGAAGAGAGTCGAGCTCTGCCCCGATGAACTGAATCACATGCGTTGGCACGCGTTCCAATTTGGCCTCATTGATGAGGAGACCAATCTGAGAGCAGACCTGGAGGGCCAGATCACTGGACCGCTCCACCTCCAGCTTGAAGGGGGCTGCAATCAGCCAGTCGCCCAGGTAAGGGTACACCCGGACCCTTTGGCGCCACAGGAATGCTGTCACCATTGCCATGCATTTGGTGAAGACCCTGGGAGCTGGAGAGAGGCCGAAGGGCATGGCCCGGAACTCGTAAAGGGATCCCTCTGCTCTGAAGCGGAGGAATTGTTGGTGAGACAGATGGATTGGGACATGAAAGAACGTGTCCTGGAAGTCCAGAGAACAGAACCACATGCCTTGTTCCAAGGATGGAATGATCTGAGCCAAAGTGACCATCCTGAAGGTACAAGACCTTAGGAACTTGTTCAGGTCATGTAGGTCTAGAATGAGGTGCCAGCCCCCCCGTCCATTTTGGGACCAGGAAGTACCTGGACACAAACCCTGGGTCTGGTGAAGGATCCGCCACCTCCCTGATCACCTCCTTCTAGAGGAGCAGGGCAATGTTGGCTTGACGAGCCAACAGACAGGCTGTGGAACCCATAGCCTCCCGTGGGGCGACAGCTCGATATGGTGGGGACTGCTCGAATTCCAGAGGCAGACCCTTTCCTACCACTTCCAGCACCCAGTGGTTGTGGTGATATCGGACCAGGCAGAAAGGAAGTGGCAGAGCTGTCCCCCCACGGGGGGAACCCGGGGAGGAGTGACGAGGTTGGGGGCAACACCCCTTAACCCGTCACTGGGCAGGCTTGGAAGAAGGGCCGGCCGAGGAGCCGCCTGGACCTTTCCCTCCCAGATTCCTGCTGGAGGAAGCAGCAGGCTTGGCTTTGGGTTGCCAAGTGCGAGCCTGCTGGCCCTGATGCTGGTGTGTTGCTGGGCCAGATGTGCCGCAGGGGCTGAAGGATGAAAGGGCTTACGCTGCTGCTGGCGGCCTTTGTCCTTCTGGGCAGACTTGACCGAGTCCAAGATGGCGTTGGACTTCTCGATCCATTACAGATGACCCTCCACCCCAGGACCAAACAATTCGGTATCCAAGACGGGAACGTCTGCCAGCTTGTGCTGGGTATCCACTGTAAAGGTGGAGATCTGCAGCCAAGCTCTGCTGCGCATGGCCACTGCAGCTGCTATTGACCAGGCACATGAGTCAGCGATGTCCAAGGAAGTTTGGAGCTGCTGTTTGGCCACTGTCCTTCCCTGATCCCGCACCTGCATGACCGCCGTTTGAAGGTCAGCCGGGAGATGAGGAATCACTGCATCCAGGGAGCCCAAAAGGGCATGTGAAAAGTGTGCCATCAGGATGGCCGAGCTGGCCTGATGAAGGCATAGGGAGGAAGCAGCATAGACTTTCCGCCCTGAGTAGTCCAGTTTCTTGGACTCATCGGGTGGCTTGTCCACATCCAGAGCGTTCCTGGAACACCGGAAAATGCTGTCGGTCACTAGCCCCTCTGCGGAGGGGTGCTCCGAGAAACCGGAGAGTGAACCAGTGGGAACAGCATACTTCCGAGCCATCCTGGCCGAAGGTGCTGGACAAGAAGCTGGCTGCCACAGCTCCAGGGCCAGGCCAACAATGGCTCCGGCCACCGGGAAGGCCTCTGTGGGGGAATCCCCTCGATCCAGTATCTCTGTGAGGGGATACCTGGCCTGTTTTGAAACGGGTTCGAGCTTCATCCCAGTGGACTCTGAGATGAGCCGAAGCATTCCAAGGAACGAGGATGGGCTCTCGTCCACCGACTGACCCCCAGTGGACTCCAGGTCAAGCAGCCTGGAGAACAAGGAGTTATCGTCGTCAGACTCTGAGGAGTCTGCAAACAGCTGCCGAGCACCTGAGCCACCCTCCTTCTGCCGAGGTCGATCAGGAGTGAGGGTGACCGACAACAGGTGAGGCAAGCCCTGACCCAACCGAGAATCCTTGGTCGGGGCCCCAGTTTTAGGTTGTGGAGGCAGGGGTTCCACCACAATGGGTGGCGCAGCCGGTTTCGGCCGAACAACTGGTGCCAGCTCCGGCTCCTTGACTACTACGAGGGGTTGTTTCGGCCAGTCTGGTGACAGCCA
The DNA here is from genome assembly GCA_016271365.2 of Neoceratodus forsteri. Classification (NCBI taxonomy): domain Eukaryota; kingdom Metazoa; phylum Chordata; order Ceratodontiformes; family Ceratodontidae; genus Neoceratodus; species Neoceratodus forsteri. The sequence goes on from CM028129.1 coordinate 61,945,081, forward strand.
CTTAATGGCTGAAGAAGGTGACGGAGTCGGCTTGTTCCCAGACACTAAGAGATGCTGCCACATTACATCCTCATAGCGCCGACGCAATTTGCACAGGAGCCTATCCTCTGAAGAGGACGACGAGGATGAGCAGCGCTGCCGTTTTCCATGGTGCCGAGATCGTGACCGCAGACGTCGGTGGGACTGGCTGGACCTGGAAGAGGTCCAAGACCGAGACCTTCGGGGATTCCGAGGGTGGGTTTGAGAGGAGGCGGGGGAAACCCGCTCTTCCCTTGGTTCAGGGACCTTAATCGGGGACTCCGGCACAGGAAGCACAGGCAAGTCCTCGGTTTCCCACGGGGGAACTGGTAAAGAAGGACTGTCGGCTTTTCCAGTCGACAGACCATCCGACGGGTCGAGAAAAATCTCTACCGCATCGACGGGTGTCTCGGACGGCTGACCTGATGGGGACACTGTGAAGCCAGCGGCCTTAGCCACAACCTTGACCGAAGTCGAGTGTCGACTATCCGGGGAAGGGGACCTCTTCCGCTCCCACGAACGTTGACGGTGGGACTTACCTTTAAAGTCCTTCTTTTTTGGACCGAGAGGAATGTCCCCAAGGCCCTTCTCCCTTGGTGGAGAGGGATTGGCAAAGCTCCTTAAAAGAAGCTGTGTAGAAGGAGCCCAAGAAGAGCGGGATAAATGCCGCAACCGAGGATGATGATGATGATGATGCGGCCTGGGCCGCCTCCTCCTCGAGGGCGATCATCTATTCGAGCCGTTCAGCTGAGCCCGCAGCTGCGGACACCGCCCAGCAGGCCTCATTCGACTTGACCGGAGGATAACGTTTCTTGGGTTGCCCCAACAGCAGTTGGGCAGCGCGGTCCTCCAAGACCAAAGCCAAAAAATATCTGCACAACTCACAAGTCTGTGAGTCATGGCCGAGTCCAAGGCAATAAACGCACGTGGAGTGCGGATCGGTCCGGGACATTTTCTGCCCACAGGGGCACCGACGAAATCTTGGAGTCGATTTGTCCATCGCAGCCGCGAGGGAAAGAGAAGACCGAAGTCTTTTGAATTTAAGAATAAGTTTCAGATTGACCGAAGAGTGTGGATCCAGGCCTAAAATGCAGAGCGCTAAGGAGGGAACCTGAGCTTCCAAGCGGTAAGGAAGATCTGGCGCCATGGGGCGGAGCCGAGAGTTTTACCACCTGTGTAGGTGGGAGGAGCCAGCTTGAAGACCTTCCAGCAAGATTTAAAGCGGCAAGGAACCTGCCAGTAAGTGTGGATTGAACAAAATATCCACGTCCCTAGAAATAATATATCCACCAATAATCCTTTATCAATAGCAGAACTAACGGGCTAAAAAAATTTAAGCAAATTAGTTTGACATGATCTATTCTTGCAGAAACCGTGTTGTGTAATATCTATTAATCCCATGTCTTGAATATGATTAGTTATTCGATGCTGTAACAGTCTCTCCATTGGTTTTCCAATTACAGACGTTAGACTTATATGTCTGTAATTGTCAACCTTAGTCTTATCACCACCTTTGAATATGGGTGTTATATTAGCTTCTTTCCAAATGGGGAGGACTTTACCCTCCAAGAGTGATTTATTAAATAAATTGGTTAATGGGCCTAACAATACAGAGGCAACTTCTTTAATAAATTTAGGTGGGATCCCATCTGATCCAGCCAAACTATTTAATTTAGTAGCCTTTATAGCTAACAATACTTCTTCTGGACTAAATTCTATATAGTCATTTGGTATTAATGAAGGTATACTCATTATTTGATGTTTAGGTTGAAAAACACTTAGGAAGAAAGTATTAATTTCACCAGCAATATCAGTCTCATTACTAATAGTGTTATTATTTGTGGTCACTATAGGGCCCAGCACTCTCTGATTTCCCCTCAGGGATCCAATATAATTGAAAAACTGCTTTTTATTATTCTTTGTATCTAAGGCCTAATTTAGATTCAAATATTTCCTTAGCTTTCCTAATGCAAGATTTCAATTTTTTGGTTATTATTTTATATCTATCCCACATTTTCTCAGCAGGGGCTTTATTATGTTTTTTGTACAGTCTTTTCTTCTTATTAAGTTTCTTAATTTTTGTGTTCCACCATAGGGGTATATTATTATAATATTTTTTTTTCTATTTGGAACCCATCTTGATATACAGAAAATAATTTTATTATTTATAATTTCCCAAGTATTTTCCACATTTTGGTTCAAAAGATCAGTTTGCCAGTCCCAAGTAGATAACCAATCATTTATTTTTGTATATTCAGCAGCACAGAAATTTCTTACAGAGGTAATACCTTTAGTTATATGATTTTCCAATAAAATACTGCATTTAACAATTGAATGGTCACTATCTCCTAAAGAGGGGGTAGTATTTCAGTGTTTGTTAAGTCTGTATAAATATTAGTAAGTATAAGATCACGAGTCCCATTCCCTTTGCCCTCCCTGTACCCCAAACCCAAATACTGAGGAGGGGGGGGGGTACCCTGATAATATGGGTGTCCCTGCTGATACCCAGGGAAACAGCTCTGGGAATAATGAAGTGTTGTTAGGACCGACGGCGGGAAAAGAGGAGCCTGATGCCCAGTGAAAAGTGGGGAACTGGACATCAGGTCTGAACTGAGTGGTCTGGAAGGACCGGGGAATTACCCAATGTCACTGCAGTTGACACTGGAATAGCCATCATCGAGGCAGCCAATGAAAGAAGAATTAATGTCGGGGCATCTGATGTAAGATTAGCTGAATTCAAACTTACAGACGTCAGACCACGCATGGGGGACCGAGTGAAGGGCCCTGACAGGGGAATTGATTTGAAGAGTCCGATAGTGCTCCTGACATCACAGGAGGAGCAGTAGGTGGCAGGTGACCCAATGCCAGGCTGACAATAGGGCCTGGCAAAGGGAAAGTATCCCATGGGGGGATCTGAGGCACCACCAAGGGAATGGGTGAAGAAAGGAAAGTACAGTTTACGTAAGAACTTACCGTAACAGTAGATCTTCGAGAACAGTTCTTGCAGCAGGTTACACCATTAGGACTGGAGCCGGCAGGCGCCAGGACCCCACAGAAATTTTCTAGCCCGCAGTCTTCAGTGGGGACCGCCTCTGACGTCGGTCCCACCCCTGACGTCAGGCGTAGTACATAAGGAGGCAGTTCCCCCATAATCCTCAGTTCTCCCGCCGGAGACTCACGGACGCTGGATGACATCAGAAGAGGAGACCGAGGATCCGCCACCAGATGGCAAAGACTGAAGAATAGGAATGTCCCATCCCATAAGATGGGTGCTTGACTACAACCTACCTCCAAAAAGGGGGATGGTGGGTAGGAAGGTACCTGCTGCAAGAGCTGTTCTCGAAGATCTACTGTTACGGTAAGTTCTTACGTAACTGTACTATCTTACTTCGAGATACAGCTCTTGCAGCAGGTTACACCATTAGGACTGATTTCCAGGCAATAGTGGCAATCATGCACCACTGGGAGGAGGAAAGGTAGACACCTTGATATAACTCGAGCCTAGGACAGAAGTCCCTGAAGGACGGCTAGATCCGAACCCCACTCTTCGCCTCGATGCAATGTCCAGGCTGTAATGCCTGATAAAGGTATGTACAGAGCTCCAAGTAGCTGCTGCACAAATAGCTGAGGTGGAGACGTTCTTTAACGCTGCAAATGAAGTAGCCATCCCTCTTGTGGAATGACCCTTGACCGCGCCCGGTAAGGGTTTATTGCGCTTGTCATAACAGAAAGTGATGCACTGGATGAGCCACCTAGAGAGTGACTGTTTGGAGACAGGAGCTCCTTTCATCCTGTGAGCAAAGGAGATGAAAAGTTGGTCCGACTTTCAGAGCTGTTTGGTTCTGGTCAGGTAGTATCTGAGGCACCGATGCACATCAAGGGTGTGCAGAAGGGCTTCTCCTCGATTAGCGTACCTTGGAAAATACACTGGTAGATCAATATCCTGATTTAGGGTGAGGGCTGAAACCACCTTAGACAAAAACTTTGGGTTTGTCCTTAGGGATACCCTCTCCTGGTGGAAAACCAAATAAGGCTCTTTGCACATAAGAGCATGCAATTCCGAGATCCTTCTAGCCGAAGTAACAGCAACTAAAAATAACGTTTTCCAAGAGAGAAAATGTAGCTCGTAATCCGCGGCTGGTTCAAAAGGCAGCAGCGTAAGCTGCTCCAGGACAAAAGGTAAGTCCCAAGGAGGGATTGGATCTTTGATGGGTGGCCTAAGGTGAAGGACACCCCTTAAGAAGACAAGAGTAGTGTCCAGCTGGGCCACCGTCCGATGGCCTATGGGGGCATGGTAAGCAGAGATTGCACAAAGGGGCACTTTAATCAAGGAGTAAGCCAGTCCGGAGTGGAAACGGGAACGCAGGTAGTCCAGAACCAGCTTTTCGGGACAGTCTAATGGCGGAAAGCCACGCGCTTGAGCCCACAAACAGAATCTACACCATTTCATGGCATATGTTGCGTGGGTTGCCGGTTTTCTGGTGGCAGAGAGTACGTCTGCCACTTCTTGCAAGACCCCGTATCGCATCATGGCTATGTCTCTAGGAGCCAAGCGTGCAGGTTCAATGAGCATAAGTCTGGATGGACCAATGAACCCGCCTCCTGAGACAATAGATGGGAGCTGATCGGCAAAGGAACTGGAGGTTCCTGGGATAGCTGGTGCAGAAGAGGGAACCAAATCTGTCTGGACCAGAAGGGTGCGATCAGAATGAGTGTCGCTTGCTCCCTGCGAAGTTTTAAGAGAACTCTCTGGATCAGCGGGAAAGGAGGGAAGGCACAGAGGAATCTGCCCGCCCAGGAGAAGGACAACGCGTCTCGTCAGAAAACACCAGGCCCTGGATCTAGCAAGCAAAAATTCGGGCAGTTTTGCGTTGGATGGGGACGCAAAAAGGTCTAACTCTGGAGTGCCCCATCTGTGAAACAGATCTTCTGCCACCTCCTGCAGAAGTTCCCACTCGTGGACTCTGGTCTGAGAGTGGCTCAGACTGTCTGCGATGGTGTTGTCCACTCCCGGGACATGTACTGCAATTAGGTTTGTGCGTGTTGCAATACCCACTCCCACACTCTCATGGCCTCCCTGCAAAGCGGGTAGGAGTGAGTGCCTCTTTGTTTGTTGAGGTAATACATCACCGCGGTACTGTCTGTTTGTAGCAGAAATGTACCCGGTGGAATCTCCGACTGGAAGGCTTGCAGAGTGTAAAGGACTGCCCTTATTTCAAAAATGTTGATGTGGAGAAGAGCCTCCTGGGCTGTCCACAGGCCCTGAGACTGAACACCGTCCAGGTGTGCTCCCCACCCGAGCCCTCAGGCGCCTGTGGAGAGGGTCACAGTCGGAGACGGTGCTGTGAAGGGAACCCCCCCAGAGAGGTTCCCTGGATTTAGCCACCATTGCCAATCCCGAATTACGGCTTCTGTAATTCGGACTGGATGCTGCAGATGGTCTTGCCTTTGGTCCCATTACACCCATAGCATCCAATGGGTTACCCGCATGTAGAGACATGCCAGCGCGACTGTTGCAATGGCTGCAGCCATGTATCCGAGCAGGCGAAGGACCAGTCTGGTTGGGACAGTCTACCTTGCCGACAAGTCCCTGATGAGGGATCTGATGTGTTCTGCTCTGTCCGAGGGAAGAAAAGCTTTCCCTCTGATGGTGTCCAGAACTGCACCTATAAACTGCAATTTCTGGGACGGCGCCAGGAGTGACTTCTCGTAATAGATGAGAATATCCAGAGATTGAAAAAGGGTGCAGTGAATAGCTGTCATCAGTGCTTCCCTGGAGGGCGCCATGAGAAGCCAGTCATCCAGGTATGGGAACATGTAATGGCCTTGTCTCCTCAGAGATGCCGCTACGACCGCCATGCACTTCGTGAATACGCGAGGTGCCGATGACGGCCTGAAGGGAAGAGCTCAGAACTGATAATGGCGGCTCTGAAACTCGAAGCACAGGAACCTCCAGTGCGCTTGAGCAATTGGAATATGCAGGTAGGTGTCCTGCATGTCCAAAGACGCCAGAAAGGCATCCTGCTTCAGCATGGGAATTAGGCCCTGAAGGGTCACCATGCGGAAGTGTTTGTAAACGACCGAAAGGTTGAGGTCGCTGAGGTCCAGTATTGGATGGAGGTCCCCTGTTTTCTTTGGAACCAGGAAGAAGTGAGAATAGTCCTCCCTGGTTCTCTGGGACGTGCTCTAAGACCTCCTTTCCCAGAAGTGCGAGCACTTCCTGCTGTATGAGCAAGGCATGCTGACCCGAATATCGGGAGAGCAGAGGAGGTCTTGTAGGTGGACTGCCTACAAATTCTATATAATGGCCTTTTTTGACCAGTTGCAGAACTCACCTGTTGGTGGTGATGGATTGCCACCCTGGCAAGTGGCGTGAGTTGCGACCCCTGACTTTCTTTTCTCGTTGATCTTGAGGAGGGTTGGGGGCCGGGAAAGTCATGCTGTGGCAGCGTTTGATTCAGCAAGCTGGGCCGACTTTACAAATCGTTGGCCTCTGCCTGGGGATGACGTGGCCTGGGCCTTGCGGGTGAAAGTGCCCCGCTGCTGTTGGCCGGAACGTGGCTGCTGCCTTTGTAGAAGGCCACGGAAACGGCTCTGGTTCCTATGAAAGGAACTAGGCCAAGACCTGTACATAGCTTGTACAGATCGGACTGCCTTCCCTGCGTCCTGAAGTTTGGTGATTACTCTCTCGGAGGCTTCACCAAATAGGACCTCACCGTTATAAGGGACGTCTAAGATGTTCTTCTGGACGTCCGGTGTAAAGCTGGAGACACAGAGCCAAGAGTGTCTCCAGAGACACACGCCTGAGGCTGCAGCTCTGGCTGAAGAGTCCTCAGAATCATATGCGGCTCTGAGCACTTTGGTCCCACATAACGAACCCGTGCGGATGAGGTTCACGAGATCCTACTTGTGGTCGCCATCGGGCATCTTCTCGACCAGGTCCTGTCCCTGCTCCCACAGTGTATTCTGGAATTGAACCATGTGGGTGAGGTAATTCAGTGACCTGATGGCGCAAGTCGCGGCCGCGTACGTGTGCCTACCCAGGACATCCAATTGCTTGGATTCCTGGTCCGGTGGCTGTGTGCTCAAGTGCTGAGGTCTCCGAGACTGGTCATGTGAAGTAGTGATGACCAGGGAGTCAGCCAGAGGATGGTTCACCAGATACTGGTCCTCCCTAGGGGCCTTGTATAGGCAGTCAGTCTTCTTCGGCACTGCAGGAGTGGAGTGCGGACGTTTCCAGGCAGCCTTGGTGATGTCCGCAAAGGTATCCACCAAGGGCAGCACTACCACAGGCTTCGGATCTTTCTGCCGAAGGTAGCAAGCAAGGTGTTGTCTCATGGGGTCGATCTCTTCAGCATCCCACCCCATGTTCTCCTGGATGTGCCTCATGATCTCCGCGAAAGAGGGATCATCCGGCGGAGACCTGGGTAGGTCGTGTGGGTCCAGAGAGGGAATGCTGATAGGAGAAGGTGATCTGGAGCACCCTGAGGTGTCAGATCTGGAATCCTCCCCAGACGGAATGTACTGGCGTCGTCTGGGTCTCTTGGGACTGGGTGACCCTGAGGGGGATCTAGAGGGAGGTCTTCTCCTGTCTGAAGATCTGCCCCGAGGAGGTGGTGTATACTTCTTGGGGGTTGGCGATCGTCCTATGGGCCACTTGGACGGAGGAGGGGGCGTAGGCGGTGAAGGAGTAGGTGGAGGCGGAGTCGGAGTAGGAGGAGGACATGTGGTGACCACATCTTTTTTGATGGTGTCCCACCAGAAGGTAAAAAGTTATTTTACCTCTGCTAGATTCATACCCCACAACGGGCCTGGCGCCGGTGGCCTGTCGCCGGGGTAGGGCGTCGGGTCCCCGGGGGTCTCCCGCTCTGGGGAAGGTTCCTGTGGGAGCCCAGCGTCTCCGGTGTCGCCTGTCAGGTCCTCGGTCTATGTGGCATCCTCCTCAGACGAATACTTCTGACCGGCATCCGCCGGCGGCGGTGGCGCAGTCCTCTTCTCAGGAGTAGCAGACGTTGGTCCCCTGGCCAACGCCTTCGGAGGCGAACACCTGGCTGGCGATGAGTGTTTAGGTGTCGCCGGCTCCTGAGAGCACCGGTGATGCTGGGCCAACATCGGGTCCGACGTCCATTTGAGGGACGTCAGGTCCTTGGTCTTACCAGGAACCAGATCCGATCCATGCGGAGGCTGCGAAACTGACCTGGCATCGGTGTCCCGCCAGCGGGAAGAAGATTTATGGTGCTCCCCAGACTTCGACGAGGCCTTAGATGGAGTGGAAGAGGCCGATGTCCTGGAAGTCTTCAGGGGCTGTAGAGAAGAGGAGCCGCTGCAGGATCTGACCTGAACCGGGGGAAGTTATGACCGAGCCCTGGAGGGAGAGCAGTCCGATTTCGAGCTGGAGCTTCGAGAGTCCAAGGCCCTCGCAGGGGACCTGGACCTTTCCTTTTCCCGGTGCTTGTCTCGATGCTTGTGGGTTTTACCCGACGACTACCCCCGGGAGGAAGGTTCTTTATCCATAGTTTTCAGTTTCTCCTCCAAAAGAAACGCTTGAAGGGCCTTCTGGCGGCGGATCCTGGTGCGACTGTTAAAGCCCTGGCAGAAGGAGCAGGCCTTGGTATCGTGTTCCAGGCCTAGGCAGCACATGCAAGCTGAATGTGGATCCTTGAAGGGGATCTATTTGCCGCAGGCACACTTCGTATGGTGACCCTCTACAGAAGTTGTTGGAGAGGACATCAGTTGATCCAAAGTCGAAAGAAAGACAAAAATCGTCGTAGTTCTAAAGGTCATCGCACGCTAGAAGAAGAGACCGAGAGGCCGATAGTGGCGATATCGACGGTGGGAAAAGAACTGCAGATTATGGGGGGACCGCCTCCTTATGTACTACGCCCAACGTCGGGGGCGGGACCGACGTCGGAAGCGGTCCCCGCTGAAGACTGCTAGCTAGAAAATTTCCGTGGGATCCTGGCACCTGCCAGCTTCAGTCCTAATGATGTAACCTGCTGCAAGAGCTGTATCTCGAAGTAAGATCACTTCCTGGCACCCCTCTTCCTCCTCTGTCCTGTACATAAGCTGCAGGGTAGGAGAAACCACCGGGAGAGGTGGAGTGGAAGTCTCCTGGCCGGGCAGGGCCCGGGCTGACCCAAAGGGGCTAGTGCACTCTGTCAGACTTGGGTGAGACGGCATTAGCCCCTGACCGGCGAGCAACACCCGAATGGTCGTCCGAAGGCTGGACAACTGACTGACTGGGAGAAACTGGGACCAGGTGGTGGAAGGAGCAGCCCTAGACTAGTTTTTCGGCCAGAGTTGAGCGAACTACAGGCTGCTTCTGGAGGGAGTCAGACATATCGAATGTCAGGCAGGCCCCGGAGGAGCCAGGGTCTGACTTACCGGGAAGGACCAGGCATTCGCTGAAGGAGCCAGCAGACAACTTGCCAGTTGAAATAGGTTGAAAGATGATGGAAGTACTGGAGGTCGTCCCTGAAGCTGTCTGGTTCACCATGAAGGTGGATGGCGGGGAAAGGGCCTTGCTGGTCGAAGGCTTGCTAGCAGAGGATTTGTCCCGGTCCTCTGGACTCTCCTTTTTTCTGTGCCTCTCCTTGTCTTTTTTCTGCTTCAATTCCAATGAAGGAGAAGAAGCTGTATCCCGGAGTTTCTGCATCTCCTTTTCAAGGGTAGCCATTCTGGTCTTAAAGAGATGGGCCTCCAGAGCCTGCTGTCGTCATTTTCGAGTGGCCTGGTTAAACAGCTGACAGTCTGGATAGGCAGCAGTGTCGTGGTCCGGGCCTAAACAGAAGAGGCAGAGATGATGGCCATCTTTGTGGGTAATTTGCACCCCACACTTGGTGCACTTCTTCTTTGCCTTTGGAGGCGGAAATAGAGAAGACAAAAAAGGTGCGAAAAATGGACTGGATTTGAATAAAATAACAAAAAATGGCAACAGACAAAGCTGCAGATTACCGCGAGGTACTAGCGCAGGTAGACAGTGGAAAGAACTGGAAGGCGGACGCAGGGACCGCCCACTACATGGGGTCATGCTGACGTCCATCACGTGATGTCAGGTGTGCAGTCCCCCGCCAGACACTGCTGGAGAGGTTTACTATGCGGTCCTGACGCCAAAGGGCGCAGTCCTACATGTAATGATCTACTGCAGAAACCCTCTTGAAGTAAGATCAAGATTTTAAAGTACGATAAAAACTATTTTATGGCTTCAACAAGCTTAATTGGGAGCAGCTATTGGGGTTGGAAGGCTCTTACACAGCAGAATTCCTTTAATAATGAACAAGAGTGAACATGTGGAAATAAACAAATGGAAATATAAATTAACATAACAGGGGGTGGAAGAAAAAGACAATAACTGTACCTATCTGTGTACCTTTCTTTGTGTTAAAGAAGTGCATTCATCACAAAAGCCAGTATTTTGTGTAGAACTGCTTGTCAAACACTACGGGTGGGTGAAGGAGAAAAAAATACTTACCATAGTGATCTTGTTTCTTCCAAAGCATTCTCCAATGTTCATAACTCTTGCAGTCAGCTTTTAAAGTAGAACTGCCCGGAGCTAGAATGTTATGCTAATGATGGAATAATCACTGGCTCATGCCACTTTTCAAATGCTGCCCTTATCAACTGCCTGTGTTCTACAACGCCTCAAATTTCATGGAGAGCCTGCAAGAAAAGACTAAACCAAGAACTATATCTATGCAATAATAATAATAATAACAATAAAACTAACCCTATTTAAACAAACCTCCAACTGAAGGAAAAAAAAAACACCCTCCTAAATGTCAGAATAACCTGAAGGAGGGGAAAAAAAAACAATGCCCAATGGGTCCCAAACACTATGCCAGTGTGTGGCACCCTCACACACAGTTACTCAGCTTGGAGTGCAGAGGCCACTAGTTCTAGAAGGGGAGGCAGGGAGGGAGGGTGAGTTATGAATATTGGATAATACTTTGGAAAAAACAAGATTACTATGGTAAGTATTTTTTTCTTCTCACGCCAGGAATTCTTCAATATTCCTAACTCTTGCAGACTAAGAAGTAGTACCTTTGGAGGTGGGTACAGAAACCACTTTGGAAACGGATTCTGCAGGACTGCTTTGCCAAACCTGGCATCACTTCTGGACTGGGTGTCCAGACTGTAATACTTTGTGAAGGTGTGTACTGTTCTCCAGGTAGCTGCTTTACAGATTTCCACTAGTGGACCACCCCTGGCAGCTGCTATGGTTGCAGCTGTGCCCCTTGTGGAGTGGGCCCTCAGTCCTGCTGGGGGCTCCCTTCCAGCTTTCAAGTAGCAAAACAGGATGCACTGAACTATCCAGTGAGAAATGGACCTTTTACTGTAGATGCTGGATTTCCTAGTAAGGAAAAGCTGCTGTCTGCCCTGCCTATGGTCCTTAGTGATAGTAATGTAGTAGCTGAGAGCTCTTTTGACATCAAGACTGTGGAGTATACGTTCACCTGAACTAGAGGGTTCAGTGAAAAAAGACTGGCAGGTTAATGGATTGGTTCAAATGGATATCAGAAACCACTTTGGGGAGAAACTTCTTGTTTGTTCGAAAAACTACTTTATCCCTATGGAATGAGATGTAGTCCTTTTCCATGCACAAAGCCCGAAGTTCATTTATCCTCCTAGCTGAAGTAATGGCTACCGGGAACACTGTTTTCCAGGTAACATACTTCAAGTGAGCAGAGACCATGGGCTCAAATGGGGGACCCATAAGCTTAGCTATGTACACATTCAGGTCCCAAGCTGGCACCAGTTACCTGTGGTGGTGGTGGTGGTGGTGGTGGTGGTGGTGGTGAGGGGGGGTGGTGCAAGTGGGACAAACCTTTGAAGAACCTTCTGAAAATAGGATTGGATGCCATAAAGACACCCTTTCCAGCTGAAATGTAAGCAGATACTGAAGCCAGATGAACTTTTAAAGTGGTGGGCTACAAGCCCAGAGAATGCAGATGGGTAAAGTACTCCAGCAATGTTGGAATCCCTGCTTGTTCAGGTGTCACATCATTGGTGGAACACTAAATAGAAAACCTTTTCCATTCTGAAGCAAAGGTTTTCTTGGTACAGGGCTTCCTGTAACCTCGTAAGAACATTCAGAACACTTTCTGAGAGATGCAAACCTGCATACTCCAAGTCCTCAAGAGCCATGCCTTGAGCCTGAGGGATCGAAGGTTTGGGTACAGGATCCTTCCTCAGTTGGAGGTTAACAGGTTGTGCCTCTGAGGGAGGTGTATTAGATTTTCCACAGACATGGAGCACAGCAGAGAGTACCATGGCTGCCTTGCCCAGTGTGGTGCTATCAAGATCACTGATGCTGGCTGGGATCAGAGTTTGATCAAAACCCTGAAGATCAGAGAAAAAGAAGGGAAGGTGTATAGCTGCCTCCCTGACCAGTCCAGAGTCAGAACATCCAGGGTATTGTACCCCTAGCTGGTGGTCTGCAACAATACTGTGGCAGGTGGTGGTTTTCGAGGGACGCAGAGATCTATCTCTGAGGTGCTCAACCTTCTGAACACTACCTCCAACACCTGCCTGTTCAGGGTCCACTCGTGATGGGCCTGGTTGATCTGACTCAGAGCATCTGCTAGGGTGTTGTCCTCGCCTGGCAGATGAAGCCTGCAGTGAAGCTTTGAGTGAGTAAGCTAGGCTCCAAATCTTCACTGCCTTTGTGCACAGGGGGTTGGACCTTGTCCTTCCCTGTTTATGTAATACACGGTTGTGGTATTGTCTGTTCTGACCTGTACCACCCTGCCCTGCACCAATGGGGAGAAAGCCTGCAGGACCAGGAACACTGCTCTTGGTTCCAGCAGGTTTATGTGCTGAAGTGAGACTGCACTTGACCAGGTACCGTGAATGGTGTGATCCCCTAGATGAGCACCCCACCCAAGCAGTGATGCATCTGTTGCTTCACTGATGGAGACTCTTGCTGCAAAGGAATCCCTTCCCTTAGGTTATCTCCCTCTTTCCACCACTGGAGGGCTTGTAGTAACGTCTTTGTTACTGGAATCAGTTTGGGGGGGGGTCTTTCCTTTGGCACCAGTGTGCTCTGAGGTGGAACTGTATAACTGTCATCTGTAGTTGAAGAAACTGCCTTGCAGTTTTTGGTTTGTTGAGAATGAATGAGCCAGCCATCTGCAGAATATTGTTTACTCTGTCCTGAGGTAGGTAAGCTCTGCCCTCCAGGGTGTTCAACTCTGCTGCTATGAACTGCAGTACCTGTGCTGGTTGTAGGACAGATCTTTTGAGGTTTATTAGGAACCCCAAGGACTCCAAGAACTCCTTGGTTAACTGCAAATGTTCCTTTAACTGCTGTGGTGAGCTACCTACTACCAGCCAGTCATCCAAGTATGGGAACACTGTGACACCTAATCTTCTGAGGTGTGCCACCACCACTGCCAGGCACTTTGTTAACACTCTTGGGGTCGAAGTGAAGCTGAATGATGATGATGCTGAGAACTGGCAATGACCTGTTGGGAGCCTGAACCGGAGGTATTTTCTATGAGACTCCCTTATGGAGATGTGGAAATAGGCATCTTTTAGGTACAGAGATGCCAACCATGCCCCATTTTGGAGGGTTGGCAATATCAATGCCAGGGTTACCATTTTGAACTGTGGCTTCGTCAGGTGTCTGTTCAATAACTTTAGGTCCAGAATAGGCTGCCACTCCCTATTTTTCTTCGTTGTAAGAAAGTATCTTGAGTAAAAAACCCTTTCCCTTTTACTGTGGAGGAACAGGTTCCACTGCCTTTGACAATGGAAGGTTTTGTATCTCTTTTTCCAGCAGCTTCCTTTCTGCGTTGGAAACTGGCTTGAACACTCTGGTTCTTAGAGTTGGGAAGGATCTGAAACTCAGGGACAAACCCTGACTCACTACTTCTAGGACCCACTTGTCTGTGGTAATGTCTTTTCAAGCCTAGTAGTAGTAAGCCAGTCTGCCCCCTACCAGTAGTGGGAAGGCAAACTGGGTAAGAAAGTGAGGGAGGCTGGGCTTGACTAGCCTGGGAAACACACCTGGATCCCCTTCTGCCCCTGCCCCAAAAGTACTTGTATGCTGGGGGACTGCTGGTATTGGGGGACAGCTTGAGCCTGATAGAAAGTTCTGTTGTATGTAGTTCTACCCCTTCTCCCCTTCCATAGGGCCTAGTGGAAGGTGAGGGCTTTTCTTTGGATAAGTTACTTCTATAGGTGGCCTTATATTCGTCCATTTTTTTCATTCCCCAAAAAGGCAGTTATTCTCCTTGGGAAGTCTATGGCTTTCACCTAAGTCCACTCAGGCGTTTCTTTTTTTTAGCGTCTTAGCTAGCATTTTCCTGTGCCAGAAACTGATTACCATAATGTGTCTCTGTTGTTTTACGCTGACTGTCCATTACAATTTTGTGTCCATTAGGAGTATTGTACCTCCTATTTACACTTTATTGTACTATACTTTACTGTCTTGTTTAATCTGTTGTCCTTTCACTGACGTGGAACCTTTGTAAAAGAGCTCTTAGCTCAAAGGTATATGTAATTCGAGATTTAAATAAAATAGAAGGAACCGGGGATTCAATCAGTTCACTGATTCTCTTACTGGTTGCTGGAGCACTCTTATCGGGGTGGATTGTTTAGGCTCAGCGGTTTCAACTGCAGGTTTTGAGGGTGTCGGCTGATCGGAGCCAGAGGAACCCTTTTCCAGTTTCTTCTGTAGTGTTTTCCGATGCTTTTTTACAGCCCAACCTGCTTGGTTCAGTGAGAGTGTCCTCTTTGTATTTTTACCTATTTTTATTGTTATTAGTGTTAGTTTTGTGTTATTTTATTATCCCCGGGCCATGAGAGGGCCCGTGGATATAAAATAGTCTAATTTAGTATATTAGTTGTTGTATTAGATTATTAGTTTATTTTTCCTTTCTGGTGGGTGGTGGTGTTGCCTATCTTATTTTATTTGTGGTTTTAATTTCTTAAGGCAGCCTGATGTGCTGGCCAGCTTTACCTGCTGTTCGTTACTCGGCCTCCGCTCTCCAAGCCCTCCGCCCCTTTTTCCTGTCCCTCTTGCTGGCCCATGTTTACCATCGGTGTCGGGCATTAGGAATTGTGCGTAGGGGATGGAGGAATTGGGGGTGTGTGGAGGTTCATGGACAGCGGAGGGAGCGGTGCTCTCCCATAGGGGTGGTTAGGCCTAGAAGACGCCCTGGGGGTGAAATGGCTTCTGGAGCGTGGTTGTCCCGCTCTGGTTCCCAAACCCAAGGGCACCTCCAGTACAGGAGGGCAAGTGGTTGGGACAACTCGTCAACCTCATCTGACCCGGGCATTGTTGTGCAATGCCAGATCTGTCTGTAATAAGACGGGTCTTATTGTGGACTTTGTTGCAGGGGCAGATTTGGCTTGCATTACCGAGACCTGGTTGGATGGGAATGCGGCCTCATTTCTAGAAGCCGCTGTTCCTACCGAGTTCTCTGTTATACATCGCCCGAGATTAGATCGCGGGGGTGGCGATCTGTTTCAAGATCGGATTGGGCCTAACTGGTGTTCCAGTTGAGGAGGCAAGATCATTTGAGTGTACTGTGGTAGCTGGTGTGGGGTGCAGGATTGCTCTCATTTACCGTCCACCAGGGGATGAGAAGCTTTCCTTGCAGGAAATAGCAGATTTTGCCGCCGACATGGCCTTGGAATCGCCCAGATTGATGGTGCTGGGCGATTTCAATGCGTGGCTCGACGACAAATCTTCACTTTTTGGTCAACATTTCTTCCAGTTGATGACATCGCTGGGCTTCACACAGGTTGTTTCCACAGCTACCCATAAAGGTGGTCACTCTCTTGATCTTGTTTTTCTCCTGGGGATCGAGGCGTCCAATTTGGTGGTGGAACCAGTCGGTTGGTCTGATCATTACTCAGTTGGGTTCAATTTTGAGGCCCCCCTAGGTAGGTCGGCCCCTGTGGAGTTGGTCAAGTACTGCCCATTTCGGGATGTTGTCCCTGAAGACCTGATGGCGGTCCTCGACTTCTCTTTGTTTGACGAATTGTGCTCTGATCCTGAGCGGCTAGTGGTGGCCTATACTGAGACCATCTCGGCTGCCCTCGATCAGATTGCACCTGCCCGTGTTCGCCCCCTTCCGCGCCGTCCCATCACTCCTTGCTTTGACGAGGCATTGAGAGGGCTGTGGAGGTTGGGGCGTAGATTGGAGCATCATTGGAGGAAGACTGCCTCGGATGCCGACTATCTTACGTTGTTAGAGCATTATAAGCTCTATCAAACTGAAATTTCCCGTAAGAAGGCAGAATTCCTGTCTAGGGAAATTTCGGTTGCTCAGAATCGACCGGCCCAGCTCTTCAGAACTGTCGACAGACTGTGCAACCCAGTCTGTCAGCAGATCCGTCGAGTTTTTTCACAGATTGACTGTGAGGAGATCGCTCGGTTTTTCGTAAATAGGGTGGAAGACATCCGGAGGCAGTGCCCCCGACCCCACTCTAAGGCTGTTGCAGTTGATCAGTGCTTTGTCGCGGAGCCTGGAATTTCCTGGAGTACTTTTGATCTGCCGGATTTCGTTGACACTATGAGGATTGTTTGTGAGATGCACCCAACATGCTGTAGGTTGGATCCGAGTCCTACTTCCTGATTTTGGGTTAGAAGTAGTTTATCGGCCCGGTCCTTGCTCGATTATCCGGTGCTCCTTGGAGACGGAGTTTTCCTAGCTCTCTGAAGGAAGGGGTGGTGATTCCCCTTCTGAAGAAAACTTCCTTGACCCGATGACCTAGCAACTATCATTATCTCTAACCTCCCTTTTGTAGGGAAGGTTATTGAAAAAGTTGTGGCAGTTCAATTAGACAACCATTTGACCATCCATAGTCTATACGAACCTCTCCAGTCTGGTTTTCGTAAAAGGCATAGCACCGAGACTGCTCTGGTCCGGGTGCTCAATGATTTCCTGATGGCGAGAGATCGGAGACACCATTCTATTCTGGTTTTCCTTGATCTGTCATCAGCCTTTGATACTGTGGATCATGGGGTTTTGCTCGAACGCCTGGGGTCCATCTGTGGACTTTCAGGTATGGTCCTCAGATGGTTTGCATTTTACCTCGAGGGGAGAACGCAGAGAGTGATCTCGGGATTATATTCTTCCGGGGCTTTCTCTCTGCCCTGCGGGTACCACAGGGTTCGGTGCTTTCCCCCATGTTATTCGCAGTATATATGCTACCCTTGAGACATTGTAAGACGGTATGAGCTGAGGTTTCACTGCTATGCTGATGATCCTCAGCTCTACCTGTCTTTTGCACCTGACCAGGTTAGTGCTGTCTCAGTGCTGAATAAGTGCCTTGTAGACATCCAAGACTGGATGAATACCAGCGGTTTAAAGTTGAATCCGGGAAAGACTGAGGTTATGGTTGTGGACCCCGGCCGCAGGGTTGGGGGTTTTGGGGTGGGGTCTCCCTCCGGAATAATTCGGGGGACCAGATCCCCATTTCCGGACGGGTGCGTAACCTGGGTGTAGAGCTTGACACAGAACTGACCCTTCGTTATCAGGTGCCTGCTGTTGTCAGGACTGCATTTTTCCACCTTAGAAACATCTCCAGGATTAGGCACCTGGTTCCTCCCGGTGATTTGCCGGTTTTGGTCCACGCCTTTGTGACATCTCGCTTTGGATTACTGTAACTCCCTGTACCTAGGGCTTGCTGGGGTTGATATCCGCTGCTTGCAGCTAGTGCAGAATGCAGCAGCATGTCTGTTGACTGGGGTTTCAAGAAGATCCCATATTACCCCAGTGTTGCGCTCTCTGTACTGGCTGCCTATACAGTGGCGGATCACCTTTAAAGTGGGTCTTTTGACCTACAAAGCCCTACATGGGTATGGTCCTGACTACTTGGAAGAGCTTTTGTTGCCTTACACCCCTGTGAGACAGCTTCGCTCGGCTGATGAGGGGTTGCTGGAGATTCCGAGGGTTAATTTGAAGTCTTCGGGAGCTCGTGCTTTTGGTTTCATCGCTCCATCCCTCTGGAATTCTCTACCCCGTCCACTCCGAGAGAATACACCAGTGGATATTTTTAAAAGGGCTTTAAAGTACTTTTTATGGAACAAGGCTTTTCCATCTATATCGTAACTGATTTTATTCGTTGAAATTGTTGTTTTGTTTTATTGTATTTTGATGCTTGGTTTTATGAATTTTTGTACAGCATCTTGAAAAATTGAAAGGCGCTTAATTAAATAAATTTTTTATTATTATTATTTTCAACCATCTTTTGTGGGGAAGACCTACATATATCACATTCAGCTGAAAAATGTTCCTTACCAAGCCAAACAAGACATAATGTGCGTTTGTCTGCCTTGGCAAAGACATCCCCACACTTTGGACAATGTTTGAAACCAGGTTCACCGGTTTTCTTCTTTGGTTTGTCTGACATTCTTAGAACCAACAGAAAAACCAAAATTGAAAGTTTTTAAATTTAAGTAATTTTTATCAGTTCCAGTCGGTTCAGAAACCAACCAAAAGTTCCAATCAGAACCAGGAACTGAAAGAAAAGAAATGAAAATGATGTACCTACCGTAATTCTTTTTTTGACATTTCTTTTTATGCTCCCAGGAGGCAGGGCATTCTTCCAGAGTACCCACCTGACAAGGGTCTCTCACTCCCTGCCTGAACCCATTCCAGGAACTCCCCACCCAAAGAGCCCATCCAGACCCAGTCCTCTGGCAACCGGGTACCCCCGGGGAAGGGTTCGCCTGCCCTTGGCGACCTTACAGACTCAAGGGGTCCCACCTGACTGCTCAGGTTGGCACTTTGGGGAGGATCCTGCAGTGCGGGCCGGCACTGGGATGCGGGCCATGTCATCTCCACAACCTCCAGGGGGTTTCTACATACTTCCCTTGCCCCACCACCCATGAGTGCAATGTGCAATGATGTCTTGGCGCATGGCAACCCTGCAGACGTCGTCACACTCACCCCACTGTTGCATGCCAATAGTCCTGCAGTATCCCTGATCGCCACCGGGGGGCCACTGGGATATTGGACAACCCATGGCCTTCCCCCCCCGAAACAGGAGAGCTGTCCTCCGGATGCTCTATCATCTCCTTCCCTTGCCAACCCCCGGCAACCTGAGTCTGCTACCGAACCTGGGTCACCGCTGGGGCACAAAGTGTGGTGTCCAGCACCCCAACCCTCAGCGTCACCGGGCCGGCTCCTACCTGTAATTCCTGATCTTCTTGTGTATCTTCACCATTCATTACTGACTGGGTGATCGCCGGAGGTGCAGCACCCCACGGGAGCTTTTATTTTTCCTAGGGGGAGGAGCTGACACCAAAGGCGGCACTGCCCTCAAGGCCAATGCATTGTGTGGTGCTCACAGGTTGACCAGTAATGATCGACTCCTCCTCTTTCCCAGTTCTGCTTGCCAGAGAGAGAGGAAAATAGATGGATAGAGAAAAGACAAGGGCATGACAAGGGAGCCCAAGGGACAGCAAATGGAAAGGACATAAAATGAAAAAGGAATATTCCGGCTAGAGGAGAGAGGAGGGGGACCTATGGGTGTGGATGTTTGGCCCCAGCTCCTGGGCAGTCAATAGAGACAAAGAATAAAAATGAAAGGGATAAAAGATAAAATGAAAGGGAGGAAAGATGGGGAGGGAGAGAGAGAGAGAGAGAGAGAGAGACTTTACCTCACTCCATCCAACCAGAGGGAACGCTGAGGGAGGGATGTAGCCATACATCTAGAGAGGTCACCTGGCCCATTCTTAGTCTATATGCCATCCCCTCAGACCGAAAGTCACCAACAACTGGCCCGCCCCTGGCGCTACCCACAGTGTGGGAGCCAGCACCGACCACAACCACCAGAGCTGAGGGAAGGGGAACACAGGAGGGTACAGAGGTACTGTGCGCCGGAGAGCCCTCTGATTTCGAGGAGTCATGCTGCCAGTCCGGATCAGTCTCTCAATCATCCAGCTCTGGGGAAGAGGAGATCCCAAAGACCTCCAGACAAACAGCCCCTGAGGTTCTCCCACCCGCAGCGCTGCGTGCGGTCCCAGTACAGCTTGCGGCACTGTCCCAATCACCGAAGATGTGAACGGCTCCAGAATCCGGAACAGCATCAACAGGCAATGCTGAGGAATCACCCGTGCTGGGCCCAGTAGGCGTAAGCTACAACAACAGGGAAGCCTGCACCATGCTCCCAGCCTGGTCCCCGAGAGGGCTGGATCGGTCCTCCAGCACCATAGTAGAGGCCTCCTTCCTGGCAAGGCTAGAAAGGGAGGAAGCCCCCTCCTAACTGGTCTGTATAGAACTGGGAGGGGACCCAGAGGAACGGCAGAAAGAGCTGCGCTTGCAGTTCCTTGTGCGACATCGCTCTCTGAAAGTCGGCGGAGCATGGCCGACTTTAAATGCCCGAAGCTCAAGAACTCGACGGTCCATGGAAAAGCAGGCATCACTGAGAAAGGGCAATAAAGGGCTCTGGAGACTTTTGTATTTCACCTATACTTAAGTCTGTTGCAACAGCACTCTAATCTCTTTGTAACCTCAACTGTTCTAGTTCTCTCTCTCTCTCTCTCTCTCTCTCTCTTGTTTCTCTGTCTACAGGCAGGCCACCTGTATGACATTCTCGCTCTTTCCCTTTGTTTTTCCTTGGTCTCTGGGTGCCCCTATCTCTCTCTATTTTCCCCGGTAAGAAAGGTCCTCCACGAACGTGCACACAATCGGTAGCACAAACGTTTAAATCTGTACCTCACGAACGTGCGAGATGTGTGCGAGTGCATTTATGTAAAATAAAGAAGTAATTAATAGAGGTTTTTAGCATGTTTTCAGGCTATTCTCTGTGCTTAGAGGATAATATTGCACTACTGCAGTAGTCCAGGGGAGAAATTCAGAAGCGCTAGCTGCAGCCGTTGTTGCAATGCTTGAAGTGCGTCCACAAAAATAAACATAGAGCCAAGACTAGAAGGAGCTTGCATAGCATGTTTTTTTATCTGTTTGTTTTCTATGGGAATTCTTTCAATCAGTGCACTTGTCCTTTCCACTGGTTATGTATGCAGGGAACCTATGCTGTCAAAACACTCCTGCTCTCAAGACCTGCTACAGTTAAGCAATAGACCATGGCAGGGTGTGGGTTATGTTGGGATTTACCCATGCCTGATGTGGTTTGGTCACGAGGCATAGCCGAGTGACCAAATCCATACCAGAAGTGGATAAAGCCCAGCATAACCCACACCCTGGAGTGGTTTATTGCGATTATACAATGGCCCCCAGTTTTTTTTTATAAGGAAAAAAATAAAGAAAATGATTTTCTTTTATTTTTAAATTGTTTTTACGCAATTTATTGCTCCGTGAGAGAAAATAGTTCTAAACTGTTAGCTGCTGCAGAGCCTCCCTCCTCCCCCCACACACACATATCACTGCTGAATATAATACGGAAGGAGGAGTGCAGCACTTTCTTTTCATTTTGTCTTTACTTTGGTACTGAAAAATACCTCTATTGTCACAGTAAGCAAGATTGCAGCTTGCACCCGCTTTGAAAAAATAATTTTCATAAGTGCCGTGAACCCGTGATCTTCTTGCCCTAACAACACAATGGATTCCATATTAAATTCCACTTAATTACTACTAGTCCATGGTCTTCTGCGAGAACACGTTTCTTTTTATTTTTAAAATAGAGCTAGCCGGAAGGGAGGCAGGAGGAAATAATCAGAGCAGCGAGGTCTGGAAATGGAAACTGGAGGGAACGAGTGTCTCAGTGATCAGTGGCAGAAGAATCACTTCCGGTCCACGGGGGTTTTGAGGCAACATGTTTCTTATTTATTTCAATGTTTTTTAATGGAGCGAACGAGGTACAAGGAAAGCAATGGCAGGCAATGGAAACTGGAGGTAGTGCAGAGGCAAGAATCTTACAAGCTGGCAGGTAACAGTCTGCTGTGAAATGAGGGGAAAAGTTGGCGAGGCAGTGTGTGGTTTTACTGGTCAGAGTTTTCTTTTTAGTAATGTATTTGCTTCAGGAGGGTATAAAATGGGGTGTGGGACTCCTAATCTGTAAACTCATATGCGGTGTCTGTCCATGTGAATCTACCGCTCCAGTCATGCGTTTTTTAGCGGACAATAGAGATGGCACATTTTCAGCTGATGTCTGGTGGATTGATCTTACAGTTTGGATTGCTGATGTGGCTGACTGGCACCTTTTGCATGAGTTATGCCAGGATTTACCACGGCTGAAAGGTGTCAGTCAGTCAATTAGAATAAGAGATTCTTGGATGCCATTGTATAATCCAATATATCCTTCACTATTTCCAAATGAATAGGTTTGTCTGTGAAATGTCCGTTTTTTTGTTTTTGGTTACAGAGCGTTGTGCTGTGTTAACCGCTTACTAGGAAACAAGTATGCTTGAAAGTTCTAAGTCGTAGAAAAGTTTGCAATTGCATGTCAGAATGTTGTTAGAATATTTTACCTGCTGGAGTTGTCTAGGCAGTATCCTTGCTGCTCAGCCCTCTTCAATGTCTCTACATCCTATAGTGCCGGCTGGCCCAATATCTCTGTATTAAATAGGTAGAAGACATGTAGGAGGGGCTTGAGTAGCATGTCCCTCCCCCTCTCCATTTTATTTCTTCATTTAGGCTGTAAAACGATGTTCCTGCATCCTTAAATGACTAGTTATTATAATTGCAGATATTAGTGTTGTGCCAACGTAAAAAAATGAATGAATTTTTTTGTTATTTTCCAACCAGATATTAGGGGTGGAGCCTGCCTGTATCACATGACCCCTTACCTGTTATATAAAGAAATGCCAAACTAAGAGTCAGAAGAGTGGAGGACTCTGAGCAGTCCAGACCCTCGTTCTTCCTAGTGGTATTTTGTTATCTACTGGAGAATGAGTTACCTTATTTATTTTTTCCTCTTATATTGTTTGGTCGTTCAGTTCACTGCTATTATATTAAAATTCCTGCCTTTTTGTTTTATTTTGCAGAATAAAAGTTGTTTAAGTTCTTTGGACCCTGGTGTTTGCCTCCATCACTACCCACAGCCTACTACAATCACAACTGTCCATATCATGAGATGGACCCGGACAGGTCAGACAACAGTCATGTCGGTCCGTGACTGATATCTGCTGGCTGCACAGATGACGATGCATAAAAGGCCAGCCCGCCTTGGAGGAACGTTTTTTCTGGTCTCTGAACAAACCTAACATGACTCACAGTAACCAAATTCAAAATAAGCAACAGACTCGACGCCGCTAAATAAAGGAAAAGCTCTTACCGGTTTCTGAGGGAAAACGGTGCAGAGTAGTAATCGACTTGAACTGAACTAGAACCGAGAAACTAGGTGTCGAACACGGCATTGAAAATGGCATCGAACTCTGAGTCGAATCAGACTAGGCCGTGATGTCGCAATAACAATTTCACTTTGCGAGGCAAGGTGCTGTGCTCTTGACGGTGGGAAAAGCAGAACTGGGGTGGTAGAGGAGTCGATGACCATTACTGGCCAACCCGCGAGTGCCACGAAATGCATCGACTCTTGGGCGGCACTGCCTCCAGCGTCGACTCCTCCCCCTAGAAAAAAGAAAGGAAAAAAAAGCTCCCGCGGGGTGCTGCACAGTCAGTGATAAATGGTGAATACTGACACAGGGACGATCCAGGCGAATCGGTTCTTTATAAGAAAGTTATCGGTTACTGTTTTTAAACAATAACTGTTTAAAAAGAAGTAAACTACCAGAGTTTGTTTCAAAAAGCTCCAGACAACTTAACTAAAGCTCAGTTTCTCACTGGTTACCCCGAACCAGGAGAAACCGAGAACCGAGAACTAACCAACAGGGTGTGCCTGTTTGCAGATGATACAAAGGTCTGCAATAGGATGGATTCACCCAGTGGGGTGCAAGCCATGAGGCAGGACCTGGAGAGGCTGGAGAGGTGGTCTGACACATGGAAATTGAAGTTTAATGCACAAAAGTGCTCGCTGATGCACCTGGGGAGGAGGAATAGGAGAGAAACTGACTCCCTTGAGGGGTGGTGATTAAGGAGAAGGAAATGGAAAGGGACCTGGGGATTATGGTATCGTGTGACCTCAAGGTGGGCAGCCAGTGTAGCAGGGCGGTAGGAAAGGCAAATGGAATGCTGGCCTGCATTGTGAGGGGTTTTAATAGCAGGAAGAGGATGGTGCTAATGCTGTTATACACTACAGAACCATGGTCAGGCCACATCTGGAGTATGGGGTGCAGTTCTGGAGGCCTCACCTATGACGAGATGTTGAGTTGATGGAAGGGGTACAGAGAAGGCAACCAAAATGGTACAAGGGATGCAGGATGTACCCTATGAGAAGATTGAGAGGGCTGAATTTGTACCTTCTGGAGACTAGGAGGGAGAGGGGGGACATGATTGAGACCTTTTAAGTATCTAAAGGGAATAAATAAGGTGGTGGGTGATGGCTTGTTCAAATTGAAGAAGGGAGCGAACAGGAGGGGACATAGCTTCAAACTAGAAGGTGGGCAATAGAGAGGTAATGTCAGGGGGCAGTTTTTCACGGAGAGGGTGGTGGAGGCTTGGAACAAGCTGCCGGAGGAGGTAGTGGCAGCTGAAATAGTGGAGGGGTTCAAAAGGGCTTGGGATAGATTTAAGGGGTTGGGAAAATAGGGTGGAAGCATAACAGATGGGGGGGGTAGGGTGTTGGGTAGACTAGATGAGCCGTGGGGCCTTTCTCTGCCATCACATTTCTGTGTATCTGTGTAACTAGTGGTTTATTAACTAATATAGAAAATAAGGACATAAACTGAAAAATCTGAGAAAAATACTTATATTACTGAAAGTAAACACTCAGGAATGACTTGAGGAGAAGTTTCTGAGGCATCTGAACTTGACAGGCAGAAAATGAAATCTGAGGCGTTATAGAAAGCAGGCAGTTGATATGGGCAGCATTTGATAAGTGGCACAAGCCAATGATGGTTCCATCATTAGCACAACATTCTATGACTGGGCAGTTTTACTTTAAAGGCTGACTGCAAGAGTTAGGATTACTGGAGAATTCCTGAGGTGAGAAGAATGGTATTTCCCAAATACCAAGAATAATGCACTAATCGTTATTCATACATGAATAATGAATAGTGGCACTATTATTTGTATTCAGGAAATAAAAAAAAGTAAAAGACAGCTCTGCACCCTCCTCCCCAGCCCAATTGTTTAAAGAGCCATACCCCCACCAGCACACACAAGTTCTACTAGCTCTTTAAACTCAGACTATAAACAGAATGCAGGCTACCCAGAGGAGGGGCACTACAATGGTACAGGGTCTGCATCAAAGGCCCTATGAGGAGAGAGACTAAAGGACCTTAATATGTACGTACTGGAACAGAGGAGGGAGAGGGAAGATATGACACAGACCTTTAAATACCTAACAGGGGCAAATAAGTTACAGGAGAGGAGTATTTTTCAGATGAAAAGGTGCTCAAGAACAAGGGGGCATGCTATGAAGCTGGAGGGGGAGTAGATTTAGGAAAGATGTGAGGAAGTACTTCTTCACAGAAAGAGTGGTGGATTCCTGGAATAGCCTTCCAGTGGAGGCGATGGGGCCAAAAACAGTGGTGGGGTTCAAGAATGCATGTGATAAGGAATCATAGTGGAAAGGAAGGGGGAGAGAGAAAGAACTGCAGAACGGGCACAGTCTGATGTAATAGTGTAGGTAGGGCGAAATGGGCAGACTGGACAGGCCAAGTGGTCTTTATCTAACATCAAATTCAAGTTCTGTGTTTCTCACCTTTATTCAAAGGTGCGTCAAAAGCACCCCTTGGTAAGTGTACAATTAAAACTTTGATATAATGTCATTAACTTCATGCAAGTACTCATTAGGCATAATAAAAATGTTGAACAATTGATCAACTTGAGGTTCCTCAGATACAAATTAGTATCCTCATGTGGCAAAAAAACAAACAAACAAAAAAAAAAACGGTAACAAGTATGTCCAAACAAGTTCACTGGAAGATCTACTGTGAGTTAAATTGTAAGCTGAAGACTGCGTTCCAATCCTTATCCACACACCCCCTCCTAGCATCTGTTTGGTAATGAGAATAACAAGCAGAAACTTCGGGAAAACTGCACTCACTGGCGTTATCCAAATAGCTGCCCCTTTTCTATACACTTTTCCCTGGACAGTGAGGTCTGATGTTAATTTTTTCTGTTATGGAAGCCATTTTATTATGTTTTACCCAAGCCAAAATACCAGGACACTTGTCAGATAGACAGTTGATAAAAATTTTACTGTTACATGGTACAAACTGGACAAACATTTCTGTTCTTTTTGAACTCTCTTTTTACCACCTGTGGATCTCCCACTGGCGACTCATTTGATTGTTAACAGCACCATTACACATCCTTTGGCATTCCTCCCCATCCTGATCATCCGTGGCACCCGTGTAAGATCGCCGCATAGTTCACCCCCCTACAGTTGCAGGGGTCTTCCTACTGTTCAGAGGCAGCCAAATCTTCATCTCCAGCTCCATGGTGGAGTTCTACTTGGGGCCATCCCAGATGCTGGGAGGAATTAGCCTGATGTGACCACAGGAGGCAGACCAAGCTTTAGCTGCCCAGCTGGCACCATTTTGCCCCACTGTTTGCCCACTTACTGCGCATGCACATGCATCCTCAGGTGCCGGCAAGACTGACACTTTTGTCTGGGCAAAGCCGTGTCAGCCTACCCCTACACAAGGATGTGCATACCCATGATTCTTTGCTCCAGGTTTGAAGCTTCTGAATGTGTAGGAGTGATTTAGAGAGATAAACAGAAACTAAACAAACAGGGAAAACTTCTGCATTTTATTGCAAACAAGTAAAGTGATTTGTATGCATACATTTTGATTAAAACATTATTTAACAATGTTGATTAAAAATAAATAAATAAAATCCGGGAAGAATATGTTAACCCTGCCTGCTAGTGGACATGTGACCAGCATACAATGTCTATTGACAACTCCACTAATAGTTTCTCATAACAGCACGGCTCAGATGTACAGTTAGCCTTACCCACAGATAATGCAATATACTTATAGGGGTTCCCGTCCAGGAAAAGGAATCTCAATAATGTCCTGGAGCCATATCAAACTTGGGGGGGGGGGGTGGCGGCACCAGGGAACACTGTGGTGCAGACAGCAAAAGAGAAAAAAGAAACACAACAAGCAAAGGCAGTGCACCCACAACAAAATGAAAGCCAGTACAAAATGTAAATATACATTTTTACCTGTAGTGAAAGTGCATATTACTGTGCAAATGGAAAGCCAAAACCATGATGTACGCAGATACAAGCAGGAGGAAAAACACCTTACATTTCACTCAATCACAGCTTCTGTACCAGCTTCTTTTTGCCATAGGTGCACTGCCTGTGCTTACATGCCCAGGAGCAAGTCTCACTAATGCAAAGCACTTCTGATTGGAAGTGGTTTAGTTTAAACCCTAATATCACTCCATACTGCTCTTTGTACTCTCTGTAACTCCGAAAGTGAGAAATATGATTTACTGCTGTAAAGTAAGGGTCACTGGGCTATAGGGATGTTTGTACTTCAGGCCTGTTACTCTAGACACATAGACAATGATGGCAGAAAGAGACCACTGGTCCATCCAGTTTGTCCAGAACACCTTACCATACCCCAGGACCTTTGGTCTATACCTGGTTTCAGCCCACACTATCCACCCCATGCGCCCTGTTTTATTGCCACCCATCTGAGTAACTACTAAACCCTTCCCCTGTTCCAGCTGTGCCTGAAACCATTACTGGTTTGGGCACGCACCACATCAGCTGGCAGACAGTTACATGGCTCGACCACCCTCTCTGTTAAATAAGACTTTCTCACATACATCCTGAACCCCACCTCAAACAAAAAATTTTCTTGATCCGCTTATTCCTGCTGCACTGCTCCTTGCTCATTCCTTTCAGGAAGTTGACGGTCTCTATCCAATCTCCTCTCTCCTGTCTGGCCTACAGCGAGTACACGTTCAGTGCCATAAGTTGATCCCAATAGGATCTGCCCTGCTGGCTCTGAATCATTCTGGTTACCTTGCACCTCACTATCTACACTTAGCCTGTCCTTATCTTTCCTCAAATGAGAACTCCCGAACTAGGCAGTGTTCCAGGCATGGCTTCACAGGTGATCTATAGAGAGGCAGACCTCCTGCCTTCTGCTGCCAATAATACTAGGAATCATTGAGTTTTGTCATACCTTTGCTGCTAGTGGCTTGTTTCAGATGGGAAAGAGCAAACGAGAGAGTGCAGCTCTGCCTGGACCATGGGCAAAGCCCCTAGAATTCTGAAGCCGCAGAATTTTGCACAGAACTTGCAATCTACTGCAGAACTTCTGCAGTGCTGCAAAATTCACTCTTCTTGGTGATTTTTTATTAATATTTCTGTTTATCCATAGAATCTGGTTCCCTTCCCCCTCTTTTTATATTCAAAACCCCCATATGCTCAGAATGTGATGTTATCATTGCTATAACATATCATACATTAGCTAATGAAATGGCTGCATTCTGCAACAGAAGTAAACAGTCACTTATCTACCACAGCTCCCACTGCCAGAGACGGTGGCGCAGCACATCATGCATGGTGATATTTGCTCAGCCTGCGCTACAGCCTAATACAATTTTCAGTCTTACATTATTGCACTAGTGCCAGCTTAAACAAAACCTTGTCAATGGCACAGGCCTGTTAAGTCCATACCTCACTTTGTACAAACCTATTTGTGCCTTTAAAGTATATAGATGCCATCTGAAATGAATAACTGGTAAAATGAATTTAACTGTAATTTTTAAGAAAAATAAAGTAATTATGCCCAGAAAAGTGGAAAATAATAATGTGTACACCTGTTGAAAGAATAAACCTGTTAAATAATTGCACTGTACACATTTTTCCAGGGTTATTGATTACATATTGCCATTGGTTGAAAGAATCACTTAAAAGTTATAGAGAAATGTTGTGTGCAGGGACAGCTGTTGGGCCAGAGGGTAGGACGCTGTTTCTGTGCGGGCAACTCAGGCTCAGAGATTAGCTCTGGGAGCTGGCTGGGCAGCACAAGGACTGGTGGAACACATCACTGCTCGGAGCCTGAGAAGGTATGGTGCAGTGTTCTGTCACACGGTGGACACGTTATGATGGTCTGGAGAGCTCTATCTCACAATCAGTTCACATGCATGTCACGGCCTGATGGTGTTACGTAGTGTGTCAGGGGAAGCAGGTTGTTATGAAAAAAGAGTTTTGCAATAACTCCTCTATTCCATTTATTCCATTTCCAATGGGACCTGTATCAATGAGGAATGCAATTTCAAGGAAATTAAAACATATATATATATATATATATCTATACACACACACATACAGTATCTCACTACACACACACACACAGATATTTGTATGCATGTTACAGATTGCATATAAATATATCAGTGATACACAGTGGGAACCTTATGAGTGGTGTAGAAAGCACATACAAATATATAAGTGAGAGACAGTGGAGACCTCATTAGTGGGATAGCACGCATATAGAAATATCTTATTTATCACATAAGGTCCCCTCTGCATATGTCATTTATACAATAGGCTAGGACCTTAAGGTGGAGACATTTGTTTTGCTTTTTTAGGCATAAAATTATTTATCTAAGTCTGTTATTTTTTGAACTATTGTTACTGTGCTTTCCACCATCCTGATCGCTATAACCACTGCCATGAAAATGAAATCAGGATGACAAGCTGACACTGTGATGTGGTAGTTTGTTAGTGCCGCAGAACTTCTGCAGAAATTACAAACCACCGCCGCACAAGTTCTGCGGCAAATGGTAGTCTTGCCGCAGAACTTGGTCCCACTGTGCCGCAGAAAAGTAGGGGCCTTGACCATGGGAAAGTGAAAACCCAGAGGAGCTGCTCGATACATTTACATTAATTACTGCATCTAGGTTTATAAATAGGGATTTTACACTTGTTAAATAGACTGCAAGAAGTTCAATACTTTTTAAGTATGAAGTTAAAAAAAACAAACACCTCAACTAACAAAATGGACAACTGCCCAGCCCCAACCCCCTTGAGAGAGCACTCTAGTCTTTGTGGACACAAGTATAAACCATGCCTTGAAAGTTACAGGACAGCGGGGTACAGCGGAATGTGTGAGTTATAAGACTTGAGAATAATATATGCACAAGTCATAAAGGTGGAAGAAATTAGTCGAAACATTTCATGAACAAAAAAAAAAGGAACACCTTACTTCCATTGTGTCTGACGGGGAACTGGATTATTTTCAGGGCCAACCACCAGAGACGGTGGAGGTGGTACACTTCCTCCTCCTGTAACCACAATAAAATTAATGAATAGAACATAGAATCATTGTGGAAAAGCCCAGAATCCCTGCATATTATGATATACTATAGTTCTGATCATGACTTGATCTGTTAGGATGCTATTGTTGAAGCGCACTGCACTGATATCCTGTGAGTGATGCTAAGCACCAGCAGTTGGGGCCAGGATCTGGGAACAGTCATGGCAGCTCGTTTCTAGTACTTAAAAGCAGCAGGATTTGCTAGTCATCAAACTATTTATTTATTTATTTTTAGCAGAAATGCCTTTCTGACATCCTTTAGTCTCATCCTCAATGTGTTTTTAATTTTCTCAGATACTGTTACATAAAACAGAATTTGCCAGCAGATAAGGACCATGTGACCCACCTAGTCTGCCCATTTTCCCTGCCTGTAGAATCACCGTAGATCCTGCTCGATCTTCAGCCCATTCTCTCCCCCCCAAAAGTTTCCCTTATGCCTATCCCATGCATTCTTGAACCCCACAAATGTTTTCACTCCCACCACTTACACAGAAAGACTGTTCCAGGCATCCACCACTCTTTCTGTGAGGGAAGTATTTCCTTATATCTCTCCTGAAATCTACCACCCTGCAGTTGTTTACCATGCCGCATTGTCCGTGAGCACTTTATTTTTCCCGAAAAACACTTTTGTAGCTAAATTTTGACGTTAATGACTCACATAATTTGAAATGGCCACCACTCACAATTTTAATGTAACATACTAGACGCCAGCAGTCTGCTCATGCTTCAGCACCCTGATTGGGTACCGCAGCCCTCTATCAGTCTCCTTCCACTATTACTCCATCCTCCAGTCCTGCCCCCCCCCGGCAAACTAGCCTCTGCTTCACCCCTTGCGTATACCTGTCCCACCCTCTCCTTGAATCCCTCTACTGTAGCTGCCTGTACCAGCTCCCCAGGTAGCATATTCCATGGTTCAACCATTCTCCCGGTGAAGTACCTCCTCCTTTCCCCCTTAATCCTACCACCCTCAATCTTCCAACTGTGTCCTCTGGTTATTCCACCCTCCTCCGGCTGAAAGATCCTACCTCAGCTTACCTTATTTCCTCCCCTGAGGTAGCTGAAGACCTCAATCATGTCCCCCTAGTCCCTCCTCTCCTCCAGCGAGAACAGGTTGAGCTCCCCTAGTCACTCCTCATATGTCTTATCCCCCAGGCCCCGTATCATTCTAGTTGCTCTCCTCTGAACCCTCTCCAGGAGTTGGACGCCCCTCCTTAGGTGCGGCCTCCAGAACAGCACACAGTACTCAAGATGTGGTCTAACCAGGCTGTTGTACTGGGGCAAAATCACTTCCCTGTTCCTTGAGGCAATTCCCTAGCAATGCATCTCAGTATCCTATTTGCCCTGACTGCAGCCCTCCTGCACTGCTCTGAATTATTCATGTTAACATCCACCAAGACTCCTAGGTCTCTTTCCCCTGCCATGGCCTGCAACTCATCCCCCCTCCCCACCACCCCGGTGTACATATAGTTGTCAGTGTCAGTGGCTCAGTAGGTAACAAACTCGCCTCTGAGGCCGGGAGATCAGAGGGCTGTGGGTTCAGTTCCCACATCTGGCACTTGAGTTAATATCCCAGTACTGACACTGTAGTGTAGCATGAGAAGGGTGCTGCACTTCTGAGGTGCCGTCTTTCAGACGAGACATTAAACCGAGGTCCCATCTGCCTGGATTGGTGGTAGTTCAGGTGGATGTTAAAGATCCCATGGCACTTATCGAAAAGAGTAGGGGAATTTCCCCAGTGTACTGGCCAAATTTCCCTTATTCAATAAAAAAAAAAAATACCACCAACAGCTTAATCTGGTTCAAAGGTCAGTTGGCATTCATCTGTATCCCCTTCCCCACGGGTCGTGCCTGAACATAGGCAGGATTTGTCTAGTGCACTTACCCGGTCAACAAAAGCTAAACTAAATAAATAAACACAACGTTGGGGTTTTCCTGCCCTAGGCGTAACACCTTGCACTTCGTGGAGTTAAATTTCAATTTCCAAGTGCAGGACCAGCTATCTAGAGTATCCAGGTCCTCTTGCAGGGCCAATCTCCCCTCCTCCCCCTCTACCACTGTCCCCAGTTTAGTCGTCCACAAAGAGACTCATTTCACACCTGATACCTTCCCTGATAACAGAGATGTAGGCATTAAATAGGAGTGGCCCCAGGACTGATTCCTGTGGGACCTCATTTATGACCTCCCTAGGAGACGAGACCTCCCCTCCTACCACTACCCACTGAGTGCGACCTGAAAGCCAATTTCCAATCCACCTAACCATCAATGGGCCTATCCCCATTCCCCCAGCTTCTCCCTCAGGCCAATGTGAGGGACCAAATCAAATGCCTTGCTGAAGTCCAGGAATACTACATCCACTGGTCTCCCCCTGTTGAGTGCTGATGTCACCCACTCACAGAACTCTACAAGGTTTGTTTGACACGATCTGCCTGACACAAACCCATGCTGCCGGTCATCCAGGTAACCCATCTCCTCCAAGAAACCGCCCAGCCTTTCCTTAAGTATGCTCTCAATTACCTTCCTCACCACCGACGTCAAACTGACAGGTCTATAGTTTTCTGGCTTTTCTCTCTATCCCCCTTTATGGATGGGCACAACATGCACCTGCTTCCAATCCCTTGGCACCCTCCCTGTTTGGAGTGACAAGTTAAAGAGATCCGCCAATGGTGCAGTCAAAACATCCGCCAACTCCCTCAGTACTCTGGGATGAATAGCATCAGGCCCCAGAGATTTATCCTTTTTTAGGGACTGGAGGGCTTCCCACATCCGACCGATAGGAATATCAGCATCTGCCCCCCCCCAATTCAGCAGAACCAGCCTGATATCTCACCCCTGGCCTACCTCCCCCAGCAGCTTGCTCTTTGGCAGGTATCCCAAAAGTCAGGTCTGCTACGCCTTCTGTGTCCTTCAACCCCTTTTTTGGAAGTTCCCTAGCCTCCTCCTTAGTGAACACTAAGGCAAAGTACTCATTCAATGGCTCCGCCTGCTCTTCAGCCCCTTCCACCCACCCCCCACCAGCTATCCTCAACCTACTGTGCTGGCCCTTGACCTTCTGCCACTCACCAACATACCTAAAGAATGCCTTTTCCCCACCCCATATCCCCTGCGCCAACCTCTGCTCTCTTTCCAGGCCTTTGCCCCTCACTATTCTGGTGACTTTCCTGGATGCAAGGCGATAGTTCTCTCTATCCCTCTCTCCTCTCATTTTTTTGTACCTACTGTAGGCAGCCTTCTTCTCCCTTACTACCTCCTGGACCTCCTTGGTCCACCAGCATGGTTTACAAGACCTACCGCCCATGTGCTTCACTCCTGCACAGGTCATGGTGGCCTCCTGTAACCTTGTCTTATGATCTCCCACCTACCTTCCACGTCCAAACCTGGTTTTATCTCCTGCAAATGCCCCTTGAGAATTTCCCCCATGTTCTGAAAGTCTGCCCCCCTAAAATCAACTATCATTGTTCTTGAATGATCCCCTCCCCCCAGTTTAAGCCAAAACCAGACTGTGTTGTGGTCACTCCCAGCCAGGGGTTCTTCCACAACCAGATCCGTACGTGATCCCCATCCGCTAAAACCACATCCAGGATATGACCCTCCCTCATTGGGTCCATAACCTGCTAATTGAGCAACGCATCCAGGAAGCCATCCAGCAGCTTCTGCTCCCTGGTTACAGTGGACATCACAGTACTCCAATCAGTAGCTGGCATATTAAGGTCCGCCATCAACACCACTCCTTCCCCTTCCAGTCCACACTGTCCCTTAATGTTAGCAAACAGGCAATCCTCCAGGTCCTCTGCTAGTCCTGGTGGCCTATATACCACCCCCAACTTGATCTTCCCCTCCCACGGGGTTTGCAAGGTGACCCATAGGGCCTCTATGTTGCCCTCTGCTTTCTCCACTATCATAATCTCGATGTTATCCCTAATGAACATTGCTACTCATCTCCCTCTGCCCACCTTTCTGTCCTTCCTTAGTACAAGGTGCCCACTCAGACTAAGGTCCCAGTCATGGCCAGGGGTGGCCCAAGCTTCAGTGACCACTGCTACATCCACCCCACCCTCAAACAGCATGGCCTAGAACTCAGGCATTTTATTCCCTAGGCTCTTGGCATTTATTAAAGCCACCCTTCAACCCTTGTCCCTACCCCTCTTTACCATATCCTCCCCAGATCTTTCATACATCCGTCCACACTTCTCCCCTAGAGTACTGTCTGTCACCCCTCTATGGGGTTGCAGGCCAGTCCTACCGGCGGTATGGATGGCCAGATCAGACTGACAGTGCCCCCCCCTTCACAAGTTTAAACTCCATCTAGCCTGAATGAAATCAATCGTCCCCAGTTTGAGAACTTCCTTCCCTACTGGATTTAGGTGAAGCCTATTCCAGGCATACAGTCCCTTGTCTTCCCAAACTCCCCCCAGTCTCCCAACACCCTGTGCTTCATCCCACTGCCCGAGCAAGTCACTAATCTCCCTGATCTTGTTTGTTCTCCACAGTGGCCCTTGGCACTGGGAGGATTTCCGAGAAGGAGACTGTGCATCCATTGTCATGACAGACCCAGGCCAGTTCTCAGAACCTTGCCTGAATTTCCAGCACACTATTCCCCTTAATATCATTTGTTCCCAGATGCATCAGGAAGTCCGGTGATCCTCCATAGTCCCTCGCCAGCTCATACACCATGAACTTCGCCCTATGCACAGTCAGACCGGAAATACGCAATACCTTAACTGGACTGGATTTTCCCTCACCCTGCCCCGCTCAATGAATACCCCTGATCGCGGAGTCCCCCAGCAGGAGAACCTTAGTGTGCCCCTTGATCTTTTGTGCACCTCCTTTTGGACTTCCCTGCCAGCCCCCATCACCTCCACCCTCCTCGAGACCACTTCTCCTTGGCTTCTCTCCAGACCCTCTACAAGACGACCCCTAACCGCCCTACCCCTCTTGTCACGCCTTTTATAACCGAGTTCCCCTGCTCTCCTCAGTTTAGCCTCCACCACACTCGCTACCTCAGTCAAGCCTTTTTCTCCAACCTCCTCCCCCCTTCCTGCTCCCAACTCTCCAGTCCCCCAAACACGGCATTCCTATCACCATCAACCCTCTTACCTCCTCCCCTTTCCTCTTGCCCCCTTCCATGCCCACCTGCAGGTCCCCCTTACCTCTTGGCCTTTCTCTGGTATGATCCTCCTCCCTCGAAGGATGCCCCTCTCTCGTCTCAATCGCTCCTCCTTTCTCACCAAGCTGACTCGCAGCCTCCACACCTTCCCTCTGCTGGTTCCCCTCTCCCCTTCTTTGACACTTGATTTGCCCCCACCCCGCTAGCATACTTATTTGAATTACCGATGCCCACCCTCGTCCGATTCACCATATCCCTCTCTTCTCAACTCTCCTTTTCCTCCTCTACCCTCCTCACCACATCCTCTCCAACCAACTTACTCAATGGTTCATATTTATTATAGCACACAAAGCCAACCTCCTTTTTTTGTCCTGATTTCCCGCTATCCACTCCTCCAGTAGGCCCTGTCAGTCCCAACCCACCTGTTCCCCCACCTTGCCTCCTATGATTTAGCCTGTTTCCTCTACCAGTTACCTCCTAGATAGCTACCCCCTTTGCTACTAGCCCATGCCCCATAGGTTCTCCACTCCTGCCTGATGAAACGGATCCAGGTCGCACTCTATCACTGCCCACCTGCTACCCACAGGCCCTCCCAGACATGTTTATTCCCCCCAACTCCAGTTTCCTCGTAGCCAGTCAAGCTCCCCCCTGATCTGCAATAACTGCCTGCAGACTGGGAAACCTCCCTCTCTCCAGGCCCAGTTTAGGACCATGGCTGCCCCGCAGCCAGTGCACCCTACAATCCTGCCAAAGATGCCTGCCCTGTTGGCTGGGGCCACCCCAGAGGCCCTCTCCAAACATTCTTGGATGTTCACCCTTGACCATGTTCCCACCCCAAAGCAGACCTACCCGCAACCCTCTACAGCCAGCCATACGGGGCGATGTAGCCCACGAAATTAAAAACACAGCTCTTGGACCAAGCTACTAAGCAGAATAAAAGAGCATGAACAGAGTTACATCCCCTAACAGTTCCAAGAACAGTCAGAGTCACAGCTGGAGAAAACCCCAGTATAGCCACCCAGCCAATCAGTGACCTACCTCCACCTGGCCCCTCCTCCTCCGAGCATTTAATAGCAGTCTGGCCTGGGGTCAGTGGCAAACTAGTGTCCCATAATGTAGATGCATTAGGGTGGTGTTACCACGTTTGTTATTTTAAATATATATTTTTTATTACATTTTAGCAAACAGGACACACATAAGTCCATACAACTGAATTGGTACATAAGCACCTGGTTATGCTGTCAATGGTCACAGGAGAATATTTTGAGAAGCACTGACGTCTATATTCTTACAGTCAGTGATCATGTAGTCATTTAGACATTTTCACAAGTAATTACAGTGTTATTCAAGTTTCAGTAGTTGTTACTCCTTATTTTCTTATCTCTCTCTCTTCTCATCCCCTCCCCCAGTGAAAGCAGCACCTCCCTCCCTTGGCAACAAGACACCACTAGGGTACAAAATTTGTAGCTATCTGGGCCATATACCACACCCACCTTTGCCATTTAAGGCTGAATCTTTCAGTTTTGTCATGCAAGGCTGCTGTCAATGTCACTTATCACTAACTAACAGATGCTCATAACTATTAATCTCCAATCTTCCACTTTAGGAATTATTTTGGACATCCATTTTCTAGCAATTGCCTTTTTGGCTGCTAGCAAATATATTGGTAACAAACTGTGTCCCCAGTTTGAACTCTGTGTTGGCATTACTGACATGAGTACTATCTCTATTGTTAATTCTATTTCCACTCCTATACATTCCTGAAGTTCAACTTGAAGGGAGTACCAGTTCGGGGTTCACAGTGGACAGTTCCAAAAAATATGTCCTAGATCAGCTATTGTACAGCTGAAGACCCTCTAGCAATGTCCGTAGCTTGAGAGTAAATACTTTACCTACACTGCAGGTAAGCGAAAACACCTACAACAGCACTTTCATGCAAATTACCTCCATGTCTGGGAAAGGGTGACCTTGACTGTGGGTAGGGCATTATGTAGCCATTCCTCTGGGGTAACTGATAGACCTAGATCGGTATTCCATTTATTGAGTACGGTCAATGTGTTATCTTCCAAGGTCTCTCAATATTTTATATCAGCAACCTATTATGCATCTACCTATGTTACCCTGGATAGTGTCCACCAGTAGTTCCAACAAAGGTGGTTTTGGATTGGGAAGTCTTGTTCTATCAGGGGGTTGACTCGCTATATAGGATCGTAGTTGTAGTTGAAGAAAGCGGTACTGGTCACTACTAAAAAGCCCACAGATGTCTTGTAGTTCTTTAAAGGTAACCACCCCAGCATTGTTTAGAAAGTGGTATAAGTAATGACTCTCCAGTTACGGAAAGCAAGCTCTAGGGAAGAGGGGCTAAAATTTTCATCTTAGTATAACCACTAGGTGGCGCTATCCCAAGGGCTACTACCCCTGCCTGCGCGCTAGTAGCAGGTTAAGGGGCCTGAGTTCTGAAACAGGTGCCTCCACCCAGAGGTCAGGGTTGGTAGTGGTCACACTAACCTGGGCACAGCCCTCCGGGACACTGTAACCCTCCTTCTTTCCCTTCTAATGGCCTGAGCAATATACAATAATCACTTTCACAGTACCCCCTGTACACCATACCAGTACCCAAACTGTTTGCACTTACCACCAGGGCTAGTTCTTCTGGCTCGACCCTGGGAACCCCCTGTAAAACAAGGTTATGCACAGTAAATAGCAACAGTACAGTACTCTTGGCACAAACTGGAACCACAGTCAGGTTAAATGCAGCAAAAAAAGTTAGATCTGATTTATTCAGGGGATTTGAAAAATCAATCAATCAATCAATCAAATCTTTATTTATCCAGGCGATCACCGTTGAGCAAGCTCATTTACAAGGTGGACCTGCAGTTAGTCAGAGATGGATAAACATACATATATTACATAAAAAGTAGGATTTGGGAATACAGATTTACATGTGAAAGGTACAGTATAAATAAGGAAGGGGTGTAATCAGGTTGATTGGTTTAAAGGCTATATTAATCAAACAGTTATGCATGCAGTTCAGAGTCTCCACACAGTCATACACTCTGGGTTCCCAGATAAGAAAATGGTGGGCTAGCCAGGAACATTGCAGCTGGCTGGGGCCCTATGATGGAAGAAAGCAACATGCACAACACACAATACTTGTAATCCGGAGCCGGAGGGCTCAGTTCATTAAAGAAAAAGCAATAAGACAATCAGATGACAACACTTTAGATTTAGCTGTTGTTGCAGGGAGCTACCCTGATGTTTACTCACGATATCCAATAATGGATACAGGCAGGATGAAATCAAGACTGCAGGTTGTTGAGCTGGAGTGCCCGGAGAAGCGGGGCCCACACGAAGCACTGAGGTGTCATTCCTGTTCAAGTGTTAAGCAGAGGGCTGATCCCCAGGCAGGTCTCTCGTCGATGGCTTTCTCTGTGCAGCAGGTAGTCTGGCTGGGCCAGTGTGGCAAGGCCCAGGCCCAATGGAGATGATTTTGGATTCAGTCCGTGGGGCTGGATGCGGCTTCCAGCAAGCAGAACACAATTCAAACCACAGTGGGGAAGCAAATCACGACCCACTATGAGCACACAACACATTCACATGTAAGGAAATTCCACTGTACCGGGCAAAAGGCTCTTAGGTCGCAATTACAGAGTCTCTGCACAATCCGGGAGTTCAGAGGTGGCTGGAAGACCAGACGGACCGATCGCATTCAGCAAATCTTCAGTCTTCTTCAGGTAGGAGCCTGGTCACAATTCAGTGGCTCACCTCACTCTCCAAGTTCGGATTCAGTCCGAAAAAAGCACAAGTTCCCTCTCAGGGACAGCAGGCAGGCCAAAACTCAAGGCCTTTCCATAGTTATCCCGCGCGAATCTACGCTGGTGCAGCTGCTTGAATGATTCAAGCTGTTGTCTCTTCACTTTCCAACTCAGAACTGAAACTAGCTGCAAGTAGCTTGGGAATTTTCCCAAGATCCAAAAGGTTCAGTTGGCTGATCTGTCTGTCAGTCACAACAAGGACTACCCCACCAGGTTATTTTAGGCGCCAAAATGCAAGAAGTACAATTCCTACAAGTTTTGACCCCACCAAGCCCCTGTAGGCAGGCTCCATTTTAGAGTACCAACAGTACTGATTGGCCCATTCTGACAGTCCCGGGCCAAATTGGTGGAGATGAACAGAACAGGCCTTGCTGCAAAGAAGGCAGGTTAGAACAAACAAATGATCAGCATACAAGCACATCTTCCAACGGAGCTCCCTTTTAGATTAATTAAGACTGCAATCCAGGCAGCTCTTAAAGAGACAGTACACAGAGGCTCCACAGGCACTCTCTGACAATACATTTAATCTGCTAAAATGCAGAACACCAGCCTGGCAGTGAGCATTGGCTGGAGAATAGGACACAGAGAGTTATAGTAAATGGAGTCCACTCAGAAGAAAGGAGGGTTACTAGTGGGGTACCGCAGGGTTCAGTATTAGGACCAGTCCTCTTCAATGTCTTTATAAGCGACATTGCAGAAGGACTGGAAGGAAAAGTATGTCTCCTTGCAGATGACACTAAGATCTGCAACAGAGTTGATGCACAGGGTGGGGTGGAAAGGATGAGAAGGGACTTGGCATCACCAGTAGAAAACAGGAAGTTATCATCCCTCTGTACAGACAGCTGGTGAGACCCCATCTGGAGTACTGTGTGCAGTTCTGGAGACCCATTCTCCTCAAAGACATAGACAGGATGAAAGCTGTCCAGAGGAGGGCAACTAAAATGGTCTGCACCAGAAGTCATATGAAGAGAGACTTAAGGAGCTTAATATGTATAGCCTCGAGGAAAGGAGGTAGAGGGGGGACATTATAGAAACTTTCAAGTACCTCAAGGGAATCAACAAAGTCCAAGAGGGTAGCATCTTTCAAAAAAAGAGGTGTGCAAGAACAAGAGGGCACAATTTGAAGATGGGGGCGGCTCAGAGGTAATTTAAGGAAGTATTTTTCACAGAGAGGGTTGTGGATGCATGGAGCGGCCTTCCGGAGGAGGTTGTGGAGTCAAAATCAGTGCGGGAATTCAAGCATGCATGGGATAGTCATAAGGCAATTCTGGGGGGTGGGGGTAGGAAGAAGTAGGCTGCTGGTTAACTAGGATCTGCAGCTTATCCAGTAGGTAGGGAAATGGGCAGACTGGGTGGGCCAAGCGGTCCTTATCTGCCGTCAAATTCTATGTTTCACTTAGGCAAGCTCAAGAACACTTTTCGGGAACTCACATTTGTAGGGGGGCTACATTAGGATATTAACCGCATATAATAAAATATCAGAGAATTTTGGATTAAACTTTACTGAGTTCCAAATTTTAGTAAGACCTCCAGTGAATTTTGTAAAGTTTCAGAGAGGAATGGAGTTCGCTCTGGATGCAAATAGTATTGTAGGAATATCATGCAAATCACTGAGTGTGAATTCAGTTTCTTTCCAGGAGGCCGAAAACACAGGGGAGGCCCATAGCATGATAATCTTAAGAAAGGCCACTTTGGCATACCATTCCAGATTAGACAAACTGGCCCCTCTTAATGCCAGGGGTAAGTACAATATTAAATCTCAAACCCTCTGCCTACCCCCCCCCCCCCCAAATATAAAGTTTGTAATCAGTTTATTCCAGTTTGCAAAATAAAAATGGGATGGCCAAAATGGTATGTTCTGGAACAGACACAGTAGGCAGGGTAGTACATTCATTCGTATAATTTCAATCTTTTGAAAAAAGGAGAAATGTAACCTTCCCTGAGTTGCCAATTTCTGCTGTAACTGGAGGGTAAGAGGTTCATAATTCATGAGGTTGATATTTTGATTTTATGCGATTGTTATTCCTAAATATTTTCTCTCTGTTTTCTGCCACCAGAGAGGTAATTTACTTTTTAAAGTTGCGGAAGGAGTAAATTATAAGGTAAAACCCCTGTTTTGCTGACAGTGAGTTTGAACCCAGCATGTTGCTGGAAAGTCTCTAGAAGCTCCCATAGCCTAGGGACAGAGGATTCCGGCGATGGCACCAGAAGCAACACACTGTCAGTGATTAATGCCACTTTCTTGTCTCTGCTCCATGGGTACCCCCTCTATAGTCATCTCTTTCCGGACTGCTGTTGCTAAGGGCTCCATATACAAGGTGAACAGTAGTGGAGAGACAGGGCATCCCCACCTCATTCCTCGTTGCAGAGTGATCGGTGGGGTTTGCGCCCAATTGATACGAATGAAGGCCTTCATTTTTTAACCAGGTCTAAAAAGATTCTGGAAAATTAAGCAACATCAGTGGCTCAGCAGGTTGAACACTCGCCTCTGAGGCTGGAACATCAGAAGGCTGTGGGTTCTATCCCTATACCAGGCACTTGGGTTAAGTCCCAATATACTGACACTGTAGTGCAGCATGAGGAGGGTGCTGCACTACTGAGGTGTCGTCTTTCAGATGAGACACTAAACCGAGATCCGGTCTGCCTCTTCTGGTGGTTGTTTAGGTGGACATCAAAGATCCCATGGCACTTCTCGAAAATAGTAGAGGAATTTTTTTTATTTAAAACCAAAAACAAACAATCCATATCACATTTATGTACATATTTTCCTTGATTTTAAGCAAAACAAAATGATAAATTCAGAAAGTAAACACAAATCTATTGTCAGTTTCTTCTTTCCTAGGGCTTCCCTCTTATCCCACCCAATGTATATTTTTCCACATATTTTCCCTTGCATTTCCACAAACACCTTAATTTCATAGTTATAAATAGCATCTAACTCTACCTGCAACTTAAGATAACATCTTCCACTGTTAGATTCTGTCCTTGTAAAAACTGTTGACATCTTACTAGCCATATAGTCTACTTCATACAAGCAAAGATTACATATATAGTTTTCCTATCCCATTTTTCCCAATCTTTGTGAGTAATCGATACACCAGTTCATCATAAGACATATCCTGGAAACATCTAACATTCCACATTCTGTCTAGTGTTCCCCATCATATACCCACCCGACAGTGACAGTTGGACAGCGAGGTCCCCTACAGCGACTACAGTGCTATGCCGCTGTAGGAGATCGCTAGAACTGGGCACCATCTCTCAGGCTCTTCACCCCCAGTCAGCTCCTGACCTGGTTGACAATCTTAAGTGGAGGGTGCAGGGGCACAGCCCCTGTGTGGGAGGTTCGGGTGAAGCCCCTGAAGAAAACACTTTGTGGCTCGGGAAACTGGCAAACCGACTGCAAATTCGCCCGACCTGCCGGTTTCGCTGTCAGGGCATTCAACAAAAATGTTGTCAAACACCCGTCATGGATCCGTTCCCCATAAAGGGCTAATGAAAGGAAATTCAAAAGGGAGATGTTCCATTGTCTCTGTCTCTGCTGTGCAAGCTTCCTTTAAACACATTCTTTCCTCATCAGTTTGTGCCTATGGTTGTTTTGCACATTTAATTTACCATGACCACA
Organism: Neoceratodus forsteri; assembly: GCA_016271365.2. Classification (NCBI taxonomy): domain Eukaryota; kingdom Metazoa; phylum Chordata; order Ceratodontiformes; family Ceratodontidae; genus Neoceratodus; species Neoceratodus forsteri. The sequence continues at coordinate 61,987,917 of CM028129.1, forward strand.
TAACCATATGGTTTCTTTCATTTTCTTTGGGATTCTACTTTCCGAAGTGGCTTCTAAAACTTATTTTTTCCTTTACATTTGGTTGCACCCTAAACACTGGGGTTTCATAGTAGTTTTGTTCTACAATCTCCTTACGTAGTTGTTTTCTAGTTAAAATACCCACTGTTTCATTCTGTAAATTCCATTGCTTAACATGCTTTCTGCTTATTTCAATATATCCTGGAAACGCCAAATTTTTATTTTCTTTGTAGTACCCAAGGACTGTTCTAATTCACCCTCCATGCTTTTACCACAGGAGCCAATGTGTTTTCTTCCTTGCCTATCAGTGGCCTAATATTTGTATTTAAAAAATTGTTTGAAAAAGACAATTGGCTGAACCATATTTAAACCTCCCTATTTAACCGGCCTATAGGTATGATTTCTTTTAACTGGATTCAACCTGCTTCTCCACAGTAATTAAAAAAAAAATTCTGAATATTTTTGTCTGTAGATTAAAGGGGATTGGGAAAAAAATATAAGCTAAATATAAGAAGATGGAATTATATCATTTTTTATTAAGTAAATCTTTTTGTGTTTTGACACGTTTCATTTCTTCCATTGCTGCACTTTCTTTTGTGCTATGGTGATTTTTTTCTTCCCAGTTTTCCTGTATGGCTCCTTGCTGTCTGAATTGTATTCCTAAAACTTTTAACATTTCCTGTTGCTATGGGTATTGTTCCTGAACCTTTTGTTGAGACCCGATCTACAGGTATGATCATACTTTTCTGTTTATTAATCTTAATCCCAGTGTAACTTGTGTTCTCTTCGAAAACCTGAACTGCTTTACTCCCCGATTGCATGTCTTTCATGAAAAGGACACAGTCATCTGCAAAAGCACTTGTTTTGTGAATTTTGACTCCATTCTTACTTTCCATGGGTTCTATGTTTCTATTTTCCTCATAATAGGGTCCAAACGTAACACATACAATAGAGCGCTTGAATAGCACCCTTGCCTTACTCCATTATGAATGTACGTAGGGATACCTACGCTATTGTTTACCATAGGTATTACTTGTGCTTCCTTATATAAGGCCTTGCATAATGTCAGAAGCATTCCTGGCATACCATATTCATGTAAAACTGCCCATACAGAATCGTTTTCTATTGCACTGAATGCGGACTCTTGATCTAATGCACATATGTACCAATCTAAACTCTTTTTATGTCCCATTTCCATAACCTAACGTATATTAGATTTTATTTAATATCTCTACCTAGGATGGCACAGGTCTGAGTATCTAATACTAAGTTCTGGACTGCAACTACTAACCGTTTATTTATACTTTTAGCCAATATTTTATAATCTGAGGCCATTACAGCTATGGGCCTCCACTTCTTCATGTCAGATTTTGCCCCTTGTTTTAAACAGAAAAACTGTAATCCCTTGTTTCATACTGCTACCCATTTCACCTGTTTCAGATAGGTAATTATGTACTTCTTTAAGCATGGGTATTAAGTCTTCCTCGTATTCTTTACAGAATTCATTGGGAATTCCGTCTATACCTGGGGCTATATTGTTTGATAAGATCAGGTACAGCCTCTTTAATGTCTACTGCTTTAATTTGCTCTTGCAATATCTATCAGTTGCTGTAATTCTTGGATTTTCTATCTCTTTGAAAAATTGATCATCCTCCACTTGTCTCCCTTTCTGAAATTTTTCTTTCATATGCTCCCGAACAATTAATTTCATTCGTCTATTGTCCTGTCTGTTTGCGTATGTCCTGTTGCATCCATTAGTTCTGTCATAACTCTACTTCGTATTCTTTCCTTGTTACTGTCATACGCATTTACCTGAAATTTTGTCCCCGAGTGCCCCACTTTTGTTCCATAATTAAGGACTGAGCCATATTGTACTGAAAATTATACATTTTTCCTTAATTGTTTGTATTTCTTGTTAGACGATTTTTTCAGTAACTTGGAGAGGTAAAAGTTTCAAAAATCTGGCTCTTAAACTTACACATGACTTATATTTAGATCCCGCTCTCTTTTTAGATTCTTCCAAGAGTAGTTGCTTGATATCAAATTCTGTGTCTTCCCACCATTCTACCATATTTTCTTACAAAAAAGAAAAAATGACTCACCATTGTAATGTTGTTTCTTCTAATTTACAGGATAAGAAGACTTCTTATAGCAGACTCAAAGAAACGACTAGTCCAAGCCACGTTCCTGTCCTTAACTGACTTCCCAGACTTCATATACAGTAGCTGTGCGGCTTCCTATCGTGGAAAATTGGATACATTCTACCACAGAGCTATACGCCTCATCACTGACCTCTCTTTCTCTACCCATCATTGCACACTATATGGCACGATGGGCTGGAACTCACTTCACTATAGCTGCAACTTTAATGCAGCACTCTGGACACTTAGAGCCCTCAGTGGCAAACTCCCTCAATACATCGTCGACTGTCTGTCTCCAATTGTGCCCAGGAATTATTCCCTTAGAACCTGCTCACAACTCCTGCTAAATATATCCAGGGGCACTCACACGAGTCAGGAGAGCCGCCTTTGGATTCGTACTCCCATCAATATGGAATAAAACCTCAAAAATACTTAAGCTAAAAACCCCAGTAAGTACCCTTTTGTTCAAAAGGCTTTACCGTGATGGCATTATGGAAATTTGCAGCTGCTTTACTAGACACTAACTAACCTCCCTCCCTCAAACGGCGGCCCACCAGCTGAAATCGGTGCCTCTGCCTCTAGGACGCCCACCAACAGATCCACAGGATTTATTGCCAAACTCCCGTATCTTATTCTTTGATGCTCTGAACAGCTGCAGCCTGATTCTAGCACATGCTACCGCACTTGGGGATAATTATCGTCTTTCGCCCAAAAAAATATTCAGTCCCTGGTCCATCCAACACCTCCCTCTGCCCCAACTTCCATTACCCTCCTAGTTATGCCCTGCTACTATATTCCACCTCTTGCACTTAGTATAACGGCAGCTTTTCTCCTCCATATGTCGCCACGTTTTGGGGCTAAAATCGCTTTGTCACCTTTCGTATGGTCCTCTGCCCTCCCAATCCCTCTCTCTGCTCTAACAATTGGGTCCTCTTTGCTTGTGCCCCTGTTCGCCACCTCCCCCTACATTATGCGCTTGATATCTTCTATCTGGTATGCCTACCCTCTCCCTAACATTTCCCACTACAAAATGCACAGTTTTGGGGCTTGGATCCAGCACAAGTTTATTATCCATGACTCCTTGTAGTTCTATATTCAATGTATATTACCTGTAAATGTGCATTTCTACTATAATGGCAGCTATTTTTACTGTTTGTACTATTGTAACTTGTCTTTCTGTATTATTACTGTGGTACCGCAGGTCCACCTTGTAAATGAGCTTGTTCAATGGTGCCCGCCTGGATAAATAAAGATATTGAATGATTGATTAATTAATAGAGTCTTGCTGTAGTCTGACTATATGCAGTTAGCCTCACCACTTGATCTGCCCCCAAGAGGAAAGGGTTAACTCTACGCAGCAGCATAGAACGTTGAGCTCGAGCTCAGTCTTCAAACCCTCTTTCTCTGGTACATCTCAGTGTAACCGTCAGATTCTTACGAGCAAAATAACTAGCTAACTAAGATATGGAAATTGTTTAATTTTAGGCCAAAAGGCAACAAACTTGGGTCCAGAAAACTCAAGTCGAGAACCCAAGAAAAAAAGGCAGTGTGAAACAAAACATAACAAAAATATATATTTATTTATTTATTTATTTATTTAAAACAAAAAACAATAACAACTACCCCACCCTGAAGAGGACGGGTACACCCCTGAGGTGCAACACTGTACCTACCAGCCCACTCCCCAAAACTCGGTTCTGAGAGGGGAGGCAGGGAGGGTCAGAATATAGCAAGACTCCATTAGAAGAAACATTACTACGGTGAGTAATTTTTTCTTCAAACAACATGAAGTCTTGCTGTATTCTGACTGCATGCAGACTACCAAACAGTTCCCCCTAGGAGGAGGGGACACAGAACCTTACTTTGGGGAATAGGCTCTGCAATACTGCTGTACCAAACCTAGCATCCCTCCTAGCCTGGAAATCCAGGGAGTAATGCTTGGTGAATGTATGTAGTGTTTTCCAGGTGGCTGCTTTACAGATTTCTACCAAGGGTATATCTCTGGCAGCAGCCAGAGAAGCAGCTGTACCCATAGTCAAGTGGGCCCTCAGGCCTGAAGGGGGCTCCCTGCCCAACTTGGCATAACAGAATTGTATACAAGAGACAATCCACCTGGCAATAGTTCTTTCAGCGGCAGGTTTACCTCTTCCCACTTCCCCATAAGTGAGAAATAGTTGAAGACAGTCATTTCTATGTACCTTAGTGTGCTCTATGTAGTAGCTAAGTGCCCTTTTAACGCCCAAACTGTATAATCTTCTTTCTCCTGAAGAAAAATGATCAGTGAAAAATACAGGAAGAGACATAAATGGATTCAGATGAAAATCTGGCACCACTTTATATAAGAACATACGATTCATCCTGAGGACCACTTTATTGCTATGGAATGAAATAAAGTTAGGTTCAACTGATAGGGCCTGTAATTCACTAATTCGCCTGGCAAAAGTGATAGTTACCAGGAACAGTTTTCCAGGTCAAGTACTTAAGCCTGGACGAAGCTAAAGGCTCAGAGGGTGGCTGCATAAGCCGAGCAATGCAGACATTTAGATCCCAAGCCGGAGTAGGCTCTCTAAATGAGGGACTGATGTGACCCAAACCTTTAAAAGAACTTACCGAAAACAGGATGAGATGCCAGGGAAGAGGCCTTCCCTGCAGAAAGAAAAGCAGACACAGCTGCCAGGTGAACTTTCAGTGTTGCAGCCCTAGGCCATTAAAGGGACACTGTCAACTTGTTTTTCATCATATTATTTCTAAATGAAACCCAACATTTTATGATTGTTTACCCTCGCTAAATTTCACTGATGTTGCTGTTTGTTTTGTCTGTCTCCTTGTTTAGTAGAACTGAAATGCATGGCAATGTATATTTATAAACAACCTTGTTTTGTTTACAATCCCAGTTCTATTCTTACTGCATACTTTCTGAGCATTAGAAACACACCCAAACAGTGCAGTCACTCATAAGAAAGAAGCCTCCTAAACTCCCACTGCATCATGAGGGGCTAGACTGTTTTGTGGGTGTTCCTAAGTCCAGGAAAAATGCATTTGGGGTTGCTCAATGGATGTAAACAAACTTGTTTTGGTGTGATAACACCAGTATGTTGGGCAGTCTGTTTTTCATTTTTTTAAAGCAAATAAGTGTCAGAATCAAACTATCAGCTACATCAGCAATCTTTACTGAATGTTATCAGTCATAAAATATGTTTTTTAAACTAGGGACACTTTGAAACCCAAGGGTGTTGACAGTGTCCCTTTAAGGTGAACCAGATAATCTAAGACTGTAGCAATGCCTGCAGTATGTGGCTGTATGCCTCTCTGAGAACACCATATACTGAATCTTTCCCATTTGGAATTATAGGTTTTTCTGGTAGAAGGTTTCATAGAGACCTTCAGAAGATCCAGTACTCCCAGAGAAAGATGCAGGCCTGCATATTCTAACTCTTCAAAAACCAGGCTTTAAGATTGAGAGACTGGAGATTGGGGTACCAAATTCTGCCATGAGAGAAGGTTAGGAGATTGTGTGTCTTGGGAAGAGACAAGGGGAGTGAGACCGCTAGGGACAACACCAGAGGGTAACAAGGTTGTCTGGCCCAGTCTGGAGCCACCACTATCACTGTACAGGGTTGAGACCTGATTTTGACTAGAACTGTGAACAACAGGGGGAAGGGGGGGAAAGCATAGAGAAAGCTGCCCTTCCAATCCAGTATGAGAGCATCCAGCGGAACAGTCCCTCGGACTGGAGGTCTGCAGCAAAACAGGGGAAGTTGGCGATTGTCTGGGGCTGCAAAGAGACCTCTCTCTCTCTGGAATGCTCCATCTGATGAAGATTACTTTCAGGATTTGAGGATCCAGGGACCACTTGTGATGGCCCTGGTAAATTCTGCTCAAAGCATCTGCTAGTCTATTGTCCTTCCCTGGAAGGTGGACTGCTATTAGGGAAGTCTGAAGGGAGTAGGCTAGGGACTACAGTTTCATGGCCTCTGTGCACAAGGCCATAGACTGAGTGCCCCTTGCTTGTTGATGTACCACATTGTGGTGGTCTTGTCTGTCCTGACCTGCACCACTTTGTCTCTGACTAAACTCTGGGAAAGTCTGAAGGGCTAGAAATACTGTCCTGAGTTCCAGGAGACTGATATGAAGGAGAGACACTTGTTGAGACCAAACACCCTGAGCCGTGAGGGCTCTCCAGCCTAGGAGAGAACCATCTGTGGTTAGGACCACTGAGGGAACTAGATTGAGGAGTGGGACACCTTGTCTAGAGATTGTCCTGATCCAGCTACCACTGGAGAGCTTGGACCACTGTCTGAGTCACTGGAATCAGTTTGGTGAGATGGTCCTTTTTCTGAGACCAAAAAGACCTTATGTGGAACTGAATGTCCCTCATCTGAAACCTGGCTCCTTGTACCACTGCAGAGGAAGCAACGATGTAGCCTAGCAGTTGAAGAAAGTATCTTGCTGGATGGGAGACCAGAGGGCAAAATGAGGAAGTGAGATCTGTAAGGGCCTTCACCCTTGCTAGTGGAAGGAAGGCCTTTGCCTGGACAGTATCTAACTACTCTTATAAAAGTAAGGAGTGGTACTGTTTCGAGAACTGACTTGGGAAGATTGAGGAGGAATCCCAGGGAACTGAACAGGTTCTGAGAGATTTCCAGAGCTGACCTGACCTGGTCGGAGGACTGATCTACAATGAGCCAGTCATCCAGGTAGGGGACAATAGATATACCCTGCCTTCTTAGGGTGGCTACTACTACTGCAAGGCACTTTGTAAACACCCTTGGAGCTGCCGTTAGGCCAAAGGGCATGCCTCTGAACTGACAATGGCCCGAAGACAATTTGAACCTAAGGTACTTTCTATGGGAGCACCTGATAGGAATGTGACAATAGGCATCCTTGAGGTCCAGGGATGCTAGCCAATACCCTAGCCTTAGCGAGGGAAGAATTATTCCCAGAGTCACCATTCTGAATTTTGGTTTTGTGATGCGTTTGTTCAAATACCTTAAGTCTAGGATGGGTCGCCACTCCCCTGTCTTTTTTGAGGTAAGGAAGTATCTGGAGTACAGACCTTTGCCCCTGTGCTGTGTAGGAATGTTCTCTACAGATCTGAGAGCCAGTAGAGAAGAAACATCTGCCTCTAGAGCAATGGTTTCTGAGATGGTTGCAGGTGGAAAGGACCTGACCCTCATTTTTTGAAATCTTTTGAAACTGAGAGCCAGTCCCTGGATAACTACTTCCAGGACCCACTTGTCTGAGGTAACAGCCTTGCAGGCATGGAAGTAGTAAGCCAGCCTGCCTCCTACTGGAATAGGAGAGGCGACCTGGGCTGACACATCAGGGTGTCTGTTTGGCAGGAGCCTTGAACTGGGAAGAGGATGCAGCCCTACTCATCCCCCTTCTACCTCTCCCTCGAAAGAACCCCCTCCATGGTAAAGAGAAAGCCTGGGCTTGGTAAAAAGCCCTGTGAAAAGGCCTGCTCCTACCCCTAGACTGCTGCATTTGACGAGTAACTTACCTTTCCTTGGCCTGTGCACTCTTGTAGGTAGTCCTGTATTCATCCATTTTCTTCATGTAAGCCTCTGTCTGTTCCCCAAACTGAGAATTACCCACCACAGGGAAATCCATGGTTTTAGCCTGGGTATCCTGGGAACGGCTAGTACATCTGAGGTAAGAAAATCTCCTGAGAGACACAGATATAGCCATGACTCTTGATGCCATATTATTAGAGTCTACAGCAGCATGGAATTGTACCTTGGATGCCTCAATTCCATCAGCAGCCACCTCCTCCAGCTCTTTGGCCAGCTGTGGGGAAGCCTTTTTAGCCAGTTCCAGAATCGTATTCCACCTGGAAGTCTGGCATCTGGCTGTGTAGGCCATATTATTAGCCTGCCTGAGCCCCAAGGAGGATGCCAAGTATTGTTTCTTGACCATGGATGGCATCCACCTTCCTGAAGTCTTTATCTGGGGGGTATGAAGCCAAAGGAATATTAGCCCTGTCACAGGCTGGAGCCTGCACTACCTCAACATGGCTGCAATGATTGTATAAAAACTCCATACCTGAGCCTGACAACATGTACCTCCTGTCCATTCTCTTATCCACAGGACGTAAAGAGTTTGGCATTTGCAGAATCTTATTTGTCCGTTTCCCCTAAGATTTATGAAGAGGGACAGACAATCGCCTGGACTCTGAGATGTCCATCATTTCAATAAAATCAGGCTCTTCCTCCTCCTCAACAGCTTCCACCATTGGGAGCTGGAGAGTTTCACCAACTTTTTTGTAGAACAAAAAGTGGGAAGGGGACTCAGAAAGCCTGGGAGGGGAGACACTGGAAGGCCTGTCTGAGGAGATGTCCAGTTCAATAGGCACATCTAGGCCTCCAAAGCCGTTATCTTCATCCTCGGGATAATCTTCGTCTCCCTCCCATTCCACATCATAGTATGCATCCGGATTATAGACAGATCTAACCTAACCGGCGGTGACACTTCAGACAGAACTGGGAGAAGTGACTAAACAATACTGATCACTTTGGCTATTTTATCTGCAGTTGGAGTATGCAGCACTGAATCTGAACCGGCCGACTTCTTCTTACTCTTAGCCGGAACCAACCCCTCAGAGTCGATCTCCTTTTGCCTGAGGAGGTATTGCCCAGGTCAGTGAGCACCTCCTCAGGTTCGTACGAAGCCGAACCAGGCTGGCCATCCAGATCAGTGGACTTCTCTGCCTCCTTTTCCTTTAGCCTACTCAATCTTTTTTCCAGTTGGGAACATTTTTACATATTTGGCTGTCTGTTTTGAGGTGGTCAAATCCCAGATAATAAACACAGGTGAGATGGGGGTAAGCCTTGGCAAAGGCCTCCCCACACTCAGAACAGCGTTGAAACCCAGTGGGACTGTTTTTTTTTTTTCTTGGGTTTCTCAGACATTGCCACACTACAAAAAGAAAAAAAATACTCACCATAGTAATGCTGTTTCTTCTAACAGAGTCTTGCTGTATTTTGACTATATGCAGTTAGCCCCAGCACTTGAACTGCTCCGGAGAAGAAAGCGTTAACTCTATGCCAAGGCATAGAACGTTGAGCTCAAGCTCGATTTTCAAATCTCTGTCCCAGGTGTAACCATCAGATTCTTACAAGCCCTATACTAACTAACTAACAACCCAGAAATTGTTTCTTAGAGTTTTCATGCAAAAGGCAATAAACGTAAATTTAGGGTCCAAAGACTCAAGTCGAGACCCCCAAAAAGAATCCAGGTAGGTAATAAAGCACATGACCATAAAACATAAGAACAAGAAAACCTCAATTAAGAAGAGGCAATCAGGTACACCCCTGAGGTGCAACACTGCGCCTGCCCACCCACATCCCAAAACAACTAGGTTCCAGGAGGGGAGGCAGGGAGGGAGGTCAGAATACAGCAAGACTCCATTAGAAGAAATAACATTATTATGGTGAGTAATTTTTTCTTCAAACAACATGAAGTCTTGCTGTATTCTGACTATATGCAGACTACCAAGCAGTACCCCCAAGGAGGAGGGAACTACAGAACCTATTTTGGGAACAGACTCTGCAGTATTGCTGTGCCAAACCTAGCATCACTTCTTGACTGGATGTCAAGGGAGTAATGCTTGGTAAATGTGTGAACAGCCTTCCAGGTGGCAGCTTTATAGATTTCCACTAAGGGTATATCCCTGGCAGCTGCAATCGCAGCAGCTGTACCTCTGGTGGAGTGAGCCCTCAGGCCTGATGGATGCTCTTTCCCCAATTTTGAACAGCAGAACTGTATGCAAGAGACAATCCACCTAGCAATAGTTCTCTTAGTGGCAGGCTTACCTTTACCCACCTCCACAAAAGTGAGAAACAGCTGGTAGCAGTCGTTTCTATGGGGCTTAGTGGATTCTATGTAGTAACTCAGAAATACAGGTTACTCACCTGTAACAGGAGTTCTAGGAGTGGTATATGTTGTTCATCCACACTGACTGGCAGATTCCTTGCCACTTTAAGATGGGCCAGAAAGTCTTCAAGCTGGCTCCTCCCATCCACCTGGGTGGTAAAACCCTCAGCTCCACCCCATGACACCAGACCTAGCCCGCTGGAAGCCAGATTGTGCGTCGAAGCCGGGTGGGTTGTGTGGATGAACAAAATATACCATTCATAGAACTCCTGTTACAGGTGAGTAACCTGTATTTCTAGGGACATGGATATGTTGTTCAATCCACACTGTCTGGCAGATTCCTAGCAGTTCTCCTAGAGGAGGGAGGCAAGACGCGCACTCCCTACTTAGGAAATAAGGACTGGAGAACCGAGGTCCTAAAACTAGCATCCCGGCGTGACTCTAGGTCAATGTGGTAATAAGAAAACAATTACTCACCTTAGTACTTGTGTTTCTTCTAATGGAGTCTTGCTGTATTCTGTCAATTGCAGTTAGCTCCAGCACTTGAACTGCCCTGGAGAGTGAAGGGTTAAAATTCTATGCCAGGCATAGAACGTTGGGCTCAAACTCAGTTGAAAACTGTCTGTGACACTTTGAAACCAAACCGTCAGATTCTTAGAAGCTAAAACTCACTGACTATATAATGTGGAAATTGTAAAATTCCTACTAGCCAACTGGCAACACAGACTTTAGGTTCCTAAAAGACTCGAGTCAGGAAACCGAAAGACCAAAAACCAAGCAATAAGGAATGAAAAACTCTTAACTAATCAAACACAAGGCACCCAACACAACAGAAAGTGGGCTGAAGACACCCTGGGGTGCAATACTGTACTTGCCCACCCACTTCCCAAAACAGGCTCTGAGAGGGGAGGCAGGGAGGGAGGTCAGAATACAGCAAGACTCCATTAGAAGAAACACAATTACTAAGGTGAGTAATTTTTCCTTCAAACAACATGAAGTCTTGCTGTATTCCAACAATTACAGACTACCAAGCAGTACCTCCAAGGAGGAGGGACAGAACCTACTTTGGGAATAGGCTCTGAAGTACTGATGTGCCAAACCTAGCATCACTCCTAGCCTGGATATCCAGAGAGTAATGCTTGGTGAAGTTACGAACTGTTTTCCAGGTGGCTGCTTGGCAAATTTCTAACAAAGGAATATCACTGGACACAGCCAGAGATGCAGCTGTACCTCTAGTGGAATGAGCCCTCAGGTCTAAAGGTGAAGGTTTTTCCCAGTTTCTCATAGCATAATTGGATACATTACACAATCCACGTGGCAGTGGTTCTCTTGGTGGCAGGTTTGCCCTTACCTACTTCCCCATAAGTGAGAAACAACTGGAGGGAGTCAAACCTGAGACCCTCCGTACGTTCTATATACTGTAGTAACTAAGGGCCCTTTTAACATCTAAACTGTGTAGCCTCCGCTCTCCTGAGGAGATATGATCAGTGAAGAACACAGGAAGAGACAGATTGGTGTAAGTGGAAATCAGAAACCACTTTGGGTAAGAACCTTCTATTGGTTCTAAGGACCACCTTATCTCTATGGAATGAAATGAAGTCAGGCTCAACCGACAAGGCTTGCAATTCACTGATACGTCTGGCCGAATTAACAGCAACCAAAAATACAGTTTTCCAAGTCAAGTACTAGAGCTCTGCTGAGGACATATGCTCAAAGGGGGGTTGCATAAGCTGAGCAATGCAAATATTCAAATCCAAGGGAGGAGCAGGATCCCTAAAAGGGGGATTGGTATGAAGCAATCATTTGAAAAATTTACAGAATACAGGGTGAAATGACAGAGAGAAAGACTTCCCCACTGACAAGGAAAGCAGAAACAGCTGACAAATGAACTTTGAGAGTAGCTGGTTTGAGGCCTAGGCCATTAAGGTGAACCATATAATCCAGAATTGTAGACAACTCAGCAGTGTCTGGGGATATATGCTTCTTGGAACACCAAATGCTGAACCTTTTCCATTGGGAGTTGTAAGTTTTTCTGGTGGCAGACTTTCGAGAAGCTTTAAGAATATCCAGAACCCCTTGGGACAGATGCAAGTCTGCATACTCTAACTCTTCAAGAGCCATGCCTTGAGATTGAGTGATCGGAGACTGGGGTACCAAATCCTCTCCCGAGAGGAGGTTAACAGGTTGTGATTCCTGGGAAGATGGACTGCTAGGGACAGCAACAGGGGGTACCAAGGCTGCCTGGCCCAGACTGGAGCAATCAGAATCACTTTGCAAGGTTGTGACTACCTTGACTAGAACCTTGAACAGTAGAGGGAAGGGAGGGAAGATATAAAGAAATTTCCCTTCCCAGTTTAAAATCAAAGCATTCACAGAGACTAAGCCCAAGACTGGGGGTCTGCAACAAAACAGAGAAAGTTGTCTGGGGCTGCAAAGAGATATATCTCTGGAGTGCCCCGCCTTGAGAAAATCATTTTCAACACCAAAGGATATAGAGACCATTCGTGATGGCCCTGGGAAATCCTGCTCAATGCATCTGCTATCACATTGTCCTTTCCTGGGAGGTGGACTGCTACCAGTGAGGTCTGTAGGGAATAAGCCAGGGACCATATTTTCATGGCCTCCATACATAAGGCCATGGACCGAGTGCCTCCCTGCTTGTTGATGTACCACATGGTGGTAGTGTTGTCCGTCCTGACCTGAACCACCTTGTTCTGTGCTGCCTGAGAGAAAGCTTGTAGGGCAAGAAGTACTTCCCTGAGCTCCAGGAGGTTGATATGAAGAAGGGATTTATGAGGGGACCACAGTCCCTGGGCCATGAGAGCCCCCAGATGGGCTCCCCACCCCAAAAGGGAAGCATCTGTGGTAAGAACCACAGAGTGAATCCGAGTGACAAATGGAACACCTTGTCTCAGATTGTCCAGGTCCTGCCACCACTGAAGGGCCTGAATTAAGGTCTGAATAACAGGAACTAGCTTGGTAAGAGGATCTTTCCTTTGGGACCAAAAGGTCCTCAGATGGAACTGAATGTCCCTCATCTGAAACCTTGGACCACTGCCATGGAAGCAGCCATGTGGCCCAAAAGCAGAAGAAAATGCCTTGCTGGTCGAGAAACCAGAGGGAGGAAGGACGAGGCCAGCTAAGAGATGACTTTTGCCCTTTCCAAAGGAAGGAAAGCTCTTGCCTTGAGCATGTCCAGGTCTGCTCCTATAAAAGTGAGGAGCTGTACTGGCTCGAGAACTGACTTGGGAAAATTGAAAAGGAACCCGAGGGAAGTGAGAACTTGCTGGGTAACCTGCAGATCTGACTTGACTTGGTCTGGGGACTGGCCCACAAGGAGCCAATCGTCCAGGTATGGAAAGATAGAAACCCTTTTCCTTCTTAAAAAGGCCACCACTACTGCTAGGCACTTTGTAAACACTCTTGGAGCTGAAGTTAGGCCAAAGAGCATTGCTCTGAACTGGTAATGGCCTGAGAGCAATTCGAACCTGAGGTACTTTCTGTGGGAGCACCTGATGGGGATGTGAAAATAGGCATCCTTGAGGTCCAGGGAGGCTAACCAGTCTTCTGGCCTCAGAGAGGGAAGAATTGTTCCCAGAGTCACCATTTTTAATTTGGGCTTTAGCAGGTGCTTGTTTAGGTATCTTAGATCAAGGATGGTTCGCCACTCCCCTGTCTTGTGTGGGGTAAGGAAGTACCTGGAGTACAGACCTTTGCCCCTGTATGGAGCAGGAACTCTCTCTATGGCTCTTAAGGCCAGTAGAGAGGCAATCTCTGTCTCTAGAGCAAGGGTTTTTGATGTATTTGGAGGTGGAAAGGATCTGGGTCTCAGTTTCGGAAAATATTTGAAACTGAGAACCAGCCCCCTGGCTTACAACCTCCAGGACCCACTTGTCTGAGGTAACAGACATCCAGTCCTAGACAAAGTAAGCCAGCCTGCCTCCTACCAGAATGGGGGAGTTGACCTGGGCTGACACATCAGGGTGTCTGCTTGGCAGGAGCCATAGGCTGAGGGGTGGATGCAGCCCTGCTCATCCCCATTCTGCCTCTCCCTCTGAAGAACCCCCTCTGAGAAAAGGAAGAAGAGGCCTGTGCTTGGCAGAATGGCCTGGAAAAGGCCTGCCCCTGCCCCTAGCTTGCTGCCTTTGAGGAGTTGCCTGCCTCTCCTTGTCCTTGGCACTCCTGTAAGTGGTCCTGTACTCATCCATTTGAAACTGCACCTTTGATACCTCGATCCCATCAGCAGCCACCCCCTCCAGCTCCATGGCTAGCTGGGGGGGGGAAACCTGTTTAGCCAGTGCCAGTACAGTGTCCCACCTAGACTTCTGTTACCTGGTTGTATAGGCCTTATAGTTAGCCTGCCTGAGTCCCAAAGATGATGCCATGTACTGCTTCTTTGCCATGGCATCTATCTTCCTGGAGTCTTTGTTTGGGGGGTGTGAAGCCAAGGGAATGTTTGCCTTGCCACAGGCTGCAGCCTGCACTACCCCAACATGGCTGCATTGATGATAAAGAAACTCCGTATCTGAGCCTGACAAGGTGTACCTCTTGTCCATTCTCTTGTCAACAGGAGGTACAGGGTTAGGAGACCTTAGAATTTTTTCTTTCTGTTTCCCAAAGGACTTATGGAGGGGAATAGACAGTCTCTTAGACTCTTGGATGTCCATCACCTCAACAAAATCAGGCTCCTCCTGATCCTCCACAGCCTCCTCAACAGGAAGCTGGAAGGTCTAAGCCACTTTTCTGTAAAACAGAAAGTGAGGAGGGGATCCAGAAAGCCTAGGAGGGGAAACATCAGAAGGTCTCTCTGGGCAGATGTCTGGTTCCACAGGCACATCCAGACTTTCACCGTCATAATCATCCTCTTTAAAATCCCCCTCCTCATCAAACTCTTGTTCGTAAAAATCTTCAGGGGAATAATCCTGAAGCAGGGGAACTGACCAAACTGAACCCCTGCCAGAAGGCGCCAGATCGGTCGGACCGGACAAACCGATTCAACAATCCGAATCACTCTGGCTATCTCTTCGGCGGTCGGAACATGAAGTTCTGGATCCGAACCAGCCGATTTATCCTTGCGCCTTCTCTTTGTAGGAACCGATCCCTCAGGATCGGCTCTCCTCTTGCCCGAAGAAGTATCGCCCTGGACAGAGGGCACTCCTTCTGGTTCGGAAGGAACCGAACTGGGCTGGCCTTCTGGGTCAGCGGATTTCTCAGCCTCCTTATCCCTAAGTCTACCTAACCTTTTATCCAATGTAGACTTAGGGAAATTCTTGCAAATTTGGCAGTCTGAATTGAGGTGGTTAAACCCCAAACAGTAAACACAAGTGGTGTGGGGATCGGCCTTAGCAAAGACCTCCCCCCACACACTGCAGTGTTGAAACCCAGTGGGCCCATGTTTTTGTCTTGGGTTTCTCAGACATGGTCAACCTTACAAAACTTACCCTTTATAAGACAACTGCCAGGCAAGACTCCCCTATTCTCATCATGTTACATGTGTTGGAAAAAATGTAAAATTCACGTGTTTTTTTTTTTTAAACCGATATGGACCGGTAACCACACACAAAACTTTTTCACAAACATTTTTGTCTAAAGGATCGGTTCAGCAGAACCGATCGAAAAAGCTTTACAATTTCCACACAATAACTATCCTACGTACTTACGGTACCACAGACAGAGTCTCGAACTGATAAATGGAACTTAATGCGGACTAAAACCAACAACTTTAACTATGAACCGATCAGAAGGAGAAAATCTCTGGAGCGACTGTTCAGTGAGGCGGAGTAAAGAATCTGATGGTTTTGTTTCAAAGTGTCACAGACAGAGTTTTCAACCGAGCTTGAGCCCAATGTTCTATGCCTGGCATAGAATTTTAACCCTTCACTCTCCGGGGCAGTTCAAGTGCTGGAGCTAACTGCAATTGTTAGAATACAGCAAGACTTCATGTTGTTTGAAAGGTGTGTGCTGACTTCCAGGTAGCAGCCCTACAGATTTCCTGGATAGAGACATCCCTGGAAGCAGCCACCAAAGCAGCAGTATGTCGGGTAGAATGAGCTCTTATCCCTTTGGGTTGCTCCATGCCTGCCAACCTACAGCAGAGATCTATGCAGGAGGTGACCCACCTGCTTACTGTCCACTTGGCTGCAGGTCTGCCAGGTGCGGCTTCAGAGTAGGTGACAAACAGCTCGCGAATCGCTCCCTGAACTTCAGCCATCCACTCCTTATAAGCAGCGAGCGCTCTTCTAGGATCCAAAGTATGGAGCCTATATTAGGCCTCCAAGGTGTGATTGGGGTAGAACACTGGCAGAGTCAACACCTGGTTAAGATGAAACTCCGACACCACCTTCGGAAGGAATTTCGGGTGGGGGCGAAGGACAACCTTGTCCTTGTGGAAGACCAGAAATGGAGACTCGATGGAAGGTGCCTGGAGCTCTCCCATCCTTCTGGCTGACATAACAGCCACCAAGAAGGCGGTCTTCCACGACAGGTGAGAGATTTCACACCTATGCATCAGTTCAAATGGCTTGCCTGTGAGCATAGCCAATATCAGCAGGAGATCCCACAGAGGTGGAGGCTCTCGCACTGGAGAGGATATGTGGTCTAGGCCTTTGAAAAAGCACTCGACCACCTTCTCCTATGCCACTGACTGCTTGCCAGCCCGCGCCTGGGAAGCAGAGATGGCTGCCAGGTGCACCTTGAGGGTCATCGATCAAAGCCCTAGCTGAGAAAGGGACCACAGGTAGTCTAAAATACTAGCCAATGGACAGGAAGAGGGGTCCAACCCTTTGTCCTGACACCACATGGAGAGCCTCTTCCATTTGAAGGCATAGCATTTTCTGGTTGACTCCTTATGGGATGCCTCAAGGATGTTGAGGACCTCGTCGGAAAGACCCAAGGCATGGAACTCTAGCCGCTCAGGAACCAGGCTGTCAGGTACAGGGGTTGAAGGTCCGGATGAAGAACCTTCCCCTTGTCGACTGAGATCAGGTCCAGACCAGCTAGAAGCTGTCTCGGGAGCCAGGAGCTGAGGCTGAGGAGATCTGGGTACTAGAACTGGCAAAGCCAGTCTGGGGCTACCGGAATAACCTGTGCCTTGTCCCTCATCACCTTGAGAAGCACTTTGTGGATCAAAGGAAACACAGGGAAGCTTAGAAGAGGCCCGGGGTCCTCGGCCTTGAGAAGGCATCCCCCTGCAGCGAGCCCTGCTGGGGGGCCGGGCAGGCATGAAACAGCATCAGCTTCGCCTTCTCCCTGGAGGCGAACATGTCCACCTGAGGGGTGCCTGAATGGAAGAACAGGTCTTGAACCATGCAGGAGAGACCACGCGTGAGATGCAGCACCTATCCAGCTGAGGGCATTGGCCAGACTGTTCGAGGCTCCTGCCACATGGAAGGCTAGAAGATCTGCCTCCAGGCTGATCATGAGAGACCAAATGCAGAGGGCTTCCTTGCACAAAGGCAAGGAATGCATCCCGCCCTATCGGTTGAGACAGTACATGGTTGTGGTGTTGTCCATCTAGACCTGAACCACCTGACCTCGTACAAACGAGGCGAAGGTGGTGAGGGCTAGTCGAACCACTTGAAGCTCCAGCAGGTTGATGTGGCATCGAGACTCCAGAGGGGTCCAGATGCCGTGAGCCCGGAGCTCCCCCATATGGGCACCCCAAACCATCAAAGAGGCATCGGTTGTAAGGATGACCATCGGCTTGGAGTGGACAAATGGGATACCCTCCTGCAGATGAGCCAAGACGAGCCACCACTGTAGGCCATCCCACATCTTCTGGGTCACAGTTACTGGCTGGTCCAAAGGACCGGAGTGCTGTAACCATTGGCGGGCCAACCCCCATTGCAGGGGACGTATATGCCAGAGGGCCCAATGGACCACTCTGGTGCAAGCCGCCATGAGACCCAGAAGGCACAGGAAGCCCTAGGTAGGGCGCAATTGCCAACCAGAAATGATTGGGCGAAGGAGGAAAGGACCTCGACCCTGTCCACCGGGAGCTGGGCTCTGGCTCGAAGAGAATCGAGCTCTGCCCCGATTAAGTGAATCACCTGCGATGGCACGAGTTCTGATTTGGCCTCATTTATTAGGAGGCCAATTAGAGAACAGACCTGGAGGGCCAGATCTCTGGACCACTCCACCTCCAACCTGGAAGGGGCTGCTATCAGCCAGTCGTCCAGATAAGGGTACACCTGGGCCCCTCGGCGCCACAGGAATGCTGTCACCACTGCCATGCATTTGGTGAAGACCCTGGGAGCTGAAGAAAGGCCGAAGGGCATGGCCTGGAACTCGTAAAGTGATCACTCTGCTCTGAAGTGGAGGAATTGCTGATGAGACGGATGGATTGGGATGTGAAAGAACGCGTCCTGGAGATCCAGAGAGCAGAACCACACGCCTAGTTCCAAGGATGGTAGGATCTGAGCCAGAGTGACCATCCTGAAGGTGCATGGCCTTAGGAACTTGTTCAGGTCGTGCAGATCGAGAATGGGGCACCAGCCCCCCGTCTGCTTTGGGACCAGGAAGTACCTGGACACAAACCCTGGGTTTGGAGGAGGATCCACCATCACGTTGATCACCTCCTTTTGGAGGAGCAGAGCTATGTCGGCTGGACGAGCCGACAGAGAAGCTGTGGAACCAGTAGCCCCCCGAGGGGTGATGGTTCGATAGGGAGGAGTCCACTTAAATTCCAGAGGTAGACCCCTGCCCACCACTTCTAGCACCCAATGGTCCGTGGTGATAGCGGACCAGGTGGAAAGAAAGTGGCGGAGCCGTCCCCCCAAGGGAGGACCTAGGGGAGGAGTGACGAGGTTGGAGGTGGCACCCCTGAACACATCACTTCAGTTCAATTCAGTGCTTTAGAGTAACTGGTAATTGCTATTTTCCTTTTAAACTTAGATTGTGGGCATTTAGTGACACTATACTCTCTTTGTTGTCTTTACTTATAATTGTTTTTGGGCTGCTGAAAATTTAAAACATAGTGGTGGTGTAATTCTGTGCTGTCTTTAATTGCTGCAAATTTTGCCCCCTCCTCCCTTCCCCAACTCTTAATTATATGCCCTGATAAATCTAATTGACAGGAGCTAAACACAGGAATAGTAAGGGTGTGAGTAGGAGGGCATAAGGGGAAGAAGCCCACCCTCAGCACAAGTTTTTTGACTCATTTATTTATTTATTGGTTTCTTTTCCTTTAAAAAAAATATCTGAGGATTAGTGACAGGATTTTTAGTACAGTAAATTAATAAAAGAGAACTAGGAGAGCTTCAGTAGCAGACAAGTAGTGGAATTGCAGTATAATGTGAGGGAGTGGTGCAATGCAGTGGCTGTGGGGCAGCCATATTCAGGCAGACCTTCTGGGCTGAGGTGCTGCCCTATCTGCATGCATCTCTCTGGACTGCGGGATGAGGTAGCCAGACTCAGAGCGGAAGTAAACTGGGTCAGGAGTACCATCACCCCTATCCAGGGACCACCCAGTCCAATGCAGCTGCCTCAAAGGATGCCGAGAACGTGGAGCACTTGGATGACAGTGGGCTCAGGGAGGGTTAGAGCAGTCAGGCAGAGGCACATCCCAGATCCTATTCCACACAAGAACTCATATGCTACACTGGCAAACGAGGACAACCAAATAGAGGTACCCAGAGAAGTGGAAGGAAAGGAAGTGGAGGTTAGCCAAGGAGGTGACCTCAGCGGGGAAAGCAGTGGACCGCAGAGGAGGAGGAAGCGAATCCTGGTGGGGGACTCCATCGTAAGAGGGATCCAGCTAGGAACACAGGAGGGGGAGGACAGGGAGGTGAGGTGTCTACCAGGTGCTACGGCATGGAGGATTGAAGGAAGATCCTGGGGATCACTGGGAAGGCAAGACGGAGGGTAGCTGCATGTCATTATCCACCCAGGTACTAATGACCTGGCAAATGGGGAGCCAAAGAAGTTCAGGAAGAGTTTAGGAAACTGGGAGGGGTCTCAAGCAAGTAGCTACTTCTGTCACTTTCTCAGAAGTACTACCTGTGAGAGCAAGGGAGAGCATAGGAGTGCATGCACCAGGAACTTTAACTCATGGTTGAAGAACTGGTGCTGTGAGGAAGGGTTTGGATTCATTGGTGACTGGGGACCCACCTGGAGGGATGGAGGTTTGTTCAAGCCTGGCGGCCTGCATCCATCCTGGAAGAATCAAGCACTCAATGATAAGTTTAAATGCTACATTGACAAGCATTTAAACTAGCAAAGGGGGGTGGCAGGCCAGCAAGGAGGGTACCTACATCTCACCCCCCACAGCTAGCAGTGGAACCAGTGAACCAGAGGAGTGGCTATCTCTGCAAAGCAGTGTGCAAAAGATGGAGATTAGTGCCGAAGAGGTGGATAAGCAGAAAAGGGCAAAATTCAGCAGAAGGGCAGACAGCAAGGAGAACCAGGGATAAATGACAACCAAGGAAGGGGCTGGAGTAGAACAGTGAAACAGTCTAGGGAGGTCAAATCATGGAAAGCCATGTGTGCAAATGCCAGGAGCCTTAGCAACAAGATGGAAGATCTGGAGGCTGTCATGGTACAGTCAGACCTGGACATTGTGGCCATCACTGAAACCTGGTGTAATGATAACCATGACTGGGAGATGGCCATACCTGGCTACAACATATTCAGAAGAGACAGAGCAGGCAGGAAGGGAGGAGGAGTGGCACTGTATGTGAAAAATGACATAAGGGCCACAGAGATCCAGGAGGAACAAAATGGGGGAGAGATACTGTGGGTTAAGCGGGAAAGGAAAATGGGATAGCCATCCGCACAGGTGTGGTCTATAGACCACCAGCCCAGGAGGAAAGAAACAGATAGGGAGCTGATGCTAGCCATCCAAAGGATGGCAGACAAAGGTGAGGTAGTACTGGTTGGAGACTTCAATATTCCAGACGTGGACTGGAGCTTCCCAGCAGCAGCATCAACTAGGAGCAGATTTATCCTGGACTCCCTTCAGGGTGCCTTCCTCAAGCAACTGGTCATGGAACCAACTCGGCAGAAGGCAATACTGGACCTTGTGCTCTCAAACAGGGTCAGTGTGATGGGGGTAACAGTGGGGAGCACCTGGGTAACAGTGACCACCAGTCATTGTGGTTTGAACCACAGAAGAGCAAAACCAAACCACACAAAAACACGTATCCTGGATTTTAGGGGGCAGACTTTGGGAAAATGGGGAGATACTTAAAAGAGGCATTAAGGGAATGGGACAGGAATCAGGGTTGAGGAACAGTGGGCAGTATTTAAAATGGGGATTACAAGAACAACAGAATTATGCATTAAGCAGGTTAGCAAGAGGAAAAGGAAGAGGAGACCATTATGGTTTCCAAAGGGTAGCAAAGAAAGTGAAAGCCAAAAGATTGCATTCAGGCAATACAAAAGACACAGGCAGAAGGGGATGGAGAAGTACCAGGAGAAGCAAAGGGAGGCAGGAGGTCAGTAAGGAAGCCAAAGCTCAGACAGAAGAACACATTGCAAAATCAGTGGGTAGAGGGACAAAACCTTTTACAGGTACATAAGTGAAAAAAGAAAGACAAAGGAGGGATAGTGAGACTGAAGGGGAGGATGGGAGCAGCGTGGAGGATGACAACAGTAAAGCTGACATATTGAACAGGTATTCTGCTCAGTCTTTACTGAGGAAGAGGGGGTAATGGGTCTGAAGAGGTACAAGGGGTGAGAATGGTGCAGAAATGGACACAAGTCCCTTTACACGAGAAAGGGTCCTGAAGGAACTGGAAGTAATAAGAGTTGATAAAGCAATGGGGCCAGATGGGGTGCACCCCAGGGTCCTTAAAGAACTAAGAGAGGTGGTGGCTGAACCTCTGCCTATCCTGTTTAGCCGATCACTGGAAACAGGGGAGGTACCCAAAGACTGGAGGACAGCAGATGTAGTCCCCTTACACAAAAGTGGGAACAAAGAGGAAGCAGGGAACTACAGACCAGTCAGCCTCACCTCGGTAGTGGGGAAGATCATGGAAGCACTACTGAAGGAGAGATTGGTGGAACATCTGGTTGTCAATGGACTACAGGACCCAAGGCAGCATGGTTTCACCAGGGAGGTCATGTCAGACCAACCTCATTGAATTGTTTGACTGGGTGACTAGGGAGGTGGATCGGGAGGGCAGTGGACATGGCCTATCTGGACTTCAGCAAGGCCTTTGACACTGTGCCACATAGAAGACTATTACACAAACTGGGGAATATGGTGTGAGCAGGACAGTAGTGTGGTGGGTAGGTAACTGGCTGGGTGGCAGGACACAGAGGGTGGTGGTAAATGGCTGTCACTCCACAGAGGAAGAGTGACCAGTGGGGTACCACAGGGATCAGTGCTGGGACCGGTCCTATTCAACATTTTCATCAGTGACATTGCGCAGGATCTAGAAGGCAGAATTTCACTGTTGCTGATGACACAAAGCTCTGTAACAGAGTAGATACACCAGAGGGTGTAGACAGAATGAGAAGCGACCTGCAGAAACTTGAAGAATGGTCAAGGGTTTGGCAGTTGAAATTCAATGCAAAGAAGTGCAAGATAATGCATATGGGGCACAAAAACCCTGGCACAATATATCAGTTGGGGGGTGAGGATATAGCATGCACCAAGCAGGAAAGGGATCTTGGGGTTGTCATCTCTGATGACCTCAAGGTAGGGAAACAGTGTGACAAGGCAGCAGGTAAAGCAAGCCGGATGCTGGGATGTATAGGCAGGGGCATCACCAGCAGGAAAAGGGAGGTCATAATTCCGCTATACAAGACACTAGTGAGGCCCCACCTGGAGTACAGTGTACAGTTCTGGAGACCATACCTACGTAAGGACACAGACAGGGTAGAGAAGGTTCAGAGGAGGGCAACAAAGATGGTGCATGGATTGCATCACAAGTCCTATGAAGACAGGCTGAAGGAACTGAACATGTACTCCCTGGAGGAGAGGAGGGAGAGAGGGGATATGATAGAGACATACAAGTATCTTACAGGGAGGAACAGGGTGCAGGAAAACACTATTTTTAAGTGAAAAAGATGTTCCAGGACTAGAGGGCATGGGATGAAGTTGGAGGGAGGACGATTCAGAGGAAACGTGAGAAAGAATTTCTTCACAGAACGGGTGGTGGACAAGTGGAACACCCTGCCAGAGGAAGTGGTGGGGGCTGAAACAATCATGGGATTTAAGAATGCATGGGATAGACATAAAGGAATTCTAGAGGTCAGGGGTAAGGGGCAACAGACTTCTAGGAAAACAAACTGAACTTACAAGCTCAAATGGGCAGACTAGGTGGGCCATAGGCCCTTATCTGCCGACACTGTCTATGTATCTATGTATCACTTGGCAGGCTTGGAGGAAGAGTCGGCCAAGAGGCTGCCTGGACCTTTCCCTCCCGGCTTCCTGCTGGAGGAAGCAGCAGACTTGGCCTTGGGGTGCCAAGCGTGAGTGTGCTGGCCCTGTTGCTGGTGCTGCTGGGCCGGACATGTCGCAGGGGCGGAAGGGCGAAAGGGCTTACGCTGCTGCTGGCGGCCTTTGTCCTTCTGGGCAGACATGACAGAGTCCAAGGTGGCGTTGGACTTCTCGATCCTCTGGAGATGGCCCTCCACCCCCAGCCCGAACAAGTTGGTGCCCAGGAAGGGAACGTCTGCCAGTTTATGCTGGGTATCCACCATGAAGGTGGAGATCTGCAGACAAGCTCTGTGGCGCATGGCTACTGCGGCCGCTACTGACCAGGTGCCAGAGTCTCCAATGTCCAAGGCAGTTTAGAGCTGCTGTTTGGCCACCGCCTTTCCCTGATCCCGCACCTGCCTGACCGTTGTTTGAAGGTCAGCCAGGAGATGACGAAGCACCTAATCAAGGGAACCCATAAGGGCATGTGAAAAATGTGCCACCGGCAAGTCCGAGCGAGCCTGTCGAAGAAGAGCAGGCAGTGTAAACTTTGTGCCCCAGGTAGTCCAGCTTTTTGAACTCCTTGTCAGGGGGATTTTCAACATCCCTACCATTTCTGGAGTGCCAGAAGACGCTATCGGTTACCAGCCCTTCAGCAGAGGGGTGCTTCAAAAAACTGGAGAGGGAACCGGTGCGGACTGTGTACTTGCGAGCCATCCTGGCCGAAGGTACAGGACAGGATGCAGGCCACTGCCACAACTCCTGAGCCGGGCCAACAATGGCCCTGGACACAGGGAAGGCCTCCATGGGGGAATCCCCTCGGTCCAGAATCTCTGTGAGGGGATATCTGGCACGTTTTTGTACGGGTTCGAGCTGCATCCCAGTGGACTCTGAGATGAGCCGAAGAATTACCAGGAACGAGGATGGGCTCTCGTCCACTGACAGAACCCCTGAAGATTCCAGGTCAAGGAGCCTGGAATACAAGGAGTCGTCATCGGACTCAGAGGAGTCCATGAACAGCTGCCGAACGCCTAAGCCACCCTCCACTCGCCAAGGCCAATCGGGGGTGAGGGTGACCGACAATCTGTGGGGCAAGCTCTGACCTGACCAAGAATCCTTGGTCGGGACTCCAGTCTTTGGTTGCGGGGGTGGTGGTTCCACCACAATGGGTGGAGCAGCCGGTTTTGGCCGAGGAATCAGTGCCGGGTTCGGCTCCTCGACTAAGTTGCCAATGGCGAGAGGCTGCTTCGGTCGTTCGAGCGACAGTCACTTCATGGCCAGTGAAGGCAACGGAGTCGGCTTGTTGCCAGCTAGTAAAAGCTGCTGCCACATCATGTCCTCATAGTGCTGATACAACTTGTGCTGGAGCCCTATCCTCTGAAGAGGATGAGGACGAGCGGCGACGCCACTTTCCGTGACCAAGACCACCGATGTCGGCGGGACCCAACTGACACAGAGAAGGACCAAAACTGTCAGGGTCGCCAATGGTGGGTTGAAGAGGGGTTGGGGGGAAACCCGCTCATCCCCGGTTCAGGGTCCTTGACTGGGGACTTCGGCACAGGAGGCACAGGCAAGTCTTCGGTAACCACCGGGGGTACCGGTGAAGAAGGGATGTCAGCTTCTCCAGTCGACAACCCGTCCAACGGGTCAAGAAAAATCTCTGCTGCATTGACGGGTGTCTCAGGTGGCTGACCTGACTGGGACACCGTGAAGCCAGCGGCCTTAGCCGCAACCTCAACTGAAGTTGAAAGCAGAAGCTCTGGGGAACGAGATCTCTCCCGCTCCCACGAACGTCGATGGTGGGGCTTACCTTTCTGTTCCCTTTTCTTCGACCTACTCACGTGAGTCCCTGAGGGCCCTTCTCCCTTGGTGGAGAGGGACTGACGAAGCTCGTTAAAAGAAGCAGTGAAGGAGGAACCCAAGGAGAGTGGGATAAATGCCGACTCCGAGGAAGAAGGCGACGTGGCCTGGGCTGCCTCCTCCTCAAGGGCAATTAACTGCTCCAGCTGCTCCGGGGATCCCACAGCCGCGGAAACTGCCCAATGGGCCTCCTTCGACTTCACCGGCAGAAACCATTTCTCGGGGCACCCCAGCTGAAGTCGGGCAGCGCGGTCTTCCAGAACCAAAGCCATAAAACACTTGCAGAAATTGCAGGCCTGTGGATCATGGGCAAGCCCCAGGCAGTAAACGCACGTGGCGTGCAGGTCGGTCCGAGACATCTTCTGCCCGCATGGGCACTGATGGAGGCCGGGAGTAGATTTCGAATCCATCACAGCTGCGAGGGAAGTAGAAAACTTAAGTCTTATAAACTTTAAAACAATTTTCAGAAAAACCGAAGGATTAGGATCCAGGCCTACAAGCGCAGAGCGCTAAGGAGGGAACCTGAGCTTCCAAGCGGTAAGGAAGATCTGGCGTCATGGGGCGGAGCAGAGGGTTTTACTACCCGGGTGGGTGGGAGGAGCTAGCTTGAAGACTTTCCGGCCCATCTCCCCCCCCCGCCCCCGTGCTCACTAGTTCCCCACTCCTTCGAGCTCCATAGGTTCCCTCCAGCCCCACTGTCCATACCAGCCCTCCTCTGGTCCTCATATGGCAGCTGATCCCCAGGATATCCCAGTGTATCCCTTCGCCGGGCGGGTCCCCCTCCTCAGAGGGGGAAGGCACCGGGGAGAGGGGATTGCCCCAGCACACACTACTAAGGCCCGGGGATGCTGCTGAGGAGCAGGAGGCCCTGGGAAGGTGTTGGAGGCACTCAGGGAACAGAGAGCCATCATCCGGCGGCCAGCAAGCAATTTTTCCCTTTTTCTGTTGGGGGCAGCATAGTGACGTCATGACATATGCGGACGTCTACTCCTCCCCCAGTTAGCATTTGGGCCATGCGTCTTGTGATGGTTCCAGCCTCCGCTAGGAGCCAGCAGGCGCTGGACCAGTCCCCTACCCTCTCCCCAGAGAAGGAGAGCTGTCCATGGGACGCTCAATCCTTCTCCCACCGGCCAGCCCTCCAGCGACCCGGGCTCGTTCCCGAACCTGGGTCGCTGGCATTGCAAGTGGAAATCCAACCGCTGCGGCGGCAGGCCAGCCCATCGGCCCATCTTAATGTGGCAAGAAACCTGCCAGACAGTGTGGATTGAACAACATATCCACGTCCCTAGAACCCTCTTTACATTGAGACTGTGTAATCTCCTCTCTCCAGAGGAGGAATGGTCAGTGAAAAATACAGGCAGTGTCATAGATTGGTTCAGATGAAAGTCTAATACCACTTTGGGAAGGAATTTCCTATTTGTACGAAAGACCACCTTATTTCCGTGAAATAAAATGAAATCAGGTTCCACTGATACATCCTGTAACTCACCGATTCTCCTGGCAGAGGTGACAGCAACCAGGAACACCGTTTTCCAAGTCAGGTATTTGAGCTCGGCTGAGCAAAGTGGTATAAAGGGAGGCTGCATTAGCTGTGCCATACAGATATTCAGGTCCCATAGAGGAGTAGGATCCCTGAAGGAAGGATTGACATAGACCAAACCCTTGCAGAATTTCTTGAAAACTGGATGGGAGGCTAGAGAGGAGTCCTTCCCAGCCGAAAGAAAGGCAGAAATAGCTGCCAAGCGCACATTGACGGTGGTAGGCTGAAGGCCTAAACTGTTAAGATACACTAAATAATCTAAAGCAGTGGCAATGTCAGCTGAATCTGACTGAATGTGCCTCTGGGAACACCAGAACCCAAACCTCTTCCATTTAGAATTATAGGTTTTTCTAGTGGAAGGTTTTCTACTGGCCTTAACATGGTGCAGGGTCTACACCGGAAGACATATGTAGAGAGACTAAAGAAGCTTAATATGTATAGCCTCGAGGAAAGGAGGAGAGGGGGACATGATAGAAACTTTCAAGTACCTCAAGGGAATCAACAAAGTCCAAGAGGGTAGCATCTTTCAAAAAGCGAGGTGTGCAAGAACAAGGGGCACAATTTGAAGATGGGAGCAGCTCAGAGGTAATTTAAGGAAGTATTTTTTCACAGAGAGGTTGTGGATGCATGGAACGGCCTTCCGGAGGAGGTTGTGGAGTCAAAATCAGTGGTGGAATTCAAGCATGCATGGGACAGTCATAAGGCAATTCTAGGGGGTGGGGGTAGAAAGAAGTAGGCTGCTGGTTAACTAGGATCTGCAGCTTATCCAGTAGGCAGGGAAATGGGCAGACTGGGTGGGCCAAGCGGTCCTTATCTGCCGTCAAATTCTATGTTTCTATGTATTTTGTTTATTTTCTTGCTCAACATCACTTATACTTTTTCAACCTGTGTGTTCTGCTCCTCCATTTCAAAGAAAGATTCAAAATCTTCATTTCAGTCAAACATTTCTGCATCCTGCAAATCCCCTTCCCCTTCACTGTCTTTCTTCTTGTCAGGTTCTTCAACAATACTTTTATTACAGTTCACCTATTGTCAAACAACCCACTGTCTCCTAGCAGGACACCTGTAGTCAATAAAATACACTGGTGTGTCCAGAGGACGCCTACAGAAGTCAGCAGCTCACTTCCTGTGCGACCTTGCACCTTGCAGCGTGCGACCTTGCAGCGTCTGGAGACGTCACATATATTTTAATATATAATATAACAGAATACAATATATATTTGATTGCATAGCGCTGCTGGAAAGGTAATTTTGTGCTGAACAACTTTGCTGAGCTGTCCCTCTGAATACAACGCAACAACTTCTCTACCTCCTTCGGAGTAGTAGTCCTTAAGTACAGTTTAGGATTAACTGTAAAATCTTCAGTCAATCCCAAGTAGTTCACCTTGGACTGGTCACTAAAGGAATCAGACAATGTAGTAAATTTCAAATTAAACTCGTTAGCTATCTTCAGTGGACAAGACAACAAGTCACCATTCAACCTCATTGAACCTGGTTGACAAACATTAGGCCTTATGAAATTATTAATTTTTTCCAAAAAGTAGTAGCGTTAGATAACCCTTCACATTGTTTATGACGAATATAGTCTGTTTTAGCCTTCCTTATCTTAGCCTTACATTGGTTCCTTAAAGTCCTATACGCATGATAACCAGAAGCAGAATGGTTCATTTTATACGTTTTCAGGCCTTGTCCGTTGTCTCATAAGTTTAATCAAAGGAGGTGTTAACCACCCATAAGTTTTCCCTCGGACCCTTCTTTTAACAAGGAGCTAACTGGTCCAAAACATGTGTAAACTCAGTAATGAAAAAATGCAATGCAGAATCCACATCAGGGATAGAATATAAAAAGACCAATCTATTTTACCAACTCTGTACAAAAAGAATGTACATCAAATTTAGAAAAAGATCTAAAATCCTTATAATTGGCTTAGACTTCTTCAGTCCCCATGCTTCCAAATACAGAAGACTGGATGATGATCACTTAATGAATCAGAGGTCAAACCACATTTTATCATATTAATAGGTCTATTTGTTAATATCCAGTCCAGCAATGTGTGATTTCCTGATCTATTATTGTGTCGAGTGGGCAAAGTAATAATCTGTTGTAAACCAGACTGAGACAAGACCGTATTTAACTTTGTTATATCTGAACCCATCCAATTTAAATTAAAATCCCCAGTAGTATTAACTCTGTAGAAACCCCAGTATTCAAAGCATTTACAAGTTCTTGTAAGCCTGATTTGTACCATTAGGTGGAAGATATACACAACAAATAGTTAATTTTTGACAAATCCCAACAATAACTGAATAGTAATATATTCACAATATTCCAAATTACTGTTAAATATAGTGGTCTCATTTACCATTAAATATTCCTTAACATAAAACAAAACCCCACCCCTCTACCAGTGGCACGATCCTTTCTAAAAAGTTTATAAGCAGGTATACAAAGTTCAGTATCAAGAACAGGTAAGGTTAACCAGGTTTCAGTCAGTGCCAGAACATCGGATTATATAAACTAATCCATGACTCCACCTCATGAAATTTAGATGTTAAGCTTAATACATTAAAATGCATAATTTTGAGGCCATATGAATGCTGCAAAAAAAAATCACTATCTGCCATATCGTTTGCTAAAGGACCAGGGTTGCTTTCAACATTGCCAGATCGAATTAGCAAGAGAAAGCAATGTAACCAGGTTCTTATGCAAACAGGCAGAACACATTCCGTGTCTTATATTTCCTAACACTGTAACCCAAGTTATAACACATGTATTTAACCTTTACACCAAATAAATGACTATAATTAGGAATAAACAGTTGAGTCTGGAACTCCAGAATCTGATTATTTTCATCGTTCTAAAGTCATTATTAACACACATAGAACAAAATAACCCATCAGTACACAAAACACAAAGTGTATAGACTACACACAACAATATTCCTCTGTTAATCATAACTAATCTATAGGTACAAACCCAAAAGAAATGATTAACTCTAAGCAAGATATTACAAACTCTAGTAGCCAGTCGTTCGGTCTGACTCAGGTCAGACTCCTCTCTTCACTTTGCCGTCCCACTTAGCTGCTGCCGCTTTGATGCTGCCGCTGTGTAGAAGGCAGCCTTTATATTGAAATCGCCCCCCCTCCACTTCCCAGAGCTGCCACCATCTGGAAAAATGTGGAGACCAGAACAGAATTCAATGAAAGCAGGTGATGGCAATAATGCTGCAAGCAGGCCAGGTACTGTGCTATTACCTAGCAACCCAAGTCAGTCACAGCTCCACAGAACTTTAGCATATACAATTCTCAACAACAGATGACTCATGTGCAGACTCAAACAGTTTTCCATCATCGGTACATTTTCTTTCCTCAACTCGCCTTTTCTTTTGGTTTCAGACTCTTTTCCCTGTTCAGTTCTCATTTTTCTGGTCTCTAATAAATCTGAGACCAGGGAGAAAACCTACACCTCGATTCCTTGCACGTCTGATCGCACCGCAGTCCTTGTGGGACTGGCCATTGTATGGCCACTCCTCCACAGCAACAAGGGCTCCCTCTACTGCAGAATAGGGGAATATTTTATTTAATACACATCATAGCAATCATGAATGACAGAAAAAAAGAAAATAAAATACATCAGTTAACCAGAAGAGAAGGAGGAAAGGAAAAAAAACAGTAGGAAAACAAAAAGAGGTACAATAGAACAATCCACAATCACTTTGTACAATAATACCAACTCATTTTCAGAAGGATGAGGAAAAAAGTAAACTCAAAATATAATTCTCATTCTACAACTTAAACTTTATTAAAAAAAAGAGAACCCATTCCATCATTTCATAACTTTGTTTAATTGATGGAGGTTTATGTCGCTCATATACCCTGCCTAAGTCACACTGAATAGTGAATGTTTCATAGTTCATTTATTTTATTTTAGTCTTTGGTAACTGGGTAAGGCCCACTAGGCACAAGTACCTGTTTTCAGGGGCGACCTGGGAGCACTGGGCAGTAAGTGACTTGCTCAGAGTCGCACAGTATGCAAGTGGAGGTTGTGAGAATCAAACTCCGGTCTGGTTTGCTGGATGTACCAAGCTCATTCACACCTTGTTCCTCTAACCTCTAGGCTATACTGCATTTATGACAAGGATTCTCTTCAATTTGGAGATCCTCCAACCTTTCCACCTTGCTACTTTTGCTTCTGTTGAAGTAAAGGCTAGTCCCATTTATGGAATGGCATGTTCTGAGGTCCAAAAAGGGTTCCTAGTATTTTAACTGGGTCTGAAGTTTTCTGGATACCTGACATGGACACGGGAGGGGAGGGGTACCCTAAAAATAAGCCCTTGCACTTCTCCAAGTTTAAAATGGAGTTGGAAGCTCTGGAGTAAGCATTTAATTCTTGAAAGAATAGGGGTAACTGTTCACGGTTCTCGAAAAATAGGCAGATGTCATCTGCATATGCCTGGGCTTTTAAGGGGGAGCCCTTAAGGTCTAGGGATGCCGTTCCATGGCAAATTATAAACAAGTCTTCTCATAAGAGGGTCCAAGAAAAAAATGTATAGAAATGGGCTCAGCAGACACCCTTGGTGTAGTCCCGTTGAAATCTGAAAGCTCGCTGTTACCTGTTCGTTTATAATAGGGGACATGGAAGTGGATGAATACAAAAGTTTTATCCAGAGTATAAACTGAGGAGGAATACCACAGTATTCTAGTGTGACAAACAGAAAGGGGTGGTGAGTCCTGTCAAATGCTTTACTCTAGTCTAATGTTATGATGCTGCCCTTCTGATTATTGGATGATAGCGAGTCTATAGTATCTCTAATAATCATTAGTGGGTGCTGAATTTTTCTGTTAGGGGGTTCGCAGTATTGGGAAGGGTGAAGAAAAAATTACTCACCTTAGTAATGTTGTTTCTTCTAATAGAGTCTTGCTGTATTCTGACAGTAGCAGTGAGTACCAACCTTCGAACTGCCCCGGAGATGAAAGAGTTAACTTTCCATGCCAGGCATGGAACGCTGAGCTTGAGCTCGGTTGAGACTCTATCTGTTGCTGTTTAAACTTAAACCATCAGATCTTTATGAGCAAACTCACTAAGGTCCTGTGTGGAAGCTGTAAAACTACACTAGTCAACTGGCTACTAAACATAAAAACACATTTTTTGGTCCCAAAACAAAGACTCAAGTCAGGAGACCCAAAAAATGAAAAACACAACACCAATTCACCCAAGAAAGGGGGTGAAAAACAACAAGGTGGGCATCTACTGAGTGCCAACACTGCCACTGCCCACCCACATCCCAAAAAAGAGGTTCTGAGAGGGGCAGGCAAGGGGGGAGATCAGAATACAGCAAGACTCCATTAGAAGAAACAACATTACTGAGCTAATTTTTTCTTCAAACATGAAGTCTTGCTGTATTCTGACAGTAGCAGACTACCAAGCAGTACCTCCATGGAGGAGGGACAGAACCTACTTAGGAAATAGGCTCTGAAGCACAGCTGTGCCAAACTGAGCATCACTCCTAGCCTGGATATCCAGGGAGTAATGCTTGGTAAAAGTGTTAACTGTTTTCAAGGTAACTGCTTGACAGATCTCTAGAATAGGGATATCCCTGGCAGCAGCCAGGGAAGCAGTTGTACCTCTGGTAGAGTGAGCCCTCAGGCCTGAGGGAGGAACCTTACCCAGTTTTTCATAACAAAATTGGATACAAGAGACAATCCACCTGGCAATGGATCTTTTAGTGGCAGGTTTCTCTTTACCAACCTCACCATAAGAGAGGAACAGTTGGAGGGAGTCAAACCTGTGACCCTTGGTACGCTCTACGTAATAGCTAAGGGCTCTTTTCACATCTATACTGTGGAGCCTCCTCTCACCAGAGGAGGAATGGTCAGTGAAGTACACAGGAAGAGACACAGATTGATTAAGGTGGAAATCTGAAACCACCTTAGGCAAACATTTCCTGTTAGTCCTGAGGACCACCTTATCTCTATGAAAGGAGATAAAATCAGGCTCCACTGACAAAGTTTGTAACTCACTTATGCGTCTGGCAGAGGTGATGGCTACCAGAAACACAGTTTTCCAAGTCAAGTACTTAAGCTCTGCTGAAGACAAAGGCTCAAAAGGTGGTTGCATAAGCTGAGCAATGCAAACATTAAGGTCCCAAGCAGGGGCAGGGTCCCTGAAAGGAGGGTTGGTGTGAAGCAATGCCTTGAAAAACTTGGAGAATGCAGGGTGAGCTGAAAGAGAAGAGGGCTTACCTGCTGAGATAAAAACAGAAACAGCTGCCAGATGCACCTTCAGTGTAGCTGGTCTAACTAAGCTATTTAAATGGACCATATAATCAAGGACTGTGGGCAGATCAGCAGACTCTTGAGGAAGTATGCTTTCCAGGCACCATATGGAAAATCTTTTCACTTGGAATTATAAGTAGTCCTGGTGGAAGAGTTTCCTAGAAGCCTTCAGAATGTCCATTACGCCCTGGGAGAGGTGTAAATCAGCAAACTCTAACTCTTCAAGAGCCAGGCCTTGAGATTGAGAGATTTGAGATTCGAGTACCAAACCTTCCCCTGAGCACAGGTTAACAGGTTGTGACTCCTGGGAAGACACAGGGGAAGATGGACTGCTAAGGACAGTAGGAGTGGATATCAAGGCTGTCTGGCCCAGTCTGGAGCAATCAGGATCATCTTGCAGGGTTGAGATCTGATTTTGACTAGCACTTTGAACAGGAGAGGGAAAGGGTGGGGAAGCATAGAGGAACTTCCCTTCCCAACTGAGAACTAAGGCATCCAGTGGGACTGAGCCCAACACTGGGGGCCTGCAGCAAAAAAGGGGAAGTTGGTGATTGTCTGGGGCTGCAAAAAGATCTATCTGTGGGGTGCCCCATCTAGAAAATATCACCTCCAAGACCAGGGGATCCAGTGACCATTCGTGATGGCCCTGGGATATCCTGCTGAGAGCATCTGTCAGGACATTGTCCTTGCCTGGAAAGTGAACTGCTGTGAGGGAGGTATTCAGGGAATAAGCCGGAGACCACAACTTCATTGCTTCTGTGCACAAGGCTGTAGACAGAGTGCCTCCTTGCTTGTTGATTTACCACATTGTGGTAGTATTGTCTGTTCTGACCTGGATAACTTTGTTCTGAACAGATTTGGAAAAGGCTTGAAGTGCTAGAAACACTGCTCTGAGTTCCAACAGACTGATGTGAAGCAGAGATTCCTGAGGGGACCACAACCCCTGGGTGGTCAGGTCGCCCAAGTGAGCCCCCCACCCCAAGAGGGAGGCATCTGTAGTAAGGATTAAAGAGTGAGACTGAGTGACAAAGGGGATTCCTCATCTCAGATTGTTCTGATCCTGCCACCACTGTAGGGCCTGGATCAGGGTTCGAGCCACTGGGATCAATTTGGTCAGAGGGTCCTTCCTTTGAGACCAAAAGGCTCTCAAATGGAACTGAATGTCCCTCATCTGAAATCTTGCTCCCTGCACCACTGCTGTGGAAGCAGCCATGTGCCCCAGGAGCTGTAGAAAATGCCTTGCTGGTCAAGACACCTGCAGGGTGAATGAGGAAGCCAGAGAGATAAGGGTCCTTGCCCTGTTCAGAGGAAGGAAAGGTCTGGCTTTTTCTGTGTCTAGCTGTGTGCCTATGAAGGTGAGAAGCTGGACAGGCTCTAGAACTGACTTTGAAAGGTTCAGGAGGAAACCTAATGAGGTGAGCAGTTGCTGCGTTATTTGTAAGTGTGACTTGACTTGGTCTGGGGACTGGCCTACTATAAGCCAGTCATCCAGGTAAGGGAAGATGGCAATCCTTTGCCTTCTTAGAGAAGCAACTACTACTGCCAGGCATTTTGTGAACACCCTTGGAGCAGAGGTCAGACCAAAGGGCATTGCTCTGAACTGGTAATGGCCTGAGGGCAGCTCAAACCTGAGGTACTTTCGATGGGAGCTTCTGTTGAGAATGTGGAAGTAGGCATCCTTGAGGTCCAGGGACACTAGCCAGTCCCCTGGCCTTAGAGAGGTTAGAATTATTCCCAGAGTCACCATTTTGAATTTTGGTTTTAAAAGGTGCTTGTTTAAATATCTGAGATCCAGGATGGGCCGCCATTCTTCTGTCTTTTTTGGGGTAAGGAAGTACCCGGAGTACAATCCTTTGTCCTGGTGTAGGGGTGGAACCCTTTCCACAGCTCTGAGAGCTAGGAGGGAAGAGACCTCTGCCTCTAGGGCAAGTGCCTCTGAGGGGTTTGCAGGTAGAAAGGATCTGGCTCTCAGCTTTGGAAATCTTTTGAAGCTGAGAACCAGTCCCTGGCTCACTACTTACAGGACCCACTTGTCTGATGTTATAGACATCCAGTCCTGGACAAAGTAAGCCAGCCTGCCCCCTACAGGTGGTGCAGAATCGGCCCTGGCAAACCCATCAGGGTGCCTGTTTGGCAGGGGGTTTTGGCTGAGGGGTGGAAGCAGATCTGCTGGTACCCCTTCTGCCTCTCCCTCTAAATAACCCCCTCTGAGCATATGCAGAAGAGGAGGCCTGGGCTTGGTAGAAAGGCCTGCCCTTGCCCCAGGGAAGCTGCCTCTGAGGAGTGGCCTGCCTTTACTTGGCCTGGGCACTCCTGTAGGTGGTCCTATACTCATCCATTTTCTTCATGTAATTCTTTGTTTGCTCCCCAAACAAAGAATTACCAACCACAGGAAAATCCATGGCCTTAGTCTGGGTATCCTGCGACAGGATAATACATCTGAGCCAAGCTATTCTGCGAAGTGCCACAGATATAGCCATGACTCTTGATGACACATCATTTGAGTCCACTGCAGCATGGAATTGCACCTTGGATGCCTTAATACCATCAGCAGCCACCTGCTCCAGCTCCTTGGCAAGCTGGCCAGGGACCTGTTTTACTAAAGCCATGAGAGTGTTCCATCTGGATTTCTGATATCTAGCAACATAAGCCATATAATTAGCCTGTCTGAGTCCCAAGAATGCTGCCATGTACTGTTTCTTTGCCATGGCATCAATCCTCCTGGAGTCCTTGTCTGGGGGGTGTGAAACCAAGGGAATATTTGCCTTGTCACAGGCTGCAGCCTGCACTACCCCAACATGGCTGCATTGTTGTGTGAGGAACTCCGTATCAGAGCCTGACAATGCATACCTCTTGTCCATTCTCTTATCCACAGGAGGTATAGTGTGAGGAGTCTTTAAAATTTTAAATGTCTGTTTCCCAAAAGATGTATGCAAGGGAATAGACAGCCTCCTAGACTCTGGGATATCCATCATTTCCACAAAGTCAGGCTCTTCTTGGTCATCCACAGCTTCTTCCATAGGAAGCTGGAGGGTTTCAGCCACTTTTTTATAAAACATGAAATGAGAAGGGGACTCGGAAAGCCTAGGAGGAGACACTCCTGAAGGTCTGTCTGGGGAGATGTCCGGGTCAATGGGCACATCCAGACTTTCAAATCCACATTCACTTTCCTCATACTCCTCTTCCCCCTCCTCCGGTTCATAACACTCCTCTAAATCATAATCTTGAACCGGTGGAACCAACCGAACTGAGCGCCTCCCTGATGGTGCCGGTTCGGTCGGAACTGGGGAAAGCAACTGGACAATTTTGATCGCTTTGGCTATTTCTTCAGCAGTTGGAGAAGAAAGTTTTGGCTCCACACCAGCTGATTTTCTAGTCCTCTTTGCTGGAACCGACTCCTCAGAGTCGGATCTCCTTTTGCCCGATGAAGTCTCGCCCTGGTCAGAAGGCACTCCTTCTGGTTCGGTTTGAACCGAACCGGGCTGGCCATCCGGTTCAGCGGACTTTTTGGCCTCCCTTTCCCTGAGCCTACCAACTCTCTTTTCTAGGGTAGCTGCAGGAAAAGTTTGACAAATCTGGCAGTCTGCAATGAGGTGGTCAAACCCCAGACAATAAACACAGGTGGTGTGGGGGTCAGCTTTGGCAAAGACTTCCCCACACACACTACAGTGTTGAAACCCAGTGGGCCCGGTTTTTCTTTTGGGTTTCTCAGACATTGTGCCAGTCCTAACCAAACTTACCCTTTTAATGGCAATCCGCCAGGCAAGACCCTCTTATCGGTTCCTGACCGTGTCACGGGTTGTGGAAAAAAACCCCGTAATAAAATCTGTTTTTTTTAGAACCGATAAGAACCAGTAACCACACTCTAAAAGTACAATTTAGGATTTTTAAACAACTTGATCGGTTCAAACCGAACCGATAAACCGTTTACAAGTTCCACACAGAAAAAGATTAAATAAACAACCTATCTAGTACTCACAAATACCATAGAGACTGAACCGACAGGTTGCAGTTTAAATTCGGTCGAAAACCGAGAAAACCGGTACTTTAACCGACAAAATGAACCAAGCAGAAGGAGAAATCTCTGGAGCGACTGTTCAGTGAGGCGAAGTAAAGAATCTGACGGTTTGAGTTTAAACAGCAACAGACAGCGTCTCAACCGAGCTCGAGCTCAGCGTTCCATGCCTGGCATGGAAAGTTAACTCTTTCATCTCCAGGGCAGTTCGAAGGTTGGGACTCACTGCTACTGTCAGAATACAGCAAGACTTCATGTTGTTTGAATTAAAGGTTTTGCCACCTTCCATAATCATCTATTTAATATATGGGATAAAATTTTAAAATCTGACTTAAGAATTGTTATAGGACACCAGTTTTGAATTTGTGATCATTTCACCAGTCTTGAATACAAAAACTATTAGCGCGGTTATAAAGTAAAAAGGGACATATCTGTGTGAAAAAAAGTAAGAGAACACTTCTCTTAAACATGTGGTTAGTTCTATTGGAAAGGTTTTGTAGAATTCATATGAAAGGATATCCAGACCTGGGATATGTTCTGTTTTTAAGTGTCTAATGACATCTTCTATTTCCTTTCACAAGATGGGACTGGCCAAATTGTTTAAACCTTCGGAGGTGGACACTCTAGTCACTCTAGATATGAGTCTATATCAAATTCTGGGGGGGGGGCTCATTTCTTGAGATTTAAAGAAATTTGAAATGGTTTTAGCTACATCTGGGGTGGACTCTACTAGGCTACCTGCACTACCATATAGATTTTCTGAGTTTGTAGCCCGTTTCCTTGATTTATATGCCTCCTAAGGGTCCCCCTATAAGCGATTTTTGTGTCCCATATTGAAGCACTGCTCTGACTGCTTTTGCTCGGTCATACTGGCATACTTTCATTTGCGATTTTAGGTGTTCAATCTGGGAAGTGTAGTCCTTTCTAGAGTGAAAAGCTAAGGAAATAATGTACTGGAGTTGATTCCGCAGCTGGAGGTATTTCAAAAATCTGGAGTTTTCTTTTCTTTTCCCAACAGACTGGAACCAGCGAGTTACATCCTGCTTAGTGTCAGCAAACCAATCTCCAGAGTCATTACAGAGATCACAAATAGAAGCTCTAGCCTATAGGAGATTTTTTTTTTATTTTTTTATACTTCTGTTTATTCACCCCAGTGGACAGGGCATCCTTCCGGGGTACTTACTGGGTGAGGGCCTCTCACTCCCTGCCTGAACCTCCATGTCTGGGTCTCCCCACCAGCACTGCCCAGACCCGACCCCAGCTTACCTGGGATCCACGCAGCCTACAGGTTGGGCACCGGGAAGAACTCGGCAAGCTGGGCCGGCGATGGGATGTGGGCCATGCCACAGAAGACCCATCTTCTCCGCTGTCCTCCAGAGGGTTTTTTCCCTTTCCTATTGTCCCTCCCCTCCACCGCCCCCGAGCAGGACGTGCAGTGATGTCATGGCACATGTCACGAACCTGTCTTCCTGCAGTGCCCCCGATCTCCATCGGAGGGCCACTGGGACACCGAGCAGCCCTATGCCCTCCCGAGGGATGAGCAGCCCAGTGGGCCCTCCATCCTCACTCCCCTGCCGACCCCCGGCAGCCGAGAAACCGTACCGAACCGGGTCGCGGCGTGGAAAGCAGGTGTGGCATCCAGTGCCTCAGCACTCAGCACCACCGGGCCAACTGCCCATAGAAGATTTGAAATACCTTTTTTGACTGTGGGATCTGATAAAAGAGAGGTATTCAGCCTCCACCGGTCCTGTTTCTTTTCCGGAAGGGGATGGTCCTGAAGAGTTAATTTTAATAGAAGGTGGTCAGAGAAGTCTAAGGGAAGGATACCCAAGTCTGGGGGAATTTTTTTTAAGGCAAAAAAGTCGAGGAATATTTCCCTCTAGTGTAGGTAAATTGTGGCCCTGTTTTTTGAAATGGAGCACAATTTGTGAGGTTAGCTGTGGCTATACAATTCCTTAAAGCACTGGAATCTCAACAATTCTTTTTCCCACTTGCCTTCATATCTTTGGGAAATTCGCAATTAAAGTAAGCTCCCAGAAATATACTCTGGGAGGTCACAAAGAAGGGTTGAAGGAATTGAAAGAGGGCAACCCTTTCTGCTTTAGATTGGGGGGCAGAAAGGGAAATAAATCTGCAAGGGGTGTGGTACCATATACTATTCAGAATTAATAATCTACCCGGTACCAAGTCAACTAGTTTTGTAAGTGTAAAGGAGAAGAAGCTAAAAAGAATTTCCACACCGTCTGCTCTATCCATCCCAAAGGACCAGAAGGATGGTCCCCAGCACCATTCTGCTTGGTATAGGTGGGCCTGATAACACGATGGCATCTAAGTTTCTTGAAGTAGGGATACATCAAAGTGGGAATCATGTAAAAACTATACTTCTCTTTTTATGGTTTAGTAGACTGCAGATGTTTGCAGTAGCTAGAAAGTGCTTCCCCATGAAGTTGAGTTCTTACCAAGTTAAGGGCATGAATTACTGCATCACCCGCATAAAGCAGGATTTTTTCAGTGCGGGACTGCGGAAGAGTGTTCAAAAAGAAGCTGAAAAGGAGTGCACCAAGAATGGATCCCTGTGGGACTCCTGAGCAGACGGGTCTTGCATCGGAGAGGATGTGTGCAATTTTCACTCTTTGGGAGCGGTTTTCCAGGTAGCTGTTAAACCAGGATATAGCCTCTGGGGAAAGGCCAGTATTATAAAGCTCTGTGATGAGCAGTTGGTGATGGACAGTGTCAAAAGCCTTAGACAGGTCAATAAAGACTGATCCAGTCAGTTGATTGTTGTCAAGGGAGTTGTGGATTGCACCAGTGAATTCGAGGAGGGCTGATGTAGTGCTGTGACCTTTCCTGAATCCGTGCTGCTGCTTACAAAGGATGTCGTGCTTATCCAAGTGTTCTGTCATCTGGTCAGAGGCCAGACGCTCAATGACCTGGGGGGGTATGGATATAATAGGCCTATAGTTCCCTTGGTGGGCCTTGTCCCCACTTTTGTGAACTGGCGTAACAGTGGCAGATTTCCACCTGTCGGGGAGTTTGCCGTAGACGAGGAAGAGGTTGAAAATTCGAGTAAGAGGGGATAGGAGGATTTTGTCAAGTGTAAGGGACAGTAGCTTGAGGTCGAGGGTGTCCACACTGGTTCTTGATCCTACAATTACTTTGCTGATGTATTTACACACTTCATGCTTGCCGACTGCTTTAAAGTAAAAAGGTGGTCGAGTAGGGGAGGAGGGCTGGGAGGTGTGGGGGGGGGACATCTTCGAAGAAGTCGTCTGGGAGCACACTACTGAGATCCATGAAAGCATTATTGAACGTATAAGCTATGGAGGCAGGGTACAGGGTTACAGTCCCATCCACTTCCAGCAAGGTAGGTGATGTTTTGGGTAATTTCCCTGCAATTTCTTTAACATTATTCCAGAAGGACTTCCCCTTTCCCCATGAATTGGTGAGAGCGGCTTTGTAGTAGGAGCTTTTCTGCAGTCTTATTGCTTTAGTGCAGTCATTTCTAGTGCATTTGTAGTTATGCAACTACAAAACTGGTTAAGGTGGAGACTATCCAGAGAAGGGCAACAAAGATGGTGCAGGGCTTACACCACTAAACATATAAGGAGAGACTAAGGGACCTCAATATGTATTTATTTTATTTTAGTCTTTGGTAACTGGGTAAGGCCCACTAGGCACAAGTTCCTGTTTTCAGGGGCGACCTGGGAGCATTGGGCGGTTAAGTGACTTGCTCAGAGTCACACAGTATGCAAATGGGGGTAATGAGAATCAAACTCGGGTCTGGTCTGCTGAATGTATCAATCTCGTTCACACCTCGTTCATCTAACCTCTACTGCCAGCCCATGTACTCACTGGAGTAGAGGAGACAGCGGGGGGGATATGATTGAAACATTCAAGTACCTTAAGGGCATAAATAAGGTGCAGCCAGGGAGCTTTTTCAATGTAGGAAAACATACTAGAATAAGGGGGCACAATATGAAATTGAAGGGGGATAGATTAAGAGGTAATGTGAGGAAGTTTTTCTACACAGAAAGGGTAGTCGACACATGAAATAGTCTGCCACAGGAGGTAGTGGGGGAAGCACATTGGAGGGGTTTAAGCATGCTTGGGACAGGCGCAAGAGAAGCCTGAGTGGGGAAGGAGTGATGACAAGCCATTGATCACATAGGGTCAGTGACCACATACAATGCATAGGGCACACAGGCAGACTGGATGGGTCTAGCGGCCCTTATCTGCCAACAGTTTCTATATTGTTTCTATGTTCAGGGCACCAATTCGCAAATGGGTCTTGGGAGGAGGGATTCAAGGAAAAAGCAGGCTGATTTGTATTAGAGGCTGAGAGCTCTGAGGTTTTGTGAACGGGGGTTACAATATGTTCCTCCATTGTATCATCACTTATAATGGTAAGTCATTAAGTATGTTCCTTTTGAATATAGCGGAATCTGATCTCTTATTTTTAATGTTCCCTTTGTTAGCTTGTTTATTTCTTGCGGAAAAGGAAAAAAATAGTTGCACAATCCTGATTAGCCATGTCTGTCTGAAAAACGATTTTCCTCAGGAGCCACCATCAGGTTTTGAGGTTCTAAACGATCAGCAGAGTTACCCCTGTTTTTCCAGATTAAATGTTTTTAATGAGAGGTCTTCCTTTAAGCTAGCTGAGATAGGGTTAGACATACGAGTCTCAAGATACAAGGAAGGCTGATTTCGACCAGCATCCACCATTTCACTGTTTGAATTATTACTCCCCGTAACTTTTCCCACTGGCTCTAGGCACACGCCAAGATTTGCACTTCTGCTGCCAGCCAGATTACTACAAGGTGAAGAAACTGTTACCTGGGATTGAAGAAATCTGATGGACGCCGGGGTGGTGGCTCCTTTTGATGAAGGTGTGTCATCAGAGCGGCGAGTGTCCGGACAGCTAGGCCAGTATTTCTTTTTTTCACTTTATCTTTTTTTTTTTTAAATTGCATTTCACCCCTCCAAGCACCACTTCTTCAAGAGCCCCAATGAAGGACTTACCCCCACTCCTCCAACTACCTGATCCTGCAGTCTATCTCCCATGGAGCCACGGATAATCCCCCCCCCCGGGGCAGGGACAAGGTGGGGCAGAACATCCCGACAATCAACTTTCATCGGAAGACCCCAGGACCAGGCAGGCGGGAGCGATCAGAAGTCTGCCTCAGGGCTCCATTTACCCGGAGCTCAGAGAGTTGTCTTCCCTTTTCTTTGTGGATAGTGGCGCATGCCCAACATCAAGGCATCACTGCCTGACATTGCCTCCCCCTCCCCGGGAATCAGTTCTATGCTTGCTGAGCTTCAAGCCTCCACTAGAGACCGGTAAAGCCCCAAGCAGGGACCCCCTTCCCTCCCAGGAGAAGAGAGCTGTCCTCCGGACGCTCAATCTCCTCCCTTCCCTGCCGACCCCCGACGACCCAGGCTCGTTCCCTAACCCAGGTCGTCGGTGTGGAGCATCACTTAACAAAACACAGTATTTAGGGTAAAACATTATGAAGAAGCTTTATGTATATGCATTGATAATAAGACACAAACCTAAACAAGTTTTTTATTTATTTATGAATTTTCGGAAGACCTTTGAGTGTGAGCTCTTTTACAAAGGTTCCACGTCAGGGTGGACAAATAATACAAAACACC
This sequence comes from Neoceratodus forsteri, assembly GCA_016271365.2. NCBI lineage: Eukaryota > Metazoa > Chordata > Ceratodontiformes > Ceratodontidae > Neoceratodus > Neoceratodus forsteri. The sequence goes on from CM028129.1 coordinate 62,030,656, forward strand.
AGTACAGTAGTTACAGATTTCAGAACAAATTCAGTTACAAAGGTTCCACGTCAGGGTGGACAAATAATACAAAACACCAGTACAGTAGTTACAGATTTCAGAACAAATTCAGTTACAAAGGTTCCACGTCAGGGTGGACAAATAATAGAAAACACCAGTACAGTAGTTACAGATTTCAGAACAAATACAGTTGTTACAGGATTTAGCACAAATACACAGATTTCAGAACAAATGCAGTTATTACTGGGTTCAGCACATTAGCCAGTTAAAGAGAAGTAGGAGATTTATTTGCAAGTAGTGGGAAACAAATCTAACAAAAGAGGAAATCTGGTTATGTCTTGGAAGATTCTAGGTGTGGCTCAGCCCTAGAAACCTTGAGAGGTCTACTGATAGACTATGGTTGAAAAGGCGGGGTGGGGAGGGGGTTGGGGGCTGTACGCAGAGCCTGAAAGGAGGACTAGTAGCTCACTAGTGCTCCTGGCAAGGCTAGGTTGAGGGCAAGTTTTCTCGGTATCAGTGCTGGGTTTAACAGTGGGAGTGGGTTAGTCTTTCAGGTTTGGCCTGAGAAACATGTACATTGTGAACTAGACTGTAGGTGTTGTTTGAGGCCTGTTTAGAACTGTGGCAGGCTGTATGTTTGTAGTTTCTGCGGGAGTTCATTTAGCCAGAGGGGGGCTTGGTAGGAGAAAGTACACTGCCCAAGTGAGGTTCGCCGGAATGGGAATGACGGTGCTCCATTCTTCTTCCCTCTGGTGATATGGGATGACAGAGAGGCCTCGAGCAGGTTTTCTATGCAGGGTGGTGTTTTTCCGAGGAGTGCCTTTTTACCCAGTAGACAGGTTTGACATTTGAGCCTGTCTTTTAGGTTAAGCCAGTTAGTGCTCTCATATAGGGTGCAAGTGTGAGTGTAATGGTCTGCGCACAGGGTCAGGCGGCATGCCTTATTTAATGCAATTTGGACCCTGTGGAGTGCAGTGTCAGTGGCAGCTATATAGACCACAAGCCCGTAGTCTATCGTGGAGAGTATTGAGCTGGAGACTGAGATTCAGAGTGAGGGACTTCTTATGTCTGTAGAGGACCCCGATCTTTGAATTTACTGATCTGACAAGGGAGTCAATATGGTTCGTATATGTGAGAAAGTCATCAATGGTGACCCTAAGGTACTTAAATGACTGTACCTGCTCAATCTGCTCACCAACGTTATTGGTAATAACAAAGGGGGGGGGGCTGTGTTTATTGTAATGGCTGGAATGGAGCACGGCCTCGGTTTTCTTGTAGTTCAGTAGCAGTCTTTTCCTACAGAACCAGTCCTCAAATTTGTTAAAGGAGGTTTGTAGTTCTGTTTGTAATGCTGCCTGGGAGGTACCACTACTCAGCGGCACAGCACCATCTGCATACAGGATGAGATTGGTGTCACAGGCCATGGGCAGTTCATTAACAAAGAGGCTGAAAAGCAAGGGACCAAGGATTGATCCCTGAGGAACTCCTAGCAGTACCTCTCTGGAGCTGGATAATGTCTGCCCGATTCTGACTCACTGACTCCTTTGTGATAGGTAATCATTGAACCAATTTAGGGCGTTTGGTGCCACTCCCAGTCTTTGGAGCTGGAATATCAGTAGAGGGTGGTTGATGGTATCAAAGGCTTTGGAGAGGTCGATGAAGATGGACCCCACCAATTTACCTTCATCAAGTGCCTTGTGTGCGTAATTAGAGTATGCAAGCAATACATTGGTGGTACTGTGTTTTTGCCAGAAACCATGTTGGTTTGGGCAGAGCAGACTGTACTTGTTTAGGTATTCTGTGAGTTGGTTTGCCACGATTTTCTCCAGTGCTTTGGATAGAGGGAAAAGGATAGATATTGACCTGTAGTTAGATACCAGTGCCTTGTCTCCATTCTTATGCACTGGAGTTACCAGGGCTTGCTTCCAGACTTCTGGGAATTGAGCTAGGGCCAGGGATTTGTTAAATATCATTGTAATGGGTTTGATCTGAACATCGCGTCACAGATAGTATCTTCATGTCTATCCTATCACTCCCCAACCTAGTTTTTCCTTGAACTTTCCTGACCATTGTTAGGGCCTCCTTTTCCATCACCTTCTTAAAGTTGAAAGTTGGGTGGTTTGTAGTGGTACGTTATAAGTGGAAAGCAAAAGGGTTACAATCAGTAGGGTATTTAGAATCAGGAAAGCAACCATGTACAAAATAAATGTTAGGGCAGGCTATGGTAAGGCAACTCATTACACTGCAGAAAGTGATAAATGTAGTAATATGAACAATGTTCAGTAATGGAGAGGTGAAGATGAGAGAGAAGTGTGCAAGGAAAGAAAGAAGAGAAAAAAAGCAGGAAAGAAGGGAAGGAGAAAAGGAGGAAAGAGAAGGAGGGGGAAAAAGGAGATATCTGTGCACAAACATATCAGGGAAACCTGATCTGAGAGAAAAATAAGAAGGCTAAATATCCCTAAGAATTAGGGTCTAGAAGAACTAGGTTAGATATACTTGAAGTAATCCTGCCAACATCTGTCATATACAATGAGTCGGTTATGAGTAACATGAGATAATCGGTCTAGGGAGTCATACTGAGAAAGGCTTTGAAAAACATCCTCTAGGGGGCTAGGGAGATATGGAAATGGGTCACCAGGTAGGGTACAGGAGTTGAGAAATGGGAGCTCAAGGGGGGAAAAAGGAGAGGAGGGAAAACGGGTGGAGAGTTGTCCTGATAAATGCAAGGAGCTTAGGAAATAAAATGCCTGAACTCCAGGCGATGCTAGCTGAGGGAGAGGCAGATATGGCAGCAGTCACTGAGACCTGAGCCACTCAAGGGCATGAGTGGGACCTAAATCTGGAGGGCTACACTATGTTCAGAAAAGATAGGGGTGGTGGTGTAGCACTGTTCGTCAGAAAGGGCATGGGTATTGGAGGGGTAGAGGAGGCAGAGGGGAACGTGGAGGCTATTTGCGTCACCTTGCTGATGCAGGGGGTAAGAGACTAAAGGTTGGAGTGGTACACAGGCCACCAGCACTGGCGGAGGTCTTGAAAGAAAGTTTGGTGGCAAATCTCGAGGGACACTGTAGATTGGGAAAGGGACGGGTAGTGGAAATGGGGGACCTCAAAATGCCAAGAACAGACTGGGGGACTATGACATCACCAGTGACCAGAGAGCAGAGGCCGCTGGATATCTTCCAGAATGCGTTTCTGACACAACAGGTGGGTGAGCCAACTAGGGAGGCCCGGACACTGGACATGGTTCTTGCAGACAGTGATCAGATTAGGGGCCTAGAAGTAAGGGACCCGTTGGCTGGAGTGATCACTTCACAGTCTGGTTCTTCCTGGACCTAGAGGGGGAGGAAAGTCAAACAAGGACGGTAGTAACCAACTTTAGGGGTGCAGACTTCAGGGAGATGGGAAGGATCTTTAAAGATCATCTGGACAGGATAAGGCTGGATATGGATGCTGACAGTAGGTGGGGGATCATTAGGAGGGGAATACAGGAAGTTACCAGATCCTGCGCAAGGGAAAGGCATAAGTTCGGTAAGGCCAGAAAACCCTGCTGGTGGACCAGGGAGGTAGAGGAGGTGGTGAGGGAAAAGAAGGTGGCCTATAGGCACTTCAAATGCTCAAGGAGTGAAAGGGATCAGGAGAAATATGACTGACAGCCAAGAGAGTCACCAGGGTGGTGAGAGCAGCTACGGCAAAAAAGGAGCAGTCATTGGCCAGTGGGATCCGGAAGGGGGACAAGGAGTTCTTTAGATACACAGGGGAAAAAAGGAAAGTAAGGAGGCAGATCACTAAGGTAAGGATAGGGGATGGTTGGGCACAGCAGGCAGGGGAACAGACATAAGTCTTAAATGAGTACCTTGCCTCCATTTGTACAGGGTGGGGTGGAGGGCTATGTCTTGCAAGGGGAGGAGGCAAACCAGAGCAAGGGGTGAGACCGGTAGAGACCAGTGGCCCTGATGGGTCTGGGGAAAGGGAGTGGCCACCACAGACAGGTGGGGGCCAGCAGTGCAGGGCGACAAGGGTGAGGACATGGAAGCTGAAATCCCAGTAGAGAGAGTAAGGGAAGCCCTCAGGTCCCTTCGGATTGAGAAAGCACCTGGGCCAGATGAGATACATCCTAGGGTGCTAAGGGAACTGGCAGATGTCCTGGCAGTCCCCCTAGCGGAGCTTTTCAACATCTCTTTGAGGACTGGGCGGGTGCCCCAAGACTGGAGGGTGGCCCATGTCATGCCGATCCGGGGGTCAAGAGAGGAGGCGGGAAATTACAGGCCCGTTAGCCTGACATTGGTGGTCAGCTAGGTGATAGAGGGCATTGTTAAGGAAAGGCTAGGTGGGATACTGGATCAAACTGGGTACTTGGACAATAGGCAGCATGGCTTTATCATGGGAAGATCATGCCAGACAAATCTTGTTGAGTTCTATGACTGGGTGACAAGGGCCCTGGACCAGGGCAGGCCAGTGGATGTCCTCTTTCTGGACTTTAGCAAGGCGTTTGATTCGGTACCCCACAGTGTCCTGCTGTTTAAGCTGAAGGAAATGGGGGTAGGGAGACAGTTGTTAAGATGGCTAGGAAATTGGCTCTCTGAGTGAACTCAGAAGGTGGTGGTTGGAGGATTAGCCTCATCCCCAAGGTGGGCTACTAGTGGGGTTCCCCAGGGGTCAGTGCTGGGGCCACTCCTGTTCAATGCCTATGTCTCTGACATCAGGAGGGGGATCAAGAGTGAGATATGTCTATTCGCAGATGACTCACAGCTGGGTGCAGTGGTGGATGGGGAGGAGGGAGAATGGCCTTGCATGAGGACCTGAGGCTCTGAAAAGGTGGTCAGAAAAATGGAAAATAAAATTCAATGCAGGGAAGTGCAAGGTTTTGCACCTGGGAGTTTGAAATCCAGGCCAGGAGTATACCCTGGGAGGACACATGATTCAAGTCACGGAGGGTGAGAGGTACCTGGGGGTAGTGGTAGATGTCAAAATGAACAACTCAGAGACCGGTAGGAGGGCAGCGGCAAGTGCAAATAGCATGCTGGGATGCATCGCCAGAGGGATTCCCTCTAGAAAGGCGGAAGTGATCCTTCCCCTGTATAACTGCTTGGTTAGGCCACACCTCAAGTATTCTGTACAGTTTTGGAGACCACATTTAAAGGAGGACACTCCTAGAGAGGGTCCAAAGGAGGGCAACTAAAATGATCTGGGGCCTGGGGGAGAGGACCTATGAGGAGAGGCTCAAGGAGCTCAACATGTACACCCTAGAGAAGAGAAGGGATGGGGAGGGGACATGATAGAGGTCTTTAAGTACATGAAAGGGATCAATAAAGGAGGCCCAGTCAGGGTGCTCCAAAGGAAGGAGGGTGGGGCAACAAGAGGTCACGCCGTCGCAGGTGTAAGTTGGAAGGGGGCAGGCTCAGAGAGGACAGGAGGAGATGTTATTTCAGTGAAAGAGTGGTGGAGCCAAGGAATGCGCTGCCCGGGGAGCTTGTAGACGTGGAGACTGTGGACGGGTTTAAGAGGGGATGGGACAGGTACAGGGGAAGGGTAACTCTGACTAGGCCCAATACAGGTATAACATCTGGGACTGGGGATAGTATAACCCAAAGGGGGAACACCAAAATCTGCCCTCAGTGTAGGTGCTGAAAATCAAGCAGACTCGCGAGACCATTACGCCTATTCTGCTGGCATTTTAGTATGTTAGTATGCTACAATAACATCTGAAAGTGACACCACTGACTACCCTCTTTAACAAATCATGGGAGGATGGGGTGGTACCCGAGGACTGGAGGAGGGCAGATGTGATTCCCCTTCACAAAAGTGGAAGCATGCAGAAGCAGGAAACTATAGACCTGTTAGTTTAACCTCAGTGATAGGGAAAATGATGGAATCACTTCTAAAGGAAAGAACTGTCGAGTATCTAGAGGCCAGAGGGGCACAGGACCCTAGGCAGCATGGATTCAGCAGGAAGGTCATGCCAGATGAATCTGATAGATTTCTTTGACTGGGTGACCAAAGTAGTAGATCAGGAGGGCTGTGGACATGGCCCCACCTAGACTTTAGCAAGGCATTTGACACAGTCCCACACAAAGATTAATATATAAGTTAGCCAGCCTGGGAGTGGGTCCCAAGATGACAGCCTGGGTAAAAATTGGCTGGAGAATAGGACACAGAGAGTAATAGTAAATGGGTCCACTCAGAAGAAGGAGGGTTACTAGCGGGCACCGTGAGGGTTCAGTATTAGGACCAGTCCTCTTCAATGTCTTTATAAGCCGACACTGCAGAAGGACTGGAAGGAAAATATGTCTTTGCAGATGACACTAAGATCTGCAACAGAGTTGATGCACAGGAGGGGTGGAAAGGATAAGAAGGGACTTGGCAAGGTTAGAGGAATGGTCAAATGTATGGCAGCTTAGATTCAATGCTAAGAAGTGCAGGTAATGCACCTGGGAAACAAAACCCAGGGAAGAGTACACAATGGGGGTGAGATACTAACAACAACAAAAATGGAAAGGGACCTGGGGTGAGTCATATCAGATGAGCTAAAGGTGGGCAAGCAATGTGAGAAGGCAGCAAGGAGGGCTGGGGGATACTGGGATGCATAGGAGAGGCATCACCAGTAGAAAACAGAAGTTATTATCCTCTGTACAGACAGCTGGTGAGACCCCATCTGGAGTACTGTGTGCAGTTCTGAGACCCAATCTCCACTAAAGACATAGACAGGATGGAAGCTGTCCAGAGGAGGGCAACTAAATGGTGCAGGGTCCAAAATCGAGGACATATGAAGAGAGACTTAAGGAGCTTAATATGTATAGCTTCGAGGAAAGGAGGAGAGGGGGACATGATAGAAACTTTCAAGTACCTCAAGGAATCAACAAAGTCCAAGAGGGTAGCATCTTTCAAAAAGAGGTGTGCAAGAACAAGAGGCACAATTTGAAGATAGAGGGAGGGCGGCTCAGAGGTAATTTAAAGTATATTTTCACAGGAGGGTTGTGGATGCATGGAATGGCCTTCCGGAGGAGGTTGTGGAGTCAAAATCAGTGGTGGAATTCAAGCATGCATGGGATAGTCATAAGGCAATTCTGGGGGTGGGGGGTAGGAAGAAGTAGGCTGCTGGTTAACTAGGATCTGCAGCTTATCCAGTAGGTAGGGGAAATGGGCAGACTGGGTGGGCCAAGCGGTCCTTATCTGCCGTCAAATTCTATGTTTCTATGAAAGAGAAGGCACTAGAGTTGATTTCCATTTCATAAGAATCAGACGTTTGACCAGAAGAAAAAGTATGTTTAGCCAACTAAAATGTGCATGTGCGAGAAGAGAGCTATTGGGGATAAAGATGCCTAGAAGAAACAGCTTGGGGTCAAAAGGTAGTTTTTGTCCTGTTACTCTGGAGGCAAGTAAATAGACTTTGTGCCACAGCTTATTAATGGGAGCACATAACCACAAGATATGAAATAGATCCCCGCTGGCCAAATTACAGCACCAGCAGTTATTACTATTTAATAGGCCCATTCGTTGAAGCACAGAGGGGGTTCTATACCAAAGATGTAGAATTTTAGTTTGTATTAAAGAACAACGGGCATCTTTAAAAGTATTATGAGCAAGATGCCAACAATTACTCCATTGTGCATCTGAAATATTGTAGTTAAGAAGAGTACTCCATTTATTTTTGGCCTGTATAGACTGATCAGGTAGATTATCAATAATGTCTTTGTAAATGGAGCTACTCATTTTAACTGATAAATTAGTCCCAATGCAAGATGTATGGGTTTAGAAGCATATGCTTATCTTATACACTAAACAAGAGAGACAGTTATAAGCTGCCCACATTTGTAAAAACTTACAGAAGTCCTGTTTAGGAAGTTTCCATGAAGCCTGCAAGTCCAAGAATGATCTAAGAGTGAGTGAATTCTGGTCCAAGATATCTCCAAGAAAAAATATGTCTTTGTTCTGCCACGTAGGACAGAAAATTGGGTGATCTTCCAGAGTGAGCAGTGGATTGTCCCATAAGGGTGCATACAACCAGGGCGTTGGATTGGATTTCAGGGAATCTGTGGGTTAGTTTCCAATAAAGAACAGAGGATTATGTAGTCGGGTGAGATTTTAGTTTAGAGGAAATGGGATTAAAAATGAAGGACGTGGGAACTCCTCCCGGGCATAATGCAGATTGTATTGCAACCCACAGTGTAAATGAGGGGTAGGGTTTCTGAAACCATTTAATCGTTTGGGCCATTCTAAAAGCCCAGCAGTAGCCTTTAAACCAGGTGAGTCCAAATCCCCCTTTTTATGTTTGCTTGCACGCATGTGCAAGAAACATAGTGCCTTCATAGGAGATTTCGGAGGTGTGTCACCTCCTCCTCCAATTCAGGCAATGTGCTGGCAGGCACGGCCCCTGTAAGCCAATGCATTTTGGACCTGTCTATGACACGCTCCAAAATGCAGTGGCCTCCCCAGTTGAAAGGGGAGCTACGGCAGGTGAGGCAGCGATAAAGCTGCTCGCGCGCAGCTCAACGCAGACGCTGCGCGCCTACGCGAGCGATGGCCGACGCCGGCTCAGCTGCATCGTCTCGGTCCCCCAGTAGTTAATGCCACGCTGGGGGCCCACCAGCGTGGCAATCCGTCATGTTGCGGCCGGGGTGCCCAATCCTGTCATTTCAGTGAATCCCCCTCCCAAGTCCTTGTGCCACGCTGGAGCCCACCCCAAGCGTGTGGCTAATCCAGCGTTGGTTTTTAATTTTTTTGCCGGCGGTGCCCAATCCCCGTCACTGAACGCCCCAAAGTCCTGGTGCCACACTGGGAGCCCACCCCAGCGTGGCAAGCGGTCCTACAACGTCTTTTTTTTTCCCTGTAAAACAAAAACTGTCCCCACGAGCGTCTCCCGAGCCCCCTCCCACATCCCACCCACCCACTGCGCACCTAGCCTCCCACCCCCTCACCCATACTCACCTCCGGACTCGGAGCAGCGATCTTGGGTGTGGACCGGGAACACGTCTGCACTCTTCAAAGCCGACCGCAAGCTGAGGAAATACGGTAAGCTGTATAATGGGCTAGATAGGGGTTTCAACTTATTGCATATCTCAGGCATTTTGGAATTTTGCACCAAATTTTCAACATGGGGTTTTTGGGACCCCTTCTCATGAATGATGTCACTGTCATGGCATTATTCGGGCTCAAAGGGTGATTTTGCGCAGTGACTGCGCAGTGACTGCGAAATCACCCTTCGGAACCAAATACCACAATAACAGTGACATCATTCATGAGAAGGGGACCCAAAACCCCCATGTTGAAAATTTGATGCCAAAATTCCAAAAAATGACTGTTTAACGAGCGTGCGTTGCGCAGTTCCTACGCAGGCTCGTAAGTTCACAAAATTTCAATATTTTCACTCCAGATTTTCAACATTGCCATTTCACCACACTGTCTTATGAGCAGTACAGCTGTCATTTTTCACATCTCACCCAAAATGTGTTTCCACCCTTGTAGCGCAGAATGGCGCAGTCGATTATCTTGAAATCAATATACGGGACAAATTAAGAAAATCACAGTGACACTGTTCATGAGCAGAGGTCTTGAAATGGCTATGTTGAAATTTGGTGAAATAATTCCTAAAAATGACTGTTTTACAAGCGTGTGTTGCGCAGTTCCTACGCACGCTCATAGGTTTTCGAATTTTCAATATTTCCACTCCAGATTTTCAACATTGCCATTTTTCCACACCTTCTTAAGAGTAGTACAGCTGTCATTTTTCACATCTCACCCAAAACGTGTTTCCGCCCATGTAGTGCACAATGGCGCAGTCATTGTGCGAACTCAGTGTATGGGACTCATTAAGAAAATCACAGTGTCACTGTTCATGAGCAGAGATCTTAAAATGGCAATGTTGAAAATTTGGTGACAGAATTCCTAAAATGACTGTTTTACTTAGTGTGGTTGCAAAGTTCCTACCTGCACCGTAGGTTTGCGAATTTTCAATATTTCACTCCAGATTTCCAACATTGCCATTTTCCACACCTCCTTATGAGCAGTACAGCTGTCATTTTCACATCCTGCCCAAAACGTGTTTCCGCCCATGTAGCGCACAATGGCGCAGTCGGTGTGCAAACTCAATGTATGGGACACATTAACAAAACCACAGTGACACTGGTCATGAGCAGAGGTCTTAAAATGGCTATGTTGAAAACTTAGTGAAAAAATGCCTAAAAATGACTTTTCTGACGTCGTTGCACAGTTCCTATGCATGCTCGTAAGTTTGCAAATTTAATATTTTCACTCTAGATTTTCAACATGTACATTTATTAAACTTCCTTATGAACAGTCCAGCTGCAATTTTCATATGTCTCCCAAAATGTGTTATCGCACATGTAGCGCACAATGGTGCTGTCGGTGTCTTGAAAGCAATGTTTAGGACAGATTAAGAAAATCACAGTTACACTGTTCATGAGCAGAGGTCTTAAAATGGCTATGTTGAAAATTTGTGACCAAAGTCCATAAAATGACTGTGTTACAAGTGAGCATTGTGCAGTTTCCACGCATCCTCGTTAGTTCGTGACTTTGTAATATTTTCAGTCGAGATTTTCACTAGTGGCATTTTCCACACTTCCTTATAAACAGTACAGCTGCCATTTTCACAACATGGCGAGTGTGTTTTCACACTTTCAGTGCAGAGATGCGTGGTGCTGTGGGAAATCATTGTTCGGCACAGATAAAGAAAATCACAGTGACACTGTTCATGATCGGAGGCACCAAAATGCCTGAGTTGACAATCTGCTATAAAATATCCCCAACCTACTTATATAACGGGTGTGCGTTGCACAGTTTCTATGTACGCTCGTGACTTCACCTTTTTAAAATATTTTTACTACACATTTGCAACATAGCCATTTTTACACCTCCCCATGAAAGAGTACAGCTGTCATTTTTTACAGCCTGTTCGGAATATTTTTGCACCTGTGGTGCTAAATCCCGTAGTCACTGTGCATAAGCAGCTTTCAGCTACCAAACTGATATTCCCCCTGTTCATGAGGTGGGGTCACAAACCAAACATGTTGAAAATTTGGAGTTAAAATACCAAAGAATACCTGAGGTATTAGGCTTTTCAACTAAATTGCCCAACCCTATAGAGAATGACAGGAATCAGGGGTGTGACTTGGGATTCTTGCCTGTGATGCTCGTACCATTCCTGCAGTCACAGAGAGGCATCGAGGTATGCCTTGGGCTCTTATTTAAACTTCACCCCATTCTCTATATAGCACCCATCTCACGTATTTCCTAATGAAATGGGGTGCGCATAAGAGCCAAAGACCCCAAGGAACACAACACACTTGTCAGTCTCTGCAGAGTGGGGTGTGGTGAAATGGCGTGGCCGTTATGCCTGACGACCCAAATGCACACCCCAATGCCTGTCACTCTCTGCAGGGTGGTGGTAGGGTTGGCTTCAGTTCAGTACTTCACTGCCATTCCTATTACGCAGCTCTGTAACTTCTACACTACCACTGCCAATGCCAGTAAGCAAACATTCGGCATTGACAAATGCTTGTTTCCAATGTGATCGAAGTTTGTTACGGTTAAATCTCAGCGTTTACCATCCCAGATAAAGTTGCCTATTGATTTATCAATTTTAGCAAAAAAAGGATGGTAAGACTAAAGGAATATTGGAAAAGAGGTAAAGAATCTTGGGAGTTATGGACATCTTAATGGCTGCGATTTTTCCCACAAAAGAGAGATTAAGAAGTTTCCATCTGTCCAGAATCATTTTGATGCTATCTAGTTAGGGGTTAAAGTTAATGTCCCATATCTTCCCTAAGTTACTAGTAATTTTGATTCCTAGATATGTTATACCCTGAGGTGACCAATGGAATCCAAGAGGTATATTCATAAAGGTTTTACAGTCATTGTTAAGGGGTAGAGTTTGCGATTTACCATAATTCAAAGCAAGTCCACAAATGTTAGTAAAGTTATTAAGCAAATCAACCTACAGGGGCCCTGCCTCATTCAGGTTTTCGAGTAAGTTTAAGAGGTCATCTGCGTAGGAAAGAGAGACATCTCTTAAATTGCCCACAGGTATGCCCATAGTGCCAGAAGATTGACGTAGACAAGCTGTAAGGGGCTCCATGGCTAAAATAAAAAGGAAAGGTAAAAGGGGACAGCCTTGTCTAGTTCCCCTTACTAAATGAAAGTAGGAGGAAAGGGTGGAATTAGTCAGTACTTTAGCAGCAGGGGAGTTATATAATAGCTTGATCCAGGAGCAAAAGGTATGAGAAAGACCGAAATGAGATAAAACTTGATAAAGGTAGTCCCAGTTTAAGGAATCAAAGGCCTTCTCGAAATCAATAGCTATGGCTGCAGCGGATGTCTTAATGGATTTGGCTTTGTGAATAAGATTAAATAGGGAACATAGGTGATCAGAACCACATCTATGTTTAATAAAACTGGCTTGTGATTGATGAGTTAACTTGGGAATCAAGGATTCAAGCTGAGAAGTTAGTAGTTTAGCGAATATCTTCCCATCTGTATTTAATAAAGAGATGGGCCTGTAACTTGCGGGGTGAGTAGGGTCTTTTTCCTTCTTAGGAATTAGGGTTATGATTGCTTCGGTGCAAGATGGGGGAAGTTTGCCAGTATTAGAAGGTTCCTGATAAATATTAAGAAGAAGGGGACATAAGGTGTTGGAAAACATTTTATAGAAATCAACAGGGAATCTGTCACCTCCAGGGGATATGCCGGATTTCAAGGAAGACAAAGCTTTCTGAATTTCTTGAAATGAGAAGGGTTCATCTAAAGAACTTGTTTCAAGAGTAGAAAGATAAGGAAGATGTAATGATTTAAGGAACTGTTGCATTTTTAAAGCAGATGGAGGGTTTGTGTTAAAGTATAGTTCTTAATAAAAAGTTTTCATGATATGATTTATAGAAGGGTTGTCAGAGTGAACTGTACCCTGTTCATCTTTTAGGCTTAGGATATGTCGTTCCATTTGTTGTGCTTTTAGCTGGTAAGAAAGGAGTTTCCCATTCTTATCGCCATGTTCCCAAAGAAAAAATTACTCACCTTAGTAATGTTGTTTCTTCTAATGGAGTCCTGCTGTATTCTGACAATAGCAGTGAGTCCCAACCTTCGAACTGCCCCAGAGATGAAAGAGTTAACTTTCCATGCCAGGCATGGAACGCTGAGCTCGAGCTCAGTTGAGACTCTGTCTGTTGCTGTTTGAACTCAAACCGTCAGATCTTTATGAGCAAAACTCACTGAGGTTCTGTGTGGAAGCTGTAAACCTACACTAGCCAACTGGCAACTAACATAATAACAAATTTTTGGTCCCAAAATAAAGACTCAAGTCAGGAGACCCAAAAATGAAATAACACAACACCCACTCACCCAAAGAAAGGGTGATAACAAAAAAGGTGGGGCACCTCCTGAGTGCTAACACTGCCACTGCCCACCCACATCCCAAAAAACAAAGGTTCTGAGAGGGGAAGAGGTCAGGATACAGCAAGACTCCATTAGAAGAAACAACATTACTAAGGTGAGTAATTTTTTCTTCAAACAACATGAAGTCTTGCAGTATTCTGACAATAACAGACTACCAAGCAGTACCTCCATGGAGGAAGGACAGAACCTACTTAGGAAATAGGGTCTGAAGCACAGCTGTGCCAAACCGAGCATCACTCCTAGCCTGGATATCCAGGGAGTAATGCATGGTGAAAGTGTGAACTGTTTTCCAGGTAGCTACTTGACATATTTCTAGAATAGGGATATCCCTGGCAGTAGCCAGGGAAGCAGCTGTACCTCTGGTACATTGAGCCCTCAGGGCTGAGGGTGGAACCTTACCTAATTTTTCATAGCAAAATTGGATGCAAGAGACAATCCACCTGGTAATGGATCTTTTAGTGGCAGGTTTTCCTTTGCCTACCTCACCATAAGTGAGGAACAGTTGGAGGGAGTCAAACCTATGACCCTTGGTATGTTCTATATAGTAGCTAAGGGCTCTTTTCACATCTAGACTGTGCAGCTTCCTCTCACCAGAGGAGGAATGGTCAGTGAAGTACACAGGAAGAGACACAGATTGGTTAAGGTGGAAGTCTGAAACCACCTTAGGCAAAAACTTCCTGTTAGTCCTTAGGACCACCTTATCCCTATGGAAGGAAATAAAGTCAGGCTCCACTGACAGGGCTTGCAGCTCACTTATGCGCCTGGCAGAAGTGATGGCCACCAGAAACACAGTTTTCCAAGTCAAGTACTTAAGGTCTGCTGAGGACAAAGGCTCAAAAGGGGGTTGCATAAGCTGAGCAATGCAAACGTTAAGATCCCAAGCAGGGGCAGGATCCCTGAATGGAGGATTGGTATGAAGCAATCACTTGAAAAACTTGGAGAAAACAGGGTGAGCTGAAAGAGAAGAGGGCTTACCTGCTGAAATGAAAGCAGAAACCATTGCCAGGTGCACCCTTAGTGTAGCTGATCTGAGACCTAAGCTATTGAGATGAACCATGTAGTCAAGTACTGTGGGCAGATCAGCAGACTCTGGGGAAATATGCTTCCCAGAGCACCATATGGAAAATCGTTTCCACTTGGAATTATACGTAGTTCTGGTGGAAGGTTTCCTAGAAGCCTTCAGAATATCCATAACACCTTGGGAGAGGTGTAAATCAGCAAACTCTTAACTCTTCAAGAGCCAGGCCTTGAGATTGAGAGATTTGAGATTCGGGTACCAAACTCTCCCTTGAGCACAAGTTAACAGGTTGTAATTCCTGGGAAGAGCCAGGGGAAGATGGACTGATAAGGACAATAGAAGAGGATACCAGGACTGTCTGGCCCAGTCTGGAGCAATCAGGAACACTTTGAAGGATTGAGACCTGATTTTGACTAGCACTTTGAACAGGAGAGGGAAGGGGGGGAAGCAGACAGGAACTTCCCTTCCCAACTGAGAACTAAGGCATCCAGTGGGACTGAGCCCAACACTGGGGGCCTGCAGCAAAAAAGGGGAAGTTGGTGATTGTCTGGGGCTGCAAAAAGATCTATCTGTGGGGTGCCCCATCTGGAGAATATCACCTCCAAGACCAAGGGATCCAGTGACCATTCGTGATGGCCCTGAGATATCCTGCTGAGAGCATCTGCCAGGACACTGTCCTTGCCTGGGAGGTGTACTGCTGTGAGGGAGGTGTTCAGGGAATAAGCTAGGGACCACAACTCCATTGCTTCTATGCACAAGGCTGTAGATCGAGTGCCTCCTTGCTTGTTGATGTACCACATTGTGGTAGTATTGTCTGTTCTGATCTGAATAACTTTGTCCTGAACAGACTTGGAAAAAACTTGAAATGCTAGAAATACTGCTCTGAGCTCCAACAGATTGATGTGGAGCAGAGATTCCTGAGGGGACCACAACCCCTGGGTGGTCAGCTCACCCAAGTGAGCCCCCCATCCCAAGAGGGAGGCATCTGTAGTAAGGATTAAGGAGTGGGACTGAGTGATAAAGGGGACTCCTTGTCTCAGATTGTTCAGGTCCTGCCACCAGTGCAAGGCCTGGATCAGGGTTCAAGTCACTGGGATCAGTTTGGTCAGAGGGTCCTTTTTCTGAGACCAAAAGGCTCTCAAATGGAACTGAATGTCCCTCATCTGAAATCTTGCTCCTTGCACCACTGCTGTAGAAGCAGCAGAAAATGCTTTGCTGGTCAAGACATCTGTAGGGTAAAAGAGGAAGCCAGAGTGATAAGGGTCCTTGCCCTGCGCAGGGGAAGGAAGGGTCTTGCCCTTTCTGTATCTAGCTCTGCACCTTTGAAGGTGAGGAGCTGAACAGGCTCTAGAACTAACTTTGAAAAATTCAGAAGGAACCCTAGAGAAGTGAGCAGTTGCTGAGTTATCTGTAAGTGTAACTTGACCTGGTCTGGGGACTGGCCTACTATGAGCCAGTAGCCTAAGTATGGGAAGATGTCAATCCTTTGACTTCTTAGAGAAGCAACTACTACTGCCAGGCATTTTGTGAACACCCTTGGAGCAGAGGTTAGTCCGAAGGGTATTGCTCTGAACTGGTAATGGCCTGAGGGCAGCTTGAACCTGAGGTACTTTCGATGGGAGCTTCTGATAAGAATATGGAAATAGGCATCCTTGAGGTCCAGGGACACTAGCTAGTCCCCTGGCCTTAGAGAGGGTAGAATTATTCCCAGAGTCACCATTTTGAATTTTGGCTTTAAAAGGTGCTTGTTTAAATATCTGAAATCCAGGATGGGCCGCCATTCTCCTGTTTTTTTGGGGGTAAGGAAGTACCTGGAGTACAATCCTTTGCCCTGGTGTAGGGGTGGAACCCGTTCCACAGCTCTGAGAGCCAGAAGGGAAGAGACCTCTGCCTCAAGGGCAAGTGCCTCTGAGGGATTTGCAGGTGGAAAAGATCTGGTTCTCGGCTTTGGAAATTTTTTGAAACTGAGAACCAGTCCCTGGCTTACTACTTCCAGGACCCACTTGTCTGATGTTAGAGACTTCCAGTCCTGGACAAAGTAAGCCAGCCTGCCCCCTACAGGTGGTGCAGAATCGGCCCTGGCAAACCCATCAGGGTGCCTGTTTGGCAGGGGGTTTTGGCTGAGGGGTGGAAGCAGGTCTGCTTGTACCCCTTCTGCCTCTCCCTCTAAAGAACCCCCTCTGAGCATAGGCAGAAGAGGAAGCCTGGGCTTGGTAGAAAGGCCTGTGAAAAGGCCTGCCCCTGCCCTGGGATGCTGCATTTGAGGAGTGGCCTGCCTTTCTTTGGCCTGGGCACTCCTATAGGTGGTCCTACATTCGTCCATTTTCTTCATGTAATTCTCGGTTTGCTCCCCAAACAGAGAACTACCCACAACAGGAAAATCCATGGCCTTAGTCTGGGTATCCTGCGACAGGCTAGTACATCTGAGCCAAGCCATTCTGTGAAGTGCCACAGATGTAGCCATGACTCTAGATAACACATCATTGGAGTCCACTGCAGCATGGAATTGCACCTTGGATGCCTCAATACCATCAGCAGCCACCTGCTCCAGCTCATTGGCAAGCTGGCCAGGGACCTGTTTTGCTAAAGCCATGACAGTGTCCCATCTGGATTTCTGATACCTAGCAGTATAAGCCATATAATTGGCTTGTCTGAGTCCCAAGGATGCTGCCATGTATTGTTTCTTTGCCATGACATCAATCCTCCTGGAGTCCTTGTCTGGGGGATGTGAAGCCAAGGGAATATTTGCCTTGTCACAGGCTGCAGCCTGCACTACTCCAACATGGCTGCATTGTTATGTGAGGAACTCCATATCTGAGCCTGACAATGTATACCTCTTGTCCATTCTTTTATCCACAGGAGGTATGGTATTAGGAGTCTTTAAAATTTTAAATGTCTGTTTCCCAAAAGATTTGTGTAAGGGAATAGACAGCCTCCTAGACTCTGGGATATCCATCATTTCCACATAGTCAGGCTCCTCCTGGTTATCCACGGCTTCTTCCATAGGAAGCTGGAGGGTTTTAGCCACTTTTTTATAAAACATGAAATGGGAGGGGGACTCAGAAAGCCTAGGAGGACATACCCTGAAAGTCTGTCTGGGGAGATGTCCGGGTCAATGGGCACATCCAGACTTTCAAAACCACATTCACTTTCCTCATATTCCTCTTCCTCCTCCTCTGGTTCATAAAATTCCTCTAAATCATACTCTTGAACCAGTGGAACCGGCCGAACCGAGCGCCTCCCTGATGGTGCCAGTTTGGTCGGAACCGGGGAAAGCGACTGCACAATTTTATTGCTTTGGCTATTTCTTCAGTGGTTGGAGAAAAGTTTTGGATCCACACCAGCTGATTTTCCTTTCTTGTTCTCTTAGCTGGAACCGACTCCTCAGAATCGGATCTCCTTTTGCCGAAGAAGTCTCGCCTCTGGTCAGAGGGCACTCCTTCTGGTTCGGTTTGAACCGAACGGGCTGAGTCATCCAGTTCAGCGGACTTTTGGCCTCCTTTCCTGAGCCTACCAACTCTCTTTTCTAGGGTAGCTGCAGGAAAATTTTACAAATCTGGCAGTCTGCATTGAGGTGGTCAAGCCAGACAATAAACACAGGTGGTGTGGGATCAGCCTTGGCGAAGACTTCCCCACACACACTACAGTGTTGAAACCTAGTGGGCCCGGTTTTTCTTTTGGGTTTCTCAGACATAGTGCCAGTCCTAACCAAACTTACCCTTTTAATGGCAATCCGCCAGGCAAGACCCTCTTATCGGTTCCTGACCGTGTCACGGGTCGCGGAAGAAACTGTAATAAAATCCGTTATTTTTAGAACCGATAAGAACTGGTAACCACACTCTAAAATTTCAAATAAAGATTTTTTAGCAACTTGATCGGTTCAAACCGAACCGATGAACCGTTTACAAGTTCCACACAGAATAGAAACAAAATAAACCTATCTAGTACTCACAAATACCACAGACAGAGACTGAACCAACAGGTTGCGGTTTAAATTCGGTCGAAAACCGAGAACAACGGCACTTTAACTGACAAATTGAACTGAGGAGAAGGAGAAATCTCTGGAGCGACTGTTCAGTAAGGCGGAGTAAAGAATCTGACGGTTTGAGTTAAAACAGCAACAGACAGAGTCTCAACCGAACTCGAGCTCAGCGTTCCATGCCTGGCATGGAAAGTTAACTCTTTCATCTCCGGGGCAGTTCGAAGGTTGGGACTCACTGCTATTGTCAGAATACAGCAAGACTTCATGTTGTTTGAAGGCGGGATTCCTTGTCGGGTGGCAATGAGCTCAAGTGCTTAGGATTAGCCGTCCGGCCATGAGCGCCGTTAATCACAACCGAATCAGCGCGAGGGTGTGAATTTAGTCAACACCCTCCGGAGCCTGATAAAGCCTGTCTGACTTCCTAGGAAGGGGGGGGGGCTAATGCTGACGGTTGCTTCCAAATAGTGGAGACAAGGTCAGCATGAGGCTCAGTTCAGGGTGGCACCAGGGTAGGAGCGGTCTCAGCCAGATCCAGGTGCGCAGCGAGTTTCTTACGCTGTGGATCCCGCTCTAAAGAGTGCCACTGATTAACTGCCTGGATTTTACACAACTCCATAAAGGAAGGATCCTCCAGAGGAGACTTCGGAGGAGACCTTGGCTTGGGCTTGTCCGGAGTGTGTGGCTCATCGTCCGGATCGGGACGACTGTCGGAGTCATCTAAGGTCTCCGAGGAGGAAGAAGAAAACCCATCCTCCTGGCACGGGGCAGGAACAGACCCCTTGGGAAGCCCACGGGGAAGCATATCCAGCCCTGCCCTGGAACCGGAGGGCTCGCCTCTGGTATCCGTAGGGGGAAGGGAGTCTCTAATGTAGGGTCTCCGGAACCGGGACTGGCATCGGCAGATGGCTCTCTACCTCCCAGGAGAGCTGAGCCTTGGACTCAGCCCACCAGGAAGCCAGAGTCTCCTTCAGGTCCACCGGCGGCTGAGGGGGTGGTGGAGGGGGGGGGTAGGGATACTGAGGGTATCTGAAAGGTGCGTATCCATATCCCGACAGTGGGAAGCCTGGCGTCTGGTACTGGGGCACCATGTACTGCAGCGTCGGGTAGGCCAGCATCGGGTACTGGGGTGCCGCATACTGTGGACCTGGGTAGGACAGCGTCGGATAAGACGGGGTCAGATACCGAGGTACCAGGGGGTTTGCGGGAGCAGAGGGCCATGGAAAAGACCCAGCGGGTGGACCCATTACGGGGGGGGCCCAGCGGGCAGCAGGCAGGCCCGGCATAGGGGCAGTGTCCGGCAATGGGTTTTGAGGGACGGATTCTATGGCCGCTTTTAACAGGAGGGCCTGGATCTCATGGAAGACTAGTGGAATCTGATCCTTTGGATAAAATGACCATCCCAGAGGATGAGGGGCAGGGAGTTCTGTAAATTCGATTGAGTGACCTTGCTGGATGAGTTGTAACACCCATTGATCTGCGGTGACTGACCACCACTCCAGGTGGAGGCCAAACCTCCCTCCTACCGGTTCCTCCTTGTCGGCTCAAGGTAGTGGGAGGAGGAGGAGAAAGGAGTCAGGGCGCCGAGAGGAGGGAAGCTTTAGCCCCAGAGGCCTGTTTAGGGAATTTGGCCTGGGGGGTTTGGTCTCCCGAACCAGGGGCACGACGCTTGCCCTGTCGATTACCCCAGTTTTTATTCCAATGTCTTTGGCGATGAAAAGGCTGCTTCTTCTGCCCCATCTTGTACATGGAGCATACATTCCAAAGGGAGTGTCCACTCTCCTGCAGCCCAGTAATGATATCCTTGGCATCACCGCCAAACAGGATGGAACCCATTAAAGGGGCATCCAACAAGGACACCTGGACGTTTTGTGCCAAACTTGCAATCCTGAGCCAAGAAAGACAACGGATGCAGATCTCCGTGGCTGCCGCCATAGCCTCTGAGTCCACAGAGTCATGAGTTGCTCGTAAAGCATGACAACAGGAAGGCTTACTCATTCTGACTTTGTCCAACAATTTGTTACAGAGCGTCTCATCCTGGACCTCCTGGAGGTCCCTCTCCAGCTCTGAGGGGATGTCTTCTGGAAGGCCACCATATGTGAAACATAGTTCAGGGACCGGATGGCACAGGAGCAAGAGGAAAAAAATCTTCCGGCCAAACTGATCCAACTGTCTTGAGTCCTTGTCAGGGGGCGAGGAACTCAAATGTCTAAGCTGGGCCGATCTGTCGTGAGCGGCAGTGATGACCACTGAGCAGGCCTTAGGATGAGTACTGAGGTGTTGGATCCCTTCCGGGGGACAGTAGGTGCGATCGGCCTTTCTGGAAACTGCAGGGATAGAGGATGGTTGCTGCCAGATGGTGGTAACCAGATTCTTGTGAGGCCCCATCCAAGTGGAATGGGTAGGGGATCTGTAGTGGCCAGATCCAAGTATTCCGCCAGTCTCTTACGCTGGGGTCCACTTCTTTGGAAGGCCAGCCTCCTGCCGCCTGAATAGTTCGCAGAAGGTACCCGAAGGAGGGACCTTCTGGAGGACACTTTGGGGACTCCTTTGGGGGGAACCTCAACAGGGAACCAAGGGTCCAAATGGTCAGAGTCGGAGTCTGAAGACTCTAAACCACTAGGGATGGAAGGGTCCAACCCAGAGGAGCCCACAGGAAGAGCGCTCACTGCTCGCCCAGAGGGTATCGGTGGGGGAGGGGCCCTAGGTAGGGGAATCTCACCCACGGACTGCCGTAAGTCCGTGATGAGTGGGGTCCATGTATCCTGCCACTACATAGGGATTATCTCTCGATTGGGCAGTGGGGGAGGAGGAGGAGGAGGAGGAGGCTGGTAGCCTGGGTAACCTGGATATTGCAGGTATTGCCAAGAGGGATACTAAAATCCTGGTAATCCCGGGTTGTAACCATAGGAAGGGTACTCAGGGTATCCCAGCATTGGAAGCACATGGCCTGGCATCAGGTAATGAGGTGCAGCGGGCCGCCCGGTGGTGGAACATGGGGGTCTGGCCCCGGAAGACTGCCTGGAGGTTCAGCTGGACCTACCAGGGGAGGTGCTGGTGGGCCACTAGGTGACGTGGGATCCGGGAGGGCCCCTGATGGTCCCAAGGGAGGGGGCTCCATGGAAGGATCCTTGGCCAGCAAGGAACTCCAGTCCAGGGGCGGCAAGAGACCAGGCAATGGGGTTAATTCCAGGAGGGACTCCAACGAAAGGTCTAAGAGCAATCCTGACGGCAAGGACAAGGCAGAATCGGGTGGCAAATCCCTGGGGGAAATAAACTGAAGGGATGAAGAGTCTCCCTGCAGCACTCTCGAGCCAGCGTCAGGGCCTCACGGGAGCCCGACAGGTGGGAGGACGGGTCCAGGTGGGCGACGCATGATCCGCCGTCTGACTTATTGGACCAGTCCTGGCTAGCGGTGGTCGAATATCCGCCACTAGGCTTATCAGTCGAGGCCGTGCACCCATCGACAGGGTCAATGGGTGACTTATTGGCAGTGCTGGGAAGAAGAGACACAATAGAAACCTTGACAGAGGCTACCCCCGGCTGCCCACTCATCTCGGTAGGAGGGTGAGAAGGTGCCCAGCCCAAAGAGGTGAACGGGGTACCCGAAGGAGTACTCACAGTTTTTGGAGCAGGCCTCACGCGTGGTGAAGGACTCCTGTCCCCGTGCTTCTCCTGGTCTTTTTCCTTTTTTCTAGGGGCCGGCAACGAAGACCTTTCCTTTAACTCCTGGAGCTCCTTTTCTATAGATGCCAGCCGTCGGGTAAGGAGGCGGGCCTCGAGGGTACGCTTTCGTCTGGTCCAGGTGGCTTGATTAAAGGCCTGACAGATAGCACACTCAGCCAAGTTGTGCTTGGAGCCTAGACACAACAGGCAGCAGGAATGGTCGTTCCCACACGGGATTTGTGCTCTGCACTTAGAGCACTTCTTCTTCGAGTGAGTCGACATACACTCGATCCAATTTTTAGTAAAAAAAGTATAACAGAAGCAAAAAAACTTTGAAGACACATGGACGTTAGATCGCTGTTCTTACTCATGAGCCGAACGAACTGAGGCAACAGCGGGAAAGAACTTGAGGGAGGGCACGGGACCGACCCTTTTACAATCGGGCTGACATTGCATCACCTGACGTCCGGGGCGGTCCTCACTGTTGACTGCTATCTACAAGTTTGCCATTGGAACCTGACACCAGGGTGCAAGTCCTATATGTGAAGACCCACTGCAGGAGCCCTCTCGAAGAGAGATCTGTTGTTACTGGTTTTACTGATTCTATACTGTTCTGTATTTAAACTGTGAATTACTATAAAAGTGCCCTGAGCTTGGGAAGGGCGCTTTAAATAAATACATTTTCACTTACTTATCTGCCGACAATTTCTATGTTTCTATGTGTGTTATTGGGTCACGTAGTTTCAAAATCATGTCTGTAATTTACATGCAAGGTTTCATGTTCCTCTCCCCCCCCCACACAGTTTTTGTTTTAGGTACATCAGCGCTTGTTGTACCTTATAATCCATTATTTTTTATATTTCTTGTTTAGTTTCTCTAATTTTTTGTTGAAATTCCCTGTCCCCTTCTCTAAATAACTTTTTTTTTTTTTCGCGGTTATTGCTTTTCGCCGCTTACCACCGGCTATATCAGTAGGGCGTCCCCAGCTCCATCCATCAGCCGACGCTGACCTAACCCCAGGGCTTGCCCCTCCCGGCAGGGTCGGTGAGGGGTCAAACTCCCCCACCGAGGACCAGATTAGGTGGGCAGCGCCTTGGCTAGCCAGGGGCGGAGCCTGCGAGGTGCCCTCCGACATCCTGCACGGCAGTATCCTTTTTCTCCTTTCTCCCAGGAGTCAGGAACCGTGCAATGACGTCAGCAGAGTGAAGCGCGCACGCTTCCGCAGACGCTCCCTCCAGACGTCTGGCCTAACTCCTCCCCTGCTTGTTGTGCAGTGCCCTGTCCTCCAGCCTCCGCTGGGGGGCGAGCAAGCGCCAACCATCAAGAACCCCCTTCCCCGGAGAAGGAGAGCAGTCCATCGGACGCTCAATCCTTCTCCTCCCCTGGATGCCCTATATAACTCTTGATATGCCGGCAGGCTATCCATCAGTAGTCTATAGCTAGCTTCAGATTGACATATTTTGTGTGAGGAATATGCTATAATTTCCCCTCTTTGTACGCTGTTAAAGTGTCCCAAAGTATTACTGTAGATATTTCTTGGGAACAATTTTCTTGGAGTATTTGGAGTATTCTTGTTTGTATTAGTGAGCTAAATTGAGGATCCAGTAGGAGGGATTCATTTAGGATTCACAGGGTTTGTCTCTTTTTCTTCCCCATATCTATTTCTAAAAGAACAGAATGATGGCCCAAGAGAATCCGTGGGCCATAGGACACATCATGTATTAGCTGAAAATCCTCCTAAGAGACAAAAAAGTAATCCAGTTGGGAGTAACTCTGAAACCTTGCAGAGTAATATGTACAAGCTTTTTGGATAGGGTATAATTTTCTCCAGACAGCCACCAAGCCCAGCGGTCAAAAGAGCCTTTGAGAAAATGCAAAGCGTTAGTTACTCTATGAGAGAGGGTGTTAATGGAGGCCACGTTGACGCTCCAAGTCATATTAAAATCCCCCAATCATTACTTTCTCTCTGAGGAGTTCTAAGAGCTTGTTAAGGAAGGTCCAGACCATCAGGACTGGGGATTGTGGTGGAATATACACAGTAACCAAGGTAACCTACTGTGAATAAAGTGTATCTTGTAAAATTACATATCTTCCCTGAGAATCTACAGAAGAGCTTTGACTTCTAATGATGGTGTTGTTCTAGGTACTAATATCGCTGCCCCTCTCCACTTACTACTGGGGTGGGAGGGGGCATAAACCTCTATCTCCCTCCCCATTCTAGCTTAGCATGTTTGCTGTCAAATGAGTATCTTGTGTATAATGTAGGTCAGCATGGTTCTTCTGTAAACACTGTATAAATCTTGTTCTCATTATTGTATTTTTTAAGCCACTGATATTCTGTGACACTATCTTTATAGGTGATGAAGACATAATTTCTGTCTGAATGGAAGGTGCAGCTCCCACAACAAAGCAACCCCTCTCCGAGCCAGCCCCCCCCCGAAGGACCCAAAGCAGCAGACCAGAGGGAAGACCCATACCCAAAGAGGAAGGACTGCTACCCCAGCAACAAAGAGCCACCTCTCTCCACTATCACATTAAAAATTATTCCAAGACTAATACTAAATGTGTGTATCTCATTTGTTAATAAAATTAACTTACTTCTATAGGTCCTTGAACTAACATACGGGATATAAAACTGGGTCCCGTAACAAAAGTATCTAATTTTTCCCCCCTAACAGAAAATGGAACTTTCCCAAACCTGGTAAAAAAAAGTACAGTTACGTAAGAACTTACCGTAACAGTAGATCTTCAAGAGAGGCTCTTGCAGTAGGTAATTACATATAGGACTGACGCTGGCCGGCGGCAGGACCCAACGGAAAAATTTCTAGCTAGCAGTCCCTGGTGAGGGACCGCCCCCACGTCAGGTGACCAGCGTCATGCGACATCGATATAAAGGGGCGGTCCCGGACACCCGCCTTCCAGTTCTTTCCCGCCACAAGCCCGGAATGCCTGGACGAGAGAGAAGCAGATGTTTCCATTCCTGGAAAAAGAGCTGAAAAAGCCAAGGGGGATGGAGGGCGGGAAGGTACCTGCAAGAGCCTCTCTCGAGACCTACTGTGCAGTGGATTCTTACGTAACTGTACTATCTTACTAGGGGCTCTTGCAGTAGTAATTACATATAGGACTGAATCCCAAGCAGTCTGGAACAAAATAAAAGGCACCGAGAGGAGGAACTACTCAAAAAAATAGCAGAAGCCTTGCAATCCTCAAGAAAGGAGGCCTTGCAAAACAGCTAGCCCGAAGCCTGCTCTACGGTGAGAGGCAATGTCCAAACTGTAGTGTTTCGTAAAGGTATGGATAGAAGTCCAGGTGGTGGCAGCACAGATGTCTGCTGCAGATACATTCTTAAAACAAGCCACAGAGGCTGCTACTCCTCTTGTGGAGTGGCCCCCTAACCTGACCCGGAAGGGTCTTGTTGTACTTGTCATAACAGAAAGTGATGCAATGAGCCAACCACTTCAACAGGCATTGCTTGGAAACAGCATTGCCTTCCCTTTTGTGAGCAAAAAGAGACGAACAACTGATCAGTCTTTCTGAGATCTTTCGTCCTGTCGGTGTAGTATCTCAGAATCTGGTGAACATCCATGGTATGGAGTAAATATTCTCCCTGGTTGGAGTACTGCGTGAAAAAGGCAGGTAACTCTATAGACTGATTTAAGGTAGACTCTGCTACCACCTTAGGCAGAAACTTAGGGTTCGTGCGAAGAGCCACTCATTCTTTGTGGAAAATCAAATAGGGGATTTTACACATAAGGGCAGGAGCTCGGAAATTCTTTGAGCAGAAGTAATGGCCACCAAGAAGAGCGTCTTCCATGAAAGAAACTTCAGCTCTGCGGATGCCGCAGGTTCGAAGGGAGGAAGGGTAAGTTTCTGGAGAACAAAGTTCAAGTCTCAAGGGGGAGCAGGAGTCTGGACGGGGGGCCTCAGGTGAAGGACCCCTCTGAGAAAAGTCTTAGACACCTCTAATTGGGCAAAAGCTTTATCAGCAAAAGGAACATGATACGCTGAAATAGCGGCCATGTGCACTTTCAAGGAGGAATGACTGAGACCCAGGTCGAAGAGATGACGTAGATATTCAAGCAGAATGGCCAGTTAACAGGAGAAAGGCTCCACGTTCCTAGAAGCGGCCCAAATAGAAAATCTCTTCCATTCCATGGCATAAGTGGACCTAGTGGAGGGTTTTCGAGCCTCCACCAGAATCTCAGCCACTTTTGGAGAGACACCAAAGCGGGATTGGGCTAGGTCTGCAGGAGCCATGCATGAAGTTGTACGGACTTGAGGCCCGGATGGACCAGGGTCCCTTGATCCTAGGTCAGCAATCCTCAAGATAAAGGAAGAGGAAGAGGAGAAACCTCTGAGTATTGTTGTAGAAGAGAGAACCAGATTTGCATGGGCCAGAAAGGAGCGATTAGAATCATTCTCGCACCTTCTTGTTAGTTTCTGCAATACACAAGGGACCAGAGGAATTGGGGGAAAAGCATAGACGAATCTGTCCTTCCAGTTTAGAGACAGAGCGTCGCTCCAGAAAGCGCCTCGCTTCGGAGCAAGTGAGCAAAAGGTGGGAAGTTTTGCATTTTGGGAAGAGGCAAACAGGTCTACCTGTGGAGTCACCCAAAGCTGGAAGATGTCATCTAGAACCTTTTGGTCCAACTCCCACTCGTGTGGCAGAGCACAGGAGCAGCTTAGCTTGTCTGCCAGGGTACTGTCGACTCCTGGAACATGAATCGCCGTGAGGTGAAGGTTGTGAAGTGTTGCCCAGTCCCAAAACCTCACTGCTTCCCTGCATAGAGGGTAGGATCGAGTACCTCCCTGCTTGTTGATGTACCACACCACGCACATGTTGTCCGTCTGGACAGCTAGGTGACCAGGAAGAATGTATTGGTGAAGGGCTTGGAGAGCATATAGTACTGCTCGAAGCTCAAGCACATTGATGTGGAGAGCTAGCTCCAATCTGGACCATAAACCCTGGGTTTGGTGAGGACCCAGATGGGCTCCCCAACCTTCACCTGATGCGTCTGTGGTCAGAGTCTGGGGGGATGACAGAAGGGAACCCCCTGAAATAGGTTCTCTCGAACCATCCACCATTGCAAGTCTCTTATCATCGGCAAGGAGATCAGAACTAAATGATCTAGGTCGTCTACCAGTTGATCCCACTGAGAGCGAAGAGTCCACTGAGAGATCTTCATGTGGAGCCGAGCGAGGGGAACTGTCGGGATGGCGGCCGCCATAAGCCCCAAGAGACGTAGGACCGACCTCGCTGGAACCTTCCTGCATTCTGATAGCAGGGAAATCTGTGACTGAAGAGAGGCCGCCCTGTCTGGAGGAAGGAAGGCCTTGCTGTCTGGGAAGGATCCAGATGAGACTTGGAATGGTTGATGGTAATACCCAGGCAAGTGAAAACCTGCTGGGTGAGGGAGAGAAAATGCAGGAGCTCCTCCCTGGACGAGGCCGCCAGGAGCCAGTCGTCCAAGTAGGGGAACACCTGAACTCCCATAGTACGCAGATGGGCTGCTACCACAGCCAGGCATTTGGTAAAAACTCGGGGAGCCGAGGAAAGACCAAACGGGAGTGCCCGGAACTGGTAATGGTCCCCCTGGAACGCAAACTGGAGATACTTGCAATGCGAAGGACGAATAGGGATGTGCAGATATGCGTCCTGCATATCCAGCACACAAAGCCACTGACTCGGCCGAGGAAGGGGCAGAAGGGTTTGCAGGGAGAGCATCCTGAACCTCTTGTATTCCACATAAAGGTTCAAAGAGCTGAGATCGAGAATGGGTCTGAGATCTCCCATCTTCTTTGGGACCAGGAAGAAATGAGAATAATAACCCGTCCCTTGAAGGTGAGGAGCAGGTTCTATGGCCTGCTTAGCAAGAAGGGCTGAGATTTCTTCCTGGACCAGAGGAAGATGGTCACTTACATAGGATGACTTCAGAGGGGGGTGGCGGGATGGTTTCTATAGAAACTGTATGGAGTGCCCCTCCGCTATAATCTGAAGCACCCATGAATCCACTGTTATCCTCTCCCAACCCGGAAGATGGAGGGAGAACCTCCCTCCTACCAGTTCCTCCGGTGTGTCTGGAGGTGGTGGGAGAGGGGAGGAGTCAGGTGGTATGTGGCAGCGCTGCAGGTGGGGCACCCGCTGCTTTTTTGGGCGGTTGGAGCCTGGCAGCTGTGGGGGCCCGACGTTTAGTGGTTTGCCTTCCTTGGGGTTTCGCTTGTGGCTGACTGCGTCTGCGAAAAGGACAGCGCTGTGGGGGATGGGGACGGTACATGGAATCCACGGATTTCAGAGCCGTCCCCTTTTCCTGCAAGTCGGTGATGATGTCCTTGACATCACTGACGAAAAGCACTGAACCCCTGAAAGGTGCTTCCTGGATTGCTGACTGTACCTCCTGGACCAAACCTGACATGCGGAGCCAGACATGGCCGCCGAAGACTTACGTGACATGAAGCTCGCCCGGCAGTGTCCACTGCATCGTATAGTCGATCCGCAGAATGTGATGACTGGCGAGCAGGCAGAAGCGGACTAAGTCAGCTAACTCCTGCTTGACTTGGGAGTCAGGTAAGGAGTCGATCTTGGATTCCGCCTGGGTAAGGATGGCCTTCTGGTAATCCCCCATATGAGCGACATAATTCAAGGCCCGAATTCCCAGTGTGGAAGAGGCATATATTTTTCTTCCATACTGGTCCACGAGGCGAAATTCCTTATCCGGAGGAGACGAGCTTAGATGTTTGGGATGTGCTCACCGGCCGTGAGCGGCGCTAATCACGACCGAGTCTGCACGAGGGTGAGAATCCAAAAAGTCTACACCCTCTGGAGCCTGCTACAGCCTGTTAGACTTCCTAGGAAGTGGGGCTAACGCCGACGGTTGTTTCCAAATAGTGGAAACAAGGTGGGCGTGAGGCTCGATCCAGGGTGGCACTAAAGTAGGAGCTGTCAGGGGCAGGTCCAGATATTCGGTGAGTTTGACCCGCTGAGAATCTGGTTCCAATGAGCGCCACTGATGTACTTCCTCGATTTTTCTGAGCAACTCCGTGAAGGAAGGGTCCTCCGCAGGAGACTGCAGAGGGGTCCTCGGCTGGGGCTTGGACAGAGAGCTGGGCTCGTCGTCTCTCTCGGAGCATCCATCGGAGGAATCCGAGGAATGCGAGAGTGAAGAAGAAGAAGAAAATGAATGAGAAGCAGAATAAGACTCCCTGACCTGTCTAGGGGGAGGAACGGGTACCATAGGGGTGATCCCTGGATGTGTGTCCTGCCCCTCTCAGGATCCAGAGGGAAGGGCTCTGGAGTCCGGAGGCGGTGAAGGAGTGTGCCATCTTGGGTGTACGGGGGCCCGGGGGAGGCACCATTGCCGTAAGGCAGGTCTCTACTTCCTTGGTGAGGTGAGCCTTGGCCTCAGCCCACCAGGAAGCCAGAGCCTCCTGCAGATCCACCAGGGGCCGAGGGGGCGGTGGAGGTGGAGGAGGAGGAGGAGGGGGATAAGTATATGGATTATATCCGTAAGGCGAGTATCCGAAACCCAGCTGCGGGAAAGCCGGTGCCAGGTATTGAGGCGTCTGGTACTGCAGCGTCGGCGGGACCGGCGTTGGGTACTGCAGCGCTGGATACTGCAGACCCGGGTATGCCGGCATCAGATAAGACGGCAGGTACCCGGGCACCGGAGGAGCTGCCGGAGCAGACGGCCTGGAAGGTGGCCCCATGGGTGGGCCAACATTGAGAGGCCCGGGCGGGGGGGGCTGGGCCCGACGGAAGGGAATATCCTCCACCGGCATCGGTGAGGACGGCGTCGGAACCGGCGTCGGCGGGACCAGTGTCAGAGCCGGCGTCAGATCCGGTTTCCTAGGAGGAGGGTCTGACAGGGGTAGAATATCCCCCGCATCGCCTGGGGACGGAGGGGAAAAGTCCTCTGGGTCAGGCTGGGGAGACTCAGGATCCCCGGATGGCAGCGAAGGCTGCGGGGAACCGGGTACGACGGGGGTTGGAGGGTCCGTCATAGGTTCTGTTGCCCAGTGCACGTTGGGAGGGCCGACGTGCGGCTTAGGGGCTGGTTCCCGGCGGGCGCCGGAGGAGCCGGCGTCCGTCTTACGGGGTCCCTTGTCAGAGGTGGGCCGAGGGAGGGAAGCAGCCTGGTCCAAGGGGGACGAGGTCGTGCACTGCCCCGAAAGGTCAGGCGTCTTATAAACCTTCTCCCGGCGGACGTCGGAGGAGCCGACGTCCGACGTATGGGAGTCACCCGCACCAGTAGGCCGCAAGCCTGCGGCGGAACTGGGAGCAGAGGCCTCCTTTTGCCCAGAGGTGCCCGCAAGGCCTGAGCGTGAGCCTGACGGGCGGGCCGACGCCTCCTCCAAAACCTTGGAGGCTGCCGTCGGACGGTCCCCCGGAGGGGATATTGCCTGGGCCGCAACTCCACCCGGAGTCGCGGGCGAGGAGGCCTTCTCCCGGTGCCTTTCTTTGTCCCGCTTTTTTACAATGCCCTTCTGGAGAAGTCGACACCTGCCTGAGCTTCTTCAATTCTTTTTCCATCGAAGACATCTTTTTCTTTAGAAGATAGGCTTCCAGGGACTGTTGGCATCATCTGTGGGTAGCCGCGTTGAAGTGCAGGCAATGCAGGCACTTGTCGACTGGGTGGTCGGGGCCTAAGCAAAAAAGGCAAAGGGAATGGCCATCCTTGTGTAGCAGTTGGGCACCGCACAAGTCGCACTTGTTTTTGGAAGGTGTAGGGGACAACATACACCAACGCTAACCTGACAATGAGAAGAAAAAATACTGAAAACCTTGGTAAAACCGACAAAAGAACAGGGCTAACTAAGCACGAACTTTACCGCAAGGCACTGGATGAGCTAACGGCGGGAAAGAACTGGAAGGCGGGCGTCCGGGACCGCCCCTTTATACCGACGTCGCATGACACCGGTCACCTGATGTGGGAGTGGTCCCTTGCCAGGGACTGCTAGCTAGAAATTTTTCCGTGGGGTCCTGCCGCCGGCCGGCTTCAGTCCTATATGTAATTACCTATTGCAAGAGCCCTCTCGAAGTAAGATCATCATTTCTGTTCTCAAAACTAACTATAAAACAAGCATATGGGATTCTGAACTGAGTCCGGTAACAATAACATATGTAAAAAAAAAGACTTGCATGAACTCTTATTGTTACCTCCCCCTCCCCATGGGAATTGAAGCAGTTCCAAACCTGGGGGAAAAAACACTATTTCCCTTATGAGAATTAACTATTTTTCCCTTATGAGAATTAACTATTTTACAGAACGACTTCCAAAGTAGAGGCGTGTACAAGGTTTCACCTCTAAGATCCCCATGGTGCAAGTAATCATATCCCCTAGGGCAGAGAGGCTGAACCACAACTATTGCAGGTAAAGCCCTCTGTGGGAGTAAAAGCTCCCAAATAAAACAGAAAACTACCAACATGGCAGTAGAGCAATAAAAGAAATGAAACATGATAACACCATGTGTGTCCTCACCAACTTAGAAGTCGAGATCCCCATATATCTGAAAAAGGGGCTTGAGTTTGTGTTTAATTTAATTTGCTCAAACTCTTCTCATGACAGCCTCGCTCCCAGATTTATCCGTAATTTCAGTCTGAGGGATTCAATATCAATATCTACCCTCTCGAAGTCCCCCCCCACCTGCCTCAACCCAACTAGATCACTTCAAGAATAACAATGATAAATGTAATAAAAGGGGGCAAAAAAGAGATTTATACAGCAACAACACGAACATCCATGCACCCAGATGGCCCTCGTCCATAATAATTCTAAAATGGAGGAGGGCAGAAATGGGCCCTATCCCTCTCTGCATCCCCAACCTTAAGTCAAGAGAAACCTATAAATAAAATCAAGATTTCTTTCCAGAGAAGAACAAAGAGGACAACCCCTGTCGAAAAGGCCTACCGGGTCACTATCTTGCATGCTTGATAGAGCACATCAAAACCACGCAACAGGAACAGCGCAGTAGGGAAGTGTGAGAGGGTGCAAAACTGTGAAAGAGTGTATGCATGGTAGTGTACCCTCTCACTCTTCCCAGGCAGAGGATAAAACCTCTGCTGGGGAGAGGGGCCGGCAAGCAGCTGCCGTGGCTCGACGGGATGAGCTGATGAGCCATAGGCAGCAAGGGAGGCCGGCAATGTGTTTGGGATCGGGTTTCGATTCCCAGCCCCAGGTGCATGACTTTTTTTTTTTTCACACTTTGTATGATTGTAACTTTTAAACCCCCCTCCCAGAGCTGGTTATTTAAGTTGGGTTCACCACCCTCCCTGCAAGACATTTAGCAATCACGCTGGCAATATACCGCACTGTTCTGGCAGCGCGGTATACTGCTGCTCTGTAATGTCTTGCAACATTATGACCCCATGCTTCCAAAAGGATACTTCAACAGTGGGGCATTATTAAGAGGAAACTGTCCAGTGCTTCAGTCTGCCCTAGGTCCCCTTGCCAGGTGTAACTATCTAGAGTTCAGCCCATTAATGGGCCATCACTCCCGGGACACAGGGCAAAACCACGTCTGGTTCATTTCATGCAGGAGACCCACCCGAACGTAAACTCTCCAGGACTCCCATGATCTATTAGTCTCACTGGTCCCTTCAGGAGCCCTGTTAAATGAACCCAATAATAGGACCTTCCAAATAGAGTACAACTTTGTTATATTTGCATCAGAAAATAAAATAATTCCCCTTAAGGTAGCAGTTCAGGGAACAACCAGAAGAAAAAAATACTATAGTAATCATGCTTCTTCCAAGGGAATCTTACTGTATTCTGACAATTGTAGCATGGTCTTACTACAGGACTGCCCCGAAGAGAGACGAAATGATTAATAGAACCTATGCAAATAGTGGAATGCTACGCTCGAGCTCAGTTTTCAAACCACTGTCCCTGATTGCGCTTCCTACAACCGTTAGATTCTCGCGAAGCATGCATAAATAACTAAACTATCCTAATATAAAACCAATTCCCTTCCAAAGACCAACCACTCTTTTAACAACAGGGGCATCCTTAAGACTCAAGTCACAGATGCCCAAGAAAACAATCATACCAACAGGTTTGCAGTAGGACATGGACAGCTGGAATGCAGTGCCCACTAAGCTACTGTAGGTGAGGTAGGGTGGAAGTTCAGAATACAGTAAGATTCCCTTGGAAGAAACACGATTACTGTGGAAATTTTTTTTCTTCAAGACCCAGAAAATCTTACTGTATTCTGACAAATGCAGACTACCAAAGCAGTACCTCTGCTCCATTCCCCCTAGGTTTTGGAAAATGTTAGCCACTGTGGCTAAAGTGACCCCAGACTATTTAACCACTATGTGAAATCATGAGCCACACCACGATATTAGCTGCCAAATTAGTTATTCTAAACCATGTACTATGCCATTGCTAAAAACAGCATGCACAGAAGGATTTAGCCTCCATGGCGCAGGTAACTTTAAAAATCATTAGAAATTTTAGTCACACACTAAAAAACATTCGCTGGTGGCAATGTGGCGAGTGGCTAGCAGGAACATAGCTTTGGGGTATCCCGTGATAATAACGACTACTAAAAAGCTAGTGTCACATTAGCGATTGACACATAATAGCGACTCATAATTACAGTGTTCCAAATATGTAATTCTCTCCAAAATCAATGAGCGGCGTGGTGTTAACATGGGGGTGGTGCGGGGGGGCATAACCCCCCACATATATATCAAGTCATCATGCCAGGAACAACTGTTGAAAGAACAGGTAGTAGTAGCTGTCATGGGCAATGGCATTCGCTATTTTGACGTTCGCTATTCTGTATTCGCTATTATCACATGGAACTAGCTTTGGAGGTGGGCAGAGAACCTATTTAGGGAGCAGGCTCTGCAGTACTGCTGTGCCAAATCTGGCATCACTTCTGACCTGGGTATCCAAGCAGTAGTGCTTGGTGAATGTGTGAACAGTTTTCCAGGCAGATGCTTTACAGATTTCCAGCAGAGGAATGTCTCTTGCAGCTGCTATAGAAGCAGCTGTTCACCTGTTGGAGTGGGCCCTGAGACCCACAGGGGGCTGTCTGCCCACCTTGCTATAGCAGAACTGAATGCAGACAACAATCCAGCATGCAATGGACCTTTCTGTGACTGGTTTGCCTTTTCCCACTTCCCCACAGGTCAGGAAGAGCTGAATATCATCCTGCCTGTGGCCCTTTGTGGGGTCCAGGTAGTAGCTGATCACTCTTTTAACATATTGGCTATGTAATCTATGTTCCACTGAAGTGGAACGATTAGTGAAAAACACTGGCAGTGTAATGGACTGACCTGAGATGAAAGTCAGATACCACCTTAGGAAGAAACCTCCTATTAATCCTAAGGATGACCTTGTCCCTATGGAATGCTATGTAGTCAGGCTCTGTGGACAAGGCCTGGAGCTCACTAATTCTCCTAGCAGAGGTGACTGCTACAAGAAACACTGTTTTACAGGTCATATACTTGAGATCTGCCAAGGACATTGTCTCGAAAGGAGGCTGGATGAGCTGGGCCACACATATATGAAGATCCCACACTGGTGAAGGATCCCTATGGGGAGCTGGGTTCAAAGTCAGGGATGAGACCCTGACTGCTGATAATTAAGCAGAGACAGCAGACAGGTGTACTGTAAGAGTGGATGGTCTTAGACCACGGGAATGAAGGCGGGTCAGGTAATCCAGAACAGCTGGCAAGCCCATCTGACTGTGATCTGTCTTTTGTCTGACACCAGATGGAAAACCCTTTCCACTTAGATGTGTACATTTTTTCTGATGCAAGGCTTTCTGGAGACCCTGAGGACCTCTATGACTACACTTCTGAGAGATTCAAGTTGGCATACTCCAAGTCCTCAAGAGCCAAGCTTGAGGGACTGGAGGTTGGGATATAGGATCCTGCTCTGTGAGGATGTCAGTAGATTGTGCCTCCTGGGGAAACTGATTGATTTGGCTATTGACAGGGAGAGAGTCAGGGAATACCAGGGCTGCCTGGCCCAGTCTAGAGCAATGAGGATCACTGTTACTGGCTGAGATCTAAGCTTGTTCAGTACCCTTAGCAACAATGGAAAAGGAGACAAGGCATACAGGAAAGTACAGTTATGTAACAACTTACCATAACAGTAGATATTCGAGAGAGGCTCTTGCAGTAGGTACTAACAGATAGGACTAAGCCAGCAGGCGATAGGACCCCATGGAAGATCTTCTTGCTAGCAGTTCCTGGCAGGGACCACCCCTGGTCGGCAGGTGACCGATGTCAGCAGACAGCAGACAAAGGGGTGGTCCCACGTCTACCCTCCAGTTCTCCCGCAGGAGACAGCTTGTAGCAGGAGACAGAATCATGGCCCCAAAGAGAAAAAGAAAAAGGGGACCGAAGGGAGGGAATGCAGTACCTACTGCAAGAGTCTCTCTCAAAGCTCTACTGTTACAGTAAGTTATTATGTAACTGTACTATCTTACTTCGAGAGGGCTCTTGTAGTAGGTACTAACAGATAGGACTGAGTCCCAAGCAGTTCTGAATAAAAGAAACCAGGGAGGAGGACTGATAGTAAAACTGTCCACAGAGAGTCTAACAGGGGAATCAAGATAGAATCCTCTGCTAGACGGCGAGGCTGAAACCCGCTCTGCATCAGGAGGCCACGTCCAGACTATAATGTTTGGTAAAGGTATGGAAAGAGATCCAAGCTGCAGCGGCACAAAATTCTGCAGCTGAGACACCTCTAAAGCATGCAGCCAAGGCCACCATGCCTCTAGTAGAGTACCCTTACACCTGGCCTGGAAGGGGCTTGTTGTACTTGTTGTAACAAAAAGTAACACAAGTAGCCACCATTTTGAGAGCTACTGCTTAGAAACAAGGCAACCCTCCTTCTTAGGAGCGAAGGAGACTAACAGCTGGTCCGTTTGCCTAAGATCCTTCGTACGGTTAGTGTAATACCTTAAGATCTGGTGCACATCCAACGTATGCAAGCGGTGCTCCCCTCGATTAGAATAACTTGGGAAAAAAGTAGGCAGCTCAACTGACTGGTTGAGGGTGGATTCAGCCACAACTTTCAGGAGAAATTTTGGGTTGGTTGTTATGGCCACCCTATCCCTATGAAAAATCAAATAGGGAATTTGGCACATCAAGGCCTGGTACTCGGAGATCCTCTGAGCGGAAGTGATAGCCACCGAAAACAGGGTCTTCCAAGACAGAAATTGCAAATCTGCCTCCACTGCTGGCTCAAAGGGGAGTGGGGGGAGACAGCATGAGCTTGTCTAGGATGACATTCAGATCCCAAGGAGGAGCAGGATTACAGATGGGAGGTCTAAGGTGCAGGACTCCCTTCAAAAGGGTCTTGGAAATTTGTAGTTGGGCTTCCGATTTGACTCCCAGGGAAAGATGGTAGGCCGAGATGGACGAAAGATGAACCTTGAGAGAAGAGTAGCTGAGGCCTAAACAAAAAGGTGTTTCAAATAGTCCAGAATCTTCCACTTCATGGCATAGGTGGACTGAGTGGAAATTTGTTGGGCTTCCACCAAAATGTGAGCCACCTCAGGGGACATGCCAAAATGGGAAGTCACTAAGTGTGCAGGAGCCAAGCATGCAGATGTAGGGACTTGAGACCTGGATGGAACAAGGTCCCGTGGTTCTGGGTCAACAGATCCTGAAACAAAGGAAGAGGGAAAGGCAGAATAAATGACAGCTGGTGCAGGGTACTGAACGAGGTCTGCCTCGCCATAGAAGGGCGATAAGGATCCTCCTCGCACCTCCCTCCCTCCCTCCCTCCCCCCAAGCTTGAAAAGAACCCTGGGGATTAGCAGACTTGGAGGAAGGGCATAGACAAATCTGGCTTTCCAGGACAGAGATAGCGCATCCAGACATAAAGTGCCTTGCCTTGGAAGATGGGAAACTTGGCATTGGATGGGGATGTGAACAGATCTATCTGAGGCACTCCCCTCTGGGAGAAGAGATCATCTGTGACATATTGCTTTAGCTCCCACTTGTGAGCGCTCGCCGAAGATCAACTGATAGCATCCGCCAAGGAATTCTGACTTCCCAGAACGTGGAGCGCCGACAACTGAAGGCCAAGCAGAATCGCCTAAACCCAACATGCATGACCTCCCAACATAGCTGGTAGAACAGAGCCCCCCTGTCGCTCAGGTACCAGACTACGCACATGTTGTCTGAGTGTACCATCGGGGCCCGGAGGAAGGGCTGGAATGCCTGTATGGCATACAGCACTGCCATCATCTCGAGAACACTGCTGTGGAGTTGAGATTCCTCCGGGGAAAAAAGTGCCCTGGGTCCGATAGGGCCCTAAGTGGGCTCCCCACCTCATCCCTGACGCTTTGGTGGTCGGAGAGGGAAGTTCTGGGCAAAAGGGCACTCCCTGAGACAGATTCTCCAGGGACATCCAGTATTGTAGATCTCTGACCATGGGATCCAAAACAAGGATTTCCAAGTCCAAGGCGTCCACCACCTGGTCCCACTGAGCCCTGAATATCCACTGGTGGATCCTCATGTGCAGCCTGGCTAGTGGGATGGTGGGTACGGCCGCCGCCATTAGCCTAAGTAGTCTGAGGACTAAACGGGCGGGGACGCACCTCTGGGTAGACAGAGACCGGGCTAGTGAACTCAAGGTCTCTGTTCGGTCCAGGGGGAGGAAGGCTCTGCCCAGAGAGGTATCCAGCACTGCCCCAATTAAAGTTAAATGTTGCATGGGAACCAATAGAGACTTGGCCCCTTTGACCATTATGTCAAGCCTGGAGAAAGTCTTCAGGGTAACGGCCAACAAACAGTGCAGGTCCTCCTGTGAGGGAGCTGCATTCAGCCAGTCATCCAGAAACAGAAAGACCTGGACTCCTAGGATGCTCAGATGGGGCTGCCACCACAGCCAGGCACTTAGTAAATATCCGTGGAGCAGAAGTCAGGCCGAAGGGCAGAGCCCCGAACTGAAAATGCTCCCCCTGAAAGCAAAACCAGAGAAACCTGCGATGGGCAGGATGGACGAGTATGTAAAGGTATGCATCCTGCATATCCAGGGTGCAAAGCCACAGACCCTCTCTGAGAAAAGGCAGAAAGCTCTGAAGAGACAGCATCCTGAACCTCTTGTATGCCACATACAGGTTCAGGGAACTGAGGTCCAGGATTGGCCTCAGATCTCCCATCGTCTTGGAAACCAAGAAGAAGTGTGAGTAATATTCCACCCCGTGAAACTAAGGAGGGACAGGTTCCATGCTTCTTTCTGTAGGAGGGAACTGATCTCCCCTGAACCAACAAAAGATGGTTGGGAGGCTACAAAAAGCTGGGTGGGGGTCTATGTGGAGAAAGATGTAGAAACTCTATGGAGTGTCCCTGAGAGATCAGCTGGAGCACCCATGAATCTGAGGTTATCCTCTCCCACTCTGGCAGGTAGCGGGAATAATAACCGCCCACTGGCTCTGCCGGAAGCTCCAAGCGGAGGGGGAGAGGCAAGCAGTCAAGGGGTGGCAGACTGGATGGCCATGTGGGCTCCCAGTCTTGTGAGAATTGGCTGGGGGAGCACTGGAAGCAGTGGCGGCCTCCCCCCCTTTTGTGTCAGGGCTGCCACTGTTTGCGCTAGCCTCTGGCTTGGTGATGAAGAAAAAATTACTCACCTTAATAATGTTGTTTCTTCTAATGGAGTCTTGTTGTATTCTGACTATTGCAGTTAGGTCCTGCCTTTCAACTGCCCCGGAGAACAAAGAGTTAACTTTCCATGGCCAGCACGGAACGTTCAGCACGAACTCAGTTGAAGCCCCTGTCTGCTGCTGTTTAAACTCCAACCGTCAGATCTTTATGAGCAATACTCACTAGAAGTTCTGTGTAGAAACTGTAAAACTCACACTAGCCAGCAGGCAACAAAATTTACTAAAAGAAAAAAAAAAGGGGGGGTTTGGTTTCAAAGCAAAGACTCAAGTCAGGAAAGCCAAAAAAACAAAACACAACACACACCCAAAGTAAAGGAGGGTGGAAAAGGAGGCACCTCTAGGGTGCCAACACTTCTCCTGCCCACCCACATCCCAAAAAACAGGTTTTGAGAGGGGAGGTGGGGGGGCGGTCAGAATACAGCAAGACTCAATTAGAAGAACATTACTAAGGTGAGTAATTTTTTCTTCAAACAACATGAAGTCTTGCTGTATTCTGACTATTGCAGACTACTAAGCAGTACCTCCATGGAGGAGGGACAGAACCTACTTTGGGAATAGGCTCTGAAGTACTGCTGAGCCTGGATATCCAGAGAGTAATGTTTGGTGACTGTATGGACTGTTTTCCAGATGGCTGCTTGACAAATTTCTAAGATAGGAATATTGCTGGCAGCAGCCAGGGAAGCAGCTGTACCTCTAGTAGAGCGAGCCCTCAGGCCTGAGGGTGGGGTTCAACCCAGCTTTTCATAGCAGAATTGTGTACAAGCGACAATCCACCTGGCAATAGATCTCTTAGTGGCAGGTTTGCCCTTACTGACCTCTCCATATGTGAGGAATAACTGGAGGGACTAAAACCTGTGACCCTTGGTGCATTCTATGTAGTAGCTGAGGGCCCTTTTAACATCCAAGCTGTGCAGACTCCTCTCTCCAGAGGAGGAATGGCCAGTGAAGAAAACAGGGAGATACATAGACTGATTAAGGTGGAAATCTGAAACCACCTTGGGCAAAAACTTCCCGTTAGTTCTTAGGACCACTTTATCTCTGTGTAAAGAGATGAAATCAGGCTCCACTGACAGGGCTTGCAATTCACTGATACGCCTGGCAGAGGTAATGGCTACCAAAAACACAGTTTTACAAGTCAAGTACTTAAGATCTGCAGAGTACAGAGGCTCAAAGGATGGTTGAGTAAGTTGAGCAATGCAAACATTAAGGTCCCAAGCAGGAGCAGGGTTCCTGAAGGGGGGATTGGTGTGCAGCAATCCCTTGAAGAACTTACAAAACGCAGGATGAGCTGACAGAGGAGAGGGCTTGCCTACTGACAAGAAGGCAGAAACAGCTGCCAGATGCACCTTAAGTGTAGCTGGCCTAAGTCCTAAGCTATTAAGATGAACCATATAGTCCAGGACTGTAGGCAACCCAACAGATTCTGGAGAGATATGCTTATTAAAGCACCAAACAGTGAACCTTTTCCATTTGGAGTTGAAAGTCTTTCCGGTGGAAGGCTTTCGAGAAGCCTTAAGGATATCCAGAGCCCCCTGAGAAAGGTGCAGATCAGCAAACTCATAACTCTTCAACAGCTAAGCCTTGAGATTGAGAGATTTGAGGTTCGGATATCAAGGACAGCAACAGTGGGTACCAGGGCTGTCTGGCCCAGTCTGGAGCAATCAGAATCACTTTGCATGGCTGAGACCTGATTTTGACTAACACTTTGAACAGGAGAGGAAGGGAGAAAAGCATATAGAAATTTCCCTTCCCTTCCCAATTCAGAATCAGAGCATCCAGGGGGACTGAGCCCAAGACTGGGGGTCTGCAACAAAATAGAGGAAGTTAGTGATTGTCTGGGGCTGCAAAAAGATCTATCTGTGGAGTGCCCCATCTCAAGAAAATCACTTTCAAAACTAGGGGATCTAGGGTCCATTTGTGATGGCCCTGGGATACCCTGCTGACAGCATCTGCTAGGACATTGTCCTTCCCTGGGAGGTGAACTGCTATCAGAGAGGTTTGCAGGGAATAGGCCAGGGACCACAACTTCATTGCTTCTGTGCACAAGGCCCTAGACCAAGTGCCTCCTTGCTTGTTGATGTACCACATTGTGGGGGTACTGTCTGTTCTGATCTGGATCACCTTGCTCTGTACAGATTTGT
Organism: Neoceratodus forsteri; assembly: GCA_016271365.2. Lineage (NCBI taxonomy): Eukaryota > Metazoa > Chordata > Ceratodontiformes > Ceratodontidae > Neoceratodus > Neoceratodus forsteri. Next base: position 62,071,490 of record CM028129.1, read on the forward strand.
AAAAGTCTATTAGTGCCAGAAACACTGCTCTGAGTTCCAAGAGACTGATGTGAAGCAGAGATTCTTGAGGTGACCACAGCCCTTGGGTGGAAAGATCCCCCAGGCAGGCTCCCCAGCCCAGCAGGGAGGCATCTGTGGTGAGTATCACTGAATGAGACTGAGTGACAAAAGGAACTCCTTGTCTCAAATTGTCCTGATCCTGCCACCATTGCAAAGCCTGGATCAGGGTTCGAGTCGCTGGGACTAGTTTGGTAAGGGAATCCTTTCTTTGGGACCAGAAGGATCTTAAGTGGAACTGAATGTCCCTCATCTGAAATCTTGCTGCCTGGACCACTGCTGTAGAGGCTGCCATGTGGCCCAGGAGCTGCAGGAAATGCCTTGCTGGTTGAGACACCTGAAGGGTGAATGAAGAGGCCAGTTCCATGAGGGTCCTTGCCCTGTCCAAGGGAAGGAAGGCTCTTCCCTTATTGTATCCAGATCCACCCCTATGAAGGTGAGGAGCTGTACTGGCTCGAGAACTGACTTTGGAAGGCTGAGGAGGAATCCTAAGGAAGTGAGCACTTGCTGAGTTATTTGCAGATGTGACTTGACTTGGTCTGGAGACTGACCCACTATGAGCCAGTCGTCCAAGTATGGAAAGATGGAGATATTTTTTCTCCTTAGGAAAGCAACCACTACTGCCAGGCACTTTGTGAACATCCTCGGGGCTGATGTTAGGCCAAAGGGCACTGCTCTGAATTGATAGTGGCCTGAGGGCAACTTAAACCTGAGGTACTTTCTGTGAGCGCACCTGATGGGAATATGAAAATAGGCATCTTTGAGGTCTAGGGAGGCTAGCCAGTCTCCTGGCCTTAGAGAGGGCAGAATTATTCACAGAGTCACCATTTTGAACTTTAGTTTTAAGAGGTGCTTGTTCGGATATCTTAGATCCAGGATGGGCTGCCATTCTCCTGTTTTTTGGGGGGATAGGAAGTACCTGGAGTACAATCCTTTGCTCTTGTGTAGGGTAGGAACCCTTTCTATGGCTCTGAGAGCCAGGAGGGAAGAAACCTTTGCCTCTAGGGCAAGGGTCTCTGATGGATTCGCAGGTGGAAAGGATCTGGTTCTCATCTTGGGAAATTTTTTGAAGCTGAGAACCAGTCCCTGGCTTACTACTTCCAGGACCCACTTGTCTGATGTCAGAGACTTCCAGTCCTGGACAAAGTAAGCCAGCCTGCCCCCTACAGGTATTGGAGAATCGGACCGGGCAGACCCATCAGGGTGTCTGCTTGGCAGGGGCTTTAGGCTGAGGGGTGGAAGCAGGCCTGCTCATTCCCCGTCTGCCTCTCCCCTCTGAAGAACCCCCTCTGAGCATAAGCAGAAGAGGAGGCCTAGGCTTGGTAAAAATGCCTTTGAAAGGGCCTGCCCCTGCAACTGCCCCTGGGAGTGCTGTCTCTGAGGAGTGGCTTGCCTTTCTTTGGCCTGAGCACTCCAATAAGTGGTCCTGTACTCGTCCATCTTTTTCATGTAATTCTCTGTCTGCTCCCCAAACAGAAAATTACCAATGACAGGGAAATCCATGGCCATAGCCTGGGTATCTTGTGATAGGCTAGTACATCTATCCAAGCCATTCTCCAAAGGGCCACAGATGTAGCCATGACTCAAGATGAAACATCACTGGAGTCCACAGCAGCATGAAATTGCACCTTGGATGCCTCAGTTCCACCCATAGCCACCTGCTCCAGCTCTTTGGCAAGCTGGTCAGGGGCCTGTTTAGCCAGAGCCAGCACAGTGTCCCACCTGGACTTCTGGTATCTAGTTGTGTAGGCCATATAGTTAACCTGCCTGAGTCACAAAGATGCTGCCATGTGATTTGCCATGGCATCAATCCTCCTGGAGTCCTTATCTGGGGGGTGTGATACCAAGGGAATATTTGCCTTATCACAGGCAGCAGCCTGCACTACCTCAACATGGCTGCATTGCTGAGAAAGGAACTCCATGTCCGAGTCTGAAAGGGTATACCTCTTGTCCATTCGTCTGTCCACAGGAGGTATAGAGTTAGGAGTCTTTAGAATTTTAAATGTCAGTTTCCCAAAGGATTTATGGAGGGGAATAGACAGTCTCCTGGACTCTGGGATGTCCATCATTTCATCAAAATCAGGCTCCTCCTGATCCTCTACTGCTTCTTCCATTGGAAGCTGGAGAGTTTCAGCCATTTTCTTGTAAAACAAAGTGGGAAGGGGACTAAGGAAGCCTAGGAGGAGAAACACCTGAAGGTCTGTCTGGGGAGATGTCCGGGTCAATAGGCACATCCAGACTTTCATAATCACCATTATCCTCATACTCTCCCTCCTCCTCCTCCTCCGGTTCATAAAATTCTTCTAAGGTATAATCTGGAACCGGGGGATCTGACTGAACCGAGCCCCTGCCAGATGGTGCCGGTTCAGCCGGAAGCAAAGTTAGCAATTAAACTATCCTTATCGCTTTGGCAATTTCATCAGCGGTCGGAGAAAGAATTTGTGGATCCGAAATGGATGATTTTTCTCTTCTCCTTCTTTTAACCGGAACTGATTCCTCAGAATTGGCTCTCCTTTTGCCCGAAGAAGTTTCGCCCTGGTCAGAGGGTACTCCTTCTGGTTCGGCTGGAACCAAATCGGGCTGGCCATCCAAGTCAACGGACTTCTCGGCCTCCCTTTCCCTCGGTCTACCTACTCTCTTATCCAGAGTAGCTTTGGGAAAACTTTTACAAATCTGGCAGTCTGAATCGAGGTGGTCAAATCCCAGATGATAAACACAGGTGGTGTGGGGATCAGCCTTAGCAAAGGCTTCCCCCCACACACACTGCAGTGTTGAAACCCAGTGGGCCCGTTTTTTTTTCTTGGGTTTCTCAGACATGGCCAATCCTATCCAAAATTTACCCTTTTTTTGGCAATCCATCAGGTAAGCACACCTATGGGTTCCTGACTGTGTTACGGGTCTTGGGAAAAAAACGTTATTATATCCGGGTTTTTTTTAGAACCGATACGGACCGGTTACCAAACTCTAATAAATTCAAACCTTTTTTAAGACCAATCTGATCGGTTCAAACTGAACCGATCCCAAATTTACAAGTTCTACACAGAAACTAAATGTAAAACCTATCTAGTACTCATGGTACCAGAGACAGAGACTTAAACCGACAGATTCGGTAGCAGAAATTCAGTAGAAACCAAGCGAAAAAACAACACTTTAACCAACTTTTTTGAACCGAGCAAAGGAGGAATCTCCTGATGGTTGGAGTTTAAACAACAGCAGACAGGGACTTCAACCAAGCTCGTGCTGAACGTTCCATGCTGGCCATGGAAAGTTAACTCTTTGTTCTCCAGGGCAGCTGAAAGGCAGGACCTAACTGCAATAGTCAGAATACAGTAAGTCTTCATGTTGTTTGAAAGGGCCGCTTCTGGCTCTGGGGCTTGTGTACGTTTCCCTCACTGACTTGAGGGCTTGACCTTTGTCCTGTAGTTCGATGATAATGTCTTTATTGTCACCCTCAAACAGAACAGAACCTCTGAAGGGGCACTCATAATAGCAGTCTGGACCTCTCAGGCTAGGTCAGAAATCCTAAGCAAGAAGTGCCTGTGTAGGCCAATCGCAAACATGGCGGATCAACCATCTGAGTCCACCACGTCATAAGTGGATCTCAGCATGTGGCGACAGGCTGACCAAGCCATCTCACCTAGCTCCTGTTTAAGGGAAAAATCCAGAAGGGAGTCAAGCTTAGAAGCAAGCTGAGCCAGGACTGATTTTTGGAAGTCCCCCATATGGCCCATATAATTTAGAGAGTGGAGACCAAGAGTGGAGGAGGAAAAGATCTTCCTACCAAACTGGTTCATGACTTTTGAGTTCTTATCAGTGGGGAGAGAACTAAAATGTTTTGGATTAGCAGTCCTGTCGAAGGCAACACTGATGGCCACTGAGTCTACCTTAGGCTGAGCACTCAGAAACTCCCTACCCTCAGCGGACTGATAAAGCCTGTCCACCTTATGGGCTACTGTGGCCAAAGATGTTGGCTGTTTCCAACTTGTGGTCACCAGATCCTCATGGGGCTCCAACCACGGAGGAATAAGAGTGGGAGGGGCCTCCTCGAGGTCCAGATGCTCTGCCAGGCATTGCCTCCAAGCATCTTGGTCCACAGTCTTCCAGCCGTGTGAAGCCTGGATCTTCTGTAGCAGATCCAAATAGGAAGGGTCCTCTGGAGTAGACTTCAGGGAGCCCTTTGACTTGGGAGCCTCTGGAGTATGAGGCTCCTCTTCTAGTCCCGAGGGATACCCATCCTCAGAGTCTGAAGAAGCTGAGATGCTGGAGGAATCCCCACTAGGTAAGGGGATGTTTATCTGCCGGGAAGTATCCACTGGGTGGGTGAATTCTCTGGGGAGGGTATCCTTGACCCAGCATCTGACCTGGCATCTGTACCGGCGCTGGGTGATGTCGCTCTAACTCCAACGTCAGCTGGGACCTGGCTTCATCCCACCAGGAAGAAAGGAATGCTTAAGATCCACCTGGGGGTGGGGTGGGGTGGAGGTGGGTAGCCTGGAAAACCATAAAAGAGGTACCCATAGCCCGATGGCAGAAATCCCGGACCAGGGTAAGCCGGTGCCAGGTAATGTGGCGTCGGGTACCCTGGAGTCAGGTAACCCAGCGTCGGAGACACTGGCACTGCCGGCCCTGCCAGAGAAGCCGACGGGCCGGGCATATGTTCCGAGGGCGGAGGGGCGGGAATCGACGGCCCCGAGGGAGGGACGTCTGCAGCCCCCAACGGCCCGTACGGACGGCCCGAAGCTGGTCACCGGGCATCAGATTGCTGGAAGGAGGTGCTGGGAGGTCCAGCATCAGATCCGGCATCAGAGGCTCGGGGAATGGAGGGGGGACCTCCAAAGGCAGAGTGTACCCTGGGTCAACACCCTCCCTCGCGGGGGGGGAGGCACAGGAGCCTCTGATGGCAGGGGCCTGTTAGGACCCTGTGGAGAACCCAGATGTCAGGCGAGGCATCAGGACCTGATGGGGAAAGCAGGCTGGGTGCACATCAGGGCCCAATGTGTGGCTTAACAGCCTTGTACAAGCGGGAAATTATGGAACTGGAGCCTGACTTATCGGACATGCCATTACCACTAGGCTGAATGGTAAGCCTAATGGGAACGCACGCCTCCTTTACCATGGAGGCTCCCATCGGACCCACGCAAGAGTCCAACGGGGAGCCAACGCATGCCCAGACACCACCAAGGCAGCCGTCAGAGACAGATCCCCAAGAAGAGGAGGTAACAGTAAGTTCCGCAACCCCAGGCAGGGTCTCCGGCGCAGTGGATGACATGTCCTTGTCCCGTGCTTCTCCTTATCACATTTCTTGCGATGGTGTCCTTCAAGAGAGTCCGATGACTGCCTCAATTTCTTTAACTTCTTCTCCATGGAGGCCATCTTCTGCTTCAAAGTGTGGGCTTCCAGGGCCTGCAGCCTTCTCTTTCTGGTAGCACAGTTAAATCTGCAGCAGTGCTCGCACTCCTCCATGTGGTGGTCTGGACCTAGGCAAAAGAGGCACAGGCAGTGCCCATCTTTATGCGGGAGTTGGGACCTGCAAGAATCGCACTTGTTCTTATGCAACTCGGAAGGAGTGGGGGACGACATTCAAAACCACAGATGAGAACCTGTTTGGTGAAAAAATGAAACCAACATAGAGAAAAAAAACTACTTAACTAAACCGCTAGAGCAGAGATCTTCCATGAGGCGACCAAACAGTAGCCAACAGCAGGAAAGAACTAGAAGGCAGGTATGGGACCGCCCCTTTTATCTGACGTCTGCTGACATCGGTCACCCGATGTCCAGGGGTGGTCCCCGCCAGGAACCAAGAGCTAGAAGATTTTCCCTGGGGTCCCAATGCCTGCCGGCTTAGTCCTATTTGTTAGTACCTACTGCAAGAGCCCTCTAGAAGTAAGATCTTCCCTGTTCAATCCAGCAGCAGTGCATCCAGTGGGATTGTGCCCCTCAGAGGAGGTCTGCAGAACTCAGGTAGCTGACCGTTGTTCGGGGCTGAGAAGAGATCCACCACTGGAGTGCCCCATCTCTTGGAAACAATCTGCAAGACCTGCTTGTTCAGTGACCACTCATGGTGGTTCTTGTTAATTCTGCTGATGGCATCTGCAATGACACTGTCCTTCCCAGGGAGGTGGACTGCAGAGACAGAGAGAGATCTCCAGAGAGTATGACAAGACTCCAAATTGTCATGGCCTCTGCACACAATGGAGTCGACCTTGTGCCTCCCTGTTTGTTTATGCAGTATACAGTGTTTGTGTTGTCTGACCTGACCTGCACCACTTGTCCCTGCAGTGTGTTGGCAAAAGACTGGATGCCCAGGAAGACTGCTCTGAGTTCCAGCAGATTTATGTGTAAAAATTACTCCTGCTGGTGTCATGAGCAGTGTGCTCCCCATACCAGGAGGCATCTGTGGTTTGCACCAACAAGGGATGTTCCTGCAGGAATGGTACGCCCTGTCTGAGGCTGTCCCTCTCCTGCCACCGCTATAGTGCCTGAAGGAGAGTTCCTGTAACTGGCACTAGTTTTGACAATCTCTTTTGATGCCAGTGTGACCTGAGATGAAACTGAATGTCTCTCATTTGAAACCTGGCCCCTGACACTGTTGCTGTTTAAACTGCTATATGGCACAGCAACTGTAGAAAAGACCTTGCTGGTCTTGGGATATGCAGCTTGAAGGGGCTGGCTAGCCATACCAGACTGTCCACTCTTACCTGTGGGAGGAATGCCCTTCCCTTTACAGTGTCCAGCTCGGCTCCTATGAACTCCAGGAGCTGAACCGTTTCTAGCACTGACTTTTTCAGGTTCACTAGGAACCCTAAGGATTGCAGAGTATCCTGTGTGACTGCCAAGGCATCCCTGACCTGCTGACCTGATAAGGTGATTGATCTACGACTAGCCAGTCATCCAGGTATGAAAACAATACCACTCCCCACCTCCTTAGGTGTGCTACGACCACAGCCAAGCACTTTGTGAAGCGCCTTGGAGCAGAAGTCAGTCTGAAGGGCATTGCCCTGAACTGATAATGGCCTAATGGCAATCTGAATCTGAGATACTTTCTGTGGGATTGCATGATGGGGATGTAGAAATAAGCATCCTTTAGGTCCAGAGATGCTAACCAATCTCCCTGCCTTAGTGTCAGGAGGATGGCTGCCAGAGTCACTATCTTGAACTTTGTTTTTGACAGATATCTATTTAGATGTCCAAGATCCAGTATGGGTTGCTACTCCCCAGTTTTCATTGTTGTGAGGAGGTATCCTGAGTACAGGCCTTTTTTTTTTTTTTTTTTTAAGTTGTTTAACCAGGAGTGGCACACTAAGCTGAAAGGTTGTTTTTTTTTTTACAGGTGCGACCTGGGAGCACAGGGAAGTTAAGTGACTTGCTCAGGGTCACACAGTATGTAAGTGGAAGCTGTGGGATTCAAACCCAGGTCTGATCTACTGGATGTCACCAGATTTGCAGCTCAGAGCCTTAAACCACTGCACTATACTGCCTCCAACTGCCTCAGAGGGCCTTTGCCCCTCTGTGCCAAGGGAACTGTCTCTACTGCCTTTTGTGATAGAAGGCTGGACACGTCATCCTCTAACAGAGTGGTTTTTGATGGGGTATAAGGTCTGAAGACCCTTGCCCTCAGCTTTAGCATGAACTTGAAGCTGAGAGCAAGATCCTTGCCCACTACCTCCAGAACCCACTTGTCTGTGGTGATAGCTTGCCATTCCTGAAGATAGTGGGCCAGCCTGTCCCCTACTGGGGCTGAGGAGGCAACCCGATCAGACACCTCAGGGTGTCTGCTTGGTCTGAGCTGCTGTTCATGTGCTGGGACTAGTACGGCCCCTGCCTCTTCTGCCCCTGCCTCCAAAATACTCCATTCTGCTGCTGGTACTGGGAAAAAGCTTGAGGCTGAAAGAATGGCCTATAATGGGCCCTACCCCTACCACCTCTAGCATGGTTCTTCTGGAGTGTGGATGCCTTTTCTTTGGCAACAGCACTCTTGTAAGCAGTATTGTCTCAGTCTCAATGACCTTTGGCTCCAGGCAGAGACTCTCTAGGCTCCCGGTCCTACCCACCTTCCACACCCTTGATGGGACCATCTTGGAGGACACCTCCTCATTTAGATATCTGTGAGTTTGGCTGGACCAGCACCTCAACTTCTCTGTGCATATCAATGCTATCCTGAAGCAACTACCCCCCCCCCCCAGTTTGGTTCTCTGTACAGGAATCGTAGTTGAATCCCGCTGACTGTGAGACGCAGAATTGTCCAGAAAATGATACTCCCCATCTTTGACTACTGTGACGTAGTCTATGGTGCTGCTCCCAAATCTTCCCTGACCAGGTTGGACACTCTCTAACTCCTGCTGCTGCTTTGCTATTGACTCCCCTTCCCGCTCCCACCACTGTGAACTCTATCGCTCTCTAACCTTCCTTTTACTATCTCACAGATGCATCTCTCACTGTGCCAAACTAACCTACAAATTCTGGTTTGGGAGGCTCCCCTCCTATCTCTCATCCTCTCTCTCCACTCCACCTCCCCCCACCCACTCTGTCAGATCAAATGACGCCTGCACCTTGACGGTCCCTCGCCGCTCCACCCTCATCGGTCAGACTGGTTTCGCCCATCATTTCCCTCAAATCTGGAATTACCTTCCCCCTGAAATATGACACTCCTCCTCCAACCACTCCCTTACCTCTGCCCTACACAATTACCTTTCCCTCAGCTGTTCCTGCTTCAACCCACTTTAATACCTATCCCCAGTTTCTGCCTTCCCACTATGACCCCCGGCAGGGTTCTCAACATCCCGAAGGGGGAAATCAGGAAATGGCTACCCCTTCTCCTCATATTCAGTTCTTGCCTCTCCCCCCATCTTCTCCACCTGCCATTCTGAGTCACCAATGTGCATAACCTAACCCCATTCTTTTTACTCCAACAGCACTTGTGTACTACCTCGAGCCTGCTCCTGGTACACTCATGCACTATAAATGGTTCTATCGCATTATTACTGTTTTGTACATTCATATGTTCTTTTGCATGATTTTGGACATGTATTGTAATTTACCTAATGTTCTACTACTGTTTATTGTACAATACCTTGTGTTCCAACTGTTGCACAATCTTACAATGTTGTATTGTTTGTACTATTCACATACTATTGTAACCAATCATCCTTCACAACCCTATGCAACTCCTCCCCCAGGTTGCACCGTGAGACAAGCAACTTGCTGCTCAGTGTGCCCTCCTGGTGAAACATTTCAATCAATAAATAAATTGTAATCATCCATTTTCTTCATGCAAGCTTCAGTTCGCTCTCCGAACAGAGATGTGGGTTTCACGTGGAAAATCCAAAGCCTTTGTTTGTATGTCCTGGGTCACGTTAGTAGTCCTGAGCAAAACAAATCTTCTAAGAGACACTGACATTGCCATCTGCCTGGCTGCAGTGTTGCTGGCATCAACTGCCATCCTGAACTGGGCTTTATAAGCTTCTATGCCCCTTTATGCAGCCTCCTCTAAATCAGCTGCCATGGGAGCTGGGACAGCCTTTGCTATCTCCAGGACAGTATTCTAGAGTGTTTTCTGATACCTGGATTCATAGGCCATATAAGAGGCTTGTCTAATGCCCAGAGTGGACCCCAGGTAAGCTTTTTTAGCCATGAAGTCTGTTTTTCTGGAGTCCTTACCTGGAGGATGGGATGCCAGTGAGATGCTAGCTTTATCACAAGCTACAGCCTGTACCACCCCCCTTATGGCCAGGGTGCCCAAAAAAGATTTCTGCCCTTCCTTTGGCTACCCAATATTTTTTGTCCATTTTGTTATCCACTGGTGGCACAGAAGTGGGTGTTTGCAATAGGTTATTGACTTGTTTCTTCAGGGACTTACGGATGGGCAACAATAGTCTTTTTGAGACTGGGATGTCCACCATCTCAATGTAGTCCTGTTTTTCCTCCTCCTCAGTGGACTCCTGAGTGGTGAGGTTTAGGGTTTGAGCCACTTGCTTCACAAAAGCAAAGTGGGATGTATAATCCTCGGATCCCTTGTCAGGGGAATCAGAATGGTGGGAATCAGGAGAGATATCAGGTTCAATGGGCTCTCCATATTCCTGCTCTTCATCCTTCTCATACAGTAGAATCTTGCACTCTGCTCCAATGAACCGGGAACAGAGGTTGAACAGGAGGTTTGAACCAGTGTCTGTGCCTGCGGTTGCTTTTCAACTGGAACCAGAGTACCAGGTTGACTGTACGATGCTGACTGCGTTCGTAATCTCTTCAGTGGTTGGAACTGAATTTTTTCTCTGTTGTGGTTCCTGCGCTGTATGTTTTTCCTTTTCTTTCTCTTCCCTGTGGTTGCCGGTTCAGCAGCTGTATCAGCAGTGCATTTTCTTCCTGAGGATCTATTGCCCTTGTCGGAGGGATGTTCTTCCGGTTCCTTTTGGGGAGGGGCTGGTTTGTCTGAAGCCAGGTCAGCATCCTTTTCGGATATCTTTTCTTGCAGATTTAAATCGCCTCTCAAGCGCAGACTGTGGACATTTTTTACAAATCTCACTATCTGCCTTCAACTGGTCAAACCCTAGGCAGAACACACAAATGAAATGAGGATCAGCTTTAACAAATGGTTCCTCAGACTTGGTACAATGCTGAAAACTGCAGGGCCTGTTCTTTTCTTGGTTTTCTGTGACATCTAACCAAGCAGAAATCACCCCGATGGTTTAACACTGAAAGAACCAAGAGTTACCCTGGTTAAATAATATTTAAATCAACACAATTTAACAGATAAGTCAAAACAGACAAACTACTGAAGTTCACATCAGAAAAAAGTAACAGTTATCGGTTCACTCCCAGTTGCGAGGAATTGCAAAGGAACTGAAAACATACCCAATAAACACTAAAGCTAGATTAAGTCCACCTGTGTACCAAGGACAGTGCTTTAAAACTCTAAACAAGTAAACGGTACTATCAAAAACCAATGAAAATACATTTTCTTCAAGTAACTGAAGGATAGCTCTCCGGAGATGTCTTACTGAGGCAAGCAGAGTAAAGAATCTAACAGCTGAAGAAAGTGCAACTAGGGACAGTGGTTGAAAATCGAGCTCGAGCCTAGCAATCCACTATTTGCATAGGTTCTATTAACCATTTCGGCTCCAGGGCAGTCAAAATGGTGAGGTCATACTGCATTTGTCAGAATACAGTAAGATTTTCTGGGGCTTGAAATGTTGGTCAAGGCTCTGAGCTACAGATTTGGAGACCTGGGTTTGAATCCCACAGCCGCCTGGGTGCATACTGTGTGATCCTGAGTAAGTCACTTAAATTCTAGTGCTCCTAGGCCACATCAGGAAACAAGCTTTGGCTTAGTGTGCTACTCCAGGTTTAAATAACATTCCCGTTCCAATTCTAACATAGTAGAGCCATTGATAAGTCTCTACAAAAAAGAAACCAGTAATTCGGACAGATCAACTAGAAACAGTCTGCTACTAGATACATAAAATAAAGTTACTAGAAAACAACTGCAGCCCTTTAATAGTTAAGTGCCTTTGTCTTTTCTTTTGAAGCTGCTATAGTCACAGGTGGCCAGTCTGTCGACTTAGTTCCATTCCTGAAGGCCCTCAAGGAATCCTTTTCAGGGGGAGAATCAGGGTGTGCCAGCCAGGGGAGACAGGCACGCCACAGCCAGAAGCCCCGCAACCCCCCCCCCCGACAGGCCAGCTGCTACACTACTGGCCAGGTCATCCGACCTTACCAGCAGGAGAAGCCAGGGAAGGGAATCCATGCCCTTCGACTATCCCCAGCACCCCATCTTAACTCCATCCCTCCCCCACTCCCCTAGGCACCCACCTGTCATCTCCGCAGCACTCCAAAAGTCAACAGAAAAAAGGGGTCCAAAGTCTTTCACTGGACCCGATACTGGTAAAAATAGTGCAATTGTTATAGAATCCCCACTAGCAGAAGATCAGGTCTTCTAGTGCCGGCCAACCAGCATTATCCTGATTATTAGGCTGATTCCAGGCTCCTGAGTCACTATTTCCCTGCTGTCTCTCACTGTAAAGGCCATGGGCCTGCAGGTCCTGCTTTGTTTCTACCGCCCTTGAAAATGTTTTCTGGCCAGTGGGAAACTGTACAATCAGCTTGGCTGGGCAAGGGGTCCAGAATTTAAGATTGTTGGCACGTAGGCAGGTAAAAGATGGGATATACTCCCCACTGCTTCCGAGTAAGGGCAACATAATCATTATCAATGAAAATTCACCTCCCATTACATTTCAACATCCTTTTGGCCCAAGCCTTCTGCAGCAGTTCATCTTTAGTGGCATAACTGAGGAAATCAACCCACTATTGATGACAGACAGGCATCCAGAACTGTAGGTTTAGGCCCCAGGGCCCAGTGCACTCATTCGATGTCCAAAGGATATTCTGGCCCAAGTCAAGAGGAGTCCGCTAGAAGTAGTGTAGGAAGGCTGACATGTCGCTACCCTCCTCATTCTCTGGGATGCCATAAATGTGGAGTTTTTCTCCCTTCCACGATTCAGCACATATTCTTGTCTGGAAGCCATTTGTAATTGGGAGTGTGCCATTTCAGTCGCCACTGACTGCAAAAAGTCTATTTTCACCACATTTGAGGTTATTTGGTGGTCAGCCTCTTTAATCCTGTTCTGGAGTATGCAGAGGTCTGAACGGACATCCCAGATAGATTCCTGCATCTCCACCCGAAAATCTGATATAGCCTAGAGCACCATCTCAAATTTATCGGTATGCTGAGCTTTGTTATTTTGATCTTTATTTTGCTCTTTGTCTTGGATTTTCTTTTGAGGTTGACTTTTTTTTTGTATCTTCATTAGCCGCCATAGCTGGTTCCTAGTCTCCAGCCCTCACTTCTCCTGTTTCAAGCTCCTCCGTAAAGACCTGAAATCTATTTCTGGTGAAGTATGCCAGTTTGTTCTCTGATTAACTAGACAGGTCTGCACCAATGTTACCCTTCAAACAATGTATTTTTAATGGTAAAATGTCTTTTTTTTTTATAATGTGCAATTCATTCCATGAGGAGCACTTCACCTCCACTCCTGATTACTCCATGGCATCACTGAAAGTCCCCATGTTACATGTTTCTGATGCTACAAGGCATGGCACTGTAGCAAAATAATTTTATCATGGCAGGTATGGCGTGGGAGTAAGAACTTCTAAAAATGTCAAAACCTTGTATCTTGGTACAGCAATCAAAGAAAACAAAAAGGGAAATACGTATCTTGATATTTTTGCCAGCAAACATTACTGCAGGAAAAAACCCTATATAGTTACAAACAAATACTGCTGCTTTAAGCACCAAATAAGAGGACCTAGAAACATCGAAACATAGAATTTGACGGCAGATAAGGACCGCTTGGCCCACCTAGTCTGCCCATTTTCCTACCTAACAGATAAGCTGCAGATCCTAGTTAACCAACAGCTTACTTCCTCCTACCCCCCCCCACTAGGACTGCCTTATGTCTGTCCCATGCATTCTTGAATTCCCCCACTGTTCTTGACTCCACTACCTCCTCAGGGAGGCTGTTCCATGCATCCACAACCCTCTCTGTGAAAAAATACTTTCTCACATTACCTCTGAGCCGTCCCCCCTCTATCTTCAAATTGTGCCCCCTTGTTCTTGCACATCTCTTTTTCTGAAAGATGCTACCCTCTTCGACTTTGTTGATTCCCTTGAGGTACTTGAAAGTTTCTATCATGATCCCTCTCTCCCTTCTTTCCTCAAGGGTATACATATTAAGCTCCTTTAGTCTTTCTTCGTATGTCTTCTGGTGCAGACCCTGCACCATTTTGGTTGCCCTCCTCTGGACAGCCTCCACTCTGTCTATGTCTTTGAGGAGGTGGGGTCTCCAGAACTGCACACAGTACTCCAGATGGGGTCTCACCAACTGTCTGTACAGAGGGATAACAACTTCCTGTTTTCTACTACTGATGCCTCTTCCTATGCATTCCAGTATCCCCCCAGCCTTCCTTACTGCCTTCTCACATTGCTTGCCCACCTTTAGGTCATCTGATATAATTACCCCCAGGTCCCTTTCCATTTTTACTGTTGTCAGTATCTCACCCCCCATTGTGTACTCTTCCCCTGGGTTTTTGTTTCCCATGTGCATTACCTTGCACTTCTTTGCATTGAATCTGAGCTGCCATACATTTGACCATTCCTCCAACCTTGCCAAGTCCCTTCTCATCCTTTCCACTCCATCTTGTGTATCAACCCTGTTGCAGATCTTTGTGTCGCCTGCAAAGAGACATACTCTTCCTTCCAGTTCTTCTGCAATGACACTTATAAAAACATTAAAAAGGACCTGTTCAAGTACTGAACCCTGCGGTTACCCGCTAGTAACCCTCCTTTCTTCACTGTGCACTCCATTTACTACTACCCTTTGCGTCCTGTTGTCTAGCCAATTTTTTACCCAGGCTACCACCTTGGGGCCCACTCCAAGGCTGGCTAACTTGTGTATTAATCTTTTGTGTGGGACTGTATCAAATGCTTTGCGAAAGTCTAGGTAGGCCATGTCCACAGCCCCTCCCTGGTCTACTACTTTGGTCACCCAGTCAAAGAAATCTATTAGATTCGTCTGACATGACCTTCCCATCGTGAATCCATGCTGCCTTGGGTCCTGTGCCCCACTAGCCTCTAGGTACTCAACAATTCTTTCCTTCAGAAGGAATTCCATCATTTTCCCTACCACTGAGGTCAAAGTAACTGGTCTGTAGTTTCCTGCCTCTGTCCTGCTCCCACTTTTGTGAAGAGGAATCACATCTGCCCTCTTCCAGTCCTCGGGTACCAACCCATCCTCCCATGATTTGTTAAAGAGAGTAGTCAGCGGTGTCACTAGTTCTACCCTTTTAGTTCTTTCAGAATTCTTGGTGAATCCATTAGGCCCTCATTGCTTTGTCCACTTTCATTTTATTAGTTCTTTCAGAACCTTTTCTTCTGTAAACGGACTGGTATCGCCCCCCATCTTCAGAGTGTTTCTCTTGTTTGGTTTAGGTACCTCCACCTCCTCTTCCTTTGTGAATACTGAGCAGAAATATTCATTCAGTATCCCTGCTTTTTCACTGTCCCCCTCTACCCACATTCCCTCCCCTTTATTAAGCCTGCCTCAGTATCCCTCCTTTGGTCTTTCTTCGCTCCCTAATGTACTTATAAAAGGTCTTATCCCCCTCCTTAACAGAAATGGCTATCCTTTCCTCGGTTTGGACCTTTGCAATTCTGACTGCCTTTCCAGCCTCCTTCTGCTTTAACTGATAAAGTTCTCTGTCCTGCTCCCTCTGTGTTTCCTTATATTTCCTGAATGCTATCCTTTTCTCCTTAACCTTCCCTGCCAGCTGACCTCTTTTCACCTAGAGCCATCCCATTTTTTTTTCTCAGCCTAGGGTGATTCTAGGAAGCCCTACATCACTGAACTCGCACATGCTTTAAAAAAAAAAAAAAGCATTCAGTGCTGTCAGAGCACTATGGTAGCTCTAACTGTGAAAGGAAGAACGGGTACAAATACAAAAAAAAAATAGTACCACTGCTGAAGACTAGCTGGCACAAAGATCACAAACTGCCCCATCACTCTGTGGTGAATGTTCAAGAAGATGAATCTACAAAATAACATTTCAAACCTGCCAGAGCAGTGGATATGCTTAATGACTTTGGGGTATTGTAATGCCTTTTCCTCCACACAAATCTTTTATGACTACAGTGCATTTTAGATTTTCCTTTTTAAAAGGAAGGCCTGTTCAGATACTGATAACAGTTACTGAGACTTTCTCATTGAATAGCTGCAACCTCTTTTAGTTTCCCTCTCAATCAACAGCTAACCTACATGATTAAAGAGGTGTTCTAGTTACCAAATCCCAGCCAACATCGGCAGACCCAAATCACTAGTACTGAGTGGAGTTCTCAGATTACGATAGAATGAAATTCTGCAGAAGCACTGGAAATGAAGCTTCTCATTTGGCAGAACTCTGTCAGACATTCAAAATTCTGAAACCGGAATGGTTTTCATGAATTAGTTATCCATGGTTTACATAAACCAACTATCATTAACTGCATGTAACAGAGTAATTGCACTGCAGTTACGTGATTGCTGCATGCAACTACACTGCAACTGCAATGCAGTTACTGTAGTTACACTGTAACTACAGTACAATTACAATGTAACTACAATGTAATTAAGGGACCCAAAGTATAATCAAATGAATTCCACAGAAATGCTTTACGGAATTTCGCAGCCTTCAAAGAGAGATTCCCAGAAGCATTTTGGAAGCAGAATTACCATCCCGCACAAATTTGGCTGGTGGGATTCTGCACAATTCTTCCACCTTCCCAACATTCCAACACAAAACTGAATTTCAAGCTATTCTGCTCTTTAAAAATAAGAATATGTGCATCAAAATATGATCTTTGCTCTTTAAAGCTCATCTTACCCTGAAGCTAATCAGGTGCTGAACTCATAATCTTCTACTTAAGACATCAAAATCAGTTCCATAGCAACAGACTATGATATCAAAAACAGAGGGTTATGACTTACATTGGGCAAAATTGATAAAAACCTGTTTCATGCACTGATTTCGCATTATTTCATGCCATTTTATGATCTAGAAGAGTTTGCTAAAATGGTAAATTTTGGCTGAAACTGCACCTTTTTCCATCACATTTTTAGAAAATGCATAGTTGAGAAATAAATTATGTTATTTGCTAAATTTGCACATTTTTAAAGAACTCACATTACTAAAAATGCCCAATTTGGGGAAAAATACAGGTTACTCACCTGTAACAGGAGTTCTAGGAATGGTATATGTTGTTCATCCACACTTATAGGCAGGTTCCTTGCCGCTTTAAATCTTGCCGGAAGGTCTTCAAGCTGGCTCCTCCCACCACGGGTGGTAAAACTCTCGACTCCGCCCCATGGCCAGATAGCCGCTGGAAATAGGTTGTCTTGTTGGGCTTGGGGGAGGCCGGGTGGGTCGTGTGGATGAACAACATATACCACTCCTAGAACTCCTATTACAGGTGAGTAACCTGTATTTCTAGGGACATGGATATGTTGTTCATCCACACTTATTGGCAGACTCCTAGCAGTTCTCTGGGAGGAAGGAGGCAAGGCGCACACCCCCTACTTAGGTATAAAGACTGGAGAACCGAGGCCCCGACCAACATCCCGGTGTGACCCAAGGTCGATGTGGAAGGGGAAATGGTATAACCTGCTTCCAGGTAGGAGCCCTGCGGATATCCTGAACAGGAGTATCCTCGGAAGCAGCCACCGATGCAGCAGAAGGGCAGGTAAAATGAGCACTTATCCCTCTGGGAGGCTCCATGCTCGCCCACCTACAGCGGAGACCAATGCAGGAGGTCACCCGCCTGCTCGTTGTCCGCTTGGCTGCAGGTCTGTCAGGTGTGGCTTCAGCGTAGATGACAAATAGCTGGCGAACCTCTCCCGAACTTCAGCCCTACGCTCCCTGGGTAGGCGAGCGATAAATTGGGTCTCAATGGATCCTATAAATGGCTTCCAAGGTGTGAATGGGGATGAACCCTGGCAGAGACAATACCCGGTTAGGGAAAGACTCCGCAACCCCCTATGGAAGGAACTTCGAGTGGGGTGCAGGACAACCTTGTCCCTGTGGAAGGCCAGATAGGAAGATTTGAAGGAGCGCCTGGAACTCTCCCCTCCTTCTGGATGGCAGAGAAGCCCCAAGAAGGTGTTCTTCCACAACAGATGGGGAAACTTGCACCTGTGCAAAGGTTCAAACGGCTTGCCCGTGAGCTAAGCCCATACCAGCAGAGATCCTACAGAAATGGGGATACTCTCCCCGAAGGGGAGGTGTGATCGAGGCCTAGAAAAGCGCCAGACCACCTTTTCTGCGCCACCGACTGCCTTCCGGCCCGTGCCCGGAAGACAGGGGTGACCAACAGAAGCACCTAGAGAGTCATCAGCCGAAGCCCTAGTTCAAAAATAATGGACCACAGATGGCCCGGAATGCTCGCCGAGGGACGGAGAGGGCCCCAGGCCCTATCCCAACACCAAATGGAGAACTCTTCCATTCTGGGCGAGCATGTTTGTCGACTTCCCGGCAGGACGCCTGCAACGCTTGGAGGACCCTGTCGAGGACCTCCAAGGCCTGGCCCCTAGCCGCACAGGGACCAGGCCTTCAGGTGCAGGGATTGAAGGTCCAGATGGAAAACCTTCCCCTGAAAACAGAGATCAGGACTGGGCGGGCTGGAAGCCGCCTCGGGAGCCTGGGGCTGAGACTGAGGAGAGCTGGATACCAGAGCTGGCAAACCAGTCTGGGGCTACCAGCATCGCCTGCGCCTAGTCCCTCCTCGCCTTGCCCATGGGTCAAGGGAAATGGGGGAGAGGAGTAGAAGAGGCCTGGGGTCCGCGGCCTCAACGGCATCCCCTACAGCAAACCTTGCTGAGGGGGCGGGCATGAGACAGTCTTGGCCTCGTATTCTCCCTGGAGGGAAGGAGGGAGAAGATCCTGTGCTACCGCTGGCAGGG
This sequence comes from Neoceratodus forsteri, assembly GCA_016271365.2. Lineage (NCBI taxonomy): Eukaryota > Metazoa > Chordata > Ceratodontiformes > Ceratodontidae > Neoceratodus > Neoceratodus forsteri. The sequence goes on from CM028129.1 coordinate 62,090,026, forward strand.
GAGACCACTCGTGAGGTGCAACCTATGTCCAGCTTACAGCATCAGCCAGGGTGCTGGAGGCTCCTGCCATCGAAATGGCTAGGAAACCGCCTCCTGGTTACGCAAAAGACCCAATGCGGAGAACCTCCTTACGTAGAGGCAAGGGGCTCGTCCGAACCTGGCAGGGTAGGTAGCACATGGTCGCGGTGTTGTCCTCCTGGACTTAAACCACTAGACCCCGCACAAACGGAGCGAGCGGTGCAAGCAAAGTGGACTGCCTGGAGCTCCAGCGGGTAGGAAGGACATCGGGACTCCCAAGAGGACCAGAGGTGGAGCATCTGTATTCCCCTAGATGGGCACCCCCATCCATCCGAGAAGCATCAGTCGGAGAAGACTGTCGACTCAGGGTGGACGAACAAGATGTTCTCTTGCAAGAGCTGGAATGGTCTGAGGGAGAGCGTTCTCCTAACTCCTGGGCTGTAGTCATGAACTGGTCCGAAGGAATGCAGCACTGTGACCGCTGGCTGGCCAGTCCCCACTAGGGGGAACGCATGAACAGCGGGTCCAACAGACCACGCTGGAGCCGGCCGCCGCGAGGCCCAGGAGGTCCCGGCAGGGCGCAATTGCCCAGTCAGACCTGACTAGGTAAGGGAGGAAGAACCTCAGCCCTGTCCGCCAGGAGCCGAGCTCGGACTCAAGAGTCGAGCCTCGTCTAGAAGAAGGATCACTCACTAAGACACGAGTTCCAACGTGGCTCCGATAAAAGGAGACCAGTCTGACAGCCAGAACTCTGGATCGTCCCCTTCTGCCTGGAAGGGTTGCAGTCAGGCCGCCATCCGGGTAGGGTTACGCCCGGACCCCTCCATGTCACAGAAAGCTGCTGAGCAGAGACCGAAGGGCCTGGCCTGGAACTCGTAAAGAGATCCCCCACTTAAGAAAGGGAGGAGTCTCCCAAGAAATGGACGGAATGAAGTCTAAGTACGTCCTGAAGGTCCAGGAAAGAAACCACATGCCTCGTTCTGAGGATGGGATATCTGAGGCAGAGAGACCATCCGGACTTGTGGAAAGAATGGGGCGCAAGCCCTCCGTCCGTTTGGGACCAGGAATACCTGGACACGAACCCAGGGTCTGAAGGAGGATCTGAAACCTTCCTGATCACCTCTAATTACAGGGCCAGGCAAGTCGGCTCAGCGGGCCGACAACGAGGCTGTGGACCCCAAGACCCCCGTGGGGAAATGGCTCGAAAGGGTGGTGCCTGCTCACAATCCTGAGGCAGGGCCTTCCCCTAGCACCTCCAACACCCAAAGATCCAGGAAAGTAGACCAGGTGGAGGAGGGACAGAGCCATCTCCCCACGGGGGAACCCGGGTAGGAGCAATGGGGCAGGGGACAGTGCCCCTTAGCCTGTCACTGAGCAGGCTTGGAGGAGGAACTGGCCGAGGGAGCTCCTGGGCCTTTACCTCCCAGCTTCCTTTTAAAGGAAGATGCTGGCTTGGAGTCAGGACGCCCAGCGCAAGCCTGCTGGCCCTCGGTGGGCCGGGTCAAGCACAGGGGCCAGGAGCAAAGGGCTACTAGTCTACCGCTGCCCTTGTCCCTCCAGGCAGGAGTGACCGAGTCCGGAGTGGCATCGGACTTCTCGGTCCCCTGGAGGTGTCCCTCCACTCCAGGGCCAAAAAGGTCAGTCCCCAAGAAAGGGATGTCCGCCAACTTGTGCTGGGTTTCCAATGAAAAAGAGGATAACCTCAGTCACGCCCTGCGGCGCATGGCCACTGCGGCCACCACCGACCTGGCACAAGAATCACCTAAGTCCAGAGCAGTCTGAAGCTGCTGCTTTGCCACCGCCCTACCCTGGTCCCGCACCCGCCGGACTGTGGTCCACAGGTCGGCCGGGAGATGAGGGAGCACCTCGTCCAGGGAGCCCAAAAAGGCGTGGGAGACATGTGCCATCACTGCAGCCGAGCTGGCCTGTCGGAGGCCTAGGGAGGACGCAGCATAAACCTTGCACCAGATATAGTCCATCCTTTTGGACTCTTTGTCAGGGAGCTTATCCACATCCCGAGCGTTCCCAGAACACTGGAGAACACTGTCGGTAACTAACCACTCAGCCGAGGGGCGCTCCGAGAAACCGGGCAAAGAACCGACAGGGACAGAGTACTTCCTGGCCATCCTGGCCGAGGGCGCAGGGCAGGAAGTAGGCCACCGCCAGAGCTCCAAGGCCAGGCCAACGATGGCCTCGGCCACCAGGAAGACCTCCGAGGGGGAACCCCTTCGGTCTAGAATCTCCGTCAGGGGATAAGGGGCCCATTTGGACACGGGCTCGAGTTGCATCCCGGTGAACTCCAAGATAAGCTGAAGCAGACCCATGAAGGACGATGGGCTGTCGTCCACAGATCGTTCCGGAGAGGACCCCGGGTCCCCCCGACTGGGGAACATAGAGGAGTCGACTTCGGACTCCAGGGGTCTGCAAAGAGCTGCCTCAGGCCTGAGTCACTCTTCGTCCGCTGAGGGTGGGCGGGAGTGAGGGGGACAGACAACCTGCGGGACAGGTCGTGACCCGACCGAGGTTCCACCGAGGTGGTGGGGCAGCAAGGTTCAGATGAACAACCGGCCCTGGATTGGGCACCTCGACTGCAGCAAGTGGCTGAGTCAGCCGATCGGGCGGCAGCTGCTTGCTGGATGGGGAATGAATCGGTGTCGATTGATTCCCTGAGAACAACAACTGCTGCCACATGAACTCCTCGTAATGTCGACGCCATCTGCATCGGAGCCACTCCTCATCCAAGGAGGGAGACGAGGAAGAATGGTAATGCCACTTAACTTGGTGCCCCGACTGAGAACGCTGAAGTCGGCGTGAGCAGCTTGACCGACAGGAGGACCGAGACCCGAATCCTCGGGAAAACCGAGGGCGGGCCTAGGAAGGAGCAGGGCGCGCACGCTCCTCCCTCGGCTCGGAAGAAAGGGCCGAGGCCTGTCGACCCAAAGGTACAGGCAGAACCTCGGCCTCCGCCAGTGGGACCGGCGAAGGGATGGCGGCTCCAGCAGAAGACAGCCCAGATGACGGGTCGAGAGACTCGACAACGTCGATGGAAGTCCTGGCCGACTGACCTGACGGGGACACCGTGAAGCCAGCGGCCTGAGCTGCACCCTCGACCGAAGTCGAATGTCAGCCGGCAGGGGAGGGGGAACTCTCCCGCTCCCTCCAGCGCCGACGATGGGACTTAGCCTGCGACTCCTTGGACTTGGGCCAAGAGGCAGGTCCCGAAGGTCCCTCTCCCTTCGAGGGAAAGGACTGGCAAAGCTCCTTGAACGAAGCTGAATGAGGAGAACTCAAGGAGAGCGGGATAAGCGCCGCGACTGAGGGGGGGGGCAGCCGCCCCCTCCCTGGAGTAAAGAAGATCGAGCTGCTCAGCCGAGACAGCCGACGTGGACACTGCCCGACGAGTCTCCAAGGAATTTTCCGGAGCGGAAAAAGTTTCAGGTCGCCCAAGCCCCGAACAGGCCGCACGATTCTCCAGTGAGCTGGTCGAAAGGGCACAGCAAAAATCGCAAACTTGCGGATCATGATCCAAGTCGAGGCAGTAGACGCACATGGAGTGCGGGTCTTTCCTAGAGGAATTAACCGGGCGCCCCCGGGAGCCGGAAAACGAATGATTCATCGCCGCAGCGAGAGAAGAAGATCGAAGTTTAGAAAAACTTCCAATAAATTCAGAGAGACCGAAAATTTCAGGAACCAGTCGAAAACGCAGAGCACTAAGGAGGGAACCTGAGCTTCCAAGCGGTAAGGAAGATGTAGCATCATGGGGCGGAGCCGAGAGTTTTACCACTTGGGTGGGTGGGAGGAGCCAGCTTGAAGACCTTCCGGCAAGATTTAAAGCGGCAAGGAACCTGCCTATAAGTGTGGATGAACAACATATCCATGTCCCTAGAAATGCTACTATTTGGATAAAAAAAACAGTTTCAAAGGTATGCCAGATTTTGGTGCAGTTTGACAAATGTGTAATTGGCAATTTCATGTAATTCTGCAAGTGCTATAAAAAGTTTGCCTGGTGCCATTTATGATGACCTGAGTTCCTGAACAGTGTTAGAGCAATAGAACTGTAAAGGATAAGGGTTAAGCTTGCCATCATATATCCATAATACAGAAAGTTATAGCTTCAAGGTATCTTATTTTGCAATGTTGAGTAATTTGTGCTCTGCTAATGAATGCAAACTGTGATTTTTTGTGGTGACTGAAGAACCATCTTGAAAGTTTATTTTCCTAACACAAGTAAACATACAGGCTTGAGTACTTAAAGAAAACAATGACCAGGCTTAACATGTACTTACCCCCACCTCCTGTCACAGTCCCTTCATATCCAGCCACCTTGTCCATCACGTCAGCTGGGGGTGCAGAGGGAAAACCACCAGGATGTGGTGCAGCGGCACCTATTTGCGTAAAAGCAATTTTTACTATGTTGTCCTTTGTCATTTTAAACTACTTCAGGTATCTCATTTTTAAACTAGAGAAGAACAGGGTTTAGCTCGATACTACTAGATATTTTACAGGGACACTGTCACCCCCTTAGACCGCAAAATGTCTCTAGCTTAAAAAACACGTTATGATTGCTTACTTTCAGCAGAGATTTCTGCTGCAGCTGGTAGTTTGATTTTGTTCCAATTTTTTTTTTAAGCAAAAAATAAGTTGCCCACCATACTAGTATTACCACATGAAAATATGTTTGTTTACCGTCCTTCATCAATTCCCACTGCATCTTTCCTAGACTCAGGAACAAAACACAGTCTAACCACTTACAGCAGTGGGTGGAGAGTAGACAACTACATCATTAGTGACTGCATTGTTTGGCATGTTCTTTATGTTCAGGAAGTATGCAGTAGGAGCAGAATAAGAATTTGAAACAAAACAATACTGTAGTTACACCATTAGCATGCATTTCAGTTTTACTAATAAAGGAAGCAGACAGAACAACCAGCATCATCAATGAAGTTTTGAGAAGGTAAACAATCATAAAATTGTGAGTTTTAAACCCAAAATATAATGCAGAAAGGGTTGACACGTATGGCTTGGAAACAGCAATGCAGATTCTGGACACCTATATACTTCCACAGTTTTCAAAGGGTTTTAAAGAGGAACTTTCATGATGGTCCAAAAAGCTACAGCTTGTAGTCATTATTCGCGGTACTAGACTTGAAAAGGTGTGTGCATTTGTTATTTTTGGCCAAGATTTACTCTGCCTTCCATAATTTGGATTTGTTTTTGAGCCATGCTGCACTTGCCATTGCCGTTCAGCTGCTGGGCTGCTAGCTCCTGATGACATCATTGTAGGGTAGAGGAGTGACTCACATTGTGCAGTACCATGTAGTTGCAACGATGTTGCAAGGAAAACCTACCAATACTTGGTGTACATGCTGTGTTCCCCATCCCAAGACACCCTGTTAGCAATGCATTATGCCAAAATCCAAATGCCTTGGCAGTATGTTTTAATTTTTTTGTGAAATTGACTCTGCTCTACAGTGACGTCAGCAGTGCAACCCAGAATCCACAACAACACCAGGCTTGGTATAGAGGCACTGGTACACCCCACAGTTTTAAGCAGCTCAGAATGCAAACACTAACTGCAGCAGACAGTAATGAAATACAATTCCAGAATCAATGCAAGAAGGGGTAATTTATGCATGAAAGTCAAAAGGACTGGCGAAGGTCCTCACTAAGACTGAGAAAATAAAAATAAACTCATAGTGCACGGCATAGGAGAAACCTAGAAAAGTGCATTTAACAGGTATGCTAATATTTGTATTAACTGAAGCTAAAGTAGCATTTTGAAAAAAAAAACATTTAGTGTTGCACTGCTGCTTTAACTCACTCAACAACACCATACAGTGTTGTATCTTTGTACGGAACTGAGGTCCACCACTGAAAGATCTTCAACTTGTGATTATCAAGTACTATTTCCCCTAATTCTAATGTGTTCCAATACATCTTCTAAGTACTAAAGTGTAGTTACAATGCTCAAGGAAACAGAATAATACATGAGTAGGTGTGTCTAACCAGAATTTTACACACCTGATGTGGAATGCTACTTACACCCTAAAAGCAAAGCTCAAGGTGTTTATAAAAACATCCCATACCAAGGGTGTGTATAAAATTCTGAGTTACACCTACCCACCCAAATCTTGTTTTTCATAATAACCAACAAGCATTTTGAATAAATGATCGGTTTAGGTGTTTGTCTTGGAATGAATAAAAATAAGAAAAATTGTGCTTTAAAAGCTACCAAAACATACTTGAAATAGAGTACACAGTTGTTAAACCCTCCCATGGAAGCAGAGCAGACAGGGAGAGGTTTTGAACAGTAGTCAAATCCAACGTTTAGTGCTTTCTTGGTGAGTTTTTTTTGCAACGCAGAAACCAGGAAACTGTTTCAGAGCCACGCGCAGATCTGAGCCTAAGACTGCTTGGAACGTCTAACGTGATGATGTGATCTTAGCAAGTCAGGATGTTCCCAGTAGTCAGTCCCTGTGGAGCCTTATGTTCTGTGTCTCTCATGTCTGTGTGTGTACCTTGAGAGCTTGATCGCTATGTGACATGTTGTTACATAGCGATCACGCGCTCAAGGTATACATACAATTAAATATGAAAGGAAATGGGAAAATACATAAAACAACAAAAATGACAAATACAATACATAGATACATAGACAGTGTCAGCAGATAAGGGCCCATGGCCCACCCAGTCTGTCCATTTGAGCCTGTAAGTTCAGTTTATGTTTTCCTAGAAGTCTGTTGCCCCTTACCCCTGACCTCCAGAATACCTTTTTGTCTATCCCATGCATTCTTAAATCCCGTGACTGTTTCAGCCTCCACCACTTCCTCTGGCAGGGTGTTCCAGTTGTCCACCACCCGTTCTGTGAAGAAACTCTTCCTCACGTTTCCTCTGAATCGTCCTCCCTCCAACTTCATCCCATGCCCTCTAGTCCTGGAACATCTTTTTTGCTTAAAAATAGTGTATTCCTGCACCCTGTTCCGCCCTGTAAGATATCTGTATGTCTCTATCACATCCCCTCTCTCCCTCCTCTCCTCCACAGAGTACATATGTAGTTCCTTCAACCTGTCCTCATAGGACTTGTGATGCAATCCATGTACCATCTTTGTTGCCCTCCTCTGAACCTTCTCTACCTTGTCTATGTCCTTACATAGGTAAGGTCTCCAGAACTATACACTGTACTCCAGGTGGGGCCTCACTAGTGTCTTGTACAGTGGAATTATGACTTCCCTTTTCCTGCTGGTGATGCCCCTGCCTATGCATTCCAGCATCCTATTTGCTTTACCTGCTGCCTTGTCACACTGTTTCCCTACCTTGAGGTCATCAGAGATGATAACCCCAAGATCCCTTTCCTGCTTGGTGCATGCTATATCCTCACCCCCCAACTGATATATTGTGCCAGGGTTTTTGTGCCCCATATGCATTATCTTGCACTTCTTTGCATTGAATTTCAACTGCCAAACCCCTGACCATTACTGAAGTTTCTGCAGGTCATTTCTCATTCTGTCTACACCCTCTGGTGTGTCTACTCTGTTAGAGAGCTTTGTGTCATCAGCGAACAGTGAAATTCTGCCTTCTAGGTCCTGCGCAATGTCACTGATGAAGATGTTGAATAGGACCGGTCCCAGCACTGATCCCTGTAGTACCCCACTGGTCAATCTTCCCTCTGTGGAGGGACAGCCATTTACCACCACCCTCTGTGTCCTGCCACCCAGCCAGTTACCTACCCACCACACTAGTGTCCTGCCCACACCCATATTCCCTAGTTTGTGTAATAGTCTTCTATGTGGCACAGTGTCAAAGGCCTTGCTGAAGTCTAGATAGGCCATGTCCACTGCCCTCCTCTGATCCACCTCCCTAGTCACCCAACCAAAAAATTCAACGAGGTTGGTCTGACACGACCATCCCCTGGTGAAACCATGCTGCCTTGGGTCCTGTAGTCCATTGACAACCAGAAGTTCCACCAGTCTCTCCTTCAGTAGTGCTTCCATGATCTTCCCCACTACCGAGGTGAGGCTGACTGGTCTGTAGTTTCCCGCTTCCTCTTTGTTCCCACTTTTGTATAAGGGGACTACATCTGCTGTCCTCCAGTGTTTGGGTACCTCCCCATTTCCAGTGATCGGCTAAACAGGATAGCCAGAGGTTCAGCCACCACCTCTCTTAGTTCTATAAGGACGCTGGGGTGCACCCCGTCTGGCCCCATTGCTTTATCAACTCTTATTACTTCCAGTTCTTTCAGGACACTTTCTCGAGTAAAGGGACTTGTGTCCATTTCTGCACCATTCTCACCCCTTGTACTCCCTTCAGACCCATTACCCTCCTCTTCCTCATTAAAGACTGAGCAGAAATACCTGTTCAATATGTCAGCTTTACTGATGTCATCATCCACGCAACCCCATCCTCCCCCTTCAGTCTCACTACCCTCCCTTTGCCTTTCTTTTTTCGCTTATGTACCTGTAAAAGGTTTTGTCCCCTCTACCCACTGATTTTGTAATGTGTTCTTCTGTCTAAGCTTTGGCTTCCCTTCCTGACCTCCCTGCCTCCATTTGCTTCTACTTGTACTTCTCCCTATCCCCTTCTGCCTGTGTCTTTTTGTATTGCCTGAATGCAATCTTTTTGGCTTTCACTTTCTTTGCTACCTCTTTGGAAAACCATAATGGTATCCTCTTCCTTTTCCTCTTGCTAACCTGCTTAAAGCATAATTCTGTTGCTCTTGTAATCCCCATCTTAAATACTGCCCATTGTTCCTGCCCCATTCCCCTTAATGCCTCTTTCAAGTATCTCCCCATTTTCCCAAAGTCTGCCCCCCTAAAATCCAGGATACGTGTTTTTGTGTGGTTTGGCTCTGCTCTTTCTGTGATTTCAAACCACAATGACTGGTGGTCACTGTTTCCCAGGTGCTCCCCCACTGTTAGCCCCATCACACTGTCCCTGTTTGTGAGCACAAGGTCCAGTATTGCCTTCTGCTGAGTTGGTTCCATGACCAGTTGCTTGAGGAAGGCACCTGAAGGGAGTCCAGGATAAATCTGCTCTAGCTGCTGCTGCTGCTGGGATGCTCCAGTCCACATCTGGAATACTGAAGTCTCCAACCAGTACTACCTCACCCTTGTCTGCCATCCTTTGGATGGCTAGCATCAGCTCCCTATCTGTTTCTTCCTCCTGGGCTGGTGGTCTATAGACCACACCTGTGCGGATGGCTGGCCCCATTTTCCTTTCCAGCTTAACTCACAGTATCTCTCCATTTTGTTCCTCCTGGATCTCTGTGGCCCTTATGTCATTTTTCACATACAGTGCAACCAGGGTTTTATTTAACTCTAAAAATTGATTAGCGTTTTGCTCATAAAAGTTCTAAAACATAGGGAAAATGCATAGCACTTGCCTCATTGTGTTTAACAAACATAACACTTCCAGAAAACCTATCTAAATGCTTTCTGTACAGTTGGTTTTGTCCCAAGAAAAAACTGCTAATCAATTATTTAAAACCCTGTGCCACTCCTCCTCCCTTTCTACCTGCCCTGTCTCTTCTGAATATGTTGTAGCCAGGTATGGCCATCTGCCAGTCGTGTTCATCATTACACCAGACTTCAGTGTTGGCCACAATGTCCAGGTCTGACTGCACCATGACAGCCTCCAGATCTTCCATCTTGTTGCTAAGGCTCCTGGCATTTGCACACATGACTTTCCATGATTTGACCTCCCTAGACTGTTTCGCTGCTCTACTCCAGCCCCTTCCTTGGTTGTCCTTTATCCCTGGTTCTCCTTGCTGCCTACAATAGTATGCATGTTATAAACCCTTTATCATACTGCACATATGCATAAAAATACCCGTAATTTCAGAAATTAGCTCAGTTGTCACTGGCAAAGAAACCATCCTATCTACATCCTACTTTAAAGCCAGGATTACAAATTTCAACCAATCCATTTAACAACTTGTGGTACAGAATTTGTACTGTACCTCTTTCTCTTATCTGTTCTGTGGTCCCTATTTGTCTAGTTCTCAGTTGGAACTTGCTTTCCTCCCTAAGTCAAATCACTGTGCTACTTCTAGGCTGTCACAAAATTCAAAACATACTTTTGTTCTGTGCTTTTCCAAAGGTTCAAGACTCCAGTTCACCAAAAGATATAGAGTCCCCCCTCATTATAATAAACTATAAACTAATCAGGCACTCAAGACTCCTTCAAAAAATATCTTCTCTCATCCTGCTGTACATCAAGATTCCCACATTAAAGGTTAGTGCTGCTGCTAACACAGTTATCGCATTATGCTAACCTGTGCTCCACGGCAGGGTGTAAGCAGATAGAGACAACTAGACACAAGTGCCTCTTTTCAGGGGCAACTCAGGAGCACAGGCAAGGTTAAGCAGAGGCAACCTCTGGTGACTGCAGATGATGCAAAATGAAGCAGAAGGACTTCTGACAGGAGTGAAAAGAAGTGATCATATCACCCCGGTCCTCTGCAAACTGCACTGGCTGCCAAGTTAGGTGGAGGACTGTTTTCAAGGTAGGGCTCCTGACCGACTAAACCCTACACAAAAGGGGCTACTCTATCTCCAAGATCTTCTTGTTCCTTATCGCCCGTTCCAGGCTCTCCGTTCTGCCGAGGGAGGCCTCCTTGGAGTTCCCAGGGATAGGCTGCAGCATTCGGGAGACTGAGCATTTTCAGTGGCCGCACCTACCCTGTGGAACTCACTGCCTAGATATTGAAGGGAGGTTCCCTCGGTAGAAACCTTTAAAAAGGGATTAAAGACTTTTTTTTGTTTCAGCAGGCTTTTAATATCTGAATTGGTTTTAATATTTGAATTGGTTTTATGTTGTATTATTATAAGATAGATGGTGTTAATCTGATGAATAACTCCTAACTGTTGCTATGTTGTTTGTATATTTTGTTGTATTGTACAGCACTCTGAGTCCCTGGAAAGGGCTGCTTTATAAATAAAATATCTATTCAAGTGGCTTGCTTAGAGTCACACAGTATGCAAGTGGAGGTTATGGAAATCAAACCCACGTCTGCTGGAGGTACCAAGCTCATTCACAGTTCATTACTCTAACCTCTAGGTTATACTGCCAGCCCCAGGAAGTTTCCTTGAAGCACTGCCCAAACCTGGCACTGCCACGGCACTACCTATACTGCTACACCTATGCAAGTGAGGGGTCCCACATGCATAATGGCACAGTGGTATATTCAAAAGTTTGCAATGGCAATAAACCATCCCCCAGAGAAGAAAAAATACCTTAATAATTATGTTTCTTCTAGTGGAGTCTTGCTGTAGTCTGACAATTGCATTTAGGTCCAGCCTTTCAACTGCCCTGGAGAACATAGGGTTAACTTTTCTATGCATGGCATAGAATGTTCATCTCGAGCTCGGCTGAAGCCTCTGCCTGTTGTTATTCGAACAGCAACCGTCAGATGTTTACAAGCAAAACTCACTAGGTGTTCTGTGTGGAAACTGTAAACTTTTTAAACTAGCCAACTGGCAGAAATATAATGTTTTTGGTTCTCAAAGGAAGACTCAAGTCAGGAAACCCAAAACCAAAAACCAATCAAATGAAACAACATTCCACCCAAAGAAAAAGAGGGTGTAAAAGTGGGGGGGCACCTTTAGGGTGCCAACACTGCGCCTGTCCACCCACATCCCAAAATTCTAGGTTCTGAGAGAGGAGGAAGAGGGGGAGGTCAGAATACAGCAAGACTCCACTAGAAGAAACATAATTACTAAGGTGAGTAGTTCTTTCTTCAAACAACATGAAGTCTTGCTGTATTCTGACAATTGCAGACTACCAAGCAGTACCTCCAAGAAGGAGAGACAGAACCTACTTTGGGAATAGGCTCTGAAGTACTGCTGTGCCAAACTGAGCATCACTCCTAGCGTGGATATCTAGAGAGTAATGCTTGGTAAAGGTATGGACTGTTTTTCAGGTGGCTGCTTGACAAATTTCTAGGAGAGGAATATCCCTGGCCACAGCCGTACCTCTTGTGGAATGAGCCCTCATGCCTGAGGGTGGAGTTTTTCCCAGTTTTTCATATCAGAATTGTATACAAGACACAATCCACCTGGCAGTAGATCTTTTGGTGGCAGGTTTGCCCTTCCCAACTTCTCCATAAGTGAGGAACAACTGGAGGGATTCAAATCTGTGACCTTTGGTAAGCTCTATGTAGTAGCTAAGGGCTCTTTTAACATCCAAACTGTGTAGCCTCTTCTCTCCCGAGGGAAGAATGATCAGTGAAGAAAACAGGGAGAGATATAGACTGATTGAGGTGGAAATCTGAAACCACTTTAGGCAAGAACTTTCTGTTAGTTCTAAGGACCACTTTGTCTCTGTGAAAAGAGATGAAATCAGATTCCACTGACAAGGCTTGCAATTCACTGATACATCTGGCAGAAGTAATGGCTACCAAAAACACAGTTTTCCAAGTCAAGTACTTAAGCTCTGCTGAGGACAAAGGCTCGAAAGGGGGTTGAATAAGCTGAGCAATGCAAACATTAAGATCCCAAGCAGGAGTAGGATCCCTAACAGGGGGATTGGTGTGAAGCAATCCCTTGAAAAACTTACAGAATACTGAATGGGATGACAGAGAGGAAGACTTGCCTATAGACAGGAAAGCAGAAACAGCTGCCAAGTGTACCTTGAGAGTTGCTGGTCTGAGACCTAGGCCATTAAGACGGACCATATAATCCAGAACCATAGACAATTCAGCAGAGTCTGGAGAAATATTCTTCTTAGAACACTAAATGCTGAATCTTTTCCATTTGGAGTTGTATGTCTTTCTGGCTGAAGGCTTTCGAGAAGCCTCAAGGATATCCAGAACCCCTTGGGAAAGATGCAGATCTGCAAACTCTGACTCTTCAAGAGTCAAGTCTTGAGATTGAGAGATTGAAGATTGGGGTACCAAGTCCTCCCCTGAGAGGATGTTAACTGGTTGTAATTCCTGGGAAGAGACAGGGGAAAATGGACTGCTAGGGGCAGCAGCAAGGGGTACCATGGCTGCCTGGCCCACTCTGGAGCAATCAGAATCACTTTGCATGGTTGTGACCTTATATTGACAAGCACTCTGAACAGGAGAGGGAAGGGGGAAAAGCATACAGAAATTTCCCTTCCCAGTTCAGGATCAGAGCATCCAGGGGGACTAAGCCCAAAACTGGGGGTCTGCAACAAAAAAGAGGAAGTTGGTGATTGTCTGGGGCTGCAAAAAGATCCATCTCTGGAGTGCCCCATCTTGAGAAAATCACTTTCAACATCAGAGGATCTAGGGCCCATTTGTGATGGCCCTGGGATATTCTGCTCAGTGCATCTGCAAGAATGAACGGTGGGTGGGCAGAGGGGGACAGTGAAAAAGCAGGAATACTGAACAAATATTTCTGCTCAGTATTCACAAAAGAGGAGGGGGAAGTGCCTAAGCCAATTAACAGAAGCACTCTGGATAGGGGGGTTGATCCCAGTCCTTTCACAGAAGAAAGGGTTCTGCAAGAACTCCTAAAACTGAAGGTGGACAAAGCAATGGGTCCTGATGGAATTCACCCCAGAATTCTAAAAGAATTAACGGAGGAACTAGTGAAACCACTGGCTACTCTTTTTAATAAATTATGGGAGGACAGTGTGATACCTGAGGACTGGAGGAAAACAGATGTGATTCCCCTTCACAAAAGTGGGACCAAGACAGAGGCAGGAAACTACAGACCTGTCAGTCTGACCTCTGTGGTAGGAAAAGTGATGGAGTCACTTCTGAAGGAAAGAATAGTTGAGTACCTAGAGGCCAGTGGAGCACAGGACCCAAGGCAGCATGGGTTCACAGCGGGAAGGTCATGTCAGACGAATCTAATAGATTTTTTTGACTGGGTGACCAAAGTAGTAGACCAGGGAGGGGCTGTGGACATGGCCTACCTAGACTTTAGCAAGGCATTTGACACAGTCCCACACAAAGATTAATAGTCAAATTAACCAACCTGGGAGTGGGTCCCAGGGTGGTAGCCTGGGTAAAACATTGGCTGGACAACAGACACAGAAGGTAATTGTAAATGGAGTCCACTCTGAAGAAAAGGTTACTAGTGGGGTACCGCAGGGTTCAGTATTGGATCCAGTCCTTTTTAATGTCTTTATCACTGACATTGCAGAGGGACTGGAAGGAAAAGTATGCCTTTTTGTAGAAGACACAAAGATCTGCAATAGGGTTGATACACAAGGAGGCATGGGAAGGATGAAAAGGGATTTTGCAAGGTTGGAGGAATGGTTAGAAGTATGGCAGCTAGGTTTCAATGCAAAGAAATGCAAAATAATGCACCTGGGAAACAAGAACCCAGGGGAAGAATACACAATAGGTGGGGAGGTAGTCACAACAACAAAAAATGAAAGGGACCTGGGGGTAACCATATCAGATGACCTTAAGGTTAGCAAGCAATGTGAGAAGGCAGTAGGGAGGGCTGGGGGTATACTGGGATGTATGGAGAGGCATCATCAGCAGAAAACAGGAAGTTGTTATCCCTCTGTACAGACAGTTGGTGAGACCCCATCTGGAGTACTGTTCCAGATCTGAAGACCCCATCTCTGCAAGGACATAGACAGGATAGAGGCAGTCCAGAGGAGGGCAACTAAATGGTGCAGGGTCTGCAAGAGAAGCCGTATGAGGAGAGACTAAAGGAGCTTAATATGTATACCCTTGAGGAAAGAAGGAGAGGGGGACATGATAGAAACTTTAAGTACCTCAGTGGAATCAACAAAGTCCAAGAGGGTAGCATCTTTCAGAAAAAGAGACGGCAAGAACAAGGGACACAATTTAAAGATAGAAGGAGGCGGTTCAGAGGCAATGTGAGGAAGTATTATTTCACAGAGAGGGTAGTGGATGCATGGAACAGCCTTCCTGAGGAGGTTGGGGTCTAAAACTGTGGGAGAATTGAAGAATGCATGGGACAGACATAAGGTAATTCTTGTGGGGGGTAGGAAGAAATAGGCTGCTGGTTAACTAGGATCTGCAGCCTATCCCGTAGGTAGGGAAACAGGCAGACTAGATGGGCCTAGCGGTCCTTATCTGCCGTCAAAGTCTATGTTTCTATTGTCCTTCCCTGGAAGGTGAACTGCTATCAGAGAGGTTTGCAGGGAATAGGCCAGGGACAATAACTTCATTGCTTCTGTGCACAAGGCCGTAGAATGAGTGCCTCCTTGCTTGCTGATATACCACATGGTGGTGGTGTTGTCTGTTCTGACCTGAACCACCCTGTTCTGTACAGATTTGGAAAAAGGTTGCAGTGCCAGAAATACTGCTCTGAGTTCCAAGAGATTGATGTGAAGCAGAGATTCCTGAGGCGACCACAGTCCCTGGGTGGTAAGTTCCCCCAAATGGGCTCCCCAGCCCAGCAGGGAAGCATCTTTGGTGAGGACCACTGAATGAGACTGAGTGACAAATGGGACCCCTTGCCTCAAATTGTCCTGATCCTGCCACCACTGCAGGACTTGGATCAGAGTTTGAGTCACTGAAATTAGTTTGATAAGGGCATCCTTTCTTTGGGACCAAAAAGCTCTTATGTGGAACTGCATGTCCCTCATTTGGAATCTTGCGCCTTGGACCACTGCTGTAGAAGCTGCCATGTGGCCCAGCAGCTGAAGGAAGTGCCTTGCTAGTCGAGACACCTGAAGGCTGAATGAAGAGGCCAGTTCCATGAGGGTCCTTGCCCTTTCCAGGGGAAGGAATGCTCTTGCTTTTACCATATCCAGCTCTGCCCCTGTGAAGGTGAGGAGCTGCACTGGTTCGAGAACCGACTTTGGTAGGTTGAGAAGGAATCCTAAATAAGTGAGCACTTGCTGGGTCACTTGCAGAAGTGACTTGACTTGGTCTGGAGACTGACCGACTATGAGCCAGTCATCCAAGTATGGGAAAATAGAAATCTTTTGTCTTTTTAGGAAGGCAACAACTACTGCCAGGCACTTTGTGAAGACCCTTGGGGCTGATGTTAGGCCAAAGTGCATTGCTCTGAATTGATAGTGGCCTGAGGGCAACTCGAACCTGAGGTACTTTCTGTGGGAGCACCTGATGGGAATGTGGAAGTAGGCATTTTTGAGGTCCAGGGAGGCTAGCCAGTCCCCTAGCCTTAGAGAGGGAAGGATAATTCCCAGAGTTACCATTTTGAATTTTGGCTTTAAAAGATATTTGTTCAGATATCTTAGATCCAGGATGGGTCACCACTCTCCTGTTTTCTTGGGGCTTAGGAAGTACCTGGAATACAATCCTTTGCCCCAGTGTAGGGTGGGAACTTTCTCTATAGCTCTGAGAGCTAGGAGAGAAGAAACCTCTGCCTCTAGGGCAAGGGTCTCAGAGATTTGCAGGTGGAAAAGATCTGGTTCTCATCTTGGGAAATTTTTTGAAGCTGAGAACCAGTCCCTGGCTTACTACATCCAGGACCCACTTGTCTAATGTACAAGACATCCAGTCCTGGACAAAGTAAGCCAGCCTGCCCCCTACTGGTACAGGAGAATCGACCCAGGCAGACCCATCAGGGTGTCTGCTTGGCAGGGGCTTTAGGCTGAGGGGTGGATGCAGGTCTACTCATCCCCCTTCTGCCTCTCCCTCTAAAGAACACCCTCTGCAAAAACGAAGAAGAGGGGG
Source organism: Neoceratodus forsteri (assembly GCA_016271365.2). Classification (NCBI taxonomy): domain Eukaryota; kingdom Metazoa; phylum Chordata; order Ceratodontiformes; family Ceratodontidae; genus Neoceratodus; species Neoceratodus forsteri. The sequence continues at coordinate 62,106,638 of CM028129.1, forward strand.
CCTGAGCTTGGTAAAAAGGCCTTTGGAAAGGACTGCCCCTGCCCCTGGACTGCTGCCTTTGAGGAGCTGCTCACCTTTCTTTGGCCTGAGCACTCCTGTAAGTGGTCCTGTATTCATTCATTTTCTTCATGTAATTCTCTGTCTGCTCCCCAAACACAGAATTACCAACTACAGGAAAATCCATGGTCTTAGCCTGGGTATCCTGTGAGAGGCTAGTACACCTGAGCCAAGCCACTCTCTGAAGAGCCACAGATGTAGCCATGACTCTTGATGACACATCATTGGAGTCTACAGCAGCATGAAACTGTACTTTCGATGCCTCAGTCCCATCTGCAGCCACCTGCTCCAGCTCCTTGGCAAGCTGGGTGGGTGCCTGTCTAGCCAGTGCCAGTACAGTGTCCTACCTGGACTTCTGGTACCTGGCTATAGAAGCCATATAGTTAGCCTGCCTGAGAGTCCCAAAGATGCTGCCATGTATTGTTTCTTTGCCATGGCATCAATCTTCCTGGAGTTCTTGTCTGAGGGGTGTGATGCCAAGGGAATGTTTGCCTTATCACAGGCAGCAGCCTGTACAACCCCAGCATGAAACATAAAAACATAGAATTTGACGGCAGATAAGGACCGCTTGGCCCACCCAGTCTGCCCATTTCCCTACCTGATGGATAAGCTGCAGATCCTAGTTAACCAGCAGCCTACTTATTCCTACCCCCATGGCTGCATTGCTGAAAAAGGAACTCTGTGTCCGAGTCTGAGAGAGTGTACCTCTTGTCCATTCTTCTGTTCACAGGAGGTATAGAATTAGGAGACTTAAGAATTTTTTGTGTCCGTTTCCCAAAAGATTTGTGGAGGGGAACAGACAGTCTCCTGGACTCTGGGATATCCATCATCTCATCATAATCAGGCTCTTCCTGATCCTTTACTGCTTCCTCCACAGGAAGCTGGAGGGTATCAGCCACCTTTCTGTAGAACATGTAGTGTGAAGGGGACTCAGAAAGCCTAGGAGGAGAAACACCTGAAGGTCTGTCTGGGGAGATGTCGGGGTCAATAGGCACATCCAGACTTTCACCATCACCATAATCATCCTCATACTCTCCCTCCTCCTCAAACTCTGGTTCATAAAATTCTTCCAAGGTATAATCCGGAACCGGGGGAACCAACCGAACCGAGCCCTAGATGGTGCTGGTTCGGTCGGAACCAAACTAAGCGATTGCACAATCCTAATCGCTTTGGCCATTTCATCGGAGGTCGGAGTATGAGATCCTGGGTCCGAACCGGTCAATTTGTCTTTTTCTTTTTGTTGGAACTGATTCCTATGAATTGGCTCTCCTTTTGCCCGAAGTAGTATCACCCTGGTCAGAGGGCACTCCTTCTGGTTCGTTCGGAACCGAACCGGGCTGGCCATCCGGGTCAGCGGACTTCTCGGCCTCCCTTTCCCTCAGTTTACCTAATCTTTTTTCCAGGGTAGATTTGGGAAAATTCTTGCAAATTTGGCAGTCTGAATCGAGGTGGTCAAACCCCAGACAATAAACACAGGTGGTGTGGAGATCAGCCTTAGCAAAGACCTCCCCACACACACTGCAGTGTTGAAACCCAGTGGGCCCATTTTTTTTCTTGGGTTTCTCAGACATAGCCAACCTAACCAAAACTTACCCTTTTTTCGGCAATCCGCCAGGCAAGACTCTCCTATCGGTTCCTGACCGTGTCACAGGTCTTGGAAAAAAACGTACTTAAAACCCTTTTTTTTTTTTTTTTATAACTGATATGGACCGATAACCACACACTAAAGTAAAGCACAAGTTTTAACCTCAAAATGATCGGTTCAGCCGAACCGATTCACAGTTTACAAGTTCCACACAGAAAACAGAACAAAAGCCTATCTAGTACTCACAGTACCACAGACAGAGACTTGAACCGACTATGTGGAAACAACAATTCGGTAGAAACCGACCGAAAACCGACACTTAAACCGACTTTTGAACCAAGCAGCAGGAGAAATCTCCGGAGCGACTGTTCAGTGAGGCAGAGTAAAGAATCTGATGGTTGCCATTTGAACAACAACAGACAAGGGCTTCAACCAAGCTCGTGATGAACGTTCTATGCAAGGCATAGAAAAGTTAACCTTTTGTTCTCCGGAGCAGCTGAAAGGCAGGACCTAACTGCAATAATCAGAATACAGCAAGACTTCTTCTTGTTTGAAAATAAAGTTATACAATTCCTCTAGCATAAGTACAAATGCTATGTTGGAGAAGCAATGATTTCAAATTGGTCTTAAACACAGTAATGGTAGAGCAACTAACGCATTCGTTTGCAACATCTAAACACAGGCAACCCCCCCCCCCCAAGTTCCTTGTTTCAGTTAATTGGGTGTTTTTCCCCCCCTCCCTGTGACTGCCACGGCCTCACTCCTGTAGGCTCTCAAGCTGAACACCCCGTCCACCCAGACAGTGTCAGCTTTTGCTGTTTATCACCCATCAGATTCATAGGTCTGACCCGTCAAGCATGCCTGTTAATTCTAACCGATCCCCGGGGGGGGTTAACTGGGGATGTTGGCAGGAGGGGCAGGAACGGTCCATGCTGCATGACCTGGGACGGCATAGGAGAGCCAACCCAAGGCTATCATTCGGATCTATGGTAGCCATTTTTCTATTTTTTTCTGGTCCCTCCCACCCCCTCCCCTACTGGTTGCGCATGCTCATGGATAGCCTGGGGGGGAGGAGAGCCTGACGGCGTGTGGTCACCCCCGTTGTCATCGGCACCACCACCTGGAGCCATAAATGGTCAACTCAACAACCTTCCTCCCTCTTGGGAGGAGAGCATTCATGAGACGCTCTCGAATCCGCCCTGCCTGCCTCTGCTCCTAACATCCAGGGCTCAGAGCATGAAACCCTGTCACCAGTGTGCCAGAGTGATCCCCACTGTTTAACGACATGGAGCCGGCAACTGTGGCTCTAAATTACCCTCTGCAGTGATGTGTGAAGTGGCCACCATTTATACTACACCTATGCCAGTTCAGCACCTCTGTCTGGGAGAGCAGCAGAACAGCCACACCAGTTTGATGTCTGTGCAGTTTACACTCACAAAAGTACAGCAGTCTACAAATTGCCAATGTAAAAAAGACTTGTTTTAAAATTGTAGTTCAACTACTAGTATTCCTTCCGCACTCACAGGTAGGTGTGCAAAGCTGGCAAAAGTAACTTTATGTATTAATTTGCAAAGTTTGCCAGGTTCGCAAAGTGCGGACTTTGCAAGGTTTTCGGCAGGCGAAGTGGTGCCTTTCAAGTGAAGTTATGCACTTGGCCATGACTTCATCTGACTTTGCTTGAAAAAGTACCACTCTTCATGAAAATTCATGCTCTGGTGCGCATTTTGCAACATTTTTCTTGAAGGCGTATTTCCCATCTTCGCCAGAACCTGGCAGGCAAAGTAAAACATCACATCTTCTCTGTTCAGAGGGCCCAACTTGATCCACCCAGACCCTGGTCTATGGCGCTTTCAGTGCTTGAGACGGCTCCTATTGGAGCACGAAAAGGTAGGTATCAGAGGGCGGCATAGAGTAGAGATTCCACACGATGACTTTCTGAGGACTTTTCCCACGTTCAGTAGGCATCTCTTGTGTGACTACACTACAACTACAGTTGCAAGTAAGTAGCATAGTCATTTTTCCTGTGTAAAATGCAACACCTCATTTTGAGTGGAACTCCCGATTTATCTAGTTGTCTTGCCAGAAAGATCCAAGAATTAAGTGCACTCATAACATCTTTAAAGAGCTCCAGACATTATTGGGAGGAACTCTGGAGAGTGCAAGACTTAAACATAATTCTGTTTATATATATTTATATTTCTTTTTAAATTCCTTCCCCCATTTTCTTTATCATGGAAGACAGCTGTATAAACACAAGACCATCATCTCCTAAATTTCATCCTCTATGGCTGCTTGTCTGCACTCAACATCATATTCCCCCTCATTTATGACAACGGAATGAGCTCTACAGCAGCAGATTGTGATGTTAAACAGAACTGTGATGGCAGGGGTAGATAAGCAACAACAGCAGAGATCCTGTTTTCATACAAATGTCCTTAAAGAGCAACTCTAGACGACAATAAAAAGTGTAAAACACTATATTTACAACAATGTTTTAACTTTGCTTTCTGTTTATTTATGTTTTTTTTTTTTTTACTTTCTCCTGTTGTTGGTCTACTAAGTATTGTAGATAGTGCGGCATTTATTTCACAGAGTCTTTCAAACTGTATCTGACTCCTGCCAGTTAACCACACAATTGCTGTTTCTGACACCACTGTCTGCTGTCATGGTGAGCACTACGATGTCATAAACAAAGGCACTGTGAGGTTAACAGGAGACAGGCAATTGCAATTTATACAGAGCTTTTAGACAGACTACACAGATGTGCTATAAACCTTGGAAAGGAACACTGAACATGAAAGAAATGTATTCTCTCAAATTGTTATATCTCGAACACTATTTATGAAAGTACAGGCTGAAGTGCAGAGTCACTCTTTAATAAATGAAGGAATAAGGGTGGGAATTAATTATTAGGGACAAATTAAATACAAGCTGACTTGTTTATGCAGTTTTCCTCTTAAACACATCAGTTATTTCATCACATGCTATAAAACACTCAAAATGGGGCTCTGAACATAACTGGAAATTGTTTAAAATAAATGGTGCAGTCCTAGAACACTGCCATATCTGCTACAAAAAGATGCCCACACCATCTCATGCGCAGCAACCGCCTTTCTTTGGTGTCACTATGCAAATGAGCCCTGCTGACCTCTGCCATTAGTCAGCAGTGCTCATTACCATACAGACAGCGCAGGAAGCCAGTTGGGGCACGTGAGATGGCTGCTAGCATCACTTTGTATAGAAGGTTATGGTGCTTTATGAACATACCACAAAAAAAAAAAAAACACAGTATTTAAAAAAAATTCTATTATGCTCAGAACCCCTAATCAGGTGTTTTACAGCTTCTGATGAAATAAAGTGCAGTTACATAGGAACTTAACGTAGCAGTATACCTTCAAGAGCGGTTCCTTCAGTAGGTCATCACATAGGACTAGTGCCACCTGGTGTCTGGGCCACATGACAGAGTTTTCTAGCAATACCTGATGGGGGACCGCCCACCCATCACAAGGCCGACGTGAGCGTGACCCTGTATAGTGGGCAGTCCCCACACCTGCCCTCCAGTTCTCCCACCGGAACCTGGAAGAGGCTTGACAGCAGGAGGAAACAGAGTCTGAAGTCCCTAAATAAAGAGGGGGAAGGAGGGAGGGAAAAATATGGCCTCCTGAAGGAACCTCTCTCGAAGATCTACTGTTACGGTAAGTTCCTACGTAACTGTACCACCTTACTTTGGGAGGGTTCCCTCAGTAGGTTATCACTTATAGGATTGAATCCCAAGCAGTCCCTCCTAAGAGAGATGGAGAGAAACAAGAGAGGAGGAAAAAACTCCAAACTCAAGGAAAAACACAGAGTGGAGCCAGCCTAGGACAGAAGACCCAGCAGAACAGCTAGACCAAAACCTGCCCTCCGCCTAGAAGCAATATTCAGACTGTAGTGTTTGGTAAAAGTATGAACAGAACTCCATGTTGCTGCTGCACATATATCAGCTGCTGACACACTGCACAAGAAGAAAAAATTACTCACCATAGTAATTGCTTTTCTTCTCATGGAGTCTTGCTATATTATGACAATATGCAGTTAGCCACTGCAGCTGAAGTGCCCCGGAGAGGAAGGAGTTAACTCCAGAGAATCTGGAGTTCTACAGCGCGAGGGCTCTATGCCAAAGCTCTATCTGGCCAGTTTCAAATGAAACTGTCAGATCTTTACAAAGCTAATACTAAGCAACAAGTCTGTGTGAACGCTCTATACTACTAAATGGCTACCTACTAGTAGTAGTAATAACAACAATATAAACAACAATAGAAACACCAATAACAATAATAACAACGAATAATGGTATTATTAGCTTTCCCCCCCTAACAAGCACTATTAGGACCCCCCCTTCCCCCAAAGACTCAAGTCCAGGAAGGGGGCCAATATACTACCTAAACAAAATAACCTAGTTCCCTAACCCTAAATAAAAGAGGGTAAAGGGAAACAACTACAATGGCATGACACAGTGCTTGCACTAATTTGCCACCCCTACCCAAGTAGAAGTTCTGAGAGGGGCAGGTTGGGAGGTGGTTTATATATAAAGACTCCATGAGAAGAAAAGCAATTACTAAGGTGAGTAATTTTTCTTCAAACACCATGAAGTCTTGCTATATTATGACAATATACAGATACACAGCAGTACCTCCATGGAGGAGGGTCAGAACCTACTTAGGAAATAGGCTCTGAAACACGGTCCAGCGAGCATCTCTCCTGGACTGAACATCCAGGAATAATGCTTGGTAAAAGTGTGAACTGTTTTCCAAGTAGCAGCTTGACAGATTTCAGAATGGAATATCTCTAGCAGCCGCTAGAGATGCAGCTGTACCCTGGTGGAGTGAGCCCTCAGTCCTGAGGGGGGTTCTCTACCTAGTTTTTGGTAACAAAATTGGATACAAGAGACAATCCACCTTGCAATTGTCCTCTTAGTGGCAGGTTTCCCTTTGCCAACCTCGCCATAAGTAAGGAAGAGTTGGAGGGATTCTAACCTGTGACCCTTTGTGCGTTCCAAATAGTAGCTTAAGGCTCTTTTGATGTCCAAACTGTGCAGTCTCCTCTCGCCTGAGGAAGAATGCTCAGTGAAAAATACTGGAAGAGTTATGGACTGGTTCAGGTGGAAATCTGAAACCACCTTAGGCAAACACTTTCTATTAGTCCTGAGCACTACCTTATCTCTGTGGAAAGAGATAAAATCTTCTTCCACTGACAGGGCCTGTAATTCACTTATGCGTCTGGCAGAAGTGATAGCCACTAGGAAAATAGTTTTCTAAGTTAGATACTTGAGCTCTGCTGAGGACAGAGGCTCAAAGGGGGGTTGCATTAACTGAGCAATGCAAACATTCAGGTCCCAGGCAGGAGCTGGTTCCCGAAAAGGAGGGTTAGTGTGAAGTAACCCCTTAAAAAACTTGGAAAACACAGGGTGAGAAGAAAGGGAAGCAGGCTTCCCTGCTGACACAAAAGCAGAGACAGCTGTCAGATGAACCTTTAAGGTAGCTGGCCTAAGGCCTAAGGAATTTAAATGGACCAAATAGTCCAGTAAAATGGGCAGATCAGCAGATTCTGGGATAATCTGCTTCTCAGAGCACCAGATGGAAAACCTCTTCCACTTAGAATTGTAAGTGGCCCTAGTGGAAGGCTTCCTTGAAGCCTTTAAAATATCTAGGACACCTTGAGAAAGGTGTAAATCATCAAATTCTAACTCCTCAAGAGCCAGGCCTTGAGATGGAGGAATTTGAGGTCCGGATACCACACTCTCCCCTGTGCACAGGCCAGCAAGTCGTGGACTCTGGGCAAGCTCAGGGCAGGGTGGACTGTCAAGGACAGAAGAAAAAATTACTCACCTTAGTAATTGCTTTTCTTCTCATGGAGTCTTGCTATATTAGGACTTCTGCAGTATGCCCTTGGCTTTGAACTGCCCCGGAGATGAAATAGTTAACTCCAGTGTAATCTGGAGTTCCACAGCGCGGGGGCGCTATCCAAAGCTCTATCTGGACAGTTTGAACTGAAACTGCCAGGTTCTTTACGAAGCTAAACTAACATAGCAAGTCTGTGTGGAAAAGCCCTACACTAGCCATTGGCTACCTACTAGTAGTAGAACAACAGAACACAACAACAAACACATAATAAAAACAATATTACCTATCATTGTTAGGATCACCCCTGACAAGCACTAATAGGCCCCCTCTCCCCAAAGACTCAAGTCCAGAGAGGGGCCCATCTACCACTTAACAAAAAACAGAATTACCTAGTTCCTTAACCCAAAAGAAGAAAGGGGGGGGAACTAGAAAGCTAAAATGGCATGACACAGTGCTTGCACCAAATTGCCAACCCCATACCCAAGTAGGAATTCTGAGAGGGGTAGGAGGGGGGGTTGTCCTAATATAGCAAGACTCCATGAGAAGAAAAGCAATTACTAAGGTGAGTAATTTTTCTTCAAACACCATGAAGTCTTGCTATAATTAGACTTCTGCAGATATACAGCAGTACCTCCATGGAGGAGGCCAGAACCTACTTAGGAATAGGCTCTGAAGCACAGCTGTGCCAAACGAGCATCTCTCCTGGACTGGGCGTCCAGAGAATAATGCTTGATTGAAAGTGTGAACTGTCTTCCAGGTAGCAGCTTGACAGATTTCCAAGATAGGAATATCTCTAGCAGCGCTAGAGATGCAGCAATACCCTGTGGAATGAGCCCTCAGACCTGAGGGAGGCTCTTACCTAGTTTTTGTAACAGAACTGGATACAAGAGACAATCCACCTTATGATTGTCCTCCTAGTAGCAGGTCTCCCTACCCACTTCTCCATAGGTAAGGAAGAGTTGGAGGGATTCGAACCTATGACCCTTGGTACGTTCCAAATAGTAGCTAAGAGCTCTTTTAACGTCCAAACTGTGCAGTCTCCTCTCAGCAGAGGAAGAGTGCTCAGTAAAAAATACTGGGAGAGAGATGGATTGGTTAAGATGAAAATCTGAAACTACCTTAGGTAAAAACTTTCTGTTAGTCCTGAGGACCACTTTATCTCTGTGGAAAGAAATAAAATCCTTTTCCACTGACAAGGCTTGTAATTCACTTATACGCCTAGCCGAAGTGATAGCCACTAGAAAAACAGTTTTCCAAGTTAAAAACTTGAGGTCTGCTGAAACCAGAGGCTCAAAGGGGGTCGCATTAGCTGGGCAATGCAAACATTCAGGTCCCATGCAGGAGCTGGTTCCCGAAAGGGAGGGTTAGTGTGAAGTAACCCTTTGAAAACTTGAAAACACAGGGTGAGAGGAGAGGAAACTGGTTTCCCTGCAGAAACAAAGACAGAAACAGCTGCCAAATGAACCTTCAAGGTAGCTGGTTTGAGGCCTAAAGAATTTAAGTGGACCAAATAGTCCAATAAAATAGACAGGTCAGCAGATTCTGGTACAATCTGCCTCTCAGAACACCAAAAGGAAAATCTCTTCCACTTAGAATTATAAGTGGCTCTAGTGGAAGGCTTCCTAGAAGCCTTCAAAATATCCAAGACACCTTGAAAAGGTGTAAATCAGCAATTCTAATTCCTCAAGAACCAGGCCTTGAGGTGGAGGGAATTGAGGTCCGGATACCACACCTCCCCGCGCACAGTCAGCAGGTCGGGTCCTGGGCAAGGTCAGGAGGTGAAATGAGAGGGACAGGAGAAGAGGGTACCAGGGCTGCCTGGCCCAGTCTGGAGCAATCAGAATCACTCTGCAGGGCTGAGTTCTGATTTTTACCAGTACCCTGAAGAGGAGGGGAAACGAGGAAGGCATAGAGGAACTTTCCCTCCCAATTCAGCTGAAAGGCATCCAGAGGAACTGATCCCAGAACTGGAGGCCTGCAACAAAACAGGGGAAGTTGGTGGTTGTCTGGGGCTGCGAAGAGATCTATCTGAGGGGTGCCCCAACTGGCAAAGACCGACCCCAGCACTTGAGGATTCAGAGCCCATTCGTGATGGCCCTGAGAAATCCTGCTGAGGGCGTCCGCTAGGACATTGTCCTTCCCTGGGAGGTGAACTGCTATCAGAGAGGTGTTCAGGAGTAGGCCAGAGACCACAACTTCATTGCTTCGTGCACAAAGCTGAAGAGCGAGTGCCCCTTGCTTGTTGATGTACCACATTGTTGTGGTATTGTCTGTCCTGACTTGGACTACCTTGTTCTGGACAGCCTCCAAAACCTGGAGAGCTAAGAAGACAGCTCTGAGCTCCATAGGTTGATGTGAAGCAGAGATTCCTGAGGGGACCACACTCCCTGAGTGGAAAGGTCGCCCAGGTGAGCCCCCAACCCAGCAGGGAGGCGTCCGTGGTGAGGGTGAGGGAATGAAGAACAGGTAAAAATGGGACCCCTTGAGACAGGTTGCTTTGATCCAGCCACCACTGCAGGGCTAGGATCAAGGTCTTGGTCACTGGGACCAATTTGGTAAGGGGTCCCTCCTTTGAGACCAATAGGACCTCAAGTGGAACTGAATGTCCCTCATCTGAAATCTTGCTCCTGGCACGACAGCTGTAGAAGCAGCCATGTGCCCTAGGAGTTGTAGAAAATGCCTTGCTGGTCGGGAGACCCGCAGGGTGAAGGAAGATGCCAGGGCAATGATTCTGTCCACTCTTTCCGAGGGGAGAAATGCCCTGGCTAACTTTGTGTTCAACTCTGCCCCTATAAAAGTTAGTACCTGAACTGGTTCGAGAACTGACTTTGGAAAATTCAACAGGAACCCCAGAGAGGTGAGAAGTTTCTGGGTGATTTGCAAGTGGGATTTTACCTGCTCTGGTGACTGACCCACAATGACCCAGTCGTCCAAGTAGGGAAACACAGCTACCCCTTGCCTTCTTAGATGGGCCACTACTACAGCTAGACATTTTGTGAAAACCCTTGGGGCAGAAGTGAGTCCGAAGGGCATTGCCCTGAACTGGTAGTGGCCAGAGGGCAGTTCGAACCTGAGGTACTTTCGGTGAGAGGCCCTGATTAGGATATGGAAATAGGCGTCCATGAGGTCCAGGGAAGCTAACCAGTCCCCTGGTCTCAAGGATGGCAAAATCATTGCCAAAGTTAGCATTTTGAACTTTGGTTTTACAAGATGTTTGTTCAGAAATCTTAAATCCAGGATGGGCCGCCAATCTCCTGTCTTTTGGGGTCAGGAAATACCTTGAGTACAGACCCTTGCCCTGATGGCAAGGGAGGACCCTTTCCACTGCTTTGCAGTCCATAAGAGAAGAAACCTCTGCTTCTAGAGCAAGGGTATCTGAAAGACTTGAAGGGGGAAAGTGTCTGGCTCTCATCTTGGGAAATTGTTTGAAGCTGAGAACCAGGCCTTGGCTTACCATTTCCAGAACCCATTTGTCCGAGGTTAGGGACAACCAGTTCTGGCTGAAATAAGCCAGTCTGCCCCCCACCGGTACAGGAGAGTCGGCCCCAGACACCCCATCAGGGTGCCTGCTTGGCAGGAGCAGCTTTAGGCTGGGGAGAGGGAGAGGGCCTGCCTGCGCCCCGTCTGCCTCTGCCTCTGAAAAACCCTCTCTGCGCAAAGGCAGAAGATGCCTGAAATTGGTAAAAAGGCCTATGGTAAGGCCTGCCCCTACCCCTGGGGGCCTGCCTTTGAGGAGTGGCATGCCTCTCCTTAGCTTGGGCACTTTGTAAGTAGTTCTGTATTCATCCATTTTTTCAATGTAATTTTCCGTTTGTTCCCCAAACAGAGAATTTCCTATGACAGGAAAATCTATAGCCTTTGACTGGGTATCTTGGGACAGATTAGTGCATCTGAGCCATGCCAACCTCACGGAGAGCTACAGAAGTGGCCATGACCCTAGAAGAAACATCATTAACATCAACAGCAGCATGAAATTGAACTTTAGAGGCTTCAATGCCATCAGCAGCCACCTGTTCCAACTCACTAGCCAGCTGGCCCTGAGCCTGCTTGGCTCACTGCAATATAGTGTCCCATCTAGATTTCTGATATCTAGCCACATAAGCCATATAATTAGCTTGTCTGAGTCCCAAAGAAGCTGCCACATACTGTTTTTTCGCCATGGCATCAATCTTCCTGGAATCTTTATCAGGAGGATGTGAGGCCAGGGGAATATTAGCCTTGTCACAGGCTGCAGCTTGAACAACACCTACATGACTACACTGCTCAGTGAGGAAGTCTGTATTAGGGCCTGACAAAGTATACCTTCTGTCCATTTTTTTATCTACAGGAGGGACAGAAAAAGGATTTTTTAAAATCTTAGTGGTTTGCCTCCTAAATGACTTATGCAAAGGAATAGACAACCTTCTAGACTCTGGAATATCCATCATTTCTACATAATCAGGCTCCTCTTGCTCGTCCACAGCCTCCTCTAAAGGGAGCTGGAGGGTTTCGGCTACCTCTTATAAAACCTGAAATGAGAAGGGGACTCAGACAACAAAGGGGAGACTCAAAGGTCTGTCTGGAGAAATGTCCGTTCTATGTGCACTCCAGACCTTCCCAATCACAATTACAATCATCAAAATCTTCCTCCCCCTCCTGTGGTTCATAAAAATCCTCAACATCATAATCCTGAACCACTGGACCTGAACGAGACCCCCTTTTACCAACCATAGGGGGTTCAACAAGTCCCTGAGACAAAGACTAGACAATCTGAATGGCTTTAGCTATTTCTGCAGCAGAAGGGGAGACAAAACTGGACTCCACACTAGCTGATTTCTTTGTCTTTTTTACTTTGACTGGTTCCTCAGGACCAGCCTTTCTTTTGCCCGAGGAAGTCTCGCCCTGGTCAGAGGGCACTCCCTCTGGTCCAGCCGAAGCTGGACCGGGCTGGCCATCCGGCGGACTTTTTGGCCTCTCGTTCCCTGAGCCGGCCCAATCTCTTTTCCAGGGTGGCTGCAGGGAAATTTACACACCTGGCAGTCTGACAGGAGGTGGTCAGCCCCAGACAATAAACACAGTGGTGTGGGTCAGCCTTGGCAAAGGCTTCCCCACAGACATCACAGTGTTGAAACCCAGTGGGCCCGGATTTTCTTTTGGGTTTCTCAGACATAATGCCAGCCTATCCAAACTTGCCCTTTTTTTTCGGCCGTGCAAGGACAAGACACCCTTATCGGTTCCTAACCGTGTCACGGGTATTGGAAAAAACCCACAGAAATAAAAGGTTTTTTTAGAACCGATAAGAACCGGGTACCTCACTCTAAATACAGAAAAAACAGATTTTTAAGCAAACCGATCGGTTCAGTGTGAACCGATAATGAGTTTCCACACAGACTTTAATTTTTGTACTTAAGGTTACCAGATAGAGCTTCTGAACTGAAACCACGGTAATTTTGAACTACTTGCCGGTTCAATGAACCGAGAAAAAACGCTTAAACCGCAAAACGAACCGAGCTGAAGGAGCTGATCTCCGGAGCGACTGTTCAGTGGAAGCGGAGTAAAGAATCTGGCAGTGTCAGTTCAAACTGTCCAGATAGAGCTTTGGATAGCGCCCTCGCGCTGTGGAACTCCAGATTACACTGGAGTTAACTATTTCATCTCCGGGGCAGTTCAAAGCCAAGGGCATACTGCAGAAGTCCTAATTATAGCAAGACTTCATGGTGTTTGAAGCAGTGGGTACCAGGGCTGTCTGGCCCAATCTGGGGCAATCAGAATCACTTTGCAGGGTTGAGATCTGATTTTTACTAGTACCCTGAAAAGAAGAGAAGGGGAAAGGCATACAGGAACTTCCTTTCCAGTCCAACAGAAAGCGCCCAGGGGACTGAGCCCAGCATTGGAGGCCTGAACAAAATAGAGGAAGTTAGGTTGTCTGCGGCTGCAAAGATCTCATCTGAGGGTGCCCCATCTGGCAAAGACCGACCCCAGCACCTGAGGATTCAAAGCCCATCTGTGATGGCCCGAGAAATCCTGCTGAGGGCATCTGCCAGGACATTGTCCTTCCTGAAAGGTGAACTGCTATCAGGGAGGTGTTCAGGAGTAAGCCAGAGACCACAACTTCATTGCTTCGATGCACAAGGCTGATGACCGAAAGTGCCCTTGCTTGTTGATGTACCACATTGCTGTGGTGTTGTCTGTCCTGACTTGAACTACTTTGTTCTGGACAGAAGCTGAAAACACCTGAAGAGCTAAAAGACAGCTCTGAGTTCCAAAAGATTGATGTGGAGCAGAGATTCCTGAGGAGACCACACTCCCTGAGTGGACAGGTCGCCCGAGTGAGCTCCCCACCCTAACAGGGAGGCATCTGTGGTGAGGGTGAGGGTGGGAAATGGGAATGAAGGGAACCCCTTGTTTTAGATTGCTTCAGTCCTGCCACCAGTGGAGGGCCAGGATCAGAGTTTGAGTCACTGGGACCAATTTGGAAAGGGGTCCCTCCTTTGAGACCAATAGGCCCTCAAATGGAACTGAATGTCCCTCATCTGGAATCTTGCTCCTTGCACTACAGCTGTGGAAGCAGCTATGTGCCCCAGGAGTTGCAGAAAATGCCTTGCTGGTCGAGAGACTCGCAGGGTAAAGGAGGATGCCAGGGCAATGAGTCTGTCTACCCTTTCCGAGGGAGGAAATGCCCTGGCTAACTTTGTGTTCAATTCTGCACCTATGAAAGTTAGTACCTGAACTGGTTCCAGAACTGACTTTGGTAAATTTAGTAGGAATCCCAGGTAAGTGAGAAGCTGCTGGGTGACTTGCAAGTGGGATTTTACCTGATCTGGAGACTGACCCACAATGAGTCAGTCGTCCAGGTAGGGAAACACAGCAACCTCTTGCCTTCTTAAGTGAGCCACTACCACAGCTAGACACTTTGTGAATACCCTTGGCGCAGAGGTAAGGCCGAAAGGCATTGCCCTGAACTGGTAGTGGCCTGAGGGCAGTTCGAACCTGAGGTACTTCCGGTGAGAAGGCCTGATCAGAACATGAAAATAGGCATCCTTGAGGTCCAGGGAAGCTAGCCAGTCCCCTGGCCTCAGGGAAGGCAAAATCATTGCCAGAGTCAACATTTTGAAAACTGTTTGAAGCTGAGAACCAGACCCTGGCTTATTACCTCCAGAACCCATCTGTTCGAAGTCAGGGACACCCAGTTCTGGCTGAAATAAGCCAACCTGCCCCCCACTGGTACAGGAGAATCGGCCCTGGGCACCCCATCAGGGTGCCTGCTTGGCAGCAGCCTTAGGCTGAGGGGAGGGGGACGGTTTACTTGTGCCCTCGCCTACCCCTGCCTCTGAAGAAATCCTCTGTGCAAAAGCAGAGGAGGCTTGAGATTGCAAAAGGCCTGTGGAAGGCCTGCCCCTACCTCTGGGGGAGCGTGCCTTTGTGGAGTGGCATGCCTCTCCTAGCCTGGGCACTTTTGTAGGTAGTTCTGTATTCATCCATCTTTTTCAAATAGTTTTCTGTTTGTTCCCCAAACAAGAATTTCCACCTACAGGAAAATCCATAGCCTTTGACTGAGTATCTTGGGACAGATTAGTGCATCTGAGCCATGCCAACCTACGGAAAGCTACAGAAGTGGCCATGACCGTACAGGAGACATCATTAACATCAACAGCAATATGAAATTGAACTTTAGAGGCTTCAATGCCATCAGCAGCCACCTGTTCCAACTCACTAGCCAGCTGGCCATGGGCCTGCTTGGCTAACTGCAATAATGTGTCCCATCTAGATTTCTGATATCTAGCTACATAAGCCATATAATTTGCCTGCCTGAGTCCCAAAAGCTGCCATATACTGTTTTTTCGCCATGGCATCAATCTTCCTGGAATCCTTATCAGGAGGATATGAGGCCAGGGAATATGCCTTGTCACAGGCTGCAGCTTGTACCACACCTACATGACTACACTGCTCAGTGAGGAAGTCTGTATCAGAGCCTGACAAAGTATACCTTCTGTCCATTTTTTATCTACAGGAGGGACAGAATGAGGATTTTTAAAATCTTTGTTGTTTGCTTCCTAAATGACTTATGCAAGGAATAGACAACCTCCTAGACTCTGGTATATCCATCATTTCTACAGGATCAGGCTCCTCTTGCTCATCCACAGCCTCCTCTAAAGGAAGCTGGAGGTTTCTGCAACCTTTTTGTAAAACATAAAATGAGAAGGGGACTCAGACAGAATAGGAGGAGATTCTAAAGGTCTGTCCGGAGAAATGTCCGGTTCAATGGGCACGTCCAGACCCTCCCAGCCACACATATATTGATCAAATTCCTCCTCCCCCTCCTGTGGTTCATAAAATTCCTCAACATCATACTCCTGAACCACTGGAACTGAACAAACCAACCTTTTACCAACTGGTGGTGGGTCGACAGGTCCCTGAGACAGTGACTGGATCATCTGAATGGCTTTAGCTATCTCTGCAGCAGTTGGAGAGACAATTTTGGACTCCAAACCTACTGAATTCTTTGTCTTTTTAACTGGGACTGGTTCCTCTGAACCAACCTTCCTTTTGCCCGAGGAAGTCTCGCACTGGTCAGAGGGCACTCCCTCTGGTCCAGTGGGTGCTGGACCGGGCTGGCCATCCAGGTCAGCGGACTTTTTGGCCTCTGGTTCCCTGAGCCGGCCCAATCTCTTTTCCAGGGTGGCTGCAGGGAAAGCTTTTATACACCTGGCAGTCTGACAGGAGGTGGTCAGCCCTCAGACAATAGACAAGTGGTGTGTGGGTCAGCCTTGGCAAAGGCTTCCCACAGACATCACAGTGTTGAAACCCAGTGGGCCCGGTTTTTCTTGTGTTTCTCAGATATAATGCCAGCCTATCCAAAACTTGCACGTTTTGAGTGGCAGTGCCAGAGCAAGACCACCCTTATGGTTCCTAACACGTATCACGGGTATTTGAAAAAAAACCCAAAAGTATAGGTTTTTTAGAACCGATAAGAACTGAACCACACTCTAAAAGCCCAAAATACACTTTAAAATACTTATTTTGTCAAACGATCAGTTCAAAACCGAACCGATAAATGATTTTCCACACAGACTTAAATTCCTGTACTTACGGTTTACCAGATAGAGCTTTGAACTGAAATGCGGTAAAATAAATACTTTTTGCCGGTTCAAATGAACCAAAAAAACTCGCTTGAACTGAGAAATGAACCGAGCTGAAGGAGCTGATCTCCGGAGCGACTGTTCAGTGAAGCGGAGTAAAGAATCTGACAGTTTCATTTGAAACTGGCCAGATAGAGCTTTGGCATAGCGCCCTGGCGCTGTAGAACTCCAGATTCTCTGGAGTTAACTCCTTCCTCTCCGGGGCACTTCAGCTGCAGTGGATAACTGCATATTGTCATGATATAGCAAGACTTCATGGTGTTTGAAAGCTGCGGAGGCAGCCATGCCCCTTGTAGAATTACCTCTGACGGGCCCCGGCAGAGGCGTGTTGTACTTTTGGTAGCAACAGCGGATACAACTGCCCAACCAATTGGACAGGCACTGTTTGGAAACAGCTTTGCCCAAAGACCTGAGAGCAAAAGAGATTAACAACTGGTCATCCTTATGGACCTGTTTAGTATGATGTATATAGCACCAGAAGATGCGATGCACGTCCATAGTGTGCAGGAGTGCCTCACCTCTATTCGAAGGGGACGGAAAAAATACTGGGAGCTCCACTGATTGGTTCAGTGTGGTCCCCAACACCACCTTGGGCAAAAACTCAGGATTTGTCCTGAGGACTGCTCGGTCGCCATGGAAAATTAAATAGCGCTCCTTACACACCAGAGCCTAAAGCTCCGAAATTCTTTGCACTAAGGTTACCGCAACTAAAAACAACATCTTCCAGGACAGGAAGTGTAAATTGCAGCTCATCAATGGTTCAAACGGCGGAAGAGTGAGTTTCTTCAACACAAAGTTTAAATCCGAAGGTGGTGTAGGGCTGTAGATGGGGGGTTTCAGATGGAGAATCCCTTTCAGAAATGTTTGAGACTTCCAACTGAGCCATGGGTTTACCATCCACTAGCTCGTGGTACACCGAAATGGCCGAAAGATGGACCTTCAAAGAGGAATAAGAGGCCTAAATCTGCAAGATGAAGGAGGTATTCCATGACTTGTGGGGCAGAAGAAGAGAAAGGGTTCCAATCTTTGGAAGCTGCCCAAATGGAAAAACGTTTCCACTTCAAAGCATAGGTGGAACGGGTAGACTGCTTTCTAGCCTAAACCAGTATCTGAGCGACAAAAGAGAAGACCCCAAAGCAAGAGACCGCTATGTCTGCAGAAGCCACCCATGAAGGTGTAGGGTCCTGAGCCCTAGATGAATGAGCCGGCCTTGATTCTGTGTCAAGAGGTCGTGAGTCATAGATAGTGGAGCAGGTGGTTCCTCTGCTAACTGCTGCAGAAGCGGGAACCAAATCTGTCTCGGCCAGAGAGGGGAGATGAGGCTCATCCATGCCTTCTCTGCCTGAAGTCTAAGGAGAACCCTCTGGAGAATGGGAAATGGAGGGAAGGCATACAAAAATATCCCAGTCCAAGAAAGAGACAGCACATCATACCAGAAAGCACCATGCCCTGGAATGAGTGAGCAAAAACTGTGAAGTTTTGTGCTGAATGGGGAGGCAAAAAGGTCGAGTTCCAGATGCCCCCACCTTAGGAAGAGACACTCTGCCACTTCCTGACTTGGTTCCCATTCGTGACTGAGGGTCCAAGACCTGCTGAGACTGTCCGCCAGGACATTTTGGATGCCTGGAATATGCACGGCCACTAACGCCAGATCATGCTGGACTGCCCAGTTCCACACTCTCATCGCTTCCCTGCAAAGAGGGTACCAGCAAGTTCCTCCTTGTTTGTTGAGGTACCAGACGACTGACATATTGTCCATCTGGACGAGCAGTAATCCCTTGGGGAGAGGGGTCTGAAACGCTTCAAGCGCATATAAGACCACTCATCTCCAGAATGTTGATGTGCAACAATGCCTCTGAGCTGGACCAAAGCCCCTGGGCTTGGTGTTCCCCTAGATGTGCCCCCCATCCCATGTTTAATGCATCTGTAGTCAGGGATGTCGATGGGGCCAGGCTCCTGAAAGGGAGACCCAAGGAAAGGTTGAGGAGATTCCTCCACCAAAGCAAGTCTTTCTGGACCGCCAATGATATCAGGACCAGATGATCCAGGTCGTCCAGGAGTTGATCCCACTGCACCTGCAAGGATCACTGAGTGACTCATGTGAAGCCTCGTGAGGGGAGACTGTAGTGATGGGAGGCCACCATCAAGCCGAGAAGACAAACGACCTCCCTTGCTGGGATGGTCCTGGATGATGCCACTACTGAAGCCTGATGGACCAGAGTCTCCACCCTGTCCAGAGGAAGGAAGGCTCTGCTCTGGACCATGTCCAAGACCGCCCTGATAAACTGAAGTCTCTGGGTCGGGGAAAGAGATGACTTGGGGAAATTGACAGTAATCCCGAATGAAATTCAGAGCTTCTGAGACAGAATTCCTGAAAGGGGCTGAAATCAGCCAATCGTCCAGGTAAGGAAAAACTGCTATGCCCTGGTGACACAGAAAGGCCACCACCACCACCAGGCACTTGGTAAAAATCTGAGGTGCCAGGTAAAGAACAAAGGTGAAGGCCTGGAACTGTAAGTGCTCCCCTTGGAAACAAAACCGCAGGAACTGGTGGTGGCTGGGAAAAACTGGAATGTGCAGGTAAGCATCCTGCATATCCAGAGCACAAAACCACTGGTTTTCCAGAAGGAGAGGGAGAAGGCTTTGGAGAGCCAGCATTCTGAACTTTTTGTACTCAACGAACAGACTTAGCCTGCTCAGGTTGAGGATGGGTCTCATGTCGCCTGATTTTTTTGGAACCAGGAAGAAGTGGGAGTAGAACCCCCTTCACCTTTGTTGGAGGGGAACACTCTCTATTGCTTCCTTGAGCAGGAGAGATTGCATTTTTTCTCTGATGAGAAGAACCTGGTCTCGAGAGTAGGCCGACCGGTTTGGCGAAGAATCTGGGGGAATCTCCAGAAACTCTATGGCGTGTCCGGCGGACACCAATTACAGGACCCATGCATCGGAGGTAACAGCCTACCACTCCTGCATGTGGCAGGCAAACCTCCCCCCACCAGCTCCTTGCACTGAGGCTGAGGAAGGGTTGGGGTGAGGGAGTCAGGAGATGGCACAATTGTTGGGGGAGGGCTCCCTGAACGTCTCTGATTCTTGGAGGAGGGAGGAGTGGCGGAACCCGTGGACCTACACTTGCCCTGGCCCATTTCCTCTGCCTCCAGATCCTTTTCTGAAAGGGCTGCCGATGTTGCTGAGCACCCGATCAATCGGTACATGGACTGCAGTGACCTCAGGACCTGACCTTTATCCTGGAGGTCAGTGATGTCCTTGGTGTCACCACCAAAGAGCACAGAGCCCGAAAGGGGGCGCCCTGAATTGCAGACTGAACCTCATTTGTGAGGCCAGAGATGTGAAGCCTGGCCGGTTGCCTCAGAGGAATGGCAGTTGCAGAGGCGCGGGCTACTAAATCAACAGAGTCATAAGTAGCCCGCAATGCATGTCTGCAAGAAAAGCATTACAGACGGAGATCCTTGGCGAACTCCTCCTTGAGATCCAAAAGGTCCACAGCTTGGACTCGGGACTCAAGCCTGGCCAAGGTAGCTTTTTGGTGTGACACCATATGGGCCACATAGTTAAGGTACCGAAGCGCACATGTGGCCAAAGAATAGATCTTCTTACCAAACTGGTCCATCTGCCTTGACTCTTTGTCTGAAGAAAAGGTGCTCATGTGCTTAGGTGCTGATGAGCGGTCATGAGCAGCGGAAATGACGATGGAGTCCACCTTCAGATGTGCACGGAGGAATGGAGCATCCTTGGGCACCCAGTAAACTCTGCCACCCTCTTGGGGACACCCAGGATAGAATGAGGCATCTACCAGACCGCAGAGGTGAGGTCCTATCCATAGGAGGGAACAGAGATCAGGGACAGAGACTCCAGGTCCAGATGTTCAGTGAGTCTCTGTTGCATTGGAGCCTGCTCCTCCAACTCCGAATCAAAATAAGTCTGCATGGACCTTAGAAGGTCCAAAAAAGTAGGGTCCTTTGTTGGGGACTTGGGGGAGCCTTGCCTTTAGGGACTGTGGACTTGTGATCAGATGGCTCCTTTGACAACTCATCGCCATCATCATCATCATCCCTCACATCCGGATGGTCTCCAAAATCTGGGAGAGCTATATCCTTAGAAGTAGTCCCCATGACACAGACGGTAGAATGGAATGAACTCCTCCGGAATGGGGACCTACGAGAGTGCGGTGGTGGGAGTCTGCTCTACAGGTCTGATACCAGCTCGGAGTGCGCCCCCTGCCACCAAGACTGGATGAGAGTCTTGAAGTCCGGTTGAACCAGAGCTTGTGGAGGAGGAGGTTGGGGGAAGGGGGAGGAGGAGGGATTACCAGGGGAGGAGAGTAGTAATACCCCTGGTAATCCGAATAGCCATACCCAAGGTACAGATTGTATCCAAGGAAGTAATGCCCTGCACCACTCCAGTCTGGAGGGGGACCAGCTGGGTAATGGTCCCCAGGATACCCCGAGGGGTGATGCGGGACAATCTAGAGTATACGCCCAATGTCAGGCCTGATGGAGGGGGAACCCACGTAGGGCCTGCCGTCATGTACATCGGTGGCAAGTCCGCGCCTGTGAGCTGCTGGTCAGGGCCACTGCTGTTGGGACTGACACCATCTGATCTAGTGCCGGAAAGGGGTATGGTGTCAGAGATGACATCAGAGGCCAGGCAAAGGGACCAGAGGCCTCGTCTGCTTTTGAAGCCCGGCTGGGGCAGACGACTGGGCCCAGGCTCGGAAGACAGTCATCGGAGGGTCTGGCGTCAGGTGAACTACTGCTGGATCGGGCGGGGGTGGGATCTCGGCCGGACAGGTGCGGGTCGGGATTGATCCCACCAGAAGGGATAGGAGGGGCCTCCGAAGGGCCTGATGGGTGGGGAGAAGCCTCCTTCCCTGTGACCCCATCAGGGGAGTGTGGAACGGACCCAGAGGAGTGGTTGACGTCTAGGGGCTCACACTATCCTCGCTTGAGGTAGCGACCTGAGCTGGGGAAGCTACCAGCAGTGGGGGGGGGGCTCCCCCAGGCTCATCCGGACATCGGGTTGGGCACAGCTAGGCCCCAATGGGAGAGCCACGTCTCAGCGCCTGCCAGAGGTGACTGTCTGACCAGACGAAGCCAGGCAGGAGGGGGAACAGCCCCGCCTGGGGAGCCAGTTAACCAGCAGCCAGGAGGTCCCTGGAGGAGCAGGGGGCCAACTTAGTGGCAGGTGCGGTGCAGTCGTCAGAGGAGCCGGTGGCCGACTTACCCTCTGATGAGGATTTGCAGGGCTTACCTTGATCCCCAGAAGCTGATCTTTCCTTAGGTGGCGGCTGGAAAGAGGCCTTGCTAGTCGAGGGTCTGGGGGTCTCAGCCTGGGAACCCTCCGTGGAGCACTCCCACTCCCTGTACTTCTCTTTTCTGGAGTTCTTTTTCTTTTTTTAGAAGGGGAAGAAGATGAAGATTAGCGGATCCACTCCATCTGTTTTTCTAAAGATGCCAGCCGGGTCTTCAAAAGGTGGGCCTCCAGAGCCTGCTGCAACCTTTTGTGTGCGGCCTGATAAAAGGCTGGCAATCCAAGCAGGAAGAAACTGGGTGGTCTGGGCCCAGGCAGATCACTCACTTCATGGGTCCGTCTTTATGTGGGATCTGGGTACCACAAGAATGGCACTTATTCTTCTTCAGAGAAGACACAGAAGGCTTTGTATTTCGAAGAGAACAAAACGTGGTAAAAACTGATGAGAAAAAAGGTAATGTTCAACAACGATCACTGTGGGAAGTCTGTGATGCGACTGACACAAGGCAACAGCGGAAAAGAACTGGAGGGCGGGCGTGGAGACGTCCACTATATAGGGTCATGCTGACGTTGGCCACGTGACATTGGGTGGGTGGTTCCCCTGTCAGGTATTGCTAGAAAAGTCTGCTGCGTGACACAGACACCAGGTGGTGCTAGTCCTATAAGTGATGACCTACTGAAGGAACCTTCTTGAACTAAGATCTGGCATTTGTGCCGTTTTCCTTTACATATTACCTATTTCAGAAATTGTCACTGTGACGACTGGGGCACTGCGGTACCATGCATGCTCACTCACACTAATCCTGCTGTTTGCTATCACAAAATAAATTGTTTAACATACCTCCATACCCTGGACTTGCAGTAAAATTTGGATTTTCAGATCCATACATGTTAGGGCCTTGATCTCTGCAAAAAAAAAATTGTTTTCAATTATAGTTCACTAGCTCCCTTAGACATTCCTGTACAGCGTCTTTCATTAAATGTCTCTTATGTTAGCAGCATCATAATTGTGAAGGGTTAAGCTTAATTGACATTTATTTGACTACAAAATGTGATTTATATGTATTTAGGTATGTTAATTACTGTGTTCCTTATGGTATTAGTCCTTTTTAAGTTTTTTAAGTGCCAAAACTGGGAAGCAAATCCAAAGAAAGTATAGTTACGTAAGAACTTACCTTAACAGTAGATCTTCGAGACAGGCTCTTGCAGCAGGTTCTAACAGATAGGACTTAGCCGGCAGGCGTCAGGACCATATGGAAAATCTTCTAGCTCGCAGTTCCAGGTGGGGACCACCCCCAGACATCAGGTGACTGACATCAGATAAAAAGGGGCAGTCCCACACCCGCCTTCCAGTTCTCCCACCAGAGGCAGCTTGTGGCAAGAGACAGAATCATGGACCCTAGGAGAAAAAAAAAAAACAGGGGGATGGAGGGAGGGAATGCAGTACCTACTGCAAGTAACGTAACTGTACTATCTTACTTAACGAGGGCGCTTGCAGGAGGTACTAACAGACAGGACCGAGGCCGAAACCCGCTCTTCATCGGGAGGCCACATCCAGACTGTAATGTTTGGTAAAGGTATGGACAGATGTCCAAGTAGTGGCGGCACAAATGTCTGTAACTGAGACACCTCTGAAGCATGCAGCCGGGGTCTCCATGCCCCTAGCAGAGTGCCCTTTCACCTGGCCTGAAAGGGACTTGTACTTGTTGTAACAAAAGGTAATACAGTTAGCCAACCATTTGGAGAAACGCTGCTTAGAAACAGGGCAACCCTCCTTCTTTGGAGCGAAGGAAACAAACAATTAGTCCGTTTATCTGAGGTCCTTCATGCGGTTGGTACAACACCGTAGAATACGGTGCACATCCAAGGTATGACGGAAGTGCTCTCCTGGACTGGAATAACTTGGGGAAAAAGGTAGGTAACTCAATCGACTGGTTGAGGGTGGTGTTGAAAATGATAATGGCCAAGGTTCTATACAAGTTAGTTGGCTGTAAAAAAGGTTCAAAAGATACCAAAAGTGTACAAGGCTTGCAGAGGCTGCAAATGGTTAATGAGTACTAAATGATGCCAACATGTCAATTGATATGTATGGCTAGTAAAGGGCTGCAAGTGACTAGCAGATAACTACATAATACCACCACATGTATGTGGGTGCCTGGGTTCAAAAGGTGTTGAGGTCCTTTAAATAACTGTAGAAAAGTAGGTGAAGAGCACAAGTAGTGTGTATGAACAGATGTTGTAAAAGCAAAATTAGTTTGCTCTGCTTAAACAGAGATATTTTGTACAAAATCTGTCTTTTAACCCAAGGTCGTAGCCAAGATAAGGTCCAGCAGCTTTAACTGACTGCAGTTTGGCCTTGGTTAACACAGTTCCTCATTTCATGATTTCTTGCGTTTAAAAAAAATGTACAACAGAGTTGATAAGGAATAATGATATCCTTGTTTTGGCCACTGTCTAGTACAAGGCTACTTTTGTAGTTGTCAGCAAGTTATTTAAAATGAAGTGAAGTTCCCTCATTTGTTTTCTGTCTCCTAAGCAAGTTTTTTTTTTGATAAATATAAAATCCCCTGATCACTTGTTTTTCCATCCAAGGATGGTGATAAACGAAACTCCCCTGTCTTGGCAAAGTGTCAAATGTATCTTATGACCAAGGTATCTCATGGCCATGGTACTTTTAAACTTTGTCTCATGATGTTACTGAATGACGTAGTGTCTAGGCTGAAATTTGCTGTAACAGTTTGGAAATTTCCACTATGCATTTTGATGTAAACAATCTGAGTATAAATACAGGACCTAAGTGTCATGTCCAGTGTGTTCAAGAGGAACAGCCATGGATGCTGGACACCCAGAAAGATGGAGCAAGTTTGCTTCATTTTTTCTGAACACCTGTAGCCCTGGTGGTAAAAAGCCATCAGCTGTTTAGACTTAATCATATTAGAGGTAAATCTGTTAAGGCTTATTTGGGTATTAATAAATTGCAACTGATTTAAGACAACATCTGGTGTCAGCTGGATTACCAGGGACCACCAACCACGAACCTTGTGCTTTTACTGCCTTACTGTCATCAGTGTGGTATGGTTTCTTTATTTACAGTGGATTCGGCCACGACTTTTGGGAGAATCCTGGGGTTGGTTCTCATGGCCACTCTATCCCTGTGAAAAATCAGGTTGGGGATTCGGCACATCAAGGCCTGGAGTTCGGATATCCTCCGAGCAGAAGTGACAGCCACCAAAAACAGTTTTCAAGAACAGAAAACGCAAATCTGCCTCCACTGCAGGCTATACAGTGGAGTGAAAAAGTATTTGCCCCCTTCCTGATTTTCTCTATTATTGCATATTTGTCACACTGGATGTTTTCAGGTCTTTAGAGAAAATGTAATATTAGATAAAGGGAACCTGAGTGAACAAATAACACTTGTTTTTTTTTTAATTTCACTTATTTAATGAAAAAAAGTTAACCAACACCAACTGGCACTGTGTGAAAAGTAATTGCCCCTTACACTTAATAACTGGTTATGCCACATTTAGCTGCAATGACTGCAACCAAACACTTCCTATAATTCAATATCAGTCTTTCACATCGCTGTGGAGGAATTTAACCCACTCTTCCTCGCAGAACTGCTTTAATTCAGTAACATTTGGTAGGTTTTCGAGCATGAACTGCTCGTTTCAGGTCCTGCCACAGCATCTCTATTAGGTTTCAGTCTGACTTTGACTAGACCACTCCAAAACTTTAATTTTACTTCTTTTAGCCATTCTGATGTGGACTTGCTTTTGTGTTTTGGATCATTGTCTTGCATGACCCAACTACGCTTCAGCTTCAGCTGACGGAAGGATGACTGGACATTCTCCTTAAGAATTTTCTGGTACAGAGCAGAATTCATGGTTCCCTTAATTATGGCAAGTCATCCAGGTCCTTAGGCAGCAAAGCATCCCCACACCATCACACTACCACCACCATGTTTGACTGTTGGTATGGTGTTCTTACTGTGGAATGCTGTGTTTGCTTTACGCGAGACATTATGGGATCCATGTCGTCAAAAGTTCCACTTTGGACTCATCTGTCCATAGAACATTTTCCCAAAAGCATGGATCATCCAGGTGCTTCTTGGCTAATGAGAGACGAGCATTTATGTTCTTCTTGGTTAGCAGTGGTTTCCGCTTGCTACTCTCTCATGAAGTCCATTTTGCCCAGTCTCTTTCTGATTGTGGAGTCATGAACACTGACCTTAGCTGAGGCAAGAGTAGCCTGCAGTTCTTTGGATGTTGTTTTAGGATCCTTTGAGACTTCTTGGATGATTTTACACTGTGCCCTTGGAGTAATTTTGGCAGGCCGCCCACCCTGGGAAGGTTCACTACTGTTCCAAGTGTTCTCCATTTGGAGATTATGGCTCTCACTGTGGTTCGATGGAGTCCCAGAGCCTTAGAAATATCTTTGTAACCCTTTCCAGACTGATAGAGGGCAACAAATTTTTTCTGATCTTTTCAGGAACTTCCTTTGATCATGGCATAATGTGCTTGTTGAATCTTTGTGCTGGCAACGTGACTCTGATGGTAAGGGCCAAAATAAGTGAGGTTTATATTTAGCAGGGCTGGCTGTAATCAAGCCTGGCTGTGTTCAATCAGCTGACTCTAATTATCCCTTTAATTGGTTGATTTAACTAGGGGCAATTACTTTTCACACAGTACCAGTTGGTGTTGGTTAACTTTTTCATTAAATAAATGAAATAAGTAAAAAAAAGTGTTATTTGTTCACTCAGGTTCCCTTTATCTAATATTATATTTTGTCTAAAGACCTGAAAACATCCAGTGTGACAAATATGCAATAATAGAGAAAATCAGGAAGGGGGCAAATACTTTTTCACGCCACTGTAAGGGGGGCAGCGTGAGCTTGTCTAGGATGTAATTTAGATCCCAAGGAGAAGTTGGATTGCGAACAGGAGGTCTAAGGTGTAGGACTCTCTTCAGAAAGGTCTTGGAAATTTTTAACTGGGCTACCAACTTGTCTCCCAGAGGGAGGTGGCAGGCTGAGATGGCCAAAAGGTGGACCTTGTTAGAGGAATAACTGAGGCCCAAATCAAAGAGGTGCTTAACATAGTCCAGAATCTTGACCACAGGACAAGAAAATGGCTCTAAAGACTGAGCTTCAGCCCAAATGGAGAAGCGCTTCCATTTCATGGCATATGCAGACTGAGTGGAAGGTTTTTGGGGTTCCACCAGGATGTGGGCCACCTCAGGAGAGACACCAAAGTGAGAAGCAGCTAAGTCTGCAGGAGCCAAGCGTGCAGATGGAGGGACTTGAGAGCTGGATGGATCAGGGTCCCATGGCCATGGGTCAACAGATCCTGAGACAGAGGGGAAGGCAGAAGAATCGCTAGCTGGTGCAGGATACTGAACTAGGCCTGCCTTGGCCACAGAGAACAGATGAGGCTCATCTTTGCGCCCTCTCCCCTGAGCTTGAAAAGGACTCTGGGGATTAAAGGAATCAGAAGAAATGCATAGAGGAATCTGCCTTTCCAGGACAGAGACAGTGCAACCAGACAAAAAAAGTCTCACCTAGGAACAAGCGAGTAGAAGACGGGAAGCTTGGCACTGAATGGAGATGTGAACAGATCTATCTGTGGCACTCTCCAGCAGCAGAAGAGGTAGTTTATGACTTCTTGCTTTAACTCCCTCTCATGTGCGCTCACCAGATACCGGCAGAGGGCGTCTGCCAAGGAATTCTGACTTCCCAGGACGTGAAGCGCTGACAGATGTAGGCCAAGGAGAACCGCCAGGTCCCAAACCTGCATAGCTTCCCGGCACAGCAGGCAGGACCAAGTCCCCCCATTTGTTCAAGGACCAGATGACTGACATGTCTGAATGTACCATCGGGGGGCCCAGAGGGAGGTGGGGCTGAAAGGCCTGAATGGCGTACAGCACCACCGTCATCCCTAGCACACTGATATGAAGGTGGGATTCCTCTGGGAACCAGGTGCCCTGGGTCCAGAGGGGCCCTAAGTGGGCTCCCCAACCCATTCTTGATGCATCAGTGGTCAGAGATCCAGAGGGAAGCTCCAGGCAAAAGGGCATTCTTTTGGTCAGATTCTCCAGGGACATCCACCACTGCAGATCCCTGACCATGGGGGCTGTAATGAGGATCTACTGGTCCAGGTCATCCACTGCCTGGTCCCACTGAGCCCTGAGGGTCCACTGGTGGATCCTCATGTGCAGCTTGGCTAGAGGGACCATGGGTATGGCCACTGCCATAAGCACAAGAATACTGAGGACAGAACAGGAGGGGACGCACCTCTGGGCAGAAAGCGACCAGGCTGAAGAGCTCAGCATCTCTGCTTGGTCCAGGAGAAGAAAGGCTCTGCCCAGAGAGGTGTCCAGCACTGCCCCAATTAAAGTTAAATGCTGAGTGGGGACCAAAAAGGATTTGGACACACTGACCATTATGCTTAGCCTGGAGAAGATCTCCAAGGTTAGGGCTAATGAACAGCACAGGTCCTCCTGCGAGGGAGCTGCAATCAGCCAGCTGTCCAGATACGGAAAGACCTGGACTCCCAGGGTGCGCAGGTGGGCTGCCACCACTGCCCGGCACTTGGTAAAGACCAAAGGAGCTGAAGTCAGTCCGAAGGGCAAGGCCCTGAACTGAAAAAGCTCCCCCTGAAGACAGAACTGGAGGAAACTGCGATGGGCAGGATGGACAAGGATGTGAAGATATGCATCCCGCATGTCCAGGGCACAAAGTCACAGACCGTCCTTGAGAAGAGGCAGGAGACTCTGAAGTGAGAGCATCCTGAACTTCTTACATAGAAACATAGAAGTTGACGGCAGATAAGGATTGTAAGGCCCATCCAGTCTGCCCATTTCTTTTCCTACCTTATGAATGTGCCATCGGCCTTTGCTTCATCAAAGGCCTATCTATTCATACTCATCTGTATTGCTCCCTTATGCCTATCCCATGCCTGTTTGAAGCCCTACACTGTATTCATATCCACCATTTCCTGAGGTAGGCCGTTCCATGCATTCACCACCCTTTCTGTAAAAAAGAACTTCCTCACATTACCCCTTAATCAGCCTCCCTCTAATCTCATGCTGTGTCCTCTTGTCCTGCTATTTTTCTTATATTGAAACATGTTAGTCTCTTTCACCTTGTTAATGCCCTTAAGGTGTTTGACTGTTTCGATCATATCACCTCTGTCCCTCCTTTGCTCTAGGGTATACATATTGAGCTCCGTTAATCTGTCCTCATATGTTTTCTAATGCTGTCCTTGCACTATTTTGGTTGCCCTTCTCTGGATTGCCTCAATTTGGTTAATGTTCTTGTGAAGGTGTGGCTTGCAGTACTCCAGATGGGGCCTAACCAGTGTTTTGTAAAGAGGGATTATCACCTCCCTCTTACGACTTGTGATACCCCTACTAATACATCCCAACATCCCCCTAGCCTTATCTACTGCTTTAGTGAAATGCTTGGATGATTTCAGGTCATCTGTGATGATGATGCCCAAGTCTCCTTCTTCCTTTGTGACTGCCAGCAACTCCTCTCCCAGCCTACAGGTGGCTTCAAGGTTTCTTTTCCCTATGCGCATGATCTTGCACTTCTTTGCGTTAAACCCCATTTACCACTCTTCTGACCATTTTGCCAGTTTATCCAGAACTCATCTCATTCTGCCCACCCCATCTGGATCATCTACTCTGTTGCAGATCTTGGTGTCATCTTCAAACAGACAAACCTTACCCTCCAGTCCATCTGCAATGTCACTGATGAAGATATTGAAGAAGACTGGCCCCAGGACTGATCCCTTAGGTACCCCACTTATGACCTGCATCTCTTCTGACTGTATACCGTTTACCACCACGCTCTGTTTTCTGCCCATCGACCAGTCTGCCACCCAGTTGACCAACTTCTGACCCACCCGTGCCTACCCAGCTTATTAATCAATCTTCTACGTGGAACAGTATCGAAAGCTTTGCTGAAGTCAAGGTAGGCGACATCAACTGCTCCTTCCTTGGTCCACCACTCTGGTTACCCAGTCAAATAAATCTATGAGATTAGTTTGACAGGACCTTCCTGTTGTAAACCCATGCTGTCTTGTATCCTGTGCTCCTATGGATTCCAGATGTTGCACTATCCTTTCCTTAAGGAGTGCCTCCATAATCTTGCCCACTACTGAGATAAGACTGACTGGTCTGTAATTCCCTGCCTCCTCCCTGCTACCACTTTTGTGGAGCAGGATCACATGAGCCCTTCTCCAGTCTTCTGGGACCTCTCCTGTGCTCGAAGACTCACTAAACAGTTCTGATAATGGCTCAGCTAGTTCCAACCTTAGCTCCTTTAGTACCCTGGGATGTATGCCATCAGATCCCATTGCCTTGCCCACCTTGAGCTTAGAGCACTTGTAGGACCCTTTCTTTTGTGAAGGGACTAGTGCACACCTTCTTCCCCCCCTGTGTCCATAGCGCTGAGCTGTAGACCCTGCCCTACCTTCTCTTCTGTAAATACTGAGCAGAAGTATCTATTTAGGATAGATGCTTTTACATGGTCCTCCTCCTCACACGCCCCTTTATCCCCTTTGATCTTAGCAATACCCCCTCTGGACTTTCTTTCACTAATGTATCTATAGAATGTCTTGTCACCTTCTTTTACTGTTCCTGCTAGTGTTTCCTCGGTTTGAGCCTTTGCCTGCCTTACTGCCTTCCCTGCTTCCCTTAGGGATGTTTGGCATGCCTCTCTATCTTCATCCTGCCGTGTTCCCTTATATTTCCTGAAGGCCAGCCTTTTGGCTCTGACCTTTTCTGCTACTGTTTTTGAGAACTAAAGTGGTTTCCTTCTTCTTTTGCACTTCCTTTTCTCTCTCTCAAACATAATGGGATGTTGCTTCAAGTACTGCATCCTTAATGCTTTCCCACTTTGCCTATACCCCCTCACCTGTATTTCTTCTTGCCAGGGCTAGCTTACTTAACTCTGTTGGCCATCTTATCAAGTCAGCTCCTATGAATTCCCATATTTTTGCCTTGGAATGGGATGATTTAGTTCTAGTGGCCAAATTGAACCATATCATGTGATGGTCACTAGCACCCAGGTGACCTTCTACCTGGAGATTTGTGATCTTTTCCCTGTTAGTCAGTACTAGATCTAGGATAGCTCTGTCTCTTGTGGGTTGTTGTACCAGTTGTTTGAAGCCCTCCCCTGCAGGGAATCCACTATGTGTCTAGTTCTGGCAGATGTTACTGCTGGTATTGACCACTCCGTATCTGGCATGTTGAAGTCTCCCATTATAAGAACCTCCCCGTTAGCTGTCATGTTTTGTATATCTTCTAACAGTAATGTGTCTATGTCCTCCATGTCTGGAGGCCTGTAGACAAGCCCAGTTCATATGGCTGTCCCATTTCCTGTTTCCAGGGTGACCCACAGTTCTTCTGGCTCCTTATGTGTATTCTGAATTTCTTGAAGGCAATGAATAGATTGAGGGCACTAAGGTACAGAATTGGCCTCAGGTCTCCAGTGTTCTTGGGAACCAAGAAGAAGTGGGAGTAATATTCCACCCCTTGGAATTAAAGAGGGACAGGTTCCAGCGTTTCATTCAGCAGGAGGGAGTGGATTTCCTCACAAACCAGCGGAAGATGGTTGGGGGGTAGGAAGAACTGGGAGACGGGCTGTGTGGAGGAAGAATGAGAAACTCTATGGAGTGCCCCTGAGCAATCAGTTGGAGCACCCAAGAGTCAGACATTATCCTCTCCCTCTCGGTAGGTGGCAGGAAAACTGCCCGCCCACCAGCTCCTCTGGAGGATCTAGATGGAGGGTGAGAGGCAAGGAGTCAGGAGGTGGCAGACTGGGGGGGCCATATGGGCTCCTGCAGTCTTACGGGACTTGGCTGGGGGAGCATTGGAGGCTGGGGTGGCCCCTCTTTTGCACCAAGGTTGCCACTGCTTACGCTGGGTTTGGCTTGATGATGAAGAGACTGCTTTTGTCCTTGGGGCCTGTGATACATGCCACCTCATCGACCTAAGGGTTTGTCCTTTGTCCTGGAGTTCAGTGATGATATCTTTTGTGTCGCCCCTGAACAGGACAGAGCCTCTGAAGGGGATATCCATGATTGCCGTCTGGACCTCCTGAGCTAAGCCAGAGATCCTGACCCAGGAATGCCTGCATAAGCCAACTGTGAATGCGGAGGAAGGCCCAGCTGAGTCTGCTGCGTCATATGTGGCCCTGAGCATATGCAGACAGGCAGATCAAGCCATTCTGACAAGCAAGCCAAGCTCCTGTTTAAAAGAGGAGTCTGGAAGGGAATCAAGTTTGGAAGCCAGCTGGGCAAGGACAGACTTTTGAAAGTCCTCCATGTGCCCTAAATAAGTGAGGGCACGGAGCCCCAGAATGGAGGAGGAGAAAATCTTTCTGCCAAACTGATCCATGACCTTAGAGTCCTTATCGGGGGACAGAGCTAAAATGCTTGGAGTTGGATGCCCTATCAAAGGCCACACTAATGACCACCGAGTCAGCCATAGGCTGGGTGTTAAGAAACTCCCTGCCCTCAAGGGGTTGATAAAGCCTGTCTACCTTGTGGGCTACCATGGCCAAAGAGGCGGGCTGCTTCCAGATGGTGATAACTAGGTCCTCGTGGGGCTCCAACCAGGGTGGGGACGACATTCAAGTGTTCAAGAAAGAACCTTAAGTCACGAAAAAACTACGAATTTAAAAGAAAAAAAATACTTAGCTGAACCGCTAGAATGAACTTCCACGAGGTGATCGAACAGTAGCCAATGATGGGAAAGAACTGGAGGGTGGGTGTGTGTGGAACTGCCCCTTTTTATCTGACGTTGGTCACCTGACATCTGGGGGCATCCCCGCCAGGAACTGCTAGCTAGAAGATTTTCCCTAGGGTCTTGACGCCTGCCGGCTAAGTCCTATCTGTTAGTACCTACTGCAAGAGCCCTCTCGAAGTAAGACCTGAGAAAAACTCTCTTATAATAACCACAGTATAGTATGGGGCAAAAAAATCCTGTAACCTCAATGGTCGAAACATTGATTTTCTTTTTTTGACTTTATCTTTTTATTCAAATATTTTAGGAATACAAACAGACTTCCTAATACAGATATACTGGTATGAATGTATAGAAGGCACAGCAAGTATATTAAATGACAGAGTCTTATAAACAATAAGATTATATTCTTTTTTAGCTAAATCTGGTTGAAGAAAAACTATCAGTTATATTTCTGTCAGCTAAAAAGTAAACTTCAGTAAGTCAAAACTGTGTTCTTATAAGAGAGAGTTATGGACTGTAAGCATATTGTGAGTGGAAAAAATACATTATTTACTTGCTGAGTAAGGCTTAGGTAATTATCACTTAAATTTCTACAAAAAAATAATTATATAAAGACATGAACAGCATCTAAAAAGAAATAGAACATTTCTAAACAAAGAGACAACATCAATTCTAAGGAGAGGTCATAACATAGAGAGACTGTTATACGTATCAAAAGGTGTTTCTTTAAATGTCCGTTAGTTATTTGCATTGTGAAAGTAGTTAAGATAGTCCTGCCAACATCTACCATATTCATTAAGCCGATTATGGGCGGTGTAAGTAATAAGTTTCAGAGAGGTACATTGGGAAAGATTTTTAAGGGTATCAGAAAAAGTGGGGATATTTGTTGTTCTCCAAGACATTAATGAGTCGTTTAACTTGCAAGGAGAGTAAGTTTAGCCAATTATATTGAGCTTGAGAGAGAGAGAGAGAGAGATATTAGAGAAAGACGGAATTCCAAGTAGGGAAAATTTAGGGTCAAAAGTGACAGTATGACCCATCACTTTCGATGCAAATTGTTGAACTTTAGACCAAAGTTTGAGAATGGGGTCACAGTACCATAATATATAAAGTAAATTCTCATTAGGTTTGTTGCAACGCCAGCAGTTGTTGGAGTTAATTAAGCCTATATGGTATAGAACAGAAGGTGTTCTGTACCAGAGGTGAAGGATTTTTGTCTGTATTAGAGAACTACGAGTATCCATGACTGTTTTGTGGATAAGGAACCAGCACTTACACCATTGGGAGTCTGATATATCATAGTTCAGAAGTTGGCTCCACTTAGTTTTAGCTTTTAGGGACTGGTCTGACAATGTATTTCTGATATCCTTATATATGACACTGGTCAAATTAGAGGTAGAACTGATCCATGAGGTAATTTGTTGGTCGTGAATATCATGTGTATTTAAGTGTTGAAAAAAGATTTTGCATACAGTACGTAGTTGGAGATATTTCCAAAAGTCTTGCTTAGGGAGTTCCCATTGAATGCACAATTCATTGAAAGGTTTTAGGATGAGAGTGTTTTTTTTTATTAGGATATCCCCTAAGAATGATACACCCTTATTATGCCATGAGCGACAAAAGATGGGAAATTTCTCGAGGGCAATATTAAGATTGCCTCAAATAGGAGCATAAAAGAGAGGAGTTGGGTTAGATTTTAGCCGTTTATGGATTTGTTTCCGATAGTAAACAGAAGACGAATTACGGGATGAAATCTTAGCGTAGGAGGAAGGACATTATAGAAAAAGGTTGTAGGGCATTTACTTACGCTGAGTGAAGTTTCCATTTCCACCCATAGTGGTGTATGGGGTGTAGGCTTACTAAACCATTTGGTGGTTTGAGTGGCGTGGAAGGCCCATAGGTAAGTGTTAAACCAGGGCAATCCAAAGCCCCTTTAGACCAGTGCAGACACAGCTTATTGCAACTAAACCTCGAAGGTTGAAACATTGATTGTTTTCTGACAAGTGCATATCTCATCAAACTACATGTTGTCACAAGCCCATTGTTGAGGGTCTGGTCCACTGAGCTCACAGTGTCCACCCTTTTGGTCAGAAGAGAGTTCAGATGAAAGGTGTCCTTGAAGATGCTCCAGGAAAATGAGAGAGAGACCCTGGCTGTCAGGCTGTTTATAGTGTGTAAGAATCTCTGATCTGTCCTAACTTTTAGGTTAGTAGAGGCTACTGTTGCACTTTCCCAAAATCATATTTTTCCTGATAATCTTCGATGTCTTAGTGTCCCACTAGTAAGACAATTGACACCAGTGTGTCTAGAATTCACACAGGTTTGCCAGAAAGGATGTTCCTGTCCTTTTACCTCATAAGATGTAATTTACTGTAACAGTTTCCTGGAACAAAGTATCCTGTCCTTGAAATGCATGGTTTATTACTCGTTTACTCAGTGTTTAGGGACAAAAGTAGGCGAAAGCCCATCGTGATTGTCCCCCACAATTTTCTTGTGGGGCATTTAAACCTGAAAGCAGTTGGTGTTGAGCCAGTTATCAATACCTTTTTTAAATGTGTTGAGAGTTTTATGGTCAATTAGCTCCTGGGAGAGTTTATTTCATAGTCTTGGAGGTCTTATGGAAAATAAGTTAAACCTTTTATTTGTTTTAGTTTTGTCTATTTCTAGTTGCCTATTATGTAACCTTGGCACTGTTTTTCTTTGGGTGAATAAAATGCCACATTGTTTCATTAGTACAGGGGACTGTAGGATTCTAAACAGAAACAGAAGGTCTCCTCTGCTATGTCTTTGTTCCAAGGAGTAGAGGCCGGTTTTATGTAGCCTTTCTGTGCAACTTAGGTGGGCAAGGTGGGGCACCATTCTGGTGGCTCTTCTCTGTATTTGTTCAATCCTGTAGATGTCTTTTGCTAGGTATGGGCTCCAGAAGGGAGACCCATAATCTGAATAGGGAATAATGTATGTCCTGTAAAGTGGAATTACACATTCTTCTGTTTTGAAAATGAATGTACGTTTTATTTTTCCGAGGAGGGCATTTGATATGGTGGCGACGCAAGCGATAATACCCAACAGGATGGGCAGTACTGGGCTATATCTACCCACCCATGGGGTGTAATGAGGCCCGATGCTGCAGGCGGAGGGCTTCAAAGCCCTTGGAAGGGCAGGTATAGCCCATACCGCCCACCCTGAAGGGTATTATTACGCTTAGAAAATGGACCGTCTCTACAAGGATCCTAAGCCCCTGCTTCAGGAGGGCACCCTGCCCTAGAGCACACAGAGCCGTCTCTACAACAAGGACCCTAAGCCCCTGCTTCAGGAGGGCACCCTGCCGTGGAACACACAGACCCATCTCTACAAGGATCCTAAGGTAACTCCTCGCTTTCCTGCTCGTGAAACCCTCACTCTCATTTTCGTTTCTGAAGGCTTTGTCCTTGGTTTAAATCTTGGCGCCTTTTTTTGGAGACTGCTGCACTTCATTCTAGCCATCCCCAATGGACTTTCCCCATCTGTTAATCTTGGCCAACAGTACCTCATTTGTTTAATCACTGACTTGCCTAATTTTAAGGAAGGGCTGTGTGCTTAAATTCCTACTCAGCATTATTGATTATAATTTTCTGCTTGATCGAAAGTGAACCTGGCGCCAGTTTCTAAATTGAAAGCATCACCGCTAGCTATGCGCAACCTACAGGCTGTTCTCCTGGGCTAGTGCTACTGTTCTCTCTCTGGCAAATATCTCAAGAAGGCTCCACTGCCTAGTCACTGTTTTTATAAGATTTTACCTAAGCCAGCAGAGCACTAAAGCTCTAAAACCCAAATTAGCCATTTTGGTTTAAGCAGGCAGCGCTAGAAAAGAAATATGGCACCCATTTTAAATTGTTTCCCTATTTAGCCAGTCGAGTTGAGCTGTAGTTATCAACGGATGCTCCAGCTGATCAGGACTCCCCTCCCTGCGTGACTTCTGTAGCGGGTGGTTCGAGAGTGTTCAGTTCCCGCAGACACTGCGCAGCTGCTCCCCACCCACTCCCCTCCCACCAACCTCCCTTGGCTGGCATTTGTTATATAGCAGAGGCAAACACAGTCACACCTAGTGGAAGTGGTTTTTTTTTTTTTTTTTTTAAACCATCTCCTTAGTTTCCCACTAGCAGCTTATACTTCTTTACCACTAGAGGGTGTCCGATTCCTTTCTTACCTTTTTAGTTTTCACTATTTCTTGCCTGTTTGCCTGCTCGCTGTTTCAGTGCTTTCTGCACCACATCATCATCATTTCGCTACACCTCTCCTTCGCAAACAGCCACCTCCTGGCTACCTATCCTCCTAAGATGCCTGTCCATCAATCTGTTACAAGAAGACTCGTATACCATCTCGCCTACGTATTACGCCACTTCTCTCTTGGTATTCCTACCATACCTATCACTTTTGTCCATCGTAAACTATGGTACTTGCTCCTCCTAGCACACTTATTAGCTGGGGATATTGAGCCCAACCCAGGTCCAAGAGGTAACACCTCCTACAATGACTCTACCTGGAAAGACATTAAGGGTCTGCGTATTGTTCACATGAACATTAGAAGCCTTCTCCATAATCTACCTGATCTAGAAGCATGGGTCACTCAGTATAACCCTGACATTCTATGCTTGTCTGAGACCTGGCTAAAACCCTCTACCCTTGACCACCAATGCCTTCTACCTAACTACAAAATAGTAAGGCAAGATAGGTCCTCATCTAAGCATGGGGGTAGTGTTGCTATCCTCTGTAAGTCTCACCTCTCACTTTCCAGTAATGTCTCCTTCACCCTCTCACACTGAGAATCTATTCATGCAACTCTTCAGCTTGGACAGAAGAAGTTACACATTGTGTGTGCCTATAACCTCCCCAGTGGTGATGTCTCTGGACTAGTGGAACTCCTTTCCCAGGTTGACATAGCGGTTGGACATAAAGCGATCCTTATCCTTGGGGACTTGAACCTTAACTGGTCTGGTAAAACCTGTCAATCCCTCCACACCAACTAATTGTAGACCCAACTAGGGTCATGGCCCCTCCCAGATCTAGCTGTCTAACTGACTGGACCCTCACAAACCGTCTTGACTGCATAGTCTCAGCTGGTACCCTTGCAGCTTCAATAAGTGACCACTCCCTAATTTTCTGCATCTGGCATGCTGCGAGACATCCTACTCCTGCTCCTAAACTCATCACCTTCCAAAATCTGGCCAATTTTAATCAGGCCCAGTTCATGCAGGATCTCTCTATGATTGATTGGTCACCGGTCTTTGCCTCCTCTGATGTTCGGCCTGCCCTGGACTACTTCCTTGCAAAATTTGGATGTCTCCAGGACTTTCACGCTCCTCGTGTTACACGCCGCATAAGAGGAACGCAAACTAAGTGGCTCACCAAGAATCTTCTTACCCAACTCTGAGGAAAGAATAAAAGCTGGCGGCGTTTCAAGGCCTTAGGGCTCAAGGCTGATTATGATCATTACAGGGCCCGGAGAAACTCTTGTAAAAGGAATATGTGCCTAGCTAAAAGCTTCTTCTGTAAAGATCTGCTAACAAAAGCTGCTGGTAACTCAAAGAAGTTCTGGTCCATCTTAAAAACTCTCCTTGGAGCCAAACAATCGGCCACCACAAACGACATGTTACTAAATGGTGTTCATTGTAACAATCCTGTGACCATTACTTACTCTTTTAACTGTGATTTCTTGGACCCATCTAGCTACCTGGCCTCTTTCACTGTTGGACACCCCACTTCTACCTCTGTGGTCACTGAGCCCCTGCTACTACTATTCCGGTTTCGGACCGTAACAAGAGCAGAAGTCCTAAAGTTGCTACTCACTATCTCCGACTCCACCAGCTCTGGCGCTGACGGTTTGGAACCTAGGCTCCTGAAAGTGGCTTCCCCTCTTATAGCCTCCCCCTTAACCAAAATCTTTAACCTGTCGCTTCACCATGCTGTAGTTCCCGATATATGGAAGATAGCTAGAATAACTCCCATCCTTAAAAAAGGTGACCCTAAAGACATGTCAAATTATCGACCCACTGCTATTCTCTCGGTGCTTAGTAAAATCTTGGAGAAACTAGTGGCAACCCAAACCACAGAATATCTTCAGAAACACAACCTCCTCTCTGGGTCCCAGCATGGCTTCCGTAAAGGTCATAGCACTTCTACTGCCCTCCTGACTCTTACTAATGACATTTATGCTGCCATGGAATCTGGTCGCTTGACAGGTGCTATCTTTAATCGACCTGACCAAGGCTTTTGACCTCGTTAACCACACCTTTCTCTGTACAAAGCTCCTTCCCCTTGGTTTTGCAGCAGAATCAGTCGATTGGTTCCGTAGCTACCTGTCTAATCAGCAGCAAGCCATAGCATTCAACATAGCGTTGTCAAATCTTTTGTCCCTACATATCAGTGTCCCGCAGGAATCCATACTTGGCCCCCTGCTGTTCACAATTTTCATAAATGCCCTTCCATCCCTGGCACCTACATGTTCCTCCTTGCTTTATGCGGATGACCTCGTCATTTACCATAGTGCCAGTAATGTATTAGACAGAAACAACTCCTTAGCTTTGGACTTCCTGAACATACAGTCCTGGCTAACTGACAATCACCTTGTTCTCAATGTAGGCAAAGCTCACTCTATGCTTTTTGTCTTTCCAGCTAGACTAAAAGTGAACTGAAACTCCTTCAAACTATCCTGTGCTGATGGTTCCCTGCTGGCTAGCACTAGTTCCTTCAAATACCTGGGCATTCTGCTAGATGAATCCCTGGAGTTCACCGCCGACCCAGGTTCAGGAACGGACATGGTCCACTGGAGGGCTGGCTGGGGGGAGAAGGATGGAGCGTCCTATGGATGGCTTTCCTTCTGGGGGTGGTGGGAAGTGTCCGGTGCACTGAGGACTCCTGGCAGAGGCCGGGAGACACTCACGCTACCGGCGCCCGACACACAGGGAGGTGGGGCAGACGCAGGTGTCATTGCATGTCCCCGCCACCACAGAACACAGAAAAAAGAAGCAGGTGGGCGGGGTCCACTGTCTAAGTGAAGCCCTCCATCATTCACAAATCTGGACTGTCATGTACGGTATGGGCTGCATGCCCATTGGCTGTAGCTCTGCACCAAGGAGCGTGCAGCCCTACCGGACAGTCAGTCGGCGGGCGGCGGTGCGGCAGACGGGTGGATGCTGCCGCCGCTGGCTGCCGGGGGAGCGGGTGGAGGGGCTTGTGGGTGGGCGGGTGGGGGGACATCAGACACCAGGGAGATGTTTGGGGGTTGTAACTTGACATTCTGCTACGATCGGGCATTACGTCCACTGGACCACCAGGGAGATATTCGGGTTTGGGGGCTTTTACATTCTGCCCACGATCGGGCTGGTGGGGGGGGCACAGGGACTGAGTTGGGGGCCAGCCACGGGTGGCAGCTGCTGTGTTGCGCCCTGCAATACAGCAGCTCACCTGTGGGTGGCCGTCAACTTGATCCTTTTTTTTTGGGCTCAAAGTTGTGCAGGCGCAGGTTGGGGGTTGCGCATGCACAACTCTGCACAACCTGACTGAATATCGAGTTGCGCAGTTTATGCATGGTTCCTCCCCCTCCTGTTGAGCATGCATTCATTTGCATTGCGCTGTTGCTCAAACTGTTTTCAGTGGCGCAACTGCCTCCTGCTGAATATCGCAGAATGGCGCAATGTAGGACTTGCGCATGGCGCAACCCTTTTGAATATCTGGGCCTGAGTATTTACTACAGGTGGTATTTCATTCTTGTTTGATTCCAATCAGGCCCTGCTTCCCTGTTTACACTACGGACATGGTAGACACGCATGAAGATGAGAGTTTCTCTGCGCACATCTCCGCGCGCTCGCCCTGCTCGCGGGTGCAAGTGTTCAAACAGTCATCGACAGGAAGTGGCAGCACTCTTACTTCTGGTTCGGCGCTAACAGCAAATATACAACTAGATGTTCAAAATAATGTTGCATACAGTGTAACAGTCTGTAAATACCTCCCAACTAGCAGCTGCTGCCCGGCAATGGATTTTGGCATAGCTCTGTTAAGGGACCTGGAAATGCAATCTCAGTTTCCTGGCAGCAGCTGGGCCCCTCAGGTCAGAGGAAGGTCAAACATTTTTAAAAGAAATCTAGTCTCTCTCACTACCCTATTTGATCCTGTTATTAATGCATTTTGTAGCCTTTTAAATTTCACAAAATCATATCACAAAAACATAACAAAATAATATCTGCAAATAATACAGAGCTGGGGCCAGTCTCGCCACAGATGTATGTATATATTTTTTTATCAAATAAAAGCCGATGTTATAAGTGAGAAACATCCTGCAGGATGTTCAGTCATAAGGGCAGAATGCCCTTCTCGAAGAAATTGTGGCACTCTGCTACATCTCGTGCCCAACAACCCTATGAGGGGAGCATTATTCCCCTACAACTGCACATTATCAAGTGTTTTCCCCTTACATGTAACACAGTAATCATACAGTTTATTTTTATATGTTTATTCCAGATTTTTTCAGTGCTGCAGCGACCTCTACAAAGAATGAGGCTCAAGGTCATTCTCAAGCTGCACCAGACATTAAGGTCCTGATTTTGACAAAATGCCTTGAATGGGTAGGGTCCCCTTCATGTCCACAGTATTCTGTAATCCTGTATGCCCACCCCATGATGTCTGTATCCATCAAAATGGAAGGCTACCAACAACCATAGGTCTAACAGCAGAGGCTCCAGACACAGTCACAAGCCACAGTCACTAAGCGATCACAACAGACACTTAGAGGCTATCCCTCACTGTTAACCACAGGTGCGCCATACAAAATGGGGGGGGGGTGAAGGGCACTGCACCCCTTCCCTGTGCCGTTGCAGAATACTTTGTGACTATTCAAGGAAAGGAATCACTACGTAAATAGCCAAAAAGGCCATGCACTATGTATGGGCAGCAGCAGAACACCAGCACTCCAATGCATCAGTGGAATTCAAATTGTAATGTGCAAATACACAAACAATGTGCAAAGTTAGGGCAAATTTAATGCCAGATAAAAAAAAACTCTCCTGCTCTGCTAGATCGTTTTTACCAGCACCCAATCCTAGCTGAATGCACAGCCTTTTTAGTTCCTTCTGTCACAATATATGGGGACCCTTGCATTGAGTTTTGAGACACCCACTGCCTGTAAAACTGACAGACAGGCCACAGGGGTATCGCAAGGTTGCAACAGGATTAGGCAGAGATGGGGTGGGAGCACACATTATTGTGAGTCCTGAAACTAAAATCCCTTGAGTGGGGAGGCCTGGGGCTAGAGAAAGGGGTTTCTTCAGAAACGTGTCAGCAATTGTCCGGTCCTTTGGACAACTGCTGCACACTACCTGTCAAGCTTCAACACTTTTTATAAAATAGGTTCCAACAGTGCTTCCTCCCTCCTCCGCAGGTGTGAGCCATATCCCTCTGCCTCAACAATGCAGCGAACCCTTGTGACTAAAGCAAGTTGTTCAAGACAAAGGTGGTTACCTGCATCAGAGTTTCTAGCAGGTGCGCTAGGTCAAAACAGGAGGCAACCTCAATAATAAGCACTTCAAAGTAGACCAGCGCTCCAATGACCAGTCACTATTTTTAAAGAATATTCAACATCTTAACTCAAGTTAAGTAAGAACATTTATTCCAAAATTAAATAAGAACAGCAACACATGCCACACTCCCCCAGCACTTTGGCACCTTGCCTTCCTCAGGGGGCATGGCCTTTTTTCCCACCAATTGCTTAACCAGGTGAGACACACTAAGCTGAAAGCTGGTTTACAGGTGCAACCTGGGAGCACAGGGAAGTTAAGTGACTTGCTCAGGGTCACACAGTATGTAAGTAGGGGCTGTGGGATTCAAACACAGGTCTCGAGATTTGTAGCTGAGAGCCTTAAACCACTGCACTATACTGCCTCCCTTGGATTACACGCTGTTACATTTTATAGGGCTACACTGCCCTGACGTCACTGCTACATCATCCATCACTCACATGCATTTAAATGATTAAAGTAATAGTGGTCCACATTTTAATTCATGTGAAAAAAAGAAATTCAAATTCAGTTCATATTCCTATGCTGCACAGACCATAAAAATAAGTTCTAATCAAATAATAGAAATGTTAAAATACATTGAAGAACTGGAGAATATATTGAATGAAGCAAGTTCCTTGGCCTGCCAGAAGGTGTTGCTGTATATCAGAACCAGCCACCATCCCTCCTTAGGTATAAGCACTCTTCCCAGGCCAGCCCGTTGGCGCAGCGGTTGGATTTCCGCTTGCGGCGACCAGGTCGAAGAGCGGACCCGAGTCGTCGGAGGGTTGGCTGGGGGAGAAGGATTGAGCGTCCCTGGGACTGCTCTCCTTCTCCGTGGGGAGGGTTGGGACAGTGTCCGGGGTGATGGGGACTCCTAGCGGAGGCAAGGAGTACCCACACTGCCAAGCTTAAGCACTTAGGAGGCGGGCCGGACGCTGGGCGTCATTGCATGACCCCGCCTCCTGGGGAGAAAATAGGAAAAAGGGGATGAGCCGTCCCACCGCCGTGTATGAAGCTCGCCACGGCTTCAATTTGCCTTCAGGCCGGGCCCCCGACCTATTTACAGTTCCCATGGCGCATATAGGGAGCCGTGTGTCGCGGGCCCCACCGTGGGGGTAAGCCACGGGGTATCGGGGGGCAGCGGCCAATGTGAAGGCAGAAGCCGGCGGCCCGTGACCAGGCAGAAATGATAGACGGCGGGAGGCTCTGAAGGAGGAAAAAAGCTAAATTTAAAAAAAAAAAAAAAATAAGCACTCTGCCCTTCCCCCCACAGCTGCCTGAAGCATGGCCTGTCACAATAGCCGTCTGCTTGTTATTATTTATATTATATTTCTGCTCTAAAATATATATGTTTGAGTCCTGCTTAGGAAACAAGCCAAGCAGCAGAGCCTCATGGGACACTGGATTTTAAAAGAGAAGAAAATAAAGGGTCTGTCCGCTTACTGACCAGGAGGATGAAATGGTTAGAGCTTCCTTTTGTTGACACCTACCAGTCAAAGCCTGTGTAGCTGCTACACAACAATGTTCTAAAAAGACAACTGCTTTAAACTTAGGAAGACTGACGTAAAAGGTTACATTTTATAGGGTAATAAGAAGAAGGTGGTTTTTGGAAAGATTATGTGAATTAACCTTACAAGATACTTCTTCGACATCAAAGGATGTCGTAAACCATACTCTGAGGCAGACAGACTGTCTTGCTATAATTAAAAAAATATTGCTGTATTTGCAGATTCCATTCCAGTGGTAATCTGACCTGTTCGCCTATGTAACCATGTTGCAAAATAAGTATGCAGGACTGTGTGTGATCCCACACTAGTAGCTCAGAGCTGTGACATCACAAAGAGGGAGGGACATTCTGCTCTCTAATATTGGTGAAGCCTGCTGAGAGGGCTGACACTCTTTTCTG
The DNA here is from genome assembly GCA_016271365.2 of Neoceratodus forsteri. Lineage (NCBI taxonomy): Eukaryota > Metazoa > Chordata > Ceratodontiformes > Ceratodontidae > Neoceratodus > Neoceratodus forsteri. Next base: position 62,150,736 of record CM028129.1, read on the forward strand.
AACTTCTAAGACACACTCTTGTTCTGAACTTGGAAGGGACACTTAATACCTGAACTCAAAAGAGGCACTTCTGCCAAAATAGGTATTTTCAGCACCACTATTTACCAAATGAAACTGGGGTAGGATTAGTTTTTCAGTACAAGGCGGTTTTATAATTGTCCACTTATTTTCTTACTGTACCCTTAATGTATATATGTTTTGTGTTTTGTATTTACTACTTTTAATTTCAGTAAACATTGTTTTTCCTTAAAACGCTGCCTGACGAGACATGTTCATTTATGTGTGAATGGTGAAACAGACTGAATATTCTAACACAGCTGTTAACTGCTTGTTGTGGCACATTATGCAGTCATGCTAAAGAGGATCTGTGTAAAGACCCAGCTAGGTAAGAAGAATGCCAGAGTCTCACTGAGTCAGAAGGGGGGGTGTATGAACCAGGTTGGTTTTATGCCCAATGGGTCAAGTACTGTGCTGCTTTCCCAGAAGAGAGTGTGATATCTGGACCGGTTAACTGGGTGTGCTGGTTAACAAGGTTTCATAAATGACCCCAGGACTTGAGACTGGTAGTTTGCTCGGACCCAAAAACAAACAGGAAGGTGACCCCGTTTGACCCCTGTTCATGTATCGCAATTAAAGGTTAGGCACTGTGGTAGCAGAGGGCCTGACCCCAGGACTGGGTTTGTGACAGATTTGGTGCACAGTGCTGGTATCTGAAAGATTTATTGCATACTGAGTAATTATTTGGTGACACAAGCATTAACAGTTCAGTGTTACTGGAGTGATAAACTAACAGTTCACACACAAACAAGGCAGAGATTTTAAAAGAAATATATAATTTTGGTTACAGTCCATGTTTCCTACCTGTTTTATTTTTTTAGGGTGCCAAGCTAGTGTAGTTATAGATTAGGGAAGAAAATGGCTTTAAGCTACATCAAATACGCTGCAGACCACCTGTTGTGCCAGGAAAGAGGAGTCCGATGTGAGAGGTGAACCAAACAGCACCTCATGGAGACTCCTGTGGCACCTAATGCACAAGCAACTGCCCAAGACCTCAAGTTACAGTCAGTGACTGAAAGGGACCAAACCTTGGGGGTAGAGGGACAAAGTTCCATTGCAATGTTCAGTCCCAGGGAGGAGGACAACAGGACCAGTGGGAACCAAGAGCCACAGCAGCAGGGGATGGTCACCACAATGCTGGAGCCAGAAGGGACCAGGCTACAGCTAGAGTTGAGGAGAATGGTGCTGGAATTCGTGCAAAAGACGCTCCAGATGGCGCGGGAGATGCAAGAAAAAGAAAAACAGTGCCGGAGAGAGGCCAGGCAAGAGGAGAGAGAGCGCCAGAGGAAATCTGAACTGGAGAAGAATAAAAATGCTTACCATAGTAATCTTGTTTCTTCCCAGTGATACTCAGGTATTCATAACTTTCTACAGTAAGTCTTTTAGCTAGGACTGCCCGAAGAGAACAGAACACATGCAAATGATGGAACTCTTTGCATGTGACAACTTTTCAAACGCTGCCCTATACTAACTGCCAATGTTCATAAAACTCCTCTGACTTCCTAGATGCCTGGGAAGAAAAAATTACTCACCTTAGTAATGTTGCTTCTTCTAATGGAGTCTTGCTATATTATGGCATATGCAGTTTGTCCCAGCCTTAGAACTGCTCCGGAGGTGAAAGAGTTAACTTCCATGCCAGGCATGGAATCTTGAGCGCGAGCTCGGTTGAAAAAACTCTGTCTGTTGTTCTTCAAACTGAAACTGTCAGATCTTTATGAGCAAAACTCACGAAGGTTCGTGTGGAAGCTGTAAACCTACACTAGCCAACTGGCTACTAAAATATTAACACATTTTTCTGGTCCCAAAACCAAGACTCAAGTCAGGGGATCCAAAAAATAAAATAAAATACAGTACCCAAAAAAGAGGGGTGAAAAGAAAAAATTACTCACCTTAGTAATTGCTTTTCTTCTCATGGAGTCTTGCTATATTATGACAATATGCAGTTAGCCACTGCACTTGAACTGCCCCGGAGAGGAAAGAGTTAACTCCAGAGAATCTGGTGTTCTAAAGCGCGAGGGCGCTATGCCAAAGCTCTATCTGGCCAGTTTCAAATGAAACTGTCAGATCTTTACGAAGCTAACACTAAGCAACAAGTCTGTGTGGAAAGCTCTACACTAGCCAAATGGCTACCTACTAGTAGTAATAACAACAATAGAAACAACAATAGAAACAACAATAACAATAATAACAATGAATAATGGTATTATTAGTTTTCCCCACTGACAAGCACAATTAGGACCCCCCCTTCCCCAAAAGACTCAAGTCCAGGAAGGGGGCCAATATATTACTTAAACAAAATAACCAAGTTCCCTAACCCTAAATAAAAGAGGGTAAAGGGAAAACACTACAATGGCATGACACAGTGCTTGCACTAATTTGCCACCCCTACCCAAGTAGAAGTTCTGAGAGGGGCAGGTTAGAATGAGACATAGTAAGATCTCCATGAGAAGAAAAGCAATTACTAAGGTGAGTAATTTTTTCTTCAAACACCATGAAGTCTTGCTATATTATGACAATATGCAGATTACACAGCAGTACCTCCATGGAGGAGGGTCAGAACCTACTTAGGAAATAGGCTCTGAAGCACAGCTGTGCCAAAACGAGCATCTCTCCTGGATTGGACATCCAGGGAATAATGCTTGGTAAAAGTGTGAACTGTTTTCCAAGTAGCAGCTTGACAGATTTCCAGAATGGAAATATCTCTAGCAGCCGCTAGAGATGCAGCTGTACCCCTGGTGGAGTGAGCCCTCAGTCCTGAGGGGGGTTCTCTACCTAGTTTTTGGTACAAAATTGGATACAAGAGACAATCCACCTTGCAATTGTCCTCTTAGTGGCAGGTTTCCTTTGCCAACCTCGCCATAGGTAAGGAAGAGTTGGAGGATTCAACCTGTGACCCTTGGTGCTGCCTCCATATAGTAGCTTAAGGCTCTTTGATGTCCAAGCTGTGCAGTCTCCTCTCACCTGAGGAAGAATGCTCAGTGAAAAATACTGGAAGAGAGATGGATTGGTTCAGGTGGAAATCTGAAACCACCATAGGCAAGAACTTTCTGTTAGTCCTGAGGACTACCTTATCTCTGTGGAAAGAGATAAAATCTTCTTCCACTGACAGAGCCTGTAATTCACTTATGCGTCTGGCAGAAGTGATAGCCACTAGGAAAACAGTTTTCCAAGATAGATACTTGAGCTCTGCTGAGGACAGAGGCTCAAAGGGGGGTTGCATTAACTGAGTAATGCAAACATTCGGGTCCCAGGCAGGAGCTGGTTCTCGAAAAGGAGGGTTAGTGTGAAGTAACCCCTTAAAAGACTTGGAAAACACAGGGTGAGAAGAAAGGGAAGCAGGCTTCCCTGCTGACACAGAAACAGAGACAGCTGCCAGATGAACCTTTAAGGTAGCTGGCCTAAGGCCTAAGGAATTTAAATGGACCAAATAGTCCAGTAAATGGGCAGATCAGCAGATTCTGGATAATCTGCTTCTCAGAGCACCAGATGGAAAACCTCTTCCACTTAGAATTGTAAGTGGTTCCTAGTGGAAGGCTTCTTGAAGCCTTTAAAATATCCAGGACACCTTGAGAAAGGTGTAAATCAGCAATTCTAACTCCTCAAGAGCCATGCCTTGAGATGGAGGGATTTGAGGTCCGGATACCACACTCTCCCCTGTGCACAGGCCAGCAAGTTGTGGACTCTGGGCAAGCCCAGGGCAGGGTGGACTGTCAAGGACAGAAGCAGTGGGTACCAGGGCTGTCTGGCCCAATCTGGGGCAATCAGAATCACTTTGCAGGGCTGAGATCTGATTTTTACTAGTACCCTGAAAAGAAGAGAAAAGGGGGGAAAGGCATACAGGAACTTCCCTTTCCAATCCAACAGAAAGGCGTCCAGGGGGACTGAGCCCAGCACTGGAGGCCTGCAACAAAATAGAGGAAGTTGGTGGTTGTCTGGGGCTGCGAAAAGATCTATCTGAGGGGTGCCCCATCTGGCAAAGACCGAGCCCAGCACCCAAGGATTCAGAGCCCATTCGTGATGGCCCTGAGAAATCCTGCTGAGGGCATCCGCCAGGACATTGTCCTTCCTGAAGGTGAACTGCTATCAGGGAGGTGTTCAGGAGTAAGCCAGAGACCACAACTTCATTGCTTCGTGCACAAGGCTGATGACCGAGTGCCCCCTTGCTTGTTGATGTACCACATTGTTGTGGTGTTGTCTGTCCTGACTTGAACTACTTTGTTCTGGACAGAAGCTGAAAACACCTGAAGAGCTAAAAAGACAGCTCTGAGTTCCAAAAGATTGATGTGGAGCAGAGATTCCTGAGGAGACCACACTCCCTGAGTGGACAGGTCGCCCAAGTGAGCTCCCCACCCTAACAGGGAGGCATCCGTGGTGAGGGTGAGGGAGTGGGAAACGGGAATGAAGGGAACCCCTTGTTTTAGATTGTTTTGATCCTGCCACCAGTGAAGAGCCAGGATCAGAGTTTAGGTTACTGGAACCAATATGGAATGGGGTCCTCCTTTGAGACCAATAGGCCCTCAAATGGAACTGAATGTCCCTCATCTGAATCTTGCTCTTGCACTACAGCTGTGGAAGCAGCCATGTGCCCCAGGAGTTGCAGAAAATGCCTTGCTGGTCGAGAGACCCGCAGGGTAAAGGAGGATGCCAGGGCAATGAGTCTGTCTACCCTTTCCGAGGGAAGAAATGCCCTGGCTAACTTTGTGTTCAATTCTGCACCTATGAAAGTTAGTACCTGAACTGGTTCCAGAACTGACTTTGGTAAATTTAGCAGGAATCCCAGGTAAGTGAGAAGCTGCTGGGTGACTTGCAAGTGGGATTTTACCTGATCTGGAGACTGACCCACAATGAGCCAGTCGTCCAGGTAGGGAAACACAGCAACCCCTTGCCTTCTTAAATGAGCCACTACCACAGCTAGACATTTTGTGAACACCCTTGGCGCAGAGGTAAGGCCGAGGGCATTGCCCTGAACTGGTAGTGGCCTGAGGGCAGTTCGAACCTGAGGTACTTTCGGTGAGAAGGCCTGATCAGAACATGAAAATAGGCATCCTTGAGGTCCAGGGAAGCTAGCCAGTCCCCTGGCCTCAGGGAAGGCAAAATCATTGTCAGAGTTAACATTTTGAACTTTGGTTTCAAAAGATGCTTGTTCAGGTACCTTAAATCTAGAATGGGCCACCATTCTCCTGTCTTCTTTGGGGCAAGAAAGTATCTTGAGTATAGCCCCTTGCCCTGATGGCAAGGAGGGACCCTTTCCACAGCTTTGCAGTCCAGAAGAGAAGAAACCTCTGCTTCCAAAGCAAGGGCTTCTGAAGGATTTGCAGGTGGAAAATGTCTGGCTCTCATCTTTGGAAACTGTTTGAAGCTGAGAACCAGACCCTGGCTTATTACCTCCAGAACCCATCTGTCCGAAGTTAGGGACACCCAGTTCTGGCTGAAATAAGCCAACCTGCCCCCCACTGGTACAGGAGAATCGGCCCTGGGCACCCCATCAGGGTGCCTGCTTGGCAGCAGCCTTAGGCTGAGGGGAGGGGGATGGTTTACTTGTGCCCCGTCTACCTCTGCCTCTGAAGAAACCCCTCTGTGCAAACGCAGAGGAGGCTTGAGATTGGTAAAAAGGCCTGTGGAAAGGCTTGCCCCTACCTCTGGGAGCGTGCCTTTGTGGAGTGGCATGCCTCTCCTTAGCCTGGGCACTTCTGTAGGTAGTTCTGTATTCATCCATCTTTTTCATATAGTTTTCTGTTTGTTCCCCAAACAGAGAATTTCCCACTACAGGAAAATCCATAGCCTTTGACTGAGTATCTTGGGACAGATTAGTGCATCTGAGCCATGCCAACCTACAGAAAGCTAGAAGTGGCCATGACCCTAGAGGAAACATCATTAACATCAACAGCAGTATGAAATTGAACTTTAGAGGCTTCAATGCCATCAGCAGCCACCTGTTCCAACTCACTAACCAGCTGGCCATGGGCCTGCTTGGCTAACTGCAATACTGTGTCCCATCTAGATTTCTGATATCTAGCTACATAAGCCATATAATTTGCCTGCCTGAGTCCCAAAGAAGCTGCCATATACTGTTTTTTCGCCATGGCATCAATCTTCCTGGAATCCTTATCAGGAGGATGTGAGGCCAGGGGAATATTAGCCTTGTCACAGGCTGCAGCTTGTACCACACCTACATGACTACACTGCTCAGTGAGGAAGTCAGTATCAGAGCCTGACAAAGTATACCTTCTGTCCATTTTTTTATCTACAGGAGGGACAGAATGAGGATTTTTTAAAATCTTTGTTGTTTGCTTCCTAAATGACTTATGCAAAGGAATAGACAACCTCCTAGACTCTGGTATATCCATCATTTCTACAGAATCAGGCTCCTCTTGCTCATCCACAGCCTCCTCTAAAGAAGCTGGAGGGTTTCTGCAACCTTTTTGTAAAACATAAAATGAGAAGGGGACTCAGAAAGAATAGGAGGAGATTCTAAAGGTCTGTCTGGAGAAATGTCCGGTTCAATGGGCACATCCAGACCCTCCCAGCCACACATATATTGATCAAATTCCTCCTCCCTCCTGTGGTTCATAAAATTCCTCAACATCATACTCCTGAACCACTGAACTGAACAAACCAACCTTTACCAACTGTTGGTGGTTCGACAGGTCCCTGAGACAGTGACTGGACAATCTGAATGGCTTTAGCTATCTCTGCAGCAGTTGGAGAGACAATTTTGGACTCCAAACCTACTGAATTCTTTTTTTTTAACTGGGACTGGTTCTTCTGAACCAGCCTTCCTTTGCCTGAGGAAGTTTCGCCCTGGTCAGAGGGCACTCCCTCTGGTCCAGTGGGTGCTGGACTGGGCTGGCCATCCGGGTCAGCAGACTTTTTGGCCTCTCGTTCCCTGAGCTGGCCCAATCTCTTTTCCAGGGTGGCTGCAGGGAAATTTTTACACACCTGGCAGTCTGACAGGAGGTGGTCAGCCCCCAAACAATAGACACAAGTGGTGTGTGGGTCAGCCTTGGCAAAGCTTCCCCACAGACATCACAGTGTTGAAACCCAGTGGGCCCGGTTTTTCTTTTGGGTTTCTCAGACATAATGCCAACCTATCCAAAAACTTGCTCTTTGATGGCAGTGCCAGGCAAGACATCTTTATCGGTTCCTAACCGTGTCACGGTATTTGAAAAACCAAAAGTATAGGTTTTTAGAACCGAGTAAGAACCGGAACCGCCTCTAAAAGCCCAAAATACACTTTAAAATGCTTATTTTAGTAAACCGATCGTTCAAAACCGAACCGATAAATGATTTTCCACACAGACTTAAATTCCTGTACTTACGGTTTACCAGATAGAGCTTTGAACCGAAATGCGGTAAAATAAATACTTTTTGCTGATTCAAATGAACCGAAAAAACTCGCTTGAACCGAGAAATGAACCAAGCTGAAGGAGCTGATCTCCGGAGCGACTGTTCAATGAAGCGGAGTAAAGAATCTGACAGTTTCATTTGAAAATGGCCAGATAGAGTTTTGGCATAGCGCCTTCGCGCTTTAGAACTCCAGATTCTCTGGAGTTAACTCTTTCCTCTCCAGGGCAGTTCAAGTGCAGTGGCTAACTGCATATTGTCATAATATAGCAAGACTTCATGGTGTTTGATACACAAGGTGGGCATCACTAAGTGCCAACACTGCACTGCCCACCCACATCCCAAGAGCAAAGGTTCTGAGAGGGGCAGGCAGGGGGGGAGGTCATAATATAGCAAGACTCCATTAGAAGAAACATTACTAAGGTGAGTAATTTTTTCTTCAAACAACATGAAGTCTTGCTATATTATGACATATGCAAACTACACAGCAGTACCTCCATGGAGGAGGGACAGAACCTACTTAGGAAATAGGCTCTGAAGCACAGCTGTGCCGAATCGAGCATCACTCCTAGCCTGGATGTCCAGGAGTAATGCTTGGTGAAAGTGTATACTGTTTTCCAGGTAGCTGCTTGACATATCTCTAAGATAGGGATGTCCCTGGCCGCAGCTAGGACGCAGCTGTACCTCTGGTAGAGTGAGCCCTCAGGCCTGAAGGGGAACCTACCCAGTTTTTGATAGCAAATTGGATACAAGAGACAATCCACCTGGCAATGGATCTTTTAGTGGCAGGTTTCCCTTTACCAACCTCACCATAAGTGAGGAACAGTTGGAGGGAGTCAAACCTGTGACCCTTGGTATGCTCTATGTAGTAACTAAGGGTTCTCTTTACATCTAAACTGTGCAACCTCCTCTCGCCAGAGGAGGAATGGTCAGTGAAGTAAACTGGAAGAGATATAGATTGAATAAGGTGGAAATCTGAAACCACCTTAGGCAAGAACTTCCTGTTAGTCCTGAGGACTACCTTATCTCTGTGAAAGGAGATAAAATCAGGCTCCACTGACAAAGCTTGTAATTCACTTATGCGCCTGGCAGAAGTGATGGCTACTAGAAACACAGTTTTCCGAGTCAAGTACTTAAGCTCTGCTGAAGACAAAGGCTCAAAGGGGAGTTGCATTAGCTGAGCAATGCAAACATTAAGATCCCAGGCAGGAGCAGGGGCCCTGAATGGAGGGTTGGTGTGAAGCAATTCCTTGAAAAACTTGGAGAACACAGGGTGAGCAGAAAGAGAAGAGGGCTTTCCTGCTGAAATAAAAGCAGAGACAGCTGCCAAATGCACTTTCAGGGTAGCTGGCCTCAGCCCCAAAGTATTTAGATGGACCATATAGTCCAGGACTGTGGGCAAATCAGCAGATTCTGGGGAAATATGCTTCCCAGAGCACCATATGGAAAACCTTTTCCACTTGGAATTATAAGTAACCCTGGTGGAAGGCTTCCTAGAAGCTTTCAAGATATTGAGTACACCTTGAGAAAGGTGTAGGTCAGCAAACTCTAACTCCTCAAGAGCCAGGCCTTGAGGTTGCGGGATTTGATATTTGGATACAAAACTCTCCCCTGGGCAGAGGTTAACAGATTGTGATTCCTGGGGAGACACAGGGGAAGGTGGACTGCTAAGGACAGAAGGAGTGGATACCAGGGCTGTCTGGCCCAATCTGGAGCAATCAGAATCATCTTGCAAGGTTGAGATCTGATTTTGACTAGCACCTTGAACAAGAGAGGAAAGGGGGAAGGCATAGAGGAACTTCCCTTCCCAATCGAGAAGGAAGGCATCCAGAGGGACTGAGCCCAACACTGGGGGCCTGCAACAAAAAAGCGGAAGTTGGTGATTGTCTGGGGCTGCAAAAAGATCTATCTGAGGGGTGCCCCACCTGGCAAACACTAACTCCAGTACTAGGGGATCCAGTGACCATTCGTGATGGCCCTGGGAAATCCTGCTGAGAGCATCTGCCAGGACATTGTCCTTGCCTGGGAGGTGAACTGCCATGGGGGAGGTGTTCAGGGAATAAGCCAGAGACCACAACTTCATTGCCTCGGTGCACAAGGCCGAAGACCGAGTGCCCCCTTGCTTGTTGATGTACCACATTGTAGTGGTGTTGTCTGTTCTGACCTGTACCACTTTGTTCTGGACAGATGTAGAAAAAATCTGAAGTGCTAGAAAAACAGCTCTGAGTTCCAACAGATTGATGTGGAGCAGAGATTCCTGAGGGGACCACAATCCCTGGGTGGTGAGGTCGCCCATGTGAGCTCCCCATCCCAACAGGGATGCATCTGTAGTAAGGGTGAAGGAGTGAGACTGAGGGATGAAAGGACCCCCCTGTCTCAGATTGCTCTGATCCTGCCACCACTGCAGGGCCTGGATCAGGGTTCGAGTTACAGGGATCAATCTGGTTAGAGGATCTCTCCTTTGAGACCAGAAGGCTCTCAAATGGAACTAAATGTCCCACATCTGAAATCTTGCTCCTTGCACTACAGCTGTGGAAGCAGCCATGTGCCCAAGGAGCTGTAGAAAGTGCCTTGCTGGTCGAGAGAGCTGCAAAGTGATAGAGGAGGCCAGAGCCACCAGGGTCTTTACTCTTTCTAGAGGAAGGAAAGCTCTGGCCTGCTTTGTGTTCAGTTCTACGCCTATGAAGGTGAGTAGCTGAATAGGCTCTAGAACTGACTTTGGAAGATTGAGAAGAAAACCTAGAGATGTAAGCAGCTGCTGGGTAACCTGAAGGTGTGATCTGACTTGGTCTGGAGACTGACCCACTATGAGCCAGTTGTCCAGGTAAGGAAAGATGGCAATCTTTTGCCTTCTTAAGTGAGCAACTACTACTGCCAGGCATTTGGTGAATACCCTTGGGGCAGAGGTGAGGCCGAAGGGCATTGCTCTGAACTGGTAATGGCCTGAGGGCAGTTCGAATCTGAGATACTTTTGGTGGGAGCTTCTGATGAGAACATGGAAGTAGGCATCCTTGAGGTCCAGGGACGCTAGCCAGTCCCCTGGCCTTAGGGAGGGTAAAATAATTCCCAGAGTCACCATTTTGAATTTTGGTTTTAAAAGGTGCTTGTTTAGGTATCTTAGATCCAGGATGGGCCGCCATTCTCCTGTCTTTTTTGGGGTAAGGAAGTACCTGGAGTACAGTCCTTTGCCCTGGTGTAGGGAAGGAACCCTTTCTACAGCTCTGAGAGCCAGAAGGGTTGAGACTTCTGTTTCCAAAGCAAGAGCCTCTAATGGATTTGCAGGTGGAAAGGATCTGGTTCTCATCTTTGGAAATTTTTTGAAGCTGAGAACCAGTCCCTGGCTTACTACTACCAGGACCCACTTGTCTGATGTTAAAGACTCCCAGTCCTGGACGAAGTAAGCCAGCCTGCCCCCTACAGGTAATGAAGAATCAGCCCTGGGCATCCCATCAGGGTGCCTGTTTGGCAGGGGCCTTAGGCTGAGGGGTGGGAGCAGGCCTGCTCGTACCCGTCTGCCTCTCCCTCTAAGAACCCCTCTCATAGGCTGAAGAGGAGGCTTGGGCTTGGTAAAAGGCCTGTGAAAAGGCCTGCCTCTGCCCCTAGAAAGCTGCCTCTGAGGAGTGGCTTGCCTCCTTGGCCTGTGCACTCTCTATAAGTGGTCCTATACTCATCCATTTTCTTCATGTAATTCTCTGTCTGCTCCCCAAACAGAGAATTACCCACAACAGGAAAATCCATGGCCTTAGCCTGGGTATCCTGTGACAGGCTAGTACACCTGAGCCAAGCCATTCTATGAAAAGCCACAGATGTAGCCATGACTCTTGAAGATACATCATTAGAGTCCACTGCAGCATGGAATTGCACCTTGGATGCCTCAATACCATCAGCAGCCACCTGTTCCAGCTCTCCTTGGCAAGCTGGCCAGGGACCTGTTTCGCTAAAGCCATAACAGTATCCCATCTGGATTTCTGGTATCTTACAACCTAGGCCATGTAATTTGCCTGTCTGAGTCCCAAGGATGCTGCCATGTATTGTTTCTTTGCCATGGCATCAATCCTCCTGGAGTCCTTGTCAGGGGTGTGTGAAACCAAGGGAATATTGGCCTTATCACAGGCTGCAGCCTGCACTACCCCAACATGGCTGCATTGTTGTGAAAGGAACTCCATATCAGAGCCTGACAATGTGTACCTCCTGTCCATCTTTTTATCCACTGGAGGTAAAGAATTAGGAGCTTTTAACATTTTTTATTGTCTGTTTCCTAAAAGATTTATGTAGAGGAAAAGACAATCTCCTGGACTCTGGGATATCCATCATTTCCACATAGTCAGGCTCCTCCTGTTCATCCACAGCTTCTTCCAAAGGGAGCTGGAGGGTTTCAGCAACTTTTTTTTATAAAACAGAAAATGAGAAGGGGACTCAGAAGGCCTAGGGGGAGACACTCCTGAAGGTCTGTCTGGGGAGATGTCTGGTTCAATGGGCACATCCAGACTTTCAAAATCACATTCACTCTCTTCATAATCTTCGTCCCTCTCCTCCGGTTCATAAAATTCCTCTATATCATATTCTTGAACCGGTGGAACCGACCGTTTACCTGATGGTGCCAGTTCAGACAGAACCGGGGGAAAGTGACTGGACAATTTGGATCGCTTTGGCTATCTCTGCAGCGGTTGGAGAAGGAAATTTTGGCTCCACACCTGCTGATTTTCTAGACCTCTTTGCTGGAACTGGCTCCTCTGAGTCAGCTCTTCGTTTGCCCGAGGAAGTATCGCCCTGGTCAGAGGGCACTCCCTCCAGTTCAGTTGGCACCGAACCGGGCTGGCCATCCGGGTCAGCGAACTTTTTGGCCTCTCATTCCCTGAGCCTACCAACTCTCTTATCCAGGGTAGCTGCAGGGAAATTCTTGCAAATCTGGCAGTCTGCATTGAGGTGGTCAAACCCCAGACAATAAACACATGTGGTGTGTGAGTCAGCCTTGGCAAAGGCTTCCCCACAGACACTACAGTGCTGAAACCCAGTGGGCCCAGTTTTTCTTTTGGGTTGCTAAGACATAATGCCAGCCTAACCAAAAACTTGCCCTTTTCCGGCAAATCGCTAAGCAAGACACCCTTATCGGTTCCCAACCATGTCACGGGTCGTGGAAAAAAACGTAATGAAATCCGTTTTTTTTAGAACCGATAAGAACCGGGAACCGCACTCTAAATGTAATTGAATAAGTTTTAACAACAACCTGATCGGTTCAAACCGAACCGATAACAACGTTTACAAGTTCCACACAGAGAAATGCAAAACCTATCTATTACTTACGATACCACAGACACAGCTTGACTCGACCAGTTGTGGTTAAAATATACAAATGCAGTTTAAAAAAACCCGAGAAATAACACTTTTTAACCGACAAAATGAACCAAGCAGTAGGAGGAATCTCCGGAGCGACTGTTCAGTGAGGCGGAGTAAAGAATCTGACAGTTTCAGTTTGAAGAACAACAGACAGAGTTTTTTCAACCGAGTTCGCGCTCAATATTCCATGCCTGGCATGGAAGTTAACTCTTTCACCTCCGGAGCAGTTCTAAGGCTGGGACAAACTGCATATGTCATAATATAGCAAGACTTCATGTTGTTTGAAGGCAGGCCTCTGAAACTGTAAATACTGAAAATATTAATGACTAGTAATAATCAACGATAATAATAATTAAACCCGTAACACCATAAATACAACACCCCTCCCTCCAAACTGGAGGGGAAACAACAAACAGATACCCCTCAAAAAAAGTGTCAGTCAGCTGAAAAAGGGGGGAAAAACAGTAAGAATCCTGTTTATCAGAAATTGTGCCAGTGGCATATACTGTATTTACTGTACCCTTGAGAGCCAGGATGCAGGATTGCAGAGGCTAAAAGTTCTGGAGGAGGAGGCAGGGTGGGAAATTATGAATACCCGAGTATCACTGGGAAGAAACAAGATTACTATAGTATTTTTTTCTAACCACAGTAATACTCAGATATTCATAATTTTCTGCAGACAGCAAAGTGGTACACTTGGAGGTGGGCACTATTTTGGAAACAGACTTTGCAAGACTGCTGTGCCAAAACTAGTATTACCCTTGGATTGGATATCCAGGTCGTAGTGCTTCATAAAGGTGTGTACTGTTTTCCGGGTAGCTGCTTTACAGATGTCAACCAGTGGAACAACTCTGGCAGCTGCTAAGGTAGCAGCTGCCTCTCTTGTGGAGTAAGCCCTTAATCTAGTTGGGGGTTCCCTACCAACTTTAGTGTAACAGAATTGGATATACTGAACTATCTACTGAGAAATGGAAATTTTCTATGCTGGGTTACCTTTTCCCACATCTCCAAAAGTCAGGATCAGCTGTTTCCTGTCCTGCCTATGGTCTTTAGTGGCTATTATGTAGTAGATAAGAGCTCTTTTGACATCCAGACTGTGATGTCTTCTTTCGCCAGAGGTGGATTGCTCGGTGAAAAAGACAGGTAGGGTAATAGATTGGTTAAGATGGAAATCAGAAACCACCTTAGGGAGAAATTTCCTATTTGTCCTCAGGACTACCTTATCCCTGTGGAATGAGATGTAGTCCTTATTCAATGCAGAGAGCCTAAAGCTCACTGATCCTTCTTGCAGAGGTCATTGCCACTAGGAAAACTGTTTTCCATGAGACATATTTTAGGTGAACTGTGGACATGGGCTCAAAAGAAGGTCCCATGAGCTTAGCTATGCATACATTGAGGTTCCCTGCTGGCACCAGTTCCCTAAGAGGGAGGTGCAAGTGGGCCCAACTCTTGAAGAACCTTCTAAAAATAGGTTCTGAAGCCTTAGTCACATTTCTCCCAGCAGAAATGTCATTTATTTAGCTTTTGTTGACCAGGTAGGTACACTAGACAATTTATATGCCTATTTTTAGGTATGACCCAGGAGAGTACAATGAAAAATACAGGTTCAAACAGGGTACATAACAACAAGAGGGGCAATGTACAGAGTAACAGAAGAGCGAGGTGAACATAGACAGTCTACAGTAAATAATAATAGGTAAAATAATATATATATATATATATATATATACACACACACACACACACATATACACACACACGCACACACGTACACACATACAGAATAAAATAGACAGTCATATTCAATAGCAATAGCAGTAATTACAGTGTGTGAGTGACCCTTTTTTTAGAGCCACAGAATCAAATAATTCCTGAGCAGATAAACAAACAAATCACATGCTTCCCAGAGCTGAAGGACAGTAGGCAGCATAATAGATCCTGCAAGGTATGCCAAAGTTGGGTGAGACCAATTGAGAGACCTGGTTAAGGTGGCTTGGGACACACACACACACACACACATACCAGTTTCAGGTGCTCCCACAGGGAATTCCGGAGGCTCAAGTGGGAGGTGGAGGAACAAACATGGTCAGGAAGGGAGTGCCATAGCCTCGGAGCACATGTAGCAAAGTTTCTATCCCCCATTTGAGTACGAGTATAAGGAACTTTGAGCACCCCATGACCCTGAGACCTGAGGGAGTAGGAGGAGGATTCAGCAAGCTTGCAAAGCTGTGCCAGCCCCAGAGAGGTACCGGTTCTGAGCACCTTTCCTACAAAGCATCCCAGCCCAAAGTTCATGCGATTGGCTGGGGAAAGCCAGCCCAGTTTGTCATATAATTTACAATGATGGGTGAGGCGTGGGACTGCCAGGGCAAAGTGACAATGCAAAGCGACAGGGCAAATGTAAGCATATACAGCAGCCAGGTAAACCTTCAGGATGCTGGGCTGCAGTCCCTGGGAATGTAAATAAGAGAGGTAGTCAAGAACAGCTGGAACCCCAGCCTGTACTGGCACCAACTCCTTAGCTGAGCATCAAATACAAAACCTTTTCTATTTTGAGGCATATGTCTTCTTAGTGGCAGGCTTCCTGTATCCTCTCAGGATATCCAAAAACTGCTTCAGAGAGGGGTAAACCTACATATTCTAGGTCAACAGCCAAGCCTTGAGATTGAGAGACCCGAGGTTCGGGTACAGAAGGATCCCTTGGTCGGATGTGAACCAACTGTGCCTCTGAGGGAGACGTACTGGCTCGGCTACAGACACGGAGAGCAGAAGAGTGTATCGTGGCTGCATGGGCCAGTCTGGAGCTATCAAGATTAGTGATACTGACTGGGACCTGAGCTTGAGCAATACTCTGAATATCAGGGGAAAGGGAGGAAAGGCATACAGGTACTATCCCGACCAATCCAGAGCCACAGCATCCAGGGGGAGTGTACCCCTGTCTGGTGGTCTGCAGCAATACTGAGGCAGGTGGTGGTTCTGATGGGATGCAAACATGTCTATCTCTGGAGTGCCCCACCTCCTCAAGATCACTTGCACCACTTGTCTGTTCTGAGTCCATTCGTAATGGGTCTTGGTTGATTTGACTCAGGGCAACTGCCAGGGCATTGTCCTTTCCTGGTAGATGGACTGCCTGTAATGAAACTCCCAAGGAGTAGGTGAGGGTCCAAATTTTCATGGCTTCCATGAGGACAGGATCTGACCTGGTGCCTCCCTGCTTGTTTATGTAGTACATTGTGGTGGTATTGTCTGTTCTGACTTGCACCACATTTCTCTGTAACAATGCTGTGAAAGCTTTTAGTGCCAGAAGCACTGCTCTGAGTTCCTGCAAGTTTAAGTACTGGAGTGACTCTGCACTTGACCCTGGGTTGTGTGGTCCTCTAAATGGGCACCCCATCCCAGGAGAGATGATTCTGTTGTGAGAACAACTGCTGGGGACTCTCTTTGGAAAGGAACCCCTTCCCTTAGGTTGGATTCCTCTTTCCACCACTGCAGTGCTTGTAACAAGGTCTCTGTTACCGGAATAGGTTTTGAGAGAGGATCTCTTCTCTGGAACCAGTGTGCTCTTATGTGGAACTGGGGGCACTAGGGCTGTGCCTGTGGCTGCAGCCATGTGGCCCAGCAGCTGTAGATAAGTACAGTTATGTAGGAACTTACCGTAACAGTAGATCTTTGAGAAAGGTTCCTTGAAGAGGTCATCACATATAGGACTGGCGCCACCTGGCATCGAGCAGCACGGCAGACTTTTCTAGCAATACCTGACGGGGGACCGCCAACCCGACGTCATGTGACTGATGTCAGCATGACTGTATATAGTGGGCGGTCCCCATGCCCCCCCCCTCCAGTTCTCCCGCCAGAGCCAGGAAGAGGCCATACAGCAGGAGCGAACAGGAACTGGAGTCCCTGTAAAACATCAAATGAGGAGAAGGATATTACCTACTGAAGGAACCTCTCTTCAAGATCTATTGTTACGGTAAGTTCCTATGTAACTGTACTATCTTACTTCGAGAGGGTTCCTTCAGTAGGTCATCACATATAGGACAGAGTCCCAAGCAGTTCCTCCATGGAGAGACTGAGAGAAACTGGGGAGGAGGAAGCTAGCTCCAAAAGAACAACTGAAGTCCAGCATGGACCCAGCCTAGGACAAAAGGCCTTGCAGGACGGCTAATCCAAAGCCGGCCCTATGCCTAGAAGCAATGTCCAGACTGTAGTGTTTGGTAAAGGTGTGGACAGAACTCCAAGTAGCGGCAGCACAGATGTCCGCTGTGGAAACGTTCCGAAGGAAGGCCACGGAGGCAGCCATGACTCTAGTAGAATGACCTCTTATGGAACCCGTAAGAGGCTTATCGTACTTCTGGTAACAGTACTGGATGCAGTTTCCCAACCATTTGGAAAGGCCCTGCTTAGAAACCAGTTTGCCTCTCGACCTGGGGGCAAAGGAAACAAATAACTGATCACAAGAGCGGAGCTCTTTAGTCCAGTGAGTATAGCACCGGAGGATCCAACGTACATCCATCATGTGAAGGAGTGCCTCACCCTTGTTGGAAGGGGATGGGTAGTAAACCGGAAGCTCTATTGATTGGTTCAGTGTGGATTCCGACACCACCTTGGGAAAGAACCTTGGATGTGTCCTAAGGACTGCCCGGTCCCTATGGAAAATCAAGTAGGGCTCCTTGCAAACTACAGCGTGAAGCTCAGAAATCCTTCAGGCGGAGGTGACAGCCACCAGAAAAAGCATCTTCTAGGAAAGGAAGTGCAGATCACAGCTCATGGCCAGTTAGAATGGAGGAAGGGTGAGCTTTTCCAAGACGAAGTTCAAGTCCCACAGTGGAGTTGGGCTGCAGAAGGGGGTTTCAGGTGGAGGATGCCTTTCAGAAAGGTCTTTGAGACCTCCAAGTGAGCCAAGGGTTTACCATCCACTAGCTCGTAGTACGCGGAAATGGCCGAGATACGGACCTTCAAAGAAGAACAGGACAGACCAGAGTCTGGTAAATGAAGGAGGAATTCCATGACTTGGGCTGAACAGGAGAAAGGGTCCCAACCCTGAGCGGAAGCCCAATTCGAAAATCGCTTCCACTTCACAGCATAAGTGGAATGGGTGGACAGTTTCCTGGCCTCGATGAGGACCTGAGTCACTCTAGAGGAGACCCCAAAGCAAGAAATTGCTACCTCTGAAGGAGCCATGCATGAAGATGCAGGGTCCTGAGCCCCAGATGTACCAGCCTGCCCTGATCCTGAGTCAGGAGGTCATGAGTCAGTGGAAGTGGAACTGGTGGCTCCCTGGAGAGCTGCTGTAACAGCGGGAACCAAGTCGGTCTCGGCCAGAGAGGAGCAATAAGGATCATTCTTGCTCCCTCGGCTTGAAGTTTGAGGAGAACTCTGTAGAATGGGAAAAGGAGGGAAAACGTACAAAAATTTCCCTGTCCATGATAGAGATAATGCGTCATTCCACAAAGCACCATGCTCTGGAACGAGCAAGCAAAACTTGGGAAGTTTTACGTTGGATTGGGAGTTGAAAAGGTCGATTTCCGGACATCCCCAATTCTGGAAGATGGAGTTCGCCACTTCCTGATGCAATTCCCACTCATGGGCAAGGGTTCGAGTTCTGCTAAGACTGTCCATCAGGAAGTTTAGAACGCCTGGAACATGCATGGCCACCAGGACCAGAAGGTGCTGGACTGCCCAGTTCCACACCCGGGTCACTTCCCTACAAAGAGGGTATGAATGGGTTCCCCCTTGTTTGCTGCTGTACCAAACTACTGACATGTTGTCCATTTGGATCAGCAGTGTCCCCTTGGTTAGCAGGGTCTGAAAAGCCTGTAGGGCATACAAGACCACCCTGAGCTCCAGAACACTGATGTGGAGAGAAGGCTCCAGGCCTGTGCAAAGGCCTTGAGCTTCATGATCCCCCAGATGGGCCCCCCACCCCATATTCGAAGCATACGCAGTGAGGGTAGCTGCTGGTGCAGGGTTTCGGAATGGAAGTCCCAGGAAAAGATTGTGGGGATCCTCCCACCACTGTAAAGCCCTTTGGACAGCTGAAGAGACCAAGACCGGATGGTCCAGGTCATCTAGGAGCTGATCCCACTGCACCCTTAATGACCACTGAGTGATTCGCATGTGCAGCCTTGCTAGGGGAACTGTTGTAATGTAAGCTGCTATCAGTCCTAAAAAACGAAGGACCTCCAGGGCAGGGATGGTCCTGAGAGAGGCTACTTTGCGAGCCTGGCTGATTAAGGTCTCCACCCTGTCTGGAGGAAGGAAGGCTCTGCACTGGACTGTATCTAGAGCTGCCCCAATGAACTGTAGTCTCTGGGATGGTTCTAGAGATGACTTGGGGACGTTGACTGTAATCCCCAGTCAGTTGAAGAGGTCCAATGTGAAAGACAGAGTTTCCAATAAAAGATCCCTGGACGGAGCTGAGATCAGCCAGTCATCCAGGTAAGGGAACACTGCAAAACCCCTGCAGCATAGAAACACCGCCACCACTGCCAGGCACTTGGTAAAAACCCAAGGTGCTGAAAACAGACCAAAGCGGAGCACCTGAACTGGAAATGCTCTCCTTGGAAACAAAAACACAGGAAACGGCGGTGGCTGGGGAAAATAGGGATGTACAGGTAGGCATCCTGCATGTCCAGGGTGCAGAGACAATGATTCTCCAACAGGAGAGAAAGTAGGCTCTGGAGCATCAGCATGTGGAACTTCTTGTATTCTACATACTGACTGAGTTAACTCAAGTCGAGAATGGGTCTGAAGTCCCCGGCCTTTTCTGGAACCAGGAAGAAATGGGAATAAAACCCTTTTCCCCTTTGCCCGAAGGGAACTGGCTCGATTGCTTCTTTGAGCAAGAGAGCAGTGACCTCCTCGCAAATGAGGAGGGCCTGGTCCCAGGAATAAGAGGACATCCGTGGAGGAGTATCCGGAGGGCTCTCCAGAAACTCGATGGTGTGTCCAACGGACACTAGTTGCAGGACCCACTCGTCTGAAGTGATCGCCCTCCACTCCTGTGCATGGCAGGTGAACCTGCCCCCCACCTGCTCCCTGTCATGAGACTGAGGGTGCAGTGGGGCCAGAAAGTCAAGAAGTGGCGGGACGCTCGGGAGGAGGTCCCCCCCAAACGTCGCCGATTCTTGGGAGCAGGGGGGTAGCAGTACCAGTGGCCCTACGCATACCTTGGCGTCTTGCCTGAGCGTTCTTCCGCTGCCTCCCAGTCCTTTTCTGAAAGGGTTGCTGCTGTTGTTTAGTGCCCAATCGGTACATGGACCCAATGAATTTAAGGGCCACACCTTTGTCCTGTAAATCCGTTATGATGTCCTTGGTATCTCCTCCAAAAAGGACAGAGTCCCTGAAGGGGGCATCCTGAATAAGCTGAATGGACTTCGTTGGCAAGCCCAGAGAGACGAAGCCAGGAATGCGGCCTAAGGGCAACGGCAGTTGCCGAGGTATGGGCCACTGAATCGACTGAGTCATAGGTGGCTCAAAGAGCATGCTTACAGGAGATCTTGGAGAGGTGGAGATCCTTGGCAAGTTCCTCCTTAAGGGGTAATGGATCCATAGACTGGACCCTTGCCTCTAGCCTGGCCATAGTCTGTTTTTGGTGAGATATCACATGGACCACGTAACTAAGGGAGCGAAGGGCGCACGTGGCCGAGGAGCAGACCTTCTTCCTAGACCTTCCTCCCGAACTGGTCCATCAGCCTCAACTCTTTGTTCGAAGGTGTCATGCTCATGTGCTTGGGAGCTATGGAGCGATCATGAGCAGCCAAGATGACCACAGAGACTGCCTTAGGATGAGCCTTTAAAAAAGGTGTGTCCTCTGGCACCCGGTAGAGTCTGTCCGCCCTCTTGGGGACAGCCGGGTATGAATGAGGCACCTGCCAGACGGTGGTGGTGAGGTCTTGGTGAGGACCCATCTATGGGGGGACCGGAATAGACGGCAGAGACTCTAAATCAAGATGTTCCACAAGTCTTTGCCTCAAAGGATCCTAGTCCTCGGACTCCCAGTCAAAATGATCTCTTAAGGTCCTCAAGAGGTCTGAAAAGGAAGGATCCTCCAGAGGGGATCTGGGGGGAGGTTCTTCCTTTCGTATCCTCAGGTTCCTCCTCCTTGGAGTCCTCCCTGCCCTCAGAACTGTCTTCCGCATCCTCAACAGGACGACAATGAAAATCCCGCAAGGAAACATCCTGTTGAGTCTTCCCCGAGATGTGGACAGTCGAAACAGAACTGCTCAGGGAAGGGGATCTAGGAAGCTGCGGAAGTCTGGCTTCTAGATCAGTAACCAGCTCTGACCTGGCCCCCTGCCACCAAGACTGAATTAAGGTCTTGAAATCTGAGGCCACCAGAGGGGGGCAGGGGCCGGTTGAGGTTGGGGGAGAAGGAGCAGCGACCGGAAGGGGATAATACCCCTGGAAACCCGTATAAGGGGAATATGGGTTGTATCCATGGTGGAACTGTCAAAAAAGGCTCCAGTCAGGAGTGGAACCCCCCAGGTAGGGATCCCCAGGATACCCAAAGGGGTAATGCAGGACAGTTTGGGGTCTAGAATAGATTCCCAATGATGGATCAGGCGTCAGGGGAACCCATGTCGGACCCGCCGTTGTGTAGATGGGAGGAGGGTCTGGCATCAGGACAGCCAACGTCGAAGAGACCGACATCGGCACCAGCCGATCTGGTACTGGAAAAGGGTCCGGCGTCTGAGGGGCCAGTGTCAGAACCGGACGAGGGAGCTCTAGTGTTGGAGCCAGAGGCAAGGGCCTGTCAGCCAGTCCCGGCCGAGGGACTGTTGTCTGGATCACCAGCCTTGGGGGAGGCGCCGGTGTCCTGCCAGGAGGCGGAGGGGCCTCCATAAGAAGGTCAGATGGCCATGAAGGAGCCTCCTGATCCAGGACCCCCACGGGGGAATGCGGAGAAGTACTCACTATGTCAAGAGGCTTGATGAGGTCTCCGAGACTATCACCGGACGCGTCAAGAAGGTGCGGCGAGGGCAGGCACAGTGAGAGGAGGGAAGGGGCTTTGTCCCTTTGGT
Organism: Neoceratodus forsteri; assembly: GCA_016271365.2. NCBI lineage: Eukaryota > Metazoa > Chordata > Ceratodontiformes > Ceratodontidae > Neoceratodus > Neoceratodus forsteri. Next base: position 62,172,497 of record CM028129.1, read on the forward strand.
CCCGCCAGACATCGGGTGAGGTGCCGTTAGGCCCCGACGGGGGAACCAGGCCCGTGCAGTCATCAGAAACGGCAGTCTTAGCAGGCAAAGTCAGGTGGTCAGGGGAGAAGACCTGGCTGGCTTATCAACTGTGGCCAGGTGACTGCCCCCCAACCGGGGGAGTCGACTTAGCGGCTGCCGCACGGTCTCCGGAGGAGCCGGGGGCAGACTTACCAGCAGGAGCAGCGCGGTCGCCGGAGGAACCGGCGGCCGACTTAGCCGCTGGAGCCTTGTCCGACTTACCATCTGTCTTCGTCAGCAGTAATTGGGCCTTGCTTGTGGACGGCCTGGCATCGTCCGTGGAGCAAGCCTGCTCCCTAGTCTTTTCCTTGTACTTTTTTGAAGGGGAAGATTTTTCAGACGAATCCCTAAGCTGCTCCATCTTTTTCTCCAAGGAGGTCAGACGAGATTTAAGAAGGTGGTCCTCCAATGCCTGCTGTCTCCATTTTTTGGTGGCCTGGTTGAATGACTGGCACTCAGGGCAGGAGGAGATAGGATGGTTTGGGCCTAGGCAGAGAACGCACTTCTGGTGACCGTCTTTGTGCGGGATCTGCGTACCACAAGCTAAGCACTTTTTCTTCGGAGAAGACATCAAAGGTTGTTGAAGAATTATTAAACAGAATTGCGAGGGAAAAACCCAACGTAAAATAACTTTCTCGACAATCACTACTGGAAGTCTGCGATGCGACTGACACGAGGTGACGTCGGGAAAGAACTGGAAGGCGGGCGTGGGGACTGCCCACTATATACAGTCATGCTGATGTCAGTCACGTGATGTCGGGTGGGCAGTCCCCCCGTCAGGTATTGCTAGAAAAGTCTGCCGTGCAGCCCGGCGCCAGGTGGCACCAGTCCTATATGTGATGACCTACTGAAGGAACCCTCTCAAAGTAAGATCTGCCGTTACAGTTTTGTGCTTGTGGAGAGGCCGAACAAATTTGCAGTCAGTTGTAGACTTCTTACCCTGTCCAGAGGTAGGTAGGCCCTGCCTTGCAGGGTGCCGAATCTCTGCATCTATGAACTGCAGGATCTGTGTAGGCAGAAGAACTGACTTCCTGTGATTTATTATTAGGAACCCCAGGGAGCTTTTGGGTGATCTGCAGGTATTGCCTGGTCTGGTGATTTTCCTACCACCAGCCAGTCATCCAGATATGGGAATACTATGAAACCCTGTCTTCGAAGGTGTGCCACAGCTGCTCACAAGCACTTTGTGAACACCCTTGAGGCCAAAGTGAGGCCAAAGGATAGTGCTGAAAACTGGTAGTGGCCTGATGGGAGTATGAACCTGAAATAGTTTCGGTAGGACTCCCTTATAGGGGATGTGGAAATATGTGTCTTTTAGTTCCAGTGATGACAACCAGTCTCCTTTCTGGCATGTTGGCAGTATTAATGGCAGAGTTACCATTTTGAATTTTGGATGATTCGGACGCTTGTTCAGTACCCTGAGGTCGAATACAGGCTGCCGCTCTCCAGTCGTCTTTGTAGTGAGGAAATACCTGAGTAATAACCCCTTCCTCTCTGCTGAATTGGGACAGGGTCCACCGCCCTTAGCAGCAGTAGGTTTTGAACCTCTGCCTCCAGCAACTTCTTTTCTGTGAGGGAGGGTGAACTAAACACCCTGGTTTTTAGAAGAGGAAGGTATCTGAAATTCAGGGACAGTCCCTGACTCACTACCCCCAGGACCCACTTGTCTGTGGTAATGCTTTGCCAAGCCTGGAGGAAGTGAGACAGTCTGCATCCAACAGGTAAGGAGGCAGAATCCTGTGCATACATGTCAGGGTGTCTGCTTTGTTAGGGGCTGAAGCTAGATTTGGGACCCCCATCTAGAACCCCTTCTACCCCTGAGGACTGGAATAGGGCAGATGTGATTCCCCTTCACAAAAGTGGGAGCAAGGCAGAAGCAGAAAACTACAGACCTGTTAGTTTAACCTCAGTGGTAGGGAAAATGATGGAATCACTTATGAAGGAAAGAACTGTTGAGTGTCTAAAGGCCAGAGGGGCTCAGGACCCAAGGCAGCATGGATTCACAGCGGGAAGGTCATGCCAGGCAAATCTGACAGATTTCTTTGACTGGGTAACCAAAGTAGTAGATCAGGGAGGGGCTGTGGACATGGCCTACCTAGACTTTAGCAAGGCATTTGACACAGTCCCACACAAAAGATTAATATACAAGTTAGCCAGCCTGGGAGTGGGTCCCAAGATGACAGCCTGGGTAAAGAATTGGCTGGAGAATAGGACACAGAGAGTAATAGTAAATGGAGTTCACTCTGAAGAAAGCGGGGTTACTAGTGGGGTACCGCAGAGTTCAGTATTGGGACTGGTCCTCTTCGATGTCTTTGTAAGCGATATTGCAGAGGGACTGGAAGGAAAAGTATGCCTCTTTGCAGATGACACAAAGATCTGCAACAGAGTTAATGCACAAGGTGGGGTGGAAAGGATGAGAAGGGACTTGGCAAGGTTAGAGGAATGGTCAAATGTATGGCAGCTTAGATTCAATACTAAGAAGTGCAAGGTAATGCACCTGGGAAACAAAAACCCAGGGAAGAGTACACAATGGGGGTGAGATACTAACAACAACAAAAATGGAAAGGGACCTGGGGTAGTCATATCAGATGACCTAAAGGTGGGCAAGCAATGTGAGAAGGCAGCAAGGAGGGCTGGGGGATACTGGGATGCATAGGAGAGGCACCACCAGCAGAAAACAGGAAGTTATTATCCCTCTGTACAGACAGTTAGTGAGACCCCATCTGGAGTACTGCGTGCAGTTCTAGAGACCCAATCTCCGCAAGGACATAGACAGGATGAAGGCTGTCCAGAGGAGGGCAACTAAAATGGTGCAGGGTCTGCACCAGAAGACATATGAAGAGAGACTTAAGGAGCTCGAGGAATATAGCTCGAGGAATATAGCCTCAAGGAAAGGAGAGAGAGGGGGGACATGATAGAAACTTTAAAGTATCTCAAGGGAATCAACAAAGTCCAAGAGGGTAGCATCTTTCAAAAAAAGAGGTGTGCAAGAACAAGGGGGCACAATTTGAAGATAGAAGGGGGTGGCTCAGAGGTAATTTAAGAACGTATTTTTTCACAGAGAGGGTTGTGGATGCATGGAATGGCCTTCCAGAGGAGGTTGTGGAGTCAAAAACAGTGGTGGAAATCAAGCATGCATGGGACAGTCATAAAGCAATTCTAGGGGGTGGGGGTAGGAAGAAGTAGGCTGCTGGTTAACTAGGATCTGCAGCTTATCCAATAGGTAGGGAAATGGGCAGACTGGGTGGGCCAAGCGGTCCTTATCTGCCGTCAAAATCTATGTTTCTATGTTTTACCCCTGAAGTACCCTTGCTATGGGTACTGCTGGTACTGGGGTGCAGCCACTTGTCGGAAAAAAGGCCTGGAGCCAAAGAACCTGCCCTACCTCCCCTTCCATAGGGTTTGGTGGATGGTGAAGCTTTCTCTTTAGTAGAGTTGCTTCTGTATGTAGCCTTATATTCATCCACCTTCTTCATATAAGCCACTGTTGACTCCCCCAAAAAGTGTATTTCCCTCCAGAGGGAAAGCAAGAGCCTCTGACGGGGTATCAAATCAAAGATTTGTGTCTCTTAGCCAGGCAAATCTCCTCGGGGCAACAGTGTTCGTCATCCATCTGGCTGCAGTGTCGTTAGTGTCAGCAGCCATCTGGAACTGGTATTTAGCCACCTCTAAACCAAATCTGGCAGTTTCTGCCAAGCCATCAGATATAGGTGAAGGGTCTTTCTGGGCCATGGCCAAAACGGACTGCCACAAAGATTTCTTATATTGGACAGCGTAGGCCTGGAAGTTCGCCTGTCATATGGCCCAAGAAGCTGACATGTACCCCTTCTTTGCCAGGCTGTCAATTTTTCTAGAGTCCTTGTCTGGTGGGTATGAAACCAGAGGGACCCTAGCCTTACCACAGCCAGCTGTCTGTACCACCCCGATGGTCAGGGTGGGCAAATAGGAACTCTGCCCCTTCCCTTTCCATCTGGTACTTTTTATCCATCCTCTTGTCAAAAGTTAGGAGTCCGTAAGATTTCGACAGCATCTTTTTTAAAGAATTTGTTGACAGGCAGGTGTTCTTGTGGGGGGTTAACTCCATAATTTTGAGGTATTTCACCTCCTCTTCATCTTCTATCTCCTCCCTTGTGGTGATATCCAAAGCATAAGCTATCTTCCTCTCAAAGGTAAAGTGTGAGGAATAATCCTCAGAGGATCTAGGAGGAGAGACAAACTCCTGCTCAGGGGACACCTCAGGTTTGACAGGTTCCCCGTCCTCCTCTTCACACTCACTGTAAATCTCTTCCTCCATAAAGGAAGATCTCCCTGTGCTGCCAGTCTGTCCCACAGGAGTCGAGACAGGTGACTGCTGGTCAGTGGGCACAAGGCCTTGCAAGGCCTGTATAACCTTGAATGCCTGAGCAATTTCTTGGGGAGAAGACACTGTCAGAGCAGACACAGAAGTCCTTTTTTTAGTAGTTAGGGGTTCTGTGTGTTTCAATATTTTAGTTTTCTTTCAGGGAACCACAGAGTCAGCCAGTTCAGCAATCTTATTGGTGCCTTTGTCACCCGTCTCAGGCGTAGAGGTAACAACTGCAGTGGTTTCACCCACATTAGAGGGGGTATCAGCTGGTCAGAGCCAGAGGGACCCCTTGGTGGAGGAAGTTTTTTCTTCAGCCGTTCCAGGCGTTTCTCCACCATTTTCTCAGGGAAAGTCTCACAAATGTCACAGTTGTCCTTGAGATGCTCATAGCCAAGGCAGGCCACACACAAATCATGTTTGTCTGCCTTAGCAAATGCTTACTCATAATCCGGACAATTTTTAAAACCAGGTTCACCCATTTTCTTTTTTGGTTTCTCTGACTTTTTATTTTAATTGGGAACCGATAGAAAAGTAAACTGTTAAGTAATATTTAAATTTTGAAATAAGTTTAGTGGCTGCGGTCAGTTCAGAAACTGATGGGAACTAGAACCAAGTAAACAAATGAAACGGGAATAGCGGTTTGGTAACTGAGAAAAGTGGTTACAAAAAACAAACATTTAAACCAAATCTAAATAAACTAACAAGATTGTTTAGTCAGAATACCTCGAAATAAAGAAAAAATAAATTGGTTCCCCTCCGGTTATACCAAACTGTGAAGAATCGATAAAAATAACTAAACACTAAAAACGAAGTTCTAACTACAAAAATAAGTACAAGGCAGCACATGAATAAAGGATACTTATATATGTATTTTATAAGTTTCTTCACATCACAGGAATGAGTAAAGAGCGACACTCCGAGCAACCAGACTTTTCAGGCGGAAAGTGAAATCTGAGGAGTTTTAGAACATTTGGCAGTTAGTATAGGGCAGCATTTGAAAAGCTGTTATGTGCAAAGAATTCCTTCATTTGCATGTGTTTTATTCTCTCCGGGCAGTCCTACCCAGAAGGCTTACTGCAAAAAGTTATGAATATCTGAGTGCTACTGGGGTTAGAATACACTGAGAATCAGGGGAAAAGGAGGGAAAATGTATAAGAACCTCCCTGATCAGACCAGGATCAAGGCATCCAGAGAAGGTGGTCCCCGGGGCTGGAGCCTGCAACAGCACTGAGGAAACTGGAGGCTGAGGGGGAGAGGCGAACAGATTCACTTCTGGGTGCCCAACCACCTGAACACCATGCTAGTACTTGTTTGTTCAGAGTCCACTAACTCTAGCCTTGACTGATGCAACTAGAGCTTCTGCCAGAGTATTGAGTTTGCCTGGGAGGAGAACCGCTGAAAGGCTGACTCCCAGGTAGAAGGCGAGAGACCAGTTTTTATTTAGATTTATCCTGGAACCCCACAACTACAGATAGAGCCCTGTAAAGGGAAAAAAGGGACTCCTTGACCTGACAAGGAGACTCTGGCAGGCTAACTGGCAACTTAGGTGTAGCTAGAGATGCCCAGGTTCCTGAGGTGTGCTGCTATCACTGCCCAACACTTTGTAAGACTCTTGGGGCTGAGAAAGGCCAAAGGGCCGCGGTGAGCCTGCCCTTCTGTGAAACCTTGTTAAAGGTATATGGGGAAAAAAAGAAAAATTACTTACCACAGTAATCTTGTTTCTTCCCAGTGATACTCAGGTATTCATAACTTTTTGCAGTAAGCCTTCTCGGTAGAACTGCCAGGAGAGAATAGAACAGATGCAAATGATGGAATTCTTTGCATGTGACAACTTTTCAAATGCCGCCCTGTACTAACTGCCAATGTTCTAAACTCCTCAGATTTCCTAGGACCCTGGAAAGGCAGACCCGTGGAAGTAGAATAGTAAAAGTATTAATGATTAATATAATCAGAATTTGAAAAATCCCCAAACTCCTAATAACCCACCCCCCAACTGGAGGGAGAACACAACAATTAAAGAAACCCCAGAATGTCAGAAACATCTGAAAAGAGGGGTAAAACACAGTGAACCCCATTTGTTAAAACTTGTACTTTAATGTGGTATGTGTGTGTATATATAGGCGGGCGCACACACACACACACACACGCATTTCTGGTAGCACAGCATGCGGGAGTGCAGAGGCTAAGGTTCTGGAAGGGGAGGCAGGGTGGGAAGTTATGAATACCCAAGTATCACTGGGAAGAAATAAGATTACTGTAGTAAGAAATTTTTTTTCCAACCCCAGTAATACTCAGATATTCATAGCTTTCTGCAGACTACCAAGAAGTACCACTGGAGGTGGGCACAGAACTTTATACTCTGCAGGTCTGCTGTGCCAAACCTAGCATCACTCCTGGATTGAACATCCAAGTTGCAGTGCTTTGTAAAGATGTGTACTGTTTTCTAGGTAGCTGCTTTACAGATATCAACAAGTGGAATATCTCTGGCAGCTGCTAAGGTAACCGCTGTCCCTCTCGTGGAGTGGGCCCTAAATCCTGTTGGGGGCTCCCTACCAGCTTTAGTATAACAGAAATGGATACACTGAACTATCCTTCAAGAAATTTACCTTTTTGATGCTGGATTACCTTTTCCCACATCCCCATAAGTCAGGAACAGCTGTTTTCTGTCCTTCCTGTGGTCACTGGTGGCTATCACTTAGTAGCTGAGAGCTCTCTTGACATCCAGACTGTGAAGTCTTCTTTCACAAGAGGTGGAATGCTCAGTGAAAAAGACAAGTAGGTTAATGGATTGGTTAAGGTAAAAAAATCAGAAACCACTTTTGGAAGGACTTTTCTGTTTGTCCTCAAGATTATCTTATCCCTTTGGAATGAGATGTAGTCCTGTTAAATGCAGAGAGCCTGAAGCTAGCTGATTCTTCTTGCAGAAGTCATTGCCACTAGGAAAACTGTTTTCCATGTGACATATTTTAGATCAGCTGAGGATATGGGCTCAAAAGGAAGCCTCATGAGCTTAGCTATGCACACACTGAGGTCCCATGCTGGCATTAGTTCCCTGTGAGGGGTATGCAAATGGGCCCAACCCCTAAAAAACCTTCTAAAGATAGGTTCTGAGGCTACTGTTACCTTTGCTACAGCAGAAATGTAAGCAGACACCGCAGCCAAGTGAACCATCAAGGTGCTGGGCTGCAGTTCCAGGGAATACAAATGATAAAGGTAGTCGAGAACAGCTGATAACCCAGTCTGTACTGGCACCAAATTTCTAGTTGTACACCAGATTGAAAACCTTTTTCATTTTGAAGAACAAGGTTTCTTAGTGGAAGGTTTCCTGTACCATCTCCCGAATGTCTAACACTGCTTCAGAGTGGTGTAAATTAGCATATTCTAGGTCCTCGAAAGTCAAACTTTGAGACTGAGAGACCTGAGGTTTTTGTATAGCGGGGTTCCCTGGTTAGAGGTTAAGAGGTTGTGCCTCCGAGGGAGGTGTACTGGTTTGGCTACAGACGTGGAAAGCAGAAGAGGGTACCTAGGCTGCCTGGGCCAATCTGGATCTATCAAGATTAGTAATGCTGAATGGGATCTGAGCCTGAACAATACCCCAAAATACCAGGGGGAAGGGAGGAAAGGCATACCGATGCTTCCCTGACCAAGCCACTGCCAGGGCATCCAGAGGCAGTGTAGCCCGATCTGGTGGTCTGCAGCAATACTGTGGCAGGTGGTGGTTCTGGTGAGATGCGAACAAGTCCATCTCTGGAGTGCCCCACCTCCTGAAGATCACTTGCACCACTTGCCTGTTCAGGGTCCATTTGTGATGGGCCTGGTTGATTCAACTTACAGCATCTGCCAGGGTACTGTGCTTCCCTGGCAGATGGACTGCCTGCAGGGATACTCCCAAAGAGAAAGCCATGGTCTAGCTTTTCATGGCTTCTGTACAAAGAAGGCCTGACCTGGTACCTCCCTGCTTGTTTATGTAGTACATTGTGGTGGTGTTGCCTGTTCAGAGTTGTACCACCTTCCCTTGCACCAATGCTGAAAAAGCTTTTAAAGCCAGAAATACAGCTCTGGTTTATGTACTGAAGGGACTCTGCAGCTGACCAGGTGCCCTAGGTCATGTGATCCCCCAGATGGGCATAACAACTCAGGATGGATGCATCTGTCATGAGAACAACTGAGGGAGACTCTCTGTAAAGGATCTCCCTCTCTTAGGTTGGGTCCCTCCTTCCACCACTGGAGTGCTTATATCAAAGTCCTTGTTACAGGGATGGGCTTAGAGAGAGTGTCTTTTCTCTGACTCCAATGAGCCCCGAGGTGGAACTGGATGTCTTTCATTTTGAACCTGGAGCCCAGGATTGTGCCTGTAGCTGCAGCCATATAGCCCAGTAACTGCAGAAACCGTCTTGCAGTTTTATGTTTGTGGAAGCTGAATGAAGTTATGATCAGCTGGAGATTTCTGACCCTGCCCAGAAGCAGGTAAGCCCTGCCCCACAGGGTACTGATCTCTGCTCCTATGAACTAAAGGATTTGTGCAGGAATGAAGACTGATTTTTTTTGTGATTGATCAGGAAACCCAAAGACTCCAGGGCCCTGGGTGATCGTCAGATATTGTGTGACTTGATCTGGTGATTTCCCTATCACCAACCAGTCATCTAGATAGGGGAATACCTTGCCTCCATGACCTCGAAGGTGTGCCAAGACTGCTGATAGGCACTCTGTGAACACCCTTGGGTCAGAGGAAAGGCCAAAAGGCAGGGGTGAAAACTGGTAATGGCCTGAAGGGAGTCTGAACTAGAGATATTTTCTGTGGGATTCCCTTATGGGGATGTGGAAATAGGCATCATTTAAATCCAGAGAAGCCAACCAATCTCCATGTTGAAGTGTTGGCAGAATCAATGCCACAGGTACCATTTTGAACTTTGTTTTTTTCCAGATGCTTGTTTAGAGCTCCGAGATCCAATATAGGCTGCCACTCCCCACTTTTCTTTGTGGTAAGAAAGAAAAAATTACTCACCATAGTAATGTTGTTTCCTCTAATGGAGTCTTGCTGTATTCGGACATAATGCAGTTAACTCCAGCATTTGAACTGCCCCAGAGAGAAAAGGGTTAACTCCATGCAGACACATGGAATGTTGAGCTCGATTTTCAGACCTCTGTCTGTGGTACTTCCCAGTGTAACCATCAGATTCTTATGAGCAACTAACTAAATTAGCACTATAATACGGAAATTGTTCGTAGCATATAGCCAAAAGGCAAAATATTTTTGGAATCCAAAAAAGACAAGTTGAGAACCCAAGAAGAAACAAAGGTAGTGACAAATTAAGCTATGCAACATAAGAAGTATAAACATAACAGCGACCCCACCAAGAGGGATGTACAAGTTATAGCCCTGAGGTGCAACACTGTGCCTGCCAGCCCACTTCCCAAAAACAGGTTCTGAGAGGGGAGGCGGGGGGGGGAGGTCTGAATACAGCAAGACTCCATTAGAAGAAACAACATTACTATGGCGAGTAATTTTTTCTTCAAACAACATAAAGTCTTTCTGTATTCAGACATAATGCAGACTACCAAGCAGTTCCCCATGGAGGAGGGAATGCAGAACCTACTTTGGGAACAAGCTCTACAGTACTGCTGTGCCAAACCTAGCATCACTCCTAGCCTGGATGTCCAGGGAGTAATGCTTGGTGAATGTATGTACTGTTTTCCAGGTGGCTGCTTTACAGATCTCTAACAAGGGTATATCTCTGGCCGCAGCTAGAGTAGCAGCTGTACCCCTAGTGGAATGAGCCCTCAGGCCTGAAGGGGGTGTTCTACCCAATTTGTCATAGCACAATTGTATACAAGAAACAATCCACCTGGCAATATATTCTTTAGTGGCAGGCTTACCTTTCCCCACTTCACCATAAGTGAGAAACAATTGAAGACAGTCATTTCTGTGTTCATTAGTATGCTCAATGTAGTAGCTAAGAGCCCTTTTAGCATCCAAACTGCATAATCTTCTTTCACCTGAAGAAGAATGGTCAGTGAAAAACACAGGGAGAGATACAGACTGGTTTAGGTGAAAATCCAATACCACTTTAGGCAAGAACCTCCTATTAGTTCTCAGGACCACTTTATCCCTATGGAAGGATATGAAGTCAGGTTCAATTGACAGGGCCTGTAATTCATTAATCCGCCTGGCAGAAGTAATAGCTACCAGGAACACAGTTTTCCAGGTCAAGTACTTCAATTCAGCCAAAGTCATAGGCACAAAGGGTGGCTACATAAGCTGAGCAATGCAGACACTAAGATCCCAAGGCAGAGTAAGCTCCCTAAAAGGAGGGTTAATGTGAATCAGGCCTTTGAAAAACTTCCTGGAAACAGGATGAGATGCCAGGGAAGAGCCCTTCCCTGCTGAAAGGAATGCAGAGACAGCTGCTAGATGAACCTTCAAAGTGGCAGGCCTAAGGCCTAGACTATTCAGATGAACTAGATAATCTAAGGTTGTGGAAATGCCTACAGAATCAGGCACAATACCTTTCTGAGAGTACCAAATACTGAACCTCTTCCATTTGGAATTGTAAGTTTTTCTAGTGGAAGGTTTCCTGGAGACCTTCAGAATATACAGAACTCCATGAGAGAGATATAGTGCTGCATATTCTAACTCTTCCAAGAGCTAGGCCTTGGGGTTGCGAGACTGGAGACTGGGGCACCATATTCGCCTCGGGAGGAGGAGAGAAGATTGCATCTCCTGGAAAGAGATGGGGACAAGACACAGCCAAGGACAGCAGTAGAGAATACCAGGGTTGTCTAGCTCAATCTGGAGCCACCAGTATCACTGTGCAGGGTTGAGTTCTTATCTTGATCAGAACTCTGAACAGGAGAAGGAAAGGAGGGAAGGCACAGAAAAAAACTGCCCTTCCAGTCCAGAATGAGGGCATCCTGGGGAACTGTCCCCAGGACTGGAAGTCTGCAACAAAACAGAGGAAGTTGATGATTGTCTGATGCTGCAAATAGATATATCTCTGGAGTGCCCCACCTGGAGAAAATGATCTTCAGAATGTGAGGATTCAGGGACCATTCGTGACATCCCTGTGAAATCCTGCTCAGGGCATCTGCTAACACATTGTCTTTCCCTGAAAGATGAACTGCTACCTGGGAAGTCTGAAAGGAATAGGCCAGAGCCCAAATCTTCATGGCCTCTGTGCACAAGGCTGTGGGCCGAGTGCCTCGCTGCTTGCTGATGTACCACATTGTGGTAGTATTGTCCATCCTGACTTGGATCACCTTGCTCATGACTGAATCTGAGATGGCCTGAAGGGCTAGGAAAACTGCCCCAAGTTCCAGGAGATTGATATGAAGAAGAGACTCCCGTGGGGACCAGATCCCCTGAGCTGTTAGGGCTCCCAGGTGGGTTCCCCAGCCTAGGAGAGAAGCATCCGTAGTCAGAACTACTGATGAAAGTTGAGGGAGAAATGTAACCCCTTGTCTGAGGTTGTCCTAGTCCAGCCACCACTGGAGAGCTTGTACCAGGGTTCGGGTCACTGGAATCAGTTTGGTGAGAAAGTCCCTTCTCTGCGACCAAAAGGACCTTAGGTGGAACTGAATGTCCTGCATCTGAAATCTGGCTCCCTGAACCACTACAGTGGAGGTTGCCATGTGGCCCAGGAGTTGAAGGAACTGTCTCGCTGGAAGAGAAACCTGAGGACAAAAGGAGGAAGCAAGGTCTACTAAGGCCTTCAGCCTTGCCAGAAGAAGGAAAGCTTTTGCTTGGATAGTATCCAATTCCACCCCTATAAAGGTGAGAAGCTGTATTGGTTCAAGGACAGATTTTGGCAGATTGAGAAGAAACCCAGGAGAACTGAGCAAGTCCTGAGTGGTTTGCAGAGCTGACCTGACCTGGTCTGATGACTGCCCTACTACGAGCCAGTCGTCCAGATATGGAAAAATGGTGATACCCTGTCTTCTGAGGTAAGCCACCACTACTGCAAGGCACTCTGTGAACACCCTTGGAGCTGATGTCAGGCCAAAAGAAAAAATGACTCACCTTAGTAATGTTGTTTCTTCTAATGGAGTCTTGCTATATTATGACATATGCAGTGAGTCCCAACCTTCGAACTGCTCCAGAGGTGAAAGAGTTAACTTTCCATGCCAGGCATGGAACGCTGAGCTCGAGCTCGGTTGAAACTCTGTCTGTTGTTCTTCAAACTCAAACCTTCCGATCTTTACGAGCTAAACTCACTGAGGTCCTGTGTGGAAGCTGTAAACCTACACTAGCCAACTGGCTACTAAACATATGAAAACATTTTGAGGTCCCAAAACAAAGTCTCAAGTCAGGAGACCCAAAAAATGAAAAACACAACACCAAGTCATCCCAAAAAAGGAGGGGTGAAATAACAAGGTGGGCATCTACCAAGTGCCAACACTGCACTGCCCACCCACATCCCAAAAACAGAGGTTCTGAGAGGGGCAGGCGGGGAGGTCATAATATAGCAAGACTCCATTAGAAGAAACAACATTATTAAGGTGAGTAATTTTTTCTTCAAACAACATGAAGTCTTGCTATATCATGACATATGCAGACTACACAGCAGTACATCCATGGAGGAGGGTCAGAACCTACTTAGGAAATGGGCTCTGAAGCACAGCTGTGCCAAACCGAGCATCACTCCTAGTCTGGATGTCCAGGGAGTAATGCTTGGTAAAAGTGTGAACTGTTTTCCAGGTAGCTGCTTGACAAATCTCTAGAATAGGAATATCCCTGGCAGCATCCAGGGAAGCAGCTGTACCTCTTGTAGAGTGAGCCCTCAAGCCTGAGGGAGGAACCTTACCCAGCTTTTTATAACAGAATTGGATACAAGAGACAATCCACCTGGCAATGGATCTTTTAGTGGCAGGTTTCCCTTTACCAACCGCACCATAACATACTAAAATGCCAGTAGAATAGGCCTAACGATCTTTCGTGTCTGCTCGTTTGGTCAGCCCCCGCCCTGGGTGCTGATCTTGCTGTCCCCCTCGCCTTCTCTGGCTTCTCCCATTCCAGTTCTGGATATTCTTGCTGCATTGGATTTTGCTTCCAGAACCCTTCCCCTGTACCTGTCCCACCCCCTCTTGAACCCCTCCACTGTCTCTGCCTCCACCAGCCCCTAGGCAGTGCATTCCATGCTTCACCACCCTCTCAGTGAAAGCACCTCCTCCTTTCTCCCTGAATCTTCCCCTCCAGCTTCCACCCATGCCCTCTAGTGGCCCTCCTCCTTCCTTCAAGCACCCTGACTGTTCCTCCCCATTTACCCTCTTCATGTACCTGAGACCTCTATCCATGTCCCCGGTCCCTCCTCTCTTCCAATATGTACATATTTAGCTCTTGAGCCTCTCCTCATAGGTCCTGTCCCCAAGCCCCAAATCATTTTGGTTGCCCTCTCTGGACCCTTCCAGGAGGTTAATGTCCCTCTTTAAGTGTGGCCTCCAAAACTGCAAGCAGTACTCAAGTGCGGCCTCACCAAGCAGTTATACAGAGAGAGTATCTTCCCTCCTTCTGGAGGTGATCCCCCTAGCGATGCATCCCAGCACCCTGTTGGCCTTGGCTGCTGCCCTCCTACAAGTCTCAGAGTTGTTCATCTTGACATCCACCACCACCCCATAAGTGAGGAACAGTTGGAGGAGTCAAACCTGTGACCCTTGGCACGCTTCTATGTAGTAACTAAGGGCTCTCGTCACATCTAAGCTGTGCAGCCTCCTCTCGCCAGAGGAGGAATGGTCAGTGAAGTACACTGGAAGAGATATAGATTGATTAAGGTGGAAATCTGAAACCACCTTAGGCAAGAACTTCCTGTTAGTCCTGAAGACCACCTTATCTCTATAAAAGGAGATAAAATCAGGCTCCACTGACAAAGCTTGTAATTCACTTATGCGTCTGGCAGAGGTGATGGCTACCAGAAACACAGTCTTCCAAGTCAACTACTTAAGTTCTGCTGAAGACAAGGGCTCAAAGGGAGGTTGCATAACCTGAGCAATGCAAATATTAAGATCCCAGGCAGGGGCAGGATCCCTGAATGGAGGGTTGGTGTGAAGCAATCCCTTTAAAAACTTGGAGAATACAGGATGAGCTGAAAGAGAAGAAGGTTTACCTGCTGAAATAAAAGCAGACACAGCTGCCAAATGTACTTTTAGGGTAGCTGGTCTCAGCCCCAAAGTATTTAAATGGACCATATAATCCAGGACTGTGGGTAAATCTGCAGATTATGGGGAAATATGCTTCCCAGAGCACCATATGGAAAACCTCTTCCATTTGGAATTGTAGGTAGCCCTGGTGGAAGGTTTTCTAGAAGCCTTCAGTATATCCATTACACCTTGAGAGAGGTGTAGATCAGCAAACTCTAACTCTTCAAGAGCCAGGCCTTGAGATTGAGAGATTTGAGGTTCGGGTACCAAACCCTTCCCTGAGCACAGGTTAACAGGTTGTGATTCCTGGGAAGACACAGGGGAAGATGGACTGCTAAGGACACTAGGAGTGGATACCAGGGTTGTCTGGCCCAATCTGGAGCAATCAGAATCATCTTGAAGGATTGAGATCTGATTTTGACTAACACTTTGTACAGGAAAGGGAAGGGGGGAAAAGCATAGAGAAATTTCCCTTCCCAACTGAAAACTAAGGCATCCAGAGGGACTGAGCCCAACACTGGGGGCCTGCAGCAAAAAAGGGGAAGTTGGCAATTGTCTGGGGCTGCAAAAAGATGCATCTGCAGGGTGCCCATTCTGGCAAATATTACCTCCAGGACCAGGGGGTCCAGTGACCATTCGTGATGGCCCTAGGAAATCCTGCTGAGAGCATCTGCCAGGACATTGTCCTTGCCTGGAGGTGAACTGCCGTGAGGGAGGTGTTCAGGAGTAAGCCGAGACCACAACTTCATTGCTTCCAGTGCACAAGGTGGAGCCAGTGCCTCCTTGCTTGTTGATGTACCACATTGTGGTGGTGGTGTCTGTTCTGACCTGTACAACTTTGTTCTGAACAGATTCTGAAAAAATTTGAAGTGCTAGAAAAACTGCTCTGAGTTCCAACAGATTGATGTGGAGCACAGATTCTTGAGGGGACCACAATCCCTGGGTAGTGAGGTCACCCATGTGAGCTCCCCACCCCAAGAGGAATGCATCTATAGTAAGGATTAATGAGTGAGACTGAGTGACAAAGGGAACCCCTTGTCTCAGATTGCTCTGATCCTGCCACCACTGTAGGGCTTGGATCAGGGTTCGAGGTTACTGGGATCAATTTGGTTAGAGGGTCTTTCCTTTGAGACCAAAAGGCTCTCAAATGGAACTGGATGTCCCTCATCTGAAATCTTGCTCCCTGCACTACTGCTGTAGAAGCAGCCATGTGCCCCAGGAGCTGCAGAAAATACCTTACTGGTCGAGAGACTTGCAGGGTGAATGAGGAGGCCAGAGAGACCAGGGTCCTTGCCCTGTCCAAAAGAAGGAAGGCTCTGGCTTTCTCTGTGTTCAGCTCTGCGCCTATGAGGGTGAGGAGCTGGACAGACTCTAGAACTGACTTTGAAAGATTCAGAAGGAAACCTAGAGAGGTGAGCAGTTGCTGAGTTATCTGTAGATGTAACTTGACTTGGTCTGGAGACTGTCCTACTATGAGCCAGTCGTCCAGGTAAGGGAAGATGGCAATTTTTTGCCTTCTTAGGAAGGCAACTGCTACTGCCAGGCATTTTGAGAATACCCTTGGAGCAGAGGTGAGGCCAAAGGGCATTGCTCTGAACTGGTAATAGCCTGAGGGCAGCTCGAGCCTGAGGTACTTTCAATGGGAGCTTCTGATGAGAATATGGAAATAGGCATCCTTGAGGTCTAGGGCGACTAGCCTGGCCTTTAGAGAGGGTAGAATAATTCTCAGAGTCACCATTTTGAATTTTGGTTTTAAAAGGTGCTTTTTAAGTATCTGAGATCCAGGATGGGGCCATTCTGCTGTTCTTTTTGGGGTAAGGAAGTACCTGGAGTACAATCCTTTGCCCTGGTGTGAGGTGGAACCCTTCATCCACTCTGAGAGCCAGGAGGAAGAGATTACTGCCTCTAGGGCAAGTGCCTCTGGTGGATTTGCAGGTGGAAAGGACCTGGTTCTCATCTTTGGAAATTTTTTAAGCTGAGAACCAGTCCCTGGCTTACTACTTCCAGGACCCACTTGTCTGATGTCAGAGACTTCCAGTCCTGGACAAAGTAAGCCAGCCTGCCCCCTACCGGTAGCTGAGAATCGGCCTGGCAACCCCATCAGGGTGCCTGCTTGCAGGGGCTTTAGGCTCAGTGGTGAAGCAGGCCTGCTTGTATCTCGTCTGCCTCTCCCTCTAAAGAACCCCTCTGGGCATAAGCAGAGAGGAGGCCTGGGCTTGTAAAAAGGCTATGAAAGGCCTGCCCTGCCCCTGGAAGGCTGCCTTGAGGAGCACTGCCTTTCCTTGGCCTGTGCAATCCTATAGGTGGTCCTATACTCATCCATTTTCTTCATGTAATTCTCTGTCTGCTCCCCAAACAGAGAATTACCCACAACAGGAAACTCCATGGCCTTAGTCTGGGTATCCTGTGACGGGCTAGTACATCTGAGCCAAGCCATTCTGCGAAGTGCCAAATACATAGCCATGACTCTTGATGACACATCATTAGAGTCCACTGCAGCATGGAATTGCACCTTGGATGCCTCAATACCATCAGCAGCCACCTTCCTTGGCAAGCTGGCCAGGGGTCTGTTTTGCTAGAGCCATAACAGTATCCCATCTGGATTTCTGATATCTAGCAACATAAGCCATATAATTTGCCTGTCTGAGTCCCAAGGATGCTGCCATGTACTGTTTCTTTGCCATGGCATCAATCCTCCTGGAGTCCTTGTCGGGGGTGTGAAGCCAAGGGAATATTTGCCTTGTCACAGGCTGCAGCCTGCACTACCCCAACATGGCTGCATTGTTGAGTAAGGAACTCCGTATCAGAGCCTGACAATGTGTACCTTTTGTCCATTCTCTTATCCACATGAGGTATAGTGTGAGGAGTTTTTAGAATTTTTACTGTCTGTTTCCCAAAAGATTTATGCAAAGGAATAGACAGTCTCCTAGACTCTGAGATACCCATCATTTCCACATAGTCAGGCTCCTCTTGATCATCCACAGCTTCCTCCACAGGGAGCTGGAGGGTTTCAGCCACTTTTTTGTAAGACATAAAATGAGAAGGGGACTCAGAAAGCCTAGGAGGAGACACTCCTGAAGGTCTGTCTGGGGAGATGTCCGGTTCAATGGGCACATCCAGACTTTCAAATCCACATTCACTCTCCTCATACTCCTCTTCCCCTTCCTCCAGTTCATAAAATTCCTCTAAATCATAGTCTTGAACCGGTGGAACCGGCCGAACCGTACACTTACTTGCTGGTGCCGGTTCGGTCAGAACCAGGGAAAGCGACTGGACAATTTTAATCGCTTTGGCTATTTCTTCCAGCTGATTTCCTAGTCCTTTTTGCTGGAACCGACTCCTCAGAGTCGGATCTCCTTTTGCCCGAGGAAGTCTCTTCCTGGTCAGAGGGCACTCCCTCCGGTTCGGTTGGAACCGAACCAGGCTGGCCATCCGGTTCAGCGGACTTTCTGGCCTCCCTTTCCCTGAGCCTACCAACTCTCCTTTCCAGGGTAGCTGCAGGAAAATGTTTACAAATCTGGCAGTCTACACTGAGGTGGTCAAACCCCAGACAATAAACACAGGTGGTGTGGGGGTCAGCCTTGGCAACGACTTCCCCACAGACACTGCAGTGTTGAAACCCAGTGGGCCCAGTTTTTCTTTTGGGTTTCTCAGACATAATGCCAGCCTAACCAAACTTACCTGTTTATGGCAATCCACCAGGTAAGACCTTCTTATCGGTTCCCAACCGTGTCATGGGTTGTGGAAAAAAACATAATAAAATCTGTTTTTTTTAGAACCGATAAGAACCGGTAACCGCTCTCTAAATGACAGATTAATATATTTGAAACAACCTGATCGGTTCAAACCGAACCAATAAACAGTTTACAAGTTCCACACAGAACAGAAATTAATGTAAAACCTATCTAGTACTCATAATACCACAGACAGAGTCTGAACCGATCGGTTGCGGTTTAAATTCGGTCAAAAACCGAGAAAAACAATACTTTAACCGACAAAATGAACCGAGCAGAAGGAGAAATCTCCGGAGCGACTGTTCAGTGAGGCGGAGTAAAGAATCTGACGGTTTGAGTTTGAAGAACAACAGACAGAGTTTCAACCGAGCTCGAGCTCAGCGTTCCATGCCTGGCATGGAAAGTTAACTCTTTCACCTCCGGAGCAGTTCGAAGGTTGGGACTCACTGCATATGTCATAATATAGCAAGACTTCATGTTGTTTGAACCTCTTACCATCTCCCCATGTGTTGTTAAACTGGGTCTTATAGAAATCAGCTTTTGTGAGCCTGATAAGTCTGGTGCACCGATTTCTAACCATTTTGTAGCACTGTAGGTCGTTCTTGCTACCCGAGTTTAAGGCCTTTTCCCAGAGGCAGTCTCTCTCCTTCAGGAGGGAGAGGAGCTTTCCATCAATCCCGCCGTTTACCTCCCCCAAAATTTTCCGTTTTGTGCGTGGTGCACAGATATCACAGATGGAACTGAAACCCTCAATGAAGAAACTAAGGGCCTGGTCATGTGTAAGTGCCTCGTTGATGGGGGACCAGTTGTAGGCAGATAGGGCTAATTTGAGGGTTCCAAGTTTTCCCTTCAGCAGTACCCTGCTCACGATGAGGAGGGGTGGGGTTTTGCTGAGCCCTTGGTGAGTGCGCCAATTTCTTCCATAACAAGAGGAAGGCCTTCCTTGGCTGTTTTGGGGGGCAGATAGGTTGTGCTGATGGTGAGGGTCTTGCCTCTTAGGCCAACTTGTATTTTTACCACTAGTAGCTTGTGATCCTCAGCAACTTTGGAGATGGGGAGGACAGAGCAACTCAGCGAGTTTCTGGCATATAAGAGGCAGCTGCCAACTTTCCTGCCTATTCTATCAAGCTGAAACACTTGGAAGCCTTCACTGACCACCTCACCATCTTTGATCCTACCCGACAGCCAGGTTTCAGTTAGGCAGAGTATCTCAGGGGCATGGAGAGCCATCCAAGCCTTGAGCTGGTCGAATCTGGCAGTTAAGCTACAGATATTTAACAATGCTATTTTTAGGCCTTTCACTGTATGGACCCACCTGCTCCTCAGGGTTGTTGGACCAGAGCTTAGGTGTACATTGCCAGAGAGTAGCAGGAGTAGAAAGATTATTTTCTGGCAGATAGGGTGATGTTTATCCTCCCTCGTGTCTTCCGTCACCTGAGCTTCAGATGGTAGAGGTGTCTACATGTCTGTGTTAAATTTTGGGGAAAACTAACTGTTAAGGTTCCGGTATGGCACTTTGGCTTGGTGATAACTGTGTATGGGAGGTGCGGGAGGATGAAGAGCCTATCGTTACTAGAAATGACAGTGGCCATGGGTGTGCTAGTCAACCAGCTTACACCCAGTGAGGATTCAGAGGACCGAATTGGTATGATACCAGCAATGCCAAGAGAGGTGGGAGGAGAAGTAGTATGTGGTTGCACCCCATGGTAGTTTATTTGGTGTTTCTGGCCTGTTCTAAATGCTTGCAAAGTTATGGGCGTTTTTCTTTGTAGTTTTAAGAGACTTAAGAGCTGATACTGAGATGGGGAAATGGGAGGGAGCTACAGTTGTGGGTGTGGTTATCGTGTATTTAATAGAGGCCGGGTTGGGGTGGGTGGGTGGCGGAACAAATACTGAAATAGGGAGCTGCCTGACTGCAAGGAAGAGCTTGTTTTGCGGTTGTGGCTGGTTCCGGAACCGAAGAGGAACTGGAGGGAATGAACCGATAAGAAAGAAAGGAAACCAGAATTAGCGGTTCAGTATCCGGAGTTAAAAGTTACAAAGAAAAAATTACTTACCATAGTAATCTTATTTTTTCTAATTTAGTCTTGCTGTATTCTGACAATATGCAGTTAGCCCCAACAGTTCAACTGCTCCGGAGAGGAGAGAGTTAACTATATGCAGCAGCATAGAACGTTGAGTTCAAGCTCAGTTTTCAAACTCCTGTCCCTGGTACATTCTCTGTAACCCTCAGATTCTTACAAGCACTAAGTGACCCAAGACTATTACTACTAGTAAAAACTATAAAGGTAAAAATCCAGCACCAACCACCTAAGTAAAAAGACTCAAGTCGAAAACCCAGGAAAAAACACCCCACAATAATAATATTAACATAAGAACATGAACCCATCTCCCCCAAAGGAAGGGGAAGAGGACAACATCTCTGGGGTGCAGCATTGGCACATGCCATCCCCTGAAGCAAAAGCTTTGGGGTTCTGTAAGGGGAGGCAGGAAGGGAGGGAGGTCAGAATACAGCAAGACTCCACTAGAAGAAACAAGATTACTATGGTAAGTAATTTTTTCTTCAAACAACATGAAGTCTTGCTGTATTCTGACAATATGCAGACTACTAAGCAGTATCCCATAGAAGAGGGTACAGAACCTATTTAGGGAACAAGTTCTGCCGTACCGCTGTGCCAAACCTGGCATCACTCCAGGCTTGGGTGTCCAGGCAGTAATGTTTTGTGAATGTGTGAACTGTATTCCAGGTGGATGCTTTACATATCTCCAATAGGGGAATGTCCGTAGTTGCTGCCACAGAAGCAGCTGTACCTCAGGCTGAGTGGGCCCTCAGGCCTGAGGGAGGCTCCCTGCCCAGCTTACCATAACAGAACTGAATACAAGAGAAAATCCACCTAACAATGGTCCTCTTGGTGGCAGGCTTTCCTTTGCCCACCTCCCCATAAGTAAGAAACGGCCAAGAACAGTCATTTCGATGGGCTTTGGTTTGATCCAAATAATAACTAAGGCCCTCTTGACATCCAAACTATGTAACATTCTCTCAACTGAGGAAGAATGATCGGTGAAGAACACTGGAAGTGCCATAGTTTGGTTAAGATAAAAATCTGACACTACTTTGGGAAAAAATGTTCTATTTATCCTGAGAACAACTTTATCCCTGTGAAAGAAGATATAGTCAGGTTCAATAGAGAGGGCTTGTAGCTCACTAATCCTCCTGGCAGATGTAATGGCTACAAGAAAAACAGTCTTCCAAGACAAGTACCTAAGTTCGGCTGAAGACATGGGTTCGAAGGGAGGCTGCATAAGCTGTGCAATGCACACATTCAGATCCCAAGCAGGAGTGGGGTCTCTATGAGGGAGGTGTAACTGTAGCAACCCTTTAAAGAACTTCTTAAAGACTGACTGAGATGCTAGGGAAAAACCCTTACCTGCAGAAAGGAAAGCAGACACAGCTGCCAAGTGAACCTTTAAAGTAGCAGGCCGAAGGCCCTGAGAATGCAGATGGACTAAATAGTCTAATGTCTCAGGTAAATCAGCTGAATTCGGATCCAGACCTTTCTGAGAGCACCAAATGGAGAATCTCTTCCATTTGGAATTATACATTTTTTCTGGTGGCAGGTTTTCTTGAAACTTTCAAGATCTCCAGTACTCCCTGGGAAAAATGCAAGCCTGCATATTGTAACTCCTCAAGAGCCAGGCTTTGAGCCCGAGGGAGCTGAGGTTGAGGTACTAGATCCTCCCCTAGGAGAAGGGCAGAATAGTGTGCCTCCTGGGGAGGCAAACAGGAGCTGCCACTGTCTGTCCCAGTCTGGTGCAGTCAGAATCACTGTACAAGGCTGAGTCCTGATCTTTATCAGAATTCTGAACAGAAAAGGAAATGGAGGGAAGGCATACAGAAACCTGTTCCCCCATTCCAGCACTAGAGCACCAGTGGTACAGATCCCAAGATTGGGGGGTCTGCAGCAAAATCAAGTAAGTTGATGACTGCCTGGGGTTGCAAAGAGATCCATCTCTGGAGTGCCCCATTTCCTAAAGACTACCTGAAGTATTTGTTCAGAGATCACTCTTGGTGGCTCTGAGAGATCCTGCTGAGAGCATCTACTAGCACATTTTCTTTGTCTGGGAGATACACTGCTATTGGAGAAACCTGAAGGGAATAGGCCAGACTCCAAACCTTCATGGCTTCTGTACACAAAGCTGTGAACCTTGTCCCCCCTTGCTTATACAATATATGGTGGTGGTGATGTTTTCTGTCCTGACTTGCACCACCTTCCCCTGAACTTCCTTTGAGAAGGCCTGAAGGGTCAGGAGCACAGCCCTGAGTTCCAGAAGGCTGATGTGCAGAAGAGACTCCTGCTCCAACCAAGTTCCCTGAGCAGTGAGGCTCCCCAGAAGGGAAGCATCTGTAGTGAAAATCACTGAGGGAGGCTGTTGGAGAAAGGGGACTCCTTGCCTGAGGCTGTCCTCCTCCAACCACCACTGGACAGCCTGGACAAATGTCCGAGTCATCCCCCCCCCCCCGTAAGGCCCTCTGGATAAAGGTCAGCCTCCCATTTGCTTCTAGTGTTTAACAGAGCATCCGACTGGGCCTCAACCAACAACCTATAACATCTGGCCAAAGATTTAAATAAGGGAATGTCTGAGAATTTGTTGAAGACCTCTTCCAAGGCAGAGAACCCCTATCTGAGCACTCTGTTTCCACTCTTCTTTCCCACCTCCATTTTTTCCCCCCAAGTTTCAAATAGGTAAATATTGGGATGCATCAAAATTGAACCTCGTCCTATGCTCTGGAAAAACTGATTACCCCTCCTTCATTCTTAAATTGGTGAAGCTTATATAAGTCACGTCTAAACCAGTAATTGAGTCCCTGTTCAACCCCCTCAAGGAGGAGCTCACCTCCCTCGACAGGGCACGTAGAGTAGAATCCGGGGAGAGGCTAGAGGACTCACCCAGAAGAAAATGGGCCACCTTCCAGGCCTTGTAGGTTGATCTGGTACAGGGGTTGATGATCTTGGTCACCAAGGGGTCTGTGAGAGAATCTACTAATACAGAATTATAAATTGGGAAGTTGACCCCATTCTCCATTCTGCACCAAGTAGGTCCCCCACCGGTCCTGAATTTGTGCTAGCTAGCTAGGAAGTAAAGGTTAATATCTGGCAGCCCAAGGCTCTGCTTCTTCACCAGTTTCCAGAAAATTTGTTTTGCAATCCTGGGGCGCCCTCCCCTCCAAAGCAACTGAGTCACTGCTCCTTCCAACGATTTTATATATTTCTGTAGTATACTAATTGGGAGAGATTAAAATACATACAGGATTTGAGGAAGGATGCTCATCTTAACAAGATTCACCAGTCCCAACAGAGTTAGACGGAGGGCCCTCAAATTAAAGCAGTCGTCCCTAACTCCTTTAACTAATGGATTATATTTCATTTTAACTATTTGTGACAGCCTGCTAGGAAAGAGGATTCTCAAATATTTAATATGTTTGGAGAGGTTAATGTTTATTCACTATTGCTGTTGGTTCCTTACCTTTATCCAGGGGGAGCTACTCACACTTATCCCAATTAATTTTATGTCCTGATAGTGGACCATAAAGTTCAAAAATTCTACTTCATTCTGGGAGAGCTTCTCATGGGTCTCATAGGAACAACAGAATGTCATCTGCAAATAGCGATAACATGTTCAGCCTCCCCCTTCAAACCCCTTAATCTTTCCAATTCCCCTAGTTTTCACTGCCAGGGCTTCCACGGTCAAGACAAAGTAAAGGAGAGAGTGGGCATCCCTGCCTCGTCCCTTGAGTAAGTACAAAAAGGTGATGATACAGTAGAGTTGGTCAGTATTTGGGCTCTGGGGGCATGATAGAGGGCCTTTAGCCATTTTATATTTTCCCCTAAACCAAACTTCTCCACAACAGCAAACAAAACATCCACTCGACACGGTCAAAGGCTTTTTCCGTGTCCAAAGCAAGGAGGCCTGCACTGCTTCTCCCAGTCCACCTGTGGATGACATTTATGGACCTCCTAAGATTGTGCTTCACCTGCCGCCCCTTTACAAAACCTCTCTGGTATTGATGGATTAGATCTGGTAAAAGGGGCACTAACCTTGCAGCCAGGACCTTTGCTAAGATTTTCTAGTCAGTGTTTAATAACGAAATGGGGCGGTATGAACCACATTTCACAGGGTTTTTCCCCATTTAGGGAGGACCATTACAGTAGCAAGGTAAGGACTGGGAAGCCCTCCTCCAGAGCACTCTGGATCATGTCGAACAGAAGAGCACCTAGGGAGTCCCATGTAAGCTTATAAAACTCTGCAGGATCCCATCAGGTCCAGGAGCCTTACCTCTCCCGGCTCGCCACACCGCATCCTTAATTTTCCCTAATGTAATCGGGACGTTAGTTGGGTGTGCTGAGGGGTTGAGGGGGTGGGGAGGGATACGGGTGTCCAGAAAGGTTAATGAGTTAGATTCCACCGGTATTTGCAAGGTATATAGACAGGTGTAGAAATTCTTAAAGATATTATTAATACCAGCTTGGTCATACAAAGCCTCTCCTGAGGCGTCCTCCATTTTAAGAATAGTTATCTCCGCTCCTTTTTTGTTGACCATTCCCGCTAGCCATTTCCCAGCCTTATCACCTTCAAAATGGGATTTAGATCTGGTCAAAAGCAGATCTCTCTCTCTCTATACTCTTAGAAGTTAATTTGTTGATTTGCCCCTTTAACTTCCTAATTTCCTTAGAGTGCAGTGAAGGGTTTCCCGCCATTGCCTCCCTTTCCCTTTGCTCCAGCTGACAACCTGAGCCTGCCTCGAGAGCCCAAGACTGTTTCCTTTTATAAGATGCATGAAAAAATTATTCACCTAAGTAATTGAGTTTCTTCTAATGAGTTTCTTCTAATGGAGTCTTGCTGTATTCTGACAATCTGCAGTTAGCTCCAGTCTTTAAACTGCCCCGGAGAGTACAGGGTTAATTTTCTATGCAGTGCATAGAACGTTTAGCTCGGGCTTGGCTGAGGTCTCTGTCTGCAGCCCTTTGAAATCCAACCGTCAGTTTCTTACGAGCAAAGACTCACTAACTATACTATGTGTGAATTGTAAAATTTTTAACTAGCCAACTGGCAACAAAAGTTTTGGATTCCCAAAGGAAGACTCAAGTCAGGAAACCAAAAACCAATCCAAATAAGGATAACAATACTAAAAAACACCCAAATAAAAAGGAAGGTGTACAAGAAGCATCCCTGGGGTGAGGCACTGCACCTGCCCACCCACTTCCCAAAAACAGGTTCTGAGAGGGAGGCAGGGAGGGAGGTCAGAATACAGCAAGACTCCATTAGAAGAAACACATTTACTAAGCTAACTTTTTCTTCAAACAACATGAAGTCTTGCTGTATTCTGACAATCTGTAGACTACCAAGCAGTACCTCCATGGAGGAGGAAGAGAACCCACTTTGGGAATAGGCTTTGAAGTACTGCTGTGCCAAACCGAGCATCACTCCTAGCCTGGATATCCAGACAGTAATGCTTGGTAAAGGTATGGACTGTTTTCCAGGTGGTTGCTTGACAAAATTCTAACAGAAGAACATCCCTGGCAGCAGCCAGGAAAGCAGCTGTACCTCTTGTAGAGTGAGCCCTCAGGCCTAAGAGTGGAATCTCTCCCAGTTTCTCATAGCAGAATTGTATACAAGACAGAACCACCTGGCAATAGTTCTTTTGGTGGCAGGTTTGCCCCTTCCCACTTCTCCATAAGTGAGGAATAACTGGAGGAAATCAAACCTGTGACCCTTGGTACGCTCTATGTAGTAGCTAAGGGCTCTTTTAACACCTAAACTGTGTAGCCTCCTCTCTCCTGAGGAAGAATGAGAAGTGAAGAAGACAGGAAGAGACGGACTGATTCAAGTGGAAGTCTGAAACCACTTTGGGCAATAACCTCCTACTGGTTCTAAGGACCACTTTATCTCTATGAAAGGAGATAAAATCAGGTTCCACTGACAGGGCTTGCAGTTCACTGTTACGTCTGGCAGAGGTAATGGCTACCAAAAACACAGTTTTCCAAGTCAAGTACTTGAGCTCTGCAGAGGACAAAGGCTCAAAAGGAGGTTGCATAAGTTGGGCAATGCAAACATTTAATTCCCAGGCAGGGGCAGGATCCTTAAAGGGTAGGATTGGTATGAAGCAATCCCTTGAAAAATGTACAGAACACAGGATGAGATGATAGTGAAGAAGACTTCCTCACTGACAGAAAAGCAGAAACAGCTGACAAGTGAACTTTGAGAGTAGCTGGTCTGAGGCCTAGGCCATTAAGATGGACCATATAATCCAGAACTGTATGCAATTCAGCAGTGTCTGGAGAAATATGCTTCTTGGAACACCAAATGCTGAATCTTTTCCATTTGGAGTTATAAGTCTTTCTGGTGGAGGGCTTTCGAGAAGCTTTGAGAATATCCAGAACCCCCTGAGACAGATGCAAATCATGCACTCTAACTCTTCAAGAGCCATGCCTTGAGATTGACAGACCGAAGACTGGGGTACCAAATCCTCCCCTGAGAGGAGGTTAACAGGTTGTAATTCCTGGGAAGAGACAGGGGAAGATAGAGTGCTAGAGACAGTAACAGGGGGTACCAAGGCTGTCTGGCCCAGTCTGGAGCAATCAGAATCACTTTGCAAGGTTGTGACCTTATCTTGACTAGAACTTTGAATAGCAGGGGAAAAGGAGGGAAGGCATACAGAAATTTCTCTTCCCAGTTCAAAATCAGAGCATCCAAAGGGATTGAGCCCAGGACTGGGGTCTGCAACAAAACAGAGGAAGCTGATGATTGTCTGGGGCTGCAAAGAGATCTATCTCTAGAGTGCTCCACCTTGAAAAAATTACTTTCAACACTAGGGGGTCCAGGGACCATTCGTGATGGCCCTGGGAGATCCTGCTCAGTGCAACTGCTAGCACATTGTCCTTTCCTGGAAGGTGGACTGCTATCAGAGAGGCCTGCAGGGGAATAAGCCAGAGACCACAATTTCATGGCCTCTGTGCACAAGGCTGTAGACCGAGTGCCTCCCTGCATGCTGATGTACCACATGGTGGTGGTGTTGTCTTTTCTGACCTGAATTACCTTGTTCTGCACAGATTGTGAGAAAGCTTGCAGGACCAGAAAAACTGCCCTGAGTTCCAGAAGATTGATATGAAGAAGGGACTCCTGAGGGGACCACAGTCCCTGGGCTGTGAGATCCCCCAGATGAGTTCCCCACTCCAAAAGGGAAGCATCCGTGTTAAGGACCACCGAATGAGACTGAGTGATAAATGGGACCACTTGCCTTAAATTGTCCTGATCCTGCCACCAATGAAGAGCTTGGATCAGTGTCTGAGTCACTGGAATCAGCTTGGTAAGAGCGTCCTTCTTTTGGGACCAAAAAGCCCTCAGATGGAACTGAATGTCGCTCATCTGGAATCTTGCCCCTTGGACCACTGCTGTAGAAGCTGTCATGTGGCCCAAGAGCTGAAGGAAGTGCCTTGCTGGTCGGGACACCTGAAGACTGAAGGAAGAAGCCAGTTCTGTAAGAACTCTTGCCCTTTCCAGGGGAAGAAAGGCTCTTGCTTTGACAGTATCTAGCTCTGCCCCATAACGGTAAGAAGCTGTACTGGTTCGAGGACTGACTTGGGGAAGTTGAGAAGAAACCCCAGGGAAGTGAGCACTTGATGGGTCACTTGCAAGTCTGACTTGACTTGGTCTGCAGACTGACCCACAATACATAGATACATAGACAGTGTCGGCAGACAAGGGTCTATGGCCCACCCGTCTGCCCATTTGAGCTTGTAACTTCAGTTTATGTTTTCCTAGACGTCTATTGTCCCTTACCCCTGACCTCCAGAATTCCTTTATGTCTATCCCATGCATTCTTAAATCCTGTGATTGTTTCAGCCCCCACCACTTCCTCTGGCAAGGCATTCCACTTGTCCACCACCCGTTCTATGAAGAAATTCTTCCTCATGTTTCCTCTGAATCATCCTCCCTCCAACTTCATCCCATGCCCTCTAGTCCTGTGAGTCAGTCGTCCAGATATGGAAAAATGGAAATCCTCTGCCTTCTTAAAAATGTCACTACTACTGCCAGGTACTTTGTAAAAGCCCTTGGAGCTGATGTTAGGCCAAAGGGCATTGTTCTGAACTGGTAATGGCCTGAGGGCAACTAGAACCCGAGGTACTCTCTGTGGGAGCACCTGCTGGGAATGTGAAAGTAGGCATCTTTGTAGTCCAGGGAGACTAGCCAGTCCCCTGGTCTTAGAGAAGGAAGAATTATTCCCAGAGTCACCATCTTGAACTTTGATTTTAAAAGACGTTTGTTCAGGTATCTTAGATCTAGGATGGGTCGCCACTTCCCTGTCTTTTTTAGGGTAAGGAAGTACCTGAAGAACAGATCTTTGCCCCAGTGTAGGGTAGGAACTCTCTCTATGGCTCCTAAAGCTGGAAGAGATGAAACCTCTGCTTCTAGGGCAAGGGTTTCAGAGAGACTTGCAGGTGGAAAAGATCTGGCTCTCATCTTCAGAAATTTTTTGAAGCTGAGAACCAGTTCCTGGCTTACTACTTCCAGGACCCACTTGTCTAAAGTAACAGACACCCAGTCCTGGACGGAGTAAGCCAGCCTGCCCCCTACTGGGATAGAGAGTCAACCCGGGCAGGCCCATCAGGGTGTCTGCTTGGCAGTGGCCTTAGGCTGAGCAGTGGATGCAGCTCTGCTCATCCCCCTTCTGCCTCCCACTCTGAGAAAAGGGAGAAGAAGCCTGTGCTTGGTAGAAAGGCCTATGAAAAGGCCTGCCCCTAGAATGCTGCCTTTGAGGAGTTGCCTGCTTCTCCTTGGCCTGTGCACTCCTATAAGTAGTCCTATATTCCTCCATCTTCATGTAATTCTCTGTCTGCTCCCCAAACAGAGTATTACCTTCCACAGGGAAATCCATGGCCTTAGCCTGGGTGTCCTATGAGAGGCTATGACATCTGAGCCAAACCATTCTCCGAAGAGCCACAGATGTAGCAATGACTCTTGATGACATATCATTGGAGTCCACAGCAGCATGAAACTGTACCTTAGATGCCTCAATCCCTTCCACAGCCACCTCCTCCAGCTCCTTGGCCAGCTGGGGGAAGGCCTGTTTAGCCAGTACAGTGTCCCACCTGGACCTCTGGTACCTGGCTGTATAGGCCAATAATTAGCCTATCTGAGTCCCAAAGAGGATGCCAAGTATTGCTTCTTTGCCAAGGCATCCATCCTCCTGCAGTCTTTATCTGGAGGTGTAAAGGCTAGGGGACATTAGCCCTGTCACAGGCTGCAGCCTGCATGACCCCAAAGGAAAAATTACTCACCTTAGTAATGTTGTTTCTTCTAATGGAGTCTTGCTATATTATGACAACTGCAGTGAGTCCTCATCTTCAAACTGCTCCGGAGGTGGAATAGTTAACTTTCCATGCAGGCATGGAACTCAGAGTGCGAGCTCGATTGAAAACTCTGTCTGTTGTTCTTCAAACGCAAACTGTCAGATCTTTACAAGCTAATACTCACTAAGGCTGTGTGTGGAAGCTGTAAACCTACACTAGCCAACTGGCTACCAACATAAACGCCCATACTTTGGTCTCAAACAAAGACTCAAGTCAGGAGACGCAAAAAATGAAAAACACAACACCAATTCACCCAAAAAGTAGGGTGAAAAATAACAAGGTGGGCATCAAAAAAGTGCCAACAATGTACTGCCCACCCACATCCTAAAAACAGAGGTTCTGAGAGGGGCAGGCCGGGAGGGAGGTCATAACATAGCAAGACTCCATTAGAAGAAACAACATTACTAAGGTGAGTAATTTTTTCTTCAAACAACATGAAGTCTTGCTATATTATGACAATTGCAGACTACACAGCAGTACCCCCATGGAGGAGGGACAGAACCTACTTAGGGAATAGGCTCTGAAGGACAGCTGTGCCAAACAGAGCATCACTCCTAGCCTGGATGTCCAGGGAGTAATGCTTAGTAAAAGTGTGAACTGTTTTTCAGGTAGCTGCTTGACATATTTCTAGAATAGGAATGTCTCTGGCAGTAGCCAGAGAAGCAGCTGTATCTCTGATAGAGTGAGCCCTCAGGCCTGAGGGGGGAACTTTACCCAACTTCTCATAGCAGAATTGGATACAAGAGACAATCCACCTGCCAATGGATCTTTTAGTGGCTGGCTTCCCTTTACCAACCTCGTCATAAGTGAGGAACAGTTGGAGAGGGTCAAACCTGTGACCCTTGGTACACTCTATGTAGTAACTAAGGGCTCTCTTCACATATAGGCTGTGCAGCCTCCTCTCACCAGAGGAGGAATGGTCTGTAAAGTACACTGGAAGAGAAATAGATTGATTAAGGTGGAAATCTGAAACCACCTTAGGTAGGAACTTCCTGTTAGTCCAGAGGACCACCTTATCTCCGTGAAAGGAGATAAAATCTGGCTCCACTGACAATGCTTGTAATTCACTTATGTGTCTGGCAGAGGTAATGGCTACTAGAAACACGGTCTTCCAAGTCAAGTACTTAAGCTCAGCTGAGGACAAGGGCTCGAAAGGGGGTTGCATAAGCTGAGCAATGCAAACATTAAGATCCCAGGCGGGGGCAGGATCTCTGAATGGAGGGTTGGTGTGAAGCAACCCTTTAAATACTTGGAAAATACAGGATGAGCTGAAAGAGAGGAGGATTTACCTGCTGAAATAAAAGCAGACACAGCTGCCAAATGCACCTTCAGGGTAGCTGGTCTCAGCCCCAAAGTGTTCAGATGGACCATATAATCCAGGACTGTGGGTAAATCAGCAGAATCTGGGGAAATATGCTTTTTCCGAGCACCATATGGAAAACCTTTTCCATTTGGAATTGTAAGTAGCCCTGGTGGAAGGCTTCCTAGAGGCCTTCAATATATCCATAACACTTTTGGAAAGATGAAGATCAGCAGACTCTAACTCTTCAAGAACCAGGCCTTGAGATTGAGAGATTTGAGATTCGGATACCAAACCCTCCCCTGGGCACAGGTTAACAGAATGTGATTCCTGGGAAGGCACAGGGAGGATGGACTGCTAAGGACAGAAGGAGTGGATACCAGGGTTGTCTGGCCCAATCTGGAGCAATCAAAACGACTTTGCAGGATTGGGATCTGATCTTGACTAGCACTTTGAACAGGAGAGGGAAGGGAGGGAGGGAAGGCACGGAGGAACTTCCCTTCCCAGCTGAGAAGTAAGGCATCCAGAGGGACTGAGCCCAACACTGGGGGCCTGCAGCAAAAAAGAGGAAGTTGGTGTTTGTCTGGGGCTGCAAAAAGATCTGTCTGCGGGGTGCCCCATCTGGCAAATACCACTCCCAGGACCAGGGGATCCAGAGACCACTCATGGTGACCCTGAGAGATCCTGCTGAGAGCATCTGCCAGGACATTGTCCTTGCCTGGGAGGTGAACTGCCGTAAAGGATGTGTTCAGGGAGTAGGCCAGAGACCACAACTTCATTGCTTCAGTGCACAAGGCCGTAGACCGAGTGCCCCCTTGCTTGTTGATGTACCACATTGTAGTGGTGTTGTCTAGTCTAATCTGTACAATCTTGTTCTGAACAGATTTGGAAAAAATTTGAAGTGCTAGAAAAACTGCTCTGAGCTCCAACAGGTTGATGTGGAGCAGAGATTCTTGGAGAGACCACAGACCCTGGGTGGTGAGGTCGCCCATGTGAGCTCCCCACCCCAAGAGGGATGCATCTGTAGTAAGGATTAAGGAGTGAGACTGAGTGACAAAAGGTACCCCTTGTCTCAGGTTGCTCTGATCTTGCCACCACTATAGGGCTTGGATCAGGGTTCGAGTTACTGGGATCAATTTGGTAAGAGGATCCTTTGAGACCAAAATGCTCTCAAATGGAACTGGATGTCCTTCATCTGAAATCTTGCTCCCTGCACAACTGCTGTGGAAGCAGCCATGTGTCCTAGGAGCTGCAGAAAATGCCTTGCTGGTCGAGAGACCTGCAGGGTGAAAAAGGAGGGCAAGGAGACTAGGGTCTTTGCCCTATCCAGAGGAAGGAAGGCCCTGGCTTCCTGTGTGTTCAGTTCTGCGCCTATGAATGTAAGAAGCTGGACAGGTTCTAGAACTGACTTTGGGATATTCAGAAGAAAACCTAAGGAGGTAAGCAGTTGCTGCATTAACTGAAGATGTAACTTGACCTGCTCTGGAGACTAGCCTATTACGAGCCAATCGTCCAGGTAAGGGAAGATGGCAATTTGTTTGCCTTCTTAGGTAGGCAACTGCTACTGCCAGGCATTTGGTGAATACCCTTGAGGCAGAGGTGAGGCCGAATGGCATTGCTCTGAACTGGCAGTGGCCTGAGGGCAGCTCGAACCTGAGGTACTTTCGATGGGAGCTTCTGATGAGAATATGGAAGTTGGCATCCTTGAGGTCCAGAGAAGCTAGCCAGTCCCCTGGCCTTAGAGAGGGTAGGATAATTCCCAAAGTCACCATTTTGAACTTTGGTTTTAAAAGGTGCTTGTTTAAGTATCTGAGATCCAGGATGGGCTGCCATTCTCCTGTCTTTTTTGGGGTAAGAAAGTAACTGGAGTACAAACCTTTGCCCTGGTGTAGGGGAGGAATCCTTTCCACGGCTCTGAGAGCTAGGAGGGTAGAGACCTCTGCCTCTAGGGCGAGTGCCTCTGATGGAGTTGCAGGTGGAAAGGATCGGGTTCTCAGCTTTGGAAATTTTTTGAAGCTGAGAACCAGTCCCTGGCTTACTACTTCCAGGACCCACTTGTCTGACGTTAAAGACTTCCAGTCCTGGACAAAGTAAGCCAGCCTGCCCCCTACAGGTAGAGAAGAATCGGCCCTGGCTACCCCATCAGGGTGCCTGCTTGGCAGGGGCTTTGGGCTGAGGGGTGGAAGCAGGCCTGCTTGTACCCCGTCTGCCTCTTCCTCTAAAGAACCCCCTCTGGGCATAGGCGAAGAGAAGCCTGGTTTGGTAAAAGGCCTATGAAAAGGCCTGCCCTGCCCTTAGGAAGCTGCTTTGAGGAGTGGCCTGCCTTTTCTTGGCCTGTGCACTCAATAGGTGGTCCTATATTCATCCATTTTCTTCATGTAATTCTCTGTTTGCTCCCCAAACAGAGAATTGCCCACAACAGGAAAATCCATTGCCTTAGACTGGGTATCCTGAGACAGGGTAGTACATCTGAGCCAAGCCATTCTGCGAAGTGCCATAGATGTAGCCATGACTCTTGATGAAACATCATTAGAGTCCACTGCAGCATGAAATTGCACCTTGGATGCCTCAATACCATCCATGGACACCTGTTCCAGCTCCCTGGCCAGCTGGTCAGAGACTTGCTTTGCTAGAGCTAGCACAGCATCCCATCTGGATTTCTGGTACCTAGCAGCATAAGCCATATAATTTGCCTGTCTGAGTCCCAAAGATGCTGCCATGTACTGTTTCTTTGCCATAGCATCAATCTTTCTGGAATCCTTTTCAGGAGGGTGTGAAGCTAGGGGAATATTAGCCTTGTCACAGGCTACAGCCTGCACTACCCCCACATGGCGGGATTGCTGAGTGAGGAAATCAGTATCGGAGCCTGATAAAGTACACCTCTTATCCATCCTTTTATCTACAGAAGGTATAGTGTGAGGAGTTTTTAAAATTTTTACTGTCCGTTTCCGAAAGGATTTATGCAAAGGAATAGACAGTCTCCTAGACTCTGGAATAGCCATCATTTCTACATAATCAGGCTCCTCTTGGTCATCAACAGCTTCCTCAACAGGGAGTTGGAGAGTTTCAGCAACTTTTTTATAAAACATGAAATGAGAAGGGGACTCAGAAAGCCTGGGAGGAGAAACCTCTAAAGGTCTATCTGGAGAGATGTCCGGTTCACGGGCATAGAAACATAGAATTTGACAGCAGATAATGACCACTTGGCCCACCCAGTCTGCCCATTTCCCTGCCTACTGGATAAGCTGCAGATCCTAGTTAACCAGCAGCCTATTTCTTCCTACCCCCACCCCTAGAATTGCCTTATGACTGTCCCATGCATGCTTGAATTCCACCACTGTTTTGACTCCACGACCTCCTCCAGAAGGCCGTTCCATGCATCCACAACCTCTCTTGGAAAAATACTCTTAAATTACCTCTGAGCCCTCCATCTTCAAATTGTGCCCTTGTTCTTACACACCTTTTTTTGAAAGATGCTACCCTCTTGGACTTTGTTGATTCCTTGAGGTACTTGAAAGTTTCTATCATGTCCCCTCTCCTCCTTTCTTCGAGGCTATACATATTAAGCTCCTTAAGTCTCTCTTCGTATGTCTTCCGTGCAGACCCTGTACCATTTCAGTTGCCCTCCTCTGGACAGCTTCCATCCTGTCTATGTCTTTGCAAGACTGGGTCTCCAGAACTGCACACAGTACTCAGATGGGGTCTGACCAGCTGTCTGTACAGAGGGATAATAACTTCCTGTTTTCTACTGGTGATGCCTCTCCCTATGCATCCCAGTATCCCCAACCCTCCTTGCTGCCCTCTCACATTGCTTGCCCACCTTTAGGTCATCTGATATGACTACCCCCAGGTCCCTTTCCATTTTTGTTGTTGTTAGTATCTCACCCCCCATTGTGTACTCTTCCCCTGGGTTTTTGTTCCCAAGGTGCATTACCTTGCACTTCTTAGCATTGAATCTAAGCTGCCATACATTTGACCATTCCTCTAACCTTGCCAAGTCCCTTCTCATCCTTTCCACCCCACCTTGTGCATCAACTCTGTTGCAGATCTTTGTGTCATCTGCAAAGAGACATACTTATCCTTCCAGTCCCTCTGCAATGTCGCTTATAAAGACATTGAAGAGGACCAGACTTAATACTGAACCCTGTGGTACCCCACTAGTAACCCCCCTTTCTTCAGAGTGGACTCCATTTACTATTACTCTCTGTGTCCTATTCTCCAGCCAATTTTTTACCCAGGCTGTCACCTTGGGACCCACTCCCAGGCTAGCTAACTTGTATATTAATCTTTTGTGTGGGACTATGTCAAATGCCTTGCTAAAGTCTAAGTAGGCCATGTCCACAGCCCCTCCCTGATCTCTACTTTGGTCACTCAGTCAAAGAAATCTATCAGATTTGTCTGGCATGACCTTCCCGCTGTGAATCCATGCACATCCAGATCTTCAAACCCATATTCACTCTCCTCGTATTCCTCTTCCCCCGCCTCCGGTTCATAAAATTCCTCAAAATCATAATCTTGAACTGGTGGAACCGTTCGAACCGAGCGCCTCCCTGATGGTGTCGGTTTGGTTGGAACCGGGGAAAGAGACTGGACAATTTGGATTGCTTTAGCCATCTCCTCAGTGGTTGGCGAGACAACTTCTGGCTCTACACTAGCTGACTTTCTAGTCCTTTTTGCTGGAACCGGCTCCTCGGAGCTGGCTCTTCGTTTGCCCGAGGAAGTCTCGCCCTGGTCAGAGGGCACTCCCTCCAGTTCGGTTGGAGTCGAACCGGGCTGGCCATCCGGGTCAGCAGACTTTTTGACCTCCCTTTCCCTGAGCCTACCAACTCTCTTCTCTATGGTGGCATCAGGGAAATTCTTACAAATCTGGCAGTCTGCATTGAGGTTGGTCAAACCCCAGACAATAGACACATGTGGTGTGTGGGGGTCAGCCTTGGCAAAGGCTTCCCCACAAACACTGCAGTGTTGAAACCCAGTGGGCCCGGTTTTCCTTTTGGGTTTCTCAGACATAATGCCAGCATAACCAAACTTGCCCGTTTATGGCAATCCGCCAAGCAAGACACCCTTATCGGTTCCCAACCGTGTCACGGGTCATGGAAAAAAATGTAATGAAATCCGTTTTTTTTTAGAACCGATAAGAACCGGGAACTGCACTCTAAACAAGGACTAGTAGTTTTAAAAACAACCTCATCAGTTCAAACCGAACCGATAATGATTACAAGTTCCACACAGAAAAACTAAACCTATCTGTTACTTACATTACCACAGACAGAGCTTGAACCAACCGGTTGCGGTTTAATTTTGGTTTAATTTCAATAGAAAAACCGACAAAATAATACTTTTAAACCGACAAAATGAACCGAGCAGAAGGAGAAATCTCCGGAGCGACTGTTCAGTGAGGCGGAGTAAAGAATCTGACAGTTTGCGTTTGAAGAACAACAGACAGAGTTTTCAACCGAGCTCGCGCTCTGAGTTCCATGCCTGCATGGAAAGTTAACTATTTCACCTCCGGAGCAGTTCAAAGTTGGGGACTCACTGCAATTGTCATAACATAGCAAGACTTCATGTTGTTTGAAATGGCTGCATTGTTGGTAGAAAAACTCTATGTGTGAGCCTGATAAAGTGTACCTCTTATCCATTCTTCTATCAACAGGAGGTACAGAATTAGGAGACTTTAACATTTTTGTGTCCGTTTCCCAAAAGATTTGTGCAAGGGAACAGACAGCCTCCTGCACTCTGGGATGTTCATCATCGCTACAAAATCAGGCTCCTCTAGATCCTCTGTAGCTTCCTCCATAGGGAGCTGAAGAGTTTCAGCCACTTTCCTGTAAAACATATAGTGGGAAGGGGACTCAGAGAGCCTAGGAGGGGAAACACCAGAAGGTCTGTCTGGGGAGATGTCCGGTTCAATGGGCACATCCAGACTTTCTACTCCATCATAATCATCATCTTGTTCATCATTCTAGTTCATAAAAATCTTCAGGGGCATATTCCTGAAACGGTGGAACCGACCTAACCGAGCCCCTAGCCAATGGAGCCGGATCGGTCGGAACCGGGCGAAGCGATTCAACAATCCGAATCGGTCGGGTAATATCATCTGCGGTCGGAACATGAACTTCTGGATCCAAACCAGCTGATTTATCTTTCCTTTTCCTTTCTGTAGGAACCGAGCCCTCAAGATTGGCTCTCCTCTTGACTGAAGAAGTATCACCCTCGTCAGAGGGCACTCCTTCTGGTTCGGTCGGAACCGAACCAGGCTGGCCATCCAGGTCAGCAAACTTCTCGGCCTCCTTTTCCCTAAGTCTACCTAATCTTTTCTCCAGGGTAGATTCAGGAAAATGTTTACAAATTTGGCAGTCTGTGTCGAGGTATTCAAACCCCAGACAATAAACACAGGTGGTGTGGGGGTCGGCTTTGGCAAAGACTTCCCCACACTCACTGCAGTGTTGAAACCCAGTGGGCCTAGTATTTTTCTTAAGTTTCTCAGACATGGCCAATCCAGCCAAACTTACCCTTTTTTCGGCAACCGCCAGGCAAGACTCCTTTATCGGTTCCTAACCATATCACGGGTATTGGAAAAAAATGTTTAAAATACATTTTTTTTAGAAACCGATAAGGACCGGTAACCACACACTAAAGTAAAGTACAAGAAATCAATATAAAGGATCGGTTCAGCTGAACCGATCGAACAAACTTACAATTTCCACACAATAATCAGAAACAACTATCTAGTACTCACGGTACCACAGAAAGAGCCTGAACCGTCGATGTGGAATAAATTCAGAATAATTTTTCTTTTAAAACAAACACTTTAACTGACTTTTGAACTGAGCTGAAGGAGAAATCTCCGGAGCGACTGCTCAGTGAGGCGAAGTAAAGAATCTGACGGTTGGATTTCAAAGGGCTGCAGACAGAGACCTCAACCGAGCTCGAGCTAGACGTTCTATGCACTGCATAGAAAATTAACCCTATACTTTCTGTGGCAGTTTAAAGGCTGGAGCTAACTGCAGATTGTCAGAATACAGCAAGACTTCATGATGTTTGAAATGAGATGGTCCTCCCCTCCCGATAAAGGCTTTTTTTTTTTTGCTGTATACTTTTTCCCTCCTTGAGCCACCAGACTGCCTACCTTACCACTTCTGGCATCCCCTTCAGGTCTCTGGCCGCCATCTCCGGGAATCCAGTGCTCCTTGTGGGTCCCTCGGCTACACCCGCGGCAGGGTGGAGGGGAGCTTCTCCCCCTTAGCTCTACCCCCCTGAACAGGATCCAGTGCCGCATATCCACCGAGCCGACTGGTCTTTCTCACTAGGGACAGCCATCAATCCGCCACGTCTGGGGCCCATATTTCCTCTGTTCTCCCTCCCCGTCGTCTATGGTATGCAATGACGTCCGCATGCCCCCTGATCCTGGCATCCTGCCACAGTACGAGCCCCATAGATCCTACCCGCGTTCAGTGATCCCCAGCTGTCGCCAGGGGCCGCCCGAGCACTGGCAGCAGTATACCTCCCCGGAGAGCAGTCCTATGGATGCTCAATCCTTCTCCTCCCCTGCCGACCCCTGACAGCCCTGGCTCGTTCCTGAACCTGGGTCGCCAGCATGGAGCGAGATGTGGCGCTCAGCGCCTCAATCCTCAGTGCCACCGGGCCGGCCCTGATTATCACTAATAAAGTTTTTGATTTTATCATTTATTAGGGCACAGTAATTTTTATCGAGAAGAATAGTTGGGAACATCCTTCATTGAGGGGTGAGTGGGGAAGATGGTGGGTTCAACATGTCGATAGAGACCACCAACAGGGCATGGTCAGAAATAATCATAGGACCATACTTAGCTTAGAGGGAGTCACCTAAATAGCGGGGTGACAAAAACACAATCAAACCTCGTATATATTTGGTGAGCATGCAAGAAAAAAGAAAACCCCCTTTCCACTGAATGCCATGCTGTCTAAACCTCTGTTAAAGCCCCGTCTTCTACGAAACCCCTGAATGCATGAATACTATGCAGAGGCTTTTTGAGCAGCCCCGGGAGTGGTCACGCCAGGGTTTTAAATAATTGATTAGCAGTTTTTTTCCTTGGGACAATGTTAACTGTACAGAAAGTATTTATACAGGTTTTCTAGAAGTGTCATGTTTGTTAAACACAGCAAAGCAAGTGCTATGCATTTTCACGATGTTTTAGCACTTTCATGAGCAAAACGCTAATCAATTTTTGGAGTTAAATAAATCCCTGCACGTGCAGGGTCCAGATAAGTATTAAACTCGCCACCCACTACCAAGTTGCCTTCAAATGGGGCTAGGGCTGTACCCAGACAGGTGAAAAAATTTCGGGAGTCATAATTAGGGCCATAAACTGAGACTGCAGTAAAGTCTATGCCTATATGTTAATAACCACTGTAATGTACCTACCTTGTGGGTCGGAAATGGTTTTAAGTATTTTATGGGGAAGGTTAGGGTGAACCCAAATGGCCACTCCCCTGGCCTTTGAGGAAAATGGAGCAGAGATTAATGAGCCCCCCAGGATTGGGCCAATCTATCTGCCTCCTCTTTGGTACAGTGCAGCTCTTGCAGGAGAACAACGTCTCCCTTGAGTTTCCTTAACTGGGACCAGATACACTTTTTTTTTTTTTTAAACACAGTTTTCAAACCACAGTCATTCCACGATATCCATGTAAGCTTATCCATCTCCTTTTCTACCTCCTTTGTATTGCTTCTCCTTGCTAGTATAACCAATTAACAGTCTAGAGCTATCATAACCATGCTTTCCAGTGTTTTTAACTGTATATTGAAAAAAGAAACCCACCCCACCTCCCCCCTCACAACACAGATTAATTCAACCATTCCCAACAACTCCCATGACATCCCCCCAAAATAATTAACAACAAAACTGCTAAACCCCAACAAATTCTACCCCCTAACTATAGTGCAAGAATCCAACACCCTCTGACATTCGTGGAGTGAGCTGGGGATCCACTCCATTACCTTATATGACGGTAAAATAGTAATCATTCCTGCTAAGAGCTGCACTGGGAACTGGTAGAGTGGGACAGAAGGGTGCTACCCCCCAGCCAACACTCAAATCCCCACATAGTACAAAAGGGCCAGGATGCAGCTAAAGGGGAACCTCTCAGGCCTCCGCCCTGGATGACAGCATGGCTGTCCCCCTTTGAAAAAATGCTCGGTACAGTTTTGTCGAAAGTGCTCTTCCCTGAAAATGCATTCCCCCTATATTGAGGTCCTACCTTTTGCCACAATGGCAGGGTGATGTAGTGCCAGCCAGGCACCCCCCCCCCCCACAGCAACACTAGTACACAACCCGCCCCGGTTACAACATGAACTAAAGTTGTTAGCACTGCTGTCCCTCTCATCTGTTTAAAAGAACTGTGTATGTAAAACAAAACCAACATTAACAACGGGATAGGGCACCAGTTTGATTATGCTTACAGAAACAGAAACAGTCAATACAAAGATAGAAAGTCTATACAGAAATAAAAAGTCATGCCCCTTGTCGCGACATTGGTTTTATCATATAGATGCTCAGCCTAGTTCCAGTTCCCCATCTTAAGGAGGGAGGATAGACTTAGTTGATCTAAAAAGTCTCTTTCCTCTCACCCATGTAGCTGGAAATGTGTAGAAATTGTTAGTGATCGGTGAGCAAGAAGGAAATTCTCATAATGGATAAGCCTCCTGGAAGAGAAGCAGTAAAACCAGGCCCAGCATAAAGTACCATTAGTCTCAAAGAGATGTCTCAAGGTTCTGTGCCAGTATTAACACTTCCAACGGGCCCCAATGGTTATCAGATGTTATAAAGAACCCCGGTAACAACCAGGTTCACCATGGTATCACGCGAGAACATCTAGAGCCCAGCGTAGGAGAAAGGGTCAGGAGGACACAAGTCGGGGGTGGACACAATCGGGTGGGGAGCACACACAACCCGCCCTGACAGGCCACCGCCCCGGGTGTTATGGGACGCTTAGTGCCTCAACCCCCAAAACTCTCTGCACCCGAGGCCCTCTCCCCACATCTTGTAACTAAAGAGATAAAATACTCATCACATGGTGATATCAGCATTCATACTCATGTGCTGCTTCTCTTGCTTCTCC
This sequence comes from Neoceratodus forsteri, assembly GCA_016271365.2. NCBI lineage: Eukaryota > Metazoa > Chordata > Ceratodontiformes > Ceratodontidae > Neoceratodus > Neoceratodus forsteri. The sequence goes on from CM028129.1 coordinate 62,213,576, forward strand.
ATCGCATCTCTGCTCAGGGTCTGGACAAATGCAAGCGCTGCTTTAGGATCAGTAAATCTACGCTGTTTGCCCCCTGGAGGTCTGACAATCAGTCTGGCCAGATAAGCTTGTGTAAATAGGCAGCTGACTTCATGGAAGACCTTTTTAACTGGGTTGAAGGCTTGCTTCTACACCTGAAGGGATCTGGAGAAATCCAGGAATATACAGTACTTATGTGAGCTCCTTGCATCATAAAATCGGACCCCCTTTCCATGCTGCCTCCAAGACTTTCTGTCTATCCTGGAAGCGAAGAAACTTTACAATTAAATGCCTTGGGCGCTGGTCTGGGGTCAGTTTTAAGCCCGGGGAGCAGTGTGCTCTTGGGATCTCCAGGAGCTGCTCGGGCGGGAAAGACAGGGTTTGAGAGAGCCACTTTTGCATGTAAGAGATATGGTCCCTGCCTTCTTGACCCTCAGGGAGCCCCACAATTCTGATATTATACCTCCTCTCAAGATTTTCGTGGTCGTCCAAGATTTCTTTTAAGGTATCAATTTTCTGAAGAGCTTGTCTGAGGTCAGTAGACATGGTGGTGGAGCGGTCTTCCTTTGTGCTCAAACGGGATTCCAGTTCAGTAAGATGGGAGTTGGGTGAGTCCACTGTCTCAGATATATTCACAGTTTGTTGTAGATGTTGCATCTGGACAGTCATGTTATCAAAGCCTGACTGCATTCTAGTCCCAAGATCGTACTTAAGGTCACGGATGAAACCCTCAGGAGCCTGGTAGCTTGCATTTGAGTCACCCATTTTCAGTGCAGTCTCTGAGTTATGCAGCACTAGAAAGTAGACTGAGGTGACAGTTCTTCTGGCAGCTTGACTGGGCCTAGATCGGCAGGTGTTGACTTTTTTCTCCCCTAATCGATTTATTAGAAAAGGGCATTAGTACAGAGTTGCCAGGTAACCAGGCTGATCTATTGGATGATTAACTGCAGGACTGCTGACATTTGGAGTGGATCCATGTGGAGCTCTCTGACTAGAAGTCCGCCATTCTGTCCAGCTAGGCCGTGCCCCACCCCCTAAGTCACTATCTTGAACTTGGGTTTTGTAAGATGTTTGTTTAAATATCTGAGGTCTAGGATGGGTCACCACTCCCCTGTCTTCTTTGGGGTAAGGAAGTACCTTGAGTACAACCCTTTTCCCCTGATTAAGATGGGGACTTGCTCCACTGCTTTTAGGAGCAGAAAGGAAAAAACTTCTGCCTCTAAAGCAGCTCTTTCCGGCTGGCTGGCAGGCTTGAAGGACCTTGCTCTGGTCTTAAGGAATCTTTTGAAATTCAAAGCAAGTCCCTGGCTCACCACCTCCAGGACCCACCTGTCTGTAGTAACAGACTTCCAGGCCTGGAGGAAGTGAGCCAGCCTGCCCCCTTCTGGGATAAGGGAGGCGGCCCGGACTGACATCAGGGTGTTTGTTTGACAGGGGTTCTAGGTTGGGAATTGGATGAGGCCCTGCTCATCCCTCTGCCACCTCTCCCTCTGAAGAAACCCCTCTGCTGAAAAGTAGAGTAGGCCTGAGCTTGGTAAAAAGGTCTTTGAAAAGGCCTACCCCTGCCAGCCCTAGACTGCTGCTTCTGAGGAGTAGCAGACTTCTCTTTTGCCACTGCACTCCTGCAAGCAGTCCTATACTTATCCATCTGTTTCATATACATCTCTGTTTGCTCCCCAAACAGAGTTTTGGATGACAGGAAAATCCATGGCCTTGGCCTGGGTATCCTGAGAAAGACTGGTACATCTGAGCTAAGCAAATCTCCGCAGGGTGACAGATGTAGCCATCACCCTGGATGATATATCATTAGAGTCCACAGCAGCCTGAAACTGCACTTTGGATGCCTCAGCTCCATCAGCAGTGACCTGCACCAGCTCCCTGACCAGCTGGAAGGAAGCACCTTTGCCTAGGTCTATGATAGACTCCCATCTGGACTTCTAGTACCTTGCCACATAAGCCATGTAGAAAGCCTGCCTGAGTGCCAAGGAGGATGCCAGGTACTGCTTTTCTGCCATAGCATCCACCTTCCTGGAGTCCCTTATTTTGGGGAGGTGAAGCCAAGGAAATATTAGCCTTATCACAGGCTGCATGCAGCCTGCACAACTCCAACATGGCTGCAATGGTTGTACAGGAACTCTGTACTGGACCAAACCGCATATACCTTCTGTCCATTTTCCTATCCACAGGACGTATGGAAGTAGGCAACTGCAAAATTGTATTTGTCTGTTGATAGTCATTTGGACTCTGGGACATCCATCATTTCGATAAAAATGTGGTTTCTTTCCCTCCTCAGTTGCCTCCACAGTAGGCAGCTGTACAGTGTCAGCCACTTTCTTATAGAAAGCGGAGTGGGAGGGCCAGCCCCGGGGCACTGGGGCAGAGGTGATGAACGCCTTACCTCGTGCTGTGCCAGCGACCCGGGTTTGGGAACCACCTCGGGCCGCTGGGGTGCCAGCAAGGGGTGGGTGGGAGCAGGAGGGAGTAATGGCTCTCCTTTCCCTGGATGGAGGTGGGGGTCGCCTGCCCGTAGTCCCGCCATCGCCGGATGGAGGTCCAGTGACAGGTGAAGGCAGTGTCAGTGCGACTGGTTGGGTGGGAGGCATCCCATAAGACATGCATACGCCATGGACGAGCAGGCGTAGGGGCTAAAAAAAGGGGGGTATGACAAAATGTAAATTAAAAAAAAAGAAAGCAAAGTGGGAGGGGACTCACCAAGTCTGGGAGGGGAAACAGAGTTAAGCCTATCTGGGGAGATGTCAGGCTCCACTGGTTCACCAAGGGCCTTCCTCTTCTTCACCTTCTCCTTCTCATTTAATCTCATAATAGGCTTCTGGATTGTATTCCGAAGGAAGTTGAACCGACTCAACTAACCGACCAGAAGTATGCATTGGTTCGATCGGTACAGATTGAAGCGACTGTACAATTTTAATCACTTTCACCATTTTGTCCGTGGCTGGGGTCGAGGACTTCGGATCTGAACCAGCAGACTATATTTTCTTTTTCACTGGAACCGGTGCATCAGTATCAGCCTCCCTCTTGCCCGAGGAGGTATCGCCCTGGTCAGAAGACACCTCCTCTGGTTCAGTTGAACCCAAACCGGGGTGGCCATCTAGGTCAGCAAATTTTTCAGCCATTCTTTCCTTCAACCAGGTTAAACATTATCCAGCGTGGCTTTAGGAAAGTTAGCACAAATTTGGCAGTCTGTTTTCAGGTGCTCAAACCTCAGACAATACACACAGATTAAGGTCGCCGGTACCCAAACACAAATAAGTTTGCACAAAAACAATCATAATAGATCAGTTCCTCACCAGACCGACCAATGAAGAACCAAAACTTACCCCAAACTATCTATCTAAACTATACTACCTGTACTGCAGACAGAGGTTTGAAGACTGAAAGAAAATAATAACGGTTGAAAAACCAGATGGAGAAACCACTACCGAACCACAGCAGTGAAGGAGAAATCTTCGGAGCATCTTCACAGTTAGACGGAGTAAAGAAACTGACAGTTACAGAAAATGTACCAGGGACAGGAGTTTGAAAAATCGAGCTCGAGCTCAACGTGCTATGCCTCTGAGCACAGTTAACTATTTCCTTTCCGGAGCAGTTGAACTGGAAGGGCTAACTGCATATTGTCAGAATGTAGCAAGACTTCACGTTGTTTGTAAAAAAAAAAAAACAATTTTAAATTACATAAAATTTGAAACTAAGGGGTTTTGTAGTCAGAAATCCCCAACTAACAGTAAACCGGTTATACCAAAAAGGAACTGGGAAAAAAGGAAAAAAATAACTAGCGCTAAACTAAGTCAATAATAAAAACACTCAGTAAAAGGCAACAAATGAAAATAAAAGGATACTTACATATTTTTATAAGCTTTTTTCACATAGATGAAAGGTAAATGAGCAACACTCCAAGCGACCAGAATTATCAGGCGGAGAGTGAAATCTGAGGCGTTTAGAACATTGGCAGTTAGTACAGGGCAGCATCTGAAAAGTAGTCATGGGCAAATAATTCCATCATTTGCATGTGTTCTGTTCTCTCAGGGCAGTCCTACCTAGAAGGCTTACTGCAGAAAGTTATGAATACCTGAGTATTACTGGGGTTAGAAGGGAGCCCTTTTTGGACTAGGGAGGCTACCCCGTCTTCCTACTGTAAGAGCTGTATGAACGGTAGCAGAGTGACCATCTCGAATTAGGGTTTTAACAGTAGGATGGGAAACCACTCCCCAGCTGTCTCTGTGTCAGGTATTACATGGTGTGGAGGCCCTTTCCTCTTTTCATGGCCAGGGACCCACTCCACCATTCGCAAAGCTAGAATGTTGGTTTTCCTCCCACTTCAATAGAAGCGTCTGTGTTGGGGATAGAGGCCTAGACACCTGGGTATACATGAGGTCTGCCCACACTAACACTGGTCTTTAAAGTGCAAAAACATCCCTGTACTGAGAAGGCAACTGGGAAAAAACCTCTGCCCCTAGTGCCCTCAGAAGGAATTTCCATGGGGCAGGCGGCCTTGTTGCAGTGATGTTCTGGAATCGAACAGTATGTTTTGATCACAAGGAAAGTACATGGCATTAAACTGGGAGTCTGAGGGTAGACCAGTAATTCTAGGCCAGAGAAAGTACCTCAGCGAGATGGCAAAGGCCATGACTCTGGAGGTGGCATCCTTGCTATCGTCCTGTGGAAAATTGGTACTACACTGCTTCTGGAGTAGTTAAGCCGTAACCACCGACTCCTGCACTAAGAACCAGGACAGAGTTCCACAGTGCTTTCTTTTTTTTAATATATATTTGGCTGAAAAGCAAAGTAGCTAAATATTTTGACAAGAATCTGTGGGTCCTTATCCAGGAGGGTATGGAGGACAAGGAGACCCCAACTTTCTCGCAAGCTGCCAGATGCACTATACTCACATGGCTGGGATGTAAAGACAGGCACTCAGTATTGTTAAACAACTGATATATTTATGTATTTATTAACATTTCCAGACCGCTTGTAAACCTCTGCCACAGAAGTGGGGGTTTGAAGCAGTTTTGTGGTATTTTTATTTATAGTTTTTCATTATAGACAGGGCTTTTAGGAGGTACAACCTTTCATCTCCCTATAATCTTTTCTTTTCTTATCCTTATCCTCACTTTGGAAGGACTCCTGAGGAGGGAGGTCCAGGGTGTCCAATATGTTGTGGATAAACAAAGCCTCCTTAGATATGCAGGGTTCTAGACCCTCCACATCATAAAGATTCTCAATCATCTGCATCACCCTCACAGTCTCTGGGGCAAGAACTGTAGAAGAGTGTTCGCAGCCTCTGTAGGCAGGGGCATCATAAAATTATCTATTGTCACTGCATCACCCTCACAGTCTATGGGAAACGGAACTGTGGAAGAGTGATTGCCAGCCCCAGTAAGAAAGGACCCATCTTTTGCAGAGTCTGAAGCAGTTGCCATGCTTTTTCCATATTTTGCACAGATGGAAACTGCTCAGACTTTGCAAGTACTTAGTTTTTTCAGAATGCTTTAAGCTGCCTGTTGTCTCACTATTGGCTTTCCCAGGAGCAACAGTAGCATTTATATCTAGACAGTTTATTTTTAGCCACTTCATCAGCAGCTTGAAATGGCTTCCTTCCTTCGTCACTTCTGCTGTTTTTAAATTTGTGAGGAACATCATATTTGGAAGCTTTATTTTTGGCTGGGATCTGGAGGGTTCCTCAGCACCTCCTTACATTTTTATTACTCTTGGATGGCCCCTAGTCAGAAGCCTTTGATATGTTCTCAGCATTAATAATCACAGGGCTAGTCTGCTATGTTTGCCAATTTAAGCAAAACAAACCAGTCCTGGACCTTATGAACTGAGCGCAGATTTCTGTGAAAACGCCACTGGCCAGTTCTGCCTCAGTTTATTATCCCTGTCTGTTGCCAGGGCCTTTTTTTGTGGTTGTAGAACTGAGCCCTATACCAGTACCAATCTTAATAGAAAACCCTTATGTACAAATATATATGGAAAGGTTTCTGTTAATAAGCAAATCCTGAGACCCCCAGGCACTGTTAGGATTTGCATTCCAGTGGGTGGCCTTGCAGTAAAACACATGAGGTCTGAGGTAAAAAAAAAAATAAAAAAATAAGGCAACTGTCCCTAATTTGACGGTTTCCACAAGAATTTTTCCAAAAATGAAAGGAACCGTCAAAAATAAGCACCCACGATAAAATTAGAGTTTAAAATGAATAACCACAGTAAAAAGAAGGTTAAAATAGCACAATTGCACTAAAAAATAAAAAATTAGCTCGGCACTAACGAAAATGTAAAACTTTCATTCAGCACACTATTAGAAATGAAATCTGAGGAAAACTTTACCTAGATAAGCACTAGGAGGCTGTCAACAAGAAAAGTTGAAAGGCACCTCAAGTGTAATACTGTTCATTCCAGCGGAGAAAAAATTCTGAAGCCTTCATTAGCTCTCACTCAGCTCACTCTCTTTCCTTTCTTCTGACTGGCTTGTCCCTAAGCTCATTTAAATTCTCTTAAAGGCAGACCTCTGGGGCAGCTGCACCTAGCCAAAGTGAAAGAGTTACTGATGCTGAAGGACTCCTGGGGTAAGTACATTGTGGAGGATGATCTCTGATGCACTCCACATTCCTAAAGCTACCAACTGTCCCTATTTTCCCAGGACAGTCCCTATTTTAGGCAGCATGTCCCAGTTATCCCCACAAGTTTTGCAAAATTTCACTTTTGTCCTAGTTTTTGCTTACTTGTCCCAGTTTTGTCCCCCCTTTTTTTTCCTGACTGCTAATCCATGAGTGACGGTTATTTCAGCACTACTATGGCACTGCTCGGGCTGGACACCAGTTTGCAACTTCAACCCCTGCGCCCGTATTGCACTGCAAGCATGTCAGTGGGAGCACAGTAAAAAAAAATTACTCACCTTAGTAATGTTGTTTCTTCTAATGGAGTCTTGCTGTATTCTGACATATGCTGTGATGTCCAACCTTTGAACTGCCCCGGAGAGGAAAGAGTTAACTTTACAAGGGGGGACAATTTGAAGCTAGAAGGGGGGCGGCTCAGAGGTAATTTAAGGAAGTATTTTTTCACAGAGAGGGTTGTGGATGCATGGAACAGCCTTCCAGAGGAGGTTGTGGAGTCAAAAACAGTGGTGGAATTCAAGCATTCATGGAACAGTCATAAGGCAATTCTAGGGAGTGGGGGTAGGAAGAAGTAGGCTGCTGGTTAACTAGGATCTGCAGCTTATCCATCAGGTAGGGAAATGGGCAGACTGGGTGGGCCAAGCGGTCCTTATCTGCCATCAAATTCTATGTTTCTATGTTTCTATGTTCATGCAAGGCATGGAACGCTGAGCTCGAGCTCGGTTGAGACTCTGTCTGTTGCTGTTTGAACTCAAACCGTCAGATCTTTACGAGCTATACTCACTGGGTGTCCTGTGTGGCAACTGTAATCTTACACTAGCCAACTGGCTACTAAATATAATAAAAATATTTTTTGGTCCCAAAGCAAAGACTCAAGTCAGGAAACCCAAAAAATAAAACAAAACACAACACACACACACACACACACACACACACACAAAACAAATTAAGGGGGTGAGAAAAAGGGGGCACCTCCAGAGTGCCAACACTGATGCTGCCCACCCACACCCCAAAACCCAGGTTCTGAGAGGGGAGTCAGGGGGGAGGTCAGAATACAGCAGATTTCATTAGAAAACAACATTACTAAGGTAAGTCATTTTTTCTTCAAACAACATGAAGTCTTGCTGTATTCTGACATGCGACTACAAGCAGTACCTCCATGGAGGAGGACAGAACCTACTGAATAGGCTCTAGCACTGCTGTGCCAAACCGAGCATCACTCATAGCCTGGCTGTCCAGAGAGTAATGCTTGGTAAAAGTATGGACTGTTTTCCAGGTGGCTGCTTGACAAATCTCTAAGATAGGAATATCCCTGGCAGCAGCCAGGGAATCAGCTGTACCTCTGGTAGAGTGAGCCCTCAGGCCTGAGGGTGGGATCCTACCTAATTTTTCATAGCAAAATTGTATGCAAGAGACAATCCACCTGGCAACAGATCTCTTAGTGGCAGGTTTTTCCTTATCAACCTCACCATAAGTGAGGAACAGTTGGAGGGAGTCAAACCTATGACCCTTGGTGCGCTCTATGTAGTAGCTAAGGGCCCTTTTCACATCCAAGCTGTGCAGCCTCTTCTCCCCAAAGGAGGAATGGTCAGTGAAGAAAACAGGAAGAGACATAGACTGGTTAAGGTGGAAATCTGAAACCACCTCAGGCAAAAACTTTCTATTAGTCCTGAGGACCACCTTACCTCTATGGAAGGAGATAAAATCAGGCTCCACTGACAGGGCCTGTAACTCACTTATGTATCTAGCAGAAGTGATGGCCACCAAGAAAACAGTTTTCCAAGTCAAGTACTCAAGCTCTGCTGAGGACAAAGGCTCAAAAAGGGGTTGCATAAGCAGAGCAATGCAAACATTAAGGTCCCAGGCAGGGGCAGGGTCCCTGAAGGGAGGATTGCTATGCAGCAATCCATTGAAGAACTTACAGAATACAGGATGAGCTGAAAGGGGGGAGTGCTTGCCTGCTGACAGGAAAGCAGAGACAGCTGCCAGATGCACTCTAAGTGTAGCTGGTCTGAGTCCCAAGCTATTGAGATGAACCATATAGTCAAGGACTATAGGCAACCCAGCAGACTCTGGAGAAATATGCTTCCCAGAGCACCAGATAGTAAACCTTTTCCATTTTGCCCTGCAAGTGTTTTTGGTGGAAGGCTTTTGAGAAGCCTTTAAAATATCCAGAACACCTTGGGAGAGTTGCAAATCTGCAAATTCTAACTCTTCAAGAGCCAGGCCTTGAGATTGACAGATTTGAGATTCGGATACCAGACCCTCCCCTGAGAACACGTTAACAGGTTGTAATTCCTGGGAAGAGACAGGGGAAGGTGAACTGCTAAGGACAGCAAGAGGGGGTACCAGGGCTGTCTGGTCCAGTCTGGAGCAATCAGAATCACTTTGGAGGGTTGAGACCTGATTTTGGCTAGTACCTTGAACAGGAGAGGGAAGGGGGGAAAAGCATACAGGAACTTCCCTTCCCAATTGAGAACTAGGGCATCCAGGGGGACTGAGCCCAACACTGGGGGCCTGCAGCAAAAAAGGGGAAGTTGGCGATTGTCTGGGACTGCAAAAAGATCTATCTGAGGGGTGCCCCATCTGGAGATCACCTTCAAAAATCAGGGGATCTAGGGACCATTCGTGATGGCCCTGAGATATCCTGCTGAGAGCATCTGCCAGGACATTGTCCTTTCCTGTGAGGTGCACTGCTATAAGAGAGGTATTCAGGGAATAGGCCAGAGACCACAACTTCATTGCCTCTGTGCACAAGGCCGTAGACCGAGTGCCCCCTTGCTTGCTTGATGTACCACATTGTGGTGGTATTGTCTGTCCTGATCTGAACTATTTTGTTCTGAACAGACTTGGAAAAAGCATAAAGTGCTAGAAACACTGTCTGAGTTCTAAGAGATTGATGTGAACCAGAGATTCTTGAGGTGACCACAACCCTTGAGTGGTCAGGTCCCCCAAGTGGGCTCCCCATCCCAAGAGGGAGGCATCTGTAGTAAGGATTAGAGAATGAGATTGAGTGACAAAGGGAACTCCTTGTCTTAGATTGTCCTGATCCTGCCACCATTGCAAAGCCTGGATCAGGGTTCGAGTCACTGAGATTAGTTTGGTCAGAGGATCCTTTCTCCGAGACCAGAAGGCTCTTAAGTGGAACTGAATGTCCCTCATCTGAAATCTTGCTCCTTGGACCACTGCTGTGGAGGCAGCCATGTGGCCCAGGAGCTGCAGAAAATGCCTTGCTGATCGAGACACCTGAAGAGTGAATGAAGAGGCCAGTGAAACAAGGGTCCTTGCCCTGTCCAGGGGAAGGAAGGCTCTTGCCTTTAATGTATCCAGCTCTGCCCCTATGAAGGTGAGGAGCTGCACAGGTTCTAGAACTGACTTGAGAGATTCAGAAGGAATCCTAGAGAAGTGAGCAGCTGCTGAGTTATCTGTAGGTGTGACCTGACTTGGTCTGGAGACTGACCTACTATGAGCCAATTGTCCAGGTATGGAAAGATGGAGATCTTTTGTCTCCTTAGAAAAGCAACCACTACTGCCAGGCATTTTTGTGAACACCCTTGGAGCTGAAGTTAGGTCAAAGGGCATTGCTCTGAATTGATAGTGGCCTGAGAGCAACTCGAACCTGAGGTACTTTCGGTGGGACCTTCTGATAAGAATGTGCAAATAGACTTCCTTGAGGTCCAGGGAAACTAGCCAGTCTCCTGGCCTTACAGAAGGTAGAATTATTCCCAGAGTCACCATTTTGAACTTTGGCTTTAAAAGGTGCTTGTTTAAATATCTGAGATCCAGGATGGGCCGACATTCTCCTGTCTTTTGGGGGTTAGGAAGTACCTGGAGTATAATCATTTCCGCTTGTGTAGGGGTGGAACCCTTTCTATGGCTCTCAGAGCCAAGAGGGGAAGAGACATCTGCCTCTCGAGCAAGTGCCTCTGAAGGATCTGCAGGTGGAAAGGATCTGGTTCTCATCTTGGGAAATTTTTTGAAGCTGAGAACCAGTCCCTGGCTCACTACTTCCAGGACCCATTTGTCTGATGTTAAAGACATCCAGTCCTGGACAAAGTAAGCCAGCCTGCCCTCTACAGGTGGTGGAGAATTGGCCCTGGCAAACCCATCAGGGTGCCTGTTTGGCAGGGGCTTTAGGCTGAGGAGTGGTAGCAAGCCTGCTTGTACCCCATCTGCCTCTCCCTCTGAAGAACCCCCTCTGGGCAAAGGCAGAAGAGAAGGCCTTGGCTTAGTAGAAAGGCCTATGAAAAGGCCTGCCCCTGCCCCTGGAATGCTGCCTCTGGGGAGTGGCTTGCCTTTCCTTGGCCTGAGCACTCCTATAGGTGGTCCTGTATTCATCCATTTTCTTCATGTTGTTCTCTGTTTGCTCCCCAAACAGAGAATTACCCACAACAGGAAAATCCATGGCCTTAGTCTGGGTATCCCAAGACAGGCTAGTATATCTGAGCCAAGCCATCCTACGAAGGGCTACAGATGTAGCCATGACTCTAGATGAAACATCATTGGAGTCCACTGCAGCATGAAATTGCACCTTGGATGCCTCAACACCATCTGCAGCCACCTGCTCCAGCTTCTTGGCAAGCTGGCCAGGGACCTGTTTAGCAAGAGCCATTACAGTGTCCCATCTAGACTTCTGACATCTAGCTGTATAGGCCATATAATTAGCCTGCCTGAGTCCCAAAGATGCTGCCATGTATTGTTTCTTTGCCATGGCATTAATCCTCCTGGAGTCCTTATGTGGGGTGTGTGAAGCCAAGGGTATATTTGCTTTGTCACAAGCAGCAGCCTGCACTACCCCAACATGGCTGCATTGCTGGGTAAGGAACTCCGTATCTGAGCCTGACAGAATATACCTCTTGTCCATTCTCTTGTCCACAGGAGGTATAGAATTAGGAGTCATTAAAATTTTCATTGTCTGTTTCCCAAAAGACTTATGGAGGGGAATAGACAGCCTCCTGGACTCTGGGATGTCCATCATCTCAACGTAATCAGGCTCCTCCTGATCCTCTAGTGCTTCCTTCATAGGAAGCTGAAGAGTTTCAGCCACTTTTTTTGTAAAACATAAAATGGGAAGGGGACTCAGAAAGCCTAGGAGGAGAAACCCCTGAAGGTCTGTCTGGGGAGATGTCTGGGTCAGTGGGCACATCCAGACTTTCATAATCACCATCACTATCCTCATACTCTCCTTCCTCCTCCTCCGGTTCATGAAAATCCTTTAAATTATAATCTGAACTGGGAGAACCGACCGAACCGAGCCCCTAACCGATGGTGCTGGTTCAGTCGGAACCGGGGTTAGTGACTGAACAATCCTTATCACTTCGGCTATTTCATCAGCGGTCGGAGAGAGAACTTGTGGATCCGCACCGGCTGATTTATCCCTTCTTTTTCTTTTAGCCGGAACCAACTCCTCAGAGCCGGTTCTCCTTTTGCCCAAAGAAGTTTCGCCCTGGTCAGAGGGCACTCCTTCTGGTTTGGTTGGAACCGAATCGGGCTGGCCATCCGGGTCAGCGGACTTATTGGCCTCCCTTTCCCTGAGCCTACCGACTCTCTTTTCCAGGGTAGCTGAGGGAAAATGTTTGCAAATCTGGCAGTCTGAATTAAGGTGGTCAAACCCCAGACAATAAACACAGATGGTGTGGGGGTCAGCCTTAGCAAAGGCTTCCCCACACACACTACAGTGTTGAAACTCAGTGCGCCCGGTTTTTCTTTTGGGTTTCTCAGACATGGCCAGTCCTAACCAAACTTACCCTTTTTTCGGCAATCCGCCAGGCAAGACACCCTTATCGGTTCCTGATATGGACCGGTTACCACACTCTAAAAGTAGAACAAACTTTTTTGAACAAACCTGATCGGTTCAAACCGAACCGATCCAACGTTTACAAATTCCACACAGAAGAAACAATAATAAACCTATCTAGTACTCACGATACCACAGACAGAGACTGAACCAACAGGTTAAACGGATTCAATTTGGTCGAAAACCGAGGAAAATGGCACTTTAACCAACTAAATTGAACTGAGCAAAGGAGAAATCTCTGGAGTGTCTGTTCAGTGAGTAGGAGTAAAGAATCTGGCTGTTTGAGTTCAAACAACAACAGACAGAGTCTCAACCAAGCTCGGGCTCAGCGTTCCATGCCTTGCATGGAAAGTTAACTCTTTCCTCTCTGGGGCAGTTCAAATGTTGGACATCACTGCATATGTCAGAATACAGCAAGACTTCATGCTGTTTGAAAGCATGTTCCTGTTAGCTTAGAATGGGTAGTAGTGTAAACAAGCACATGTGGGACGTCTGCCTGCCAGCAGCTTAGAGGGACTCCAGACAGAGAAGAGACCGGCAGCAGGGAACTAAGGTACCTGAACCTGATCAGCTGTAGGGAAGTGTGTGAAAACAATCTGGCGTAGTGGTGGGAGTTAATGAAGTGAAGTTTGCTCAGCAAATAAGGTGAGTGTAAACGGGTTGGATGGGACTGTCAGGAGGAGCAATACATGCAGCTTGACTGTCTTATCACAATTTAATGCAGGTTTGTTTCTAATGAACTTTCTGTACATCATGGTTTGGAACTAGTGGCAGCAGAATGATGTACTAATTTAATCTAAATGTTTGCTACTGGTGTTACTGTGGGGTGGCATGGCCAGAGCAAGCAGCAAAATGTAACTGATTGTGCGCAGTGTTGACTGTGGTGGTGTCCGTGGGAGTGACACGGTGGGGGGGGGGGTCATGATCAGGATGAAATGTCCCAGTTTTAGACCTCAGAGAGTTAGTAGCTTTACACATTCCTGACATTATGGGTTGTATACACCCGATAGGTTGTTTGATGCACATGTAACTGAAACAAAGTCCGTCCCCTTCCGAGGGTCACTGGTCTCCTATGGTCAGTTCTAATTATGCATCTTAAAAAGGTTGTAGCACACCTCCAGAGCTGCAGTCTTTAATTTAAAAGAAGAATACATCAGCAAGGTAGGAATAATGCAATCATAGATTTCTAGTGTAACAGAGAAAAAGCTGGCTGTGTTTTAACTTGACTATATGTAACCCCCAGGTGGCGCTATCCCAGGGGCTACTACCCCTGCCTGACTACTGACAGGTTGAGGGGCCTAGGTCCAATGGCGAGTGCCTCCACCCAGAGGTCAGGGGTTGCAGTAGTTAAACTAACGGTCATAGCCCTCTGGGACACTGTAACCCCCCTTTCTTCCCACTAGTGGCCCACACAATGCATCAGGAATATCTTCACAATGATACTTACCCCCAGGACTCGCTCTGTCGACTGGACGCTGGGGACCCCCTGTAAAACAAGATGATACAATGCAAAAGCCACAGTACAATACTTTATCATAAACAAATACCTCAGACAGTATAACTTTGCAGAAACAAACAGATCTGATTTATTTAAGGAGCTGTAACAAGGAAGGTGGAAATCAGGTTAATTAGGTTAAACACATTAATAATCACAGTACTGTGCGCATATTCAGAGTCCCAAATTGTTACTGTCACTGGGTACCCAGGATGGGAGGGGGCTAGCCAGGATTGGTGCAGCTGGTTGGGGCCCTGTGATGGAAAAACACTGGCACAATACCCAAATTGTAATCCGGAGCCGGTTGGCTCAGTTCGTGAAGAAATAAAAAAAAAAAACAGAAAAAAAAAACAATTAGATGACACACTTGCAATTCTATAAACAGACAGCAGAGGGGCTACCCTGCTTTGTACTCACAAACTCAATGCTGGGAACTGGATGGAAGGCAGATTGTCCTGGATTGCCAGGAGGAGCAGATCATGTGGACAAGGTCCCTGTGACTGGACCCCACTGCAGTTTAGAGCAAATGGACGTAGTCTGAATTAAGCTGGGGTTTACTTCCAGCCTTGTGCATTCAATTCACTGTACAGGGGATTTGAAACGCGATTCCCCACAAGCACTACACACATTTATATGTAAAAGGAAAGTACCATACCAGGCAGCCTGCTTCTCTATCCCGATCGCAATTACTTCACAATACCCGGGAGAACACACAGCAGATTCAGTTCCTGACAGACCGAGCGCGATTCAGCAATTTCTCCAGTCTTCTACAGGGTGAGCCTGGTTTCTACTCTTCAGATCTCTCTGATTCTCCTCACAGGTTGGATTCAGTCCAAACGGGCATTTGCATGAGCTGCAGACTGAAACGTAGGGCCTTACACACGTTTCCCGCACTAAAACTACACACAGAAGAAGCACACAGTTCCTTGTCTCTTCACTGCCCAAACTGATCTGATCTTTCCAGTAGACAGAGCCAGGCATTTCCTTTGAGTTCCTTTCAGTTCAGTTGGCTGGCTTGGCTGTCACTCACAATCAGACTCCCCTGCTGGTGCAAAAAGGCACCGAAGTTCAAAGTACAATTCCCAGAAGCATTGGCCATACAGTACATAGGTGGCTGGCTCCACAATGAGAGTCCAAGTTCTGATTTGCCAGCAGCAGGCTCCATTTCAAAGGTCCCCCCACACTGATTGGTCCAGTTCAGCAGTTCAACCAGAATGGAGGGCTAGGCAAACACAGTTCTGACTGCAAAGAAAAGCAGGTTAGACAAACTGTATTTTCGTTATTACTCTAAATGATTTCTGGCAAACTGCTGCATCTTTGAAAAGTGCTCACTCTGCCCACTTAGTGATGGCAGAAACGGAGCGATTTGGCAGCAGCTGGAGTGGGACTCAAGCAGGGAAACGCACAGTCCCCCCATAACAACTAATTATGTCTGCAAGCAGACAGCTCTTGAAGAGACAGTACCAGAGGCTCTAAAAGCACTCACAGATAAACGGCTTAAACACCAAACATCATTCAGGCTTGGAGCATTCAAGCAAGCTCCTCGAAGACTTTTTGGGAACCCCGATTTGCAGGGGGGTTACATATATAACAATAGGCTCCAAATGCTACTGTACAGACAGCTTAGAACTGCTGCGCCTTTAACACACATCGGGCTTCTCAGGAACAGAAACAGAAACAGAGAGCAGACACAGATTAACAACTTTATCTTCTAGAACCCCTCCCAGCGGTTCTATGACTCACAAATCTGACCAATAACAATATCTATGGAAAGTAGGATGCCTGGGATCTGTAACAGCGGTCCCAGCAACCTGAAGGCAAAACTACAAGGGGAAATCTCTGAGTACTTAACTCTCAGAACCCCCGCTAGCAGTTCCAAAATAGCCCATATGCTCCCTGGTACCCCTGTTAGAGATCCCAGGAGCAGAAATCAGTACAAAATATGGCCTAAACATCCATGCTGCAGCCCCTACCTGAATCCTAAAGAGTGCTCTGGACACCCCTTCCAGCAGTCCCAGACTCTCCGCTACCATCCTCACAGAACTGCTCCTGTAGTCCCACGGTACTTCAGCTCGCTGCACCCTCCGTTTTATCACACGGCAGCAAACAAATACCATCATGGACTCCCCCTTTGTCCGATCAGCAGTAGCTCTATGGACCAAAATGGAGCCGCTATAATGTTATTTTATGACCCCAGTCCTTCTCTCATCTTCCTCTGAAGCCATTTCCACATCCCTGGATTCCCATTCTTGTGCTACAGCAAACCCCGCTCCTACTGGCGCTCAACACTCGCGAGACCTCGTGCATCATGTAATCGCGCGATGACGTCTGCCCCAATGGGAAAATCATGTCGCGCACTCACGACCTGCCCTATGCTACCGCTATATAGCAAATGAGCAAGCATTCACAAGCAGTTCTCCCCTGCACTCACATAAAGCACCTTATTTACTAATAAATACCACAGTACACCCTGTGTAACTACTACAGTGCCATCCCACATTTTTAAATGATCCACAGCGCTGCATTGATTCCTCTTCATGACAGCTGCATCCTCTCAGCTTCCTCCACCCCCCCCTTAAAGGAACAGAGTGCATTACATATGGTACATTGCTCATTTTTATAAAGCACATTCTCTTAAAGGGACACAGCGCAACAAGGGACACTGTCAATAAATATGGTACATTGCTAACTTTTATATAGCAAATTTATACAGATACTGAGAATGTCTTCTCTATTACTTAACAGATCACAATGCCCAAAACAAAGAGTTGCAGGCAGTGCAATGTCCCCATTCCACACCAGCAGCTAGGAAGGCTACGTGCCTTTTGTGTAGAGACTCCACCAGGCACTGTGATGTAGAGGAGAACAAGGAAGAGTTGCCACCCCCTACAGATACAAGAGATACACAAAACACAGAACACCACTCCGACACCACCAAGGCATTGATACAAAACAACCAACTCATGCAGGCCCAACAGGGTGTGCTACCAGCAATGCTGCTACAACTGAAAGAATTATCTAAACAGTCGGTCAGTCCTCCTCCAGCAAAGAAAAGGGCCACTGGCTCCCACTCTAGACCTCTAGAGACTCCCGCTGCAGATCCCTTACCCATACCTTCGGATCCAGGCAACGACTCAGATGAGAAAGCGGGAGAGGTCGATCAACAGCCAAAGACCCTCACGGCTAAGCGGTGCTTTCCAGACCAAATTTCATCACTAGCCCAAAAAATCATGGATACGGTGGGCTTCGAAACTACAGCCCCCACACCAACTTCTAAACTAATACCATCCCTGCAACCCCTAGCCAAGCAAGCAGACATCTTCCCTGTCTGCGAGGCAACAGACGACCTGGTACAAAAAGAATGGTCCTCCTCTGAACCAGTTAGAATCCCACAGCGTAAATCCTGAGACAAAATGTACCCTTATAAGCAGAAAAACTGGCCCTGTGGTGCACTCCTCCCACAGTGGATCCGCAAATAGCTGCACTAAACGAAAAGACTGTACTCCCCACAGAGTCCGCATCAGGGCTAAAGGATCCCATAGACAGAAAACTGGAAGAAAACCTAAAAAAGAACCCAAAGCTAGCCGGCTTGGGAAGCAGAGCCGCATCCACCGCTATTTACGCCACAAGAGCACAGTTAACCTGGCTCCAGCAGATTCAAAAAACAATCCCAGCAAAGTCACCAGAATCTATACTCCTGAATAACGCCATACTATCCACAAAATACCTGGCAGACATGGCGGTAGATTCCTTAAAGATAAATGCCAGATCAGTCCGCTATCACCAACAAAGCCAATAGAGCCTTATGGATTAAGCTATGGGATGCAGACAAGGAATCAAAAGCTACCTTACAAAGGCAATCTTTCAAGGGCAACATGCTCTTTTACGAAGGTCTAGAGAAATACCTTAAGGGCAAGGAAGAAGGAAAGGCACTAAACAGAGATCAATTCAGATTTTCGTACTTATCAGCTAGACAAAGGAGCAGACATCACTCCTTTCGAGACAAGAAAAGGGGGAGTTCTATCTTCAGGAGCAATACTTACAGACAAAACTATATGACCCCCTATCACTATAACAAGTACAGAGGCAGGGGTTCAACACACAGAGGCAGAGGAAATTACACCCGTAGAAACCATTCCAGGTCATGACTATGCACACTCCCATCATGCTCACACTAGGACAGTGGGTACAAGACTGACACAATTCTTACATCAGTGGGAAAAATCCACAACGGACAGGTGGATCTTAAAAATAATACGACAAGGCTGTGCAATAGAATTCAACCAGCTCCCAAGTGAAAGCAGAATGATTTATTCACCTGCTTCACAACACAAGACCACCACAATTCATGTCCTAACTGTTATACAGGAACTACTCGCAAATAATGCAATAGCACCAGTACCAAAGCAATAAGAAGGCAAGGGGGTGTATGCCATCTTCTTCATGGTTCCAACAAAGACAGGAGGCCTCAGACCAGTACTGGACCTCAAATACATCAACAAAAAAGTGAAATACACCCCTTTCAAATGGAGACCATTCGGTCCACCCTCCGTGTACTCAGACAGGGGGATTTCCTCACCTCAATAGACCTGAAGGACGCTTTTCTTCACATACCCATGAGACCCAGCCACTCCCGATACCTCCACTTCTGTATACTGGGCCAACACTACCAGTACCAAGTACTACCATTCGGCCTTGCTTCAGCCCCGAACTCAAAGTTCTCGATAATACTAGCAGCCAAACTTCGAGAAAAGGGGGTCCACGTTATCCCATACTTAGACGATTGGCTCATCAGAGCAAGATCACAACAGCACTCCGCCAGGGAAACACAAATGGTGGTAGACTGTTTACAACAACATGGGTGGGTAATCAATCACAAGAAATGCCGACTAATACCCAGTCACTCCATCGGACACCTAGGCACCCTCATAGACACAGAAAAAGGACTAGTATTCCCATCTCACACAAGAATTCAATCAATCTCATCTACCGCCAAGTTACTACAAGACTACCAACAGCCAACGCTACTGCTCATATCTCAAATGTTAGGTCTTGTGTCCTCCACAATAGACATGGTCCTTTGGGCAAGATAGCACATGAGACCCCTCATGTCCTTCCTGTTAACTCAGGGGCCTACACACGATATCAACCTAACAAAGAGGGTCACCCTACCACCAAGGGTCAAATCAAGCCTGACAAGGTGAACAAGCAGAAACAGACCAACACAAGGCATACCTCTAGACATACATCCGGAGATAATAATAGAGATGGATGCCAGCCTCACAGGATTGGGGGGGGCGGTATCAGGAAAGCACACAGCACAAGGAAAATGGTCTTTAACAGAAGCAAAACTAACAATAAACATACTTGAGATGAGGGCAGTATTCAGAGCACTACTGCACTTCTCACAACTGGTCCAACAAAAACACATCCAGATAAAAATCAGATAACCAAGTCACAGTATCACACATAAACAAGCAAGGCGGCACAAAAAGCAAGGCAATGATGACAGACATCAAAGCTTATAACATGGGCACAAAGACACTTACAATCAATAATAGCCATGCGCTTAGCTGGGAAAATAAACACAACAGCAGACTGGCTAAGCCGCCAAATGGTCCACCCCAGGGATTGGAAACTCCATCCACAAGTGTTTCTACATTTGCACTGCAGATGGGGACAGATAGAGATAGACCTCATGGCATCACACAAGAACCACGAATGCACAAAATATTGGTCATGGTTCAAGGACTACAGAGCCCTGGGAGTAGATGCCCTCAAAGCTCCATGGACATTCCAAGTGGCTTACTTATTCCCTCCACTTCATGCTCAGGTGCTGAAGAAGATACGCATCTCGAGAACACGAGTTATACTGGCAGCACCACATTGGCCAAGAATGGTTCGCCACAATAGTCTCAATGGCACTAGACAACCCCTGTAAACTACCTAACAGACCAGACCTACTATCACAGGGTCCTATACTGCATACAAACCCTCAACACCAGCAACTGACAGCATGTTTTCAGAAAGGGAGAGAATGCTAAAAGCAGGATATCATCCATCAGTCATACAAACTATGGCATCATCATGACAACAATCCACAATTAGCACCTACCAACGACAATGGGACATATTCAACAAATGGTGCACACATCACAAAACAGACACTCAATCATGCACCATACCTCAGATCCAACTGTTCCTTCAGGAGGGACTACAACTGGGACTGTCATCGGCCTCACTGAAATTACAAGTCGCAGCAATTGGGGCAGCCAGAGGACTAATACAGGGCACTACCCCAGGTTCACATCAAGGTGTAGTACAGTTCTTGAAGGCAGCAACCAACACACGCCACTTCAATAAACCAATATTAGCCCCTTGGGACCTAACAACAGTACTGACGGCTATGACTAGGCCACCATTTGAACCTCTAGACTCCATTCCCATTAAATGATTACAACTTAAGTCTATTTTCCTCATGGAAATAGCTTCTGCCAGCCGGGAAGGTGAACTACAGGCCCTTTCATATAAAGAACCATTTCTACAGTTCTATAATGACAGAATATCCCTGCATCTCATTGTGTCATTCAGACCAAAAATAGTCTCAAACTTTCACCTCAGTTAGACTATCGAGATACCGGCAAAACTACCAACGACAGAAATACAGGCCAACCCACAGCTAAAAATGATGGAAATGAAAAGGGTTCTTACAACTTACATTGCCAGAACAGAGGACATTAGAAAAACAGACAGACTGTTTATCATAGTACAAGGGCACAGAAAAGGCCTCCCCACCTTGAATTCATCTAAAGCAGGTTACCTGAAGATAGCCATATTACAAGCTTACAGAGCAACTAACACTCAGGTACCACTGGACCTGAAAGCCCATTCCACCAGGGCAACTGCAACGTCATGGGCGGAAAGGAATATGGCCACCGCAAAAGAGATATGCGCTGCAGCCACATGGTCAACCATTCACACTTTCACCAGACACTACAGAATGGATGTGTAACAAGACACTAAGACAAACTTCACAAGAGCAGTGCTCCTAACAGTTAGCACAGAAAATAACAACATTGACACATCTAACCCTCCCTAGGGAATGATCACTGCTTTTTAATAACCCACAATGTCAGGAATGTGGAGTGCCTCCGAGATCATCCCACACAATGGTAGTTTACTCACCTGGTAAAGGTGATTGTGGGGGAATGGATCTCTGAGGCACTCCACACCACACCCTACAAAGACGTGATTTTCTATTACGGACTCAATACAGAAGTAAGATTGTAGACAGACCTTTGACAAAGTAATCAAAAACTTATACAAGTCATGCTAACTGTTTGTAACTACTATACAAATTAAAAATAACAGTACAGAACATATAATGTTACTCAGCATACGCTTATTCAGGGTACATGTTGGGGGATTTTAACAGATTTCATTTCAGATACAGCTTTGGAATACATCGAACTGACCATAGGAGACCAGTGACCCTCAGAAGGGGACGGACTTAGTTTCAGTCATGTGCATCAAACAACCTATCAGGTGTATACAACCCATTATGTCAGGAATGTGGAGTGCCTCAGAGATCCAGTCCCCCACAATCACCTTAACCAGGTGAGTGAACTACCATTACATGTTAAACAAAGTTAATAGATTCTTTGGTTTTTTAAGAACATACACTGTGGTCAGTTACACACTCCACTACAGTAACCTTTGCTGGCTTCATTTTTACAGCACATAATACTAATTTATTTGATTTTTCCTGCTTAAGACCATTTGAGTGAATTCTATATTAAAGTAGAACAGCACTGTGCTTTAGATAGTATATGCACACCTGTACCTACAGAAGAAAACAGTGCTGATTTGTTGGGCACAGTTAAGAACCAGATCTGCAGCTTTTTATTCACAAACATGTACAGTACATGCAAATTACAAGAATTCATCTTCAATTAGTTCAGTTAATCTGTAAGTTAAATACCTCGATTTTTTTTACGTCATCAATAGCTAAATGCAGAAAGTGACAGCTCTGCCTCCCATCAGCAGCTACCGTGAAAAAAACAAGCAGGAACTTTCCTTCAGTCAACTATTGTTCTGCCAATACTCTTTTGTTTTGCTTTTTTGTGCAAAGTTTAAACAAGTTTGTATGTATGCACCAGATTTCAACATTTGTCTTCATAATGTTGCATACTGTACAAAGTTTAAAAGGTTAGCCTGCTAATCTGCTCACGAGATAACGTGCAGCTCTGAATTCATATTTCGGTACTGCAGCAGTTGCATGATGGCTGAGGCTACAAAACGAATGTATAAATGATTATGGAAACTGGCTTAATGAGACACCAGACACAATCTCTCAGCGGTTATCTTTTCAGACTGCCTTTAAACTGTAGTATTTGGAAGCTTATTTCTTCTAACATCCTGAGATGAAAGACAGGAAAGAAAAGAATTACTCATCGCAGTAATCTTCTTTCTTCTAAGGGGTCCTAAGCATCAGTAACTTTTTTACACTTAGCAGGCTAGGTGCAACTGCCCCAGTGTGCCTTTAAGAGATATTTAAATGAACTTAGGCCCAAGTCAATCAAAAGACAGAAAGGGGTATGAGCTAAGTGAGAGCTGTTGAAGGCTTCAGAATTTTTTAGAGGAAAAACAAATGCAATTGCCCCAAAAAAGAAGCAACCGGATTCAAAACACATGCAAAATGTCCACAAAAGTGGAAATAGAAACAACAGCAACATGAGCTAATAAAAACTCATCAATAAGAAACTGCAAATTTGGTAAAAGGCGACATAAAGGGCCCTTCTCCGACAGGTGAACCGGGGAGGAAGGGTGGGAGCTTACTGATGCTAAAGGACCCCTTAGAAGAAAGGAGATTACTGTGGTAAGTAATTTTTTCTTCTTACCCCAGAAGTCCTTTAGCATCAGTAAATTTTACAGACTACCCAGCAGTATCATGCGGCAGGTGGGCAGAGAACCTACTTAGGAAAGAGGATCTGCAGAACTGCCCTGCCAAATTTGGCATCCGATCTGGTCTGCACATCCAAACTGTAGTTTTTCACACAAGTGTGCACAGATTTCCAGGTAGCTGCTTTGCAGATATCCAGTAAGGGAACGTCCCTTGCTGCTGCAAGCAAGGCTGCAGAGCCCTGGTGGAGTGGGCCATGAGCCCCACTGGAGGTTGGTGACCAGCTTTCTCATAGCAGAATCTCTAATGCAAGAGACCAACAAATGAGAAACAGCTCTCTTGGTAGCTAGTCTTCCTTTGCCTACATCCCAATTGTCTAGTATGCGCTAGGTAGTGAAAGATGGCTCATTTGACATCCAAGCTGCAGAGCTTTTGCTCGCCAGGAGTGGATGGCTCAGTAAAGAAGACAGGCAGAGTAATGGACTGGTTCAAGTGAAACTCTGAAACCATCTTTGGCAGAACCTTCCTATTTGTCCTGAGCTCAACTTTATCATTGTGAGGAATTATGTAATTCAGCTCACTGCACAGGGCCTGTAGCTCTGAAATCCTCTTCCAGGTTACAAACTTGATGTGAGCCATGGACACAGGCTAGTAGGGTGGATTCATGAGCCTGTCTATGCAAAGGTTTAGGCTACAAGGAGGAATGGACTCCCTGGTTGGAGGCTGGAGGTGCAAGGGGCCTTTGAAAGACTGTTTAAAAATGTTGTCGGAAAAAACTTGATTTTTTTCTTTCCCACCAAAATTGCCACCAGGTGTAGTTTGAGGAAAGATGGTTTCAAGCATGACGCCTGTAAGTGTACCAGGTAGTCTAGCAGCTGAGAGTCTGAAGCTGATCGGGTTCGACCTTTTCGCTCTTGCACCAGAGGGAAAACCTTTTCAGTTTGGCTGCACAAGTCTTCTTAGTGTTCATTTTTTTAGCCATCCTCAGTATCTTACAGACTTCTACAGAGTACTGTGAAGATGGAAACTAACTCCTCAATAACCAGGCCTTGACGTGAAAAAAGTGTATGTTTGGGTACTGCACTCCCATCTGAGGAAGGGCCAGCAGGGAGCGAGTTGGAGGCAGGGAATGGGCCTGCTGCAGGACACCGAGAAGGAGAGGGTACCAGGCTTGCCAGGGCCAGTCCGGAGCCACTAGGATCATCAATGCAGGCTGCTGTCCGAGTTTCAGCAAAACCCTGAATATCAGGGGAAAAGGAGGAAATGTGTACAACAACCTCCCTGACCAGTCCAGGATCAGGGAATCCAGAGGAAGTGTTCCCAGAACTGGGGGCCTGCAACAGTACTGAGGAAGCTGAAAACTGAGAGGAAAGGCAATCAGATCCATGTCTGGTGTGCCCCACTGCCTGAACACTGTGGCTAGTACTTGCTTGTTCAGTGTCCATTCGCTCTAGCCTTGACTCATCCAACTTAGAGGATCCGCCAGAGTATTAAGCTTGCCTGAGAGGTGAATAGCTGAGAGGTCGCCTCCCAAGGAGAATGCTAGAGACCAGAGCATCAGAGCTTCCGAACAGAGTATTCCTGATCTGGTACCACCCTTCTTGTTCATGTAAAACACTGCAGTGGTGCTGTCCATTCAAATTTGAATCACATGCCCTTCTATGCTAGGAGCGAAAGCTCTGAGAGCTAGGAAGACTGCTCTGAGTTCCAGAAGATTTATGTGCAACTGTGACTCTTCAGGAGTCCAGTTGCCACTTACTGAGGCACTGTCCAAATGAGCTCCCCAGCCCAAAAGGGAGGCATCTGTGATGATCATTTATGTGGGAAGAGGAGCTTGAAAGAGAACCCCTGCCTGCAAATCTGCAGAGTTCTTCCACCACAGCAAGTTTTGGGAGGAACTGCTCCAACACAAGTATCAACTATGACAATCTGTTGCTTCTCTGAGACCAGAGAGCTCTGAGGAAGGCTTGCAAGAGTTGCATCCTATACCTGACCCCTGAGACTACTGCAGTGATAGAGGCCATATGTCCCAGAAGTTTGAGGAAATATCTGACTGGTCTTGGCTGTCCCTAGGCGAAAGAATTTGCCACTGAAAGGAAACTCTGAATTCTTTCCTGTGGGAGGAAAGCATATCCCTTCTGAGTGTCCAGCTTGGCCCCTATTAAGGTGAGCAGCTGGGTGGGTTCTGGGTGAGATTTCTTTATATTTACTAAGAAACCTAGAGACCCCAGAGTGCGTTCTGTGACGGAAAGAGATTCCTTGACCTGGCAAGGAGACTTTGCTACTATGAGTTAGTCATCCAGAGAGGGGTAGAGAGCGACATCCACTCTCCCGAGATGTGTGGCTACCACTGCGAGACACTTGATAGAGACTCTTGGGGCCGAGGACAGACCGAAGGGCAGTGTGGCACACAGATAGTGACCAGAAGGAAGTCTGAACCTGAGAAAATTCCTGTGAGATCTCCTTATGGGTATGTGGAAGTAGGGATTCCTTTAAGTCTAGGGAAGCTAGCCAGTCTCCCTTTTGTAACGACTGTATGACCAGTGACATCAGGGTTTTAAATAATTGATTAGCAGTTTTTTTCTTGGGACAATACTAACTGTACAGAAAGTATTTATATAGGTTTTCTAGAAGTGTTATGTTTGTTAAACACAACGAGGCAAGTGCTATGCATTTTTACAATGTTTTTGCACTTATATGAGCAAAACGCTAATCAATTTTTAGAGTTAAATAAAACCCTGGACATAATGACCTTTTTGAATTTTTTTTTTCAGATGTTTGTTTAAATATCTGAGTTCTAAGATAGTTGCTACCTCAGTTTTCTTTTGTCAGAAAATACCTGGAGAACATGGAGTAGTACCTTGCCCTTCTCGTGGGCTAGGACCCTCCAGCTCGCTCATAAAGCCAGAAGGTTTTACCTCCAATCCCAACAGCGGTATCTGTGTTGGGAACAGAGGTCTTGACATCTGGGTATGTGTGAGGTCTGGCATCTGCCTGAACTGTAATGGCAGACCCTTCTCCACTATGTCCAGCACCCACTTGTCCGACGTGATGAGGGACCAGTGCTGAAGATTGTGGGAGAGTCTGCTTCCAACCGGAAACAGGGAGGCAATCTGGACACTCATATCAGGACTTAGACTGAGAGGCAGATGGCTGGGTAGAGGTGGTTCTCTTGGCCCTTTCTCTGCACCTGCCTCTGAAAGGCCCTGTACTGGCCGAAGTCAGATTGGGGATAGGGACTGTAAGGCCTGAGAACAAAACTTCTGCCCCTACCACCCCGGGACAGGATATCTGAGTGGTGGTGGGCTTAAGCTTGGACGAGTGGCTCTGCCAGGAGGCCTTGTACTCATCGACTTTTTTTATGTAGTCAGTGGTACTGTAATCAAAACAACCTATTTTGATCACAGAGAAAATCCATTGCCTTGTTCTGAGTGTCTGTGGTCAGATTGGTTGTTCTAAGCCAGGTGAAG
Source organism: Neoceratodus forsteri (assembly GCA_016271365.2). Classification (NCBI taxonomy): domain Eukaryota; kingdom Metazoa; phylum Chordata; order Ceratodontiformes; family Ceratodontidae; genus Neoceratodus; species Neoceratodus forsteri. The sequence goes on from CM028129.1 coordinate 62,239,887, forward strand.
CATCTCAGAGAGGTGGCATGGGACATTGCCCTAGAGGCTGCATCATTGTTGTCATCTGCCATGTGAAATTGGTACATAGCTTCCAGGGCAGTTTTTGATATAGCCACCAGCTCTTGCACCACAGAATCTGATGCGCTTGTAAGTAGCCTGACAGATTTCCAAAGGGCTTTTGATATCTGACTGTGAATGCCATGTAAGAGGAAAGTCTGAGAAGCAGGGAAGCTGTGACGTACACTTTCTTTGCTATAAAGTTAATTCTCTTGGAATCCTTGTCGGGGGGGAGGGGGACAAGGAGGCTCCAGCCTTCTCACAAGCTGACTGCTGCACTATACTCTCATGGATAGGGTGTGCAGACAGGAACGGCACCATTTATAGACAATTTATATTTTCTCTCAAGCCACTTATCAACCCCTGATACTGAAGTGGGGTGTTGAAGCACCTTCAAGGTATTTTTTTCTAACTGCATTATAGATAGGGATGACCAGGGTCTTTGAGAATGAAAGACCACTTATCTCCCTATAATCTTCGTCTTCATCGACATCCTGGCTGGCTTCCTGCAAGGGTGGTCCATGGTGTCCAGCATATTTTGTATAAATGTAAACATAGAGGAAGGATCCTCGTGGTCACCTGGGGATCTCCAAGATGAGGGTTCAGGACTCTGGGCTCAAGGCCCTCAAAATCCATGTCAGGGGCATCATAAAATTGATTCATGACCACCTCACAGTCCAAGAAGAGAGAACTGTGGAAGAGTGCTTGCCAGCCCTAGTAAAGAAGGGTCTGACAGTTGCCATGCTTTTTCCATATATTGCACTGATGGAAGAACCTCGTAGACTTTTTATTTTAATTTTGTTGACCGGTAAGTGCACTAGACTTGGTTTGTAAGGCTTTTGTTTTTCTGTATTATTAAAGCTGCCTGTTGTCTCACTACTGGTTTCCAGGATCAACGAGAGCATTCTTGTCTTGACAGTTTCTTTTTAGCCACTTCATCAGAGGCTTGATCAATCTTCCTTTTTGTGTCACTCTTATTATTTTTTAATTTGATGGAACGTCATCTTTGGAAGCTTTAATTTTTGGCTGGGATTCTGAGGGTTCTTCAGCATTCTGCTTTAGTATAAATACTCTGGATGGCCCTTTGTCGGAAGCCTTCGATTTATCCTAGCCATAATGATCAAAGGTTTGTCTGCAATGTTTGCCAGTTTTCAGCAAAGCAAACTAGTCCTGGACCTACGAACTGAGTGCAGGTTTCTGTGAAAATGCCACAAGCCAGTCCTGCCCCAGTTAATAAACTCTGTCTATTACTAGTGCCTTTTTTTTGTTTTTGTTTGTAGAACAAGGATCTATACCAGTGCTAATCTTAATAGAAACCCAGTAATATGTACAGTGGCGTGAAAAGTATTTGCCTCTTCCTGATTTTCTCTATTATTACATATTTGTCACACTGGATGTTTTGTGCTCTTAGACAAAATATAATATTAGATAAAGGGAACTGAGTGGACAATAATACTTTTTTTTTTTACTTATTTCATTTTATTTAATGAAAAAGTTAACCAACACCAACTGGCACTGTGTGAAAAAGTAATTGCCCCTTAGTTAAATCAACCCAATTAAAGGGATAATTAGGAGTCAGCTGATTGAACACAGCCAGACTTGATTACAGCCAGCCCTGCTCAATATAAACCTCACTTATTTTGGCCCTACCATCAGAGTCACATTGCCAGCACAAAGATTCAACAAGCACATTATGCCATGATCAAAGGAAGTTCCTGAAAAGATCAGAAAAACATTTTGTTGCCCTCTATCAGTCTGGAAAGGGTTACAAAGCTATTTCTAAGGCTCTGGGACTCCATCGAACCACAGTTGAGCCATAATCTCAAATGGAGAACACTTGGAACAGTAGTGACCCTTCCCAGGAGTATGGCCTGCCAAAATTACTCCAAGGGCGAGTGTAAAATCATCCAAGAAGTCTCAAAGGATCCTAAAACAACATCCAAAGAACTGCAGGCTTTCTGCCTCAGCTAAGGTCAGTGTTCATGACTCCACAATCAGAAAGAGACTGGGCAAAATGGGCTTCATGTGAGAGTAGTACATGGAAACCACTGCTAACCAATAAGAACATAAATGCTCGTCTCTCATTTGCCAAGAAGACCTGGATGATCCACAAGCCAATTGGGAAAATGTTCTATGGATAGATGAGTCCAAAGTGGAACTTTTTGGAAAACATGGATCCATAATGTCTCGCCTAAAGCAAGCACAGCATTCCACAGTAAGAACACCATACCAACAGTCAAACATGGTGGTGGTAGTGTGATGTGTGTGTGGATGCTTTGCTGCCTAAGATTTCTGGATGACTTGCTATAATTAAAGGAACCATGAATTCTGCTCTGTACCAGAAAATTCTTAAGGAGAATGTCCAGTCATCCTTCCGTCAGCTGAAGCTTGAAGCGTAGTTGGTCATGCAGCAAGACAATGATCCAAAACACAAAAAGCAAGTCCACGATCAGAATGGCTAAAAAGAAGTAAAATTAAAGTTTTAAGTGGCCTAGTCAAAGTCAGACTTAAACCCAATAGAGATGCTGTAGGCAGGCCTGCAAACGAGCAGTTCATGCTCGAAAACCTACCAAATGTTACTGAATTAAAGCAGTTCTGCGAGGAAGAGTGGGTTAAAATTCCTCCACAGCGTGTGAAAGACTGATATTGAATTATAGGAAGTGTTTGGTTGCAGTCATTGCAGCTAAAATGTGGCGTGAACCAGTTATTAAGTGTAAGGGGCATTACTTTTTCACACAGTGCCAATTGTGTTGATTAACTTTTTTTCATTAAATAAGTGAAATAAAAAAAAAAAACAAGTGTTATTTGTTCACTCAGGTTCACGTTATCTAATATTACATTTTGTCTAAAGACCTGAAAACATCCAGTGTGACAAATATGCAATAATAGAGAAAATCAGGAAGGGGGCAAATACTTTTTCACGCCACTGTATACCCTAGAGCAAAGGAGGGAAGAGAGGTGATATGATCAAAACATTTCAAACATCTTAAGGGCATTAACAAGGTGAAAAAGTCTAACATGTTTCAATATAAGAAAAATAGCAGGACAAGGGGACATAGCATGAGATTAGAGGGAGGCCAATTAAGGGGGAAAGTGAGGAAGTTTTTTTCACAAAAGGGTGGTGGATGCATGGAACGGCCAACCTCAGGAAGTGGTGGATATGAATACAGTGCAGGGCTTCAAACAGGCATGGGATAAGCATAAGGGAGCAATACAGATGAATATGAATAGATAGGCCATTGACAGAGTACAGGCCTATGGAACAACATCCATAAAGTAGAAAAAAATGGGCAGACTGGATGGGCCACTCGGTCCTTATCTGCCGTCAAGTTCTATGTTTCTATGTAATACTGGTCAACTACGCACAGGTGGCTGCTGGACCTTTATGGACAGTCCTGACACAGATGATACCAAGGTCCAGTAACATAACAAAAAATGTTTTCTCGTAATTGCCAATCTAGAGAGAAACCCCCCAGGCACTTTTAAATTTGAAATCCACTGCAGGTGCGTCACAGTAAACCCTGAGAGGTCTGAGGTAAAAAGAAAAAATTACTCACCTTAGTAATTATGTTTCTTCTAATAGAGTCTTGCTGTATTCTGTCTATTGCAGTTAGCCCCAGCCTTTAAACTGCCCCAGAGAACAAAGGGTTAACTTTCTATGCAGAGCATAGAATGCTGAGCTTGAGCTCGGTTGAGGTCTCTGTCTGCAACCCTTTGAAATCCAACTGTCAGATTCTTACGAGCAAAAAATTCACTAACTATCCCATGTGGAAACTGCAAAAATTTTACTAGCCAACCGGCAACCAGAGTTTTGAATTCCAAGGGAAGACAAGTCAGGAAACTCAAAACCAATCAAAATAAGAATAGCAATAAAACAAACACCCAAACAAAAAAGGAGGGTGTAAAAGAAGCGCCCATGAGGTGCAACACTGCACCTGCCCACCCACTTCCCAAAAACAGGTTCTGAGAGGGAAGGGAGGTCAGAATACAGCAAGACTCGATTAGAAGAAGCATAATTACTAAGGTGAGTAATTTTTTCTTCAAACAACATGAAGTCTTGCTGTATTCTGACCACTGCAGACTACCAAGCAGCACCTCCATGGAGGAGGGACAGAACCTACTTTGGGAATAGGCTCTGAAGTACTGCTGTGCCAAACCGAGCATCACTCCTAGCCTGGATATCCAGAGAGTAATGCTTGGTAAAGGTATGGACTGTTTTCCAGGTGGCTGCTTGACAAATTTCTAGGAGAGGAATATCCCTGGCAGCAGCCAGGGAATCAGCTGTACCTCTGGTGGAGTGAGCCCTCAGGCCTGAGGATGGAATCTTTCCTAGTTTCTCATAGCAGAATTGTATACAAGACACAATCCACCTGGCAATAGTTCTCTTGGTGGCAGGTTTGCCCTTTCCCACTTCTCCATAAGTGAGGAACAACTGAAGGGAATCAAACCTGCGACCCTTGGTATGCTCTATGTAGTAGCAAAGGGCCCTTTTAACATCTAAACTGTGTAGCCTCCTCTCTCCTGAAGAAGAATGATCAGTGAAGAAGACAGGAAGAGACAGACTGATTCAAGTGGAAATATGAAACTACTTTGGGCAAGAACCTTCTATTGGTTCTAAGGACCACTTTATCCCTATGAAAGGAGATAAAATCAGGTTCCACTGACAGGGCTTGCAATTCACTGATACGCCTGGCAGAGGTAATGGCTACTAAAAACACAGTTTTCCAAGTCAAGTACTTAAGCTCTGCTGAGGACATAGGTTCAAAGGAAGGCTGCATAGGTTGAGCAATGCAAACATTTAAGGCCCAGGCAGGGGCAGGGTCTCTAAAGGGAGGATTGGTATGAAGCAATCCCTTAAAAAATGTACAGAACACAGGATGAGATGATAGTGAGGAAGACTTCCCCACTGACAGAAAAGCAGAAACAGCTGACAAGTGTACCTTGTGAGCAGCTGGTCTGAGGCCTAAGCCATTCAAATGGACCATATAATCCAGAACTTTAGGCAATTCAGCAGTGTCTGGGGAAATATGTTGTTGGAACACCAAATGCTGAATCTCTTCCATTTGGAGTTATAGGTCATTCTAGCGGCAGGCTTTCGAGAGGCTTTGAGGATATCCAGAACCCCTTGAGACAGATGCAAATCTGCACTCTTAACTCTTCAAGAGCCATGCCTTGAGACTGAGAGACTGAAGATTGGGGTACCAAATCCTCCCCTGAGAGGAGGTTAACAGGTTGTAATTCCTGGGAAGAGACAGGGGAAGATGGACTGCTAGGGACAGCAACAGGGGGTACCAAGGTTGCCTGGCCCCGTCTGGAGCAATCAGAATCACTTTGCGAGGTTGTGACCTTATCTTGACTAAAACTTTGAACAGAAGAGGGAAGGCATACAAAAATGTCCCTTCCCAGTTCAGAGTCAGAGCATCCAGGGGGACTGAGCCCAAGACTGGGGGTCTGCAACAAAAGAGAGGAAGTTGGTGATTATCTGGGGCTACAAAGAAATCTATCTCTGGAGTGCCCAACCTTGAAAAAATCACCTTCAAAACCAGGGGGTCCAGGGACCATTTGTGATGGCCCTGTGAGATCCTGCAAAGTGCATCTGCTAGCATATTGTCCTTCCCTGGAAGGTGGACTGCTATCGGAGAGGTTTGCAGGAAATAAGCCAGGGACCACAACTTCATGGTTTCTGTGCACAAGGCTGTAAACTGAGTGCCTCCCTGCTTGTTGATGTACCACATGGTGGTGGTGTTGTCTGTTCTGACCTGAACCACCTTGTTCTGCACTGACTGAGAGAAAGCTTGCAGGGCCAGAAAAACTGCCATGAGTTCTAGGAGATTGATATGGAGAAGGGATTCCTGAGGGGACCACAGTCCCTGGGCAGTGAGGACCCCCAGATGGGCTCCCCAACCCAGAAGGGAAGCATCCGTGGTAAGGACCACTGAGTGAGACTGAGTGACAAATGGGACTCCTTGCCTTCAATTGTCCTGATCCTGCCACCATTGAAGGGCTTGTATCAGAGTCCGAGTCACTGGAATCGGTTTGGTAAGGGGATCCTTCCTTTGGGACCAAAAGGCCCTCAGATGGAACTGAATGTCCCTCATCTGGAGTCTTGCCCCTTGGACCACCGCTGTAGAAGCTGCCATGTGGCCCAAGAGCTGAAGGAAATGCCTTGCTGGTCGGGACACCTGAAGGCTGAAGGAAGAAGCCAGTTCTATAAGAACTCTTGCCCTTTCCAGGGGAAGAAAGGCTCTTGCTTTGACAGTATCCAGCTCTGCCCCTATAAAGTTAAGGAGCTGCACTGGCTCGAGAACTGACTTGGGAAGGTTGAGAAGAAATCCTAGAGAAGTGAGCACTGGCTGGGTCACTTGCAGGTCTGACTTGACTTGGTCTGGAGACTGGCCCACTATGAGCCAGTCATCCAGATATGGAAAAAATGGAAATCTTTTGCCTTCTTAGAAAGGCAATGACTACTGCCAGGAACTTTGTGAAAACCCTTGGGGCTGATGTTAGACCAAAGGGCACTGCTTTGAACTGATAGTGGCCTGAGGGCAACTAGAACCTGAGGTAATTTCTGTGGGAGCACCTAATGGGAATGTGAAAATAGGCATCTTTGAGGTCCAGGGAGGCTAGCCAGTCCCCTGGCCTTAGAAAGGGAAGAATTATTCCCAGAGTTATCATCTTGAACTTTGGTTTTAAAAGATGTTTGTTCAGGTATCTTAGGTCTAGGATGGGTCGCCACTCCCCTGTCTTTTTTGGGGTAAGGAAGTATCTGGAGTACAGACCTTTGCCCCAGTGTAGGGCAGGAACTCTCTCTATGGCTCTTAAGGCCAGAATAGATGAAGCCTCTGCCTCTAGGGCAAGGGTTTCTGAGAGACCTGCAGGTGGACAAGATCTGGCTCTCATCTTCGGACATTTTTTTGAAGCTGAGAATCGGACCCTGGCTTAGCTACTTCCAGGACCCACTTGTCTGAGGTAATAGACATCCAGTCCTGGACAAAGTAAGCCTGCCTGCCCCCTACTGGAATAGGAGAGTCGACCCAGGCAGACCCACCGGGGTGTCTGCTTGGCAGGGGCCTTAGGCTGAGGAGTGGATGCAGCCCTGCTCTTCCCCTTCTGCCTCTCCCTCTGAAGAACCCCCTCTGTGAAAAAGGGAGAAGAGGCCTGTGCTTGGTAAAAGGCCCATGAAAAGGCCTGCTCCTGCCCCTAGACTGTTGCCTTTGAGGAGTTGCCTGCCTCTCCTTGGCCTGAGCACTCCTATAAGTGGTCCTGTACCCGTCCATTTTCTTCATGTAATTCTCTGTCTGCTCCCCAAATAGGGAATTACCCACTACAGGAAAATCCATGGCCTTAGCCTGGGTGTCCTATGAGAGGCTAGTACATCTGAGCCAAGCCATTCTCCGAAGAGCCACAGATGTAGCCATGACTCTTGATGACACATCATTGGAGTCCACAGCAGCATGAAACTGTACTTTTGTTGCCTCAATCCCATCAGCAGCCACCTCTTCCAGCTCCTTGGGCTAGCTAGGGGGAGGCCTGTTTAGCCAGTGCCAGTACAGTGTCCCACCTGGACTTCTGGTACCTAGCTGTATATTCTATATATTTCGCCTGCCTGAGTCCCAAGGAAGATGCCATGTACTGGTTTTTTGCCATGGCATCAATCTTTCTGGAGTCTTTGTCTGGGGGGTGTGAAGCCAAGGGAATATTTGCCTTGTCACAGGCAGCAGCCTGCACTACCCCAACGTGGCTGCACTGTTGGTATAAAAACTCTGTATCTGAGCCTGATAGTTGTACCTCTTGTCCATCCTTCTGTCAACAGGGGGCACAGTATTGGGAGACTAAGATTTTGAGTGTCTGCTTCCCAGAGGATTTGTGGAGGGGAATAGACAGTCTCCTGGACTCTGGGATGTCCATCATTTCCACATAATCAGGCTCCTCTTGATCCTCCATGGCCTCCTCCATAGGAAGCTGGAGGGTTTCAGCCACCTTTCTGTAAACACCAGAAGATTAGTCTGGGGAGATGTCCAGTTCCACAGGCACATCCAGACTTTCACCATCGTCACCATCATCCTTGAACTCCCCCTCCTCCTCAAACTCTGGTTCAAAAAAATTTTCAGGGGTATAATCCTGAACCGGGGGAACTGACCGAACCGAACCCTGTCAAATGGTGCTGGATCGGTCAGAACTGGGTGAAGCGATTCCACAATCTGAATCGTTCTGGTTGTTTCTTCAACGGTTAGAACATGAACCTCTGCATCCAAACTGGTCGATTTCTCTTTGCGTTTCCTTTTTGTAGTAAACAACCACTCAGGATCAGCTCTCCTCTTGCCCGAAGAAGTATCGCCCTGGTCAGAGGGCACTCCTTGTAGTTCGGTCGGAATCAAACTGGGCTGGCTATCTAGGTCAGCGGACTTCTCTGCCTCCTTTTCCCCCTCAGTCTACCTAATCTCTTTTCTAGGGGGAGATTTAGGAAAATGTTTACAAATTTGGCAGTCTGTATCGAGGTGTTCAAACCCCACACAGTAAACACAGGTGGTGTGGGGATCGGCCTTAGCAAAGACCTCCCCACATTCAGTGCAGTGTTGAAATCCATTGGGGCCAGTTTTCTTCTTGGGTTTCTCAGATAAGGCCAACCTAACCAAACTTACCCTTTTTATGGCAACCGCCAGGCAAGACTCTCTTATCAGTTCCTAACAGTGTCAAGGGTGTTGGAAAAAAACGTTCAAAACATGTTTTTTTTTAGAACCGATAAGGACCGGTAACCACACTCTAAGTAAAGAACAGAAAATTCACTAAAAGTGATCGGATCAGCCGAACCGATCAAACAAGTTTACAATTTCCACACAGAATTTAGGTAAAATCTATCTACTACTCGTGATACTGCTGACAGAGGCGGAACTGACTAAGCGGAACAAATTCGGCTTAAAACAGACAACTTTTACCGACACTTTAACCGATTTTCAAACCGAGCTGAAGGAGAAATCTCCAGAGTGACTGTTCAGTGAGGCGGAGTCTAAAGAATCTGATGGTTGGATTTCAAAGGGCTGCAGACAGAGACCTCAACCATGCTCGAGCTCAGCATTCTATACTCTGCATAGAAAGTTAACCTTTTGTTCTCCGGGGCAGTTTAAAGGCTGGGGGCTAACTGCAATAGTCAGAATACAGCAAGACTTGATGTTGTTCGAAAACAACCTTCTATTTTCTATTGGTGATGCCTCTCCCAATGTATCCCATTATCCCCCCAGCCCTCCTTACTGCCTTCTCACATTGCTTGCCTACCTTTAGGTCATCTGATATGACTACCCCAGGTCCCTTTCCATTTTTGTTATTGTTAGTACCCCCCCAAATTGTGTATTCTTCCCCTGGGTTTTTGTTTTCCAGGTGCATTACTTTGCACTGAATCTAAGCTGCCATACTTCTGACCATTCCTCCAACCTTGCCAAGTCCCTTCTCATCCTTTCCACCCTCCCCCTTGTACATCAACTCTGTTGCAGATCTCTGTGTCTGCAAAGAGGCATACTTTTCCTTCCAGTCCCTCCGCAATGTCACTTATAAAGACATTAAAGAGGACTGGTCCCAGTATTGAACTCTGCAGTACCCCAGTAGTAATCCCTCTTTCTTCAGAGTGGACTCCAATTAGTATTACCCTCTGTGTCCTGTTGTCCAGCCAATGGTTTTACCCAGGCTACCATCCTGGGACCCACACTCAGACTAGCCAACTTGTTTATTAATCTTTTGTGTGGGACTGTGTCAAATGCCTTGCTAAAGTCTAGGTAGGCCATGTCTACAGACCCTCCCTGGTCTACTACTTTGGTCAACCAGTTAAAGAATCTGAGATTTATCTCACATGACCTTCCCGCTGTGAATCCATGCTGCCTTGGGTCCTGTGCCCTGCTGGCCTCTAGGTAGTCAACAATTCTTTCTTTCAGAAGTGATTCCATCATTTTCCCTTCCACTGAGGTCACATGAAGTGAAGTATTCCAGAACAGGGAATTCGGTAAAGCCTTCATAAATATGAATGCACGATTAGTTGGGTCCAGTGATTCAGTAATATACGTCATAACTGACACTTTTGTGAACTGCCATATTTCAACAATAGCAAGATTTCTATAAAAACAGTCTCTATAAATGTAGCAGACAAGACATTGTAAATACTTTTAGTTTGGCTATACAATCTAACATTGTACACATACCAGAATCCGAACAAAGGGAAATAAAAACATTCAGATCTGTCTAAACTGATTTACGAACGTCTCCAGAATGTGTAGGGAGTCTGTTATGTCACACTGTAAACCAGAGGTCATGCTGGGCAAAGCCAGGAGTAAAATAAACAAACAGCGACTGGTTTAGGAAGCCTTTCAGACTACAGCAATTTATATGTATAAATAAGGAATTTTTAATGATTTTATACCAGACTAAAAAAAAATAACCCACGCACACTTTGTATACTAGAGTGGAGTTTTATTATACATAAACAGAGTAAAAACTGTTTCCCATCTCCTTTAAAGAATGCAGCTTCAAGAAACAACAAAGTAAACATTCTCACCTTGTGTAGCTGGCATATTTTTCCAGTATAGTTAGGGGTTTACAGGGGTGACTGGAGGACAGCTGGCAATCACACCACATATGAAAATTTCGCACCTACCATAATTCTTGATCTTCTCTTGTATTACCATTCATTACTGTTGGGTGAAACCAGAGGCGCACACCTGCTATGGGAGTCTTTTTTTTTTTTTTGGGAGGGAGGAGTCGGCACCTACAGCACCACCCTCGTGGCAAACACACTGCATGGTGCACGCGGATTGGCAGTCAGGCACCGCAGAATCCTCCATCCCAGTTCTGTTTGGTCGGAGAGGAAGAAGAAAAAATTACTCACCTTAGTAATGTTGTTTCTTCTAATGGAGTCTTGCTGTATTCTGACAATAGCAGTGAGTCCCAACCTTCAAACTGCCCCGGAGATGAAAGAGTTAACTTTCCATGCCAGGCATGGAATGCTAAGCTCGAGCTCGGTTGAGACTCTGTTGCTGTTTTAACTCAAACCGTCAGATCTTTACGAGCTAAACTCACTGAGGTCCTGTGTGGAAGCTGTAAACCTACACTAGCCAAATGGCTACTAACATAAAAACAAATTTTTGGTCCCAAAACAAAGATTCAAGTCAGGAAACCCAAAAATGAAATAAACACAACACCCACTCACCCAAAGAAAAAGGGGTGATAACAAAAAAAGGGTGGGACATCTCCTGAGTGCCAACACTACTACTGCCCACCCACATCCCAAAAACAAAGGTTCTGAGAGGGGGAAGGCAGGGGAGGGGGGGTCAGAATACAGCAAGACTCCATTAGAAGAAACAACATTACTAAGGTGAGTAATTTTTTCTTCAAACAACATGAAGTCTTGCTGTACTCTGACAACAGCAGACTACCAAGCAGTATCTCCATGGAGGAGGGACAGAACCTACTTAAGAAATAGGCTCTGAAGCACAGCCGTGCCAAACCGAGCATTACTCCTAGCCTGGATATCCAGGGAGTAATGCTTGGTAAAAGTGTGAACTGTTTTCCAGGTAGCTGCTTGACATATCCCTAAATAGGAATATCCCTGGCAGCAGCCAGGGAAGCAGCTGTACCTCTGGTAGAGTGAGCCCTCAGGCCTGAGGGTGGAACCTTACCTAGTTTTTCATAGCAAAATTGGATGCAAGAGACAATCCACCTGGCAATGGATCTTTTAGTGACAGGTTTTCCTTTACCAACCTCACCATAAGTGAGGAACAGTTGGAGGGAGCCAAACCTGTGACCCTTAGTACGTTCTATGTAGTAGCTAAGGGCTCTTTTCACATCTAAACTGTGCAGCCTCCTCTCACCAGAGGAGGAATGGTCAGAGAAGTAAACAGGAACAGACATAGATTGGTTAAGGTGGAAGTCTGAAACCACCTTAGGTAAAAATTTCCTGTTAGTCCTGAGGACCACCTTATCTCTATGGAAAGAGATAAAATTAGGCTCTACTGACAGGGCTTGTAACTCGATTATGCGCCTGGCAGAAGTGATGGCCACCAAGAAAACAGTTTTCCAAGGCAAGTACTTAAGCTCTGCTGAGGACAAAGGCTCAAAAGGGGGTTGCATGAGCTGAGCAATGCAAACGTTAAGGTCCCAAGCAGGGGCAGGGTCCCTGAATGGTGGATTGGTATGAAGCAATCCCTTGAAAAACTTGGAGAATACAGGGTGAGCTGAAAGAGAAGAAGGCTTACCTGCTGAAATAAAAGCAGAGACAGCCACCAGATGCATTCTTAGTGTAGCTGGTCTGAGTCCCAAGCTATTCAGGTGAACCATATGGTCAAGGACTGTGGGTAGGTCGGCAGAGTCTGGGGAGGTATGCCTCCCAGAACACCATATGGAAAATCTTTTCCATTTAGAATTATAAGTAGTTCTGGTGGAAGGCTTCCTAGAAGCCTTTAAAATATCCACAACACCTTGGGAAAGGTGAAAATCAGCAAACTCTAACTCTTCAAGAGCCAGGCCTTGAGATTGAGAGACTTGAGGCTCGGGTACCAAACCCTCCCCTGAGCACAGGTTAACAGGTTGTAATTCCTGGGAAGAGACAGAGGAAGGTGGACTGCTAAGGACAAAAGTAGAGGGTACCAGGGCTGTCTGGCCCAGTCTGGAGCAATCAGGATCACCTTGCAGGACTGAGATCTGATTTTGACTAGCACTTTGAACAGGAGAGGGAAGGGGGGAAAAGCATACAGGAACTTCCCTTTCCAACAGAGAACTAAGGCATCCAGGGGGACTGAGCCCAACACTGGGGTCCAGCAGCAAAACAGGGGAAGTTGGTGATTGTCTGGGGCTGCAAAAAGATCTATCTGTGGGGTGCCCCATCTGGAGAAGATCACTTCCAAAACCAGGGGATCCAGCGACCATTCGTAATGGCCCTGAGATATCCTGCTGAGAGCATCTGCCAGGACATTGTCCTTGCCTGGAAGGTGTACTACCATGAGACAGGTGTTCAGGGAATAGGCCAGAGACCACAACGTCATTGCTTCTGTGCACAAGGCCGTAGACCGAGTGCCCCATTGCTTGTTGATATACCACATTGTAGTGGTATTGTCTGTTCTGATCTGGACAACTTTGTTCTGAACAGACTTGGAAAAAGCTTGAAGTTCTAGAAACACTGCTCTGAGTTTCAGCAGTTTGATGTAAAGCAGAGATTCCTGAGGGGATCACAACCCTTGGGTGGTCAGGTCTCCCAAGTGAGCCCCCCCCACCCCAAGAGGGAGGCATCTGTAGTAAGGATTAAAGAGTGAGACTGAGTGACAAAACTCCCTGTCTTAGATTAAAGAGTGAGACTGAGTGACAAAACTCCCTGTCTCAGATTGTTCTGATCCTGCCACCAGCTCAGGGCCTGAATCAGGGTTCGAGTCACTGGTATAAGTTTGGTAAGAGGGTCCTTTTTCTGAGGCCAAAAGGCTCTCAAGTGGAACTGAATGTTTCTCATCTGGAATCTTGCTCCCTGCACCACTGCTGTAGAAGCAGCCATGTGCCCCAGGAGCAGCTGAAAATGCCTTGCTGGTCGAGACACCTGTAGGGTAAATGAAGAGACCTGTGTGATAAGGGTCCTTGCCCTGTCCAGGGGAAGGAAGGCTCTTGTCTTTTTTGTATCCAATTCTGCGCCTATGAAGGTGAGGAGCTGAACAGACTCTAGAACTGACTTTGAAAGATTCAAAAGGAAGCCTAGAGAGGTGAGCCATCGCTGAGTTGCCTGTAGATGTAACCTGACTTGGTCTGGGGACTGGCCCACTATGAGCCAGTCGTCCAGGTATGGGAAAATGGCAATTCTTTGCCTTCTTAGGGAAACAACTACTACTGCCAGGCATTTTGTGAACACCCTTGGAGCAGAGGTTAGGCCGAAGGGCATTGCTCTGAACTGGCAATGGACTGAGGGCAGCTCGAACCTGAGGTATTTTCGATGGGAGCTTCTGATAAGAATATGGAAGTAGGCATCCTTGCGGTCCAGGGAAACTAGCCAGTCCCCTGGCCTTAGAGAGGGTAGAATTATTCCCAGAGTCACCATTTTGAACTTTGGCTTTAAGAGGTGCTTGTTTAAGTATCTGAGATCCAGGATGGGCTGCCATTCTTCTGTCTTTTTGGGGGTAAGGAAGTACCTGGAGTACAACCCTTTGCCTTGGTGTAGGGGTGGAACCCTTTCCACAGCTCTGAGAGCCAGGAGGGAAGAGACCTCTGCCTCTAGGGCAAGTACCTCTGAGGGATTTGCAGGTGGAAAGGATCTGGTTCTCATCTTTGGAATTTTTTTGACGCTGAGAACCAGTCCCTGGCTTACTACTTCCAGGACCCATTTGTCTGATGTTAAAGACTCCCAGTCCTGGACAAAGTAAGCCAGCCTGCTCCCTACAGGTGGTGGAGAACTGGCCCTGGCAAACCCATCAGGGTGCCTGTTTGGCAGGGGGTTTAGGCTGAGGGTTGGAAGCAGGTCTGCTTGTACCCCTTCTGCCTCTCCCTCTAAAGAACCCCCTCTGAGCATAGGCAGAAGAGGAGGCCTGGGCTTGGTACAAAGGCCTATGAAAAGGTCTGCCCCTGCCCCTGGAAGGCTGCCTCTGAGGAGTGGCTTGCCTTTCCTTGGCCTGAGCACTCCAATAGGTGGTCCTGTATTCATCCATTTTCTTCATGTTGTTCTCTGTTTGCTCCCCAAACAGAGAATTTCCCACTACAGGAATATCCATGGCCTTAGTCTGGGTATCCTGCGACAGGCTAGTACATCTGAGCCAAGCCATTCTACGAAGTGCCACAGATGTAGCCATGACTCTAGATGAAACATCACTGGAGTCCACTGCAGCATGGAATTGCACCTTGGATGCCTCAATACCATCAGCAGCCACCTGCTCCAGCTCCTTGGCAAGCTGGCCAGGGACCTGTTATGCTAAAGCTATGACAGTGTCCCATCTAGATTGCTGATACCTAGCTGTATAGGCCATATGTAACCCCTAGATGGCGCTATCCCAGGGGCTACTACCCCTGCCTGATTTGCCACTAACAGGTTGAGGGGCCTGGATCCGATGGCGGGTGCCTCCACCCAGAGGTCAGGGTTTGCAATAGTTAAACTAACTTGGTCACAGCCCTCTGGGACACTGCAACCCCCCTTTCTTCCCACTAGTGGCCCACACAGTATATCAGAATTATATTCACAGTATACACTTACCCCCAGGACTGGTTCAGGCTTTGGGACCCCCTGCAAAATAAGCAGATACAGTGCAACAATCACAGTACAATACTTTAACATAGACAAATACCTCAGGCAGTATAACTTTGCTGAAACAAGCAGCTCTGATTTATTTAGGGGATATAACAAGGACGGGAAATCAGGTTAATTAGCTTATCACTTTACTCATCTATTTCATGGCTCTGTGCATGCCTATCCTACCAGTTACTGTCCCTGGGTACCCAAGCCCTAGTGGCTAGTCCAAACCATGGCAGCTGGTAGGGGCCCTTTCACACAGAGAAAGAAAAATTAGTTGAACAGTCAGCAGTACAGTAATTCCATTTGGATTCAATGTGGCAATTCAACAGGGAGCAACTCTCAATTAGTACTCACGACCTCCAAACAAGATAGGGTCCTTCAACGTCAGTAGGGCTACTCTTGAGCTCCAAGACTCTCACACATTTATATGGCAAACTGCAACAGGCAAAAGTCCTTTAATGGCAGCAGGATTCACTTGAGCTACACAAGCCTCCTCACACATTTATATGGTAAACAGTCACAGGCAAAAGTCCTTTAATGGCAGCAGGATTCACTTGAGCCACACAAGCCTCCTACACATTTATATGGTAAAAAGAAAGTACTATACCAGGCAGGCTGTTCTCTATCCCGATCGCAATTACTGCACAATACCCGGGAGAACACACAGCAGATTCAGTTCCTGACAGACCGAGTGCAATTCAGCAATTTCTCCAGTCTTCTACAGGGTGAGCCTGGTTTCTACTCTTCAGATATCCTTTGATTCTCTTCACAGGACGGATTCAGTCCTAACAAGCAGTTACACAAGCTGTAGACCGGAACTCTGGGCCTTACACACGTTTCCCGACTAAAACTGCACACCAAAAAAGCACAGGGCTCCTTCCCTCTTCACTGCCAGAGCTCAACTGAAACTCCAGCAGACAAAACCGGGCACTTCCTTTGAGTTCCTCCCAGTTCTTGGCTGGATTGACTGTCACTCATAATAGACTGCCCCTGTTGGTCCAAAAAGGTGCCGAAGTCCAAACTACATCTCCCAGAGTCACTGCCCACACAATCCTCCTGTGGCTGGCTCAGATTACGAGTCCAAGTTCTGATTCGTCCAAGGCACCATTTTAGAGCTACCTTAACCCACACTGATTGGTCCAGTTCAGTAGTTCAAAACTAGAATGGGGAACTAGGCAAACACAGTTCTGACTGCAAAGAAAGCAGGTTAGACAAACTGTATTTTCATTATTACTCTAAATGATTTCTGGCAAACAGTTACATCTTTCAGATAGGTTCCCTTTGCACTCCTAGTGACTGCAAAATGGAGTGAATTGGCAGCAGCTCGAGTGGTACTCAAGCAGAGAAGCACACAGTCCCCATACAAACTAATTATGTCTGCAAGCAGACAGCTCTTAAAGAGACAGTACCAGAGGCTCTAAAAACACTCACTGATAAATGGCTTAAATGCCAAACACCATTCAGGCTTGGAGCATTCAAGCAAGCTCCTGAAAGTCTTTTGGGAACCCCCATTTGCAGGGGGGTTACACATATAATTGGCCTGCCTGAGTCCCAAGGATGCTGCCATGTACAGTTTCTTTGCCATGGCATCAATCCTCCTGGAGTCCTTGTCTGGGGGGTGTGAAGCCAAGGGTATATTAGCCCTATCACAAGCTGCAGCCTGCACTACCCCAACATGGCTGCATTGTTGTGTAAGGAACTCCGTGTCTGAGCCTGACAGAGTATACCTCTTGTCCATTCTTTTATCCACAGGAGGTATAGTATTAGGAGTCTTTAAAATCTTAAAAGTCTGTTTCCCAAAAGATTTGTGTAAGGGAATAGACAGCCTCCTAGGCTCTGTGATATCCATCATTTCCACATAGTCAGGCTCCTCCTGGTCATCCACAGCTTCTTCCATAGGAAGCTGGAGGGTTTCAGCCACTTTCTTGTAAAACATGAAATGGGAGGGGGACTCAGAAAGCCTAGGAGGAGACACCCCTGAAGGTCTGTCTGGGGAGATGTCTGGGTCAATGGGCACATCCAGACTTTCAAAACCACATTCACTTTCCTCATACTCCTCTTCCTCCTCCGTTCATAATATTCTTCCAAATCATAATCAGGAACCGGTGGAACCGGCCGAACCGAGCGCCTTCCTGATGGTGCCGGTTCGGTCGGAACCGGGGAAAGCGACTGCACAATTTTTATCGCTTTGGCTATTTCATCAGCGGTTGGAGAAGAAACTTTTGGATCCACACCAGCTGATTTTTCCTTTCTTGTTCTCTTAGCCAAAACCAACTCCTCGGAATCGGTTCTCCGTTTGCCCGAAGAAGTTTCGCCCTGGTCAGAGAGCACTCCTTATGGTTCGGTTTGAACCGCACCGGGCTGGCCATCCGGGTCAGCGGACCTTTTGACCTCCCTTTCCCTGAGCCTACCAACTCTCTACTCTAGGGTGGCTGCAGGAAAATTTTTACAAATCTGGCAGTCTGTATTGAGGTGGTCAAACCCTAGACAATAAACACAGGTGGTGTGGGGGTCAGCCTTAGCAAGGACTTCCCCATACACACTACAGTGTTGAAACCCAGTGGCCCTGGTTTTTCTTTTGGGTTTCTCAGACATGGTGCCAGTCCTAACAAAACTTACCCTTTTAATGGCAATCCGCCAGCCAAGACCCTCTTATCGGTTCCTGACCGTGTTACGGGTCATGGAAAAAAACGTAATAAAATCTGTTTTTTTTAGAACCGATAAGAACCTGTAACCACACTCTAAAGTAGAAATAAAGATTTCTACAACAATTTGATCGGTTCAAACTGAATCGATGAACCGTTTACAAGTTCCACACAGAATAGAAAATAATATAAACCTATCTAGTACTCACAAATACCACAGAGAGACTGAACCAACAGGTTGTGGTTTAAATTCGGTCGAAAACCGAGAAAAACGGTACTTTAACCGACAAATTGAACCGAGCAAAGGAGAAATCTCCGGAGCGACTGTTCAGTGAGTCATAGTAAAGAATCTGACGGTTTGAGTTCAAACAGCAACAGACAGAGTCTCAACCGAGCTCGAGCTCAGCGTTCCATGCCTAGCATGGAAAGTTAACTCTTTCATCTCCGGGACAGTTCAAAGGTTAGGACTCACTGCTATTGTCAAAATACAGCAAGACTTCATGTTGTTTGAAACAGAGAAGATAGAGGGAAAAAAGATGAGGCAAGAGAGCAGAGGAACAGGATAAGGAAGGATATAAACTGAAAAAGGTATAAGTCGATTAGGGGACAGAGGGAAGAGATTCCTACCCTAAGTGGTCGAAGGGCCTCAAATCCTTGGGCAGTCTCACAGAAAGGAGAGAGGGAGAAAAAGAGAGAAAAGAGATCAGAGAAGAAAGAAGAGATATGAGTAAGGAATAAAAGGTGGAGGAAGGAGGGCTCTCCACCATGTTAAATTGGAAGACCAATAGCTTGTAATAGCTTCAAAATTCCGAGGAAGTGAAAACAAGGAAGCAAGGATCTCACCAGTTCCAGAGGCTACTGTACCAAGACCCTGTGAGAAACAGGGATTGCCTTGGAAAGCACTGGCGGAGACCGATCTCTCTTCCCACCTTTTATCCATATATGTTTTGAAAATCCTGGACCATATACTTCCACAGACTGTCCCTTGGATAAGGGCAGCAGTCCAGATTAGAGGAGGAGAGCATCCAGACAGACTTTGAAAAAGAGGAGAAGGTGGGAAAAACAGCTACATGTTCTCCCATGAGGGTATAGATGTAGTCCCCACTTCCAGAGAAGAGGACCATGTGACATTCGAGCCCTGAGGAAAAGAAGAGGAAGGAGGGAGGAAAATCCCCCCAGACTCTCCCAAAAATGTACTGAAGTAGCTAATTACCGGAAGATGAATAATTGAGAGGATCATCCCAGACAAAAAGGAGGGCACCTCAGTGCACCGAGAAGAGAATCCCAGGGATTCCCTCAGAGATTAGGGCAAAGACCCTACTTACTGTCCTCCTGGTTGAATACTCTGTGACTCTGAAAAGGAAACGGGAGAGCTCTGAGGTACCAGAGGGAATGTGCCCACAACTGGCCTCGAAGCAGGAGAAAGGCGAGCAAGGTGGAGGCGATGCCCAAGAACTGAGGCCCATGAGGGCAAGGTGGGCAAGACTCAGTAATAAATGGTGAAGATACACGAGAAGATCAAGAATTACGGTAGGTACATAATTTTCATATTTTCCCTTGTCAATCTGCACCATTCATTATTGCTAGGCGAGTATTGCGGTATAATGTGGGGAGTGGTGCAATGCAGTGGCTGTGGGGCAGCCATATTCAGGCAGACCTTCTGGACACTGAGGTGCTGCCCTATCTGCATGCATCTCTCGGGACTGCGGGACGAGGTAGCCAGACTCAGAGCGGAAGTAAACTGGGTCAGGAGTACCATCACCCCAATCCAGGGACCACCCAGTCCAATGCAGCTGCCTCAAAGGATGCCGAGAACGAGAAGCACTTGGATGACAGTGGGCTCAGGGAGGGTTAGAGCAGTCAGGCAGAGGCACATCCCAGATCCTGTTCCTCTCAAGAACTCATATGCCACACTGGCAAATGAGGACAACCAAATAGAGGTACCCAGGGAAGTGGAAGGAAAGGATGTGGAGGTTGGGCAAGGAGGTGACCTCAGTGGGGAAAGCAGTGGACCCCAGAGGAGGAGGAAGCGAATCCTGGTGGGGGACTCCATCGTAAGAGGGATCCAGCTAGGAACACAGGAGGGGGAGGACAGGGAGGTGAGGTGCCTACCAGGTGCCACGGCATGAAGGGATGGAAGGAAGATACTGGGGATCACTGGGAAGGCAAGACAGGAGGGTGAGCTGGATGTCATTATCCACCTAGGTACTAATGACTTGGCAAATGGGTAGCCAAAGGAAGTTCAGGAAGAGTTTAGGAAACTGGGGGGTCTCAAGCAAGTAGCTACTTCTGTCACTTTCTCAGAAGTACTACCTGTGAGAGGCAAGGAAAGCTTAGGAGTGCATGCACCAGGAACTTTAACTCATGTTGAAGAACTGGTGCTGTGAGGAAGGGTTTGATTCATTGGTGACTGGGGAGCCACCTGAGGGATGGAAGTTTGTTCAAGCCTGACGGCCTGCATCCATCCTGGAGGGGAATCAAGCACTCAATGATAAGTTTAAATGCTACATTGACAAGCATTTAAACCTAGAAAAGGGGTGGCAGGCCAGCAAGGAGCGTACCTACTTGCTCACCCCCCACAGCTAGTAGTGGAACCAGTGAACCAGAGGAGTGGCTATCTCTGCAAAGCAGTGTGCAAAAGATGGAGATTAGTGTCCAAAAGGTGGATAAGCAGAAAAGGGGCAAAATTCAGCAGAAGGGCAGACAGCAAGGAGAACCAGGGATAAATGACAATCACAGAAGGGGCTGGAGTAGAACAGTGAAGCAGTCTAGGGAGGTCAAAACATGGAAAGCCATGTGTGCAAATGCCAGGAGCCTTAGCAACAAGATGGAAGATCTGGAGGCTGTCATGGTACAGTCAGACCTGGACATTGTGGCCATCACTGAAACCTGGTGTAATGATAACCATGACTGGGAGATACATACCTGGCTACAACATATTCAGAAGAGACAGAGCAGGCAGCAAGGGAGGAGGAGTGGCACTGTATGTGAAAAATGACATAAGGGCCACACAGATCCAGGAGGAACAAAGTGGGGGAGAGATACTGTGGGTTAAGCTGGAAAGGAAAATGGGGCCAGCCATCCGCACAGGTGTGGTCTATAGACCACCAGCCCAGGAGGAAGAAACAGATAGGGAGCTGATGCTAGCCATCCAAAGGATGGCAGACTTGGGTGAGGTAGTACTGGTTGGAGACTTCAATATACCAGACGTGGACTGGAGCATCCCAGCAGCAGCATCAACTAGGAGCAGATTTATCCTGGACTCCCTTCAGGGTGCCTTCTTCAAGCAACTGGTCATGGAACCAACTCGGCAGAAGGCAATACTGGACCTTGTGCTCACAAACAGGGACAGTGTGATGGGGTAACATGGGGAGCACCTGGGTAACAGTGACCACCAGTCATTGTGGTTTGAAATCACAGAAAGAGCAGAACCAAACCACACAAAAACACGTATCCTGGATTTTAGGGGGCAGACTTTGGGAAAATGGGAGATACTTGAAAGAGGCATTAAGGGAATGGACAGGAATCAGGGGTTGAGGAACAGTGGGCAGTATTTAAAGTGGGATTATAAGAACAACAGAATTATGCATTAAGCAGGTTAACAAGAGGAAAAGGAAGGGAGACCATTATGGTTTTCCAAAGAGGTAGCAAAGAAAGTGAAAGCCAAAAAGATTGCATTCAGGCAATACAAAAGACACAGGCAGAAGGAGATAGGGAGAAGTACCAGGAGAAACAAAGGGAGGCAGGAAGTCAGTAAGGAAGCCAAAGCTCAGACAGAAGAACACATTGCAAAATCAGTGGGTAAAGGGGACAAACCTTTACAGGTACATAAGTGAAAAAGAAAGACAAAGGGAGGGATAGTGAGTCTGAAGGGGAGGATGGGAGCTGTGGAGGATGACAACAGTAAAGCTGACATATTGAACAGGTATTTCTGCTCAGTCTTTACTAAGGAAGAGGGGTAATGGGTCTGAAGGGAGTACAAGGTGAGAATGGTGCAGAAATGGACACAAGTCCCTTTACACGAGAAAGGGTCCTGAAGGAACTGGAAGTAATAAGAGCTGATAAAGCAATGGGGCCAGATGGGTGCACCCCAGGGTCCTTAAAGAACTAAGAGAGGTGGTGGCTGGAACCTCTGGCTATCCTGTTTAGCCAATCACTGGAAATAGGGAGGTACCCAAAGACTGGAGGACAGCAGATGTAGTCCCTTATACAAAAGTGGGAACAAAGAGGAAGCAGGGAACTACAGACCAGTCAGCCTCACCTCGTAGTGGGAAAGATCATGGAAGCACTACTGAAGGAGAGATTGGTGGAACATCTGGTTGTCAATGGACTACAGGACCCAAGGCAGCATGGTTTCACCAGGGGGAGGTCATGTCAGACCAACCTCATTGAATTTTTGACTGGGTGACTAGGGAGGTGGATCAGGGGAGGGCAGTGGACATGGCCTATCTGGACTTCAGCAAGGCCTTTGACACTGTGCCACATAGAAGACTATTACACAAACTGGGGGATATGGGTGTGGGCAGGACAGTAGTGTGGTGGGTAGGTAACTGGCTGGGTGGCAGGACACAGAGGGTGGTGGTAAATGGCTGTCACTCCACAGAGGGAAGAGTGACCAGGGTACCACAGGATCAGTGCTGGGACTGATCCTATTCAACATCTTCATCAGTGACATTGCACAGGATCTAGAAGGCAGAATTTCACTGTTCGCTGATGACACAAAGCTCTGTAACAGAGTAGGCACACCAGAGGGTGTAGACAGAATGAGAAGGGACCTGCAGAAACTTGAAGAATGGTCAAGGGTTTGGCAGTTGAAATTCAATGCAAAGAAGTGCAAGATGATGCATATGGGGCACAAAAAGCCTGGCACAATATATCAGTTGGGGGGTGAGGATATAGCATGCACCAAGCAGGAAAGGGATCTTGGGGTTGTCATCTCTGATGACCTCAAGGTAGGGAAACAGTGTCACAAGACATCAGGTAAAGCAAATAGGATGCTGGGATGTATAGGCAGGGGCATCACCAGCAGGAAAAGGGAGGTCATAATTCCGCTATACAAGACACTAGTGAGGCCCCACCTGGAGTACAGTGTACAGTTCTGGAGACCATACCTACGTAAGGACATAGACAGGGTAGAGAAGGTTCAGAGGAGGGCAACAAAGATGGTGCATGGGTTGCATCACAATCCTATGAAGACAGGTTGAAGGAACTGAACATGTACTCCCTGGAGGAGAGGAGGGAGGAGAGGATATGATAGAGACATACAAGTATCTTACAGGGAGGAACAGGTGCAGGAAAACACTATTTTTAGCGAAAAAGATGTTTCAGGACTAGAGGGCATGGGATGAAGTTGGAGGGAGGACGATTCAGAGGAAACATGAGAAAGAATTTCTTCACAGAACGGTGGTGGACAAGTGGAACACCCTGCCAGAGGAAGTGGTGGGGGCTGAAACAATCACGGGATTTAAGAATGCATGGGATAGACATAACGGAATTCTAGAGGTCAGGGGTAAGGGGAAATAGACTTCTAGGAAAACAAACTGAACTTACAAGCTCAAATGGGCAGACTAGGTGGGCCATAGGCCCTTATCTGCCGACACTGTCTATGTATCTATGAGTACCAAGCCCCTGGAGGGGACCTGGCACAGCCCTGAGGGAACAGATTCCCTCAGCCTCCTGCGGGTGAGGTGAAAGAGGTGGAGACCCTAAGCCATACTAGACAAGCAAGGCCTAAGGCAGGTCAGGACAAGAAGATGTCCCACATGGCCAGGGGGATGGAAGGCACCCCTGTAAAATCCTATTTGCCCTGCAGGAAAAGAGACGTGTTCCCCGGAAGGTGGAGGAGATCACCCTACATCGGGCAACCGGTGGCAATCTGGATAGACAAAGCCATGCAGTCTGCCTAATGGAGATCGCTGTCCCTGCAAGTCTGGACCCCACTTCACTGGCATCATAAGACGTCCTTGCCTGGTGTCTTGCAAGCTCCAAACCCTGAGCAAAGAGCGCAAATGCCTGTCTAGACTGCTCCGAATCAGGCAGAGATGTTAACACTTGTGTTAGCATCGACCACAGATGCCTGTTATAGGCAGCGTGGTAAGCCTGATGAGAACCACTACAAAGTAAGGTACGAGCTGAAGAGAACACACTTCTGTCCCACTGGTCAAATTCTGCGGAATCCGGATCCAGGGGTCTGTCGTGCACCAGGCGCTGAAGCCCCGGAGGAGTATCTAAAGAAGTCAGCCCCGAAGGCGGGTGAGGTACTGCACCTAGAGACTCCTGGGGGGGTGCAATACCATCTCCTGCAGTCCACTGGGGCTGGGGAAGAGAAAACTGGAGACTGCCAGGTGCAGATAGACAGCTCCTGGAAGGGACTAGGCCAGTGGGGCACCACCAGGTGGTGAGCACTGAACTCACTCAGGAACGAGCGCGTCACCCACTCAATATTGCTTCTGATCTAATGAGATATGCGGAGCTCCTGAACTAGCCTCGAGAGGAGCCACTCATATATATATATTTTTTTAAAACTTTCTTTTTATTGACTGTTTGCAGGTTTCTTAAATACAATGGTCAGATCAATCAATACATTCCAAGTATACCTTTACATTATATTGTTTGTCACTTCATGGATGTCTGACTTATTATGTCCCAAGCTGATGGATCTACAGAACCACTTTCACATTCTTAGGTACTAAGTTAAGTTAAAAGGAGGAGGAATTCATTTCCCAACCGCCCCATCTATATTTTCCCCTCTGTTTGCCTCCAGATCTCCCACCTCGTCCATCTTTGGATGTACAGTGAGGTCCTGTGGTTTATTTTGAAAATGAGTTCCTCTAATCCTGCTATATTCTGGACTATTAATATCCAGTCTTGTTTCTTTGATGGTGTAGGGTTAAGCCAGGACCTAGTTATGGCCTTATGGGCTGCAGTGATCAGGATTGCCCAAAGGTACAGGGAATCAGGTCCCTTAATGTCTACCGGAGGGGCTCCCAGGATCTTCTCCATCCAGTCAAGTGGCTGATCAAAGGCAAGGCTCTCCCCAATAGCTGTGATGATCTCAGCCCAAAACCCCTGCAGCTTCACGCAGGCCCAAAAACTATGAAGATAATCAGCTACCTCCTCACCGCAAGCCCACCAGCAACAAGCTGAGTGATCTGGGTTCCTTTTATTTAAGGTCTTAGGGGAAAGAAAGTACCGGACCCCTACCTTCCAGGCAAATTCTTGCCACAGTGGGGATCTTCTGAGGGCGAGAGATCTAAGGAGACGTTCTATATTGGTTCTCCTTGATCTCTCTTCAGCTTTTGACACTGTGGATCACATGGTATTGCTAGCACGCCTGGGGCAAATTTGTGGAATGTCTGGAACCGTTTTTAAATGGTTCAAGTCATTCCTCACTGGGAGATCACAAAGAGTTGTGTCGGGAATTTTTTCCTCTGGCCCAGTCTCTTTGTTGTGTGGAGTGCCTCAGGGTTCTGTGCTGTCGCCCATGTTATTTGCAGTGTACATGCTGCCCCTCGGAACATTATAAGATGTATGGGCTGAGGTTTCACTGCTATGCAGATGATACTCAGCTATACCTGTCTTTGCACCCGACCAGGATGGAGCCTCTCGTATTTAATAACTGTCTGGGGAGATCCAAGACTGGATGGATTCTAGTTGGCTAAAGTTGAACTCGGAGAAAACTGAGGTTTTGATTGTGGACCTGGGTGGTCAGATTGGGAGGTCATGTGTCATGCGCGCCCTGGAATTTTTTCGGCGGTGTGTCGCTTTCAACCTCTGACAGGTCGTAACCTTGGGGTGATTCTTGACGATAGGCTGACTCTTCAATCTCAGGTGTCAGCCGTCACAAGACTTCCTTTACCATCTTAGGAATATTGCCCGGTTAGGCACCTTGTTCCGCCTGACTCCCTGCCGACTCTGGTCCACGCTTTTGTGTCCTCGCGCCTCGATTACTGCAACGCCCTTTACTTTGGGCTTTCTGGGGTTGAAATCCGCCACCTACAGCTAGTGCAGAACGCGGCAGCCCGGGTTTTGACTGGGACAAGCAGGTCCTGTCATATTACCCCGGTGCTCCGTGAGCTGCACTGGCTCCCAATACAGTGGCGGATCACCTTTAAAGTAATTTTATTGACTTTCAAAGCCCTTCATGATCAGGGTCCAGCCTATCTGAAAGACCTTCTGGTGTCTCATTGCCCTAGCCGATCACTCCGCTCGGCCGACATGGGGTTGTTAGAGATTCCAAGAGTGAGTTTGAAATCTTCCGGCAGTAGAGCTTTTTCCTATGCCGCACCCACTCTTTGGAATTCTCTACCTTGCCGGTTACGGGAATGCTCCTCTGTGGAGACTTTTAAAAAGGAATTAAAAACCTATCTCTGGAGAAGAGCCTGTTTTGAAAGTTAAATGCACTGTACAGTGTGCATAATTTTACTGTCATTTATTATGCTTTTAGAATGCATTTTATAATTTTCATGGTTTGTTGTTTGTATTGTTTGCTGATGTTTTTATGGACGTGTTCAGCGCCTTGATATTATGAAAGGCGCTTTATAAATAAAATTATTATTATTATTATGTTAAAAATGGGTCTCAGTCAAGAATCGGGGAGTCAGGACTGATTCCCTCCTGCCATCTAGTCTTGATCTTGGTTAATGGGTCAGTATTCACTAACCCAAGAGACCTATACAGAAGAGAGATCATTCCTCTCTGGCCAGTCATATCTTTTATCTTTTGGATGGTTAACAAAAGGGGGGCAGCCCTAGCCGGTTCTACCTCTTTCTTTTGAAGAGAGATATTATGTATGCTCTAACCTGAAAAAACCTAAAGTGGTCCGATTTTTTAAGGCCAAACATATCCTTAAGAGAATGTAAGTCCAGGGTCAAATCTCCCTGCATAAATTGACCCAAGTATTCTAATCCTGATTTATCCCACTGTTTATATGTGAAATCTAGGCAGTTGGGGGAGTCCTCAGCCCAGGCTATGCTTTTTAGAGGCCATACAGAGGATTGTAATTTATATTTTTGCCAAAGCCTATGAACGGAGCGAATAGTGTCCCCTACAGTATGTAACTTAGGATTCCTGTAGGATGTCTATGTGACAGTAGGGGTATTACCGAATGAGCTCCAAGGGGTGTCCTCCCGCCCCCCCCCCTCCTCCTCGCCCTTCTCCATTCCCCTCCACCCAGTGGTGGACCCTGGGCCGACCCATTGTAGCGCATTTTTCAGTTGAACTACCAGAAAGTAGTCCTCCAACTCCGGTAGGGATCTACCTCCTCTATCTCTGTGAGCCTGCAGAATGTTCAAATTTATTCAGGGTCTCTAGTTATTCCAAATAAATCTGGAGATCATTTTATGCCACATCTGGAAATTTGACTTATGTATGTGTAGTGGTAGACATTAAAATAAATACAAGAATTTAGGTAGAACATTCATTATTATGGCATGAATTCTGGAGTGCATGGGCATATTAGTCAAGGACCACCTTTCCATATCTTTTTTAAGGGACACAATCGGGGAGAATAATTTGTTTTAAATAATTTAAAAAAATGTTTTGTGATATTTACCCCCAGGTATCTCATTCTGTCCGTGGACCAATTCAGGGGTAGGAGCCGGCGTGTTTCCTCGGAGGGGCGAAAGAAAAAACTTAAGACTTCTGTTTTAGTTTTATTTAGGGAGTAGCCTGAATGTTTCCCGAACTCTTCTAGTATGGGCCATATCTGCTCTATAGACCGGTGTGGTTGGGATAGGCACAACAGAACGTCATCTGCATATAACAGAATTTTTTTTGGAATGCCACCCACCTCGATCCCAGTCACCTACTTCGCCCTCCTCACGGCCTCCGCCAGCGGCTCAATATAGAGGGCAAACAGAAGGGAGGAGAGGGGGCACCCTTGTCGAATGCCCCTGCCCAACCTAAACCTATTTGAAAGCCCTCCATTCACCCTGACGTAAGCCCGAGGGCCTGTATATAGGGACCTTATGGTATCTATAAATGATCTGGGGAACCCCTTATGCTCCAATGCCTTGAACAAGAAATCCCATGAGACCTTATCAAAGGCCTTTTCAGCGTTCAGACTCGTCAGACACGCCGAGGTGTGGGTACGCTGAATTTTATCTATCATGTTCAAAGCTGCCCGTACTCCGTCCGGAGTCTGTCAGCCCACCACAAAACCAGATTGTTCTGTATGTATCAGGCCCGGAAGGACGGGGTTTAACCGGGAGGCAATAATTGAGGTAAATATCTTTTAATCATGGTTAAGCAGGGAGATAGGGCGGTATGATTCACACCTTGTTGAATCTTTTCCCTCCTTATGTAGAATGGTTATGGTGGCATACTGCCAAGAAGGTGGGGGAAGCCTGCCCTCTGACCAGATATTTGAGAAAACTTTAAGAAGCAAAGGTGCTGTTTCTGAGACAAAAGTGTTGTAGAATTCAGCTCCATACCCATCCGGGCCTGGGCATTTAGCTAACTTAAGCTTCTTAATTGTGGAAACTATGTCCTGTTGAGTGATAGGCCTAGTCAGCATCCCTACCGAATCCGGTGAAAGTGGGGGGAGGGGAATGGAGCCCAAATAATTCTGTTTCTCTTGTGCGGTGGTTTTTTCATCTCGGCCGTATAACTTAGAATAGTATTCAACAAATGTCTCTGCTATCTGTGAAGCCTGTCTGACCATTTGCCCTGACCTAGGGGATATTATTTTGGTTATTGTGGCTTTTGCTGCGTACTGACGCAGTCTGAAGGCCAAGAGTTTAGTGCCTCTGGGACCTCCCTCATAAGATCTTTGTTTTAAATAAAACAGGGCCTTTTCTACCTCGGCTTTTTGGATTTCTTGTAATTGGTTCTTACATTCTGTTAGTTTCCTACCTCTAGCCTCCTACCATTTAATTTTTTGGGCACCTTCCAATTCCTTAATCTGCGCCAGTAATTCTTGTTGTTTCTGCTTCATTACTCGTTTCTTATAGGAAGCTATACCTGTAGATATCAGTTTACCTCTAAGTGAGGCTTTAACAGTGTCCCACAGAATTTGTGGGGAGGTCTCTTGTCTGCTATTCTCTTCTAAGGTTGTCTTCAGGTGCTTTTTAAGCTCGTCTACCACCCCTTTATCCTGGAGGAGAGAGGCATTCAGTCTCCGGTGTGTGATGCGCTTGGGCAATCCCAGCTCCACCTCCAGGTAGACCGGGCTATGATCGGAGAGAGTGGTCGTACCCACCCAGGTGGAGGGAAACCTACACAAGTCTCAAAAAAATGTGAAAAACATATCTAGTCTAGAGAACATGCGGAACCTTGGAGAGAAACACATGTACTCTCTCGCTCCAGGATATTTCTCTCTCCAAATGTCGGCCAGACCCATCTGATTCAACAGCAGTTTTATGGAACGCGCCTTAGCCGCGTCCAGCTTCGGGATTTGGGGCGTTGTGTCCAGAGCCCTGTTTAAGACTATATTCCAGTCCCTTCCCATTATCAGTAGGCCTTTAGCCCTTTCAGCCACCAACTGAAGGAGGTTCGAGTAAGTCCGGAGCGGAGACCCTGGAGGGATATATACATTGACCATGGTGACTTGGATATCTTGAATAGTCCCTATGACTATGAGGTACCTTGCTTCAGGATCCTCTATCACCTCCTGTTGCTGAAAGTGAAGGTTTTCCGAAAGGAGAATCGCCACCCCCCTCTTTCTGCCCACTGGTAAGGACGAGTGATAGACTTGAGGAAAAAATCTCAATTTAAGCTTTTGGGCTTCAAGAGGAGAAAGGTGGGTCTCCTGTAGGAACACACCATCGCACCTTTGGGATGCTATGAATTGTTGAATCCTCCTCCTTTTAATAGGACTAGATGATCCATTTATGTTAAGAGACATAAATTTCATGGCTTAATTAGCCATTTTCCATATACCTAAAAACAGAAACCAGTTTCTTGAACGCTGACTTTCTAGGCTTTTGCAATTTCACCTGATAGTAATCCTGTAAAACATCAAACTTTTTAATATAACCATCAACAGATTTCAGAACATTCCTTATACCTAATAAACAACAGAACTGTAGCTCTGGCCTCATCCAATTTTGAGCCAAGAGCTGGGTTAAACGCTGGCTAGCCATTGCCAAAACTACTCCCAACCAGGCTGCCCAAAATCTACCAATTTGACTTCCAAGGGAAGGCTGAATGGTGGTCGTCAGATGAAGGGTGTCTGGTTGCACAGACCAAAGCAGGGAGCTCAACAGTGCAATGAGTGTTCCCTGCGGGCCCCAGGTATAACCATGGAAGGCGCCCCCCTTCCAGTTGTCAGTAAGCATCTGCATAGGCGCCTGTCTCCCTTCCCTCCACCCCTTTCCCCACCCTTTGTAAAATGAACTCATAACATCCATTTAGCCCGCTTTAGGATCATAACATAAGAATACATGCCTTCGGCATCCCAGGACCCCCTTCCCTCTGTGTCTCTCAGGAGTATACGGCCTGGGTGCTTCCTTAGAGAAGGTGTCTTCAGGGGGAACTCCCCGGGTGGGAAGTCTCCCACAATCTTGGCTTACTGTGGTATCTACTAGCCTGCCCTGGGTACCAGTACCCCTGTAGCATCTCCAGAAGGTGACCAGAGGGGGAAAGCCGAGCCTGGGGTACATAGGCCAGGCCTCTGAAGGGGCAGAGTCACCCGGGAGGACGTCAACACCCTGACTACCGGTGGAAAGTGTCCCCATCCAGGGTTCGAAGCCCAGCCAAGACAACCCCCGGCCAGCTTCCCCCCATCGCCACCCCCCAGTCACCCTCACCGGAGATCCCACCCCACCAACTCGCCCGGGACCCATAGATCCATGTGGGGCAAGACTCGCCAAGTGCCCGGGTTCTGGAACTCAGGCCCAGAAATCCAACCCAAACCATAAGTCTTTCGTAGTCCCAAGGAACCAGAAAGTTCCCTCCGACAAGTGAGTGCCTTCCCCCAGCATCACCTCCAACCTGTGGACCAGGGGCAAGAAAGGGGAACCCGGAAAACCCCAGCTATGGGTACTCCGACAGTGTCCCTAGGGGACACCCAACTTGTCATTTAATGCGAGTGTGTACAATCCCCGCCAGACCAAGTGTCCACCCAGAGACCATCATGTAGGAGCCAGAGGAGACAGGCGTGAGTCTCACTCACCCCACCCTCCCAGTCCACAGGCCACCAAGGCTTCAGCCCATTACACCCCACGAGGGTTACCAAAGATTGCTAAAGTTAACTTAACTACTTAAAATAAACATTTGCAGGCTGTACCATACCATTTCAGAGTACTTCCCCGTAGTCTTCTTTCCAACTTCTCCCCCCTCCCTCCAAGGAGCCACTCATATTCAGTGAAATCAGCATCAGATGACAGGTGGACAGAATGTCCCTCTCATTCAGAGGATGGAGACAAGTAGGCCCTCCCTCCAAGGAGCCACTCATATTCAGTGAAATCAGCATCAGATGACAGGTGGACAGAATGTCCCTCTCATTCAGAGGATGGAGACAAGTAGGAAAAGGAGCTTGAATGATCAGGGTCCTCCTATGGCAGTGGAGACAGGCAGAAGATCTGTTCATCCATGGCTCTCGCGTACCTGGGGAAGGACACTGCAGTGGCCTTGAACATCTCCCAGGTTAAGGGACCCATATGGCCTGAGAGGGGGGGGGTGTCTACAGAGGGATGGGAGAAGGGCACCTAACTGACAGTGCCCAGCATGTGCTAGAGCTCCAAGACCCAGACACGCACCACCTACGGGGTGGGGGGTGGGACCTGGGGTCGATCCAGGTAGTGAAGACTGCAAAGCTGAAAACAAACCCCGGATAAGCCTTGAGGGAGAATGTCCCCTGTGACGTGACTGGGGTTGCATGGGCCCAGAAAGGGCAACCCTCTGCACTGCCAACTAAGGGAGCCTCAGAGACCTCATGGGAAAGGTGAGGTTCAGCACTCCGACTCCTCCCCACAGGGCAGTGGAGGAGGCCACGTACTTCACCCCATCCCCTCAACCCTTTGGACTCCGAAGCTGCCCTCTTCCTTAGCCCCAGCAAATGAGGACCCCTCCAATCCCACTGGCCCCCCAAAAGAGGCCACAGAAGAGGGGGTCCTGGTCCCTACCCAGAGGGATGTAGCAGCACCAGAAACAGTGGCTGCCACTCCCACCAAGGAGAGAATCCACCACTCAGCACCTCCAGGCTGCTGTCCCAAATGGACCCCCCCCCATGGCAGCAGAGGCCGTCTGGACTATGGGCTCCAGGGACTCTAGAAGGGGAACACTGGGCCACCTGGTGCCACATTCCAGAGGGCTCTCCAACTTCGAGGAGTCAGGGCACCAATCCAGGTTGGCCTGCGAGTCATCCTCCTATGAAGAGGAAGAGACCAGGCAGATCTCCAGACTCGAGACCCCAGGAGGGCCCCTGGTGACTGCGTTGCAAGCAGCATTGCTGCGTAATGCGGCGCCATCACGATCACCAGCGAAAAAAACGGTGCCAGGATCTGAGGTGGTGCCAAGGGTCCACCAGTGCCAGGCCCAGCAGCCATGGGCTGCAACACTGGAGGAGCCTGCACCTCCGTGGAGGTAACTGCCAGGGCAGTGCCAGTGGCCCGGCTCTGCAGGGAACCAAGGCACCCCTCTGGCACTGCAGAAGAAGCCTCCTCCTCCTCAGCAAGGCTGGAATCAGAGGAGGCTTCCTCCTCACCGGGCCATACACACCCGGGAGGGGAACCGGAGGGAGGCTTGGGAGTTCTTGCCTTGGTGACCCACAAGTGATGTCATCCTCCAAACGTCGGTGGAGCCCTGCCAACTTTAAACGCACGGACTTTGATAACACGGTGGTCCATGGAAAAGCAGGCATCACAGTTGTCCATGTCATGATTGGGTACCAGGTATCGCAGGCAAATGTCATGTTGGTCCGTAATGGAAAAATGCCGGCCACAGGGGCATGGGGTGTGGCCCACTTTGGATTTCTTACTAGCCCCCCAGACCTGACATGACGCGAAATAAGAAGTAAAACTTATGCAAAGATTCAGCACTGTTTAACAAAAATAAGGAAATTTTACCAGGGCCAATGAATGGTACCGAATGGATGAGAACGGGATGGAGGGAGACTGAGCTGACAGCTAGGCCCAATGGCACAGGAAAAAACTACGATTTGTGCAGCAGGTGCTACCTCGATGGTGGGAGAAACAGAACTAGGATGGAGGAAGAGTCTGCGGCACTCAACAGCCAACCCACGTGCACCATGCAGTTCGTGTGCCACAAGGGCAGTGCCACTGGCACCGACTCCTCCCTCCAAGAAAATAAAAATAAAAAAAGACTCCCCCTTAACGTGTACGCGCCTCCGGCTTCACCCTGCAGTAATGAATGGTGAAGACTGACAAGGGAGGATCAAACCGTCCTAATTGATTACTGGTTGTATAGTTTCACAAGAGAGCTAAGAGGGTGATTATTCATACAAAAAGGAATAAAGAAAATAAAGACACAAGCAAGCACAAGTACCAGTACAATTTGCCAGATCTTACTTTGGAATGACTGCGCTGTCTGTTTAAGTTTACAGGGGGTGACTGGAGAGCGACTGTTGCTGGCAGGGTTTTCAGAAAGCCATCTGAGAAGCAGTTTTTTTTTTGGGTGGGGAGGGGGGGAGAACCCAGAGAGAAGAGGAGTGTACACTTCCATCTTCAGTCTTATTTCAGTGTTATTTCAGTCCAGACTGACAAAGCACTGCTTTTTATCAGTGCACTGTAAATACACTGCACTGACTTTATGCTACACTGTTGTACCACTGCTCAATCTTTCTTATGTTTTGATGCACACTGTAAGAGCACTGCAAATAATTATTAGATTTTCATGCACACTTCTTTAGCACTGTATTTCCTTCACAAATTTTTGCTGCACACTACAGTAGTACTGGCAACACTTTATAATTTTTATCACACTTCTTTAGCACTGCATTGTCTCAGCAATCTGGTTACCCTTACTGAATTTGTCACAATGGCATTATAGTGGTATAGCAATGGCAATACTGTGGTTAGCTGAAAAATCCACAATAGTACTACCCAGTGGTACTCAGGTATCACAGTGGTAGGTGATATATAGATTTTCCTCTGTGCATTGGTAGTGCACTGGCAGAATGGTATCCCTATGGCATTTTTTTTACCATTTTCTCTGTCTCTCACACATACACTGGTAATACAATGGTATCAAGGAATTTGAGATTTTTGTCGGCTCCCACAAATACTGGTACACTGGTAGCATCATGGTACTGCGTTATTTTGACATTTCAGTATTTGGTACCTCTCACAGCAACCCTAGACTCATGTGGTAGCACAGTGGTACCAGTATTAATCTCATCATACTCTGTACTCTAACGCATTGTTAAGATAAACTACATTATCAACCTCATGGAGAACAGCTCTCAATTCCATATTTGTATTTGTTCACTTGTCTTTATCTTACTGGTAATGGACTGTTATTGTTCACATAGACCAGAACATTCAAAGAGCATTTGCGATCGCTAAATGGGTAAGTGACTCTCAAACAACACTTTGCACCCCAAAAACAGGGTAGGATCACAAAATGATATCTTGAATAGCATAATTAGTGAGTCTCTGACCAGTTGGTAAATGGCTCTAAAAGATGTTGCCTCCCTAAACCAGATAGTATCACCTCTGCCTCCTACCACTGCTCCTTTGAGCTCCCACCATCAGCAATATCACACTTCCCTTGGTGTTCAGTGGTGCTGCTGTCCATTCCATACATTGAAAACTGCCAGAAACTACCTGCCCACCCAGTCCTGCCGCTCGCAGCATTCATGGCCCCCACCATATGTTTACACACTCTCCCCACAGTGGCAATTGGCACAGACACACTCTGCTAACCTCTGTGACCAACTGAGGACAGAACGCCAGTTTTGCACTCATGTGCCTACTGTATAAACAGCTGTGTACAGTTAGCACGATTGTGAACTATCATCCATTAACTATCATCCATTTTGTGCCTGATCGAGGAGCTGAGAGGATGGTCTGTGCCAAATGTGGAAGGGTGTCAAATATATAGTAAGGCTGAGGACCAGGGGGTAGTATTTGCTGTAAGACCTAACTGGGTCATGGTGGGGACTTTGGATATACAGAGGGCAAGGACTTTCACTCAACACACCACTGCTCACTCTATCAGACCCTGGGCTGGCTTCCCCCATCAGCCCAACAGACCTATCTCCTGGCCAGCACAGTCAACAAGGCCATCCAAAACCGAGCTACCTCTCTGCAATCCCACCTTCTTTGGCCAAAAGTGTTTGTTCTAGAGCTCTGCCTCACTGCTGGCCCCATGCTTGAGTGCCCCCTAGTCTCCACCATATAGGTAAATGTGCATTCTCATTTGCAGCCCCTTTCCTTTGGAACAATCTGCCCACTCCACTTAGCACCACTGACTCTCCAGGACTCTTCCACTCTCTCCTTGGATCTCACCTTCTGTCCTCCACTACTTGCTCCTGCCCTCCCAACTTATTATCATGCCTCTACTTCCCTTCCCTCCTTTTCTTTCTTGGTCCATACCTACACTGCCATGATGTACTTTTTCCTTTATTCATCTCAGATCATGCCTAATTTGTATTACAACTTGGCTACTACTGTACCTGCTATTGTCATAAATGTTATTTATCCATTGTGCTGCAAGTTTATATATATCTTCATATAAATATCCAGTATATTTTTATTACTGTCTGTTGTATGCCTTGTCCCAGCCTCCTTTGTACTTGCTTTTATTCCTGTGCTATCCTCAATGGCCCAGGTCATGCCTGAAAATGGTTCTCAGACCAGTGCACCTACTAGGTAAACAAATGAATGAATAAATAAATAAATGGGAACCACTGAACATCAGGGATAGTAACAATCTACTGTATACCTGTGGGGTGACTGTAGGATGGGGTAGGACTGGAGAACAGGTAAATTAAGAACCTGGACCTGTGGGATAATTAGGGGAGGGGGCCCAATGGAGACTGTTTCCCAAGAGGGCTCTTTGGTGGTGTAACTCCCAAAATACATTTTGCCTGGTGCTATAATGTGGCCTGTGCTGTAATCGGCATCAGCAACATGGCTGTCACACCAGCATGGGTGAACCCTTTCTCTACACCCTCCTGAGTGTCAACCCTATAACAGGTTTTGGTGGCATCTGCAAAAAGACATACCTTCCCATTCAGTTCTTCTGCAATTTCACTTATGAAGACACTGAAGAGGCCCACTCCTAGTACTGAGCCCCACCCTGTACCATGCCTTTAACCAACAGCTGAAAGCCATGTGGAGAGTCCTAGCTTCTCCCAAGATGTATATAGGCAACCTTTTGGTAAAAGCCACCATGCATGCTTGAGGACCCTTCCCCTATCCCTGAAATTTCCCTGCACTACCCCACCCCGTCCCTTGCTAGATCATTTGTCCCCAGGTGGACACTGACATCTAGCTCCCTCTCATCTCCTGCTGCCTAATGATCCACTGTATCTGCTCTCATCCCTCCAAGCCAAAGTACCTCTCAGGTATTTCACCTCCCTCTCCTTTACCCCACCCTGCTCGCAAGTCTATCCCCCAATTAAGTCCCCCACCAGCAGTTGCTTCCTACTCAGCAGGGGGCCCCTTCCTCCCTCCTTGTAACTGTGAAATGGTCCATGGACAGTGCTTTCCTTGGGGAAGGTTTCTCCAGGGGCCAAAAGGGTGGTTCAGCTGCAGGGACAGTGGTTGGCTGGGTAGGGCCCATTTCAGATGCAGGGACAGTGGTCAGTAAACAAAGCAGGTGAACTGAAATTCTGACAAACAAACCGGCAGGGGGCAGAAAATGCAAGCCCCATAGGAAATAGCACAGTGAGAGCTACAATGGATCATTTATCGGAGAAGTCTCAGGTCAGGGAACTACAGCTGAAGAGAACATAGAGAACAGGTAGGCATCAGAAAATGATGCATGGGGGCAGCGGACAGACATGGACTCATGAAGGCATGCATGGGAACTACGGATGCCAATGCTGGGGGGTGCAAAGGACAGCTTAGGTAGGTGGACACTGACCTGTAGGTAGAGTGCACAACACACAGGGACCCCTGCATCCCTGCATGCTGGACAGCAGGGAAGTGTACCATGGAGCATAGCCCCACTGCAGCACAGTAGCTGATGGGGGCCCAGGACACTGTGGACACAGAATTTGAATGTGACCATGGTGCACAGCACAGCCTTGAAGCACTGGGACTGTGGGCAGACAGTGGTACTACAGTACTGGTACAAACCACCCACGGACAAGTAGCAACTGCCACAGGTGTGGCCCATGGAGTGTGATGTGTGCAAATGAAGTGCAATCACACCCGAATGCCTGAGCTGGAACCAAAGCCGGTCAGTGTTGCACAGTCATCTGGCACAATGGAGGACAGTGTGGAAGCCATGGAGGGGCCAGGGTGCTCAACTGCAACCCCAACAACATGGACAATCTGTGAGGTGGTACCATCCAGGAAGAGAAAGTCCAAGCTAATGAGAGAGTGTACTGTTTTTTTAACATATCATATTTTTCACCTGCTGCGGCACACACTCTGGCTTGGGGCATCCAGCAACCAGCTCCACCCACCTGGAGAGCTGGGTAGCTCAAACTGCACCCAGGAGGATCAAGAACAGCCATCATGCCATCTTGCTGGAGAGCTCCCCCTCTGCCTCTACCAGTCAGGACAGCCCCGGACCCTCCTCAACAGGACTCCACCAAAGTCCTCCGGGTGGCTCAGAGCACAGCCATCAAGCTGAAAGGTCATGCCCAGCTATTTTCCTTCGATTGGCCCCAGTAGCACCAACGCAATAACGTTCATGAGCAATGTACCAACATCTGCCGTGCTCCCCATCTAGTGTCACTGACACTAGTAGTGCCCTGGGCATCCCCAGGCTGCTACAGCACAGTGAAATTCCCAGCCCACTCCAGGACTGGGAAAGCAGTCTGTGGATGTTCGATCCCAGTCCTCCCTGCCGACCCCCTCGATGGCCCAGGCTCAATCCTGAACCCAGGTCACTGGCGCGACACAAGGTATGGCAGCCAGCGCCTCAACCCTCAGCACCACCAGGACGGCATGAGACAGTGTAACGGTGCTGCCAGCACCATAAGTCCAAGTCCTGCCTCGGCCAGGCCATCACACTGCTACAGGATGGCCAGCACCACCTAAAGAAGAAGAATGAGCACAGTCATGCTCTGGAGGTGAGATGCTCTACCAGCACAGGTGTTGGCAGGCATCAAGTAGAAGGCACACAGCACCGTGGCTAGCTCTGCATAGCTACTGCAGAGTGAAGCAACTGCAATGACCACTGAGCTGTGGCAACATTTGCCAAGCAAGAGAGCCCTGCTGCAGATTGTGAACAGGACCCGCCACAAGGACCTCTCACCAGAACCAGTGACACCGGCTGACTTCACTATCCCCAAGCAGCTACAGACAGTGACTGGATGGCCATGGTACAGCAGGATCACCGGCAGCACCACCCACCAGGTCCTTCTACTCACCACAGAGGACAACATCAGGGACCTGGCACAGGCACCCTTCTGGATGATGGATGGTACATTCAAGACTGTGCCACACCTGTTCACTCATTTTACACCATCTATGCACCCATGAGGATGGGCACTAACAACCTCATTATGTCATTGGTGTATACACTGATGACGACAAAGAGCCTGCAATGTTACTACACCTTGTTCCAGGAGCTGAATAAATATGGCAGTATACAGTCCGCACCCTCAAACCACCTACGATCATCACTGACTTTGAGCAGGCTGCGATCAATGCCTGTAAGATGGAATTTCCGCAAGCCATAAACAAGGGATGCCTGTTCCACTTTGGGCAGATTGTGTGGCAGAAGGTCCAGAGCTTTGGTCTTGCACCACAATACATAACTGACCCAGACTTCAACCTGAAGATCCATGAACTCATGGCCCTCGCCCATCTCCTGGCACAGGACATTCTAGCAGCATTCAGCCTCCTGAAGTCAACCATTCCACCCAATGCCACCACACTCTTCTATTGTTTCGAGCAGACACAAGTGCTGGGCAGGATATGGCTGTACAGTAGGGTGACCAAGGTGCCCACGAGATATGACCCCATGTTCCCACTCAGCTGTGGTTGGTTGCAGATCTCAACGAGCGAGGCATACCATGGACCCAAAGCAATGTCGAGACCTGCCACTGCCATCTCCATGCCCTGCTCAGGAAGGTGCATGTAGGGGTCATGACAATGCTAGCAGAGCTCCACAGGGAACAGCAATGGACCTATGTCACCAGGGAAGGCATTTGTTGTGGACTGCCATGGACACCACCCAAGAAGAGCTATGAGGAGTGGATAAGGATGGTGCTAGCGTCCAAGGACAAGGGCAATCTGCTGAAGTTCCTCTGTGGCATGGCACCCAACACCACCCCGTAGGGTTTCCATGGTGACTTGGCACCGAACAGTTGTACACTCACAGTACACGTCATGCACAGCCACCAGGTTGCCACTGTGGCCCCCTACTGTTGAATAAAGTTTCACCCCCACATTTAACATGCACCCCAACCTGGTGGTGATGTCTCATCACAATACTGCTGGATATCGCCAAGCAGCCCACTGCACACTGCCACATCTGCACTGTGTGTCACATGTCACACAGGCCTGACTCTGTGCGAGTCCCCCCAAAATCCTTTCAGCTGTTCATGTGTGCCACACGTTGCACAGGTCTGAAGCTGTGTGAGTGCCCACCAATCCTTCCAGCTGTGCAACTGTGTAGTAACAGCATTCCCGCAATGGGCCCTTGTGGAACCCCTCACAACACACCTGGCAGCCTTCATGCCACAATGGGCTCCTGTGGCACAGGCCCCCCCAAACACCTCCAGACTTTTCTCTGTGTGGTTATTGCAGGCCCATAGTGGGCTAGCATGACATGGCCACATGCACACATTGCACGGTTTGTGCGATGGCATGCTGCTCTGTGTTCTGGCATCCACATGTGGTGTTGCTGTGGACCATTTCCTGGTGCAGCTATCCATGCTTTTGATGTGCCACTCTGCTGTGTGCCTGCAGTGTCATGCATGCAATGACCAACAGGCATGGTACTCCAATTCCTTCATGTATACCCCGCTGGCTGGCTGTCAGCTGACATAATCATGCATGCAGGGATGCATGGACAATCCGCCATGCTGCCTGGGATGGTTGGTCAACACACTGGGGCATGCACGCGGCTATTTGTTTCATCCCTGTCCCATGGATGGTGAGACAGTCTTCCTTACCGGGGGGGTCTGTGATCAAGTCAGTGCGTTCTCGGAGGGTGCACCACATGGGGGGGATGTTTTCACACTGTCCGTGCTGTTCATTAGTGGCTCAGGTCCTGGGATGGGTGGCGTAGGTCAGGATCGGGTGCTTCATGTGTTTCTGGAAAATCCATTCAACAGCTGCACAGCATCCCGACCTCCTCTGGCCTGACAGTGTGTCAGGTGCTGTCCTGGTCAGGCCACTGAGTGTTGGGCTGCTGGGGCTGTTGGGTTGTTGAGTGTGGGATGCAGCATGTCAGACTAATAAGCATTGGGATTATAAAAGGGAACCTAGCAGGGCAGGGTTTTCTATGTGCAAGGAGAGTGGTCAGTGGTGGGATGGGCAATTGGTATCTGGGCAAGATGGGTAGTCTGGGTGGGTCCAGCTGCAGAAAGAGTTGTTATCTAGAGGGTGCTGGTCCAGCTCTAAGGAAGGTGCTTTGCTTGGTGAGACTGGGAGGTTGGTCCAGCTGCAGGGAATGTAGTCTACTGAGGTGGGAAGGCAGGTCTGGGGGGTTCCATCTGCAGGGGATCGTGTCTGAGGGTAGAAAGGATGGCCTGGAGCAGCCAGCTACAGGGTGGGTGATAGTTGATGGGGAGAGGCTGGTTTGGGGCTTGTAGGGTGGACTAGCTGCAGGCAAGGTACACAACTTGGTAGAGGTCTATTGGGATGTTGATATGGTTGTCCAGCTGGGTGGTCATCTGGGCAGGGGGTGTTCAAGATGTGAGTGGGGGGTGCAGGCCCAAAGGGCTGTACTTGGGAACCCTCACTGAAGTCAAATACTAAATTTAGTATTAAAGCATTCATTAATTTGTCTTCAAAGACTAATTTTAGTCATTTTTAATAATCTTAAACCATCATTCAAAAGTACAACAGCTAAGAATACTAAATTCTAAGAAGTATTTCAGCATACTAGTTGTTCAAGAGTAAGTTATTGCTAAATGAGGATTAGAAATAAATCTGCAATGCTCTTAAAAGTACAATTTTTTTTAATACAACTGAATCATAAATGAAGATTACAGTCAGCGGAGTAATTTTAGGATTTAAGTTAGCCAATCAAGGCTGGGTACATTACCGTGCATTTCAGTTCTATTAAGCAAGGAGACGAATGAAACAACC
This sequence comes from Neoceratodus forsteri, assembly GCA_016271365.2. NCBI lineage: Eukaryota > Metazoa > Chordata > Ceratodontiformes > Ceratodontidae > Neoceratodus > Neoceratodus forsteri. The sequence continues at coordinate 62,281,163 of CM028129.1, forward strand.
AGCAACGTCAATGAATTTTAGAGAAGGTAAGCAATAATAAAATGTGGATTTTTACCTGGAAATAATATGGTGCAAAAAAAGTTGTCAGTGTCCCTTCAAAAGTCTATTCTAAACTACTTTTCCCATAAGTCTACTCAGTCAGAGTCCTACATTTCCCAGCTCTCTTCCTGTCTGTGTCTAGCCTGATGAAACTGCACGAGTGCTCTGTGGTCTCAATTTTTGAACAACTGAGGTTTCCTACAGCTAAGATTTACATGTTAAGGTAACAGCTTATGTTTAAAAAGTACATCTTTTTAACTCCCTAAAATGTTAAATACATCAAAGGAATTATCACTCGGGTGTTTTTTTTTCCAAAATGAAATGCTGTGCAAGATTCACTATCAATGTTTTGTCTTGAAAACATTTTCTTTTCTCTGAACTCTTGGCTAAACTTTAAAATACACATTTTATTTTCAATCAACCCCCCCTTAAAGTGTTTAGGATGCACTGTGCCTCTAGATTACCTGTTATTTGTGGATTTTTTGCTGATTTAGTTACTTTAAAGTAGTGTTGGTGGGGGCAGGAGAATGAACAGCAGGAAGATTGTATGAGAGCACCAGAATGCATGAGAAAACATTACAACTTTTTAATCTGAGAAAATCTGAGTTACCTACAGATAAAGGAAGAATTATTTACTGCAGATATTTGAGTGTGTTTGTGGGGGAACTGTTTTTTTGCATTTAATATTTGTATTTAACAGTTGCATGTGTTAATCCATTTTGTAATCTGGGGAGCAGTGTAATTTTTTTTTTCTTTTGCTGAAGACTGCATTACTTTATATTTTATGTTTATTTTATTTCATTTTTATTGACCGGCCAAGTGCACTAGACAGATTCTTGCCTATTTTCAGGTACGACCCGGAGGGAGAGGAATACTGATGAAAGCCAACTGACCTTGAACCAGATTAAGCTGTTGTGGTATTAGTGAGTTTAGGGGTTGAGGGCACCGGAGAAAATTCCCCGCTTTTTTCAAAAGTGCCATGGGATCTTTTAACATCCACCTGAACAGTCACGATGGGACTCGTTTAACGTCTCATCTGAAAGATAGTACCTCAGGAGTGCAGCCATCCCCTCATGCTGCACTACAGCATCAGTATTGGGATATTAACATAAGTACCTCATATGGGAATAGAACTCACTGCCTTCTGATCTCCCAGTCTCGGAGGCGAGTGTGCTACCTGCTGAGCCACTGACGCTGCAAATGCAATATGTTAGTGTCACATATTATTATTTTTTTTTTAATACTGTGCTGAGAAGTATGGGGTCCACGGTTGAGGAAGGGTGATTGGGGGGGGGTCTAGGTGTAGGGAGGTTCTGCTCTGGATGGTGGCTGTGTCCAGCTTTTGGAAAGGGTGTCCAGCTCTGGGGAGGTTACTCAACCTGCAGAGGGGAGGGAGGCTGGTCTGTGGGTAGGAATGAACCCAGGGGTCCAGCTGCAAGGAGGATTGTCTGCTGGGGAGGCTAGTCCAGGCATGAAAGAGTGAGCCAGCAGCAGGGAGGGTGGCTGGTGGTGGTGGTGGGGCTAGTTCAGGTTGGAAGTGAGGTCCAGCTGCAGGGTTGGTTGGATGGTGAGGCTGGTATGGGACTTCTGTGGATCTAGCTGTAGGTTGAGTGGTTAGGTGGGGACTGCTGGTCCATGGGCTTGGAGGGACAGCTCAGATATGTGGTCTGTTAGAGTGGAGGTTTAGGTGGTGCTCCAGCTACATGGAGGTTGTATAGAATGTAGCTGAGGCTGGTCCAGATGTAGGGAGGGTGGCTGGCTGGGTAGCGGCTGCGCCTGGAGCCTGTGTGGTGCTCTAGCTCCAGTGCTTATTATGTGAAAGGCTGGGGCTAGAAGGGTTGTCCAGCTGCATGGAGGATAGTCTGGTGCCTGGAAGGGTGATCTAGCAGAGAGGAGGGTGGTTGACTATTTTGGGGGTTGGGGGGGTGGATGAGGCTAAACAGATTGATCAGCCTAGGAAGGATCCAAAGCGGCAAAATTAATTAGAAACTGGTTAACATGTGTGCCCTTCAGCTTAACAGTAGTGCTATGACCTGCGGCGGAGGTGACCTTAGTTCAGGAATAAGCTTGCATCAGGGGCTCTCTGGAGAGAGGAGGAGGAGGAGGATCAACTGTTATACAAGAGGCTCTCTTCTGGGGAAGTAGGACAGCCAGCTCAGCTGTAGTACCGCCAACTGAGTGACCACAAGTGGCAGTGCAGGTGGGAGTAGCCCATGGGTGGGAAGACATTGACTGGTGCTATGCCACATGTGTCTGTGCACGTGTTTGTGCACCCTTGCCGCTTATGTCCTAGGGGATGGAAGAACATGCAAATGTATCCTGACTACCTAGGCAGCTGCTCCACATATTGGATTCATTCTATGGTGGAGCAAGTCCTGGTAGATGCCAGGAGTGATGGTGTTGTGGTAGTTGAACAGAAGGTGGAGGGGGGGACCAGAAATGCAGGTTGAAAAAACGGAGTAGTAGTTGGGGGGTTATGTGTCAGAGGGTGATGGTTAATGGCACTTATTACAATGACGGGACAGTGAGCAGCTCAGCTCAGTACTGGCGCAGATTCTCTTCAGTATCTTCATAAGTGACATTGCAGAAAAACTGGCAAAGAAGGGAATGCCTTTTTGCAGACAATACCAACATTTGTAGGGTGGACACTAAGAAGGGAGCAGAGAGCATGCACATGCCTCTTGGAGAAACTTGAAAAGAGGTCAAGATTGGGGTAGTTGGGGTTCAACAACAAAGTGCAGAACTGTGCATCTAGGGCATAGGAAACCAGGAGCTGCTTTACAGGGTTGGTACTGATGATCACTAACGGGGGGGACTTTGGAGTTATTATGATCTTAAAGAGACTTGCCAAGATACTGCTCTGCACCATACCCATTGGTGCCTCTCCGCCAGGAGACCCCAAAGAAGTTATGTCCTAATTTATAGTTTTTAAAAGTTTTGTCTCGTAAAACATAGCAACTGGGTCCCAAGCGACTTCCTGTTTTTTTCTGTTGCACAAGCCCACCCCCATACCATTAGTAGGATGATCCGAGTAGTCGCGCATGACCATTATATATATGGCGGCAGCATTTCTGACTTTTAAACTATATATGACTCACCTGGCACTAAAATGTGGGCACTGTTCAACCAACAAGGGCCTTGTTACTTGACTGATGCCCATGTTTCATTGCCAGGTGGTCACTAGATCATTTAAAATCAATAAAAGCTGCCGCCCATTACAGATAAGATGAGCACCCCCGCCTCACTGGCATCTGCCATCCTGCTACAGAGTGTGGGAGCAGAGTTGGGCAGCAGCAAGCAACTGGGAAGTTCTTGGACCTGGCTTGTATATTTTAATGAGGACAGAACTTTTAATGGTATTTGCAAATTTGGGGACATATTAATTTCATTAGGGTCCTCTGGCAAGTGCACCAATGGATATTGTGCAGGGGCCAACCTCGTTACCTTCGGTGAGTCTCTTTAAAAGTTACTGGGCTGTGTGACAAAGCAGTGGGTAGGGCTAGAATGATGCTAGGGCTGATAGGGAAGGATATCTTCAGCAGGAGGAGGGAGGTGGTGGTGTTGCCAGTAATCCCTTATTAGTGAGATCTCACTACTGGGCCCCATCCACACTGCACCTCTCAGACCCAGTAACAGACAGAACCTCATAATCGTGGAGTGGTAATAGTAAGGCCCACACTGCTGCGTGTGTCCATTTCGGGACTGGCAATCAGCCCACACTTTGGGAGCCAGGCGACTATTACCATGGCACCCGAGATCCCACAATGCAGCCTGTGCTGCACTAGGGGATCAGTGCCACGTGTCCATTTCACGCCCAGTAACGCGATCGAGAGCAACCGGGAGTTTTCATAACTGCTGTTGAACCACCTCATGTGGTTTCAACAACAGTTACGAAAACACCTTCTGTAACGTTACAGATGTAAACGTAAACTGTTGCGGTAACGGTTTGGGCACTCTGTAACGTTACAGCGGGGTAGTGTGGACAGGGCCTAAGAATACTGTGTCCAGGTTTGGAGGCTGCACCTTAGAAAGGCCATAGGGTGGAGGCAGTATAAAGGGCCACTAAAATTGTACATGGGCTGCGGCAAAAGCCCTGTGAGGAGACTGTGATCTCAAAATATAAACCCTGAAAGAGAGGGGACATGATGGAGACCCACAAGTACCTTACAAGGATGAATAGGGTGCTGGGGGCTTTTCAAATAGGGAAAAGGACCATGGGACATGATGAAGCTTATGGTGGGGTAAGATGGATGTGAGGAATTACTACTTCACTGAAAGGGTAGTAGACACCTGGAACAGACTGACAGCATTATAGTGTTGGAGACTTCAGAGTGAAATGTGGTTGGGGGGCTTAAAACATGTGTGTATATAGACATAGGGAAATTCTGTAAATAAGCAGGAAGGAGAGGAGGGCCATAGCCACAGGAGACCATTTAGAGTTTATAGAGAAGGACTTCACAGGAGCCTATGTTGTAGTTGTAGCAAGGTCTGGAAACCACAGCAGAAGTGTGACCTAGAGTGAGGGCTCATCAGCAGTGGAGTTTATAGCAAGCAGTTTAAGGAAAAAACCGCAGTTTATGTCAAAGGAGGAGCTCGTGGTAGTTGTAGAGGTTGGGAAACCAGAGTGGAAGAGTAAGAGTGAGGGCTTATCAGTTTTTGAGGAAGCAGTAAAAAAAAAAGTCTGTTTTTTATATCGAGAGGTGTGGCGAGGACACGGCAACAGAATGCAGAGGAGTGCGACAGCTGGAGCGCAGCTTGGAGCAGCCAGTTGAAAAAGGTGTGGTAGAAAAGCAAAAAAACAAAAAAATGTTGAACAGAAACAAATGATCACTGTATGATAGTGGGAAGAATGGGGGAGAAGTATGGCTAAATGGCACATGGCGTGGCTGAGGGATGGTCAACCAGGAAGAAACAAAACTATAAAAGCAAGATACCAGTAAGCAGTGTCAAACAATGGAGGTGAGGGATGGGGATGTGTGACGCAGTCCACTATGCACAGTAATCGAGGATGACGTAATAAATATATGTGTAAATGTAAGATTCTGCATGTATACACGTACATGCTCGGATAAAATGGATTTATCACACTCCATTTATGTCCAGTCCTACTGCATAAATTTACTTAATATTTATAACCCATCAGGGCTCTTTCTCTTTAGTGCTCTGTGTTTTTAATTGTGAGCTATCCTGGACCTTATGCTGTTCTTTTCTTCCCCCAAATCCTTTTGTTAGCCCCTGGTATTTTGACATTAGCTGCTGTGCAACTCTACTGTATGCAGTGCTTGCTGCTTTCATGGTCCCATAAGGGAGCCCACTGATTTCCCCTGTTTGACTCCCACCCACAGCTATTTTTAAGTCAAGTTCAGGCATTGCCCTTCAGCTGCACTGTGGATCTTCCTTTGTGGCCCCTATCTTGTGCATTTGCTCTCCCAGTCCCTTTCTACCAGGCCCTCAGGGCACCTCCAGTCTGCCACCATGTGGCTTACCTAAAGGTTCCCGCCACCTACTGCTGGCTACCTACCCTCCAGAGCCTCTTAACATGTCAGTTTGTGGCTGATGGGTAGAGGGAGACATATTTGCTCTAGTCTCTTCCCCCTCCCAAAAATATCCCATCTTCATTCCAACACACATGGAGCAGGTTACAGCCTGAGCTCTGTGGGCTGAATCATAGACCTTGATGGCAGATAAGGACTGCTTGGCCCACTCAGTCGGCCCATTTCCCTACCTAGTGGATAAGCTGCAGATCCTAGTTATCCAACAGCTGACTTCCTCCTACCCACCAGTAGAACTGGTTCATGTCTGTCCCAAGTATTCTTGAAGTCCCCTACTATTTTTGACCCCACAACCTCCTTAGGAAGGCCATTCCATGTGTTCACCACCCTCTGTGAAAAATACTCCTCATGTTGCCCTGAGCTGCCCCTCTATCTTCAAATTTGGCCCTTGTTCTTAGCATCACTTTTCTGAAAGATGCTACTCTCTTGGACTTTGTTGATTCCCTTGAGGTGCTTGAAATTTTCTGTCCTGTCCCCCCAGCCCTTTTCCTCAAGGGCATACATATTCAACTCGTCTCTTTTTGTATGGCTTCTGGTGCAGACCCTTCGCTATTTTAGTTGTCCTCCTCTGGGCTGGCAGTTGAAAGTGCCGCCATTACTGTCACTGTAGTTCAGTAGCACTAAACTGGCTGCCTAGCAACAGCCGCAGCATTTCTGGTCAACAGTTTTCTGAACAGCCTCCTGCCTGCTACATATAGTCTGGGCCCAAGGACATCACCCCCCCCCCCCACACACACACACATTAGGTTCCAGGGAAAGATAATATAAAAAATTGTCACTGTCCATGAGGGAGTGACCCATTATATCACCAGAACTATACCTTTAAACCACTGACCTCCTGGGACAACTCAAGACTCCTGAACCACCAGTGTCCCCTTTTTAAATAATAAGGGCTTACCAGCCCAAATGCATTCCCACCTGCCCATCTGGATTACTTCTTAAATTTATTGGCTACCTGCAGGTCACCTAGGGGTGCTAAGGGGGGTTTTGCCGAGTCCCAAATACCACTTTATTCTCTGTTCTTAGCTGTCTGAATTTTTTATTCCATCTCTAGTTTCCTTACTTTGACCTAGTTTGTCTTTTCCTCTGAAACTTCTCTTCCTTTACTCCTGTGCTATATACCATTTTTGTATCTCTCTACTCTTGCTACTATAACTTCCCCATACTGATCTATTTTCCCTTTATTTCTACAAGTCTGGCCAAACATACCAATCAGATAAGTATCTTTGTTTAATTCGAACAGTCTAATCTCTCCTCTAGCACCTCCGACCCTTTGTGTCCCTTCAACCTTCTCTGTTCTTCCCTTTTAGGTCCTATCAGAATACCCCAAACCAAGGACACCCCAACTCTGGACTCCCCTACTCTGATGGAACAGGTAAGTCCTAATTACTTAGCTGCCTTAGAATCATAGAAATCTGGTGACAGAAAAGGACCATTTTGGCCAGTCAAGTGTGCCCCTTACCCCCACCCCAATCATCATCTTTGTCAAGAGACACCCCACTCTGCCCACTGGTCAGCTCCTGGTGTCTGTCCCATGCCCCCTTGAATCCTTTCACCATTTTTGCGCACACCACCCCTTCCAGTAGTCAGTTCCTGGACTTCACCACCTTCTCAGTGATGTAATGCCCCCTCACATTGCACCTAAACCTTCCTTCTAATCTTAGTTTATGATCCCTAGTTCTAGCACTTATTTTCCTTGCAAATAAGCTTCCCACTCTCACCTTACTAGTCTCCAGTGGGTGCAGATCAGATTCCCTTCACCTCTCCTCATAGGGCTGCCTATGCATAGCGTGCAGCATCTTGGTTGCCCTTGTCTGAACCCTTTCAATCCTGTCTTATATTCTTGTGTAGGTGAGGCCTCCAGAACTAAACCCCATACTCCAGGTGAGGCCTCACCATGGATTTATAAAGGCGCATCAGCACCTCCCTCTTTCTGTTTTATACCCCTCCCTATGCACATCAGCATTCTATTCACTTTGCCCACTACTGTGCTGCACTGGTTGTCCGCCTTAAGGTTATCTGAAATTATAATCCCTAGATCTCTGTCCTGCTGAGTTTCCTCACCCCCACCATGTGTAAATGGTTTGCGGGTTATTACACCCATATGCATTACTGTGCACTTTTTGGCATTAAATTTCAGCTGCCAAGTTTCCAACCACCTCTCCAGAATCTTTAGGGTGTCCCTCACTGCCTTCACCTCCCCTACCAGGATGTCTACCCTATTGCAGATCTTTGTATCATCTACAAATAGGCACACCTTCCCCTGCTGTTCCTCTGCTATATCTAACATACTAAAAGCCAGCAGAATAGGCCAGATGGTCTGTTGTGTCTGCTCGGTAGCCAGCCTCCTAATAGGTTCTTTCTTTCCCACCTAGCCCTAGAAAGGGTCATCCTCTTCTTCAGTTTACACTTGAACCTGTCCCACTCCCTCTTAAAGCCCTCCACTGTGCCCTCCTCCACCAGACTCCTGGACAATACATTCCAGGGCTCCACCACCCTCTCAATGAAGTAAGGTCTCCTGCATCCCCCCTGTAATTTCAATCCTCTAGCTTCCACTTATGTCACCTGGCTGTTTCCCACCTTCTTTAGTCTGAACATCTCTTTGGCACTGGCCCTGTTTATTCCTTTTACATATTTGAAGACCCCTATCATGTCCCCCCATTTCTCCTCTCCTTCAGCGAGTACAGCCCAAGCTCTTCCAGCCTTTCTTCATAGGGCCTTCCTCCCATGCTCTGAAGCATCCTGGTTGCCCTCCTCTGGACACTCTCCAGCAGTGTTGCGTCATCCTTGAGGTGAGGTCTTTAGAAATGCATGCAGTACTCGAGATGTGGTCTGACCAAGGCATTATACAGAGGGAGGATCACTTCCCTCTTCCTGGACGTAATCCCCCTGGCTATGCAGTATCTGGTTTGCTTTGGCTGCAGTTCTTCTGCAATTCTTAGTGTTATTCATTTTGACGTCTACCATCACCCTCTAGATCCCTCTTACTCATTGTGGCTTGCAGTGTGACCCCCCCGGTGTATACATGGCCTGGGTTTCTGACCCTCGGATGCAGCACCCAACATTTCCCTGCATTAAACCTCAGTCCCCACCTCCTTGACCTCCCCTCAAGGGTATCCAGGTCCCTCTGGACTGTCTCTCTCGCTTCATCCCCGTCCGCCAATGCTCCCAGTTTTAAGTAATCCGCAAAGAGACTCATCCTACTCTTAACCGCCTTCCCCATATCCAAGACATAGGCACTGAACAGGAGTGGCCCCAGTACCGAACCTTGGGGGACCCCACTGGTGACCTTCGCCGGGGAGGAGACTACCCACCACTACCCTCTGTATTCGCCCTGTTAGCCAATTTTCTACCCATCAGAGCAACTGTCCTCTCACCCCAACCCCCCCAATCTGAGCAACTGTCCTCCCACCCCCAGCTTTATTAGCAGCCCATTTTGGGGTACCGAAACAAATGCCTTACTGAAATCCAGGTATAGGACGTCCTCCGGTCTATGCCGGTAAAGGGTCCCAGTCAAAAAAATCTATGGAGTTGGTCTAACACGATCTCCCCGGGATGAAAGAAAAAATTACTCACCTTAGTAATGTTGTTTCTTCTAATGGAGTCTTGCTAAATTATGACATATGCAGTGAGTCCCAACCTTCGAACTCCTCCGGAGGTAAACGAGTTAACTTTCCAGGCCAGGCATGGAACTTTGAGCTCGAGCTCGGTTGAAAACTCCATCTGTTGTTCTTCAAATTCAAACTGTCAGATCTTTATGAGCAAAAACTCACTAAGACTCTGTGTGGAAGCTGTAAACCTACACTAGCCAACTGGCTACTAATTATATAAACACATTTTTTGGTGCCAAAACAAAGATTCAAGTCAGGAGACCCAAAAAATGACAAACACAACACAGATCACCCCAAAAAGGAGGGGTGAAAACAAGGTGGGCATCTAAAAGTGTTAACATTGCCCTGCCCACCCACATTCCTAAAAGTAAGGTTCTGAGAGGGGCATGGGGAGGTCATAATATAGCAAGATTCCATTAGAAGAAACAACATTACTACGGTGAGTACTTTTTATTCAAACAACATGAAGTCTTGTTATATTATGACATATGCAGACTACACAGCAGTACCTCCATGGAGGAGGGACAGAACCTACTTAGGAAATAGGCTCTGAAGCACAGTTGTGTTAAATCAGCATCACCCTAGCCTGGATGTCCAGGGAGTAATGCTTGGTAAAAGTGTGAACTGTTTTCCAGGTAGCTGCTTGACATATCTCTAGGATAGGGATGTCCCTGGCAGCAGCCAGAGACGCAGCTGTACCTCTGGTAGCGTGAGCCCTCAGGCCTGAGGGAGGAACTTTACCCAGTTTTTCATAGCAGAATTGATACAGAGACGATCCACCTGGCAATGGATCTTTAGTGGGGTTTCCCTTTGCCAACCTCACCATAAGTGAAGAACAGCTGGAGGGAGTCAAACCTGTGACCCTTGGTACGATCTATGTAGTAGCTAAGGGATCTTTTGACACCTAAACTGTGCAACCTCCTCTCACCAGAGCAGGAATGGTCAGTGAAGTACACAGGGAGAGACATAGATTGATTAAGGTGGAAATCTGAGACCACCTTAGGCAAGAAAGTACAGTTATGTAAGAACTTACCGTAACAGTAGATCTTCGAGAACAGCTCTTGCAGCAGGTTACACCATTAGGACTGAAGCCGGCAGGCGTCAGGACCCCACGGAAAATTTCTAGCTAGCTATCTTCAGCGGGGACCGCCCCCGACGTCGGTCCCGCCCGACTCCCCAGTTCTCCCGCCGGAGACTTCCAGCCGCAGGATGACATCAGAATGGGAGACCGAGGATCCACCGTCAGAAGACAATAAGGGAAAAAATCCCTGTTAGAAAAGGCTTAAGCCATGCCTCCTCCAAGGGGAAGGTGTGCGGGAAGGTTCCTGCTGCAAGAGCTGTTCTCGAAGATCTACTGTTACGGTAAGTTCTTACGTAACTGTACTATCTTACTTCGAGATACAGCTCTTGCAGCAGGTTACACCATTAGAACTGATTCCCAAGCAATAGTGCTTGTAAACGTTCAGGGAAGAGGAAATTCAAAAGAACGTTCCAGGCCTCAAATCTAGGACAGGAGACCCTGCAACACTGCCAGGCCGAAGCCTGCTCTTCACCTTGAAGTGATGTCCAGGCTATAATGCCTGATAAAGGTATGAACAGAACTCCAAGTGGCAGCAGCACAAATAGCAGAGGTGGAGACGTTCCGAAGAGCTGCAACGGAAGTGGCCACACCCCTAGTGGAATGTCCCCGGACTGCTCCAGGAAGGGGCTTTCTTTTGATATCATAACAGTATAAGATGCACTGGACAAGCCAGTGAGACAGGGACTGTTTGGAAACTGGATGGCCCATCATTCTTTCAGAAAAGGAAACGAAGAGTTGCTCCGAGAATGAAGCTGCTTAGTTCTGCTCAGATAGTATCTTAAGCTGCGGTGAACATCCAGGGTGTGAAGCATCACCTCTCCTCTGCTGGAATAATCAGGAAAATAAACCGGTGGGTCAATATCCTGATTGAGAGTAAGTGTGGAAACCACCTTAGGCAAGAATTTGGGATTCATCCTCAGGGAAACTCTGTCCCTGTGGAAAACTAAATAAGGCTCTTTGCACATGAGAGCCTGAAGCTCAGAAACTCTTCTCGCTGACGTGACAGCAATTAAAAATAACGTTTTCCACGAGAGAAAACGCAGCTCGCAATCCGTGGCAGGTTCAAAGGGGGGGAGCGTGAGTTGCTCCAGGATAAAGAGCAAATCCCATGGAGGCACTGGTCCTTAATGGGCGGCTCATGTGCAACACCCTCTCAAAATTCACGACAGGCGCCTAGCTGTGCCACTGTGCGCTGACCTGCTGGGAGGTGAAAGGCTGAAATGGCACAGAGGTGCACTTTAATAGAGGAGTAGAGGGCCCGAACGAAAAGGGAAAGCAGGTAGTCTAACACCTCTTTTACTGGACAACCTAAAGGGGAAAAGCCACGTGCTTGCGACCATAAACAGAAGCAGCGCCATTTCATGGCATACGTTGCATGCGTTGCCGGCTTTCTGGCTGCAGCAAGAACATCCACAACCTCTTGTGAGACCCCGTGACACAGGATGGCTATGTCTCCAGGAGCCATGCATGCAGGTTCAGAGAGCGTAAGTCCGGGTGGACCAGCGAACCTTTCTCCTGAGACAATAGGTGGGAGGTGAATGGCAACAGGAGCGGAGGTTCCCGGGATAGCTGAATTAGCAAGGGGAACCAGATCTGTCTGGGCCAGAACGGGGCCACTAGGATCATTGATACATGCTCCCTGCACAGTTTGAGAAGAACTCTCTGGATCAACGGGAAGGGAGGGAAAGCGTAGAACAATCTGTCCGCCCAGGAGAGGGACAACGCGTCTCACCAGAAAACACCAGGCCCTGGATCTAGCGAGCAAAAATTGGGCAGTTTTGCGTTGGATGGGGAGGCGAACAAGTCCAGATCTGGAGTTCCCCATCGAAGAAACAGATCCTCTGCTACCTCTTGAAGAAGTTCCCACTCGTGGACTCTGGCCTGGGAGTGACTCAGGCCGTCTGCAATAACGTTGTCCACCCCGGGAACATGTACTGTGATCAGGTTCGTGCCGTGCCTGATTACCCAATCCCACACTCTCATGGTTTCCCTGCAAAGGGGATAAGAGTGTGTGCCTCCTTGTTTGTTGAGGTAATACATCACCGCGGCAGGGTTTTAAATAATTGATAAGCAGTTTTTTCCTTGGGACTATACAAACTGTACAGAAAGTATTTATATAGATTTTCTAGAAGTGCTGTGTTTGTTAAAGACAGTGAAGCAAGAGCTATGCATTTTCACAAAGATTTAGCACTTTTATGGGCAAAACGCTAATCAATTTTTAGAATTAAATAAATCCCTGCTGCCGTGTTGTCTGTCTGAAGCAGGAGAGTGCTCGGCGGGATCTCTGACTGAAATGCCTGCAGGGCATAAAGGACCGCCCTCGTCTCTGGGACGTTGATATGAAGATGGGCCTCCAAAGGTGTCCACGTACCCTGAGACTTCACCCCGTCCAGGTGTGCACCCCACCCTAGACCTGAGGCATCTGTAGTGAGGATTACCTCCGGGGACGGCACTACGAACGAGACACCCACAGAGAGTGTCCCTGGGTCTAGCCACCACTGCCAGTCTCTAGCCACCACTGCCAGTCAGTGTTCGTGATTCTGACCGGATGCTGCAAGTGGTCTTGCCTTTGGTCCCATTGCACCTTGAGCATCCACTGAGTTACCCGCATGTAGAGCCTTGCAAAAGGGACAGTAGGAATGGCCGCAGCCATGTGTCTAAGCAGGCGAAGGACCGACCTGACTGGGGCGGTCTTGATCGACGAAAGCTCCCTGATGAGGGATCTGATGCGCTCCACTCTGTCGTCTGGAAGAAATGCTCTTCCCTGAACAGTGTCCAGTACTGCTCCTATGAACTGCAGCTTCTGCGACGGTACCAGGAGGGACTTCTCGTGGTTGATTAGGATACCTAGAGAGTGAAACAGGTCCTGGGTGTCCTGGATCGCCCGTAATAACGCCTCTCTGGAGGTGGCCATGAGAAGCCAAACATCCAGGTACGGGAACACATAATGGCCCTGTCTACTCAGAGACGCTGCCACGACTGCCATGCATTTGGTAAAGACCCTGGGTGCCGATGACAGCCCAAATGGAAGAGCTCGGAACTGAAAGTGATGGCCAAGGAACTCGAAGCGCAGGAACCTCTTGTGCGCTTGAGCTATGGGATGTACAGGTAAGCGTCCTGCATATCTAGAGATGCTAAAAAGGCGTCCTGCTTCAGCATGGGGATAAGACCTGGAAGGGTCACCATGCGAAATCTTTTATAGACGACCAACAAATTGAGGTCGCTGAGGTCCAGAATCGGATGGAGGTCCCCTGTTTTCTTTGGAACCAGGAAGAAGTGAGAATAGTATCCGTGTCCTCCCTGGTTCTCTGGGACGTACTCTATTGCTCCCTTTTGCAGGAGCGCGAGTACTTCTTGTCTGATCAATGACTTGTGCTGACCAGGGTACCGGGAAAGCAAAGGAGGCCTCAAGGGTGGCTTTTCCGCGAATTCTATAAAGTGGCCTCTTGCGACCAACTGTAGAACCCACCTGTCTGTGGATATAGTCTGCCATCCTGGCAGGAAATTCGCAATGCGACCTTCGACCATTGCTTACGGGCCTCTGCAAGAATCCCCCTTGAAGCCATGGTCTTGAAGGCGCCCTCCAACAAAAGCCTGAAGGGCCTTCTGGCGACGGATCCGGGTTCTGCTATTGAAGCCCTGGCAAAGGAGCAGGACCGGTGTTGTGGTCTGGGCCCAGGCACAGGACACAGGCCTAATGCGGTCCTGAATGGGATCTGCTTCCCACAGGTGCACTTCGAGGAGTGACCGGAGGTCGGAGAGGACATCAGAAAGGCTGAATCCAAAGAACGATTTCCATAGGAAAACACTTAACCACGCTACAGGCGCGTAGAAAACAAAACCGGGCGGGTCGAAATACGCAAGTCGACGCGGAAAGAACTGGGGAATCTTATGGGACCGCCTCTTATGTACTACGCCTGATGTCGGGGCGGACCGACGTCGGGGGGCGGTCCCCGCTGAATATAGCTAGCTAGAAATTTTCCGTGGGGTCCTGACGCCTGCCGGCTTCAGTCCTAATGGTGTAACCTGCTGCAAGAGCTGTATCTCGAAGTAAGATCTTTCTGTTAGTCCTGAGGACTACCTTATCTCTGTGAAAAGAGATAAAATCAGGCTCCACTGACAATGCTTGTAACTCACTAATGCGCCTGGCAGAAGTGATGGCTACCAAAAACACAGTTTTCCAAGTCAAGTACTTAAGCTCTGCTGAAGACAAGGGCTCAAAAGGGGGTTGCATAAGCTGGGCAATGCAAATATTAAGATCCCAGGCATGGGCAGGATCCCTGAATGGGGGTTGGTGTGAAGCAACCCTTTGAAAAACTTGGAGAAAACAGGATGGGCTGAAAGAGAAGAGGGCTAACCTGCTGATAAGAAAGCAGACACGGCTGCCAGGTGCACCTTTAGGGTAGCTGGTCTCAGACCCAAAGTATTTAGATGGACCATATAGTCCAGGACCGTGGGTAAATCAGCAGATTCTGGGGGAATATGCTTTGCAGATCACCACATGGAAAATCTCTTCCATTTGGAATTATAAGTAGCCCTGGTGGAAGGCTTCCTCGAAGCCTTCAGGATATCCAAAACACCTTGGGAGAGGTGTAGGTCAGCAAACTCTAACTCTTCAAGAGCCAGGCCTTGAGGTTGAGAGATCTGAGGTTCTGGTGCCAAACTCTCCCCTGAGCACAGGATAACAGATTGTGATTCCTGGGAAGACACAGGGGAAGGTGGACTGCTAAGGACATAAGGAGTGGGTACCAGGGCTGTCTGGACCAGTCTGGAGCAATCACGATCATCTTGCAGGGTTGAGATCTGATTTTGACTAGCTCTTTGAACAGGAGAGGAAAGGGGGGGGGCATAGAGAAATTTCCCTTCCCAACTGAGAAGGAAGGCATCCAGGGGGACTGAGCCCAACACTGGGGGCCTGCAACAAAAAAGGGGAAGTTGGTGATTGCCTGGGGCTGCAAAAAGATCTATCTGGGGTGTGCCCCATCTGGCAAATACCACCTCCAGTACTAGGGGATCCAGAGCCCATTCGTGATGGCCCTGGGAAATCCTGCTGAGAGCATCTGCCAGGATATTGTCCTTGCCTGGGAGGTGAACTGCTACAAGGGAGGTGTTCAGGGAGTGAGCCAGAGACCACAACTTCATTGCTTCAGTGCACAAGGCCGTAGACCGAGTGCCCCCTTGCTTGTTGATGTACCACATTGTGGTGGTACTGTCTGTTCTGACCTGAATAATTTTATTCTGAACAGATTTGGAAAAAACTTGAAGTGCTAGAAAAACTGCTCTGAGTTCCAACAGATTCATGTGGAGCAGAGATTCCTGAGGGGACCACAATCCCTGGGTAGTGAGGTCGCCCATGTGAGCTCCCCACCCCAAGAGGGATGCATCTGTAGTAAGGATTAAGGAGTGAGACTGAGGGGTGAAGGGAACCCCCTCCGTCTCAAATTGCCCTGGTCCTACCACCACTGAAGGGCCTGGATCAGGGTTCAGTCACTGGAATTAATTTGGTTAGAGGGTCCCTCCTTTGAGACCAAAAGGCTCTCAAATGGAACTGGATGTCCCTCATCTGAAATCTGGCTCCCTGCACTACTGCTGTCGAAGCAGCCATGTGTCCCAGGAGCTGGAGAAAGTGCCTTGCTGGTCGAGAGACCTGCAGGGTGAAGGAGGAAGCCAGATAAATCAGGGTCCTTGCTCTTTCCAGAGGAAGGAAGGCTCTGGCTTCTTTTGTGTTCAGTTCTGCACCTATGAAGGTGAGAAGCTGGACAGGTTCTAGGTCTGACTTTGGAAGACTGAGAAGGAAACCTAGAGAAGTTAGCAGTTGCTGAGTTACTTGAAGATGTAACCTGACTTGGTCTGGAGACTGGCCTACTATGAGCCAGTCATCCCGGTAAGAAAGATGGCAATTTTGCCTTCTTAAATGGGCAACTGCTACTGCCAGGCATTTTGTGAATACCCTTGGGGCAGATGTGAGGCCGAAGGGCATTGCTCTGAACTGGTAATGGCCTGAGGACAGTTCGAATCTGAGGTACTTTCGATGGGAGCTTCTGATGAGAACATGAAAATAGGCATCCTTGAGGTCCAGGGACACTAAGCAGTCCCCTGGCCTTAAAGAGGGTAAAATAATTCCCAGAGTCACCATTCTGAATTTTGGTTTTAAAAGGTGATTGTTTAGATACCTGAGATCCAGGATGGGCCGCCATTCTCCTGTCTTTTTTGGGGTAAGGAAGTGCCTGGAGTACAACCCTTTGCCCTGGTGTAGGGGTGGAACCCTTTCCATAGCTCTGAGAGCCAGGAGGGTAGAGACTTCTGCTTCTAGGGCAAGAGCCTCTGAAGGATTTGCAGGTGGAAAGGATCTGGTTCTCATCTTTGGAAATTTTTTGAAGCTGAGAACCAGTCCCTGGCTTACTGCTTCCAGGACCCACCTGTCTGATGTTAGAGACTCCCAGTCCTGGACAAAGTAAGCCAGCCTGCCCCCTACAGGTAGTGGAGAATCGGCCCTGGGCACCTCATCAGAGTGCCTGCTTGGCAGGGGCTTTAGACTGAGGGGTGGAAGCAGGTCTGCTTACACCCTGTCTGCCTCTCCCTCTAAAGAACCCCCAGGAGGCCTGGGCTTGGTAAAAAGGCCTATGAAAAGGTCTGCCCCTGCCCCTGGGAGGCTGCCTTTGGGGAGTGACCTGCCTTTCCTTAGCCTGTGCACTCCTATAGGTGGTCCTATATTCATCCATTTTCTTCATGTAATTCTCTGTTTGCTCCCCAAACAGAGAGTTGCCCACAACAGGGAAATCTATGGCCTTAGTCTGGGTATCCTGTGACAGGCTAGTACATCTGAGCCAAGCCATTCTACGGAGAGCCACAGATGTAGCCATGACTCTAGATGATACATCATTAGAGTCCACTGCAGCATGGAATTGCACCTTAGATGCCTCAATACCATCAGCGGCCACCTGCTCCAGCTCCTTTGCCAGCTGACCAGGGACCTGCTTTGCTAGAGCTAAAACAGTATCCCATCTGGATTTTTGGTATTTAGCCACATAAGCCATATAATTTGCCTGTCTGAGTCCCAAGGATGCTGCCATGTACTGTCTCTTTGCCATGGCATCTATCTTTCTGGAGTCCTTGTCAGGGGAGTGAGAGGCTAAGGGAATAGTTGCCTTGTCACAGGCTGCAGCCTGCACAACCCCCACATTGCTGCATTGCTGTGTAAGGAACTCCGTATCAGAGCCTGATAAAAGAATAGACAAAAGGTATGCATTATCAACAGGAGGTATAGTGTGAGGAGTTATTAAAATTTTTACTGTCTGCTTCCAAATAGATTTATGCAGAGGAATAGACAGTCTCCTAGACTCTGGGATATCCATCATTTCTACATAATCAGGCTCTTCTTGATCATCCACAGCTTCCTCCATAGGGAGCTGGAGGGTTTCAGCTACTTTTTTATAAAACATAAAATGAAAAGGGGACTCAGAAAGCCTAGGGGGAGACACTTCTGAAGGTCTGTCTGGAGAGATGTCCGATTCAATGGGCACATCCAGACTTTCAAAACCACATTCACTCTCCTCATACTCCTCTTCCCCCTCCTCTGGTTCATAAAATTCCTCTAAATCATACTCTTGAACCGGTGGAACCGACCGAACCGAATGCTTACCTGATGGTGCCGGTTCGGTCGGAACCAGGGAGAGTGAATGAACAATTTTTATTGCTTTAGCTATTTCTTCAGCAGTTGGATAGGGAAGTTTTGGCTCCACACCAGCTGATTTTCTAGTTCTCTTTGCTGGAACCAACTCCTCAGAGTTGGCTCTCCTTTTGACCGAGGAAGTATCGCCCTGGTCAGAGGGCACTCTCTCCGATTCGGTTTCAACCGAACCGGGCTGGCCATCCGTTCAGCGGACTTTTTGGCCTCCCTTTCCCTGAGCCTACCAACTCTTTTATCCAGGGTAGCTGCAGGAAAACTCTTACAAATCTGGCAGTCTGCATTGAGGTGGTCAAACCCCAGACAATAAACACATGTGGTGTGAGGGTCAGCCTTGGCAAAGGCTTCCCCACACACAACACAGTGTTGAAACCCAGTGGGCCAGGTTTTTCTTTTGGGTTTCTCATAGTGCCATCCTAACCAAAAACTTGCCCGTTTATGGCAATCCGCCAAGAAGACTTCTATCGGTTCAACCGTGTCACAGGTCGTGGAAAAACGTAATGAAATCCAGTTTTTAGAACCGATAAGAACCGGAACCGACTTCTAAAGATAGTAATGTAATAGAATAACCTGATCGGTTCAAACCGAACCGATGAGACCGTTTACAAGTTCCACACAGAAAGTAAATGTAAAACCTATCTAGTACTTACAAATACCACAGATAGAGCTTGAACCAACCAGTTGCGGTTTAATTTCGGTTAAAAAACCAAAAACTTTATACTTTAACCAACAAAATGAACCGAGCAGAAGGAGAAATCTCCGGAGCAACTGTTCAGTGAGGCGGAGTAAAGAATCTGACAGTTTGAGTTTGAAGAACAACAGATAGAGTTTTCAACTGAGCTCGAGCTCAAAGTTCCATGCCTGGCATGGAAAGTTAACTCTTTCACCTCCGGAGCAGTTTAAAGGTTGGGACTCACTGCTTATGTCATAATATAGCAAGACTTCATGTTGTTTGAACCATAATGTTTGTCATCCAGTTGTCCCAACCTTTCCAGCTGCCTCCTGAGCCTATCCTTGATAATGCCCTCCATTACTTTGCCCACCACAGACATTAGGCTGACAGGCCTATAATTTCCCATCTCCTCTCCAGACCCCTCCCCATTTGTGGATAGGCACCACATGAGCCACCCTCCACTCTTGAAGCACCCATCCTGTCAGCAGAGAGGTGTTAAACAGTGCTGCCAATGGTGCTGCTAGGTCATCGGCCAATTCCTTCATAACCCTTGGATGCAGCCAATCTGGCCCAGGTGTCTTATCAGTTTTTAGTGTCCGAAGGGCCTCCTTCACCCTTTCCATTGTGATTTCTCCCTCCCTCCCAGCCCACCCCCTCATTTAACCACCCATCCCCTTCTAGACTTGGCCCAGCCTGTACCCCAACTTCTTTCAGTCCTCTCGACTCCATCTGACCTCTCGACTCTGCTGGCTCCCCTTCCCTCCCATTGGGCTGGAGGGATCCCCTGCCTGCCTCCGTAAATATCAAGGCAATACACTCATTTAGCACCTCTGCCTGATTCCCCTGCCTCCTGAGTCCATCCCTCCTCAGTCCTAATCATGCTGACCTGTGCCGTCCCTTTTCTCTTCTCCCTTGTGTATCTATAGAATCTCTTTCCCCCCCTTCAGATATTCCTAGCCAGGTTTTGCTCCCTCCTCAACTTGGCTTCCCTCACCACTGTGGTGACCCTTCTAGCCATCAACTCATACCCCTTTCCCTATCCCCCTAGAGTGCTTAAAACATGCATTGGCAGCCTTTTTATCCCTCACCGCCTCCTGCACCTCCCTGGTCCACCAACATGGCTTGTTGACTCTACCATCCTTACGCCTTCCCTTTGTACAGGAGTTAGTAGTTTCCTGCGCCCCCCTTCTTAATGGCCTCCCACAAGCTGCCAGCATCCATGTCCGGCCTAATCTTGTCCAAGCTCCCCTGTGGAATCCTGCCCATGCCCATGAAGTCCACTTCCCTGAAGTCCACTACTACTGTATTAGAATGGTTATCCTCCTCCCCATACAGCAGAAACCAGACTGTAGTGTGATCACCACCTGCCAGCGGGCTGCACACCTCCAGGCCCTTTATCTGGTCACTGTCTGCTAGGACAACATCCAGTATCCGCTCCTCCCTAGTAGGTTCCCCCACCTGCTGGATCAGGAAGGCATACTGGAACACATCCATCAGTCTCTGTTCCCTGGCCACAGAGGATGCCATAATGTCCCAGTCTGTCCCCAGCATATTAAGGACACCTATGATCACCACCATACCCTTTCCACGGTCACAGTGCCCCTTGATGTTCTCAACTACTTTGTACTCCAGGGCCTCTTCCATCGTTGGAGGTTCTGTACACCACCCCTATTTTCAATCTTTTACCTCCCCTCATTTGTCGGGTTACCCAGATCTCCTCCACCCCCCAAAGCCTCCTCCACTCCACTAACCGCTATATTATTTTTGACTATTAGCGTTACACCCCCTCTTCCCTCTCCTCTATCCTTCCTGAATATTTTGTAACCCACCAAATTTAGGTCCCAGTCATTTTTCTGAGTGGCCATGTGTCGGTAATTGCTACCACATCCACTGATCCCTCAACCAGCATCACCTGGAGCTTGGGCATTTTGTTGCCCATGCTCCTAGCATTGATCAGGGCTGTCCTCCACCCTGATCCCTCTCCCTTTTCCAGTCATCTCGGCCCTGAGCAGTCCCTAGATGCCCTTTCTTGCACAGCTCTGGATGGATTTAAATCTCAGTTACCTGCCTTCTTTCATGCCCTGGACCTGGACCCCGAGCAGCCCTCCTGGAGCCACTCTTTACTTAACGCCCCTTTACAAGTTTAAACTCACCCTCGACTTTGAATCCAACAAGATTTCGCTTTAAGATCTCCTTCCTTCCAAGTTGAGGTGTAGCCTATCCCTGGCATATAACCCTTGTCCTCCCATGCTATCCCCAGTCCTCACCAGCCCATACCCTTCTGCCTCAAGGCCAGTCCCTGAGCCACTGGTTCACACCTCTGAGTTTATGTTTGTCTCCCTGTATGCCCTAGGTACTCGCATAATCTCAAAGAAGGAGATTGCGCTTCTATAGAGTGGTAAACCCTCGCCAGCTCCAGGAATCTTGCCTGGATTTCTAGTTTACTGTTCAATTCTAAGTTATTTTTTCCCAGATGTTTCGTCTGGGGATTCCCTGCATTCCAATGCATTCGAGTACAGCTGGAATTTGACCTTGTGTACGGATAGGCCTGGGATACATTTTGCCTTGACTGGGCTGCATTTTCCCTCCCCCACCCCTCCCACTGGATGCCCCAGGTCATGGAGTCACCCAGCAGGATCACCTCCCCCCCCCCCACTTTACTGGCCCGTTAGATTCCATCCAGACTCTTCCTTCTGTCATCAACCCCCAGCTTACTTCTCTTGTCCCCCTCAGCCTGGAGATCACAAGCCTGTGCTTGCCCTACCATGCTCATTCTTCTACTTGTAGCTCCAGCTTGCTCCTTGCCCCCCAACCTCCTGGGTGTCACAGATTGCCCCCCACCCAGATCTCCGTGGACTCTCTTTCTGGGCTGGTATCCTCGGATCCCCCACCCAGGGTCCCTTCTATTGCTTCCCTCCTTGCCCCCCGCCAAGTTCTGCATCCTTCACCCCATCTGCTGTGTTTCTCCCTACCCCCCTCCTCTCCACCTCATCTGATTTCTCCCGCCCTGAAGCTGGCCTGCCTAGAGTATTCCTTATCCTTGGCTGACTTCCCTAACCTGGATGCTTGCCCAACCCTAGTCCTCCCTCCTCCCACCCTGGCTTCACTCTGCACTCCCCCTTCCTCCCCACCTCCCTCCCACCTAGGCTAATGTCTCCCCCTTCTGTGGATCTGGCTCTCTCTCCTGCCCCATCTCCCTAGCTTACTGACCAAACCGTCTCTGTCTGCCTGCTCCCCTCCTCCCGCCAGCCTCTCCACCTCATCTCCCTATATAGCAAGGTGAATAGATTAGTAAGTGTGATGCTTGCCCTGACTTGTTCTCTCCTGTCCAACCTCCTTATGGTCAGCCACCTCCCTACGAAGTGATTTCTGTACATTGCTTGTTTTGTGCCCCACCCCTCCTGAGTAACCATATGATCCTTGTCTACCTGTTCCCTGGGTTATGCCATATTGGCCTCGTGCACTCTCATGAGGTCCCTTCCACACCTTTCCTCTCCACCCCTCCAGCCTTCCTGCTGCCTTCGGATCCCCTCTACTTCCTCCCTAAGACCTGCCAACTGAAAACACACTGGGCACCCTCTGAACCTCTTTGCCCAATTTAATATTATTGCCACCCTGCACCCTGTACACCCAATCACTCTACCGAAGGTGCCCGATTTGGCCACCACCAAGTCTACCCTCATTTTAGGTGAGCAATGCGGCCCTCTATCAGAAATAATTCAGTCAGTGTTGCACTAAAACCCAAGCAGTTTGCCCCCTCCGATTACAGCAGTTTTCCCTCTTTCTTGACAGTAGTCAGTTTTCTAGCCCTAGCAGTAGACAATTCACAAGCAAAATCAGCCCATCACAACACTAGCCAGCTCAGAGGCCCTAGCAGTAACTGATCCACACACAGTTTGCCTACTCCCTCAGATGTAGTTGGCATACACAGTCATTTATACAGTCTGCTTCATTATGCCCCTTCCTGGTAGTAGTCAGTGTTCCCCCAATCAATAACAATCCAGCTTCCTAGTGTTCCAGTTCGCCCAATCTAGACTTGTCCTCCTCCAAGGCGCCGCCCTCACCGACCATTTAATAGAGGTCAGGGCCAGGGTGGGTGGTGTGGAACAAAGAACAGCTCTCCTCCTCTGATTGCAACTGGACTATTTGTCTTTCATGGCCCAGTCACACAGTCAAATGTTCACGCCCTAGTCACTGATTGGCCACTCCTTCCTGAGCCGCCGGCTTGCAAAGTTGTGGCCGATGTTGACCCGGTATGCATGGCCTGTCCCCCGCCAACAAAAGCTTCCTTGTCGATCACCAATGTGATCCCTTCCTCTCCCACTGCTGATGCAGCCCCAGAATGCCTGCCCAGACCACTTCCAGTGACAAGCTGGAAAGAACAGCTCTCCTCCCCTGATTGGAACTGGGCTAATCGTTGCTATAGATATTAAAAAAGGATGGGTCCCAGCACCGATCCCTGGGGCACACCACTGCCACCCTGGAGTGCACACCATTTGCCTTACCACCACCCTCTGGTTTCAGTCTTTGAACCAGTTATACGCCCACCTTGTTATTTTCTGTTTCACCCCTAAGCCTTCCAGCTCATTTACCAGCCTTCTATGTGGCAGAGTGTCAAAGGCATTGCTGAAATCTGGGTAGGCCACATCCTCCTCCATCCACCTTTCTTGTTACCCAGTCAAAAAACTCAGTTAAGTTTGTTGGGCACAACCTCTCTCTCCCGTAAAACCAAACTGCCTTGGGTCCTGGAGGCAGTATAGCACATTGGGTAAAGGCTCTGAGCTACAGATCTGGAGACCTGGGTTTGAATCCAACAGCCGTCTAAGTGCATACTGTGTGATTCTGGGCAAGTTACTTAACTTCCTTGTGCTCCAGGTTGCATCTGGAAACAAAGTTCAGCTTAGTGTGCTACTCCTGGTTAAACAATGTTCCCTTCCCCCACTTCCCCTGTAGATCATTGACAACCAGGTGCTCCACTATTCTTTCCTTCAGCAGTATTTCCATTACTTTTCCCACTGTTGTGGTCAGACTGACCAGTATGTAGTTCCTGCATCCTCCCTGTTAACACTTTTGTATAGTGGGACCACATTAGCCCTTCTCCAATCCCTGGGCATGTCACCAGTTTACAAAGACAGGGTGAACAGGGTAGTCGGAGGCCCTACCACCTCCCTTGGCTCCCTCAGTGTCCAGGGGCGCATCTGTCTGGCCCATAGCCTTATTGCTGCCAGTTCCATGAGGATCCTTTCTTTTTGCAAAGGGAGCTGTGTCCTTTTCTATGATCTCTCCATCCTTATTAATGCTGGCCCATTTTCTGCCCCCTCCTTTGCAAAAACTGATCAGAAGTATTTATTCAGTATTTCTGCTTTTTGGCGGTCATCTTTTACCCTCCCTCCATCTACCCTTTTCAGACACTCAATATCTCCCCTTGCCTTCCTTTTCTCCCTGATGTACCTGCATGTAAAAGGTTTTGTCCCTCCTTACCACAAAACCCACTGGCTGGCTTGTGTCATGGTCCCACACAAGTGTGGGTATGGTGCAGTGTGCACTTTGCATGTGGAAACATTTTGGTTTGCCTGCTGTGTGCTGTACTGTAGTGGATTATGATGAATTGGTTTTGCTGGATTCTGCACTGACACTTCATTTGCAGCATATGCATATGGGGCACAAAAACCCTGGCACAATATATCAGTTGTGGGGTGAGGATATAGCATGCACCAAGCAGGAAAGGGATCTTGGAGTTATCATCTCTGATGACCTCAAGGCAGGGAAACAGTGTGACAAGGCAGCAGGTAAAGCAAATAGGATGCTGGGATGCATAGGCAGGGCATCACCAGCAGGAAAAGGAGGTCATAATTCCACTATACAAGACACTAGTGAGGCTGCACCTGGAGTACACTGTGCAGTTCTGGAGACCTTACCTCGTAAGGACATAGACAGGGTAGAGAAGGTTCAGAGGAGGGCAACAAAGATGGTGCATGGATTGCATCACAAGTCCTATGAGGACAGGTTGAAGGCACTGAACATGTACTCCCTGGAGGAGAGGAGGGAGAGGGATATGATAGAGACATACAAGTATCTTACAGGGAGGAACAGGGTGCAGGAATGCACTATTTTTAACTAAAAGATGTTCCAGGACTAGCGGGCATGGGATGAAGTTGGAGGGAGGACAATTCAGAGGAAACATGAGGAAGAATTTCTTCACAGAATGGGTGGTGGACAAGTGGAACACCCTGCCAGAGGAAGTGGTGGGGGCTGAAACAATCACGGGATTTAAGAATGCATGGGATAGACATAAAGGAATTCTGGAGGTCAGGGGTAAGGGGCAACAGACTTCCTGGAAAACATAAACTGAACTTACAAACTTAAATGGGCACTGGGTGGGCCATAGGCCCTTATCTGCCGACACTGTCTATGTATCTATGTATCTATGTAGCAGATCCTGTAGTCCTTTACAGTGGGAGATTGTTCTACAGTGCATGTTAAGAGTTTATATTGGCTCTCATCTTTGGTTTACTGGCCCCACTGAACTCCCTGGGCTAAGTTCATTCATGGACTGACTTATCCCCTGGAGAAAAGCAGAAGTGGAAAACATCTGATAAGAGATTGTGTAGGCTCAATTGTGCACTGCAGGCTATTGGAACTTCTATTGCCTGTTTCCAGCTGAAGGGAGTTCTGGGACTGGTTGTGTCTGTGTATATCTGCCTAGAGATGGTCACAGTTGGCCTGCTGCAGTGTGCTATACTGCAGTGGATGATAGTTGGAAATTCCAAATCGGTTTTGGGGGGGGGGAGCTTAAAGGAAGGATTAGGGAGTACTTCTTCACTGAGAGGGTGGTGGACAACTGGAATGGGCTGCTGAGGGAAATGGTGGGAGGGTTCACGAGGGCATGGGATAAGCACAGAGGGCAACTGGAATGGGGGGACTACAATAAAGGCTTAGTGAATATCTAGGCAAACTGGGAAGACTGTGGTCCCTTTCTGCCGTCACATATCTGTGTTCCTATGTATTCTACAGGCAGACTGGGAAAAGGGAGGGGGGATCCACTACACCACCAGGGAAGCATTCATTGTGCCTTGAATATCTGTTCCTTGGTGTCTTTATCCTACCCTGTGTTGGTTGATGTGTGGAGCAGCATGACGACCTACCTCCAAAAAAGATCAGTTCTAGGGGCATAGGCAAGGAGTCTTCCTCCCTCCCCCAACTATGACATCCCCTGAGTGACCGAGTCCATTCTGAAAGCCAAGTTGATGGTGTGGTACAGGTCTGGTATCCCCCCCAACCCACTTTTTTTATTTTAACCTCTAAAGAGCCTTCCCAACTGACCCAGCTGATCAGTATTTTAATTTTTCATACTGACCCATTTTCCCTTTTATATCTACAAGTCTGACAGGACGACACTGACTGGGAGTAGGAGGACACTAATCATATGTATCAGATAAGTATTGTTTTTTTGTTTACCCTACACTGTTTGTCATAGTAGTTCATAATGAGCTGCAGATCCTTTGTGAGCCCACTGCTGTTCTTGTTTTACAGGTATGAATGGCTGCTATGGGAGGCACTGGGTTGGAGCTGTACCTTGTGCTTTAGAAAGGAGGCTATGGGTTGGGGGGTATGGGATGGGCATCAAGGTTGGGAACTCCGGGGAACACCACATAACCAATTTGCCAAGACTCGTGAGGCTCAAACCCTGTTTTTCGTTTTCTTGCTTTGTGTGCTTTGCATTCTAATGCCTGCATTAATGTAGTGTTTTTGTTTTGCAACAAGTACTGTGTCATATGTGTGTGTGTGTGTGTGTGTGTGTAATATATAACCCACTGTAGGGTGTGTGGTCACACTTTGATATACGCACACCTTGGTGTGCGTTGTTACACATGAGGCTGCAGGCCGAGTGCATCAACCACCCAAGCCACGTGTATATCATTGCGCTTCCACACACCACACAGTGGGTTATCTATCTTACAAAATGGCAAAATTGGTTTGGAGGGGAGTAAAAATGCAGGTGATATACGCACAGTCACTTAATGGTGTTTGTCCAATGCGATTGATAATCCCATTATAGAGATATACACACACACACACACACTTCACTCGAACAGCCAATTGATACCAAGAATAATTTTCCACACCATGCATGTGCTCCCAGTCTGAAGAGGCTCTCTTCTCCTTTTGAAGATAAACCTAGAAATACTGGTGAGGACCTGCATATCAGGGAGGCTCCCATACCATTTTCTGCAAACCAGAACGATTGTTGGTCATTCCTTTGACTAAATGTCCACCCCCTTCCTTGTGACTTTGAGTCAAACATGGGGTAACAGACTTCAGTACCTCCTACAGACATAGCCCCCAAGATCTCCATCTTCTTTGGAATTCACAGACGACTTTCTCACTCAGGAACCCTTAAGCAAAGCTTCCTCCGCTGAGGTTGCAGATACTTGCAGATGAATACTGTTTTGTTTTTGTTGAATTTTATGCGATGCCATCTTTAATGCAGCCTAATACACTGAAACAGAGCTACAACACTGCTGACAGGACTGCTACTAAAATCACACTGCACACCGAAGTGCACTACAGATGTTAATGCAGTGCTAATTAACATAATTCGCACACACTGAAAAAGCAGTGCAAAACTGCTTAAGGCAGTGTTGCTGACAGAACACTGCTTCAGGCAGTGTTGATGACAAAACACTGCTAATTGCAGTATTTTTGCAGTGTGATTACAGTGCTAATTAACATAATTCGCACACACTATATCAGCACTGCATGTACACCAAAAGAGACCTGAAGATGCACTGATTAAACAGTGATGGACTGCATTATGAAATGAAGTGTGCAAGAAGTGTACACTGCTACTGTGACACTGAAATAACACCATATAGTGACTATTTGAACACTTCACTTCCCTCTGGGAAGAGACCAGTCATGTGACCGAAAGCAGTCAATCACGGCTATCCGAGAACCCAGACCTGAGCTTTAAAATGAGAAAGCACCAGCACCTGACTCATGTGTTTTTCAGCTCAGAATTAGAATGCTCACTGGAGCTTGCAAGTAAAAGAACTCCCTGTTCAACTTAAAAAAAAAAAAAAAATCCAGGGTAGCTGTGCTGCTGGCAGGGGTTTCGAAGGCCAGTCAGGAAGCAGCAGGCATGGGGAGGGAGACACTTGCTACATGACTGACAGCGGCCAGTCAGGGCTATGCAGGAAGCCCAGACCTGAGCTTTAAAAAAATAAAAGGTAAAAGCACCTGATTTTTGTTGCAGTTTGTGGCAGAGAGTTCAGAACACTCACCAGAGCTTGCTGCATCTAAAAAGAACTCCCTGTTTAGTGATATTAGATCAAAGCAGGCAGCAGGGCTGGGAACAACAAAATAGTGGTGGTGGGGGGGCAGAGCAAGCAACTGCACTGTACTGCATGGAGAGGATGCCGAGAGATATGCCTGACCTCAAATGAGAAAGGCTGTCCTGCGTGAGTAACCATTCCAGACATTTCAGAGCCCCTTTTCTCTACTAAATCATTGCAGTACGTCAGCACAGCTTTCGCTATGCAGCTGTAAAAAGAAAGCTAAGCAGACGATAAAACAAAAGACAGGTTTGCTTGCCTTAAAATGAAACTGGAACAGCAGATAGAAACGGCAAGCAGGCA
Organism: Neoceratodus forsteri; assembly: GCA_016271365.2. NCBI lineage: Eukaryota > Metazoa > Chordata > Ceratodontiformes > Ceratodontidae > Neoceratodus > Neoceratodus forsteri. Next base: position 62,309,444 of record CM028129.1, read on the forward strand.
GGACTGGAAAAAATAGCCAGAGAGAGTCAATCAAGAGAAATCAAGCACAGCAGGGACTAAAACAGGGCCAGCATGTGCCAGGACCAGTGTGCAGTACAGAATATAAAACAAATAAAGAGAGAGAAAGAGTACAGACGGTTTGAAATCAAGCAGGAGAGAATAACAAACTCTGGTCAGAGACATTACAACTGCAAAATATTTTACTGATTGTGGTGAAAGGTGTGTAAGAAAGAAGTAGACGAAATGTCGATGTTTAATTGCATAACCCTATGGCTGATTAGGTCATATTGGTCTATAGCAGTGCTAGCGTGAATCAGAGAACCAAGACTATTAAATGTTCAGGCTTCTATGTTAGCATTTCATCATAATTTTTTATTGCAAAACAGACAATAAATTGCTAATATGGAGCAATAATGGATGTAACATTTTTTTCCCCTATTTAAAAAACTTTATTACGACCAAGGCTTCCCATCTGAGGAAAGAAACACATTGACCAAGACAGCTGGAATTACATTATCAGATAGGCAGTGGGACTCATCTATTGTACTACTCTAATTTATTGTGCATAAGACCATATTAACGTAGGTACATCTTAAAAAGACGTATAGGCGGGGGGCGCTAATGAGCATGATCAAGTAAGGATGATTTCTCTCTCGCTCCTCAAACCAGCAAGAAAATATACTATTAAAAATTACTTTTACCTCGCTTCAAAGTGCAAGAAGAGAGACTCTACACGTGGGGGAAGCCCATGGATGAGTACTTAACTCCAGGATCATCCAAAGGCACTCGTACTGCAGGAGAAAAATCAACGGAAGCAGCCGCCAGCAGTACAGGTAGAAAACACGGGGCCTATCTCGCTCTCTGTGGCAGAGGTCTGTGCTGTGGGCCGGGAGGTAGCAACAACTTCTAGCGGCCCTGGAGCCCTGTCTTACCAGCCTGGCATCAAATTTGACCATAAACTCCAGGAACTTATGGATCTGCATGCGTCGCATGCAACAAGGCTAACAGAAATGGAGCAGAGAATATCCGATGTCGAGGATGCCACGGCTCCAGTCCCAGAACAAACTGCTGCACTGCAAAGATAACTGGCTGATTTTAAAGAGCAATTTGACTACCAAGAGAACTATCAGAGGCGCCTGAATTTATGACTCCGGGGTTTGCCAGAGGAACTTGAGGGCACTGATGTTTTGGATTTCTGTGCTCAGACTCTACCCAAGATGCTGGGGCTCTCTCCCAAAAATGGGAAAGTAAAGCTTGAGAGGGCACATCGGGCAGTAGCTCCAAAACCCCCACCGGACCAACTGCCTCGGCAGATAGTGTTGCGGTTTCACAATTTTCAAGACAGGGAGCTGGTATTGAAAACTTCCAGAAATATACCTACTCTACAATACAAAGGGCACAAGCTGAGCTTGTTTCAAGATTACTCCAATCATTTATTGAAGAAGCGCCAGGCCTTTAACTCGGTGATGGCACAGCTACGAGAGGCCCAGACTGAATGCTTTCTACTGTACCCTGCAATTTTCAAGATCAAGCACGAAAGGGCTACTTACTCCTTTTGGGAGGTACAGAAAGCGGAAGTTTTCATAAAAAGACCTTAGGAAGAAAATGGGGTGAGGTGAATCGAGCTCTGGTTAAACACAGGACTTCTTGTTCAGCTTGATCGGTGCTTGGAACCGAACTTCACACTGTGCTGGAATGTTAAGGTACTTTCCTGATTTGACTCGATGGGCCCACAGTTGCAAGCAGGCGGGAAGATGCCATTGCAATTTATTTCAGATGTCCTGGCTCCACCTTTAGAGTTGTGTTGTGTTGAAGTGTGAGACTAGCTTTGCCTGAATACGCACACATATTTTGATGTGCTCTTTCACCGTTTTTGGAAGTACATTACCAGAATTGAGGGCCCTCTTTACCCCAATTCACTCCGCTGTCCCTGTTCCTTTATTCCCCCCGCACCCCTTAGTAGGATACATTTTAAGTATATTGGGTCCTAGGAGTGCCTCCTGATCCATGTGGCAACTGGAAAATGCTGAAAATGGTTATATGCCTCTGAACATGCATTTGGGATGTTGCTTTATTATGAGGGAGTACAAATGTGGGGTTGAGGGTAATGGCAAATACAGTGGTGCCCAAGGGTTGAGATGCTAGATCGATTTTATACTAGGTCAAAGGTTTTTGGGCATACGAATCTGGGCTTAAAATGGGTAGTGGGCTGAGTTTATGGGGGAGGAATATAAGAGTGAAATGAAAAAGCTTAAAGATGGGCTTTAACTAGTGCGATCAAGAAGGAGCAATGGCTTATTCTAAACCTACTTACACATAGCCAAAAACGAGGGTTTGACAAGGTTCTTGGTGGGAGGGCGGGGGACACATTCTTACGATAATGGCGGGGAGGCAATGTAAAATTTTTGCTATAAGCAATTCTGGTTACAAAAGGGGGGATTACTTGTTTTCATAGAAGTTTCTAAGAAAGAGGTGGGTGCTTATATTGTATATACATTAGTTTTAATGTTTTGTTTGTTATACTGATACTGTTAAACTTGAGATCTATGTGTGAATACAGAAGACCTGGCACACATACTAATAAGCTCAAGGGGACTCGAATGAGGGATAAACGATTGCTGGAGGGAAGATGGCGTCCACACCATGGCTAACCCCATAGGTCTAAATATAGCATCCTGGAATGTTCAGGGCATATCCACCCCGATTAAACATACCATGCTGCTGACTGCTCTTAAGTGTCAGAAGGTAAATATTGCACTGTTGCAAGAGATCCACCTTGCTACTAAAGAGCATGCTAAGTTAAAAAAGAGCTGGGTGGGGGACTGCTGGGCAGCATCTTTTTCATCCCATAAACGGTTACCCTTCCAGGTACACAGGGCGGTGGCTGACCCCGAGCATGGCCGGTAGGTCTTTGTAGTGGGGAAATTGTGAGGTGAAACACTGACATTCGGGAGTGTGTACGCCCCGGCAGTGTATGACTCTACATTTTATCAATCCCTCTTGGCATTATTAATAGCGGAGCAATTTCCAGGATTGGTTCTGGGCGGGGATTTGAATTGCCTAGTGAATCCTGAGCTAGACCACTCGGAAGGTAGAGGAGTCTACAGGGGTGCTGTGTGCACATGGATGGCAGGGATGGCTGATTTAGAACTGGTTGATGTGTGGAGAACGGCCAATCCCACCGCACGGGAGTATATGTTCTAGTCACACCCCCACAAGATATGGTCAAGGTTGGATTACATCTATATTCCGAGGGCCTGGTATTTCAGGCTTCTCCAGGCAAAGCATGGCCCTATACATATATCAGACCACACTACGGTACTCGTATCCCTGGTGTCGCGAGACACAGGGGTTGACCCTCCAGCATGGCGATTTCCCAACTATCTGTTAGCTATTAAGACATTTAAGGATTATTTACAAGATCAGTGGAAGCAATATGTTCAAAATAATCATGATACGGCTACCTCGCAAGTGATGTTTTGGGATGCTGGAAAAGCCTATATGAGGGGATCTGTTATTAGTTATATGGCTCACCACAAACGACAGGTACGAGAGAAAAGGGAAAATCTTGAGCGGCGCCTTGGGACGTTGAAAAGACAGGTGGCAAGGGGAGAGGGAGATGATGCTTCGCCCGGGCTCCTGACAGTCACCAGGGAAGCTCTAAATTACCTACTTGTGGGGGAGGCGCGAAAATGTGTCTGTTTGTGCGCAAACATTTTTATGAATGGGGGAATAAGCCCAGCACTATGCTGGCCAATCTTATTAGAGGGGAAAAAAACGCACCTGATTACAGCAATTAAGGGCCCGGACGGTAAGCCTGGGACATATAAGAAGTTTGTAAGAGACAGATTTCAGTGCTTCTTTGAGAAGCTCTACCAGAGCCAATTTGGGGATGTACGGATCAATGTGCATTTGTTCCTGAGTGGGGTAAACTTCCCTAAGCTATCTGTGGCAAAGCAAACCTGGCTAGGCTTTAAATTACAGAGGAGGAAATAGGTGCAGCCATAGCAGGCCTAAAAAGGAGCAAAGCAAGTTGACCCAGATGGCTTCTCTACAGAATACTATAAGGTCATGAAAACACACCTGGTTAAACATCTAGGGAGACTAGTTAATGAGGCTAGAGAGGGAAAGGGATCCCTGCCCCAAAACCTGGAGTGAGGCAGTTATTAGCTTGATTCCAAACGAAGGCAAAGATTTACTTGATTGTACATCATTCAGACCAATATCCTTGCTGAATTGCAACTCAAAGATTTTCGCTAAGGTGTTGGCTAACCACTTGGGATAAGTTAATACCAGGTCTCATTCACCCGGACCAGACCAAGTTCATATAGGACAGGTACTCCTACCACAATATGAGAACCTTGCTGAATGTAATCTGGGGCGCCTCAGTTGGATATGGGCCAGTTTGTATATTATCTATGAATGCTGAAAAAGCATTTGACCAGGTTGAATGGCAATACTTAATGGCAGTCCTGACCCGGTTTGGTCTGGGTGAAGTGTTGGGCTGGTCAGTCTGATATATAATACACTCACAGCAAGGGTATTGGTTAATGGCACTCTAACGGAGAGGTTTGCACTGCACAGAGGAACCAGACAGGGGTGTCCTCTGTCGCCCCTTCTTTTTGCCCTGGCCCTAGAGCCTCTGGCTATTGCAATAAGAGAACAACCTGAGATTTCTGGCGTATTGGGATGCTCTGGAAGGGCATGCAAACTTTCTTTGTATGCTGATGACATGCTACTGTACATCACTAAACCAGCTCAATCCATGCCTCCACTTGTTCACCTAATAAGTCAATTCTCTGAATTTTCAGGATACAATTTAAATCTAATTAAATCAGAGGAACTCAGGGTGGGTGAGGCAGGGGTTGAGACAGGGGCAGAGACCAAGGACTGGGGTTTCAGGAAAGTCCACACCTCATTTGAATATCTAGGTATTAAAATTGGGAAAACCATAAAAGGATTGTATAAATTAAATTATGCCCCTCTGCTTCGTCCAATAGTGGTGGACTTGGGAAGATGGGCCAAACTACCTTTAACATGGCTAGGAAGAATAAATCTACTTAAGATGAATATTCTACCATGACTGCTATATAGTATGCAGATCCTCCATGTGAGGCTCACTCGTGCAGATGTAAAGCACCTGGAGAAAGCATTCTCAGAATTTTTGTGGCAGGGCAGGCGACCCCGCACAAGCCTTGCACGTCTAAAGGCATCACTTGACAAGGGAAGTTTACAGTTCCCAGACATTAAAAACTATCAACTCGCTATTCAGTGCCGATATACAGGATTGGGTAGGTCGGCCATGGGAAGCGGGTTGCTTAGACCTGGAGGAGAGGGGATGCTCGGGTTGGGTAACTGCCTATTTATCAGGGAAAGGTCAGAGGATGTACTCAAGCCTCCCCAAACCAAATCCCCTGGTCAGAGCAGTACTAGATGGTTAGGGGCATCTGATCAGACGTGGGAGAATAGAACAGGGGAAGACTCTTCTACTTCCACTAGCCGGGAATCCGTTCTTTATCCTGGGACTGACAGATTCGGACTTTAGGGAATGGGAGAAGAAAGGGATAATGTGCAAAAGGATTTATATGTAAGGGGAGAATTGGATACATTTGCTCGTACACAGGAAAGGACAGGGCTGGGTCATAACCACTTCTTCTGATATCTACAGATACGAGCATATTGTACATCCCTGGGGAGGAAAGAGGGTATGGGCACTGACTGGGAGCCCCTCGAACAGTTGATACAAGAAGGAAGGCGTAATCCTAAGGGCACCATACGCAGAGTGGCTAGTGCGGGCAGACAGCTGCTACCGGATATGTCACAGAAAACTAGACAACTATGGGAGAGGGATATGGAGGTCCACATTGCGGAGGATACCTGGAGGGTCATGACCCAGTTATACCAGGGGATCTTGGTCTGTAATAAGTATAAAGAATTATTTTTACAAATTCTGCCACAGGCTATACCGCCCACCTCTAAATGTTAGTAAGTACAACCCAGCGGTCTCTCCAGTATGCTCTCGCTGTAATGTGGGGCTGGCCTCCTACTATCATTATTTCTGGTCCTGTCCTGCCTTGCAGGAATTCTGGAGGGAGGTGATGAGGGAGGTTCAGGCAATGGCGGGCAGGAACCTCCCACAATCACCATTGGTGTTGCTGTTTGGTATGGAAAATATAGATGGGAAAGAATGGACCCCATTACCCAGATGGCTCAGAGGCACACTAGTAATGGCCAGACACTGCATCTTAAATACATGGGTTTCGGCAATCAAACCTACCATACAGCAGTGGAAGGCCTTGATATTACAAGCCCTCACTTTAGAAAGACTCACTTATGTATTACAAGATAGGGGAGAGCAATTTTATAAAAAATGGCAACCATACTTAGATGCTCTAACACCGGCTGAGTGCCTGACTTTGGGAGAGGGATGGGAGTAGTGGAGGGAGGGGGGGTAGTGTATGGTGATGAACTCTTACGGAAATGTGTAAGAATCTTGTTGGCCAAGTCCCCTTAACAGCTTCTCTATAAAAGTAATCTACTCTTACTCAATTTAAATGTATTGCAGTATGTCATATTGCATTAATCAGCTGTCTTTTAATATCATGAAATTGGATCTCTTTGTACATAAGTTCAGTACTGGATGTATTTGTCTGTTTGATCTGTTGTTGTCCTAACAGGTCGTTCTGGCCTGTTTGTTTGTGTCTCTGAAAACTTGAACAAACATATGATGCAAAAAAAAAAAGACATACAGGAATAACACATTTGTACAAACAACTATTTATAAGTGCACACAGTAGAAAAGTGAAATCATATTACCCAAATCGTAATGTAGTGTGTATGTGAACATTAAAAATACTTAAAGTTTAAACTGGAATTAATGCTAGGAGGTAAAGGGAAACAAGAAAAATCACATTTATTTTAAAATCAAGGAACGATGTGAGAGAGAGAACATAGCTCCATAGAGGATAGGGACAAAATAGAAGAAGAGCATAGTCCTAACAACGGCACTTGCGTAAGGGCAGATCCTGGCAGGTCCCTGATGTATGTAGCCCAATCAGAGTCAGCAGCTGTCAGATCAATGTATGCCGCACACATGACTGAGAATTTGTTTTTATATACAAATTACTTTATGAAGTCACTGACTTTTGATGTGGGGGCAATAATCATGCTCTAATTGCCACCAGTGGGATATGTGCTGCAGCCAGTGACTGGTGCTCAGAACAAAGACACTCTGCACCTCCCGACCAGAAAAGGAATGTGCTGCTTTTATCATGTAGCAAGTGAACTACTGATTGTTCTTGTCTACTGAAAAAGTGAGGACGCTCATTATCACCCCTTCCTTACCTTATATCTGCCAAGCGGCCGTTACTATCCCCAAGTAAATCCTTTGGGAAATTACAGTTTTGCATCCCATTCTCAGCCATAGTCTAGCTCCAAAACCCAGAACATTTTAAAAACTCTGACTGTGGCAAATGCCCTTACAGAAAGCAAACTAGATATGGTTGAAATTCAAAGTTAAAGGAGTACACCCAGAATTTTCAAAAACATATGTTGTGCAGAGTGTTTTGATTTGTGGGTGAAGTCCTAGTGTGTCCTTCCCTCTGTCTGCTATTAGGAGTTTTTCCTAAATTAGCCTGCTAGCTTTATGGTAGTTTTACTACCCTTGGGGTCACAATCTCCGCTACATTTATAGCTTTCCGTGTTCCTACAATGTGTCGTCTCATGTGACAGTGAAGCTGGGACCATAGATTCAGCAGCGAGCACTGCTCTACAGTTAGTTCACAAAAGTAGAGATGGTTATATTTTACAATCCATACAGAGTTTAGCTTGGTCACTGCCCTCACTGTAACGGTATTTTTGTTGTGAACAATTGTGACACTGGTTGTGTATGTGTAACGTGTATGGTTTTCAAGACATTTACGTTTGTTTGGCATGTTTACTAGTGTTCACTCAGAGAAAAAAAAGCATCTACTGTTTGCAAGTGCATCTGCACACAAGCCAAACAAACCTAAACATCTTGGAAACTTTACAAGTGGCACAAAAATGACCATGAGCAAAGTTGTTCAGGACAAAAATACAATGAAGATAGTGACTAAGCCGAACTCTGTATAGTTTTAAAAATATAGCCATGTAATTAACCACATTTCCCACTTCGGAAGGCAAATATTTTAAAAATTGTAAGGAACCCGGGGCTGGATAAATTACATCCCAGAGTGCTGAAGGAACTGGCGGATGTCCTACCGAAACCCCTGGCGGAGCTTTTCAGCATCTCTCTGAGGACAGGGTGGGTGCCCCAGGACTGGAAGATGGCACATATGGTGCCTATCCACAAGGGGGGATCAAGGGAGGTGGCAGGGAACTACAGGCCTGTCAGCCTGACATCAGTGGTGGACAAGGTGATGGAGGGCACTGTCAAGGAGAGGCTAGGGGGGACCTGGAAAAGTCTGGGTGCCTGGACAATAGACAGCATGGATTCGTCCCAGGGAAATCATGTCAGACAAACCTTGTGGAGTTCTATGACTGGGTGATGAGTGCCTTGGACCTGGGCAGACCGGTGGACGTTCTCTGTCTTGACTTCAGCAAGGCGTTTGACTCTGTTCCTCACGGGGGCCGGTTGAGTAAGATGGGAGAAATGAGGGTGGGGAACCAGATGATCAGATGGATAGGCAACTGGCTCCAGGACCGGGCGGGACAGTCTCATCCCCAAGGAGGGTCACTAGTGGGGTCCCTCTGGGATCGGTCCTTGGGCCCCCTCCTGTTCAACGCCTACATCTCTGACATAAGGAAGGGCATCAGGAGATGAGTCTCTTTGCAGATGATTGAAAACTGGGGGTGGTGGTGGAGGAGGGGAGGGTGGCCCTACAGGGGGACCTGGAGGCTCTCGAAAAGTGGTCTAGAAAGTGGAATATGACGGGCTAATACCTGTCATGCACATATGTACCATTTCTTCTTTAGTTCAAGGTTGCAACCATCTTTCTTCTTTCTGCTGGAGCTATCCCTGTCTTTCTATACAAGGAGGCAGGCCACCTCCTTATAAGTAAATGTACCCCCCCCCCAGCTATTTGTAATTTTCCCCTTCTTATGCTTTCCTTCTTTCTAAATGGTACATTTGTGCACAAACCCCCTCTTCTAGAGCATTCAGGAGTTACTCTCTGGAAGAGAGAAAGATTTATATTGTATATGCAGTGCTAGCTGTAGTTTACAACTGCCCAGTAGAATGAATTAATCCTTCTTAGAAAACAAGAAACGTGTTCAACTCCTGATTTGTTAGTTTCCCTTGTTGTGACTCCTTGGGTAAAAGTAAAAGGACTCCATTTTGCATTTAGCCCCTGCAAGTAGCTCTATCTCCTGTTTTTAGCTGCTTGAATGTCTGCTAAAGCTGCACGACCGTGAGCACATTCGTGCTGCTTTAATAATAATTCTAAAATGCAATTTTAACAATTGTAGCCTGTTCTTCATGTCCAAAGGGATGGTTTCTGCATAAAAACGCATACTGCAGTCCTTTGGAAGACAGCAGGTAGTTCCTTGAAGTTTGCTGCAGTTACTGAAACGCTAAACCAACGGCTACTCCTCTCTTTTTCTCTTTGCCCCATCCTTCCTGTAAATCCTATACCCTGGGATCAATCAGTTCCCAGTCCTGGTATTGGCTGGCCCATGTTTCTGTGATGGCAGCTATGTCCACCATCCCCTATGCCAACAGAGCCTGTAGTTCTCTGGTTTTGTTTCCCAGACTCCTTACATTCAAGTTTGCAGTGTCAGTGGCTCAGTAGGTAGCACACTCGCCTCTGAGGCCGGGAGATCAGATGGCTGTGGGTTCAGTTCCCACATCTGGCACTTGGGTTAATATCCCAGTACTGACACTGCAGTGCAGCATGAGAGGGGTGCTGCACTGTTGAGGTGCCGTCTTTCGGATGAGACGTTAAACCGAGGTCCCATCTGCCTGGATTGGTGGTAGTTCAGGTGGATGTTAAAGATCCCATGGCACTTCTCGAAAAGAGTAGGGGAATTTCCCCGGTGTCCTGGCCAAATTTCCCTCATTCACTAAAAATATCACCAACAGCTTAATCTGGTTCAAGGTCAGTTGGCATTCATCTGTATCCCCCCCTCCCCCGGGTCGTGCCTGAAAATAGTCAGAAATTGTCTAGTGCACTTACCCGGTCAACAAAAGCTAAATAAATAAAAGTAAATAAATAAAAGTAGACAATCCTCCAAGATGTTCCCTCACACTTCTTACCCAATTTCCCACCCTTCTCAGCCCCACCATTCAAGCCCTCCCTGCTTCCAACCTAGTTTGTACAGGGGGGTAAGGTCATTTGTCTCCCCTCTCTGGAGAGCCTTCCCTTCAGCAACCCACTGGCCGCCACCCCCCGCCTAGTTTAAATTAACCTTTGTTTCTCTGTATTCTTCCAACCTCTGTTTTAGCAGCCTCCCTGCTCAAATGTAATCTGTCCCATGTACATATCCCTATTGTCCCAGACCCCACCCCAGCCTTCCACTAACCCGTACCCCTTGGATCGACACCAATAACCCAACCAACTGCTGAATTCATCTATCCTACCTTTCCGTGCCGCACTTGCCTTGGGCACTGGGAGCACTTCAGAGAAGGCCACTGAGCTCCCTACCTCATCACTCAACATACTCAGTTCCATGAACCTCTCCCTAACCACCTCTACCGTTTCCCCTGCCAAGTCGTTTGTACCCACGTGCACCACCACATGTGGTTTATGCCTTCCCCTCTTTGCACACTTGAGAATAGCCTGTCCTGCTTTATCTGCAGTCAACCCAGGTACAGACTCTACCCCGTATGTGACTATGTCTTCCCCTTTACTTCCCATCTGACCCCTTTTAGTATGGAATGTCCCAGTACTAGCACTCCCCCCCCCCATTTCTCATCCCTCCCACAAACTCTCTTTCCTTGTGCCTGCCCTGAGAGCCCACACTGCCCTGCACATTTGCATCCCTATCTGTACCCTCAACCCCACCCCCAGCCACCTCTTCAGTCCTGCCCCGTTCCCTAACACACTCTGTACTGGACTTGTCCCCCTTCCCACCTGGAGCTGCTTTATCCTTAATGCCATACATAGCTGTATCATAATGCATTTGTCTCATTTGCTGTACTAGTCCTCTCCCCCTTCCCCCAGGATGCATCTGGAATCGAGCAGTACTCCGCTCAGTATGCCTTCCTGTTGAAACTCTTAAATAAATACCTATCCTTCACCCTGAACTCCCCCTTACCATAGCTTCCACATCCACCCCCACAGCTGGACCCTTTTTTTCCCTTAACTGGGATCCGCTCCCCCTCCCTCAGAGCTGTGCCTCTTGGGAGACACAACCTCCCTCTCCCTCCTGATGCCTAATGCTATCTCCATACCCTGAACTATTGAGTCCCCCACCAGGAGAAGCTTCCTTCTCACCTGGGATTCTCTGCAGGGTTTTAAATAAGCTGTGAAAATTGATTTAGCACTTTGTGCTAATCAGTTGTGAAGAGCGTAGCACTTGCCTCAGTTTAATTAGCAAAACTAAAAATGACTGTATATACATACAGTTAAAAAGTATTCTGAATAAAAAATTGCATTAAAATTAGCTTTGTCTTTACGTGATCTGTTTCAGTACACACTACAGACACAGGCCTAATTGGCAGTATAGCCTAGGTTAAAGTAATGTAATGAGCTGTGAATTGTGAATGAGCTTGGTACAACATCCAGCAGACCTGGGTTTGATTACCACAACCTCCACTGCGTACTCTGTGACTCTGAGCAAAACCTCCCTTAAAAACAGGCATTTGTATTGGGCCATATCTGGTTGCCAAAGGAAGAGTCCTCACTCCAGCAGACCTAAGTTTGATTCCCACAACCTCCACTGCATACTGTGTAATTCTGAGCAAAACCTCCCTAAAAACAGGCACTTGTATTGGCCCATACCTGGCTGCCAAAGAAAGAGTCCCCACACTTCCCACTCCAGCAGACCTACCTGTACCTGGGTCTGATTCCCACAACCTCCACTGCATACTGTGTGACTCTAAGCAAAGCTTCCCTTAAAAACAGGCACTTGTATTGGGCCATACTTGGTAGTTGCCAAAGAAAGAGTCCCCACTCCAGCATACAATGGTTTGAGTCCCACAACCTCCACTGCATACTGTGTGACTCTGAGCAGCAACAAGCAGCTTCGCGCCAAAACGCAGAATCAACAGACGCAGAGGAAGTGCAGCAGGGAGTGCACTGTCTGTGCAGAAGAACCACTGAGAGCTGGGGACTTAACTCTTCGAAAGCCATGGAGTTTCAGTGCCATGCAGCTCATAATATATTGATAGTTTCACAAATATTGAAGTTTAGGTGTTAGCATCGCTCAGTAGTGCTTTGCAGTATTGTTATACTGCAATGCACTACTAGGAGCAATTGCTGGCACCTGGGCCACAGCGGGTGAGACTTTAATATATGGGTGGCTAAGGAGGCTATACCGGGCAGCTAAGGAGGCTCGACAGTCACTGGATCGTGACTTTTGCGATCCAAAAGAAATGAGTCTCGATGGAAAGTCGGGGTTTGCATCGCAAAATGCGATGCAATACCGGCTATTTAAAACCCTGCTCTGGCCCTGTCCCATGTGCCCCCCTCCTGGTGGGTCTGCCCTTCACCACGGTCACAACCTTAGGTTCCCTTTCAGGGCTCTCCCTCTCCTTGAGAACTGAAGAGGTTTCCATAAAATCACACTGACATCAAAATACAGAAGGGTGAGGGAGAAAACAAGAGCACTGACAGATGCGATCTCGACATGCAACCTTTCCACCCCTCTGTCTGTCAGCACCATATAAGGCAGCAAAGTGTGACAGAACTATGATTAAAGTGAAAATAATATCAAGGCAAAATTAGAGGAAACTATAATAAGAAATGGTAAGACTTTGAAGTATGTGATGTACATCAAATGCTGCTGGCAGTGGTTCTGTACACTGCCACAAGGCATAACTAATGTGACTTAAAGAAGTGTGTGTGTGTGTGTGTGTGTGTGTGTGTGTGTGTCTTGTCTGTCTGTCTGTCTGTCTGTCTGTCTCTCTGGGTGGGACTTAAGGTTGAATAAAAATGGAAATTTAAAGAATATATTCAGGCCCACAGAAAAGCTCTGCGCAATCAACATAAAGAAGAGGAAGAAACCTCAAATGTTGCTCAGCGTGCAGCACACTGACAGATTCAAACTCTTCTGCACTCAACCCCACTGCCCCTCTGTCTTATCACAAGCTAAAAAAAAAAACTAAATGCAAGACAGCAAATTTAATTACAGTGCTAGTCATATTATGGCAAAACAAAGAGAAAAATAATAAAAGGAAGGTTATGGGCATAAAATGGAGCTGTAATACTTGTCTATAATTTAAATGCTGCGACATTAGTGCTGTACAATGATACAATGGGACTGGGCATAAGGATTTCTAGCGTGAATGAATATGAGAAGTGAGAGAGAGAGAGAGAGAGAGAGGTGTGTGTGTGTGTGTGTCCGTCCGCATGTGTTAAGGGGGGGTACTAATGAGACTGCATGAAGATCAAAAATATATTCAAGGACGGCCTGCTGGCACGGAGGGCTGAGGCAGTGATGCCTTACCTCCTGCCACGCCACTGTTAAGCAGTGGCAGCTCCACACCAGGGCCCGCCAGGGCACGTGCCCTGGTAAAAAAATGCTGTGCCCCAGTTGGTGCCCCATATGGGAGAGATTCCCCCACAGTAACAATATATAAGTGCCCTGGCTACCATCTCTTGTGCCCCGGCTGTGCCTTGGTAACCATTTGTGGCTAGAGCCGCTGCTGCTGTTAAGGCTTTCTGGGATAGAAGGACACACACTGCTTCAGGATCCAATAATTTATTTACAGTGAAAACAAAATATAGACAGAGTGAATGCAACAAAATAAAGACCTCAAATGCAATACTGAATAATAACAGTCCACTCTAGAATGTGAGCTAGAGTACAGGTGTCCGCACTGACTGCCAGCACACAATGACTCCTCAAGTGCAGTTCTCACTTTATATAGTCACAGAAACCATGGGATCCTGGTACCTCCCCTTAACTTCTATTTTCAAACAATAATGTTTATAAATGTTTTATTTTGACAACACAATACTTTTTCACATCATGTCAGAATCAGTTATACATTTAGCAACTGTTTTTAAGCACAATAATCTGTAATTTTGTAGTCTGCATGTTTCTCTTCATGAGACTCTCCTCCCCTATATTCATTCAGCAAAATAAAAAATGAAATGATAGGGTCGGCTGGCTCTTAGAATCATGCTGAATGGACAGTAGGCAGGAGGAGAGCCGAGAATGAGAGGCAACTGCTGAAGAAACAACGAGCAAAAATGAAAACATTTTCCTTTTATGGATATGTATGGAACGCATACAAACATTTTTTCTGTTCATACATTTATGATGAGAACACAATTCATACCTGCAACTTAATTCGAACATGTAATACCTATAATTTCTAACACCATTACAGTGCCCTGTTTGTTTTCTGTCCGAGCGACTTTCCTTGAGCCACAGCTACTGCTGTTTACTTATCTGTATTGCAGATGCCCATCTCTTTCCACTAAGTACCCAGCTAAGTGTTTGATGAAAGAGCTAGCAAAATGGCTCAGCCCATATACCACGTAATATCAGTAATGTGGACAACTGACTGCCCCTAAACAAAACAGCTCTCTGACTGCTACCAAAGAGCAGTGGCAGAAATGAAACGAGCTGCATTCTCTGGATGGCTCGAAAACAAAACATCCATTCATTTCTCATGCCGTGTCTTTTCCTTTCTTCTGTATGCCTCTGCTTTATATAGACCTAGAAATGCCATAAAACAAGAAGAAAAAAATTACTCACCATAGTAATGTTGTTTCTTCTAATGGAGTCTTGCAGTATTCAGACATAATGCAGTTAGCCCCAGCACTTGAACTGCCCCGGAGAGGAAAGAGTTAACTATATGCAGAAGCATAGAACGTTGAGCTCGAGCTCGGTTTTCAAATCTCTGTCTGTGGTACTTCCCAGTGTAACCGTCAGATTCTTACGAGCTAACTAACTAGTATACTAAAGTATGGAAATTGTTAAAGTATAACCAAAGGGCAAAAAGAAAAAATTACTCACCTTAGTAATGTTGTTTCTTCTAATGAAGTCTTGCTGTATTCTGATTATTGCAGTGATATCCAACCTTTGAACTGCCCCGGAGAGGAAAGAGTTAACTTTCCATGCAAGGCATGGAACGCTGAGCTCGAGCTCGGTTGAGACTCTGTCTGTTGTTGTTTGAACTCAAACCGCCAGATCTTTACGAGCTATACTCACTGGGCGTCCTGTGTGGAAACTGTAAACTCACACTAGCCAACTGGCAACTAAATCTAATAAAAAGATTTTTTGGTTCCAAGGCAAAGACTCAAGTCAGGAAACCCAAAAAACAAAACACAACACACACCCAAAAATAAGAGGGTGAGAAAAAGGGGGCACCTCTAGGGTGTCAACACTGCTCCTGCCCACCCACATCCCAAAACCCAGGTTCTGAGAGGGGAGGCGGGAGGTCAGAATACAGCAAGACTCCATTAGAAGAAACAACATTACTAAGGTGAGTAATTTTTTCTTCAAACAACATGAAGTCTTGCTGTATTCTGACTAGTGCAGACTACCAAGCAGTACCTCCATGGAGGAGGGACAGACCCTACTTTGGGAACAGGCTCTGAAGCACTGCTGTGCCAAACCGGAACCTACTTTGGGAACAAGCTCTGAAGCAATGCTGTACCAAACCAAGCATCACTCCTAGCCTGGATATCCAGAGAGTAATGCTTTGTAAAAGTATGTACCGTTTTCCAGATGGCTGCCTGACAAATCTCTAAGATAGGAATACCCCTGGTAGCAGCCAGGGAAGCAGCTGTACCTCTAGTAGAGTGAGCGCTCAGGCCTGAGGGTGGAATTCTACCTAATTTGTCATAGCAGAATAGTATACAAGAGACAATCCACCTGGCAATAGATCTCTTAGTGGCAGGTTTTCCCTTACCAACCTCACCATAAGTGAGGAACAATTGGAGGGAGTCAAACCTATGACCCTTGGTGCGCTCTATGTAGTAGCTAAGGGCCCTTTTCACATCCAGGCTGTGTAGCCTCCTCTCCCCAGAGAAGGAATGGTCAGTGAAGAAAACAGGAAGAGAGAGACTGATTAAGGTGGAAATCTGAAACCACCTTAGGCAAAACCTTCCTATTAGTCCTGAGGACCACCTTATTCTCTATGGAAAGAGATAAAATCAGGCTCCACTGACAGGGCCTGTAACTCACTTTATGCCTGGCAAAGTAATGGCTACCAAGAACACAGTTTTCCAAGTCAAGTACTTAAGCTCTGCTGAGGACAAAGGCTCAAGGGGTTGCATAAGCTGAGCAATGCAAACATTAAGGTCCCAAGCAGGGGCAGGGTCCCTGAAGGGAGGATTGGTATGCAGCAATCCTTTGAAGAATTTATAGAATACAGGATGAGCTGAAAGAGAAGAGGGCTTGCCTGCTGACAAGAAGGCAGAGACAGCTGCCAGATGCACTCTAAGTGTAGCTGGTCTGAGTCCTAAGCTATGAGATGAACCATATAGTCCAGGACTGTAGGCAACCCAGCAGACTCTGGAGAAATATGCTTACCTGAGCACCAAATAGTAAACCTTTTCCATTTGGAGTTGTAAGTCTCTCTGGTGGAAGGCTTTCAAGAAGCCTTTAGAATATCCAGAACACCTTGAGAGAGAGGCAAATCAGCAAACTCTAACTCTTCAACAGCCAGGCCTTGAGATTGAGAGATTTGAGATTCGGATACCAAACCCTCCCCTGAGAACATGTTAACAGGCTGTAATTCCTGGGAAGAGACAGGGGAAGGTGGACTGCTAAAGACAGCAAGAGAGGGCACCAGGGCTGTCTGGCCAAGTCTGGAGCAATCAGAATCACTTTGCAGGGTTGAGACCTGATTTTGACTAGTACCTTGAACAGGAGAGGGAAGGGGGAAAGCATACAGGAATTTCCCTTCCCAGTTGAGAACTAGAGCATCCAGGAGGACTGAGCCCAACACTGGGGGTCTGCAGCAAAAAAGAGGAAGTTGGTGATTGTCTGGGGCTGCAAAAAGATCTATCTGTGGAGTGCCCCATCTGGAGAAGATCACCTTTAAAATTAGGGGATCTAGGGACCATTCGTGATAGCCCTGAGATATCCTGCTGAGAGCATCTGCCAGGACATTGTCCTTCCCTGGGAGGTGCACTGCTATCAGAGAGGTATTCAGGGAATAGGCCAGAGACCACAACTTCATTGCTTCTGTGCACAAGGCGGTAGACCGAGTGCCCCCTTGCTTGCTGATGTACCACATCGTGGTGGTATTGTCTGTCCTGATCTGAACTAGTTTGTTCTGAACAGACTTGGAAAAAACTTGAAGTGCTAGAAACACTGCTCTGAATTCTAAGAGACTGATGTGAAGCAGAGATTCTTGAGGTGACCACAACCCTTGGGTGGTCAGATCCCCCAAGTGGGCTCCCCAGCCCAGGAGGGAGGCATCTGTGGTAAGGATTACAGAATGAGATTGAGTGACAAAGGGAACTCCTTGCCTTAGGTTGTCCTGATCCTGCCACCACTGCAAAGCCTGGATCAGGGTTCTAGTCACTGGGATTAGCTTGGTCAGAGAATCCTTTCTGTGGGACCAGAAGGCTCTTAAGTGGAACTGAATGTCCCTCATCTGAAATCGTGCTCCTTGGACCACTGCCGTAGAGGCAGCCATGTGGCCCAGGAGCTGCAGAAAATGCCTTGCTGGTCGAGACACCTGAAGGGTGAATGAAGAGGCCAGTGTCACAAGGGTCCTTGCCCTGTCCAGGGGAAGGAAGGCTCTTGCCCTTATTGTATCCAGCTCCGCCCCTATGAAGGTGAGGAGCTGCACTAGCTCTAGAACTGACTTTGAAAGATTCAGGAGGAATCCTAGAGAAGTGAGCCGTTGCTGAGTTATCTGTAGGTGTGACTTGACTTGGTCTGGAGACTGACCCACTATGAGCCAGTCGTCCAGGTATGGAAAGATGGAGATCTTTTTTCTCCTTAGGAAAGCAACCACTACTGCCAGGCATTTTGTGAACACCCTTGGAGCTGATGTTAGGCCAAAGCGCACTGCTCTGAATTGATAGTGGCCTGAGAGCAACTCGAACCTGAGGTACTTTCTGTGGGAGCATCTGATGAGAATGTGGAAATAGGCATCCTTGAGGTCCAGGGAGGCTAGCCAGTCCCCTGGCCTTAGAGAGGGTAGAATTATTCCCAGAGTCACCATTTTGAACTTTGGCATTAAAAGGTCCTTGTTTAAATACCTGAGATCCAGGATGGGCCGCCATGCTCCTGTCTTTTTGGGGGTTAGGAAGTACCTGGAGTACAATCCCTTTCCTCTGTGTAGGGGTGGAACCCTTTCTATAGCTCTGAGAGCCAAGAGGGAAGAGACCTCTGCCTCTAGGGCAAGCGCCTCTGAAGGATTTGCAGGTGGAAAGGATCTGGTACTCATCTTGGAAATTGTTTGAAGCTGAGAACCAGTCCCTGGCTTACTACTTCCAGGACCCATTTGTCTGATATTAAAGACATCCAGTCCTGGACAAAGTAAGCCAGCCTGCCCCCTACGGGTAGTGGAGAATCGGCCCGGGCAAACCCATTAGGGTGCCTGCTTGGTAGGGGCTTTAGGCTGAGGGGTGGTAGCAGGCCTGCTTATACCCCGTCTGCCTCTCCCTCTGAAGAACCCCCTCTGAGCAAAGGCGGAAGAGGAGGCCTGGGCTTGGTAGAAAGGCCTAAGAAAAGGCCTGCCCCTTCCCCTGGAATGCTGCCTCTGGGGAGTGGCTTGCCTTTCCTTGGCCTGAGCACTCCTATAGGTGGTCCTGTATCCTGTACTCATCCATTTTCTTCATGTAGTTCTCTGTCTGCTCCCCAAACAGAGAATTACCGATAACAGGAAAACCCATGGCCTTAGTCTGGGTATCCTGTGACAGGCTAGAACATCTGAGCCAAGCCATCCCACGAAGGGCCACAGATGTAGCCATGACTCTAGATGAAACATCACTGGAGTCCACTGCAGCATGAAATTGCACCTTGGATGCCTCAATACCATCTGCAGCCACCTGCTCCAGCTCCTTGGCAAACTGGTCAGGGACCTGTTTAGCCAGAGCCATCAGTGTCCCATCTAGACTTCTGGTATCTAGCTGTGTAGGCCATATAATTAGCCTGCCTGAGTCCCAAAGATGCTGCCGTGTACTGTTTCTTTGCCATGGCATCAATCCTCCTGGAGTCTTTATCTGGGGGGGTATGAAGCCAAGGGTATATTTGCCTTATCACAGGCAGCAGCCTGTACTACCCCAACATGGCTGCATTGCTGGGAAAGGAACTCTGTATCTGAGCCTGAGAGAGTATACCTCTTGTCCATTCTTTTGTCCACAGGAGGTATGGAATTAGGAGTCTTTAAAATTTTAAATGTCTGTTTCCCAAAAGACTTATGGAGGGGAATAGACGTCTCCTGGACTCTGGGATGTCCATCATCTCAACATAATCTGGCTCCTTCTGATCCTCTACGGTTTCCTCCGTAGGAAGCTAGAGAGTTTCAGCCACTTTTTTGTAAAACATGAAGTGGGAAGGGGACTCAGAAAGCCTAGGAGGAGAAGCACCTGAAGGTCTGTCTGGGAAGATGTCCAGGTCAGTGGGCACATCCAGACTTTCATAATCACCATCACTATCCTCATACTCCCCTTCCCCCTCCTCTGGTTCATAAAAATCCTCTAAATTATAATCCGGAACCGGGTGAACCGACCGAACCGAGCCCCTAACCAATGGTGCCAGTTAAGTTAGCAACTGAACAATCCTTATCGCTTTGGCTATTTCATCAGCGGTCGGAGAAAGAACTTGTGGATCCGAACCGGCTGACTTATCCCTTCTTTTTCTTTTTTTACAAACCTGATCGGTTCAAACCGAACCGATCCAATGTTTACAAGTTCCACACAGAAACTAATAATAATAAACCTATCTAGTACTCACAGTACCACAGACAGAGACTGAACCAACAGGTTAGATAGACGAAATTCGGTTGAACCGAAGGGAAAAAAGACACTTTAACCGACTAAATTGAACCGAGCGAAGGAGAAATCTTCTGAGCGACTGTTCAGTAAGGCGGAGTAAAGAATCTGGCAGTTTGGGTTCAAACAACAACAGACAAGAGTCTCAACTGAGCTCGAGCTCAGCATTCCATGCCTTGCATGGAAAGTTAACTCTTTCCTCTCACTGGGGCAATTCAAAGGTTGGATATCACTGCAGTAGTCAGAATACAGCAAGACTTCATGTTGTTTGAATGTTCTTTTTGGGCTCCAAAAGACTCAAGTCGAGAACCCAAAAGGGAAAGGTAGTGACAACATTTAAGTAAAACACCAAAAAAAAAAAATAAATAATATTATTATTAACAACAACAACAACAACAACAAACAACATCAAAATCTACCCCACCCAAGAGGGAGGGTACAAGGTACACCACTGAGGTGAAACACTGTACCTGCCAGCCCACTTACCAAAACCAGGTTCTGAGAAGGAGGCGGGGAGGAGTTCAATACAGCAAGATTTCATTAGAAGAAGCAACATTACTATGGTGAGTAATTTTTCTTCAAACAACATGAAGCCTTGCTGTATTCAGACATAATCAAACTACCAAGCAGTTCCCTATGGAGGAGGGAATGCAGAACCTACTTTGGGAAGAGGCTCTGCAGTACTGCTGTGCCAAACCTAGCATCACTCCTAGCCTGGATCTCCAGGGAGTAATGCTTGGTAAAAGTATGTACTGTTTTCCAGGTGGCTGCTTTACAGATCTCTAACAAAGGTATATCTCTGGCCGCAGCTAGAAAAGCAGCTGTACCCCTAGTCGAATGAGCCCTCAGGCCTGAAGGGGGCGTTCTACCCAACTTGTCATAACAGAATTATATACAAGAAACAATCCACCTGGCAATAGTTCTTTTAGTGGCAGGCTTGCCTTTCCCCACTTCAACATAAGTGAGAAACAATTGAAGACAGTCATTTCTATGTGCCTTAGTATGCTCAATGTAGTAGCAAAGGGCCCTCTTAACGTCCAGATTGTGTAACCTTCTTTCACCTGAAGAATAGTGATCAGTGAAAAACACAGGGAGAGATATAGACTGGTTCAGATGAAAATCCGATACCACTTTGGGCAAGGACCTCCTATTGGTTCTTAGGACCACTTTGTCCCTATGGAAGGAGATGAAGTCAGGTTCAACTGACAGAGCCTGTAACTCACTAATCCGCCTGGCAGAAGTAACAGCTACCAAGAGCACAGTTTTCCAGGTCAAGTACTTCAATTCAGCTGAAGTCAGAGGTTCAAAGGGTGGCTGCGTAAGCTAAGCTTTGCAGACATTAAGATCCTACATGAAGGCCCTGCAAAAGTGAGGGTTAATGAACTAGACCTTTGAAAACCTTTCTGAATACAGGATGAGATGTCAGGGAAGAGCCCTTCCCTGCTGAGAGGAATGCAGAGACAGCTGCTAGATAAACCTTCAGAGTGGCAGGCCTAAGGCCTAGACCATTCAGATGAACTAGATAGTCTAAGGTTGTGGAAGTGTCTGCAGAATCAGGCAGGACGCCTTTCTGAGAGCACCAAATACTAAACCTTTTCCATTTGGAGTTGTAAGTTTTTCTAGTGGAAGGCTGGAGCCACCAGTATCACTGTGCAGGGTTGAGTCCTGATCTTGATCAGAACTCTGAACAGCAGAAGGAAGGCATAGAGAAACCTGCCCTTCCAGTCCAAAAAGAGAGCATCCTGGGGAACCGTCCCCAGGACTGGAGGTCTGCAACAAAACAGAGGAAGCTGATGATTGTCCGGTGCTGCAAAGAGATCTATCTCTGGAGTGCCCCACCTGGAGAAGATGATCTTCAGGATGTGAGGATCCAGGGACCATTCGTGATGTCCCTGTGAAATTCTGCTCAGAGCATCTGCTAATAAGTTGTCCTTCCCAGGAAGGTGAACTGCTACCAGTGAAGTCTGAAGAGAATAGGCCAGAGACCACAGCTTCATGGCCTCTGTGCACAAGGCCGAGGACCAAGTGCCTCCCTGTTTGTTGATGTACCACATTGTGATGGTGTTGTCTGTCCTAACTTGGACCACCTTACCCTTGACTGAATCCGAGAAGCTCTGTAGGGCTAGGAAAACTGCCCTGAGTTCCAGGAGATTGATATGAAGGAGAGACTCTTGTGGGGACCAGACTCCTTGAGCTGTCAGGGCTCCCAGGTGGGCTCCCTACACCAGGAGAGAAGCATCCGTAGTTAGAACTACTTATGGGACTTGAGGGAGAAATGGAACCCCTTGTCTGAGGTTGTCCTGGTCCAGCCACCACTGGAGAGCTTGGACTAGAGTCTGAGTTACTGGGATCAGTTTGGTAAGTGAATCCTTCTTTTGAGACCAAAAAGACCTTAGATGAAACTGAATGTCCCTCATCTGGAACCTTGCTCCCTTCACCATTGCCGTGGAAGCTGCCACGTGGCCCAGGAGCTGGAGGAACTGTTTTGCTGGGCGGGAGACCTGAGGTCGAAAGGAGGAAGCGAGAGCCACTAGGGCCTTCACCCTTGCCAGGTGAAGGAAGGCTTTTGCTTGTACAGTGTCCAACTCTATGCCTATAAAGGTGAGAAGTTGAACTGGTTCGAGGACAGACTCTGGAAGATTGAGAAGAAACTCCAAGGAGTTGAGCAGGTCCTGGGTAGTTTGAAGAGCTGACTTGACCTGTAAAGGTGACTGACCCACTAAGAGCCAGTCATCCAGATACAGGAAGATGGTGATATCCTGTCTTCTGAGGTAAGCCACCACTACTGCAAGGCACTTTGTGAACACCCGTGGAGCTGATGTTAGGCCGAATGGCATAGCTCTGAATTGGTAATGGCCTGAAGGCAACTCGAACCTGAGGTATTTTTTGTGGGAGCACCTGATAGGAATATGAAAGTAGGCATCCTTGAGGTCCAGAGATGCTAGCCAATCGCCTAGCCTTAGTGAGGGAAGGATTATTCCCAGAGTTACCATTTTGAATTCGGGCTTTGAAATGTGTTTGTTCAAATACCTTAGGTCTAAGATGGGTCACCACTCCCGTTTTCTTTGGGGTAAGGAAGTACCTGGAGTACAGTCCTTTTCCCCTGTGTTGAGTAGGAACCTTCTCTATAGCTCTGAGAGCTAGAAGAGAGGAAACCTCTGCCTCTAGGGCAATGGTTTCTGAGAGTGATGCAGGTGGAAAAGACTTGGCCCTCTTTTTTGGAAATGTTTTGAAGCTGAGGGCCAGTCCCTGGCTTACTACTTCCAGGACCCACTTGTCTGAGGTCACAGACTTCCAGGCCTGGAAGTAGTAAGCCAGCCTGCCTCCTATTGGAAATCAGGAGCCGACCCGGGCTGACACATCAGGGTGTCTGCTTGGCAGGAGCCTTATACTGAGAGGAGGAGGGAGCAGCTGTGCTCATCCCCCTCCTGCCCCTCCCTCTGAAGAACCCTCTCTGTGGGAAGGGAGAGGAGGCCTGGGCTTGGTTGACAGGGCCTGCCCCAGCCCCTAGACTGCTGCTTGTGTGGAGTGGCTTGCCTTTCTTTGGCCTGTGCACTCCTGCACGTGCTCCTGTATTCATCCATTTTCTTCATGTAAGCCTCTGTCTGCTCCCCAAACAGAGAGTTACCTACTACAGGAAAATCCATAGCCTTAGTCTGGATATCCTGTGAAAGGCTAGTACATCTGAGCCAAGCATGTCTTCTGAGAGACACAGATGTAGCCATGACTCTAGATGCCACATCACTGGAGTCCACAGCAGCACGAAATTGCATTCTGGATGCCTCAGTTCCATCAGCAGCCACCTCATCCAGCTCCTTGGATAGCTGGGGAGAGGTCTGTTTAGCCAGTTCCAGAACCATATCCCATCTGGATTTGGCTGTGTAGGCCATATTAGTAGCCTGCCTGAGTCCCAAAGAGGATGCCAAATACTGTTTTTCGGCCATGGCATCCACTTTCCTGGAGTCCTTATCCAGGGGGTGTGAAGCCAAAGGAATGTTAGCCCTGTCACAAGCTGCAGCCTGCACTACCCCAACATGGCTGCAATGACTATAAGGAACTCCGCAGCTGAGCATGATAACAAATATCTCCTGTCCATTCTCTTATCCACAGGAGGTACTGAATTAGGGGTTTGTAAAATTTTGTGTGTCTGTCTCCCCAAGGATTTATGAAGAGGGATAGACAGTCTTTTGGACTCTGGGATGTCCATCATTTCCACAAAAATCAGGCTCTTCATCCTCCTCTGCAGCTTCCAACCAGGGAAGCTGCGGGAGTTCTGCACGTAGAGGCAAAAAAATGTGAAGGGGACTCCAGAGAGCCTGGGAGGAAAGACACCTGAGGGCCTGTCTGGGGAGATGTCCGCTTCAATGGGCACATCCAGACCCCCCTGGTCATCATCATCATCATCCTCCTCAAGATAGTCTTCGTCTCCCTCCCACTCCTCATAAAAAAAGTGCCTGGATCATAATCCGGAGGAGACGGATCCGACCGAACCGACCGCCTGACCGATGGAGAGTGCGATACCAGATCCGAACCGGCAGACTTGCGCTTCTGTAGGCACCTCCTCAGGTTCGGCCGCAACCGAACCGGGCTGGCCATCCGGATCTACGGACTTCTCGGCCTCCCTTTCCTTCAGCCCACTCAGTCTTTTGCTAGAGTGGATTTAGGAAGGTTTTTACAGATTTGGCAGTCCGACTTGAGGTGGTCAAACCCCAGACAATAAACACAGATGAGGTGGGGGTCAGCCTTAGCAAAGGCCTCCCCACACTCAGTACAGTGTTGAAACCCAGTGGGACCGGTTTTCTTCTTGGGTTTCTCAGACATGGCAAACCTAACAAATTACCCTATTTCAGCTTTCAAGCCAGGTAATACAATAACCGATCGGTTACAAACCATGTCACGGGCTTTTTAAAAGAACCGGCAAAAAAACAAACGGTTCTTTTGAAACCGATCGGTACCGGAACACCAATCTAATCCCAGAAATAAATGTAAACATATTGGGTCAGTTCCAAACCGGACCGACTAGAAAGAAACCGAAGAAAGGAACAATTTCCAACTTTTTCACAGAATAAAACACAGTCACTACCTATCTACACACTACCTGTACCGTAGACAGTGGCTGGAAATCCGAAAATAACGAAAAATTATACGGTTTAAACCGAACGCTTTACTTTTACCAACCAAGCAGAGGAAATCTCCGGAGCGACTTCACTGTTAGGCGGAGTAAAGAATCTGACGGTTACACTGGGAAGTACCAGAGACAGAGGTTTGAAAACCGAGCTCGAGCACAACGTTCTATGCTTCTGCATAGAGTTAACTCTTTCCTCTCCGGGGCAGTTCAAGTTCTGGGGCTAACTGCATTATGTCTGAATACACAAAGACTTCATGTTGTTTGAACAGATATACCAGAAGAAAAAATTACTCACCGCAGTAATCTTCTTTCTTCCAAAGAGTCCTTTAGCATCAGTAACTTTTTTGCACTTAGCTGGCTAGGTGCAACTGCCCCGGCGGTGTGCCTTTAAGAGATATTTAAATGTGCACAGGGCCAAGCCAATCAAAAACAGGAGGGGTGTGAGCTGAGTGAGAGCTGTTGAACGCTTCAGAAATTTTTCCAAGGAAAAACGAGGGCAAATGCCCTGAAAAAGAATCAACAGGATTCAAAAACATGCAAATGTCCACAAAAGTGGAAACTGAAACAACAGCAACACGAGCTAAAAACTCCTCAATAAGACACTCCAAATTTGGTAAAAGGTGACATATGAGCCCTTCTCCAACTAGAAATAGTTCTCTTGGTAGCTGGTCTTCCTCTGCCTACATCCCCGTTGGTAAGGAACAACTGAGTGGGAGAGCCTCTGGACTCTAGTGTGCTCTAGATAGTGAAAGAAGGCTCTTTTGACTTCCAAGCTGTGGAGCTTTTGCTTGCCAGGAGTGGATGGCTCAGTAAAGAAGACAGGCAGAGTAATGGACTGTTTCAAGTGAAACTATGAAACCATCTTTAGCAGAAATTTTCTATTTGTCCTGAGCTCAACTTTATCGTTGTGAGGCATGGTGTAATTCAGCTCAGTGCACAGGGCCTGTAGCTCTGAAATCCTCCTGGCAGACGTAATGGCTACCAGGAAGACTGTCTTCCAAGTTACAAACTTGATGTGGGCCGTGGACATAGGCTCGAAAGGTGGATTCATGAGCCCATCTATGCAAAGGTTCAGGCTCCAAGGAGGAACAGGCTCCCTGGTTGGAGGCTGGAGGTGCAAGAGGCCTTTGAAAAACTGTTTAAAAATGTTGTGGGGAAAAAAATGATTTCTTCTTTCCCATTGAAAGGTAGTCTGAAATTGCCGCCAGATGTAGTTTGAGAGAAGATGGTTTCAAACCCGACACCTGTAGGTGTACCAGGTAGTCAAGCAGCTGAGGGTCTGAAGCTGATATGGGTTCGACCTTTTCGCTCTTGCACCAGAGGGAAAACCTATTCCATTTGGCTGCACAAATCTTCTTAGTGTTAGTTTTTTTTAGCCATCCTCAGCATCTTAAGGACCTGTTCAGAGTACTGTGAGGATGGAAACTAACTCCTCAAGAACCAGGCCTTGAGGTGAAGAGAGTGTATGTCTGAATACTGCATTCCCGTCTGAGGAAGGTTCAGCAGGGAGCGAGTCAGAGGCAGGTGAATGGGCCTGTTGCAGGGTACTGAGAGAAGGAGAGGGTAGCAGGCTTGCCTGGGCCAGTCCAGACCCACTAGGATAATTGATACAAGCTGCTGTCTGAGTTTCAGCAAAACTCTGAATATCAGGGGAAAGGGAGGAAATGCGTATAGGAACCTCCCTGACCAGTCCAGGATCAGGGCATTCAGAGGAAGTGTTCCTCGAACTGGGAGCCTGCAAACAGTACTGAGGAAGCTAAAAATTGAGAGGAGAGGCAAACAGATCCACGTCTGGTGTGCCCCACTGCCTGAACACTGTGGCTAGTACTTGCTTTTTTCAGTGTCCATTAGCTCTGACCTTGACTGATGCGGCTTACAGCATCCACCAGAGTATTTAGTTAGCCTGGGAGGTGAATAGCTGAGAGGCTAACTCCCAGGGAGAATGCTAGAGACCAGAGCTTCAGAGCTTCCAAACAGAGTATTCCTAATCTGGTACCACCCTGCTTGTTTATGTAGAACATTGCAGTGATGTTGTCCATTCGAATTTGAACCGCCTGCCCTTCTATGCTGGGAGCGAAAGCTTTGAGAGCTAGTAAGACTGCTTTGAATTCCAAAAGATTTATGTGCAACTGTGACTCTTCGGGAGTCCAGTTGCCGCTTACTGAAGCGCTGTCTAAATGAGCTCCCCAGACCAAAAGGGAGGCATCTATGGTGATCACCTTTGTGGGAAGAGAAACTTGAAAGGGAACCTCTGCCTGCAAATTTGCAGGGTTTTTCCACTACAGCAAGTGTTGGAGGAACTGCTCTGACACAGGTACCAACTTTGAAAATTTGTTGCTTCTCTGAGACCAGCGAACACTGAGGTAGGCTTGCAGGAGTCTCATCCTGTACCTGACCCCTGGGACTACTGCAGTCATAGAAGCCATATGTCCCAGAAGTTTGAGGAAATGTCTGGCTGGTCTTGGCTGTCCCTAGGCGAAAGAATCTGCCATGGAAAGGAATCTCAGTTATTTCCTGTGAGAGGAAAGCATATCCCTTCTGAGTGTCCAGCTGGGCCCCTATGAAGGTGAGCAGCTGGGTGGGCCCTGGGTGAGATTTCTTTAGATTCACCAGGAAACCAGAGCGCGTTCTGTGAGGGAAAGAGACTCCTTGACCTGGCAAGGAGAATTTGCTACTATGAGCCAGTCGTCCAGAAAGGGGTAGAGAGCAACACCCAGTCTCCTGAGATGTGCTGCTACCACTGCAAGACACTTGGTAAAGACTCTTGGGGCCCAAGACAGAACGAAGGGCATTGCGGTGAACTGACAGTGACCTGAAGGAAGTTTGAACCTGAGAAACGTCCTGTAAGATCTCCTTTTGGGTATGTAGAAGTCATGGATAGCATTAAGGGTGTGCTCCATGCTCTGAGCACAGTCAGTGATCACAGGAGCACACTTTCTTTGTAAAATACTCCATTATCTGTGCTCCTCCTGCCTTTCTGGAGCACAGTTAGGGGCAGGAGTTCCTGGCAGTGGGATGGTGGTGGTGGTGGGGGGCCCAGCAGGGATACTGGGATACAAATCGGGCTTTTTTATTAATTAGGTAGAGTTCAAAGTTAGATCAGCAAATAACTGGGCGAGCGGGCATCTGCCACGTTAATTGGTGGGCTGACAGGTCAAGTAGCCAGCAAGTTAGTGTGCACTTTGACATGCAAGCATACTGGCACAAGTTAGTAGGCGAGTTGGTAGGCAGGTAGGGAAACAGCATGAGTGCAACTAGCAGGCTAATGTGCATATGATCATGGGGTGTCCTGCATGTACCGAAGGAAGGCAGATAGATAATTCCATTTTTGCGTGTGTTTGTTTAGAAAGTTGCCTAAGATGGGCGTGACAGTGGTAGCAGCAGAAAACTGTGCTCGGTTTGGTAGTTCCACCTACGAGGTAATGGTGTCAGACGGAGCAAAGGAACGTGTGTTCCTTCCTTCTTTGTGCGGGTCTTCTGAGTGTGTCAGGAATCCAGTATAGTGCCACACTAGGGACTGGGTGACGTTCATTCAGGACAACATCAATTCAGAGGGAGAGAGACTATAAAAGTTACTTTTATTGGGGGAGTAAAGCCAAGCATTTTCTTGTCAATCTAGTCAGTGCCTCTGAGTAGTACTGCTCTCCCCTGCTGCAGTGAAGTGAAGCTGGACTCTGAGACTGGCTTCCTGCATTTTCTGTGGGCTGGCTGAGGGATGAAAAAAAGTTACCGGCTGCTAGATGAATGCCTGTGGCTGCCCCATCATAATCAGGGAAAGCGGGGGTATTTTCTCTGTTTTCCCTGGCACTTGAAAACAACAGCGTTTTATTTGGTGACTTCTGCTCCACAGACTGCCTTGCACTGAATCCGATTCAGTCTGTGGAGCAGTCCGGTGGCCCAGGCAAACAGAGATTGCACCTCCACTTTTGCTACTGATGTGGCAGCTGCAGGCATTTCTAACAGCCGGTAACTACTTGTATGTATCTGCCAGTATTATTATTTTTTTTTTTTATTCCTCGACAGCCTGATGCACAATAAAAAAAGGCAGGAAGGGTTTCACTTTTATGTGTCATGCAGGGCAGAGTACTACTGTGCTGATGAGACATGGCAGTAACTTATATATACTATACCTTCCGGCAAGGGAAAGGGAAAAATTGTTTAACCGGGAGAGGCACACTAAGCCAAAGCTTGATTCCAGGTGTGACCTGGGAGCACAAAGAAGTTAAGTGACTTGCTTAGGGTTACACAGTATGTAAGTGGGGGCTGTGGGATTCAAACACAGGTCTCCAGGTTTGCAGCTCAGAGCCTTAAACCACTGCACCATACTGCCTCCTAGCTGACATATTACCATTTTAAAAAGAGCCTTTTTTTTTTTTTCTCACGAACATATAAATTTGGTTCAGTGTCCCCCAACTTTTGGCTTCTGACCCCCTACTTTGGGAGAAGGGCGTCAAACTTACCCCCTGATTTCTGACCCTAGTGCAAGGCTTGGATATGGGAGCCCAGGCAATGTGGTCTGGACAGGTGGCTGTGAACTATGACCCAGAGGTGGGTGAAGAAATCAGCGGTGTGTGTGTCTATCCATCTGTCTGCAAGTGGCTATGGTGCTTGGAGATTCAATGCCTAGTAGTGATGCTGTGGGTGCATTTAACATTTGATGGCATCAGTAACACACACTAAGGTGTCACACTGCCATGTGCTTAGATCTCAATAAGACATAGGAAACGGGCAACAAAATGATTATTGCACATAAATTACTCAGAACTTTTATTACAAGCAAGAAATTGTTAATGAACTAGTAATTTAAAAAGAAAATGGTTAGGATCACGGCCAAGGTTTAAAGGACCACGTATTTTAAGGTACAATTTGAAGTTTCTGTGCTCCTCTATTTGAGAGGAGCACACTGTGCAAAATCCTTAACACCACCCCTGGTGGAAGTAGGCATCCTTTAAGTCGAGGCAGGCTAGCCAGTCTCCCTGCTGTAAGGACTGTATGACCAGTGACAGAGTGACCATTTTAAATTAGTTTTTTTTCAGATGTTTGTTTAACTATCTATGATCCAAGATAGGTCGCCACTCCCCAGTTTTCTTTTGTGTCAGAAAATACCTGGAGTAGAGGCCCTTGCCCTTCTCGTGGGTGGGGACCCTCTCCACTGCTCGTAAAGCCAGAAGGTTTTATACCTCCATTTCCAACAGTGGTATATGTGTTGAGGACAGAGGTCTTGACACCTAGATACACTTGTGGTCTGGCAGCTGCTTGAACTGTAATGACAAACACTTCTCCACTATCTCCAGCACCCACTTGTCTGACATGATGAGGGACCACTGCTGAAGACAGTGAGAGAGTCTGCCTCTAACTGGAAACGGGGAGGCGACCTGGACACACATCAGGACTTAGACTGAGAGGCGGATGGCTGGGTAGAGGTGGCTCTTCTTTGGCCCTTTCTGCCCCTGCCTCTGAAAGACCCCCTGTACTGGCTAAAGTCAGATTGGTGATAGGGATTGTAAGGCCTGGGAACAAAACCTCTGCCCCTACCACCCCTGGGATAGGATCTCTGAGGGGTGGCGGGTTTAGGCTTGGATGAGTGCCTCTGCCAGGAGGCCTTGTACTCATCAACTTTTTTCATATAGTCAGTGGTTCTGTAATCAAGCAACATATTTTGATCACAGGGAAAATCCATGGTCTTGTTCTGAGTGTCTGTGGTCAGACTGGTTGTTCTAAGCCAGGTGAAGCATCTCAGAGAGATGGCATGGGCCACTGCCCTAGAGGCTGCATCACTGTTGTCATCTGCCATGTGGAACTGGTACATAGCAGCTTCCAGGGCAGGTTTTGATGTATCCACCAGCTCCTGCACCACAGAATCTGATCCGTTGCAGGCGATATCCTGGACAGATTTCCAAAGGGCTTTCTGATATTTGGCTGTGAATGTCATGTAAGAAGAAAGCCTGAGAAGCAGGGAAGGTGTGGCATACATTTCTTTGCTATAAAGTCAATTTTCTTGGAATCCTTGTCAGGGGCAGGAGGGCAACAAGGAGACGCCAGCTTTCTCACAAGCTGCCTGCTGCACTATACTTTCGTGGCTAGGGTCTGCAGACAGAACTCGGTACCATTTTTAGACAATTTATATTTTCTTTCAAGCCACTTATCAACCCCTGATACTGAAGTGGGGTGCCTGAAGCACCTTTCTGGTATTTTTTCTAAATACATTATAGATAGGGACGGACCAGGATCTTTGAGGATGAAAGACCCTTCATCTCCCTATAATCTTCGTCTTCATCGACATCCTGGTTGGGTTCCTGCGCAGGGAGGTCCAGGGTATCCAGCATATTTTGTATAAATGTAAACATAGAGGAAGGATCCTCGTGTTCACCCGGGGGATCCCCAAGGTGAGGGTCTGGGGACTCCTGGGGCTCAAGGCCCTCAAAATCCATGTCAGGGGCATCATAAAATTTATCATCATCTGCATCACCCTCACAGTCTACAGAAGAGAAAGCTGTGGAAGAGTGCTTGCCAGCCCCAGTAAATTCGAGGACCCATCTTTTGAAGGGTCTCAAACAGTTGCCATGCTTTTTCCACATCTTGCACTGATGGCAGAACCCGCGCAGTTTGTAAATGTTTTGTATTTTTCTGTATGCTTTAAGCTGCTTGTTGTCTAGCTACTGGCTTTCCAAGGAGCAACAGGAGTATATCTGTCTTGACAAGAGTTTTTTTTAAGCCACTTCATCAGAGGCTTGATCAAGCTTCCTTTTTTCATCACTCTTATTATTTTTCAATTTGTGAGGAACTTCATCTTTGGAAGCTTTATTTTTTGGCTGGGATCTGGAGGGTTCCTCAGTGCCTCTGCTTTTGGTATTAGTACTTTGGAATAGCCACTCGTCGGAAGCCTTTCATTTATTTTCAGCCATAATAATCGAAGGTTTGCCTGCTATGTTTGCCAATTTAAGCAAAGCAAACCAGTTCTGGACCTACGAACTGAGTGCAGGTTTCTGTGAAAATGCCACCAGCCAGTCCTGCCCCAGTTAATAAACTCTTATTACTAGTGTCTTTTTTTCCCCTTTGGTTGTAAAACTGGGATCTATACCAGTGCCAATCTTAACAGAAACCCAGTAACACTCAACTGCGCACAGGTGGCTGCTGGATCCTTATGGCCAGTTCTGACACAAATGATACCAAGGTCCAGTAACATAACAAGAAAGGTTTCCTCGTAATTGCCAATCTAGGGAGAAAACCCCCAGGTACTGTTTAAATTTGAAATCTACTGCTGGTGCCTCGTGGTAAACCCTGCGAGGTCCGAGGTAAAAAAAACAAGGCAACTGTGCCTAATTTGACGGTTCCCACAAGAATTTTCCCCACAAATGAAGGAAACCGTTGAAAATAAGCACCCACAATAAAATTAGCCTTTAAATTAAATAGTCAAGGTAAAAATAAAGTCAAAATAGCACAGCTGCATTAAAAATAAAAAATCTGTGCAGCGCTAATGAAAAAGTAAAACTTTTACTCAGCACACTACAGGAAATAATTTTCGAGGAAAACTCTACCCAGATAAGCACTAGGAGGCTGTCAACAAGGAAAGTTGGGAGACACCTCAGAGGCAATATTGCTCAGTCCAGCGAAGAAAAAATTCTGAAGCACTCAACAACTCTCACTCAGCTTACACCCCCTCCTGTCTTTTGACTGGTTTGGCTCTATGCTCATTTAAATATCTCTTAAAGGTTAATCTCCTCTGGGCACTTGCACCAGCCAGCGGCGCAAAAGCTACGGATGCTAAAGGACTCCTGGGGTAAGAACTCAATAGAAGGGGTGTGGCAGAGGAAGGCAGGCAGCATAAGGGAAAAAAAAAATTTAAAAAAACTGAGCTGAAAAAAGGGGACAGGAAGACAAAAAAGGAAGTACAAGGGGGACAGGCAGTGAAACATGAAAAGATATGTACACAAAAGCCCGCAGTCTGGGAAATAAAATTACAGACCTGGTGGCCTTGATGGTGGAGGTGGACCTGGACATAGTAGCAATTACCGAAACAGTACACTAGAAACCATGACTGGGAGGCAGATGTACCAGGGTATGCTCCATTCAGGAGGGATAAGGAGGATCGGGGGGGGGGGAGTTGCCCTTTACGTCAGGGAAGGTATTAATGCAACGGTAGTACAGTGTAGGCAGCGGGAGACTGAGGCACTGTGAGTCACCCTTGAGCCAGGCAATGGCACAGCAATTCGCAGAGGAGTGATCTACAGGCCTCCAGCACAGGGAGAGGAGGTATAAAGGGAAATAGTGGAAGAAATACACAGGATGTCCACAAAGAGGGAGGTACTGCTGCTGGCATATTTTAATATGCCAGACGTGGATTGGACCATCCCGGCGGCTGCCTCAGCCAGGAGCCAAAACATCTTAGAATCCTTGATGGGGACAAGCCTCAGGTAGTTAGTGCTGGTGCCCACCAGGAACAAAGAGATTCTGGACCTTGTACTGACCAATGGAAACAGAATCACGGAAGTCCAGGTGGATAGTCACCTGGAGTCCAGCAAGCCCAGACTGTGTGGTTTAATATTAGTAAAGTGTTACAGTCGTGCCACACAAAGGCGAGGGTCCTGGATTTTAGGAGGGTGGACTTTGCTAGGATGGGGATATGCATCAAAGAAGCCCTGGCGAGGAAGGAAGTGAGAAAGGGGGTTGAGGAGCAGTGGGCACACCTAAACGGTGCAATACTAGAGGTGACAAATGTATTAGGCTAAGAAACAAATGTAAGAGAAGGAACAAACTACTATGGTTCTCAAAGGGGATGGCAGAGAAAATAAGGGCCAAAAAGGTTGCTTTAAGAAACTACAAGGTGATACAGAAGGAAGGAGATAGGTCGATGTACCTAGATAAACAGAGGGAAGCAGGGAAAGCAGTTAGGAGCGCAAAGGCACAAACCAAGGAAAGATT
This sequence comes from Neoceratodus forsteri, assembly GCA_016271365.2. Taxonomy (NCBI): domain Eukaryota; kingdom Metazoa; phylum Chordata; order Ceratodontiformes; family Ceratodontidae; genus Neoceratodus; species Neoceratodus forsteri. The sequence goes on from CM028129.1 coordinate 62,343,545, forward strand.
AGCACGGACAATAAAAAAAGGGGACAAGACATTCTATAGATACATTAGTGAAAAAAGGAAGGCCAGGGCTGGGATTGTAAGCCTCAGCAGGGAGGAAGGGATGTGTTTGGAGGAAGACCTAGAAAAAACATTAATACTAAATAAATACTTCTGTTCAGTATTTACTGAAAAGGGGGAGGGACAGAGACCACAGCTGGGCATCAGAAACAAAGTAGGGAGGGAGGTGAACACCAGTCCATTTACAGAAGGAATATTCCAAGAAGAACTCACAACTGAGGGTGGACAAAGCAATGGGACCAGTTTGGTATACACCCAAGGATATTAAAGGAACTATGGATGGTGCTAATGGCACAGCTGGCAGCAGTGAGTCACTTAATACAGGAGTGGTTCCAGAGGACTGGAAGAGGGCACATGTAGTCCCTCTTCACAAGAGTGGAAACAGGGAGGAAGCAGGAAACTATAGTCCGGTCAGCCTCACTTCAGTAGTGGGCAAAATAAAGGAGGTGCAGCTTAAGGAAAGGATTGTGGAACATTTGGAATCCAGTGGAACACAGAAAGTCATGACAAACAAATCTGATTGACTTTTTTGACTGGGTGATGAAGGAGGTGGATGGGAGTGGTGGATATCGCCTCGATTTCAGCAAGACATTCGACACCGTTCCACACAGAAGACTGGTTAACAAATTGGGTAGCCTGGGGGTGGATCACAAAGTGGAGAACTGGGTTAGAAATTGACAAGGGGACAGAAAGCAGAGGGTGGTGGTTAATAGGATCCAGTCCAAGGAAAGGGGGGGTGACCAGTGGGGTGCCTCAAGGATCAGTCCTGGGGCCAGTCCTTTTAATGTCTACATTAGTGACATTGCTGAAGGGCTGGAGAAGAGTTTGCCTATTTGCAGATGACACCAAGACACTACGTGGTGGGGGTAGTTGAGAAAATGAGGAGGGACCTAAGAAAGCTGAAAAACTGGTCCAATGTATGGCAATTAAAATTTAATGGGAAGAAGTGCAAATCATGCACCTGGGTGCAGAAACCCTGAAGATTACAGGATGTGGTGGTTTGGGGGAGTTACCAACGAAGAAAGGGATTTAGGGATAATCATAGCAGATGACCTAAAGGTGTCCAAATAGTGTACCAAGGCTGTGGGGAGGGCCAGTAGCATGTTGGGGTGCATAGGAAGGGATATAGTAGAGTATAAAAAAGAGGGGCAATTTACTACTATTGTTTAAAATGTACTCTGTTTGTTGCCCTGCTACTGCATGTGCTGCGTCACATGCACCCCTATGTATGTATTATTTTTTTTCTAACTGTTCTCTCCTGGGTCATGCCTGAAAATAGGCATTTTTCATGCCTACTGCACCCACCCGGTTATCAAAAGCAAATAAATAAATAAAATTATGAGGGATGAAGTTTTAAAGCTTGATTTGGGTTTGGAGAGGGTAGAAAAACCGTACTATCTAAGGTGTCACAATAAACAATTAAGGGAAGAAAGGGTAAAAACTGAGAGAAGAAGGAATGGATTTCAGAGTAGGGCAGTAAGATGGTGGAATGGGTTGCCACAGGAGGTGGCTGATGCTCAAAATATAAGTATTTTAAAAAAAAAAGGTTAGATGAATTTCTTACTGAAGTTGGTGACGTAGGTCATCGCCACTGAATGGTGGGGGAGGTCCTTGTGGGCAAAATGCCTTTGACTTCCTTATATTCTCTAGTATGAACTCTAGTATATCACAAGCAGAAAATGGAGGTGATGCCACCGTACAAAGTGCTGGTTAGGCCTCATCTGGGGTACGCTGTACAGTTCTGGAGGCCGCATGTTCCTAAGGACACAGACAGGGTGGAGGTGGTTCACAGAAGGGCAACAAAGACGATGCAGGTCTTGCACCAGGAGACATACAAGGAGAGATTTAAGAGCACCTTTCCCTGATATTCTCAACATTCAATTTAAACAAACAGGAGGTTCCCTTACCTGCGTGGGAGTTCTTCCAAAGCATTTTTAAAAACGATAGATTTGAACCCCCCACGGAAAGAAAGGGATCGTATTTTGCCCCGGGCCCCAAAGGTGCTAGCTGCTCGATCCCTTCCACTTCCTGATCTCTGACACTGTCCCTGCACTTCCTTGTTTTGTGATGTCACTATGGAACCAGCACAGGGACATGCTCAATGCAAGTCTAAGGAGCAGAATTTCAAAAGTTGATTTTCAGTATTTCAAATAGGACTTTTGGTACAAATAAAAACCTGTATTCAAGGAAATAAGGCTCTTGTTAATTGAATACAGGCTTCCTGTGGTGTCATCACAAAACAAGGAAGTGCAGGGACAGCGTCGGAGATCAGAGGTGGAAGGGATCGAGCAGCTAGCCCTTTCGGGTGCAAAATACAATCCCTTCCGTGGGGGGGGATTTTCCAATCATATTAAAACTGCTATGGAAGAACTCCCATGCAGGTAAGGGAGCCTCTTATTTGTTTTGTACTGCACTAAGAAAGGGACCTCAATATGTATATACTGGAAGAGAGGCAGGAACGGGGAGATATGACAGAAACCTTCAAGTATCTTAAGGGCATAAACAAAGTGCAAGTAAGTGACATCTTTCAGCATAGGAGGTGTACGAGGATGAGGGGGCATGATATGAGATTGGATGGAGGCAGGATAAAGGGGAATATGAAGAAGGTTTTCTTCAACAAGGGTGGTAGTTGCATATAATAAACTACCCAAAAAGTAATAGGAGCTAGCACAATGGGGATTCAAGCATGCATGGGACAGGCACCAGGGAACCCTAGAGGTGAGTAGGAAAGGCTAAAGCCAGTGACCAAGTATCTGTAGTATCAGCGACCTCTGATGCCAGCAGGGAATATGGGCAGACTGGGTGGGTCTAGCAGTCCTCATCTGCCGTCAAATACTATGTTACTATGCTAGTCTTTGCTATGTTAATATATACATAAACAAATATCAACAGTTTGTTCAAAACCTTACTGAGGACAGCATTTAGGGGAGTCTCACTCCCAGTCCCCAAAAGACTGTGCAACTAGATGACCCCCTTTTAAAGGCCTCTACAAAAGGGGGGAGCGCCCTCAGGAGAGAATTCAAAAGGACTGGACCCACAGCTTTGAAGGTCTGGTCCCCTGAGGTTTTACACACAGCCCTGGGAACAACCAGGAGGCCCTCCTCAGTGGACCCAAGAGGCGGTGAGGGCATGTAAACTTGCAGGATATCAGTTGGGTAACCCGGGCCCAGTCCATGTAGGGCCTTGTAAGTTAGTAAACCAACTTTAAAGGAGATACCCCCACTTAACTGGCAGCCAGTGCAGTTCACGCAGTGCCGGGAAAACATGACTCGACCTAGAAAGGCTGAGTTCTGCACCAGCTGCTGGCACCGCAGTGTACTTCCACTGACACTAAGGTATAGAGTGTTACAGCAGTTCAGCCACAAGGTCACAGAAGAGTGCACAAGTGAGGGCAAGTCATCGGGGAAGGGGGGAAGGGATCTAATCCAGCATACGCTCCCGAGATGGTAAAAGCCATTCCAGACTACTGCTGACACCTGAGCCTCAAATGTAAACCCCTCATCCAGAATGACTCCCATATTTCTCACCTTTGTAGCAGCCACAAGCCTAAAGGGACTGAGCTGAAGCTCCATCTCCCTCTCGGCAGGCACTACTCACCCCTTCCAACCTGGCACAATCACCAGCACTTACGTTTATCCTGGTTAAGTCTCAGCCAGCTCAATGACATCCAGTCTTGGATCTCAGCCAGGCACTGATTCAGCACATCCACCGCCGCAGCAGGCATCTCGGGTGCAAAAGACAGACAGAGCCGAGAACCATCTGCATAACAGTGAAACCCAACTCAGTACCATGATCCTACCCAGGAGCAGCATGTACACAGCAAACATGGGCAAAAGGACTGAACCCTGGAGTACCCCACAATGCAGATACATCAGGAGTGAGGAAAAATGTCCCTTAACTACCTTCTTCGTCCTGCCCATGAGGTAAGACTCAAACCAGCATATGACTTTGCTGGTGAGTCCTACGTACTCCCCGAGTTGATCCAATAACCCACAGTTTATGGTCTTGAATGCAGAGGACAGATCCAGGAGAACAAGAACCAACCACTCTCCCCATCTCTCACCCTGAGCAGATCATTATGCACCCTGACCAGCGTGGTCTTTGTGCTGTGCCTGGACAGAAAATCAGACTGGAGAGGCTCACCGATATCAAAGGTAGTGAGGTGTGCCCCCAAGCTGCAGCACAACCACCTTCTCAATAACCTTACCTAAAAATGGCATGTTAAAGACAGGGCAGTACTTCACCAAGAAGTCCAGGTCCAGAGATGGCTTCTTCAAGAGGGGCTTCACAAATGGATTTTTCAAAAAAGTTGGGAAAATCACCTCTGACAGGGAGCACTGGACAGTGATAATCTTAGTGAACACCAGGCCCAGCTGCCTGACACAACTCACTAGTAGCCAGCTCAAGCCTGGATCCAATTCACAAAATGTTGGCTGCACCTCTGACAGCATCTCGCTCATCTTATCCATTGTCAAAAGCCTAAACTCCCCCATGACCACTGAACAAACAAACATATGAAAAATGCCAGCAGATACAGGCCCTAAGGTCCATCAAGTCTGCTCACGTGTGCAGCTCCCAGAATTTACTCTGCAGCTGCCCTCCCTTACAGTAGTAACCTTCCCCCTCACCCTGTCCCACCCTCTCTTAAAACTGCCCACTGACTTCAATACCAATTCTTCTGGCAGTTCGTTCCACCCAGCCACCACCCTTTCCATGAAGAAGTGTCTTTTCATCTCCCTCTTGAACCTTCCCCCCCCCCTCCAACTTCAATCTGTTCCCACTAGTGTCTCTCTCTCCCTTTAATCTAAAAATCCCCTCTGTGCAGACTCTTTTTATGCCTTTCATATGTTTAAAGGTTTCGATCATATCCCTCTTTTCCTCCAGGGAGTACATGTTCAGCTCCCTCAGTCTGTCCTTGTAGGACTTTTCCTCCATTCCTGTGATCATTCTGGTTGTTCTGTGTTTTACCCACTCCAACAGCTTGACATCTTTCTTTAAGCAGGAACGCCAGAACTGTACACAGTACTTCAGGTTCAGTCTGACCAGTGACCTGTACAGTGGCAGAATAACCTCCCTCCTCCTTGAGGTGATACCCCTGGCAATACACCCCAACATCCTATTAGCCTTAGCTGCTGCCTTCCCGCAGTGTGCTGAATTGTTCATTTGCCTTGTGATTAGCACCTCAAGATCCTTCTCCTCCTCTGTCGTGGACAACTGTAACCCTCCCCAGTCTGTAGCAAAATTTGTGGTTCCTGGCACCCAAGTGCATAACTTTGCACTTTTTAGCGTTGAAACCCAGCTGCAATGTGTCTGACCAGTGCTCGAGTTTATCCAGGTCTTCTTGCAGTTCTAGCCAGCTCTCTGTGTTGTCCACCACTGCATCTATCTTCGTGTCATCTGCAAACAGGATGAAAAAATTACTCACCTTAGTAATGTTGTTTCTTCTGATGGAGTCTTGCTATATTATGACATATGCCGTGAGTCCCAACCTAAGAACTGCTCCGGAGATAAAAGAGTTAACTTCCATGCCAGGCATGGAATCTTAAGCGCGAGCTCGGTTGAGAGCTCTGTCTGTTGTTCTTCAAACTCAAACTGTCAGATCTTTACGAGCAAAACTCACTAAGGTTCTGTGTGGAAGCTGTAAACCTACACTAGCCAACTGGCTACTAAAATATTAACACATTTTATGGTCCCAAAATCAAGACTCAAGTCAGGGGATCCAAAAAATGAAAAACACAACAGTAAGCACCCCAGAAAAAAGGGGTGAAAGAAAAACAAAAGTGGGCAGCTTACAGATTGCCAACAGCACTGCCGCCTACATCCCAAAACAGAGGTTCTGAGAGGGGCAGGCAGGAGGAGGTCATAATATAGCAAGACTCCATTAGAAGAAACAGCATTACTAAGGTGAGTAATTTTTTCTTCAAACAACATGAAGTCTTGCTATATTATGACATATGCAGACTACACAGCAGTACCTCCATGGAGGAGGGCCAGAACCTACTTAGGAAATAGGCTCTGAAGCACAGCTGTGCCAAACCGAGCATCACTCCTAGCCTGGATGTCCAGGGAGTAATGCTTGGTGAAAGTGTGAACTGTTTTCCAGGTAGCTGCTTGACATATCTCTATGATAGGGATGTCCCTGGCTGCAGCCAGGGACGCAGCTATACCTCTGGTAGAGTGAGCCCTCAGGCCTGAAGGGGGAACTTTACCCAGCTTTTGGTAACAAAATTGGATACAAGAGACGATCCACCTGGCAATGGATCTTTTAGTGGCAGGTTTGCCTTTGCCCACCTCACCATAAGTGAGGAACAGTTGGAGGGAGTCAAACCTGTGGCCCCTGGTATGCTCTATGTAGTAACTAAGGGCTCTTTTGACATCTAAACTGTGTAATCTCCTCTCACCAGAGGAGGAATGGTCAGTGAAGTACACAGGGAGAGAAATGGATTGATTAAGGTGAATGTCCGAGACCACTTTAGGCAAGAACTTTCTGTTAGTTCCGAGGACCACTTTATCCCTATGAAAGGAGATAAAATCAGGCTCCACTGACAATGCTTGTAGTTCAGTTATGCGCCTGGCAGAAGTGATGGCTACCAAAAACACAGTTTTCCAAGTCAAGTCCTTAAGCTCTGCTGAAGACAGTGGTTCGAAAGGGGGTTGCATTAGCTGGGCAATGCAAACATTAAGATCCCAGGCAGGGGCAGGGTCCCTGAATGGAGGGTTGGTGTGAAGCAACCCCTTGAAAAACTTAGAATACCGGATGAGCTGAAAGGGAAGAAGGTTTACCTGCTGATAAGAAAGAATCTGGCTGCCAGGTGCACTTTTAGGGTAGCTGGTCTCAGCCCAAGGAATTCAAATGTACCATATAATCCAGAACTGTGGGCAAACCAGCAGACTCTGGGGAAATATTCTTGCAGAGCACCATATGAAAAATCTCTTCCATTTGGAATTATAAGTAGCCCTGGTGGAAGGCTTCCTAGAAGCCTTCAAGATATCAGTACACCCTTGGAAAGATATAGGTCAGCAAACTCTAACTCTTCAAGAGCCAGGCCTTGAGATTGAGAGATTTGAGATTCGGGTACCAAACCCTCCCCTGGGCACAGGTTAACAGATTGTGATTCCTGGGGAGACACAGGGGAAGGTGGACTACTAAGGACAAAAGGAGTGGATACCAGGGCTGTCTGGCCCAGTCTGGAGCACTCAGAATCATCTTGCAAGGTTGAGATCTGATTTTGACTAGCACCTTGAACAGGAGAGGGAAGGGGGGAAAGCATAGAGAAACTTCCCTTCCCAGTTGAGACGGAAGGCATCCAGAGGGACTGAGCCCAACACTGGGGGCCTGCAGCAAAAAAGAGGAAGTTGGTGATTGTGTGGGGCTGCAAAAAGATCTATCTGAGGAGTGCCCCACCTGTCAAATACTACCTCCAGAATTAGGGGATCCAGTGACCATTCGTGATGGCACTGGGAAATCCTGCTGAGAGCATCTGCCAGGACATTGTCCTTGCCTGGGAGGTGAACTGCAATAAGGGAGGTGTTCAGGGAATAAGCCAGAGACCACAACTTCATTGCTTCAGTGCACAAGGCCGTAGACCAAGTGCCCCCTTGCTTATTGATGTACCACATTGTGGTGGTGTTGTCCGTCCTGACCTGAACCACTCTGTTCTGAACAGATGTGGAAAAAACTTGAAGTGCTAGAAAAACTGCTCTGAGTTCCAACAGGTTGATGTGGAGCAGAGATTCCTGAGGGGACCACAATCCCTGGGTGGTGAGGTCGCCCATATGAGCTCCCCACCCCAAGAGGGATGCATCTGTAGTAAGGGTCAAGGAGTGAGACTGAGGGATGAAGTGAACCCCTTGTCTCAGATTGCTCTGATCCTGCCACCACTGCAGGGCCTGGATCAGGGTTCGAGTTACTGGGATCAATTTGGTTAGAGGATCTCTCTCTTTTGAGACCAGAAGGCTCTCAAATGGAACTGAATGTCCCTCATCTGAAATCTTGCTCCCTGCACTACCGCTGTGGAAGCAGCCATGTGCCCTAGGAGCTGCAGAAAATGCCTTGCTGGTCGAGAGACCTGCAGAGTGAAGGAGGAGGCCAGAGAAACCAGGGTCCTTGCTCTTTCTAGAGGAAGGAAGGCTCTGGCCTGTTGAGTGTTCAGTTCTGCACCTATGAAGGTGAGTAGCTGAACAGGCTCTAGAACTGACTTTGGGAGATTGAGAAGGAAACCTAGAGATGTAAGCAGCTGCTGAGTAACCTGAAGGTGTAATTTGACTTGTGCTGGAGACTGGCCCACTATGAGCCAGTCGTCCAAGTAAGGAAAGATGGCAATCTTTTGCCTTCTTAAATGAGCAACTGCTACTGCCAGGCATTTTGTGAATACCCTTGGGGCAGAGGTGAGGCCGAAGGGCATTGCTCTGAACTGGTAATGGCCTGAGGGCAGTTCGAATCTGAGGTACTTTCGGTGGGAGCTTCTTATAAGAACATGGAAGTAGGCATCCTTGAGGTCCAGGGACACTAGCCAGTCCCCTGGCCTTAGAGAGGGTAAAATAATTCCCAGAGTCACCATTTTGAATCTTGGTTTTAAAAGGTGCTTGTTTAGGTATCTGAGATCCAGGATGGGCCGCCATTCTCCTGTCTTTTTTGGGGTAAGGAAGCACCTGGAGTACAGTCCTTTGCCCTGGTGTAGGGAAGGAACCCTTTCTACAGCTCTGAGAGCCAGGAGGGTTGAAACTTCTGTTTCTAGAGCGAGAGCCTCTGATGGATTTGCAGGTGGAAAGGATCTGGTTCTCATCTTTAGAAATTTTTTGAAGCTGAGAACCAGTCCCTGGCTTACTACCTCCAGGACCCATTTGTCTGATGTTAAAGACTTCCAGTCCCGGATGAAGTAAGCCAGCCTGCCCCCTACAGACAATGGAGAATCGGCCCTGGTCGTCCCATCAGGGAGCTTGTTTGTCAGGGGCTTTAGGCTGGGGGGTGGGAGCAGGCCTGCTCGTACCCCGTCTGCCTCTCCCTCTGAAGAACCCCCTCTGAGCATAAGCTGAAGAGGAGGCCTGGGCTTAGTAAAAGGCCTGTGAAGAGGCCTGCCCCTGCCCCTGAATGCTGCCTCTGAGGAGTGGCCTGCCTTCCTTGGCCTGTGCACTCAATAGGTAGTTTTATACTCATCCATTTTCTTGTATATTCTTGTCTGCTCCCCAAACAGAGAGTTACCCACAACAGGAAAATCCATGGCCTTAGCCTGGGTATCCTGTGACAGGCAATACACCTGAGCCAAGCCATTCTACGAAAGCCACAGATGTAGCCATGACTCTTGAAGATACATCATTAGAGTCCACTGCAGCATGGAATTGCACCTGGATGCCTCAATACCATCAGCAGCCACCTGCTCCAGCTCCTTGGCAGCTGGCCAGGGATCTGTTTCGCTAGAGCCATAACAGTATCCCATCTGGATTTCTGGTATCTTGCAACATAGGCCATATAATTTGCCTGTCTGAGTCCCAAGGATGCTGCCATGTACTGTTTCTTTGCCGTGGCATCAATCCTCCTGGAGTCCTTGTCAGGGGGGTGTGAAGCAAAGGGAATATTTGCCTTATCACAGGCTGCAGCCTGCACTACCCCAACATGGCTGCACTGTTGTGAAAGGAACTCCGTATTAGAGCCTGACAATGTGTACCTCTTGTCCATTTTTTTATCCACAGGAGGTATAGTGTGAGGAGCTTTTAAAATCTTTATTGTCTGCTTCTAAAAGATTTATGTAAGGAATAGACAGTCTCCTGGACTCTGGGATATCCATCATTTCCATAGTCAGGCTCCTCCTGTTCGTCCACAGCTTCTTCCAAAGGAAGCTGGAGGGTTTCAGCCACCTTTTATAAAACATAAAATGAGAAGGGGACTCAGAAAGCCTAGGAGGAGACACTCCTAAAGGTCTGTCTGGGGAGATGTCCGGTTCAATGGGCACATCCAGACTTTCAAAATCACATTCACTCTCTTCATAATCTTCCTCCACCTCCTCCGGTTCATAAAATTCCTCTATATCATAATCTTGAACCGGTGGCACCGACCGAACCGACCGCTTACCTGATGGTGCCGGTTCGGTCGGAACCGAGGAAAGCGACTGGACAATTTTGATCGCTTTGGCTATCTCTGCAGCGGTTGGAGAAGGAAATTTTGGCTCCACACCTGCTGATTTTCTAGTCCTTTTTGCTGGGACTGACTCCTCTGAGTCAGCTCTCTGTTTGCCCGAGGAAGTCTCGCCTTGGTCAGAGGGCACTCCCTCCGGTTCGCTGGCCATCCGGGTCAGCGGACTTCTTGGCCTCTCGTTCCCTGAGCCACCAACTCTCTTTATCCAGGGTAGCTGCAGGAAATTCTTGCAAATCTGGCAGTCTGCACTGAGGTGGTCAAACCCCAGACAATAAACACATGGTGTGTGGGTCAGCCTTGGCAAGGCTTCCCACAGACACTACAGTGCTGAAACCCAGTGGGCCCGGTTTTCTTTTGGGTTTCTCAGACATTGTGCCAGCCTAACCAAAACTTGCCTGTTTACGCAATCCGCTAAGAAGACACCCTTATCGGGTTCCCCAACCGTCACGGTCGTGAAAACGAATGAAAACCGCTTTTTTAGAACCGATAAGAACCAGGAACCGCATTCTAAATTGCAATTTAATAAAGTTTAACAACAACCTGATCGGTTCAAACCGAACCGATAACATCGTTTGCAAGTTCCACACAGAAATAATGTAAAACCTATCACTTACGATACCACAGACAAAGCTTGAACCAACCGGTTGCGGTTTAAATATAGACAAAATGCGGTTTAAAAAACGAGAAATTACAATTTTTAACCGACAAAATGAACCGAGCAGCAGGAGAAATCTCCGGAGCGACTGTTCAGTGAGGAGGAGTAAAGAATCTGACAGTTTGAGTTTGAAGAACAACAGAGTTCTCAACCGAGCTCGCGCTCAAGATTCCATGCCTGGCATGGAAGTTAACTCTTTCACCTCCGGAGCAGTTCTAAGGTTGGGACTCACTGCATATGTCATAATATAGCAAGACTTCATGTTGTTTGAAGATCTTATTATGAATTCCTTTTGCTAAATCGGCAATAAATACGCTAAACAGCACTGGACCCACCACGGAGCTCTGTGGAACCCCGGTCATCGCAGCCCTTGGAGATGAGAGTTCCTCCCCTTACCACAACCCTCTGCTACCCATCTCCTAGCCAGTTCTTTACCCACTCCACCATGCTCTCTGCTACTGCATCCCACTGGCAAGACACTGTTTGGTTGTGACGGCCCACTTGGTGAGATCCCAACCTGAACAGATGATACCCTTTCTGAAAAGAACCAAGCAAACTCCTCACATTTAGCGGCTGCAGCAGCTTTCACAAACACCAAACAGGCTGGATGGAGAAGCCTGTCCATGTTCCAAAAAAGCTGAGCTTGTCGGTTCCTTCCAGCAGCAATCTCCCTGGGCAGGAATACTGCCTTCTTACAGGTGACTGCCCTTTGCTTCTCACCACAGTGAGTATTCAAAGCCAGTCTCTCCTCCTGGGCCCTTGATCTTTTCCAACAACACTCCAACTTCCATCCCTTTGCCTTCATCTCCCTTGGCTTGCTGTCATATCATGGCAAGGCAGGAAACCAGCAGACGAGCACAAACTGGTGCCACAAGGTCAAAGACCGCACCAGTGGCTCTATTACAAAAGTTACCGTCTCCAATCCCCTGGCGTATGCCACAAACATATACAAAGTGTCCTTCCCAAAGGGTAGAACCAGACCACTTCCACACAGGGTGGACTACAGAGGGGGCCTTGAAACTGAAAATGATGGCATAATGCTCAGACCAATTGACAGGGTCAATTCTGAGGCTTTTCACCTCAAGTCAAATTCTATGTTCATACAGGGATTGACAAATTTCAAAATGGCATGCTAGTCCAGGACAACTGGCTCCTTAAAAATGGTAGTCCCCGAGTTCCAAGTGGTAGTCCAGTACATTTCTATGAAAATTTTAAACAAATTACAAATAAATTAAATGGTGTGACAGCAGTTGACTGCACTATCATTTCATAGGATGGGACGTAGAGATGTAGAAGAACTTCTTAAGATCACAAAAAACAATATGTTTATTCCTATTTTAATCTGTTCATACACAGTAAGGGCACAGTCTGAAGCTTGTATTAGAATAGACTGGAGAAATGTTACAGAATTAGTAGAACCAGTAGACTGTCTCTTAAAAGTGGATGATGTTGCTGCTGCTGACGAGAGATGAGACTATTCTTGTTTACTCTTTTTCTGCATATTAAGACACTTCATTTTTGGTCTTACTGATAATAAATTTTGTAAAATTATAAGCACTGTGTGATGTGTGTTTCTTTTCTCGCTGGTGGGTCACTGCAGTGGGAGTTGGGAGTGGATATAGATAGTACAGTTACGTAAAAACTTACCATACTAGTAGATTTTCAAGAGAGGCTCTTGCAGTAGGTAATTACATACAGAACTAAAGCGGTTAGGCATCAGGACCCCATGGAAAAATTTCTAGCTAGCAGTCTCTGGCGGGGAACCGCCCCCATGTCAGGTGACCGACATCATGCGACGTCAGTATAAAAGGGTGGTCCCACACCACCTTCGAGTTCTTTCCACTTAAGGCCAAAAGGCAAGGCGAAAGAGAGCAGATGACTCCCTTTCTGGAAAGGAGCTGAAATAGCTAAGGGGATGGAGGCGGGAAGGCATTACCTACTGCAAGAGCCTCTCTCTAAGATCTACAGTTACGGTAAGTTCTTATGTAACTGTACTATCTTCCTTCGAGAAGGCTCTTGCAGTAGATGATTACATATAGGACTGAGTCCCAAGCAGTCTGGAAAAAGGAAAAGCATTCTGGAGGAGGAAAACTAACCAACCAATGTAACCTCCAGCTGCACTGGTCTTAAGAAAAAAGACTTTGTAGTACAGCCAACCCGAAGCCTGCTCTATGGCGAGAGGCAATATCCAAACTGTAGTGTTTCGTAAAGGTGTGGACAGAAGTCCAAGTCATGGCTGCACATATGTCTGCCGCCGACACATTTCTGAAACAAGCTGCAGAGGCAGCTACCCCTCTGGTGGAGCGACCTCTGACTTGACTTGGCAGGGTCTTGTGGTACTTGTCGTAACAGAAGGTGGTACATCGAGCCAAACACTTTGATAGGCATTGCTTGGAAACTGCACCGTCCTCTCTTTTGTGAGCAAAAGCTGATCTGTTTTCCTGAGATCCTTAGTCCTAGAGGTATAGTATCTCAGTATCCTATGACCATCCAAGGTATGCAAGAGATACTCCCCTTGACTGGAGTGTTGCATAAAGAAGGCGGGTAGCTCAATGGATTGATTCATTGTAGATTCCACTACCACCTTAGGGAAAAACTTAGGGTTGGTGAGCAGAGCCACACGTTCCTTGTGAAAGATCAAATAAGGAATTTTGCACATCAGGGCCTGAAGCTCGGAAATTCATCGAGCTGAAGTAATGGCCACTAGGAAGAGAGTCTTCCAAGAGAGGAACTTTAAGTCTGCGGCGGCTGCCGGTTCAAAAGGAGGCAGAGTAAGGTCCTCGAAAATAAAATTCAGATCCCAAGGAGGAGTAGGAATGTGGACAGGGTCTCAAATGGATAACCCATCTGAGGAAAAATCTTAGAGACTTCCAACTGCATGAACGTCCTGTCTCCAAAAGGGACATGGTAGGCTGAGATAACCACCATGTGAACCTTCAAAGAGGAACGGCCGAGAATCAGGTCAAAGAGATGATGCATGTAGTCCAGGACTCTCTAGACAGGGCACTTCATAGCGTAGGTTGATTTAGTGGAAGGCTTCCTAGCCTCCACCAGAATATCTGCTACGAGCAGAGAAACCCTCGAATCAGGCTTGAGCTACGTCTGCAGGAGCCACATATGCAACTGAAGGGATCTGAGACGTGGATGAACCAGGGTCCCCTGATCCTGGGTCAGCAAGTGTTGTGACAGAGGAAGTGGAAGTGGAGGTGGAGGTTCCTCTGAAAATTGTTGCAGAAGAGAAAGCCAAACTTGCCTGGGCCAGAATGGAGCAATGAGGATCATCTGGGCTCCTTCTGTACTGAGTTTGTGTAAGACCCTCAGGATTAAGGGAACTGGAGGTAAGGCATAGACGAATATGTCCCTCTAGTCGAGAGAGAGCGTCCCACCAGAAAATGTCTCACCCTGGAGCGAGCGAGCAGAAGGCGGGAAGTTTTGCATTTTGAGGAGACATGAACAGGTCTACCTGAGAGGTTCCCAAGCGGAGGAAGATGTCGGTTACTACCTCTTGATCCAGTTCCCACTCGTGGGCTTTGGCTGAAGACTGACTGAGATGGTCTGCCAGCGTATTGTCTACTCCCGGAACATGAAATGCCATCAGGTGACAGTTGTGCTGAACCGCACAACTCCAAACTCTCATTGTTTCCCTGCACAGAGGGTAGGAACAAGTTCTTCCCTCCCTGTTGAGATACCAGACTACGCACATTTTGTCCATCTAGATGGTTAGATGACCAGGAAGAATGTAGGAGTGCAGTGCCTGGAGAGCATACAAGACAGCTCTCAGTTGAGCAAATTTATGTGTAAAGTCTGCTCGCGTCTGGACTAGGAGCCCTGAGTCCTGTGAAACTCCAGATGGACTCCCCAGCCCTCTTCTGAGGCATCCATTGTCAATGTTTGGGAGGGGGGGTTCGATATTGAAGGGAACTCCCCGGCAAAGGTTCTCTTGCACCATCCACCATTGCAAGTCCCTGACCATGGGATCGGAAACTAGAACTTTCTGGTCTAGGTCGTCCAGTGTCTGGTCACATTGAGACCAAAGCATCCCTTGAGAGATCCTCATTTGGAGCAAAGCGCAAGGGACTGTCAGGATAGCAGCCACCATGAGCCTGAGGAGGCGAAGAACTGACTTGGCACCGACCCTTCTGCGACTGGACAACAGACATGCTTGAGCCTGGAGGGTGTCCACCCTGTCCAGAGGCAGAAAGGCCTTGCCAATGGTCATGTCCAGGATTGCCCCAATGAACTGGAGTCTTTGGCAAACAACCAGATGGGACTTGGCCTGGTTGATGGTGATACCCAGGCTGGTGAAAACCTGCACAGTAAAGGAAAGGGAGCACAGAAGTTCCTCCCTGGATGGAGCTAGTTGTCCAGGTATGGGAATACCTGCACTCCCTGGGTACACAGGTGGGCCGCTACCACTGACAGGGATTTGGTAAACACTCGGGGAGCCGAGGAAAGATCAAATGGGAGGGCCTTGAACTGGTAGTGGTCCCCCTGAAAAGAAAACCAAAGGAATTTGCGGTGGGAAGGGCACATGGGGATGTGCAGGTAGGCATCCTGCATATCCAAACCGCACAGCCACTGTCCCTGCTGAAGAAGAAGCAGAAGGCTCAGCAGAGAGAGCATTCTAAAGCGCTTGTACTCCACAAACATGTTCAGGGAGCTGAGGTCTAAAATGGGCCTCACGTCTCCAGTCTTCTTTGGAACTAGTAAGAAATGGGAATAGTAACCTGTCCTCCAAAGCTGGGTGGGGACTGGCTCTATCGCCACCTTCAAGAGAAGGAAGGAAATTTCTTCCAGGACCAGAGGAAGATGTTCCGGGGAGTAAGATGACTTGGGGGTGGTCTTCTGGGTGGTTTCTGAAGAAACTCGATTGAGTGTCCTGCTCTATCAGTTGGAGCACCCAAGCATCTGATGTGATCCTTTCCCAACCCGGTAGATGGAAGGAGAACCTCCCTCCTAATGGTTCCTCTGGGGGTTCAGAGGCTGTGGGAGAGGGGAGGAGTCAGGATGTGTGGGGCAGCGCAGCAGCCGAAGCTCCCGCA
The DNA here is from genome assembly GCA_016271365.2 of Neoceratodus forsteri. NCBI lineage: Eukaryota > Metazoa > Chordata > Ceratodontiformes > Ceratodontidae > Neoceratodus > Neoceratodus forsteri. The sequence goes on from CM028129.1 coordinate 62,359,431, forward strand.
GCTTTTTTGGGTGGGGGAGTCTTGGTTGCTGGAGGGGCTCGACGTTTATTGGCCCGCTTGCCCTGTGGTTTCGCTTTAGGGTGGGAATGTCTGTGTAAAGGGTGACGCTGTCCCTGAGGGGGCCTGTACAGACAGTCCACGGACTTGAGTGCAGTACCCTTCTCCTGCAGGTTGGTGATGATGTTCTTGACATCGCCACTGAACCCCTGAAGGGCGCATCCTGAATAGCGGATTGCACTAAAGGGACCAATCCTGACACCTGGAGCCAGGCATGATGCCGAAGACTTATGCGAAAGCCGAACTCCGACCCACTGCGTCCACTGCATCGTATGTGGCACCAAGCATGTGCCAACTGGCTGAACAAGCAGATCGGACAAGATTAGCCACTTCCTGTTTGGTCTGGGACTCAGGAAGGGAGTCCAATTTTGATTCCACCTGACTCAGGATCGTCTTCTGGTAATCCCCCATACGAGTGACATAGTTCAAGGCCCTAATCCTCAGGGTAGAAAAAGCATACACCTGCTTCCCATACTGCTCAAGACGGGACTCCTTGTCAGGTGGAGATGAGCCGAGATATTTTGGATTGGCAAAACGGCCACGAGCAGCGCTAATCACAACAGAGTCTGCCTTGGGGTGTACATTCAAAGAATCTACACCCTCAGGAGCCTGATATAGCCAGTCTGCCTTCCTCAGAAGGGGGGCAAACGCGGACGGTTGATTCCAAATAGTGGAAAGAAGGTCCACGAGGTTCAATCCAGGGTAGAATCACTGTAGGAGCAGACTTGCGCAGATCCAAGTGGGCAGCAAGCTTCTTGCGCTGTGGATCTGGCTCCAGAGATTGCCACTGATAAACTTCTTGGATCTTTCTCAGTAATTCTAAAAATGAAGGATCCTCCGGAGGAGACTTTGGAGGAGTCCTTGGCCTGGGTCGATCTGGAGTACGTGGCTCGTCATCCGGATCGGAGCATCCCCGAGTCAGAGGTACCCGATGAAGAGGAGGAAGACTCCTCCTGACGCGGGGGAGGAACGGTCCCTTTGGGAAGCTCTCTGGGAAGTGTGTCCTCCCCACCCCTGGCACCTGAGGGTTCACCTCTGGTGTCGGATAAGGGGAAGGGAGTCTCCCGTCTCTAGCATAGGGGATGCTGTGCAGGGTCCGGTGCCGGAAGACAGCTCTCCACCTCCCTGGTGAGCTGAGCTTTGGCCTCAGCCCACCAGGCAGCCAGAGTCTCCTTCAAATCCACTGGCAGCTGTGGTGTGGGTGGAGGAGGAGGAGGGGGATACAGATACTGAGTGTATTCATACGGCAAGTATCCATAACCAAATGGCGGAAAGCCCGCGTCAGGTATTGGGCGCTGGACTGCTGCAGTGCTGGGTAGGACGGCCGGATTAAGCGGTGTCAGATACCGCGGTGCAGCTCTGACAGTGCAGAAGGCCCTGGAAGAGGCCCCGCAGGCGGCCCAGGTAAAGGTGGCCCAGCAGGCATCGGGCCCGGCATTGGAGTGATGTTAATTAAGGAACATCATCTGGCGTCAGGTAGGCTGGCATCCGATGATCCAGCGTCAGGGGATCCGGCCCTGCAAGAGGGAGGCCTGACATCAGCGTGTCCAAGTCCTCCATGACATCCGGGGATGGAGGGTTAAAATCCCCGGGGTCCAGCAGAGGAGACGCAGGAGCCTCGGTTAGCAGCGGCAAGCATTGCGGTGAGCCTGGGACGTCGGACTGATCCAAGGGGTCCAACATAGTCTCTTTTGCTGGGCGTTCATCGGAGGGGCCAACGTCTAGCTTACCAGCGGGATCTGGACGGGGGTCGGAGGAGCTGTCGTTCAACTTATCGGAACCCTGGCCGGAGGTCAGAAAGGAGAGGCGACCCTGACGGGCGTGCGAGGGACCATCGCTCCCCAAAGGAACTGGCGCCTTTATTGGCCCTATATCCAGGGAGGACGCTAGACACTGGCAGATGGTTTAGGCTGACCTGCTCAATCCAGAGGGCTGCGTGAAGCCGCCTTCCTGGGAGCAGTAGCCTCCTTTGCCCCAGAGGCACCCGAGGGGCACAAGCGCGAGCCCAACGTGAGGGGCAACACTGTCTTGGACACCACCAAGGCGGCCCATCGAGGAGCGGATACCTGCAGAACCGGAGCCATGGACGTGAATGGTTGTTGTTGTTGTTGCCGCCTTCGAGGGAACTGGAAGCCTGCCTTAGTTTCTTCAGCTTCTTCTTCATGGAAGCCACCTTTTTCTTCAGAACATGGGCCTCCACGGACTGTTGCCTGTGTTTTCTGGTGGCTGCGTTGAACTGCTGGCACTTCTCCATGGGGTGGTCCGGGCCTGGGCAGAAGAGGCAAAGGAAATGACCATCTTTATACGGCAGTTGGGAACCGCATGAGTTGCACTTATTTTTATGCGATATGGAGAGCGTTGGGGACAACACACACGGCGGTTAGAAGTGAAAAAACATGGAAAAAAAAGTCAAGAAAAAAAATAAACAAATAAAAATAGGTATACTAGACCGATGTTACACTGACGAGCGAAGGAACTTAACCACGAGGATCTTTCACAAGTCGACAGCAGGAAAGAACTGTGAGGCAGGCATGGGGGACCGCCCCTTTATACTAACGTCACATGACATCGGTCACTGCTAGAGACTGCTAGCTAGAAATTTCTCCGTAGTCCTGACGCGGTTGCCTAGTCCTATAGTGTAATTTCATTTTAGCTGCAAGAGCCCTCTCGAAGTAAGATACTTGGTTGTCATGCTTTCCATGCAGGGAAGAACAGGAAGGCCAGGCAGTGGAATGGGGATGAGCTGACTGGAAGAATCATCAAGTGAAGCACTGACAGATAGTGTAGCTGGAATGTACTGCTTGGTACCGAGAGAGAGAGATTGGTTGGCCTTTTATTTTGCTTACTTCTGTTCTTTTTTTCCTTTTTTGTACCATGGTTGTGGGGAAACAGCCCCCTCCCTCTCCACTCTCATTCAGTACTGGTATGGTGCACTAGTCTTTGTTAGTTTTTTCCCCTTAGGCATGGGGAATGCACTTCTCACTTCTGTTTTTTTTTTTTTTACTGTCGGACCAAAAAAAACAAAAACAAATCCTCAGTACTGGATGGTCTGGTTGTCTCAGTCACTGGTCTGGTCTTTCTTGTTCAGTAGTTTTTCCCCTTAGACACAAAATGTACCAAGTTCAGTTTGCCTTTTTGCCAGCTTTACTTCTCTTAGAGCTTAAGAGCAGATGCAACAACAAAATCCCAAACACAAACCATTGCATGCTTTGTTCCTCCTACTAACCTTCTTCTCTGTAGTAGTACAGTAGAAGTCAGCTGGTTTCTTTACTGACACACTGGCACAAGCATAGAACATGTTAGTTTGCCAACTTGCCTTCCTCTGCTCTGCGTACTCAGTTGCCACTGGAGGGCTGTCTGTTGCTCACAGCCTGCATCAAACTGTGCCCAACCAACAATCTGAATCAGCGCTGCTCACTAATCTCAGTTCAGGTCACACACGGATTCCTTTCCTTCCCTGGCCTTCATTCTGCCTGGCTTCCTCAGTTTTTTGTTTTAGTAGTATTTTTATTTCCCCCCTTATTTCATTCTCCGGTTTATTTTTCGAGGGAGTATAGAATTATCTCGATCAGATAGCAGATTTCTGCCTACAGTGCCTGTCTTCGATCCAAATGATCGCCGTCCAATCCTGCCCATCTTAGATCGCCCAAAATGTGTTTTTTTTTTCTCTTAAGTTCTTTCCCCCCCTTTTTCATTTTGTATTTGCTTACAGCAGGTCTCAATTTGTATGGACTACGGACGGTTACTGGTTTGTAAACTAGACGGCCTCACTGATCAAGTCTCCCAGTTCCCTGCCCTTCCCCTCTCCTGCTCACCACCACGCAGTCACCCTTCTCCTCCCTACTGCTTTCTCAACCCACACTGGCTCCCTTCAAGTCCCCCCCCCAAAAAAATATTTGCTGTCAAATGTGACCAGGGCGGAGACTGTCACAACTCCAAAAACTAAATGCTACCTTTCAGTTAAAATTTGATTTCCCTTTCCCTGGTGTTCAGTGTTCTTTCCAATTGCCGTCCGATCCTCTATGCAGTCAAACTCCAAGTCCACCACAAGTTAGTAACCCCCTTAACTTCACTGCCATGGCCAGTAGGTTCCTCCCTTGCATTGTCAGATCACACCATTGGCGGTATGACCTGACAATCATTCTGTTCTGCCAATCTGTACCTCCAAGGATTCCTTTCTCTCCGGCTGCTCTCTACACTCGCTCCCAATGGTACCACTCGCCCACCACCCAGTTCTGGCACATTGGTGATGCACCCACTGCCTGGAAATGCCTGCCACAGTGCCACCTACTGATTCAGCAGCTGCCGGCATTCATGACTCGCACAGGACATGGGACTGTCTTGGCACATTACTCCCCCTGCTGGCAAAACTACAAATCTGCAGTCAGGTACTTTTTTTTTTCTCTCCTCAGGCAGAACTTGTCCGGGACTACTGGGGACACGAAAAATGGTTGTCCCTGCATAAAATCTGATAGCCCGGAATGTCGCGCTATTGGATTTGTCGAACCCTGTGTTACTATAAGGGACCTGGGGGGTAGTCATATCAGATGATCTAAAGGTGGGCAAGCAATGTGAGAAGGTAGTAAGGAGGGCTGGCAGGATACTGGGATGCATAGGGAGAGGCATCACCAGTAGAAAACAGGAAGTTGTTATCCCTCTGTACAAATAGTTGGTGAGACCCCTTTTGGAGTACTGTGTGCAGTTCTAGAGACCCCATCTCCACAAGGACATAGACAGGGATGGAGGCTGTTCAGAGGACAGCAACTAAAATGGTGCAGGATCTTCACCAGAAGACATACAAAGAGAGATTAAAGGAGCTTAATATGTATACCCTCGAGGAAAGGGGGACATGATAGAAATTTTAAAGTACCTCGAGGGAATCAACAAAGTCCAAGAGGGTAGCATCTTTCAGTAAAAAAGATGTGCAAGAATAAGGGGGCACAATTTGAAGATAGAGGAGGGAAAGCTCAGAGGTAATGTGAGGAAGTATTTTTTCATGGAAAGGGTTGTAGATACCCGAAACAGCCTTCCTGAGGACGTAGTGGAGTTAAAAACAGTAGGGGAATTCAAGAATGCATGGGACAGACATAAGGCAATTCTAGTGGGGGGTAGGAGGAAGTAGACTGTTGGTTAACTAGGATCTGTAGCTTATCCATTAGGTAAGGAAATGGGCAGACTAGGTGTACCAAGTGGTCCTTATCTACCGTCAAAGTCTATGTTTAAGCCCCAGGGAGAATACGAAGTCAGGCACTTTCGTATTAATGGGTTGCAGAAGCAACAGCTTGTGAGAGGCCTAGGGATTCCCATTCCACAGAGAAAATCCTGTTCTAAGTATAAAAGTTCATCATCAATCCAAACACTGAAGTCACCCAGAAGAAAAAATTACTCACTGCAGTAATCTTCTTTCTTCCATGGGGTCCTTTATCATCAGTAACTTTCTGCACTTAGCTGGCTAGGTGCAACTGCCCCGGAGGTGTGCCTTTAAGAGATTTTATTAAAGAGCATAGGGCTAGCCAATCAAAAGATAGGAGGGGGAGTGAACTGAGTGAAAGCTGTTGACTGCAGAATTTTTTTTAAAGGAAAAACAAGGGCAAATGCCCCAAAAAAGAATTAACAGGATTCAAAAAACATGCAAATGTCCAAAAGTGGAAATAGAAACAGCAACATAAGGTAAAAACTCATCAATAACAAACGCCAAATTTGGTAAAAGGCGACGTAAAAGCTCTTCTCCGACAGGTGAACCAGGGAGGAAGGGTGGGAGCTTACTGATGCTAAAGGACCCCATGGAAGAAAGAGGATTACTGCAGTGAGTAATTTTTTCTTCTTACCCCAGGAGTCCTTTAGCATCAGTAACTTTTAGCAGACTACTAAGCAGTACCAAGTGGGAGGCGGGCAGAGACTCTACCTAGGAAAAAGAGGCTCTGCAGAACTGGCCTGCCAAATTCGGGTCTGGGTACTGCACTCCCGTCTGAGGAAGGGTCAGCAGGGAGCGAGTTGGAGGCTGGCGAATGGGCCTGTTGCAGGACATGGGAGAGAAGGAGAGGGTACCAGGCTTGCCTGGGCCAGTCCGGAGCCACTAGGATCATGGATGCAGGCTGCTGCCTGAGTTTCAGCAAAATCCTGAACATCAGGGGAAAGGGAGGAAATGCGTATAGGAACCTCCCTGACCAGTCCAGGACCAGGGCATCCAAAGGAAGTGTTCCCGGAACTGGGGGCTTGTAACAGTACTGAGGAAGCTGAATATTGAGAAGCGAGGCAAAACAGATCCACGTCTGGTGTGTCCCACTGCCTGAACACTGTGGCTAGTACTTGCTTGTTCAGTGTCCATTCGCTCTGACCTTGACTGATGCAGCTTAGAGCATCCACCAGAGTACTGAGTTTGCCTGGGAGGTGAATAGCTGAGAGGCTGACTCCTAGGGAGAATGCTAGAGACCAGAGCTTCCAAACAGAGTATTCCTAATCTGGTACCACCCTGCTTGTTTATGTAGAACATTGCAGTGGTGCTGTCCGTTCGAATTTGAACCGCCTGCCCGTCTATGCTGGGAGCGAAAACTTTAAGAGATAGTAAGACTGCTCTGAGTTCCAAAAGATTTATGTGCAACTGTGACTCTTCGGGAGTCCAGCTGCCACTGACTGAGGCACAGTCTAGATGAGCTCCCCAGCCCAACAGGGAGGCATCTGTGGTGATCACCTTTGCGGGAAGAGGAGCTTGAAATGGAACCCCTGCCCGCAAATTTGCAGGGTCCTTCCACCACAGCAAATTTTGGAGGAACTGCTCTGACACTTAACTTTTAACTTTGAAAATCTGTTGCTTCTCTGAGACCAGCGAGCTCTGAGGTAGGCTTGCAGGAGTCTCATCCTGTACCTGACCCCTGGGACTACTGCAGTCATAGAGGCCATATGTCCCAGAAGTTTGAGGAAATGTCTGGCTGGTCTTGGCTGTCCCTGGGCGAAAGAATCTGCCACTGAAAGGAAACTCTGAATTATTTCCTGTGGGAGGAATGCATATCCCTTCGAGTGTCCAGCTGGGCCCCATGAAGGGTGAGCAGCTGGGTGGGTTCCAGGTGAGACTTCTTGAGATTTACCAGGAAACCTAGAGACTCCAGAGTGCATTCTGTGAGGGAAAGAGATTCCTTGACTTGGCAAGGAGACTTTGCTACTATGAGCCAGTCATCCAGATAGGGGTAGAGAGCAACACCCAGTCTCCTGAGATGTGCTGCTACCACTGCGAGACCTTGGTAAAGATTCTTGGGGCCAAGGACAGACCGAAGGGTACTGCGGTGAACTGACAGTGACCCGAAGAAGTCTGAACCTGAGAAACTTCCTGTGAGATCTCCTTGTGGGTATGTGGAAGTAGGCGTCCTTTAAGTCGAGGGAGGCTAGCCAGTCGCCCTGCTGTAAGGACTGTAAGACCAGTGACAGAGTGACCATTTTGAATTTGGGTTTTTTCAGATGTTTGTTTAAATATCTGAGATCCAAGATAGGTCGCCACTCCCCAGTTTTCTTTTGTGTCAGAAAATATCTGGAGTAGAGGCCCTTGCCCTTCTAGTGGGTGGGGACCCTCTCCACTGCTCGTAAAGCCAGAAGGTTTTGTACCTCCATTTCCAACAGCGGTAGCTGTGATGGTGACAGAGGTCTTGACACCTGGGTACGCTTGAGGTCTGGCAGCTGCTTGAACTGTAATGACAGACCCTTCTCCACTATCTCCAGCACCCACTTGTCTGACGTGATGAGGGACCAGTGCTGAAGACAGTGAGAGAGAAAGAGAGAGAGTCTGTCTCCAACTGGAAATGGGGAGGCGACCTGGACACTCACATCAGGACTTAGACTGAGAGGCAGGTGGCTGGGTAGAGGTGGATCTTCTTTGGCCCCTTCTGCCCCTGCCTCTGAAAGACCCCCTGTAATGGCTAAAATCTGATTGGAGATAGGGACTGTAAGACCTGGGGAAAAAACTTCTGCCCCTACGGCCCCTGGGATGGGATCTCTGAGGGGTGGCAGGTTTAGGCTTGGATGAATGGCTCTGCCAGGAGACCTTGTACTCATCGAACTTTTTCATGTAGTCAGTGGTTCTCTAATCAAACAACATATTTTGATCACAGGGAAAATCCATGGCCTTGTTCTGAGTGTCTGTGGTCAGACTGGTTGTTCTAAGCCAGACGAAGCGTCTCAGAGATATGGCATGGGCCATCTCCCTTGAGGCTGCATCATTATTGTCATCTGCCATGTGGAATTGGTACATAGTAGCTTCCAAGGCAGTTTTTGTCATATCCACCAGCTCCTGTACCATAGAATCTGATCCGTTGCGGGCAATAGCCTGGACAGATTTCCAAAGGGCTTTCTGATATTTGGCTGTGCCAGCCATGTAAGAAGAAAGCATGAGAAGCAGGAAAGCTGTGGCATACATTTTCTTTGCTATAAAGTCAATTTTCTTGGAATCCTTGTCAGGGGGAGAGGACAACAAGGAGACTCCAGCTTTCTCACAAGCTGCCTGCTGCACTATACTCTCGTGGCTAGGGTGTGCTGACAGGAACTCAGTACCATTTTTAGACAATTTATATTTTCTCTCAAGCCGCTTATCAACCCCTAGTACTGAAGTGGGGTGTTGAAGCACCTTCGTGGTATTTTTTTTCTAAATGCATTATAGATAGGGATGACCAGGATCTTTGAGGATGAAAGATCCTTCACCTCCCTGTAATCTTCGTCTTCATCGACATCCTGGTTGGGCTCCTATGTAGGGAGGTCCAGGGTCTCCAGCATGTTTTGTATAAATGAAAACATAGAGAAAGGATCCTCATGGTCAGCCGGGGGATCCCCAAGGTGAGGGTCTGGGGACTCCTGAGGCTCAAGGCCCTCAAAATCCATGTCAGGGGCATCACAGAATTGATCATCATCTGCGTCACCCTCACAATCTACAGAACAGAGAACTGTGGAAGAGTGCTTGTCAACCCCAGTAAATAGAGGACATATCTTTTGAAGGGTCTGAAACAGTTGCCATGCTTTTTCCATATCTTGCACTGACAGAAGAACCTGCTCAGTTTGTAAGTTCTTTGTTTTTTCTAAATGCTTTAAGCTGCCTGTTGTCTCACTATTGGCTTTTCCAGGAGCAATGGGAGCATATCTGTCTTGACAGAGTTTCTTTTTAGCCCCTTCATCGAAGGCTTGATCAAGCTTCCTTTTTTCGTCACTCTTATTATTTTTCAATTTGTGAGAAACTTCATCTTTGGAAGATTTATTTTTTGACTGGGATCTGGAGGGGTCCTCAGCACCTCTGCTTTTGGTATTAGTATTTTTGAATGGCCCCTCATCGGAAACCTTTGATTTATCCTCAGCCATAATTATCAAAGGTTTGTCTGCTATGTTCGCCAATTTAAGCAAAGCAAACCAGTTCTGGACCTATGAACTGAATGCAGGTTTCTGTGAAAATGCCACCAGCCAGTCCTGCCCCAGTTAATAAACTCTGTCTATTACCAGTGCCCTTTTTTTTTTTTTAGTTGTAAAACTGGGATCTATACCAGCGCCAATCTTAATAGAAAACCAGTAATACTCAACAGCGCACAGGTGGCTGCTGGACCCTCATGGACAGTCCTGACACAGACGATACCAAGGTCCAGTAATATAACAAAAAAGGTTTCCTCGCAATCGCCAATCTAGAGAGAAAACCCCCAGGCACTGTTTAAGTTTGAAATCTACTGCAGGTGCTTCGCGGTAAACCCCACGAGGTCTGAGATAAAAAAAAAAAAAAAAAACACAAGGTAACTGTCCCCAGTTCGACGGTTCCCACAAGAAATTAGTCAGAAATGAATGAAACTGTTGAAAATAAACACCCGGGATCAAATTAGGCTTTAAAGTAAATAGCTGCAGTAAACGTAAAGTCTAAATAGCACCGTCGCACTAAAAATAAAAAATTTTGCGAAGCGCTAATGAAAAAGTAAAAGTTGTCACTCAGCGCACTAAAGGAAAAGATTTATGAGGGAAACTTTACCCAGATAAGCACTAGGAGATGGTCAACAAGGAAAGTTGGGAGACACCTCAGAGGCAATATGCCCAGTCCAGCGGAGAAAAAATTCTGAAGCAGTCAGCAACTCTCACTCAGTTCACACCCCCTCCTGTCTTTTGACTGGCTGGCCCTACGCTCATTAAAAAATCTCTTCAAGGCACACCTCCAGGGCAATTGCACCTAGCCAGCTAAGTGCAAAAAGTTACTGATGCTAAAGGACTCCTGGGGTAAGAATAACCCATCTAGGTGACTCACTTTAACTCCCTGTTGGCAAAGAAGTTCAATTTGTGCCCCCTGGTGTCTCTCCCTCCCTTTAATCTAAAAATCTCCTCTGTGATTCCCACAGAAAATTCTCCCTCATGCCCCAGAGGCCAGTAAACAAAGAGAATGCTGCAGCCTGCACCTGGACCCCAATACATGACCAAGCATTCAAACAATGAGGTATCCTCTAATGGGTGCATCATGAGATTCAGTTCAGATCTAAAACAGATGCTCCTCACTTCCCCGGGGCCTTCCTAGGCAGTGCACCACAAGGAACCTAGCTGGGATGGCTACCTTTCATATCGGACCACCATCATCAGCAAGCCAGGTCTCTGTGAAGCAAGCCAGATCAAGAGAAGAATGAGAAATAAAAGTCTGCTATAATAGCAGTCCTAAGCACTGCCCAAAGAAGACACATATCGGCGGCTGACTTATCAGTTACCTGCCCACTTGGGTCTGATGGGCTCTCTGGGTACGGTGATTAAACACATCTGGCATCTCCCAAATCCCCATTTTACTCCAGGGCAACTCCTGGTCCTCAAAACCCTTATTTCACCCCCCCCCAAGTCAGTACCCTCCAAATCTCTTGCCCCTTCCCCCCGGCACCTCCTACTAATTCTCCCCTCCCTGCAGTGGCTATATGCCACACTAGGTGGAGGGAGTCATAGAAGGAGTGCAGAGATGGGAGTAACTGAGCCTAATGGTCCGCACAGGATGTCACATCTCCAGTGAACTAACGCTAACACTAGAAGGCTCTTCCATTCACTTTTCAATCCACCCCACCTAACTGTCTTCCCACAACCCCTAATTACAAGCAACTTTTCCCAACCAATCACACAACAGTCATACTCTGTAATGCTAAATCCTATCCACCTTTCACTCCCCAGTTCACTGAAAAATAACAATGACAGGACTCGTGAAAGCTAGACAAGCTGGTCCACAGACCAGCCCATTCATTCAGACAGGCCAGATCTTCCTGGACAAAGTCTCCGTCACTCATTCACACTACTGGGATGGCGCCGGAGGCGCTAGGATCAAGCGGGAGCCTAAAGTTTTCAGAAGGGTTGACGCAGAGAGAGGACCCACGCATCGGCAGCTCATGAGACTAGCTCGCCTGTGTAGGCTATCTACGGCGACTGACCCTCCAACCGCCTCAGTTCCTTTTCTCCCGCCGTCAAGTGCGCTTGGATGTCGACATCGCTCGTCTGCCAGAGTCGAAGTTTTCATCTATACGACAACAGCTCTTAATGTTTTAATATTTTAAAGTAGTAATTTATTATTTTAGAAACAAGACAAAGATTATGAAGAAGAAAAAAGAAATGATTTCCTGCCATCAGCGGGTCGTCCTTAGGCAGTAGGCGGTGATGGTAGGAAGGACTTTCGTTGAGATTTTATGTGGCAGAGGGCTGTGTCCGGTCCGCGCCCTTAATTAACCAGGGGGGATCTGACTCACGGACAGTCTGTGCTCGGGGGGAGTCTCCGAAGCACAAATCTAATGGTTCCGGTGATCTAGCTCCGCTTGACCTCGAGCTCCTCTTCCTCATTCGGGGAAGAAGAACTGGTGCCGCTCGAGGCTGCCCGTTGGTATGTCTGCATGAGGAATGTTCGTCTGGAGGGGCAGTGGGCCCGAACCGACTTTGATGAGTTCCTCTTGGCCCAGCTCCTAACGGCTGCTTTCTCGATTCCGAGCTCCATCTCTGTCCTCGCTGGAGCTCCGGTGAGCAGTTTCACCTTTGGGTCGCTCCTATGGAGCAGGGGGTTTGACTTTCCAGTTTTCCTGGCTCTGTTCCTGATTTCGGGACCTCTGGGCCTCAGAGCCAGAATGAAGCCGGGTTGATTGGATCACGTATGGTGAGGTGCCCTCTGGGTGCCTTTGCCATCATGTCAACCCATCATACCTACCCCCCTCTCCCTTTTCCATGCAGGGGCTGGCACAGGCACCACCTTTTTCCTTCTCCCCTTTTCAGGATTTCCATTGGCATTTTCCTTCGGCACCATGGCTCGGCACCAAGAGTCGGCACCATGTTTCGGCACCTATGGTGACGCCCGTGGCTCCGGTGCCATGGTCGCGCCATGGCTCCAGTGCCTTGGTCGGCGCGTGGTTCCAACACCATGCTCGGTGCCTTGGTCCGCGCCGAGCCTCAAGGCTGTGGTTGGCGCCGGGCTGGTCGGCGCTGTGGGTCGGCTGCGATCACTCTGTGGTGGCGCCGTGGGTGCTCTCTTTGCCACTGGTTGTCGGTGCCGTCAGTGATGCGTACCGCTGGTGCCATGGGTGGCGCCCCGTGGGTGCCATGAGTGCCAGGGATGCCAGGGATGGTGCCGGGAGCACCCATGGGTGCCGCGGGTGACACTGTGGGCGCCCATGGGTTCCATGGATGCGTCAAGCGCCATGGGTGCCACTGGTGCCTTGGGTACAGGGGTGACACCGCAGGTGCCCATGGAAGCCACTGGTGCCCTCTGGTGCCATTCTTGCCATGGGTGTCATGGGTGTCAGAGGTGCCCTCGAGTGCCATTGCTACATGGGTGCCGGGAGTACTTGCGGATACTACTATGGCTGCCCTTGGGTATCACCCAGGTTGGCATAGGCACTGCTTGGTGCCCTCCTGTGTCACGAGTGCTGCTGATGCCACACGGGTGCTAGTGGGTGCTGTATGGCAGAATTAGTGACACATTTTTCCTTTCCGACTCCTTTCCACAGAACTTGTGGTGGGATGTTTACCGCAGAATGGACTCCTGTTCTGCGGATTATTTTTTCCACACATTTTAGTGAGTGGTGGTCTATGTGGTATCTTGTGTCATCCAGCGGTTTTCTGCTATGGAACTCTGCTGTACAGTTCTGCCAGCGGAATCTCATTCTGCTCAGCACTTTCTCTGCTCCTTACGTGGTACCAAGCTCCTTGACATCCTTCCTGATGGCGGAGTCTCTAGTGGCTCTGACCTAGACCTCTCTTGGAGGGCCTTCTGGGGTAGAAGTGCATCTAGATGGGTCTTTCCCTGTCCTTCTGGTCAGTAATGCAGCGGTCGGCTCATTTTATATACTGGAGAGCATGTCATCTCTATCTCCAGAGTCCATGAGGGGAAAATCCTTTCAGTAGTTCCTCAGTAACGGGGTCCACTATAGTATTTCACACTGCGTCCATGGCCCATACTTTTCTGCATCTAGACTTTTTCAATCGTCAAGACAGCAACACTCCAACAAGGATCAGACAACTATATAAACAGAAAGATGAGGGAAATAATTCTTCCAGGTCGCTCTTTACATGAAATGATTTACATAAAATGATGTATAAAATGAAAAGTAAAATGAAACAAGCCAATAGAACTAAAGCTCTAACGAATTAACTAAAGTTGGAAATTAATATTTGTAAACATGTGATGGCTTGATAATGTGTATATGTTTGGAAATGAAATGTGACGGATGTATATTTGTGCCAAAATAAGCAATAAACTTGAGTATGAAAAAATTAAAAAAAAGACAGCTACACTCTGTGGAACATTTTAATTTAATGGTCGGGGGCCGCTCTGATTCTTCTGCTCCTTTGATAGGGGTATATAGCCCCCTTGTGATATTGCCTCTTTGGTGGCTTCTTCAGCAGAGGTGGTTAATTTCTCTCCAGCTGTGATTGTTAGTCCGGTCATGATTTCAGTTTGGACACTCAGGCTCTTTCCGCACTCAGATGGAGAACATCTTCGTCTTTTTGTATCAAGACAATCCTCAAAATAGCAGCCTGAAGGCCTTGTTAGTCTCGGAATTTAAAAAAAAAAAAAAAAAAAAAACATTTTGATATCATATGGTTTTTATCACAGCACAGGGCCTAGCTGAAATTACCTGGTACTCGCCCTTTTTTGGGGAGGATCTGATCAGATTCTTCCTTAGCCCTTGAGGCGCTCGTCTCCAAAATACGGTAAAGAATACCTGATTTCTTCTTCTCCTATGGGGAGTCCGATCCGGTGACGATATGGGTCATCTCTTTCTCCGAGAGATTTCTCTCATTCAGAGACATTTCCTAGATCTAGGCGACTGCCCAGTCTGTTAATTCCTTTTCTTTTTATCAGGCTTTCTTCTCTTGAACAGAGCCTTACAGCAGCAGAAGCAACTCTCCACCGAGTCGGAACTCAGGTTCCTGCTTCCTTGCTTGCTTAATTTAACAGGCGAGTTCCTCCTTCTTGACGGATGGTCAAGTGGGTCCCTTTTTCTGAGGAAGCTTCTCAAATATTCACACCTTCAGTTCCTGCGCTCTGGTCCATGCCAGTCGCTCACGAAGCTATCCTCTTCAAGTGCGAGAGGGAGTGGTGATGTTTCTTTTTCAGCAAATGAACTAGAATCCTTTCCTACTCCTTTCAGGAAAGCAAGAGTGGCTAGTGCCCCACCGCATTGAGTCACTGCCTCTTTCAGTCACTTCAACAAATGGGTTAGCCCCAACTTGGTCCTGCTGTGTCCCTCCTCAACGCACATCTGCCTCTATTGACCTTAGAAATCCAGCCCCTGGGTTTTTTCTGTCAGAATGTTTTTTTCCGTAGTGGACACATCCTCCTGTACACCTTTTTCCTTTTTTCCCCTGAGTTCAGAGACTGCTGCTACAGTTGTACACACAGGGGCAAGATTATTCCTCTTGGAATATACAGTGGGTAGGATCTGGTTTTACTAGACCACCACGAGAGGCTTCTAAGTCGTGCTTGGCCTTCCATCAGGAAGATCCTGTGACTAAGTGGAGACCACTCTCCTTGATGGGCTAACCCCACCTGGACCCCTTTGCTCACCAAGTAAGGGGTTCAAGTGCTTCTGGACCTGTTGTTTACAGGTCAACCATACTGGATAGTGGGGGTTTCCATCTGCACTTTCTAAACCAGTAGACTTCACCTCCGACTCTTTCAGTTCCTGAAGTCCCTTTACATTACATTAGTACATGTCTTTGACACGATTAATTTTGGTCCTAGGTCAAATTGTGAGGCCAGGTTCGTGCCGCTCTCCTAGAGTGGTTGCAGCTGCCTGGCAGACTTTCATTTTGTGCCCATTGTAGTCGTCGGCAAGGTGACGACTTACAACTCGAGCATTTATCTTGTAGGCACTATGTTACAGATGCTCTTACAAGACAGCTCTTTTTATTAACAGGACAGACCTTGGCTGCCCTTTCTGAGTGAACCCTATCTCCTACCACCCTACTCAGGGCTGTTGGTTTTAGCTTGGTACTCTCCCACTAGTGAGAATGAGTGATGGAGACTTAGTCCAGGAAGATATGGAATTATGTACTTACCGAAATTATTGATCTTCTTGGACAGTCTCCATCACTCATCACACCCACCCACCATCCCCTGGGTTCACTCTTTTCTTTCCTAGTCTTCACGGTCCTATGATTCAGACTGTGAGGACATTATTCTTACCCTTTCTTGCAAAGGCCATCTAGGCCCTCTCAGGCCCAGAAACTCAGGATGAGTTATTCTCATTAGTCATGCTGCACCTCCTTGGTCGAAAAGGTACTGAGGCAGTTGGAGGGTCGACGCCGAGATAACCTACACAGGCGCGAGCTAGTCTCGCGGAGCTGCGCATGCGTGGTCCCCTCTCGGCGCCGACCCTTCTGAAAACTTTAGGCTCCTGCTTGGTCCTAGCACCTCCGGCGCTATTCCACTAGTGTGAATGAGTGATGGAGACTGTCCAAGAAGATCAATAATTACAGTAAGTACGCAATTTCCATTTTGTACCCATCCCCAGGACCTGGTAAAAACTGGACAACTATAACCAGACCAGATCAGAGAGCTAAAAGACAGAGTGGCAATTTATTTCCATGAAGGTCCGAGTTGGGACTAGGTGAAAGAGACACGTACAGAACCAGCCCGGATTGTTAAAAGCCACACAGCCTGGCCCACAGACCAGACAAACTGACTGATCTGTCCAGACCGAGACCTAGAAAAACTGGACAGCCATAACTGGATACACATCAGATAGGTAAAAGCACAAACGGCCCATCCAGCTGGACCAGCAAAATTAGTGCAACACGTACTCAATCTGATTGGTCCAGCTTTTAACAATCTTGTCTGATCCGGTCCCTGCATTCTGGTTTCCAACAAAATGCATCTTCACTTCTATTTCTAATATGTCCCACAGTTTCTGACAGTTTTCCCCACACTGTGTCCCACATTTGGCTAAATAGAGGTTACGACCAGGTTAAAGAAGGTAATAAGACCTCCTGGTCCTGATGCAGGATATTTCCTTCTACCTTTTAACCTATCAGCATTAAAATGCAAAGCAAATAGCCAGAATGCCTAGAATAGTGGACCCCAAAGTTTTAGTGGTAAGTTTCTATCAGAGTTACTAATAGTCTGCTTGTCCCAAAATAGCAGTAACATAACGAGTTACATCAGTAAATCTTTGCGGAGCAAGGGTAAATCTGAGTGCCAAATGCACAGCAGGCGAGACAGGATGCTTTCCTCGCAGGCACCTGGTAACCTGTAGGAGATACTGGCAGATGCGCAGCAATTAGGCCTCTCAACCCCCCTTCCTCTGAAACACTGCAAGGTTGCTCAGAGGAACAGACCTATTCATTTTTGTGAGTCTGGAAAAAAAAAAGGACATCCTGAGGAGGAAGCGGCGTCTTACCTGACTAACGGCTGCCGTTCCATTATCCGTCAGCGCGAGCTGCTCAGGGTCCAAAGGAGAAGGGATCACGAGCTCCGTCCTCGCGCGTCTTCGCTCACCAACTGCTCAATCGGCAGCCCTCACTCACGCGCTGCTGCTGCAATAACTCAGAAAAGAAACTTTACTTCAGCAGTTTCATTTTCGCTACACCGCTTCCGGATTATGTAGCCGAGTGATGAAGGATTATATGAATAAATTAATGGAAAGTTCATTCACTCAGTAACGGGTGCTGTTGCTCTAATAAATCATGTCTCCCACAGCCCCGAACTGGTAACTGACGGTGTCGCTTCCTCTTTTTGATTTTCTCTTGAGCAATAAACAGAGCAGGAGTGCTGAATCACTGGTGGGGTGGGTAGTCTCGGTAAAATCATGAATTGGGCTTGGCTGCCCGGAGCATAACCTCCCCCCGGCATTCTTTCGGTTCCACGACCACTAAACCCCGCCTGTCTCTATTTTGCCTTTGGGGTTGCCTTGGTCTTTCTTAAGTTTGGTATTTTAGTCTCTGAATAGTAGACATTTGAAGCATGAATTGTTGCTAGGTATTCATGCTACAGTTCTCTTTCACAGAATGCCTGTGTGGTGACCGGACTTACCAGGGTGGTTCCACTCTTCTTGGCAAGGAGAGGCAGACACACCGATTCCAGGTGCGAACAGCAAGCTTCTATTGTAATAGCCACTGGTTATGCTGGAAAAGAATGGGTTATTGTTACAAGGCACTCGGAATGATTTGCATGCACAACACTTTAATGTAGGGATAAAGAGTCACGTGTATATTTTATGTATTTAAAAGTTTTACCAGGAAATGCATACTGAGCAGACAGCAGCTCCATTCAGGGGGGGAGCTGGGGCATAGGAGACAGTGCAAAAAGATACGTCAACAATGTAGGAGAAACAGCACATTATATACAATAACTACAGTTGATACATACAGATGTACAAGAGCAATGAATACAAAATATGAAACAGTATAATTCTCAATGTTAACAGCTATATTAATAGATATTAACTGCTATATAATATAAATATGTAATATACCACCAAAAGGGTCACCTAATGCCCCACATCTGCAGATGTCAATAGTAATAACTTTATCACTTCCAAACCACATTGGCCAAGGATAATTAGAAAACACCAGTTTATGGTCTGACAGTCCAGTAAGAGGATCAGTCTTTTTGGGTGCGGTGCAAAAGTGGTTGCTAGCTAGTTTGAAGGACTGATAACAGTACCTTAGTGACCGATCGGTCTCGTTGGCCAGCAGGAGGACTGAGAACAACAAGATGAAGAAGGTGGAAGGCCTGAAGATGAAGGCTGGTCTGGAAGCTAAAGATGCAGGTGGTGAAACGGTGGAGGATGGTCCAGGTGATGTCCTTTGGCGGCAATGGAGGGTCCTCTGGCAGGCTGCTGCTGAGTTGTCACCCAGTCCAGGAAGGAAGCTATGGCCACCTCGAAGAAGCAAAATAAAAGCGGGGCAGTATTCTAATTGCGTGCTGCATAGGAAACCTCAGTACCGTGAGCCAGGGTGACTCCTAGGCTGATTATACTGGGGGGGGGACTATCTGTATGCTGGCTATTGCAGTCCTTGTTGTCCTCTGAGGTCATTGGCAGGCTGGGCGGAAGGCACTAGATGCTTGGCCAGGCAAAAGGAAGGTGGCCCAGGACTTAGGACCACAAGCAGTCACAGTCTGTTGTAGGGCAGTTGGTTAGTTCAGGTGGTAGAACTACCACAGTTGGACAGTCTGTCCATTTCCAAACAGCAATAGCTTAGTCTGGGGAGGGAAGAGAACTGTGGTAGCTCAGTGTAGTTGGTGGTGGGGGCAGGCAGTTCAAGCACCTCACGGAACAGTCCAGTCGAGGAAGGGGGCAAGCAAGTTTGGCCCCGGTGTAGATAGCTGTCTTCGGTGAGTGCAGAGCAGACAGTTCAGGCCCTGCTGCAGCTTTAGTTAGACCCTGATGCAAATGGTTCAGTTTGCTGGGGTCAATAGCATCCCAGGGTGCAACCCAGAGAAAACGCTGAAAATAGCGATTACACATTAATGTCTTTTATTTTACCAGGTACTGGGTTTACCTTATAGTCAGGGTCGGGGTGGCAGGTAGCACAGCATAGTCCTGCCCATCCCCTTGATCCACAGGTCACACTGGTTACCAGCAAGCAGTCCGGGGGAAATAAGATGGCACTGGGGATGGTTGAGACTCTCGGTGAAGGAGCTAGGGCCTCTGGGGGAACTCTCTCTCAAATGGGGCACTAACCCTTTAAATCCCAGAGAGATCTTTTTAGCTCGGTGGGCCTGCAGGGGGATTGTCTAGGCTGGCTCCCACTATTGGCATGTGTATTGAGGGAAGGGTGGCTGGCTATACAGTAGGCCCAGTCTGAGCACCTCTCCTTATAAATACTAATTTCTGGTCTGTAGCCTCACTGTGCAGGGCTTAGGGTTTAGCTCTGCCTACAATACCTGCAGAAAAGGGTATGTGTCTTCAGCCACACCCCTGCCCTTGCAGCAATAAAATTCCCAGGTTCCCTGCCCTATTTATGCCCACCCTAGCCTTCCCCTCCCATCCCCTACCACTGGGATGCCGATTTGGTGCCACAATCCACTGTCCTGGGACTCGCTCTGCGGTGCCCCTGTTCCTCTGTATAGGTGAGTGCTCTGCCCACTTTATCCTGTATGTCTTTGTTTGCCCCTACTGTGCATCCAGCACTACAATAAAATACATTTTGGACTTACAGCCTATTTAGCACTTGGCCTGGGTCCTCTGCCTCCAGATGGATCATTGGTGGTGGACATTGGGGAGCTGCGCTCCAGCCCAATGCCTCTGTTGCCGCTGCATAGCTGTGGTGTGGTACGATAGTGCTCTGGGCAGTTGTTTCCACTTGGATGCACTTCAAGGTAACACACTGCAGTCTGGCCGCATGACAGTTCTCCTCTTGGACACAGTGCGAGTCAGCAGCTCCTGCTTACGAGCTGCAGCTGCACCGGGAGCTTGTGGGAGGGGGTATAAACAAGAGGGAGGGTAGGATACCGCTGACCACCACTGCTCCATTTTAAAAAGGGATTTTGCCTCAGTTGGTGGTGGGTGGGGGTGAGTTCTGAGGTCAGCCGCAGTCAAGGATCAATGCAAAAGCAACAAAAAAAAAAAGAGACGAGCAGGCATGGGTGTGGTAGATATATACAGGGCTCCAAGATCTACAGGGATTCCTGTATGTTCCAGGGACTTGCACCCATCTACAGCAAAATTCATTTCATAGACTTGCATTGCTTATACAGGAAAACGCAGCAATTAGTTCACCATAGAAGACAATGTAATCTACAGAAAAACACAGAAAAATCACCTGCAGTTACAGGGAAATATGATATCAGTCTGGGGGCACTGCATATATAAAAAACAAATAGCCCGCGTCAGCCTCTTGCCCCTGTGCAGCTGGCACCAACCCCAGCACAGGCAATCAGAGGCAATAGAGTACCCAGGAAGGAGGGAAGGGAACAGCAACAAACACAACAGGAGAGGGGGAGAAAAAAAAACAGGAGCAAACACGGTCCTGACTCACAAACACAGGAGCAGGAGCAAAAGGACTCAGCCACCATAACCACACACCCCAGCCTGCATTAACACCCTTAGGACAAAACCTAGGGGAAAGGGAAGACCCCCCCCATCACATGGATTCCAACCTAGGAGACTCACCCTCCCTCTAAGGCTGGCTGCTGGAGAACTGCTGGACCTCTTAAGGGGCTAGTAGGAACTGCTGCTGCTGCTGGAGACCCCCATGGACCACTGGCTACAAAGGAGCAGCCACCAAGGAGCTACGGACCGGAGCTTCAGGTAAGCCTCCAGGCATCAGTACTGCTGTGCTCTTCACTCTCTCAGCCACCCAGTCCAGAACTGCTCTCTGGCTAGCAGGGAAGCTCCTTTCTAGCCTGGGGCAGACCTGGCTTCCGGCCAGAGGATTGGGTCCCTGGTGCTTGGATCAGCCCCATGGGCTGATTTATGACCTCCTTAAGCATTGGCTGGGGCCCTGGCCTGGCCAGGACGAAGGATCCAGTCAGGGAAAAGTGCGTGGAGGGAGGGGGGCTAGGAACAGGAAGTGGTCAGCCAGCTAGCTTGGTCTGGAAGCTAGCTGGCTGTGTATGGGGTAAGTGGGGGGTTAACCCTTTCTCTCCCTGAGGTTTTTCCCTGATCTGCTTCCAGACAAACTTTGGGGCACTGCATCTGTCTGCACTAAGCCCCACAATGTAGCAGCAGCTTGTTTGGCTATTTTCATTTCATGACATGTGTCCCTGATTTTGGTCAATTGTACCTGATTTTTTTTGTCTTTGATTTGCAAAACGTTATGTTTAGAAGTATGATTGAGGGCTTGGCAGGCCTCTGTAATCCCCACACCTTGACTTCTGTAACATTCCTGATTTGTAAGAGAAGAATTTTAGAGGTATGGGGACCTCCTTGTTCCCTGCACCTGTAACATAAATATGGGTCAAACAAATGGAATAGTAGCATCCAGTTCATCTCAACTTAAACTGGCCCCATTACATAGAAATTTGTCTGCACTGTAAGTTTAAGCCTTATACAATGAGAGGGTGTGGGTGATGGCAGCATTTACCCACGCCTGGTGTGTTCGGTCATGAGGCCATTGACCAAGTGAGTGAACCACACCAGAAGTGGGTAAATCCTGCCATCACCCACACCCTTGAGGGGTATATTGTGATTATACAATGGTCCCCCTTTTTAGATGGAAATAAATAATAGATAACATAGTTTTTAGTCGTTTTTAAATTTTTTTTTTGATTATTTATATCTTTGGCTGGGGGGTTGTGCCTTAGGCTTCCCCATCCAGCCTATCCTCACTGCCATGGCCAGAGCTCACCCCGCCCCCCCCAGACCTTCCCAGGTCACTTCGCAGTGGGTACTTACCCCACCACCATGGAGACCTGGAGGGTGGGCACAGGAAGGAGCTAACTTAGGCGCATCCTTGGCGGTGTCGTTGGAGCAGCCGTCATGCTGCCGAGGGGTTTTTCTTCTGTAGTGGTAACCCCCCCTCCAGTGGTGGCGTCAATGACGCTGCAACGCACACCCCTGCACAATGCACATCAGATGCCACCAACGCCTGGCCGCTTCTATTGACCTGAGGCTGCGCAGCCCCCAGCCGCTGCCAGAGCAGGCTCTTTGGTGGTCCTCCCAACCCACCCTCCCGGAGGAAGAGAGCTGTCACTGGGATGCTCAGTCCTCTCCTGCTTGGCCGACCCCAGCATCCCTTGCCCGCTTCTGAACATGTGTCGCCGGTGTAGTGCAAGGTGTGGCGACCAGCACCTCAACCCTCAGCGCCACTGGGCCAGCCCAGTTTTGGGTCATTTTGATTTATTTTTATTACACTGTTAGTCCACCAGAACAAATAGTCTGGGGTTGTTATGCACTGTGTATGTCTACTGATACAGCCCCAGACAGAGACGTGCTGTGATGTTTGTTTTTTTTTTTTCTGTTAAAGAGACGGCATCTGAGTTGTGAGCTATTGTTTTTATGTTTTATTTTTTTCTTATTTTTTTACACAGACTGTGTGTGCTAAATAAGTTTGTCTGTGTGCGGTGTGAGGGTTAACCGGGAGATGACACAAACCCTGTGATCTTATCTGTGTCAGTCTTCACCATTCATCACATGTGGGTAAGTGGCTGGAGGTCTCGACCCCGCGGGAGCTCTTTTTTTTTTGGGATGGGCAGAGCTGATGCAGTGATGGCGCTGCCCTCAAGGCCGACGCATTGTGTGGTGCTTGTGGGTTGGCCCTTACCTGTTGGCCCTGCCCTTCCCCAGTTCTTTGTCTCCCGCCATAGAGGTCATACCTCATGTGGAGCTCCTGAGAGAAGGCTGCATCAGAGCTGCGACCTAGCTTCGCATTCGGCCTCTCCCATTGGGAAAAGTACCATTGGTTCTGTTTCAACATCTATTTGACGCCGCTGACTGGTAAGACCATTCCTTTTATTATTTCCAGCAATGTCGAGTCTGTTTTTTGATTGTTTTACCATTGATCATGTCTGGTACAGGGAGCAAGAAGCCATCAAAAACGGGGTGGCCTCCTATGCGTCTGTGGCTGTCGATATTCCATTACCAACCAGCATGATCATTGCCTTACCCATCTTGGCCCGCTTCACAACATGGATTCATGCAATGCCTGCTTTTACATGAACCATCAAGTTGTCGAATTTTGTGCATGGAAGGTCAGTTGAGTGCCGCAGACTTTCGGAGGGTGGGCCCGCACTCGTAAGGCCAAGACACAGTCTCTCTGCCCTTCTTCTGGGTCCCCTCCTGGTTTTGTACGGACTGCGGAGGAGGGGATTCTACCTCTTTGAGCCTTGTCACAGCAGGGGCTCCTTCTGCAGTGCAGAAGTTCCAGTCTATTCCTTTTGGAGGGCGGGTGGGAGGCACTGCTCTGGCAGTCACCCTTTTGGGGGCAATGGCACCCCCAGTGTCACATCCTGGGGCCCATGGGCCTGTACGCCATCCGCTGGTCCCGTTTTGGGTCTCAGCGGCGCCAGGGGCCCTGACAGCGCTGTGGTCGGTGCCAGTCCACCGCTCAGCTCCGTTTTTGCAGTCAGTGCCATTTGCAGCATTGATAGCAGGGATGGTGCCATGGGAAGTTCTATGGCACCTTCTGTGGCTGTTTCTAGATGGTGCCAAGATTGGAGACGCTGCAGTTTCCGGCTCCAGCGCTATTTGCGGCTCCGTGGTGGGTGATGGCACCATTGGTGGCACCATTCTTGTTCTCTGCACCATTTGTGGTGCTGAGGGGGGTCTCGGCACCATCATCGGCACCATCTCCGACTCCAGTACCATGAACGGTGGCGTGGGAGGGGATGGTGCCATGTCTGGCATTGATTCCAGCCTCAGCACCATAGTTGGAGATGTTTCTTCCTCTGGCATCGTTCGCAGTGCTGAGGATGGAATCAGCACCGACCGTGGTGCCAGACCTCAAGTTGCCACATCTGTCAGTCCAGGAAGGGGCAAGGTGTCAACAGGTGGTCTGGCACTGGACCTCGGCCTCCACCTCTTAGGAGGAGGATTACGGGTCTGATTCAGACTGGCTACTGGTCTCCCTGCAGCCTGCTGACACTTCTGTAGTTTCTTCAGTGGCCCGGACCCAGCCTTCCTCTGAGGAGCGGGCAGTGGTCCCCGATTCTGGGGTCAGTGGCACTGACCAGCAGGCAACGGTCCAAGTGGCTATGGCTATGCAGCCCAGAGTCGGGGGACCTTCTGCCCCCTCAGCTGGGGTACCCCTCCTTTGGTGTGCCTGGATCACCCACCTTTAGGGCTGACCAGGGCACTCACAGAAGGGAAGGGTGCTGCACTCTGGCTGGTCTCCTCGGGGATTGCTTGGAGCTGCCAGCTGCCTAGGCTGGTGTTTTCAAGGCAGAGGGCTCTTTCGGAGTCCAAGGGGTTCAGGGGTCTGGGTTCAGTCCGGCGACCCTTCTCTGGGACCCACCCGGGCTTGAGGAGGAGTCACAATGTGAACCCTCATCTTTCCTCTTCCGTCTCCTCGAGAGGGTCCTTGTCTTTGGAGGCCAGGGACCGTCCCTCTGGACTAACACAGTCCCGGTTGCCTCACAGGGGGGTTTCTTCAGGGCATGGTCTAGGCAGTTCCAGTGTGGTTGACCAGCTGTCAGCTGTTGGGCTTCCCGGAGCTTCTCCCTCTTCAGGGGCATCTGGTGCGCTCTCTTGCCTGGGCAGAGGATGTTCCTCCTCTCTTGTGGATCTGGCCCCCATTCCTCTGTTGCCATCTCCTTCTCTCCCTGGTATTTCCGACCTTAGGGGGCCTTTGACCTGGGAGCAATTCAGTGGTGCGATTGCTCATTTTCCTACGTACATCAGGGCAGTGGATGAGCAGGTGTTCCACCCTTCCCCTGAGCAGCCGCCCTCTGGATCGCCAAAGTCTTCTGCTTCCTCATCCCCCTCTTCTGAGGGACAGGAACCATCTGTCCACATCTTCCCTGCCACTGATCTGACTGAATATCAATGCTTCCTCATGAGGATGCTGGAAGACCTTCGCATCACCCCTACCTCCCAACACTATCCTGAGCATGTGGCACACGCCTTCCTAGGCAAATTCAATGCGGCCACCCTTGTGGTGCCTGCTTGGCCTGCTCTCTTCCAGGAAGCATCACTGCACTTCTGGCAACGTCCCTTCTCCAGAGTCAGAGCCCCAGGGAACTGAGCCAGAGGTATTGTGCTCCGTGGAGTCTCCAGGTCATGTGCCTTAACCCCAGTCAGGGTTGATGCAACTGGACACTCCTGATGGCTTTGCGCCCTTCACCGTGACCGGCCCTCAGATCAAGACTCTGCGGATTTTGACTTCTGGGGTAGGAGGACCTTCTACTCGGCATGGATTTTACTGTCCATTGCTGCACATCAGGCCCACTGTGCTTCCTATGATAGGTTCTTGTGGTCCAGACTAGGTCAGCTCCTAGCCTCCGTGCCTGATTCAGAGGTAACCAGACAAGCCATTGCACTCTCTGCTCAGGGCCTGGAGCTAGCAAGGAACCAAGTGAGGGCATCCCATGATGCCAATGAGGTAGCTTCTAGAGTCGTAGGGACAGCAAACTGCATTAGGCGGACAGCATGGCTGCTTCTCTCCCGGTTGTCACCCTTGGCCCGGCATAGGGTGATTTCCTCCGCTTACCAGAGAACCCATCTTTTCTCTCGTAGAGTGAGGCAGCAATTGTTGGGGCAACTTCCTTCCCACTCCAGGGGTCCTCATCTCACTTCCCACAGGCTCGGGCCTCGCCAGGCCTGTAAAGGTTCTCCCTCCCAGTGTCTACCCCACTGGGAGCTAAGGGGCTTAGTCCCTTAGGGTCTTTGGCCCCTGGGGGCTCATTGCTCCACCCATGTGATGAATGGTGAAGATTGACACAGATAAGATATGAAAATTGCGTACCTACCGTAATTCTTGATCTTTCTGTGTATCTTCACCATTCCTCACAATTCCCACCCACCATCCCCCTGGGGCCTCAGTCTCTGGGTCCCCCTCACTCTGTGTGTCCTCCTTCCCCCCCCCCATTCTTTTCCATTGGCCAGGAGTGGGACGACCTTGGGCATGTGGGGGAGTTCTTTCTGCCTTTGTCTGATGGATGGAGTCGGGGGGGGGCTGTTCTCCTCATCGCCTTTGGCTTCCACCCCCTTAGAGGTGGGATGCTGGTGACTGCCCCTCTCTCTCTCATAGATACACAGACAGTGTTGGCAGGTAAGGGCCTACGGCCCACCCAGTCTGCCCATTTGAGCTTCTAAGTTCAGTTTATGTTTTCCTAGAAGTCTGTTGCCCCTTAC
This sequence comes from Neoceratodus forsteri, assembly GCA_016271365.2. Lineage (NCBI taxonomy): Eukaryota > Metazoa > Chordata > Ceratodontiformes > Ceratodontidae > Neoceratodus > Neoceratodus forsteri. The sequence continues at coordinate 62,385,677 of CM028129.1, forward strand.
CCCTGACCTCCAGAATTCCTTTATGTCTATCCCATGCATTCTTAAATCCCATGATTGTTTCAGCTCCCACCACTTCCTCTGGCAGGGTGTTCCACTTGTCCACCACCCGTTCTGTGAAGAAATTCTTCCTCATGTTTCCTCTGAATTGTCCTCCCTCAACTTCATCCCATGCCCTCTAGTCCTGGAACATCTTTTCGCTTAAAATAGTGTATTCCTGCACCTGTTCCTCCCTGTGAGATACTTGTATGTCTCTATCATATCCCCTCTCTCCTTCCTCTCCTCCAGGGAGTACATGTTCAGTTCCTTCAACCTGTCTTCATAGGGCCTGTGATGCAATCCATGCACCATCTTTGTTGCCTTCCTCTGAACCTTCTCTACCCTGTCTATGTCCTTACGTAGATATGGTCTCCAGAACTGTACACTGTACTCCAGGTGGGTCCTCACTAGTGTCTTGTATAGCGGAATTATGATCTCCCTTTTCCTGCTGGTGATGCCCCTGCCTATACATCCCAGCATCTATTTGCTTTACCTGCTGCCTTGTCACACTGTTCCGTGCATGGGTCATCGAGATGATAACCCCAAGATCCCTTTCCTGCTTGGTGCATGCTATATCTTCACCCCCCAACTGATATATTGTGCCAGGGTTTTTGTGCCCCATATGCATTATTTTGCACTTCTTTGCATTGAATTTCAACTGCCAAACCCCTTCAAGTTTCTGCAGGTCCCTTCTCATTCTGTCTACACCCTCTGGTGTGTCTACTCTGTTACAGAGCTTTGTGTCATCAGCGAACAGTGCAATTCTGCCTTCTAGGTCCTGTGCAATGTCACTGATGAAGATGTTGAATAGGACCGGTCCCAGCACTGATCCCTGTGGTACCCCACTGGTCACTCTTTCCTCTGTGGAGTGACAGCCATTTACCACCACCCTCTGTGTCCTGCCAGCCAGCCAGTTACCTACCCACCACACTACTGTCCTGCCCACACCCATATTCCCCAGTTTGTGTAATACTCTTCTATGTGGCATAATGTCAAAGGCCTTGCTGAAGTCCAGATAGGCCATGTCCACTGCCCTCCCCTGATCCACCTCCCTAGTCACCCAGTCAAAAAATTCAACGAGGTTGGTCTGACATGACCTCCGCCTGGTGAAACCATGCTGCCTTGGGTCCTGTAGTCCATTGACAACCAGATGTTCCACCAATCTCTCCTTCAGTGTTCTTCAATGATCTTCCCCACTACCGAGGTGAGGCTGACTGGTCTGTAGTTCCCTGCTTCCTCTTTGTTCCCGCTTTTGTATAAGGGACTATATCTGCTGTCCTCAGTCTTTGGGTACCTCCCCTGTTTCCAGTGATCGGCTAAACAGGATAGCCAGAGGTTCAGCCACCACCTCTCTTAGTTCTTTAAGGACCCTGGGGTGCACCCCATCTGGCCCCATTGCTTTATCAACTCTTATTACTTCCAGTTCCTTCAGGACCTTTTCTCGTATAAAGGGACTTGTGTCCATTTCTGCACCATTCTCACCCCTTGTACTCCTTTCAGACCCATTACCCTCCTCTTCCTCAGTAAAGACTGAGCAGAAATACCTGTTCAATATATCAGCTTTACTGTTGTCATCCTCCACGTGGCCCCCATCCTCCCCCTTCAGTCTCACTATCCCTCCCTTTGTCTTTCTTTTTTCGCTTATGTACCTGTAAAGGGTTTTGTCCCCTCTACCCACTGATTTTGCAATGTGTTGTTCTGTCTGAGCTTTGGCTTCCCTTACTGACCTCCCTGCCTCCCTTTGCTTCTCCTGGTACTTCTCACTATCCCCTTCTGCCTGTGTCTTTTTGTATTGCCTGAATGCAATCTTTTTGGCTTTCACTTTCTTTGCTACCTCTTTGGAAAACCATAATGGTCTCCTCTTCATTTCCTCTTGCTAACCTGCTTAATGCATAATTCTGTTGTTCTTGTAATCCCCATTTTAAATACTGCTCACTGTTCCTCAACCCCTGATTCCTGTCCCATTCCCTTAATGCCTCTTTCAAGTATCTCCCCATTTTCCCAAAGCCTGCCCCCTAAAATCCAGGATACGTGTTTTTGTGTGGTTTGGTTCTGCTCTTTCTGTGATTTCAAACCACAATGACTAGTGGTCACTGTTCCCAGTGCTCCCCACTGTTACCCCATCACACTGCCCTGTTTGTGAGCTGAAGGTCCAGTATTGCCTTCTGCCGCGTTGGCCCCATGACCAGTTGCTTGAGGAAGGCACCCTGAAGAGTCAGGATAAATCTGCTCCTAGTTGATGCTGCTGCTGGGATGCTCCAGTCCACGTCTGGAATATTGAAGTCTCCAACCAGTACTACCTCACCCTTGTCTGCCATCCTTTGGATGGCTAGCATCAACTTCCTATCTGTTTCTTCCTCCTGGGCTGGTGGTCTATAGACCACATCTGTCTGGATGGCTGTCTCCATTTTCCTTTCAGCAAACCCACAGTATCTCTCCCCATTTTGTTCCTCCTGGATCTCTGCAGCCCTTATGTCATTTTCACATACATGTCCTCCTCCTCCCTTCCTGCCTGCTCTGTCTCTTCTGAATATGTTGTGGCCAGGTGGCCATCTCCCAGTCGTAGTTATCATTACACCAGGTTTCAGTGATGGCCACAATGTCCAGGTCTGACTGCCATGACAGCCTCAGATCTTCCATCTTGTTGCTAAGGCTCCTGGCATTTGCACACAACTCCATGATTTGACCTCCCTAGACTGTTTGCTGTTCTACTCCAGCCCCTTCCTTGGTTGTCCTTTATCCCTGGTTCTCCTTGCTGTCTGCCCTTCTACTGAATTTTGCCCCTTTTCTGCCTATCCACCTCTTGAGCACTAATCTCCATCTTTTGCACACTGCTTTGCCGAGATAGCCACTCCTCTGGTTCACTGGTTCCACTGCTAGCTGTGGGGGGTGGGCAAGTAGGTACCCTCCTTGCTGGCCTGCCTCCCCCTTTGCTAGTTTAAATGCTTATCAATGTAGCATTTAAACTTATCATTAGTACTTGATTCCCCTCCAGGATGGATGTAGGCCATCAGGCTTGAACAAACCTCCATCCTCCAGGTGGGTCCCCAGTCCCAATGAATCCAACCCTTCCTCACAGCACCAGTTCTTCAACCATGAGTTAAAGTTCCTGGTGCATGCACTCCTATGCTCTCCTTGCCTCTCACAAGTAGTACTTCTGAGAAAGTGACAGAAGTAGCTACTTGCTTGAGACCCTCCCCAATTCCTAAACTCTTCCTGAACTTTCTTTGGCTCCCCATTTGCCAGGTCATTAGTACCTAGGTGGATAATGACATCCAGCTCACCCTCTCATCTTGCCTTCCCTGTGATCCCCAGGATCTTCCTTCCATCCCTCCATGCCATGGCACCTGGTAGGCACCTCACCTCCCTGTCCTCCCCCTCCTGTGTTCCTAGCTGGATCCCTCTTATGATGGAGTCCCCCACCAGGATTTGCTTCCTCCTCCTCTGGGGTCCACTGCTTTCCCCGCTGAGGTCACCTCCTTGGCTAACCTCCACATCCTTTCCTTACACTTCTCTGGGTACCTCTATTTGGTTGTCCCCATTTGCCAGTGTGGCATATGAGTTCTTGAGTGGAATAGGATCTGGGATGTGCCTCTGCCTGACCGCTCTAACCCTCCCTGAGCCCACTGTCATCCAAGTGCTCCTAGTTCTCGGCATCTTTTGAGGCAGTTGCATTGGACTGGGTGGTCTCTTAACCCTTGTCCTTTGGGACCAATCCTTTTTGCTTCTGTTAAGAGGTGTTCCCTTCCCCTCTTATTTTTGTTCATTAGGGGAGAGGACATCTCCTGGTTTCTGGCTCCCCTCCTATTTAATCCACGACCCTAGGAAGTCGTTTTGCCAGATTGCCTCTTGGTCAGAATTCCATGTCTTGAATTTTGCCAGCCTTCTCAGGTTCTTGCTACTCCTGGGCAGTAAGTCCATCTAAAAGCCGGGGACCAGACCGCGAGCCCTGGGTTTGTCCTCTCCCTTCCCACTTAATGTTTCCTTCCTTCTCTTTTTTCCTTTCCAGAGACTGGGGCCCTTCCCATTCCCCTTAGTTTTCCACTCTCTTCCTTTTCTGTCCTCTCAGTTGTTTATTCCTCCTTTTGTTTCTTATATCTTTTCCTTTGTTGTCCCTTGGACTTCCTTGTCCCACCCTCCGAACCCTGTTTCTTACTCTACGGCGACTCAGAACTGGTGGGAGGGCAGGGCCGATGACAGCTAACGGCCAACCCATGAACGCCACGCCATGCGTCGGCCTCGAGGGCGGCGCCAACACTGCATCAGCGCCACCCATCCTCCTCCCCCAAAAGCTCTCGCGGGGTCATGACCTCAGGCCACTTACACACATGTGATCAATGGTGAATATACACAGAAAGATCAAGAATTATGGTAGGTATGTAATTTTCATTTTGCGAGTTTCAGTTTGCCGTTAGGACACATGCCGCTCAGAATTTGTTTGGTACACTTTTCTGTTTTACCTTGTGCTTTTTTTTTTTTATTAAAACTTATGGGGAACAGAGAGAGGGAGAGAGGGTAGCAGTCAAGATACAATGTTAGAAGACAGGTGTGACAAAAGAGCAAGCGGATGTGGACCAGAGAGAAAGCGAGCAGAGACCCAGAGGAAGCGGACCAGAGAGACAGTGTGAGAAGTGAGGTGGGTCTAATGGTCCGCCAGGGCTTTTCCACTTTTGATTTCAGGGGGCTTGGAGTGATTCCGGCAGGGGGTCCCTGATGCAGCACAGTTGCAGTTGGCACTTGTTCCAGTTAGTAGAGGGCACGATTTACACCTTGTAAATCATGCCAGACAGCCAATCAGGAATGAGGGTTTTCAGCACCCATTGTATAATACTCATTATACAATGTCAAGAACGAATCCTGGCTTCAGATTGATCAGTAGGCCACCACAGTAGGGATGTTATCCTGGCACAACATCCCAGCTCATTGTTTACATTTGCATCATCTTCTCTTAAGAAACAAAAATATTTTTACACACAAACAAGAACATTCTTTAAAATTATTTTTTTTTATTCTGTATATAACAACAAGCCATTGTAGAATAGGAATAATTCCTTCCAGGGTGGGTGTTAAGCTGGGATAACATCCCTTTTCGGGTGTTGGACACCCTCAGCCGGTGGGCTTGAGCCCAACCACTTGAGGTGGGATGTTATCCCAGCATAACACCCACCCTGTCGGGCATTATTTCTTTAATTACCCCCTTTTCTGTCTAGGAGGTAAAGCATAGCATTCATTTATAAGGAAGATGGCTTAAAGTTCATCTTTGATCATGTTGCTGACTTGACCTCCAGAGAGAGTTGACCTCCCAGACTGCAAACAACTGCTGTCATTGGTTCAGGGCTAAGTAAGCAATAACACATGACACAATGCCAGTTAGTGTGTCATAAACACGTGCCTAGTGGTATAGTGACATTGCCTCATATCTTACTGCCCCTAGAAGTACATACAAAATGGCCAACAGAAGAAGGCCTTAAGGTCTGTCAACTCTTCTCACTTGTGGTGCCCCTGATCTAGAGATTACAGAGTGCTCCACCTCCCTCCCCATCAAACTTGACCCTCCACTGCTTCCTGTCCCAGCCATAGAGTTCAGTTATATAGTAGAGAGGGCTAGAGGGTGGACTGACAGTATTAATCCATTGGCTGAGTTGAAGCCATGTGTCCACCATATTGGTGGAGGAGTCAGATGCTGGAAATAGGATGGAATCTTATGGCAACCTATAATAAACACAGGAGTTACTTACAATTTCATGCCATTCAATTCTTCTTACTGTCTGAAAATCAAATGTCTCATATGCAGGTAGAGCGAATCGGAACTTGTGGACAGCAAAGTCGTGCCTGTTCCGAGGGTGTGCCTGGTCTACATGCAGTTGGGAAAGTTATGTTTAAAACCCAGAGCGTAGGCAGGCAGACTCACTGAACACTTCTGTGTACATGTTTAAAGCATTTGTCTTGAGCTATGGTGGACTTTTTTCATAGACTTTGTCATTCTAATTTGGAATTATAGGAACTAATGGAGGAGAATATGCCTCTGATGTGTTTGTGTGGGGCCACTGAATAGTAGCTGTGACAGTAATAAAGTTTTATTAGTTAGGGAAAGCAGTTAAGAATTGTATATAACCTCTTTTGAGATGTGGAGGGGGCAGCAATTGAAGAGTGTACCTGTACAAAGCCAACATTTCTGGCTACACTCCTGTTTGGAATGCTGTGTTGCACCAAACCCTCATGCAGCCCATATGCCTCACATACTGTCACCTCCAAAGGCAAGTAGGGCAGAGGTAGTACCAACCACCCCCATCCCCCCATGACAGAGCCAACGACTGGCACAGCCCTCCTCACACCTCCGCGGCCGGCCCCCAACTGAACTGTCACTGGACTGGTGGTAGTTCAGGTGGATGTTAAAGATCCCGTGGCATTTATCAAAAACAGTAGGGAAATTTCCTCATTGTCCTGGCCAAATTTCCCTCATTCACTAAAAAAAAAAAAATACCACCAACAGCTTAATCTGGTCCAAGGTCAGTTGGCATTCATCTGTATCCTTCTCCCCCGGTCGTGCCTGAAAATAGGCAGGATGTGTCCAGTGCACTTACCCAGTCAACAAAAACTAAATAAATAAAAATAAAATGCGTTCTGTAAAGTGTACATACCTCGCTTACAGTTTACAGTACACGTCGGTCACAGTTCAGTCAGGGACTGGCCGCGGAGGTGTGAGGTGGGCTATGCCAATCTCCGGTTTTGTCACAGGAGGGGGGAGCGGCATTGTTTGCACTACAAAGGCCACAATGGCAGTCCCAGGCCTGTGTGGCGGGACAGGCACACCTGTGGTTCACATGCACACACCTGCATTGTAGCCATGTGTCGCTAACCATGTGTTTCTTCTGCCTTTCAGCTCCATCATGCCTCAGGTTTGCATCACCAGCTGGTGACCATCCTGTGGCATCATCTGAGTATGATGCCATGTCATCTACATCCTCCGGAGCCATGGCTGGTGCTGAGGACCATGGTGCAGCACGTATGCTGGTGCACCTACTGAGGTTGGCCAACAATGATTCCTTGTGTGGGCTTCTTCTGGAGGAGGACATCACTATGCTTGCATTGGCCATGGAGGAGGAGGAGGATGATGATGCCACACAATTATGGGGGCACACAGGTGGTACCCACCCACCCATTGGCTCAGTACACACATGGGCAGTTGCAGGCAATGCAGGTGGTCCTGTGCCTGCAGACACGCCTCTGCAGTGCGGCCCCCCCCAGTCAGCCGATGCCGTGGCTGGTGGTGGACAGGGATGTGGTACTGGAAAAAATTAACATGGGCATTCTGGTAGTAGGGGGTGGGCACAGAGGCAAGTGGGTGTGTATTACTGAGATATGGTGAGCATTACGAACCTAAGGTGACAACTGTGGCCCACAGGGTAGATTTTCAAGCACCAGCATGGGCTGTGAGGTACACAGCATGATAATTCTAGCAATCAGTGTGGGCTGCAAGCCACAGAGGGTGGGCGTTCCACATGACAGTCAGTCTGACCTCCATCATAGTGGAGCTAATGGAATCATTAATCAAAGAGGACCTCGTGGACTACCTAGAGGACAGTGTGTCCCAGGACAGTAAACAACATGGTTTCGTGGCCGGAAGGTATTGTCAGTGCAACCTGTTGGTTTTTTTTTTTTGACTGTGTGCCAAGGCACTAGAAAAGGGCCATGCTGTGGATCTGCTGTACTGAGACTTCAGCAAGGCTTTGGATTCGGTAGCACACAAAAGTTTGCTAAAAAAGATGAAGACCTGGTTGTGGTTATAACTGTAGTGAACTGGGTGGGTACTTGGTCAGGAGGGAGGCAGCAGAGGGTGGTGATGAACGGGGTTAAATCAGAAGAAAGGGAGGTTATGAACATGGTTCCACAGGGATCTATCGAGAGACTGTTCTTTGTCAAGTTGTTCATTAGTGAGGGAATCCACTGCAACTGTCTGTCTTCACAGATTACACAAAACTATATCAGAGGCTGGATAGTGATGGGGGAATAAGGGATATGCAGTGGGAACTACGAAAACTGGAGTGGTGGTCCAAGGCTTGGCAGTCAATGGTAAAATGTGCAAGGTAATGCACTGATAGAAAAGGGACTTCAAGATGGAGTATTGCATGGGTGGAGTGAGACTTAGCACTGCAGAAGAGGAACGGGATCTAAGAGTTAGTATCAGTGACTCTCTTAAACAAAGGAGGCAGTGCAACAAGGTCCATAGCAAGGCTAACAGGATGTTGGGATGTAGTGCAAGGGGTATTGATAGCAGTGAAAAAGAGTTAATATAACCCTTATACAAATCGCTGCTTTGGGGCCTGGGACCGCCAACACTGTCCAGCAGGGTGCTGCAGCGGCCAGCAGGGTACATTGTTCAGCCCACCCCAGGGCCCACCATGCATGCCCGTGTACAGTCCCCGCCCAAACAGTGGCCTCTTGGTGTTCCTGGATGAAGGATGTGGCACAGCAGGCCCAGACCACCCTGCCCATCAACCCCTAGCCTCCAATGCATCACCTGCTAACAGACTTGAAGAGCACACCCAGCTCCTGCAGGAAACTGTGGTGGGTCAGGTGGTGCTCAGGGAGGAGCTCCATGGACTGTGGATGCAGATGGGGTACATGGATGAGCACGTGCCATGAGACATGCGCAGCTGTTTGGCAAGCTACGCCAATTGTGGGTGGCCATGACCACTGCACTGGACGGGATTACACAGACCATTGCTGTGGGCTTTGCATCCCTGGCATCTCGCGGTTGCAGGGGCTCCCGCCACACCATATGCAGTACCACAATCACCCCCAGGGCGCAGTGTCAGGTGACCCCATTGCTGCTGACACTGCCCCCAGCCAGCATCATCCCAGACACTCCCGGAGCCAACTTGCACTTCGGGACCTCTACACCCGTGAGCACTGAGTCACGATCTCTGGTGTCAACTCTTACTGGGGTGGAGCCTTCACCCTCTGTAGCTGGTGACCCACCTGTGGTGTCCTCCAAGCCAAGGTGTGGCTGCCCATGTGGCCACTGTGGCCGTAGTGGCACATGCTGAGTCCTGCTGGGTGCTGTTGGCAAGTCCCAGTACCCTGCTGCCATTGCTAACCACATATCAGGCTGGCAGTGGTCAGGGCTGCATGCTGTGGCATATGCACACCATGGTGTCATGCCTGCCTGTGCTGTCTGTGTGTTATACATGGCATGTGTGGGGGCAGTGGTGTTGTGCTGTGTGGCATGGGCGTGATGAGTGCCAGCACTGTGTCTGCCATGCATGTGTGCTGGCAGATACTCTTTGATCCATGCCAGTCTCCGCAGAGACACCGTGTCCCCCCTTTCCTTGGTGCCACTGTAGTGGATGCCTGTGTATAGTTGTGTACACTCTGCAGTACACTGTGCAGCTGCCATGCAGTGTCTACCTACATGAGTGTCCCCCACCGTGTCGTGTGTGTGTGTGTGTGTCCCGCTGTGTGTGTGGCTGCCCAGTATGATCCTCCTGGGTTAGTCACCTCTGATTTCCAAAGTGCTCCTCCACAATGGTTTCTGTGTGCCACCAGGCCATTGTTGCCAATCAAGGGTACCTCCTCTCCAGGGTTGGCTGCCCACCCCCACCCAGAGGTTCATCCTCATGTGTACCGTCGCCTGCCCACCTATGCCTGGACAGGTATTCCATGATCTGTGGCCATGTTGTGTAGCATGCAACAGGCCTAGAATATGCCACAGGCTTTCTCAGGGCTGTATTGTAGGGCACCTCTGGAGCTGTCAAGGCATCTAAAATGCATTTTAAGCATGCCGAACACACGCTCAATGATGTTGCATGTTGCGGTGTGTGCCTCATTGTATCTCTCCTTGGCCTTGCTGCTGGGCCATCATATGGGGGTGAACAGCCGTGGTCAGATTTATGCACTTTCACCTGGGGAGGGCAGAGATGTGTTAGTTTCACTCAGGTATGTGCATGGCCTGTACCAGCTGCAACCCCCTCTTGTCTGTCTGTTCGCCTGGTTGCTGTTCCCATCTCCCCACATGCGCAGCCCCTGTACTGCCATTGTGGGACACCACATTTCTGTCCTGCTTGCAGCCTAGCTGGGCACGGCCATGCTGACCTCTTTCCCAGGCCTGTGGGCCCTATCCCTGCCTGTGTGGGCATCATGCCACTGTCCTGTGCAGCCATTGTGCTTGTCCATTGCCTGGACCATGGTGGTGGCTGGGGGTATATGTTGCTTCTCGCACTGCCACATGTGGCTGTTGTGCTGCACCCCTGCCCTGTGCACTCTGTGGTCTTTCATGCCACCATCTCTGTCTGTGTGTCTCAGTTTGGCAGGCCCAAGGTTCCATGGTTCACTATGGCTGTATTCCTTAGTACTGTCCCTGTCACTGTTCTCCCCCCACCCCACTCGCACTACCACCAGTAGTGCACTGTGCCACACAGTACGTGGTGTGGGCATAGGTCCTGCCCAACTTGCCCACTAAGTGGCTGGTGTGGATATCCCCATGCTCGAACCTGTGGCACAAGGCTGACCAGTGCTGGATGAAGGTGTCATGTGTACTCCCAGAGTGCGTGGCGCAGAAATTGGTGATGCGCCCTGTGGCGTTGCACACCATTTGGCAGTCGATAGAATGGTAGCCCTTCCAGTTGACATATACCACACAGTCTGGCCAAGTGATGCCCTGATAGCCACGTGGGTGCAGTCAATGGCCCCTATCACATCTGGCATGCATGCCACCCTGTGGAATTGCTGCATGGCTTCTGTACACTCTGCCTGTATGCTGGGGAATTGGATGAACTCCGAAGCATGTGGCAGCAGAACTGTCAGGAACTATCTAAGGAGACAGGATGTGCAGACTGTGTAATGCCATTGGTGTCACCCATTGGTTTCTGAAAGGTGCCCGTGGCAAGCAAGCACATTGCTGCTGTCACCTTGGTCCCCACTGAGATGGCATGACTCCTTCTGGGGGGCGTCTGCAGTTCATCATGGCACAACTCACAGAGCTGTCTCAGAATATCCCTGTTGAGTCGGTACCAGCCCACAATCTCTATGTCAGTCCACTGTTCGTAGGTGACACGGGCAAGGTACCGTCTCTGTTGGGCATACTGTCTGTGGACCCTTCCACGGCCCCATTGTTGTTACACCTGTTTCCTCACATTCCTCATTACCTCCACCATGAGGAAAGCTGCTCCATTCATTTCTCTGCTACTGCTGCTCTGATGGCTGCCTGTGGGTGGCTTGCACTTAGGCTAACTCCTTTTAAGCCTATCTTTGGGGGGCCCATCTTGGGAGATGCACAATAGATGTGCTGTCTATTTGGGTTGAATATAGAGCTGCACGGCATATTGATGGGTACGCCCCTTGGAGATGCTCTGCATACATTAACACTGCGCTTGGTCACAGCCAGAGATGCGTGATGCATCTCCACCATTTAAATATCACACAGTGATGCATTTCTTGAGATGCACCAGCACATCTCAGTTGTGCTGGCACGTCTCCTTTGAAAATGTCCCCCATCATTTCTTGTCTTAGAAGTAACAGATGATCTGAGTTAAAATTTCATCAATCTCCCATAGTTTGCAACTATCCCACCTTATCCTATGAGAGTTAATAATTTCTTCATTATTCATGCTATTAAAATTATCTTTGTTGTCTAAAATTAATGGTAGGATTATCTGTGTTTCAACCGGTAAATGAGGTAACTCGAATCTTTCAATTGTCCTTAAGTCAACCATTATTTTAATTTCCTCCACGTTTGCCCATACTAAATCGATTGCAGATGAACCCAGAGGACCCAAAAAAGTATAGCTTCCTTGTTTATCTCCTTTAGACTTCCATTTAATAGACAAACATTAAATTTGGTCATTCATTTTAACAACAAAGAGCCATGTGTATCAGTTACCTTATTCTTTGGTGCACAGAGAGAACTAATATTCTGATTGACTATGTTAATTCCTGCTATCAGATCACTCTCCTTCAGAGATATCAATGTCTCCCAAAAGGTCCTTGCATATGTACACACCAGAGGCCTGGCATGAGAGGAGGCATGATTGAGACCTTTACGTAAGTTCTTAGGGGTATTAATGAGAAGGAGAGGTTGGAGGGGCTCTATGTGTATGTGCTGGAGGCCAGTAGGGAGAAGGGGCATGATAGAGACCTCTAAGTTCCTAAGAGATATTATTGAAGAGGAGCAGCTGTAGGGGTTCTATATGAACACATAGGAGGCCATGAGAGAAAGGGTAGATATGATAGAACCCTCTAAGTTCCTAGGGGCATTGATAATGAGGAGAGGCTGAATGGGGCTCTATATGGGCACACAGGTGACCAGGAGGGAGAGATCCCCAAGTTCCTAAGTGGTAATAAGGAGGAGAGGTTAGGATGAGCTCTATATGTACACGCTCAAGGCCAGGAGGGAGAAGGGGCCTTGATAGAGATCTCTAAGTTCCTAAAGGGCATTAATAAGGAGATGCTTGAGGAGCTCTATATGTACACACTGGAGGTAAGAAGGGGGGGCATGAGAGAGACCTCTTAAGTGCTTAAGGGGTGTTAATAAGAAGGATAGATTGGAGGGGCTCTATGTGTAGACACTGGAGGTCAGGAGGGAGAGGGGAGCATGATAGAGACCTCTAAGCTCCTAAGGGGTATTGGTAAAGAGTAAAGGCTGGATGGGCTCTATATGTAAATGCTGGGGGCTAGGAGGAAGGGAGGGAGATATAATAGAGACCTTTATGTTCCCAGGGGGTATCAATAAAGAGGAAGGGCTGGAGAGACTCTATATGTACTTGCTGGTGGCTTGGAGGGAGAGAAGAGCCATGATAGGGAACTGTAAGTTCCTTAAAGGTAATAATAAAGTGGAGAGCAGTGCTGTGTTCACAAGAAGCGCGAAGTGTCTGGGGGTGGACACAGGCTGGTGATGGGCAGTCTCAATGGGCCTTTGTGCCATTTTCTGCAGTCAGCATCTGATTTCTGTTTTCTTTTTATGTTGCAGTAGTAGCAGATTTGTAGGCGCGGTCACTGTTGGGCGAATGCAGGGCACGCATCAGTAGGTGCGTCCCTCATTCCCCAATAAGCCAGCAACAGACGCTGACATCATGCGTCTCTAATGTGGCCACCAGATCTAAGAAAAGGTCAGCTGCAATGAGAGCAAAGGACTACAACACGCCTCCCAACATGCAAGCAACATGGCGGCAGTGACTGCCACTGCCTGTCACAATGCTGACGGGGAAGCCCACTCCCCGTTGACATAATATCCCCCTTCCCATTAGAGCCCACTCCCTGTCGGCATAATGTCCCCCCCACTTTTGTTGTGTGTGCCGAGGGTGCCCAGTCCCCTTGGCTCTTGCCCCCTTTTGGTATGTGCCAGTGGTGCACAATCCCTGTAACTACAGCACCCCCAAAAAAAACACTTAGGTAGCATGCTGGGAGCCCACCCAGCCGTACTCAAACCTCTTGAAAACAAAAACGTCCCCACAATGTTCCCTTTCCCCTGTAAAAAGAAAATGGTACCTCACAGTCTCCCTGCCCCCACAACCCATGCCCACCCACTGTGCACCCTGCCTCCCCACACTCCCTCACCCCATACTTGCCTCCGGAGTTCAGCGCGACACTCTTTGGTGGACTGGGAACACGTCTGCACTCTTCAAAGCCGACCACGATCTGAAGAAATGCCGGTAAGCTGTATAATAGCATAAATAGGGTTTTTTCAACTTTGGTGCATATCTCAGGTGTTTTTGGGAACTTTTTCCACCAAATTTTCAACATGGGGTTGTTGGCATCCCTCCTCATGAATTCAGTCACTGCCGTGGCATTATTTGGTCCCAAAAGGTGATTTTGCGGTCACTGCATGGAATCACCTTTCGGGATTGATTAACGAAACAACAGTGCCACTGTTCATGAGGGGGTCTCTCAAAAAGCCTATGTTGCAAATTTGGTGAGCAAAATTCAAAAAAATTGATGTTTTATGAGCATACATTGCACAGTTTCCATGCACGCTTGTAACTTCGTGAATTTGTAATATTTTCACTCCAGATTTTCAAAATTGCCATTTTTCCACACTTCTTCATGAACAGTACAGCTGTCATTTTACATATCCTGGCCAAAATGTGTTTCTGTACGTTGGTATGAAATAGTGCTTGATTGCTGTCTTGATCAGTTTTCTGGGACAGTTTGAAGAAATGACAGGGACACTGTTCATGAGCAGAGGTCCAATGCCTATGTTGAAAAATCTGGTGACGAACTCCATAAAATGACTGTGTTACAAGTGTGTGTTGTGCAGTTTCCACGCACCCTTGTAACTTCGCATATTTGCAATGTTTTCTTGCCAGATTTTCAACACTGCCATTTTGTCACACCTCCTTATGAACAGTACAGCTGTCATTTTTCACATCCTGCCCTAAATATGTTTTCGCACCTGTGGCACACAATGGCGTGTTCTCTGTGGGAAAGCAATGTTTGGGACAAATTAACAAAATCACATTGCCACTGTTCATGAGGGGAGGTCCCAAAATGCCTATGTTAAAGATGTGGTTAAAAATATCCCCAAAATAATTGGGTTACAGACATGTGCTGCAGTTTCTATGCATGCTCATGATTTCACCAATTGTTCATATTTTCACTCCAGATTTTCAACGTTGCCATTTTTTTACATCTCCTTATGAACAATACAGTTGTCATTTTGCATATACTGCCCAAAATGTGTTTTTGTCCCTGTGTCGCCAAATGGCATAGCTGCTGTGCAAAACCATCTTTCAGCTAGCAAGCTGATGGTGCTGCTTTTCATGAGGTGGGGTCACAAAAAGCCCATGTTGAAAATTTGGAGTGAAAATACCAACACACACCTACGGTGTTAGGGTTTGCAGTTGTAGCACCCCACCCTGTAGAGACTGACAGGTGTCAGGGGTGTGACTGAGGATCATCGGCTGTAATGCTCACGCCATTCCACCCCCACCCTGCAGCCAGTGACAGGCATCGTGGTGTGCCTTGCAGTGTTTGGACACAAAGTTAACTCCATTCTCCTATACTGCACCCACCTCAGCGTATTTCCTTATGGAATGGGGTAAGTATAATGCCCAAAGACCCCAAAGCACACCACAACACTTGTCAGTGTCTACAGGGTAGGCTGAGGTAAAATGGCATGAGCGTTATATCTGACGACCCAAAGGCACACCCCAATGCCTGTCAGTCTCTGCAGGGTGGGGATGGGGTTGGCGTCACTTCAGTACTTCACTGCCATTCCTATTACAGTATGCATCTCTAACTCCTGCACTACCGATGCCAGTGAGACATTTGGCATTTACAAATGCTTGTTTTAGCTTCTAACTGTACTTCACTGTTGCAAAACTGTTACTGCAGACCCAGTTTCAGGAAATAGTGAACTAGGGACATCTGATTAGATACTGGAAGTGACAACAGAGTCTGCTGTATAGATTGTTAAATCTGAGCAATATCTCAACCACATCCTTTATTGAGTACATATCGAGGACTACATCTCCCTAACAATAAATCCCATCATAAAATGGGTTGGAAATTCCTGTGACCTGACTGATCCCAGAAATTATTGCTGTTGCTTATGCATCATAGAAACATAGACATTATCTGCAAAAAAGGACAGCTTAGACCACCCAGTCTGCCCAGATGGTCCATGTCTATTCTGTCTCTACAGATACTAACAGGTCTTATCTCATTTTGGTTTTCGATGGGGAAATCCTCTTGCAGCATAGTACTATTACTGCACAGTGCTGTTAAAGCACGTAGGACTGCACCCACTTCCTGGTTGCTCAAGTAGGTGGCTATTGAACATATAGAAGCCAGATGGTGCAAAACTGTTCAGTAGAAATCCAGCATCCTATTTCAGTATCATGTTGCATTGTATGCTTTTTGTACACTGAATGTTTTTAGAAACAGATAAACATAGACAACGATGCCAGAAAAAGACTCATGGTTCATCCAGTCTACCTAAGCTCCCTGTTTTTTGCAGCTGTTTGCACAATAAGTGCCTGCTTGCACAATACACATGACTGTTAGAACTTTGCTGTGTCATCCAGAAAATGAGTGCACCCTCCTTTGCTTTTTTACAGCTGCATAGGCAGAGCTCCACAGACGTTATGCATCATCATCATATCTTTAGAAGAGCACTGTGGAAGCACGTGACTGGACCGCTGTCCAGTGTGCTTCCACAGTGTTCTGGCAAATGTCCACTAGTGCTGTTTATGCGGCCCTTCCCCTCTGCGGGCTGCATAAACACCCCCCCTTTGCGGGGCACTGCTTTTTCCTCTGCAACTGCGGAAGTGATGGCTGCCATGCCCAAGATGGCGGTGCTGACTCAAACTGCACATGTCTGAGTGTTGCGCATGCATAGTTCTGTCGGTGCCGCCATCTTGGGCTTGGTAGATTCCAGTGTGGCAAGAGCTCTGAGTATTCTATTCACTCTTATCGCACTGAGCAACCATATCGGCTCTGACCAGAGTTTGTTTCTACTGTCAATGTAGCTGCTCACCCCCCCTCCCCATTAGCATGTTGTGTTGCTCCTTGAAAACCTGAGGGTGGTGCACAAGCCCAAGAATCCAGAACTGGAGCCAGCTGGGGCAGGGCACATTTGGAAGTTGAAACATACTGCTCTTGGAAAGGGAGAGAGGGGTCTGTTCAACATTCACTCCCCCCACCCTTGCTGGCCAATATCAGAGTTGCATTGGCCTAGGCTGTGAAGGCATCCCATAATCCTCCCTTTCGGCTGCAGGACTGGAGCTGCTGGCAATTACAGCAACGTGCAGTGTGGAATTCTGTTGGTAGAATTTATGTGGAATGGCAATTCTGCTTCTGATATTTTTTTTTGAAATTCCTTTTTAATTCTGCAGAGTTCTGAAAAGCATTTCTATGTAAACAGCGGGATGATATTTTGTGGATCATGTAACTCATGGAATATTCTTCTACGGTTTGTGGAAGATGAAGCCGCAGGTTACCTATGCCACTGAATACTGTTCCACAGTTAATGCAAACAATGAATTGCAAATCAGAGTAAAAAAAAAAATCTGCTTTTGCAATTTTTGGAATTCTGCTTCCAGAGCAATTTCATGGAATATGGTGGAACTTCCAAAATTCTGTCTAATTCCCCCGGTAGTGCATATTGAAACTTTCACGCGGCTCTGCTGGTGACCCTCGCATCACAGTGGGTGGGGGTGGAGACAGAACCAAATGGGGAAAATAAAAAAAATCATAATTAAAAATGTTCTTCATTGTTAACGCTTATCTTAATAACCAATTAAAGATTTTAATTAACAGAGCACACTGACATGCAAGTTGTTCCAGTAGAGACCTGGCTGAAAGGGAGCAATGGGATACTAGTTACAGAATGAAATTATTACAATAGAAATGATTTTAAACGTTTGCTTTACTTCCCTCACAAAAAAACTGGAGAACATGGAACCGGGTAACAACAGTAAAAGTGGCAGCAGTCTTACTTAGCGACATCCTACCTTTTTCTTGTACATGTTACTGCTGAAATAGAGCTGATAGTCATTTTCCTTTTTAACATTATTTTCAAGGCTCCTAGGCCTCTGTGGCAGCATTTTCTGATTTCTGCAGCATGATGTATTCATTTTGTGGCAGAAAACAGTCCTGCCATTGGCTAAAATATAGAACATAGAAACTTAGAATGTGACCACAGATGGGACTGTGAGATCCATCTACTCTGCCCAGTTGAGACATCCCCCATCTTGTTTCTTTCCCAAGATTACCACAGTGTCTAACTTAAAGTCCCTAACTTTCTTGACTTCCAACACCCATGGGGGGAAGGCCATTCCAAGGCTACACCACCCTTTCAGTGAAGTAGAACTTCCTAATGTTGTTCCTGAATTAGCCACCCCTCAGTCGCATGTCATGACCTCTAGTCCTGTTACAGTTTTTAACCTGAAACAGTTTGTTTGTTTGTACTGCGTTGATACCCTTAAGATATTTGAAAGTCTGTATCATGTCTTCCTGGTCTCTTCTCTTTTCCAAGGAGTATAAGCTGAGCTGCTGTAGTCATGCCTTGTGTGACTCGTGGAGCATACCCTGCACCATCTATTTTGCCCTTTTTTGTACAGTCTCCAATATGTCTGTATGCTTTCTGAGGTGTGTGGTCTCCGGAACTGGACACAGTATTCCAGGTGAGGCCTCACCAGGGACCTGTGCAGGGGCATAATCACCTCTCACTTCCTACTAGTGATGCCCCTCCCAATGTATCCTAAGATGCTGCTGGCCTTTAGTGTCACTTTTTCACATTGCTTGCTGACCTTCAAGTCATCTGAGATGATTACCCCCAAGTCACGCTTCTGCCTCGTCATGGCCAGCTACTTCTCTCCTAGTACTTTCCTGCTGGGTTGTGCCTTCCCAGGTGCATAACTTGACACTTTTTAGCATTAAATTTTAACTGCCTGTTTCATGACCATGCTTCCAATTTCTTTAGGTCAGACTCCCTCCTTCGAACCTCTTTGGTTTGCCTACCCTCTTGCAGAGCTTGGTATCATCTGCAAACAGGCACACCTTCCAGTCCATCAACGATGTCGCTGATGAATATGTTGAAGATGATTGGTCTCAGAACTGAGCTCTGTGGCATCCCATTAGTTACCCTACCCTCTCTTGACAGAGTGCCATTTACCATTACCCTCTTGTGTCCTTTCATCTAGTGAATTTGAGATCCAGTTCACTATTTTGAGCCCAATACTCATGCCTTCTAGTTTGTTGATCAATCTTCTGTGAGGGACAGAGTCAAAGGCCTTGCTAAAGTCCAGGTACACCACGTCAACTGCACCACCTTGGTCTACTGTTTTGGTAACCCAAATCAAAAAAATGGATCATGTTAGTCTGGCAGGACTTTCCTACTGTGAAGCCATGCTGCTTTGGGTCCAGTTGTCCACTGGCTTGTAAAAATTTCACTATCCTTTCCTTTAATAGGGACTCCATTAGTGTCCCTACTATTGAGGTAAGGCTGACTGGACAGTAGTTTCTCACTTCTTCCCTACTCCCACTGTTGTGGAGGGGCACCACTGAAGCTCTTTTCCAGTCCTCAGGGACCTCTCCACTCTCCAAAGACTCATTGAACAATTTTGCCAGTGGGACGACCAGCTCCTCCCCAAGCTCCTTCAGGATTCTTGGGTCAATTTCATCTGTCCCAATTGCCTTGCCCACCCTCAGTTTCTTGAGTTCCTCTAAGACTCTTTGTTCTGTGAATAGAGTTGCAGGAAAGATGGTTGCACCAGGTTGGGGTACCGGGTCAAACCTGTGATATCAGAGTCAAAAAAAGTCCCACACTCTCCACCAAATGAAGATGCTGCTCACTTGTAATCCAATAAAGTGCATAATTTATTTACATGCCAGTGCTCAAGCATACCTTGACTAGTTTTGGACTACACATCCTTTATCAAAAGGCATGCTAATCAAATGAAACACACTACCTATCTAGTCCCATACAGACTACATCATAACAAAGTGTCGAGGGCAATCAGCTGGTGGAGTGTGATTTAAAAACGCAGAAACACAGCACATAGATGACAGTTGATAGAATTAAAAACAAATAGTGCATAGAAGAAGAAGAATCAGCATTCATATAGCGCTTTTCATACATCCAAAGCGCTTTAAAAGCAATGCTAGACTGGTAGTGAAGTGACTGAATGTGTGGTGGCGGCCATATTGCACATCATCACCCACACACAGCCTGGATAATTGCATGAACCAGTTTATGGGAAGGGGAATGTTGGACAGGACACCAGGAATGTTCCCTACTCTTTTCGAAGAGTGCCCTGGGTTCTTTTACTTCCACCTGGACAGGCAGAAGGGACCTCAGTTTAATGTCTCATCTGAAGGACAGCACACCCCAGCAGTACAGCACCCCCCAATACTGCACTCGGATGCCAGCGATTTTTAGGTGCAAGTTCAATCCCGGTGTGGGACGAGAATCCACGACCTTCTGGTCCAGAGGCGGATGTGCTACCAACTGAGCCACGCTGACACGCATATATACAGACCGCTTAATAAATATTACTGAAAAAATATTTCAGCTAAGCAAAGTATGAGAAATGTCAGGTTATGCTACTGTTTTACCAATAAAAATAAGCATGTAGGATTAAAGGTACATAGGAGCTCCAAATGCTACTGTAATATCTCGTAGAAACACAGAGATATGGCAAGGGGGAAGGGATGGGAGGTGCGGGGGGGTGGAGGGGAATGATTTATGGTAGATTTCGTCTTCCCCTATATAGGCAGATTCTGAAAAAGAAAGAAAGAAAGAAAAACATTATCTAAATAATCCAATATGGACAAACAAGTGGCATAATATCAGAACAGTATATCTAATGGCAACAATGCCTCTGTAAACCAAGATCCTGTTATTGTACACAAAAAAAAATAACAAGCATACTGCAAGCATAGGTCAGACTCCTCTATCTCTTATAATTAATGTAAGGTATGATGTTAAATTTATCATTAAGGCCAGGAGGCCTACATGCCCCCAAAGTATATATTCAGGCCCCTTCTCATTGTAATATGAGGTTTTTAAAATCATCCCCCTAGGTTTTATAACCACTTTCTCAACTGCCTGTTAAGTGAACCTGTGTTTCCCTCTCTACAGTGCTCACCTATGTGGCATTTGAAAGCCCTTTCAATTTTGCCCATTCAGAAGGCACTGCAGCTGCATGTAGCTAAATTTCTGGCACCATTTGTGTCACATGTCATAAGCTGACGTATTTGAAAGGTTTTATTATTATTAAGACTCCTAAATTCTTTCCCTGAAGTGATTACAGGGCAGCATACATCTCTTACAGGGAAAGCAGCCCATACTTTTGTTGGTGAGCCAAGTTAGTGTAACAGGTCTGCTGAATTTACTGTGGACAAGATAGTCTCTCAGTGCCTTAACCCTTCTGTAGGAGAGCATGGAACGTTAGAATGATATTGTTTTAAGTGTGCATCACCCCTTAAAATGTTCCAGTTTCTTCGTATAATCTCCCCTATCCTGTGTGCATGCATGGAATAGTTGATAACAAAATTCAGCCGGCTATCATCTTGTTTTCTTCCAGGTCATCCCTACAATGCTGTGCCTGTAGGTATATTCCTAATAGAAATGTCTGTCTCATGTACCTGTCCAACACTGCACCCTCTCTCAATAGACCTGTTCTCCAGATCTAATGCTGCCACATCATACTTTTCCATGGAATTACGATTCCTTTGAATATGTAGGAATTGTCCCTTAGGGATATTGTCTACTAAATGTTGTGGGTGTCAGCTTGAAGACAGTAGGAGGGTGTTCCTCTGGCAGGGTTTCCTGAAAATGTCTGTAGCAATAACCCCCCCATCTTTTGTGATATGCCAATTCAAAAAGAAAATCTCTGTTTCACTTTCATTATAACTAAAATGTAGGCCGGGGTTGGACCGGGTTAAAAAAAAAAATCAACAAACAACTCTAGTTCCTGAACAGAGCCCTTACATATTGTACTCACATCACTAATAAAGCATCAGTACAATTCAGTCTTGTGAAAATATGGGTTATGATCAGAGTCTCTGACAGACTTATTTTCCCACATACCCACATACATATTGGCTATTCTGGGGTCAAAAGTAGCCCCTATGACAGCGCCTTTGTAGGTAAAACTTGTTCAACAAAGTGAAGGTATTACAAGATAGGACACATTTAGAGAGCTTCACCAAAAATGCAGTAGGGGGCTTCATATTGTTGTCTCTACAGTTAAGAAAATAGTCAATACTTTCTAGGGCATCTTCTATAGGAATATTAGTATACATGGACTCCACGTCTGGTGTAACCAGAAGGGAGTCCGTGCCTACTTCAGTCTTTTCCAAGACTTTCCGAATGTCCCCTGTATCCCTGATATATGATCCTAAATTCTCCACAAAGGGGCTATTGTGATAATCAGTGTATTGGGATGGGGTTCAGTAAGGGACCCAATCCCACTCACTATAGGTCTACCACGGGGGGGGTTGTAAATGTTCTGTGAACCTTTGGAAGAGTATATATATGGTAGTCCTAATTGGATGTTCAGCAGTCAAAAAATTCTGTACATTTGAGTCTAGTCTTCCCTTTTGAAATGCTTCAGCAATCTATATGTCTGTTTCTTGTTTAAACTTAAGGGTGGGGTCAGTGGTCAATTTTCTGTAAAATTCTGTATTTTTCAGTTGTCTGTTAACTTCAGATTCATAATCACGCATACCCTGAATGACCACAGCCTCACCCTTATCTGCAGGCTTAATCACAATAGTTCTGTCGTTTTTCAAATCATGAAGTGCTTTTATTTCTTCTTGGTGAGATTATTGTAGGTAATATCAGGTACATTATTGAATAAAGACTCCAGTTCTTGTTGGCATACTTCCTGAAAGGTGATAATAGCAGCTGAAGGGGCTGGGTAAAATGTAGATTTTCCTCTAAAGTTTGTGGCTCATGCAGTTGATGTTGCACCTGTGCTCTCATCTTGTAGGTTAACCCTGCTTCTCGTTTCAGAGGTGTTATTGGTTATTCTTTAAGCTAAGTCATCAGAGTCATAGCTACATGTTCTGTACAATTTTCAATTGTAGTTTGCATCTGTTTCAATATAATATGTAACCCAGACTGTCTTCACTCTTGGAAGGAGCCTAGTTCAATGAAGAGATGTGAGTGGTTTACTCATTTCGGAGATAAGGCAAAATATTTCCTCCACTGATGCTGGTCACCAGTACATTGTTCAAAGACTTGAAGCGACTGAATCTTGGGCAATGTGGTTTGACTTTCAGCCAATTGATTATGTAGAAATCTGCCAGGTGCTGTCAGCATTGCTCCAATCCATTTGCATCCTAGACTCGGCCTCCTACTTTTTGGTTAAGGCGAGTTTGCAGATGCTAGTTCCTGAGTTTGCAGAGATTGTGAATTCCTTTCCGAAGGAGGGTGTCTTCCCTGATCCCCTTAACAAGGCCATTGTGAATCGCCTCCCAAGGAAGATGTGTTTAGATCCAAATGTTCTTGCAAACTACTGGCCTATCTCTTACCTTCCCTTTTTAGGAAAGGTTATTGAGAAAGCGGTGGTGCTGCACTTGACAAAACACCTGGAGAAATTTGAACTCTATGAATCTCTCCAGTCAGGTTTCTGGTCTCACCACAGTGTGGAAACTGCTATAGTTTGGATCATGAATAATCTGCTACTGGTGAAGGTTCAAGGAAAACTTTCAGTTTTGGATCTGTATCAGCATTTGGATCTTGGGGAGCTGGTCATGTGCCTGGGGAGTTTCTGTGGTTTATCTGGCACAGTTTTAAATTGGTTTGGACCTTACCTGGAAAAATTGTCTCCAGACTGTGGTGCTGGGAAATTGTCACTATGATCCCCCTCCAGTCCTTTGTGACATGCCTCATGGTTCGATACTCTTCCCTTTGTTATTCACACTATTATGAACATACGAACATACAAAATTGCCAGCAGATACAGGCCATTCGGTCTGTCTAGTCTGCTTGAATGTGCAGCACTTTAGTCCATTAGACTGCAGCTGCCCCTCCCATATACCCTCCCCCCATCTTGTGCCCCCTCCCGGTTTGTACCTTCCTTAAATCTGTCCCACCTCCTTTTGAGGCCCTCAGCACTCTGCAATGATACGACTTCCTCTAACAGAGCATTCCACCCTGTCACCACCCTTTCTGTTAAATAGTGCCTCCTCCAGTTCCTCCTGAACCTTCCCCCTTCTAGCTTCATAGAGTACCCCCTGGTTCCCTTTCAGACCTTCAGACTGAACATACACCTGGTGTCTACTCTGTTCAAACCCCTTCTTTCCTCCAGGGTATACATATTGAGCTGTCTCAGTCTCTCCTCATTTGGTCTGTCCCCCAACCCCAGGATCATTTCTGTTCTGTTGCCCTGTGCTGTACCCCCTCCAGTAATTTGATGGCCCTTTTCAAGTAGGGGCACCAGCATTGCACACAGTACTCTAGGTGTGGTCTTACCAGGGACCTGTTCTGGGGCAAGAGGACCTCCCCACTCCTGGAAGTAACCCCCTTTGCTATGCAACCTGGTATCCTGTTTGCCATTACTGCTGCCTTCCTGCATTGAGCAGAATGGTTCATCTCCCCAGTTACCAGCACTCCCAGATCCTTCTTCTCCTTGGATTTTGTTAATGGGACACCCTCCAGCCAATAATTGTGTCCTGGATTCTTGCCTCCTAAATGCATCACTTTGCACTTCTTAGCATTGAAACCAAGCTGCTAAGTGTGAGACCATTCCTCCAGTTTTGCCAAATCTTCCTGAAGTTCTTTTGCTCCCTCCCCCCATCTACCTTGGCACAGATCTTTGTGTCATCTGCGAAAAGACTGATCTTACTCTTAATCCCTACTGCAGTGTTGGCTATGAAAATGTTAAACTAAACCAGTCCCAGCACTGAGCCCTGTGACACACCACTTGTTACTGCCCTGGGTTCAGATGCCTCCCCCCTCTCTGCTGTCTACCCTGCCACCAGTTCTCAAGCCATTTGACCAGTTTCTTCCCTGCTCCCAGACTCTTCAGCTTGCAGGTCAGCCTACTGTGTGTCACCGAGTCAGAGGTCTTGCTGAAATCCAGGTAGAGGACATCCACTTCATGTCCCTTGTCCAGTGCCCTCGTAACCCAGTTGTAAAAATCAACCAAGTTTGTCTGGCAGGATCTGCCTGAGAAAAACCCATGCTGCCTGCTGTCCTGGAGGTTGTTATCCTCAAGAAATTGCACCAGCCTTTCCTTGAGGATCATCACCATCAGTTTTCCCACAATTGCAGTAAGGCTCACTGGTCTGTTGATTGTACTGTAACACTAAAACAAACTGTCTGTATACTGTTCCAGAACTAAGAATTTATGAATTCCATTTTGTTGCTTATTTATTGAATATAGTAGGATCTGCTCTCATCCTTGCAAGACAGATGGGTGTGAGTGACGAGAAGCTGACAGCATAAGAATTGCGCTGTCTCTCTCTTATGTAGCAGCCTGTCAGTCACATAAAAAAAGTTCTTCTGATTTATTCACTATGCTGCACTTTATCTGTGCAACAGTAGTGACACGTTGTGACAGTGCTATGATAGAAAAGAACAACTTTATCATAATTCCCTAAGAGCTAATATGTAGCACTAGTAAACAGTGTGAATCACTACTTAAAGAAAGGATTGTGGAACACCTTGAAAGCAGTGGAGCACAGAATCCAAGACAGCATGGATTCACAGCAGGAAGGTCATGTCAAAAATTGATTTCTTTGACTGGGTGACTAGGGAAGAGGATCAGGGTGGGAGAGATGGACGTGGCCTACCTGGATTTCATTAAGGTCTTCTACCGTTCCACATAGAAGACTTGTGAACAAGCTGGGCAGCTGGGAAGTGGGTCACAAGGTGGTAAACTGGGTTAAGAACTGGCTAAGTGATAGAAGACAGAGGGTGATGGTAAATGGAGCTCAGTCTGAGGAAAGGATGGCGACCAGCGGGGTGACAGAGGGATCAGTTCAGAAGCCAGTCCTGTTTAATGTCTTCATAAGTGACATTGCGGAGGGGCTGAAAGGGAAGGTGTGCCTCTTTGCAGATGACTTGCAACAGGGTGGACACTCCAGGAGGGGTGGAAAAAGTGAGGAGGGACCTAGGTAAACTGGAGAAATGGTCTAGAAAGGGGGAGCTGAGATTCAATGTGAAAAAGTGCAAAATCATGCATTTGGGGTGCAAGAACACGGTGAGAATTACATGATGGGGGGGAGATACTGATGGTCACCAAGCAGGAAGGGGATTTGGGGGTAATCATATCTGATGACCTAAAGGTGGCCAAACAATGTGCCAAGGCTGTGGGGAGAGCGAGTGGGGTTCTGGGGTGCATAGGGAGAGCTATTAACAGCAGAAGAAAAGAGTTGGTGATGCCACTGTACAGATCATTGGTGAGGCCTCATTTGGAGTACTGTGCCCAGTTCTGGAGTCCATGTCTCCATAAGGCAGCATGGCTACACCATCACTATTGGTACAAAAATGCACATCACACACAGGATAAATGCATAAAAAACTTTTTATTGCAAACAGATGCCAGCACATGGCTACAGCATGCCCCTCGCCAACTCAGCTGAACATTTTCATGGTAAACCTCGTGCTTTCTCAGGGCTGAGGCAGTATCTGGCATTGCACCTTTTAAATGGCAACTCTTAAAGTGACAGTGCATACATTTAATTCATACACAACATGCAAAGTGTCCACAATGTGAGAAGGCAGTAAGGAAGACTGGAGGGATACTGGGATGCATAGGAAGAGGCATCAATAGTAGAAAACAGGAAGTTGTTATCCCTCTGTATAGACAGTTGGTGAGACCCCATCTGGAGTACTGTGTGCAGTTCTGGAGACCCCATCTCCGCAAAGACATACACAGAGTGGAGGCTGTCCAGAGGAGGGCACCAAAATCGTGCAGGGTCTGCACCAGAAGACATATGAAGAAAGACTAAAGGAGCTTAATATGTATACTTGAGGAAAGAAGGAAAGAGGGGACATGATAGAAACTTTCAAGTACCTCAAGGGAATTAACAAAGTCCAAGAGGGTAGCATCTTCCAGAAAAAGAGATGTGCAAGAACAAGGGGGCACAATTTGAAGATAGAGGGGGGACGGCTCAGGGGTAATGTGAGGAAGTATTTTTTCACTGAAAGGGTTGTGGATGCATGGAACAGCCTCCATGAGGAGGTTGTGGAGTCAAGAACAGTGGGGGACTTCAAGAATGCATGGGACAGGCATAAGGTAGTCCTAGGGGTGAGTAAGAGGAAGTAAGCTGTTGGTTAACTAGCATCTGCAGCTTATCTGTTAGGTAGGAAAATGGGCAGACTAGGTGGGCCAAGCGGTCCTTATTTGCCGTCAAATTCTATGTTTCTATGTTTCACAGTTGAAAAGTGCACAAAGTTAATATATTAATGTCAAAACCACCTAATAAAACAGGCATCTTAAACTAAATAATACTATAACTATATTATAATTTATAAATACCAAAAAAGTGCTAGATGAAGTCTTAAGGTAAAATCACAATTTTTAACCAAAAACCTACTGTGCAAAATACTCTATACTGCATAGAAATCATCTGTAATTATGGACTAATCAACAGATATCCCTATAATTCTAAATTCATTATTCTTCCACTACTGTATACCCCCAGAACATTGCAGTTGCCATTTTTGAAAAAGCATGTTTGCAAGATCTTGAAAATTTGGAAATACAGAGAGCAAGATATTATAATTGTATTATCTGAGAAAAAATGACCATCGAGAATTTAAAATAAAAAGACCAAATCATTATAAAGCCAGCAGATAAGGGGTGGGTGGAGTGGGTGGGTGAGGGGGTTGTAACAAAATGGACTACGAAGCAGAAATGTTGAGACAATTGGGACATAGTGATTTCTACTTGTGTTTGAATTGTGATCCCACCGATAGATACAAGAGGGACATTGATATGATCCTGTATGAGGCTCTCATGGATAATTTAATAAACTTGGACACTTTCAATTTTCTCACAGTTAAGCATCCTATTAAACCTGTGCTATGTGGTTTACCAAAGGTTCATAAAAGCCTGGACAATCTACCTGCAAGGCCGATAGTGGCTGGCATAGGATCTTTGGACAGTTTGGCTCTATTTGTAGACTATCACATTAAACCTTTAGCTTTGATAACTAGGTCCTTTTTGAGAGACACCACTGACATGTTGAATTTGTTAAATGATATAGAAATTGATGCAACTTCTTTTGTTTGTATGGATGTTTGCTCTCTTTATATAAATATTCCAAATAACAAAGGTTTAGAGTGTCCTAGGGAAGCATTATACATCAAAACATTCCACCCACAGCCATATGTAGACTTCATTTTGACTTTAGCAGAAAAAGTTTTGACATGCAGTGCTTTTCTATTCAAAGAGAATATGTATTTGCAACTTAAGGGAACAGCTATAGGGGCAGCTATAGCTGCCAGCTATGCGATTCTATATATGGCTATTTGGGAGGACAGGGCTATTTATAGTGGCACCAGTCCCTTTTTGCATTGTACTGATTTCTACAAACATTATGTAGACAATTTATTTTTCATTTGGAAAGGTACAGAGAGTGAGTTAAATTCCTTTATTAGAGATCTGGAGTCAACCAATCATAACCTTCGCTTTGAGGTGAAGTCTGACATACAGGAAATTAACTTTTTGGATTTATCCATTTTTTAAAATACAGATAGTAGCATAGGAGTGAGGTTGCTTTGGAAAAACACTGATAAGAATTCAATCTTACATTATGAGAGCTGTCATCCAGAACATATAATGAGTAATATCCCCGTGGGGCAGTTCCTTGGGGCAAATAGGAACTGCTTGCACTCGGAGGATTATGTTAAGAATGTTGTTGACCTCACTGAGCATTTTCAGGCAAGGGGTTTCAGGAAGGACATACTTGAGAAAGCTAGAAATAAAGTTGACTCTAAAAATAGAGTGAGTCACATGCCAGTGCTAGGAAGAGATGGCTGCTTGAAAGAGAGCTCTCCCACTGATCAGAATCTGCTCGAAACTGAAATAATTCTGAGTAATTGTAGTATAGTTGTGAGTCGGACGGTTAATAGCATTAGTTATTCTCTACACTTTGGCCAATTTTGTTTAAATTGGAAGATCAATTTTCTTTTAATACCTCACGGCATATCTAGCACTTACCTTTTCACCAGCATGCCTACTGACAGGAGGCTCGAATCGGCAGGCACATCAGGTCAGTCTGGGGGTCTCCGTTGAGCTCCGGTATCATCCATGGAGGTCACGCAGGTACCAGAAATAACCCTGTAAAACAGAATGGAAAATCTTTATCTAGTTGTCCTAGCGACATGGACTATATTAAGGATAAATTACATTCTATGCACCTAGACATTGTTTCACTTAAACAACAGGCAGGGGAGGAAAGTAACAAATTGGCTGTTATGGAGGAAAGAATGAATACACTCGAGGAACAATTAGCATTATTGGAGGAATCACTATATGTAGTGGAGGACATGGCGGGGAAAAATAACTTAAAATTACAACAGTTGGGAGCTAAAGTTGATGACTTGGAAAATAGATCCAGGAGAAATAACTTGCGTGTTGTTGGGGTCCCAGAAAACTAGAGGGGAAAGACATGATTTGTTTTCTACAGGAGTTTCTTCCCTCAGTTCTAACTTACAGTTGGAACTGGCCCTTGGAAATAGAGAGGGCTCACAGATCCTTAAGAGCTTTTCCTAAACAAGGACAAAACCCAAGGTCCATTACTGCGTGTTTTTTAAGGTTCAATAATAAGGAGGAAATCTTATCCATAGCAAGACATGGAAAAGCTTTATTCTGGGGGAAAGAAAGAATCTACATTTTCCAAGATTACTCCTCTGAGATTGTAGAGAGAAAAAAAAAGCATATGGGGATATTAGATATGTTTTACAATGCTAAGTACCCTACTGAATTAAATACCCTGCAGTCTTGGTGCTAACTAAAGGAGGGGGGTCTCATAATTTCAAAAACCCTGAAAATGCTTGGAGCTTTATTAGTAGACTTTGGAATGAAGCTGAACTGGTTTTAAACAAATGGAGCAGAGAAGTCAAAATTCCACTCAGGCCCCAACTGCCATAGATAGAATCCAGAACTCTAAAATTCCAACCCCAGAATGATTGGTCCATGCAGCTACTCCTAGGCATAGTCCACGAGCTAATACTTCTCCACAAAAAAAGCAGGGGGCAGCGCCGAAGCAGACCCACATCCCTGTTCTGAAACACAGTGTGAGGCATCCAAATACCAAAACATCACTTCTCAAGTCTGGACCATGGCCCTCTAAAATTACACGGAGATCACAGCCCTTTTACAAAAATAAAGCAGCTATTCTGGCTTCTGTGTCATCAAAGCAATCATACTCTTCTGATTAGATTCGTACTCATTCTGATCCCTCCACTCGCGAGCACCTTCCTTTAGATACATTTGGTTTACCTGATGCTTTAAGAGGTCCATACAGTCCTGTCGCCGACATGTTTGAGGAACCCCCATCGTCTGACTTTTCTAGCATGGAGATTGAAACCATGGTGACCTGAAATAGATGGGCAACAGGAACAATTGTTTAACCTCAGTAGGCAGATCCTAAACAAGGTCATCTCCCAGGGCAGACCACATGACCTTGCCTAAGTTGCTTCCTCATCCTAAAATGCTAATACAATGTATATCTAATGTATATTTTGCATAGCCTGTCTTGTATCTTTATTTTAGTTAAAAATCAAAAAGTTTGTATTGGCTTATTGTTTTTATATCAAGGAAAAGAGAATTGATGCAACGAGGTGTCAAAGGTCATGAATCACTTCCTGCTTGGATAGGTGGATAATTGTGTCATCAGCTTCATGAGTCCCCCTGACCAAACATCCTCAAGAGATACGGTAGGCACAGAATATTAAATATGTTTTTATTAAGCTAAGCTTTGAATGCCATGTCTGTAAGAAGGAACTTTACTCCATATGGTGGGGGGAGGGGGTAATGCGGTTTTGTTTTAAAAGATGGAATTGGTTTCGATGTGTTTAGAAGATGGATCTGTAAAGGTAATTTTCTTTATTTATGGTGTTAGTTATTCTGGCTATTTCGTCCTGGACCAGCCTCGCTTCTTTAATCCATAGTGTCCGGATATGCGTATTGCTAGATAGCAGATAGAACCCAACTATATAGACGTGACATGGATCTACATAAGTTTTCACATGTTGGACTTTATCTGTATTCGCTCAAAGCCAGTCGGGTTGTTTTAAACAAGGTCCTGGTAGAGTTGGAGCTTTTGCTGAATGGCTTACATTTTAACACGTTTGTCAGGTGTGATTCTATCTGTCTAATCGATGGAGAGATCATGTCTGTTGATGGTTTGGCTGTATAAAGCCTTATTTTCAGCTTATTTCTCTTGCTGCAGGTATTTCCTTGATGAACATTTATATGCTGTCTGACAGATTTACCTAACTACGTATGGTATTTTTGGAACTCCTTAAATATTTTTCGGCTTTAGGTGAGTGGGAACTGGTGCTGGAAGACTTGGGCTGAATGACTAATTTTATAGTAGAATATATTGTTAACCCTAAGGCGCATAGTTGGGTTATTAATATTCTTTCCAAGATCCCAAGAGTTTTTTTTAACACCAAAATCAATTCAGAGGTTTTTGTCCTATCATCTGCTTAAAGGAGAAGACTCCTATATATTTATGATTTGGATATGTCTGATGTATTTATTATACATTACATCAAGTACTATACATATGTCAATACAAGATCAGCCATTTCTTCTATTGCAACACATATCTAGAGTTTGAGGCTCTGACACAAGGTAGTAAAATGTCAAGCAAGCCTCCATTTACATGCAAATGAGTCACTTGTAATACAGCCCCTCCCATTCCTTGATGTCACTGCAGCAACAGTGCAGGACAAAACATAAGGGTATCAATGCTGTCTATCCTGATTTTAGTTTAAGTTTGCAATGCCTTAAGACAGTTCTGTCATGCAACTCACACAGGAAGTGGTACTTGTAGCCTTAATACTACATATGTAGAGCAAATAATACATCTAATAGTATTGCATTCACAGGAAACAAAAGCTGTTCTTGTGTACTGCTCATTTCTCTCTGTGAGAAAGTTGTAACATGTTGTAGAAAGCAGTAGACTGAATCAGTTAATCAACCAACCAATCAATCAATCGAGTATACAGATCCCCACCTCAGGGGGAGGAAATGGACAAGGAAATGATAGAAAGTATACTTAGAATGGCAGAAAAAGGGAAGATATTAATGATGGGTGATCTGAATATGCCAGATGTTAACTGGAGTGCAGTTGCAGCAGCCACTTCGCAGAGTGGGGTTATTCTAGATGCCCTACAGGGGGCATGCCTTAGACAGCTAGTATTGGAACCCACTCAAGGGGGAACAGTCTTAGACCTGGTTCTCTCAAATGGAGATGGAGAGAGGATCACAGATGTAGAAGTGGGTAGCCATCTGGGAACTAGCAACCATTGAAAAGTATGGTTCATAATAACCACAGTAATAGAGTCAAGCCATACAAAGGCAAAAGTACTGAACTTTAGGAGGGCTGACTTTGCCAAAATGGGTGAGTGCCTAAGGAATGCACTAGCAAATGGGCAGGAAGGAGGGGTAGAAAAACAATGGGGAATAATAAAAACTGCCATCACAGAGGTAACAAGCCTTTGTGTGAAGCAAATAAACAAAACAAAATGATGTAAGAAACCACTATGGTTCTCAAAGGAAGTGGCAGTGAAGGTTCAAGAGAAAAGAAAGCATTCAGGAAGTACAAGGAATCACAGAAGGAGCAGGACAGAGAACTGTATCAGTTAAAGCAAAAGGAAGCTGGGAAGGCAGTCAGATTAGCAAAGGCCCAAACTGAGGAAAAATAGCCAACTCAGTTAAGAAGGGATAAACCTTTTATAGGTACATCAGGGAGCGAAGGAAGACCAAGGAGGGATAGTGAGGCTTAATAAAGGGGAGGGGGGGCAGAGGGTGACTGTGAAAAGGCAGGGATACTAAACAAATATTTTTGCTCAATATTTACAAATGAAGAGGGGGAGGTACCTAAAACAAACAATAGAAACACTCTTGATACAGAAGTTGATACCAGCCCATTTACAGAAGAAAGAGTTCTGAAAGAACTCTTAAAACTGAAGGTAGACAAAGCAATGGGGCCTGATGGATTCATCCCAGAATTCTAAAAGAACTAAGGGTAGAACTAGTGACACCACTGACTACCCTCTTTAACAAATCATGAGAGGATGGGGTAGTACTCGAGGACTGGAGGAGGGCAGATGTGATTCCCCTTCACAAAAGTGGGAGCAAGGCAGGAGCAGGAAACTACAGACCTGTTAGTTTAACCTCAGTGATAACGAAAATGATGGAATCACTTCTGAAGGAAAGAATTGTCAAGTATCTAGAGGCCAGAGGGGCACAGGACCCAAGGCAGCATGGATTCACAGCGGGAAGGTCATGCCAAATGAATCTGTTAGATTTCTTTAACTGGGTGACCAAAGTAGTAGATCAGGGAGGGGCTGTGGATATGGCCTACCTAGACTTTAGCAAGGCATTTGACACAGTCCCACACAAAAGATTAATATACAAGTTAGCCAGCCTGGGAGTGGGTCCCACGATGATAGCCTGGGTAAAGAATTAGCTGGAGAATAGGACACAGAGAGTAATACTAAATGGAGTCCACTCTGAAGAAAGGGGGGTTACTAGTGGGGTGCCGCAGGGTTCAGTATGAGGACTAGTCCTCTTCAATGTCTTTATAAGCGACATTGCAGAGGGACTGGAAGGAAAAGTATGTCTCCTTGCAAATGACACAAAGATCTGCAACAGAGTCGATGCACAAGGTGGGGTGGAAAGGATGAGAAGGGACTTGACGAGGTTAGAGGAATGGTCAAATGTATGGCAGCTTAGACTTAATGCTAAGAAGTGCAAGGTAATGCACCTGAGAACCAAAAACCCAGGGGAAGAGTACACAATGGGGAGTGAGATACTAACAACAAGCATTTGTCAATGCCGAATGTTTGCTTGCTGGCATTGGCAGTGGTAGTGTAGAAGTTACAGAGTTGCGTAATAGGAATGGCAGTGAAGTATTGAACTGAAGCCAACCCCATCACCACCGTGCAGAGAGTGACAGGCATTGGGATGTGCGTTTGGGTCGTCAGGCATAATGGCCACGCCATTTCACCACACCACACCTGCAGAGACTGACAAGTGTCACGGTGTTCCTTGTGGTCTTTGGCCCTTATGCGCACCCCATTTCATTAGAAAATATGGTGAGATGGGTGCGATAGAGGAGAATGGGGTGAAGTTTGGGGCTGAAGAGTCCAAGGCATACCTCGATGCCTCTCACTGACTGCAGGGTGTGGAATGGTATGAGCATCACAGGCAAGAATCCCAAGGCACACCCCTGATTCTTGTCATTCTCTATAGGGTTGGGCGTTATAGTTGAAAACCCTAATACCTCAGGCATTCGTTGGTATTTTCACTCCAAATTTTCAACATGTTTGTTTTGTGACCCCACCTCATGAACAGGGGGAATATCAGTTTGTTAGCCGAAAGCTGCTTATGCACAGTGACTACGGCATTTAGCACCACAGGTGCAAAAATATTCCGAACAGGATGTAAAAAATGACAGCTGTACTCTTTCATGGGGAGGTATAAAAATGGCTATGTTGCAAATGTGTAGTAAAAATATTTAAAAAAATGATGAAGTCACGAGCGTACATAGAAACTGTGCAACGCACACCTGTAATATAATTAGGTTGGGGATTTCTTACAGCAGATTGTCAACTCAGGCATTTTGGTGCCTCCGATCATGAACAGTGTCACTGTGATTTTGTTTATCTGTGCCGAACAATGATTTCCCACAGCGACCACACATCTCTGCACTGAAAGTGTGAAAACACACTTCAGCCATGTTGTGAAAAATGGCAGCTGTACTGTTCATAGGGAAGTGTGGAAAAATGTCACTGGTGAAAATCTGGACTGAAAATATTACAAAGTCATGCACTAACGAGGGTGCGTGGAAACTGCGCAATGCTCACTCATAACACAGTCATTTTATGGACTTTTGTCACCAAATTTTCAACATAGCCATTTTAAGACCTCTGCTCATGAACAGTGTAACTGTGATTTTCTTAATCTGTCCTAAACATTGCTTCGCACCAACAGCACCATTGTGCGCCATATGTGCGAAAACACATTTTGAGCGACATATGAAAAATTGCAGCTGTACTGTTCATAAGGAAGTTTAATAAAATGGACATGTTGAAAATCTGGAGTGAAATATTAAATTTGCAAACCATTTAGCATGCATATAGAAACTCGTGCAACGACGCCGTAAAAGTCATTTTAGGAATTTTTTCACCAGATTTTCAACATAGCCATTTTAAGACCTCTGCTCATGAACAGTGTCACTGTAATTTTCTTAATTTGTCCTGTACATTGATTTCGCACACCGACTGCACCATTGTACGCTACATGGGCGGAAATACATTTTGGGTGAGATGTGAAAAATGACAGCTGTACTGCTCATAAGAAGGTGTGGTACAATGGCAATGTTGAAAATCTGGAGTGAAAATATTGAAAATTTGTGAACTAACGAGCGTGCGTAGGAACTGTACAACGCACACTCGTAAAACAGTCATTTTTGGGAATTTTTTCACCAAATTTTCAACGTAGCCATTTTAAGACATCTGCTCATGAACAGTGTCACTGTGATTTTCTTAATTTGTCCCGTACATTGATTTTGCACACTGACTGTGCCATTGTGCGCTACATGGGCGGAAACACATTTTAGGTAAGATGTGAAAAATGACAGCTGTACTGCTCATAAGCAGGTGTGGTAAAATGGCGATGTTGAAAATCTGGAGTGAAAATATTGAAAATTTGCGAACTAACGAGCGTGCGTAGGAACTGTACAATGCACGCTCGTAAAACAGTCATTTTTTTGGAATTTTTTCACCAAATTTTCAACGTAGCCATTTTAAGACATCTGCTCATGAATAGTGTCACTGTGATTTTCTTAATTTGTCCCGTATATTGATTTCGCACACCGACTGTGCCATTATGCGCTACATGGGCGGAAACACATTTTGGGTGAGATGTGAAAATGACAGCTGTACTCTCATAAGAAGGTGTGGTAAAATGGCGATGTTGAAAATCTGGAGTGAAAATATTGAAAATTCGGTTACTACGAGCTTGTGTAGGAACTGCGCAGCATGCGCTAAAAAACAGTCATTTTGGGAATTTTGGCACAGATTTTCAACATGGAGTTTTGGGACCCCTTCTCATGATTGATGTCACTGTCATGCGGCGCTGTCGCCGGCGGGTGATTTCGCAGTCACCGTGCAGTCACTGCACGAAATCACCCTTCGGGCCTGAATAACGCCATGGCAGTGATATCATTCATGAGAAAGGTTCCCAAAAACCCCATGTTGAAAATTTGGTGCAAAAATTCAAAAAAATGCCTGAGATATGCAACAAAGTTGAACCCCCCCATCTAGCCCATTATACAGCTTACCGGCATTTCCTCAGTTCGCGGTCGGCTTTGAAGAGTGGAGACGGTTCCCGGTCACCAAGATCGCTATGGACGGAGTCCAGAGGTAAGTATGGGGTGAGGGGGTGTGGGGAGGCTGGGTGCGAGTGGGTGGGTGCGGGTTGTGGGAGGGGGTGGGAGGTTTCGCTGTGGGACTGCTTTTTTCATATGAGGTAGAAACAAAAAACGATGGATGTGATGTTTGCCACGCTGGGGTGGGCTCCCAGCGTGGCACAAGGAAGTTGGGGGCGTTCAGCCAACAGGGGATTGGGCATCCCCGCCAGCCTAAGGAATAGATTCTGCCACGCTGGGGTGGCTTCCCAGCATGGCACTTACTACTCGGGGAGGACAGTGCACGACGGGATTGGGCACCCCATCGGCTATATTAGTTATTGCCACGCTGGGGGTGGGCACCCAGCGGGCATTTTGGAAGCCTTGGGGAGGCGGGGAACGAGCACAGCCGACGGGATTGGGCACCCCGCCGGCTATACAGTGCGGCTAAGGGTGCACACCCGCGCAAGCACGCGACGCAGTGTGGGGGGAGCTGCGATGAGCAGGTGATATTTATCGCTGCTCACTCGCTGAGCTCCCCTTTCAACTGTATGCTACTGCATTTGGAGCGTGTCATAGACAGCTCCAGAATGCATTGGCTTACAGGGGCCATGCCTGCCAGCACACTGACTGAATTGGAGGAGGAGGTGACACACCTCCGAAATCTCAGATAATGGCACTATGTTTCTTGCACATGCGTGCAAGCAAACATAAAAATGGAAAGGGACCTGGGGGTAGTCATATCAGATAACTTAAAGCTGGGCAAGCAATGTGAGAGGGCAGTAAGGAGGGCTGGGGGGATACTGGGATGCATAGGGAGAGGCATCACCAGTATAAAACAGGAAGTTGTTGTCCCTCTGTACAGACAGCTGCTGAGACCCCATCTGGAGTAATGTGTGCAGTTCTGGAGACCCAGTCTCCGCAAGGACATAGGCAAGATGGAAGCTGTCCAGAGGAGGGCAACTAAAATGGTACAGGGTCTACATGGGAAGACATATGAAGAGAGACTAAAGGAGCTTAATATGTATAGCCTCGAGGAAAGGAGGGAGAGGGGGGACATGATAGAAACTTTCAAGTACCTCAAGGGAATCAAAGTCCAAAAGGGTAGCATCTTTCAAAAAAAGAGGTGTGCAAGAACAAGGGGGTACACTTTGAAGATAGAGGGGGCATCTCAGAGGTAATGTAAGGAAGTATTTTTTTCAGAGAGGGTTGTGGATTCATGGAATGGCCTTCTGGAAGAGGTTGTGGAGTCAAAAACAGTGGTTGAATTCAAGCATTCATGGGACAGCCATAAGGCAATTCTAGGGGGTGGGGGTAGAAAGAAGTAGGCTGCTGGTTAACTAGGATCTGCAGCTTATCCATTAGGTAGGGAAATGGGCAGACTGGGTGGGCCAAATGGTCCTTATCTGTCGTCAAATTCTATGTTTCTATAAGCAGTCAATCAGTCACTCTGTAGTGAACCAGGTGAACACCCTTGAGAGGATTCATTTACAAGGTAGGCTTGGGCAGTTTCCCAAAGGATCACAGAAGACTGAATTCTTCCTTTGCACAAATTGTACACTCCCCTTTCAGAAGCCTGAAAGTGGAGAGCTAAATCACTTACTTTATAAAGTGTATTGTTTCACATTTCAGATACTCCTTACATCTGGGTTCTGACTGGAAATACTTGACACAGAATGCATATGACATGGGAGGAATGAGCTAAGCAAATACAGAGTACTACAAACACTGAGACTGATTAGTTTGTTTACCTACAACAGCCGAAGTGCTGCATCTGATTTGTGAGGGACATCCTACTTCAAATGCTGGCATTACGGGGGGGGGGGGGGCTGCCACAGCTTGTTTTTAGTACCTTCAAAGTGAAGTGCTGTAGCTCTCACATCACTGCTAATGATATATAATGGGAAAGGGGGCACTGTTAAAGTCATGGACCTGAGGGGCCATCGCAGTTCCCTAGGAGGTTAGGTCCAGAAGCAAATGATTTGATACCTTTTAATGGACCAACATAGATGTAACAACAAGAACAAAGTGCTCTAGCTTTCGGACCAACCAGTCCTTCTTCAGAAGGTCAGGGGAACTTGTTAAGGGTTAGAGAGTAAGAGACTTTGGTAGGATTTGAACCAGAGTTTCCCAGTTCTTGTGCCTGTGCTTTAACCACTAGACTACTGTTCTTCCATATGCTGCAGCTATCCAATCACTGACTGCCTAGTTACAAAAGGAAAGGGACATTTTTGCAGGATTGTGTCTCACTGCTGGTGTCAATCAAAACAGAGAATGCTAACACACACAGAACATAATAAAACAGCTATATAATGTCACTTAAGACTGATCTTCCTGGACATAAGTCTCCACCACTCATTCACACTAGTGGGATTAGCGCCGGAGGCATCGCTGAGACCGCCGGGAGCAAACTTTTGCTGGAGGGTCGGCGAGGAGTAGGCGCCCCGCGCGCGCAGCGAGCAGCTGGCTCGGCAATCACTATCTCGCTGACGATCCTCCAACCGCCTTAGTTCCTTTTTTCCCGCCATCGAGTG
Organism: Neoceratodus forsteri; assembly: GCA_016271365.2. Lineage (NCBI taxonomy): Eukaryota > Metazoa > Chordata > Ceratodontiformes > Ceratodontidae > Neoceratodus > Neoceratodus forsteri. The sequence continues at coordinate 62,424,298 of CM028129.1, forward strand.
CGCTTCAGTGACAACGTCGCTCGCCTGTCGGGAGTCAAACTTCAAACTAGCGCATAGTTTTCAGTTTATTGTTTTGTAACATTATCACGATAGTAGTATCGCTTAATTTTATTCTATTTTCGTTAAATTTTTCTAATATTTTAAATTTAACTTACTTGAAGAAGTCTCGGCCTACTGGACGGAGTCGACCATGAGCAGGTCAGGTGACGGTAGGGAGACTTCGTATGAAAGCTGTTCAGTCAGCCGGGCTGGGTCCGGTCAGCCTCCTTCTCCTCAGCGGGGTTCCGACAACGGTCAGTCCGATGCCCGGGGGGATGGGCGGTCCCCCCCTCGGCATAAAAATAAACGGTCACATTCTCGGCACCGCTCGCCTCGAGCTCTTCTTCGCCCACAGGTCAAAAGAGAAGGCATCACCGAGGTCGCCTTCGGTATGTTCGCGCTCGACGATCGGTTATCGTAGCTAGTTGCCGGTCTCTTCTTCGAGTCGCCAACTTCGGGTGACCGCCGCCCTCGACATCAGAGCCCTCCCACCTATAGGTAGGGCTCCAGATGAGCAGTTTCATCAGTGGGCGCTCTTATGGGGCGATGGGCTCGGAGGTTGGTTCTTCTGCCTGGCTCGGTTGCCACAGGAGCCCTCGGGCTCTCCGGCGATCAGGTAAGGCGGTTGGACCTTCCTAGTCGACCGGCTCTTCTTCGTGCCAGCGACTCCGCGCTTAGGTGTTTCACACATGGCTGGGCGCGAGGGGCCACACTGATGCCCTTATCTCCTTTTTTTTTTCCTTCTCTAGCTTTCCAGGTTCCTGGGGCATTCCTGGCACCTTCGGCAGGGTCTGTTGGCTTGTCGGCGCCATTTTCGGTTGCGGTGCCATCTGCGGTGCCTGGTGGTCTCGCAGCGCTGTTGGGTCTGGCGGCGCAGTTGGGTCTGGCAGCGCCGCTTGGTCTGGCGGCGCCATCGGCAGCGCCATGTGCTCTCGCGGCACCGCCGGGGGCGCTTACGGTGCCGCGTGCCTCTTCGGCGCCGTGCCCCTCCGCGGTCCTGTTTTCAACCCGTTTTGCCTTCTCGGCGCTGGGGGCCCTCGGGGACTCTCCTTGTTTCTCTGCTGTTTCCTCCTCCTCTCCTAATTTTTACTCCTTTCCTGTCCAAACAGTCCTTCCTGGACCATCAGGAGATGATGTTGAGCCTGACCCAGACCTTCGGTTGGGTGATGAAGTGGAGGAAACAGGATCTTTCTTGCTACAGAGCCTGTGGTCGAGGACCTGTCCTTTAAGTCTCTGTTGAAGAACCTGAGATCCACTCTTTCTCTCCAGACTACAGACATCGATCCTGGGAAGATATTAAGACTCCAATACCTTCATGCCTCGGAGATCCCTACGGATTTGACTCCTCCGATCCAGCCTTCCTTCGAGACGCTGTCTCAAATGGTATGGAATAATCCTGCTCTTATTCCCTCAGTGGCTAAATCCATTGATAAGAAGTATTCAGCTCCCAAGGATCGTCCCATTTTGGCATCCCAAGCCTTTGCGGATCCTATTGTAGTCCTGGCAGAGAATGATAAGGTCGTTCTTCCTCAAACTACTACAGCTCGACCTATTAACAAAGAGTCTCGTAAGATTGATACATTAGGTAAGAGAGTCTTTGCTGCCTCCACTCTAAGTATCGTGTTGCCAGTTATCAAGGCTATTTTTCTCAGTATGAGTATATCCTGTGGCACTCTTTGAAAAGAATGGTTGAAGCTCTTCCGGATTCGGACTCCAAGTCAGAGCTTCTTCTCACTGTACTAGAGGTATTGAGTCCAATAACCAACAGGTCAAAGCCGCTATGGGCGCTTCGACACTGCTTCTCGCTCAGCAGCCGCGGGTGTTTGTACTCGGCGCCATTCCTGGCTGCGTACTTCTGGCTTCACGAATGATGCTCAGCAGCAGGTAATGGCGCTGCCCTTGAGCTCCTTTCTTTTCGCCCTCAGGTGGAACAAGCCTTAGAGGCCACTCAGAAGACTAGGTTGGCCATTAAGTTGGCCAGACCTCCCCTGCTCCCTCTCAGGGCATGTGAACAGACGTCAGTTTCATAGTCGTCAGTCCATTCGAGGCAGAGCAGGGAAGCTTCCATAAAAGCCAACCTGCCCAACCTCAAAAGAAAGCAGCAGCAGAGCTTAGGGGCCTAAAGCCCCAGCGCCACCTTATGAATTGCTGGCCCAAGTTCCATCCACATTGCCCGAGGTGGAACTTTCTCCTCCGGTGGGAGGTCGTCTGATGTACTTCTACAACCAGTGGAAGTCCATAACTTCGGACAAATGGGTCCTTCGGATAATTTGTGAGGGTTATTCTCTCAATTTTTTGGAAACCCCCCCGAATTGTCCTCCCAGACGACAACCCAGGTTGTCGGCCTCTCAGTCAGACCTTCTCACCACCGAGATCCAAGGCCTTCTAAGCAACAGAGCAATAGAACTAGTGCCCCCGCATCTGCGAAGCACAGGGTTCTACTCCCATTACTTCCTGGTTCCAAAGAAATCTGGGGGAATGCGCCCCATTCTAGACCTCAGAAAGTTAAACAAATTTCTCCCCAGGGAGAAATTCAAAATGATTTCCCTAGGTACCCTGTTACCCCTGCTGCATCAGCATGACTGGCTGGCCTCCCTGGATATGCAGGACGCTTACCAGCATATCCCCATCCACCCGACCCACCGCAAGTTCCTCAGGTTTGTAGCTCTGGGTCGGCATTATCAGTTCAGAGTCCTGCCTTTTGGGCTATCCTCGGCGCCGCAAGTTTTTACAAAGTGTTGTGCAGTTCTCGCAGTGCATCTCAGGAAGATAGGACTCCGAGTGTTTCCCTACCTGGACGATTGTCTTCTAGCAAGGCCTTCCAGCCAAGGGACTTTGGAAGCCATGCAAACGACTTCTCGTCTTCTTACGTCCATGGGAATTCTGCTGAATTTGAAAAAATCACAACTGCAGCCCTCCCAGAGGCTCCTTTTCATAGGGACACTCCTAGACACCTCTTCCGCGAAGGCTTTCCTTCCAGAGGACAGAAGACTCGACATCCTTCGGATGGCCCGTTATATCGGGGAGAACCAATCGGTTACAGCTCTCTCGATGCAACGCATGTTGGGTCTCATGGCGTCCTCGGTGTTCACTGTACCTCTGGCCCGGTTGCACATGAGAACCACCCAATGGATGCTCTCCACTCAGTGGTCTCCGACCTCTCACCCCCAGTCTTATCCCATCAAGGTGACGGAGCCCCTTCGAAGGTCTCTCACCTGGTGGACTCAAGAGAGCAATTTCCTGGAAGGGTTCCCCTTTGCTCCCCCGGATCATCAGATCTCCATCACCACAGACGCATCGCTAATGGGATGGGGAGCTCATCGCCCTTCACACTCAAGGTGTATGGACTCAGTTGAAACTCATCTCCACATAAATGTCCTGGAAATGAGGCGGTCCTCTATGCGATCCGAGCTCTGAAGGATATCCTTTGTCACAAGAACATTCTCTTCAAACGGACAACAAAGCGGTGATGTATTACATCAAGCAAAGGCGGTGCTCATTCTTCACTTTGCAGGAAGCAATGAGGGTGGGAGTGGTGCTTGGGTAGCACAAGTCTCTGATTCAGGCGGTTTATCTGCCAGGTATACAAACCATCTAGCAGACCACCTCAGCAGAACGGAGGCAGACCTCACAGAGTGGTCTCTCGATCCAGCCGTAGCTCGGTCACTATTCAAGAGTGGGGACTCCAGACCTGGACCTTTTGCATCCCCACTCAATGCAAAACTGCTCTCTTCTGCTCCAGAAATCCAGGGCCTGGCATTTTCTGTCAGGATCGTTCAGGCTGCGGTGGACAAAGCGCTTTTACGCCTTTCCACCGCTTCCTCTAATCCAGAGAGTACTCAAGTTCGAGTCTCTGGGACCAAAATGATTCTCATTGCTCCCTCCTGGCCTCGCAACTATGGTTTCCTCTACTCAACAGTATGTTGGCAGCCTCCGAGACCACTTCCCTTGCAAATCAATCTTTTGACTCAGGGTTCGTTGGTCCATCCCAACCTGAAATCACTTCACCTTCATTCTTGGCTCCTGAAGAGGTAGAAGTGAATCGGTTCAACGTCTCTCGTAGAGTCTCAGACATCCTTCTGGCTGCTCGGAAGCCAGCCACCGAAACGTACGCCTCAAATGGAAGACGTTTTTCTCTCTGGTGCAAAGTCCTCTTGGAATCCCTTTCCTGTCCTCCTGACAAGGTTCTGGAGTATCTTTTGGACCTATCAAACTCAGGTCTCCAGTACCCACAGTTAAAGTTCACCTTAGTGCCATCTCAGCGTTCCATGAGCCGGTTTCTTCCTTGACTCTGGCTCAGTTACCTATGGTGAAGAGATTTCTTAAGGGGATTCTTCATACCAGACCCCCTGTTAAGCATCCAGTTGCAGCCTGGGACATTAACCTGGTGCTGGACATGCTCACTCGGAAGCCTTTCGAACCCCTAGCTACCTGTGAGCTAAAATTTCTTACCTGGAAGACTGCCTTCCTGGTGGCCATTACCTCAGCCCGCAGGGTCTCTGAGATACATGCCCTGGTTACAGACCCTCCGTATACTGTATTCCATAAAGACAAGGTAGTTCTCGCACTCATCCTAATTTCTTCCCAAGGTTGTGTCAGAATTCCATCTAAACCAACCCTGGTACTTCCTCTTACTTGCTAATTTACAAAATGAAGGGAACGATTCTTCATTCCTTGATGTTAAGAGAGCCTTGCGGTTCTATTTAGATAGAACCAAGAATTTTTGCAAGACTCAGCAACTGTTTGTTTCTTTCAGCGACACCGGCTGGGTCAACCTGTCGCTATCAGATGCATCTCATCATGGTTAGTGGCATGCCGACATTGCTATTCCATGGCTCAAGTTAAATTAGAAGGTAGAGTGTCGCTCACTCTACTAGAGGCGATCGCTGACATCCCTAGCGGAAATTCGCAATGTTCCAATTGCAGATATCTGCAACGCCGCCACCTGGAGCTCAGTGCATACCTTCGTTAAGCATTATGCACTGGATGTTCATGCCAGGCGGCATTCTGCATTCAGCAGAACTATCCTTAATGGACTTCTATCTTAGTCGCATGGGCTCTGGCTCTCCTGCCGCCCTTTTGGGGGATTATCAGCTTGGTACTCTCCCACTAGTGTGAATGAGTGGTGGAGACTTATGTCCAGGAAGATATGAAAAATTACGCTACCGTAATTCTTGATCTTCTTGGACGAGTCTCCACCACCATTCACACGCCTACCCTCCATCCCCGAAGCTCACTGCTGTTGGTCTTCACCCTCAGATCTTTAGGCCGTGAAGACTTTTGCTGACCCTTCTTACACGGGTCGACGGACTGTCTTATGTCCATTTATTAAGGTTAGATTTACTCTTTACGTTAGTTGCGCTGCACTCCTTGGTAAAAAGGTACTGAGGCGGTTGGAGGGTCGCCGAGATAGTGATTGCCGTCGAGCCGCTGCTTGCGGCGCCGTTCCTCGCGGCGCCATCTCTCGCACCGACCCTCCAGCAAAAAGTTTGCTCCCGATGGGTCCTAGTGCCTCCGGCGCTAATCCCACTAGTGTGAATGAGTGGTGGAGACTCGTCCAAGAAGATCAAGAATTACGGTAGGTACGTAATTTTCATTTGTTGTAACCAGAGTCATTTATTGGGTAAACTGTTTTTGCTAACAGAAACATTAACACAACTCATACAGGCACTTCGTTATAGGCATACTGTATATACATGTCAAATTAGTGCTGAATTACACTCATATGGTCCTAGTCCCTATTAGACCTGCACTTCAGGATGTGCACAGCACTTAAAGAGTTCCCCATTACTCAAGTGTGGGACCAAACATTGTGGCTTCTGTTTACTGGTGGAACAGCATTTAGTGCAGCACCATTATCTGTTGCTTTGATGACACCATCCTCCAGCAGCATTGATGGTAAAATGGAGGACAAACACATTGATAACTTCTGGGGGTTGTATATTTTTATTTATAATATAGATCTGAACAGCAATAGGACTGCTGGCAACTAGAGGAGGAACACAACAGTTACACGTAAGGAGTTGGGGAAATATGGGTGTGAAACTATGGGAGACTTCCCCTTTGGATTACTTATGGAAACGGAGTAAAGTTTTACCTTGTTATTAAGCATAAACTGGCTTTTAAATCAACATATCTAATTACTTAGTTTTTTTTTTCTCAAGGTGGGTTCCCAAGTAAGCCACCGCTTGTTTGTGTGAGTGTCACTTTGAGGTTTCCTCTGTGTATTACCCCTCAAACTTACTTTAAGTGTTTGTTAGTTAGGACTTATTCTAAGCATTATCCATTTTGATTTTTTTGAAGGTTGCAAAAGGTGTATTAGCTGAAATACTGAGTACTGTTTTGTGTGTTAAAAAATAAAAGGGGGGTTTACTTGTTACTAACTTTTTCTTCTTAGTGTTATCTAAATCCCTACTTGTAACTATTTCTCCTAAAATTATATCTTTTAAGTGTATTACTGGTAAGACTATATCCTGAGTATTTTATTAGCCATCATTTAACATTTTACTGTGTTTTGGCAATGAGTAATGTTAACATATGTTCATGGAATGTGCAGGATCTTGGATTCCCAATTAAAAGATATAGAGTGCTGAATCATTTAAACAAACATAGAATAGACATAGCCATGTTACAGGAAACTCATTTGACCCCTATTAAAGCAGAAAAATTAGCTCGTAGTTGGGTTGCTTCTGTAGAATACTGTTGTTTTTCCACAAGAAAGAGAGGTGTGGTCATTTGGATAAGACAAGGTGTTAATTTTATCAAACACTCCCATGTCAGGGATCCAGAAGGAATATTTCAATTTCTTCTGGGGAACTTATGCGGTAGACAGATAGCTATTTGTAATATCTATGCCTCTAACATGCAGCAAAAGGAATTCTTTCATAAATTAACCTATACTCTTGCTAATTTGGGGCCTTATGAAATTCTATTGGGGGAGATTTTAATTTAGTTATGGATTCTTCCCTAGACAGGTCACACTCTCAGTTCCCCTGTTCTTTGTCCCCTGCTCAGGAGAATCTGCACAAATTATTGATTCAATAATATTGAAGGAGTTAGGTCTATTGGATACATGGAGGCTCTTTTATCCTGATGGTAGGGATTATTCTTTCCTGTCGGCCAGGCACAGTTCTTTTAGCTAGATTATTTATTTATGAACCTAAGGTGGCATAACGACACTAGCCAAATAGGTTATGAAAATGTATTCATATCTGACCATTGTTTAATAAAGAGTTCAGTACTCTTTGATAATAACTCTGCAAAATCGGCAAGCTGGAAATTTAACTCCTCACTTCTTCAAGACCCAGATTTCTTAAAATGGTTACAGAAGGAGACACATGCTTATTTTAGATTAAATGACAACGGGGAGGTCTCATCTAAGATGGTATGGGATGCGTATAAACCATTTATAAGAAGGGTAGTAATCGGCTATGCATCTAGGAGGGAAAAAGAAAAACAAAAGGATTTGAAACTTAAGGAAGAAAACCTTGGCAATATACTGACAGGTTTAAAAAATAATTCCCAAAACATACAAGAACTCCTTTTTAAAGCTCTCAGTCTTAAATACGAAATCAATAGATTACATTCAGACAAGATAGAATACTCCCTCTTTGGGATAAAACAGAAATATCGTGAATCTGGGAAAAAGCTAGCAAATTACTAGCACATAGACTTTGCAAGTTGCTGAATCAAAATAACATTAAGGGGATTAGAAATGAGGATGGGATGATGACACACAATGTAAAGCAAATTAATGATTGTTTTAAGTTATTCTACGAAGACTTGTATAAATCTAAGAGTTCTTCGGGATTAAATATCCTAGAGGATTTTCTCAATAGAGCAGACCTACCAAGCATTTCCTCTTTAGATAAACAGCCATTGGATGAACCAATCAAATTACAAGAGATTTCATCAGTCATTGCTAAAGCCCCTATGGGGAAAACCCCTGGCCCAGATGGTCTACCTGGAGAATTTTATAATTCTATAAATAATGTAATTTCTCCTCACCTTTTAAAAACTTTTAAAAACTCCTTCACTAAAGGCTTTCTTCCAAACTCTATGAATGAAGCCTATATATGTTTATTTAACAAGAAAGATAAGGATCCCCTGGACTGCAGCAAGTACAGGCCTAACTCCTTATTAAACTTTGATTATAAAATTATTGCTAAAGTTTTGGCTAACAGAATCTCTAACCTTCTAAATAAGTTGGTTGGCAAGGAACAGGTGTGCTTCATACAGGGTAGGCAGGCTCCAGACAATTTTCATAGATTATTCTCCATTATTTGGGCTACAAACTCAGCAACAAATAGCAATATTAACAAACCTGCAGCTGCCATTTCCCTTGATATAGGGAAAGCATTTGACTCTTTAGAATAGGACTAACTGTACAAAGTCTTGTCCAACAATAATTTTGGGCCAGGTATATTAAGATGGATCCAGATTCTTTATACTTGTCCTACAGCAAGTATTATAACAAACGGACTTAGATCCACTCCATTTATATTAAACAGAGGCTCTAGTCAACGATGTCCACTTTCCCCTTTACTTTCTGTATTAGCCATGGAGCCCCTAATCAGAAGAATATTAAATTCAGACAATGTTCATGGAATATTAGTTGGTAATTATAATAACAAAGTTATTAGCTTTTGCTGAAGACATTCTTTTGACCTTATCTCAACCAGTATTCTCACTTCAGGCTATCAAGCTCTTGCTGCAAGATTTTGGTGATATATCAGGCCTATTTGTCAACTGGTCCAAATCTGAAGGTTTGATGTTAAATCATTCTAGTTCAGAATTTAAGAATTTGGAAACATTTCCTGACATTGCCTGACCTAAGGAGAGTCTAAAATATTTGGGAATAAAAATCTTTGACTCATTCGATAAGATCCAGAATCAGGGCCGGCCCGTCGGCGCAGCGGTGGGATTTCCGCTTGGACGCCGGCGACCCGGTTCGGAACGATCCGGTCGCCGGAGGGTCAAGCCGGGGAGTAGGATCGAGCATCCGACGGACAGCTCTCCTACTCCGGGGAGGGGCACGGCAGCACTCGTGTGCTGGGGACCCTGGTGGAGATCGGAGTTCCACGCAACCGACGCTTGACGTGGGGAGGAGGCTGGGCGGACGCTGGCGTCATTGCACGTCCCTGCCTCCTCTGGGGAGAAAAATCAGGTGGAAAAAGATGGTGGGCAGGACCACCGATCAATGAAGCCCTCCCTGGAGAGCCTCACATTGCCGCCGCTGCTGCGGGACCCGACCAGTCACAGTGTTCCGGGTCATTTAAGGTGGCCCACGGCCCCTGACCTCCGGGGCAAGCCGGGGGTGACCAAGGGTCCTCAGCAGCAATTGACGGTGGTAGAGGTCTCGGGGGACCGTGACCAGGGCGGATGGCTGTTGGTGGTCCTGCCAGAAAAAGGGCAAATAAAAAAAAAAAAAAGATCCAGAATCAGAACCTAACTAAAATACTAAATTACTTAAAATCTGATCTAGATAGATGGTCCAATTTGCATCTTTCTCCGTGGGGTAAAATCAATTCTATTAAAATGATATTAGCTCCTAGATTATTATATTTTCTGAACAACTTTGCAGCTAATATTCCAGGTTTTTGGTTCACCAAGATAGATATGATTATCGCCACTTTTTTATGGGAAGGGAAACCTCCCAGATTATCTAAATTGAAATTCAGAACTCTGATAAAATCAGGAGGGTTTGCATTACCTTGGTGGCAGGGCTATTTTTGGGTATATAAGTTAAAGCAAGTTGCCAGTTGGTTCAATTCTCATGATATCTCCACTGCGTCCTTATGGCTACGTATTGAAAAAGATATTGTGGCCCCTCAGAGTCTACCAGATTTGCTCTTTATACATGCACCCTCAAGGTTAACAAATCATCCTACTTTGCAGATTTCAGTACTGGTTTGCAGAAAATTCAGTCAGCTCAAGAAGTCTGAATTTGTACCCTTGAAGTATATGCCCCTTTGGAAGAATCCACTGATCACCAGGACTAACAAAGGTATTCCTGACCTTGGGTGGGGGAAATATGGTATACAAACTATTGGGGATATGCTGGACGAAAGTAATAGACTTTTATCTTTTGAGCAAATGAGGTCAATGTACAAACTTAATAAATGTGATTTTTGGCTATATTTACAGTTAAAGCAGCAATACTATGAAAAAGAAATTGCACTTTTTTGACAGTTTATTCCCTGTACCCTGCTAATCATATACTAGTACTGTTTCTCGACGGCTTTGTACTATCGCTGAGTAATTTGCTCAGTTATTCTCTGCTTTTGTTTATATTTCTGTCACTAAGCATGTTGCACTGGAACCCCCCTCTGCTGCCAACTGCACATGTGAATGACTTGCGGGGACATCGGGAACGGTCAGCAGAGGGTCCCTCTGCTGTTGTCAAAAGACGTGATGTGACCTGTAGAAAAAGTGCCGCTGAAAATTAGTCATCTACCATATTTGTTGTAGTGCTACAACACTTCAAACAAATTGCAAATATCTAAAAATACTAAAGGCGACTGGAAAAAAAAACATTTACAGGTATGGAAACTGGAACGTTGCCCATATACTTACAGCCGAAAAACAGAATTTTGATAGCTCACTTCCTGATTTCGTAGTACTGCTGCTTTAAGGAAACACCTATCCAACACCATTTTGGAGGGAAACTTCTCTACGTTTCCTTCACATTTATCGATGTCCTTTTACAAAATAGCTCATCTTTCAAAAGGTTTTAGCTTAATATAGAAAATCTTACAAGGTCCTGAAGAGAGCCTAACTGATCATGCCAGAGTTAAGTGGCAATTAGATCTGAACATAAGTATCCCCATGGATACATGGAACAAACTCTGGGATATTGCTATCAAAACATGCAGAGAAACTCAAGGCAGATTGGTTCAATTTAAAATTCTTCATTATTATTACTATTCCCCATGGATTCTTTTTTTTTTTTATTTAGTTGTTTAACCAGGAGTAGCACACTAAGCTGAAAGTTTTTTTTTTACAGGTGCGACCTGGGAGCACAGGGAAGTTAAGTGATTTGCTCAGGGTCACACAGTATGCAAGTGGAAGCTGTGGGATTCAAACCCAGGTCTGGTCTGCTGGATGTTACTAGATTTGCAGCTCAAAGCCTTAAACCACTGTTCTACACTGCCTCCTTTTTGGGTTGGGCATGTCCTCAAATAATAATTGTTGGAAATGTGGACAATTTGATGCAGGTCTAACTTATCTTCTGTGGTCCTGTAATGAGATTATGGATAGATGGAAACAGATACATGACGATTGTAAATATATTCTTAAAGTCCATTTTCCACTCTCCCCTACTCTTTAGATCTTGGATGATATATCTGTCCTTCCAAAAATTTCAAAAGAGAAAAAGTTATGGGTTTGTGCAGTAGCGTTGGCATTTAAAAAATTACTTCCCCAAAAACTGAAAGACCCAAATGTCCCTTCTGTTCCTCAATAGTTAGACTTCCTTAGTAAAGTAGTTAACAATGAAGAATCAGTTACACACTTTTGGGGGAAAAAAGAGACCTTTGAAATTATAGGGGGCCCCTTTCTAGAATTTTCTTCTTAAATCATCTGTGATGGTTAGTCATATTGCTCAAAACTGCGAAAATGCTACCCTCAGTAATATTTTATGTTGTTGTAGATGTGCACAATAATAGTTTTAATGTTTGTATTTGTGTTATCCCGAACTGATTGTAATATAAGTCATTTTTTTTGTTTTTGTTAAAAACTCAATAAAAGTCTGAATTGAAAAAAAAAATAGAGTGGACCTGCTTGAACATAATAAACAAAGGAAAAAAAGTGACGGTGGCGGGAATGAGAGGACACCTAAGTTCATTATCACTTTTAGCCCACAAGCATACCTGGTGAAAAAGATTATAAATAACAACTGGCACATTCTAACTACTGAATGAAAGTTGCATCATTTTACCAAAGAGTCTCCCCTCCAGTCTGTGTACAGGAGAGCCCCGAATTTAAGGGACTCCCTTGTGCATAGTACATATTGGGAAGCACCAAAATACAGAGAGAGATACCGCTTCTGAATCGAACATATTGATGAGAGAATTGCTCTTTTTGTAGATACATCAAGGTAGGGGAATTGTTTAAACATCCAGTTACCAATTCTGCATATCAAATTGAAGGTTTTTGCGCTTGCAGTACACAGAACATTATTTATGTGGCAAACTGTAGAGGCTGTTCCAGCTTTTACATTGGGAAGATTATGCAAAAATTTAAATATAGAATTGGGTAGCATGTCAGGAGTATTGTCAGTCAGGACGATGTGAGTGCTTTGGCACAGCATGCAGAAGCAAAGGGGAATATGCATTATTTTGAATTCTAGATGTTAGAAAGGATTTATGAATGAATTCGAGGAGGTGATTTGGACAAGATATTAAGACAAAGGGAAACCTTTTTGGCAATATGAAATAAAATCATTTATTGCACCAGGGTTGAATATTTTTTTTCCAGCTGTCTCCATGCTTGTAGATTCCTTCTCCCTTTACTATTTAAGTAGTGGAAGAATAATAAATTTAGAATTCTAGGGATATCTGCTAATTAATCCATAATTACAGATGGTTTCTATGCAATATAGAGTGTTTTGCACAGTAGGTTTTTGGTTAAACATTGTACATTTTATCTTAAGATGTCATCTAACACTTTTTTGGTATTTACAATTAATATGCTTACAGTATTATTTAGTTTAGGGTGCCTGTTTTTATTAGTTGGCTTTGGCATTAATATATTAACTTTATGCACTTTTCAACTGTGTGAACACTTTGCATATTATGTATGGATTAAATGTATGCACTGTCACTTTGAGTCACCATTTAAAAGGTGCAATGCCAGATACTGTCTCAGCCTTGAGAAAGTGCGAGGTTTAGCATGAAAACATTCGGCTGAGTTGGGGAGGGGCCCGCTGTAGCCGTGTGCTGGTATTTGTTTGCAATGAAAAGGTTTTTATGCATTTATCCTGCATGCAGTGTGCATTTTTGGACCAACAGTGATGCTGTAGCTATACTGCCATCTGCTCAGAGTGAGTACACTTTGCATTTGTTGGCTCCATCTTTTGTTTTGCAGCCACCTGTTTGGTATAGAGGTGGACATCTCTATAAGGACATAGACAGGGTGGAGACAGTTCAAAGAAGGGCAACAAAAATGGTGCAGGGCCTGCATCAAAAGTAATATGAGCAGAGACTGCGAGACTTCAATATGTATACCCTCAAGGAGGAGAGAGACAGGGGAGATATGGTAGAAACCAACAAGTATCTAAAGGGCATAAATAGGGTACCGGAGGGTAGCATCCTTCAGAAAGGGAGATGTTCAGGAATGAGGGGACATGACATGAGGTTGGAAAGGTGTAGACTAAGGGGTAACATGAGGAAGGATTTTTTCACAGAAATGGTGGTGGAAGCATGGGCTAGTCTCCCTGCAGAGGTGGTGGGGAAAACACAGTGGGGGAATTCAAAATTACATGGGACAGACATGGGGAACCCTAGCGATAGGAACGAGAAGGTAAAGCTGGAGATCAAGTAGGATCTGCAGCTTTTGCAGTAGGTAGGGAAATGGGCAGACTGGGTAGGCCTAGAAGTCCTTATTTGCCATCAGTTTCTATTTTTCTAATGACAGGCTATAAGCTTGAGTGACTCTCATCTACTTGTCCGCTGCAGCCTGGCAGAACAACAATTTCAGATTGTGCTCACTTTGGGGTTTGATAAATAAACCAAAAAAGTTCTTTACGTTACCGTATAAAATGCATTCGTTGTTCAGCTAGTGAATCTGCCACACTTTGCAATATGGCAGCGCCTTTCACTCAGTCAGCCCTTTTAAGAGAAATACAGTTTCCTATGCCCACTCAGATTCTGCCTACAAGCCCTCTCACCGACAAAGATCAGAGTTCATGCACACAGATGCACATACCCGACTGTGGTCAGGAGCGAGTAGGCTAGTAAACAGGAGCGTGTTTGCTCATGATGTCAGAGTCATTTACTGGAATTGACATCATACATACTCTGGCTTCCTGGTGCCTTGGAGAATGGAATGGAAAAATCGGCATGCCTCTCCCTTTTGTTCATTGTCCATGGAGCCGTCTGAAATGGCAAAAATACATGAAAAAGATAGGTCTTTGCAAGGCATGCTTTATTCACACACTTAAAACCAGATATGACAAGATACTAAAATTCGTGAATATCTGCTCTTTAATAGGCTTCTTTTGGGGGACAGTAATCATAAATCAAAATTAATCTGTTTAGAATATATTCTCATTTACGTACATTAAAATCATTTTTAAGCACTATCAAAGCAATTAAACTCCTTTTTGCATATCAGTTACTATATGTAAATCAGTTTCTTTTTCTTTTTCCAACTGTCTTTATCCTCCTGTGGCAGGTCCTCCCACATTGTCCACCAACGTACCGTACTCAGGGTCTTTCGGGAACTTGTAGCACCATGCGCACCCCGGCAGATCCCCAGAGCCATTCTGCAGGTATCATCCTTGGTGGACCCCCACTTTTTCCTCCATTTCACCCATGGACCTACTCCCGAGACCCCCGGAAGTGGTAGTGCATGTGTGTGGATGCGCACATGCATACCACAGCTCCAGATGGGGTCTCCTCCACCCTCCACCGAACGGCCTAATGCCGAAGGGCCTCAGAGAGGTGCCACTTCTCTGGCCTCCACCAGAGGGCGGTCAAACTCCAAGGTACCTACTACCACTATCCCCGAGATAGAGGGCCGCCGGGTGGCAGCCTGCTGTAGTCCTCTCCTTCCCCATCCCAGCCAACCTCCGATGACCCTGGCTCATTCCTGAACCCGGGTTACCGGCGTGGCGTGAGGTGTGGCATCCAGCACCTCAACCCTCTGCACCACCGGGCCAGAGTAAATCAGTTTCTTATTCCTTGCCTTTTGGGATTTTCATATACTTTGTTAATATCTGCAACAGGTCATATAAAGTCTCATTTCAGAATTATTTGCATATAGTTCTTCATTTCAACAACACCATTTCACCGATTTACTAGTCTTATATATGCACTTAGGGCTGCCACCTCTTACAGAATTCAGAAACAGTGCCCATGCTCACGTAATGGCTATGTAGCAGCCTCGGTAGCCAGCCAACACAGACAGACAGAAATTAGGAAAGCTGCACTCATCCTGCAAGGGGGAGTTCTCAAAATGGTACATGCACATCTAAATAAAGTGACTCTACAAGGTTCGTCATTTCAGCAAAATCGTAGGGGTAGGGGTGGTGGCATGATATGGGTGGGACCATAGTGGTGGGGTCAATGTGGGCGGAGCTAAAGAGAGATGATTTGTCAATGTGACATAGAGCTAGTTACCAAGTAATTTAAAAATGGGTTTGAATTGGATAGTAAAGTCTGAATATAAATCTGAAATGGGTCATTACAGCTGTTGATTCAAATTAAATAGCTAGTTTTTATCAAATTATGGAATCATCAGTATAGTGAAAGTCCCATTCCTCAACTGTACAAATATTAAACAATATTATATGCATGGGTAGCCCTTATTACCCATTGAAATCAAACAGATTACAACCTTGTAATTCCACTGTTGTGATGGCAGAACCTTATAAACCTATCTCTCTATGTCATAGCAGTGGGTTTACAAAATCGAATGCCAGTGTTATTCAGTAATAATAACTGGTCAGCAATTTCTCTCAGTGTACTGACCAAGCTGATATTTTACATAACAACCAGCTGGTTGTTATGACATTCATAAGCCATGCCAGTCAAAATATACTGCTGCCTCATTGGCCAATATTCTGTACGTGGGTGGGGCCAGTCTCACAAAGTGCTGGAGAAAAATTGCTGGTCTGTTATTATAAAATAAAAGATGGGAGGGTAGCTTACATGAGATAATGCACACCCTCATTGTGGGATGCTTTGATAAACCCCTCAGGCTTTGCCCTTGGGTTTATGTAGCATCCCACAACTCGGGTGTGCAATAAATTCTCATATTAAACCCTTCCCCATCCATTATTCAATATTTCAACATACCCAGAATGTGATTGTTAGTCTCAGTACAGTATTCAAATAACATTCCAGTTGTCACAGTTTACTGTTACTGAGTCTAGCAATCACTATGTCTGATAGAGATATTAGCTCTGGTGCTATTTTGGCCCACTCAGTTTTCATTCAGTCCGTGTATCAGGGGCGTCATGCAGTCAGAAATTTTGGAGGGGCACAAAATCCAAACCTTTGTAGTGGGATGCGGGGGCATGCCCACTGGGAAAATTTTGAAAATTTGAAGTCAAATGGTACATTTTGATGACTATAACAAAACAATCACTGAAAAAAAAAAAACATACAGGATAAACAGGAAGGTAGACAGACATGTGAGGAGTAGTGCAATGTATTGGCTGTGGGGCAGCAGTCTTCGAGGGAGTCTTTCTGGGGGCTAAGATGCTGCCTGAGGGAGGAGGTTGCCCTGCCTTCAGGCCACACTGGACAGTAGTAAGGGAACCTCCCCCACCCAGGGAGCACTAGAGCCACCACCACTACCTCAGAGATTGCAAAGAAAGTGCAGCAGTTGGACCACAGTGGGCTCAGGGAGGATGAGGATGGTGGAACAGAGGCACACCCAGTCAGTTGCACCACTCCACAATCCATACACCATTCTGATGGAGCATAGTTCCCCTATGGATGCAACCACAGAGGAGACTAAGGAGGTTGCAGACAACTGTCACAAGGGAGCCCCACAGGAAGAGGGCACCACAGGAAAAGGAAGCAGCTCCTGGTGGGAGACTCAATCATTAGGGGGATAGAACTGGGCGGAACAGGGAAAACTGAAGTAAGGTGCCTGCCTGGCACCATGGCTTGGAGGGACAGGAAGCGCATCCTCAGGATCACAAGAACAGCTGCATGGGAGACTGAACTGGACGTCATTGTCCACCTAGGGACAAATGACTTGGCTCAACATGAGATTAGAGCAGTGCAGGAGGAGTTTGTGGAGTTAGAGAGGGGCCTAAGGCAAGTAGCAGATGCAGTATCCTTCTCAGAGGTGCTGCCTGTCTATGGCAAGGGTGAGATGAGGTTACTTCACACCATGCAATTCAATGGATGGTTGAAAAAATGGTGCAGAACACAGGAGTTTGGCTTCACTGGGGACTGGGGTTCCACCTGGAGGTATACCAGCCTATACTGGTAGGATGGTCTGCATCTGTCCAGGAAGGGAACAAGTCTTCTGGGCAGTCGGTTTAAATGCTTCATTGGCAAGCTTTTAAACTAGTCAAGGGGGGGAGGCACTGATAAGCAGCAGGGAATTCCCAGCATCCCCCTACAAAACAGGGTACTAAATGAGGTAAAGATCAAGGTAGAAGGGTCAGTAGGGATCAGGACAGGGGTGAATGAAGAAAGCAAAGTCAATGAGGACAGGGATGGTGCTACAAGAGGTAAAGCCATCAAAAAATGGAGAGCAATGAGTACCAATGCCCGTAGTCTGGGTAACAAGCTTCCTGAATTAGTGGCCTTGATGGAGGAGGAACATCTGGATATCGTGGCAGTCACAGAAACATGGTTCACACAAAACCATGACTGGGATGTAAACATGCCAGGATACACTATCTACAGGAGGGACAGGAAGGGTAAAAGAGGAAGAGGAGTAGCTCTCTACATAAGGGAAGGAATCAAAGCAACAGAACAAAAGGGTAAACAGGAGAGGAAGCCCTGTGGGTCAATTTAGAGACAGGCAATGGCACCACAATCTGCTCAGGGATTGTATACAGACCCTCATCTCAGGGGGAGGACATGGACAAGGAAATGATAGAAAGTATCCTTAGAAAAAGGGGAGATATTGCTGATGGGGGATCTGAATATGCCAGATGTTAACTGGAGTGCATTTGCAGCAGCCACTTCTATAAGTGGGGTCATTCTAGATGCCCTACAGGGGGCATGCCTTAGACAACTTGTATTGGGACCCACTCGAGAGGGAGTAATCTTAGATCTAGTACTCTCAAATGGAGATGGCGAGAGGATCACAGATTTAGAAGTGGGTAGCCATCTGGGAACTAGTGACCATTGAACAGTATGGTTCACAATAAACAAGGCAGTAGAGTCAAGCCATACAAAGGCAAAGGTACTGGACTTCAGGAGGGCTGGCTGACTTTGCCAGAATGGGTGAGTGCCTAAGGAATGCACTAGCAAATGGGCAGGAAGGAGGGGTGGAAGAACAATGGGGAAGAAAAAAAACTGCCATCACAGAGGCAACAAGCCTTTGTGTGAAGCAAATAAACAAAACAAAATGATGTAAGAAACCACTATGGTTCTCAAAGGAAGTGGCAGGGAAGGTTAGGGAGAAAAAAAAAGCATTCAGTAAGTACAATGAATCACAGAAGAAGCTGGACAGAGAATTGTATCAATTAAAGCAAAAGGAAGCAGGGAATTCAGTCAGAACAGCAAAGGCCCAAACCGAGGAAAAGATAGCCAACTCAGTTAAGAAGTGGGATAAAACCTTTTATAGGTACATCAGGGAGCAAAGGAAGACCAAGGGAGGGACAGTGAGGCTTAATAAAGGGAAGGGGGTGGACAGAGGGTGACTGTGAAAAGGTAGAGATACTAAACAAATAGTTTGCTCAGTATTCACAAATGAAGAGGGGGAAGTACCGAAACCAAACAATAGAAATGCTCTAGATATGGGGGTTGATACCAGCCCATTCACAGAAGAAAGGGTTCTGAAAGAACTCTTAAAACTGAAAGGGGACAAAGCAATGGGGCCTGATGGGATTTATACCAGAATTCTAAAAGAACTAAGGGTAGAACTAGTGACACCATGTGGGGTGGTACCTGAGGACTGGAGGAGGGCAGATGTTATTCCACTTCACAAAAGTGGGAGCAGGGCAGATGCAGGAAACTACAGACCTTTTAGTTTAACATCAGTGATTGGGAAAATGATGGAATCACTTCTGAAGGAAAGAATTGTTGAGTACCTAGAGGCCAGAGGAGCACAGGACCCAAGGCAGCATGGATTCACAGCGGGAAGGTCATGTCAGATGAATCTAATAGATTTCTTTGACTGGGTGGCCAAAGTAATAGATCAAGGAGGGGCTATGGACATTGCCTACCTAGACTTTAGCAATGCATTTGACACAGTCCCACACCAAAGATTAATATACAAGCTGGCCAGCCTGGGAGTGGGTCCCAAGATGGCAGCCTGGGTAAAGAATTGGCTGGAGAATAGGACACAGAGAGTAATGGTAAACAGAGTTCACTCTGAAGAAAGGGGGGTTACTAGTGGGGTACCGCAGGGTTCAGTATTAGGACCGGTCCTCTTTAATGTCTTTATAAGCGACATTGCAGAGGGATTGAAAGGAAAAGTATGTCTCTTTGCAGACGACACAAAGATCTGCAACAGAGTTGATACAGAAGGTGGGGTGGAAAGGATGAGAAGGAACTTGGCAAGGTTGGAAGAATGGTCAAATGTATGGCAGCTTAGATTCAATGCTAAGAAGTGCAAAGTAATGCACCTAGGGGTGAGATACTAACAGCAACAAAAATGGAAAGAGGCCTGGGGGTAGTCATGTCAGATGACCTAAAGGTGGGCAAGCAATGTGAGAGGGCAGTAAGGAGGGCTGGGGGATACTGGGATACATAGGGAGAGGCATCACCAGTAGAAAACAGGAAGTTGCTATCTCTCTCTCTACAGACAGCTGGTGAGACCCCATCTGGAGTACTGTGTGCAGTTCTGGAGACCCAATCTCCGCAAAGACATAGACAGGATGGAGGCAGTCCAGAGGAGGGCATCTAAAATGGTGCAGGGTCTGCACCAGAAGACGTATGAAGAGAGACTTAAGGATCTTACTGCGTATAGCCTCGAGGAAAGGAGGGAGAGGGGAGACATGATAGAAACTTTCAAGTACCTCAAGGGAATCAACAAAGTCCAAGAGGGTAGTATCTTTCAGAAAAAGAGGTGTGCAAGAACAAGGGGGCACAATTTGAAGACTGAGGGGTGACGGCTCAGAGGTAATGTGAGGAGTAATTTTTCATGGAAGGGGTTGTGGATGCATGGAACAGCCTTCCTGAGGAGGTTGTGAAGTCAAAAACAGTGGTGGATTTCAAGAATGCGTGGGACAGTCATGAGGCAATTCTAGGGGGTGGGGGTAGGAAGACGTAGGCTGTTGGTTAACTAGGATCTGCAGCTTATTCCTTAGGTAGGGAATGGGCAGACTGGGTGGGCCAAGCGGTCCTTAGCTGCCGTCAAATTCTATATTTCTTTTAGCAAGCCATAAAGCTGTTCCCCAACAAGCTAAATGCCATAATAATGATAGAGGCTAGAGCAATGATAAATTGTTCTCATTCTTTGTTCGGTCTGTGTACATGAGTTTTTCTATTTTAAAGAAATTTGTAAAGAACTGAACATGTATACTTTGCGTGTTTTTTATCATATATTGAATCAGCTAACTACTGTACTTAGCCACTCCTAGTTTATCCACTACCTGCTAAATGACAGAAATGCACCATTGAATTTTCATATAATTACAGTCATCTACTATAAATGTTATACCTGAAAAATAATGACACGTCATCTGTTCTTGCTGTTTTTTTTATTTATTTAAAATTTGGTAATCAGGGAAAAGCACACTGAAAAGTAGCCCATTCCCAGGTTCAGCCCTGGGATGGGTAACATATGAGTATTCAATAATTCAAAACAATAAAATGTTCACAGTATACAACTCCAGTTACAGAATGGTAATTCAGAATACATGATAAATAATCACAACACAAATGCAGATTGAAAACAAAAATTCAGGAGTAGAACAGATGGGTAACAAATAGGGTCGATAGAAAACTAATTGTTCACTGTTTAATATTTTCATTGTGTTACTTACATCAGTTAAACAATCAGTGATCACTTTAGAGAAAAAGAGTCAGTGTGAGTATCTGCACATCTTTTATTAATTTAACATCTTAGTAGTTTGAATTTTATCTTAAAGAGGGAATCAGTTTACAGCACACATAATTCTGTGCAGTACTAGTAGACAGCACCACCCCTTCTGACCTTGAAGAACGGATAAGGGAGAGAGCTGTCCCCCCACTGTCAGCAGCTGGTCAACATACTACTGTGGCTAGTACCCCTGGTGCAAACTGGAAAACTTTGAACTGGGTCTATAACTACCTTGTTATGCAGTCTGTTTGGTTAAATGCCTTTCCTTGTTAGTAGCCTTTAATTGTTATTATTTATATAGTACTATGCACAGTTCTATGGTGTAGTGTCAAATAAACCTATTGAGCAGTGGCTAGCAGAACACAACAGACCCCTCACCCATTTAGTAAACCAACCTCCACTACTGGCACAAGTTAAAAAATGCTGGCTGCCATCACCACACTTCTGCTTTTTTTTTTCTGTTTTATTTGTATGTAGTCTTTTTCCACAACCCTCTTCACACTTCCTAAAATTTAGTAATGCTTACTGACAGTTTCACACACTAATACGGTCAACTTCTCTGTCAACAAAATGAATTGCTAGCCTACTTACTAGGCTGGTGATTCCTTATGTTGTAGGAGACGTTGACTGTATTGATGTGTGGAATTGTTATTGTTAGCAATCATTCCTAAATCGTGTAATGTGTGATGAGGGAACTGGAAAAAGGCTAACTACAGATAAAACAAGTGTTGTTAGGTCAGTCAGCATATTTAACTTGTGCCAGCAGTGGAGGTGGTCTTTTTTGTGTGGGAGGGGTGGTGGTGGGGTAATATCAAGAAAGAATGCAGTAGGAGAGGAATAAGGACTGTAAACAAAGATGGTTTTGTTTTCTTATGTCATGTGGACACATCAAATATTATGGCAGACAACAACAGATACTAAAGAATTAGCTGTCTCAGCAAGTACTACAACATTTTAGGTCATAAAGGAAAGTCAAACATTTTTTTTTAAACTACTGTGGGCAATAATGGTGTAGGAGATGTTAATATGTCCCTTCCAAGGCTAAAACACTGACTAATATGCATATCTGCATCTACCTTTTATTTTATACGACTGTTTTGTCAGTGTGTCCTCAACCTCTTGTTCCACACGATGGCTAGGAAAAGTACAAAAAGACAGACAAAAATTAGGGGCTGATGACAGAACAGTCATGTAACCAATGTCTTTACAGAGACATGTCAATCCCTGTCATACCATAATTAACAGTTGTTTAAAAAACATTGTATGACTTTCCAGTGATGGCATGGAATGCGATCACTGACCACCACCCACCCCCCGCAAGCCAAGTGAAGATAACCATGATCCTCTGGTTATTTTGAGCCTTCGTAGCTGCCTGGCATTGAGAAAGTAACACGTGGTCTGTTGCAGGAAGGACTGTTTCTGGCTGCTGCCCCCCCCCCCGCCACAGCACCCATGGTCGGCATTCTGGCAGAACCACCCTCCAATCACACTGCTGTGTGCACAAAGTAACCCTGCTCTCTTTTCACTCTCCTTAGTTTCTCATTTATTATTCTGTAGTCCTTAGTACTATTATTAAATGAGTTCAACATAAATACATAAATATAAACCCTGCAGGAGGCAGGCAGTAATGGGGGGTATCAGTTGGCTGCTCATGCTGCTTTAAAATGCTTTCCATCCCCACCCCACCCACTCCTGATTGAGACAGTCAGCTGGTGATGCTCCTCTTGCCTCTCAATGACAGCTGAGTAATAGATTGCACTGACAAACCCATCCCTGATGTTGATGACAGCTGATCCACTGGGCCAGCGATCTAGAAATAAGATGGACCGGTCCGACTCACGGTCAAGTCAGCTGAGGTACTCAATACCTTGGTGCTGGGCTGATTCCACAAATTTGATTGCCCACTTACACCCAATCTTTTTTTTTATCTTGCTGCTACTTGGGGGGGGGGGTGGTTCGGGACTACCACGCCACCGGCACCATGACAGGAGACAGGATGGAGCAAAAGATAATGGAGTTAAAGCTGTGGCTTGGCATCTCGAACAGTCAAATTGTTCCAGACGGGAATCCGACTTAGACTTGTCCAGTCTGCATGCTTGTAATAGTGACTATTTGCTATAGACTAATATTAGACTATTAGTCTAGACATCTTGACCACCCGCACCAGCTCACCGGCTCAAGACTCATGGGCCACTCACTGTCACCTCACACAAGTAACTCAAGGCTGTCAAGTTCCTTCTCCCGCCAGCACCAGCAGTGGTCAGCAGCTGACAAGGAGAACAACTACCAGCAGTGATGAAGGGAAACACCTGAGCTGCTCAGATTTAACTGCCCTGGGGTTTGTTAATGAGAGGTGCCCTCTGCCGGCTGCACCCCTGTAATGCACCAGCAAATCATCTGTTCTGGTCATTACCGTGGGGATGAGGATGCTCCACGAGTCAGACTGTCCTGCCGGCTAGCCGCAGTCTGCGCTCAGGCATAAAAGTGCTAGATAAGGGGGGAAACTGTAATGTGGAGGAGGCCTTGCTGGTACAGTTGGATGGTCTGAAATACTGGGGGGGCACATGCCCCCTTGGGCCCTATGGACACAACGCCACTGCTTGTATCCTAATAAACTGTTTTCCTAAACAATCATGTGAGTGTAGTGCAGATTCATTAATAAGATAAGGCTAAATTACTTGTGTTGGGGGGTAACTTCTCACGTTGAATCCCATACACTATAAATGACAATGCATGATGTACAGGTGATAACCAGGGTGTAATCATCTCTTGTGGTTGCTAAGGCAATTGTAAACCTCTCAAGCTGTGCACTCTAGGTTTACTGATGCCCTAGACACCACTCGAAGTGATAATACCATGGTTATCACCTGTACATCAGGCATTATCCTCTATATATTACCACAATGTCTGTGTCCAAAAAAATATGACCATACTGTTCATGTCAAATGACTGGTACTATACAAGCTAAGGCACACATTGCTAAAAATAAAGAACCATCTCTATACCAATACCTTATAGTACATAAAAAATACCATCAAAACATAAGAGAAATTATACTGTTATGAAAACATACTCTGAACCTTGAACCACGGAGAGAACTTTACTTCTTCTCTGTTAAAACAAGAGCTTAGTAAAAGAAATGACACAATGAAACCTGTAAAAGAAGTAATGAAAGGAAAACGAACTGATGAAAAAAAAAATCACATGAAAAACCTGTAAAGAAAAAATAATAAAAGGAAAAAGAACCGATTAAAACTCACGGACCAAAAACCTGTAAAGAGAAAAGTAATAAAAGAAAAGATCCTAGTAAAATTGTACACCAAAAAACCTGTAAAGAAAAATTGTAATAAAAGGAAAAAGAACTGAGTTCCAGGGTTACACAAACGAATCTTCCAGACTTCCAATTACTGCAGCAAAGCTAATGAAAGCACTCTTTAGCTCTCCACACCTAGGCTACTACTCCCTCTTACAATAATTTAAAAGAGCATAAACTCCCTCCCAAACACCCATGAAAGTGGTAAAGCAAAGGACATAGGAGAGTTATTACCTGCCTGGAGGCTGGAGACACTGCTGGCACACTGGAGATTGGGATGGTAGGTGACTGGAAGTGCTGGAAGCTAACTGGTGACTGCTGGCACACTGGACTGCTGACTAGTCGGGGACACTGCTGGCAAACTGAACTGGTAGTTGACTGGAGATAAAACTGGAAAACTGTCTCTGGACTAGTAACTAAGCCGACTGGAGACACTGGCTGCTGGCACACTGGACTGCAGGCTGACTGGTGACACTGCTGGCACACTGACTGATATCTGACTGGAGACTCTGCTAGCACACTGGATTGCTGGCTGACTGGACTGGTATCTGAGTTGAGAGACTGTTGGTACACTGCTGGCTGACTGGAGACACTGCTGGCACACTGGACTGATATCTGACTGGAGAAAAGGCTGGCAGACTGGACTCGCTGCTGACTGGAGGCACAAGTTGCAAACTGGACTGGTATCTGACTGGAGACACTACTGGCAAACTGGACTGCTGGTTGGCTGACTGGTAACACTGCTGGCACACTGGACTGATTGCTGACTGGAGGCGCAAGTTGCAAACTGGACTCATTGCTGAGCTGATTGGGACAGAACTGGCACACTGACTGCTGGCTGACAGAGACACTACTGCCAGACTGGGCTGCTGGTTGGCTGACTGGTAACATTGCTGGCACACTGGACTGGTTGCTGATAGGAGGCACAACTTGCAAACTGGACTGGTAGCGGAGATGACTGAGACAGAACTGGAACACAGGACTGGTGGCTGACTGGAGACACTGGTAGCACACATGACTGATGGCTTACTGTAGATAGTAATGTTACTTCAGTAATGGGTATCATCTTGAACGCATCTGAGCAAATCTGTCTATTGCTACTGACAGATCTAGCTGCTTCACCTCCAGTGGCTCACATGCCATCATCAAGTCACTGAGTCATCTGTCACCACAACTGTTTCTTAAGTAAGTTATCACTCTTTTCATGCATGAGAAAAAACATTTATTTGAAGCTGAGGTCACAGGGAGAGCCAGCTCCAAGTTCAAAATCTCCAGGACTTCTGAAAATGCATTACAAAGGCATTGCAACTGTTGTCTGACACAATGAATACTTTGCATATTTTTGTTTTGTAGGTATGCCTTTGCTGATTCCAGCTGTGACTCTTAACACAATTGTGTCTATATTTGCTCCTGGGTAAGATTCTGCTAGGACCTTTAAAGCAGAGTAATTCAGAAAACTGTCATCCTTTGGGTTGAGAGCAGCAACGGTTTTTAAGAGGTCCAGATTACTTGTGAAGCATGAATCAAGTTCAGTAACAAACCTGTCAATGCAGGCCAGGTATATTTCTTGTTTAAGCCTATCACTGTTAGATCTTGCAGAAATGTTTTGAATTTCTATATTTGCAGTCTGTTTCCCCAAAGTGGATGAAACAAAAAATTCTATCAGTTTTCGGCTCAACTGATGTTTGCACAGTGGCCTTCCTGTGTGCAAAGTGGCTTGTACATCGTAATCAATGCCACAGTGATCAGCAGCTTGTTGTGCTTCCTTGTAAATCTTTTGCCACTGTGAATCATTACGTAGAGACAAGAGCTCACTTTTCGAAGACTGAACAAGATTACAGGCACTTGGCAAATTCAGATCTTTTCTCTGAAGTTCCTCAGACACTGATTGTATCTTCCTTAAAATTGTTTCTAGGCTGTACAGTGTTACTACAAAGGTAAAGTTCTGAATTTTAAACAGATGACCTTTTGCTTCACTACTTGCCTCTTTGTCGGTGTTTTGTGACTGAATAGCATGAAGTGTTACAATAATGGACTCTAGACGCAACTGAAATTTCTTGACACAGTTGTACCAGTAAAACCACCATGTACAACACAGTCGTTCCAGTTCCAGAACTTGTAAACCTTCTTCTTTCTGAGCTTTAACAAACAACTCATGTCTTGGTGAACTTTGAGAAATAAATACATACTGTATACAGCTTGTAAGATGCTGAAAAATTCTTTCACTACTGATATATTATTCATCATTTGCACCAAGACAAGATTCAGTCTGTGTGCATGACAATGAATATAAACAGCTTGAGGAGCAATCTCTCTATTCTTGCTTGTACTCCACTGAAGCACCCACTCATGACAGAGGCTCCATCATAGCACCGTGCCACACAGTGCTTCCACTGCAGTCCAGCCTGACATACTGCCTGACTGATGGCACCAGACAAACTACCAGCATCCAGTTTATCCATGTGGTAGCAGCCAAGTGGTTTTTCACAGATATTACCATCTCCGTCAACAAAATGGATTACAAAGCTGAGCTGCTCTTTACGTGATACATCCTTAGTTTCATCAACTAAAACAGAGAAGAAATATTTTGTAACTTTACTTACAATTTTCTCTCGTATTAATGTTGCAACTATGTTAATCAAATCATTTTCGTACTCTAGAGAGGTATAATGACCGTATCTCCTAGACATTTTTTCTTTTAATTTTGAGTCATGCAGATAATGTTTCCAGAGACTCAATAAAATTGCCTTTGTTGTTGGAATTTGTCGACTCATCACCACCTCTGAAAGCAAGACCTTGCCATCCTAGGTAACAAACTGCATGCAGTAGTAATTCAACATGGCATCTATTTTCTTCAATTTCAATGTCCCAATTTTTTTCAAGCCGTCTCGCAACTGACTGATGTCCTGATGAAGACCGTTTATGGTTAAATTCACACCATGCTACAACAGAAGCTTTGTGTTTCTCAGACTTGCTGTGCTTTCTGAAGGCACGACCAATTTTTTCCCATTTACAGAAACTAATATCGACAGAAGGAATGTTTCCACGTTCAGGACCTCCACCTCCAGGTGCAGTACCAGTGGTAGAAAAATGCCTGCATGCAAAACAGTATACAGCATCTCTCTGTACTGAATATTCTACCCACTTATGAGTTTTGTAATCACCATTAAATTTACGTGATTTTGTCACAGGGAAAACGCACTTTGGCTGAACTGGAGCTTGGTAAGGAGTAGCAGATATGTCACTTGGCACAGTATCGTGATCAACACACTCACCCACTGAAAGTGAGTGGCCTTCACTAGATGGCAATGACATGCTTTCACATGCATCAGAGGATGTGCTTTTACATGCATCAGAGGGTGAGGGCGAAGCAACAAGTAATGGGCCTGTAGCAGCATAACTAGGCTCTGAAACTATACTACTACTATCAGATTCATGCATACCAGCTAACAGAACACTTTCTTCAGGTCTTGATTTCTTCACCGTATGTTCAGCATGTGCAGTATCTGCTGTAATTCTTTTCTTAGCAAATAACTGAAGCACCGATGGTTGCTTTGGATCACTGGATGCCTTCTTCTTAGACAGAGACATTTCAGTAATACTTATTTAGCAGCCAACTTCAAAGAAATTTCAATCAGTGAAGGCTACTAAAGAAGAAATTTAACAGTGTACAGCCTGTCAGCAGCTATGCCCAGTGATTAGCAAATCAGATATCAGTTTTGAAACCCGTGAAAAACAGCTATGAATTCAAATGTGCACACAGTCTAAAGAAATCACCAGTGTGCGTTATGAAATCTGCAAACCGTGATGACATCAGGGAATTAAAAACATTAACATATAGTTGTAAATTTTACATTTAACTGTACCTATGAACCTAAAAAAAAAAAGTCCATTATAATTCTGAATTTTAAAAGCAATCTTGTAAATGCAAGGACACACTAAAACATTTCTGTTATAAAACAAAAGCGGGATGCATACAAGTGCTGTAAATCTGGCAAAAAAAAATGTTACTTTTGAATCACGCGTTATGTTATGAAGCACTATTCTTTGGAGTGTGGCGGAGTATTTACAAATGTTGGGTGAGTACTGGTACTCATTAATAAAAAATCCTGAAGTGTATTTCCTAAAATGAGGTGAGTAAAACAGGGTGGTACAGACCTTATCTGGAGCCCTGGCCACGTCTGTAAGCTGCTTTAAGACTCTTAAAAACCTTAAAGTTTCCAATTGGCCTTTGCAGATTAATTGTGGCCAGTTTGGGAGTACTTATTGTAACCAGTGGAGAAGGGGTTATGTTTAAAGATGTTGATGAAAGATGGTATTGGGCCGGTCTGTGTGGTTTGTTTTTGACTTTCGATTCCTTGTCAACTGTATAATGTCTTGAACCTCAGGTGTTTTTAAATAAAATATCTATTTATATTTATACCATAGGGGTGAGTGGGCAAACCATTGGATAAATGCATATATTCTCACCACTGTGTAATAGATCTGCAGAGCCACTGAATAAATACATTTATCTACAGTCATGATGTCACAGATGGCATTTACCCGCACAGTCATGACCACGGCTCCAGATGAGGTGTATACCAGTCTATTTTACTCACCTCGTTTTAGGAACTACTCTTCAGAAATTTTTTTAAATGAGTACCTGTACTCACCCAAAATTGGTAAATACTCCACACGCCAAAGAATAGTTCTTCATAACAAACTGGTGATTCAAAAGTAACAGTTTTTTGCCAGATTTACACTTGTATGCATACCACTTTTGTTTTACTCACTATGTTTTAAAACTGGTGAGTAAATTCCTACCTGCCAACATTATTTGGAGCATTGTTGGCACCTGAAATTCTTATCTAGAAAAAAAAAGTACACTTTTTAAATAATTTTAGTCCTCAGTCCACTCTAGCATGAAATTTGTACACATCAGTGTCTTATTAATAAATGGTCAGCACAGAGTGGTTACAAACTACCAGCATCCAGTTTGTTTGAAAGCAGCTCAGAACTGTAGTTTGTTTGGACCCACTGGGTTTTAAATTGTGCCTTTCATGTTATAATGTTGCTCCCACTTTAAGCACACAGGGAGATTGAGAGAGCACACAGAAAAAACAGCGAGAGACCACTAAGCAGAGAGAAGTTAACTTACTTGCTCAGGACCACACAGCAAGTGTCAGTTCCAGGATTCAAACCCAGGTCTCAGGATCACAGTTCTGTGCTCTAACCACTGGGCCACTGTCTCCTGGTAAGTCATAAAGTGCATCAGTTTCTCAACCTCTTCACCAGTGAGATTTGTTTTTCCTTCTTTTAGTGGGTATTTTGTTGGGGGGGGGGCACCAATGCTGCCTACAGCATCACTCTGAAGAAATTTAATTTTCATAATATAGTTCATGTAATGTGATAAGTGTACATGAAGCACCATTAAGTTAATTCCTCAGCTTTAATAAATAAAATTATAACAATGGTCTGAGAAATGAAGCTTTGATTGGCTGAAAACATTCTAACAGTCTTATATTAATCTTTTATTATACAATGGGCACAAAATAAATCACACAATCCTACATTTTGATTGGCTGGCTGGCACTTTTCAGCATTGTAAATCCTCCAGTGTACCCACAGCAGCAGAAACCCTCGCAAAAATCGCTCTGCCTTCCAGAATCCAAACAGTGGCAAACACACTACGATCCTACGCTTACTTCCATAAGTGCTCACAGTACCAGCGGTTCCCGTTCTTAGCCGTCTAAAAATTCAAACCTGTATTTTTTGAATCACCTCCTCAGCAGCCTTTCATAACAGCAACTTTCCTGTCAGACGGACTGCCCCATTGCTTCCAAAAAGACCCCAAACCCACATAAAACACTTAAAAAACAAAATATTCTCTGGTCTTGCAATAATTTTATGCACAGTAACCGGAAGTACGAGGTCACAGGTGACAGCCCTTTAGAATTCCTGCTATAGGAAGACGCACGAAAAAACAACAAATCAAACTGCAAATCTTAATGCTCACAGTAAAAAAAAAAAAAACACACAATTCCGTTCAGAGCCTCGACAAATGAGATAAAGAAAAACTAAGTTGGGGGGGGGACATCACCACTACTCTGCCTAGCAACAAGGAACTATTTCGCTTTGGTGGAGCAATAAAATAACAAAATGATGATTAAAAGAGAAACAAAAGTATTTCTATATTTTTAGTCACCCAAAATGTAAGCATTATTATTGATTTAGATTTCTTCCAGGAGTGGGTATACCAGTGGGTTTACTCTTCAGTGGAAGTCACCGCCGCGCCGTGACCGAATCCACAACAGCCATGGTAAATCCACTAGTATACCCACACCCTGGAGGGTATATTGCTTTATTATACAACGTGGTAAATCGAATGAGCCAAATCCTGCAACCTGATTGGTTGGCTGGTACCTTTCCCAGCGTGGTAAATCCTCCAGTGTACCCACTGGAAAAAGTACCAGCCAGTCTTATATCGTGCCAGTCCGGTCGCTTTCATTTTGATCGAAACTGCAGCCATTTGTCCTGTTGCCACTTTGCTAAAACACTGCAATAAATATTACAAAAAATTACATCCTCCTTCCAACCATACGGACTTCAGTTACTTACAAAATATCTAATAAAATTAAACTACATTTGCCATTGTATAATATAAATTTATCCCTCCAGAGTGTGGGTATACTGGAGGACTTAACACGACTGGTGTGGTTCGGTCACTCGGCTGCACCTCGTGACCGAATCACACCAGTCGTGGTAAATCCTCCAGTATACCTACACCCTGGAGGGATAAATTGCTTAATTAACATGCTTGTACAACTTACCCATATATTGAACAAGGTTTAACACTGTTTAAAAAAACATTTTTATTATAACAGCAATAAGGCACTCCCAGGGGTTATGTTAATGGTCAGTTAATCACCCTCTAGGGGCATGTGGCACTTGGCAACGCCTCGTGCCACATTATGCCCCTAAAGGGTGATTAACAGACCATTAACATAACCCCTGGTCATGCCTTATTGCTTAAGTGTTGAACATGGCTGTGCTCAGTACAACAAAGGGCTTCCCTCACTTGTCCAAACTCGGCTGCTAACATCTGAAAGCATCATGACGTTATGGGACTTTTTTGTAGAAGCAGTGTACAGTTAAAAATAAAAAGGGCAATTGTGTCTGCATTCCTTTTCACAGTGGCAATTACATTGAGTAAGCTGTTGCACTGCTGCTGCCAAATGTTCAGAGCCCAGCCCAGCTCAGCAGACATAAATCAAGGGTGACTGTAGTCAACTGTAAGCATTTAGCGCTGTCTAAAGCATTAACAAAATTGAAATGTCCTGCAGCCTTGAACCTCTTCATAGGAAGATTTTTTTTAATCCCCCCCTCCAAACACACTGACACACACATGCCTAAAGCTTAGTTCTCCTGCTTGCTCATTTCTTATCATTTGGGCAGGTTTAGGTGAAGCAGGAAAACTGACTGTTGTCCCAGTGGTTAGAGAAGAGCACAAAAAAAGTCAGGTTTAAATCCCACCACAACTCAACATCTAGCTTGGAGTGAACCCTTGAGCAGGTCAATTGGCCTCCTTATGCTTTAAATCTGAATAAGGCATGACCATGTAAAACTGGGCAGAAAGGAGTGGGGCCCAAACGTTGTTAAGATGTTTCATAGCTGGACTACTATCCTGGAGGCGGCTGGAGCAACATACTGTACCACAAAAAACTAAGAAGGTTCAGGTTGCGCTTGCATGCAGCGTCGGTTGCTTGGGCCCCCACATCATTCCACAGCTCAGTCCAAACAAACACAACACAAGTGAGAAAAAAATGTCCTAGCCTGCTGGCAGGCAGCTACTTACCTTACCACCTTTGCTGGGCGATGCTGGCTGGCTGTGCTGACGGATGCTGTCCTCCAAACTTCTCTGCTACTGCAGCTTCTCCCCTCAGTCTCTCCTCCTTGGCTCCACTCCAGCTCCAACAGAAGAAAACCACTGGCTTCTGCTCCGCTGTCACCTCACTTGCCTGGTGCTGTGCTGAGTGTGCCACCGCCCGGACCGAAGACTACGAGGACACAAAAGTTACACGTCTGCCATGCCACCCGGAGAGTCTGGCCACTTAAGTTGTAGGCCTCAGCCTGCCTTAGCTGCCTAAACCAACCTCCTCCTTCCTGACCCGACCTTAACAGCAACCCGTGGGTGTGAGATGATGGAGCCAGCAGCTATCAGATGCCTAAATCCTTTAGCACCCTCCCCAGCTGTGTGCAAGTGTGGTGATCAGGGACAAGGGCAAAGGATGGGGACTTTGGGTCAGGCCTCCCTCAACGGTAAAAAAAAGGAGTTCCCCTGTTCCGAATTGCTACTGAGCAGCTCACTTCTGAAAGCCAAAGCCCCTTCCCCCAAATAATAAGTCAGTGACTGTCTGATTGACTGGCCGCTATGCCACCCGGTGACCCGGAGAGTCTGTGACTGTTAGGCCTCAGGTTCACTCAGCCTGCCTTATTAGCTGTCTAAAGTACCTCCTCCTTGGCTCCTTCCTGACCTGACCTTAACGGTAACAACCCCTAACCCCACCTGGTGGCACCACCACCTGCACTGCAGAGTGCTCGAATGATATGATCGTCGCCTCCTCCTGAGTCCTGCCTGGCTCACCACTCGCTCTAACTCTCCTCTCCCCAGGCTCCAGCATCGTCTGAGTGTCACCTGACCCCTGCAGCAGCACCGCAGTGCTTGGTGGTCTCCTGAGTCCCGACTGGCCGACTCCCTGACCCCCTCTCAACCTAGTACCTCCTGACCTGGACGCACACTCTCTGTCTCAGACTCTCCCATCTCTGAGTCCTTGGCTGACACACTGCTGCACTGTTGACTTTAGGTTGCAATTGCTGCAAGTAGTCCTCCCTCCCAACTCCCACCTCCGAGTCTGCACCACACTGTCTCTGGCCTGGGGTCTTCTTGCACTGCACCTACTCTGCCCGCTCTGCTGATCGACGGATTGCGGATCACACGATTTTCCCTGCAGCGGCCTGGATGCTCTCGGCTTGTTGAAGCTGCCTTCCTTGGCTTACCCTTAACACTACTACACAAGCAACAACACCTTCCAAAGTTGGATTGGACCTTAGCCAAAATAGCCAAGTTAGCCTAAGTTGCTGCCTGCCACGATGGAACCTGTCAAATCCCGCCAATCCCCACGCACGCGCAACACGGATTCGCACCAAGCCCTCCCAGTCCCCTCCCAGCCAATCACAGCAGTGCCACAGCACAAGTGGCACTTGCCAAGTGCCAACCCCAACAACACCAATGATTTTGGGCGGGGGCAAACTAAGCTGCAGAACCTGCAGACAGTCGACGCGGCACCATCCGTCCCTGATCAGATGATCTCACTAATTTGAGTAGACTGTCAGGCTCCCTCAACAAGCGCACGGCCATGGGGCATGTTGCCAAGGTCCCTCCCATTCCCAAGCCAGGGCAGGCAGGGGTCACAAGCCCTGTCATAGGGGTTGCATAATTTTCATAGGGGTCACGAATGCGACCCCTGGCAACCCCTAAATGATGCCCCTGAACTCTGCCACAGATTTTATTGAAGTGTTGCCAAAACAGTGCACAGTGTCAACAAGTGCAAAAGTACATGGAATGGTTCTCCACATAGGAACTCCCGCTGTCCACCCACTACCCCACCATTTCAGTCACCTGACCTTTCTTAGGTGGTGTGGTTAGGCTTACAGCCCTCCCACTGCTCAGCATGCTACCAGTACTTATATACACATTTTTTGTAGGGTCTTTTGTACCTAAACAAAAAATAGTAATAAAAATGAAAACATGCAGTCTTTGCATTACTCTATAAAGCTTACGTTATTTTACTTTTGTTAGTAAGTTTTTGTTCTTTGATAGTACATTACATAAAAATGGATAATAAAAAGGCATGCAGTCTTCCATCGTTCTGTTAAACAGGCACTTGGTTCATTTACATGCTTATCAAAGTAAAAATGATAATGAAAATAAAATGATGTTTGTACCTATGGCTTGGATACGAGTCCTTTTAGTACTAAGGGAGAGAAATGCAGTTCAAATTAGATTTTTTTTTCTTTTTGTGCCTATTAATTACTTTTATTTTGTTTTCTATATGCTCAATGACATTGCTGAATTCCCTGTATAAAATAGTTTGGGAAATCCCTGCATCCTGACTAACCAGGACCTATGCACGGTGACAGTACTACCAATGGTTAAACATATTTCGTTTTAAATGTCTTGTTTTCTGTTTAAAATGTTCCTCATAAACCCATTTTATTAACACAGTAAGATACTCCAGGGCATTGGTAGTACTATAAAGATCGCACATTCAGAGGCTGAAGTCACTTGGCCTGTGGCCTCATGCCTTACTACGCCCCTGGGTGTGCGGTTGTCACGGTACTACCAATGCCTAATCATGTCTTGTTGCATACTTAACATGTGCTTTAGACTGGTTATTTGTGCTTTTTGTGTTTAACCTTTGAGATCATTTAGCTGCATTGTAACTTGCTTCAGTTTTCTGTCCAGTCTGTTGCTGCTCTCTATTTAGCTTTACTGTTTGTAGTAAGCAATGTGAGATGGCTGGGAGGATACTGGGATGTATGGGGAAAGGCATCACCAGTAGAAAACAGGAAGTTGTTATCCTCTGTACAGATGGTGAGACCCCATCTGGAGTACTGTGTGCAGTTCTGGAGACCCCATCTCTGAAAGGACATAGACAGGATGGAGGCAGTTCAGAAGAGGGCAACCAAAATGGTGCAGGGTCTGCACTAGAAACCATATGAAGAGAGAGACTAAAGGAGCTGAATATGTATACTCTCAAGGAAAGGAGGGAGAGGGGAGGACATGATAGAAACTTTTAAGTACCTCAAGGGAATCAACAAAGTACAAGAGGATAGCATCTTTCAGAAAAAGAGATGTGTAAGAACACGGGGACACAATTTGAAGATAGAGGAGGGACGGCTCAGGGGTAATGTGAGGTAGTATTTTTTCACAGAGAGGGTGATGGACGCATGGAGCGAACTTCCTGAGGAGGCTGTGTGGTCAAAAACAATGGAGGGGGATTTAAGAACATAACATGGGACAGACATAAGGCAATTCTGGTGGGGGGTAGGAAGAAGTAGGCTGTTGGTTAACTAGGATCTGTGGCTTATCCAATAGGTAAGGAAAAAGGGCAGACTAGGTGGGCCAAGTGGTCCTTATCTGCTATCAGGATCTATGTTTCTATGTTAATACTTGTAAAACTTAACCTTTCACCCTCTGTTTCGTTGTTCTACCTTAATTTATCCTACCAAATATCATTCATTCTTTTAAGTCACTCGACTGTGCTGCAGCTCATTGTTAATCATCTTACAGTTCACACCTTCTCTCTGAGGACTCGCTTTCAGTGGCACTTTTTATGTTTGCTTGTGCATGCTCAAGAAACATTTTGTTACAATAAATGGCATTTTCAGATGTGCATCATTGCCGAGCCCATTGCAGCTCAGACTGGAAGGGACTCGGTCGTCCAGGTCAATAGCCATGCACCGTGGTTGTGACACCACTCGCTGCTTGCTGGGCAGAAACTTTGTGTAGTTGAAAGGACCAAAGCCACTCCAATCAGAGGGGCCTTCAGTCCTTTCATTTGCATGAAGCTGGACAGCAAGCAGCTGATCAGCTTTAAGCATCTGGAATATTGCTGCTGCCCTCTCTATCTATCTGCCTTTCTACCTGTCTATCTACATATCTGTCCATCTATTTATCTATTTATCTGTCTATCTATCTATTTATCTATCTATCTATCTACCTACCTACCTATCTGGCTGTTTATCTATCTTTTTATCTGTCTGTCTGTCTATCTATCTAGACCAAGGTGTCCACCCCTAGTACTGTTTCTTCTGCCCCTCCTATCCAGGTTGCCTTCCCGTTATGTATTTATTTAATAAATATAGAAGGGACCAGGGTGCCTACTCTGGTACTGCTTCTCTTGACCTCCCCATCCCTCCAGGTCACCTGCCCTTTACCGTTTATATAGGTGTTGGCACCAGGATGCCTACCCCCATGCCACCATAAATGAGCATAACACTGGGGTGCCCAGTCCCAGTGATGTCATATCCCTGAAATAAAACTGTCCCTCAATGTGTTTTTTTTTCTTTTTTTAACCTGTAAAACAGAAAATGATCCCTTGCTGATCTGCCCCACACCCCCACTCACCCCACCCCAACCTCCCACTCAGCACCCACCACCCAACACCGTCCACACACCTGAACTTGTCCCAGCATGAAGATCCACTCTCCATCAAAGACTGTCTCACTGCTGAAACCACCGATTGCAATATGAGAAATAAGGTGAGTGTGGTTCAATGTATTTCAATGAGGTTTGGAACTTTGAGGCATAACTTTGACACTTTTGCATATTGTGCCCCCACATTTTCAACGTGACCTTTTTGGGACCACACTTCATGACCAATGGTGGTGGAATTGTGCAAATCTGGCCCGAAAGGTGATTTTGTAGTTGTGTTGCACAATCACCTTTTGGGCAGGATTTGAACATTTTATCTGCCCTTTTAACTACCCTTGTTCAAGAGGTGGGGGCATAAGAAAGCTACGTGGAAAACTTGTGGTCAGAATATGTAAAAATGGCAAAGTTATGCGCATATGGTTACACCTCTTTATGTGTAACCCCCTTGCAAATGGGGGTTCCAGATATGCCTGGCGCTAGGGTTAGTCACCGTCCTAAAGCCGTTTTGATGGGGACCCGTGGAGTGTTTTTAAGGCCTCCGGTGCTTGTCCCTTTAAATGCTGCCTGTTGCAGCCGTACATAATTGAGCTGGGGGCGGGTCCGAGTGTTGCATGCTCGAGTCCTGCCCCGTCTACAGGATGATTGCTCCGTTTCTGCCATTGTTAATTGTGCAGAGGGAGCTTCGTTAAAAGATGTGATTGTTTGCTTGAAATAACATAAAAATAATAATGGTAAGGTAGTTGTTCTAACCTGTCTTCCTTTGCAGCAAGGACTGTTTGATTGCCTCCTCCATTTTGCCCCCGAACTGCTGAAGTGGGCCAATCAGTACATCGGGACCCAGCAGAGCTGATTGACCGATCGAGGAGCTGCTTGTATTTGAGAGAGGTATTATGGGCCATGGCGCTTTTTCGCACCACTGAGAGCTAAAGAAAGTGACTGGCAGGTCTCGCCAGCCAATTGGATTGGGTCGCGCCCGAACTGAAGGAAGAGCCCCTTGCTGTTGGGGTCAGATTCGTTGTGGCTAGTGAGGAGTGAGGAACTTCTGTGCTTCTGCGCTAGGGAGTGTTCGCGCGGGAAGCGCGTGAGGGCCTGAAGTGGCTGTTTTCTGCCATCCCAAGAATTCAGACTAAATCCATCGGCGGGCGGTCAGAGGAGGCTGTGTCCTGCACAGCTACCCACCAGGCTCGACCTGTGGCGTATTGGAGACTTTGCTGAATCGCGCTTGTTCCGAGGGACCGGTGAAGCTGCCGTTGCAGTGCAGTGGCTGTGGAATCAGGAGATCCTGGAAGCTGCTGCCTGTGTGGTACCCTCTGCTGTTGCTGTTTACCATATAACTGTGCAAGGAGGTTTGTGAGTTCAAGTTGAACCTGCTACTAGTACATAACTTTGCCTTGTTTGAGATAACCATATAAATGTGCAAGGAGGCTTGTGAGCTCAAGTTGATCCTGCTACTAGTACATGACTTTGCCTTGTTTGAGATAACCATATAAATGTGCCAGGAGGCTGGTTCAGCTCAAGTTAATCCTGCTGTCATTAAAGGGCTTTGCCTGTTCAGAGATTACCATATAAATGTGTGAAGAGATCTGTGAGGTTCAGAGCAGCTCTAGGACGCTTGGAGGACCCTATCTTGTCTGGAGATTGTGAGTACTAATGCAGGGTAGCTCCTGCTGAATTACATCAGTGGATTCAAATGGAAGTGCTGTATTGCTGACTGTAAAAATCAATTCTTTCCTCTCTGTGTAAAGGGCCCCTACCAGCTGCCACGGTTTGGACTAGCCGCTAGGGCTTGGGTACCCAAGGACAGTAACGTGTAGGGATAGGCCTGTGCACAGAGCCCTAGGTAGTTAAGCATAGTGATAAGCCAATTAGCCTGATCCCCTTCCTTGTTATCTCCCTTTAATAAATCAGATCTGTGTGTTGCAACTACACCCTGGCTGGTTTGTGCATCCCTGTTGAACTGCTGTATAGTGACTGTGATATAACTGTATCTTATTTTACAGGGGATCCCTGCAGTGAGCTGAGAGATACTACCTGGGGGGTAAGTGTGGGTGAAAAGCCTTGTTGGTACCCAGTGTGAGCCACTAGTGGGGAAAAATGGGGGTTGCAGTAACCCAGAGGGCTGTGACCGAGGCAATCTCGACAGTGTTAACCCCGACCTCTGGGTGGAGGCACCCGCCAACGGATCTGGGCCCCTCACCCGGTCTCTGTGGAGGCAGGCAGGGGTAGTAGCCCTAAGGATAGCGCCCCTTGGGGGTTACAAATTGGAGGCACTGCTGGGATTTAGCGTCCCCTAGTGGCTCAGTAGTAGATACTCCAAAGATGGAAAAAATGGAAGGGGATATGTTGGAAAAAATTAAGCTGGGACCCATCAAAACCATGGTACACAAGCTAATGGGTTGGGGTGAAGCAGAAGAGCTAGATTCTCAGAAGATTGTATTATTGTTAGATGTGCCATTGGGTACCTCCACTGCTGATATTGTCTCTGTTGCAGAACGAGTAAAGTGTCTGGGTAAGGTTGAAGTGAAAGGGCGTATGGCTGATTTGCTTGATCAGACATTGCAGGTGTTACTCCTATGCAGTGTGGCCATCGACCCTGAGAAGGTACCTCCTGTACTTTACCCGGAGGGTGCGTCCCAAGGGTGGAGGCTAATTCATATCCGAAGTGGGTCAGTCACTCCTGGGGGGTCTCCTCAAATGAACAGTTTTAAAGATAAACTGCTTAAATTGTTAGCTGTGGAGGGGAGGACTACCCAGGAGTTGCTACAAGCCTTGGATCTGTCCAGTGACACTACCCCTCACTACCTCCCCTTGCCCACCCAAGAGTTCAGTGTTGGCTTCTTTGCCCTTGGCGGTCCCCTCCATACAGCTAGACTCCTACCGTAAGCTAAAACGTTTCTCTGGCATGGTACCAGTGCCTTCCGGGGAAGATGATCTGGAGGCCTGGATGGACTATGCCACCCCTTTGGTCCAGGAGTGGCAATGCTCCGAGGGAGAGAAACGGAAGAGGCTGATGGAGAGTCTGCGGGGTCCTGCCTTAGAAGCCATTAGATTCTTCCGGACCACCCGTCCGGAAGCCACCACTGCAGAGTATCTCTCTGCTTTAGAAGGGGTTTTTGGGAGTACATAGACTGGTGAAGACTTATTATGGAAATTCAGGTCTGCTGAGCAGTGGAGAAATGAAAAACTGTCCACTTTTGTTACTAGAGTGGAGAGGGCCTTACAGAAAGCCTATAGGAAAGGGGGAATCACTGCTGCTGCTCTGAATCAGGTTCGGCTAGAACATATTTTAAAGTCTGCCCGATTCTCTAGTGTAACTCTATTGAAACTTGTTGTATGGTCAAGGCCACCCGCTGAATATTGTCAATTGATGAGGGAAATTCGAGAAGTGGAGACTGATGAAGAGGGGTGGGAACCCTGTGTGGGGTAGTGAATCCTAGTGGGACTCCTGAGTCTAATACCCCTGAGGAGACTGGCTCGCCTGGAGGGTCCGAGGGGCCCCCAGATTACCCAGGTACTGTGGGGATGCGGGTTGTTTCCTCTGACCCTTACGTGGAGGGTGAGTTGAGGGCTGAGATCAGGAATTTACGGGAATTGGTGAAGGACTTAAAGCAGTCTACTGTGTACCCTACTCGGCCCGGGGCCCCTGAGTCATGTAGAGCCCCAAACCCTAGCCCTAGAGAGCATTCTCCCTCCCCTCAGGGCCCCCCTCAGAGTAGTGGTCCCCGGGACCCTAAGTTTTGTTATCACTGTGGGGAAGATGGGCATTTCCAGCCTGACTGCCAGAGGCCGGAGAATTTAAGGAAAGTTAACAGCATACTGATCGCTCAATTCCGCCAGACCCAATTTCGGGCC
This sequence comes from Neoceratodus forsteri, assembly GCA_016271365.2. Taxonomy (NCBI): domain Eukaryota; kingdom Metazoa; phylum Chordata; order Ceratodontiformes; family Ceratodontidae; genus Neoceratodus; species Neoceratodus forsteri. The sequence continues at coordinate 62,464,602 of CM028129.1, forward strand.
CCCAAGAAAAGTTGTGTGACTCAGGCCCATGCCCGCCGGGCTAACAATGTTGCTACCCCCAACTGGTCTGATGTGGTCGGACCGTCTATGGAGACCCGGGTGCAGGTGAATGGAATTCCCACTAGAGCTGTATTGGACAGTGGCTCCCAGGTGACCATGATGTTTCAGGACTGGTACCAAGCACACTTATCTGAAGTGCCCCTGCAGCCTCTAACTGGCCTACATGTATGGGGGTTGAGCGACAAGGCTTATCCGTATTTGGGGTACATCCATGTATGGTTATCTTTCCCTGCAACTGTGAATGGAACAGATGAGCAAGTGGAAACCTTGGTTTTGGTCTGCCCACCCTCTGGACTGTATGATGGGGTGCCTTTGTTGAGTTGGAACATGCTTTATGTTTGGACGATTCCCAGTTGTGCTCAGAGAAGGAGCATTCCAGACTGGGCGAGCTTTGGTGTACCTGCTGTAATTCAAATGGTCAGGGCCACTCAGAAGAAGGTAGGCGGAGGACCTGAAGGCCCTGTGGGAGTGGTATGGAAGAAGGATCTGGCCCTGTAGTGCTTGCCCCAAATGCACAGTGTGTTCTGCATGGAGAGGCAGATTAAAGACAGATGTCAAGAATAAGTTGTTGATGTTGGATGCGCTATGGAGGAGAACTGCCTGAGGAGTTGTTGCTCAAACCCAGCATTCTGCGGCCAGGGCCCATGCCTATGTTAAAAGGGTGATGGTTCAAGTGCACAATGTGTCTGATAAAGAGATTCGATTAAAAAGAGGGTGTACCCTGGCTAGCGTCCATTGTGCGGATACTGCTGTCCTACCAAATAAAAAGAGTTCTTGGACAGGTGATAGAGTTGCTCCTGATCTGTTTGACTTTGGTGACTCTCCGCTGCTGACTGAGTGGAAGCGCAGGGTCAGTGAGAAGCTTGCCAAGAGGAACCAGGTTTTTTCCCTGAAGGAGTGGGATGTAGGATGTGTACAAGGGGCTGAGCATCACATTCGATTGCACGACGAAAGACCCTTCCGAGAGAGATCCCGACGTCTGGCTCCCGCTGACATAGATGATGTACGGCGGCATCTGCAAGAAATGTTGGCTGCTGGTGTAATTCAAGAGTCTAGAAGCCCCTATGCCTCCCCCATTGTAGTAGTAAGAAAAAAGAATGGAGCAGTTCGGATGTGTGTAGACTATCGTACTTTGAATAGGCGGACCATTCCGGATCAATATACCATGCCACGCATACAAGACGCTTTGGATTGTCTGAACGGTAGTAAGTGGTTCTCTGTATTGGATCTTCGGAGCGGATACTACCAGATCCCGATGGCCCCAGACGATCGGGAGAAGACTGCTTTCATTTGCCCCTTAGGCTTCTATGAATTTATTCGGATGCCTCAAGGAATTTCGGGTGCCCCAGCCACTTTTCAGCGCTTGATGGAACGAGCTGTGGGAGACATGAATCTGCTCGAGTGTTTGGTCTATTTAGATGACGTCATAGTGTTTGGCCGATCCTTGGAAGAACATGAGCAACGATTATTCAAAGTCCTGGATCGATTAGAGGATTTTGGCCTCAAGTTGTCTATTGACAAGTGTCAATTCTTCCAGACTTCCGTGAAATATGTGGGCCACATAGTGTCCACTGAAGGCATAGAGACTGACCCTAGCAAGGTGGAGGCGTTGACCACTTGGCCTCAACCTAGGAATTTAAAAGAGCTGCAACAATTCCTGGGGTTTTGTGGTTACTATAGGCGGTTTGTCAGAGACTATTCACGAGTGATTCGCCCCCTCCTTAATCTCACCCAGGGGTATCCGCCTACTCACAAAAAGTATAAGAAGGGTGTGCACACTGACATAGAAAAGAAGTATTTTCAGCCAAACTATATGTTCGGGGTTCGATGGACTGCTGAGTGTGAGGAAGCTTTCCATGACATCATATATCAACTCACCCACGCACCTGTGTTGGCTTATGCTGACCCAGCCAAGCCTTACACTCTTCATACTGATGCCAGTCTGCAAGGATTGGGGGCTATATTATATCAGGAGCACTCGAATGGGCTGAGACCTTTAGCATTTGCCAGTAGAAGTCTGACGCCGTCAGAGAAAAATTACCCAGTGCACAAATTAGAGTTTTTAGCTTTGAAGTGGGCCATTGTTGATCAGTTCCATGACTATTTGTATGGTGCCAAGATATTAGTAAAGACTGATAACAATCCTCTGACCTATGTGCAAACCTCTGCTAAATTGGATGCTACTAGGCATAGGTGGCTCTCTGCCTTGGCCACCTACGATTACGCTGTAGAATACAGGGCGGGCCTAAACCATATAGATGCAGATGCTCTCTCGGAGGCCAGTGTCCCAGACTGAATGGGTCTGGTTGTCTGAACCTGACATACGAGCCCTGTGCCAGAAATTTGATAAAGAAGAACAAGAGTCTCTTGACACGGTGGACTGTGTGGTAGACTGTTTGGGGCCGCCTACTGCCATTTCTCTGCATTGGACATCAGCTCCCTGCCGCAACTCAACAATAATGATCTCCAACAGGCTCAGTCCTGTGACCCTATGATAAGAACGGCAGTAGAGGTTTTGCGGGCTGGAAGAGATGTATCCAAACTACGTTCCACTGACTTGCGGTCTACCTTATTGTACAAAGAAGGGCCCAAATTAAAGCTGATCAACCAACTACTATATAGAGAGACTGTGAGTAAGGAGGGCTGGGTGCAGCGACAACAACTGGTGCTGCCCTCAGTTTTCAGAGAACTAGTCCTAAGGTCATTGCATAATCAGATGGGCCACCTGGGCATAGATCGAACACTTGACTTGGTACGGGCTCGATTCTATTGGCCAAAGATGAGTGCGGACGTGGAACAGTATGTCAAAACCTGTGGTCGTTGTTTGCAAAGAAAGGCGTACCCCAGCGAGCTGCTCCACTGGTCAACATTACTACTAGTGCTCCTATGGAACTGGTCTGTATTGATTTCGAGTCTAGAGCCTGATCTGAGAAGTATTAGCAACATATTGGTGGTCACTGATCATTTTACCCGGTACGCACAGGCTTTTCCGACCAAGGATCAGAAAGCAACTACAGTGGCTAAGATACTTGTTAAGAATTTTTTCGTCCACTATGGGGCTCCGCAGCGGATTCATTCTGATCAAGGAAGGGACTTTGAGAGTCGCTTGATTAAAGACATGCTATCTTTGTGGGGGGTACGCAAATCACGAACCACCCCCTACCACCCGCAGGGAGATCCTCAGCCTGAAAGGTTCAATCGTACATTGCTTGACATGCTGGGCACTTTACAATCAAAAGATAAATCGAGATGGAGTCAACAGATTAGCACTCTAATTCATGCCTACAATTGTACAAAAAGTGATGCCACAGGGTTCTCCCCCTATCGACTGATGTTTGGAAGAGAGGCTAGATTGCCAGTGGATGTGTGTTTTGGGGTTTCCCCTGATGGGGTGCGAGCAGAAAACCATCTACAGTACTGTACAGAAATTAAAGGCCCAATTAAATCATGCCTACCAACTGGCCCAGACCATGGCTGCTAAACGAAATCTGGCTAACAAGGAGAGATATGACAAAAAGTGAAAACAGTAGAGTTGAGAAAAGGGATAGAGTGTTGTTGAGAAATTTGGGACTGCATGGCAAACATAAAATTGCTGACCGATGGCACCACCTCCCTCATATTGTTGTGGGACAGCTGGCAGACCTACCTGTGTATAAAGTGCGGCCTGAAAACAATTCGAAAGATGTGAAAAGCATACACAGAAATCATCTGTTGCCAATTGGGCAGATCTTGATTGAAGCTGAACCTTCCTCTACCCCTCCTTCCAGGCCCGTGACTAGATCTGTTACTAAGAAGGGAACCAAGCCCGTGGAGCCTGCAACAAGTCCACCAAGGGAGCCTTGTCCAACCCCCCCTGCAGAAGGAGATGGTCAACACTCAGTGTCAGAAGACAGCGAAGATGATATTGAATACTATCCCTCTTATAAACTAAGTCAATTGTTTCGGGGCAATCCCCTGGTTAACTCAGGAACTGAAGCCGGCCTGTCTGTGTTAGTTGAGCCCTCTACTTTATCCCCGGAGGAAATGCCTCCAGAAGATGAATGGGGTAGCAGACGAACTCAAGGGGCTGAGTCCTTAGGCTTGGCTGAACTGTCTGGCCTGGCTGAATTATCTGACTTTTCAGAAGAAGAGAGTGAGATGGGGGAACAAGCCAGTGATATGCCCGAATTGGAAGACTATTTTGAATGCCCTGATGGTTCCTCTCTAGTACCTACGCTGCCCCCAGATGAGCCCAGTGGGGTGGGTTCAGGGATAGAAGGTCAAGCCCCTGATAGTATTATGAGTATCGAGCCTGATCCCCTTGAAGGGATCCCTGTTGCTAATGTCTCTGACATGGGAGTGAAGTCAGGGCCGGGTTCAGAATCCCCTGAGACCCCTAGACGATCCGGCCGACAAATTAGGCCAGTAATAAAGTTAAGCTATGAATCTCTGGGTCAACCAGTGGATCTGCCTTTAAATGTGGTTCACAAAGGGGTATATGTGTCCCCAAGTTCTTTGCCTAAGTTAGCCTTGACAGATAACTCCAGACTGTTAGTGGTGCCCTTCAAAAGTGACGCCCCTGCTTCAGGGGACCCGGAGGTACCTAAGAGAAGACAGATTCCCTCAGTCTGGGTGTCATGGGTAGGAACTACTGATCTGTGTTAAAACTAAAGTAATAGTTTATGTGTAAAGGTTATGATATTTTGTAAATCCAATGTTTAAATGTGTAAAAAGAAAGTGTGATATGCTACTCATTGGGTGTTTACCTAAAGCACGTTAAGGGCATATGCTTAACGTGGATGCCAAGTTTTTCCAGGCCAGGGAGGGTGTAACCCCCTTGCAAATGGGGGTTCCGGATATGCCTGGCGCTAGGGTTAGTCACCGGCTTAAAGCCGTTTTGATGGGGACCCGTGGAGTGTTTTTAAGGCCTCCGGTGCTTGTCCCTTTAAGGGCTGCCTGTTGCAGCCGTACATAATTGAGCTTGGGGGGGGGTCCGAGTGTTGCATGCTTGAGTTCCACCCGGGCTACAGGATGATCGCTCCATTTCCACCATCGTTAATTGTGCAGAGGGAGCTTCATTAAAAGATGTGATTGTTTGCTTGAAATAACGTAAAAATAATAATGGTAAGGTAGTTGTTCTAACCTGCCTTCCTTTGCACCAAGGACTGTTTGATTGCCTCCTCCATTTTGCCCCCGAACTGCTGAAGTGGGCCAATCAGTACATCGGGACCCAGCAGAGCTGATTGACCAATCGAGGAGCTGCTTGTATTTGAGAGAGGTATTATGGGCCATGGCGCTTTTTCGCACCACTGAGAGCTAAAGAAAGTGACTGGCAGGTCTCGCCAGCCAATTGGATCGGGTCGCGCCCGAATTGAAGGAAGAGTCCCTTGCTGTTGGGGTCAGATTCATTGTGGCTAGTGAGGAGTGAGGAGCTTCTGTGCTTCTGCGCTAGGGAGTGTTCGCGTGGGAAGCGCGTGAGGGCCTGAAGCAGCCGTTTTCTGCCATCCCAAGAATTCGGACTAAATCCATCGGCGGGCGGTCAGAGGAGGCTGTGTCCTGCACAGCTACCCACCAGGCTCGACCTGTGGCATATTGGAGACTTTGCTGAATCGCGCTTGTTCTGAGGGAACGGTGAAGCTGCCATTGCAGTGCGTTAGTGGCTGTGGAATCAGGAGATCCTGGAAGCTGCTGCCTGGTGTGGTACCCCTCTGCTGTTGCTGTTTACCATATAACTGTGCAAGGAGGTTTGTGAGTTCAAGTTGAACCTGCTACTAGTACATAACTTTGCCTTGTTTGAGATAACCATATAAATGTGCAAGGAGGCTTGTGAGCTCAAGTTGATCCTGCTACTAGTACATGACTTTGCCTTGTTTGAGATAACCATATAAATGTGCCAGGAGGCTGGTTCAGCTCAAGTTAATCCTGCTGTCATTAAAGGGCTTTGCCTGTTCAGAGATTACCATATAAATGTGTGAAGAGGTCTGTGAGGTTCAGGAGCAGCCCTGCGGACGCTTGGAGGACCCTATCTTGTCTGGAGATTGTGAGTACTAATGCAGGGTAGCTCCCTGCTGAATTACATCAGTGGATTCAAATGGAAGTGCTGTATTGCTGACTGTAAAAATCAATTCTTTCCTCTCTGTGTAAAGGGCCCCTACCAGCTGCCACGGTTTGGACTAGCCACTAGGGTTTGGGTACCCAAGGACAGTAACGTGTAGGGATAGGCCTGTGCACAGAGCCCTAGGTAGTTAAGCATAGTGATAAGCCAATTAGCCTGATCCCCCCTTTCTTGTTATCTCCCTTTAATAAATCAGATCTGTGTGTTGCAACTACACCCTGGCTGGTTTGTGCATCCCTGTTGAACTGCTGTATAGTGACTGTGATATAACTGTATCTTATTTTACAGGGGATCCCTGCAGTGAGCTGAGAGATACTACCTGGGGGGTAAGTGTATGGGTGAAAAGCCTTGTTGGTACCCAGTGTGAGCCACTAGTGGGGAAAAAGGGGGGTTGCAGTAACCCAGAGGGCTGTGACCGAGGCAAACTCGACAGTGTTAACCCCGACCTCTGGGTGGAGGCGCCTGCCAAGGGATCTGGGCCCCTCACCCGGTCTCTGTGGAGGCAGGCAGGGGTAGTAGCCCTAAGGGTAGCGCCCCCTGGGGGTTACATATGCTCGCTTGTAACTTTAGTAATTTATAGTATTTTGATCCTGAATTTTCAACATAGAAATGTTTATACCTCCTCACAAACATGACAGCTGTCATTTTTTCAAATCTTGGCCAAAATGTGTTTTGCACCTGTGTCATGGAATGATGTTTTGGTAGCGCGGAATGATGTTTTGGCAGGATTCGAAAATGTTCACCTACTGGGTTCATGAGATGGGGTAATAAGAAGGCTGTGCTGACAATTTTGTATACAAATACGGTAAACTACCCAGGTTATGAGTGAACATTACAGTATTTCAGCATTCACTCATAACGTCACTAATTTTCAATATTTTGACTCCAAACTTTCAACATAGTCATTTTTCCACACCTCCTCATAAAAGTGATGTGTAATTTTTTAAATCCTGGAATAGATGTGTTTTTGTACCTCTGGGCCCAGATATTCAAAAGGGTTGCGCCATGCGCAACCCACTGATGCACCCCGGCGTGATATTCAAAAGGGAAAAGTGGGCCGCACAAATCCTGATGCGCCGGATCGCATCAATAATGTATGCAGGCACAGGTGGGGGCGGTGTTCCAATGCATAACCTGCACAGCCTGCTATTCAGCATGGGATGTGCAGAGCCATGCATGCGCAACCCCTACTTGCGCCAGCACAAAGTTAAGCCAGAGGAAAAAAAAGGAACAACTGATGGCCACCCATAGGTGAGCTGCTGCATTGCAGGGCACAACACGGCAGCTGCCACCTGTGGTAGCCACCCGAGTTCCGGCTGCACCTGTTGGCACCCCCCCATGCCCGATCGCGGGCATATGTTTAAAAATCAAGTCCCCGTCCAATATTCCTGGTGGTCCAGTGGACCTCTATGTGCCCGAACGTGGGCATTCATTATAATAAACCCCCCCCCATCCAATATCCCTGGTGGTCCAGTGGACTGAATGCTGCCCGATCGCAGGCATCTGTTGAAATGACACCCATCCAATATCCCTGGTGGTCCAGTAGATCGAATGCTGCCCAATCACAGGCATCTGTTGAAATGAAACCTCCCCCATCCAATATCCCTGGTGGTCCAGTGGACCGAATGCTGCCCGATCGCGGGCATCTGTTGAAATGAACCCCCCTGTCCAATATCCCTGGTGGTCCAGTGGACCAAATGCTGCCTGATCGCGGGCATCTGTTTCACAGACAACGTCCTATTACCCTGGTGGTCTAGGGCCCCCTCCCCACTCGCCCACTGAGTTCCACTGCCCCGCTCCCCCTCCCCCGGTCAGAACACTTGCAGTATCAGTTGGCGGGGCGGCAGGCGGGCGGGGTGCTGTCACGGGCAGCTACGATCGGGCAGCATTCGGTTCACTGGACCACCAGGAATATTGGACAGGGGGGTTTTATTATAACAGATGCCCGCGATCGGGCACATAGCGGTCCACTGGACCACCAAGGATATTGGACGGGGGGGTTTATTATAACGAATGCCTGTGATCGGGCACATAGCGGTCCACTGGACCACCAGGGATATTGGATGGGGACTTCATTTTTTAACAAATGCCCACGATCGGGCTGCAGGGGGCGTCGGTCCTCGATGGCTGCTGCCTGGCAGGGTGCCAGGCGCAAGTCATCGGGGATCGGTGCATCTACATGCTACGGGATGCAAATGGGGCCATAATGACATGCAAATGGACCCATGTGCACCTTGCATAAATTATGGCCCCATTTGCATGTCACCTTTTGAATATCGCAGGTGCTGTGTATGGCGCAATGGCACTTGCACTAGCGCATCTCCATGCTCCACTCTGGCCACTTGCGCTAGTGCAGTGCCACTGTGCCATGCACAGTTGGGGTGGCCAGGGTGCGATATTCAAAGCTGCTGGGCCATGGCGCAGCTTCTTTGAATATCGCCCAGGCCACACCCCTGCGCAGCCAAGCTGAGCTGTGCCCAAGCTTGCACCACAGCCTGGCGCAGTTTGAATATCTGGGCCCTGGTGTAAAATAACATTTCAGCCAATATACAATGCTACAAGTGGTACATGTCATGTTTATAAGGGGACTCATAAAACCAGTATCTTGAAAAGTTGGGGCCAAAATAATAATAATAAAAAAAAGCACAGAACATACATGCAAGCAAACGTTTGGCATTGACAAATGCTTGTTTGTATTAGTGCCTATGTATGTCAGCTTCGGTTCTTGGTTTAGCTGTTCCGCCTACACACAATATTTAGGTTGGTTAATAAAGCTTGCCTGCTTATGCAATTCTCATTTTTACTACTTGCTCTCTCCTTTTCCTTTACACTTAAAAGGTGTTCCTTTGTATTGAGTGGCGAGCGTCTTACTTGTTTTGCACCTCTTTTAGACAGGCAACAAGAGACACTACTTAGCCCTGCTTCTTGTACCTGGAGGGAAGCACACACTGACATCATAGACATATGCCAGTGTTGTTGTGGACGCCATTGCTAGGCAACTGTGGCTTTTCTTCGGGCACAAAACCAGAGCAAGCATACCAGAAAGGGGCCACAGGAGTGAACTGTTTGCTGTTCAGTTGTATGACGTTGCCTCGCACTGTCCTTTTAAAGGGACAATTGGCTGGGTGGCAGGACACAGAGGGTGGTGGTAAGTGGCTGTCACTCCACAGAGGGATGAGTAACCAGTGGGGTGCTGCAGGGATAAGTGCTGGGTCTGGTTCTATTTGACATCTTCATTGGTGACATTGTGCAGGACCTAGAAGGCAGAATTTTCCTGCTTGCTGATGACATGAAGCTCTGTAACAGAGTGGACATGCCAGAGGGTGTAGACAGAATGAGGAGGGACCTGCAGAAGCTTTAAGAATGGTCAAGGGTATGGCAATAGAAATTTAATGCAAAAAAGTGCTAAATAATGCACACGTGGCACAGAAATCCTGGAACAACATATCAGTTGGGAGGTAAGGATATAGCATGCACCATGCAGGAAAGGGACCTTGGGGTTATCATCTCTGATGACCTCAAGGTAGGAAAACAGTCTGACAAGGCGGCAGGTAATGCAAATAGGATACTGGGATGCATAGGCAGGGGCATAACCAGCAGGAAAAGGGAGGTCATAATTCCACTATACAAGACACTAATGAGGCCCCACCTGGAGTACATTGTCCAGTTCTGGAGACCTTACCTACACAAGGACATAGACAGGGTGGAGAAGGTTCAGAGGGGGGCAATAAAGAAGGTACAGGGATTGCATCACAAGTCCTATGAGGACGGGCTGAAGGACTTGAAGAATCTGTACTCCCTGGAGGAGAGAGAGGGGATATGATAGAGACATACAAGTACCTTACAGGGAGGAACAGGGTGCAGGAAAACACTATTTCCCAGTGAAAAATGTTCTAGGACTAGAGTGCATGGGATGAAGTTGGATTGAGGGCGATTCAGAGGAAAAGTGAGGAAGAATTTCTTCACAGAAAGGTTGGTGGACAAGTGGAACACCCTGCCTGAGGAAGTGGTGGGAGCTGAAACAATCACAGGATTTAAGAATGCATGGGATAAACATAAGGGAATCCTGGAGGTTGCGGTAAGGGGCAACAGACTTCTAGAAAAACTTAAAATGATCTTACGAGCTCAAATGGGCAGACTGGGTGGACTATAGGCCATTATCTGCTGACTGTGTGTATGTATCAGTGTATCTACAGTATGACACTGTTAGCCCCTTAGGCCTCAAAGTGTCCCTAGTTTAAACAAGCATTTGTCAATGCCGAATGTTGTCTCACTGGCATTGGTAGTGCCGGAGTTAGAGATGCATAATAGGAATGGCAGTGAAGTATTGAAGTGATGCCAACCCCACCCCCACCCTGTAAAGACTGACAGGCATTGTGGGTGTGCCTTTGGGTTGTCAGCTATAATGCTCATGCCATTGTACCTCACCCTACCCCGTAGACACTGACAAGTGTCATGGTGTGCTTTGGGGTCTTTGGGCATTATACTTAGCCCATTCCATAAGGAAATATGCTGAGGTGGGCACAGTATAAGAGAATGGGGTGAACTTTGTGGCCAAACCACGATGCCTGTCACTGGCTGCAGGGTGGGGATAGGGGTGGAATGGCATGAGTATTACAGTCGCTAATCTCAAGTCACACCCCCGATGCCTATCAGTCTGTACAGTGTGGGATGTCACAGTTCGAAACCATAACACCGTAGTCGTATGTTGGTGCTTTCACTCCAAATTTTCAACATGGGCTTTTTATGACCCCACCTCATGAAGAGTGGCACAATCAGTTTGTAAGCTGAAAGGTGGTTTTGCACAGTGTCTATGCAATGTGGCGACACAGGGACGAAAACACATTTTGAGCAGGAATGTGGAACATGACAACTGTATTGTTCATGAGGAGGCATAAAATAATGGCAATGTTGAAAATCTGGAGTGAAAAAATGAAAAATTGGTGAAGTCATGAACATGCATAGAAACTGTACAACACACGTCCGTAACACAATTATTTGTGGGAGTTTTTTAGTCACATTTTCAACATAGGTATTTTGGGACCTCCCCTCATGAACAGTGGCACTGTGATTTTGTTAATGTGTCCCAAAAGGTGATTTCCCACAGCGACCACACCATTGTGCGTCACAGCTGCGGAAACGCATTTTGGGCAAGCTGTGAAAAATTACACCTGTACTGTTGATAAGGAGGTGTGGAAAATGCCACTGTTGAAAATCTGGCATGAAAATATTGCAAATTTGCGAAGTTACAAGGGTGTGTGGAAACTGCGCAATGCACGCTTGCAACACAATCGTTTTATGGACTTTCGGCACCAAATTTTCAACATAGGCATTTTAGGACCTCTGCTCATGAACAGTGTCACTGTCATTTCCTCAAACTGTCCTGAAAACTGATTTTGCACAGCGATCGTAGTGCTTCTGCGCCAGATGTGCAAAACACATTTCAGCCAGGATATGTAAAATGACAGCTGTACTATTCATAAGGAGGTGTGGAAAAATGGCAGTTTTTAATTTCTGGAATGAAAATATTACAAATTCACGAAGTTATGAGTGTGCATGGAAGCTGCGCAACGCACGCTCGTAAAACACTCATTTTATGGACTTTCATCACCAAATGTTCAAGATAGGCATTTTAGGACCTCTGCTAATGAATGAACAGTGTCACTGTCATTTTCATAATGTGACTCGAAGGCGGATTTCCCACAGCGACCACGCTATTCTGCACCGGAACTGCGAAACATAGACTTTGACGGCAGATAAGGACCGCTTGGCCCATCAGGTCTGCCCATTTCCCTACCTACAGGATAGGCTGCAGATCCTAGTTAACCAACAACCTATTTCTTCCTACCCCACACAAGAATTGCCTTATGTCTGTCCCATGCATTCTTGAATTCACCCGCAGTTTTAGACCCCACAACCTCCTCAGGAAGGCTGTTCCATGCATCCACTACCCTCTCTGTGAAATAATACTTCCTCACATTGCCCCAGAACCGCCACCCCCATCTTTAAATTGTGTCCCCTTGTTCTTGCACGTATCTTTTTCTGAAAGATGCTACCCTCTTGGACTTTGTTGATTCCACTGAGGTACTTAAAAGTTTCTATCATGCCCCCTTCTCCCTTCTTTCCTCAAGGGTATACATATTAAGCTCCTTTAGTCTCTCCTCATACGGCTTCTGTTGCAGACCCTGCACCATTTTAGTTACCGTCCTCTGGACTGCCTCTATTCTGTCTATGTTCTTCCGGAGATGGGGTCTCCAGAACTGGACACAGTACTCCAGATGGGATCTCACCAACTGTCTGTACAGAGGGATAAAAACTTCTTGTTTTCTGCTGCTGATACCTCTCCCTGTGCATCCCAGTATACCTCCAGCCCTCCCTACTGCCTTCTCACATTGCTTGCTAACCTTAAGGTCATCTGATATGATTAGCCCCAGGTCCCTTTCCTTTTTTGTTGTTGTTACTACCACCCCCCCATTGTGTATTCTTCCCCTGTGTTCTTGTTTCCCAGGTGAATTATTTTGCACTTCTTTGCATTGAATCCTAGCTGCCATACTTCTGACCATTCCTCCAACCTTGCCAAGTCTCTTCTCATCCTTTCCATGCCTCCTTGTGTATCAACCCTGTTGCAGATCTTTGTGTCATCTGCAAAGAAGCATACTTTTTCTTCCAGTCCCTCTGCAATGTCACTTATGAAGACATTAAAAAGGACTGGACCCAATAGTGAACCCTGCGGTACCCCACTAGTAACCCCTCTTTCTTCAAAGTGGACTCCATTTACAATTACCCTCTGTGTCCTGTTGTCCAGCCAATGTTTTACCCAGGCTACCACCCTGGGACCCACTCCCAGGCTGGTTAAACACATTTTGGCCAGGATGTGAAAAATGACAGTTGTAATGCTCATAAGAAGGTGCAGAACAATGGCAATGTTGAAAATCTGGAGTGAAAATATTATAAATTCGCAAACTTACGAGCGTGCGTGCAAACTGCGCAATACACGCTTGTAACAGTCATTTTATGGAGTATTGTCACCCAGTTTTCAACATAGGCATTTTAGGACCTCTGCTCATGAACAGTGTCACTGTCATTTTCGTAATCTGTCCTGAACACTGATTGCCCACAGTGACTGCACTATTCTGCGCCAGAAGTATGAAAACACATTTCAGGCAGTATGTGAAAAATGACAGCTGTACTATTCACAAGGAGGTGTGGAAAAATGCCAATGTTGAAAATCTGGGGTGAAAATATAGCAAATTTGCGAAGTTACGAGCATGCGTAGAAACTGCGCAATGCACGCTCATAAAACAGTCATTTTGGATTTTTCCGCAATTTGCAACATAGGCTTTTGAGGGCTCAACTCATGAACACTGGCACTGTCGCTTCATTAATCGGAACTCAAAGGTGATTCCGCAGTGACCACAAAATCACCTTTCGGGGCTGATTAACCCCATGACAGTGGCAGAATTCATGAGGAGGGATCCCAAAAACCCCATGTTGAAAATTTGATGCCACAATTCCCCAAAATGCCTGAGATATGCATCAAAGTTGAGAAAACCTTATTTATTCCATTATACAGCTTACTGGCATTTCCTTAGTTCGTGGTCTGCTTTGAAGAGTGCAGACATGTTCCTGGTCCACCGAAGATCATTGCACTGGACTCCACAGGTAAGTTTGGGGTGAGGGGGGGTGTGGGGAGGTAGGATGCGCAGTGTGTGGGCACGGGTTGTGGGAGGGGGCAGGGAGACCACTGAGGGACAGTTTTCTTTTCCAACAGGTAAAAAAAAAAAAAACACAGCAGGACCGTTTCTCTTTGACAGGGGCATGTTGCATGCTGTGGTGGGCTCCCAGCATGTCACCGGAGTCCTTTTTTGGGGGGCAGCTGTAGCCGACGGGGGATTAGGCGCCCCATCAAGCGCTACACACAACAGAAGGGGACCACATTATGCTGACAGGGATTGGGCACCCGTCGGCACACAATAAAAGCGGGGTGACGTGATGCCAGCGGGACTGGGCACCCCTGGCCGGCACAATACCAAAAGTGGAGGGGTTGCACGCCGATGGGGAGTGGGCTCCCCCGTCGGCATTGTGACAGGCGCCGGCAGTCACTGCCTCCATGTTGCCTGCACGTCGTGAGGCGTGTTGTGGTTTTCTCAGATCTGCTGGCCACATTAGGTATGCAGGGTGTCAGCCCCTGTTTCTGGCTGATTTGGGAATGAGGGACGCACCTATTGATGTGTGCCCTGCATTCGCCCAAATGTGACCGCGCCTCCAAATCTGCTAGTACCGCAGTATGTTGGCTGTGCATGCTTGTGAGCCAACATAAAAATCACATAATTGCTCACATTCTGTAGAGACTGCTGATATAACTGTAACCCCTAGATGATGCTACCCCAAGGGATACTACCCCTTCCTGCATGACTGAGAGTAGGGTGAGGGGCCTGAGTTCTAGGAACAGGTGCCTCCGCCCGGAGGACAGGGTCAGTGGTAGCATAGATGCCGTGGGTACAGCTCTCTGGGACACTGTCACCCCCCTCTTTTCCCTCTAGTGGCCTAAATGGTTCACTGAATACACAATTGGAATTAACACCTGACAACAGATTTAGCCCCACACTTGTTACAGTTACCACCAGGGCTAGATCAGCTGGCTTGACCCTGGAGACCCCCTGTAAAACAAGATTTACCACAACAACCAGCATTATCTCAATGCTGTCTGTACAGAGGTACACCACAGAAAGATTCAGATCTGATTTATTTGGGGGCATGGACAAGGAACGGGTGTAATCTGGTGCTTGATTCTATTACTGATTAAATCAGGTTAAGCATGCATGCCTCCAAGAGTCCCTCTATCACAGTTACACACACTCTGGGCACCCAGTTGGAGTTACAGGCTAGCTTGAAGCATTGAAGCATTGCCTAGGGTACGCCAGCACTGCAGCTGTTGTTGGGGCCCTTAGGAAAAAGAAAACACAACATGCACTTTAACCCAATATTCGTATTCCGAAGTCGGAGGTCTCAGTTCGTGACAATCAATCAAAAGAATTAAATCAGATGACACACTTTGATTAGGAGGTAGTTGCAGGGAGCTACCCTGTGATTTACTCACGATACCCTGACCAGGTTGCAGGAGGGACGAAGTGGAGACCTCAGGGTGAAGTGCTGGTTTGCCAGGAGAAGCAGGGCCCACGCACTTCACCGTGGTGTCGTTTCTGTTCGTTGATGTTGAGCAGGGAGCTGAATCCTCAGGCAGGTCTCTCGTCAGGTGGTTCTCTGCAGTGTGAGTGGCAATCAGGGTCATGGTGTTCAGACCCAGACCAGTTGAAGGAAACAGATTCAATCAGGTCAGAGTTACTGTATACTGCTTCCAGCAAGCATGACACATTCAAGCAGTGGGGAACTAAATCGCGACCCACTATTCGCATTCAGCACACTTACAGTAAAGGCAAGAAAGCACCACACTTCAGATGACAGTCTGGTTGCAATTCACAGGATTTTCTTCGCGAACTGTACGCTCTGCGGTCATGGTGGAAGTCCTGACAGGCCGATCGCACAACAGCAAGTCTTCGGTCCTCTTCAGGCGAAATTAGTCACAATTCAGGCTGAAAGTCACAGGTTCAAATGAAGTTCAATACTAAGCTTAAGGTCTCTTCACTCAGGAAGATGGTGGCAGGCAGGCCAGACACAGCCTTCCCACCGATTTCCCCAACGCACTATGCAAGAGCAGCTGCTCAAATCTCTCAAGTGCTTCTTATTCTCAACTCCTACCTCAGACTGACTCACTGCTGCAGGCAGCTCGGGACTTTCCCAGTGATCCAAAAGGTTTGATTCATTGATCCATCTGTCTGTCACAGCAAGGGCTCCCCCTCCAGGTCCATTTAGGTGCCAAAGGGAGAAAACTAAAATTCCTACAGGAAATCACTCCCACGTGACCCCTGGGGGCAGGCTCCATTTTAGGGCCCCCAGAGGTACTGACTGGTGTATACTGGCAGTCCAGAACCAAGATGGTGGTGATTAACAGAAAAGTCCATGCAGCAAAGAAGGCAGGTTAGAAAAACTACGATATCAGCAATCAGATAATCATCAAACAATTACAGTTCCTAACAGAGCTCCCTCTGCGCAATTAGCGATGGCAGAATGGAGCAATTATCTGGCAGCCCAGGCAGGACTTGAGCTTAGGAACACTCAGCCCCTACCCAGATTAATTATACACTATGTAATAGGCAGCTCTTAAAGAGACAGGCACAGAGGCTAATAGGGCACTCGTATGCAATTACTTTTAAACGGTTAGAACACAGAACAACACCGGGCAGTGGGCAATTAGGCACAACCAAGGAAGACTTTTGGAAACCCCCCATGGGGGTTACATAATTGGTTGTTTGATTCTGATTATTTTTTTTCTTTAAAAAGTGAAAAACAGACTGACCGCCGTACTGGCATTACCACACAAAACATGTATGTTTACATTGCTTTGTCAGCTCTCACTGTGTCTTTCTTGCATTTGGGAACAGCTCCAACACTGTTTAGCCACTGATTATGCATTGGAAGTAGTGGAGACTATTGCAGCATGAGTGGCTCCACTATTTGGTGGTGTTTCTAATGTTCAGGAAGTATGCAGTAGGAATAGATCAAGGATTTGAAACAAAACATAAGAACATAAGAAAGTGCCAGCAGAAGGGGGCCTTGTGGGCCACCTAGTCTGCCCACGAAAGCTACCCCTCTTCCAGTGTCTTTGCTGCCTTAGATTTCCACAGTGCCTATCCACCACACTTTCCATGAAGAAAAACTTCTGCTGTTTGTTTTGAAACTACCTCCCTTCAGGCACATGTTGTGCCCCCTTGTCCGTGTATTTATGTTTTCCCTGAAGAGATACTGTGTTTATACTGAGTTGATACCTTTGAGGTATTTATCTCTCCTGTCCCTTCTCCTCTCTAGTGAGTACATCCTAAGATGGCTTAATCTTGATTCATACGGTTCTTCGTGTAGTCCATGTATCATCTTTGTAGCTCTCGTCTGCATGGTTTCCAGGTGATCCTTGTCCTTCTTGAGGTGCAGTCTCCAGAACAGTACGCAGTACTCCAGGTGAGGCCTCGCCAAGGGCCTGTATAGTGGGGCTATCACTTCACATTTCCTACTTGTGATACCCCTTCCTATGCATCCAAGAATGCTGCTAACTTGTTGTGCCACCTTTTCGCACTGCCTGGTTGTCCTTAAATTGTCAGATATGAGTACCCCCAGATCCCTCTATACCTTAGGTTCAGTCAGATGTTCCCACCCTAGGGTATATTCCCAGCCTAGGTTCTTCTTCCCCCAGTTGCATAACTTTGCACTTCTTGGTGTTGAATTTCAACTGCCACTGTTTTGACCATTCCTCTAGTTTCTTGCGTTTGATGCACTTGTGCACCAAACATCTTGGGACAATAACAAGAAATGAGAGGTGTGTCACTGCCAGTCCAGTTACAGCTGAAACTGCAATAGGTTTGGCAGTGCACACCAATGGCCAGGCACTCTGGTCATGACAGCAGTTCAGCTTTGCTGACATGGCGTGTCCTGGACTTAAAAAGAAATGAACTACTCCAATGGGGACGCTTCATTTCTTTCTGTAGCCCGAACTTCGGCCATGTGCATTAGTGTGCACACTAATACACTTGGCCGCAGTTATGGCCAGTCTTTGCTACTCTGACCCCACCCCAAAAGCTGAAATATTAGTTGCGGTGCTACTTTCTCTCCCTGTGCTTACTTCTCGACCTCCACCTCATCAGTAGCTGCGATGCAGCTTTCTCTCCTCTCTCCTCCTGGTACTCACTTCTCTGGACCCCCCTCAACATTAACCGTGGTGTTGCTTTCTGTTACAGATGACATCGGGGTGCCCAATCCCCATGTCAGCATATATCCCCCCCCCCATTAATGTGGCACGCTGGGAGCCTACCTCAGTGTTCAGAAATAATTATTTTCAGTTGTATTTGTTATGTTTCTGACACTGGGATGCCCACTCCTGGTGTAGGATGTGCACCCCAAAACACATCTGTATCCTTGCTGACACCAGGGTGCCCAAGCCTCGTGTCAGCATGCTCCCCCAAACTATTGTGGCACACTGGGAGCCCACTCCAGTGTGCCCAAATGTATTTATACTTTTTTAACCTGTAAAATAAAGAAAAACGCCCCCAGCATCTTTTTTTACCTGTCAAAAAGAAAATGGTCCCTTGTCATCTCCGCAGCCCCCTCACCAATCCCCACCCTCCCACTGAGCACCCACCTCCCCTTACCCCAAACCTGCCTCCAGAGGTCAGTGCTGTCATCTTCTCCAGACCGGGACATGTCTGCACTCTTCAAAGTCAACTGGGAAACTGAAGATGCAAAGGTAAGCACCGTATAATGCCAGTCAATGGGGGGTTTCAACTTATATTGATATCTCAGCTATTTGTAGGACTTTTGGCCCCAAATTTTCAACATAGGATTCTCGGGACCTCAGCTTGTGAACACTGTCATTATCATTTCGTTACTCTGTCACGAAAGGTGATTTCGTGGTCATTGTGTGGAATCACCTTTTGGGACTGATTAACTAAACAACAGTGCCACTGTTCATGAGGAGGGGTCCCAAAAGGCCCATGTTGCAAATTTGGGAAAAAAATTCAAAACATGACTGTGTTATGAAGTGCATTGCGCTATTTTTACGCACGCTTGTAACTTCTCCAGTTTTTAATATTTTCACTCCAGATTTTCAACATTGCCATTTTTTCACACTTTCTTATGAAAAATACAGCTGTCATTTTTCACATCCTGCCCAAAATGTGTTTTTGCACCTGTGTCTCAGAATGGTGCGGTCGCTGTGTGAAATCAACTTTTGGGATGGATTAACGAAATTACAGTACAGTGTCCCTGTTCATGAGGTGGAGTCCCAAAAAGGCCATGTTGGAAATTGTACAAAAATACCTCAAAAATGCCTGAGTTACGTGCGATTGTTGAAATGTATTTGTTTTATTAATTTTTATTTATTTATTAGATCATCGGTTTACAGACCTTTGAATCATAGACTCATTTACAAAGGCACCTCGTCAAGAGCGCAATACATCACAGCAAACAAACAGTACAGTACATAACACTTTGATTAAAAAAGCAACCAGTGTTACAGGCATTCACTGGTGGTACACATTTGGTAATAGGTAGATCACAGTAGTCATAATATAGGTACATGAGTACCACGTCAGGTAGCAACCAGAGATATTTTATTACATTAGACAGCAGATGTTGCCTGAGATCCCAGGTGTATACAGCAAAAGTAGACAGGGCAGACTCAGCCTAGGGGTTAGGGTAAGGGGCAGGTGGGAGATTATGTGCAGTTGCAGCAGTGAGTGCTTGTCAGACGGCTTCTGAGGGAGACCCTGAAAGGACCAAGCTTAGTGGAGTCAGCTTTGTTGACTGGGAGGGAATTGAACCAGGAGGGAGCCTGATAGCAAAAGGATCTCTGGGCCATAGAGGTCCTTACCCTGGGGACAATGAGGGAGGTTTTGACAGTGCTGCGGGTGGAGACTGAGGGGGAGGCATGCTACAGGGAGGTGGCGACCCGAGGGAGGGAGAGCCCTAGCAGGGTCTTTTTTACAATAAGGCAGGTTTGGAAGAGGAGTCTTTCTTCAAGGTTGAGCAAGTTGGTGGTGGAGTACAGCAGGCACGTATGGATGCGCATAGGGGCTCCCAGCATTAGCCTGCAGGCCTTGTTTATAGAGAGCTGGATTCTTGCAAGCGCAGTGTTGGCTGCAGCATAGATGGGCAGCCCATAGTCGATTAGTGACAGGACAGATGAGGTGATTGCCAGCCTAAGGCCTCTTGTGGTAGGCAGTCCCTATGGCGGTATAGTAGTCCAATCCTGACATTGGTGGCAGCAGAAAGGGCATTGATATGGGAATGGAAGGAGAGTGCCGAATCAAAGGTAATGTCCAGATACTTGTAGGAGGAAACCTGCTCAATGAGGTTTAGTGTGCTAGGCAGTATCATGAGAAGGGCACCAATGGCTTTGATTTGGTGATGCGAGAAGAGTATAGCTTTAGTCTTTTTTAGGTTCAAGACTAGCCTTCGTGATGTGAACCAATACTCAGCTCTATCAAAAGCTTGTTGGATGGTGGCCTGGAGTGTGTTGGGGTTGGGGTTAGCGGCGAAGAGCACAGCGTCTTCCGCATTGAGGAGGATCTTACTTGGGCAGGCCAAGGGGAGGGAGTTGAGGTAGAGACTGAAGAGGAGAGGGCCTAAAATGGAGCCCTGGGGAACCCCAGAGCTGATAGGTTGTGTGTTAGATAGGGTGCTACTGATTTTTACACACTGAGTTCTGGCAGAGAGGTAGCTGGTGAACCATGCAAGGGGCTGGGGGAGAAACCAAGGCATCTGAAGGAGTCAAGCAGGAGAGGATGGCAAACCATATCAAAGGCCTTGGAGAGGTCAATGAACACGGCACCAGCAGGACTTCCGACATTAAGAGCGGAGTGCAGGAAGTTGGAGAATTCAAGTAGTGCGGTTGTGATGCTGTGACCTGCACGAAAGCCATGCTGTTCAGGGCACAAGATATTGTGCATGGCCAAGTACTTGGCAAGCTGGTTGGCAACTACTTTTTCAAGGGCCTTAGAGAGTGGGGAGAGGATGGAGATAGGTCGATAGTTACCCGGGGTCACTCAATCGCCGCTCTTTAAGATGGGAGTGATGATGGTGGTTTTCCATGTGCTGGGGAACTGCCCCAGGCACAGAGAGTGGTTGAACAGCTCAGTAAGTGGGACCAGGATAGCATTCAACACCAGATGAAGTAGCCTAATATCCAGTAGGTTGGTTCCGGGGTTGTTACTACTAATGGCTTTTTGCAGAAAGGGTCTAGCCTCCAACAAGGAGATGGTACGTAGGTAGAAAGGAAGTCTCTGGAGAGTGGGCAGGAGTGCTACTGGGATGGAGTCAAAGAAGTTACTGGGCAGGACTGAACTCAGGTGTGAGGAAGTGTGGTTTAGGCAGTCTGCAATGCCAAAGGGGTCAGAGCAGACAGTTCCATTAAAGGAGAGTTGAGAGGGGGGTGAGAAATGGGATTTCCCATTCAGCTCCTTTACATTATCCCAAAAGTTTCTAGCCAACCCCCAGGAGACAAGTAGAGTGGATTGGTAGTACTGGGCCTTGGCCTGTTGAATGGGCCAAGTACACTTATTGCGCTCAGTGTTGTACGTTTGCCTATCAGCTGGCTTGCCAGATTCAATGGCAATGTGCGATAGGTTGTTTCTTTTTAAGTTTGGGAAGGAGGGAGGGGGTAACCCAGGGCATGTTTTGCTTTTTGGTGCAATTTCTAACAAAGGGGGCATAGAGGTCACAGGCAGTGTTAAAAGTGCAAGTGAAAAAACCCAATGCCTCGTCTATAGATGGTGCAAGCCTGACTGGGGACCAATTCAGTTACAAGAGGTACACTTTAAGGCAATGCAGGCTGCCTGGGAGTAGGTGGTATCGCTGGGTGGTTTGTGGTGCAGGTTTGCTGTTGGCAGCGAACCAAGGGAATATGACCGGGGAGTGGTCACTAAGTGAGTTTGGAAGTACACTGATATCGAGCGCCCTCTGGGGACGGTTGGTAATGGTGATATCCAGGAGGGCGTTGGAGCCAGTAGAGGGGTTGAATCTAGTTGAGGTGGTGACAAGCTGGGACACATCAAGGGCAGCAAGGATATCTCTGGTTTGGAAGGCCGTGGCAGAGAGACAGTTGATATTCAGGTCACCAACAATTATCTGGGCCATTTTGGGTGGTAGGCCAGAGCGGTAGTCAGCAAGTGCCTGAATGGCGAGGTCTTGCTTTCTGGGGGGAATATAGGCAACAGTGAGAAAGAGTTGGCCCTTACCAGGGTTGACTGAACTTTTTAGTGTGAGGGCTTGCGCCCCGTTATCAAGCTTGGGTGGTGGAAGTGCATGTCCAAGGAGGGAGTCATGCATATAGACAACACAATCACCTCCACGCTTACCCACCTGATCTTCCCTGAAAAGGGTGTAACCAGGGAGGGAGACGAAGGATTCAGGGCCGGATTTGGATAACCAGGTTTCGACGAGTGCAACAATGTCCGGTTGGTGCTGAGTAACCCAGCATTGAAATGCAGCAGCCTTCTTAAGGAGGCTGCAAATATTCATAGAAGCTCTGCGGAGTCCTTGAGCCTGGGTAGGCTTGTTCATAAGGTTGGGCACGGGGCCAGGGTTTGGATGAATGTTACCTGATAGAAGCAACAGGAGGGTGATTAGGCACACCAAAGCATGGTAATGATTTGGCATCTCCCTTACCCAACTGGACATGGGGCGGTGCTGGGGTGCAAGTGTGTAGAATATGAAGGGTGGGAAGGCATTGAAGGAAAGAGACCAAGGTATGAGTGGGAAGTAAGAGGTAGCAGGGTGGAAGGTGGTGGGCACGAGGGGAGGTGATCGAGCGCCAGGGGGGGTGTCTGGTAGAGATGTTGCAGATAAGAAGGGGTTACTATGCGTAGAGGGTGATGGACCTAAATAAGGTGGGGCTGGTGTAGGAAGTTCCATGAAGAAGAACTTCCTAATAGTTTTCCTTATGTGGCCACCCTTTAATCTTACGTCATGTCCTCTTGTCCTGGCACTACTGCTCAGCTGAATTATGAAATGGGTAGAAAAAATGCTGAATTCTGATTGGCCAAGAGCTGCTTTCAGCTGGGCCATTATCCCAGCACAACAGCCCAGCTGAAAGTATTATGTTTAAAAATACATAAAATTTACTGAAAATGACCCATTTGATAATTACAATAAGGCACTTCAGGGTGTGTGTTATGGTGGGTTAACGGCCCTTCTTGGGTGGTGGAAGCCCTTGGCTACGCCTTGTGCTTCAGCCCACCCCAAGGTGGGCCGTTATCCCACCATAACACACCTCCTGTCATGCTTTATTGCTTAAATATGTTGTCACCTTCCACCTTGTTTGTGTTCTTGGGATACTTGAATGTTTCTATCATGTCACCTCTCTCCCTCCTCTGTTCCAGTGCGTACAAATTTAGGTCCCTCAGTCTCTGCTCATAAGGCTTGTGATGTAATCCAATTCACCATTTTGGTTGCCCTTCTCTGCACCATCTATTTTGTTAATGTCCTTTCGAAGGCATGGCCTCCAGAACTGTACATAGTATTCAAGGTGAGGTCTCCACAGGGTCTTGTACAGTGGAACCATTACCACCCTCCTTCTGCTTGTGATTCCGCTTCCAGTACATCTCAACATCCCACTGGCCTTTCTACCGTCTTGGCCATCTTCCCAGCAACTTTCAAGTCATCTGTAATTATGACTCCCAAGTCTCTCTCTCCTCCTTAGTTACTGTCAGCAGCCCCCCCATCCTGTAGCATGCTCTAGGGTTCCTGCTCCCCACATGCATGATTTTGTATTTCTCTGTGCTAAATCTTAGCTGCCATGACCCTGACCATCCCTCCAATCATTCCAGGTCTCTTCTCATCCTTTCCACCCCCTCCAGGGTATCCACCCTGTTGTAGATCTTGGTGTTGTCTGCAAACGGACTAACCTTTTCCCTCCAGCCCATTTGCTAAGTCACCGATGAAGACACTGAAGAGGACTGGCCCCAGTACTGACCCCTGAGGTACCCCACTGGTCATCTCCCTGTCCTCTGATTGGGTTTTATTTGGCACTACTCTCTGTTTTCTGTCCCTTAACCAGTTGCCGGTCTAGTTCACCACTTTGTGTCCCACCACCAGGCTGCCTAGCTTGTTGACCAGTCTCCAATGTGGAACCATGTCAAAGGCTTTGCTAAAGTCAAGGTAGGAAAAGTCTACTGCCCCCTTGGTCTATTGCTTTGGTCACCCAGTCAAAAAAATCTATCAGATTTCTTTGACAGGATCGTCCTGCAGAGAACTCACGTTGCTTGGGATCCACCAGCCCATTGGCTGCCAGGTGTTCTACAGTTCTTTCCCGGAGGAGTGCTTCCATTATCTTCCTGACTACAGAGGTTAGACTAACTGGCCCGTAGTTCTCTGCTTCTTCCCTACTACCGCTCTTGTGAAGAGGGATGATGTTTGCCCATCTGCCAATATCTAAGGACTCACTGAACAGGGCTGCCAAAGGGGCTGCCAGTTCATACCTCAACTCCTTTAGGATCCTGGGATGTATGCCACCTGGACCGATGGCTATGTCAACCTTTAACTTTGCCAGTTCCCTAAGGACCCTCTCCTCTGTGAATGGACTGGTGTTTATCTCCCTATCATTAACCCCTCTGAAGTCCAATGCAAGTTTTCAGTTTGTTGAAGTCAGCCTTCCTGAAGTCTAAGATCTTCAGTTTTGTATGACTTGTGTCCTAAGATCATTTGAGTGTGAGCCAGACTGACCTATGGTCACTTGACCCTAAACTGATTCCTACCTTGACGTCTGTGATCCTGGTAGTGTTTGATAATACAAAGTCCAGGATTACGTTTTCTCTGGTGGGTAACTGCACCAGCTGTTTTAATTCTGCCTGTTTCAGAGTCATGAGAAATGCATTGCTCTTGTCTGATAATGCCATTAAGGAGGTCCAGTCTATATTAGGCAGACTGAGGTCTCTGATGAGCAACAAGTCACCTTTATTGGCCATCGTTAAGATGGTTTCCAGCATCTCTTTGTCTATATCTGTCTGCTGAGACGGGGGTCTGTAGATCACCCCCACTCAGATGGTAGGCTTTTCCTCAGCTCTGAGGGTGATCCATAGGGCTTCAGACTCAGAGTGTGTCATCTGTACCTCTGTGGTCTTGATTCCTTCCTTCACGCAGATGGCAACACCACCTCTCTCCTTCCCTTTGTGATTTCTCCTAACCAGAGTGTATCTAGGGATAGCAACATCCCAGGAATGGTTCTGGTTGAACCATATCTCTGTTACATCGACCTGGTAAAGGTTTTCCTTTCATTAAGGCAATGAGGTCTGTTTTTTATTTACCAGGCTACGGACATTGAGACAGAGTGCCCGCCAGCTTTTGTTTTCCCCACTCACTGTGTCCCTACTTTTATGATGCTGTCTAATTTGATTGGCCTGGGCTGTACCCATTTTGTCCTTTCTTGTACCTGTTGCAGTGTGACCTGTTACAGAACTAGTAGGTGATGGGGGAGGGGCAACTGCTACCTTAGGTGCTGCAGTGGGTGCTGTTGCCCTCTCCTCTTCCTCTAGTTTAAATGACTGATAAATACATTGAATTTCTGGCTGAGTGCACAGGTCCTCTCCCTTGTGAGGTGTAGGCCATTGGACTTGAAAAAGTCCAGCTCCCAGAAATTCCTCCAGTCACCCATGAAGTTATGGCCCTTTTCTTACACCAGTCCTTTAGTCATGTGTTCAAGTCCATGATCTCCTTTTCTCTGACTTTCTGCCTGCTGCCTCCTGCCCCCCAGCCAGGCAGAATTTCAGAGGGAGACAGTGCATGAAATAGAAGACACTTTATTGGCGCTGTTTGTTTGCTGTGTTTTTGTTTCATCGACTGTTTGACTAGCTAAGTCATTTGTCCCTATGTGCACTAAGATGTGTGCATCCTTAGCCATGTTTTGAACTATTTTTTAATGCAGTTAGTGTCCCTCCAGGCTGATGCCCTATGGCGGCATCTGACCATGACTTCAGAGTGCCCATATTCCTGAAGTTCAGACCCTACTCCCCTTACCATTGAGTCTTCTATGATCAGCAAGGGTCTTTTGTTGGGTTTAGTTGATGAGCTGTCCTTTGTGGTACGCTTATTTGTTTTTTATTTAGGGTTAGGAGTTGAGTCATCCTGTACCACTGCTGAAGGCTTGGACGACAGCGGCGAATACCTGTTGGAAGTAGATAGCGACAATTTCATTCACATTTGTCCACCATGGCTGTGCAATGAGAAATGTGGCTTATGATTGTTGACTGTCTGCCAACCCCCTGGTTTGGTTGTTCTTTGGGGTAGAGATGATACTGCATGGGGGTGGCATTGTGCTGCTGGTCGATAGCTGCAGTGTTCAGTTGAATGGAGTTCAGTCCTGAGGTATGATATTTCAGAACCTTTGTTTCTACTACCTATAAAAACAATCAGTGATGTTCTACCTTTTAGATGTACCAAGCTCTTATTACATCAACTGCACATAAAACCAAAGTACACACAGAACTGTGTTAACAAAGTACTGTGACAAGGAGATCCTGCCACTCTTGAGGACTGGCCTTCTCTTAAATCCATTGCTACAGTTAAAAACATAGAACCATAGACTTTGAAGGCAGATCAGGACCGCTTGGCCCACCTAGTCTGCCCATTTAACTTCTTAGCCTAATCCATCCTTTAAAATTTCTAGTCCATATGGTTGGCCACCAATGGGTACCCCCTCCCCTTTTTCTTGACTATGCTATAGTGTCCTCTTTAATTTTAATTTTTCCCTCTCAGGTCCTCATACAGGGAGGTAATTGTGGTGATCTCTGAGCTGATGTAAAACAACAGGCTGTGTTCCTTGTTGTTGGATTTAGTATGCAACAGCACTATGTCATAAAATACTTTGATGTATATGCCTTATATTTATGAAACCTGTAAATGTTGAAAATACCACGGCACTAAGTGTTTTTGATAAAGGTAAAAAGTTACTAGGGGACTATGTTATAAAAATGAAGTTAGTTGTGTTATTTAAAATGCATGTAAATTACAGATTGTTTGAGAGGCCCTTTGGTACCATACATTCCTGCTTTAAGTTGAACAAGCCTAAAATATCATGGTGATTTGCATATAAATTCCATTGGATTATGGGGGTATGTGTGATGTTGTGTTTCTTTGAAACTTGGCTTTATTGTCAGTGCCCTTTGGAGTAACCCTTACTTCAGTGCTTCTGCACTAAGGCTCTTTGTCTTTAGCTTGTTTTTGAATTTTTCTTTATTGAACTCCCCATCACCCAAACACACAAGACAAACATAGAGAATAAAATAATTATCATTAAAGAGATAGATTAGTAGATCAGTAGGTGCTGACTAAGTGCAGAGGAAGGACATGCATAGTCTGTTTTTGCAAACTGATGTCCTGAAGAAGGGATATGCCATTGTTTAAGGTTATTCTCTGTCTTTTAAATAAATGACTCATTTGCAAAGGCTTCACATCAGAGACACAACAACAAATAGAAATACAAAACATTCAATTTACATGAGGAATTGTACAAGGGATACAGAATGAGGCACATGAATGCTGATACAATATATATGTAGATACAGGAAACAGTTCCTTAAGTGCAAGGTGCAATGTCAGGCACTGGAAACAATTAGACACAAAGAAATCGAAGGAGGTAATGGGGGGGTGGAAATGTAGAGGGAGGGTAGGGGGGAATGGACGCAGTCCAGAAGACCTTATCAGGTTTGGGGGGGATAGGACCAAGCGAGGTAGAGGGACAAGTAAAAAGTAGTCTGTGACAACTTTGTCACTGGATTAGGGTGAGCACTAATGTGTAGAAAACAGCAGATTAATAGTGGGGGATGAGGGGAGCTAGGTACAGTCACAGTGGCCACAGGCAAGGAGATGTTGCCGAAGTGAGAGCTTTAAAGGGCCAAGTTTATGTATAGATGAGACTTCATGGGGTAAGCTATTTAACCAGTATGGGGATGGGGCCCTCTCATGAAGGCCCTCTGCCCCAAGGCAGTTCTGCAAAATGGAATTTAAAAAGCAGCTTTTAGTGGAGCTTCTGATAATCCGGGGGGGGGGGGGAGTTTGGTGGATGTGGTGGAAGAAGGCTTAAGTAGATGGAGGGTAGCAGGAAGGGAGAAACCAGAGGCAATCTTTTTTGGCAAGGAGGCATGGTTGGTAGGAAAGCCTTCCTGCAAAGTTTAACTAGTTGGCTTGCTGGTATAAATCACATGTGTGAGTGAGCCTGTCACCATTAACCACAAGGCAACAGTCTTTGTTCAGAATGGTTTTAATGCGAGCTAGTGCAGTATCAGCAGCTGAGCCTAAAATTACTGTGCCATAGTCAACTATGGACAGGACAGAGCTGGTGATGGTGAGTTGGAGGGCATTGGGGCTTAGGCAGTTCTTGTGGTGGTAGAGAAGGCCAATCCTTATGTTTACTGCCTTACCAACCAGACTGATACATCCACCCTCTCTTACCATTAACGTATCAATCCTTATGTTTACTGCCTTACCGACCAGATTGATATGTTCATGGCAAGAGAGGGTGGAGTCGAGGTTGATGCCAAGATATTTGAAACTAGGAACTTATTCTAGGGGTTGTTGCTGATTATTCAGGATATATTGGGGCTGGGGCCTTTATGTTTATTATGAGAGTTAACAAATAGCATAACTAGTTTTTTTGTAGTTTAGTAAGAGTTTGTGTTGAGAGAACCACAATTCGGTCTCAGAGAAGAACCATTGGAGACTGCGTTCAAGAGGGAAGGGGTCAGGGTGACTGTAAAAGATAACCGCATCATTTGCATAGAGTAGTATATGCTCAGAGCAGGCAAGGGGGAGGGTGTTAAGGAAGAGGCTGAAGAGGAGGGTTCCAGGATAGAGCCTTGGTGGACACCTGAAAGAACCAGGAGAGAGAAGGAGAGGGTGTCTTGTATTTTTATCCGCTGAGATCTACCACAGAGGAAGTTAATGAACCAGGAGGTGGATTCAGGGGACAGACCTTGAGATGAAAGGGAGTCTAAGAGGATGGAGTGGTTTACGGTGTCAAATGCCTGTGTTAGGTCTGTGTACACAGGCCAAACAAGATGGTCGAGGCTTTATGTATATAATCAGTATATTCCAGGAGGGCTGTGGTGGTACTGTGGCCCTTCTGGAGTTCATGCTGCTGTTGACACAATAAGTTGTGTTTAGAAAGGTAGTCAGAGAGTTGCTCGTTGACTATCCTCTCAAGGGCTTTAGAGACGGGAGGGAGGATAGAGATGGCATAGTAGTCACTAGATGGGTTCTATCACCAGCCTTGAGAATAGGGGTAACCATAGTCATCTTCCACTGCGATGGGAAATGACTTGGACAGAAGGGAGAGGGAGTGGTTAAAGGGTTTAGTGTGGGGGAGACTGCATCAAGGGCTAGATGCAGTAGCTTTAGGTTGAGAGAGTCTCCACTGAATCTGGATTTGCCCAGGACCCGGGTTAAGTACCTTTTTACTTCGCATGGAGAGATGGTCCAGAAGCAGAATGGAGGAATGCCTGTGGGAGGCTAGTGGACGTACTGAAAAAGTTTGGGGGAACGACACCACTAAGGTCAGAGAATGCAGTATTGAAGGTGTCAGTGATCAGCTGAGGATCCTGGATGGTAACGCCATTGATGTTAAGTATAGAAGGGGAGGAGGAGTTGGATTTACCCATGAGATCCTTAATGTTGTCCCAAAATTTTCTCGCTTGTCCCCAGATGGAGGAAAGACTGTCTTGGAAGTGGGCTGTTTTTGCATGGCGGATTTCCCTGGTACAAATGTTTCTGGCTGCCTTATGCCACAAGTTGTCACGGTGGGACATAAGACCCAGGAGGGCAGGGGAAATCCAGGGAGTGACCAGGCCTTTGGTAATCCACTTAGTATAGGGGCCGGGGGCAAAGATGTCACATGCTGAGTTAAATGTTGATATGGAGAATGCAAGGGCACTGTCAACACTGATGGCTGCGTCCAAAGGGGACCAGTCACAATTTAGGAGGAAGTCGCTGAATTTCCTCGGGTGTCCCTTTTTGAGAGTATGATGGCATGAAAACTTGGACATGGTCTGGGGTAATGGTTAGACCATCTACAGAGGATTGGGGAGTGGTCACTTAGAGCATCAGGTAAAACCACGACTCTTGAGATTCTCTCTGGTAGGTTAGAGAAAATGAGGTAGATCATTCATTCATTCATAACATTTTATTCATAAGAATATTATGAACAGGATAGATGTAATAGTGCTCCATTGCGCATAAGCTCATTTCCAAGGAGATCCCAATGTGCAGTTTTATAAACGGTTTCAAAGTACAAAAATGTATAAGCCCTAGCAGATCATGGTACTAGTTCCAGAAGTGGTAGTTGGTCCTAGTGGGAAAGGACACGACCTGGACTAGGTGTAGAGCAGTTGTGGCATCTCTATGAGTAGTAGCAGAAGGGGCGACCAATTGATATTAAAGTCAGCCAGGATGATGACCTCGGCATTGTTAGGCAACTGAGATACTTGGTCAAGAATAGATTGAGAGCCAAGTATAGGGTTGCAGGGTGGCATGTAAGCGGACAGGACTGTAAGGGACTTACCCTAGTTTCCTAAGGATATTTTGATACCTAGGGCCTGAGCATCATTACCTAAGATAGTGGTAGCAATAGGGTAGCCTTGGAGGGAGTCACGAAGGTAGATGATGCAGCCACCACCCCACTTCCCTAACCTATCCTGTCTAAACAGTACATATTCATTTAGGGCTTCAGCGGAATCAGAGATTTTGGGAGTGAGCCAGGTTTCGACCACTGCAAGGAGATCTGGTTTGTGCTGGATAGCCCAGACTTGGACTAGATCAAGTTTCGGCAGTAGACTGCAGATGTTTACTGAGGCTAGTAGTAGCCCACCAACATGGTGACTACAGGGGTTTGGCATTCGAGTATGGCCAAGGTTGGGTGCATGTTGCCAGACAGGAGGAGGAGAATGAATGATAGCATATAGAAAACGCATCTTAGCAGTTATAAGTTAGTCGTGGGTTGATTGTATGAAGGCTTGGAAGCTTTGCATGGTATTGACAGGGATAAGATATGTGATAGTAAGGAGTAAGAGGGGAGGAAAGGAGGGGAAGCAGGACTAGACAGCAGGTCGTATATTGTGAGGACATGCTTGTAGTGGCACCAGGCAGTTCATGGGTGTTGATACTAAGCTGGTGTCCAGGGGGTGTTGAGGTAGAAGGGGAATGGAAGGGAGAGGTGGTTAGTGTAAGGAACAGAGTGCGAGAGAGTAACCTGAAAAGGGATACCATTGCAGCTGTTTGTGCGGGGGGGGGTTGAGCTGAGGAGATTAACAGTAAGGAGATTGAAGGGGTTTAAGCATGCCTAAAAGGACTGGCTAACAGAGTTGAGTATAGTAGCGCAGTGGTAGAGATGCTGCCTGTAGTGTAGAGGGTCGACAATTTGATTCCCAGGGCAGGAAGAAAGGATAGGAGGGTAGAGAATGTTGCAAAAAGGGGGCTGCTATGTTGGGGGCAGGGGATAAGCAGATTCAGATGAGAGAAAGCACAGACAGGATAATGCGAAGGAGGAATTAGAGGGTTGTGGACTGACTCCTAGTGGCCAAATGGCATAACCTGCAAATGGTGCAATGCAGACTTAGTTTATGGAGCATGGTGGTCACGTGACATATCATATGACAGTTGCTGTCTCATAAGGCTAGGGACACCCCTGGGTGAATGGGTGGCTGGGGAGTGTGGGGCTGTTGATGTAAAGTGTCGATAGACTAACACCCCCAACAAACAAGAGTGAGCTCTTTTAACTTGTCCGGTTGGTCAACCTCCATACCTGAAGCATGGTCTCCTGTGGTGCTCCTCTGCTTCGAATGGGGAGCCTAGGGGTGGAAAATAAAAGAGACGGTATCGGGCAGGCTGTTTGAACAATGGACGGGGGGGGTTGCACAGCGCATGTGCAACTAGTCAGCCACTGTAAGGAGCAAGGTAAGGTCCTTCATATCTCAGCAAATAAAATCCAAATTAAACACAGCCTGAAGTACAGGTAGCTCACTTAAAGAACAAATCAGCAGCGTAAGAAACACAGGTAGTAGCAAGCAGAATTTAGGTACATAATAGGGATTAGAGCAGTGCAGGAAGAGTGTGTGTAATTGGGGAGGGGCCTTAGACAAGTAGCACGCATGGTAACCTTCTCGGAGGTGCTGCCCATCTATGGCGTAGGAGAGGCTAGGGCATTCCGCACCATGGGATTCAATCAGTGGTTGAAAAACTGGTGTAGAGCTCAGGGATTTGGCTTCATTGGGGACTTGGGGTCCACCTGGAGTGATGCAAGTCTATACTGGCATGATGGGCTGCATCTATCCAGGAGGGGAACCAGAATCCCAGGTGATAGGTTTAAATGTTTCATTGGCAAGCATTTAAATTAGCCAAGGGGGAAGGCACTGGAAAAGAGCAGGGAAATCCTAGCCTCCCCCCCCAAAAATCATGGTAGTAAGTGCGGTAAACACCAACATAGAGGTGTCGATAGGGAGAAGGGCAGGGGTAAATGGGGAAAGTGACAAAGGCAAGAAGGACAGGGATGGGGAAAAAAGGAGTAAGGCAATCAGGAAATGGAAGGTAATGAGTACCAATGCCCATAGTCTGGGCAACAAGCTCCCTGAGCTAGTGGCCTTGATGGAAGAGGGATGCCTGGATATTGAAGCAGTCACAGAAACATGATACACAGAGAACCATGACTGAGATTTTAACATACCAGGGTACATAACCTACAGGAGAGACAGGCAGGAGAGAAGAGGGAAAGGAGTAGCTCTCTATGTAAAGGAAGGGATAAAAGCAACTGAACAAAGAGTAAAAAAGGAGGAGAGGAGGCACTGTGGGTCACCTTGGAGACTGGAAAGGGCACCACAATCCGCATAGGGTTTGTGTACAGACTCCCATGTCAGGGGGAGGGAATGGACAAGGATATGATAGAAGACATTCTTAGGATGGCAGAGAAAGGGGAGATACTGTTGATGGGAGACCTGAATATGCCAGATGTTAACTGGAGCACATTTGCTGCAGCCACATCCAAGAGCAGGACCATTCTCGATGCCCTACAGGTGGTAGGACTCAGACAGCTAGTTTTGGAGCCCACTCGTGAGGGAGCAATCTTAGACCTCATACTCTCAAATGGGGGCAGTGAGAGGATCTCAGATCTAGAAATGGGTTGCCATCTGGGGACAAGTGACCATCAAACAGCGTGGTTCAAGTTAAACTCAGCTACAGAGTCAAGCCATACAAAAGTGAGGGTACTGGACTTCAGGAGGGCTGACTTTGGCAAGATGGAAGAGTGCCTCAGAAAAGCACTAGCAAACAGGCTAGAAGGAGGTGTGGAGCAACAATGGGGAATCATCAAAACTGACATCACAGAGGCAACAAGCCTTTGTGTGAAGCTAATAAATCAAAACGAAAGAAAAAGCCACTATGGTTCTCAAAAGAAGTGGCTCGGAAAGTCAGGGAGAAAAAGATACCATTCAGGAAGTATAAGGAAACACAGAAGGAGCAGGACAGAGAGCTGTATCAGTTAAGGCAGAAGGAAGCAGGAAGGAAGTCAGAATAGCAAAGGTCCAAACTGAGGAAAAGATAGCCAACTCAGGTTAAGAAGGGGATAAAACCTTTATAGGTAAATCAGAGGCGTAGAAAGACAAAGGAGGGATAGTGAGACTGAATAGAATGAATGGTAGGTGGGCAGAGGGGGACAGTGAAAAAACAGGAATACTGAACGAATATTTCTGCTCAGTATTCACAAAAGAGAAGGGGGAAGTGCCTAATCCAATTAACAGAAGCACTCTTGATAGGGGGTCTATCCAGTCCTTTCACAGAAGAAAGGGTTCTGCAAGAACTCCTAAACTGAAGGTGGGGCAAAGCAATGGGGCCTGATGGAATTCACCCAGAATTCCTCAAAGAATTAAGGGGGAACTAATGAAACCACTGACTACTCTTTTAACAAATCATGGGAGGATGGTGTGGTACCTGAGGACTGGAGGAAGGCGGATGTGATTCCCCTTCACAAAAGTGGGACCAAGACAGAGGTAGAAAACTACAGACCTGTCAGTTTGACCTCTGTGGTAGGGAAAGTGATTGAATCACTTCTGAAGAAAAGAACTGTTGAGTATCTAGAGGCCAGTGGGGTACAAGACCCAAGGCAGCATGGGTTCATAGCAGGAAGGTCATGTCAGACGAATCTAATAGATTTCTTTGAATGGGTGACCAAAGTAGTAGACCAGGGAGGGGGCTGTGGACATGGCCTACCTAGACTTCAGCAAGGCATTTAACACAGTCCCACACAAAAGATTAATAGTCAAATTAACCACCCTGGGAGTGGGTCCCAGGGTGGTAGCCTGGGTAAAACATTGGCTGGACAACAGCACACAGAAAGTAACCGTAACTGGAGTCCACTCTGAAGAAAGAGGGGTTACTGGTGGGGTACCGCAGGGTTCAGTACTGGGTCCATTCCTTTTTTAATGTCTTTATAAGTGACATTGCAGAGGGATTGGAAGGAAAAGCATGCCTCTTTGCAGATGACACAAAGATCTGCAACAGGGTTGATACACAAGGAGGCGTGGAAAGGATGAGAAGGGACTTGGCAAGGTTGGAGGAATGGTCAGAAGTATGGCAGCTAGGATTCAGTGCAAAGAAGTGCAAAATAATGCACCTGGGAAACAAGAACCCAGGGGAAGATTACACAATGGGGGAGGTAGTAACAACAACAAAAAAGGAAAGGGACCTGGGGTAATCATATCAGATGACCTTAAGGTTAACAAGCAATGTGAGAAGGCAGTAGGAGGGCTGGGGTATATTGGGATGCAGAGGCATCACCAGCAGAAAACAGAAAGTTGTTATCCCTCTGTACAGACAGTTGGCGAGACCCCATCTGGAGTACTGCATGCAGTTCTGGAGACCCCATCTCCGCAAGGACATAGACAGGATAGAGGCAGTCCAGAGGAGGGCAACCAAAATGGTGCAGGGTCTGCAAGAGAAGCCGTACAAGGAGAGACTAAAGGAGCTTAATATGTATACCCTTGAGGAAAGAAGGGAGAGAGGGGACATGATAGAGACTTTTAAGTACCTCAGTAGAATCAACAAAGTCCAAGAGGGTAGCATCTTTCAGAAAAAGAGATGTGCAAGAACAAAGGGACACTATTTAACGATGGGGGGGTGGTTCAGGGGCAATGTGAGGAAGTATTTTTTTCACAGAGAGGGTAGTGGTTACATGGAACAGCCTTCCTGAGGAGGTTGTGGGGTCTCAAACTGTGGGAGAATTCAGGAATGCATGGGACAGACATAAGGCAATTCTTGTGGGGGGTAGGAAGAAATAGGCTGTTGGTTAACTAGGATCTGCAGCCTATCCTGTAGGTAGGGAAATGGGTAGACTAGGTGGGCCAAGCGGTCCTTAACTGCCATCAAAGTCTATGTTTCTATAAAATTAAACATCATACATAGATTGTGTGTTGAACCTGAAGTTCTGTGTCTGGTCCATCTGTTATCTCACAGTCCCTACACAAGTACACATACAACTGATAGGATGGATAGGAAACTTGTTTTTATGTTAAGGGGTATGGAGTAAGTGTTCCAACAGCTTCTTATGCTAAGAAAGCAGTTGCTGGCTGAGTCTGAACAGAGTGAAGAAACCACCTCAGTGGAAAAAGGAGCCTGGACTGTGCACTCCAAGGGGGATTCACCCAGGTAGAACTATTGCCAAGGAATCCCTGCTTCCACACCTGTCAGAGGCTGCCTTCCCTCCTTGATGGTTCTCTCTCTCTCCCCCAGTTGGTGAAGATCGGTGAAGCTGAGCAGACAGTAAGGCTAGGGGCTGGACTGCACTTGGTGTATGCCTCCTAGGGTTGCCTTTTGTGTTTGAGCTGTTGATTCTGGTTGTGTCTGGCTGAGAGCTTTCTGTTAGCTGACCACTATTTCTGTAGTGGGTACAGCAGACAGTAATGCTAGGGGCTGGACTGCACTTGGTGTATGCCTCCTAGGGTTGCCTTTTGTGTCTGAGCTGTTGATTCTGGTTGTGTCTGGCTGAGAGCTTTCTATTAGCTGACCACTATTTCAGTAGTGGGTACAGCAGACAGTAAGGCTAGGGGCTGGACCGCTCTTGACGTATGCCTCCTAGGGTTGCCTTTTGTGTCTGAGCTGTTGATTCTGACTGAAAGCTTTTTATTAGCCAACCACTATTTCAGTAGAACTGAATGCATGTATAGTTATAAGGTTTGGTATAACTGTACATTAGCATGCATTCAATTCTACTAAGCAGGGAAACAGATAAAACAACCATCAACATCAATGAATTTCAGAGAAGGTAAGCAGTCATGAAATATGGGTGTTTTTTTTTGTACTATCTGTTTATTGCTTTAAATAAAACAATACAATAGTAATACTCATGTAAGAGGTACAGAGAATGAAAGAGTCAAATAAGACCATTGCCATATAATATTGGGGTTACACGTATTCCCTCATACAATCTGGTACAGTAGGATATAGGGGTTATACAAGTTCAAGTTTATTGCAGGAAAACTCAGTTGAGCAAGCTCATTCACTAGGAGGTCCTGAGACATTTACACATACAAATAATTATTACTCGTTCACAAGGAGTTCCTGAGACATTTGCACATACATATCATTATTACATAGATAGGAACAATTGTATGTAGATAAGCACAGTGTGTACATATAGTATAAAAGATATACAACATGGTAAGCTACCTAATAGCTACAACACAGCAGTGCAGGGTCTGGTTGAATCATATATTATGTCAAGTGGAGAAAAAAATAGAAAAAACTTATACCAGGTAGGCAATTACATTCCAGCTTAAGGAGTAGAAGGGGATACAGCACACAGAAGCTTGGCTTGGAGTTAAAGGGAGGCCTAGTAGTGGCTGCAGATATATTTTATTTTAGAGACTGCTAGTGTTTTGTAGGAATTGATTGAGACAATGCTGGTTAGCTTGAGCATGGATTGTAGTTGATTCCAAACGTTGGGGAGGGCATATGAAACAGCCCGTCGGCCAAATATAGTACGAGTCCTGAGAACATCTAATAGGATATAGTCTGATTTCCTTAGGGAGTAAGCACTATGAGAGATACGTAGCAGGGATGTTAAATAGTCTGGCAGTTTGTGCAGAAGTATCTTAAGGGTCCAGATACCAGCATGGAGCATGCGTCTGGTGGCAAGTGAGGTCCAGACAACCGCTGCATATAGATCACAGTGGTGGGTCCTGAAGGTGGAGCTAGTAATGAATCGTAGAGCACGGTGGAAGATAACGTCCAGCTTGGTAAGGTTAGAGGCTGGGGAGGAGATATAAATAAAATCCCCATAATCAAGTAGGGGAAGGAAGGTGGTTTGGACAAGCCGTATACGGGTCGAGAGAGAGAGAGAGAGAGAGAGAGAGGGACCTATTTCTAAAAAAGAATCTCAGTTGTGCTTCGAGCCTCTTAGATAGATCCTCAATATGGTCTTAGAAAGATAGCTTGTTGTCTATCCACATGCCTAGGTATTTGAATTTAGGCACGATTTCCAAGGGTTCATCCAGGGAGATTACTATAAAGCCCTGCAGTAGGGCAGGTAAGGCACCAAGTGAGGGATACCGTGTGTAAATCATTGCCTTGGTTTTTTTGGCATTTAGGAGAAGTTTGGCTTTGATGAGATTGCTTTCTAACTGATTAAAGTCGGTTTGCAACACTTTCCTGACTTCAGATAAGGTTGAACCTGAGGTGTATAATACTGTGTCATTCGCAAAGAAATGTATGCTGGATTTTTTTATGTAGGAATTAAGATCATTGATATATAGAGAGAAAAGGATCAGGCTTAGGATGGAGACTTGGGGGACTCTCCTGACAATCGAGAGGGGGGCTGATAGTAGGCCATCGGCTTTAACTTTTTGTATCCTTCCAGAGAGATAACTGTTAAACCACTGAGCAGTAGGCAGAGTAGCACCTATTTTGGTAAGGCAGGTAATTAGAATGTGATGGTCGACAGTATCAAAAGCTTTACTGAGGTCTAGAAAGACTACACCAGTAACCTTCTTAGAATCCATAGCAGTGATCCAGTCATTAGAGACTTTAGCCAGTGCTGAGATGGTACTTTGTTTAGACTTAAAGCCAGATTGTGCTGGGTTTAAGAGTGAATGCACTTCAAGGTGATTTTGTAGTTGGTTGTAAACCAGTTTTTCCAGGGCTTTTGAGAGAACAGGCAAAATGGATATAGGCCTGTAATTGTTTAAATCACATGGGTCTCCTGATTTGAAAAGAGGAAGAATATGGGCAGATTTCCAGCAGGATGGAACTGTGGCAGAGGTCATGGAAAGGCTGAAAATATGGAGGCTGGGAGCTGTGAGCCGGGCAAAGCCTAATCGCAAGAAGAATGGTTCAAGGGCATCATCCCCTGCACTTTTCCTGACATCGAGGCAGAGGAGCAAGTCTTCAACTTCTTTATAGCTAAACAAGTGCAGCTGAAAAGGCTGAGGAGGGGAGGTAGATACGGAGGCTAGGCTAAAATTGCCATTCGCGCAGCTAGCATACGGTGAGGAGTCAAATGATGACCCGGCTGTGACAAAGTGTTGGTTAAGTTCTTCAAGGATTTGCTGTTGGTTTTCCACCACCCTGTCATTGGTAAGGATCTTGGTTGGTATTGAGGGAGCTGCAGGACAGCCTTCAGTAGATCTCAGTGTCCTCCAGATTTTTTTGGGGTTCCCTTTGACCTGTTCCAGGGTGGAGATGGTAATAGTTTGCTTTAGTGGCACGTATGTTTTTAACGAAGGTATTCCTAGCAGTTCTAAGGGCCTGCCAGTCTTCTGCGTTCTTGGTATGCCTAGCTTGGGCACAAAGCTGGTCTCTATTGGTAAGTGCTGCCTTCAGCTCTGTGGTAAACCAGGGATGTGAGGATTTATGTACCCTCACTTTAATAAGGGGGCATGCTTGTTTATCAGGATGGTAAGGTTGTCATTAAGGACTGTGACAGCTTCATCAGTATATTTGGCAAGATATAGATCTTGCCATTTGATCTTACCCAGATCAGCTAGGAAGTTTGCTATATTGAGTTTAAGAAAGGATCGTTTGGTTCTGAGTTTAGGTGGCTGGTGTGTTTTGGTTTGTGATCTTATACATACAACAACACTATGGTCGCTCATGTCATTATGGAAAACTGCAGAGTGAGAGATTTTATGGGGATACGTAGATAAAATGACATCTAGGAGTGACCTATTGGCAGTGTGAGAATTGTTATTCCTTGTGGCCTCAGTGACTATCTGTGTAAGGCCCAGCTCATCACAGATCGATTTTAGGCCATGAGATTTTGCAGTGAGCCAATCCATGTTGAGGTCTCCTAGGATTATTGTTTCCATGTTGGCAGCCAAAGTTAGTGATTTCAGTATGTTTAGGATTTCCGTGCCTCTGGACGGTGGTCTGTAGCCACCTGTTGTAGTGATGCACTCGGTAGAAGGAAGGTGAAGCTTCAGCGACACAATCTCATAATCTTTTGGCTTAGATTTACAAAAAATGTCAGTAACATCAAATCTGGTTTTGGTGTAGATGACCCCCCCCCCTCTGGATTCCCTGTTGGCCCTAAAAAGTTTAAAACCCAGGAGTGTAATTTGAGGGACAGTGGTAGAGTTTTTTTTAGCTATGATTCAGTAATGATGATCATATCTGAGTTAGTATATGCTGCCCAAACTTGAAGATGATCAAGTTTATTGGTCAGGCTTAAAATGTTAATCAGCATTATTTTCAGCCCAGGAGCAACTGCAAAATCCGATGGGGAGGTGATTTGTGTTGGAGGACCTGGATTTAGTTCTGCATTGCCAGAACAGAGAAGGAGGATTAGAATCATTTTCTTAAGGGAAGTTACCAAGTAGGAAAGGGCCTTTTTTCTTTGGGTCCTTCTTTGATATGTTGTCAGGAATATATGTCTGGACAAGGCATAGATAATGCTGACTTGACCATTAAGAGCTAACATGGAGAGTGCTCGGCTA
This sequence comes from Neoceratodus forsteri, assembly GCA_016271365.2. Lineage (NCBI taxonomy): Eukaryota > Metazoa > Chordata > Ceratodontiformes > Ceratodontidae > Neoceratodus > Neoceratodus forsteri. Next base: position 62,504,322 of record CM028129.1, read on the forward strand.
GACATTGGGGATGGGAGGAAGGCTAAGGGGGAGGTATGAAAAATAATTTGTATATCCGACAGGTGAGTAGTGGAGGTGCAGTGTGAGGAGACAGTCGAGGCTACGATAATGGGCTGTATGACTGAGTAGGCTCCTGACTCTTCATGGAGCAGTGAAGTAAGCGTTACACATTTTGCCAGAATTAGTAATAAGATGATAAAGCAAGCCATATTGCACAAGAATGGGTACCAAGATAAATGTAAATTGTGTAGGACAATACAAAACTTAGAAATGCACACAAAGTTCTTAAAAGTCCCAAAGTTAATTTCCCAAGTTGCCAGCCACTTCAGATGCATAGTTAGAGAGAGATTCGTAGGGATTTATCAAACTTAAACATACGCAATAAACCAGTAATGATAACAAACCAATTTTCTCAAGAAAGGTATAATGAGCTATATATAATTCCCCCCAATCTCCTCCCCATCTCCGTAGCATTATAATTATTACCTCTATAAAGCCATTAAGCAAAGTCCCTAAACCTTTAACTGGTCCCCAGGAACCTAAAATATGGAACACTATTTCAAGTACTAAGTAAGTTAAACTTCAACAGTAGGGTGTTTTAACAGTAAAAAGCCCTTAAACAAGCTCCTTATACTGGTGAGACTTTTATCCCATCAATAAAACATGTCCGTGCATTATCCTGGGCGATACTAAGAACACTGCAAGATAGAGTCTAAAAGTACTCATCCTACATCAGAATCAGAATCCTCTGAGGCATTTTCAAGAGCTTTTTTCCCCCAAAATTCCACCTCAATCTTCTTGATTTTTTTTTTAAACTTAGTTTATTGAATGTATTTCGGTATAAAATAACAGTTTTGGTTGTGACTTACAGACTTTATCATAGGCAAGCTCATTATCAAATGTTGCTAGTATAGGACAACCATGTTACATTACATTCAAATTTTATATACTTTCCAGTTTATGTAAGAAACTTATTTACGAACCCAAATCATTAAACCTTGAATTAAATTATATAAAACCAAATTAAACCTTTGGGGTAAGGGGGATCCATATATTTTAACACTACATAAACATTGATTTAAAATTGATAGTCTTTGTGGAGAGAGCTACTAAACACAAAGTAAGGAGGGAAATGGTAGAGGGTACATTTTTATCTATGTTGCATTTATATCCCATCTTTATAAAGGTCCCAGTGAGTCCATCTATTCGTATATGCTTCTATACAATGATTGGCTGCGTATGTGGTTCTTTCCATTATTTGAATTTGGCTGACTATCCCCATCCAGTCCCGAATCTCCGGGGGGGGGGGGCCTCAATCTTCTTGAGCCATCGGCCAACATCTTTCAGGTCAGTGAACTGCCAACTTTTCCCTCCATAGATGATACATAAGCGAGCTGGGAGAAGAAAGGAATGAATAATTCCCAGGCATCTGAGCTTCTGTCTGGTCATATCAAATTGTTTGCGTCTGTCCCGAGTTTGAAATGATAAATCAGGGAATGGTTTCATATCATGTTCCTGAACCTCCACCGGGTACACCGCCCTGGCAGCAGAGATGAGCATGTCTCGAACCTCCGGCCACACCGTCTGAATCATCACAGTCCGGGGTTGCGAGGGATCGGCAGATTGGGCCCTAGAATTTACCTGATAAGCCTGCTGTAAGGTCATCCAGTCAAATCAATCTGGTAAGGATAATGTTTCTGCCATCCAGTCATTTAGGTAATCCAAAAGATGGACTCCTTCTGGCAAGCGTACTATTCGAATACTCCCTGCTCTCTGGCAGTTCTCTGCGGCCTACAAGTGTCCTCTCAATTGTTGGTTTTCCTTCATAAGCAATGCCACCGTAGCTTGCACTGACAATGAGTGCTTGTCTGCTTCTGCTACAGTGTCCTTTAGAGAGACGATGGCTGCATCGTCGGCTTCTAAGCAATTCAGAGTTTTTTTTATTTTTGCATCTATAGCCCGAACTGACTCAAGTATGGCCTTCCAGGGAGGCTCTGTTGCTGGGTCTTTAGGTACTGCTACTGCTGGTCCTCCTGGTATCTGAGAGTAGGTAGGCCTTACATTTCCCATTGCTGGATTCTGATTATGTTTCGTGCATCCCATCGCAAAAAATGTATCTCCTGAAGCTTGAGATGTGCAGAAGTCAATGCTGTCGAAGATTTTCTGCTCAATAGCTTTTGGTTCTTACAAATTGAGACTATTTAGGAAATGTAATGAGGAGCTGGGAGAAAATATATCCTGCCTGGAAGCTGCCGGTCTGGCGCCCCCCAAATATGAGTTTTTAACTAGGAATAATATGATGTCAAATGTGTTGACAGTGTCCCTTTAAAACAATCCCTTATAGTGCTCATGTGGTACCACGTGTGGTATTCACAACCTCATATGTTTTACACCAAATTAAATAGTTTAGTTGGATGCTGTATTAAATCCTTTTCATGTTTTTTCTAGGAGTTGTACTGGCTTCAGTTTCGGATCACCTTTAGTTTGGTGTGTGTACCCACCTATGATAAAAAAAAAAAAAATCACACCTTGTTGCGCACAGCCACTGTGACTGCTCTCCATAGCCCCATATATTCTCCTCCTCTCTTCCCCTCCTCACTAATGCTATCTCTCACCCCCACACCCCCTCATGGATGAAGTCTGCCTTAGGCTGACTGTCACCTGACAACGTCATTTCTGGCTGCCTCCTCCTGCCTGCAGCCCTTGTTCTGGCTCGAATCATTCAGCCTGTTTGATGTACGTTTCTGTTTACTTTTTAGCTTTTCACCCGTATGATTATATTCCATTTAACAGCCTCTTGTAACTTTTATGTATCCATGTGTTTTACAGTTTCTTGTATATTTAGTTATTTGTATTGTGTCTTTTTGGTTGTATGACATGGAACCTATGAGAAAGAGTCTTTTGACTCGTAGGTTCTTGTAATCCTATGAGAAAGAGTCCTTTGACCCGTAGGTTCTTGTAATCTGAGACTTCAAATAAATAAATAAATAAAAGCCAGATCTTTTTTTAATGTGCATCTCTTGCTGCCAGTTCGAGAGAGAGAATGAGAACCAGTACGAAGCTGAGTGTTCGGTACAAAGGAACACTGTTTAATTTTAAAGGAACTCAGGCAACTTGCCCCCACATGCCCCAAAACCCAATACAGCCCACATCATAGCATTACAGAAACACTACTAGAATGTGGCATGGAATGACACTTATAGCATGTTTTCTGCAGCCCAGGATAGACAACAACCCCTCTATCCTACCCCCTCAAAAAAAAGGAGTTCAGGAGATGTAAAACCCCAGTAAGAGTCGGGCATAATTTCAACTTAAAACTCCAACGGCAAGGCTAGATATGTTCAGTCAATTACTGGATCCAGATTACCTGCTACGGTTCCTCACATTTACTCAGCAATCAGTTTATATTATCCTGCACATAAGCACCTTCATTCTAAAATAATGCACTAATAACTTTTAAAGCTGGTTTAGTAAATGGGACAGCCTGACAAGAAGTCTCAGCCCCATAGTCCTTCACACTGCAATATTTCGACCAGGACCGCGTTTTGACGCTTACACCTTAAGAACAGTCAGCAGAAGAAAGGATCAGGACATAAATCTTTGTTGCCTAAAATCCCGTGGAGCCTTTCAGAAGTGAACAACCTACAACTGTGTAGCTGAAAAGAGTGCCAGGGCTGCCCTTGTAATGTAACTGGACAGCATTCCTCTGGAGGGCAGGTATAGTTTCAGACTACAGAGTCAACAACATCTGGTCAGATCCACCACGGCTGCATAATGAAGTTAGTGAAGTTGTGTGGAATTGTTAAAGAGGTATGAAGAAACAACACACAGATTTAAGTAGTAAGTTTTGTGTTAGTTTCTGTTATAAGGAAGGCATATACATTATTAGGAAAATATATGGAAGTGTACAATTTAATGGAAGGAATAGGAAGCTTACAAAAGAACCCCAGAGCAAATGCAACTAATGTATGTGTTATCCCGGATGATATTGGCCAGACAGTCAAATTTTAAAGAAAACATAATTGCAGATATCCCAATAATGCAAAGCATCAAGGGAAACGTATACAAATCTCATGACGGTATAGAAGGTGGCAGTACATGAAAAAGTAATGGCTGGCATATGTTCAGCCTTGGGATTATTCACACATTATTTATTTATTTATTTATTTATTTTAAAGAGAAACAGGGTTTGTGTCCATAAGGTGAAGTAAGTTATATTTAAGCAATGTGTTTATGTCAGGAAGTAAGATGTAATAATGATGGACTGTTAGAGAAAATGTGATAGTAACTTTCAGAGGGGGTCGCTTTTGATAAGGGCAAGGTAATTATGCTTGTGATAATGGGAATATTAGGAAAGTATGAGGTCTAGGCAGAAGTGGAGTACAAATATGCACAGTTTCATAAGTATGTGCTCAGAGTGCAGGCAAATATGATATGCAGGTTTGTTTTAGAAATAGGTAAAAATAGCAATACATGCAATTAATAGAAAGATAATTACATAGACATATAGATAGAGAGAGAAAGAGACACACACACAGCCAGACAGGCAGAATAGGAATGGCAGTGAAGCACTGAAGTGATGCCAACCCCACCCCACAGACATGGACAGGCATTGGGGTGTGCCTTTGGGTCATTGCCCATAACGCTCACACCATTTCACCTCGCCGTACCCTGCAGACACAGACAAGAGTCGAGGTGTGCCTTGGGGTTTTCAAACTTCACACTCTCCCCATTCCATAAGGAAATATGCTGAAATGGGTACAGTATAAGAGAATGGAGTGAACTTTGGGGCTGAAGAGTCAAAGGCACACCTCGATACCTCTCACTGGCTGCAGGGTGGGGATGGGGGTGGAATGGCGTGAGCATGACTGTTGACATTCCCAAGTCACACCCCTGATGCCTGTCAGTCCCTACAGTGCAGGGTGTTATGGTTAGAAACCCTAATGCCCTGGGCGTTTCTTGGTATTTTCCCTCCAAGTTTTCAGCATGTGCTTTTTGTGACCCCACCGCATGAACAGTGACACTATCAGTTCATTAGCTGAAAGGAGATTTTGCACAGCGACTGTGCCATTTGGCACCACTGGTGCAAAAATACATCTTGAACACACACACACACAAGAACATGCCAGAACACAGCGGCAAAATGATTAGATTTGTCTACAAGCACTATTTTCTATGCAAGTTGGAGCACGGGGGGAGGGGTTAAGGCTGAAGATCAGTCATGGTCCATGACATAACCACATAGTCAGAATATTAAATATTTTAAAATAAACATAAATTCAAAAGTAACCATTTCAAGAAGAAAATGCAAACTGACATTTAACAGTCATAGGGTAAGTTAGCATATCTGGACTTATTTGCTGCATATGCATCTCAATTGCTAAGGGGTCCTGACCATGTTCATCCTTTCTCAAGCCAAGCTAGCTGCAGTATGTCTAACAATAACATGGATGGAAAAATTATGCCATATTTTCAACAAGAAGTTAGCACTTTAAAAAGACAGTGCTGTAGACTTAGAAGCAGCTTGTGTAAGTGCATTCATCATGCTAGCCAAGATATGTTCTGGTTGCGTTTCATAAGGCTAACCAGTGGGAGAAGTAGGGGAAAGGGACAGAAATCTAAAATAGAACCATTTAACCCATTTGTGGTTTAAAGTTGCATGACAGAAATGCGGCTTCTAGAACTGGACACCATATTCCAAATGAGGCCTCACCAGTGATCTACACAGTGACATCACCACCTCCTTCCTTCTGCTTGTAATACCTCTCCCTATACACCACAGCATTCCACCGGCTCTCCTCACAGCTTTGGTACATTGTTTAGCCACCTTTAGGTCATCCAATATGATTACCCCAAAATCCCTTTCCATTTTCTTTACCATTCCTTGCCATATGTGTTTCTTCTAGTGCTCTCAGCACGTGGACCTTCATGTGTGTATATATTCACTTATTGCATAGTTTCAAATTGTAGTTCCTCTGGACACGTTAGTAGGTTAGTTCTTTCCTGCTCTTCCCACTTCTGTTGTACCCAGTGTACCCACTGCTTTCTCAGCAATTAAGTTACATATAGTGTTTTTGTACTGTGGGTCCATCTGTAAACTGGGAACCTCACCCAAGCACATAAACAGTTACTGAGGGCTGAAATGAAAATAATTGTACTCTTCCATGCAGACAATAATAAACATAATACCTCAATTCCTATGTACATGAAGGTTGTAAATACTGCAATAATGTTATGTAACACATGTAGGTTCTCTGTGAACAATTGGAATGTATATATTGCACCTAACATGTTGCTGAAAGATTGTTTTTTTTGTATCCTGATTCTCATTTTGTGTACTGCACCTTATTGTATGTATGTATATTTGCCCTTGACCACAGCAGGTCCACCTTGTAAATGAGCTTGCTCAAAGGTGATCGCCTGGATAAATAAAGATTTGATTGATTGATTGATTGACTGTACATCCTTGTGTATGATGCTGTATATGTAATTTATAATCCTTGTGTATAGTACTCTATATATATCCCTTCCCCCCCACCAGGATGCATCTAGAATCAAGCGGTACTCCGCTCAGTATGCCTTCCTGGAAAAACTCTTAAATAAATAAAATGTTGATGGCCATCAGTCCCCCCCCGCCGTAAGCATTCCCTGGGTTCCTGCAACCCTTCCTTAGTCAGCAGGCAGTTAGCGCATCTGGACTTATTTGCTGCACGTGCATCTCAACTGCTAAGGGGTCCTGACCATGTTCACCCTTCCTCAAGCCAAGCTAGCTGCAGTTTGTCTAGCAATAACATGAATGGAAAGATTATGCATAACCAGTGGGAGAAGTAGGGGAAAGGGATAGACATCTAAAATAGAACCATTTAACCCATTTGTGATTTAAAGTTGCATGACAGAAATGTGGCTTCCAGAACTGGACACCATATTCCAAATGAGGCCTCACCAGTGATCTACACAGTGGCATCACCACCTCCTTCCTTATGCTGGTAATACCTCTCGCTAATGTACCACAGCATTCCACTGGCTCTCCTCACAGCTTTGGTACATTGTTTAGCCACCTGTAGGTCCTCCAATATGATTACCCCAAAATCTCTTTCCATTTTGATGACCATCAGCCCCCCTCCCCATAATCATTCCCTGGGTTCCTGCAACCCTTCCTTATTCAGCAGGCAGTTGGCACATCTGGCCCTGTTTGCTGCATATGCATATCAATTGCTAAGGGGTCCTAACCATGTTCACCCTTCCTCAAGCCAAGCTAGCTGCAGTGTGTCTGTCTAGCAGTAACATTAATGAAAAGATTATGCATATGAAAACTTATTAATTATGCTGTACATACCCCAAGACTCAAAATGAGTCTCCTTTGGCTGCCATGATGTCTGTGGTTAATTTGAAACAAAGACAGTGTAACAAGACACTGGCCTCCACTGGAGATACTAAACAATAGAGCAAACTGCACTCTGGGAAGATTGCCTGGGACAAGATACAATAAAAAAAACCTGAATAGCAGGTTCCAGGGAGTATAAAACCACCAGGGATATTAGAAAAAAACTACCCCTTCCCACTCATTCACAGGTGTCAATGAATGTATTTGTTAACCATGCTGGTTCAACTTCTTGTTTCCCTCATACTAAAAATGTGAAACTACATTTGTGTTTTTTTAAATGAGTGATAAATGGCATGTCCAGGGGGGTGGTAGCTCTGATAGTTGTTCCAGTCTTACTTTTTTCCTGGCTCAGTTTATATTGGTGAAAAGAGAGTAGGAAAAAAAAAAAAAAACAACCTTTTGTTTCTACAAGTAGTTGTTACTTGCAGCTGGTATTTTTAACATGTGCAAGGCAACTCCACTTCTGAAACTTAAAAGAAAAAATACATTTCATTAAAGGCTGTGTTTACTGTGCCCATGATTAAAATAATTTTAACCCCTCCACAAAAAAGTGCCTTCACATGAAACTGCATGATTAACTGTAAAGACGATTAAAACATGTATTTCTAAATGCATTACTAACAGCAATGCTTTCAAAGTTTTGAAACTACTAAAAAGACAAACTATATATATATATATATATATATATATATATATATATATATATATATTGAATATGGTAAACAAATATTGTTAATCCCAAAAGCTGAACTTTATGTTTTTAGGATATAAATGTTTAAGAAAAGCCTGTGGCTCTTTGAACCAGAATGCTGTGTCTATTATTTTCCTTAGGAGCTGTAGTTTCAGACACTTCTTAATTACTCTTTCCTTTTGAGACACCCAGTGGCTCTGATAATCATGTGTTCCAAGAGTTTTTAAGTCAGTTTGAAGGCATTAAGTAACTTCTGTTCTCCTAGTCCTTAATAAAATGCAGGGACTCCACAGACTTGTTCTATTCCTTGGTCCAGATCCCAAACTAGTGTGTCTTGTTTCAACATGATAGATCCACCTCATGCCCCTCCCACATGAATCAAAAAAAGGTGGGGGTGGATCTTTAGGAGTGTTTTGGGTATAGGTGGGGGTGGATCTTACTCCCCCCCCCCAAATGCTGCCTTTCACTACTCAAGTTCCAGTTCTTGTACTGCCCATTTAAGAAAGAAAATAGTACCCTGCAACCATGACTAACATGAAAGTATTTATTTGAGTGCAGAAAGCATTTCTTGGAGGAGGGTAAGGCAGAGGAGACTATTTACACCTTCAGTCAGTTCCATGGACAGAAAACATGACATCACTCCTTTTGTACATGCAAAATGTCTGCAGGCTCCACCTACTGCAACCGTAAAAATATAGCTGAAGGCTTCAGGGGGTCCAGTGCCAAGTCCAGACCGCTTAGCACTGGAGCCAGAGTCTCAAGCTTGAGAGATACGGTCAGAGGTCTGAACCTCAGAAGAGCGTATCACAGTTGACCCCCCCAATAATTCTCAATCCTGTTAAACCTGCACACTCTGGCATAGGCTGGTAAATTCAAGTACAAGTATGTGCTTTCCTGTGTTCAGAGGAACCTGAACCCAGTACCAGCATATGGGGGGTGGTGGTTAAAAAGATTTAGCCCATGCTGGGAACCTTTCCCCAACCCCCTACTTCCAATTACCACACCTATTTCTCCACTACATTTGAGACAACTTGATCTGACAGGTCCTTCCATGGGGGGGTTCTACAGCCATGACTTACACACCATCAGCTGTCTCAATGGGCATCAGATGTTAATGCATCCTAGAGGGATGCAAGCACTGCATGTGTGAGGGGCTTGAAGTACAACCAGTTTGTGACTATCCCGCCCCATCACCAGACTCAAAACCCAGCATCTTTGAGCTCTTAAGCTGTCCAACCCACTCGCAGAGGGAAACTCAGGGGATTTGCTCTGGAGCTCCTGCAGTCCCTTGCCTTGACCTTCTGACACCTGGCCTCCTCTCAGTGGTCAACACAGACCTTTTTGACTGGACAGCAGAGTTAAGAACTCCTCTGGAACCTACAGGGTGCTTAAAAGCAGTGGCACCAGTGCTCTCACCTGACTTCATGGACTGAATACCATCCACAAGCTTCTACCTTTCCTTCTGAAGTTTGTCCCTCTCATGAGTGAGGCAAGCCTCATTTATTCCAACAGGGAAGGGAAGTGCAGTCATCATTATATCTGCTTCTACAGACATGCCTCCTCCATCTCTGGATCCCAAAGTGCTTCAACCTGGTCAGTGACGGGAGCTGAGAACACCGACTCTGAATGGACTGCTGCCTCTACTTGCATGTGGGAATGCACAGCACCTGTATGCCCACTTACATTCCCCATCTCCAATCGGGAGAAGCTCCATTCCAATGTCTCCTACCGCCCCCCACAGGAAGAGAAGGGGATTTTCTTTTTAGTAAAAGGAAATCTCACAGCAGTACAAATCAAAAACAAAATGTCAGAGAAAATCAAACACAAAACAAACAACAAAACAAGGGTGTGTGAACACCTTGTTCCAAATATTTGGCTAGATAGCCTAGAGGTTAGCATAACGAGCTATGAATGAGCTTGGTACAGCCTGCGGACTTGGGTTTAATTCCCCCCAAAAACTCCATTTGCACACTGTGTGCCTCTGAGCAAGTCACTTAACCTCCCCAGTATTCCCAGGTTGCCCCTGAAAACAGGCGTTTGTGCCTAGTGGGCCTTACCTGGTTACTAAAAAAAGATTTTAAAACATTCTATTCAGGGCCTCTAAATATTTGGGATTCAGTATTTGATATTCCTGATTTGGGTTCTGTTAAAAAAAAAAAGGAAACAAAATGGTCCCAACCCTTCTCCCTTGCCAGGATCCTTTAAACGATCCCAGACCCCTGTTCCCCCAACTCTCAGTTGGAACCCCCATCCCACCCTCCACCCTCAGCACTCACATTTTGATAAAAACCTTTGTTTTGTACAAAACACTCCAATGATGGATGACAGGCACAATCCACCTGCCTTCAGGGCCAGCCACCAGCTTTTTGTGCTTTGCAGTGCAGTACTGTAATTGATTATCTCCACCCCCCCGGGCAACAGTGCCCCCTTGCCCGGCAGCAGCCACATTTTGATAAAAACATTTATTTTTATAAAGAAATACTGCATGACCTGCATGTCTCCATGGTCCGCCACTGAATTTCAGTGCTCTGCAGTGCGCTAATAGATTATCGTTGTTCCCAGCAGCTGCACCCCTCCCTTTCCATTCTCCACACCATGCCAGCACTCGGCTCCATACAGAAGAGATGAAGGCGGCCGACACAGGCCCATCCTTCCTTATGGCCAGCCACCTTCTTCTAAATGAAAGCAGTTGCACACTTGCTTGCCTAGTAAAACCAGCAGATCCCACAGCAATTTGCTTCCTGTATTTAATTATATCTGCAATAGTGCATACCCCCATCCCATCAGCCACGAAGTGTAGTGCCACCACTGGGAACCTAGGTCTTAACCGTGTAGCTGCCTCTCTGACTTTTGATGTAAAGGATGCCCCATGACATCCCCCCCTAAATTGTTACCATATTCAGGCCCTCCCTTTCCATGTTTCTTGTAGGAGAAGGATGTTGGTGTGTATGCCGTGCACTTTCCCAAAATTCTTATCTGTTAGCTGGTATTTTTAGGCCATTGGTATTCTACAACCTGATTTTAAGCTCATCTGCCATCATATATAATTTTCCAGTTTAATATTACACTGTGAACCATCCCATGCCTTTATACTAGTGCAACTAAAAACCATGAACTCTTGATTGTAGCCACAGAAGAAATCCCCAAAACTACCACCACCCTCCCAATGCTGTAGTTCCGGCCCCTTCCAAAAGTAACGTTCTTTACCCACAAACAGAGCCAGAACAAAAATAACCCCATAGTCATTTCACTGCCCCCCCCACCCAAGCAAAACAAGTTTGGTGCAGTTTCCCTCAACCCATTATGGTAGTTTACGCTCAGTAATTAACCTTTTTAACTTGATTTGCTTACAAAGCACATTGTAAACTGTAAAACAGCAAAGAACAAGCATTTGTCAATGCCAAGTGTTGCTTGCTATCATTAGCAGTGGAAGTGCAGGAGCTAGACAGATGCAGTATAGGAATGGCATTGAAGTATTGAACTGATGCCAACTCCACCCCCACCCTGCAGAGATGGACAGGCATTGGGGTGTGCCTTTGGGTCGTTGCCCATGACGGTCATGACATTTCACCTCACCCTACCCTGCAGACACTTACAAGTGTCGAGGTGTGCTTTGGAGTGTTCAGGCTTTACACTCACCTCATTCCATACAGAAATATGCTGAAATGGGTGCAGTATAGGAGAATAGGGTGAACCCTGGGTCTAAAGGGTCCAAGGCACACCTCATTGCCTGCCACTGACTGCAGGATTGGGGTAGAATGGCATGAGCATTACTGTCGACAATCCTAACTCACACCCCTGACGCCTGTTAATGCCTACAGGGTAGGGCGTTATGGTCGAAAACCCTAACACCCTGGGCATTTCTTGGTATTTTTACTCCAAGTTTTCAACATGGGCTTTTTGTGACCCCATCGCATGAAAGTGACACTATCAGCTTGTTAGCCAAAAAGTGATTTTGCACAGCGATTGCGTGGCTTGGCACCACAGGTGCAAAAACACATTTCAAACAGGATGTGAAAAATGACACCTGTACTGTTCATGAAGAGGTGTGGCAAGGTTGGAGGAATGGTCAGACAGATGGCAACTTAGATTCAGTGCAAAGAAGTGCAAAGTAATGCACCTGGGAAATAAAAATCCAGGAGAAGAGTACACAATAGCAGGGGAGGTACTAACGACAACAATAATGGAAAGGGATCTGGGTGTAGTCATATCAGATGACCTAAAGGTGGGTAAGCAATGTGAGAAGTCAGTAAGGAAAGCCAGGGGGATACTGGGATGCATAGGGAGGGGCATCACAAGTAGAAAAAGGGAAGTGGTTATCCCTCTATACAGACAGTTGGTGAGACCCCATCCGGAGTACTGCGTGCAGTTTTGGAGACCTCATCTACGAAAGGACATAGACAGGATGGAAGCAGTCCAGAGGAGGGCAATTAAAATGGTGCAGGGTCTACATCAGAAACCATATGAAGAGAGATTGAGAGAGCTTAATATGTATACCCATACCTCTCAACCTTTTGTACCCCAAATGTGGAACATTGCCTGTCAAAATGTGGAACAAATGGGCAAAATGTGGAACACTTAATCAAATCTTTACCTAAGAAGCTCAAAACACTGTTAACATGTTGCATTTATGTTCAGAAAGTCTGTTATGAATTGAATAATATATTTTTTGCATCATTTGCTATGGAGTTTTGCTTTAAAATGTTGATTTTGAATGTGGAACAAGTCCTCACGATGTGGAACAGGGAGCTTTTGAGAAGTAAAATGAGGAACGTTCCTCATAATGTGGTACAGTTGAGAGGTATGTGTATATCCTTGATGAAAGGAGGGACAGGGGGACATGATAGAAACTTTTAAGTACCTCAAGGGAATCAACAAAGTCCAGGAGGGTAGCATCTTTCAGAAAAAGAGATGTGTAAGAACAAGGGGGCACAATTTAAAGTTAGAGGGGGGATAGCTCAGGGGTAATGTGAGGAAATTCTTTTTCGTGGAGAGAGTGGTGGACGGATGGAACCGCCTTCCTGGAGAGGTTGTGGTGTCTAAAACAGTGGGGGAATTCAAACATGCATGGGACAGACATATGGCAATTATAGTGGGGGGTTGCAGGAAGTAGGCTGTTGGTTAACTAGAATCTACAGCTTATACAATAGATAGGGAAATGGGCAGACTGGGTGGGCCAAGTGGTCCTTATCTGCCATCAAAGTCTTGGCACCACAGGTGCAAAAACACATTTCAAACAGGATGTGAAAAATGACACCTGTACTGTTCATGAAGAGGTGTAAAAAATGGCAAAGTTGAAGATCTAGAGTGAAAATATAAAAAAACTAGTGAAGTCTCGAGCGTGCATAGAAACTGCGCAATGCACACCCGTAATGTAATTAGTTTGGGGATATTTTACAGCAGATTTTCAACATAGGCATTTTGGGACCTCCGCTCATGAACAGTGTCACTGTGATTTTATTGATCTGTCCTGAACACTGATTTCCCACAGCGACTGCGCTAGTCTGTGCCATAAGTGTGAAACACATTTCAGCCAGGGTGTGAAAAATAACAGCTATACTGTTCATAAGGAGGTGTGGAAAAATGCCAATGTTGAAAATTTGGACTGAAAAAATTACGAATTCGTGAACTTATGAAGGTGCATGGAAACTGCACAATGCATGCTTGTAACACAGTCATTTCATGGACGTTTATCACCAAAAACATAGCCAGTTTAAGACCTTTGCTTGTGACCTACCTAGACTTTAGCAAGGCATTTGACACAGTCCCACACAAAAGATTAATAGTCAAATTAACCAGCCTGGGAGTGGGACCCAGAGTGGTAGCCTGGGTAAAACATTGGCTGGACAACAGGACACAGAAGGAAATTGTAAATGGAGTCCACTCTGAAGAAAGTGGGGTTACTAGTGGGGTACCGCAGGGTTCAGTTTTGGGTCAAGTCCTTTTTAATGTCTTCATCAGTGACATTGCAGAGGGACTGAAGGAAAAGTATGCCTTTTGCAGATGACACAAAGATCTGTAACAGGGTTGATACACAAGGAGGCGGGAAAGGATGAAAAGGGACTTGGCAAGGTTGGAGGAATGGTCAGAAGTATGGCAGCTAGGATTCAATGCAAAGAAGTGCAAATAATGCACCTGGGAAACAAGAACCCAGGGAAGAATACACAATGGGTGGGAGGTAGTAACAACAACAAAAAGGAAAGGGACCTGGGGGTAATCATATCAGATGACCTTAAGGTTAGCAAGCAATGTGAGAAGGCAGTAGGGAGGCTGGGGTATACTGGGATGTATAGGGAGAGGCATCATCAGCAGAAAACAGGAAGTTATCCTCTGTACAGACAGTTGGTGAGACCCCATCTGGAGTACATGTCCAGTTCTGGAGACCCCATCTCCGCAAGGACATAGACAGGAGAGAGGCAGTCCAGAGGAGGGCAACTAAAATGGTGCAGGGTCTGCAAGAGAAGCCATAGAGGAGAGACTAAAGGAGCTTAATATGTATACCCTTGAGGAAAGAAGGAGTGGGGGGACATGATAGAAACTTTAAGTACCTCAGTGGAATCAACAAAGTCCAAGAGGGTAGCATCTTTCAGAAAAAGACTACTCAAAGAACAAGGGGACACAATTTAAAGATAGAAGGAGGGTGGTTCAGGGGCAATGTGAGGAAGTATTATTTCACAGAGAGGGTAGTGGATGCATGGAACAGCCTTCCTGAGGAGGTTGTGGGGTCTAAAACTGTGGGAGAATTCAAGAATGCATGGGACAGACATAAGGCAATTCTTGTGGGGGGTAGGAAGAAATAGGCTGTTGGTTAACTAGGATCTGTGGCCTATCCTGTAGGTAGGGAAATGAGCAAACTAGATGGGCCTAGCGGTCCTTATCTGCTGTCAATGTCTATGTTTCTATGTAACAGTATCACTGTGATTTTCTTAATCTGTCCCGAACATTGATTTCGCACACCGACCGTGCCACTGTGTGCTACATGTGCGAAAACATGTTTCGGGCAAGAGGTGAAAAATAACAGTTATACTGTTCATAAGGAGGTGTGACAAAATGGCAATGTTGAAAATCTGGAGTGAAAATATTAAAAATGCTCGAAGTTATGAGCGTGCATAGGAACTGTGCAGTGCACACTCGTAAAATGGTCATTTTTGGGAATTATTTCACAAAATTGTCAACATATTGTGTTTGGGCGCCTATCTCATGAACCGTATCAATGTGATTTTCTTAATCTGTCCCAGACATTGATTTCACACACTGACTGTGCCATTGTGCACTACAGGTGCGAAAACACATTTCTGAGGAGATATGAAAAATGACAGCTGTACTGTTCATAAGGAGGCGTAGTAAAATGGCAATGTTGAAAATCTGGAGGAAAAATAAAAATGCTCGAAGTTATGAATGTGCGAAGGAACTGCACAACGCACACTTGTAAAATAGTCATTTTGGGGAATTTTTTTCACCAAATTTCAACACAGGGCTTTTGGAGGACTACCTCATGAACTGTGACACTGTTGTTTCATTAATCGGTCCTGAAAGGTGGTTCCGTGCAGTGACCATGAAATCACCTTTCTGGACCGAATAACAAAATGACAGTGACTGGGTTCATGAGGTGGAGTCCCAAGAACCCCATGTTGAAAATTTGGTGAAACAATTCCCCAAAATGGCTGAGATATGCACCAAAGTTGGAAAAACACTATTTATGCCATTATACAGCTTACCGTCATTTCTTCAGTTCGCGGTCGGCTTTGAAGAGTGCAACGTGTTCCTGGTCCACAGAAGATCATCAGCCAGGTTTCAGAGGTGAGTATAGTAAGGGAGTGTGGGAGGTGGAGTACGTAGACGTGGGCGCAGGCTGAGGGAGGAAGGCAAGAGAATCAACGAGGGACCATTTTTTTTTCTTTTAGGTTTTTTTTTAAAGATGATGGGGGACTTTTGCCCCGCTGGGGTGGGCTCCCAGCGTGGCACATGGAAGTTTGTTGGGGGGGCAGTGGAGCTGATGGGGGCATTGGGCATCCCCATTGGCCAGAGACTTTTGCCAAACTGGGGTGGACTCCCAGCGTGGCAGATGGAAGTTTGTTTGGAGGGGCAGAGGAGCTGACGGGGGATTAGGTACCCCTGTCGGCCATACAGTGTGCTGGGGGGCAGTGCATGAGCTGAGGGAGAACTGGGCACCCCCTCAGTAAACAACAAATGCGGGGAGGTGCATTATGTTGACGGGAATTTGTCTACCCCGTTGGCAAATAACTGGAGAGGGGGTCATGCCAACAGAGGGACTGTGCACCCCGTCAGCTTTTTTTTTTAATTTATTGAAATGTTTCACCAGGAAGGCACACTGAACGGTGGGCAGCTGCTTTCTGTCGGCTTCCTGGGGACTGTGGGAGGCTGACAGAGAAACTGTCGCTATGGGGACACCATGCAATCAGCTGTTTTGGTAGCTTGTAATGCACCAAAACAGCTGATTGTGTGGTGACCTGGCTGAATTTCTTTACGCATTGTGGCATGCTCGCTAACTGCTGACGCAATGTGTTTTTTGCACATGCATGCAAGCAACACAAAAAGGAATGGTCAGACTGCAATCCTCCCCTAACTGGGGTCCCAAAGCAACCAACCCTTAAAATTTGTAACACTCCTCCGAAAAAATTGTTTACACAAATGAGGTAACACTCCCCAACTTAAACAGAACAGAGCAACATACTGTATATACCTAACAGCTAAAGAGGAGTATTTTATGAACAACTGGCAGAATAAACCTTGTCAACTTGTAGCGAAGGAACCCAGGACACTAGTTAGTTGTATTTTTGTGACTGCTCACTCAACAGCTTCCCATGGGCTTCCCTTCTGCTGATTACCCCATGCCATGTGGTGGGGTGCAAGCTCTCTCTCTCCCTAAGGTACCATTTCCAGAGGAGGTGAATCACCTGCACTGTTTATCAAGGGGATTATATCCTTATGCAATCAGAGGGGGAACAACACCTAGCTCGAACTGCATCACCCTGTTCCAGTTGGTAAAAGAAAATCAGACCAGTTGCCTGCAGGCATGAAACAAGCTTGGCAGGCCACCACAGGGAGCGTGCATTTTTCCCACTTTGAGACATGACTAATGACAAACTCGGCAACTGGCAGTTCTTCTCGCTGACGTCCATGTTATTTTGTTCCCCTTCCGGCCATCTGTGCCCCCGTCGGAGTGCACCCATCATTAGGGCGCCAATCTTTGAAATCCGCCGTCCCCTCCCCGAGGTCGGCCTCCCTGGAGTTGGAATATTTAGTTGGGGGGCATGGGGGGCACAGTCCCCTACATGAGGGGGTGTGGGGGGCACAGACCTCCTGCATATAGGGCAATCTGCGAATTTAAATCCTGGTGCCCTAATGACAGGAGCACTCTGGGTGCATTCCAAGGGGGGAGGCTCAACCCCTCAGTTCTAGCTACTTCAGAGTCTGATGAGCCTCCCCCATCCCATGGCTGCACATTATAGAATTGAACTATTGCAGTACTAGGCTGCAGTTCATTTGGATGCAGTTGTGTGTGGCATCGATCAGACCCAAGTGCAGTTCACCCCAGGCCCAAATCACCCTTTCTCTCCCTGTCCCTCTGCTGCCCACATCTCATAGACTGTCCATGTACGGGTGCCTAATCATGCCCCATCTAATTAATCTATCAATCAAGTTTTTAGGCATAATGTTGTTTATAGAGGCATATGGGGAGATAGACCTGAGCTGCTGCTGCACAAATACAGAAAGGCTGGTGGGGGTAGTATATATCAAACAGCGATATACATGGGAACATTTTAATATTCACTGCTTGAGGATTCGGTTATAAAAGTTGAGTCATGGCACCGGTATAATATCAGAGCATGTTAATCCTCAGGATTTCCTATGTGACAGCATAATCTGATAGCATGTCAATATCAAATTATGCTCCCCCGTCAAAGTTTCATTTCCAGGAGCCTAATCTGATAGATTAGTACAATGATATAGAAGACACTGGTAGTTGTTCTAGTTATGAATTTTGAACTGTAAAATTATTTAAAACAAACTACACACTGATGAACAATGTAATTAATACACAGTTTACATTTGATTAATATGCAAAATACATGTAAAGAGCAACATCTCATAATGCTCTCATAGTGGGATTGCTAATGACAAAGAGTATTAACAGTTTTGTTTTAAACCTGGTTAAGAAGGATATTAATTGTATTTAGCTGAAATATATCAAAAGTAGTTGCACATCTATCAGATTGTGCTAATTGTATATGCTGCTTGTATTTATCAGATTGTGTTGCCTTCTCCTAAACAGCACCCAGACATATGACAAACAAAACATATGCCCTTTCATCACAGCAAAATCTTTATTTCCAGTTTGTTTTAAATATCTTTTTAGTTTTACTGTACATTGGGTAGGGTGCCCCATTACCTTGAAGTGCCCCAGTGTAGCAAAACATGATAGCTGATCGCATCCGTCAGATTTTGCCCCCCTCAGCCTGAGCAGTGCCCAGAACACCGGAACCACATGACAGCTGCCCTGACATCACTACCCAAGCTTTATTTCAACTTTGTTCTAATTACTTTTCAGTTTTAATGTACACTGGGTACCCCATTACCTCGAAATCCTCCCAGGTAGCAAAACCTGATAGCTGATAGCATCTGTCAGATTTTCTACCCTCAGTCTGAGCAGCGCCCAGAACACCGGAACCACATGACAGCTGCCCTTACACAGAAACATAGAATGTGACGGCAGAAAAGGCCCGTCATGCCCACCCAGTCTGCCCAGTATGACTAGCGAGCAGCTAGGACTTTATTTCCTATCAGTCCCCCCCACCTCCAGATCAAAAAGACCCTTGTGTCTATCCCACACTCTCTTGAATCCCCCCACCATTCCCGCCCCACCACCTCCTCTGGGAGTCTGGTCCAGTTATCCACCACCCTCTCCATGAAATAGAATTTTCTAATGTTTCCTTTGAAACTCCTCCCTGCTAGCTGCATATCATACTCCCTAGTTTTTGATTGCACCTTTTGCTGGAAGATGTCACCTACTAGCACCTTGTTTATACCCTTGATATACTTAAAGGTCTCAATCATGCCCCCCCTCTGTTCTAGGGAGTACATGTTTAGCTCCTTCAACGGTTCCTCACATGACAGTTGCTCAAGGCCCCTCACCATTTTTTGTCACTCTCCTCTGGACGTGCTCCACTCTTTTCACAGCCTTCTATTTTTATTATTAATATTTTTATTGAATTTTTGTTGACCTGGTAATTCCACTGGGCCTAGAAGTCCCTTTTCAGGGCAACTGGGGGAAGGGGGGATACAGATGGTAAGCAACTGAAACTGAACCAGATTAAGCTGTTGGTGGTATTTTTTTAGTGAATGGGAGAAATTTGGCCAAGACACCAGGGAAATTCCCCTACTTCCTGTAGATAAGATGGAGGGACTCATTTTAGAGTCGGACACAGGAGGAGGAAGTGCTGATGTGGCAGGAGAGCAAGCCTCCTCTTCTGACCGCATAAACCTAGGGGCTAAAGAAAGACAAATGCTTCAGCAAGAATTTCAAACTATTAACATGATGGTGGAAAAACAGGATTGGCAAGGAAATGACCCTGGTATGGACATTAACATGGAATCTGACTCAGAGGTATGTTATGCAATGGATTTGACTGTAGACTCAGATGAAGCTGTGAATATAAGGAAACAAATACAAAAGGAAGAATTGTTATTTTTTTAAACAGAAAAAAAGATCTGCAACAGAAACTGGGTAGAGTGCAAGAAGCGCAGATTACTTTTGAAGCTGATAATTTGTCTTCTGATAATCGGTGTCTAGTTTGTACAGCTGATGGTAGAACTCAAGCCTCATCAATGACTGTTCCAAATACAGAGAACCCGCTTAGTGAAAAAGCGACTGGCAGCAGAATGTCTGACAGTGCTGAGATCTAAGACGGAGGAGAAGGAGGTCATGGAGAACAACTCCCTGCAAGTACAAGAGATATTTTTTCTAGTTCTATGGACAAACCAGTGGCAGAGGCGATATCTGTCAGAATGGAAAAAGCGACTATAACAAGTGGACTGGCTGGAAGAAATTCATAGACACGGGGGTTTTTGAGACCTGTACTTATGGAGACAGAAAAAAGCATTTCTGGGACGAGTTCCCCTATGAGACAAGCAGCTGCCACAAGTAAGCTGCTTACCATGATACTGGAGGGTACCGAAGGTACTCAAGGGAGTACTGTTACAGATTGTAGTGAGATGATGGAAGATTCCTGAGCCAAGGATCCAGATAGAGTGACAAATGCAGGGTGTGGTCACCGGAAAGGGCTTTGCTGCAGCAGGTTGGTCTCTTGCTTTAGATGGACTTCATTGGCTTCCTGGGAATGCTCTGATGGCAGCACAAATAATGGCTTTGGCTTCCCAGCCAACTGCGGATGTTTCCAATATCAATACTGGGGAAATGATTACCAGCCTGATGCAGGTGTATCACAGGGGGATGAGCAGTCTCCGGGAGAAACTACAGCTCGGCATTTGAAAGCAGCCACAGTGATAGAAAACTCTACACAAGGTAGTGTTATATTTTATGACACTGGTGTAATGCTGCTAATATGAATGCTACCAGGGTAAATATACCAATTGCTACATACACAGATACTAGGTCTGAGTCAAATGCGATTAGATGCCCTTGGCGACCAAGGCCTGTAGTACAACCATTAGACACTAGGGATGGCTAAGAGGTTCCCTCTACATCATGGGCTGACTAGACGACAGCAGAAGAGCCAGAGGCTAGAGGAGTAGAGGGTCAGGAGCCTAATCCAAATCATACTCTCCCCCTTCCCTGAACCCCAGCAAACCCCCAGAAGAAGGATGGCAGACCTATTTGCAAATTTAGAAAAACCTCGATCTAGAAGAAATGCTGTACGCATAAAATACAAGGGGGCCTGGAATCTCTACCTGATAGAGTGTATGTGGCACGAAAATTGTTAAAAGAATCGATGCAATTCCAGGCAATAGACATTTTTGCTTTGATTCACATATCAGGAGATACCATTTTCGATATAAGCTTTTTTTTTCAACTTTACTTTTTATTTTGATCATTAAAAACATACCAATACAGATCCATACAATTCAGTTATCTTTTTCCTTCACAGATATGTTACCTTGACATTTGATCTTTCATATACTGAGATATACTAGATAATCTAGACCTCCTAACATTACAGAGACTGGTTATCCAGATGTGGATCCTGACAAAACTAAAAGTTCACTGCAGGCTGCTTTGAGCTTCAGATGTAATGGCACAGTTTCTTGCAGCGTAACTATTGTCTCTGATCTTGCTCCTATAGGAATATAGTCTGAGTTTCAACTCCTACCATCACAAATCTTAGCTTTTCCCAAACCAATGAACTCAAGTCCATATAATTCTACAAACTACAAATATACAACACTAAAAATAAACTTTTGCACAGTTACTCCACCATTTTTTTCCATTTATTTTTTATCAAAATACATATATTTCCCTTAGTTTACATATCCTTTTCCCTTTTTCCCCTTTGTGTTCCTTCCCTCAGCTCTCGGATGGGCCATCTGCTTAAGTTGTTGTTCTGTATGTCTTCATGTTTCCCTTGCTATCCTGTCTCCTCTTGCTCCCCCCTCCAACCCTCTCTCCACAGCCTCCAAGGACGCCACATGTTTTAGAAGTTTTCAACTTTAAAGTGCAGTGTATAAGTAATATTTTCTATTTCTTCTATTTTTAAGACCCACATTGATAGGGAGGGGGATTCTGAGGATAGCCATTTGGTGGTGATGCATTTCAAAGCAGCTACTCTCAATATCTGACAAAGTTCCCTTCTCTGGCATCCTCCAATCGATAAGGTGGGAAGGCCTAGCACTAGGTCCTGAAATGTGAAGGGGATAGAGAAAAGTGCTACTTGTTCCATCACTGAATGTACTTGTCGCCAGAACCTTAACAGTCTATCACAACCCCAAAATATGTGGTAATGCATACCCACTTGTGTTCCACATAGGGGTCAGCACGCTGAAGAGGCCTGTGGATTATAATGTGCCATTATCTCGGGAATTCTTAAAAATCTAGTGAGTATCTTCCAGTTAAATTCTCGCCACATCGTGGCCGAGGAGACTTGCCAACCCCTTTGAAGTCTGTGATCCCACTCTGTTCTAGTAATAGTTATTTTGGCATCTCTTTCCCATCTTAATAGTATCTCTTCTAAGTTTGAGGTCCCCTTTGAATCTATTAAAATTGTGTATAGTGCGGACAGGTATCTCAATTTATCCCTAATTATTATAGAGTCCCACCAATACAATTCAAGTGAGGTAAGATCCCTGCCTATCTTTAAGAAATTTTCTTCCTCTGTAAGGAGGTGTGGTGTTTGGAGGAACCTATAAAAATCCTCTTTACGGAGAGAGAAGTGCTCCTGCAGAGTGTTAAAGGGAAGACAACCATTCTCGTCTATGAATTGTTTAAATTTGGTGAGGCCCTTATGTTCCGAATATCGATATAAGCTTTAACACGCCAGTCCATCTTGAAATATTTTGGGCAAAGTTTTCTTATCCGAAACAAACTTCTGTGTGGGTTGCCTTTGTGGCCATTCCTCTGACAAGGCCATCAGTGAAATTCATAACCATATTATTCCAACGCAAGAAAGTGCATGTCTCGGACATCTTATACTGGGTGAAGCAGCGAGCAGATGTTATGGATAGATCGGCTCCGATTATTGATAGTGAAAGTATATGGACTGGAGGTTGGAAGATCAAAGTAAAGTTACGGATGGTAGATGAAGGCCCTGTGCATCTTCCTAGTTGCTTTTACTTAGGATTGGATAGAGGTTTTGGTTTTTATCCAGGCCAGTCCAAAACATGCCACAGATGTGGGTCCTTCTCACATCTTGGCAATGCATGTTAGGCACTCATTTGCAGTTTTTTTCAACAAATGGGACATCCTAGCAACCACTAACTTGTTTTTTTTTTCTCTTTTAGATATTTCCTGAAGAAGACCTAAGGTCGAAACGTAGATTTTTAACTCTATTTTCTATTTTCAGCGTGCATTTAATATAACCATTTTGTTTTGCTTTTAGACCACATGCTGATGCAGCGCCTTGTTTTTGTTTTTTACAATCCTAGCAACCAGTGTCAAAACCCTCCAAAATGTAACTTATGTGATGATCATGGACACTTACTTCTACAAATTGGGCAGTGCATAACAAGGGGTCCTTTTGGGATCAAGACATCATAGTGCATGCAGCCCAGGAGAAACAGTCGGGTCAACAGCAATACTTAAGCTCCAAAAAGGTGCCTGAAGCAACAGTGGACTGGCCTGAAATTTCTCAGGAAGTGATAGTGGACATTACTACAAATCACGCTACTCAGGGCCAGCAGCCCAAAGAGGACATAAATATCCAGCAGTCTATGGTGGAAATTGCAGACGAGCAGGCAGGGCCTTCTAATGTGGTAAACCAGCCTGGGGAAATGCCACCCCCACCCCACTTTTTGGAGGAGGGCTTCTAACCCGTGACAGGGAAGAAAAGATCTACCAGAAATATCCCTAAATCAAAGTTACCCTGAACAGAATTCATTTTGGAGTCCAACAAATATGCAGCTCTGAAAGATTTGGTAGAGGAAGAGGGGGATTATGAAGCCTCTTCGGTTGCCTCATCTCAAAAAGAAACCTTGGACGTGGAAGGAGAGGTGGGGGAGAGGCCTAGAGTATGAAAATGAACCAGGAAGAAACCATCCTGAATACTCCTTTCCCTTCTGTGTTAAGTCTTAATGCCCGGTTCTGCTGAAGATTGTATTATGGTCCATTCCTTAAACATTAATAGCATGAAAAATTACAAACGTAGGTGCATCACTTTTCAGGCTCTACAGGACACGCAGGTGGATATCTGCCTTTTGCAAGATACCAGACTTCACTCAGAGGCAGATATTTATCAAGTAAAAAAAGCATGGGTTGGAGGTTAATCTCTCTGGTCCTTGGGGGAGGAGGTGTGCTCAGGTGTAGGTATATTATTTAAAGGCTTTATTCAACTGTCTAAAATAATAGAGATAGTAACAGGGAGAGCACAATTTATTGATATTACCTACCAGGCACAGGATCTTCGGATTGGGGTGGTGTATGCACCACAAACCAAGAAAGTTAGAGTGCAGTTGTTCAAATCCCTCCAACCTTATTTACAAACCCATTGTAAACTCATTTTAGGGGGTGATTTCAATTGCCCATTGGATTTAGAAGACAAGACAGGGATCACGTCTAAGATGTATTGTGATACCAATATGTTAAAACAAATCCTAAATACAGCAGAATTACGGGATACCTATAGAACCTTACATAACACAGGGGGACACACATATTATATGGCTTCATTGTCCTCCAGGATTGATTATGTATTTGTGTCTAAACAGTGGTCAGTACAGTCTGTGGCTACCTCTTCCTCAGCCTCATCAGACCACTTTAGTTTGGAGATATGTTTAGGTCAGTTGCATAGGAATAACATAGGACCTGGTTATTGGCACTTGAATAATACTCTTTTAATTGACCTCGACATAGTACTTAAGGTAAAAGAACATCTCTTGGCCAGAGCTACATTGTTGGCTTGGTATGATTTGGTTGCTGACTGGTGGATGGACATGAAAGTGTTCCTCTGTCAGTCATTTAAGAAATGGGGGAAGGCAGAAAGGGAAATCTGCTTATTTTTCATACTTGAAGCTCAGAAAGTGTCTTTATCAACTAATTACTGCACATAACATAGACAATATAGACCATTCCACACAGATTCAGGCTATAAAAAAAGACATGCAAACTATTTATACTCAAAATCAAAATCCTTGCAGATGGAACAATTTGCAGGGACTCAAGGTACAAAGGCATCATTAGATATCTTTAAGGATTGACAATCACGGGTGAGGAGAAAGATTTGGGATACAGTTAAAGATAAAACAGGTGTGCTACACTCTGATTTTCACAAGATCATGGAAATAGTACAGACGCATTTACAATCCTCGTTTGGAACCTCACTCTGGACTGAGGATAATTTGGGACAGTTTTTAGCTGATTTTGAAAGTTCAACACTTGATCTAAGTGAAACCTTAAAATTGACAACCCCAATATCCGAGGAGGAAATTCGCACAGCCATGAAGCGTTAAAATCTAACACGGCACCAAGGCCTGATGGATTAGGCCCAAAATTCTATACAACATTTCAGGATACCCTCATTCCTCTATTGGTAGAAACATTTGATATCATTATATGTAACTTGAATATGCCTGACTGTATGGAAAAAGCTTTATTGATCTTGCTATATAAAAAGGGGGTTAGGTTGGATGTGAATAATTGGAGGCCCATTTCATTATTGAACGTGGATTTTAAACTGCTTTCAATTATTCTAAGTAACCGTCTTAGTGGGGTAGCTAAATTAGTTATTTCATCCTCTCAAAATTGTGCAATCCCAGGATGTACTGTGAAGGATAATTTGATTTGCCTAAGAGAGTTTTTTTCACAAGGACATTTGGGGTTACTGCAGGGGTAAGTGGTTACACTAGACCAAGAAAAGGCATAATATACTGTTTCAGATGTTAGCCTTTTATGGTATCCCCCAGCAGTTTATTGCATGTTTACAGTTACTGTATAGCTCAGCACATTGCACTTGCTCCTAAATGGTACAGTTGGTCACCGAATACAGCTTAGGAGAGGTGTATGGCAGGGGTGCCCGTTGATCCCCCTACTGTACATCTTTTATATTGATGTTTTTGTGAAACACTTTGAGTATTCTGGGCAAATTGTAGGCATGAGACTCTCTCCATGTACTTTGCCTATCAAGGTACTGGCATATGCAGATAACCTCTGCCTCTTCTTAAATTCACAGGTGGAAGGAGAGATAGCACATAAGGCATTGGTTGATTATTCAGCAGCAACAGGAGCTAGCATTAATTTTCATAAAAGCAAAGCTCTGACAGTTGGTTCAGTAGCACTTACAGACCAAATCTGTGGAGTGCCTTTAACTCAAGAAGCAGTCATTCTTGGCATTAAATTTGGTCCTAGGGAAATGGAGAAAGTAAATTGGGAATCTAAATTAACATTATGTGATACACGGATAAGGGCATGGCAAGGCCTACAAATTACTAAACTTAAAAGAGTGTATCTGATAAAAACTTTTATAATTCCACTCCTGCTATTTGTGGGATCTATATTCCCTTTACCTGACACATTGGATTCTAGGTTGTATAGTGTATCTTTTGGGGTTATTTGGGGGAGTCGGTTGAACATGATTAAGCATAACGTAACATACAGATCCATTGCACAGGGTGGCATAGGGATGATCCAGCCATTGGTATTTTTTCACTCCATTTTCTGGTATGAGAACTTACTCCCCACTCTCAAACAAGGGCACAGATCTGGACGACCTGGGGACAGGAATGGCTAAAAAGGATTCTGCCAATCTGGTCCCTCAATAAATGAGCTGGCAGAAATCTACTCCGTTAATGGTCTGCAGAAATAAAATACAGGAGCAATAGACCGTAGCTTAAGCCACTGCCTTGGGGCGTGTACTGTCAAATCCAAAAAGTCAGCAAAACATGGAATTAGCTACTGTCTGGTGAACAGCAATTTACCTATATCAGATAGGCATTTGAGAACAAACTCAGTATGTTTCCTGTCAGCGGTGGTGTTAAGGATTTAGCATGGTGTGCTCTTTCAAAATAGAGGAGCATAGAAACTCTAAACTGTACCCTAAAATATGTACTCCTTTGGAACCTTACTGGGCTCCTACCTTCATTAATTAACTAGTTTGTTAACAGTTTCTTGCTTGTAATAAAGATTCTGAGCAATTTATGTACAATAATAATGTTGTTGCCTGTTTCCTAGGAAAATTGAGCACATGACATTGTGACACTTCAGTGTATGTTACTGATGTCATCAAATGTTGGAAATGCACCCACCCAGTCACTACTACACATTGAATTCCCAAGTACCGTGGCCACCCGCAGAAGGGCAGACGCAGACACACCACTGATTTCTTCACCCATGTCTGGCTCATAGTACACAGTCACCTGTCTGGACCACGCCACCTGGGCTTCTACTGTATATCAATTTAATATTTCCCTCCCTATAGCTGTGAGATGATTTTTCCTGAATTCTTTTATTTTCCCATGTAGCCAATACATGTCTAGATCTAGAATAGTTTCTTGTAAACTGCAACTGTACATAACTGAGAAGTAGACTATAGGAAAATTGTGTCCCTATATTTGTGTTGTGTACACAGAAGTAAAAGGAGCAATTCAGCGTCCATATCCTGGACAAGTCTTTTGATTTCACCACATAACAATTTCCAACAAAAGCATACAACATCAATTACAGTCCTACAGTTCCTAAAGCCTGGAAATCGGCCCAAATCATCCCTCTTCTCAAAGCCGGTGACCCCCCCCAGCCGGAAAACTATAGGCCTATCTCGCTCCTCCTCTCCCTTGCCAAAGTCCAGGAGTCCCTCATACTAACCAAACTGTCTGACTTTCTCTCTTCCAACAACCACCTAGCACCAGTTCAGTCTAGCTTCTGAAAACACCACTCCACCGTCATCACCCTTCTAAGTGTAACCGATTCCATCCTCACAGCCATGGACAATAGACACATCACAGCTGCCATGTTCATAGACCTGTCTAAAGCATTCAACTCTGTCTCCCACCTGCTTCTACTCAGCAAACTTAGCTATTTTGGCATTGCCCAACCTGCCATTGTCTGGTTCCACTTGTACCTCCACAACAGGCAACAATCAGTTCAAGTGAGCGACATGCTCTCCTCTCCTCCTCATATCGTATCTGGCATCTCCAAGGCTCTATTCCTGGCCTCCTCCTCTTCTTTCTCTTCATAAATGACCGTCTGTCTTCCTGCCTCTCCTCAAATGTGCATCTTTATGCAGATGACACTATTATCTTTGCCTCGAGCCCCTCCTATGACAGTGTCCTCCCCACTCTCCAAAGCGATTTCGATAGAGTCCTATCCTGGTTCCTTGAGAACCTGCTCACACTAAATGCAAAAAAAAAAAATGGTCACAATGGTCTTTGGCTCCAGACAGAAGCTGGCCACCCTCCCAGCCCCACAGTTAGCACCACCATGGACAACTCTCCCCTGGAGTAAGTCTCAGCCTTCAAATTGCCCAAATTCAACACCAGGCTAGGGAGGGCAGCAATCAGCTATTCTCTAGCTATAGCATGGAACACCCTACAAAAATCCCTAAAACTGTCCAATATCATTCCATTTGCATCCTTTAAACAGCACTGTACAGTCTTCTTCAAAGAGAAATGCAATTGCTACCACTAGAGCTAACATTGTCATCTCACAAATCTCCTTCAAACCATATATGGCATATTCCTTCCAGACAGACACCCCATCTTATGGCACCCAGTAATACCTTCACCATCCTAGTATTACATTATGTTGAGTGTCTGCCATGCCCCCCCACTGGGATATGTATATACTGTACATACTGTAAATATTAGCGTAACTTTCCTGTAACCGTTTTTTATTATGTGAATTTACTGTACATCACTGTGTTTATAAACGTTATTTTCCCCTGTATGTATAACTGTCTTATATAAGTGTATGATGTATCTGTTGTGTATCAACTATTGAACCTTGACCTTATCAGGTCCATCTTGTAAATGAGCCTTGCTCAATGATGTTCGCCTGAATAAATAAAGATTTGATGATGATGGTGATGATGATGAAATACCTGGAAGTTTGGCTGGACAGCCACCTCAATTTCTCGACTCACATTGAGGCGATCTGCACCAAACCCCGGCCTAAACTCACCAACTTCTATCGCCACAAATCGAGCCTACCAATCCACACCTGGTGCAAGCTTGTACATAAAACTATCTTGCCAGTTATTGACTATGCCGACATAGTCTATGGTACGGCCCCATCCTCCTCTTCTCTCCAGACTTGACATCCTTCTCAACTCCTTCTGCCGCTTCATCACTGCCTCCCACTCACTCACCACTGCTGGCTTTAAGTTCCCCTCTCCCTGGCTCCGCTCTCCCATAGGCAAATCATCCATGGTGCCTCCTTCCTAGCTAAATACTGGTATGGGTCCAAACCCACCCCACTTCACCTCCTGCCTTACCCCAGCCTCCTCCCTAAGCTACCCTCTACACCACAGGGACCCCTGTGCTTTCCACTGCCCTTTCCCTCACTCTCTTACCGGCCATGCTGCCTTCTCATACCGCCTCCCTCTTTTCTGGAATAACCTCTCCCCAACCTTCACCTGGCCCCTTCTTGTTCTGCCTTTGCTCAACTCATCAGGCTCCAACCCACACCGCACTGCCCCAAATGCTCAAATGGTCCCAGAATGCAGCCGATGCACCACACAGTCCCCACCCACCTACCCTAGCCGCCTAGTCCTAGCTGACCTCATCTCCCTTCTCCCACTCCACATGCAATTTTAGCTCTTTAACCACCAACTCAGTGTATTTTAATTATGTGTAAAATGTTGTGCAAGCTGTCTGTATTCCTCAATCTATTGTTATTCTCTGTACAAACTGTACCTGGGTCACACCTGGAAATGAGCCTCGGCTAGGTGTGCCTTTCCCGGTCATCAAATTTTAAAATAAATAAATAAATAAATAACATTACAGAATATTCAAACTTTCGTTGCCTACTGCTCAAAGTAGTTTTCTTTTTTTATAGTCTAAAGACAATCTGTTGAAAACTAATGTCTCTAATATAGAAAGGAGCTGTAGGAGGCATAGGCCCATGTGTGCTCCTATGTAGGAGAATAACAGTTTATTGTTCTACCTCCCAACATCAGATAATCAAGACCCCATTTAAAGGATTCTTTCTGATTACATAATACCAAGTTTGCTAGTAAACTGTACCATGCATTCACCATACTCTCTTAGTGAAAAAATACTTCAGTTTGTTTGTTCTGAAACGACCACCCTGGACTTGTTGTGAGTGCCCCCTTACATTGTAGTTTGACTATCTTATAGTAATATCAAATTCCCTACTTGATATCAGATCCTTTATGAAGTCCTGACCTTATGCACAACTGTTCTCAGCATGTAAATAACTGTTCTAAGTTGCTAATCATTCTCCTTTCACACTTCCTCTTGATCCCTTCCACTCTTTTCCTTCACCCCTCTCTGACTTTCCCCCTATCCCCCCGTTATATCTCCTGAGCTCATTTGCTCACTTTAAAATGCTTTGTCCCATAAGGCAATTTTTGTGGGGGGTTGGAAGAAATAGGCTGTTGGTTAAATAGGATCTGCAGCTTATACAATAGGTAGGGAAATGGGCAGACTAGATGGGTCAAGTGGTCCTTATCTGCTATCAAAGTCTATGTTTCTGTGTTTCTATGTTACCTTCGCACCTCTGACGAGGCCCCTGGGCTGATGCCATCCCTTACCTTCTTGACTATTAGATATCGGGCTGAGTCTATTCTCATTTTCCTGTAAAGGGTAATTTCATAGACCCCATCCCCTCTAATAAGACCCTTTGAATTCTAGGTTTTAATCAAATAATGCACTAGGCATACATTGCACAATTCCACATGTATTGGAACTTCTCTAGTTATACACTCTTGTAATGTTTTGTATAATTCCTTGTATTGTTTGTTTTCCATCTCACACTTTTCCATTATGCATTGTTATCTAACGTGGAACCTGAGAAATGAGCTTGTTCTCGAAGGTGTTATCCGAAATTTTAATAAATAAATTTAAAAAAATAATATAACAGTAGGTCATCCCTCTTCTGTCTTTCTTCCAAGGAACATAGACCCAGTTTATCAATTTGGTCATGATATGGTAAATGTTTAACTTCAGTAATAATTTTGGTCATTCTTTGTTGTGTTTTTTCAGTCCTTATTATGTCCTTTCTTTTATAGAGTTCATAATTGGCTACAGTAGTTTAAATGGGGTGTAAAGTAGGATCTATACAGTGGTAGTGTAACCTCTGCAGTCCTACTCTTAATATTCCTTTGTATTAATTCTGCAATACGATTTGCCTTTGAGATTGTGTTGGTGCATTGCAACCCAAAATCTAAGTTAGTGTCTACAAACACAGCCAAATCCCTGTCACTGTTTGCCTGGTTTAATTTTGAATTGCTAAGAGTATATATGTTTTTTGTTTGTTTTTCCCTACATATAGAATACAACACTTATCAGTACTGAAACTCATTCCCCACCTATATGCCCAGTCATTCAATCCAGGTAATCTTGTATTGACTTTACACGTTGATATGTTTCACAAGAACCACCAAGCTTGGTTTTCATCAGTGTACTTTGCTAGTTTGTTTATGTTTTCCCCCAAATCTGATATAAATAGCTGGAAGAGTACAGGGCCCAGCATGGAAACCTGAGGCATGCCACCGGACACACGCCCCTCTCCTGACAGAAAACTATTCACAGCTATTGTTTGTGTTTGGTCTGCCAACCAGTTACTTATCCATTGTACTATGTAGGGATTAACCTTTATTTGATTTACTCTGTGGGTAATAATAGCTTAGTGCAGTACTGTATCAAATGCTCTAGAAAAATCCAGAAAAACAGGCAACTTTCTAAAAAATGGAATTACCCACCTGGCTTCCCTCAATAACTTGCAGGACTCCTTGATTGTTGGCCTTGCTCTTCTTCAGGCTTACTAGTGTTTATGATTTGTCTTTCATTTTCTTTTTCATCCCTCTTTGCTCTTTCATTCCTGTTTTGCTGCTTACTTTGGTCTTTCTCCCCCATCTTTGCTCTTTTTCTTTCATCTTCCTTATCTGATCACAGTTCCCTGTGTCCCTGTTGCAACTTTTTTCCTTTGTCTACGCACTTTAAAATATATTAACATTTATTCTTTGCTCATTCATCTACTTTTTATTTATCTTTGGTTGATAACACTCATTTCCTTTCTCTCTCATTCTTCCACACTTTTGTTTGCCACCTGCCCATAATGTTGCTCTAAACCACACATGCTTAGTCCCTACCTCCTGCCCATACACTAGTAGATAGATACATAACCAAGAACTCCATTCTCAGATGTTGCCCTCCCAATATAAAATGGGAAATCAGCTTGTTCCAATGCTTAAAGTAATAATGAGCCAGAAAAATAGACAGTGGCTTCAAAAAATGCAATATGCTGGGTAGAATATTCATGTGAACTACTTCAATTCTAGTAAAAAGGGGTGTTGTAGGTTACTCCATCGGGGTATGTCTTGGGTTAATGATTAGGTAAGGGGTTCCAGATTTATGAGTTCCAAGTTAAGATTGAATGGGATCTGTATTCCAAAATTTTTCAGTTTAGTACCTCTACATCTTAAAGGATAGGCATCCTGTAGGGTCCTGAGGGGTTATAACTGAACAATAGCATCTCCGTTTTATGAATATTTCATGTAAAACCGGAGAGTGCTCCAAACTACTGAAATACCAATCATGTTGCTGGGATTGAAGTTTCTAGTGTAAGAAGTGTGAGGGAAACATTGTTCATTTATAGGGAAATTGTAAAGGTTTGTCCCCTGTTGGAATCCCTTCCTCAGTTTCTGTCTCTTGGATTGCTGCAGCCAGAAGTTTCATGTACAGAGCACATATTAGCAGAGAGAGCAGACTGTCCTGATGGGTGCCTCTGTATTCCAATTTTATTTTAATTACTTTTCAGTTTTACTGTGCATTGGGTACTCCATTACCTTGAAATCCCCATAGGCTGCTCAATCTGACAGCTGATCTCATCTGTCAGATTGCTGTACTCTCCTTCTAAGCACCACCCTGAACACCAGAGCCACGTAACAGGTGCCTTCACATCACTACATATGATTTAGTTCTTCTTTGTTTTAATTCACTTTCAATTTTTGTATACACTGTGTACCCCATTACTTGAAAATCCCCCCAGGTAGCAAAATGTGGTAGCTGCTGGTATCCATGGGATTGTACTACCCTTAGCCTAAGCAGCACCCAGAACAGTGGGACAACATGAATGTTTCCCTAACATTAGTATAATAGCTTTATTTCCACTTCCATAATTTCATTTTCATTTTTACTGCACATTGGTTACTCTGTTACCTCAAGATCCCCCCGGTAGCATGATCAGATAGCTGATCACATCCATCAGATTGTGCTACCCCAGAAACTTTCAGAGACATGGAGTTAGGGTTCCTTACATTACCCAGAAGCTCCAGAAACAAAGACTGGGCCATATATTTAGAGTGGCTGCTCTCAAATGTGTGACGGTGAAATGGCTTACCCCAGTAGCTCCCAAGCTAGAGCAGTGGTATAGCAAAGTGGGGAAAATAGAGACAATGTAAGGAATCACCGGGGACTTCTGCCTTGCAAGGCAAATATTTACAGACATCTGGGTCCCATGGCACACATAAAGGTTGCCCCAGGGAGACTTTCATAATTGGTTGGGGAAGAAGAAACAGATCCAGAAAGGCAGTTGCAATAAAAATGAAGAACATGTTATCGATGGACACATATTGTATGGTAATATGAATGCCCTAGTGTTCTCTTGATTACAGATACAGTATGCACCGCTTATAACCAACATTTCCGTCATAAGCTATTTTGTTCATTCTAAGCAGTGTCTGTGTTATGCATCTGGTTGGTTTTGTGTTTCAGAGGGCATTTAGAAAGTGAACGTGAGTAAGTGTAAGTGTGTTGGTGTGTCCGTATCTCTTACTTCAATCATGCTGCAAAAAGAACTAAGGTCCCTCTAGTGTCAGATCTTTATAATCTGCTAATGTAAAACTGGACACACACAAAAATTAGTTTTTAGGCAAACTTTTCAAGTTAGAAAGCACAGGGATTATAGGAGCACCTGGCACTGCAATTTCAGTTATACAGGAGCACCTGGCGCTGCATATACAGAAAATAGTCAGTAGGAGCATCAAGCACTAGAAATACAGGGTAGAGATGAGTCCAACAGAGAAGCAATAGGGGCCTGTAGCAGCCAATGGAAGACTATAAACAGCCATAGAAAGACCAATCAAATTACAAGCCGAGTGCTCCTAGTGCTGGCAAAGTGTACCTGAGCATCAGCTGGGGAATGGTTGGGTTGGTGTATAGGATGCGGATGGCCAGGAGCAGTGCCAGAGTCACAATCTCAGTGGAGGAGCCTGCTCAGGGCTCAAGCTGAGCAGCGGTTGAGGAATAGGTCAGTTGGCAAGGAAGATGCATCCAGCCAAAAGCAGTGCTGGAGCTACAATCTCAGTGGAAAAGTCTGCTCAAGGCTTGAGCTGAGCAGCGGTTGGGGATTGGGTCAGTTAGCAAGGAGGATGCGGCCGGCTAAGAGCAGTGTCAGAGCTGCAATCTTGGTGGAGTAGCCCACTCAGGGCTCGAGCTGAGTAGCAGCTGGGGAGCAGGCAGGTTGGTGAGGAGGATGCAGCTGGCCAAGAGCAGTGCTGGAGCTGCAGTCTTGGCAGAGGAGCCCTCTCAGGGCTCGAGCTGAGCAGCATCTAGGGATCGGGCAGGTTGGTAAGGAGGATGCGGCTGGCCAGGAGCAGCAGAGGAGCCTGCTCAAGACTTGAGCTGAGTAGCAACTGGGGAGCTGGCAGGCTGATGAGGAGGATGCCACCAGCCAGGAGCAGTGCAGAAGCCACAGTCTCAACAGAGGAGCCCACTCAGGGCTCGAGCTGAGCAGCAGCTGGGGAGCCT
Organism: Neoceratodus forsteri; assembly: GCA_016271365.2. Classification (NCBI taxonomy): domain Eukaryota; kingdom Metazoa; phylum Chordata; order Ceratodontiformes; family Ceratodontidae; genus Neoceratodus; species Neoceratodus forsteri. Next base: position 62,539,010 of record CM028129.1, read on the forward strand.
GTGGGTTAGCAAAGGAGGATGCGGCTGGTCAGGAGCAATGCTGGAGTCATAGTCTCAGCAGAGGAGCCTGCTCAGGGCTTGAGCTGAGCAGCAGCTGGGGAGTGGGCAGGTTGGTGAGGAGGATGCAGCTGGCCAGAAGCAGTGCTGGAGCCACAGTCTCAGCAGAGGAGCCTGCTCAGGGCTCAAGTTGAGCAGCAGCTGGGGAGTGGGCAGGTTGGTGAGGAGGATATGGCGGAGGATTTGCTCACTTGCTTGATGCAGAGGTTTGTTGCCTTCCCTATGGCCTTTTTTAGCTATGCCTACTGTTTCTCCACCCCACCCAGGTCATCCCCCCGCCAGCTCATCCCTGAGGCATTCACTCATCTTTTTAAAATCTGCCCTTCTGAAATACAGGAAACTCATCCTTGTGTGGTTAAATTCTGCAGTCATCCTTATACTGAACCACACTGTATGGTGACTGCTGTTCCCCAGCTGGCCTTCTACCTTGTTGTCTACAACAGTGTCCCTGTCAGTACCAGGTCCTGTATTATCTCATCAAGAGTGGGTTCACTGGCTAGCTGCATGAGGAATGCCCCCTACAGGGAATCCAGGATGTCCCTGCTGCAGTCTGCATCCTCAGATGGGAGGTTCCACTCTACATCCAGCAGACTGAAGCCCCACACCAGCAGCACCTCCCCCATTCTGCCATCTTGCCAGTAGCTTTCACCAGTACCTTATCTAACTCCTCCCCCGTGCTGGGGGTCTGTAGATCACACCAGTGTGAATAGAAGCTCCGTTCCCTGTCTCCAAGGTGACCCACAGTACCTCTGCTCCCGCTGTATTTGCTGTATCTCCATTGCTTTTATGCTGTCCCTCACATAAAGCACCACACCCCCACCTTTCCTTCCCATCCTGCCCCTCCTGAACAGAACATAGCCTGGTACGGACATGTCCCAGTCATGGTTTTCGGTGCACCATGACTCAGTAGTAGCCACAATATCCAAGCCAGCCCTTGCCATGATGGCCTCTAGGTCTGGAATATTATTTCCTAGATTTCTAGAATTTGCACATGTTGCCTTCCAGATTTGTTTACCACCCTGTTCATTACCTTCCTCTTTCGTTTTTGCCCTCTCTTTCCCCCACTCTTTTTTTTTTTGTGAACTCTATTTATCACTGGCTATTCAGGACATCTCTCAGGTGTACCCCTCTCGACTTTTGGCACCTAACTCCCCACCGGAAACCCTTGACCGGGACATCGGGGACAGAGATACCCCATCCTGTTTCCCAGACCACAGCTGACCCCCTAGATCTATGCCCCTCAGGGTGAGGTCACCCAATGCTTTGTCTGGATGCCTGTTTGGAATCTAGACAGCTGGATTGGGAGCAGAGCGAGAGCTTGGGAGAGCTGGTCAGGAAAGTATCGTGCTGGGAATGTGGGCCGCAGTCACCCTGGGCTGCCGTCACCTCCTCTGATAGCCAGGGATTTCCTTTAGTTTCCCCCAGAGTGCAGACATGCAATGATGTCTGTGTACACTACGTGCTGATGCCTGCCACCACTCCAACCCCTGCTAGCAGCATCACTCTTTGTAGTGCCCCGATCTTCATCACGGGCCACTAAGGAGTGATGCGAGACTCAATCCCCTCCTACCCCTGCCAAACCCCAGTGGCCTGAGTCCATTCCTGAACCCAGGTCGCCAGTGTGGCGTGAGGTGTGTCATTCAGTGCCTCAAACCTCAGTACCACTGGGCCAGCCTCCTGCTCTCTTTTCAATGTGTTATGCAAGGTCCCACACTCTAATTGGCTAAGGGAGGCAATATAGCACAGTGGTTTAAGGCTCTGAGTTGCAAATCTGGAGACCTGGGTTTGAATCCCACAGCCCCCATTTGCATACTGTGTGACCCTGAGCAAGTCACTTAACTTCCCTGTGCTCCCAGGTTGCACCTGTAAACAAGCTTTCAGCTTAGTGTGTCTCACCTGGTTAAACAACTGAAAAAAAACAAAACGTTGTACACCTTAGACAAAAATCTCATCCTTATGTGGTTAAATTCCACAGTCTTCCTTATATTGAACCACCATGGAGTGTCTCATTCCGCTTATAAAATGGGTCCCCCCAGTAAAAATGTTAATAAAAAATGCACATAACTAGAGTAAAAAAATATGGTGATAGCATAGTTTTTCCCTATGACCATCAAATAAATAGTCCTTGTCATTGTATTGTGGACATGTATGATGAAAGTTAACTATGGGGCTGTGATGTCTATCTGTCCTACACACACACACACACACACACACACACAATCTTCCAGAGCAGGCTTTTTCTTTCTCTGTCTTTTTTTTTTTTGGAGGGTGGTCAACAGAGAAAATGCCCCTCAACTTCAGCCAGAGAAGTAGGAGGATGTCCCTTGCCAGACGCCAGATTTGTCGCTCTTCTGACAGCACTTCCTGGATAGAAACATAGACTTTGATGGCAGATAAGGACTGCTTGGCCCACCTAGTCTGCCCATTTCCCTACCTAGAGGATAAGCTGCAGATCCTATTTAACCAACAGCCTGTCACGGTTTTGGCTGCTCCCTGCGTCACAATGGAGTGTTAAAAAATGACTCCTCTGAGAGACACAGTTGTGGAGTGGGTATAGCTGTTTTTGGTAGGCTGTGTGTGCTTTAGTAGCCTCCACAGTGGGTTTTCTCTGAGGGGTTAATTCAGTGACTGGATTCCAGCAGTTTCTTCTGGGTCATATAAAAGTAAAAGAACTGATTTAAGGTATTTCTTTTTACATTTTGTTTATGTGTTGGTCGTTTGTTTGAAAAAAGAAAAACGGTGGTCACACGGCTGTCGACTTTCATTTGAAAGTCATTTCTCAGGCAGCACGTGGTATAACACTCTATGGATTGCTGGCTGCTTTTTTTATTATTCTAGTTTCCTCAGTGGCTTTTTAAGTAAAAAAATTGATTCACGGTGTTTTTTTTTTTACATTATGTATATGCATTGGCTGTTGTTTGAAAGAGCCGTTGTTTGAAATAGCTCATGGTGGATGCATGGCTGTTGGTTTTCATTTGAAAGCCATTTGTAGGCAGCTCACGATATGACCCTTAGTGAATTGCAGGCAGTTTTTTTTTATTATCGGTTCTTCAGTGGCTTTTTCTAAGCTGGATGACAGTAGGGGTCAGAAAAGTGGTTTTCCATACTTTATTGGGTAGGATAATGCTAGGCACTTGAGTTGTGTTCTAAAGCATGGGTGGGGGGTGCCAGCACGGTCACATCAGCACTGAGGCTGGAACAGTGATCTCTTGCTGTTCAACATTCGAACTGGCTGAAGAGGTGCAAGCTGGCACAGTATGCCCTGATAAGGACACGGCCAAAGGCACCTCTCAGTCAGTCAGAACACAGAATTCTCCAGATCCATTTTATAAATCTATTTGCTGTGCTAGATAATGTACTAATACATAGGACACTGGCACTTACCATATAAGAGGAAGTAGCCAGGAATATAACTGTAATCCATTATACTGTTGCGTTTTACACCAAGCAACATGCTATTAGTAATGTGCCAAGACACTTGTGTCTTTGTATATCTTATGATGAAATATTGTATGGCTTATACCACCACCACAACTCTGCCCAGCAATGGAGCCTGAACTCGGGGATTGCCAGAGCCTTTAAGAAGTAAAGCCTCCTGCAGTACAGCCTGCCTGTTGTGTGTCTTGGGTTCTTTTCTATCACCCCTGGGCAAGCCTTGAACCTGGTGCCCTGTGCGCTTGAGGCAAGGGCTCTGCCACTGTACCAAGGTGGCAACTACACTTAGAGGTAGACCTTTCACTACCATCTTCCCCTCTATCACCCAAGTTCACCCATCTTTCTTCACTTCAGTTCTCACACCCCTACCAATCATGCATGCACACCTCCTGCCTACCTGCCTCTCTCTCCTCCTCCTCCTCCTCCTTTTGCCTTCCGCTAACCTTAATGTCCCTGTTAACCCTCAACCACACTACTCTAGTGCTCCTACCTGCCCTCCTGCCTTCCCCTCCTCCTATGCCACTGCCCCATCCCCTCTCTCCTCCTCCACTCACCCCATATGTTCCTCTCCACCTCACCCCCCATCTAGACATTACCTTTCCTCCCCCTTTGCTCCCTTGGGCATCTTATCACTCAAGCCTTCTCAGCCTGTGCTGTCCTATCCACCCCCTGTGCTACGAAAACCCCCTTCTCTTCCTATCGCTCCCGGCGTAAACTCTCCTTCTGCCACCCTCTGTCCAGAGCAGCTCTCCTCCTTCTGCTCCTGACTGGTAACATACATCCCAATCCCGGTCCAGCTTACAAAGGCTCCTCAAAGGAATCCACCAGGCTTCATATTGCTTCCATGAACATATGAAGCTTCCTTAAAAAATTCGACTCTCTCAATTGCTGGGTTGCGGTTCATAAACCTGACGTTATCTCAATAGTTGAAACTTGGCTGTCAGACTCTACCCCGACTCCCTGGTCTCACTCCCTGGCTACTTCCTCTATCGGGAGGACCATGTTGGTAGGCGAGGTGGGGGCTGTGCCATTTATGTCAAAGACCCTCTCGTTGGACTAGCCCTCCCAGCCCCGGTCCTTGACTTCAGGGCTCAGGCCCTAACCCTAAAACTATCTCCTGATCCCTCTAGGGGTCCCGTCTACCTGACTACAGCGTACATACCTCCAAAAAATCAAGCACAAGCACTAGGCCCACTAATCGATTATCTTACCTCCCTACCCCACTCCTCCGACCAAATCCTTGTGGGGGACTTGAACATCAATTGGCTCAGCCCTTCATCCACTTCCTCCTGTGAGCCTTTACAGCCATCGACTACTACCAACTAGTCTCCCAACCCACTAGAGTGAATCCTAGAATGGGCTCTAGCACACTCCTGGATGTGGTCCTCACAAACCGCCCTAACCGCATCCATGATATCCAAATCCTCCCAGACTGCCTTAGTGACCACTCCTGGTTCTCTTCTATTGGTCAACCTCCTTGCCCAAACCCACAGCACTAACTACCCTTTGGCGTCTTAGACCTGGTGGGCTGAAGGCCTTAAGCAACTCCCTAGCCCTCATGGAGCTGGTCCCTATACTAAGCACGAATATTGACTGTAGCCTACCTTCTTTGTCCACACCTCCAACTCTGCTTGCAACATTTTTGCACCCATAACTGTCGCCGTCCAAAGTAAGGCATGCCCCTGGATTACCCCCAACCTCGCCAACCTCTTAAGCACAGGGACAATCTATGGCACATTGCCACGGAAACAGGCCGCCAAGCTGACAGGCTGGCCTATGCTGCTACCCGGAACAAATGTACATGGGCCATCCGCAAAGCGAAGGCTGAGCACTATCAAACCTCCCTCACTTCCTCATGGGGGAATGCTAGGACCTTTGGGACAACATTAAGCAGCTGAATGGTGGCACACATTCCCCCCACCTTCGCTTATCAACATTAATGGTTCGGTCTCCTCAGACCTGTCCTTATTGCCAACCACCTCAACAAATCTTTCACAGACCTTAGCCCAGTGCTCCCTGATAATTTCTTTGCTCCTCCTCCCTCCAGGTCTGTCCCTATTCTCCCACACCCCTTGTTCTACCTGTGCTGAGTCACTGCCCAGGAAGTCAGACCTTACCTACTCAAGGCCTTAAAGAGTAACACAATTGGCAATGACTCCCTTGATCCCAGTCTTCTCCGTCAGGTTCTGGATCTGGTTATCTCTCCAATCACCAGCCTCTTTAACAAATCCCTCTGCCTAGGGCAATTCCCCTCTGCCTGGAAGATAGCTACTGTCACCCCAATACACAAGGGTGGTGATAGGACCCTCCCTAGCAATTATCGACCTATCTCAATCCTCTCTCCCTCTCTAAGGCCTTAGAAAAAATTGTGGCCACCCAAATCTCTGAATACCTTGATAAATAGAGCATCCTCTGCCCAGAACAACATGGTTTCAGAGCAGGCCACAGCACCAATACTGCCCTCCTGGAGTTCTCTAACTTTCTTCATACCTCACTGGACTCTGGCTCTCTAGCAGGTGCAGTGTTCATTGACTTATCAAAAGCCTTTGATACTGTCTCCCACCCCCTCCTGCTAACTACCCTTAGTCACTTAGGCTTTGCCACTGGGCCTGTTTCCTGGTGCTCCAGCTACTTGTCGGCCCTCTCACAATGTGTGAAAATCAACGGGAAACTTTCCAGCACCTGCCCTATCCACTCCGGAGTCCCTCAGGGCTCCATTCTTGGGCCCTTGCTCTTTTCCCTTTTTATCAACTCCCTGCCCAGTGCATGTACTGGTAAAATCCTTCTTTATGCAGATGATGCTGTACCCTTTGCCTCCGACCGTAATCCCATCTCACTTCAGGATTCTCTGCAGGAATCCTACAATGACGCAGAAGTCTGGTTTACTGAGCACAGGCTCATAATTAATCTAAAGAAAACCAAAACCATGCTCTTTGCCCACCCCCAAAATAAGTCCAGTAACTATCCTCTCACAGTCCACTCCATGTCTAAACTCCCTTTTGAGCTAGTTCACTCTTATAAATACCTAGGTAAGTATAACCTTTGACCCTGACCTCTCTTTTCATGCCCACATCTCTGCCCTTGCCTCAGCCTCTAACACTCAGCTGGGTATCCTCTATCATCATAAAAACTGCCTCCCCACGGATGCCCTCCGACTTGCAGTCACATCCTCTGTTCTACCTCTGGTAGACTATGGCCTACCTGTGTATGATGCAGCAGACCAGACTGCCCTGCACAAGATCCGCCTCACCTTAAACAAGGCCTGCAGACTCATAACTGGGGCTCCTAGTCTAACCCACACTTGTCATCTTTACACTATGGCTAATCTACTCAACCTAGATGAGCGCCTCAAATACCAAACCTGCCTCCTAATAAAAAAATCACTCCTTGGGCTATCCCCACTGGATCTGTCAACCGCTATCCACTGTGCAAACCCTACAGTGCATACCCGCATATCCTGCAAAACTGCACTGGTTATACTGAGGGCGAGAACCTCGCAAGGTCAAAGGGTTTACCCCTACAGAGCCCCCTGTTGGTATAACGCCCTCCCCGCCGGAGTCACTGATGCCGCCTCATTATCTTATTTTAAAACTAGTCTTAGAAATCACCTGCTACACGACTGGCTGCCTGCCTCTAAGCCTCCTCCTATCCTTCCAGACAAAGCTCACTGAGCAGCTCTCTGACCTTCTGTCCAGCTCTACCTTTACTTGCTACTATCTTCCCCACACTCCTCTTCTGATGTCTCCCACCCAGCCTTACCTTTATCTGCCCACTGAATCAATCTCCATGTAACTACTGTATATCGTCTACTCTGTAAAGCGCACATATAAACCTGTTGTATACTGTGTTTGACAAATGCCTGTATTTTTTGGCTGATTCCTAAATGTACTCAGATTTTTTGTCTGCCTTGGTTGTTTGTTTCTTGCACTGTTTTGTCCTCACTGTGACGAGGTACCTTTGTAAATGAGCCTCTGGCTCAAAGGTTGTTAAACTGATGTTCTAATAAATAAATAAATAAATAAACCACACTGCATATTTTTGTATTACTACACTGCATCCTGTATTTTGTCTGCAGCTGTATGCATCCTTTGTTCTACATTTTTAGTTTACTTTATGAATGTTGTGTAATAATAAATAACAATGGGGAGCCACCTAACATTTGGCCAATAGGGCTTATTTTATGCATCTAGGCTTGTCATGGCCATGGAGATTATCTGTACTACATAACCTATTGTCTTACGTAGCCCCCTCCCGAAACCTTCTTAACTCCTAGGGGTATTTGGGAAACATCAGCTCCCGGTGTCTATGGTAAGACAACTGTTTAGAGCAAACTGATTACTTTTTGTGTAATAAACAAGTTTATTACCAGATGCCACTTGTCTGTGCCTCTTTTGCTAGTCTGTCGCTGCCAAAACCTGACCAGGGCTCACAGACCCTAACAAACTGGAGACTGCTTGCAGGCAGTATGGTTTAGTAAAGTTTCATGCACTATTGGCTTACCCTTCCCTCGCAGGTAGTAAGTAGGTGTACAAACCCGTACCACCTCACCTGTATATTTTGCTCCATAGCATCTTGTAAGGTCTGGCTGCTTACTGGGTAGGGTCGATGCTGTCTCACCATGCTCAACAGCAGTTTTGAATTGCAGGATTGCATGAGTTCAGTAGCCTGACCGTTTGTTGATCTGCCTGCTGTGGATCAGTATGCAGTATGGCACCCACTCACGGGTTGATTTGTGTTTCCCCAAACCTTTTTTTTCCTGGTACCACTATGTGTAACATTTGTGCTGACTTGAGACTCGATGTCTCTAACTTTCTTACCTCCCATGGAGGATGGACCAATTACATGCAGGATGCGAATCGATCAGACAACCCCTGTGCTGGGGATCTCAACCAAGTACTCAGAGGTGAGGCAAACAGCCATAAAGCATGAAGCTAAAGGGCTGTTGTTTGCAGCTCTCTATGCTGCTTTAGAAGCCTCTGAATCAAGGTTTCACTCCCTCAAACTGCAACTCTCTACTCTTAAGAAAGAGATGGTATTGCAGGTTGCAGAAAGTTTGAAAACACAGTAGTGGCTCGAGGCAGAACTTCAGTCATTGCGTAGTAAGAACGAGACTCTTTTGCACTGTTCTGTACAAGGTGTGATCGAGAGTTATGTACATTGAGGGATAAGTGTGAAATGGTGAAGCAGGATAAGAAGCAGGTATTGCTGATGAATGATTTGTTAAGTGATACAAATGACAGTTTGCGTCAGGGGTTGGATGAGCTGAGAGATGACTTGGAATGGGTAAGTAGTGAGTTGGATAGGGAACTTAGGGATAACTCCGAATTGAGTGCTGCATATAGAGTGTTACAGAAAGAGGTTGTGAAAGGTGTGGAGCAGAACATTGCAAAAGTTAGTCATCAGGCATGTAGAATCAAGATAGCGAACCTGCGCCATCAGCGTGAAGTGTTGGCTGGCCATGTTAAGGAGATGGGCGGGTTTCACTAAACTCCCATCGACCTTATGTCATCTGGTGATGATGACTCTGGTGATGACATTGATCATGGTGGCTCCCAGGCACACCCACATGGTGGTTCAGTATCCTCCCCCCACCCACAAGATGGCGGATCCCCACACTATGACAGCACTACCCTAGGTCATCAGTAGAATAATGACTATCATGAGCGCTGCTAAGATGGTAACCCCCATGATAGGGGGGTTGAGGCCTAGGCACTACCCCTCCAGTTGCTGCTTTGACAGAAGTTGACAGATCAGAGATTGCCCTCTCTAAATCTGAGTTACCCAAGGAAAGTAAACAGGCCTTCAGAAAGCATTTAGATGTGATGATGAAGGATACTGCTTCCCAGGCATCTGTTGTTCATACTGTGGCAGATGCCAGAGTGGAGGCCATCCTTCATGGAGCATGAATGAATTCCTCCCCAAGCATGTAGCTCTAAACAATCCCCTTCAGTTGACCCATTCTGTACAGCAGATCACTGACAGTATAAGCCATATGAACCCTAGTGACAATCTCAGTTGCTATTTGGAAAAGGTTCATTTCAAATGTGAAATGCTTAGCCTGCCAGCAAACTATCAGGTACAGATCCTTTGGCAGACTACAGATTCCAGTCTTTGGGCAAAACTCCCAGAGGTGGCTCGCCAAAATATGTCTGCATCCTTTGATGATATTGCAGTAGAACCTATCTCTGTGCACACCCTAGGCGTGGTTGATGTTATGTTGGCCTACTCCTTAGAACAGACTGCCAAGGAGAGCCCAGCATCATACTATCAGAGGGTATGGCTGGCCACCCATACTGGCAAATCACTTTCAGATGAAGCAGCAGAGACTGACCAAACTAAGAACAAAAATATGTACCTCCGGAATATGCTTCTGTTATTTGTGAAAAAGTTGAGAAAACAGTTTTCCCCCAAATGAATAAATTTGCAGACATTCTCCGGAAAACGGCGAGTTTATCAGCTCTACCTCTGGGATCTAAATTCCGGCCCAAAAAAGGTGGCACGGTACAATCTACCAGCGAGCCCACAACCCACTATACAGTGGAGGGCAAGGCCCAAGACAAAAAGGCCACGTGCATAGATAACAAGCAGCACCAACAATCCAGAAGTGGAAACCGAACCCATTGCAAAAACAAGCGGAACTGGAACAGCTCTAATTCCAATAGGGGTAATCAAAATAATTGAGCAGGCCTTTCTTACTGTGAAATTGTGGAGGAAAATAACAATCTCTATACTTTTCTCTGGCAAGTCCGATCAGTAGTGGACTCAATCCCAATATGTACCATTGCAGCAATAGCTCCAGAACAGCAGGCCTCATTAGGCCTAGGAGATGTTGAAGCCTTCTCAGATCAGACTGCACACTCCAACCACCTGATTTGCCTGAACCAGGCCCCCTTCCTTACCGCTACTCTGAAACATTTTGCTGACAACTCCCTGTGTCATGTTTATACTGATGGCTCTACGACTATCAAGGAAAACTAGTAACTGGGTTTGGGGTGCTCATCATGTATCCTAATGGTAACACTGTACATGTATCGAAATGCAGTAGTGCTACATCATCTCAGTATGCAGAATTAGAAGCTGTGTCCCTTTTACTAGTCCATCACTGCCAAGAACCTGACCAGGGCTCAGAGACCCTAACAAGGGAGCATACAGATGAGTATGAATAGATACAACATTGACAGAGCAAAGGCTGATGTCACATTCATAAGGTAGAAAAAGAAATGGGCAGACTGGATGGGCCTTGCAGTCTTTATCTGCCGTCAGCTTCTAAGTTTCTATGTTTCTGTGAATGATACTGTTAGCTGGTTCAAAAGTTACTTAGAAGATCGTTCACAGCAGGTCAAGATAACCAATGTCCTCTCTGAAAGGAACCCAATCCATTCTGGAGTGCCTCAGGGATTTTTACTGGGGCCTCTACTCTTCAGTATCTACTTGATGACCTCCCACAAGCCTATCATGAACAGATTCTGCTTTATGCAGATGATGCCGTGATCTACTCTAGTAACCCTGAACTTAAGAGCCTCCAGGATAACCTTCAACACAGTATCTCAGAAATGGAAAAGTGGTTCAGCACTCAAAAACTGGTGCTGAACTATAAAAAGACCAAAGTGATGCTTTTCAACAGTGCCCATAAGAAACACAAGTCCAAACTCTTGTTCATCACAGACTGCATTGGCACTCCACTTGAACAGATCCACTCCTTCAGATATCTAGAGGTCACTGTTGATAGCTTGCTCATCTACTCGCAACATATTGATAATGTAGCTCGAGCTGGCAACATAAGGATTGACCTACTCCACAGGCACAAGCATAGCCTCACTCCCGAAGCACCAAGAATAGCAATTTTCAGCTCTTTCATTACCATAATCAATTTTGGGCTGGTTGTTTATGGCTCTGCCTCTGCTACATCCCTTCACAAGATAACTGTTGCCCTTAACAAAGCATGCAGACTCCTTAATGGGGCTACACACTTCACACACACATGTGACCTGTATGCTCAGACTGGTGGCTTTAATTATTCAGTCAGATCCAATATCAAACCTGCTTACTTGCCAAGAAGGCACATCTTGGTTTGTTACCCCCTGGGGTCCAACATCTCCTTAACCCTTGTCACAGTGCCCAACATATTCGCAGCTTGGCAACTCAGGTTTTTACTGTTCCAAGATGCCGCATCACCTTAGGTCAGAGGTCTTTTGCTTACAGAGCCCCCCCCCCGGTTCAACTACCTGGGTAGGGACATCTCTGTTGAGTCAAAACTCAGCCCTTTCTTTAGAGCCCTCTCAGTTCTAATGAAATACCTTCAAGATACATATGAAAGGTGCTGGAGAAATTGTGGCTGTTCCCGAGCTACTCTCTCGCATGTTTTCTGGACTTGCCCCTACCTTATGCCTTTCTGGCTAACTTTTCAAAATGAATTATCTACTCTATTCAAACAACATGAAGTCTTGCTATATTATAGACATTAGCAGTTTGATCCAGCTCTAGAACTGCCCCGGAGTGAAATGGTTAAAACCATTCCAAAATAGAATTTTGGCACGAGAGAGCAGCTCTATCTGTGTCATTTCAAACTTGAACTGTCAGATTCTTTACTCCGCCTCAGTGAACAGTCGCTCCGGAGATTTCTCCTTCTGCTCGGTTCATTTCTCGGTTTAAAAAGTGTTTTCTCGGTTGGATTTAACCGAGAATAGTTTTATTTTAACCGCAAAACCGTTCGGTTCAAGCTCTATCTGTGGTAACCGTAAGTAAATGAAGGTTTTTGTGTGTGAACTTGTAAGTTATCGGTTCAGTTTTGAACGATCAGTGGGTTTAAAACTCATTTAAAACTAAAAGTTACTATTTAGAGTGTGGTTCCCGGTTCTTATCGGTTCTAAAAAAAACGGATTTATTACGTTTTTTTCCAATACCTGTGACACGGTTAGGAACCGATAAGGGTGTCTTGCCTGGTACTGCCGCAAAAGGGCAAGTTTTTGGTTAGGCTGGCATTATGTCTGAGAAACCCAAAAGAAAACCGGCCCACTGGTTTCAACACTGTGATGTTTGTGGGGAAGTCTTTGCCAAGGCTGACCCACACACCACATGTGTTTATTGTCTGGGGTTTGACCACCTCCAGTCAGACTGCCAGGTATGTAAGAATTTCCTGCAGCCACCCTGGAAAAAGATTGGGCAGGCTCAGGGCGAGAGGCCAAAAGTCTGCTGACCTGGATGGCCAGCCCGGTTCGGTGCCAACCGAACCAGAGGGAGTGCCCTCTGACCAGGGCCTGACTTCCTTGGGCAAAAGAAAAGCTGGTTCTGAGGAACCAATTCCAGTAAAGAAAACAAGAAAATCAGCAGGTCTGGAGTCCAAATTCCTTCTCCAACTGCTGCAGAGATAACAAAAGCCATACAAATTGTCCAGTCACTGTCTCAGGGTCCGTCCGAACCACCACTATCTGGTAAAGGTCGGTTCGTCCGGTCCCAGTGGTTCAGGATTATGATATTGAGGATTTTATGAACCAGAGGAGGGAGAAGGATTATGAACAGTATGAATGTGGCTGGAAGGTCTGGGTGTGCCCATTGAACAGACATCTCCCCAGACAGACCTTTAGAATCTCCCCTATGCTGTCTGAGTCCCCATCTCATTTTATGTTTTATAAAAAGTTGCTGAAACCCTCCACTTCCTTTAGAAGAGGCTGTGGATGAGCAAGAGGAGCCTGATTTTGTAGAAATGATGGATATTCCAGAGTCTAGGAGATTGTCTATTCCTTTACATAAGTCTTTTGGAAACAAACAATTAAAATTTTAAAAGCTCCTAATTCTGTGCCTCCTGTAGATAAAAGATGGACAGAAGGTATACATTGTCAGGCCCTGATACAGAATTCCTTTCTCAGCAATGCAGTCATGTTGGAGTAGTTCAGGCTGCTGCCTGTGATAAAGCTAATATTCCCTTGGCTTCCATCCTCCTGACAAGGATTCCAGGAAGATTGATGCCATGGCAAAAACAGTATACGGCAGCCTCTCTGGGACTCAGGCAAGCAAATTATATGGCTTATGTAGCTAGGTATCAGAAATCTAGATGGGATACTGTTATGCAATTGGCCAAGCAGGCCCATGGCCAGCTGGCTAGTGAACTAGAACAGGTGGCTGCTGATGGCATTGAAGCCTCTAAGGTTCAGTTTCATGCTGCTGTGGATGTTAATGATGTTTCCTCTAGGGTCATGGCCACATCTGTAGCTTTTCGTAGGTTGGCCTGGCTCAGGTGTACTAGTTTGTCACAGGATACCCAGACTAAGGCTATAGATTTTCTGTGGTGGGAAATTCTCTGTTTGGAGAGCAGACAGAGAATTATATGAAGAAGATGGATGAATATAGGACTACTTACAAGAGTGCCCAGGCTAAGGAGCGCAAGCCACTCCTCAAAGGCATGCCCCAGGGGTAGGGATAGGCCTTTTCACAGGCCTTTCTACCAGACTCAGGCCTCCTCTGCCTATGCTCAGAGGGGCTTCTTCAGAGGCAGGGGCAGATGAGGGGTGGGCAGACCTGCTCCAACCCCCCAGCCTAAAGCTTCTGCGAAACAGGCACCCTGATGGGGTGCCCAGGGCTGATTCTCCTGTACCAGTGGGGGGCAGGCTGGCTTACTTCAGTCAGACTTGGGCTCCTTTAACCTCAGACAAGTGGGTTCTGGAAGTAGTAAGCCAGGGTCTGGTTCTCAGCTTCAAAAAGTTTCCCAAGTTGAGAAGCAGACTTTTTCTACCTGCAAGTGCTTTAGAGACCCTCGCTCTGGAAACAGAGGTCTCATCCCTGTTAGCTCTCAGAACAGTAGAAAGGGTTCCTCCCCTGCATCAGGGCAGGGTCTGTATTCAGATACTTCCTTACCCCAAAAAAGACAGGAGAATGGCGGCCCATCTTAGATCTCAGATATTTGAACAAGCATCTTTTGAAACCAAAGTTCAAAATGGTAACTCTGACAATGATTTTACCTTCCCTAAGGCCAGGGGACTGGTTAGCCTCCCTGGACCTCAAGGATGCCTATTTCCATGTCCTAATCAGAAGATCCCATCGAAAGTACCTCAGATTCGAACTGCCCTCAGGTCATTACCAGTTCAGAGCAATGCCCTTGACCTTACCTCTGCTCAAGGGTATTCACAAAGTGTCTAGCAGTGGCAGTGCCCACTTAAGGAGGCAGAGGATTGCTGTTTTCCCTATCTAGATGACTGGCTCATTGTAGGCCAGTCCCCAGACAGGTAAAATCTCACCTGCAGGTCACCCAGCAGCTTCTCACCTCCCTGGGTTTTCTGCTAAACCTACCAAAGTCGGTTCTGGAACCAGTCCAGGTACTCACCTTTATAGGGGCAGAATTGGACACAAAGCTAGCCAGAGCCTTTCTTCCCCAGAAAGGGTAAGAATTTAGTGGCTCTGGCCTCTTCCTTCACTCTGCAGGTCTCTCGACCAGCAAGACACTTTCTGCAGCTCCTGGGGCACATGGCTGCATCCACAGCTGTTGTGCAGGAGCCAGATTTCAGATGAGAGACATTCAGTTTCACTTGAGAACCTTTTGGTCTCAGAGAAGAGCCCCCTTTCAAGTTGGTCCCAATGACTCAGACCTTGATCCTAGCTCTCCAGTGGTGGCAGGATCAGAGCAATTCAAGCGGGGTCCCCTTCATTTCCCTTCTCACGACTTGACTCTCACTACAGATGCTTCCCTTCTGGGTTGGGGAGCCCACATGGGCGACCTTTCCACTCGGGAGTTTGGTCCCCAGGAATCTCTGCTCCACATCAATTTGCTGGAACTCAGAGCTGTCTTTTTAGCTCTTCAAGCTTTTCTGCATCTGTCCACGACAAGGTGATATGAGTCAGAACAGACAACACCACAACAATGTGGTACATCAACAAACAGGGGGCACTCGGTCTTGGCCTTGTGCACGAGGCAATGAAGTTGTGGTCTCTGGCCTATTCCTTGAACACTTCCCTCATAGCAGTTCATCTTCAGGGAAGGACAATGTCCTAGCGGATGCCCTCAGCAGGATTTCCCAGGGCCATCACGAATGGTCCCTGGATCCTCAAGTGCTGGGGATAGTTTTTGCCAGGTGGGGCATCCTCAGATAGATTTTTGCAGCCCCAGACAATCACAAACTTCCTCTGTTCTGTTGCAGGCCTCCAGTGCTGGGCTCACTTCCCTGGATGCCCTTCTTCTGGATTGGGAGGGAAGTTCCTCTATGCTTTCCCCCTTTCCTCTCTATTCAAAGTACTAGTCAAAATCAGATCTCAGCCTTGCAGGGTGATTCTGATTGCCCCAGATTAGGCCAGGCAGCCCTGGTACCCTCCTTCTGTCTCTGACAGTCCATCTTCCCCTGTGCCTCCCCAGGAATCACAATCTGTTGACTTGTGCCCAGGAAGGGTTTGGTATCCGGACCTCAAATCCCTCAACCTCAAGGCCTGGCTCTTGAGGAGTTAGAGTTGCTGATTTACACCTCTCTCAGGGTGTTCTTGAGATCCTAAAGGCTTCCAGAAAGCCTTCCACTAGGAGCTACTTATAGTTCTAAATGGAAAAGGTTTTCCATTTGGTGTGCTGGAAAAATATTTCCCCAGAATCTGCTGAGTGCCCATTTGTTAGATTACATGGTACATCTTAATTCCTTGGGTCTAGAGACCAGCTACCCTGAGAGTTCATTTGGCAGCTGTGTCTGCTTTTGTGTCAACAGGAAAGTCATCCCCTCTTTCCTCTCATCCTGTGTTTTCCAAGTTTTTAAGGATTACTCCATCCTAATCCTCCCTTTGGAACCGGCCCCTGCTTGGGACCTTAATGTTTGCATTGCCCAGTTAATGCAACCCCTTTTGAACCTCTGTCTTCTGCAGAGCTTAAGT
The DNA here is from genome assembly GCA_016271365.2 of Neoceratodus forsteri. Classification (NCBI taxonomy): domain Eukaryota; kingdom Metazoa; phylum Chordata; order Ceratodontiformes; family Ceratodontidae; genus Neoceratodus; species Neoceratodus forsteri. Next base: position 62,555,342 of record CM028129.1, read on the forward strand.
ACCTAATTTGGAAAACTGTTTTTCTAGTGGCTATCACTTCTGCGAGGCAGCATAAGTGAATTACCAAGCCTTGTCAGTGGAGACTGACTTTATTTCTTCCACAGGGTAAGGTAGTCCTTAGGACTAATAGGAAGTTTTGCCTAAGGTGGTTTCAGATTTCCATCTTAATCAATCTATCTCCCTTCCAGTATTTTTCACTGATCACTCCTCTTGGGTGAGAGGAGGTTGCACAACCTGGATGTTAAGAGAGCTCTTAGTTATTATATAGGCGTACCAAGGTACAGAGTTGAATCCCTCCAACTTTCCTTACCTATGGTGAAGTTGGGAAAGGCAAACCTGCCACTAAGAGATCAATAGGCAGGTGGATTGTCTCTTTTATCCAATTTTGTTATCAGAAAGTGGGCAGAGCCCCGGTTTGAGGGCTCATTCTACCAGGGTACAGCTGCGTCTCTAGCTGCTGCCAGAGATATCCCTTTATTAGAGATTTGCCAGGCTGCTACTTGGAAAGCGGTACACACTTTTACCAAGCATTACTCCCTGGATGTCCAGGCCAGGAGAGATGCTCGGTTTGGCACAGCTGTTCTTCAGAGCCTATTCCCTAAGTAGGTTCTGCCCCTCCTCCATGGAGGTACTTAAGCAATAATGCACGACAGGGTGTGTGTTGTGCTGGGATAACGTCACGCCTGGGGTGATTAGGCGCGAGGCCGCGGGCGGTCGATAATCATCCAAGTGACGTTATCTAACACATCCTACCTAAGTCTGTGTACTAATACTCTAATGGCTCGTTTGTAAAAGAAACAAAAAATGATGAAAAACTACATTTAAGTAGATTTTTCTGTCATTTTTGGAATGAATAAGGTTACTTGAAGGAAAAGTAGTGCCAATTTAGCCAGCAGAGTGGAGCTAATGTGTTTTTCAGCAGCTGTACAGTCCCCATAGCAATGTTTTAACCTTTGTCAGTGGTGCTACTCTTTATTTGTATGACCTATGGCTTCACTGTTTGTTGACTTTGTTTTCGTCGTTTTGCCTGTTTATGAGTGGCCATTTTAAATTACAGTTCTTGTGCTGTATTATCGGGACTGCCGCCCCACCCGTGAGTGCTGTGTGGATGTGTCAAGCCGTAAGAAAGGAGGTAGGGAGAATATTTTTAAACAGCTTTACTGTCCATCTGAAAAAATTTAGACAGAGGAAAAGTAAAAGAGCGAGTGAGGGTAACAGTGAGGCGGTCTGTGTAAAGACTCGCTTGCGCTCACGTCTCGCTCTTGAGCGAGTGAGGCTGACAGCAACGGTCTGTGTAAAGACTCGCTTGCGCTGTCGTCTCGCTCGCTTTTAATCTGATGGTCATTGCGGTTTTAGCTGCATGTCATTTTTGCGATAAGGGAAGGTTGTTGCTTTTTGTTTGTGCTGGGGGGGTTTCGGGACATTGAGGATGGCTGCCGGCTGCACAGTGAGTGACGTTGGCTGCAGAGCGGGAAGTACTAAAACTTGCTGCGTGTACTGATTTACAGTTAATGCGGTCTTTTTGTGTGTTGGGACTAGATCCGTGATGTTGTGCTGGGATAACATCACGGGTCCAGTCTCAGACTGACCAAAGGTCAGCATTTTTTTATGCCATTGTATAATGCTGTGTATTCTGCTAATGTCTATAATATAGCAAGACTTCATGTTGTTTGAAGAAAAAATTACTCACCTTAGTAATGTTGTTTCTTCTAATGGAGTCTTGCTATATTATAGACCTCCCAACCTGCCCTCTCAGAACCTCTACTTGGTGGGGTGCAGGCAGCAGGTAGTGGGCACTACTTATGTCCTGTTAGCATTTTGTCCCCTTTGGGACTTTGGGTAGTGTGTATGTGCGTGTGTGTGTTTTATTATACTTATGTTCCTTTTCATATTATTAGAATGGTGTTAGTATTTTTGGTCCCTGACTTGAGTCTTGGGTGTTGGGACCATCAATGGTTGTTATTATTTAGGTAGCCATTTGGCTGGTGTGAGTTACAGCTTCACACAGACCTTAGTGAGTTTGGCTCGTAAAGATCTGACAGTTCAAGTCTGAAATGACACAGATAGAGCTGCTCTCGTGCCAAAATTCTATTTTGGAATGGTTTTAACCATTTCACTCCGGGGCAGTTCTAGAGCTGGATCAAACTGCTAATGTCTATAATATAGCAAGACTTCATTAGAAGAAACAACATTACTAAGGTGAGTAATTTTTTCTTCTCTAAGCCAGTAGAACTAACAGTCGAGCAGTTCCTCTTGGGGGTGTACCCTTACCATGCTCCCCCCTGAGAGAAGACCATATTACCTATATGTTTCGTGGCTGCCAAACAAGCACTCACGAGATGTTGGATGAGAACACAGATCCCCTCACTTCAAAACTGGAGACAAATAATGTCTGAAATCTACAAAGCTGAGACATTTAACCTAGAACTAAGAGGAGGTTCCATCCTTCAATTAAGAAAGTGGAATCAGTGGATCCAACATATTACTACTTTAAACTTAGATTTTGCCTTTAATCTTATATCGTCTTATTTGGAATCTCAAATTAGCTATTTACACTGCCTCATAACTTTCTTAAATCATTTACCTGACCCCGGGCTTCACTTAAGAAGTCATAATTTTCATGTAAACTGACTAACCATAACTGATTCTCCTTCCTGATATATTTTTTCCTGTACAAGGATGTTTACATTTTTGATACTGAACTGTACGTCAAATGTATCTACCTGTACCTAGTGATGCCCACTGTGTAGTATGTAGAACACTTCTGAATAAAAAGAAATTTAAAAAAAAACAAACTCGGCCCTTTCAAAAACAAACTCTGACATCTGTTAGCAAACAGTATATGTGACTGCCACCCGTAGCAGCCTTCTGCTTATTTTATCAGTGTGCTTATACCTTTCGGCACTTTTTACTCTTGGCACTTCATGTCGATCCTAATCTTTCCCCTCCACCTCTCACCCCTGTTTCTTCTCTTCTCCCGCATCTTCAAATTCTTCCCTTGCTTCTCCTCACGTTCCCCCTTCCACCCTCCACCCATTCTCTTATCTCATACCGCCTCTTTTGCAACTTCTTCCCCTCCTTCTCACTATGTTTCTCTCTCTTACCTCTCTCCCACCCATATATCTCTCTCTCTCTCTCTCTCTCTCTCTCTTGGGTTTTCGACAAGCCTGCTAGGCTGCCCCCTCCCCTGACTAGGCACCACCTCTTCTACTTACACTATTAATTTGTCTTCCTCCCCCACACTTCACCAGCAGTCCTCCTTTCTCTCTGTACTCACCCCATTTCCCTCCTTCCACCTCCCCATCCTCTCATCTCTCTATCCCCATTACCTCCTTTGTAGCTCCGCTCCTTCCCTCTCCACCTCCTGTGCAACTCATCTCCTTCTCCCTCTAGTTTCTCCCATCCCCCACCTTACACCCCATTACTTTCTCTCCTAGATTTTGACAAGGCCTCCCAGGCTGCCCTCTCTTCTAGCCCACTCTACTGTTATATTGAGCAACATTCAGTGTTATTTAGATTGCTTTTGATGTATTAATTTTTTTAAGCATATTCTTGATATATGCTATTTATTTATCTATTGTTTACCTTGTTTTGTTTTTGTACTACTGAGTGGAACCTTTGTAAATGAGTTGTATTGCTCAAAGGTGTTGTAATCCTAGACTCAATAAATAAATAAAAAAATTAAAAAAATCCCCTGCAACCTTTATAGTGCTCAGAAATGCCTCACATGTGGGTTCTCCTCCATCCATCCCATTGGTCGATGCACAAAAGTAAATCTTTTGAACAGCCAGAGACCAAACCCTCTGGCTATATCCATAGAATCGAGTTTTCTTCATGCATGTCTGGAAGTCGGTCACATTTGTCACTTGCTCCCTACTCCAAGGTAAAAAAGTTTCCTTACTATTTCTTCAAACCCCTCTCTTTTTCCTATGCTTAGGCATTTAAACAGACATAGAGTTACTAAGTGCATTAGTGCTAGACTGCTTGCTGAACTCAAGTTCCTTACTGTGTTTTTGCATGTAAACCCAGTGCTGAAATTGGAGGGGTTACTAAAGTGATTCCCTGCTGGCATTGGGAGGTGTGCATGCTGCAAGGCCAGGGGCACAGTCTAAGCAGCGTGTGAATTTTCAAGCGCCAACTGGTGCGAAGAGAGAGAGCCATTGGGAGTTTGAGGGACAGTCATCGAGAGGAGAGGAGCAGGTTGTGCCTTCTCCAAGGCTTGAGGGGACGGCCTCCAGTCGGGGCTGGAGAGGCCTGGGGCTGGGGTGGGGAGATTGACCCCGAGCCCCAAAGAAGAAGCTTGGGCCCCCCGGTAATCAAACAGTGGGGTGGCAGATCCATAGGGAGCAGCAGCCAGAAGAAAGCTGCAAGGAGCTTGTCCAGCTCCAAATTCTGTTGAGAAGAGTGGCTGCCACGGAGGGCCAGAGAGGCAGAAGTGGCAGTGACATCTCCGATGGAGTTTTCAGGTGGCAGATGGGACACCTTGCTTGATCCGTGCCCACTTGAGGTAGGAGCTTCTGTCCTGGGATGGGAACCGTGGTACTGCAAGAAGTGTTTGGCCCTGCACTTTGTGAACCCTGCCAGAGGATTGGCAGGTGCAGGTGCCAGAAAAGAAAGGACTGTGTTCTAAGAGTAACAACCCCCTCCCCCATTGGAAGAGTCACAAGGTTCAGATGACTGAAACATAGAAACATAGAAGTTGACAGCAGACATGGACTGCAAGGCCCATCCAGCCTGCCCATTTCTTTTTCTGCCTTATAAATGTGCCATCGGCCTTTACTCTGTGAATGGCCTATCTATTCATACTCATCTGTATTGCTCCCTTATGCCTATCCCATGCCTGCTTGAAACCCTGCACTGTATTCATATCCACCACTTCCTGAGGTAGGCAATTCCATGCATCCACCACCCTTTCTATGAAAAAGAACTTCCTCACATTACCCCTTAATTGGCATTCCTCTAATCTCATGCTGTGTCCTCTTGTCCTGCTATTTTTCTTATATTGAAACATGTTAGACTGTTTCACCTTGTTAATGCCCTTAAGGTGTTTGAATGTTTCGATCATATCACCTCTCTCCCTCCTTTACTCTAGGGTATACATATTGAGCTCCATTAATCTGTCCTCATATGTTTTCTGATGCAGTCCCTGCACCATTTTGGTTGCCCTTCTCTCGACTGCCTCAATTTGGTTAATGTCCTTGTGAAGTTGCGGCCTCCAGTGCTGCATGCAGTACTCCAGATGGGGCCTAACCAATTTCTTGTAAAGCGAGATTATTACCTCCCTCTTATGACTTGTGATACCCCTACTAATACACCCCAACATACCCCTGGCCTTACCTACTGCTTTAGTGATCTGCTTGGATGATTTCAGGTCATCGGTGATGATGACGCCCAAGTCTCTTTCTTCCCTTGTGACTGCCAGCAACTCCCCTCCCAGCCTATAGGTGGGTTCGGGTTTCTCTTCCCTATGTGCATGATCTTGCACTTCTTTGTGTTAAACCCCAATTGCCACTCCTCCGACCATTTTGCCAGTTTATTCAGATCTCTTCTCATTGTGCCCACCCCATCTGGATCATCTACTCTGTTGCAGATCTTGGTGTTGTCTGCAAACAGACAAACCTTACCCTCCAGTCCATCTGTAATGTCACTGATGAAGATATTGAAGAGGATTGGCCCCAGGACTGATCCCTGAGGTACCCCACTTGTGACTTGCATCTCTTCTGACTGTATACCATTTACCACCACTCTCTATTTTCTGCCTGTCAACCTGTTTGCCACCCAGTTGACCAACTTCTGACACATCCTGAGCCTACCAAGCTTATTAATCAATCTTCTATGTGGAACAGTATTGAAAGCTTTGCTGAAGTCAAGGTAGGTGACATCAACTGCTCCCCCTTGGTCCACCACTGGTTACCCAGTCAAAAAAATCTATAAGATTAGTCTGACAGGACCTTCCTGTTGTAAACCCATGCTGTCTTGGATCCTGTGCCTCTATGGATTCCAGGTGTTGCACTATCCTTTCCTTAAGGAGTGCCTCCATAATCTTGTCCACTACTGAGGTAAGAATGACTGGTCTGTAGTTCCCTGCCTTCTCCCTGCTACTATTCTTGTGGAGCAGGATCACATGAGCCCTTCTCCAGTCTTCTGAGACCTCTTCTGTGCTCAGAGACTCACCAAACAGTTCTGATAATGACTCTGCTAGTTCCACCCTTAGCTCCTTTAGTACCCTGGGATGTATGCCATCACGTCCCATTGCCTTGTCCACCCAGAGCTTAGTGAGCTCTTGTAGGGCCCTTTCTTTTGTGAAGGGACTAGTGCACAACTTCCTCCCCACTGTGTCCATGATGCTGAGCTGTGGGCCCTGCCATACCTTCTCTTCAGTAAATACTGAGCAGAAGTATCTATTTAGAATAGATGCTTGTACATGGTCCTCCTCCCCACATGCCCCCTTATCTCCTTTGATCTGAGCAATACCCTCTCTGGGCTTTCTCCTTTCACTAATGTATCTATAGAAAGTCTTGTCACCTTCTTTTACTCTTTGTGCTAGTGTTTCCTTGGTTTGGGCCTTTGCCTGCCTTACTGCCTTTCTTGCTTCCCTTAGGGAAGTTTGATATGCCTTCCTATCTTCATCCCGCTGCGTTCCCTTATATTTCCTGAAGGCCAGCCTTTTGGCTCTGACCTTTTCTGCTACTGTTTTTGAGGAACAAAGTGGTTTCCTTCTTCTTTTGCACTTCCTTTTCTCTCTAACACAATGGGATGTTGCTTCAAGTATTGCATCCTTAATGCTTGCCCACTTTGCCTGTACCCCCTCACCTGTATTTCTTCTTGCCAGAGCTAGCTTAACTCTGTTGGCCATCTTATCAAAGTCAGTTCCTCTGAAGTCCCATATTTTTGCCTTGGAATGGGGTGATTCAGTTCTAGTGGTCAAATTGAACCATACCATGTGATGGTCACTGGCCCCCAGGTGACCTTCTACCTGGAGATCTGTGATCCTTTCCCTGCACCCTGCTCTCACTGGAGGGGATTACTATAAACTGTGACCAGAATGGGACATGAAATGTGTCCTAAAGAGAACTGGAGCCCCCTTTGGCTCAACGGTGAGGGATGTGTAGTGTAGAGTCCAGGTTCGAACCCAGGTCTCCCAAGTGACTGTGCCATGGAAAAAAAATTGGAAATGTAACAATTAATTCTGAGCACCATTCATGGAGTTTTGTTGATCAGTTTGAACTTTTTGTGACTAAACAAAATGCTAGATTGCATCCTATTCCTGTCTGGACCTAATGTTTGGGAGTCCTGAAATGCTACGCTGTGTTTTGCCTAACTCAACTGTTTTCCAGAATTCCAGATGATCCTGTGCAACCAGCCGTGAAGGGAGGAACATTACCATCCAGCCTGCTCCTCGACGGAAACCCAGCCATCAGCAGTGGAATCCCATTCTTCAAAAAATAAGGTACTGTGTTGAAACTCTGATATTTCACTGCCAGTCAAGATGGTGCCCTCCCCATTTCCCAGAGACTTTATTTCCATCAAACTCATAGACAGGGAGGGGAGAGAGGTAGCCATCTGATATAGTCGATCACTTCATGAGACTGAAAGCTGCTACCTGCTTGAAATGTACCTATCAAACCCCACCTGCAGGAGCTAATACAATCCAAATGCTCAAGGGATCAGAGATACACCTGGAGCTGGATGGGGGCAGGGGAACAGGCAGTACAGACACTCAGTTAGCATCTGTCCTGTTCCCTGCCCCAGTCTGGGACCCTCAGGTAGTGTTCCCAATGTCCTCCAGCAGTGGGACGCAGGCCCTCATGTACCATCTGTCCCCCTCCTTGTTTCTCTCTGCCCTACCCCCCCCGAATTCCAGGGGAATAACAATGGGACTCGCCAGCAGATTCAACAGATCGCTCTGCAGAACGGGTTACTCAGTTGTCCCCATCGGTCTCCCCCTCCCACCATACCTGTTGCTGCACAGTGCAGGGTAGATGTTGGGGAGGTCTGCCAGGCTGGTTTTCAGGTCTTTGGCCCCATTCAGCCCGATCTTGTCCCACAACCCCTCTTGAGGAGCATAGTCTGTTTGTGAAACATACGCCATGCAGCCCCATTGGGGAGACACAGGGATGTTTCTCCCACATGTTCTGATACTGGCACCATGCTCTTGCCTTGAGTCTCGAGCTCCAGCAGTCATGGCAGCTCTTGTGAGAATCGGGGGTGAGACTTAGGAGGCTTTTCTCAGTGGAGGCAGAAAAATCTGGACTCTCATCACAGGAGAGTGATGGCCAGTGAAGGGGGGCAAAGTATGCTTTCCGGGCATGGAGGGCTCCTGCATTTGCATTGTTGGGGACATTTGGCTGTACTGGGTGGCAGGATCTCGCGAGACTCACGGGTCTTGTTGGACTTCAACCGGGAAGTGGGTCAACACCTTGGGGGTCTTGCGAGAGCATGACCATCTTGCTGGTGGATGGCAATATCAGAGCAGCCATTTTAGGAGAGGCTGCTGTTCTTAAAGGGGCACACATCAAAAACTAGCAATGCCCTCTCTTGCTAACATTGGCTGTGTTGCTGATACTGGAGTCACTGAAGGCATGTTTCTGACCCAGTATTTTATGTCTGTCCCCCCTAGGTCAGCCAGCCTCAGCATCTACACAGCCATGCCTGCTTGCATCAAATGTAGAACCAAGTTTCCATACTCTCAAGCGAGGGGAGCCCCTATGTGCAGTGTGCACGGTGTTGGAGTGAGATGACCAGCAGTCAGTGGGTGCCCTGCTGTGTAAGACAACGATGCCCCACTAACAGGGCTTCTGGCATTGAACCTGGTGCAAGCAGGACTGCTGTTCCAGTGGTTGGAAAGATTGCAGAGCCAACAACCAGAGGGGGCTGAACAGGCAAACACTAGGAAGTACCCAGTGCCAGACCAAGCTCTGGCACCCCCCAAAAAGAAGCATAGGCAGGCAGAAGACCCAGCAGAGTCATCATCGGAGGACGACGAGGGTCAAGACTGTGACCAGGTTGTGGGCAATCTCTGTCCACAGGAAGACATTATAGAGTTGGTCTGTCTGATCTGGGAGGTTCTACAGGTCCCAGAGGACCCAAGACAGCTGCATACTTTGATGGATCCCCTTCTTGCAGCACACCCTAAGCCAGAGAAGCATTACTTCCTGACCTGCACAGCACTGCATGCCATTTTAACCAAGGAATGAGAGACACAGTAACCAGCCCAGATCCCGGAGAACAGAGCCTCTGAGTAGTCATACCCCCTTGCCGAACCTTATCGGGCAACCTGGTATGCGGCCCCAAAATTTGATAACCCCATTTCAGCCCTCATGCAGTGCACAGCCATCCCAGTGAAGAGGACTGCTGCCCTGAAGGACCCCATGGACAAAGTGTAGGACTCCTTCGTAAAGGTCCTTGTAGTCACTGGGTTGGCCCTGGCCATGGATAGGGAGGTGTGTTATACCAGGTGGGCACTACTACAATGGGCAGATGTGGTTGCTGATGGCCTCCCAGAGGATTCACTGCTGGTGGGGCAGGCCAACTGTATCGTTCATGTGGCACAGTACATCATGGATGCTTTCTCCAACATTATGAAATTTTGCACCAGGGCCATGGTCCTGACCAGTCAGGCCAGATGGGCCCTATGGTTACAGCTCTGGCAGGCAGACACCAAGTCCAAGGCGACGCTAATGAAGTTACCCTGCAAGGGCGGCCACTTGTTTGGTGATGCTCTGACCCCTTTCCTTAGGGATCAGGCTGGGATGAAACAAACGGTAGACAAAAAGGACTTGTACCTGCCATCAGGATGTCCTTTTGGCCTGAGGTTTCGAGGCAACAGGGGCCAGGCAAAGTCAGCCACAGGTCAAAATCAGAGCAGCAGCTGTGCCAAGTCCCATTGTCAGCCAAAGTTCAACCAGTCCAAGTCAAAAGGAAATTCTAGATGATATGGCTATTTCAACAGTACCAGGTACAGCGGTGGTTCCTCAGAGAAAGGCCAGTGAAGATGAAGGGCCCCCAGTGGACAGCCCTCCAGTGGGAGGACACCTTTGGCTGTTCGCCACACAGTGGACCCACATCACCACAGACAGATGAGTCTGGGACATAGTGTCACAGGGTATGCTATTGAACTCAATCAAAAGATGCTGCCACACAGACTAGTAACCTCCCCTCTTTCACTGGACCCTCCAAACAGTCTGCAACTTTTCAGGCCATAAACAGCCTTCACGACAATGGGGTGATAGACCCCAAGCTGAAAGTGGAGAGGGACACAGGACTTTACTCTATGTTCTTCATGGTCCCCAACAAATTGGGGAGTTTTAGACCTGTGCTCGACCTCAAGTTCCTCAACAGGTTTGTGGTTTACAAAGAGTTCAAGATGGAGATGCTCCAATCAATGCTGGCAGCCCTCCAACCGGAAGATTTACTAACATCTATAGATCTCAAGGATGCTTATTTGCACATCCTAATTCTCCCTAGCTATGACCGATATCTCAGGTTAAATTTCAGCTGGGAATATTTGCAATTCACATGCCAACCATTCGGGCTGGCGTTGGCCCCCAGAGTGTTCACCAAGACTCTAGTGGTGTTGGCTGCAGACCTTCGCAAACAGGGAGTGCACATCATTCTACACCTAGATGACTGGCTAATTTGAGTGAGATCTCCAGTGTAAGCCTGAAGGGACACAGACTTGGTGCTGCAGTGCCTATAGCAGCACGGTTGGGTAGTCATTTGGGGCAAGAGTCATCCGCAGCCTTCTCAGGAGATAACTCATCTAGGGGCCAGGATCAACACAGAACAGGGTCTCATGTTTCCCATGGAGGACAAGGTGGCCAACATACTGGCACTCATGGGAGACATGTGGCCCAGTCCTGCTAGCTTGTATGGAAGTGTCTTCATCTGCTGGGGCTGATGGCATCAGTGCCTGCCATGGTACCCTGGTTTCAGCTTCACATGCACCCCCCTCCAGTGATATGTTCTGGACGCCTGGGACAAAGTCACACAGAGCTTTGAGTATATACTCGATCCAGATCCTGTCATTCTCACCACTCTTCAATGATGGGAGGATTGCTGAAACCTGCTGAAGGGGAGTCCCCTATCATATCCATGTATGGTAATGATTACCATGGATACCAGCCTCCTTGGATGGGGTGCCATGCTGGGCAAGCACATGGCACAAGGAAAATGGTCTCCACTGGAGGCCACTTTTCCCATCAATGTCCTGGAAATGAGGGCTATTCTATGGGCATTGATCTTTTTCACCCAACAAATCTTAGGTCAGTCAGTCCTGATCAGGATGGACAATCAGGTCTCCATGGTGTACATCAACAAGCAGGGTGGTACCGTGAGCAGGGCCATGCTCCAGGAGGTGTTCCAGGTACTGCGTTGGGTGGAAAAGAATTTGCTGATGCTTTTGGCCATGTATCTGGTGGGGAAGCTGAATGTACAAGCAGATTGGCTCAGCCGGGTGACGCTTGACTAGGTAGAATGGAAATTGCACTCTCAGGCGTTTCATCAGCTAGAACAGAGGTGGGGGCCATTTCAACTGGATCTGATGGCCTCTTTCAACAATGCTCAGTGCTTTGATTTCACTCCAGAGGTCCATACACCAGGGCCAATGAAATTGACATGATGGTGGCCCCCTGGTCCTTCAACAGGGCCTACATCTTCCCACCCTTTCCAATGATTACCAAGGTTCTTTCCAAGATCAGAGCCATGAGATCAGTGGTGCAGGTGGTGGCTCCAGACTGGCTGAGGTGGGCCAGGTATTCTCTGCTCAGGGCAATGTTGATTGATGTTACCTGGCACCTGACCCAGCGCCAGCACCTCCTGTCTCAGGGGTCGATTCTTCATCACAATCTGCAGATTCTGTCCCTGATAGCGAGGATTCTGAAAGGTCGATACTGTTAAACAAGGGTTACCCTCCCAAAGTGGTGAAATGTCTACTGTTGTCTAGAAAGGCCTCTACAAACAGGACTTATAAGAGGCATTGGCAGATTTTCTGTAAATGGTATTCAGCGAAAGGTTTGTCACCTTAGGTGGCAGGCTTTCCACAAATTTTGGATCTCCTTAATGATGGCGCTGATAAGGATTTGGCTTATTCCTCACTGAGAGTTTAAGTTTCAACCCTCTCAGAGGTACAGGACCCTCTCCCCAGGGTGAGTCAGATTGGGGCACATCCTGATGTGGTTTGTTTGCTTCAGGCAGTTCAGCTGACCTCCCCCAGGAAGAGACCAACATGTCCACCTTGGCAACTAAATTTGGTTCTGGAGGGGCTGCATAAGCCCCCATTTATACCTCATTCACCCTTTGGGTGACCCTACAGATGATGTTCCTCACTGCCCTGTGCGCTGCCAGAAGAGTGGGTGAACTGCAGGCTCTTTCCTGTTGGGAGCGCTATCTCACTTTTCATGAGGGCAGGGTATCTTTGGCTACTGTCCTTTCTTTTGTCCATAAGGTAGTTTCTGTTTGTCATCTGGAGCAACCTATCCATTTGCTGGCCTTGTTCGAGTCTACCCAGCATGGGGAGAATCCACATGCTCTGGACATGGTTTCGTTCCTTGGGCTTACTCTGCTAGCTTCTTAGCACGAATACTTGAGCATAACTGAAATCTTCAGGCAATCAGATTGGTTATTTGTATTCTTTTCAGGATGGAATAAGGGCCAAGTGACTTCAACAGAGGCTGTTGACCGTTGGATATGGGAGGCAATTATTGTGACCTATCAAGGTGCGGGGCATGCCCCACCTCAAGGTATCTGGGCTCATTCCACTCGGGCTCTGTCGGTTTCTTGGGCAGAGAAAGAGGAACTTCAGTACAAGATATCTGTGCTGTGGCTACCTGGTCTTTGGTCCGTACTTTTGTTAGCCATTACAGGCTGGATGTAGATTCAGCTGACAGAGCTTCCTTTGGACAAGCAGTGTGCCAGGCTGCAGCTACGCTGGGCTAGGCTTAGGGGCTTCTGATCCCACCCACAAACTTTCTTGTGTTTTGGGGGTACTGCTAAGAAGTCCCATATGTGAGGACTTCCTGAGCACTATAAAGGTTGCAGGGGATAATGGTCAGGGCCCCTACTTTGCTGCAGCACAGTGGGACCAAGTTCTGCGGCAAGACTACCATTTGCCACAGAACTTCTGCGGTGGTGGTTTGTAATTTCTGCGGAAGTTCTGCGGCACTAACAAACTACCATTTCACTGTGTCAGCTTGTCATCCTGACTTCACTTTCATGGCAGTGGTTATAGCAATCAGGATGGTAGAAAGCACAGAAACACTAGTGCAAAAAATAACAGACTTATAAAAATAATGTTATGCCTAAAAAAGCAAAACAAATGTCTCTCCCTTAAGGTCCTAGCCTGTTGCATAAATGACATATGCAGAGGGGATCTTGTGTGATAAATAAGGTATTTCTATATGCATGCTATCTATCCCACTAATGAGGTTTCCACTGTCTTATCACTTATATATTTGTAAGGGTAGAGAAGGTTCAAAGGAGGGCAACAAAGATGGTGCATGGATTGCATCACAAGTCCTATGAGGACAGGTTGAAGGCACTGAACATGTACTCCCTGGAGGAGAGGAGGGAGAGAGGGGATATGTAGAGACATACAAGTATCTTACAGGGAGGAACAGGGTGCAGGAATGCACTATTTTTAAGCGAAAAAGATGTTCCAGGACTAGAGGGCATGGGATGAAGTTGGAGGAGGATGATTCAGAGGAAGCGTGAGGAAGAATTTCTTCACAGAACGAGGTGGTGGACAAGTGGAACACCCTGCCAGAGGAAGTGGTGGGGCTGAAACAATCACGGGATTTAAGAATGCATGGGATAGACATAAAGGAATTCTGGAGGTCAGGGGTAAGGGGCAACAGACTTCGAGGAAAACATAAACTGAACTTACAAACTTAAATGGGCAGACTGGGTGGGCCATAGGCCCTTATCTGCTGACACTGTCTATGTATCTATGTATGTATCTATGTATGTGCTTTCTACATCACTCATGAGGTTCCCACTGTGTATCACTTATATATTTATGTGCAATCTGTAACATACATACACATATATGTGTGTGTGCGTGTCTGTGTGGTGAGAGTGACAGAGATACTGTGTGTGTGTGTGTGTGTGTGTGTGTGTGTGTGTGTGTGTGTGTGTGTGTGTACATATATATATATATTTTTTTTTCCATGAACTTGCATCCTCATTCATACAGATCCCATTGGAAATGGAATAGAGGAGTTATTGCAAAACTCATTTTTCATGTCAACCTGCTTTCCCTGAAACACTGCATAACACCATCAGGCCATGACATGCATGTGAACTAATTGTGAGATAGAGCTCTCCAGCCCATCACAATGTGTCAACCATGTGAAAGAACACTGCACCATAGCTTCCCAGGCTCCAAGCAGTGATGTGTTCCACCAGTCCTTGTGCTGCCCAGCCAGTTCTCAGAGCTAATCTCTGAACCTGAGTTGCCAGCACGGAAACACAGCATTCTACCCTCTGGCCCAGCAGCTGTCCCTGCACACAACATCTCTCCATAACTTTTAGGTGATGCTATCAACCAATGACAATATGTAATCAATAACCCTGGCACAAATGCATACAGGGCAATTATTTATTTAACAGGTCTGTTCTTTCAGCAGGTCTACACATTATTATATTCCACTTTTCGGGGCATAATTACTTTATTTTTCTTAAAAATGACAGTAAATTCATTTTACCAGTTCTTCATTTCAGGTGGCATCTCTATACCTTAAAGGCACAAATAGGTTTGTACAAAGTAAGGTATGGACTTAACAGGTCTGTGCTATTGACAAGGCTTTGTTTAAGTTTGCCCTAGTGCAATAAGTTAAGACTGAAAATTGTATTAGGCTGTAGTGCAGGTTGAGCAAATATCACCATGCATGATGTGCTCTGCCACCGTCTCTGGTAGTGGGAGCTGTGGTAGATAAGTGACTGTTCATTTCTGTTGCAGAATGCAGTCATTTCATTAGCTAATGTATGATATTATAGCAATGATAACATCACATTCTGAGCATATAGGGGGGTTTGGATATAAAAAGAGGGGATGGGAACCAGATTCTATGGATTAACAGAAATATTAATAAAAAAATCACCAAGAAGAGTGAATTCTGCGGCACCACAGAAGTTCTGCGGTGGATTGCAAGTTCTGAGCAAAATTCTGCAGCCGCAGAATTCTAGAGGCCTTGATAATGGTATTTACTAACTTGGTAAAGGTGATTATACCTGCAACCTTTAGAGTGCTCAGGGTCCCTCCCTGACTTTGAATAGCTAATATTCTTCAGGTGAAGCTACCTCTGGCTGGAAGCTGCAATACTGAACATAGGATTTGCAAGAAAGTGAGTTGTGCTCACAACAGAGGGAGGTGAACCTTACAATTCTCTTTGGTTTGTAGCAGATATTCTGCAGGTGGAGGATACTTCTAACTGAAAGGTGAAATAAGGAACTTAGAATTATTAAGAAAGACAGTCTTTCTAGCAACAGAGGGAGGTGGATCTAGCTTTACTTTTGTTACAATTCTTAAGATTTTCAGTGCAGGAAGAGTTTAAAGTACAGCTGACTTATTTTGGGACTGACTGCTTTCAGAGCACAAACCACCAGGCTGTTTTGGGGCTGGGGAGGTTCACTTGTGTCTGACTTGGATGTCTGGAATTTTCTCTGTTTGATTAGCAGGCTTTTTTCTCTGTCAAATTGTTGTGTAGGGCATCTTGCTGACAGGAAGGCACTCATCGCAGCAGTGGGTCACAGCTTTTAGCTGATTGTTTCGTGAGGGCACAGTTAGGGCCCAACCCCTGCCCACCCTTCACCCCACCCACCCCTGGAAATAGTTCATTTATACCTGGGGTTCTGACATCATTTCCTCAAGAGTGCAAGGTGCATATCACTGTCATATCCTCTCTAGCACACTGCACTGACAATATAAGCATACACATTGTATAATATATATATTTCTATATAACAAACCAATCACACACACACACACACACACACACACACATACACACATATACACACAAAAAGTAGATAAACATGTAGGGAGTAGTGCAATGTAATGGCTGTGGGGCAGCAGTCTTCCGGGAGTCTTTCTGGAGGCTGAGATGCTGCCCTGTTTGCAAACAACTCTCTGCCCTGAGGGAGGAAGTTGCTCATCTTCAGGCCACACTGGACAGTAGGATGGGAACCTTACCCATCCAGGGAGCACCAGAGTCACCACCACTACCTCAGAGGTTGCGAAGAAAGCACAGCAGTTGGACCACAGTGGGCTCAGGGAGGGTGAGAATGGTGGAACAGAGGCACACCCAGTCAGTTGTTCCACTCCACAATCCATACACCATTCTGGGGGGAGCATAGTTCCCCTATGGATGCACCCGCAGAGGAGACTAAGGAGACTGAGGACAACTGTCACAAGGGAGGCCCACAGGAAGGAGGCAGAGGACACCACAGGGAAAGGAAGCAGCTCCTGGTGGGGAACTCAATTATTAGGGGGATAAAACTGGGGGAAGCAGGGAAAACTGAAGTAACGTGCCTGCCTGGTGCCATGGCTTGGAGGGACAGGAAGCTCATCCTCAGGATCACGAGAACAGCTGCATGGGAGTCTGAGCTGGATGTCATTGTCCACCTAGGGACAAATGACTTGGCTCATCATGAGATTAGAGCAGTGCAGGAAGACTTTGTAGAGTTGGGGAGGGGCCTAAGACAAGTAGCACACACAGTGTCCTTCTCAGAGGTGCTGCCTGTCAATGGCATGGGTGAGGGCAAGGGTACTTTGCACTATGCAGTTTAATGAATGGTTGAAAAAATGGTGTGAAGCACAGGGGTTTGGCTTCATTGGGGACTGGGGTTCCACCTGGAGGGACATCAGCCTATATTGGCAGGATGGTCTGCATCTGTCCAGGAAGGGAACAAGTCTTTTGAGCAATCAGTTTAAATGCTTCTTTGGCAAGCTTTTAAACTAGTCAAGGGGGGAGGCACTGATAAACAGCAGGAAAATCCCAGCCTCTCCCTACAAAATGGTACTAAATGAGAAAAAGACCGAGGTAGAAAGGTCAGTGGGGGATGCTGCAACAGAAGGGAAAGCCATCAAAAAATGGAGAGCAATGAGTACCAATGCCCATAGTCTGGGTAACAAGCTTCCTGAATTAGTGGTCTTGATGGGGGAGGAACATCTGGATATCGTGGCAGTCACAGAAACATGGTACACACAAAACCATGACTGGGACGTAAACATACCAGGATACACTATCTACAGGAGGGACAGGGAGGGTAAAATAGGAGGAGGAGGAGTAGCTCTTTACATAAGGAAAGGAATCAAAGCAACAGAACAAAAGGGTAAACAGGGAGGAGAAGAAGCACTGTGGGAAAATTTGAAGACAGGCAATGGCACCCCAATCCGCACAGGGGTTGTATGCAGACCCCCTTCTCAGGGGGAGGAAATGGACAAGGAAATGATAGAAAGTATACTTAGAATGGCAGAAAAAGGGGAGATATTGCTGATGGGTGATCTGAATATGCCAAATGTTAACTGGAGTGCAGTTGCAGCAGCCACTTCGAAGAGTGGGGTTACTCTATATGCCCTACGGGGGCATGACTTAGACAACTAGTATTGGAGCCCACTCAAGAGGGAGCAATCTTAGACCTGGTTCTCTCAAACGGAGATGGAGAGAGGATCACAGATGTAGAAGTGGGTAGCCATCTGGGAACTAGTGACCATCGAACAGTATGGTTCACAATAAACACAGCAATAGAGTCAAGCCATACAAAGGCAAAAGTACTGGACTTTAGGAGGGCTGACTTTGTCAAAATAGGTGAGTGCCTAAGGAATGCACTAGCAAATGGGCAGGAAGGAGGGGTGGAAGAACAATGGGGAATAATAAAAACTGCCATTACAGAGGTAACAAGCCTTTGTGTGAAGCAAATAAAACAAAATGATGTAAGAAACCACTATGGTTCTCAAAGAAGTGGCAGTGAAGGTTCAAGAGAAAAGAAAGCATTCAGGAAGTACAAGGAATCACAGAAGGAGCAAGACAGAGAACTGTATCAGTTAAAGCAAAGGAAGCTGGGAAGGCAGTCAGAACAGCAAAGGCCCAAACTGAGGAAAAGATAGCCAACTCAGTTAAGAGGGGATAAAACCTTTTATAGGTACATCAGGGGAGCGAAGGAAGACAAAGGAGGGATAGTGAGTCTTAATAAAGGGGAGGGGGGTGGGCAGAGGGTGACTGTGAAAAGGCAGAGATATTAAACAAATATTTTTGCTCAGTATTTACAAATGAAGAGGAGGAGGTACCTAAAACAAACAGTAGAAACACTCTGGATACAGAAGTTGATACCAGCCCATTTACAGAAGAAAGGGTTCTGAAAGACCTCTTAAAACTGAAGGTGGACAAAGCAATGGGACCTGATGGGATTCATCCCAGAATTCTAAAAGAACTAAGGGTAGAACTAGTGACACCACTGACTACCCTCTTTAACAAATCATGGAAGGATGGGGTGGTACCCGAGGACTGGAGGAGGGCAGATGTGATTCCCCTTCACAAAAGTGGGAGCAAGGCAGAAGCAGGAAACTACAGACCTGTTAGTTTAACCTCAGTGATAGGGAAAATGATGGAATCACTTCTGAAGGAAGAGATATCCGACGTATCTAGAGGCCAGAGGGGCACAGGACCCAAGACAGCATGGATTCACAATGGGAAGGTCATGCCAGATGAATCTGATAGATTTCTTTGACTGGGTGACCAAAGTAGTAGATCAGGGGAGGGCTGTGGACATGGCCTACCTAGACTTTAACAAGGCATTTGACACAGTCCCACACAAAAGATTAATATACAAGTTAGCCAGCCTGGGAGTGGGTCCCAAGATGACAGCCTGGGTAAATAATTGGCTGGAGAATAGGACGCAGAAAGTAATAGTAAATGGAGTCCACTCTGAAGAAAGGGGGGTTACTAGTGGGGTACCACAGGGTTCAGTATTAGGATCAATCCTCTTCAATGTCTTTATAAGCGACATTGCAGAGGGACCAGAAGGAAAAGTGTGTCTCTTTGCAGATGACACAAAGATCTGCAACAGAGTTGATGCACGGGGGTGGAAAGGATGAGAAGGGACTTGGCAAGGTTAGAGGAATGGTCAAAGGTATTGCAGCTTAGATTCAATGCTAAGAAGTGCAAGGTAATGCACCTGGGAAACAAAAATCCAGAGGAAGAGTATACAATGGGGGGTGAGATACTAACAACAACAAAAATGGAAAGGGACCTGGGGGTAGTCATATCAGATGACCTAAAGGTGGGCAAGCAATGTGAGAGGGCAGCAAGGAGGGCTGGGGGGATACTGGGATGCATAGGGAGAGGCATCACCAGTAGAAAACAGGAAGTTATTATCCCTCTGTACAGACAGCTGGTGAGACCCCATCTGGAGTACTGCGTGCAGTTCTGGAGACCCAATCTCCACAAAGAAATAGACAGGATGGAAACTGTCCAGAGATGGGCAACTAAAATGGTGCAGGGTCTGCACCGGAAGACATATGAAGAGAGACTTAAGGAGCTTAATATGTATAGCCTCGAGGAAAGGGGCATGATAAAGGACTTTCAAGTACCTCACGGGAATTAACAAAGTCAAGAGGTAGCATCTTTCAAAAAGTGTGCAAGAACATGGGGCACAATTTGAAGATGGGGGTGCGGCTCAGAGGTAATTTAAGGAAGTATTTTTTCACAGAGAGAGTTGTGGATGCATGGAACGGCCTTCCGGAGGAGGTTGTGGAGTCAAAAACAGTGGTGGAATTCAAGCATGCATGGAACAGTCATAAGGCAATTCTAGGGGGTGGGGGTAGGAAGAAGTAGGCTGCTGGTTAACTAGGATCTGCAGCTTATCCATTAGGTAGGGAAATGGGCAGACTGAGTGAGTCAAGCGGTCCTTATCTGCCATCAAATTCTATGTTTTTATGTTTCTATGCTAAAAACTCCACCTTTGCTGCTGCCAGAATCACCATTAGATCTATCCTGATTCTCAGTCTTGGGTGTGTGACTTGGGTTATCTGTCTGTGGCCCCCTACCTCATATGAACAGGTTGCTGATGGCTCCATATATGCAAATATATGCTGTTACTTCATATTTTTGCACCTGCATTTGTTTATGCTTTTATGCTTGGTTCACTGATATATGCTCCACTGTCTTTGTATATGACAGGGCAGTTTTTACATACTACTGGATGGTTATACACACCTTGGTTTAATCATGTAATTTGCTTTTATTTGATACTAAAATGGTACCTTTACTGGTAAAACCTGTCTGTGTGTATTTAATTTTGGGGGTTTGTTTTTCCTTGTACCGAGTTCATTTTTTGCTGCTAGGGAAGTTATCTAACTGGATGCTATGGATGTAGCTGGAGGGTTTGGCCTCTGGCTGTCCAAAAGATTTACTTTTGTGCATCGACCAATAGGATGGCTAGAGGAGAAGCCATATATGAGGAATTCCTAAGCACTTTAAAGTTTGCAGGTATAATCACCTTTACCAGGTGAGTAAATACCATTCCTTTTCTCCAGCACAAGAAACAGCATAGTGAGTGGAGCTGGTGGGCCGAATCACTGCTAGAGTTGGGAAGGGAAGCTTACTGATTATACATTTATTAGATTGATACAAAGTCAGAATCCAAAATATGCATGCACACATTCCCACTATTTAGATATCCTAGAATTTTTATAACAGAGCAGAGGAGACCCTTCTCTGCATAGCAAATGAAGGAGAAAGTAAAAGTTTAAGACTGATGTGCTGCTAATCCTCTTTCACTCCCTGCAGTCGTGAAAGACTAACAAAAAAGAACACTCGCCTCTACAAATCTGCTTCTGTGAAGCCAGGATTATAAAGCATTCAACAAGTAACCATCGTTCCTTTTCTGCCAGCACAGGGAACTGTATAGCAAGTGGTGCTGGCAGGCTGAATCACTGCTAGAGCTGGGTAGCAAAGCTTACTAATTATACATTGATTTTGATTTATTTTAATTTTCAGATACAGCCTTTGAGCTCAGAGCTTGTTTACGAAGGCTCCACATCAAGGAGAACAATTCAATGGCAGACAAGCATATTGGGTATGCAGCAGCAATTATGAATTTACAGAGCACATAAATTAAAGCTTATAAAAAAAGGCTCCTCTGCAGGCCTGATGGTATTTCTGGGGACTTGTTCACTTTAATGAAGGACCACCTCTGTGTGCCACTTACAATACTTTTTGATAAGAGCTTAAACTCAGGTATTATTCCATCTGGATGGAAACATGCAAATGTGATTCCCCTGTTTAAAAAAGGGAGCAAAAAGCATACTGGACAATTATCGTCCCATTAGTCTAACACCTATCTTTTGTAAAATATTGGAACGGATTATTAAAGATGATTTAACTCCAGCAGTTTCAGGATTTGATCAAACCCAGCATGGGTTTATGAAAGGCCATTCTTGTACAACAAATTTAGTGAGCTTCTATAACTTCATTAGTGAAAATTTGGATAGAGGTAATCCCTGTGATGTTATCCTTCTGGATTTCAAAAAGGCCTTTGATTCTGCACCACACTGGGCCTTGATCCAGAAGTTACAGCTCTACAATATTGAGCCGAAATATATCAGATGGACTATGAATTGGATGACTGATAGGAAGCAGTGAGTTATAATAGATGGCCACGCTTCTACTTGGAAAGATGTGAAGAGCGGCGTACCGCAGGGATCTGTCCTGACACCACTAATTTTCCAGGTTTTTATATCAGATTTATCTACAAACATTCAAAGTAAGATTATTAAATATGCAGATGATTGCAAAATTGCTAACATCTGCAAGAATGCAGCTGATTACACGGTTATTCAGAAAGATTTGAAGACGTTACAGTCCTGGTCCATAAAATGGAATTTACATTTTAATATTTCTAAGTGCAGCGTCCTACATTTTGGGAAAAACAATCCTAATAATCAATATTATCTATACAATAGTATCTTAGCAAGTAAGGATAGTGAAAGAGATTTGGGGATTACCATTGGCATATGTTTGACATTCAATTTCCATATCACAAATACTATTAGTAAAGCTAATAAGATATGGTGGGCAATTCGCCACAATATAACATCAAAAAACCCAGCTATCCTAATACCTCTGTATAGAGCATATGTGAGACCTCACTTCGATTTTGTTTCGCAGTTATGGAGTCCATACAAAAAGAAAGATATAGCTAGAATTGAGAAAGTTCAGAGAAGGGTTACGAAATATATTGAATCCTCCAAATCTCTTTCATACCCTGACAGACTTTCCAAATTTGATTTGATGTCCCAAGAAGATAGGAGACTAAGGGGTGATCCCCTGCTTACATGGGACATCATTTATAATCAACACTTATCAGCAGAATGTGGATTGGATCTAAAGCAGATCAGGGTCAACACCAGAGGTCATCCACTGCAACTTGCTAGGAACTAGTGCAGTACAAAGGAAAGGGCTTACTTTTTTTCTCAGAGGGTTGTAAGGCCATGGAACATGTTGCACTTGAATGTCATTGTTAGTGACAACAAGGATATCTTTAAAAATAGACTTGATAACTACATGAAATCTAGTAAGTTGTTAAAATACTATATGTAGATCAGAAGCATTGTGGGTCTCTAAGCCTTCTGCTTCCTGCTGCTTCTTAGTATGATTCTTAGTATAACATCAGTAGTTTAACCAAGTACAAGTAACGCTATACAATAATATTTTATTACAGTGATACAAAGTTAGAACCCAAAATATGCACACACATATTTCCACTGTCAAGATATTCTTAAATTGTCCTAAGGGAGCAGGGGAGACCCATGATTTGGTGTGCAGCGCATCTGTTTATGGGTCTATAAAATGGTATCAGAACTCCCCCCTCCCTGTTCTAAAGGGGTGTTCTCTGGTTCTCTGGACCAACACAAGTCCCACCTGGCAAAGGTGTGTGTTCGCAGCTCTCTGTTTCAGCTAACTCTCCAGTAAACACTCCTCAAGTCAGCTCTGCACTGCTGCTCTCTGTTTCAGCTAACTCTCCAGTAAACACTCCTCAAGTCAGCTCTGCACTGCTGCTCTCTGTTTCAGCTAACTCTCCAGTAAACACTCCTCAAGTCAGCTCTGCACTGCTGCTCTCTGTTTCAGCTAACTCTCCAGTAAACACTCCTCAAGTCAGCTCTGCGCTGCTGCTCTCTGTTTCGGCTAACTCTCCAGTAAACACTCCTCAAGTCTGCTCTGCACTGCTGCTCTCTGTTTTCTGCTGCTCATCTTGCTTTTTTTTTCGTGTATGTTTTTCTTAGCCCTGGCTCTAGCAGAGCTGTCAGCCCCTACCCCAACCCGACTGACATCTTCCTCCCCCAGGACCTATCACAGTTATCCTGTGGATTCCTTCGCCTCCCCCCCCCCCGTGGTGAGGCTAGGAGAAGTAGGTTCCTCCTCCCCCCCAAGAGCACAGTCCAGTTGAGGTGTTTTTGGGTGGTACTGCTTCATCAGACAGAACCAGACTTCTCCACCTTTCTTCCACTCTCGTTCTGATGGTGTACAATGATGCAGGCACTCATGCATGTAGAGGCATGCATGCACCTGCCACTCACTGTCCCCCACAGAGATGTGCTGATTGCCCTACCACCATGCCTCCACATGGTGGCAGTCTAGGAGAGGTGCAGCTTGGCTCCCTCCCCAGGAGAGGAGAGGAGAGCAGTCCTTTATACGAGTGATCCTTTCCCAACCGGACTGACCCCCAGCAGCCTGAGATTGCTCCCAAGCCCAGCTCACCAGTGTGGCAGGAGGTAAGGTGCCCAGTGCCTGAGCCCTATACACCACCAGGCCGGCCTAACTCTTGATTCATGAGTGCACAGTTCTGTAGCGATTGAGACCCTGCATAGATCAGCATCAGAAACGAGCTTCTTGTTGGGCCAGGGCTTTTTCGGGTGGCCTGTTGGTCCACAGTGAATGGGAAACAGCAGGAGGGAGCTGTGACTGTGGCCAAGGTTGTGTTGAGGCAGTTGTTTGAATAGCCTAAGATGGGTCAGTTTGTGGGGGAATCAGCAGCAGGAGGGTCAGTTCAGGTCAGGGCTGTGCGGGTTGGCAGCAGCCGCGAGAGGGAGCTTTTTATGGGTCTGAGGATGGGTTGGGTAGGCCAACAGCAGGGTCAGACTAAGCAAAGCAGCACCTGCAATTCTTTTTTGGAACCCCCGAGCCTCTTGCAGTCGGTCCAACAAATTAGGCAGTTATTTAAGTCAGAGTCACTATGTTGCTCCTAGAAGTCCTCGCACTTGGTTGCCCACACCACCAATTGGCTGTTTCAAATGTGGTCACTGTTTGGCTTGTCATTTTTATGTCTCAAAATGAAGAGTATAAACATCCCACAAATTATTCCGTTATAACAATTAAAGAATGTATTAATTGTTCCACTTCATTTGTAGTGTATGTTGCCCAATGTTCTTGCCCATTGATTTATGTAGGAATGACTACCAGACAGGTAAAAGAATGTGTATTGGAGCATATTAGGGACATTCGCAATTGTAATCTTGACCCAGCACGAGGAGCACACTTTTTGGAAAAACATAACAGCAGAGTGAATTAAGTTAAATTCACTTTTCTTGAACATGTTAAATTCAGAATTAGGAGAGGTGACCGTGTTACTCAGTTTCACCAGAAAGAATACAGATGGATTTTTAGTTTAAATAGTGTATTTCAAAAAGGTCTTAATAAAGAATTGGACTTAACTATGTATGTATAAATACCTACTCTCTGTATGTCATCAGAATTTTTTCCATATCCTCCTGATTAGTATGATGTTTATAGGATACCGTCTTGTTGTTATGATTTAGTTATATTTACTAATTTAGCAAATTTCATACATACGTAAGTAAGGAGTATAAATTATGGACTGCATCTTGTCTTATGATCCTGCAAGCGCTTTGTTGACAACTGCAGCAGTTTTTTGAAATATTTTCGATGCGCGCCTTTAAATAGTGCCGCGCCTAAAATAAAATAAATGATGTTTTAGCAATCAAACTTCTTCATTTATAAACTTACTATAGAAAGGAGTATAAAATTCCCTACTGTCACAGGATACTGCTGCCTTCTGACAACTCACCAAATGTAATAATGAATTTTCATATATTTGGTTGTACATGCTTTTTGTATTATGTTTAATTCTACACTGAACGTCACGTGAGCAATGACGTAACATAATTACCTGTATAAATCTTAGGTGTGTGAATTTGACTCCACTCCTGATGAAGGGGCCTTAGATCCCTTGAAGCGCTCAGGTTTGTGTCCATTTTGGCAGCACGTCTTTAATAAAATATTTGCATTTGTGAGACCTTTGTGAGTGCATGGTTTTTTCTGTGTTTCCCTGGGTCAGACTATGGCCTGGCAGCCACTACAGCTCAGCTTTGGGCATGCTCCTGCACCTTAATCAGAGTGCCATGGACATACACATAAAAAAATTCCAAACAGGTAGTGCAGTCATTTCACCAGCTGCCTATTCAGACAGTAAATACATTCTTTGGGCCAACATGGGTGGAACCAGATAATACCCACCTGGTAATAGACGTATGTTCTCTCACCATCTCTGCTCCTGCTGCTCCTCGTAGTTCTTCTCCTAACTCATGGGCTTTGCACTCTCTGTTCTCAGCTTGCAGGCACATTCTTGCTATCTGCACTTGCGGATCAGCTCAGCTCTCATGTTCATGATTGTGCAGTTTTATAGGAAGTGTGAGCCCACATTTATGGAGGTTAAGTGCATTCTTGAGAGAGTCATCTTTCACTTCCATAGTGCTCCTGCACACTCACCCTCCAGCTCACACTCATACATACACAGAGATAGTCCCACTGTAATAAACACACACATTAATAACATATACAGTGTTTTACTGTCTTGCCGTTACACTTTACACTAGGCAGTTTGTTCTTTCTGAGGTTCCCCTCTGCAGCACTTCTGGATACATAGTTCTAGTAGCTGGTGGGAGGTTCTTTTGGGGTTCACTAGGGCTGAAGAAGGGCTAGGTGGAGTGCAAGATAAAAGCTGTAGAAATTATTTCTTGGGGTGGCCGAGGATGGGTCATGTGATAAGTGGGCCAGCTGCTGGAGGGAGTTTGGGGGGCAGAGGAGGGGTTGGATGGTAGATGAGCCAGCAGTGGGAGGAGTTGTTTTTTTGGGCTGAGGGCAGGTTGAGTGATAGGTGGGCCAGCAGCATGTGTGGCTAGATCTGGTGTGGCTGGACCAGCAACAAGAAGTTTCTTGTAAGGACAGGGCTTTGTAGATGACTGGTAGACCAGAAGCAGGAAAATGTTGCAGCTGGGCTGGGTGAAGGCAGCAGTGGGAAGAAGCTGATTTGGGGCCAAGGATGGGTCAGGTGGTGGGTGGGCTGGCTAGCAACAGGAGGGATTTGTGTGGCTGTGGCTGTAGCTCAGTCGGTCTCTGGACAGACAAGCAGTGGGAGGAGTTTCTTGTGGAGCCTGGGCATTGTTGGGTTGTGTGCAGGCCAACATTAGTGGTAGGAAATTATATATGTGGCCTGGGCTGTGTCAGGTGCTGGCAGCAGTGGTAGGGAGCTTTTTGTGAGACTGAGTATGGGTCAGGTAGCAGCAGTAGCAGGAAGGAGCGTGTGAGGCCACAAATGGGTCAAGTTAAAGAAAGTATAAACAATATTACAACAATCCAGGGAAATTACAGTCACAATTTTAGCAATGAGCCATATGGTAATATGCAACAATACAATGGGTCAGATATTCAAAACTTTGAGCTGGGCACAAACCATTTACGCAGGGTTAGCACCAGGTTAGCACAGGTCCACTATATTCAAAAGGTCAGATAGTGCACGCAAACTGTATTGGTGCTGGGCAAAAGTATAATGTATGCAAGGGGCAAACTGAGGAGGCGTGTGTACATGAATACAGGCGCAATGCTGTATTCAGCGAATAGCACAGCGCAAAGTGTTTTTACGCAACTTAGCGCAACATTTTCATGGTGCAAATTACTGCCAAGGAAAAGGTAGTCTTAACTCTGGGCAAAGTAGCTTTACGCGACTTTATGCAACTTTTGCGTGGCTTTGCGCAACCCTAACCAATAAGTATGACACATAGAAATGAGCCAGATATAGAGGAAATATGCTGCTCACTGATGGCATCCCTATGATACCTTCATCTGCCACCAGTCCCAGGCATGCCAGGCAGTAAGTGGTGACCTGACTCTCAGTGGACACCATGGCAGTGCGGCCATACAGTACACACTTGCAGACCACCATTCGGTGGTCGTCAACAGACGCCAGCACACACATGCAGCACTGTGGGCAAGGAGGGTGTTGAGGAGAGGGTGTACAAGTGGCCAGGCTGCACCACAGACTGGGTGCAGCCACAAGGCTGGAACAAGCCATGCAGTGCACTTGGGCCAGTGTTGGGAATATTCCAACACCAGTGTGCCTGTTTGATGGTATGTGCCCCCCCAGCCACATACTGCACATCTGTACAGACACCACAGCACACACAGCCAGCCCTGTATATGTCACTGTGAGCATCTCATGTCAGTAGTGCAGCATCTGTGGGTCGCACAACAGCATAACAGTAATGTCCACTGTCAGTAAACACTTGCAAGTTGGGCCTGTCACTGTGTACAGTGCAGTGGTCATCACTGCCCTACACACCATAGGCACTGCTGTGTCCCTCACACTACTGGCCCCCTTGCTACTGTAGTGTCTGCTGAACACTGTAGCATGAACTACAGTTTGACAATTGCATGCAGCACCACCACCTGTGCCTGCGCTGTGTAGTCCCCCCTGGGGCACAATATTCTATGCTGTACTGTACAACTGTAGCCTGCAGCTACCACCACACACTGCCAGACTAACCTACAGATGGAGCTGTGGGCAGACCCAGCCAGCCCCTGTACTTCCAGACTGACCTACAGGTGGAGCTGTGGGACCCTGCAATAGTGCTGGGCAAACTGCATGCAAATCAAGTCATAATGAGATGATAATCTGGATGTTTGCCCACAGGCTACCTAAGTAGGCTTATTTGCATGTCACTTTTGATTATAGCAAAGTTTTGCCCCAGGCAAATGGCTTAGCTCCGCACTAAACTTGTGCAAATGTGTCTTGTGTTTGGCAGCCGAAAATAAGTACCTTAAACACACAAGAGTCTTGGTAGTAAGAAAACCACACCACACTGAAATCTAGACCTTCTCTGTTTTTCTTCCATTCAGCACAGACACAAGAGGAAACTGATCTCAAAACATAGTCACAGTTACAGGAAGTATATTCTCTTAAAGCTGTACTGTCTCTAACATTTCATAAAGCTATACTACACATAACAATCCCCCCTGACTTTGCTAGAAAATTTGCACTGCACAAACATTTCAGAAACATTGTACATTTTTGCACATGTAATTTCACAAGTGCTGCTGCTTGCAGCTTTACTGACTCCACTTCTTTGCAAACACACACATTTCCACATACTGTAGTTCACCTCTACCTTCCTTCATGTTGCTGTGAACTGGGATGCTGTTGTGGTTTGCACTTCCTGGTTGCTGTATTCAGAGCTGTCTTATTCCTGGGCTATTTTTTGCACTGCACTTCTAGCCCAGTTTGCCCGGCTTCCTTAGCATGCAATATTCAGCTGGTTTAGCACCAGGGCTATCCCTTTTGAGTATAGCGGGCTATTGGATCCGGGCTAATTTAGCATGCCAGGCAGTACTAATTTAGCCCTGGGGCAAAGTTTTGAATATCTGGCCAAATATGTACTATACATGAATATAATATTTAAAAAAAAATTAGTCAAGATTACCAACAAAAATACAGCTAATGGACAAATCAGATCACCTGCTGTGCCTATCATGTTCCATTTTCCATGCCAACATTTGTAATAGTAGACCATTTTACAAGTGCAGGAATATGCAACAGGGAGCTCTATTCATTGAGATTTATAGGCACTCTTCTAGTGTTTTATGAGGAGACCTTATCATCTGGCCTTGTGCCTCGGCACACACAAGAGGAATGTGTATACTGTATCCCCCATCTTATGCAGCCCTGTGAGTTGTTGCCCATATATATTATATTCTTTGCAAAAACATTGTTAATACACCAGTTATGGCTCTGCTTAATGCCACAAAGTAGGGAAATGTGGTATTAGGGGTTTTGCAAAGATTTTCCTTGCTTTCTGAAACAGTGGAATCCCATCCTCATTCCCTATGGGTCCTGCTTGAACAGGACTGTGGGTCCTGTGTCATGGGAAGATTCTGTCCACCTACAGAAGTGTAGTGATGGATGTTAAGAATTCAGAGGGCTGTCTGGTGGGCTGAAGAAGCACAGGGCCCTCTGGTCCCTGTGCTTCCATGTGGCCGCAGGTTCAGACACACAGGGCAAAGAGTCCATCTGTCAGGAAATGCACAGGGCCCTCTGCCACCCACGGGTGCAGAGGTGCTAGGCTGTATGCCAAGAGGACAGTTGTCTTCACTATATGGTACCTGGACCCATGCAGACAACCCTGCAGCTTTATTCCCTGGTTGGGGGAGTCACATAACAGCACCATCCCTCATGCTCACTCCATCCAGCTGGGCCACTGAGCTCGCCCCTGAACTCGTCTCATCGGCACAGGAACACAAAGCACAGCTGTTGGGTTCAAAACTGGTATTACTTGCGCTTTCTTGCCATGTATGCATTATTTTTGTTTTCACTTTATTTGTTTTGTATTGCTCAATCCTACTGTTATTGTCTGGCTGTATCCTTACCTTTACCCCGAGTTGTATCTGAAAATGAGCCTTGGGTCAGTGTGCCTTTCCTGGTTACCAAATTATAAAAAAAAAATACACATAAAGTTTCTTAACAATTATATATACTTCTTAAATCTGTGACCCCAAATTTTCAAGATAGTCGTTTTATAACTCCCCTTATAAACATGAAATGTAGCGTATATAATATATTGGCCAAAACATCATTTCACACCAGAAGTGCAAAAACACATCTTGTCCGGGATTTAAAAAACAACAACTGTCATGCTTATGAGGTGGTGTGGAAAAATTGCTATGTTGAAAGTTTGGAGTGAAAATATTAAAAATGAATGAAGTTATGAGTAAACTTTGAAATACTGCAATGTTCACTCATAACCAGAGCATTTTACCGTATTTCTACACCAAATTTTCAGCATAGCCTTCTTATTACCCCACCTCATGAACCTGGTAGGTGAAAATCTTAAAATCCCCACCAACATGTCATTCCACACCACCAAAACATCATTTCACACCACAAGTGTGAAAATGCATTTTAGCTGGAATTTGAAAAATGATAGTTGCCATGTTCTTGAGGTGGTGTGAAAAAATAGGTATGTTGAAAATTTAGGTTCAAAATATTTAACATTCCCAAAGTTATGAGCAAGTGTATACAAATTTCAATGTACTTTCTTAACTTTGTAATTTTTTAAATATTTTGACCCAAAAGTTTCAACGTAGCCTTCTTATGACCCCACCTCGTAAACAGGGGTGGTGAAAATTTTCAAATCCTGCTTGAAAGGTAATTTCATAAAGTGACCATGAAATCACCTTTTGGGCCTGATTTTCATAGGTCCATTGCCATTGGTCATGGCCATGGGGAGAGGGGGTCCCAAAAAAGCCCAAACTGAAAAATGATGGTCAAAATCTGTAAAAATGACAAAGTTATGGATCAAAGTTGAAAACCTCATTGAAATATATTGAACAGCACACACCTGTTTTTCTCATACCACAGCCACTGATCCCAGCAGCAAGACGTGTCTTCGATCAGAGAGTGGATCTATGCTATGGGACATGTTCAGGTGAATAAAGGTGGGTGTGGGGTATTTGGTGCTGAGTGGCAGGTCAGTGTGGGGTGGGTGGAGTGTGTGTGTTGGGGGGGTGAGAACAGCGAGGGACCATTTTCTTTTGTTTACAGATTTAAAAACATTGAGGGACAGTTTTCTTTCTTTTTTTTTAGGAATCTAAATTTAGTAGTTGCCGTATTGGTCCTTGCAAGAATAGATCCAGAAGCAAATGATTTGATACCTTTTAATGGACCAACATAGATGTAACAACAAGAACAAAGTGCTTTAGCTTTCGGACCAACCAGTCCTTCTTCAGAAGCTCATGGCAGTTGTTTAGAAAATACAATACTTATAACAGCTAGATAATGCAGAGAAAAACAGAAAAAAATCCCCATTGGTTTAAAATACTCATTTAAAAAAACAAAACAAAACAAAAAAAAAAAAAAAACAAGATGATGTCAGAGAAGTTTAACAGTACAATACTGCCTTCAGCCAGAAAAAACCTTGGGTTCAGATGTGCTTGGTGGAACCCACATACAAAGAATCCTACTGCATATAAATTTAATTGACATAAGATAACACTGCTGAAGCAGATAACTCTTAAATCAAGCTACGAGTGTCACAGTTAGTATAAGGATGTGATTACTGAAGGCAACCCCACCCAGATTAAAGACAAACTAAGATTGTTATAGGGCTCATGAAATTTCAATGTTAGCATTATAGACAAGAATTTACCAGTAAAGTTGTCTTAAAACATCAGTGCACACTGTGTGATGTGTAAAACCTAGCTGGACATGTCACCCAGCTGTATTATCAAGCTAGATAAAAGGCCCAAGAAATTTCAAAACCTCAGGACTATATAAATGATAATTTAAATATAAATTGATAATATTAGTGTCAAACAAAAACTCTAGTCGAGGAACCTCAAGGAATTAAGACCATGTAGCCTGATATGTACTGATGTCAATATATACTGAGAATGTAGCAACTAGATGTACCACAAGTGTCTAAGGAATCTGAAAAAGAGATAAAAATGTAATTTCTCTCCTCCTCTTCATGCAAACAATACATCATAACCCACCCCACATCACAATAATGTGGGTGGGGGATATACATAGCTTAAAGGAGATGTCTCTCTCCCTCTCTCTCCACCCTCCTTTTCTCTCTCTCTCTCTCTCACACACACACACACACACACACACACACACTCTCTCTCTCTCTGTCCTAGTGAACCTATATTAATTACAGTCACTGCAATTGTTCCCCAAAGGAATTCAACTAGTCATGAAATCCTGAGTAAAAGGGCTTATGTCTCCTATTATCTACAGAGTAAAAATGTAACACTATTTAACCATACTACTATCTGCAAAGTAACATTTCCAAGGATACTAGATAGAACTACCATGAAATAAACCTGCCACCCTCCCCAGGATAAGGTAACTAGAATAAATATAAAGTATATGTGTGAGACCTGAGGTCTAACATACCTACATATCCATAAATTACTACAATATTAGCCTAATGTAAAAAGATCTGTGCAGGACCCCCATGCAAATGAGATCACACACCCCAATATGTACAGAGTCACAAAAATAATATATAACATTATAAGATAACAACTGCCATGAGCTTCTGAAGAAGGACTGGTTGGTCCGAAAGCTAAAGCACTTTGTTCTTGTTGTTACATCTATGTTGGTCCATTAAAAGGTATCAAATCATTTGCTTCTGGATCTATTCTTGCAAGGACCAATACGGCAACTACTAAATTTAGATTTCAGCATGGAAGATACCGGAATTTGCCGTAGAATATGGCAGCTACATAACATCAAGAAGAAACTGGCACAGCTAGACAGTGACATCTATTTTCTAACCCAGTGCAAGAAGAGAAACACTATCCCTAAAGGTCTTACTATTTGGAATCCATTAAGAAATACAAACAATTCTACATATGCAGAACAACTTTGTCATAGGACCTCTGAGAAACTGAGAAATCACAGGATTCGCATGTCATATGCCCAAAAAGTTGTTCTTAACAAAGAGTTTGCTGAAATTGTTACCACTCTGGAAAGGGTGTCTGGGGAACCTATTCAGGACATCTTGCAAGAGATACACATTAACTACCAAAGGACCTTAAGAAAAGCCATGCTTATGAAAAATAGGAAATTAGATGCCCTTCAACATACCACACTTCCTAAAAACCATGAAGAACATAATGGAGTCACTGAACAACAACACAATACTGATGGGCACCTTTCAGTTGTTAATTTGTCCAACCACACACTGACTACTGGAGAACTAAATGTACTTTCAAAGGGCCTCACTTTCTGCCCAACAAAGCCACTGGATAACATACTGTTTTGTGGTGAACTGGAGGAGTACTTCCGTAGATTGAGACTTAAAGAATTCTTTCATGGGCAGGGAAGAAATCACTGGTAGTGAAGACAGTGCAAACAGCAATAATGTAATGGATAAGAAAAAGGAATCTGATTTTACCCCCTCAAGTGGGCGTAACAAAAACTAGACAATTATATTAATTGTTTCGCCAACAAGTCAGTGGTCAGATCCTTACCAGGCAAAAACAAACCCATTATAACCTTTCTCCACTGGAACGGAGAGCTATAGGGACCCTGAAATCAAACCACAACATTGTCATCAAAAAAGCTGATAAAGGTTCTGCAGTGGTGATTTTAAACAGAGAGGATTATATTACTGAAGCTAATAGACAGCTAACAGATCTTACATACTACAGAGAACTGGAGAGTGACCCCACTACAAGATATAAAGATGAATTATGAAACTTTTCCTGACCATGTCCGAAAGAAACTAACTCACCTCATCCCTGTTGAACCCAGGCCAGGGACATTCTACATGCTGCCTAAAATACATAAACCTGGCAATCCAGGGAGACCCATAGTCTCTGGTAATGGTACCTTGACCGAGGGGATCTCAGGGTTTGTAGAGACCATTTTGAAACCGCTGGTTATGGAAAGAGACAGTTATATCCAGGACACTACGCACTTTTTGCGTGTACTTTCTGGTTATAAGGATTTACCACCTGATACCATTTTAGTGACAATGGATGTAACATCCCTCTACACTAATATTCCACATGCAGATGGCATTGCAGCATGCCTTAAATACATACATGAGAAAGGACCGGAACAAAACAACCCTGGAGTGGTGGGGGAACTTATGGAATTCATTTTGACACATAACTTCAACTTCAATGGTAAACATTATGTTCAAACTATGGGAACAGCAATGGGCACCAAGATGGCCCCACAGTATGCTAACCTCTTTATGGCTGTCTTGGAGGAGGATTTTTTAAGGCAGTATCCTCACAGACCACTAGCTTATTTCCGTTACATTGATGATTTGTTTATCATCTGGACAGAAGGCACAGATGCACTCAAAGATTTTCATCACAAACTTAATAATCTCCACCCTACCATAAAGCTTACCCTGGAGTACTCTACCACCAAGGTTAACTTTCTGGACACCACAGTCACCATTAAGGATGGAACCTTACATACATGTATTTACAGGAAGCCAACAGACAGACAGAGATACCTGCACAAGAAAAGTAACCACCCAAACCATACAAAAAAATCTGTCATATACAGTCAAGCACTTCGTTGTCACCGTATTTGTTCTAATGAGGATGACAGAGATACACATTTGGCTATGTTGAAAAACACCTTCATTGAGCAGGGACACTCTTCCAGGGAAATTGACAGGATAACAGAACGGGCAACACAAGTACCAAGACAACAACTACTTCAATATAAAGAAAAGACAGCTACAGACAGAATACCCTTGGTAGTCACATATCATCCAGACCTTGAACGTCTGCGTAAGATATTAAAGATCTCCACCCAATATTTAGTGAGGATGACACCCTTAATTGTATTTTTAAGGAACTCCCACTACTATCTTTTAAACAACCACCAAATTTATCCAGCCTAATTATTAGGAGCAAACTTTCACCGGAACAGAATACCATGTCACACAATGGCACACGACCCTGCAATCAACGCCCCTGTAAGACTTGTGGGCTCATTTCTACCTCGGACTGTGTGGTTACATCACAAAACAGACAATTCCAGGTGCATGGGAGTTATACATGCATGTCACGACATGTTGTTTATTTTATTCAGTGCAAGAGATGTCCACAAACAGGTTATGTAGGAGAGACACGCCAACAGCTCCGCACTAGGATGAACTCACACAGACATACTATTACAGCTAGGAAAACTGAAAACCAGTGGGCATCACTTCTCCCAGCCTGACCACTCAGTCTCAGATATGTCAGTAATGGTCTTAAAGGAAATCTCAAAACACACAACAGAGATGAGCTTTTGAGATTAAACTTATTTACATCTCAATATGGTAGCAGATGGGATGAACGTAGATCTTGGCTTTATGGGACACTACAGAAACTAACATCACACACATTTTCTTTTTCAAACTGACATATTATAGGACTTCAGCATGTGTGGGATGTGGATGCGTGTGTGTATGTATGTGTGTGGGTATGTGTTGTGAGATATGTGATATAACAGATGTGGGGCTTGCGGTCACATTGAGGTAAGTCTCTATTTAGATATATGGAGTTACAGTGTGTTACTATTTTTATTTCACACACATAATGAATAATAATTCCTCCCCACTTTTTATCTTTACCCGGGGGGGGGGATTGATTCCATTGCACCATATTCAGATTACCTAGCCTGCTAGTGTACATACAGGAGTGTTATCTTATAATGTTATATATTATTTTGTGACTCTGTACATATTAGGGTGTGTGGTCTCATTTGCATGGGGTCCTGCACAGATCTTTTACATTAGGCTAATATTGTAGTAATTTGTGGATATGTAGGTATGTTAGACCTCAGGTCTCACACATATACTTTATATTTATTCTAGTTACCTTATCCTGGGGAGGGTGGCAGGGTTATTTCATGGTAGTTCTATCTAGTATCCTTGGAAATGTTACTTTGCAGATAGTAGTATGGTTAAATAGTATTACATTTTTACTCTGTAGATAATAAGAGACATAAGCCCTTTTACTCAGGATTTCATGACTAGTTGAATTCCTTTGGGGAACAATTGCAGTGACTGTAATTAATATAGGTTCACTAGGAGAGAGAGAGTGTGTGTGTGTGTGTGTGTGTGTGTGGAGAGAGAGAGAGAAAAGGAGGGTGGAGAGAGAGGAGAGAGACAACATCTCCTTTAAGCTATGTATCTCCCCCACCCACATTATTGTGATGTGGGGTGGGTTATGATGTATTGTTTGCATGAAGAGGAGGAGAGAAATTACATTTTTATCTCTTTTTCAGATTCCTTAGACACTTGTGGTACATCTAGTTGCTACATTCTCAGTATATATTGACATCAGTACATATCAGGCTACATGGTCTTAATTCCTTGAGGTTCCTCGACTAGAGTTTTTTGTTTGACACTAATATTATCAATTTATATTTAAATTATCATTTATATAGTCCTGAGGTTTTTGAAATTTCTTGGGCCTTTTATCTAGCTTGATAATACAGCTGGGTGACATGTCCAGCTAGGTTTTACACATCACACAGTGTGCACTGATGTTTTAAAACAACTTTACTGGTAAATTCTTGTCTATAATGCTAACATTGAAATTTCATGAGCCCTATAACAATCTTAGTTTGTCTTTAATCTGGGTGGGGGTTGCCTTTCAGTAATCACATCCTTATACTAACTGTGACACTCGTAGCTTGATTTAAGAGTTATCTGCTTCAGCAGTGTTATCTTATGTCAATTAAATTTATATGCAGTAGGATTCTTTGTATGTGGGTTCCACCAAGCACATCTGAACCCAAGGTTTTTTTCTGGCTGAAGGCAGTATTGTACTGTTAAACTTCTCTGACATCATCTTGTTTTTTTTTTTTTTTTTAAATGAGTATTTTAAACCAATGGGGATTTTTTTCTGTTTTTCTCTGCATTATCTAGCTGTTATAAGTATTGTATTTTCTAAACAACTGCCATGAGCTTCTGAAGAAGGACTGGTTGGTCCGAAAGCTAAAGCACTTTGTTCTTGTTGTTACATCTATGTTGGTCCATTAAAAGGTATCAAATCATTTTTTTTTTTATAGGGACATTCCAACACTGAGGATTGGGCACCCCAGTCTCAGGCTAGTGCTCGGTGGCATCGGGGCTGAGCACCCTGGTGCCACCATGTACATAATGGAAAAGAGGGTGGATACTGGGGATCAGGAGAAGCAGTACCAGGGGTGGGCAACCTGGTTCACTTATATACAGTAAAAAATATATAAACATTGGGACAGACAGGCGGGTGACCTGGAGGGGAGAGGGGAGAAAGAAGCAGTACTGTGGGTGGGCACCCTGGTTCACTTAACAAATAACGATAGATAGATAGATAGATAGATAGAGATAGGAGAGATGAGAAAGTGTGATCGAGGGATCGCCATCTCACTGCTGGCAATGCAGCCAGCAGCATGCTTCCATCTGTGGTTGCAGATGTCCAGAAAGTCCCGTTGATCTCATGCAGACAATGCGGGTGAATGGCTTCTCTTGCTAAGATGGGAACTCTGGCTTTTGGGGTGCCCAGGAAAGGTATTTTTGGCAATTTTTTCAAGAAACAGACACCAGACTCTTGTTAAATGGGCCCTGTTTAGTTAGGTTCAGGTGTTTGTTTTTTTGAAAATATATCTGCATGTATTTTCAATGTTTGAGAATTTAAAAGAAAAAAACAAGATGATGGCTGGCACAATCAGTATTGTTTTCCACATGATTGATATTTTTTTCTGCACGACAGGTGATTCGTGAAAATAAACACTCACAATTTTTTTTCAACCGTTTCTCAGTCAACTAAAAAATCGAAATACCTCTTGAACCCAATAATTTTTTTTTTCACAAAACCTTCAAAAGCAAACCGTTGGCGTGGGCTCCTTTCAACCCTGAAAATTTCATGAAAAAATTCCACACCATCTGGGCTGTAGGTGATAGCAAAAATATGCAATGTCAATTATAAGGAAAACAAATGTGTTTTTTTCTATTTTGTGGTGCTCCGTATCTCGAAAACCAAACAAGATGCCATCACAAAACTTTTCATATCTTGAGAATCTGACAGCCTGACCATACATACCAAATTTTGGGGGTAGTTCTTCTAACTGAAGCAAAGTTATTAAGGAGCAAAAGGTGGGATTTAACATTAACCATTGCTGTGCCGCGGAATGATATATCAGTCCAGGATTCCTATACGTTCCAATTCTGTTGGCAGACTAAGGGTTAAACAGCCCACTCCACCCTAACTATAGGGGCACTACTGCAGCCCTATAATACATTACTTCTATGCTGCTATGCTCCTTGGGTTGGTTGGATAGTTGTGCAACACCTTGGGGCAGCTGATGGGCATTGGCAGCTTTAGTTTCAACTGGTTACCAGGGCACAGGCAGGGGACTGACATGTTGTTGCTAAGGGGAACACTGCACCACATGGGGCATTAACCAGAGCACAGCCTGTTCTTAGTGGTGCTGATGCCCTAGTGTGCCAACACAGGAACCTCAAGCACCTAAACAAGCCCAGAAGCAATACTTATTGCAAAAATCAAACAGCAAGTGAAAAATAATGTTTGGTTACAAACGGACTGCCATTCATAAGCGCCAGTGCTTCATGGTGAAAGCTTCTTCCTCATGGAGCATGCCCTGGTGATGAACCACCACTACTGATTGGGCTGTGGTAATCAAACCTGAGCCCCCATAACAGTGGTCATCTGGACCTGCTGTGGGTGTCAGGACTAACTGATCAAGGCTGTTCCCCACTCCAAACTCTGCAGGTTGCACCCCATCTCAGACTCTATAGCTTGTACTGTATTTATTCTGCTAGTTTGTTTTTATCTGTGTGATGCATTTTCCCATGTACCCTCCCTCTGGTCATGCACGGAAATGAACCTTGGCTGAATGTGCCTCTTCCAGTCAATTATTTCTAAATAAATACATTATCTATCCTGTGTCTGGCATCTTATAGACTAATAACTTTACAGCAGACTGCTCTGTTGCTGCTGCCTCCTGGCTCTGGGAATGCTGAGGATTCTACTCTCCTACCTAGCAGCTCTAACCTGAACTGCTTCCTCCTGTGGCACAGTGATCTCTCCTTACTACTGTTGCTTGCAGGCCCTAAATAATTCTCTGTTTTCATCTATAGTGCTGTAGCTGCATCCTGTCTCCAAAGGAACATTGCAATTCCTCATCCCTTGCTTTTGCTGTCTGCTGTGCTGCAGTTTTTATGTTTGCTTGCACGCATGTGCAAGAAACATAGTGCCATCATCTGAGTTTTTCAGAGGTGTGTCAGCATCTTCCAATTCAGTCAGTGTGTTTGCAGGCATGGTCACAGTTCTCCAATCACTGCTGGAGCTGTCTATGACAGCAGTTGAAAATGCAGTGGCATACAGTTGAAAGAGGGAGCTACGCTTCAGTGAGCACCCCCCCACACACACACACACAGATCAACTGTGTCGGTTACCTGATAGGATGGTGTAGTCTTGTCTAGCTTAGAGAGACAAGCCACACATCATTACTTTAATAAACTGTTCCCTATCACAGCAGGATCACCAAAATGTGTGGGTGCCTAACAGTCCTTACACACGCCAGCTCTCCAAAGCACACCTTCATGGACTCCATGGGTTCTAATCCTCCAGAAAAAATACCTCAGCATTTGATGTGAAAACTCAGACTTTGTTGTATGTGTAATTCCAAGTGTTTTCTCTTACTAAACTCTGTCAATGTGAACTCCCCACTGCTAAAACCTATGCAAACAAACTTGAGCGTACTGTACTACCTGCAGCTGAAGCAAAGAACAGCCAGAATGCACAAAGGAGAACATACTGCTATGCATTTCGGCAGCAGCCAGTGGGGGAGGTTTTCATGACTGAAGCACTTTAATGCGCCTTTTAGTGCTGTCATATACACACCCTTGTGTGGTAATTCACTAAACTGCACATTTAGTCTGGTAATGCAGCATGTACCTGCACCATTTCACATCCTCCCTTGCTCTACAGTGAGTGGATCCCTCATTCATATGTCACATATGCACGCACAAAAAAAAAAAAACCCGGTCTTCAAAAATTAAGATACATTTATTATGTTTGTTATGTTTGCTTGCACGCATGTGCAAGAAACATAGTGCCATCATCCGAGATTTCGGAGGTGTGTCACCCCCTCTTCCAATTCAGTCATGTATTTGGCAGAGGCGCGGCCCTGTAAGCCAATGCATGCTGGAGCTGTCTGTGACAAGCTCCAAAATGCAGTAATACATACAGTTCAAAGGGAGGCTACGCTTCAGTGAGCAATGATAAGATATCGCTTGCTCATGTGCAGCTCCCCACACACACACATGCACCGCATGAGCGTCTCTGCGCCCGCATGCACGCACACACTGTATAGCCCGACGGTGTGCTGCGCTCCCCTGCCCCCAAAGCCCTCCAAATGCCACGCTGGGTGCCCACCCAGTGGCAACTCATGATATAGCCGACGGGGATGCCCAATCCTCCGCCGGCTCCACTGTCCTCACCCCTGCGTACTGGGTGCCACGTTGGGAGCCCACCCCAGCGTGGCAATCGATGCTTTAGTGACGGGGTGCCCAATCCCCAGTCGGCTGAACGCCCCCCCAATCATACTTGTGCCATGCTGGGAGCCCACCCCAGCGTAGCAAATGTCCCGCGTCGTCACTGGAAACAAAAAGAACACCTGTAAAGAAAAAAACGGTCCCACGTAGTCTCCCTGGCCCCCCTCCCACAGCCCGCACCCACCCACTATGCATCCTGCCTCCCCACACCCCCCTTCACCCCATACTTACCTTCAGACCATGGCGTGACGATCTAAGGTGGACCGGGAACACGTCTGCACTCTTCAAAGCCTACCGCGAACTGAGGAAATGCCGGTAAGCTGTATAATGGGCTAGATAGGGGGTTTTCAACTTTGTTGCATATCTCAGGCATTTTTGGGAATTTTTGCACCAAATTTTCAACATGGGGTTTTTGGGACCCTTCTCATGAATGATGTCACTGTCATGGTGTTATTCTGGCCAGAAGGGTGATTTCATAAGTCACTGCGCGAAATCACCTTTTGGGACCGATTAACAAAATGACACTGCCAGTGTTCATAAGGTGGGCTCTCAGGAAGCCTATTTTGAAAATTTGGTGGAAAAATTTCAAAAAACGATTGTTTTACGAGTGTGCGTTGCGCAGTTCCTACGCACTCTCATAAGTTCGCAAATTTTCAATGTTTTCACTCCAGAGTTTCAACATTGCCATTTTACCACACCTTCTTATAAGTAGTACAGCTGTCATTTTTCACATCTCACCCAAAACGTGTTTCTGCCCATGTAGTGCACAATGGCGCAGTCAGTGTGCTAAATCAATGTACAGGACAAATTAAGAAAATCACAGTGACACTGTTCATGAGCAGAGGTCTTAAAATGTCTATGTTGAAAATTTGGTGAAAAAATTCCAAAAAATGACTGTTTTACGAGCGTACGTTGTGCAGTTCCTACGTACACTCGTAAGTTCGCGAATTTTCAATTATTACACTCCAGATTTTCAACATTGCCATTTTACCACACCTCCTATGAGCAGTACAGGTGTCATTTTTCACATCTTGCCCAAAATGTGTTTCCGCCCATGTAGCGCACAATGGCGCAGTCAGTGTGCTAAATCAATGTACGGGACACATTAAGAAAATCACAGTGACACTGTTCATGAGCAGAGGAGGTCTTAAAATGGCTATGTTGAAAATTTGGTGAAAACATTCCTAAAAATGACTGTTTTACAAGCCTGCGTTGCGCAGTTCCTATGCATGCTCATAAGTTTGCAAATTTAATATTTTCACTCCAGATTTTCAACATTGCCATTTTATTACACTTCCTAATGAACAGTATAGCTGCCATTTTCATATGTCACCAGAAATGTGTTTCGCATACGTAGCGCATAATGGTGCTGTTGGTGTCTGTAAAGCAATGTTTGGGACAGATTAAGAAAATGACAGTTACACTGTTCATGAGCAGAGGTCTTAAAATGGCTATGTTGAGAAATTTGGTGACAAAAGTCCATAAATGACTGTGTTACTAGTGAGCATTGCACAGTTTCCACACCCTGTAAGTTCATGACTTTGTAATATTTTAAGTCCAGATTTTCACCAGTGGCATTTTTCCACACTGCCTTATTTACAGTACAGCTGTCATTTTTCACAACATGGTCGAAGTGTGTTTTCACACTTTCAGCGCAGAGATGCGTGGTCACTGTGGGAAATTATTGTTCAGGACAGATAAAGAAAATCACAGTGACACTGTTCATGATCAGAGGCACCAAAATGCCTGAGTTGACAATCTGCTGTATAAAAATCCCCAACCTAATTATATTACGGCGTTATTTATGCAGTTTCTATGTACGCCATGACTTCACCATTTTTAAATATTTTTACTGCAGATTTGCAACATTGCCATTTTTACACCTCCCCATGAACAGTACAGCTGTCATTTTTACATCCTGTTCGAATGTTTTGCACCTGTGGTGCTAAATGCCGTAGTCACTGTGCATAAGCAGCTTTCGGCTAAGAAATTGATATTCCCCCTGTTCATGAGGTGGGGTCACAAAAAAAACATGTTGAACATTTGGAGTGAAAATACCAACGAATGCCTGAGGTATTAGGGTTTCCAACCATAACGCCCAACCCTGTAGAGAATGACGGGCATCAGGGGTGTGACTTGGGATTCTTGCCTGTAATGCTCATACCATTCCACACCCTGCAGCCAGTGAGAAGCAGCGAGGTATGCCTTGGACTCTTCGGCCCCAAAGTTCACCCCCATTCTCCTATATTGCACCCATCTCACTGTATTTCCTAATGGAATGGGATACGCATAAGGACCAAAAACCCCAAGGAACACCGCGACACTTGCCAGTGTCTGCAGGGTGGGGTGTACTGAAATGGCGTGGCCGTTATGCCTGACGACCCAAATGCACACCGCAATGCCTGTCACTCTCTGCAGGGTGGTGGTGGGGTTGGCTTCAGTTCAATACTTCACTGCCATTCCTATTACGCAGCTCTGTAACTTCTACACTACCACTGCCAAAGCCAGCAAGCAAACATTCGGCATTGACAAATGCTTGTTACATTAGAAGCACTGACCTCCTGAAGTGCCCTCTTTCTCTTTTCTTGATACTATCTGAATAACTCTCCAGACCTCTCTGTCTGAATGCAAATATATCCGGATTGCACTGCTTTCCTAGCCTCTGTCCTTGCTCTCCTCATGGTTGCTCCCCTCACCCTGAAGCACAGCCTTCCCTTATGTGCCCCCTCTTTTCTACCAGCTCACTCAATGTGTTCCCATGCATCTCCTCTGCAGACACCATATCTCCTCCTCCTGGTCTCACACCCACAAGGCACTAATGCAGTGCTTTTGAAGCTACTCTCTAGAACCCCAGGATGCTATATTTTTATCTTCTTGGCTATTCCAGTGAAGTGAAAACTGTCAGGTAGCCATCCCTTCTAGCCTAAATGGACCTGTAGGTCAAATAAACTTGAGGCCAGTTTTGTACAGGCCCATCCATGGGGGGGGGGGGGGTTACTACACAATTTAGGTGCTATCCTTCAGATGGGATGCTAAACTGAGGTCTCTTGTGCCCGTCTCTGGGGGCTGCCCATCTGGAAATGAAAGATCCCATGGCTCTTATCACAAAAGTAGGGATTTTCCCCAGTGTACTGGCAGTGATGGTTTTTACGTGGGGATCAAAGACAGGTGTGGAATGGATGGGAGGGGTAAGGCAAGCAAACACTGCTGTTAGATGATGCAAGCTTCTCCCACCATCCTTGCCTGGCTTTCCGTTACAGTACCTGTGTGCAGCCTCAAAGTTTGTACTGGGATAACTTATATTTTAAATGGTGACTGTTTACTGCTGCTGTCTCAGCAAAAATGAGAAACTATTGAGAAGCATGAGAAAAAATATAACTCTGACACTTGAGAACTTGGGGAGAAAATCATGAGATTATAAAGAGATCTCTTTTCTTTCTCATAATGAGAAATATTTGAGAAGTTTGTGACAAGGAATCAGATGTTTTGCCTTGAGACAAACTGAGTATCACGAGCAACCACAAATGTCTCATTAGCATCTCATTTATTGATGTAGTTTATCTCGGAGATTAAAAAGAGAAAGAACTGAGACCTCGCACTCTCCTGTGGGAAATATCAATTCTCTGTGACAAAAAAGAATGGAGAGGCAGCACTAGGATATTGCTGGCCAGCTGCCAGCTAACTGCTACACTGGCACCGACCCCCCCCCCATCTCACAATCAGTAGTGCCTTAGTGCCTAGTTATACAGTACTATTTGTTTGTTAAAATGTTATAATTCTCCATGTTTAACAATACTGAAAGAAAGATAATGCTTTACTAACAGCAGTGCATAGAGGATAATGAATGGGCAACAGTGAACAACAATGCTGTGT
The DNA here is from genome assembly GCA_016271365.2 of Neoceratodus forsteri. Taxonomy (NCBI): domain Eukaryota; kingdom Metazoa; phylum Chordata; order Ceratodontiformes; family Ceratodontidae; genus Neoceratodus; species Neoceratodus forsteri. Next base: position 62,599,590 of record CM028129.1, read on the forward strand.
TCACTTCGAGAGGTTGTCATGACAATCATTGTCATAATATCTCGAGAAGTGAACTCAGCATTGTTGTTTACTGTTGCCCATCCATTGTCTTTTGTAGTGTATGGGCAACAGTTCAACAACAGTGGAGCACTTCATGGGCATTTTGCGTTGTTTCAGACTTTGCTCCTTCCCCCCATCCGGAACAAGCCCCGCTCTGTCCTAGTTCCGCGCTCTCATAGACTCAATCATTTTTTTTTTAAATAAATCATAAAGTGTCTACTGTTGTATCAAAGAGTCTGCAGTATCTATGCCATCTTTGTTGCCACAGTACTCCCGGAACTGCGCCCGCAGGCAGGATTTTGGCGTGTTTCATCAGCGTTGCTGCGACAGGAGTTGACAGCAGCAACGTATGCGGGCATTCAATGTTGTACCATTGATAAACATCATGACATCAGATCAATGATGCAATAACACCAGGAAATAATTGATTTCAGTGAATAATAACCCTCTATCCTCCACTATAACAGTGTTAACACCCTATTACAGTCACAGTGCCAAAAAGACTTTTCAGTTCAGCTTTGCAGAATGTGGACTTCCACTAGTGGAATTTGTGCAGATTGGCAGTTCTGCTTCTGAAATGGTTTTGGAATTTTTTTATTCTGCAAAATTCCTAGTAATATTTTTATTTATGGGTTACCTACAGCAATGTATTTCATTGGAGCAGAGCTATCAGCTGGGGATGGATTAAATTCCCTTTTTAATGCATGGCAGTGTTGCGGATTAGTTTTTTCTAGTCTGTGAGGCAGCTTCACATCATGGAGGGATCTAAAAAGTGTCTCCAGCTCTGGTTTATGGAGCAGCCATTTTTTTCCCTGTCTTAGCGAGGAGCCTTTAGTTGTCATTCTACATTACAGAGAAAGCACTAAATAACCTGTGCATCACATATCTTGTAATAGAAAACAAAGCAGCCGTACCTGCTGTGTCAATGTCAGGTAGAAGCGGGTGCCTGTCATTTGCAGCATATAGACATCAGAAAGCGAGGCGACAAGGGGCACTGTGAGCATCGAAGGATAGAAAGCTTAACTATGTGATACAAGTGCTCTGTAGCATAATTTCACTTTTGATCTAATATCAGAGAGTAAACGGTGATGTGCCGAACTGTAATATCTCGATCTAACTATTCTTGTATCCAGAGTGAGCTGTGCTAATGTTTATCTGCTGCCGAGCCAGCCATACCCACACTCCACATTCAAAAGAGCACATCACAATAACTTGGCTTCTCACTGGGACTATCTTGTTAGAGACAAAGTACATAGCAAGGCGTCTGCGACAAAAGTGTCCATGAAACCCTCTCATGTCCCATGGTGAGATAGATACAGTCTGGGGCACAGGGCTGCCCTCACAAGTAATATCGTGGATCAGCAATCTTGTGCAGCATTAAAACAGGGATATCATCTTACCTTGTCGTTCAGAGAAATTTACAAAGTGGGACAACTGTTGCAACACTGTGTAGTATAGAAGCCTGTCTCTGACACAGTGAAACACGAGCCACTAAACGGCAACACTGTGGAGCAACAAAACACACAACTCAGGATTGTATAAATGTATACAGTCAGTTCAACACTGTTCTTTTCCGTGGAACCTCCTATTGATTGTGGATCGCACTGTAAGACAGTAGCCTTTACATTACTGTACCACAAACAAGCTCTACGTTTAGCAATCAGTGTAATGCAGACGTGAATTGGGAAAAGTTTCCATTTACGAAGTCACAGTACAGGATTGTAGTCTATACTGCAAGTTATTAACCCATCAAGTACAACAACTATAACATACTACAAGAATAATGCTGATCATAAGTAGCAGAACATCCATTAAACATATTCTGTGAGGGACTACTTTGCAAAGTGGAATGAAAATATCTATTTTACATAGCAAAAAAGGCTAAAAAACTATGTTTTTTGCAATTCTGTGCTATCCGTGTGATAACCCATGTTATAAGAACAAAATAACCCACTCCATGGTGTGGGGTTATAAACATTTAATCCATGCCTGTGGCATCGTGAGGACACTTGGCCTGTGGCCTTGCACCCCAGGCATGGATTAAATGCCCATAATCCCATATCCTGTCATGTGATATTGCTTACGTAAACTGCAGAATAATGTTCTGCGGATTATGTAAACTGTGGAATAATTTTCTGTGGATTACTAATCAGCAAAACACAGTCCACTTGTCAAAATTTCAGAATTCTTCTACCTATAAATGGGGGTTCCCGAAAGTCTTCTTTGGGTGCGCTTAAATGCCCACTGCCAGGTGAGCGTTCTGTGTCTTCACAGGTGTAAAAGTGCTTGCATGAGAGTGCCCTGTTGGTCTCCATGCCTGTCCCTTTAAGAGACATTATTTTTGTAGTGTATAATTAACCTGGGTAGGGGCCGAGTATTTCCAGGCTTGAGTCCTGCCCAAGCTACAATATTATTGCTCTGTTCTGCCATCGCTAATGGTGCAGAGGGAGCTCTGTTAGAACTTGTAATTGTTTGCTGATTAGCTGCTCTAATAATAAGGATATTATAGTTTGTCTAACCTGCCTTTCTTTGCAGCATGGACATTTCTGTATTACACCAATCAGTACCTTTAGGGGACCATAAAATGGGGTCTGTCCCCAGGGATCATGTGGGAGTGAATTTCCGTAGGAATTGTAGTTTTTTTTTCATTTTGACGCTTAAATGGACCTGGGGGGGGGAAGCCCTTACTTTGACAGACAGACAGAAGAATCAACCAACCGAACCCTTTTTGGATCAGAAGAAAGTCCTGGTGCTGCCTGCAGCAGAGAGTCAGACTGAGTTTGGAGTTAAGAGAGTGAATGGCTCAAGACATTCGAGCAGCTGGAAACTGGTGGGAAGGCTGTGTCTGGCCTGCCTGCTTCGTCTTCCCTTCTGAGGGATCTGCTAGTGAAATTAATCAGACTGAATCTGAACCAACTTGTGACCAGAAATACTGAATTGTGACTACCCTGTTACCTGAAGAAGACCGAAGATTTGCTTCATGTGATTGGCCTGTCAGGAAGTCTGAAACCACCACAGAGCAAGCGGTTTGTGCAGAGACACTGTGATTGCAACTGGACTGTCATCCAAACTGTGGTACTGCTTTTTATTTACTATAAGTGTGCTGAATATTCTCAGTGGGTCGCGATTTGATTCCCCACTTTCCAATTGTGTCATGCTTGCTGGAAGCTGAATCCAGCACTACTGGACTGCCATCCGAATTGTTCTCCTGGCCTGGGCTCTGCCACCTTGGCCCAGCCAGCTACACATGCCGCAGAGAAGACCATCGACAAGAGACCTGCCTGGGGATCAGCTAGCTGCTCAGCGTCATGAACAGGAATGACACTACGTTGAATCGTGTGGGTCCTGCTTCTCCTGGCAAACTAGCAAGTCATTTTGCAATCTCCATTTCGTCCATCCTGCATCCTGTACTGGTAGCATGAGTAAACACCAGGGTAGCTCCCTGCAACATCAGCTAAATCAAAGTGTGTCCTCTGATGTGATTGTTTTGTTTAATTATCATGAACTGAGCCATCTGACTCCGGATTACAAATTGTGGGTTACTGTGCATGACTCTTTCTTCCCATCATTAGGGCCCCAACCAGCTGTGATGCCGGCCTACCCATGGCAATGCTTCAAGCTAGCCTGCATCAACAACTGGGTACCCAGACTGTGTGTGACTGTGTTGAGGGACTCTAAAGTGCATGCCTTGTAACCTGATTGAATCAGTTGCTAGACCAATCAGCATGATTATGCCCCTCCCTTGCTCAACCCCCCTGAATAATCCAGATCTGACTCTTTTTGCACTTAAACTGTTTGTGGTTCATCTCTGTACTAATAGCACTGTATTGTTATTGCTGGTTGTGTCTAATCATATTTTACAGGGGGTCTCCAGGGTCAGACAGGTGGAACCAACCCTGGTGGTAAGTGCAATCAGAGTGGGGATATATTTGTGGTTTGGGAGCTAGTGTACCTGTGTATTCTGTTCATTGCTTAGGCCACTAGAGGGGAAGGAGAGGGGTCACAGTGTCCCAGAGGGCTGTACCCAGATCAGCTACGCTACCACCAACCCTGTCCTCTGGGTGGAGGCACCTGTTTTCAGTAACCAGGCCCCTGAGCCTGCAACTAGTCATGTAGGCAGTGGTAGTAGCCCTTGGGATAGCACCACCCAGGGTTTACATCTTGGAGGCATACCGCTGAGAGTAGTGTCCCCTCCAGTGGCCAAAATCAAGAATTGTTGTCAAAGTTTAATGGCTACCCCAATAGAAGTGGCTGTGCACCAGTTGGTGGAGTGGTGTACGGTGCAGGAAATTGACTCTCAAAATGCCTTGCTTATACTGGATATCCCCTTGGGTATCAGTATGGACACTGTAGAAGGAGAACTCTCCAAAGTTGAATGTTCAAAAAACTCTGTGGTGGTGGGTGGATGGGCTGATTTGACTGCCCAAACTTTCATGGCCTTGGTAGAGTGTAGTGACCTCGTGGACAGCTCTAAAGTGCCACAGACTATTACCTCAGAAGGGGTTCTAGCCACCTGGAGTGTGATAACAAAAGACAATAAAGACCCCGGGGAGGATAAGCCCCCACCATTATCTGAGACTTTTGAAGAGGTTTGCTAAGTTGTTACTGGAGGAAGGGAAAACCATAGAGGACTTTAAGAAACTATTTCTGCCACCTGGGGGTGTTCCTTTGCCAAAACCCCCGCCCACTCCAGCACCTGTTCCTGCTCCACCTTCTGTGCCTGTGCCAATGCTGGCCTCCTATATGTGTGCCTGCCATTAGTCACGACTCCTACCGAAGGCTAAGAATCTTCTTGGGCACCTTCCCAACCCCCCCAGGAGGAGGAAGAGGAGGATGATTGAGAGACCTGGATAGACTATGTTGCCCCTCTAGTACATGAATGGCAATGCCCAGAAGCAGAAAAGCGAAAGAGGCTGAGTGAGAGTCTGCGACGTCCTGTCCTGGCTACCATCCATGACAAGTGGGCCAATAACCCTGAAGCAACTGCACAGGACTATCTTGATTCATTGAAGAATGTGTATGAGAGCCCAGATTCAGATGAGGACCTATGGTGGAGAGTAAGAAATGCTCAGCAGTACCCAGGGGAGCCATTATCTGTGTATGTACCTCGACTTGAAAAGGTGCTATAAGAGTGCCTCAGAAAAGGTAGTTTGGCATCAGATGAATTAGATCAAATTAGGCTGGACCGAATCCTTAAGTCTGCTCCATTTTCAGAATTGTTACTGCTCCAGTTGCGCCTCGCCACCCAACTAGACTCGCCCCCCCCTCCTATGCCGAGCTAATGAAAGAAATGCAGGGGGTTGAGCAAAGGTGACCCCATGGAGGAATTGCACCAATATCTGCTGCTACTGCTCAAGTGACCGAGAGTGATCAGCTGAGTGAGGTTCAGGGGCGAAAGTCAGCACCTAATGAGCACTCTGAGACTGCAAAGGACTTTCCACCCTGGGCTGAGTTGTGGAAAGATGAGCTACTAAAGGAAGTCCGAGAGTTGAAGGTGGGTGCCTCTGCAAGATTCCCCCCATGGAACAAGTTTCAGACCCTTCTCAGAACGCGTCAGCCATGGGGGTGGGAGTGCCCCCCGTGGCATCCCCTGCAAAGAGCAGCTCCAGTGTGGAAATCAGAGAATTGACTGCCACCCTAAAGGAACTGTTAAGACACATTGCACCACCCTCGCCACTGCAAGCAGATATCAGACCCTGATCCTTTGCTGCTGCTTCAGTCCCTCATGCAATGTTCTCTCCAAGGATGACCCAGAGGTCTATCATTTGTCACAACTGTGGAAAGGATGGCCATATGAAGAAAGGATGGCAGTCTCAGAAAGACTTGGAAAAAGTAGTAAACAGACTCCAAGGGGAGCTCCGAAAAGCAAATCAATGGCCGAGGGGTGCCCAAAATGACCGCAGTGAGGGCTCAAGAAATACTAACTCAAACTTCTTTGTGACTAAATTGTTTGTCCAGGTCCCTGCTACCGTCCCTCCAGACTGGTCCAAATTGGTGGGCCCTTCGATGGAGACTATTGTGACTGTCAATGGTATCCATGCTCGGGCTGTGCTCGACAGTGGGTTGCAAGTGACTATTGTATTCCAGGACTGGTATGACAAACAGTTATATGATGTGCCATTACAATCTCTAAAAGGTCTACATGTGTGGGGCCTGAGTGACAAGTTTTATCCCTACCTAGGGTATGTCCAGCTTTGGCTGTCTTTTCCTGCGGCCATGACTGGTGCAGATGAACAAGTAGAGATGTTAGCCCTGGTATGCCCCCCTACAGGGATGTATGATGGGGTCCCCTTACTCATTAGAACCAATGCCCACATGTTTGGGAGGTTAGCACAGTTGTGCCAAGAGAAACGAGACTAACAGACTGGCCGGGCAATGAGAATTCCAGCTCTGATCAAGAAAGCTTATGACCTGCAGAGGCAGTCCATGGCAGAGGACCAGAATGAGCCCATTGGAATTGTCTGGAAGAAGGACCCTGATTCCTTGGTATTGCCACCCAATACTCAGTTTAGTGTTCATGGAGAAGTCTGTTTTAGGAGAGATGTGAAAAACAAAATTTAATGCTGGATGCACCAGCTGAAGGAAAGTTGCCAGAGGGGTCAATGGTCAAGTCCAGTATCCTATCTGCCCATGCTCATGCCTATGCATACCAAGTGATGGTCCGAATTCGAAACATGTCAGATCGGGAAGTCCTTGTGAACAGAGGATGTACTCTTGGTACAGGACACTGTGCAGACACTGCAGTAATACCCGGTAACAAGCACTATGGTGGAAAGGAGAAAGTGACCCCATACCTGTTTGATTTTGGTGATTCCCCCTTGTCTGCTTAGTGGAAAATCTGAATTAGCAGGAAACTTGCCCAGAGAGACCAAATGTTCTCACTAAAAGAGTGGGACGTGGGATGTGTCCATGGTGCCAAGCATAACATATGCTTACATGATGACCAACCATTCCAAGAGAGGTCCTGAAGCCTTGCTCCAGCCGACATAGATGATGATGTTAGGAGGAACCTACAGGAAATGCTTGCTGCTGGCATTATTCAAGAATCAAGAAGCCCCTATGCATCCCCCATTGTAGTTGTGCACAAAAAGAATGGATCCATGAATGTGTGTGTGAATTATTGGACCCTCAACCAACGGACTGTCCTCAATCAATACACCATACCATGCATATAGGATGCCCTGGAATGCTTGAATGGGAGTCAGGGGTTCTCAGTGCTTGATCTTCACAGTGGATACTACCAAATTCCAATGGCCCCAGAGGACCATGAGAAAACAGCATTCATCTGTCCACTGGGGTTCTACGAATTTCTGAAGATGCCACAGGGGATCTCAGCTGCCCCCGCCACCTTTCAGAGATTAATGGGGTGTGTACTAGGGGATATGAACCTGCCGGAGTGCCTGGTATACTTGGACAATGTCATTGTATATGGGCACATGCTAGAGGAGCATGAGATCAGACTCTTCAAAGTCCTTGACCGATTGGAGGAATTCATCCTCAAGTTATACATAGACAAGTGCCAGTTCTTTCAAGCATCTATGAAATATATGGGGCATATAGTGTCTGCTGAGGGGATACAGACAGATCCCAGTAAAGTAGAGTCCTTGACCACCTGGCCCCAGCCCACCAACCTAAAAGAGCTACAGCGTTTCCTGGGGTTCTGCGGCTACTACTGCCGATTCATCAAAGATTATTCAAGGGTGATATGGCTGCTCCTTAATCTTACCCAAGGCTATCTCCCTACCAACTGTAGATACAAAAAGGGGGCCATCAAGGAAGAAGAAAAGGTATACTTCCGGACAAGTAAACCCTTTGGGCCTTGGTGGACTCCCGAGTGTGAGGCAGCTTTCTTCGAAGTCATCTATCAGCTCACCCACGCCCCCGTCCTTGCCTATGCTGATCCCACCAAGCCATATGTTCTGAATACAGATGCCAGCTTGAAGGGGCTTGGGGCTGTGCTCTACCAAGAATACGAGGATGGCCTGAGACTTGACTTTCGCCAGTCGCAGTCTGACCCCGTCTGAGCGGAACTATCCAGTCCACAAGTTGGAATTCCTTGCTCTAAAGTGGGCCATAGTCAATCAGTTTCATGAGCACCTTTATAGAGCAAAGATATTAGTGAAGACTGATAACTCTCTAATGTATGTGCAGACCTCAGCTAAGTTGGATGCCATTGGGCACCGGTGGCTTTCTGCCTTGTCGACTTACGATTATGCTATTGAATACAGACCTGGACTGAATCACGTCGATGCTGATGCCCAGTCATGGAGGCCAAATTCTAAGGACAATTGGGTGAGGTTGTCTGAACCCTCCATGAAAGTGTTATACCAAAAGTTTGATAAAGATGAGCAACTGTCTGCAGACACAGTGGACTGCCTGGTGGATTGCTTGAGGCCCCCTGATACCTGCATACCAGCTGCCTATTGCCATTTTTCTGCATTAGATATTAGTGCACTGCCTTAGTTTGACAATGACAGTATTCAGTGGGCTCAATCCTAGGACCCCATGATTCAATCCACACTCGACACCCTGCGTTTGGGGAAAGATGTATCCAAGTTGCATTCCAGCGATTTGCGAACTGCTTTACTATTCAAGGAAGGCCCCAGGTTAAAGTTGCATGATCAGTTGTTATACAGAGAGACAGTGGATAGTTGAGGTCAAGTGGACAAGCAACAGTTGGTCCTACCTGCGGCCTTTAAACAGCTGGTATTGAGGTCCCTCGACAACCACATGGGACACCTTGGTATTGACTGAACTCTCAACCTAGTACGATCACGATTCTAATAGCTAAAGATGGGGGTGGAAGTTGAGCATCACGTAAAGACCTGCAGTCTGTGCCTACAGAGAAAAGACCTGCCCCAAAAGGCTGCCCCACTTGTCAATATCACTATCAGCGCCCCTATTAGAGCTAGTTTGTATAGACTTCTTGTGCTTGGAGCCTGACCAAAAGAACATTGGCAATGTGCAGGTGGTAACTGATCATTTTACTCGATGAAAGTTCTTTGTCCATTATGGTGCCCCCTCAACATATCCATTCTGACCAAGGCAGTGACTTTGAAAGTAGACTAATCAAAGAAATGCTCTCCCTGTGGAGGGTGCAGAAGTCCAGAACCACTTCTTATCACCTGCAGGGGGACCCTCAACCAGAATGCTTTAACCAAACCCTTCTGGACATGCTAGGCACTCTCCATCCTGAAGACAAGCCTAAGTGAAGTCAGCAGATTAGCACCTTGGTACACGCTTACAATTGCACCAAAAGTGATGCTACTGGATTCTCTCCCTATCGTCTTGTGTTCGAGAGGGAGGCCCGGCTTCCCATTGATGTTTGCTTTGGGGTCTGTCCAGATGGAGTCCAAGCCAAAAATTATTTGCAGTACGTGCAGAAACTGAAAGATCAATTGAACCATGCATATCAGCTGGCACAAACTATGGCTGCCAAACAAAATCTTGTTAACAAAGAAAGATATGATCGACGAGTAAAAGCCCAAGAATTGTTACCCGGAGGTAGGGTACTACTGCGCAATTTGGGACTGCATGGGAAGCACAAAGTCACTGACAGGTGGCACCATCTTTCCCACATAGCAGTTGGTAAACTGGATGACCTGCAAGTGTACAAAGTGCGCCCTGAGAATAACGCTAGAGCTGTTAAGACCATGCACCGCAATCACATACTGCCCATCGGTCAAGTAATCATTGATGCTGAACCAACACCCGACACTTCCCCAGGCCGGTGACTCATGCTGCTGCCAAAAAGAGACAGAGTTAACCTGCCTCTGTTGTTCTAGACCTAAGGCCTTCCCCCTGGCAGGCCCTGAATGGTGATGACTGTCAGTCAATTTCTGATGAAAGTGAATGTGACAATGCCTGCTATCCTTCTTATGAACTGAGCCAGTTGTTTCGAGGCAATCCTCTGCAGAATCATGGGGATGAAGCTGAGCCTTCAGAGCTGCCTATCCCCCCAGCTTCTTTCCTGGAACCAATGCCCCCTGAAAGTGAGGTACAGAGTATTACTTCTGAAATAGCAGATTCCTTGTGCCTAGTGGAACTGTTTGAATTACCTGAGGAGGAATCTGCTGTGGAAAATCTCCCTGGTGACACACCAGAACCTGTAGAGCAATATGACAGTGTTGACAGCACCCCTTCAGCACCACAAAATTCAATGATCCAAGAGTTTCTTCAGGATGAGCAACCTGGGCCCTCTTTAGGGGAGAATAATGAGCAAAGTAATGTGGAAGCAGAATCTGCCGTGCAAGGAGCCAATAATGTTCCGCTACTGGCGACTTCGCCCAGTGCAGAGGGTACCCCTTTCTACCGAAGAAGAGACTGATGCAAATGCTGGTACTCCAGAGACTGTACCTGTTTCCCCACGGAAGTCTGGGAGAGAGGTTAAACCTGCAATATGTCTAAGCTACGACTCCTCTGGAAGACTGGTAGATCTTCCTTTAAATGTTGTCCACAGGGGAGTCTATGTTTCAGAGAGCTCACTGCTCAAACTGAGCCTTTCCGCTACTTCCAAGTTGATTGTCATCTTTCAGGACATGGTGCCCCTGCCCCGTCTAGCCCCAAGTTATCTGATAGGGATGGGACCCCATCTATGTTGTTTAGAATGCAAGAAACTATAACATGAATGAGTACAGTAATATTATTGTGTGAATCATAGTGAAATCATTATCGAATGCATGAAAAAATGCATAACTATTGTCATAATATATATATATATGTAATCATATGTATTAGCTATTTTGCATATGTATAGAAATGGTAATCAAGCATATATTTTGTATAAGTATAATAGCTTCAAATAACGTTGTTGTGAGCATGGACTTGACACAGATGCCATATTCTTTCCAGGCAGGAAAGGGTATAACCCCCTATAAATGGGGGTTCCCAAAAGTCTTCCATGGGTGTGCTTAAATGCCCACTGCCAGGTGGGCGTTTTGTGTCTTTACAGGTGTAAAAGTGCTTGCATGCGAGTGCCCTGTTGGCCTCCGTGCCTGTCCCTTTAAGAGACATTATTTTTGTAGTGTATAATTAATCTGGGTAGGGGCCGAGTGTTTCCAGGCTCGAGTGCCGCCCAAGCTGCAATAATATTGCACTGTTCTGCCATCGCTAATGGTGCAGAGGGAGCTGCGTTAGAACTGGTAATTGTTTGCTGATTAGCTGCTCTAATAATAACGGTATTATAGTTTGCCTAACCTGCCTTTCTTTGCAGCATGGACATTTCTGTATTGCACCAGTCAGTATCTTTTGGGGACCTTAAAATGGAGTCTGTCCCCAGGGATCTTGTGGGAGTGAATTTCTGTAGGAACTGTAGTTTTTTCATTTTGGCACCTAAATGGACCAGGAAGGGCAGCCCTTGCTTTGACAGACAGACAGATGAATCAACCAACCGAACCCTTTTTGGATCAGAAGGAAGCCCCGGTGCTGCCTGCAGCAAAGAGTCAGTCTGAGTTTGGAGTTAAGAGAGTGAACTGCTCAAGACATTCGAGCAGTTGGAAACTGATGTGAAGGCTGTGTCTGGCCTGCCTGCTTTGTCTTCCCTTCTGAGGGATCTGCTAGTGAAATTAATTGGACTGAATACGAACCAGCTTGTGACCAGAGATACTGAATTGTGATGGCCCTGTTACCTGAAGAAGACCGAAAATTTGCTTCACGCGATTGGCCTGTCATGAAGTCTGAAACCACCACAGAGGATGCGGTTTGTGCGGAGGCACTATGATTGCGACTGGACTGTCATCCGAACTGTGTTACTGCTTTTTATTTACTGTAAGTGTGCTGAATGTTCTCAGTGGGTTACGATTTGGTTCCCCACTTTCCAATTATGTCATGCTTCTGGTGCTGGAAGCTGAATCCAGCCCAACGGACTGCCATCCGAATTGTTCTCTTGGCCTGGGCTCTGCCACCTTGGCCCAGCCAGCTACTCACGCTGCAGAGAAGACCATCAACGAGAGACCTGCCTGGAGATCAGCTCCCTGCTCAGCGTCACTAACAGGAATGATACCACAGTGAATCGTGTGGGCTCTGCTTCTCCTGGCAAACCAGCAAGTCATTTTGCAATCTCCATTTTGTCCATCCTGCATCCTGTACTGGTAGCGTGAGTAAACATCAGGGTAGCCCTCTGCAACATCAGCTAAATCAAAGTGTGTCATCTGATTTGATTGTTTTGTTTGATTATCATGAACTAAGCTATCTGGCTCCAGATTACAAATTGAGGGTTACTGTGCATGACTCTTTCTTCCCATCATTAGGGCCCCAACCAGCTGCGATGCTGGCCTACCCTGGGCAATGCTTCAAGCTAGCCTGCATCAACAACTGGGTACCCAGACTGTGTGTGACTGTGTTGAGGGACTCTGAAGTGCATGCCTTGTAGCCTGATTGAATCAGTTGCTAGGCCAATCAACTTGATTACGCCCCTCCCTTGCTCAATCCCCTTGAATAATCCAGATCTGACTCTTTTTGCACTTAAACTGTTTGTGGTGCATCTCTGTACTAATAGCACTGTATTGTTGTTGCTGGCTGTGTCTAATCTTATTTTACAGGGGATCACCAGGGTCAGGCAGGTGGAACCAGCCCTGGTGGTAAGTGCAATCAGAGCGGGGACATATTTGTGGTTTGGGGGTTATTGTACCTGTGTATTCTGTTCATTGTTAAGGCCACTAGAGGGGAAATGGGGGGGGGGCACAGCGTCCTGGAGGGCTGTACCCAGGTCAGCTACGCTACCACCAACCGTGTCCTCTGGGTGGAAGCACCCATTTTCAGTAACCCAGGCCCCTTAACCTGCAACTAGTCACGCAAGCAGGGGTAGTAGCCCTTGGGATAGCGCCACCCAGGGGTTACATTTAAAATTTGGTGGAATTTTTCAAAATTCCATAGAACTCTGTTCCATCAGAATTTGACAATTTCGCACACCCCAGCTTTCCAACATGTGGGGCTCACAGTGCTGAACGCTATTCCACCTATGCTTCAGCTGTTTCGGTGTCTGGGCCACTCTCTCTCTTCCCCCACTGCTCATGACAGTACTCATCTCCATCTGTACTGTCACCCTTTGTAGGAATAACAGCCTTTTGTGTCCAAACAGCTGGCCAACATATATGGAAATGTCTGTCATCAAGATGATTGATTGATTGATTGATTAAAAGTTTATTTTTTCACAGGAAATATCATTTGTTAGGACAAAGTCCCCGTTTACAACAAAGTCCTGCATGTAGATTCTAATACAATTACCAATTAACAATTGACATTTAACATAACTAATACAAACAAACATAATCACACTCTACATACATACATTATTTAAAACACATACATAAAAAATACAAACTATTAAACAATTCATTTTTAAATTTAAAAAAATCTAAATTTGTTTTCTGTGATTCAGTCAAACCATTCCAACTTAATGCTACTCTGTTCTGGAGCATACTGTCCCCTAGTCAATTAAAGCTTCTATACATTGGGATATTGCTTAATGGATTCCTAGTCTTTATATATGATTCATTATTTATCTTTCTTTTTAATTGCTTATACAAAGGATGGTTGTACTTTTTGTGAATTATCTTATGGCATATAGTAAGCCAGAGATAGTTTCTTTTGCTTCAGGTTGAAGCTAATTTAACTTATTATAAATTATACAATGATGCTCATTTTAATACTTCCGGAAGCAAATTTACCTATCCTATAATATATTTGATTAACCAAATTTAAAGCAGTTTTAGTCAAATTCATGTAAATTATAGAACCATACTCCAATATGGGTAACAGCATCTGCTTTGCCAATCGCTCCTTTGCCACCAAAGGTAAAGCTCCTGCAACTCTTCTAAGGGCCCCTAATCTTTTATCCACTTTCTTTACCTGAACTGATATATGATTTACATATGTCATCCTAACATCTACTTGAAACCCTAAGTATCTGTATGTTAATACATTTTCAATCTTTGTACCATCTTGTAAATGTAATTGTGGTTTGGGCTCTTTTCCTTTATATGAACCAATTGAAAACAACATAGTTTTGTGTTTTTTTTATCATTCAAAAGAAGACCAGATTTACTGAACCAGTTTTGGATTTGTAACAAATCACTTTGAAGTGAATCCATCATACCTGTGAGACTGTCAGCAGACGCCACTAAAACAGTGTCGTCTGCGTACAGTCTCACCTCACTATGTTTAATTTCGTGAACCAAATTATTAACATAAATATTAAATAATAATGGGCCCAAAATTGAGCCCTGGGGAACACCTCTCTCTAGTTTCCCAGGGGCCGACATCATTATGCCACATTGTACACATTGCTGTCTATTTGTCAACTATGACTCAAGCCATTTTAATATTTGGCCCTTAATCCCTATGGCCCTTAACCTAATCAAAAGCAAATCATATTGAACTAAATCAAAAGCTTTACTGAGATCTGGTCTTCTCCAGTGCAAATGGTGCAACTAGACCCTTTTAGCTATGGCCCTCCAAAGAGACGATAGTAATAGTCACTAGACTCGCAAAATTATACACAATCATGATCTTCCACCTCTCTCTCTCAACTTTTCTCTTACTCTTACACTATCAAATGTGAAATTGAATCATGAGGCCACGTGCTGATACCACAGAATCAGAACACACTGATTAACACGAATTCTGCAGATTACATAGACCTCCTGTTTAAATACTCTAAACGGCGGTCGTAGCCCATGCCATTTTAAGTGCCACAAAATACTATTGTGTGGTCACAATACAAAACAAACATTAGCAGGGGTGTAGCCAGAAACTTCTGTTTTGTACGCACAGTCTTCTTCAACTGCCGCCCCTCCATTAAGAAATGTACACATCTTCTCCAGATGCTACCCATTTACAAACAAATCAGGTTGTTGTCAGATGACTCCTCTAATCTCCTAGGTTATACACAGATCTTTCTGTCTCCTAAACAATAGATGTTTGACTGACAACAGGAACTTCCTGTTTAGGGGCAGGAAGTGAGTGATCAAAGAACCACCAAGGACCCACCATCCTAGAAGGGCAAGAGTAGCTCTCCGGCCCCCTCTAGCTGCTGGAGGTCTGCCTCTGAACAAGTAAGTGGTCTACTGAGAAATATAGGATATTCTTGTCTCAGAACAGGACAATCAGGAGCTTAAAGGGCACACAGGCAGAAAGTAAGGAGAGAGAGAAAAAAAAACAGAGGAAAGAGTAAGGATTGCAAACAGTTAAGGGGCCAGAAATAAGACATGATTGGAGTGGTGCAGTGCAGTGGCTGTGGGCAGCAGTCTTCGGGAGATGTTCTGGAGGATGCAGTGTTGTCCATCTGCAGGCATCTCTCTGGGCTGAGGGAGGAGGTTGCTCATCTCCAGGCTGAGTTGGCCAGGATTTGTGGGACCTCCTCTTCCATCCAGGGACCACCAGTGCCACTGCCGTTGCCTCAGAGGTTGCCAAGAAGAGGGCCGGTTGGATCACAGTGGGCTCCAGGGAGGGTGGGGGTGGTGGAACAGAGGCACATCCCTCCAGTTGTACCTCTCCACAATTCCTATGCCATTCTGGCAAAGTGTGGTTCCTCTATGGAGGCACCTACAGTGGAGGCCAAGGAGGATGCTGGGAACCTCCACAAAGGAGACCCACAGGAGGGTGGCAGGGGACCCTGCAGGGGAAGGAAACAACTCCTGGTGGGGGACTCCATTGTTAGGAAGGTAGAACTGGGCAAGGAAGGGGAGAGAGAGGTAAGGTGCCTGCCTGGTGCCATGGCTTGGAGGGACAGGGAGCGAATCCTCAGGATTGCTGGAGTAGCTGCACAGGGGAGGGAGCTGGATGTCATTGTCCACCTAGGGACAAATGACCTGGCTAAGAAAGGGATTAGAGAAGTGCAGGAAGAGTTTGTGGAATTGGGGAGGGGCCTTAGTCAAGTAGCACGCACGGTAACCTTCTCGGAGGTGCTACCCATCTATGGCATAGGAGAGGCTAGGGTGTTCCGTACCATGGGATTCAATCAGTGGTTGAAAAACTGGTGTGAAGCTCAGGGATTTGGCTTCATTGGGGACTGGGGGTCCACCTGGAGTGATGCAAGCCTATACTGGCATGATGGGCTGCATCTGTCCGGGAGGGGAACCAGGATCCTAGGTGATAGCTTTAAATGCTTCATTGGCAAGCTTTTAAACTAGCCAAGGGGGGAGGCACTGGAAAGGAGCAGGAAAATCCTAGCCCCCCCCAAAAATCACGGTAGTAAGTGTGGCAAACACCAACATGGAGGTGTCGATAGGGAGAAGGGCAGGGGTAAATGGAGAAAGTGACAAAGGCAAGAAGAACAGGTATGGGGCAAAAGGGGGTAAGACCATCAGGAAATGGAGGGTAATGAGTACCAATGCCCGTAGTCTGGGCAACAAGCTCCCTGAACTGGTGGCCTTAATGGAAGAGGGATGCCTGGATATTGTAGCAGTCACAGAAACATGGTACACAGAGAACCATGACTGGGATGTTAACATACCAGGGTACATAACTTACAGGAGAGACAGGCAGGGGAGAAGAGGGGGAGGAGTAGCTCTCCATGTAAAGGAAGGGATAAAAGCAACTGAACAAAAGAATAAACAGGGAGGAGAGGAGGCACTGTGGGTCACCTTGGAGACTGGAAAGGCACCACAATCCGCACAGGGTTGTGTACAGACCCCATGTCAGGGGAAGGAATGGACAAGGATATGATGGAAGGCATTCTTAGAATGGCAGAGAAAGGGGAGATACTGTTGATGGGAGACCTGAATATGCCGGATGTTAACTGGAGCACATTTGCTGCAGCCACATCCAAGAGCAGGGCCATTCTTGCGCCCTACAGGTGGCAGGCATTAGACAGCTAGTTTTGGAACCCACTCGTGAGGGGAGCAATCTTAGACCTTGTACTCTCAAGCAGGGGCAGTGAGAGGATCTCAGATCTAGAAGTGGGTTGCCATCTGGGGACAAGTGACCATCAGACAGTGTGGTTCACGTTAAACTCAGCTACAGAGTCAAGCCATACAAAAGTGAGGACACTGGACTTTGGGAGGCTGACTTTGGCAAGATGGAGAGTGCCTCAGAAAAGCACTAGCAAACAGGCTAGAAGGAGGTGTGGAGCAACAATGGGAATTATCAAAACTGCCATCACAGAGGCAACAAGCCTTTAGTGAAGCAAATAAACAAATCAAAGCGAAAGAAAAAGCCACTATGGTTCTCAAGAGAGGTGGCTGTGAAAGTCAGGAAGAAAAGATAGCATTCGGAGTATAAGGAAACACAGAAGGAGCAGGACAGAGAGCTGTACCAGTTAAGGCAGAAAGAAGCAGGGAGGAAGTCAGAATAGCAAGGCCCAAACTGAGGAAAGATAGCCAACTCAGTTAAGAAGGGGGATAAAACCTTTATAGGTACATCAGCGGCGTGAAAGACAAAGGGAGGATAGTGAGGCTGAATAGAATGAGCGGTGGAGTGGGCAGAGGGACAGTGAAAAAGCAGGAATACAGGCGAATATTTCAGCTCAGTATTCACAAAGAAGGAGGAAGTGCCTAATCCAATTAACAGAAGCACTCTTGATAGGTCGATCCCAGTCCTTTCAAGAAGAAAGGGTTCTGCAAGAACTCCTAAAACTGAAGGTGGACAAAGCAATGGGTCCTGATGGAATTCACCCCAGAATTCTAAAAGAATTAAGGAAGGAACTAGTGAAACCACTGGCTACTCTTTTTAATAAATCATGGAGGATGGTGTGGTACCCGAGGACTGGAGGAAGGTGGATGTGATTCCCCTTCACAAAAGTGGGACCAAGACAGAGGCAGGAAACTACAGACCTGTCAGTCTGACCTCTGTGGTAGGGAAAGTGATGGAGTCACTTCTGAAGGAAAGAATAGTTGAGTACCTAGAGGTCAGTGGAGCACAGGATCCAAGGCAGCATGGGTTCACGGCAGGAAGGTCATGTCAGACAGATCTAATAGATTCCTTTGACTGGGTGACCAAAGCAGTAGACCAGGGAGGGGCTGTGAACATGGCCTACCTAGACTTTAGCAAGGCATTTGACACAGTCCCACACAAAAGATTATTAGTCAAATTAACCAGCCTGGGAGTGGGTCCCAGGGTGGTAGCCTGGTAAAACATTGGCTGGACAACAGGACACAGAAGGTAATTGTAAATGGAGTCCACTCTGAAGAAAGGGTGGTTACTAGTGGGGTACCGCAGGAGTTCAGTATTGGGTCCAGTCCTTTTAATATCTTCATCAGTGACATTGCAGAGGGACTGGAAGGAAAAGTATGCCTTTTGCAGATGACACAAAGATCTGCAACAGGGTTGATACACAAGCGGCATGGAAAGGATGAAAAGGGACTTGGCAAGGTTGGAGAAATGGTCAGGCGTATGGCAGCTAGGATTCAATACAAAAGTGCAAAATAATGCACCTGGGAAACAAGAACCCAGGGGAAGAATACACAATGGGTGGGGAGGTAGCAACAACAACAAAACAGGAAAGGGACCTGGGGGTAATCATATCAGATGACCTTAAGGTTAGCAAGCAATCTGAGAAGGCAGTAGGGAGGGCCGGGGGTATACTGGGATGTATAGGGAGAGGCATCAGCAGCAGAAAACAGGAAGTTGTTATCCTCTGTACAGACAGTTGGTGAGACCCCATCTGGAATACTGTGTCCAGTTCTGGAGACCCCATCTCCGCAAGGACATAGACAGGATAGAGGCAGTCAGAGGAGGCAGCTAAAATGGTGCAGGGTCTGCAAGAGAAGCCGTGTGAGGAGATACTAAAGGAGCTTAATATGTATACCCTTGAGGAAGAGAGGGGGGACATGTTAGAAACTTTTAAGTACCTCAAGGGAATCAACAAAGTCCAAGAGGGTAGCATCTTTCAGAAAAAGAGACTTGCAAGAACAAGGGGACACAATTTAAAGATAGAAGGAGGGCGGTTAAGGGGCAATGTGAGGAAGTATTATTTCACAGAGAGGGTAGTGGATGCATGGAACAGCCTTCCTGAGGAAGTTGTGGGGTCTAAAACTGTGGGAGAATTCAAGAATGCATGGGACAGACATAAGGCAATTCTTGTGGGGGGCAGGAAGATATAGGCTGTTGGTTAACTAGGATCTGCGGCCTATCCTGTAGGTAGGGAAATGGGCAGACTAGATGGGCCTAGCGGTCCTTATCTGCCGTCAAAGTCTATGTTTCTATGTTTAAACAGATACACTACTCAGTGGCCTACACTAACTCAAATAGTACAGAACAGATTGGTAATGCTAACAGGAAGGGATATTGTTTTGGATAGGCACTCAACAAAACTGTACACAAATGTGTATGGTGAGTATGCCTGTCTACACCCTTGAACATTAGAAGTGGAACCATAGGACACCATTCTGCTGGTTTACAATCATGGACTTGTGAAATCAAAACCACACATGAAACAGCAGTTTGCAGATTCAATAATGCAGGTGCGTAATGCTTTTAGAATTCTGCATACTGTAATTGATCAAGATTTTTCCAAAATGCATTTCAGATTCAGAACTGCCATTTCTGCAGTATTCTGCCAGTGGGATTTCACATTCCTGCTTGGTTTACCTTGCTTAGACAATCACCATGTTTACATGTCAGGCAGTAATCAGATTTCTGAGGGAATCAGATTCCCTAAAAATCTGATTGAGTTTTCTGCGGTGCTGTTTACATGCATGCTGTTTTAGTAATCTGATTCGGTGTGCCTGTTTACTTGTTTGAGATTAATCTGATTTCTTTTACCTGGAGTTCATTTGTAACCCTATTGTTTTGTCTGCAGTGTGCAGTTAACATTTAATTTACTTTAATTTAGTTTTTGTTAACTGAAATTGAAAAAAGAAATCCTATCCACAAAAAAGTAAGAGTATTTGACCTCAACTACCTCAACCCCAAGCTCTACCCCATAGGTACCCCCACTTTAGTAATATCTCCTGGCTAGCTACTCAATATTCTGGCTTGCAATTACCACACCCTAGTATCAGGCTCACAATTACCCTCACTCCAGTATCCCTCTCATATTGACTACCAAGTATTCTGCCCTACAACTACCACTACTCCAATATCTAGCTCACTACAACCCCCACTCTATTATCCCTCTCATAACTACCCAGTGTTGTGCTCTGTAACTCCCTAACGCCAATATCTGCCTCATAACTACCCCCACTCTCGTAAAACTCTTGAAGCTGCCCAACATTCTGCCCTGCAGCTACACCACCCCAGGATCTGCCGCACAACTGCCCTCACTCTAGCAACACTAATGCAGGTACATGATAGTCTGCCTTTCAACTTCCGCACACCATGATACTTGCCCGAGAACTGCCCACTGTACTAACATTGTCAGTGTCACAGCTACCTAATATTATGTCCTGTGACTACCTGACACCACAATATCTGTCCCAAGCTACCCCACTTTAATTACACTCTCACAGCCATCCAATATTCTACCTGTCAACGACTCACTCTCAAATATCAGTCTCACAACTACCCCCACTATAGAAACACTCTTAGAACTACCCAGTATCTTGCCCTGCAACTACCCCCTTTATAATATTTCCGCCACGGCTACCCTATGCAATCTAATACTCTGCAGCTACACCACACCCCAATAATTGCCCCATAGCTGTCCCCACTCTAATAACACTTATGCAGCTACCCAACATTGTGCCGTGCAACTACACCACTCCACAATTTCTGTTCTGCAACTACCCCACTCTACTAACACCCTTACAGCTATACAATATTCTGCCCTGCAACCACCACAAGCCAACATTTTGTTTAATAACTGCCCCACAGTAGTGTCACTCTCACAGGAGCCCAATAGTGCATCCTATAACTACCACACATTCCATATCTACCCCCACGACTACCCCCACTCTAGTAACACTTACAGCTACCCAATACTGTGGCTTGCAAATACCCTGTTACCCAATATGTGTCCCACAACTACCCTACCACTAGTAATACACTCAAAGTAACCTAATATTCTGTTCAACTACCCCACACCACAATATGTGTCCCAGAAATACCCCACTGTAATAACACTCTCACAGTTACCCAATATTCTGTCCTGCAACAACCCCACATTACTATATCTATCCCACAACTACCCCAGTCAAGTACCACACTTACTGTAACCCAATATTCTTCCCTGTTACTACATGGATCTGCATAATCTGATTTGGTAATCAGATTTCTCAGTATTTCAATTCGAATCAGATTACTGAGTGCATATAAACATGGTAAATATTTGCCTGCCCATAATAAGACAGCCAGAAGCAATATTGATACGAGAAATTCTGAGTCTTCTTCCCCCCAATGTATCCTCAGAGCAGGATGAAGCAGTAGGGTATCTGGCATATGTAGTTTACCAACCTGTCTGTGGAAGAAATTCTTTATTTTTGCTGTAATTGTGTGCACAGCCTTTTTGTTTTTTTATTGAGCAAAAGTACAGCATGATCTTTTCTTTCCTTACTAGTAGGTTTGGGTAAGAACTCCTCCTGTCAACAATATCAGCATCGTTGCTGCACTTGAGAGCTCTGCTACCTGATCACACACAGGCTGCAGTAACAAATCAGGAAGCGGGGGGTGCTGAATATGCTCTAAGTTACATTTCATTGCACTAATTGAGGATTGTTCTACAATCATTTTAACTTTAATTTACAGAACTGTATAGTACTGTGCAACAAAGGATACACGCTGACCTGCCATGTGGACTCTCTCTCACATGTCGCTCACACAGATTGATCATGATCGCGACTATTGTACGTGACGACAAAACTGACAAAATTGTAAATATGACCACTGTCTCAAGCTGAATCCACCAAACACAGATGTTTTGTACCATCCATTCAATCATCTGGCTGTGAGACATGAAGTGGCTGAAGCAGGCTCTTATGCTAATCTTTTGACCGCTGCATCAGTCAGCCTGTTGGGGGGGGGAGGGTAGAAAGGATGAGAAGGGACTTGGCAAGGTTGAAGGAATGGTCAGACGTATGGCAACTTAGATTCAATGCAAAGAAGTGCAAAGTAATGCACCTGGGAAACAAAAACCCAGGAGAAGAGTACACAATATCAGGGGAGGTTCTAACAACAACAATAATGGAAAGGGACCTAGGGATAGTCATATCAGATGACCTAAAGGTGGGCAAGCAATGTGAGAAGTCAGTAAGGAGAGCCGGGGGGATACTGGGATGCACAGGAAGGGGCATCACAAGTAGAAAAAGGGAAGTGGTTATCCCTTTGTACAGACAGTTGGTGAGACCCCATCTAGAGTACTGTGTGCAGTTTTGGAGACCCCATCGCTGCAAAGACATAGACAGGATGGAGGCAGTACAGAGGAGGGCAACTAAAATGGTGCAGGGACTGCAACAGAAACTATATGAAGAGAGACTGAGAGAGCTTAATATGTATACCCTTGATGAAAGAAGGGAGAGGGGGGACATGATAAAAACTTTCAAGTACCTCAAGGGAATCTACAAAGTCCAGGAGGGTAGCATCTTTCAGAAAAAGAGATGTGCAAGAACAAGCAGGCACAATTTAAAGATAGAAGGGGGATGGCTCAGGGGCAATGTGAGGAAATGTTTTTTCACAGAGAGAGTGGTGGACGCATGGAATCGCCTTCCTGGGGAAGTTGTGGGGTCTAAAAGAGTGGGGGGAATTCAAACATGCATGGGACAGACATAAGGCAATTATATTGGTGGGTGGGAGGAAGTAGGCTGTTGGTTAACCAGAATCTGCAGCTTATCCAATAGGTAGGGAAATGGGTCGACCAGGTGGGCCAAGTGGTCCTTATCTGCCGTCAAAGTCTATATTTCTGTGTTTGCTGGTGGTGTAAATCTGTCCCTCATCCCCCAACTCTGGCCATGCCCAAGGGGACAGTGGTGAGCAGCGGTGCCTGCCAGGCCCGTGCCTCGTGGCTGGCTGGCCAACCTACCATGCCACAGTGACGCTAACAAGGGGATCGTCTCAGCTGGAAGTGGGGCAGGCAGGTGGGTTATGTGGGGGATGTCATTTGTTTGGTGTGCAGGATGAGAACTGGGATGAAATCAGAGGGTTAAAAAAACCCATACCTGACCTCCTGATGTCCCGGGCCTGCTGACCTGGACATATACAAGTTATGCATTGTAAAACACAATGTAAGGTTATGATATGGGCTCACAATGATAATGAGCCCAGTTATAATAATCTAGTGACATCTGAAAATGAGCATTCTAACTGTGGAATGAAGCGTTTTGAAAATCAGAACTTTGACTCGGGGCATGCACACTAGCACAGGGTGATTGGCGTCACTGTGTCCTAAGTCAAAGTTACGGCTTCCAAAATGCTCGTTTGCACAGCTGGAATGCTTGTTTTGAGATGCCACTTAGATCAATATTACAAATCTCATTATTACCTTGAGCCCGTATCATAATCGGACATTGCTTTTTACAATGCATAACATGTATATCCAAAGGCAGAACTGCACTGCAACTGCAGCTCACTGCAAGCTCACTGGAAACTGGAAAACAAGTTACACAGTGTTCTGAACTAAAATCCACTGTACTGCATTTGGCCTCGTGCATCACCCCACCCATTGCCTGCCATTATCTTAGCACAAAGCACACCCCTTTCTGCCTTGCTGCTTAAATAATATTTGGGTGGGTGGGAGTTATCAGAATTTTACAGACACCCGAGATGTTGGATGTGGATGCTACATAAACTCTGGGAGCACAACTCAAAGGGTTTATAAAAACATTCCACCCCGAGGGTGTGTGTGTAAAATTCTGTTTTACTTTCACACACCCACCCATGTCTCGTTTTTTTATAATTACTAGTGAGCTTTTTTAAGTACTGTGGCAGTTTTGTGACTAGCGCTCACACAGCTCACAGCATGAGTTTGATTGACAGGGCATGATTACAACCACTCGGTTGTAATGCATTTTTACACAATGGTTATCTGAGCATTAAAAATGCTCAATAGTAATTATACTGTATATAGAATAATGCATGGGGTGGTGTGCTTAGCAAGATTTTACACACACCCTGAGGTGTTGGATGCTACATAAACACCGAGAGCGAAGGATCCAACACCAAGGGGTATGTGTAAAATCTCAAGTTAAACACACCACCCCATGTTTTATTTTACATAATTGCTGGGTGTCATTATTTTGCCACAACAACTAAATAAAATACAAAAAAAATCCCTGTGCGATCCAGTCGGGTTTTGATGCATTCCATGTGGTTGGAAGGGAAAACAGCCGAATGAAGTGGTGTCCCTTACTTTTTTATATTTATTTTTTTTAAATGGTTAATTTTCTTCCCTGAAGTGCCATTTACTTTTTTCATTAAAAAAAAAAACTCACTGCTGTGTGGTGGATCCGGTGCTGAAGGACTGGCTGCTGACGCACAGCACAGGAACAGTTGCTTTTGGGACATGCGTACACAGGAAACAGGGTGCGTGCTTGCTGTTATAACCTGATTGAAGAGCTATGCTGGCTACCTGCCCATTGTCAGGATGTGTTGGGGGTGCGGGGTGGAGGAGATCTACCTGCTGGGGTGGGGAGTCCACTAGACACCAAGGATATAGTGCAATGCACTGTGTCAGGGGACAGGTGCCAGTGATCGGAGGTGGCGGGTTGGGGAGGGGGAGACTGGCCATCACAGTGGGGCTGGCTCCCATTGCTTTATGTGGAGCCAACATTCAGTGGGTGGGATGGGGAACTCACTAGTTGCCAAGGCTATTCATACATTGAACTACCCACGGGGTTTGGGTCTGCGATGTTATTACATGCCGACATTGCAGGTGGTGATGTTTTGCCTGCTTTGTTGTGTGCCACAATGCTTTATCCCACAACGTTATTGGCCTTATATTCTCATAATGCGCACCACCCCATGCATTATTTTTTATGTAACTAATGACTCAAGGCAATGGAGATGGCTGTTACTGTTACTTTTTAGAAATCTCTTTTGTTGTGCTTGCGCTTCGACTTTATAAACTGGAGCCATACTTTGAATTTATTAGGATGGGGCTAACACACTTTTCTGATGGCAATCAACATATCATAACAAGATGTTAAATTTATTCACGGTGTGTGTGGTAAACAAGCAGAAACATTTTCAAAACTTCAAAGCCATGTCTCAGTTCAGAAATCAAAGAGAATGAAAAGAAAAATGGATATATTAATGTTTTTGCAAGAAATACATTATTACTAAAAAACTATATGATGACATTGTTTTGCGGTTAATAGAGCAGCAGCAGTAGGGACCTGCAGAAAATGTTTGTAATTGTCAGTTTCCCCGTGGGACAGTTTTCAGGGTAGCACTAATTTTGGTTTTTGTTGGGGATTTGTATAAAGCTACCAACTTTCTGAGGCCTAAAACTGGGACAGGGTTCATCGCTCATTAGATACCCCCGTGCCATTCCTACAGACACCACCGCAGATAAGGCTGCCCACAATTAAATGTTGCTGCTTGCTCTGGCCATGCTGCCACACAATACAACCAGTAGCAAGCATCCAAATTAAAACAATACATCATGCTGCTGCAGCAAGTTTCAAATCATGATGTACAGAAAGTTCTTTGATGCAAACCTGCGTTAAATTGTGTTCAGACGTTTGAGCTACATGTATTGCTCCTCCTGACATTCCCATCCCAACCTGCTTTACACTCACCTCATTTGCTGAGCAAATATCACTTCAGAGACTCTGACCACCACACCAGATTGTTTTCACACTTCCCTGCAGCTGATCAGGTTTGGGTACCTTAGTTCACAGTTGCCGGTGTCTTCCGTCGGGAGTCCTTCTCCGCTGCTGGCAGGGAGACATCCACATGTACTTGTTTGCACTACTACCCAGTCTAACCTAACAGGAAGGTACATGCTTTACCGTGCTCCCACTGACATGCTTGCGGTGCAAATTAGGCACAGGGGCTGAAGTTGCAAACTGTTGTTCAGCTCGAGCAGTGCCACAATGATGCTGAAATAACTGTCACTCACGGATTAGCAGTCAGCAAAAAAAAAAAGGGGGACAAAACTGGGACAAGTAAGCAAAAACCAGGACAAAAGTGACATTTTGCAAAACTTGTGGGGAAACTGGGACATGCTGCCTAAAACAGGGACTGTCCTGGGAAAATAGGGACTGTTGGTAGCTTTAGATTTGTAGTGCTGAAGGAGTACATATACATCCAGAATCTAAATAAATTCTAAGCAAATCAAGACTAGATTTAGTTTGTAGGGATAGAACTACAGCACCAAGTTCTAAATACCAGGGGACTGGCAAGCTACAAGGATGGAAGTCCATAACGCTTGATACTTCCTATGATTCCTGTGATATTAAGCACTCAGAGGGGTTTAAGGGCATTAGAGTAGGCGTAAGGGCATCATCAAACTTTGGTGTGTTTAAAACAGAACACAAATTGGGAGTCAGTGAATGTTGTGAGAGTTGTGCATCGTGGACAGAGAGAAAAGAACCCTGTAACAGACAATTTCTGGAAGTGCCTTCCTTACTCTGTTGTTTTAAAACTCCTGAGAAACCCTTACTTTGGCCCAATACAGGGAAAGGGTGGCTGTTGCTACAGCATTTTGGTTTTTGCTCTTGTTGCCTGCATTGTCAGCCACTAGATGTCAGTATAAGCTAAAGAATGCAAGAACAAAGTAGTATTACATTCGCCAGTACTGAGTTCTGTTACATTTATATCATCTGCGTTGGGGGAGTTAATAATCAGTTTGAGCAGTGCCTTAGCAGCGATGTCAGCTGTACACACTAACATTGAAATGTAGTATACAGATTGTCCTTTAAGAGCTGATTTTCCCCAACAAAGTGCAGCAACGATGCAGTTACATGTGCAGTGTCACAAAACCTTCTGTCGTGATTTATCACATTACTCGGGGACAGAAATATTTCGCACCAAAACCTTCGCCTAGATTTGTATCACATGAGAATGCTGGATGTTGAAAACACAAGAAAAGGAAGGTAGCCTGGGCAGACCTGAGTACAAACTTGTGAAACAGGAGGTCGCTGGTTCAAATCTCACTTCTGCAACACTTTAACTAGATGAGCACCAAAATGGAAGTGGAACAGCAGTTGGGCAAAAGAAAAGGACTTCAGTTTATGTATACAGAGTAACCCCCAAATGTTAAAAAACGAACATTCAACACCAAGGACTCCACACTCATGTGTGGGGCTTGTCTCAATGGCACTTTGTGTGCAAAAACATTTTGATTTACTTACTGTTACTGTACTACAGTAGATTATATCAGACTAATTTTGCTTAGTTCTAGGCTGACATCTTCTGGAACTACAAATCCCAGAATCCCCTGCAGCTGACATCAGAAAAGTAGGCAGCATAGGGTTGCCACCTATCCGGTTTTTGAACGGATAATCCAGTTTTTCAGGTCCTTATCCGGTCATCCGGTTTTGATTAAATGCAGTCTGGTTTTTGGGCCATTTTGACTGCTCATATACTCTTAAAACTGATGTATCAAATCATTCACTGTTTTGGCTGCATTACATGTCCAGGTTACAAAGAATTTTGGAGGCAGTATAGCACAGTGGTTTAAGGCTCTGAGCTGCAAATCTGCTCATATTCAGCAGAGCAGACATGGGTTTGAACCCCACAGCTTCCACCTGCATACTGTGTGACCCTGAGCAAGTTGCTTAACTTTCTTGTGCTCCCAGGTTGCACCTGTAAAAAAAGCTTTCAACTTAGCATGCTAGTCCTGGTTAAATAATTCACAACAAAAAAAATGTTTCTTATGTCACAGTCATTCAGACCTGCCTTTGTCTGTAAAACCAGACTGTCTGAGAGGTGTAAAGTATGGCCATTAAGATCATTAGCAGTAAATTACCCTAATTTTTTCCACTCTGAATTTTAAGTATGGTCTTTTACTGCTATGGCAGGAAACAGCTTTTACATCTTTATATGCGCTCATGTGTTTCTTTTTGTTTGTCCTATATACTGGTATGTTTAGATCCATTTTTGTTACAATTAATAATCTACCTTATTGCTTTTATCACCACATTTATTTATTTAGTTTTTGTTTACCGGGTAAGTGCCATTAGCCAAAACATGACTATTTTCAGGCGTGACTCGGGAGATTACAATAAGCAGGGTGAACAGTGGAATACAATTTGATTTGGGGTAGAGACATAATACATACAGAGCTAAAACAAGGTTTTACAGTCACATAATTAGGTGGGAAATAAAAGTTCAATAGTTTACATTAATTGGAAGAATCAGTGAGAAGTCACATGTGACTGACAGTTGATTGGGTAAGGGTAGCTACAGCACAACAAGATGAGACAATAAGTGCCTAGAGTAATAAGCTGGAAGGTCAGGATAGGTGGAGATCAGTTTACAGTGGCTGGGGATGTAGGTGAAGTAGGAGGCAGAAATTCAGGGTGGTTTGAAGCAGGTACAGGAGATCTGACTGAAGAGAAAAGAACGATACCTGTTTTTGAACTGGGCATAACTGGGGGCTAAGCGGACATCAAGAGGCAGGGAGTTCCAGAGTTTAGGCGCCAAATGAGAGAAGGCAAGATTTCCTTTGTTTGATCTACATCTGGGTATTTTCAGCAATGACTTATCAGCTGATCGTAAGTCATGACAGGAGGACAGTGGAGTGAGTAGGGATGCCAGCGAGATTGGGGAGCCTGCTCTAATGATACTGTATTATCAGTCAGGGAGCCAAGGGCAAGAGTTTGAGCCGAAGTTGGGGGAGCCAATTCAGATCTGCATAGAGTCTGCAATGGTGTTTTGACCAGGGAGAGGCCGATGCATACCTGCATATGCTGTTACAGGTAGTGTCCCACTCTCTAAGGAGAGTTTTGGGTGCATTGAGATAGGTGGTTACCCCATAGGATACTGATGGGAGCAGAATCCCATGGGCTACGGCTAGTCTTGCTGACTGTGTAAATACAGAGCTAGTTTTATATGCTACTCCTATTTTGGCATTTACCGATTTACAGGTGGATGTAATATGCTGACCAAAACTGAGATTCTCGTCGAGGAGTACACCTAAATATTTGAAGGAGTGAACTGGTTCAAGGACCTTTCCATCTTGACCAGAGACTGCAAATTTGTCCCGGTTTTCACTTAGTTTGACCATAGAGCCAAGCAGCATAGTATGCGTTTTATCAGCATTCAAGATTAGCTTGTGGGGGAGGAGCCAGGATTGGGTGAATTTAAATGCAGTAGTAAGGGTTTGGTTTATATGTTGAATATTCTTATCACTACAGTACAAGACCAGGTCGTTCGCATAAAGGATAGTGGAGCAGCCGGGGATATTCGGAGAGATATTGTTAATGAAAATAGAGAAGAGAAGCGGTCCTAATATTGATCCCTGGGGAACACCTAGATTGATAGCGCTAGGGCTAGATAACGTAGAGTTGAACCTAACAAGCTGAGTTCTGTTTGACAGATAGCTTTTAAACCAGGCAGTTGCTTTCATTTTTTGTGTTACCTGAACATTCCATGATATTAGCTACACTTTTACAGGTCACTCAGATAAACAGCATGGAATTGTATGTTTGAAATTGTAGAATGTCTTAGAAATATGAAAAGAAACAGCAGTAGCTGCTGAGGTAAAGGGGAACACTGTGCAGTATTAAGGGTACCACAAGCACTGATAATTAAGTTATCAAAAATTGGTCAAAGCATCAGAATACATGACTAACATGGAAAGGAAAATGGGAGAGTGTTTAACAGAGGGCTGAGCAATAAGCTGTGTATGAGCTTGGCACATCTAGCAGACCTGAGTTTGATTCCCACAACCTCCACTTACATACTGTGTGACCATAAGCAAATCACTTAACCTTCCTGTGCTCCTGGGTCACACCTGTAAAATGGGCTATGTGGCCTATGGGAGTTAACCTAGTTACCAAAGAATAAAAATAAATAACTAAATAAATCAAATAAATAACAGTATAAAAATGTTTTCCTATCACTAGCAATGTCTATTCCAACATTACAAATGGCTTTGGAGGAAGAGTGATTTACTTGCCAGTCATAAAGAGGGGGTGGAGCCAGAGGCAGAGTTCGGAGTGTGGTTTCGCATCCAGTTTTTACCTCATCCGAAGGTGGTGACCCTAAGGCAGCAGTGGGAAATTCAATACCTTGCAGTGCATGTTAGAGTTTATATATGCTCTGGGGCTAGATTCACAAAACTTTGCACAGACACAGTCCCAGTTTTGCACAGTGTTGGTATTCACAAAAGCCAGTTTGTGCCCTCACACTGGGTTTGCGCTAGGGCAACGTTTGGCCCCGCAATGCAAATGAGGGGGAGAGGATGTGAATATTAGTGCTGTCTGATTCACAAAGTATTTGCTCCGTGCAAGAACCTCTAACTTGGCCCCCTTGCGTGGAGCAAATACCACTGACCAAGGCTTATTGGCAGTGGTCTCCCCCCACCACGAGCACTAATCCTCCGACCAATATAAAAAATTGCTTTCCCTGGTGGTAGTGGTCCCTCCTGTGATCGCCTGCCCAAGTGTAATGAAAAATAAGTTACCCTGGTGTTCAGTGGTCCCTCTCCCCCACCCAATCACCCAACCGTAATATCATATTTCCTAGTGTGCAATGTAACACCCCATCCTGCTTCCCTGTATAGTAGATACTGTATATACATTTCCCTGGTGTCTAGTGGCCCCCCCCATCCCTGATCACCTGTATAGTGGATTTACACCATTCCCTGGTGGTGTAGAGGCCCCCTCCAACCCCCCAACCCTAGCAGGTAGTGTCTCACCACCCCACTCCCTCATCCCGAACCTGAGCTGGTGACCGACACAGCCCTCCTCTCTCCATCTCAGCTGACCACTGACTGAGCTGTCAATGAGTGTGTATACAGCACACGCTCATTGAGTGATGGAGTGAGTTGTCAATCAATGAGCGCGTACTGTATAAAGCACACGCTCATTGAGTGATGGTGTGAGCTGTCAATCAATGAGCATGTTCTGTATACAGTACACACTCACTGAGTGGTGGAGTGAGTTGTCAGTCAATAGGCACGGCACGTACTGTATACAGCACACACTCATTGAGTGATGGTGTGAGTTATCAATCAATGAGCATGTTCTGTATACAGTACACGCTCATTGAGTGATGGTGTGAGTTGTCAATCAATGAGCATGTTCTGTATACAGTACACGCTCATTGAGTGATGGAGTGAGTTGTCAATCAATGAGCATGTTCTGTATACAGTACACGCTCATTGAGTGATGGAGTGAGTTGTCAATCAATAACAGTGTATTGTATACAGTAAATGCTTATTGACAGCTCAATTGGCAGTCAACTGTGGTGGAGACAGGACGGATGTGCCGGTTGCCAGCTCACGTTTGAGATGGGGAGAGTGGGATGGTGGGACACTACTTGCTGGGGTGGGGGGGGCAACTACACCACCAAGGAATGGTTTAAATCCACTATACAGGGATGGGGATAGGGAGGGGGGTCTGCTAGACACCAGAGAAATGTATATATCTACTATATAGGGAATCAGGATGTGTGAGGGTTACACTAGACACCAGGGAATATGATATCAATGTTGGGTGGGTGACTGGGTGGGGGAGTGACCACTGGACACCAGGGTAGCTTATTTTTCTCTACACTCAGGCTGGTGATCGGGGGGGGGTGACTACTAGGCACCAGGGACATATTATTTAAAGATCGGGCATGGGTGCAGGTGGGGGGAGGAACCGTTGGACACCAAGGAAGCTTATTTTGTCATGACCGGGTTGGTGATCGACGATGGTGGTGGGGGCACTAGTCACCAGAAACATATTTAAAAATTGGGCATGGGTGCGGGTAGGGAGGGGGATCATGGGACACTAGTGTAACTTACTGCTCTGTAAACTCAGGCTAGCAATTGCGGGGGGGGGGGCACTACCACCAGGAAAAGCAATATGTTTGTATCAGTCAAGGGATTGGTGATCACAGGGGATCACTGGCATTATGGACTATTCTTGTCTTTCTTGGGCTAGCGATCGTCGGGGGAGAGACCACTAGCCACCAGGGGAAATTTATATTTGTACACTTGGGCAGTGATCAGCGGTGTGGAGGGGGACCTCTAACGTCCAAGGAGAATAGAATGTTGTCTTTTTCTTGGGCCAGTGATTGATGATGAGGGTGCACTACACTTATAGTAGCCTGTAAATGGGCCCATAATGGGAATGCAAATGTCCACATAGTGCCTTGCATGCCCAATGAGCTCATTTACATGGCTGCTATAGTGAACTGGAAATAAAACACGTGCGCTATATGTGGCAGAGCTATGCTACTGGCTGCATGTGGGGACGATGCTAGTGGGGTTCGCACTAGTGGTATTGGGGTTAACGCCGCCTCCACATGGCCATATTCATGTCGGATAGCATGGTGCGCTATCCAGCTGTGAATAGCAAGATTTCACACCTGCACAAGTGCAAAGTGCAGCACAAACCTTTGCGCTGTGCTTTGTGATTTTTTTTGTGACTCTAGCTCCTGATCTTTTATTTCCTGGTCCTGCTGTCCTGCCAGGGCTATGTACATTCACAGAGTACTTCACTCAGCCTCTGGAGAAAAGCAGACCTAGAGAACATTTGATCAGAGATTATAAAAGCTCTAACATGTGCTGCAGACCTTTGAATCTCCCACTGCTGCCTACTGCTCTGTTAGCTCCAATGGATTCTGGGATTTGTAGTAACAAAAGATGTCAGCCTAGAGCTAAGCAAAATGAGTCGGATACAATCTGACACAATCTACTATACTACAGTAAATAGTAAGTAAACCAATTTCTTTTTTTCACACAAAGTGCACATCAAGACCATGCCCACACGAGTGTGGGGCCCTTGGTGCTGACTTTTCCCCTTTAAGAATGGGCTGATTCTTAACACTGAGTGGGTTCTGTGACATCTTGTGACCTTGACAGCTCCTAATGTCTCCAGAACCCACGAGGCAATAAAGAATCAAATAAAATGGGGGTGGGGTATTAGGGTTACCTTGTTTTGCAAACTGAATTAGGAAGTAAGTGAAAATGATGTTTCTGAAACTGGAGAAAACTGTGGCAAAAAGCTACTGAGATAAAAACTTTCAGCTGCAGTTTAAAACGTCACTTGTGTACGCTCTCGCTGTAATGAGAGTTTTGATTGACAGATTCATGGGGAAAATGTCATTCTTAATGACTTTCTTGAACTGTTTTGATGGATCTAGATTCAAAAAGTCATTCTTAACAGCTAGGTGTTAACCAGTGCTGTGCCATGGACTGATATATCTGTCCAGAATTCCTGTATGTTCTAATTCTGTTGGCAGCTTAAGGGTTAAGAATGTCTTTTTGAAACCACCGGCAAAACAAGGTAGCCTTGTATTATATGGAGAATAATGTCTGTGCAGGTGTGTGTTATAAAACCTTGCACAGGCATTATTTTTTATCATAACTGGTGCAAGGTTTCAGTATTGACAAAAACTATAAACTGTATTTCTGTGAGCAAGCGTGTTCCTGAGCAGCCACCATAATGAGTGGCTTTTGCTTCCTGTGTTTGACATTATGGTGTCAGACAGTTATTTTCATAATATTAGTCTGAATATTCACATTTAACAATAAACAGAGGGTGTGGGCCAACGGTTGGAACCGCAGTGTCAGTAGACCCACAGTGGTTGCAGAGAAACCACAGCTCTTGAGACTGTGAGTGAGAGTACAAGGAGGAAAAAGCCATAATAACCCTGCTATCGAGTTATTACGGAATTCAGCAAGTTATTACAGTGTTTTAATATATGGATTTCAAAAACAATACTATTGTAAAGTATACAAAAAAATCTTCATAATAGCATCATCTTCAAAGTGATAATAGCATACTTGGCAAGTGATAACACTATTGTTCTGAGTCTGTAATAGTATTGTCTGGAACTCTGAAAGATAGTATTATCACAAAAAGTCAACAGCGCAAGTGCAGGCTGTCTCATAGCACACTATGTTACCACTGTCAATCAAACAGTAACATCAGAAAATCCGGCTCATGATTGGGCAGAACATTTGGAACAATATGGCAGCCGTCTCTCGCTTACCGAGAAAGAATCGTGACTGGGACATTTCTCACTTTTTGTTAAATTATACCCCAAATTGAACTATCTGGTTGATCCTGCATTCAGCAACAAAAAAATAAAAGGTAGGTCTGCTTGTAAAATCAAGCTTTTGCACTCGAGAGGGTTGCTGGTGGTGGTGTGTGTGTGTAATTAGAGGACCGAGATAGTGCGGCGGTCAGCCAGGACAGTCTCTTCACCATAGAAGTGGACTGCCCTTTACAAAATAAAACTGGAACCATATATTAAATTCAGAATAACTAATTTCTAACCACCAGCAAAAAGAGGTAACCATGTATTATTGTATATGGTGAGCCCTAAATGTATATGGCTTTCCATACATTCCTGTCACTATGATGCTTTTCAAAGCCTGTCAATAACAGGCAAGCCCTCGTTGCTGAATATGAAAACTGCCAAATGGACCTCTGTGTCTTCTGACTCGGATTAAGTAAGAGGGCATACCACACTCGTAGCAGATTCGGGGAAGGGGGAAGGGTGAAAACAGTCACTTTTTAAAAATGGCTTTTGAGTCATTTTTTATATAAATTTATAACAGTATATACTACATAAAATAACAGGTAAATGTACACAGACAAGGATTTGATGAAATCATAGAGACCACTTGAGCTTTGCTCTTGCGGTCTATGATGTCATCGAATCCCCTTGATGGTAACACAGCCTTGTTGTGCACAGTTACCTGTTCATTATTCTAAGTACACCATAGTACATTTGCTACACATTGTATCCTGAAGTGCTTTAAATATCCAAAGCCATTACATCAGCTGTTAGGTGAAACAAGCGTTTGTCAATGCCGAATGTTTGCTTACTGGTATTAGCATTGAAAGTGCAGAAGTTAGACAGACACAGAGTAGGAATGGCAGTGAAGTATTTATCTTCATGTGAACCCCACCTCCACCCTGCAGAGATGGACAGGCATTGGGGTATGCCTTTGGGTCATTGCGCATAACGCTCACGCCATTTCACCTCAACCTATCCTGCGGACACTGACAAGTGTTGAGGTGTGCCTTGGGGTGTTCGGCTTTACAGTCACGCGATTCCACAAGGATATGCACTGAAATAGGTGCAGTATAGGAGAATGGGGTGAACTCTGGGGCAGATGAGTCCAAGGCACACCTCAATGCCTGTCACTAGCTGCAGGATGGGGGTGGAATGGCATGAACATTACAGCCAGCTATCCAAAGGCACACTCCGATGCCTGTCAGTCTGTACAGGGTGGGATGTTATGGTTAGAAACCGTAACGCCCCAGGCATTTGTTGGTATTTGCACTACAAATTTTCAGCATGGCCTTTTTGTGACCACCCACTTCATGAAAGCATTTGGTACCTCTGCTCATGAACAGTGGCACTGTGATTTTGTTAACCTGTCTCGAATATTGATTTGCTACAGTGACTGCGCCATTCTGCTCCAGATGCGTAAAAACACAGTTCGGGCAGGATGTGAAAAATGACAGCTGTCTTGTTCATAAGGAGGTGTGAAAAAATGCCAATGTTGAAAATCTGGAGTGAAAACATTAAAAATCCTCGAAGTTATGAGTGTGCGTGGAAACTGCAGAACTCATGCTCGTAATACAGTTATTTTGTGAAATGCTCTCACCAAATTTTCAACATAGTCATTTTGGGACATCCACTCATGAACAGTGTCACTGTGATTTTGTTAATCTGCCCCGAACACTGATTTCCCACAGCGACCGCGCCATTGTGCGCCACATGTACGAAACAACATTTCGGGCAGGATATGAAAAATGACAGCTGTACTGTTCATAAGGAGGTGTGAAAAAATGGCAATGCTGAAAATCTGGAGTGAAAATATTGAAAATTCTTGGAGTTACGAGCATGCGTAGAAACTGTGCAACGCATACTCGTAACACAGTCATTTTTGGAATTTTTTCACCAAATTGGCAACATACCGTAGGCTTTTTGGGAGTCCACCTCATGAACAGTAATACTGTCATTTCATTACTCATTCCCAAAAGGTGATTCCATGCAGTGACTGTGAAATCACCTTTTGGGACCGAATACTGACATGACAGTGATTGAATTCATGAGTTGGGATCCCAAGAACCACATGTTGAAAATGGAGTGCCAAAATTCGCAAACATAGGCGAGATATCCACTAAGTTGAAAAAAAACTATTTATGCCATTATACTGCTTACTGGCATTTCTTCAGTTCGCGTTTGGTTTTTGAAGAGTGCAGATGTGTTCCCAGTCCACCGAAAATTGTTGCGCCGGCTCCAGATGTAAGTACAGGGTGAAGGGGGTGCAGGGATGTGGGATGCGTAGAGGGTGAGTGCAGGTTGGGGAGAGGGTACTGGACACAACAAGGGACCGTTTTCTACTTTTCAGGTAAAAAAAAAATTAAATCTATCGCTGGAACATTTTTTTTGCAGGTAAATTTGGTACGCTTTGGTGGGCTCCCAGCGTGCCACCTGCGTGTTTTTTGGGGGGGGAGACTGGAGCCAATGGGGATTTAGCCCCTGTTGGCAAAGGAATAAGGATCTGTGTTTGGGGGGAGACATGATGACGAGGGGGTTTGGGCTCCCCATCGGCAAATGATCTGGGGAAAGGGCATGCCGACAAGGGGATTGGGCACCCCCATCGGCTTTCATGGGGACTCTGAGGCAGATGGTGACAGCCGCCACCATGTTAACTGCAATGTTACACCAGGCAAGGCACCATCCTGCAATGATGGGTTGCACCCTCATTGCAGCAGCGAATTTGTTTCAAGTTGGTGGCACGCTTGCAGAACTAGTGTCAGCAGCAGCGTGCCACCACATTGGGGAAAGATGGCCAAGCCTCAAAATGCAGTGGGGGCATTGGTCGCCTCAGTGCCACACCTCCAAAACCCCGCTTCTCTCCTAAGCTGTCACATAATGTTTATTGTGCATGCATGCAAGAAAACATAAAAAAGGGAACTATGAAAGACAAAGGGAGGTTAAAGACAGTGTAGATAGGTTAAAAGGGGAGCAAGAGCAACATAGAAACATAAACTCTAATGGCAAATAAGGACCGCCTGTCCCACCTAGTCTGCCCATTTTCCTACCTATTGGATAAGCTGCAGATCCTAGTTAACCAACAGCCTACTTCTTCCTACCCCCCCACCAGAATTGCCTTATGTCTGTCCCATGCATTCTTGAATAACCCCACTGTTTCTGACCCCACAACCTCCTCAGGAAGGCTGCTCCATGTGTCCACCACTCTTTCTGTGAAAAAATACTTCCTCACATTGCCCCTGAGCCATCCCCCCTCTAACTTTAAATTGTGTCCCCTTGTTTTTGCACCTTTTTTTTCTGAAAGATGCTACCCTCTTGGACTTTGTTGATTCCCTTGAGATACTTAAAAGTTTCTGTCATGTCCCCTCCCTTTCCTCAAGGGTATACATATTAACCTCCTTTAGTCTCTTCTCGTATGGCTTCTCTTGCAGACCCTGCACCATTTTAGTTGCCCTCCTCTGGACTGCCTCTATCCTGTCTATGTTCTTGCGGAGATGGGGCCTCCAGAACTGGACACAGTACTCCAGATGGGGTCTCACCAACTTGTCTGTACAGAGGGATAACAACTTCCTGTTTTCTACTGGTGATACCTCTCCCTATACATCCCAGTACCCCCCCAGCCCTCCTTACTGCCTTCTCACATTGCTTGCTTACCTGTAGGTCATCTGACATGACTACTCCCAAGTCCATTTCCATTTTTGTTGTTGTTAATACCCCCCACAATGTGTACTCTTCCCCTGGGTTTTTGTTTCCCAGGTGCTTTTCTTTGCACTTCTTTTCATTAAATCTAAGCTGCCATACTTTTGACCATTCCTCCAACGTTGCCAAGTCCCTTCTCATCCTTTCCACACACCCTTGTGTATCAGCCCTGTTGCAGATCTTTTTGTCATCTACAAAGAGGCATACTTTTCCTTCTAGTCCCTCCACAATGTCACTTACAGAAACATTAAAAAGGGCTGGACCCAGTACTGAACCTTGTGGTACCCCGCTAGTAACCCCCCTTTCTTCGGAGTGGACTCCATTTACTATTACCCTCTGTGTCCTGTTGTCCAGCTAATTTTTTACCAAAGCTATCACCCTGGGATGCACTCTGAGGCTGGCTAATTTGTTTATTAATCTTTTGTGTGGGACTGTGTCAAATGCCATGCTAAAGTCTAGGTAGGCCATGTCCACAGCCCCCCCCGGTCTACAACTTTGGTCACCCAGTCAAATAAATCTATTAGATTTACCTGGATACAAACAATAGAAACACTCTGGATACAGAAGTTGATACCAGCCCATTTACAGAAGAAAGGGTTCTGAAAGAACTCTTAAAACTGAAGGTGGATAAAGCAATGGGGCCTGATGGGATTCATCCCAGAATTCTAAAAGAACTAAGGGTAGAACTAGTGACACCACTGACTACCCTCTTTAACAAATCATGGGAGGGTGGGGTGGTACCTGAGGACTGGAGGAGGGCAGATGTAATTCCACTTCACAAAAGTGGGAGCAGGGCAGAAGCGGGAAACTACAGACCTGTTAGTTTAACCTCAGTGATAGGGAAAATGATGGCATCACTTCTGAAGGAAAGAACTGTCGAGTACCTAGAGGCCAGAGGGGCACAGGACCCAAGGGAGCATGGATTCACACGGGAAGGTTATGCCAGACGAATCTAATAGATTTATTTGACTGGGTGACCAAAGTAGTAGATCAGGGAGGGGCTGTGGACATGGCCTACCTAGACTTTAGCTAGGCATTTGACACAGTCCCACACAAAAGATTAATATACAAGTTAGCCAGCCTGGGAGTGGGTCCCAAGATGATAGCCTGGGTAAAGAATTGACTGGAGAATAGGACACAGAGGGTAATAGTAAATGGAGTCCACTCTGAAGAAAGGGGGGTTACTAGTGGGGTACTGCAGGGTTCAGTATTAGGACCGGTCCTCTTCAATGTCTTTATAAGCGACATTGCAGAGGGACTGGAAGGAAAAGTATGTCTCTTTGCAGATGACACAAAGATCTGCAACAGAGTTGATGCTCAAGGTGGGGTGGAAAGGATGAGAAGGGACTTGGCAAGGTTAGAGGAATGGTCAGTTGTATGGCAGCTTAGATTTAATGCTAAGTAGTGCAAGGTAATGCACCTGGGAAACAAAAACCAAGGGGAAGAGTACACAATGGGGGGTGAGATACTAACAACAACAAAAATGGAAAGGGACCTGGGAGTAATAATAACAGATAACCTAAAGGTGGGCAAGCAATGTGAGTGGGCAGTAAGGAGGGCTGGGGGGATACTGGGATGCATAGGGAGAGGCATCACCAGAAGAAAACAGGAAGTTGTTATCCCTCTGTACAGACAGCTGGTGAGACCCCATCTGGAGTACTGTGTGCAGTTCTGGAGACCCAATCTTTGCAAAGACATAGACAGGATGGAAGCTGTCCAGAGGAGGGCAAATAAAATGGTGCAGGGTCTGCACGGAAGACATATGAAGAGAGACGTAAGGAGCTTAATATGTATAGCCTCGAGGAAAGGGGGGCATGATAGAAACTTTCAAGTACCTCAAGGGTATCAACAAAGTCCAAGAGGGTAGCATCTTTTAGAAAAAGAGGTGTGCAAGAACAAGGGGGCACAATTTGAAGATTTTTTTTCCTATTGTTTAACCAGGAGAGACACACTAAGCTGAAACCTTGTTTACAGGTGCGTCCTGGGAGCACAGGGAAGTTAAGTGACTTGCTCAGGGTCACACAGTATGCAAGTGGGAGCTGTGGGATTCAAACCCAGGTCTCCAGATTTTCAGCTCAGAGCCTTAAACCACTGCCCAGGTACAGATTGGGGGGGGGGGCAGCTCAGAGTAATGTAAAGTATTTTTTTCACAGAGAGGGTTGTAGATGCATGGAGCAGCTGCCTTCAGAGGAGGTTGTGGAGTCAAAATGGTGGTGGAATTCAAGCATGCATGGGACAGTCATAAGGCAATTCTAGGGGTTGGGGGTAGGAAAAAGTAGGCTGCTGGTTAACTAGGATCTGCAGCTTATCCATTAGGTAGGGAAATGGGCAGACTGGGTGGGCCAAGTGGTCCTTATCTGCTGTCAAATTCTATGTTTCTATCTGACATAACCTTCCCACTGTGAATCCATGCTGCCTTGGGTCCTGTGCCCCACTGGCCTCTAGGTACTCAACAATTCTGTCTTTCAAAAGTGATTCCATCATTTTCCCTGCCACTGAGGTCAAGTTAACAGGTCTGTAGTTTTCCGCCTCTGCTTTGCTCCCTCGTTTGTGAAGGGGAATCACATCCACCCTTCTCCAGTTCTTAGGTACCACACCATCCTCCCATGATTTGTTAAAAAGGGTAGTCAGTGGTGTCACTAGTTCTCCCCTTAGTTCTTTTAGAATTCTGGGATGAATCCTGTCAGGCCCTATTGCTTTGTCCACCTTCAGTTTTAGAAGTTCTTTCAGAACACTTTCTTCTGCGAATGGACTGGTATTGACCCCCCATCCAGAGTGCTTCTACTGATTGGATTAGGTACCTCCTCCTCCTCTTCTTCTTTTGTGAATACTGAGCACAGAAGTATTCGTTCAGTATCCCTGCTGTTTCACTGTCCCTCTCTGCCCACCCAGCCTCCCCTTTATTAAGCCTCACTATCCCTCCCTTGGTCTTTCTTCACTCCCTAATGTACCTATAAAAGGGTTTATCCCTCTTCTTAACTAAATTGGCTGTCTTTTCCTCGGTTTGGGCCTTTGCTGTTCTGACTGTATTCCCTGCTTCCTTCTACTTTAACTGGTACAGTTCTCTGTCCTGCTTCTTCTGTGTTTCCTTAAACTTCCTGAATGCCATCTTTTTCTCCCTAACCTTCCCCGCCACCTCTTTTGAGAACCATAATGTTTTTTATGTTTGCTTGCGTGCATGCACAAGAAACATGTTGCGGTAGGTTGTGGAGGTGTG
This sequence comes from Neoceratodus forsteri, assembly GCA_016271365.2. Lineage (NCBI taxonomy): Eukaryota > Metazoa > Chordata > Ceratodontiformes > Ceratodontidae > Neoceratodus > Neoceratodus forsteri. The sequence continues at coordinate 62,640,535 of CM028129.1, forward strand.
GCATTATCGTGTCCAATGCCCCCGGTGCCATTTGAGGCTTGGCCCGCTTTCCCCAATGCAGTGGCACGCTGCTGTTGACACTAGTTCAGCCAGCATGCTACCACCTAGAAAGGTTTTCGCTGCTGCAATCAGGGGCCACCTCGGCATTGCATTGTCAGCCACTCCGCTGCAATGAGGGAGCGACCCATCATTGCAGAGGGTACCTTGCCCTCCCGACCCAGTAATTTGCAGATGGGGGAGCCCACTCCCTGTCGGCACACTGTAACCCCCTCCCCCATTTGTTGTTTGCTGAGGGGGTGCCCTATCCCCCTCGGCTTCATGCCCCCACCAACAGTCTTTTTGCCGATGGGGGACCCAGTCCTCGCTTCAATCTCCCCGTTAAATTTGCCAATGGAGCCCACTCCCCGATCAGCATAATGCCCCCCTCCCAATTTGTTTGTGTGCGAGGGGAATGCCCAATCGTCTTCCCCTTATGTGTGCCGATGGGGGTGCCAAATCCCCATCAGCTACAGCTCCCCCCCAAAAACACTTAGGTGGCATGCTGGGAGCCCACCCCAGTGTGCCAAATGTACCTGTAAAAGGGAAAACCGTTCCTCGATGTCCATTGTGTTTTTAAAAACCCTGTAAATAAGAAAACAGTCCCTCGCTGTCTGCTCCTCCCTCCCCCAACCCACGTCTACCCACTGCGTATCCTACCTCCCCACACCCCCTCACCCCATACTTACCTCCGGAGGCTGGTGCGATGATCTTCGGTGGACTGGGAACACGTCTGCACTCTTCAAAGCTGACCGCAAACTGAAGAAATGCCGGTAAGCTGTATAATGGCATAAACAGGGTTTTTCAACTTTGGTGCATATCTCGGGCATTTTTGGGAATTTTGGCACCAAATTTTCCACATGGGGTTATTGGGACTTCTCCTCATGAATTCAGCCACTGTCATGATATTATTCGGTCCTGAAGGGTGATTTCGCGGTCACTGTGCGGAATCACCTTTTAGGAATGATTAACGAAACGACAGCACCAGTGTTCATGAGGGGGGGCTCTCAAAAAGCCTATGTTGCAAATTTGGTGGAAAAAATAAAAAAAATGGCTGTTTTATGAGCGTGCGTTGTGCAGTTTCCACGCACCCTTGTAACTTCACAAATTAGTAATATTTTCATGCCAGATTTTCAACACTGGCATTTTTCACACCTCTTTATGAACAGTACAGCTGTCATTTTTCACATCCTGGCCAAAATGTGTTTTTGCGCTTCCGGCGCAGAATAGCACAGTCACTTTGGGAAATTAGTGTTTGGAACAGATTAAGATCGAGCGAGTGAGAGAGAGGGAGTGACCGAGCTCAACTGAGCTCTGTTGGGACTGCTGCGGATTTCTTTGTGGGCAGAAAAACGCGCCAACACAGGCAGGAACCCAGTACAAAAGGGCAGCCTTCAGCGGCGGGAGAAACAGAATGAGCGAGTGAAAGAGGGGGAGTGAACAACCTCAACAGAGTTCTATAAGGACTGCTGCAGATTTCTTTGTGGGCAGAAAAAGGTGCCAATGCAGGCAGGAGCCCAGTACAAAAGGGCAGCCTGCAGCGCCGGGAGAAACAGAACAAGCGAGTGAAGGAGGGGGAATGAGCGAGCTCAGCAGAGCTCTGTCAGGACTGGTGCAGATTTCTTTGTGGGCAGAAAAAGGCACCAACACAGGCTGGAGCCCAGTACAAAAGGGCAGCCTGCAGCGCCAGGAGAAACTGAATGAGCGAGTGAGAGAGGGGGCGTGAGCGAGCTCAACGGAGCTCTGTCGGGTTGCTGCAGATTTCTTTTGTGGGCAGAGGGCATCAGCGCAGCAGGAGCCCAGTACAAAGGGCAGCCTGCAGCGCTTGAGAGAAACAGAATGAGCTAGTGAGAGAGAGGGAGTGAGCGCCTCAACAGAGCTGTATCGGGACTGCTGTGGATTTCTTGTGGCAGAAAGGCGCCACACAGGCAGGGGCCCAGTACAAAAGGTCAGCCTGCAGCGCCAGGCTAAAACAGAATGAGCGAATGAGAGTGGGAAGTGAGTGAGCTCAGCGGAGCTCTGTTGGGACTGCTGCAGATTTCTTTGTGGGCAGAAAATGGTGCCAGCGTAGGCTGGAGCCCAGTACAAAAGGGCAGCCTGCAGCGCCAGGAGAAACGTAATGAGCGCATGAAAGAGGGGGAGTGAGAGACCTCAATGGAGCTCTGTCGGGACAGCTGTAAACTTCTTTGTGGGCAGAAAAAGGTGCCAATGCAGGCAGGATCCAAGTACAAAAGGGAAGCCTGCAGCGCCGGGAAAAACGGAATGAGTGAGTGAGAGAGGGAGGAACGAGCTCAACGGAGCTCTGTCAGGACTGCTGTGAATTTCTTTGTGGGCAGAAAAAGGTGCCAATACAGGTAGGAGCCCAGTACAAATGGGCAGCCTGCAGTGCCAGGAGAAACAGAATGAGCAAGTGAGAAAGGAGGAGTGAGCAAGCTCAATGGAGCTCTGTTGGGACTGCTGCGGATTTCTTTGTGGGCAGAAAAAGGCACCAATGCAACCAGGAGCCCAGTACAAAAGGGCAGCCTGCAGCGCCGGGAGAAATAGAATGATCGAGTGAGAGAGGGAGGAGCGAGCTCAATGGAGCTCCAGGACTTTAGAGTTGCCCACCTCCCGCCCAGTGTCCTCTGTGATCTTATATTACAGCAGGTCTCTGGAGTGGAGACAAAGCAATGATTTGATACTTTTAGGATTGCTGTAATAATACACATTTAGTTGTTCTGTTTATTTCTCTAACTGAGCTAAATATCGAGCTATCTTGTTATAATTGCTGTAATAATACATATTAATTTGTTCTGTTTATTTCTCTAACTGAGCTGAGTAATACTTGCAGTGCAATAGGATTTCTAACTGGGCTAAGTGAAACTATATGAGAGCTGAGAACAAAACATATGGTAGCTGAGGGGTGAAAAACGGACAAGGAGGCTTTAGGATTACTACAGTAATACAGTATCTAATAGATGAGATTTGAGACTGAATTAACCCAGTCGGCAAGGGGGCAGTGGGGGGACTAGTGTGGGTGGGGGAGACAGGAGTTTGAGTAAATAGGGGCCTAACAGTTGTAGTAGGGTACAGAACCTGGGAGTAAGAGTCTGTAACATAAGATGGGGGCCAAATGGGGCAGGTGCCACATGTCAATAGGGCGGTCATCTTTGGAAGGGTGGCGGGGTGTACAGGGTGTGGGTCTGCCATGATCCTGGACTGGGCTTGGAGGATGGGGGGTGTATGGTCTGTAGACAACTGGCTAGTTTGAGGGAGGAACTGTGGAAGTTAGGGAGGAGTCTAAGTGGCAGGCATCCTGGCTGGGGGGGTAATAGGGGATGGCAAAGGGGGACGGAGGAAGAACAACTAGGGAGTGAACCCTACCCCATTATCAGTGGTACTAACAGAAAAGAGAGGAGAAGGGAGGGGGTGCCCTGACACAAGAGGGGGCTCTTGATGGGGAGGAAGAGACCACGAGGAGTACCAGGGCAGAACAGATGGCTGCGGGTAGCGTAGGGACCAGGGTGGGACCAGGGTGGCAATGGAGGGAACAAGTGGGGGGACTGATAGGGGAAAAGATGGAGAGGGGTATCAACTAGGAATAGATTCAAACCCTCTGCTATGGGAGAAAGAGGGGAGCAGGAACATACTGAAGGGGGAGGACAAGGGCATGAGAGGGATGGCAACAGGTAGGGGAAGAGATAGCGAGGACGAAAGGGTAGAAGGGGGCTAGTAAGAAAGGAGGAGGGTGACTGGAGGAGAGAAGGCTACGAGAAGGGGGAAGAATGGGAGGGGCATCACTATCGGGGTAGAAGGGAATGGGGGCTCTAAATCAACAACAGCAGGGATAGAAGAGGGGTTGGAAATCAGCAGGGGAGGAGGGGAGGTGAACATGGGAAGCCCAGTAGGAAGTAGTCAGGCTGGAAAGGGGTTCAAGGGGATGGGAGGAATAAGGTAGAGAAAAAGGTTGAGGTGGAAGTAGGGGGTACAGATACAGAAGTCACAAAGGGAGAAGCTGGCAGATGTAAGGGGCAGGAAGAATAAATACTGGGGTAGTGGAAGGGGCATTAGAAGGGAAAGGGGTAAGGGATGGGGGTACTCATCCTGGGGGATTCTATACTGAAAGGGCTGAGATGAGGCGGGAGGGGAAAGGCACAGCCGAATTTGGGTTGAAGCTATCCCCAGGTTGACTGCAGGAGGGGCAGGGCAGGCACTGCTCAAGTGTGCAGCGAGGGGGAGGAAGAAACCTAATTTAGTGTTGCATGTGGGTACAAACGACTTGGCGGGGGGGACTGTGGAAGTAGTGAAAGGGAGGTTCGAGTGGTTAGGCAGGCAGTGTGAGGGGGTGGAGGAGTCGATGGCATTCTCGGAGGTACTGCCGGTACCATGTGCAAGCATGGGGAGGAAGGGTAGGCTTGAGAAGATCGAGTGGTTGAGGGATTGGTGTCACACCAAAAATTATGGGTTAGTGACTAACTGCGGTAGGTCTGGGGGAATAGTGGCTTGTACAAGGGGACAGGATACACTGAGCAGGAAGGGAGGGAGATTAAAGGCAGGATTAGAGGGGCATTCTCTACCAAGGTGGATTTAAACTGGTGGGGTGGCCAAAAAGACTGAGGTTGGTAGAAAGGTCCGGACAGGGGAGCCTAATGAGCTCACCCCCTAGGTATAGGTAAAGGCGGAGGCGTAGTAACCCTGGGAGGGGGCAGGCAGAGTGGTCTGAGTGTAATACAGAAGGCACCACCACCCGGTAAGAATAAGGAGGAGAAAGGTTGCGGACTACCGGGAGGAGGGACACAGGCCAAACAGGAGAAGAGTGAGGAGAAGGAGGGGTATGGGTAGAAGGTGGACTGACTAAATGGATAGAGAACTGGTTACAGGGGGGAGTGCAGAGGGTGGTAGTGGTGGGGTAACTCTCAGCACCAAGAGCAGTGACAAGCGGGGTGCCACAGGAGTCATTGCTGGGCCCGGTGCTATTTGGGCTCTTTATCTCCGATATAGCACATGGACTGGGGAGCAGGGTTAGTCTGTTTGTACATTATACCAAATAGGGGCCGGTGGTGGACGAAGAGGATGGATGGGAAAAACTGCAGGGGGACCTAATCAAACTACAGACATGGTCGGTGGAGTGGCAGCTAGGATTCAGTGCAAAGAAGTGTAAGGTAATGCACTTCAGGGCTAAGAACCAGAAGAAGGACTATTGGTTGGGGATCACGGAGGAGGAGGAGAAGGATCTAGGGGTGTTGTTAACTGGGAGCATGAACAACTCGGCCCAGTGCAGGAAAGCAGCAGCGAAGGCAAACAGGATGCTGGGAAGTGTCGCAAGGGGGTTCTCAGCCAGACACAGGGATGTGATCCTAACTCTCTACAGATCATTGGTCACACCACACCTAGAGTACTGTGTGCAATACTGGAGGCCATACCTGAGGAGAGATATAAAGTTACTGGAGGGGGTGCAAAGGAGGGCAACAAAAATGTTAAAGGGGATGGAAAGAAAGAAATATGAAGTTAGGCTGATGGAGTGGAACATGTACACACTGGAGGAGAGCAGGGATGGGGGGATATGATTGAAGTGTTTAACTACCTGAGGGGGTAAATAAACCTAGCACCAAGGGGGTGTTTAAAATGAGGAGTGGAAGAGAGATGAGGGGGCATGTACTAAGGTTGGAAGGGGGACTTTTCAAGAGGGAAATGAGGAGACACTACTTCTCTGAGAGGGTGGTGTCTAGTTGGAATGCGCTGCCAGAGGGGGTGGTAACATATAAGACAGTCAATAGCTTTAAGGAGGAGTAGGATAAAGGAACAGAAAGAGTCGGGGGGGGCAGGGGCTGGGAAAAGCCGGGGAGGAACTGAGGGGAGGAGGCTGGGGCAGCTGCAATCTAGGGTGCTTGCTGCACACCCAGGCAGACTTACATAGACCGATTGGTGTGTTCTGCTGGCAGATTTGTATGTTCGTATGTAAAATCACAATGACACTGTTCATGAGCAGAGGTCCTAAACTGCCTATGTTGAAAATTTGGTGACAAATGTCCATAAAATGACTGTGTTACAAGCGTGTGTAGTGCAATTTCCATGCACCCTCGTAACTTTGCAAATTTGTAGTATTTTCACTCCAGATTTTCAACATTGCCATTTTCCACAGCTCCTTATGAACAGTACAGCTGTCATTTTTCACATCCTGCCCGAAATATGTGTTTATACATCGGGCGCAGAATACCACGGTTGCTGTGGGAAATCAATGTTCGGGATAGACTAAGAACATCATAGTGATAGTGTTCATGAGCAGAGGTCACAAAATGCCTATGTTGAAAATTTGGTGAAATAATTCTGCTAAATGAGTGTGTTATGCGCATGTGTTACGCAGTTTCCATGTACACTCGGAAGTTTGAGCATTTTTAATATTTTCACTACAGATTTTCAACATTGCCATCTCTTCACACCTCCCTATGAATGGTACAGCTGTCATTCTGCACATCCTGCCTGATCTGTGTTTTCGTGCATCTGGCGCACAATGGCACGGTCGCTGTGGAAACTCAGATTTCGGGACACATTGACAAAATCACAGTGCCACTGTTCATGAGAAGAGGTCCCAAATGCTTTCATGAGGTGGGGGCCACAAAATGGCCATGTTGAACATTTGTACTGCAAATACCAACAAATGCCCGGGGCGTTATGGTTTCTAACCATAATGTCCCACCCTTTACAGACTGACAGACATCAGGGGTGTGCCTTTGAATTGCTGACTGTAATGCTCATGCCATTCCAACCCCACTCTCCCACCCCAGCTACTGATGGGCACTGAGCTGTACCTTCGACTCTTCGACCCCACAGTTCACCCCATTCTATATTGCACTCATTTCAGCATATGTCCTTATGGAGTGGGGTGACTGTAAAGCTGAAAACCCCAAGGCACACTTCAACACTGGTCAGTATCTGCAGGATAGGGTGAGGTGAAATGGCATGAATGTTTTGGGCGAGAACACAAACGCATACCCCAATGCCTGTCCGTCTCTGCAGGGTAGAGGTGGGGTTGGCGTGAAGTTCAATACTTCACTGCCATTCCTACTCTGCATCTGTCTAACTCCTGCATTTCCAATGCTATTACCGGCAAGCAAACATTCAGCATTGACAGATGCTTGTTTCTTTCGTTTTGATTTATTTGCTTCACACAAAGGATTATCGCCTCTGTGATGGTGGTTTTGATCTGTCCCTATTGTTCCTGTGCCCCTCCTTCTTGCCTGTGCTTTTCTGCGGCACTGTCCCATTTTGACGAAGTCAGCCCCTTTAAAGTCCAGTACCCTCACTTTTGTATGGCTTGACTCTGCTGCTGTAGTTATCGTGAACCACACTGTTTAGCTGTCACTTGTTCCCAGATGGCTACCAGCTTCTAGATCTGAGATCCTCTCTCTGTCCCCGTTTGAGAGTGCCAGATCCAAGATTGCTCCCTCCAGAGTGGGTTCCAACACTAGCTGTCTGTGGCATGCCCCCTGTAGGGCATCAAGAATAATAATTATTTACTTAATATGCAAAGTCCAGGACTGTTCTGAGGTTGGGCTAACAATCTGAGATCTGAATGGTCCAGGACTTTGCACATTAAATAAATAATTATTACGAGAGAGAGAGAGAGAGAGAGAGAGAGAATTTTCCAAGTCAGCTGACGTGCTGTATTGGGCTAAATGACCCCTTCTTGGAGCTACTGTGGCATGTGGTACATGGCAGAAGTAAGTGCACACAACTCTTCCCAAAGGTGCTGCTGTTAACCATCACTTGGGAATTAATTATTAGGAAAAAAAAACACACACCAAGACTCAGTGCTGTAGTAATTATTTATTTAATGTGCAAAGTCCTGGACCATTCAGCTGTCAGGCTGTTAGCCCAACCTCAGAACAGTACTGGACTTTGCACATTAAGTAAATAATTATAGTATATGGTTAGGCCTTATTGTACATGGAAATTAGCGGCTTTCTTATTGTTGTAGAACAGTTCAAAGGTCAAAAAAGTTGTACTATCGTTCTGATATCACATCGATAGTATAACAACTTTTTAGCCTTGTCCTCCCATCTGATTGGCTCACTGGATGAGGACCCACCGGGAAATACACACAGAACATGGCAGCATGGTTTGCGAGCACCGAACTGTAGACCCAGACAGTGACACACAAAGACCCATACACGGCTCTGTGTCACAAAAGAAAAGTTTTTTTTTTTTAAATTTACATTTAAAAATTAAACTATGCGATGATGGAAGGATGAAGCCACCATAAGGGGATCTCTCAGCCTGACACGGTCTGACTAAGAAGACAGAATAAGGGGGGGCAGGAGAAGCCGGAGGAGTGAGTGGGACTGAGAGCAGCACCAGAAAATAAAAAAAGGCAATGATTCAGAAAGTGTGTACCATAAAGACTAACCATGTACTATACAAAACACTGGATGGGCAACCATCCACAACTAAGGCTGTATTTCCATCTTGGGAGTTGATAACATCTTAGAGACCTCTCGAGCTTCACTCTTGCTATGATGTCATCAACTCCCTCGATGGAAACTCAACCTTGTTGTGAATGGTTGCCCATCCAATGTTCTATATATTATACTGTAGCATTGAATCTTGGTGTGTGTGTTCAGTTGTTTTTTTTCTAATAATTGTTTTCTGAGCTACTGTACCACACACTTCTCCTCAGGAGTGTCTATGGCACTGTGGGTAACACACTTGCCTCTGGGGCCAGATGATCAGAAAGTTGTGGGTTCTAGCCCCACAACAGGTACTTTGGGAGATACCCATTATTGACACTGTAATGCAGTATGAGGGGGAGGCTGCACTGTTGAGGTGCCGTCCTTTGGATTAGTTGTTAAACTGAGATCCGTTCTGCCCATTTTTTGGGTAATGTCGAGGTGGAAGCAAAAGATCCCATAGCACTTAACTAAGAAGAGCAGGAAGTTTCCCAAGAGTCATGGCCATAATATTTTCCCCATCAGTAAAATAGGTCCATGCAACTCCCCGATGTACCTGGAAGCAAGCTATAAGGCAGTATAGCACAGTGGTTTAAGGCTCTGAGCTGCAAATCTGGAGACATCCAGGAGACTAGACCTGGATTTGAATCCCACAGCTTCCACTTGCATACTGTGTGACCCTGAGCATAGAAACATAGAATCTGACGGCAGATAAGGACCGCTTGGCCCACCTAGTCTGCCCATTTTCCTACCTAACAGATAAGCTGCAGATCCTAGTTAACCAACAGCTTACTTCCTCCGACCCCCCACTAGGACTGCCTTATGTCTGTCCCATGCATTCTTGAATTCCCCCACTGTTCTTGACTCCACGACCTCCTCAGGGAGGCTGTTCCATGCATCCACAACCCTCCATGAAAAAATACTTTCTCACATTACCTCTGAGCCGTCCCCCCTCTATCTTCAAATTGTGCCCCCTTATTGAGCAAGTCACTTAACTTCCCTGTGCTCCCAGGTCGCACCTGTAAACAAGCTTTCAGCTTAGTGTGCACTCCTGGTTAAACAACTGGAAAAAAAAATAGCTTAGTGTGCCTTTCCTGTTGAAAACGAATTACAAATCAAAGCAGCAAGAAAGACTGAAGGGAAAGAAAAGCAGAGCACTGGAAACCTAGACACTGATAGCAGAAAAAGGTCAGTAGTTCATCCAGTCTGCCTGTAATGCCTTATCATACCCTGAGACCGTTTGTCCATACAGGGGCTTTGTCTACACTATCCACCCCCTTGCTCCCCATTTTCCTACTACCCCTGAGTAATTACCAAGCCCATAACTCTGTCCCAGTCAGTGTTTGAAACCCGTTAATGGTTTTGGTACCCATCACCTCTGCTGGCACTGTTCAACGGCTCAGCCACTCTCTCTGTAAAATAAAGCATTCTTACGTCCCTGCAGAACCTCCCCCAACCAGCTTCCACTTGTGACCTCGTGTAATAGAATCACTACTCTTGTTGAACAGTTCCTCGCAGTTCACCTTGTTCATTCCTTTCAGGAACTTAAAGGAAAGCTACATCCTCCAATCCTGTAAATGTTGTTTCCATGTCAATAGAGCCCTCTTTTCCTGTGGCTATTAGGGTTGTATGTGTTTGCTTTAGTTTGCTTTTATTGTTTATGGTAGCCCCCCTGTGACTACCCTGGGGCTCTCCATTGTATGGTTGTTGAACTCTCATTGTCTATGACAGCTGCATTATCATATCAGAACACAATGTCACAGCACCCATTTATACCATGTATTTGTATACTGAAAGAAGAAATACCCTACAAAAACCCTCTGCAAACACATACGTTGAATGCAGTTTAAAGGGAAAGACCCTGTATTACAACTCAGACAGTCTGCAAAGCTAACTGAATATAAATGTGGTATTTCACACTTTCCTGCAACTTGTTTCTTTAAAGTCTAATTTAGCAGACATGCATACTGTGGAGTCTAAAGGGTGCTGACACATCATGTTCTCATATGCTAATGGTGCTTTCGGGGACAATGAGATTTCAACAACCAGCAAATGGAGAGCCCCAGGATAGTTACAGGGCCTAGTATGAAGTGGGAAAACAAACTAAAGCAATTGCATACATCTCAGCTACACAGAAAGAATTTTCTGTTGATATGCAAACAAAGTTTACAAGCTATGAGGGTGTAGTTTTCCTTTAAAGGTCTCTGTCCTATCATCTCTCACTCATCTGGCCTTTCGAGAGTACTTGTTCAAAGTCCTAAGTCGATCCTTGTAGGATCTGACCTGCTGCCCTGAGTCATTTTGGTTACCCTATGCTACACCATCTCCAGCCTGTCCTTGTCTTTCCTTAGCAGTGGACTCCAGAACTGGGCACAGTACTTTTGGTATGGTCTCACCATACAGAGGTTGTAATATCTCTATCCTCCCGCTGTCAGAACCCCTCCCAATACACCCCAGCATCTTATTTGCCTTAATGTTGACCTTTATACACTGGCTAAATTACTTAAGGGAATCACTTATGATGACTCCTAGGTCCCTTTCATCAGAACTGGTGCCCAGCTTATACCCTCTGATCCAAACTCCATTCTGGGGTTCTTGTTACCAAAATGTATCATTACACTTTTTGCAATTGAGTTTCAGCTGCAGATCCTTGACCATTTCTCCAGGCTATACCATGGGACCTACACTATGCCACGGGACTGGCACTATACCATGGAACCTACACTATGCCATGGGACTGGCACTATACCATGGGACCTGCACAATGCCATGGGACTGTTACTATGCCATTGGACCTGCACAATGTAATGGGACTGGCACTATGCCATGGAACTTGCACTATGCCATGGGACTGGCACTATGCCATGGGACCTACACTTTGCCATGGGACTGGCACTATACCGTGGGACCTACACTATGCCATGGACTGGCACTATGCCATGGGACCTGCACTGTGCCATGGGACTGGCACTATGCCATGGGATCTGCACAATGTCATGGGACTGGCACTATACCATGGAACTTGCACTATGCCATGGGACTGGCACTATACCATGGAACTTGCACTATGCCATGGGACTGGCACTATGCCATGGGACCTACACTTTGCCATGGGACTGGCACTATACCGTGGGACCTACACTATGCCATGGACTGGCACTATGCCATGGGACCTGCACTGTTCCATGGGACTGGCACTATGCCATGGGATCTGCACAATGTCATGGGACTGGCACTATACCATGGGACCTGCACTATGCCATGGGACTGGCACTATACCATGGGACCTGCACAATGTCATGGGACTGGCACTATACCATGGGACCTACACTATGCCATGGGACTGGCACTATACCATGGGACCTGCACTATGCCATGGGACTGGCACTATACCATAGGACCTGCACTATAGCATGGGACTGGCACTATACCATGGGACCTACACTATGTCATGGGACTGGCACTATACCATGGGACCTACACTATGCCATAGGACTGGCACTATGCCATGGGACCTACACTATGCCACAGGACTGACACTATGCCACGGGACCTACACTATGCCATGGGACTGGCACTATGCCATGGGACCTACACTATGCCACGGGACTGGCACTATGCCATGGGACCTGCACTATGCCATGGGACTGGCACTATGCCATGGGACCTACACTATGCCACGGGACTGGCACTATGCCATGGGACCTGCACTATGCCATGGGACTGGCACTATACCATGGGACCTACACTATGCCATGGGACTGGCACTATACCATGGGACCTGCAGTATGCCATGGGACTGGCACTATGCCATGGGACTGGCACTATACCATGGGACCTGCACTATATCATGGGACTGGCACTATACCATGGGACCTACACTATGTCATGGGACTGGCACTATACCACAGGACCTACGGTATGCCATGGGACTGGCAATATACCATGGGACTGGCACTATACCATGGAACTGGAACTATGCCATGGGACCTACACAATGCCATGGGACTAGCACTATGCCATGGGACCTACACTATGCCATGGGACTGGCAATATACCATGGGACCTACAGTATACCATGGGACTGGCACTATACCATGGGACCTACACTATGCCATGGGACTGGCACTATGCCATGGGACCTACACAATGCCATGGGACTGGCACTATACCATGGGACCTACACTATGCCATGGGACTGGCATTATGCCATGGGACCGGCACTATACCATGGGACCAACACTATACCATGGGACTGGCACTATACCATGGGACCTACACTATGCCATGGGACTGGCATTATGCCATGGGACCAGCACTATACCATGGGACCTACACTATGCCACGGGACTGGCACTATACCATGGGACCTGCACTATGCCATGGGACTGGCACTATGCCATGGAGCCTGCACTATACCATGGGACTGGCACTATGCCATGGGACCTGCACTATGCCATGGGACTGGCACTATACCATGGGACCTACACTATGCCATGGGACTGGCACTATACCATGGGACCTGCACTATGCCATGGGACTGGCACTCTGCCATGGGACTGGCACTATACCATGGGACCTGCACTATATCATGGGACTGGCACTATACCATGGGACTACACTATACCATGGGACCTGGCACTATGCCATGGGACTGGCACTATACCATGGGACCTACACTATGCCATGGGACTGGCACTATACCATGGGACTGGCACTATACCATGGAACTGGCACTATGCCATGGGACCTACACAATGCCATGGGACTAGCACTATACCATGGGACCTGCACTATGTCATGGGACTGGCACTATACCATGGGACCTACACTATGCCATGGGACTGGCACTATACCATGGGACCTACACTATGCCATGGGACTGGCACTATACCATGGGACCTACACATGCCATGGGACTGGCACTATACCATGGGACCTGCATTATGCCATGGGACTGGCATTATGGCATGGGACTGGCACTATACCATGGGACCAACACTATACCATGGGACTGGCACTATACCATGCGACCTACACTATGCCATGGGACTGGCATTATGCCATGGGACCGGCACTATACCATGGGACCTACACTATACCATGGGACTGGCACTATACCATGGGACCTGCACTATGCCATGGGACTGGCACTATGCCATGAGACCTACACTATGCCATGGGACTGGCACTATACCATGGGACCTACACTATGTCATGGGACTTGCACTATACCATGGGACCTACACTGTGCCATGGGACTGGCACTATACCATGGGACCTGTGCTATGCCATGGGACTGGCACTATACCATGGGACCTACACTATGCCATGGGACTGGCACTATGCCATGGGACCTACACTATGCCATGGGACTGACACAATACCATGGGACCTACACTATTCCATGGGACTGACACTATACCATGGGACCTACACTGTGCCATGGGACTGGCACTATGCCATGGGACCTACACTGTGCCATGGGACTGACACTATACCATGGGACCTGCACTATACCATGGGACTGGCACTATACCATGGGACCTACACTATGCCATGGGACTGGCACTATACCATGGGGCCTACACTATGCCGTGGGACTGGCACTATACCAATGGACCTGCACTATACTATGGGACTGGCACTATACTATGGGACCTACACTATGCCATGGGACTGGCACTATACCATGGGACTGGCACTATACCATGGGACCTACACTATGCCATGGGACTGGCACTATACCATGGGACTGGCACTATACCATGGGACCTACACTATGACATGGGACTGGCACTATACCAATGGACCTGCACTATACCATGTGACTGGCACTATACCATGGGACCTGCACAATGCTGTGGGACCGGCACTATGCCATGGGACCTACACTATGCCATGTGACTTGCACTATGCCATGGGTTACACTATGCCATGGGACTGGCATTATACCATGGGACCTACACTATGCCATGGGACTGGCACTATACCATGGGACCTACACTATGCCATGGGACTGGCACTATACCATGGGACCTACACTGTGCCATGGGACCTGCACTATGCCATGGGGCTGGCATTATACCATGAGACCTGCACTTTGCCATTGGACATATACTATACCATGGGACCTTCACTATATGATGGGACCTGCACTCTGCCATGGGACCTGCACCATGCCATGTAACCTGCACTGTGCCATGAGACTTGCACTATGCCATGGGACTTGCACTATGCTGTGGGACTTGCACTATTCTTTGTGTCTTGCACTATGCCATGTGACCTACACTATGCCATGTGACCTGCAATATGCTATGGGACTTGCACTGTGCCATTGTAGTTACACTATGCCATGGGACCTGCACTATTCCTTGTGTCTTGCACTATGCCATGGGACCTGCACTCTGCCATGTGACCTGCACTCTGCCATGCTACTTGTACTATGCCACGGGAGTTGCACTACACCATGTCTCTTGCAGTCTGCCATGGGACCTGAACTATGCCATGGGACTTGCACTATGCAATCAGACTTTCACAATGCCATGGGCTTACACTATGTCATGGGACTTGTACTATGCAATCAGACTTTCACAATGCCATGGGCTTACACTATGCCATGGGACTTGCACTATGCAATCAGACTTTCACAATGCCATGGGCTTACACTATGTCATGGGACTTGTACTATGCCTTGGGACTTGTACTATGCCATAGGACTTGCAGTATGCCATGGAACATGCACTATTCCTTGCAACTTCCAGTATACTATGCCAGTTGTACCATTCTTTGTGATTTCCACTATACTATGTGATTTCCACTATGCCATGTGATTTGCACTATGCCACCTGCTTTGTACTATCCCATGTACAGTAATTTGCACTATGTCGTGTAACTTGCACCATACCAAGGAACTGCTCTGTTCCATGCAGCTTGCACTATGTCATGTGACTTGCACTATGCCATGTGATGTGAACTGTTCCATGTGACTTACACTATGTCATGTGATTTGCACTATGCCATGTGATTTGAACTGTTGGTTGTGATTTGCACTATGCCATGTGATTTGAACTGTTCCATGTGACTTACACTATGTCATGTGATTTGCACTATGCCATGTGATTTGAACTGTTCCATGTGATTTGCACTATGCCATGTGATTTGAACTGTTCCATGTGACTTACACTATGCCATGTGATTTGAACTGTTCCATGTGACTTACACTATGCCACGTGATTTGAACTGTTCCATGTGACTTGCACTATGCCATGTGATTTGAACTGCTCCATGTGACTTACACTATGCCATGTACATTGCACTATGCCATGCAATCTGCACTCTGTCAGGTGACTGGGGCTATGCCATTTAATTTACACTATGAGGCTGGACTTGAATTAGGCCACGGGACTTACACTTTTCCATAGGACTTGCACTATGCCATGGAACTTGCACTGTTCTATGTAACTTACACTATGCCATGTGACTTGAATTGTACCATGAACTTGCACTATGCATGGAACATGCAGAATTCCATTAGATTTGCACTGTGCTATGTGATTTGCACTATGCCATGAGCTTTGCACTATGCCATGTGGACTTGAACTATGGCTTGGGACTTGCACAATGCCATGGGAATTACACTATGCCATGGGACTTGCACAATGCCATGGCAATTACACTATGCCATGTGCCCTGCACTATGCCATGATACTTCCACTATATGCCTGGCACATGCACTATTTCATGCAACTTGAACTATGCCATGGTACGTGCAATTATGCCATGTAATTTGCACTATGCCATGCAACTTGCACTGTGCCATGGGGCTTGCAATATGTCATATGACTTGCACTATGAAACTGGACTATGTCATAGGACTGGCACTATGCCATGCCATGATTCGATGTAAGGTGCTACATCCATATGAACAAGTGCAGACTCCATTTACCCCCTACTAACAATAGGGCATCTAATTAGCATTGTGACTTAATTATCGGGGGGACTCCTCCCTTCCTGTGACTAATCAGGAGTTTTGCATACAGGCCATCTGGGTGGAAGCCAGATCAGGTGACAGCGTGCCTTGCCCAGTCTTTCTCTGTCACCCATTGTGATAGTGAATGAGACACTGTCAATCTGGGTTGACTGCAGAGGTCATAACTAACCTTGGGTTCATACACATGCCTTGTTATACATGCCCTCCCCCATATTAATTATCTTGTAGGAATAACCACATAGCTAAATCAGTAACACTGCTGATCACATGACTCAGGGTCTATGTGTCAAGTCCAATGAAGAGCTTTTGATGCTGCCCACTACCAGACGGGTGGGATACCCTGATGTGAAGTTGTATCTCTTACTATAGAGGTAGAAAGTTAGTATTCAGGTGTCGTATACTGTAACACTTTGGAAATCCTGTGATATTTTATACGAATGATACTAATATAAAAATATTTATCATGTAAAATAATGGAATCTGGTGTGACTATATAATGGATGAAATCCTTGTAACTCATTCATATTTTATTCAGTTAGGGACGTTACTGTGATTGTTTAAAAATGTGTTTAGTAACACTGCAGCAAGCCTGATAAAGATCTTGAACATTGTATACAATGGAAGCTTGTAGAATATGTTCTGTGAGGAGTGCATGCTGTGAGTCTGTCAGGGTCCGATGGTCCTACAAATGACTACACATTACTTTCAGCACATTCACTTCACCCAGGAGGCACAGCAAATCTTTATCATTTCTCAGCTGGTCTTTACATTATTGTAATACTAACCCTAGCTCAGAAAAGTGTTTCTTTCATTAGCACTTCAGGGCCCTCCTCTATTTGGACAGAGAGAAATGTATCACAAGGGCTTCAAGGTCTTTAGTGCACTTAATAAACTGTCTTCCAGATAATCCAGGGCAGCTGCCCTGTGGGAGACAGTTAAAGTCCGCTTTAGACATTCCTCAGTAGGCTATATCATCTTTTGAAAATACCCTCTTCCCCTTTAGATGTGACTGGTCAGAGCTAAGAGAGCTATAGGTTGACAAGGGTGTGGGCCTTCATATGAGAAGCTTTAAGCATAAGGAGAAGGCTGTGGTGGTGGTTTCTTGTCTTTGTTACAGTCTGCAGCCATGCTGAACGAAGACTACTCAGAAGAAACTCGGATTGATCTGGAGGAAGAACAGCATCCTTTCACGCAACACCTGCAGGCTTCACAAAAGACTCCAATGGTGGAGAACAGGGACCCTAGAGGTGTGAACGAACATTTACAAGTAGGTAGTACACCAGAACCTACCTACCTACCAACCTGCCTTCCTTACTTTCCCCTCCTTCTTTCTTTCTTTCTTTCTTTCTTTCTTTCTTTCTTTCTTTCTTTCTTTCTTTCTTTCTTTCTTTTTTCTTTCTTCTTTCTTTCCTTCTTTCTTTCTTTCTCTCTCTCTCTTTCTTTCCTGAATGATTGTTTACAGTGAGAGAAATGTGAGATGCTGAGAACACAGGTCCAGATCAATAGGCATATGAATTTATTCACGTGAATTTCTACAACAATTGTTAAAAGTTCAAGGGTTTAAGAGCTGCTGACATAATCTGCAGTCCTGGAAAGGGAACTCATGCTATGGAGTTGTCTGCTAAGGAGCTAATTTAGCCCACAACAGAATTGTTTGTGTGGTAATAAAAGAACAACTTACATTTGTTTTGCCCAGCTCCAAGTACGAGCCAAGCAGCCACGTAGCGCTGCAGCCCCACCACTAAAAATAGCACTTCGATGACATGAAGTAGGAAACGGAGTGCAGGCACACTATGCTTAAAGCAATTAAATTGGTGGAGAGGGCCTCCTAAACATGCATACAGTTTATTTGCTTCCAGTTATACATGCAATGGACTATTATATATATGACAGCCCCATACATGTATAACTTGATCTCCCTGAGGAAGGCTCTAGATGGGCAGTTGGTCAGCATTCTCTGTACCATGCACTTTTGAATACATATCTAATAGTTCGTTATAGTCTGTAGGTGTGTTGTTTTTGGTTTTTGTTTAACTCGATAGTATGAGTTGTCTGCTCTGAATGTATCATCTGTTCTTTAAAACTGAATCACTGCTGTAGAGTTCAATTGGTTTGCTTAAGAAACATCACAGAATTTGCAATTTTTTTCTTTATGTACTTTACGTTTTTCCCCCAGTTTCTCCTGTAGTTCTCGGGACCCCAGCAAACACGGCAGTGCATGCACGTGAAGGTGCACGTGCACTCCAGGCACTGGCTCAGCCTCTTCCCTTGCAGTCGCCGGGCTCTCCATAACCCAAACTGCTATCCATCCTCAACTGGGTGGGAGCCAAGGGCCAGGGAAACCCCATATCCCTCGCTGGGAGAGGAGAGCAGACTCACAGCAGCTCGATCCTGCTCCTCGCCTTCCCCTCCCCTCCCCTGGGGGGAAACTGAATCATGGTCCCAGGTCACCCGATTACACTGTGTGCTGGTGCCCTAACTACCCCACCATGGGAGTGACTCAGACAGGCCTTCAGCATGTGGCTAGTTAACAGCTCCTGAATTACATACAGAGTGACAGGGGTAGCTGTATTTCCCTTTCGCTTCATACCCCTGTCACTCTACATGCTCACGTGGTACAGCTTGCGTGGTTATTACCGCGTTATTCCAGGTGCAGCATATTGATCCGGTACCTCCTCCCACCAACTCCAGATGACCCAGGCTCGTTCCCGAACCCAGGTTGCCGATGTGGTATAAGGTGTGGCATCCAGTGCCTCAACCCTCAGCGCCTCTGGGCCAGCTGAAATCTGTATTGTTTTATAGCACTGAATCTATTTGTCATCTGCCTTCTGACTGCATTCTTAAAAAATCCCAAAACATTACTCCACTCACAGTCAGAGAGATAGTGTCCTGGGATAATCAGATATTACTGGATAATGTTATTTCCAGAGTTGGGGATGGAGCAGGTAGTTGATATAGTTCAATGTAACCCCTCAATCATGGTGTATCTTTTTGACATAGGACGCACCCTGTTGTACTATTAAGACAGGTGGCATCCTCATTGTATTCTTTTTCTGCCTCTCGCTAGTTGTACAGTATGTAAGGAGCCTGTACAATGTATTTGTTTGGCAAAACAATTATATTCCTTCTAACAGCCTCCTGAAACTTTATGTATCCATATGTTTACTGTTTTAGTTGACTTTGTTGTTTGTATTGTTGACCTTGTTGTTTGTATTGTTGATTTGTTGTTTGTATTGTTGACTTTGTTGTTTGTATTGTTGATTTGTTGCTTGTATTGTTGACTTTGTTGTTTGCATTGTTGACTTTATTGTTTATATTGTTGATTTGTTGTTTGTATTGTTGACTTTGTTGTTTGTAATGTTGATTTGTTGTTTGTATTGTTGACTTTGTTGTTTATTTTGTTGATTTGTTGGTGTATGACGTGGAACCTACGTAAAAGAGTCTTTAGACTCATAGGTACTTGTAATCTGAGACCTCAAATAAAATAAAATAAATAAATAAAAATAAAGTTTAAAACCAAAAACACACAAAATACCCATAAGGTTAATACATTTCACACACTTTTTCAGAAAATTATAGTATATCATTTAAGAGATGATAACTTCACATCAGATGTAGAATTATACATGGAGATGAGTTTTAATCTCCCCTGTTCCCTTCCCCTGGGTCACACCTAGAAACGAGCCTTGGCTCTATGTGCCTTTCCCAGTTACAAGTCTGTAAATAAAGACAAAAGGCTGGGTAAGGATATATAGCAGTATCCATTGGCACAGTTTGGAGCAGACTCTCTACGCTACTCTTACTTGACTCCTTCTCTTTAAAGGGACATTGTCAACCTGTTTTGCATATTATATTATTTCTAGTTAAAACAGAAACATAGAAACATAGAATTTGATGGCAGATAAGGACCGCTTGGCCCACCCAGTCTGCCCATTTCCCTACCTACTGGATAAGCTGCAGATCCAGTTAACCAGCAGCCTACTTCTTCCTACCCCACCCCTAGAACTGCCTTATGACTATCCCATGCATGCTTGAATTCCACCACTGATTTTGACTCCACAACCTCCTCCGGAAGGCCGCTCCATGCATCCACAACCTCTCTGTGAAAAATACTCCTTAAATTACCTCTGAGCCGCCCCATTATCTTCAAATTGTGCCCTCTTGTTCTTGCACCTCTTTTTTTGAAAGATGCTACCCTCTTGGACTTTGTTGATTCCCTTGAGGTACTTGAAAGTTTCTATCATGTCCCCCCTCTCCCTCCTTTCCTCGAGGCTATACATATCAAGCTCCTTAAGTCTGTCTTCATATGTCTTCCGGTGCAGACTCTGCACCATTTAAGTTGCCCTCCTCTGGACAGCTTCCATCCTGTCTATGTCTTTGCAGAGATTGGGTCTGCAGAACTGCACACAGTACTCCAGATGGGGTCTCACCAGCTGTCTGTACAGAGGGATAATAACTTCCTGTTTTCTACGGTGATGCCTCTCCCTATGCATCCCAGTATCCCCCCAGCCCTCCTTGCTGCCCTCTCACATTGCTTGCCCATCTTTAGGTCATCTGATATGTCTACCCCCAGGTCCCTTTCCATTTTTGTTGTTGTTAGTATCTCACCCCCATTGTGTACTCTTCCCCTGGGTTTTTGTTTCCCAGGTGCATTACCTTGCACTTCTTAGCATTGAATCTAAGCTGCCATACATTTGACCATTCCTCTAACCTTGCCAAGTCCCTTCTCATCCTTTCCACCCACCCTGTGCATCAACTCTGTTACAGATCTTAGTGTCATCTGCAAAGAGACATACTTTTCCTTCCAGTCCTTCTGCAATGTCGCTTATAAAGACATTGAAGAGGACTGGTCCTACTGAACCCTGCGGCACCCACTAGTAACCTCCTTTCTTCTGAGTGGACTCCATTTACTACTACCTCTGTGTCCTATTCTCCAGCCAATTCTTTACCCAAGCTGTCATCTTGGGACCCACTCCCAGGCTGGCTAACTTGTATATTAATCTTTGTGTGGGGCTGTGTCAGATGCCTTGCTAAAGTCTAGGTAGGCCATGTCCACAGCCCCTCCCTGATCTACTTTTTGGTCACCCAGTCAAAGAAATCTATCAGATTCGTCTGGCATGACCTTCCCGCTGTGAATCCATGCTGCCTAGGGTCCTGTGCCCTCTGGCCTCTAGATACTCGACAATTCTTTCCTTTAGAAGTGATTCCATCATTTTCCCATCACTGAGGTTAAACTAAGAGGTCTATAGTTTCCGCTTCTGCCTTGCTCCCACTTTTGTGAAGGGGAATCACATCTGCCCTCCTCCAGTCCTCGGGTACCACCCCATCCTCCCATGATTTGTTAAAAAGGGTAGTCAGTGGTGTCACTAGTTCTACCCTTAGTTCCTTTAGAATTCTGGGATGAATCCCATCAGACCCCATTGATTTGTCCACCTTCAGTTTTAAGAGTTCTTTCAGAACCCTTTCTTCTGTAAATGGGCCGGTATTAACTTCTGTATCCAGCGTGTTACTACTGTTTGTTTTATGTACCTCCCCCTCTTCCTTTGTAAATACTGAGCAAAAATATTTGTTTAGTATCTCTGCCTTTTCACAGTCTCCTCTGCCCACCCCTCCCTTTATTAAGCCTCACTATCCTCCCTTGGTCTTCCTTCGCTCCCTGATGTACCTATAAAAGGTTTTATCCCCCTTCTTAACTGAGTTGGCTATCTTTTCCTCGGTTGGACCTTTGCTGTTCTGACTGCCTTCCCAGTCTCCTTTTGCTTTAACTGATACAGTTCTCTGTCCTGCTCCTTCTGCGATTACTTCCTGAATGCTTTCTTTTTCTCTTGAACCTTCACTGCCACTTCCTTTGAGAACCATAGTGGTTTCTTACATCGTCTTGTTTTGTTTATTTGCTTCACACAAAGGCTCGTTACCTCTGTGATGGCAGTTTTTATTATTCCCCATTGTTCTTCCACCCCTCCTTCCTGCCCATTTTCTAGTGCATTCCTTAGGCACTCACCCATTTTGGCAAAGTCAGCCCTCCTAAAGTCCAGTACTTTGTCTTTGTATGGCTTGACTCTATTGCTGTGTTTATTGTGAACCATACTGTTCGATGGTCACTAGTTCCTCAGATGGCTACCCACTTCTACATCTGTAATCCTCTCCATCTCCATTTGAGAGAATCAAGTCTAATATTGCTCCTCCTCGAGTGGGCTTCAGTACTAGTTGTCTACAGGCATGCCCCTGTAGGGCATCTAGAATAACTGCACTCTTAAGTGGCAGCTGCAACTGCACTCCAGTTAACATCTGGCATATTCAGATCACCCATCAGCAATATCTCCCCTTTTTCTGCCATTCTAAGTGTACTTTCTATCATTTCCCTGTCCATTTCCTCCCCCTGAGAAGTGGGTCTGTATACAACCCCTGTGCATATTGTGGTGCCATTGCCTGTCTCCAAATTTACCCACAGTGCTTCTTCTCCTCCCTGTTTACCCCTTTTGTTCTGTTGCTTATTCCTTCCCTTATGTAAAGAACTACCCTCCTCCTCTTTACCCTCCCTGTCCCTCCTGTAGACAGTGTATCCTGGTATGTTTATGTCCCAGTCATGGTTTGTGTGTACCATGTTTTGTGACTGCCACGATATCCAGATGTTCCTCCTCCATCAAGGCCACTAATTCAGGAAGCTTGTTACCCAGACTATGGGCATTAGTACTCATTGCTCTCATTTTTGATGGCTTTACCTTCTGTTGCAGCATCCCCACTGACCGTTCTACCTCAGTCTTTTTCTCATTTAGTACCCTGTTTTGTAGGGAGAGGCTGGGATTTTCCTGTTGCTTGTCAGTGCGTCCCCCTTTGACTAGTTTAAAAGCTTGCCAATGAAGCATTTAAACCGATAGCTCAACAGACTTGTTCCCTTCCTGGACAGATGCAGACCATCCTGCCAGTATAGGCTGGTGTCCCTCCAGGTGGAACCCCAGTCCCCAATGAAGCCAAACCCCTGTGCTCCGCACCATTTTTTCAACCATTCATTAAACTGCATGGTGCCAATTGCCCTCGCCTCCCCCATGCTTTTGACAGGCAGCACCTCTGAGAAGGATACCGTGTGTGCTACTTCATCTTAGGTCCTTCCTCAACTCTGCAGTGTCCTCCTGCACTGCTCTAATCTCATGATGAGCCAAGTCATTTGTCCCTAGGTGGACAATCACGCCCAGCTCGGAATCCCTTGCAGCTGTTCTCGTGATCCTGAGGATGCGCCCTGTCCCTCCAAGCCATGGCACCAGGCAGGCACCTTACTTCATTTTCCCAGCTCCCCAGTTCTATACCCCTAATAATTGAGTCCCCACCAGGAGCTGCTTCCTTTCCCTTTGGTGCCTCTGCCTCCTTTCTGTGGGCCTCCCTTGTGACAGATATCATCAGTCTTCTCATGGTGCATCCATAGGGGAGCTATGCTCCCCAGAATGGTGTATGGATTGTGGAGTGGAACAATTGACGGGTGTGCCTCTGTTCCACCCTCCTCACCCTCCCTGAGCCCACTGTGGTCCAACTGCTGTGCTTTCTTCGCAACCTCTGAGGTAGTGGTGGTGGCGCTAGTGCTCCCTGGATGGGGGAGGTTCCCTTTCTACTGTCCAGTGTGGCCTGGGGGAAGGTTTCCTTACTACTGTCCAGTGCGGCCTGAAGACGGGCAACTTCCTCCCTCAGGGCAGATAGTTGTCTGCAAATAGGGCAGCATCTCAGCCTCCAGAAAGACTCCCGGAAGACTGCTGCCCCACAGCCATTGCATTGCACTACTCCCCATATGTTTATCTAGTTGTTTTTTTTTATTGTGTTTGTGTGTGTGTGTATGCGCGTGCGTGTGTGATTTGTTATATAGAAATATATATATATAATATTATACAACGTGTATGCTTATATTATCAGTGCAGTGTGCTAGAGAGGATATGACAGTGAAATGCACCTTGCACTTGAGGAAATGATGTCAGAACCTCAGGTATAAAGGAACTATTTCCAGGGGTGGGAAGGGGTTGGGCCTAAAGTGTGTCCTCACAAAACAATCGACTAAAAGCTCTCACCCACCGCTGCGATGAGTGCCTTCCTGTCAGCAAGATACCCTACACAACAATTTGACAGAGAAAGTACCCTGCTAATCAAACAGAGAAAAATCCAGACATCCAAGTCAGACACAGGTATACCTCTCCAGCCCCAAAACAGCCTGGTGGTTTGTTAGCCACAAAGGAAAATCAAATATGCAGTTATTTCAGCCCCTCTGAGGATGCTGACAAGATAAACAGTTTTAAAAAAACCCTTTCTGACTTAAAAACTAAAACAAATACCAACTAATGCCACTTTAACAGTGAGGAAAACTTCTCTCAGATGTAAGCAAGAGAGAGAGAGTTTAGTTACAGATAATTTGTCCAATATAATATATCCCACGAAGCTTCTCAGTTGTTTCCAAGCACTCCTGTACACAACTTGGAAGAAGATGGGCTAAAAACCAACATTTTATTATTTCTTACCATCTTTAAAATCTACTGATGTTGCTGGTTGCTTTATCTGTCTCGTTGCTTAGTAGAACACAATTACATGCTAATGTGTAGTTATAAACAACCATCTTTTGTTTCAAATCCTGGGTCTGTTCTTACTGGATATGTCCTGAGCATTAGAAACACACCGAAACAGTGCAGCCACATATGATACCATAGTTTTCTCTACTCCCACTGCATTATGAGTGGCTAGACAATGTTTGGGGTGTTCCAAGGTCCAGGAGAGGTGCAGCAGGAGTTAATGAAGGAGTGTAAGCCAACATGTTTTTGTGTGGTAACATTTGTATGGTGGGGAGTCTATTTTTTTCACTTTTTAAAAGAAAAGAAGAATCAGAATCAAACAACCAGCCACACCAGCAGTCTGTACAGAATGTGAATAATCATAGCATGCGTTTTTTAAACTAGGGACACTTTGAGGCCTACAGGGGTTGACAGTGTCACTTTAAAACCAAGCTCCGTTCTTCTGTCCACCTCTAGTGCTGCCCTGGTGGATGTCCAGGTAGAATTAAAAAAAACAAAGGCACTTTTTTGCAAGAGTAGGGGAATTTTTATTAAAAATCAACAACCAACTTTACAACAGTTTCATAATTGTTTTACATACAACATTATAATGCAAGTTCATATTTTTCAACCAATCCCATCTATATTCTGCCACAATTCTCTACATTTTTGTTCCCCAAATATTTTACTTTCAATTTGATATATTTTATCTGTTTCAGACTGAAATTTGAACAGTAAGTCTTGTATTGTCATTCTTGCTTCTATAAAGTCCTCTGGCATCTTGCTTGCCAAATTATCCACTTTAAGACAACAAATACGACATACAATGTGTGTTTATTCCACTCTTCCCACTTCTTTGTTAATTGCCCATAAATCAGAATGTCATAATTCAGGTTCTTAAAATTTTCTATTCCCCAGAATCTTGCTGGGGCTTCCCAAAATGGTTTACTATAAGAACATTCAAAATAAAGCTGCTCCAGACTTTCCTCTATTATTCCCCATTGTGTTTCTGGACACACTGGACAGGATTCACAAAGCTTTCTGAAGGTGCAAAACCTTCCCTAAGTCCCCAAAACTGCCGTAGCTATGGAAACAAAGGGGAATTTGCACTGAGTGCTATTCACAGAACCCTCTGTAGCTGTGGAAAAAAACAGTACGGATTGTGGAAAAAAGTGCAGCTTCGGAAGTCCCTGAGGAAAAAAAGGTCTGAGATAAGTAAGGCACATCCCCTGAAAGCCTATTCACAACCAGTTTTTTTTTTGCAGTTGCGGAAAAAATGTTACACACAGTGGAATGAGGTGTAACTCTCCCTCAGCAAACTGTATAACAAAACGCATGGCACCAGATTTCAGTGTTTGAAAGTATTTATTGCAAATATAAAAAAATGCCTGGCTGAGTGTGCAGATTTCTGTGAAAAATTAAGTAAACATTTATGTGGTTATTCTGGCTGATGTGATCCGACCTGGTTTCACCACAAGGCTTTATCAAGGACTCAGCAAACTCAACTGGAATCAATTAAGGTGGAGGTGAGGCACAGGTAATAGCATCCCAGATAGTATAACAGTGGCTGATGTTACAGCAACAAAAAGCACACATTGCCATCATGTGGCAATAGGCAACAACCACCAGACCCAGTGCAGCCCATGACGGAGCCCCACAGGCAGTAGATCCTGGCCAGCCTTCAGCGAGTGCTACCCCTGTAGGCAACAGGAATGCCCCGGGGGGGGACGACCAGCGGTGACAGTCGGCCACTGTGGTGCCATGGTGTTGCTGGTACCTGTGGTGCTGCAGTGGTCCCAGTTGAGGGACTAGTTGCTGGTCTTTTTTATGGCTGCTTTCAGCTTCATTCTATGGCAGCAACGTTAAAGTCTGCTGCTCCATTTAATTAGGTTCACTGTTGCTGTGCCTTCTGAGCCATTTTCACAACTGCAGATCCACAGCTGTGGATTTTCAGCACTTGCTCAATTTCCTCAGCTGCGGGACTTTTATGGAATTCCGCACCTGCGCAAAATTTCTTTCAGAATATCATGTAACTGTGTTTCTGCAGTACTGCAGGCCTTTTTCCCGCAGCTGTGGGATTTTTGGCTTTGTTTGTGAATATTGCCCACTCTGTCCTCTCTCCTCTTGTGTTTTTGATTGCCCTGTATGCTTAATTTCCCATGACTGCGCAGTCCAAGTCACTTCTTTTATTTTATTTGGTATTCTTTTTTCTAGTGTACACTCTAAAATTTGTGATACCTTGATTCCTTCTTTGACAGTAAAGATTGGATTTTCATAATCATTTCTGTCCATTATTTCTTTATAATTTTGCTTTCTGTTATTCCTTAACAATGTATCCACTTTCACCCCCCATTGCACCATATATTTCCAAGTAGTCTCCAGTTGTTGTGGTACCTCTATTTTCTCTTTATGGTTCCCCCTTTTTCCCTATAGGCTTTTCCTTGTATTAATGGCATAATATTTGCACAGAAAAATATGTTTAAGAAAAAACTATTGGTTGAATCATGTTGAGCCTCCCCTGCCTTTAATAGGTCTGTTTGTATGACATCTTTTAACAGGGTTAAGTCTGGATCCCCATAACAACTGGAAAAATATTCCCACAATTCTTGTCTGTAACTCATATGGCACTGGAAATATATATATGATATATACAAACAAAACGGTATTATGAACATTTTCAAAAGATGAAGGGCAGGATTCACAAACAAAGCCAAAAATCCCGCAGCTGCGGGAAAAACGCCTGCAGCACTGTGGAAATGCAGTTGTGTGATATTCTAAAAGAAATTTTGCACAGGTGCGGAATTCCATAAAATCCCCACAGCTGCAGAAATTCAGCAGCTGCGGAAATTGAGCAAGTGTTGAAAATCCACAGCTGCGGATCTGCAGTTGTGAAAATGGCTCAGGAGGTACAGCAACAGTGAACCTAATTAGATGGAACAGCAGACTTTAACATTGCTGCCATAGAATGAAGCTGAAAGCACCCACAAAGAGAACAGCAACTAGTCCCTTGACTGGGACCACTGCAGCACCGCAGGTACCAGCAATACAATGGCACTACAGTGGCCGACTGTCACTGCTGTTCCTCCCTCCCTGGGGTGTTCCTGTTGCCTGCAGGGGTAGCACTCGCTGAAGGCTGGCAAGGCTCTACTGCCTGTGGAGCTCTGTCATAGGCTGCACTGGGTCTGGTGGTTGTTGCCTGTTGCCACATGATGGCAATGTGTGCTTTTGTTGCTGTAACATCAGCCACTGCTATACTATCTGGGATGCCATTGCCTGTGCTTCACCTCCACCTTAACTGATTCCAGTTGAGTTTGCTGAGTCCCTTGATATAATAGTCTTATGGCGAAACCAGGTCGAGTCGCATCAGCCAGAATAACCACGTAAATATTTACTTAATTTTGCACAGAAATCTGCACACTAATCCAGGTATTTATTTAAATTTGCAATAAATACTTTTAAACACTGAAATCTGGTACCATGCGTTTCGTTATACAGTTTGCTGAGGGAGAGTTCCACCTCATTCCACTGTGTGTAACATTAATTCCGCAACTGCAGAAAAAAAACTGGTTATGAATAGCCTTTCAGGGGATGTGCCTTACTTATCTCACACCTTTTTTCCCTCAGGGACTTCTGCAGCTGCACTTTTTTCCACAATCTGTACTGTTTTTTTTCCGTAGCTGCGGAGGGTTTGTGAATAGCACTCAGTGCAAATTCTCTTTTGTTTCCATAGCTAGAGCAGTTTTGGGGACTTAGGGAAGGTTTTCCATCTTCAGAAAGCTTCTTGAATCCTGCCCAAATTCTTTTCTCTTTCGTCATACTCCAGCTTTTCCACCTATTGACTTTCTCTTGTGCTATCTTGCATTTCTTCTCCCAGTTACTTACCGCCACATTTTGTGCTCCAAATTTAATTCCCAATATTTTAATTTCATCGTTATTTATTTCTAACTGACATTCTTTTCATAGAAACATAGAAACATAGAATTTGATGGCAGATAAGGACCGCTTGGCCCACCTAGTCTGCCCATTTTCCTACCTAACAGATAAGCTGCAGATCCTAGTTAACCAACAGCTTATTTCCTCCTACGCCCCACTAGGACTGCCTTATGCCTGTCCCATACATTCTTGAAGTCCCCCACTGTTCTTGACTCCACAACCTCCTCAGGGAGGCTGTTCCATGCATCCACAACCCTCTCAGTGAAAAAATACTTCCTCACATTACCTCTGAGCCGTCCCCCCTCTTTCTTCAAATTGTGCCCCCTTGTTCTTGCACATCTCTTTTTCTGGAAGATGCTACCCTCTTGGACTTTGTTAATTCCCTTGAGGTACTTGAAAGTTTCTATCATGTCCCCTCTCCCTTCTTTCCTCAAGGGTATACATAGTAAGCTCCTTTAGTCTTTCTTCGTATGTCTTCTGGTGCAGACCCTGCACCATTTTGGTTGCCCTCCTCTGGACAGCCTCCACTCTGTCTATGTCTTTGTGGAGATGGGGTCTCCAGAACTGCACAGTACTCAGATGGGGTCTCACCAACTGTCTGTACAGAGGGATAACAACTTCCTGTTTTCTACTAATGATGCCTCTTCCTATGCATCCCAGTATCCCCCCAGCCTTCCTTACTGCCTTCTCACATTGCTTGCCAACCTTTAGGTCATCTGACATAATTACCCCCAGGTCCCTTTCTATTTTTACTGTTGTCAGTATCTCACCCCCCATTGTCTACGTTTCTCCTGGGTTTTTGTTTCCCATGTGCATTATCTTGCACTTCTTTGCATTGAATTTGAGCTGCCATACATTTGACCATTCCTCCAACCTTGCCAAGTCCCTTCTCATCCTTTCCACTCCATCTTGTGTATCAATCCTGTTGCAGATCTTTGTGTCATCTGCTAAGAGACATACTTTTCCTTCCGGTTCCTCTGCAATGTCGCTTATAAAGACATTAAGAAGGACCGGTCCCAGTACTGAACCCTGCGGTACCCCGCTAGTAGCCCTCCTTTCTTCACTGTGTACTCCATTTACTACTACCCTTTGCGTCCTGTTGTCTAGCCAATTTTTTATCCAGGCTACCACCTTGGGACCCACTCCAAGGCTGGCTATCTTGTGTATTAATCTTTTGTGTGGGACTGTATCAAATGCCTTGCTAAAATCTAGGTAGGCCATGTCCACTGACACGACCTTCCCATCGTGAATCCATGCTGCCTTGGGTCCTGTGCCCCACTGGCCTCTAGGTACTCAACAATTCTTTCCTTCAGAAGTGATTCCATCATTTTCCCTACCACTGAGGTCAAACTAACTGGTCTGTAGTTTCCTGCCTCTGTCATGCTCCCACTTTTATGGAGAGGAATCACATCTGCCCTCATCCAGTCCTCGGGTACCACCCCATCCTCCCGTGATTTGTTAAAGAGAGTAGTCAGTGGTGTCACCAGTTCTACCCTTAGTTCTTTTAGAATTCTTGGGTGAATCCCATCAGGCCCCATTGCTTTGTCCACCTTCAATTTTATTAGTTCTTTCAGAACCCTTTCTTCTGTAAATGGACTGGTATCGACCCCCGTCTTCAGAGTGTTTCTCTTGTTTGGTTTAGGTAACTCCCCCAATCCAATCCATTCTTTTACTTACATCTCCTAGTGCACAAATCTGACTTTTTTCCAGGTTTACCCTTATTCCTGTATACGCTTTATTTTTAGGAAAAATATCAAGCATTCTATATCCTGAAAACTGGTCCTGCACTAAGATGACACTATCGTCCGCATATGCGCATGTTTTTAGTAAGATTCCATCATCCCAAATTACTCCTTGTATCTGCTTTTCCTCTTCTATCCTCCTCAAAACTGGATCCAGGCATAAAACATATAAAAGGGGGCTTGGGGGCACCCTTGCCTTACCCCTTTATGTGCAAACATCAATATACCTAAGTGCCCATTAACCATAGGCCTTATTTATTTTTATTTCCAATTGTTTAACCAGGAGAGACACACTAAGCTGAAAGATTGTTGACGAGTGCAACCTGGGAACACAGAGAAGTTAAGTGACTTGCTCAGGGCCACACAGTATGCAAGTGAGATTCAAACCCAGGTCTCCAGAGTTGCAGCTCTGAGCCTTAAACCACTGCGCTACTGCCTCCCTTAATTTGCATGTCATTATATAAAATTCTAATTAAAGACCTTAAATTACTTGGAAATTTAAATTTCTCTAAAACTTCCATTATGTACTCTTTTTTGTTTAGAAATAAATGTCGTTTCTTGATCAATCGAATACAAATGCTCACTCATTTTCTTGTTTTGTACAACAGTCATTATCTCCCTTATTTCTGGTATCTGTCCCCAGATTCGCACATGTTTGCATTTGCATTATTAACTTGTCTGCAGAAGTCACTAATCTTTGATTTAATACCTTTGCTAATATTTTAAAATCAGTTGTTAGCAAACTTATTGTTCTCCAGTTCCGCCCCATCCGCTTTTTTATATAACAAAATCACAATTCCTATTTTCATACTATCTGTTATTTTATGTTCCTTTATTATCTGATTATAGACATAGGCTAATATTTTTGTAAGCTGTTCTTCATATTTTTTGTAAAATCCATTCGGAATACCATCAATCCCATGTGCAGTATTATTTGAAAGGGATTTAATTGCTGACCTTATTTCCTCTTCTGTAATATCTACTTTCAAAGCTTTTTATTTCCTCCCTATCTAAAGCTGGCATATTTACTGTTTTTAAAAGTTTGTTATCCCCTTTTTGTATCTCTCCCTTAAATTTTTCTTTTAAGTACTCCTGTACTTTTATACTTGTATTTGTATGTTTCACACCAAACTTATCAACGACTTTATATGTCATTCTGTTTTTTACTCTTTCCTTATTACTATCATAAGGATTGCTCTGATACTTAACACTTTGCAGCCCACATTTCTGTTCCATCAATGATGATTTTGACCTATATTATATTGATAATTCCACATTCATTTCTTTATTTCTCATATCTTCTTAGAGTTTTTCACCCTGTATTTTGTTTATTGCGTTTTTAACCTATGTAATTATGCTCTTAAATTTAAGTATTTTTTGTAGTTTGATGTTTCTATTGAAAGTGACTCCTCTATTAATAATTGTTTTATATCAGCTTTCATGTCTTCCCACCAATCTAATGCTGAGTCATAAAGTTTTCTTACAGTTTCTCTTGCTAGGAATGAATCTATTATTTTATTATTGCAAGTTTCTTCTAGAAACCTTTTAACATTCATCCGCCAATATCCTCTACCAAAAAGTAATTTGTTCTCCTAAATTGAATACTAATTTTTTTTTAACCAATTATTTTATCAGGTGAGACACACTAAGCTGAAAGCTTGTTTGCAGGTGCAACCTGGGAGCACGAGGAAGTTAAGTGACTTGCTCAGGGTCACACAGTATGCAAGTGCAGGCTGTGGGACTCAAACCCAGGTCTCCAGATTTGCAGCTCAGAGCCTTAAACCACTGCACCATACTGCCTCCTAAT
This sequence comes from Neoceratodus forsteri, assembly GCA_016271365.2. Lineage (NCBI taxonomy): Eukaryota > Metazoa > Chordata > Ceratodontiformes > Ceratodontidae > Neoceratodus > Neoceratodus forsteri. Next base: position 62,672,994 of record CM028129.1, read on the forward strand.
TTAACCCCTGCATGATCAGTAAATGCCATGGGTAAGCTCACAGTATCTTCTATTCATGTCCCCTTCTTAACAGTCCGAAAATCTATCCTTGTAAAACTGGTTCCTTTAAAATATGTGTGCTCTATTTTTTTATTTCTAGCTTTATATACTTTGACTAGGTTCCCTTTTTAAATTATTTCTTTTAATCTTTTGGAGCCACAAAATTCTTTCGTCGTACTTCTACCCCAATCTTTCTTACCCAGCCCACAATTAAAGTCTCCTACCCATAGAACTAATTTGGATGTGTGTACATAAGGTTCTGTACATTCCAAAACCCTATTCCTCATGGCTTTCATTTGGGGATTATAAATATTTATTATTCTGATTGCTACTTTTTTAATTATCATGTCTAAAATAAGAACCCTCCCAGGTATTCGATCTATTATTTTTTGCATCTTTATGCTCTTTGCATTTGTGTTATCTTCTCAACTGTGTGCAATCTTGTGTCTTGTAGTAACGCTACATCACAATTTAGTTCACTTGCTACTTGAAAAGCCACTTATTTTTTATGTTTACTCTTAATACTGTTCACATTTAGAGTTCACACAGTCCTTTTAATCTGTACTCTTTTCTTTTCTCCATTTCTTCAACACCTGTGCATCATTTGTATCCTCATCATCAAAATCTTCCCTATCTGAAAGCTCTAAACATGATGACACTGCTCCTCTTCCATGGATTCCCACTCTTTATCTTGAAAAACAGTGTATCTGTTTGTTAGGGCAAAGCCTTCCCTCTCCTTTTCCAGTGTAAGTTTTGCTGGATTTTTTTTTTTGCATCTCTCTTTTTATTTGACCTGGTCAGCACTGTGTATTTGGATTCTATTTCTTTACTTTTAACTTTTTCCATCTTTTTTTGCTCAGCCACACTTTCCTTATTTATATTTACTCCATCCTTTTCTGGTTGCATATTGGGAGGGACTGTATTCATCACTGAACCCATCTCTGTGGTTTCCCCATTCTTACTTCTTGCTTCAAATACAATTTTATCTTCCAAGTGCCAAGGACAGACTACACTTGAGTGAGGAGGAAAATAAAGTGTTGAAACAGAGGATGGAGGAGTACATAGAGGAAGTTGGGAATTTAAACTAGGAGCGGGGAGGGGGGTGATAAGTGGACAAGAGACGTGCAGAGACCACAGGCTGGAAAACCATATAAGCTGTTAGTAAAGGAGGGCAGGAAGGGAGGGGGGAGGGGTGGAAGGTGGTTACCCTTAATGCTAGGAGCCTTGGGAGGAAAACTGCAGAGTTACAGGTGCTCATGGCAGAGGGAGAGGTGGACATTGCAGCCATCACAGAAACATGGGTCACTCAATACAATGACTGGGGACCTGTCTGTACCAGGGTACAGGTTATTTTGTAGGGACAGGGTGATTGGGAAAGGAGGGGGGTGGCACTATATGTGAAGGAAGGACTGAAGTGTGTAAGGGAGGAAGGGGAGGGTAGTACATAGTCACTTTGGATGCAAATCCAGGATTCCAAGAATAGGATTCTCAGAATGGGAGTGGTGTACAGGCCGCCATCTCAGCCGGAGGAGTTAGACAGGGAACTAGCAGGGCAGATCAGAAGGACCTGTGAGGGGGTAGTGTGGTGATTGTGGGGGACTTAAACATGCCAGGAGTGGACTGGAGTACCCCAACAACCAGGAATAGAAGGGAGCAGGTACTGCTGGATGCCTTCCATGACAGCTTCCTGCTGCAAATGGTCAGTGAACCAACCAGGTTAGGGAATACCCTTGACCTTGTGCTGGCAAATGAGGACTTTGTGAGAGAACTTATGGTGGAAGAACCACTGTCAGGGAGTGACCACCACTCAGTATGGCTCATATTGGATATAGGCAAGGAAGGAGTGGGATCCGGCACAAGAGTTCTGGACTTCAGGAGGGTTGACTTTGGGAGGATGAGGGAAGTGGTAAAAGGGTACCTGGCCAGAATTCAGCCTAGTATGGGCACTAACCAGAAGTGGGAGCTCATAAAGTTGGGGATAGTGGAGGCAACCAAAACCTGCTGCAAGGCCCAGAGCAAGAAGGCTAGGGCTAAAAAACTGAGCTGATTTAACAAGGAGGTCATGAAAATGGTAAGGATGAAAAGAGCTGCCTTTAGGAGGTACAAGAAAACAGGGAGGTGTACCTGACGGAATCAAAGGAGGTGACCCGAGCAGTAAGGGGAGCCAAGGCATCTATGGAGCTCAGGCTGGCACAAGGCATTAAGAAGGGGAAGAAGGACTTCTTTAGGTACATCAGGGAGAAAAGGAGCTGTAGGGGCCACATAATAAAGATTAGGAAGGGGGGTTGGGTGGAAGCTGGGTGCGATAAGGCAGAAGCGCTAAATGATTACTTCTGCTCGGTATTTACTAAGGAGAAGAGGGGGGTGATACCCAAGGGGAGGAATGGCAGAAACAGGGGAGGGGTGACAGATGGGGAAATCATGGAGGGCAGAGTTCGTGAGGGTTTGAAGGCACTGTGGGTGGACAAGGCACCAGGCCCAGATGGCATCCACCCCAGGGTACTGAAGAAGCTGGCAGAGGTCCTTGTGGGACCTTTGGCAGACCTATTTAATGCCTCACTACATTCGGGGTGTGTACCTCAGGACTGGAGGATGGCTCATGTGGTGCCCTTCCACAAGAGTGGCCCCAAGGATGAACCGGGGAACTACATACCGGTGAGCCTCACATCCATCATGGGTAAGCTGATGGAGACTATCCTGAAGGAAAGGCTGGTGGCCCACCTAGAGGCCAAAGGACTACAGGACAGCAGATAGCATGGCTTCATACGGGGCAGATCCTGTCAAACCAACCTGGTGGAGTTCTATAACTGGGTAACTAGGCAACTGGACAGGGGCCATGCAGTGGATGTCCTGTATCTGGACTTCAGTAAGGCATTCGACTTGGTGCTGCATGGCAGGCTGGGAAGCAAGTTAGAAGGCATGGGGTGGGTGCAAAGCTGGTGAGATGGGTAGGGAACTGGCTGCAGGGAAGGCAACAGAGGGTGGTGGTGGGTGGGGAGCTCTCACACCCAAGGGTAGTGACAAGCGATGTTCCACAGGGCTCGGTGTTGGGACCAGTGTTGTTTGGGATATTCATTGCAGACATATCAGTGGACATCAAGAGCAAGATCAGTCTGTTTGCTGATGACACCAAGATGGGAGTGGTGGTGGATGAACTAGGGTGATGGCAGGGGTTGCAGGATGATCTGGCAAAGCTTGAAACCTGGTCAGAAACCCTGGCAACTGGGGTTTAATGCCAAAAAGTGCAAGGTGCTGCATTTTGAGGTGAAGAACCCAAGGAGGACTTACCAGCTGGGGGGAGTGCAGCTAGCCCAGACAGATGAGGATAAGGATCTGGGGGTGGTCATTACAGGGTCAATGAATGACTTGGCACAATGTACGAAGGCAACTGCAAAGGCCAACAAAATGCTAGATTGCATTGCAAGAGGTATATCCTCGAGGAGAGAAGAGGTGCTTCTGCCACTGTTTAGGTCATTAGTTAGACTGCAGCTGGAGTACTGGGTGCAGTACTGGCGCCTGTATCTGAAGAGGGACATTAAGTTACTGGAGGGGGTGCAGTGCAGGATGATAAAGATGATCAAGGGGCTGGGAGATTTATCATACGAGAGGAGGCTGAGGGAGTTGAACATGTACTCGCTGGAGGAGAGGAGGGACGGGGGATATGATTGAAACTTTTAAGTACATGAAAGGAATAAACAAGACAGGTACAGAGGGGCTGCTCAAAGTAAGGGAGGGGAAGGACACCAGGTGCCATGATATGAGACTGGAGGGAGGGAGAAAGGTTCAGGAGGGAGATGAGGAGACACTTTTTTAGAGAGAGGGTGGTAACTGGGTAGAATGCATTACCTGCAGAAGTGGTATCCAGTAGAACAGTGGACTGCTTCAAAAGGTGATGGGACAGGACTTGGGAGAGGGTCAATGGAGGGGAAGGGTGGAAGGGAGGGGCAGCTGCAGAATAAGGGGTGGCACATTCGAGCAGACTTGATAGACCTCTAAGCCTTTATCTGCTGGAAAATTTCATATGTTTGTATGTTTGTTTCCTTTTTATTTCTGTGCCACAGCTAGACAGGCATTTTGTTCTGCTGCTACTACAGGTTCCGGGCTATTGTGTGCAGCCCATGGGCAATGTAAATAGACATGGCCCTCCTCCTCACATAAACTGCATCTTATTTTATTTTTGCAATCTGCCCTCTGGTGACCAATAATTCCACACAGCCCACATTTTAGCTGCCCACGGGCATTGCTTAGGTGTCCTTTTTCTCCACTTTTAAAACAGGCCTTTGGTTGGCCTACATAAAACGCTATGCCACGGTCCCTTCCCAAGTAAAAACAATTTGCCAAGTGCTGTACTTCACCATCTATCTGCTTTAGCGTGATTCTATACTTCCAGCCCCCTGTCCGTAGACATTCATCATCCAGTATGGGTTCTGGTGGCCCATGCACCGTGCTCCTCTGCTTTAACCAATAAGTTATATCTGATACATTGACACCATCATTTCTGAAGAGAACAGTCACAATTTATTTATTTTTATTTATTTATTTATTTAATTCTAGGATTACAAGTACCTTTGAGCCAAGGCTCTTTTACAAAGGTTCCGCGTCAGATTGAGCACAGCAAAACAATGTTACAACAGTACATAGTACAACAGAAATGTAAGTGGTACAGCAGAAAGTTTGGCAGAGATAACAGGTTACTCGGGTTTAAAAGCAGTTTCTAGTGGTGGATGTTGACAATTTTGGCAAGAACATGAACAGTAATTACTTGCAGGTTTGACAGTTTCGCAGTCATATACAAGCGAAGATGCATAGAGTAGAGCATCAGCATTCATGATCATTGGTGTGCAACAGTATTACAAGACATGGTTAGGACACAGTGGGGTATAAGTTGCCGAAAGGCATTGTCAACACATAGAGAAGTGCAGGCAAAGGGTTTGGGGGGGACGGTGGAGGAGAGGTGGAAAGTGCTTGTTGAGATGCTGGGGTAAGACAGAGGCGGCAGTTAGGCTGGCAGGGTGTGGCAGTCACAGGTACTGGAGGCAGAGAGAAAGAGAGAGAGAGAGATGGAGCCTAGTTTTGAAGGGACCAAGCCTGGGGGTGGAGGAGATTTCCCTGTTGAGATTATTTAACCAGTATGGCGCCCTGTAGGCAAATGATTGCTGGCCCATCGAGGTACGGCATCTAGGAATCAGCAGCAGTTGAGAGTCAGATCCCCCCGGTATGGCGGAGGTTTCGACTAGGGCTGAGGAGGGTTTGGACACCAGGGGGAGCAAGTCCCACGGTTATCTTCTTTGCCATGATGCAGGTTTGGTATTTAATCTGGTTTGATAGGTTCAGCCAGCCAGTTTGGGTGTAGAGGTCACAGGTGTGTGGAAGGCGATGGGCACCAGTTATGAGTCGACATGCTTTGTTTAGAGTGGTTGTGATGCGTCTGAGGGCTGTTGAGGTGGCAGAGCCATAGATTAAGAGGCCATAGTCAATGACAGAAACTACTGAGCTTTGGACAGTGATTCTGAGGGCTTCAGGGGTTAGGTGTGCCCTATGTCTGTAGAGGAGACCAAGTCGCATGTTAGCCTCCTTGGCTATGCTGTCTACATGGGCTCCATAGGACAGGTTATTGTCAAGAGACATTCTGAGATATTTAAATGAGGGTACCTCTTCAATAGGCACTCCAAGGTAATTTGTAATGGTTAGTGGATGCTGCCTGCTCTTGTTATGTGAGTTACTGAAAAGCATGGTTTTGTTTTTTTGTAGTTAAGGATGAGTTTTTGTTTGCTGAACCAGTTCTCTGTGGATGTGAACCTGAGTTGGAGCTTGTACTGTAGGGATAGTGGGTCCTTATGGGTGGCGTGGATGATGGCATCATCGGCGTATAGGATGAGATGTTCCAGGTATGATTTGGGGAGGTTATTTAGAAATAGACTGAAGAAAAGGGGCCCCAGTATGGATCCCTGGGGAACTCCAGAGCAGACTGGTCGTGTGTTGGAGAGGACACCTCCAATTTTCACTCTTTGCAATCTGTTCTCCAGGTAACTTTTGAACCAGGCTGTGAAGTCTGGGGAGAGCCCGACAATTTGTAGCTGTTCCAGGAGCAGGCGGTGGTGAACGGTATCAAAGGCCTTAGTTAGGTCTACGAAGACCTAACCGGCTAGGTGGCCATTATCCAGTGAGCTGTGGATGGCTCCAGTGAATTCCAGGAGGGCTGTTGTAGTGCTGTGCCCTTTCCTGAAACCATGCTGCTGGGGGCAAAGGTAATTGTGATTGTCCAGATAATCTGTGAGCTGGTCAGCAACTATGCGTTCTTTGGCCTTGGATAATGGGGGTAGTATGGAGTTTGGTCGGTAGTTTCCAGAGTTGGTCCGGTCTCCGGTTTTATCTATTGGTGTAACGGTGGCTGATTTCCATCTGTCAGGGAACTGGCTGAGAGAGAGGTTGAAAATCTTGGTTAGCAGGCTAATCACCTCATCAAGAGTGAGGGACAGTAGTTTCAGGTCAAGGGTGTCCCCACCGTGTTGTATTTTTGCGATAGCATTTGCAGTGTACTTCTGGGCTTTTCATCTTGACAGATCGAAGAGAGGATGTGTGTGGAGTGGGGGTGTAGTGGTAGCAGGTTTAGCAGGGGAGCTGGTTTCATTGAAGAAGTTGGGGGGAGCACACTGCTGAGGTCCATGAAGGCCGAGTTGAAAGTATTGGCTGTAGTAGTTGGGTCGAAGGTAATTTTCCCATCAGTGACTAGCATAGTAGGGGGAGGATTTTGGTTGTTTCCTCGTTACTTCTTTGATGTTACTCCAGAAGGCTTTACCATTACCACAGGTGTTGGTGAGCGCTTCCTTGCAATAGGTGCTTTTTTGAAGTCGGATAGACCGTGTACAGGCATTTCGGGCATGTTTGTAGCTCTGGATGTTAGCTTGAGTGCCGGATTCCTGGGCCAGGAGCCAGAGGTGGTCCCTTACTTTTAGCTGTGCTATTAGGTCGGCGATGAGCCACAGACTGAAGCAGGCTTTGACTTTCTGTTTTTTTGAAGGGGCGTAGGTGTTGCAGGCAGCGTTAAAGGTGGAAATGAAGAAATCCAGGGCTGAGTTAACATCAGATGCTCTAAAAATAGGAGACCAATCTTGTTGCCTGAGGAGAGATTTGAGTAGATGCAGCTTGCCACGGGGTAGGATTCTGCTGGTAGTGACTGCTGGGGGTTTGCAGAATTTGTTGGTCCATTCACAGGTGACAGGGGAATGGTCACTAAGCAAGCCAGGCAGGATAGAGATACTGGTTATCCGGATGGGGTGGCTGGTGAGTATCCAGTCCAGGAGGTAGCTAGTTCCTGTTCTATAATTGCATCGGATTGGGGAGGTGACCAGTTGTGTGAGGTTTACAGAGGCAAGGGCATCCTTGAGGTTCCCGGTGTCAGGGAAGGGCCAGTTAATGTTAAAGTCACCAAGCATGATTAACTCAGATCCAGAGGGTCGTGTATGTGCGAAAGACAATTTTAAAGGCTGATTTCGTTAATGGAATGGCAACAAACTTGCTCCACAGTTCCATATTTTTTAATTGATTGTACTGTATAGCTTCAAAAATCGATCAAGGCCTCCTGGATTCTTAAAACTAATATCGTACTACAAACTTCCTGGTACATGTTTCTGAGCATAAATTTCATAATGGTAATATTTCATACTACCTTTCAAAAGTTGCCTCCCAATATGTAGTCTCTCAGGAGCATCTGCAGAGGAACCTTTAAAGTGTAATCTCACTGCATTTTTGCATTTGACTTGTTGCAAATGTTGTTCTGGAAATAATCTTTCTCTGATGTTTTCTCCCCATACTTTGTTAGTTTTTGTCTCTTCTTCTTTTTCGTCATCTGTTAATATTGCTTTCTGATCTAATTCCATTGAGGAATTTCCACTTTCATTATCCTCAATTTCTTTTGTGTCATCAGCATTATTTTCATTAAAATCTGTGTTTTTGCCTTTTACACGGTTGGAGGAATGGTCAAATGTATGGCACCTCAGATTCAGTGCAAAGAAGTGCAAGGTAATGCACCTGGGAAACAAAAACCCAGGGGAAGAGTACACAATGGGGGGTGAGATACTGACAACAACAAAAATGGAAAGGGACCTTGGGGTAGTCATATCAGATTACCTAAAGGTGGGCAAGCAATGTGAGAGGGCAGTAAGGAGAGCTGGGTGGATAATGGGATGTATAGGAAGAGGCACCACCAGTAGAAAACAAGAAGTTGTTATCCCTCTGGTATCCCTCTGTACAGACAGTTGGTGAGATCCCATCTGGAATACTACGTGCAGTTCTGGAGACCCAATCTCCGCAAGGACATAGACAGGATGGAGGCAGTCCAGAGGAGGGAACCTAAAATGGTGCAGGGTTCTGCACCAAAAGACATATGAAGAGAGACTTAAGGAGCTTAATATGTATACCCTTGAGGAAAGGAGGGACAGGGGGACATGATAGAAACTGTCAAGTACCTCAAGGGAATCAACAAAGTCCAAGAGGCTAGTATCTTTCAGAAAAAGAGATGTGCAAGAACAAGGGGGCAGAATTTGAAGATAGAAGGGGGACAGCTCAGAGGTAATGTGAGGAAGTATTTTTTTCATGGAGAGGGTTGTGGTTGCATGGAACAGCCTTCCTGTGGCAGTTGTGGAGTCAAAAACAGTGGAGGAATTCGAAAATGCATGAGACAGACATAAGGCAATTCTAGGGGTTGGGGGTGGGAGGAAGTAGGCTGTTGGTTAACTAGGATCTGCAGCTTATCCATTAGGTAGGAAAATGGGCAGACTGAGTGGGCCAATCATTCACCTTTACAGCATTAGCAGTTGCAGTTTGTTCCAGTCTGTGATAAGCTACATCAACATCTTTTTTATCGGTTTGTGGTAAAACCAGCAAAACAGTTTTTGGTATTTTTTCAACACAGGAGGAGGTTAGCAGCATGGTATATCTTAGTAGGATTTTTCCCATCGGGGTCTCAATCTCATAGTTAACTGTGCCAGTACATCTAAGCACTTTATAAGGCCCTTGCTACTTCTTTAACAGTTTATTTTCTGTAGAGGGTAACAGTAGCAAGACCTTTTTACCTAGCTCAGAAATGTTTTCTTTTACCCCATGATCATGACTCATAATACACCTTCTGCTGGTTTTGGGCCTCTTCCTGATTACTATGGTCATTTTCAACATACTTTGTCAGCGTCTGTCTCAGGGCACACATATAAGATGTAATAGATTGTTTCTGATGGGGGTTATCTTCCCATGTTTCTTTTATTACATCTTGTGGCCCTCTAGGTTGTCTACCATATAGCATTTCAAATGGTGAAAACCTGTTGATGCCTGTGGCGCTCCTCTGTAAGCAAAAAGCAGGGAAGGTAAGTGTTGGTCCCAGTCATTCCCTTCCCCTTTTACAATCCTTTTTAACATGTGTTTTAGGGTTTGATTAAAATTCTCAACAAGACCATCTGTCTGAGGGGGATAAGGGGAGGTCCTTATGGCAGTGATACCTAATAGTCGGTACAGCTCCTTCAGTAATGCAACACCAAAATGACTACCCTGATCAGTAATAATCTCTTTAGGTATGCCCACCCTGCTGAAACTTTTGGCAGGCTCTGCTGCCACTTTTGGGGCTGTGACATTACGCATTGGAACTACCTCAGAGTATCGATAAGCATAGTCACATACTAACAAAATGAATCGATTACCCTTTTTACTTTTTTCTAAGGGACCAACCACAATCATTGCAATTCTCTCAAAAGGCACATCTATCAAGGGTAGGGGCACCAGGGGCACCTTGTCTTTTTTAATCACTGGGGCTACTTTCTGACACTCAGCACAAGAACTGCAGTAGGTAGCAACATCTTCATGAATTCAAGGCCAGTAAAATCTATACAGCAATCTGGCAAGGGTGCAATCCCTCCCCTAGTGACCAGCCATAGGACTATCATGTACTGTCTGTAACAACTCGCATCTGTTCTTTTGTGGTATAACAACTCTGCTCCATGCTCTGACTTTTTCCAACCTTGCCAAGTCCCTTTTCATCCTTTCCACCCTACTCTATGTATCAACCCTGTTTCAGATCTCTGTGTCGTCTGCAAAGAGACATACTTTTCCTTCCAGTCCCTCTGCAATGTCACTTATAAAGACATTGAAGAGGATTGGTCCTAGAAGTGAACCCTGCGGTACCCCACTAGTAACCCCCCTTTCTTCAGAGTGGACTCCGTTTACTGTCACCCTCTGTGTCCTATTCTCCAGCCAATTCTTTACCTAGGCTACATCTTGGGACCCACTCCCAGGCTCGCTAACCTTTGTATTAATCTTTTGTGTGTGACTGTGTCAAATGCCTTGCTAAAGTCTAGGTAGGCCATGTCCACAGCCCCTTCCTGGTCTACTACTTTGGTCACCCAGTCAAAGAAATCAATTAGATTCATCTGACATGACCTTCCCGCTGTGAACCCATGCTGCCTTGGGACCTGTGCCCCACTGGCCTCTAGTTACTCAACTATTCTTTCTTTCAGAAGTGATTCCATCATTTTCCCTACCACTGATGTCAAACTAACAGGTCTGTAGTTTCCTGCTTCTGCCTTGCTCCCACTTTTGTGAAGGGGAATCACATCTGCCTTCCTCCAGTCCTCAGATACCACACCTTCCCCCATGATTTGTTAAAAAGAGTAGTCAGTGGTGTCACTAGTTCTCCCCTTAGTTCTTTTAGAATTCTGGGGTGAATCTCATCAGGCCCCATTGCCTTGTCCACCTTGAGTTTTAGGAGTTCTTTCAGGACCTGCTATATTCCAGTGGTATATGGATGCAATTTTGTTCCCTCACACTGGTTATTGTGCAGCATACCTGGATGATCTCATGGTGTACAGTCCAGATTGGAAAAGCCACCTGGAACACCTACAAGAAGTTATCCTATCGATCAAAGATGCAGGCTTAACAATTAATCTTCCCAAAAATTCACTGAGCATGCAGGAAACTGGATATCTGGCCTATGTTATGATAAGTTAGACATCACAGTGCTAACTGAGACTTGGTGGATGAACCACCACACGTGGGAGACAGCTATACTGAGCTTTAGACTGTTTAGGAAGGACAGGAAGGGGGTAGCCATATACATCAAAGAGGACATACCGGTGACAGAGGGACAGGAGGGTGACAGGGCAACAGAACTACTATGGGTAAAGCTGTGCAGGCGGGTAGGGGAATACCTGAGACTGGGAGTCGTATATAGGACAGGGTGATGCTGCAGGATATTGAGAGAAAATGGCTCTCAAGGGGGATACACTACTGGTAGGAGACCTCAACTTACCAGATGTGGACTGGACCATCCCTGAAGCAACTTCAGCAAGAAGTAGAGAGATAGTTGACGGGCTAAGTGGGGTGTTCCTGAACCAACTGGTTGTGGAGCCTACCAGGGAGAGCAACCTGCTAGATGTGGTCTTGATGAATGGGGAGAATGTGGAGGAGGTGGTGGTAGAAGAAAAACTGGGGAAAAGTGATCACAGGACTATCTGGTTCAAGGTGAGGACAGGGAGGACAGAACCCAAACCAGCAAAATGGTGCTGGACTTTAGGCGGCAGACTTCGACAAATTAAGAAGGTTGGTGAGGGAGACGATGGAAGGATTAAGGGATATAAGTGATGCAGATGAACTATGGGTAGCTATCAGGGACCAGATCTGGGAGGCCACACAGGCATCCATGAATAGTGTCAGGAAAGGGGCTAGAAGAAGGAAGCTGCTTTGGTTCAGTAGGGATGTATCAAGGGAAGTAGGGGGTAGGTAGAGGGCATTCAGGAGATAAAAGAGTACTCAGGGGAAGGGGGACATGAAGGCTTACAAGGAGGTGAGGTGAGGTGACTAGTGGGGAAGGTCATTAGAAGGGCTATGGCAGACATGGAGGAAAGGATAGTGAAACAGGCCAGGGAAGGGAAGAAGACATTTTCTAGAGACATGGGCAAAAGGAGGAGGGTAGGACAGGGGATTGAAAGGCTGAGGGGAAAGGAGGGGAGCACTTGGAGGGGGACAGGAAAAGGCAGAAGACCTGAACAGGTATTGCTCTGTATTTTCGAAGGAAGGGGGGTAGAGGGACGGATTTGGAAATGGGGGGGACACAGAGATGGCATCAGATCCCTTCACCATGGAGACAGGGAGGAATTAGCCAGGGTGAAGGTGGACAAGGCATGGGGCTGGATGGCCTGCATCCAAAGATGACTTGGAAACTAAGAGAGGAGTTGGCTTCCCCACTGTCGAGGCTGTTCAGTCTGTCCCTGGACACCAGTTGAGTGCCAGAGGACTGGAAAAAGGTGATGGTAGTACCAGTCCACAAGGGGGAAGGGAAGCTGGGAACTGAGGGAAAACTACCACCCCATCAGCCTATCCGCGGTGGTGGGGAAGGTCATGATGGCATTCATCAGTGAAATGATAATGAAGTGCCTGGAGGGAAAATGGTTTGCTGGATGACAGACAGCATGGATTCACTAAGGGCAAGTTATGCCAGTCCAGTTTGATTTAATGTTTCAACTGAGTGATGCAGTTAGTGGACCAGGGGTGTGCAGTGGACATGGCTTATCTGGATTTAAGTAAGGCCTTTGACACCATATCGTGTAGGAGGCTGGTCAACAAATTAGATATCATGGGGGTAGGGGGAAAAATAAAATGGGTGGAAAGTGGTTGGCAGATAGGAGTCAGAGGGTAGTGGCGAATGGGGTGCACTCAGGGATCATGCAAGTGAGGAGTGGAGTGCCCCAGGGATCAGTGCTGGAACCCCTTCTATTCAATATCTATGTACAGGGCATCGCAGATGGACTGAAAGAGAGGGTGGCCCTGTTTGTAGATGACACAAAAATCTGTAATAGAGTTGACTCCCCGGGGAAGTGGAGGACATAAGAAGGGACCTGAGAGTACTGGAGGAGTGGGTGGAGACCTGACAGCTAAAATTCAACATCAAAAAGTATATTGTTATGCACCTGGGACACAGGAATCTAAGGGCCAAGTACATACTGGGGGGAGAGAGCCAGGGTGACAGAGGATGAGAGGGATCTGGGGGTAACAGTCTCCAGTACCCTCAGGGTAAGGAAGCAATGCTCAAGGCTGGTGGGAGGACATATGGGACGATGCCGAGTATTGGCAATGGGATTATCAGCAGACATAGGGAGGTCCTGGTGCCCCTGTATCAAGCCCTGGAGAGGCCTCACCTTGAGTTTGGGGTTCAGTTTTGGAGGCCTTATCTGCAAAAGAACATAGACTTGATTGAAAGGGTTCAGAGCAGGGTGACCAAGATGGTGCAGGGGATGAAGGGCAAACCATACGAACAGAGATGTGAGGAGTTGGGGCTGTATACAATGGAGACCAGGAGTGAGAGGGGGAACATGATTGAGACCTTTAAATACATCAAAGGGATGAACAAGGGAGGCACAGGGAAGTTATTCCAAAGGAAGGAAGGAAACATAACAAGGGGCAGAGACTGAGATTCCAGGGAGGACATTTCAGGAGCAATGTGAGCAGTCCGTTTTTCATGGAGAGGGTGGTGGAGGACTGGAATGGTCTTCTGAAGGAGGTGGTGAACTCATAGACTGCAGAGGGATTCAAGACAACTTGGGAAAGATTCATGGCGCTAAGGGGAAGGGGGTGCTTCAAGTTGCAGTAGGTCAGGCTAGTGGGATAAGGGGCAGACTAGATGGGCTGTAAGGTCCTTTTCTGCCATCACCTTCTATGATTCTATGTTTTGGGAAATGGAGATGTAAAGACAGAGCTTTCCAAGATAGAAACTGTAGCTAACAGCCCTGTCCCCAAAACAAAGAAACATGTCAGATCATTTTTTGGGTTAGACGGTTATTATCAGAGATTTGATCCCACTTTTGCTGAGTTAGCTACTCCCCTCACTGAACTCAAAAAGAAACAGTTCCTGAATAATGTGAAATGGACCCCAGAGTGTGACAGGGCTTTTCGGGCTATTAATGCTGTATTATGTTCAGCCCCTGTTTTAGGAAGCACAGAATTTAAGAAACAATTTCTGTTACAGACAAATGAATCAGAGGTAGGCCTTGGTGCAGTCCTGAGTCAAAATATAGGTGGGAAAGAATATCTTGTTCTATTCAGAAGTAGGAAATTGCATGACAGAGAGAAAAGGTACTCCAAAATTGAAAAGGAATGGCTTGTGGCAAAGTGGGCCACGGAGTCCCTTAAGTTTTATTTACTAGGAGCTGACTTTGTACTTGTAACAGATCACAATGCTCTCTGTTCACTTAACCAAATGAAGGATAAAAATTCTAGAATCACACAGTAGTGCTCGGCACTATAGCCATTTAAATTTAAAGTGATGCACGAATCTGGGAAAGAGAATATCAATGCTGATTTTCTGTCAAGATATGGATCAGGTATTGAGAAAGGTTGAACCCCCCCTCAATAAAGTGTGAGTTTAAATTTCACTGTTTGCTATACTGCATATGCACTGAACTGTAAAGATTATAAGTTACTGTAATGTTAAAGAAGAATTTAAAGCATGTTTTGGAAATCTGTTTTTTTAAAACAGGTTCTCGTTTGGGGGGGTATGTGACAGGGTCGAATATGACCCTGCCCCATCTGTTATGCAGAAAGAATTTAAACACCAATGGTCTGTTCTGTTCTCTCTTTTTCTGTCTCTTCTGTCTGGCTGCACAACCAAATTTTCTTGTGAGACCTAGGAACTGATCACTCTAACAGTTTCACAATTCTCCACCTCTCGCTATCTCTCTGCTTTCCCTTGCTATTTTTGTCTTTTCTTCCCCCTTGCATATCTGAGGGTTTAAAAATATATGTGAATCTTTATGTGGAAATGTCACTGATACTGAGATTCCTTTATTTAAAACTGTATATAGTTATATTACTGAAATGATTACAAAGGTAAAATGGTATATAGTTTTACTGTTGAAATAATTGCAAAGCTATTTGGAACTCAAGGGGTTAACCTGAGATGCAGTTTTTAAGCCTTTTGCAGAACTGTAAACAAGAGGTCAGTTCTGGGTCACTATGTTCTTTTTGTTGCACCTGCAAGAACATTCTGTAAACTTACAAGAACATTCTGTGAGAAGCAGGCTCACCTAACGAGTTCCCAGACAAAGACTTATAAAAAGAGCAGCAATGCTTTTGCTAGCGAGATGAGGAGAGTGAGTAAGCAAGACTGAAACTTAAAATTAGAGATATCCTTAGATGAAGGACTTTGTTTTCTTTGTACTGCCTTTTTAAATAGTTATACTGAACGCATCTTTATTTTTTATTTTGCTGTTATTGAGAAAAATAAAAAGCTATTTGTGAATTTTGAAACTGCTCCTGGTTATGCTATGCTCCCTGGCCTGTGCCTCAATGGCGGACAGCCTTTTAAAAATCTCACCCATGGGGTTTACCTATTAGTTTTATTGAAGATAAAGACGATAACAAGCTAACGCTTGCTGGTTACTGAAACTAAATAGCCCAGAGATCTTTTCTCTCTCCCCAGGTAAACTTTGAAGATGTGATTGCTGAACCTGACTCTGTCCACAGTTTTGACAAGGTGTGGATTTGGAGCAATGCACTGTTTGAAGTCTCCAAAGTCTGGTGCTATCGAATAATATCCCTCATCTTCTCAGTGCCCATAGCATTACTCGCTGGAATCCTCTTTGCCTTTTTGAGCTGTATACATATTTGGTATGTTTCATTAAACTATGTAGAATGTATAGTATTTGATTGTTTTGGAATTGAAACAATAGTCATCCAAAACAACAAAAGGAATGTTTCAGAATGCTGCTACTGTATATTTAAGCAATACGGCATGACAGGGTGTGTGTTATTGTGTAATAATGTCACTCCTGGGGTGGGTTGAAATACGAAACTTCACCTTGTGCTTCCACCACCCCAGGAGTGACGTTATTACACAATAACACACACCCTGGAGTGCCTTATTACTATTATACAATGCCTTGTTTGTTAATTTAAAAAAAAAAAAAAACTTGTTATCCATTGTTAATTTGATTTTTTGCAGGTGTAGGTGAATGTTTTTTTTTTAAAAAAAAGTCCAGAATAATATTTCTTCAACCATAAGGTGGAGCTGTTGCCAGACTGATGTTGCCCGTGGAGTCCCAAATGTTTTTTCTTGTTTTATGCTGTGCTGTGTGCTTTATCAGTTTCCCCTCTGCCTTTGTCAGCCATGTACTAGTGGGAAGCGACTGAAGTGGAACATTTTTGATATTTTATTTTTTTGGTGCGTTTTTAAATTGTCTGTTTTTTTTTCTGCCTTTCCACTACTGTACAGCGCAACTTTACAAAATGGGCATGCTCTGACACGATCTCAGCGGCAACCAGGAGAAGGAAGATCTGTTTCTGTTTTATTACGTTTTAAAATGATTTTTTTTTTAAATTGAACATGATTATGGGGAAATGAGCAGCCGATTGCAATGGTCCTTAAAGTGGGGTGTAAATATGGATGCTTGGCCAATGACGGAGCTGAATGAAGCAGCAGTTACGGTACAGCCTGCTGTTTTACACAGCTGCAGGCAGTCTCAGAGTCAGGTATACTTTTAAATAAAAAAAAAAAAAAGACAGGGTTTGTGTTTGGAGCCAGTGTGTGAGGTGTTGAATGAGAGGTTTTATGTTGTAAACCAGGGGAAGGGGGTGCTTCAATCTGATTACAATGGCGGTGCCCTTTGGAGGGGAGACTGGATTTCAAAGGCGGCTGTTATGCAGTCATGTGTGCACCTGTACTTCATACAGTGATGTTATTGTGTAATAACATCACTGTTCCAGGCTCACACTGTCCAATCACAGGACAGGAAATTTCCTTGCCATTGTAAAATTGATGTTATTCCATGAGCACCTAATATCCTGTAACTGGATTGGTCAACTGGCATTTTTACCAATGGGCAAATCCCACCAGAACCTATGGGTAAAGTGACAGCTGACTGGATTACAAATCTAACACTTGCTACACATTTTTTCCCAGTTTTTAAAACTCCATTTTCCATGTAAGGAATAAGACACACTGTGATATGATTTGCGCTGTCAGAATGTGCACCGAGTGGCATCGTGAGGCACTACACTGCAGATGGAGTGCCTTCAACCCCTGGGTGTGCATTGTGACAGCACAATGCTCAAACCCTGGAATGTCTTATTACACTTCTAAAATGGGTTTTTAGTGAAAGTATTTTTTACAATAGTTTTTATAGGACAAAAAATGTAAAAAAAAGTATTTAAACATTACTGTAAAAGGTAAAATAGTCCTGTTGCCTATTGTTGTCACTAGAGGGCACCAGTATGCAATATATTTTATTTTTGTCTGAGTGTAAATGAAGATTGTGGTTGCATGATTGTCTTGCTGGCAGCACACTGCCATCTGTGATACTGCTTGTCAGAAAAGTACTGGCAGTCTGTGTAAAGGTAATGACTTGGCAGACACATCAGGATCCAACTCTTCACACGTCTAAACTAATGTTGGGATTTCTGGTGAGTTTCTTTTAGGTCTGGTGGATTTGGGGAGAAGTTTGTCTTTTTTTACATTTATAGATACAAAAAAAAAAAACAGCCCCCAAAGAGTAGGAGCACCCACTGTCGGCTGCTAATATTAACAACAGATGCTATCACACAGGAATATCAAAGAATTGAACAAAGATGTCAGAAAAACTTAACATCTTATTTTATTTTGTATCAAAACTTCTTCCAGTGTTAAAAAAGCATCTGAAACAAATACCAAGACTTATTAAAATTACCAAAAATCACATGGGGGTGTGTGGGGAGAAACAGGCAGGACACAGCTACGGCAACTCCCTAAGGCATAAAAATCTTGTTTTGCTCTGTCTGAGTGGAGGGTCTGTGTGTTTTTTCTAAGTCTTGCTGTTTGTTTTCAGATGCTTTTTTTTGGCAGTGGAAGAGGTTTTGGTACAAAATAAAACAAGATGTAAGTTTTCCTGACATCTTTGTTCGATTCTTTGATATTCCTGTGTGATAGCATCTGTGGTTGATATTAACACTCCTACTCTTTGGGGGCTGTTTTTCGATATTTACATTTGTGAAGCCCCACTAGTTAGTGGCTTTTAGTGGAGTGTCAATTAGTGGAGTGTCAAGGTTTGGTTTTCATTTATAGATACCAAAGATTATGTCACTGGTGGGTTGGATAATGAGCGGCAAAAGCAGGCGGTTGAGAAAGCAACAGAACCAGCATTTTGGAAGTGGCTCTAACCTAGCGATTAGTATTTAATAGAGTACAAATGGCATTAAATTGCTGGATTAATAGGTGCTGGTGATTGAGAGCATATTAGTGTGATTCGGACATTTTGAGAATCTAATGTGACTGATTGCGGCTAAATGATTTAAAAAATGGCTACCTTATTTTTAATGAGAATTCTAAAGCTTGGCACAAGGATTTCTTCAGGTGCAGGGTCCTGATTTTTTAAACATCTGCTGACTTGATTATCTGTAAGCAACGTACATAAAATCATCCCTGACAGAAAAAAAACAGGAGAATAATAAACAGCAGACTTACAGTAGGATACTTATAAGATCTGCCAATTCTAATTGCCCATAGAGGAGAAATAATTTAAGACAGTGAGGTATGTAGAGCCTCTGGGGCAATAGCATTTGTATTTCACATGATCCCCACACTGTCCCAATAGGAGAGACCAAAACCAGCATACTATAATGGTTGTGAAAACTCTCATAACAATGTAGGATATACTTTTAGCCAGCTCCAAGATATTAATATTTCAACACAGGATTATTGTGATCCCCCCTAACATCCTAAGTATATAAAACCAGTACAGATTAACAAGAGATGAGGATTGCAGACTCCTCTATTTTGTAGAGAACGCGTAGAAACATCACAACAAATAAATGGTGCATCATATGCTAAGTCCAGTAGATAAGATGCTGGCAACCTGCAAGAAAAAAGAGCAAGCAAGCATGTAAACACTTGAATACTAATACATACGTTCTGGTCCTAGGGAAGGACTAGTACCATCTTGCCACAAACGTTTGTCCAGTAGAATAATATAATCAACACAGATAGCTGTAAAGAGTTAATCAATTGTGGTTGGCGTGTAGGCCAGTAGGCACAGTGCTAGTGCTGTCACTCATGACGCCAATGACCTGGGTTCAGAAATGAGCCAAAGTTAGCAGAGGGCCGGCCAAGGGGAAGTATGATGGGCATCCCAGAGGACGCTCTCTACCTCAGGCAGAGAGGACCTATGATCTCCACACTGTTGCTGCCACTGGAGTGACTGTGGGTGGCAGTGCAAGTGGAGCTGGGGAAGGTGGGGGGGATGCTGATGACATGTGATATACTCGCATGTGTGCCTGCACGTCATGGGATTCTCACCTTCCCATGAGTGCGGGGGCCAGAAACATGTGGTTAAAACACCACCAGTCACTGCAGAAGGATGTCTGTCTCTCACTGCAGGCCCCACACTGCTGTCCGAGGTACTCCTCTCTGAAGGAGCATTGACTGTCTCCATTGGGGGTACAGCCCCCTCCCAATGGCCCTACCATGGGGGACAAACCAGGATGTCTGTCAGAGATGGAGATAAATCCCGGAGAAGGCAGTTGAGGGAGCTGGGTGTGTGGGCAGGACCAATGGGGGCTGACTGGTGGAGGGGAAAAAGCATAGTACATTTTAAAAAAAGAGTTCATCAATTGTACTTATGCTTGGCTAAATGGAGAACATAATAGCAGTTCTCCAAAGGAGGGATTGGAGGTTGTTACAGAGTCAGTCCCAATGAGGTAAACAGTAACTCACAATACCCCAGCGTAAAGGAAGCATACAGAAACAACATAGACTCATTTTTTTCATTTTTATGTTTGCTTGCACGCATGTACAAGAAACATAGTGCCACCATACAAGTTTTCGTAGGTGTGGCACCCCCGCTTCCAAAGCCTTCTGTTTTTGCAGGTGCAGATGCACTGCACCAATGAATGTCCCAGCTGTCTATGACAGCAGTTCAGATTGCAGTGGCATACAGTTGAAATCAAATGATTGCTACAGTCAGCGGTGGTAACACGCAGGCAATTGGCATACTGCCCTGCCATCAGCAGTATGCAAATTGGCTCCATGTCACCACCGCTGATTGTAGTGGTGGTTGTATGCGCGTACCCACCCTTTGTTGTGTGCCGAGGGGGTGCCCAATCCACCTTGGCTCATACACACTTCCCCCCAAGCACACTGTATGTCCGATGGGGGTGGCCAATCCCCATTGACTCCAGTACCCCCTCCCCCAAAAAACAAACTTCCAGGTGCCACGCTGGGAGCCCACCCCAGTGTGGCAGAAGTCCAGCATCCTCGTGTGTCCCCTCCGACACTGTATGGCCAATGAGGGTGCCCAATCCCCCATTGGCTCCACTGCACCCCCAAAACTTACAGGTGCCATGCTGGGAGCCCACCCTAGTGTGGCAAAAGTCCCACGTCATCCATGTAAAAAAAAAAAAAAAAGTAACAAAAGAAAATGGTCCCTTGTTGACTCTCTTGCCCCCCTCCTGCAACCCGTACCCACCCTCTGCATACCCCACCTTCCCACACACCCCATACTTACCTCTGGAGGCCGGCACAATGATCTTCGGTGGAGCGGGAACATGTCTGCACTCTTCAAAGCCAACCGCGAACTGAAGAAATGCTGGTAAGCTGTATAATGGCATAAATAGGGTTTGTTCAATTTTGGTGCATATCTCGGTAATTTTTTTGAATTTTTGCACCAAATTTTCAACATGGGGTTCTTGGGACCCCATCTCATGAATTCGGTGACTACCATTTGGTTATTCGATCCCGAAAGGTGATTTCACAGTCACTGTACGGTATCACCTTTTGGGACCACTTAATGAAACAACAGTGTTACTGTTCATGAGGTGGACTCTCAAAAAAGCCTATGTTGCAAATTTGGTGAAAAAATTCCCAAACATGACTGTGTTACAAGCGTGCGTTGCGCGGTTTCCACACACACTCTCAAATTTGTGAATCTGTAATATTTTCACTCCAGATTTTCAACATTGCCATTTTTTCACACCTCCTTATGAATAGTACAGCCGTAATTTTTCACATCCTGGCCAAAATGTGTTTTCGCACTTCTGGCACAGAATAGCACGGCCACTGTGGGAAATCAGTATTCAGGACAGATTAAGAAAATCACAGTGACACTGTTCATGAGCAGAGGTCCTAAAATACCAATGTTGAAAATTTGGTCACAAAAGTCCATAAAATGACTGTGTTACGAGCGTGTATTGCGCAGTTTCTACGCACCCTCGTAACTGCACAAACTTGTAATATTTTCAGTCCAGATTTTCAATATTGGAATTTTTCCACACATTCTTATCAACAGTACATCTGTCATTTTTCACATTCTGGCCGAAATGTGTTTTCACACTTCCAGCACAGAATAGCACAGTCGCTATGGGAAATCAGTGTTCAGGACAGATTAAGAAAATCACAGTAACACTGTTCGTGATTGGAGGTCCCAAAATGCCTATATTGAAAATCTGGTGAAAAAAAACTCCAAAATAATTGCATTATGGGTGTGCATTGCGCAGTTTCTGTGCACGCTCGTGACTTCACCAGTTTTATTATATTTTCGCTCCAGATTTTCAACGTTAAAATTTTTTACATTTCCTCATGAACAGTACAGCTGTCATTTTTCACATCATGTTGGAAATGTGTTTTCGTACCTGTGGCATTAATGGAGCAGTCACTGTGCAAAATCACCTTTCGGCTAACAAACTCATAGTGTCACTGTTCATGCGGTGGGGTCACAAAAAGCCCACGTTGAAAACTTAAGAGTAAAAATACCAAGACATGCCCAGGGCCTTAGGGTTTCTGGTCATAATGCCCTACCCTGTAGGATCTGACAGGCGTCCACCCTACCCTGTAAGGACTGACAGGCATCAGGGATGTAACTTGGGATTGTCAACAGTAATGCTTATGCCATTCCACCCCAGCCCCCCCGCAGCCAGTGACAGGCATCGAGATGCACCTTGGATTCTTTGGCTCCAGAGTTTACACCATTCTCCTATACTGCACCCATTTCAGCGTATTTCCTTATGGAATGAGGTGAGTGTAAACCCCAAGCACCCCAAGGCACACCTCGACACTTGTCAGTGTCTGCAGGGTAGGGTGAGGTGAAATGTCATTACCGTTATGGGTGACGACCCAAAGGCACACCCCAATGCCTGTCCATCTCTGCAGGGTGAGGTTGGAGTTGGTGTCAGTTCAGTATATCACTACCATTACTATACTACATCTATCTAACTCCTGCACTTCCACTGCTAATGCCAGCAAGCAAACATTCAGCATTGACAAATGCTTGTTTAACAACTGTTGTGGTAACTATATTTCTCTTTGGGGCATACAGCCCCATGCCAACATTTAACATCCAGCACCTAGGTACATAACTCCAGCCCTTATCAGACTCCTTTCCCTAGCCACAGTTTAAATGCACCATAGAAAACGTTCCTCAGGCTTTCTCATCCTCTTCATTTTGTTCCTGGGGACCAAAGTCTGACTGTATGGTGGCTGAGAACTTGGCTGCATCTTTTGGATCCCCAAAGATGTACTGCTTACTGCTCTGGCTGATTTGTAGATGAGCTGGGTATTGCAGTATAAGGGTGAATCCCAGTGACTGGAGTGAAGCCATAATGGCATTAGAAGATTTGCATCTGGTCAGTGTGGTGTACGCTCTGTGATTTCCAGAGGGCCCGTGCACTGGGCTGCCTCCAGAACCATGTTCCTCTCATGCATCCCTGCTAAAATTACCAGCATGATGCCTGGGTAGTTCTGTGGGTCTGTTCCCCATCTGGGGGTGATTCGATAGGCCCTATGTATGATAGAAGCAGGGTCCAGTCGTAAGTTCAGACCCAGCCAGGTGCTAAGGTATCTGTTAGAGTCTTCCTCTTCTTGCTCCCACGGGGAGTCCGAGGAGCTGCAGATTGCTGGAGTGAGACTGTTTCTCCAGTGTCTCTAAGCATTCCCTGAGAGATTTATTCTCCTTGAGTAGTCCTAAGGAGATACTGGAAGTATGTAGGGCTGTGCTTGCAGCGTTTTTCGCTTCCTGGAGAGCAGCTGCCGACTGAGTTTCATGGTTCAGGAGCCAGCCGTTAAAATCCTCTGCTTTCCACTTGAGAGCAATTACACTTTGCTCCAAACCCTTAACTGCTCATAGCACATCTGCCGGAGTCAGTTCCGAGCTGCTCGCTGCTGTCTGTGGAACCGTGCTTTCTCAGACGACAGTCTCTGAGGCCTGCAGGCCTTTCTTGTCTCCCGGTGCAGGTGCTGTTTTCCTAAGATTTCCCATTATTTACTCCACCACAATTGCTTCCTCTCGAATTCCAGTCCATTTTTACTGTCATATCCAGCATTAAGTTCAAAAATAAAATAATAAAATAGTTTGCCAAATTCATGAGGTTCAGGTCAGAGCAGTGAGAAACATGTCTTCTCCTGGTGGCAGCAGGCTCCGCCCCTGCTGGATCCTGATAGCGAGCACATGTATTTTAGACGAAATATATGGTTTAAGCACAGAGAACTATGTGCTGGCACGGCAGTCAACTTTGATGATAGAATTAGGGAATCCCCCTTTAAATATTGCATCAGGGTGCACTAAAGAGAGCCTGCCAACACACAATTCCTTTGTTTATCATAAAATAATTGCTATTTTATTTTCCAGGTTATGCTATGTGGAATTATTTATTTGTATGACTTAATATGAATATTTTTCTTCCTTGTTATGCACTAATAGATATATTAGAAGCATAGAAACATAGACTTTGACAGCAGATAAGGACCGCTTGGCCCACCTAGTCTGTCCATTTCCCTACCTACAGGATAAGCTGCAGATAGAAACATAGAAACATAGACTTTGATGGCAGATAAGGACCACTTGGTCCACCCAGTCTGCCCATTTCCCTACCTACAGGATAAGCTGCAGACAGAAACATAGACTTTGACAGCAGATAAGGACCGCTTGGCCCACCTAGTCTGCCCATTTCCCTACCTACAGGATAACCTGCAGATAGAAACATAGAAACATAGACTTTGACGGCAGATAAGGACCACTTGGTCCACCCAGTCTGCCCATTTCCCTACCTACTGGATAAGCTGCAGATTCTAGTTAACCAACAGCCTACTTCCTGCAACCCCCCACTATAATTGCCTTATGTTTGTCCTATGCATGTCTGAATTTCTTCCTACCCCCCACAAAGATTGCCTTACGTCTGTCCCATGTGTTCTTGAATTCTGCCACAGTTTTAGACCACACAACTTCCTCAGGAAGGCTGTTCCAAGCATTCACCACCCTCTCTGTGAAAAAAATACTTCCTCACATTGCCCTGAGCCATCTCCCCTCTATCTTCAAATTGTGCCCCCTTGTTCTTGCATATCTCTTTTTCTGAAAGATGCTACCCTCTTGACCTTTGTTGATTCCACTGAGGTATTTAAAAGTTTCTGTCATGTCCCCTCTCTCCCTCCTTTCCTCGAGGGTATACATATTAAGCTTTTTTAGTCTCTTTTCGTATGGCTTCTCTTGCAGACCCTGGACCATTTTAGTTGCCCTCCTCGGGACTGCCTCCATCCTGTCTATGTCCTTGCGGAGATGGGGTCTCTAGAACTGGATGCAGTACTCAGATGGGATCTCACCAACTGTCTGTACAGAGGGATAACAGCTTCCTGTTTTCTAATGGTGATGCCTCTCCCTCTACATACCAGTATCCCCCCAGCCCTCCCTACTGCCTTCTCACATTGCTTGCTTACCTTAAGGTCATTTGTTATGATTACCCCCAGGTCCCTTTCCATTTTTGTTGTTGTTACTACCTCCCCCCCATTGTGTAATCTTCCCCTGGGTTTTTGATTCCTAGGTGTATTATTTTGCACTTCTTTGCACTGAATCCAAGCTGCCATACTTCTGACCATTCCTCCAACCTTGCCAAGTCCCTTCTCATCCTTTCCACACCTCCTTGTGTATCAACCCTATTGCAGATCTTTGTGTCATCTGCAAAGTGGCATACTTTTGCTTCCAATCCCTCTGCAATGTCACTTATAAAGACATTACAAAGGACTAGACCCAATACTGAGCCTTGCGGTACCCCACTAGTAGCCCCTCTTTTTTCAGAGTGGACTCCATTTACAATTACCTTCTGTGTCGTGTTGTCCAGCCAGTGTTTTACCCAGGCTGCCACCCTGGGACCCACTCCCAGGCTGGTGAATTTGACTATTAATCTTTTGTGTGGGACTGTGTCAAATGCCTTGCTAAAGTCTAGGTAGGTCATGTCTGCAGCCCTTCCCTGGTCTACTACTTTGGTCACCCAGTCAAAGAAATCAATTAGATCTGTCTGACATGACCTTCTCGCAGTGAACCCATGCTGCCTTGGGTCCTGTGCCCCACTGGCCTCTAGGTACTCAACAATTCTTTCCTTCAGAAGTGATTCCACCACTTTCCCTATCACAGATGTCAAACTGACAGGTCTGTAGTTTCCTGCCGCTGTCTTGCTCCCACTTTTGTGAAGGGGTATCACATCCGCCTTCCTCCAGTCCTCAGGTACCACACCATCCTCCCATGATTTGTTAAAAAGGGTAGTCAGTGGTGTCACTAGTTCTCTTCTTAATTCTTTTCAAATTCTGGGGTGAATTCCATCAGGCCCCATTGCTTTGTCTGCCTTCAGTTTTAGGAGTTCTTTCAGAACCCTTTCTTCTGTGAAAGGACTGGGATCGACCCCCTTATTCAGAGTGCTTCTGTTAATTGGATTAGGCACCTCCCCATCTCCTCTTTTGTGAATACTGAGCAGAAGTATTCATTCAGTATCCCTGTTTTTTCACTGTCCCTCTCTGCCCATCCACTGTCCATTCTATTCAGCCTCACTATCCCTCCCTTTGTCTTTTTACACTCCCTGATGTACCTATAAAAGGTTGTATCCCCCTTCTTACCAAGTTGGGTATCTTTTCCTCAGTTTGGGCCTTTTCTGTTCTGACTACCCTCCCTGCTTCTTTCTGCCTTAACTGGTATAGTTCTTTGTCCTGCTCCTTCTGTGTTTCCTTATACTTCCTGAATGCTATCTTTTTCTCCCTAACCTTCACCACCACCTCTTTTGAGAACCATAGTGGCCTTTTCTTTCGTTTTGTTTATTTGCTTGACACAAAGGCTTGTTGCCTCTGTTATGGCAATTTTGATGTTTCCCCCTTGTTGTTCCACCCCTCCTTCTAGCCTATTTGCTAGTGCTTTTCTAAGGCACTCTTCCATCTTGCCAATTCAGCCCTCCTGAAGTCCATAACCCTCACTTTTGTATGGCTTGACTCTGTAGCTGAGTTTATCGTGAACCACACTCTAGGGTGGTCACTTGTTCCCAGATGGCTACCCACTTCTAGATCTGAGATCCTCTCACCATCCCCATTTGAGAGTATGATGTCTAAGATTGCTCCCTCACAAGTGGGTTCCAAAACTAGCTGTTTGAGGCATGCCACCTGAAGGGCATCGAGAATGGCCCTGCTTTTGGGTGTGGCTGCAGTCAAGGTGCTCCAGTTAACATCTGGCATATTCAGGTCCCCCATCAACAGTATCCCCCCTTTCTCTGCCATCCTAGGATGCCGTCTATCATATCCTTGTCCATTCCGTCCCCCTGACATGGGGGCCTGTATACAACCCCTGTGCAGATTGTGGTGCCATTTCCAGTCTCTAAGGTGGCCCACAATGCCTTCTCTTCTCCCTGTTTACTTGTTTGTTCAGTTGCTTTTATCCCTTCCCTTACATAGAGAGCTAATCCTCCCCCTTTTCTCCTCTCCCTGTCTCTCCCATAGGTTGTCTACCCTGGTATGTTAACATCCCAGTCATGGTGCTCTGTGTACCATGTTTCTGTAACTGCTACGATATCCAGGCATTCCTCTTCCATCAAGGCCACCAGTTCAGGGAGCTTGTTGCCCAGACTACGGGCATTGGTACTCATTACCCTCCATTTCTTGATAGCCTTACCCCTTTTGGCCCCGTCCCTATTCTTATTGTGTTTGTTATTTTCTCTATTTACCCCTACCCTTCTCCCTATCGACATCTCTGTCTTGGTGTTTACCTCACTTACCACCCTGATCTTTTTTTTTGGGGGGGGGGCTAGGATTTTTCCTTCTCCTTTCCAGTGCCTCCCCCCTTGGCTAGTTTAAATGCTTGCCAATGAAGCATTTAAACCTATCACCTAGGAGCCTGGTTCCCCTCCTGGACAGATGCAGCCCATCATGCCAGTATTGGCCTGCATCACTCCAGGTGAACCCCCAGTCCCCAGTGAAGCCACATACCTGAGCTCTGCACCAGTTTTTCAACCACTGATTGAATTCCATGGTGTGGAGCACCCTAGCCTCACCCATGCCGTAGACAGGCAGCACCTCCGTGAAGGTTACCGTGCGTGCTACTTGTCTAAGGCCCCTCCCCAACTCCACAAACTCTTCCTGGATAATTAAGCACTTCATGGCTGGACCAATGTGCTGTTTGGTGTGTACTGACAGTGTGATGAATTCTCAGTACTGAAATTGGATCAGGTTAATGAGGAAGTGGAGTAATTGGTAACATCTGCGGTTTATGTCACTATATAAATCTGTACCTCACAACACTGCCAGACCCCTGATGAAGAGGTCTTTGTGGCCTCGAAGCACTGGGCTGCTTACACTGATGTGGTACGTTGAAACTGCACATCATGTTTTTATAATATGCTTGTCATTTTCTTGAATTTCCTCATTTTACCAATTAATTTTTGGATTCAAAAAATAAAAATATTTAATCTAATTAAGTATAACTGCTTGCCTGGAGTGGCTTTCTTTTTTATTATTATCTGGTCGGTTATTTTATGGCACCCGACCTTTACTGAGTGCACCTTCTTCTTTTTAAATTTTTCAGAGCTTCTTTTACCCATGTGTTGTGCTGTGACAATGCACAGGTCCCAGACAATCAGGAAGCAGGATTTCTTTTACCTGTTTTATTACTTGGTTTACAAAACCTGCCCAGAAAACCCTACATCAGCCTCACAACATGTTTAAAACAACTTGCAGAGCAAGATATTTTTTAAACAATGTTCAGTACCGTAAATGTAAACGGTGGCGAGTTCCTCATGGGATTTGCCTTCTGAACTCGTATCCATCTATGAATCTATGAACCACAGTACCTTGATTTCTACAGAACTAAACCACTCACACTAAGTTGCTTTATCAATATTTCTGTTCTGCTGACCGCTTGCTCCCTGGTCCATGCGCAACCTCAAACCAATCACTCAGTCACAACAGCGGACATTTTTAGGAGAAGCAACTGCCCCAAGTGGCTTCTCTACAAAACATTTCCAGACCTTGCACAAATTCTGTGCATCACGTCAACTTCAGATCATGGAAAAATATTAACTGCTGCTGACCTGTGCGTCTCTCTAATTATCTTGCTCCCTTCACTACTGCCACTGTACAGCAACACCAGACACTGTCCCACAACCCTCTCCACATTACACTATCCCACTATACAACACCCTTTTGTTACAGTTCACACTTTTCTCTGCCCTGCCTGCCTATTCAAATCGCTCATGCGTCTCTCTCTTTTACATTCACTATGAAACTTGAAATGAAGTGGAAGAAGCAAACTAACCTGCTTCCATGCTGGGGCTTAAAACTAATACCTTTGACTTTCCTGACTAGCGCTTTCTGTGGGGGTAGGGAGGAAGGGACTATTTTCTACAAAGTGGAAGGATACTTTTTAAAAAATTCCTAAAAAAGAACTGACACATATAGATTTCATATTTTTGTCTTCTACTGTAATTCTTAAATGTTTCCAAAGAATGTATAGTATAATAGCAATAAGGTGTTACAAGATGTGGGTTACTGTGAGATTTATGAACTTCTTCCATGGTTAAAGTCACTCAGCAATCGACCTTGTGACACACCACACAATGGGTAAATCCCACAAAAACCCACACCCTGTCATCCATTATTGCTGAATTGGTGAACTCTAATTAAATGACCATCCATTATTCTAACATATCGGCACAGGCCAGAAATGCTTTTCCTTTTGAACCTCATTACATGGTCCTAAAATGAAAAACAAAAGGAACGGCATTTTATAAACACTGTAAGGCACTCCAGGGTGTTCATAATTTTGGGATAATGTCATTTATTGGGTGCATAAGGCTTTACCTTGTGCCTCACTTCCGAGGTGTGCAGTTTTCTCACAGTAACACACACACTGTCATGACATATTGCTAAACTACTGGGTATCATCTTATGCAAGGGTATCAACCGGATCAGACAGATGAAAACATTTGGGGCCTGATATTCAAAATAGTGCAAAGCGGAGCACAAAACCTTGCGCTGCACCTTGCAATTGCCTGGGAGCCCGAGGATGCTATATTCAGTCGAATAGTGCACCGGCGCCATTCCACTCAGTATAGGGCCATGTTGGCACATTGCTAAGTCAAGTAGCGCTGCCCTGACATGGATCCCAAATACGCTGCCAGAGTGGATAATGCTAGAGAGCTATCGGCAGTATTTAAAGTGGACCATGCAAATGAGCTCCTTGGGAATATGAGGCATTAAGGGGCCATTTGGCTGCTCATTATGGGCTCTTTGCATGGGCGCTGAGGCAGGTTAGCGTAGAACAGCTCCCCAATTGCCCAGTTCAAGACCTGTGTATGTAACCCCCTAGGTGGCGCTATCCCAAGGGTTACTACCTCTGTCTGCTTGGCTAGCAGCAGGTTAAGGGGCCTGAGTTCTGAAACAGTTGCCTCCACCCAGAGGTCAGGGTTGTTAGTGGTCAAGCAAACCTGGGCACAGCCCTCCGGGACACTGTAACCCCCCTCTTTCCTTACTAGTGGCTGGAACAATACACAGTAATCACTTTTACAATACCCCGACACACCACACAAGTACCCTCACTGTTTGCACTTACCACCAAGGCTTTCCTCTGGCTCGGCCCTGGGGACCTCCTATAAAACAAGGTTATACACAGCAAATAACAGCAGTACAATACTCTTGCACAAACTGGAACCACAGTCAGAGTAAATGCAAAAAAGAGTTAGATCTGATTTATTTAAGGGACTTGAACAAGGGAGGGGCGTAATCAGGTTAATTTGCTTAAAGGCTCTACCAATCAAACAGTTATGCATGCACTTCAGGGTCCATAAACAGTCACACACTCTGGGTACCCAGATGGAGAATGGTGGGCTAGCCAGGAACGTTGCAGCTGGTTGGGGCCCTGAGGTGGAAGAAAAACAACATGCACAACACATTCTATTTATGATCCAGAGCTGGAGGACTCAGTTTGTGAAAAGAAAACAACAAGACAATCAGATGACACACTTTCAGATTAGGCTGTTGTTGCAGGGAGCTATCCTGATGATTACTCACGATACCCAAGACTAAACACAGGCCGGATGAAAATCGAGACAGCAGGTGGTTAATCTGGAGTGCCAGAAGAAGCAGGGCCCACATGATTCACCGAAGTGTCATTCCTGTTCAAGCGTGGAGCAGGGGGCTGATCCCCAGGCAGATCTCGTGCCGGTGGCTTTCTCTGTGCAGTGGGGTAGTCTGGCAAGGCCAGCGTGGCATTGCCCAGGCTGAATGGAGATGAATGGGGATTCAGTCCGATTAAGCTGGATAAAGCTTTTAGCAAGCAGAACACAGTTCACACAGTGGGGAACCAAATCATAACCCACTTTTGATACACAACACATTTACATGTAAGGAAATTCTACTGTACCAGGCAAACCGCTCTCCAGTCACGATCGCAAAGTCTCTGCACAAACCGAGGATTCAAAAGCAGCTGGAAGACCTGACAGGCTGATAGCATTCATCAAATCTTCGGTCTTCTTCAGGTTAAAGTCTGGTCACAGTCCAGTGGCTTAAATAGTCTTCACAACTTGGATTCAGTCCGAATAAACTGCATTTTTACTCTCAGGGACAGCAAGCAGACAAGCAGGCCAAAACTCAGCCCTTTTACAGTTCTGCCATCCAAAACTACACAGAAGTGCTGCTCAAAAATCACTTGAGCTATTACATCTTCACTTCTCAGCAACTCAAAACTGAAACTAGCTGCAGCAGCCTGGGAAATTCCCCAAGATGCAAAAGGTTTGGTTGGCTGATTCTCCTGGCAGTCACAACAAAGGCTCCCCCTTCAGGAGCAAAAAGGCATGAAAAGCCCAAAACTACAATTCCTACAAATATTGACTCCAGACAGCTCCTGTAGTCTGGCTCCATTTTAGGTCCCACCAGTACTGATTGGTCCAATTCGCAGTCCAGGACCAAGATAGTGGAGATAAACAAAACAGTACTTGCTGCAAAGAAGGCAGGTTAGACAAACTACATTATTGTTATCACTCTAAATGATTCTCAGCAAATAGTTACATCTTTCGACAGAGCTCCCTCTCAGATTACTTATGACTGCAATCCAGGCAGCTCTTAAAGAGATAGTACACAGAGGCCATACAGGCACTCTCTGGCAATCACACAAACTGCTAAAATGCAGGACACCAGCCTGGCAGTGAGCATTTAGGCAAGCTCAAGGAAGACTTTTTGGGAACCCCCATTTGTAGGCGGGTTACACCCTTCTCTGCCTGGAGAAAACTTGGCATCCACATCAAGTCTGTACCATCATGCATTAGTTACCATGAAGTTATTACTTTACTATACATATTCAATACATTTCATGATACTATATCCAGTCTGACAACACATTGTGCATATTTCACACAGGTAAATTGAACATTACTATATTGAATCAGGTAATAACTTCTTGTACCTCAAACAATGCAAGAGGGGACCCTTCCTTATCAGCTAACTTGGGGCTGTATGGGGCAGGGGCACCATGGTGAGAGGGCAGAACAAGTAACCTGAAATGGGCCGTCAAGCTCAATTTGGGCAGTGAGCTTGGTGAAACATAAACACCTTTGTGAACTTTTGTAGCAAACAGTTTGTAACAAAGTTCTCTATCAAGAGGTGTAAACGCAACATCGACTTGTTTGCCTACCACGACAAATTGAAACATTTCCTGCGATGGCAGGATTTCTACTTAGCCAAAATGGTTAATGAGGCATATACTATCTTTCAGGAAATACTAACCGTGTCCTTTAACAGGCATGCCCCCATGGTAAAGGTACCTGTAAGGAGCAACTCTTGCCGCTGGTTTTCACCAGAACTCAAAGCTTCCATGCTAGATAGGGATACACTTTGGAAAAAAGCACGCAGAAGCAAGAATGACTTGGACTGGTGTCAGTTTAGGAGGGCACGCAATAAGTGCACCAAGTTGGTCAGAGCAGCCAAGGCCACTTTCAATTGCACTGAGCTAGACTCTGCCTCAAGGAATTCTTCAAAATTTTGGAAAAATAATAAATGACATGTCTGGTCATTCACCTGGAAATTCCCTCCCATCAAAAATTATATCCAGTAGTAACACCATTTCAGACCGATTGTAGATACTGGAAGCCCTCAATAATCATTTCGCAACCGCTGGGCTAGCATTTGACACATTCCCTGCTAATGTCATCCACACTCAGCAGGGATTATTGTTTTCACAAGTCTCCTGCTACCAAAGAGGCCTTTTCCTTCCTGCCTGCCTCTCTAAAAGAGGTTGAAAATCTATTGCTGCAGTTGGATATCAAGAAGGGTGCAGGTTTGGACTCTATAGAGCCTTAATTTTTGAAAAGTGCATACCATGTGTTGGCAGTGCCAATCACACACCTCTTCAACTTGTCACTATCCCAGGGGAGCCTCCCCTCACAATGGAAAGTAGCCCATGTCATCCCTCTGCTCAAATCAGGTGACCCTTGCGACCTTAATAATTATAGATCAATCTCCCTCCTCCCCATTCTGTCTAAATTATTGGAAAAGATAGTGCGTGGTCAGCTAAGGGCGTACCTAGAATCCAGGGGTCTGTTAAACCCAGTGCAGTCTGGATTCAGAGCAAAGCACAGCACCATAACTGCCCTAACAAAAGTGACTAATGATTGGCTCCTTGACCTTGACAATAGGAATTTTGTCTGTGCCATTTTTTTTGATCTAAGTGAGGCCTTCGACACAGTCGACCATAGCCTGCTTCTTTCCTCCCTATGTCACCTAGGTCTGGATTCTAACTTTATGTGCTGGTCTTCCCTTCATTATAGGAGAAATAGAAATGCCGCTATATGGGCTTTCAGAGTGGTTACCAACAAGCTCCCCCCATACTTCCCCCCTTCTCCGGTTCGGTGAGAGAGTCGCGGGAGGGTGGTCTTTAAATTATTCCTTCCATTTATTCATTTATTATTTTATTATTTTGTTATTAGTTTTGCTTTATTATTTTATTGTCCCCTGGCTGTGAGAGGGCCTGTGGATATAAAATAGTTTAATTGAATTTAACAGTTGTTGTATTAGAATATTGGTTTATTTTTCATTTTTTGTTTTAGTGGTGGACGGTGGTGTTGTTTTATTTATTTTATTTGTTGTTTTAACTTTGAGCAGCCTGATGTGCTGGCCAGTTCCACCTGTTGTTTGTTATTTGGCCTCCTCTCTCCATGCCCTCTGCCCCTTTTTCTTGTTCCCCTTGCCAGCCCATGTTTACCATCGTTGTTGGACATTAGGGATTGTGCGAAGGGGGAGGAGGAATTGGGGGGGCATGGGGGGTTGTGGACAGCGGAGTGAGCGGTGCTATCCCATAGGGGTGGTTAGGCCTCGAAGACGCCCTGGGGCAAAATGGCCTCTGGAGCGTGGTAGTCCCGTTCTGGTTCCCATACCCAAGGGCACCTCCTGTTCCAGAGGGCAAGTGGTTGGGACAACTCGTCAACCTCGTCCAACCCGGGCGCTGTCGTGCAATACCAGATCTGTCTGCAATAAGACTGGTCTTATTGCGGACTTTGTCGCAAGGGCAGATCTGGCTTGCATTACCAAGACCTGGTTGGATGGGAATGCGGCCCCGTTTTTAGAGGCCACTGTTCCCGCCGGGTTCTCGGTTATACACCGCCCGAGATTTGATCGCGGGGGTGGTGATCTGTTTTAAGACCAAATTGGGCCTAACTGGTGTTCTAGTTGAGGAGGCCAGATCATTTGAGTGTACTGTGTTAGCTGGTGTGGGGTGCAGGATTGCTCTCATTTACCATCTGCCAGGGGATGAGAAGCTTTTCCTGCAGGAAATAGCAGATTTTGCCTCCAACATGGCCTTGGAATCACCCAGATTGATGGTGCTGGGCGATTTCAATGCGTGGGTCAATGACGAATCTTCACTTTTTGGTCAACATTTCCTCCAGGTGATGACATCACTGGGCTTCACACAGGTTGTTTCCACAGCTACTCACAAAGGAGGTCACTCTCTTGATCTGGTTTTCCACCTGGGGATTGAGGCATCCGATTTGGTGGTGGAACCAGTCAGTTGGTCTGATCATTACTCAGTTGGGTTCAATTTTGAGGCCCCCCTGGGTAGGTTGGCCCCTGTGGAGTTGGTCAAGTACTGCCCATTGCGGGACGTTGTCCCTGAAGACCTGATGGTGGTTATTGACCTCTCGTTGTTGGATGGATTGTGCTCTGATCCTGAGCAATTGGTGGTGGCCTATAATGGGGCCATCTCGGCTACTCTTGATCAGATTGCACCAACCCGTGTTGGCCCCATCCTGCGCTGTCCCGTTGCCCCTTGGTTTGATGGGGTGCTGAGAGGGTTGCGGAGGTTGGGGCATAGGTTGGAGCGTCGGTGGAGGAAGATTGCCTCTGAGGCCGACCATCTTATTTTGCTAGAGCATTATAAGCTCTACCAAACAGAAATTTCCCATAAGAAGGCAGAATTCCTGTCCAGGGAAATTTCTGTCGCTCGGAATCGACTGGCTCAGCTCTTCAGAACTGTCGACAGACTGTGCAACCTAGTCTGTCGGCAGATCTGTCTAGTTTTTACGCAGAATGACTGTGCAGAGATCGCTCGATTCTTTGTGAATAAGGTGGAAGACATTCGGAGGCAGTGTCCCCAACCCCACTCTAAGGTTGTTGCAGTCGATCAATGTTTTGTCGTAGAGCTCGGACTTTCCTGGAGTTCCTTTAATCTACTGGATTTCGTAGACACTATGAGGATTGTCTGTGAGATGCGCCCAACATGCTGTAGTTTGCATCCGGGTCCTACTTCCCTGATTATGGGTTGTAGTGAGTCTATCGGCCCGGTCCTTGCTCGGATTATCCAGTGCTCTTTAGAGACGGGAGTTTTCCCTAGCTCTCTGAAGGAAGGGGTGGTGACTTCCCTTCTGAAGAAAGCTTCCTTAGACGTGGATGACCTAGCAAACTACTGCCCAATCTCTAACCTCCCTTTTGTTGGGAAGGTTATTGAAAAAGTTGTGGCGGCTCAATTGGATAACTATTTGACCATCCATAGTTTATATGAACCTCACCAGTCTGGTTTCCGTAAGAGGCATAGCACCGAGACTGCTCGGTTTGGGTGCTCAATGATCTCCTGATGGCGAGAGATCGGAGACACCGTTCTATTTTGGTTCTCCTTGATCTGTCATCAGCTTTTGATACTGTGGATCATGGGGTTTTGCTCGAACATCTGAGGTCCATTTGAGGACTTTCAGGTGTGGTCCTCAGATGGTTTTCATCTTACCTTGAGGGGAGAATGCAGAGAGTGGTCTCGGGATTACATTCATCCGGGCTTTCTCTCTGCCTTGCGGGGTACCTCAGGGTTCGGTGCTTCCCCATGTTATTCACAGTATACATGCTACCCTTGGGAGACTTTGTAAGACGGTATGAGCTGAGGTTTCACTGCTATGCTGATGATACCCAGCTCTACCTGTCTTTTGCACCTGACCAGGTTAGTGCTATCTTGGTGCTGAATAACTGCCTCACAGATATCCAAGACTGGATGAATACCAGTGGTTTAAAGTTGAATCCGAGAAAGACCGAGGTTATGGTGGTGGACCCCGGTTGCAGGGTTAAGGGTTTAGGGGCAGGGACCACCTCTGGATTAATTCTAGGGGTGGACCAGATCCCTACCTCTGAACGGGTGCGTAACCTGGGTGTGGAGCTTGACACTGATCTGACCCTTCATTATCAGGTGTCTGCAGTTGTCAGGACTGCATTTTTTCATCTTAGAAACATCAACAGGATTAGGCACCTGGTTCCCCATAGTGATTTGCCGGTTTTGGTCCACACCTTTGTGACATCTTGTCTTGATTACTGTAACTCCCTGTGCAAAGGGCTTGCTTGGGTTGATATCTGCTTCTTGCAGCTAGTGCAGAATGCAGCAGCACGTTTGTTGACTGGGGCTTCAAGAAGGTCTCATATTACCCCAGTGCTGCGCACTCTGCACTGGCTGCCAATACAGTTGCGGATCACCTTTAAAGTGGGTCTTTTGACCTATAAAGTCCTACACGGGCTTGGTCCTTTCTACTTGAAAGAGCTTCTGGTGCCCTACACCCTTTGAGACAGCTTCACTCGGCTGACGAGGGGTTGCTGGAGATTCCGAGGGTAAATTTGAAGTCCTCTGGAGCCCGTGCCTTTGGTTTCATGGCTCCTTCCCTCTGGAATGCTCTGCCCCGTCAGCTCCGGGAGAGTACAACGGTGGACAGTTTTAAAAGGGCCTTAAAGTCTTTTCTATGGGATAAGGCATTCCCTGTTATATTGTAATTGGTTATTTTATCTGCTATATTTGTTGTTCTGTTTTATAGTATTCATTGATGCTGGTGTTTTTATGCTTTATGTACAGCGCCTTGAAAATTTGAAAGGCCCTTAACTAAATAAATTTTATTATTATTATTACTTCTCTGATTGTATTCCCCTGAGTGTGTTAGGTGCCTATGCTCTAAGAAGCTATTCCCTAATTGCCTTGCAATTACCTAAGGTCAAATCTCGTTTCGGCAGAGCTGCCATAAGTTTCTCATTGCCTTCCTTGTGGAACAATATGCAAAAAAACTTGAAGCTGAGCTGTCCTGTTAGCCTGAATATTTTCAAGTCGTTCTATGACTGCTCCGTGAAGGAATCCTGCAAATGTTTCCCACATCGCTAGCTCACCTATTTTGCAGTTTCCCTCTTGCCCATCCTGCTTCCTGCCCTGCCTTTGCCCCTGCCTCTCTCTCTCTCTACCAAAATACCAGCTTCTCTGCCTCTCTTTAGCCATGGCCAAGTTTCACCCCCTTCCCTGAAGTATGCCAGTTAACTATTCTTACCCCGTCATTTCTTACTAAGCTGGTATTCCTCTTCTTGCCTTTCTCTCTCTCTCTCTCCTTTTAAGTGAACATTCCGGCTGTACCCAGTTATGAGCCTATCTGTTGTAAAGGCCCTCTCACTCAAATGTTGATGTACATATGTATAATTTTCTTCTTTGTATAATATTACATTATGTTTTACCATGTTACTGTACTATGATTTTTGGATGATCAGGTCCATCTTGCAAATGAGCCCTGCTCAATGGTGCCCGCCTGGATAAATAAAGATTTTGATTGATTGATTGATTGATTGAACTACATGGAGAGGCAAGTCCACAGGCCTCCCGGGTAGAATCATAACTGAGGTGTACTACTGGCTTGACAGCTCAGCCAGTCTTTCTGAGGGGGGCAACTACAGTCTCTGTACTCTCAGCACTGGTCTGGGGACTCTCGTTTCTTGTGAGGGGTACCTCTGCCTGGGTGGGAACGTCCAAACTTGGGGCACTGTCGGCTCCTTGCTCTGCAGGCTCTGTTTCTACAGCACTTGACTCATTTTGCGAAGGCTCAGACACAATCAAGCTTTGAGGCACTGAAGGGGGTGGTCAGCACTCTCATAGTGTTCTTCGAGTTCTTGTATGTCGCCAGAAAGATTCAAACCCTCAGCCCCTTCTTCAGGCAAATCATACAGCTCCACAATACACAGAGACTCAACATCTTCAGACGTGATACTTTGCACTTCACTTTCTGGGAGCATTGGCTCCAAGGACGAAGATGCGGGGTAAGGCAGTCCAGAAGGCCCAGCTTCATCCCCACAATTTATCACGGGGTTACCACGAAACAGCTGACTCAGTTCATAAGAGGGGTAATAGGCATAGTCGCACTCACTTTCGTCAGAAGTGGACTGACAGTCACTATCATTCTGGGCCTGCTGAGAAACCCTAAATCTGTGACCACTGGGTTAGAGTTGACTCTGTCTTTTTCTAGCAGCAGCATGAGTCACCGGCCCAGGGGTTCCAATTTCTGGGGGTTCAGCCTCAATCATGACTTGGCGATGGGTAGCAAGTGGTTACGGTGCATGGTCTTGACAGCTTTGGAGTTGTTCTCTGGACGCACCTTGTACACAGGTAAATCATCTAACTTTCCAACTTCTACATGGGGAAGATGGTGTCACCGATCAGCAATTTTGTGTTTACCATGCAGTACCAAATTGCGTAACAACACACGGTCTCCAGGTCGAAGCTCTTGAGCCTTTACTTTTATATCATGCCTCTCTTTGTTGGCTAGATTTCTCTTGGCGGCCATTGTCTGGCCAGTTGATAGGCATAGTTCAATTGAGCTTTCAGTTTTTGTACATATTGCAAATAGTTTTTGGCTTGGACTCGTCTGGAGACACCCCAAAACAGACATCGACTGGCAGCCGGGCCTCTCTCCCAAATGTGAGGCAGTAGGGGGGAAAACCCAGTAGCGTCATTTTTCGTGCAATCGTATGCGTGTACCAAGGTGCTAATCTGCTGGCTCCATTTATGCTTGTCTTTTGGGTGGAGGGTGCCCAGCATGTCTAGAAGGGTGCGGTTAAAATGTTCTGGTTGAGTGTCTCCCTGCGGGTGATAAGGGGTGGTTCTTGACTTTCACCTTCCCCCCCATAGAGACAGTATTTCTTTGATTAGCTGACTCTCAAAGTCTCTGCCTTGATCAGAATGAATCTATTGGGGAGCACCATAGCGGAAGAAGAAATTTTCCACCAGCACCTTAGCCACGGTAGATGCCTTTTGATCTTTGGTGGGAAAAGCTTGTGCATACCGTGTGAAATGGTCCATAACCACTAACACATTGCCAATGTTCTGCTATCAGGTTCTAAATGCAAGAAGTCTATGTAGACTACTTCCATGGGGGCACTGGTAGTAATATTAACAAGGGGGAAGCCCTATGAGGCAGGGCTTTTCTTTGCAGACAGCGACTACAAGTCTTTACATGGCACTCAACATCGGCCCCCATTTTGGGCCAGTAGAAGCGAGATCGTACCAGGTCAAGGGTTCTGTCAATACCGAGGTGCCCCAGGTGATTGTGGAGGGACCTCAGTACCAAATCTTTAAAGGCTGTGGGCAGGACCAATTGTTGTTTGTCTACTTTGCCACTACGATCTACTGTCTCGCTATACAACAACTGATTGAGCAACTTCAATCTGGGGCCTTCTTTAAACAATAAAGCAGTTCACAAGTCAGTGGAATATAACTTAGACACATCTTTCCCCGCACACAGGGCATCAAGTGCTGGCTGAATCATAGGATCTTGGGATTGAGCCCACTGAATGCTGTCATTGTGAAACTGGGGTAGTGCACTAATATCTAAAGCAGAGAAGTGGCAATAAGCAGCTGGTATGCAGGTGTCAGAAGGGCCCAAGTAACCTACTAAACAGTCCACTGTGTCCGCAGACATCTGTTCATCTCTATCAAACTTTTGGCACAATGCTCGAATGTCAAGTTTAGACAGCCTGACCCAATCACTCTTGGAAGTGGGCCTTCATGACAGGGCGTCAGCATCAATGTGGTTCAGGCCCGGTCTGTATTCAACAGCATAATCATAGGTTGATAATGCAGAAAGCCACTGGTGCCCAGTGGCATCTAACTTAGCTGAAGTCTGTACATAGGTCAACAGGTTATTGCCAGTCTTCACTAATAGGCCCCATAGAGATATTCATGAAACTGGTCAACGATGGCCCATTTTTGCCAAGGAACTCCAACTTATGCACAGGGTAGTTTCGTTCGGACGGGGTCAAGCTCCTACTGGTGAAAGCTACTGGTCTCAGGCCATCCTCATGGTCTTGATATGGCACCGTTCCTAGACCCTGAAGACTAGCGACTGTATGCAGCACATTGGGTTTGGTGGGGTCAGCATAGACGAGGATGGGGGTGTGGGTGAGCTGGTATATGATCTCATGGAAGGCTGCTTCACAGTCGGGCATCCAGTGGGGCCCGAAGGGTTCAGGAAGTATACTTTTTCTGGTTCTTTAATGGCCCCTTTTTTGTATTTACGATTGGAAGGAGAGTAATCCTGGGTAAGGTTCAAGAGTGGGTGAATCACCTTGGTCTTTTATGAACCTGCGGTAGTAGCCACAGAACCCCAGGAAATGTTGTAGTTCTTTCAGATTATGGGGCTGGGGCCAAGCAGTCAGTGCTTCAACCTTACTGGGATCAGTCTTATCCCTTTTGTCGATACTATGTGCCCCACATACCTCACGGAGGTTTGGAAAAACTGGCACTTGTCAATGGACAGCTTGAGGCTGAAGTCTTCTAATTGGTATAGGACTTTAAACAGTCAGTTCTCATGCTCCTCTAAGGTGCTCCCAAACACAATGACATCGTCCAAGTACACCAGGCATTACAGCAAATTCATATCTACCACCACACATTCCATCAGTCACTGAAAGGTGGCCGGGGCGCCCGATATCCCCTGTGGCATCCTCAGAAACTCATAGAACCCCAATGGACAGATGAAGGCTGTTTTCTCATGGTCTTCCGGGGCCATTGGGATCTGGTAGTATCCACTGCAAAGATCCAACACTGAGAACTGTTTGCTCCCATTCAAGCAGTCCAAGGCATCTTGCATACGAGGCATAGTGTATTGGTTTGGGATGGTCCGTTGGTTCAGGGTTCGATAATCAACACACATCCTCACAGACCCATTCTTCTTATGCACAACCACAATGGGAGAGGCGTATGGGCTCCTGGATTCTTGTATCATGCCAGCAGCGAGCATTTTCTGCAGGCGTCTTCTCATATCATCTATGTCTGCTGTGGCTAGGCATCGGGCCCTCTCTGAAAATGGCCATTCATGCAGGCATATGTGATGCTCCGCACCCTGGACACATCCCACATCCCATTCCTTCAATGAAAACACTTGGTCTCTCTGGGCAAGTCTCTTGCTAATTCTAGCCTTCCATTCAGCTGGCAATGGGGAGTCACCAAAGCCAAACAAGTCTGGGGTCACTCTCTCCTTCTCACCAGGGTGCTTGTTGCTGGGCAGTACTGCAGTGTCTGCGCAGTGTACCATAGCTAGGGTGCACCCTCTGTTCACCTGGATCTCCCAATCTGACACATTGTGAATCTGGACCATCACCTATTGTGCATAGGCATGGGCACAAGCAGGCAAGATGCTGGGCTTGACCATTAATCCTTCTGGCAATTTTCCATTGCCTGGCACATCCAACATCAGTATTTTGTTCTTGACATCTTTCCGAAGGTGGACCTCCCCTTGAATGGTACACTGGGCATTAGGGGCCAGTACCATTGAATCAGGATCCTTCTTCCACACGATCCCCACCAGTTCATCCTGGTCTACTTCCTCAGGTTTCTTTTGCAAATCATAGGCCCTCTTGTTGAGAGCTGGAATTCTCAGGGCCCTTCCAGTTCGTTGCCCTTGTTTCTCGTGACAGAGTTGCACCAGTCTCCCAAACATATGGGAGTTTGTCCCAGTTAACAGGTGGACCCCATCATACAGTCCGGTGAGGGGACACACTGGGGCCAATGTCTCTACTCGCTCCTGTACACCAGTTACAGTTGCAGGAAAAGACAATCATAGGCGGACATACCCTAGGTAGGGATAAGACTTGTTGCTCAGGCCCCACACATGTAGGCCTTCCAGGGATTGCAAAGGCACATCAGATAAGTGTTTGTCATACCAGTCCTGGAATACAGTGGTCACTTGCGATCCACTGTCAAGCACAGCCAGAGTATGAATACCATTCACAGTCACCATAGTCTCCATTAAAGGGCCCACTATTTTGGACTAGTCTGGGCAGGCAGTAGCAGGGGCCTGGACAAACGATTCAGCCACAAAGAAATTCGAATTAGGTTTTCTCGAACCCTCACTGCGGTCATTTCGGGCACCCCTTGGCCATTGATTTGCTTTTCGGAGCTCCCCTTGGAGTCTGTTTACTACTCTTTCTAAGTCCTTCTGAGATCGGCATTCCCTTTTCATATGGCCATCCTTTTCACAGATGTGACAAATGATAGACTCCTGGGTCATCCTGGGAGAGAACATCATATGAGGAACTGAAGCAGTAGTAAGAGATTGGGGTCTAGTATCTGCTTGCAGCGGCGAGAGTGGTGCAACGTGTCTTAACAGTTCCTTTAGAGTGGCAGTCAATCAGGTGATCTCAGCCCTGGAGCCACCCTTGGTAGTGGATGCCTGAGGGTGTACTCCCACTCCCGTGGCAGTCACATCCTGAAAGGGACCAGAATCTTGTTACATGAGGGAAACCCTTGCAGAGGCACCCATCTTCAACTCTCAGACTTCCTTTAGTAGCTCGTCTTTCGGTCGCCTTTGCTCAACCCCCAAATTTCTTTCATTAGCTCATCAAGGGGGGGTGTGATTCCAGTCGGGTGGCAAGGCGCAACTGAAGCAGTAACAATTCTGAAAACAGAGCAGACTTAAGGATCCGGTCCTGCCTAGTTAGATCTAATTCATTTGATGGCAAACTACCCTTTCTGAGGCACTCTTGTAGCAGCTTTTCAAGCCGAGGTACATACACAGACAATGGCTCCCCTGGGTACTGCTGAGCATTTCTTACTCTCCACCACATATCCTCATCTGAATCTGGGCTCCTGTACACATTTTCCAATGCATCAAAACAGTCCTGTGCAGTTGCTTTGGGGTTATTGGCCCACTTGGCATGGATGGGAGCCAGGGCAGGACCTCGGAGGCTCTCACTCAACCTCTTTCGTTTCTCTGCATCTGAGCATTGCCATTCAAGTACTAGTGGGGCAACATAGTCTATCCAGGTCTCCCAGTCATCCTCCCCCTGGGGGATGGGGAGGGTGCCCGAGAAGATTCTCAGCCTTTGGTAGGAGTTGTGACTAATGGCAGGTACAGATATAGGGGCCAGCATTGGCATGGGCACAGAAGGCGGGGCAGTAACAGGTGCTAGAGTGGGAGGGAGTGTTGGGGAAGGCACGCCCCCCAGGTGGCAGGAATAGTTTTCTTAAAGTCCTCTATGGTTTTCGCTTCCTCCAACAACTTAGCAAATTTCTCCTCAAAATTCTCAGATAATGGTGGGAGCTCATCCTCTCTGGAGTCTTTACTGTCTTTTGTTATCACTCTCCAGGCAGCTGGAACCCCTTCTGGGGCAATAGTCTGTGGCACTTTAGAGCTGTCCATGAGGTCACTACACTCTACCAAGGCTATGAAAGTTTGGGCGATCAGATCAGCCTGTTGACCCACCACCACAGGGTTTTTTAAACATTCAACTTTGGAAAGTGCTCCCTCTACAGTGTCTTTACTGGTACCCAGGGGAATATCCAGTATAAGTAGAGCATTTTGGGGGTCGATCTCCTGCCCAGTACACCACCCCACCAACTGGTGTACAGCCATTTCTACTGGGGTAGCCATTAATTTTTAACAATAATTCGCAATTTTTTGGCCACTAGAAGGCACAAAATCCCAGTGGTGAGCCTCCAAAATGTAACTCCTAGGTGGCGCTATCCCAATAGCTACTACCCTGCCTGCTTGGCTAGTAGCAGATTAAGGGGCCTGAGTTCTGAAATGGGTGCCTCCACCCGGAGGTCAGTGTTGGTAGTGGTCAAGCTGACCTGGGTACAGCCCTCCAGGACACTGTAACCCCCCCACTTTCCTTACTAGTGGCCAGAACAGTACACAATAATCACTTTCACAATACCCCGATACACCACACAAGTACCCACACTGTTTGCACTTACCACCAGGGCTTTCCTCTGGCCTGGCCTTGGGGACCCCCTGTAAAACAACGGTATACACAGCAAATAACAGCAGTACAGTACTCTTGCACAAGCTGGAACCACAGTCAGGGTAAATGCAAAAAAAGAGTTAGATCTGATTTATTTAAGGGACTTGAACAAGGGAGGGGCATAATCAGGTTAATTTGCTTAAAGGCTCTATCAATCAAACAGTTATGCATGCATTTCAGGCTCCATAAACAGTCACATACTCTGGGTACCCAGATGGAGAGCAGTGGGCTAGCCAGGAATGTTGCAGCTGATTGAGGCCCTGTGATGGAAGAAAACAACATGCACAACACACACTATTTGTAATCTGGAGCCGGAGGGCTCAGTTCGTGAAAAGAAAACAACAAGACAATCAGATGACACACTTTTAGATTAGGCTGTTGTTGCAGGGAGCTACCCTGATGATTACTCACGATACCCAAGACTGGACACAGGCTGGACACAAATTGAGACAACAGGTGGTTAATCAGGAGTGTCAGGAGAATCAGGGCCCACACGATTCGTCGAAGCATCGTTCCTGTTCAAGCGTGGAGGAGGGGGATGATCCCCAGGCAGGCCTCTCGTCGGTGGCTTTCTCTGTGCACTGGGGTAGTCTGGCAGGGCCAGCACGGCATGGCCCAGGCCGAATGGAGATGAACGCGGATTCAGTCCGATTAGGCTGGATAAAGCTTCCAGCAAGCAGAAGACAGTTCACACAGTGGGGAACCAAATCACGACCCACTTTCAGTACACAGCACATTTACATGTAAGGAAATTCTACTGTACCAGGCAAACCGCTCTCCGGTCACAATCGCAAAGTCTCTGCACAAACCGGGGATTCAAAAGCAGCTGGAAATCCTGACAGGCCGATAGCATTCAACAAGTCTTCGGTCTACTTCACGTTAAAGCCTGGTCACAGTC
This sequence comes from Neoceratodus forsteri, assembly GCA_016271365.2. Lineage (NCBI taxonomy): Eukaryota > Metazoa > Chordata > Ceratodontiformes > Ceratodontidae > Neoceratodus > Neoceratodus forsteri. The sequence continues at coordinate 62,717,735 of CM028129.1, forward strand.
CAGTGGCTTAAATAGTCCTCACAACTCGGATTCAGTCTTAATAAACTGTATTTTCCCCTTTCAGGGACAGCAGGCAGACAGGCAGGAGAAAACTCAGCCCTTTCACAATTCTGCCATCCAAAACTACACAGAACTGCTGCTCAAAAATCACTTGAGCTATTACTTCTTCACTTCTCAGCTCAAAACTGAAACTAGCTGCAGCAGCCTAGGAAATTTCCCAAGATCCAAAAGGTTCGGTTGGCTGATTCTCCTGTCAGTCACAACAAAGGCTCCCCCTTCAGGTGCAAAAAGGCACAAAAAGCTCAAAACTACAATTCCTACAGATTTTGACTCCAGACAGCTCCTGTAGTCCGGCTCCATTTAGATCCCACCAGTACTGATTGGTCCATTCCGCAGTCCAGGACCAAGATAGTGGAGATAAACAAAACAGTCCTTGCAGCAAAGAAGGCAGGTTAGACAAACTACATTATCGTTATCACTCTAAATGATTTTCAGCAAATAGTTACATCTTTCAACAGAGCTCCCTCTCAGATTACTTATGACTGCAATCCAGGCAGCTCTTAAAGAGACAGTACACAGAGGCCATACAGGCACTCTCTGGCAATCACATTTAAACTGCTAAAATGCAGGACACCAGCCTGGCAGTGAGCATTTAGGCAAGCTCGAGGAAGATTTTTTGGGAATCCCCATTTGTAGGGGGGTTACATGTAGATATCACCGGTGCCTAGTGGTATATTCTTCCCTCCGATCGGTAGTCCATAATACGATGTAAACTTCTCTGGTGCCTAGTGGCCCTCCCTTTCTTTTGAGCACTAGCCTGTATTAATATTATAACTTCCCTGGTATCAGTTCCCCCCCCGATCGCCAGCCTGCATTAATATTATAATTTCACTTGTGCCTAGTTGTCCCCCCCTGATCGCCAGCTCGTAATACAATGTAAACTTCCTTGGTGCCTAGTTGTCCCCCTCTCCATCAGATTGCCAGCCCATATTAATATTATTACTTCCCCGGTGACTTGTGGTCTCCCTCCCTCTGATCTCCAGCCTGTATTAATAACTTCCCTGGGGCCCAGTGGTCCCCCCCTCCGATCACCACCCCAAAATACAATGTAAATTTCCCTGGTGCCTAGTTGTCCCCCCTCTCTCTGATTGCCAGCCCTTATTAATATTATAAGCTCCTTGGTGCCTAGTGCTCCCCCCCGATCACCAGCCTGTAGGAAGACTGACAACACTCCCTGTCATCTAGCTGTCCCCTGTGGCACCTAACATCCACCCCTCAGTCACCTTACCAGTATCCTCTGTGTTGCTGGTGCGCATACAGCGACTGGCGCAGCCCTCCTCACACCTCCTCGGCTGGCTGCCATATGTCCAGGTATGGAGCGCTTGTCTTATTTATACTGTAGGATAGGGTGATGCACCCTGTCCTATAAATAGATACAGGCTCCCTGCCTGGACATATGGCGTCGGCCGAGGAGTGTGAGGAGGGCTGCTGCTTGCCCCATGCACACGCCAGCACAGGAGGTACCAGTAAGGTGACTGGGGGTGTTTGCTGCTGCAGAGGGGCCATTGGATGCCAGGGAGCATTGTCAGTTTTCCTACGGTCTGGCAATCGGAGGGAGGTGGGATCACTAGGTATCAGGGAAGTTACAATATTAATAAAGGCTGGTGACTGGGAGTGTCACTAGGCACCAGGGAAATGATACTATTAATATGGGCTGGCTATTGAAGGGGGACCACTAAGCACCAGGGAAGTTTACAATGTATTATGGGCTGGTGACTGGAGGGGGCACTAAGCACCAGGGAAGTTATAATATTAATATGGGCCAGTGACTGGGGGGACCAGAGAAGTTATACTATTATAATAACCGGGTATCGTTTTTTTCGGTAGGGAAATCCACTTGTAATTTGCTGTTATAACCCATGGGTTATAATGGTGAACTCGTGCTGGGTTTCCCAAGCTCTGCACATGCATTAGCTGTGGTTCTTCTCTTCGTGCTGGCTGCCCACGGTCACGGAGGTCAGATGGGAATTTCACTGTTACTCAAACTCAGTGGTGAGTTTGTAAACAATAGCACTGGGCTAACCTACATACTGTTCTGCCTTTTAAAAAATGTTTTTTTTTTTGTGGGGTGGTAGTGGGGGGAAACACTAATGTTTCTCACTGCAGGTGCTTCCCACCATGGACCACACTAAAGTCCAACAGGTCCACGGTAGTACAAGAGCCTTATTTATTTCATATAATTGCTGCGGCAACAAAACAACCCAGCAATTATATGAAATAAAATATGGGGTGGTGTGTAAAACTCGATTTTACACACACCCTCGTTGTGGGATGCAATCTATAAACCCCTTGAGCTTCGCCCTCAGGGTTTATTTAGCATCCCACAACTCATGTGTGTGTAAAATCTAATTATACATACCACCCCATACATTATTCTATATAATATGAGCTGCTGATCAGAAGGAAGGAGCACCACTAGGCACCAAGGAAGTTTACATTGTATTACGGGCTGGCGATTTGGGGTGGACCACTAGGCACCAAGGAAGTTATACTATTAATATAGGCTGGTGATTGGAAGGAGGGTGCCACTAGGCACTAGGGCAGTTTTAATTGTATTACAGGCTGGTGATCAGAGGGAGGGCCACAGACCACAAGAGGTGAGTGTTCTTCCCAAGCAAACAACTGTCTAGGTGGCGGCATCACCTCTGGTAGCTACTAGGGTTGCCTGGAGTAAGTCATGGCTGTGTTCAGTGATATTTGCGCTGCGCAAAAGGACCACACTAACTCCTTTTGCACAGCACAAAGCTGCTGAATATGTGGTAGCGTGGCTATTCATTGCCATGGCCATGCCCCTACCCTTGCCCAACCGCATACATTATGTTTTGCGTGGGTGCTAACCCTCTTTGCTTGTGCAAAGGCCCCTTTTGAATATGGGGATCTGGGCCAAACCCCAGTTTACATGGATAAAGACCCAGTAGCATCTGTGCAAATGTTTGAATATCGGTCCCTTGATCTGGTGTGCTCCAGTAGGACACAGGGTGCATGCCCCAATATTCAGAGGGTGGTAAATTCAGGTGGTAATGGTGGGAAGCATTTCTTCTCCCTTATGATGGTGAACCTATGAAAGCATCTACCAGTGGAGATAGTGGACATGAAAATAGCTCAGGCTTTCAAGGTAAGCCTGGTCAAATTTCTGCTTACCATGGGAATGACTAGGTAATTACCATAGTAGGGTGGTTGGGAATCCCAATAAAATGAGTGCATATTTGCACAGCATCGTTATGGGGGCAGACCTGACAGATCTGGAGTCTCTTTTTACCTTGAACTATTACTGTGTTTTTTTAAACTGTTTTCATCACCCAGACATCGGGTGGAGGATGTACCCCCTCATTGGTACATGGACCTGACCTCTTGGCATCCCTCCGGGCCACCTGGACTGAGTGGCCCAAAAGCTTTCCCCCTATGACGGGGCTTCCTGAGGGGGGAGAGGCCAAAATCCAGCAGAGGCCACAGTTGAGGCCTATGCCTGAGCATCATTTGGGAGGTGGTCCAGGGGCTTTATGGTGCTCTGTGCCCAGGGGATTTCTTCTTGGTTTCCCCCAGGAGGCGTGGATGTGCAATGACATCAGCACAGGTCGGGAATGCTCTTGCACCTGACCCAGAGACGTTCACCAGTGTCTCCATTCACTGCTTGGTGGTCCCAGCTGTTGCACACTCAGTCTCCACTGGGTGTCGCTGGCATTCTGGGAAAACACAACCCTCCTCTGGAGAAGGAGAGCTGTCCATGGGACGCTCATCCAACCTCCCCCCAGCTGACCCTCTGACACACTGCACTCGCTTCCAAACATGGGTCGTCAGCCAGCAGGCAGTAGTGCTACTACTGCACTGACATGCAGCTAACTATTACTATGTTACTGTCATATTATGTAGCGCATAATGAACAAGCAGTGGCTGCGCTTCTGTCAAGGGGTTCTGGTGATACTACAGGGACATCAAGAGTGAAACTCATGAGGTCCTTGATGTTGCAAAGACCTCACAATGGATACTCAGCCTTGTAGTGCATGGTTGCACATCCATTATTTTGCATAATACATAGTTTAAAATAAAACATTAAAAAAAGTTGCCTCCTCCCTCTCCCCACCCAATTAGAGAAACTTTCTTTATATTAAAAAAAACAAAAACGGCCAGCCCAGTGATGTGGAGGGCTGAGGCATCATGCCTTGCCTCCTGCCACGCCAGCGACCCATGTTCGTAGTGCGAGTGGGCCATCGGGGGTCGGCTGGGGAGGGAGAGGATCGAGCGTCTGGAGGAGGGATTGGGATGGAGTCCGCTGCATGCCTGACCCATAGCGGAGGCTGGGGATCAACACAGGTGGCTCACATGTAGGGGGCGGTTACAGGGCAGTTACCCGGCGTGTTGCATGCGGGACAGTGCACGGCTCTGCCATTGGTGGCATTGCACGTCGCTGTGCTGCTCGGGGGGGGGAGAAAAACAGAAAATGGACCCTCTGCAGGATGATTGCTGGATGCCTCAGGCCCTGTTCAGCGATAGGGTGGCAGCCTCATCGGATCTGTACCGGGTTGAGGGATCCCCACCGCCCCGCCACGGGGGCAAGCCATGGAGGAAAGCGGAGGGGCAATGCTCCGAGTGGGAGAAAGAGCTGGGTGCCCCAGCAGGAAGGAGCACCGTAGGGGATGAAGGAGAAGAAATAGATTAACAGCAAAAAAAAAAAAATCACTGCATCGGCTTCTGAAAAAAACACCAAGTGCATGTAATATTATTTTTATTAAAAATGAACAGAGCATAAGCACACATTTACAAGTGGTTACCATCATGTTGGCACTGATCACCTGGTGTTGGAGCTTTGGTAAATGTGAAGTTATGTTATACAAGTTTCTACACAGAGATCATATTATGGGCACTGGGAGGGTTTTTTGGCAGCTGGGTGCTGGGTGGGTTTTGGTTTTTTGAAATTTAGGTAAAAATTGGGGGAGGGGTGTGCGTGTTGTGGAGAGGTGCTGAATTTAGAATGCTGGCATGGGATAAACAGAATGCAGATGGCATAAGATTCTAACTAATCAAAAAGCTGCTGTACCACCTAAGGGTACAACAACAGTTCATGACCTTCATACTACATACATACATAGCTGCCAGCAGATTAGGCCTAAGGGTCTATCTTGTCTGCCCGACTCAGCTCACTGGTAGTGTATAGTAGGTGCCCTACCTCCCCTCCCGTCCCCCCCCTCCCCTCCCTGTATACCTCTGTTATTAACAAAAAAAAAAACACCCTGTATCTTGCCCCTGTGCCTGTCCCAATCCTTCTTGAAACCCCCCACAGTTACCATTTCTACCAAGTCATTTGGCAGTGCATTCCAGGGTGCCACCACCTTCTCCGTGAAATAATGCCCCCTCGCCTCTCCTCTGTACCACCCCCCAGCCAACTTTAGACTATGGTCTCTCATAGTCCCCTCCTCTCTTAATTTGAACAGGCCCTCCTTGTTCCCTGTGTTGAACCCCTTCTGATATTTGAAGGTCTCTATCCTATCCCCCCTATTCCTTCTGTCCTCCAGAGAGTACATGTTCTGCTCTCTAAGTCTGTCCTCATATGACAAACCCCCCAGACCACTAATCATCCTCGTTGCCCTTCTCTGGACTCCCTCCATCAGTGTGATGTCCATTTTTAGGCAGGGCTCCAGAACTGCACACACTACTCTAGATATGGCTTCACCAGTGAGATGTACAGGGGAAGTATAACCTCCCTTCTCCTGGATGTTATCCCCCTGGCAATACACCCAAGCATTTTGTTTGCCTTAGCTGCTGCTCTTCTGCACTGCTCTGAGTGATTCCCTTTAGCATCAGTCATCACCCCTGATCCTTCTCCATCACCACGACAGTCAGCTGTACCCCTCAAGTAGTAGTTATAACCAGAGTGCCTAACACCCAGGTGCAGAACGCTACATTTGTGTGTGTTAAACCCTAACTGCTATGCGTGAGCCCAGTTTTCTAGCCTCCCCAGGTCATCCTGTAGTGCCCTCCTACCCTCCTCACTGTCTATCACTGCCTCCAGTTTAGAATCATCTGCGAACAAGCTCATTTTACTACCAACCCCTTCCCCAATGTCTGCAATGAATACATTAAACAGGATAGAGCCCAAAATTGAACCTTGTGGAACCCCGCTGATGACCTCTCTGGGTGTCGAGACTTACCCCCTACGACCACCCTCTGCTGTCTATTCCTAAATCAATTAGCTACCCACCCACCCACCCACCCAATTTATCTCCCACCCCCAGTTCCCTCAATTTCCAAATTAGCCTTCCATGCGGGACCGAATTTAAAGCCTTGCTGAAATCCAGGTACAGGACATCAACTGGTTTTTCTCCATCCAGGGATCATGTCACCCAGTCAAAGAATTTGACCAGGTTAGTTTGACATGATTTTCCCTGGACAAACCCATGTTGGTTGTCATCCTGAAAAGCATTTATCTCCAGGAACTCCACCAATCGTTCCTTTAAGATGGCCTCCAACATTTTCCCCACTATGGATGTCAGGCTGACCGATCTGTAGTTCCCCGGTTCATCCCAAGGTCCACACTTGTGGAGATGCACGACACGGGCCAACCTCCAGTCTAGAAGGACACATCCTGATTGGAGGGAGGAATTGAATAGTTCCATCATTTGATCCACCAGGACATCTGCCAGTTCCTTCAGAATCCTGGGGTGGATGTCGTCTGGCCCTGGAGATTTATCTGTCCTCAAGGACTTGAAAGCCTCCCTCACCCTCCCTGCTTGGATCTCCCCATCTGTGGGAGCTGCCTCTCCATGTCCCATTTCCTGCCCGCTACCTGAGGCAATGGCTCATCCACTTCTTTAGTGAAGACTGAGCTGAAATAATCATTTAACACTTCAGCCTGTTCTACCCCTACCCATCCCCCTCCTTTCTCAGCTTGTTTATCTGTCCTCACCCTTCCTGCATTCTCTAACATATCTAAAGAAATCCTTCTTCCCCTCCCTGAGGTACAACAACTTTTTAGTCATAATAGAAAGAGTGGTGCAACAAGGGCTAACCATATACTATATAAGGAATAATGTATGGGTGACCATACACAACAAACCTATGTGAGGGGTTGAGATAACAGCGTATGGACCTCAAGAGCAAAGCTCAATAGGTTTATACTATTATCTCAACCTTAAGATGGTAACATAGGGTGAGTTTGTATAGTCACACATATTTAATTTGGTATAGTATAGGTTTCTGACATTTGTTTTTGATGAGTTGAATGTTACCTTTGTGTGAATAAGTGAAGTGCTGTTAAGAAAGTGAATGAGTCAGGAGTGAGCGTGAGGGGTGAACAACATTGTGTGCGTGAGCAGAACTGTACAGAGAAACTAATAGCAGTGGGAGTGAGCGTGAAGGGGAACCACAGCTGAGTTAATGACTGAACATGCACAACAGCAGTCTTTAGAATGTGTACAACAGCTTCGAAGGTGCACAACATTTCTGAAAGGGCTGCTTTCTATACACAATAAGCCCTAACCATATACGATATGTGTATTCAGAGTTCAAAGCTGTCAATTTTGGAGGTCCAGTCAGGATTATTTGAGCTGCAGCATATATAATGATGTACTGGTTATAACTTGATAGTTGTATACTTTACAAAACAGGATTTGTTAAGACGAATGGCTACAACAAGTTCCTATACCAGAATATCTCTAAAACTGGGTCGGCTGTAAAATCCAATACCTAAAGAACCTTTCTGGCAGAATAATTTCCAGTGCTTTGAAATGCAAATAAATAATTAGCATGTGATCACCATATAACTAAAACCTTTAGAATAAGATTTACCTGGCACACATGCATGTCAGGCCCTGTTTACAACTTCACTTTTAAAATGTTACAAGACATGTGTAATGTTTTAAAAGTTCCTAACACTGTTTGCGCTCACATTTGACACAGTTTTGTAACCGTGTTCGAAAACGTTTTTGAGCCTTGCTCGGGACCTAGTCTCAGCCATGGTTTTAAAAATGTTATACACTGTAAAACGCAGAGCAGGGGATTGTGGGACACTGCCGGTCCCATGGTTAAAACAAGAATGGGCAAGTGTCAGAATGGCTGCACCAGCCCTCCTTGCCTGACTGGGGGTTTAGGTCCCCCAGCCCTCCTTGCCTGATTGGAGGGCTGGGACAGCAATGGCAGGGGGGGTTTTGGTCCCGCTTCGGCTGGTGGGTGTGTTATGTGGGGGCACGCAACGGCTACAGCAGGGTACTTGCCTGCATTGCCTGTGTCCTCTCACCTGGCACTTCATGCCGTGGTGAATGGCACGGAGAGTAGGCATGCCCCCTGACATTCCCCTGGACCATCCACGTGTGTGTAGCAGTGCAAATGGCTGGGGGATAGGATGCGGAAGTGGTGCGAGCCTCTGTAGTGAATGCTATAGTGGTCTGTGGGACGCTGATCAGTGGCTACATGACTTAAGTGTACCTATGTGCCACGTACCATGGATACTCAGGGTGACGGGATTTCCCTGCCACACAAATGGACCACTTTCTGACTTCTGTACTCTGTTGCAACAGTTGTCATCTGTTTTTTTGCACTATCCCTTTTACATTTCCAGTCTGGAAGGTTGGCCACCTTTTGGTGAATCCCCCTCTCTCTGCTTTTTCTATCTCCTGCTAAATTTTATATACCTTCTTAAAGGTCCAGACATAGGGAAGTTAATGTATGATGACCTCTGTAACATGGTAGCGTGGATAAATGCAATATATATGCCTGTGTATCCATAGATGGCTATCTGCCCTAAAAATTAATAAGAATATATAAAGAGTATTGATGGAGCTCTGTGAGCTATGAAGCTGGCAACCCCAATATCCCCTTTTGTTTTCTATACCTGTTTTCCCTGTGGCTCCCTGTGTGGGGATTATGAAGAAAAGTACTGGTGCCAGTAATGAAATGCCCTGAGCAATAGTACGCACAGGACAGGAAAGTATAATCTGTTATTTGTCAGAGCAAACGGCCCTGATGTTTAGTTGATGGAGCGGCCACCTTTTTATGTTTCTGTATCCCTGTAGTTTCCCTGCCACTCCATAGTATTGTGTATAAAATTGCTGAGATATTAGGCAGAACCCTGGCTGAGGAGAGATGCAGCTGTCAGGTCCTGTATAAGTACAGTGGTTTTCCTGTGCATATTTACCTAAAAACTAACTAGAAACCAGCCAAAAGCCTCAAAGAATATTTAACTTGTATATTGTTTTCTTCTCAGGTCTTTGGTCACAAAACAAAACTAAGAGGGCAGTTTTAATATCAGAATAACAAAAGTTTATGTCTGATTTTTCTAGATGTTAGCGGCCCCCTTCTAAGATTTTACAGCAGACAGCACGAGGTAATAGGACCCTGCAGGAGAGTTTAAGACAGCACAGTATGCTCTCACCTTGGCTTTGACATTTAACAATGTTGTAAACAAGTTACGTAATGTGCTCCAGGTGGCTGCCAATTAACTGTTCTCTATGGAGCAACAGTAGCCTCTAGTGGCTAGTTTTATGTCATGTCTGCTGTTAATCAAAAGGGCAGTGAAAAATTTCTCCAACTTCTAGTGAACTTATAAAAAGCCATATCTCAGTTCTGAAAGGTGAGGGTCAGTAGCTGCTGACTGGTGCAGGTGTAAGACTAGGAGAGTCTGTTGCTGCACATCAGTGGAAACTAAGGAAATGTTTGCCACAGTTCATTGATTTGCTTTATTTTATTTTATTTTTTAACTTTCTTTGTACACCTACACCCCTGGGCATCCTTCAGGAGTGCCCACTTGGAATTCACCCTACTCCTAGCCTGAACCCTCCACATCTCCTAGGGTCTCCTCCCCCGGATGACCACAGGCAGGCTCGACCTCTGGTATCATCTCTGTGGCTGATTCCACCCTCTCTTCATTGATTTCCTTTATGCTTGATTTGTTTTCTTTTCTTTGGAAGTATTGCAAGTTTTTGCTTTCTTTTCTTTTCTTTTGTATCAATAAACACACAAAAACAAGTGTGTTAACTTGCAATTCATTTGTTGTTGTGTCCATCTGTTGTCCCACACCTTCACACTCAGCATGTAGACATAATACATATGGGCAAATGTGATTAAATGCATCAGATGAATGAATATGACATTATAAACTACACAATTTCATATCTAATAGTGTGTAGTATTATGAAAAATATGAAAACGTAAAAACAAAATTGTGTTTTAAAACCATCATGCAAATTTCTGTGTAAGTACAAATAAGCATATGTCAATGCCAAATATATTTGCTTGGGGGCTGTTACAAGTTAGGACAGCAGCAATCTCTCATTTTCTATGGGGTCCTGCTTTTACACATTTTATACTATATTTACCCAGGACAGCACAAGTAAGATGCAGCATCTTGTTTTCAGTAGGGACCTACCTTTTTATGTTCCACAAAGCTGTTTCTCATTGCAGTCTCATCTGGCAGTTCCTCCCAGCTCTGTCACAGACCTCCTTACAGACTTACAGGATATCCATCACTTACCCCAGACCACAATTTGGGTAGGTGGCCAGCCATGTCAGCTGTGTGAGTCTGGTGGGGGTGCTGGCTTAGACAGCTGGCATTATCATCCTGTCACCTGAGATTCTCCCCTGGGGTGGCAGAGTGCAGTGAGGTGGCTGTGGATATGTGGGGTGTCACACATGTGTGACAGCCATACGATGGCAAGTCCTCCCCTCTTGGTGCTGCTGACTGTACTACCCACAAGTCTCCACCAGTTGGCAGTCATGCAGCAAAATCAGCCTCCTCCTCTCCTGGAGGAAGGAGAGCAGTCCCTGCGATGCACAATCCTTCCTCCCCCAGCCAACCTCCCATGGCCTGCACTTATTCCAGAAATACACATTGGTGTCACGGCAAGCAGCAGCACTACTGCTCTGCTACCAGACCAGCTTGGCGTCCTGCTTTTATTCATTTTTAAAATGCATTTTTCCCAGGATAGGCCAGCTGAAATGCAATATCTCATTTGCAGTGGGGTCCTGCTTGTACTCATTTTACACTGTATTTACCCAGTATAGCAAAGTGGAGAAGCTACATCTGGTTTTCAGTAGCGGCCCAACTTTTACTAATTTTTACAATGTTTTTTCCCAGGATAGGTCAGCTCAGAGGCAATATCTTATTAGCAGTGAGCTCTGACATTTTGTCCCAAATTTCCAACATAGTGTCTTTATTTGTATCTTATTTCTTGCAGTCTTTGTCTTTGTACATTTGCTTCTTATGATACTCGTTCACCTATATTTGTATTATTACTATTGTATTATTGTTCCTCGTGTTCCGCACTGCCCTCCTCCCCCCAGAACATATCTGGAAACGAGAAGTTACCAGCTTAGTATGTCTTTGTTGGTGAAACATTTTGAAATACATAAATGACCGTCTGTTATGATCAAGATGGGGAACTTTTTAAAATCTCTCCTGAAAGATGATTTTGCACAGCAACTGCAAAAACATGTTTCAGAGGGGATTTGATAAAGAGCACCTGTTGTGTTCATGAGGTGGGGATATGTTAAAATTTGGGGCCAAAATTTACAAAAATTAAATTATGAGCAAACGTTGAAGAAATTCAGTATTTCTTCACGACTTCATTGTTTTTTGCCATTTTCACCCCAAATTTTCAACATAGACTTTTTATGACCCCACCTCATGAACAAGACAGGTGGAGTTTTTACATTCCCTCTGAAATATGATTTTGTGGAGTGACTGTGAAAACATCTTTCAGGGGGGAGGATTTGAAAAGTTTCAACTACCTTGTTCATGAGGTGTCGTTCCCAAAAGGTTATGTTGAAAATTTTGTACAGAAATGTTAACAAATGACAAAGATATGAGTAAAAGTTCAAAATGCATTAAAAATCCATTAACCAAATTTACCGTTTTCCTCAATTCCTGGGGTTCCATGTCATAAGAGCAAACACAAAAGAGCGATTACTATTATGGTGAGTGTATATCGCTGAAAAGCAATTTGGCGATATACACAAAATGGCAACACTACATCTGGCCAGTAGTTTTCAATGTTTACGCGGGGGGGGCGCAGCTCCCACATCCCCCTATGGAGGGCTTTGCCTCCCGCACCCTCCTACTGAAGGATTCTCAACTCCGGGGTGATGTCAGGAGAGGGCGAGACTTCAAAACAAACCGCTGGCAGTGGCAAAATATTTCTCCCCGTCCCATCCCTGAACCCAAAACTTCCTATGCCGGAGCCAGCCACCCTCACCACCGCACCACATGGGCTGGCTCAGCATCACCAGGAACACTGCCACACAGAAACCCTCTTTCCTATCTCTCCCCTTCCCCTCGCTATTCCTGCCTTCTGGTCGCCCTTCTGCATGGTCGCTGTCGACCAGGTCGCTACCCTCGCAGGGTAGCCATTTACCATTTCACTCAATATGACTCGCTCATTTGCGAGTCACTCATATGTGATTGCCCTTTTGATGTGATACCATTCTGGTTCAGCGTTGGAAGCAGCAGGATGTGCCGTTCATCATTGGAGGGACCGAGCAGCATTTTTTTTTCTTATTCTTTGTTAACTGGGTAAGGCCCACTAGGCATAGTTGCCTGTTTTCCGGCATGACCTGAGAGCACTGAGGAGGTGAAGTAACTTGTTCAGAGTCACACAGTACACAAGTAGAGGTTGTGGGAATCAAACCCAGGTCTGCGTGTTGAATGTACCCAGCTCGTTCACAGCTTGTTACTATAACCTCTAAGCTATACTGCCAGCCTCAAATTTTTAACATAGCCTTTGGGAATGGAGAGTAGGACTTGTGCAGAATGAGCAAGCCAGAGGAGGGTTAATATGCTATGGGGAACTGGGAAGTATTCAGGAATTGGGGGGGGGGGCATAAGTAGAGTGAGTGAGTGGGAGGAGGGGTTAAGAGGTACCGGAGAGTCAGGCAGAATTCAGGAACAGAGGTGGGAACATCAGTAGAGGGAGAAAGAAGGAGGGGGTTATCATGTACTGGTGAGCTGGGCTGCATTTGTGAATTGAGAACAGGACATTAGCAGAAGGGACAAGCAGAAAAGGGGGTTAACTTATGTAGTCATCTGGGGGGGTGGGATCAGAGAGCGTGACAACAGCAGAGGAAGCATGTGGTAGGGGGTGGTTAGTTTGTGCAGAGCCAGGTGGTGGGGATGGGATTGGAGGGCAGAGCAGAACAAGCAGAACTGTGGTAATTATGTTGAATTGTATGCTAATGGGCAAAATCTTCTTACTATAGGTGCAACTTTGTCCTTTCATAATTAAAAAGTTTCTGGCCATCAGCAAGTGGACTATGCATCATCATCGTTCTGCTTGTACTACATTCCTCGCAGCCCAGCCTCCCCACTGCTCAACTGCATTGTCTGCAACACAACCACCCCCACAAAATTCCTGCAATGGTGGCATGATGCCATTATGTTTACATGTGTCCAATCAAACAATAAATGACAAAAATACAATCTGTCAATACACAAAAATGATATTGATGCTGTGTGTTCGGTGTTTTTTTTGGCTGCATCACAACTAAAAAATTATGTACGGTACTGATTATATACTCAAAACGTGGTTTCAAATAATAACTATATATTTATTTTTTGCAATAAACTTCATTACTACACCAGCTAGGGTAACTTAATGTCACAAAAGTAGGGAAATGTGGTGTTAGAGTTTTCATCCCTAACTCCCCACCCCTACCTCCAAGCAGCAAAAGGAAAAAAAAAAAACATAAGGGTTTTGGGTCTCTAGAGTCTTGGTGAATCAGTGATGGGGGTCTTCCTTGGGTTTGTCAACCCTAATGCTTACCCCATTTTATAAATGAACAATGTCACACATGATCTTCTGCTGGCCCTGAGTGAAGAAAACTACAACAAACTGTGTTGGCAACATGTGGCAAGACATACTCCTCTACCTTTGAAGAGTGTATTACTATAAGCCAGTAGCTTGGAACTGCACCTTTTGCTTTGGATTGAGGCTACACATGGGGAAGGAGGAGGAGTGAGCATTAGGTTTGACAACCCCAATGAGGACCCCTCCACTGATTTACCAAGACTCCAGAGACCCAAAACCTTAATACTTTTTCCTTTTGCTGCTTGGGGAGAAAGGGTGGGGAGTTATGGCTTTAAACCCTAACACAACATTTCCCTACTTTTGTGGTGTTAAGTTACCCTAACTGGTGCATTAACAATTTTTTTTTTGCAAAGAATTTGCTTTCTTTTTGAGATAGTGGAATCTTAGCCTCATTTATGCAGGTCTCTTTGGGACCTGCATGAACAGATGCACATGGTCATCTGGGCCATGCGGCAAGGAAAGACTCCATTCACCTATGGTAGTGCAGGGCCCTGTTGACCCTGCTCTTCTATGCAGTGCCAGATATCAAAAATTACCAGAGTTATGAACATGCATAGGAAAATGTCAATGTACCTTCATAACTGTGTTTTTTTTAAATATTTTGACATCAAATTTTCAACATAGCTTTGATACAAACTCCCTCAAGAAGCCGGTAGGTGAAAATTTTCAAATTTCAGCTGAAACGTCATTCCATGGCACAGGTGCAGAAACCCATTTTGGCCAGGTTCTGCAAAATGACAGTTGTCAGGTTCATGCGGTGATGTGAAAAAATGTATATATTGACAATTTGGGATGAAAATATTTAAAATTACCAAAGTTATCAGCAGGCGTTGCAAAATATCAATGTACGCTCATAATATTGTTTTTGTAATATTCTTACCAACATTTTCAGCATGTTCTTGTTATAACCCCATCTCATGAACAAGTGTGGTGAAAATGTTCAACTCCTGCCTGAAAGGTGATTTTGTCAAGCGACCGTGAAAACACCTTGCTGGCCAGATTTGCATAATTCCACCACCATTGTTCATGAGGTGGAGTCCCAAAAAGGCCAGGTTAAAAATTTGGGCTCAAAATATGCAAAAATGGCAAAGTTATGCATCAAAGTTGAAAACCACTTCGAAACACATTGGACCGCACTTACCTTAGTTTCTCATTTTGCAGTCGCCGGTTCCAGCAGCAAGACATGTCTTTGATCGGAGAGTGGGTCTTCAACCTGGGACCTGTTCAGGTGAGTGAGGGTGTAGTGGGGGTATTGGGTGGTGAGTGCCAAGTGGGAGGTTGGAGTAGGGGGCCAATTGGCGAGGGGCCATTTTCTTATTTGCAGGTAAAAAAAAATCATTGAGGGATGGTTTCCTTTTTTTTCTTTCTTTATTTCTGAGACTGGGATTGAGCACCCCAGTGTTAGAGCACTGAAGAGAAATGGAGTTGGGCAACCTGGAGGGAAGGGGGTCCAGAGAAGCGGTACCAGGGCTGGGCACCCCAGTACACTTACATATATTATTTAAAAAAAAAAAAAAAACAACAACAGCATTAGGATTGGGATGGGTGGGTGTGACACCTGGGGGGGGAAGAAGCAGTACCAGGGGTGGGCACCCTGGTCCACTTCATAAAACATATAAATGATAGATACAGTAGATAGATAGATAGACACACACACACACACACAGACACACAGACATATAGACAGACATATAGATTAGACAGACAGAGGCAAACAGAATGAGGGATCAGTGGCTCACTCCTCTCACTGCAGCTTGCAGCAGGACTGCAGCTATGGATGTAGAAGTCACCAAAGTCCCACTGTTCTCATACAGAGAATGTGGGCAAATGGCTTCTCTCACTAAGCTGGGCACCCTGGATTTTGGGGTGTGCAGTAAAGGTATTTCTCCAGTCCTCCTTTTCCATAGCGTGGTGTCTCCCCTCCCCAGCCCCGATCTCTGTTTAAATAAAATATAGAGCTCCGATCCCCATTTTCCGTAGTGTAGGGACCCCCACCCCGGCAGGCAGTAACCCCTCACCCTGCATCCCATCCCATCCCATCCAGTGCCAGCGACTGTCACGGCCCTCCTCATCCTGCCACAGTCAGCCACCGACTGATCATTGCCCGTGTGTACAGTAAATAGTAAGCACTCATTTGTTGTCAAAGAATGCGTGCTATTTACTGTACATATGCAGGTAATGATCAGTTGGCAGCTGGCCATGGCAGGGTGAGGAGGGCAGTGCCAGTCACCGACATGGGATGGGGGTGCGGGGTGGTGGGCTACTGCATACTGGGATGGGGGTGTCCCCTACACTATGGAAAAGGGAATTGGGATTTCTTTATGACAGTGCTTGGGGCAGGGGAGGGTGGTCCCTACACTATGGAAAAAGGGACTCGGGAGTGTTGTTATTGGTGGCATTGTTCAGGGCAGGGGAGTGGGGTCACTACACTATGGAAAAGGGTGATCGGAGCTCTATATTTTATTTAAACAGTGATCAGGGCTGGGGAGAGGGACTGTGTACCTGGCCCTCGACTATGTGCGGGACACCAACCTGCCCCACGCATAGTTTAAGTAGGATTTCAAAAGCATAACTATGCACCGGTGCAGCCAGCCATAGTTACACCTCAGGGGGTTTAAATATTGTGATGAATGACGCATTCATGAGGGACCCCTCATTTGCAAAGGTGCATTACAATATTGCACACAGTGGTACAGTTGGGGGTGCGGGGCGTATCCGTGGCCTTTGAATATAGCCACACCCTCAACAGCCCTTGCAAATCCAGATATGCACAGTGCATCCAAGGACGTACCACGCATCTCATCTGAATATGTGGGCCTTCATGTATTGTCCATGCTTTGTTTTTCTAAGGGGAAGAGAAACAAGGTGGTGGCTCTCACAGCAAAAAAAAAAGTTTCATGCTATGAGAAGCAAGTGGTGAGAAACCAAAAATGGTCTTGTGACACTGAATTTTTGGTGTTTTATCAAAACGTTAACCCAAGAACCCTACTGAGCATGCTCAGAACAGAAAAAAACAAAACTATGAAGCCTTATAACTCTGGAACCATTTAATATTTTTTCATAAAACCTTTCAAAGGCATTACTTTAGGACATCATGCCTGTGTTCTGAACATTTGGGGATAAACTTCTATTCTGTGTAGGCTTTAGGCGAGAGCAAAAAAAAATCACGCTAAGTATAGGAAAAGAAATTAGACATCTACAGAACAATGACATATGCAGATCTCAGCAACCACACATGATACAAATACCACAATTCCCCCCTTTCCTTTTTCATCTTGGTTTCTTTTTTTTTTCCTTTTGCCTAACCCCCCCCTTTATTTTCTTCTTGCTTGTTAATGTATTCACTATGATTGATCTTGATTGGTTAAAGATTTGTGTGATGTCACACCTGAATTGTATTTAAAGGAATGCTGTTATAGTTTTTGTATCACGCCCCCTTGAAGGCACTTTGCCGAGGTGCTAGGGGCTCCCACAAGAGGTGAAAATAAATTCAACAGTGGTTGATAAGTGCTGACTGCATTTCCGTCTGTTCTTTAGAAGGGCACTACCGTTTGGAGAGACTGTATGAGTTTAAGGTGATTTACCTTGGTGGCGAACTCCTCCTTGAGTGAGAGCCCAGTAATTTTGCTATTTGGAACTGAGTCATTGACAAACAATGCATCTCAGGTAGAAGTCAATTACATATATATATATATATATATATATATATATATATATATATATATATATATATGTTGGAGAGTGCTGTAGGCAGTTAACAGTTAAGTGGTTATATGCTGCCAAGTGGGGCTAGTGAGTCTGGCTGCTGAACGGGGAATGTGAAGCTGGTCAGGCGTGAGTGTGTGAAGTCCATCATGGTAATGGCGTCATTTAACGTTCCATCTATTTAATTCAAATATGTGTAAGTAGCACAATTAATGTGCTAAAGTGTCATGTGGGACACATTGCTTGAATTTGTTGTAGTTTGGGGTCAGTTTGTGGCAGCGGGTTGGAGGGATTCATGTTAAAATAAAAATGTGAACTACTGTAGCTGGAAAGCGATCAAATCTACTCCAGCAGGATGCCCCCAGCTGCGGATTATGTGGCGTTCTAGAGTATCTAACCAGGGTCTTCCAGTCAAACTACTTCCTGGATTATGCCAATGTGAGTTTATGCCGCCTGTAACAGGCAAGGTACCAATAACTTGGTCCAAAAGAGAGCCGCTCTCAACTGCACTGAAGCCGGTACAGATAAACTGGCTGCTGGCTAGCCGTAACACGATCCGCAACACACTCCAAATACAGCTTCTGTGCTGATATTTAGCCTACGTTTGTGCCAGAGACAATAAAGATTTTCAAAAGCCCATTTTGTGCTGCATTTGATTTTTATTTTCCTGCGAGTGCGGCTGCATTTGAAGACACCAGTAACTTTCTAAGTTGTGTCATTTCCTGCTCCCACCTTTTTGAATCTTATCTGTAGCGTGTCCTTCAGTAGTTTGCAGGATTCGGCATGCCACTGAGATAAAGTGTTCTGGTAACTTGGAGGTCATAGCTGTTAAGATGAGCATCACCACTACAGTAGTACAGCTGCATCCATACTCCAGATTAGTCCCAGTCTCTTTCCTAGAGAGTGATGCACTTGCAAATATCTCAAGCAGCCAGCATTTCCTGTTGGGAGCTCCTGCTGAAGGTGCTGGAGTGTCCAGAAATGGCCCTGACTGTAGAATTGATAATTATTTCACTTTTGTTGACCGGGTAAGTGCACTAGACAAATCCTGCCTATTTTCAGGCACAACCTGGGGAAGGGGGATACAGATGAACGCCAACTGACCTTGAATCAGATTAAGCTGTTGGTGGTATTTTTAGTGAATGAGGGAAATTTGGCCAGGACATCTTTTCGATAAGTGCCATGGGATCTTTAACATCCACCTGAACTACCACCAATCCAGGCAGATGGGACCTCAGTTTAACGTCTCATCTGAAAGACGGCACCTCAGAAGTGCAGCACCCCTCTCATGCTGCACTACAGTGTCAGTACTGGGATATTAACCCAAGTGCCAGATGTGGGAACTGAACCCACAGCCCTCTGATCTCCCGGCCTCAGAGGCAAGTATGCTACCTACTGAGCCACTGACACTGCTTATACTTTAAGTCCATGATGGCCCATTGTTGGAAAACCAAATCTGACTTTGCTGGCTCTGATTTACTATCGAGGGATAGTATTTCTCAGTATCTAATGGCTTTGCTAGCACCTGGGAGTGTTGGCAAGTGTTTTTAAATATCTAATAAGGTATCAGTAAAATGGTAACTGGAATTTTGAAAGGCAGTGTGTGTCCTGATTAACAATACATCAGGGACACGGTGGTCAGTAAAGTGGAGTTGATGGGGACACAGTGGGCAGTAACGTGGATTTGACGGGGACACGGTGGGCAGTAACGTGGATTTGACGGGGACACGGTGGGCAGTAACGTGGATTTGACGGGGACACGGTGGGCAGTAACGTGGATTTGACAGGGACATGGTGGGCAGTAACGTGGATTTGAGTGTCTCTCTAGTGTGGCTGATGGTGATGAGCCACCCACCCCAAAAGATGGCTAGGCTGTGCCGCTGTGCAGTAGCCCTGTAATTTGGGAAGGGACATTCCTCCCCTTTTTTTGGTAATTGCAGTGCAGAGTAGGACACGCTTGGTTTGTACCAACTCCATAGGTATTTACAAATTAGTTTATTCCATTTTTGATTCTGTTTTTTTGTTGGGGGGGTGGGGGGATCCAGTGATAGATTTTGAAGCTAATATAAAAATCTAGGAAATATTGTCATACGTATGGAATTAATTCATTGTATTAATGGGATAAGTAAGAGTACCCACTGCATGAAGTCCTCCAGCATTTGTATGGCTAGGGTAACATAATTATATTTATATAATTTGGTTAAGACTCCTGGAATTTGCATGCCAAGATAAGAGTATAATAGAGAGTTTATGCCATTTAAAGGGATATTTTCTTTCCAGTACAGTGTCTGGACTAAAGCTTAGCTAAAGTATTTCAGTTGTATTACAATTTAATTTACAGCCAGATAGATGTTACATAGTCTGTAATTTCTCAAAGAGGCTTGGTAAAGATTATTTTGGTTGTGTCATATAAATTAGCAGGTCATCAGTGTAGAAGGCGATTTTATGCTGGGGTATTTGCATTGTAACCCCATGTATAGTGTTTGTTTCCCTAAGAGTGTGAGCTAAGGATTCCACATACCCAGTCTCATTCCTCTGGTCAATATGAATCTATCAGAGAAGGTGCCATTTGCCTTTACAATGTACTGTGGGGTGTTACATGGATTCACTAACATATCTAGAAAGAATGAAACCCTATCAAAAGCATTTTGGACATCTCAACTTAAAATTAAGGTGGGGGTTAAGGTGGAGTAAACATTCGATCAAATACAGAGTTCTCTATATTTTCCATGGTCTGTCTCCCAGACACAAACCCAGACTGGTCTTTATGTATAATGGGTTAATGTGATAATGGCGAAAGCCTAAAGGCGATTGCTGTTATTGCAAAGTCAGAGCGCTGAAAATCAATTTCGGCACTCTGACTCCCCGGTGCACAGCAAAGTGGCACCTGGGACTTGTTTTTCAACGTTTTATGTGGAGGCAGTGCCGCCCACCCCATCCAGAGGGGATTTGCCCCCTGAACCCCTCTACTTATTGATTCTCAACTCCAGGGAGTGCATGTCGTGGGGTGCAAAAACACTGAAAAGAAATAATTCGGGCCGGGCACAACAAAAATGCACCAGCACCCGGACCAGAGCCCAGCACCCTGCCTACCAAAGCCACCAGCCCAACCACTACACCACGGGGCCAGCTCAGCGATCTACCATGGCACCACCCCTCACAATCCCTCCCTCGCTGTGCATGCTTGCTCCCCCCGCATGCATACATATAGTGACATCCTGTCGCTATATTCACTGACCCCTTCATCCGGTCACCCTACCCTGACAGTAGTCCCGATGACATGCGCCGGGGATTGGGTCACCATTATTGCAGGCACACAATCGCCGATGCCCATGTCACGGGTACCCATGTATAATGTATGGTAGAATGTGCTCCAGTGTGGAGGCCAAGACTCCTGCATAAAGCTTGTAGTCTGTGTTCAGGACCAATATGGATCTGTGAGACAATATCAGAGGGTTCTTTTGGGGCTTCAGTATCACAGAAATATTTTGGCATATCTCTCACGATCAGGAGGGAGTTCACCTTCTTTTTTTTCCATGTATATTTTGTACTCCATCGCCCCCAGCTGCCTTCATCTGACTGACCCCCACAGCCCCATTACCCCGGTATCACCGAGACTTACCTTCTCGACTTTCGCTCGGTTGTCAGGTGTGAAGACTGCAGAGGGTCGGTTGTCACTTGCAGCTGGGGATTTTTCCTCCATTTTTTGTCCTCTACCCATTGCCGGGATGTACATGCCAGACATACATGCGTGGAGGCGAGCGCACGTCTGTGGAAGTCCCACAGTACCCTCCCTTCCCTGGCACTCAACAGACCCGCACTACCCTCGGGCCTCCACTGGGGGGCAGTTTTCTGGTGGGAGCATCAGTTCTCCTTCCCTGGGACAGGAGAGGAGAGCAGTCCTTTGGATGCTCGATCCTCTCCCTCTCCAGCCAACCACCAGTGACCCGCTTGCACCACAAACATGGGTCACTGGCGTGGCAGGAGGTAAGGCATGGATGCCTCAGCCCTCCATGCCACTGGGCCAGCTCTGAAGTTCACCTTCTAATATGTTTTGGAACATTTTGGCTACTTACCTTAGTAGGAGAGGCTTACTGTATTTATAAAATTGTATTGTATACCGATCAAGCCCAGGACTCTTATCTATCTTGCCGTTACTGATAACCATCAGAATTTCAGGGGCTGAAATGGGTTTAAGTAAGCATTGTTGTTGCTCCTCTCTTAAAGTGGGGAGTCTCAAGTTTCAGGTTTATTAGGGATAAGTCACTGAGCCAAGGCTCAATTACAATGATGCCCATACACACATGCATACCACTGTTACATCACAAAAAGTACAGAACAGTGCAAAATCACTTATAAAAACAGTAGCATTTAAATAAAACTTGCTAAGCAATGCATTATACAACCACAGTCATATATAAAATTTCAAACAGTTTTAGACATACTAACAGCTAGGGAGACTTAAACAGTAAATTATAATTAAGGTAATGTTATACCTTAATTTGCATGTTACACGCATTTGAGGTTGGGACATAAACCATGCTTTTATTTGTTTATGAGTTGGGAGCCTTTTTCCTCATGTTTCCAAAAAAGCTGTGTATCCTGAATTGGGGGTTTCCAGAGGTTCAGTGTATAGGGCCAAATAAAAATACTGTAGGGTTTTAAGTATTTTTGCCATTGTACAGTATGACACTAGGCACACATAGAGTGATGTTTTAATTTTGTTATGGTGCCAGTTCTCTGCATTTGTTGTAGGTGGCATGCTAAATTCGGAGCTCTTTACCCCCCCAATAATATTTTTGCCGAAGGTAAAGAAGGGCCTGTTCTGTTTTTGCATTAAGCATATTTTGTAGCTCATCCTGCATTGGCTTTATTTGTGGGAGTAGAAAAGTATCACTCAGTTTATGAGCTAGCTGGAGAAAGTCAAGGGTGTCCATGAGTTCATGGTAGCTTTGTTCTCACTGATCTTTCTTTTTGCTGCAAAACTGATAATTTCCCCATGAAGAACACATTTTAGCATGTCCCAGAGCAGACTTGGAGTAACATTTGGGAAGCATTCTCTCTCAAAGTTCTGGGCATGGTTTCCTGGAGTAAATTTTGAAATCCTGGGTCTCTCAGCAGGGTTTGGTGGTTAAACTGCCACTACTTAGTGTGTGGCTCCACTTTAAGCTAGAGAGTTAATATTACTGCAGCAAGATCAGATAACAGCATAGAGCCAATGACCACATCTTCCACCCCACTGCGCCCCCCCCCCAGAATTGATCATGGAATAATTTATATGGGAATAATGTGAGTAGGTATGAAAATAAACAAACTCTAGCAAGAGCCAATATGGCTGCAAAATATTGGTATTGTGGTCAGTGAGAAATGTGTAAACTAGCAATGTTTGCACTAACCACTGAGCCACCTATCTGCACTTTCTAATTCTTGTGATTCACATACACTGACTAATAAATATACACACATATACTCCAGTGTAAGAGATAGCAGTGCACTGTCTACACAATTTTTATGAATTGAAAAAAGACATAGAGGGACCATTTTCTTTTTTTCAGGCTCCGAGGGACACAGGAGGGAAGGGGGGTTGCCACTAACACCTCATTTAAATCAGCAATGACATGCATAAGGTGAAACTGATCAAGATAGCGGGGGAATGTAGACTAGCAATTTTTGCACTAACCACTGAGCCACCTAACAGCACTTTCTAATTGTTGTGATACACACACACTGACTAATATATACACACACACACACACACACACACACATATGTATATACACACACACACACACATATATATATATATATATACATACACACACACACACACACACGTATATGAATACATATTCCAGTGTAACATAGCGGTGCACTGTCCACACACATTTTTGCAGATTAAAAAAAGACATAGAGGGACTGTTTTCTTCTTTTCAGGCTCTGAGGGACATTGTATGGTGGTGGGGTTGTCAGTAGACACCTCATTTAAATCAGCAGTGACATGCGTAAGGCTGAAACTGATCTTATTGTTTTGCCTTTGGTGCTTACCTTGAACCTGTACTATTTCTTGACTGCTACGCATTTATGGTTGTCTACCTTATCCATTATTTGTACCATGCTTTCACTGTCAAAAGCTGTATCCTGCTGTTGTAAGCCCACCCTGTATTTTGTTGCTGTACTGCCTTGCATGTGACCTCCCGGGTTGTGTCTGAACATAGTCATCTCTATGGCTAGCATACCCACCTGGTAAACAAAAACTAACTAACTAACTAAATAAATAAATAGATAGCGAGGGAATGCAGACTAGCAATTTTTGCACTAACTACTGAGTAACTTAACTGCACTTTCTAATTGTTGTGATACACACACACACACACACTCACACACACTGACTACTAAATATACACATATGTGCATATATATTCCTGTATAACATAGCAGTGCACTGTCTATACACATGGAGCATTGCTTTACACACACTGACACACATACACTGCCTTATATGGCATTTATTTACTTATACATCCAACCTAACTTTTATTGTGTTTAGGATAAGCACTGTGTTTTGCACTAACTCATTGTACTAATCTATGGCATGACTGAGTAACTACGATAGTGGACCAGGGAGTTGTGGTGGATGTGGCCTATCTGGACTTCAGAAAGGCCTTCGACACTGTCCCCATGGAAGGCTGATTAACAAACTGTGCAGCATGCGCTGGATCGTAAAATAGTTCTGTGGGTGGAGAACTGGCGGAATGGCAGGAGTCAGCGGGTTGTGGTAAACAGGGAGTACACTGGAGAGGGAGGGGTGATGAGCAGGGTGCTGCAGGGGTTGGTGTTGAGGCAGGTCCTCTTCAATGTTTTTATTGGGGAGATTGCAGAGGGACAGGATGGGAAAGTATCACTTTTCACAGATGATGCAAGGGTATGCAATGGGGTGGACATGCCGGGGGGGGGTTGAAAGAATGAGGGAAGACCTTAAAAAACTGGAAAACTGGTCTGAAGAATGGCAGCTGGGATTCAATGCAAAGAAGTGTAGGATTATGCACATAGGGTACAAGAACCCAGGGGCAAAGTGCGAACTAGGTAGGGAGGTACTGACAGTCACAAAGCAGGAAAGGGACCTGGGAGTTATCATTTTGGAGGACACTAAGAGAAACTCAGCAGTGGAATAAGATGGCTGGAAAGGCTAGCCAGATGCTTGGATGCATAGGGAGGGGTATCACTAGTAGAAAGAGGGAGGTAATCTTGCCCCTGTATAAAACACTCATGAGAGCACACCTGGAATACTGCATCCAGTTCTGGAGGCCCCATCTGAGAAAGAACATAGAAAGGGTGCAGACGGTGCATTGGAGGGCAACTGAAATGATGCAGGGCATAGAGGTTAAGACCTATGAGGAAAGACTAAAGGAGTTAAATATGTATTTCCTGGAGGAAAGGAAGGAGGGGGACATGATTGAGACATACAACTACATCACTGGTATAAACAGGGAACAGGAAGGAAACATCTTCCAAAGTAAGGGATGCCCCAAGTGAAAGGGGCACAAAATGAAGTTGGGGGGGGAAGCTCAGGGACAACATGAGAAAATATTTTTTCACAGCGAGGAGAGGGTGGGGGACGCCTTGAATAGCCTACCAAAGGGAGTGGTAGGGGCTAAAAAGGTCACTGAATTTAAGAAGAAGTGGGATAGACACAAGGGTATCCTGGAGGCAAGGGAGGCTCCAGAGTTCAGTTTTGGCATGGGGTCTCACACTAGATAGGGATTAATAGGGCAGACTGGGTGGGACAAGTGGTCTTTATCTGCCATGAACTTCTATGCATCTATGTATGTATCTATGATATATAGCCACACAGTATAGCTCCATGAAGGGAAAGTGCTTGTCAGTGCTGCTTCAGCTCATTTCAAACAAAAGGGACCCAGCACTCATTATCTTGTTACAAACTGCAATACTCACCAGTTTCTTAGAAAAATATTTTGTTTTATTATGAAACAAACACAGATATTGAAGAGGTGTAGCCCAGGGAAAACTTCACACAAATCACCAATGTTTCACGTTCCTTGCGAATGCTTCATCGCAAGGACACAATGCACACACTCTTTCAGGTCTAGTACTGCATAAAATGACTGCGAGCTGTAACTTTTTGGACCATCATGAAAGGTGCTCTTTAAACTTATGAGAAACCACAGGATACATAACATAAAAAAGTTATACAGAATGCAAGGCAGTAAAACACAAGTTCTCACCCCAGGAATTCTTAAGCATCTATTGACAGATGCAGTATGCCAGCTGGGTTCAGCTACCTCAGAGAGGAGGAGTCAATGCAAATGAGGCAGGCATTGGCCAAACAGGATACAGTTAGAGTAGAGTGCTGCCTGCAGTCAGCAGGGATTTATATAACATAACTCTAAATATTGATTAGCGTTTTGCTCATAAAAGTGCTAAATCTTTGTGAAAATGCATAGCTCTTGCCTCACTGTGTTTAACAAACACATCACTTCTAGAAAATCTATATAAATACTTTCTGTACAGTTAGTATAGTCCCAAGAAAAAAACTGCTAATCAATTATTTAAAACCCTGAGTCAGCCTGAGGGACCTCAGAACTGTTTCTCCGCTGAACTGGCAACACTGCCCAGGAGCTCTCCTCTTCACAGATCTTCCTGTGCCATTTTTGTTCTTTTTGAGTG
Source organism: Neoceratodus forsteri (assembly GCA_016271365.2). Classification (NCBI taxonomy): domain Eukaryota; kingdom Metazoa; phylum Chordata; order Ceratodontiformes; family Ceratodontidae; genus Neoceratodus; species Neoceratodus forsteri. Next base: position 62,743,975 of record CM028129.1, read on the forward strand.
CTGCTTTTAAGGTATTTTTTTATAGTTTCTTCATTTTATCTATTTTTACTGCATCTGCTCTGGGTTTCGCTCAGTTGCTGGATTTTTGCGTGTTTTCCTGCTTTGGCGTTTTTTTCTGAAGTAAAATTCGCCCGCGTGCACGATAAATTGTGTCGTTTTTATTTAATTTGTTAGTTTTTAGTATTTATCAGTGGTTTTTAACACTTTTACGCTAAAATCATTGATTTGTTTTTTCATGTGCATGTGGGCAATTTTTCCGTTGTGCACCAGCGCGAATTCTTGGAACCCTTTTTTCTCTGTTTACATTCAAAATGATTGCTTTTTGAAGGGTAATCCCCTCTCTTTTGGGGTGAGACTGTCTTGTATGCTGTGCAGTGGGGTTTGTTGACAAGAGGTGGGGAGGTGGTTCTGTTTTTTCCTCTTTGTGAAAAAAAAATCCCTTAAAGTTGATTTTGATTTGTTTAAGCTTTGGCCTAACTATTATTATCTGGGATTTCAGTCTACCTCCCCCTCCTCTAAAAGCACTGAGGAGGGTACTTCAAGTTAACACAAAAGAAATGACAAGTACCCTTGGGACTTCTGTTATTACAAGTCTGGTTCTGTAGTAGTTGTTTCTCTGTCCAAGCCTTTAATTTGAAAATAGGCAGGGTGCCCTCTTCCCTGCACAAAGATAGAGATTAATCTCGTCTGACCCTCCCTCCTGAAGGACTTAGGGAGTCATCAGGGGTTGCTAAAATTATGCCCTCTACAACTGAATTTCTGAGAGCTTGGCAATTATTCCAGACTTTATATTTCTGGGCGTGTTCTCGGCTCCTTTGAGGCCAAGTATTCCTCTCCTTGTTAATCCTTACACCCAAGGATATTATTGTTATTATTATTAGTAGTAGTAGTAATTTAGGAGAGGATTTTCCTTCATGAACTCCTCTTGGTACCCACTAATTCCAGTCGGTCACCCTGGGGTTGATTCAGGTTTTGGTATAATGAGGCATGTATATTCTACCGGTGGACTCCCTGGACTTTTCCGTCCAGGACGACACCGATAAAGAGGTGGAGGACGATGACTTCATAGATCTGGTGGTTGCTGTCCTCCTAAGAAGTTGACAACTCTCTGAAGACACCTACAGGTAGGTTCTGGAAACCCTTCCCTCTCTTTCAGGGTTGACAGAAGCATTCAGAGGAAATACCAGCTCGGTAAGTGTTCTGCTGTTTTTATCTGTACACTTTCAGATTAAAGTGTCAGTGCAAACAGCGGCCTGCTTCTCAGCCTTGTGCCACTGTCTGCTTTCCCTCAGAGATAGACTCTAGATAATCATATACCATGTGTAAGAAATTTTACCTAATGCCTCCTACCTTTGTAGCATACGCTATTGTATATTAAGAGTGTTTTGATGTTCCTATCCTTGCCATAGTGCGACAGCTCTGGAGCACTGTTCACTAGGAGGTTTGCTAAATGGCAGTGACCACATGAGTTCCTTAGAAAGGTGGGGCCAGGCTGGCCCGGTGATGCTGAGGGCTGAGGTGCTGGATGCCTTACCTCAGGCTACACTGGTGACCCGGGTTCGGGAACAACCTCGGGTCATCAGGGTGCCAGCATGGCGGGGGGAAGGTGGAAGCAAGATTGAGCACTAAGTCTCCTTTTCTGGTGGGTGGGTTGCATACCCATAGTCCTGCCATTACCAGATGGGGGTCCGATGGCAGGCGTAGGTGGCAAAGGAGTGACAAGTAGGGTGGGGTGTTCCGTAGGGTGTGATGTGCGCGTGCCTCCACACATGTGCATCACATCTGGGATGCAAGGGCTCTGGGACTGGGGAGGAAAAAAAAATCTAAAAATTATCCACAGGAAAAAAAAAAGAAAGGTGGGGACAGTTATCATGAAGTCTTACAACCAGACAAAAAAAAAGAAAGAAAGAAAAACAAATTTATCATGTTAATTTTTTGAAACATAGAAACATAGATTCTGATGGCAGATAAGAACCACTTGGCCCATCTAGTCTGCCTATTCCCTATGAATTGGATAAGCTGCAGATTCTAGTTAGCCAACAGCCTACTTCCTCCTACCCTCCACTATAATTGCCTTATGTCTGTCCCATGAATTCTTGAATTCCCCCATTGTTTTTGACCCTATGACCTCCCCAGGAAGTTGGTTCCTTGTGTCCACCAGCCTCTTTGTGAAAAAATACTTTTTGACCTTGCCCCTGAACCATCCCCCTTGTATCTTCAAACTGTGCCCCCTTGTTCTTGCACATCTCTTTCTCTGAAAGATGCCCCCATCTTGGACTTTATTGATTCCCTTGAGGTATTTGAAAGCTTGTATCATGAAACCCTGGAAAGACACATAGGTATTGCTCAGTGACCCAGAAGATCCTAAGGGGGTCCTAAGTTCGGTGGCAGATGAAAACATTGATGATGGAACCCTGGACTCAGCACCTAAACGTGTAAAGGAACTGAGCAGTACGTCACTTAATGATTGGCTCAACTATACCCGAAAGCAGGAAGCCCAAAGGCTGGAAGAGAATTTTGGGATGTATTCTCCCTAAAAACAAGATATGGCAGAGTTTAACTCTCCAGTACTCAGTTAAAGATAAGCATTCCTTCCCCAGAAGTCTCAGGATAGGTGGTTTCGGGTAGGAATTATTCTCCCTTTAACCGTTCTTCCCTACGCCAACACATTCAGAATTTTCCAAATGTGAAGTTTTCCAGGGGTTTAGGCAGGAATGCTCTTTTCATTCCTGGTAATCCCTTTTTCTTCAGTTACTTTTCTAAGTTTTAACCCCTTCTTTGGTTGGTGTAAAAATAAATAAATAAATAAATAAATACAAGGAGATAGATGTATGCAGATATAGACACATGAATATATATATAGCTATGTACATGATAAGTAAATAAATAACTAAAATTTACCTCCAAGTGCGGCATTCTCTGTTTTTCTCCAGTAGCATGTCAGCAGTGCGAACTAGAGCACTAGAACCTCATGAGGGTCAAAGTTGTGAAAGGGTTCCTTTCTCCTTGGGATTTGGACCTTTTTTCAGGCTATTACCTGTGTAACCCCCCTACAAATGGGGGTTCCCAAAAGACTTCCAGGAGCTTGCTTGAATGCTCCAAGCCTGAATGGTGTTTGGCGTTTAAGCCATTTATCAGTGAGTGTTTTTAGAGCCTCTGGTACTGTCTCTTTAAGAGCTGTCTGCTTGCAGACATAATTAGTTTGTATGGGGGGACTGTGTGCTTCTCTGCTTGAGTACCACTCAAGCTGCTGCCAATTCACTCCATTTTTGCAGTCACTAGGAGTGCAAAGGGAACCTATCTGAAAGATGTAACTGTTTGCCAGAAATCATTTAGAGCAATAATGAAATTACAGTTTGTCTAACCTGCTTTCTATGCAGTCAGAACTGTGTTTGCCTAGTTCCCCATTCTAGTTTTGAACTGCTGAACTGGACCAATAAGTGTGGGTTAAGGTAGCTCTAAAATGGTGCCTTGGACGAATCAGAACTTGGACTCATAATCTGAGCCAGCCACAAGAGGATTGTATGGGCAGTGACTCTGGGAGATGTAGTTTAGACTTTGGCGCCTTTTTGGACCAACAGGGGCATTCTATTGTGAGTGACAGCCAATCCAGCCAAGAACTGGGAGGAACTCAAAGGAAGTGCCCGGTTTTGTCTGCTGGAGTTTGAGTTGAGCTCTGGCAGTGAAGAGGGAAGGAGCCCTGTGCTTTTTCCGGTGTGCAGTTTTAGTCGGGAAACGTGTGTAAGGCCCAGAGTTCCAGTCTGCAGCTTGTGTAACTGCTTGTTAGGACTGAATCCATCCTGTGAAGATAATCAAAGGATATCTGAAGAGTCGAAACTAGGCTCACCCTGTAGAAGACTGGAGAAATTGCTGAATTGCACTCGGTCTGTCAGGAACTGAATCTGCTGTGTTTTACCCCGGCATTATGAGTAATAAGTGATCGAGAGAGAAGCAGCCTGCCTGGTATAGTACTTTCTTTTGCCATATAAATGTGTGAGGAGGCTTGTGTAGCTCAAGTGAATCCTGCTGCCATTAAAGGACTTTTGCCTGTGACTGTTTACCATATAAATGTGTGAGGAGGCTTGTGTAGCTCGAGTGAATCCTGCTGCCATTAAAGGACTTTTGCCTGTTGCAGTTTGCCATATAAATGTGTGAGGAGTCTCGTGGAGCTCAAGAGTAGCCCTGCTGACATTGAAGGACCCTATCTTGTTTGGAGGTCGTGAGTACTAATTCAGGGTCGCTCTCTGTTGAATTGCCACATTGAATCCAAATGGAATTACTGTACTGCTGACTGTTTAACTAATTTTTCTTTTCTCTGTGTGAAAGGGCCCCTACCAGCTGCCACAGTTTGGACTAGCCACTAGGGCTTGGGTACCCAGGGACAGTAACTGGTAGGGATAGGCCTGTGCACAGAGCCATAGGTAGATGAATAACGTGATAAGCTAATTAACCTGATTCCCCTGTCCTTGTTATATTCCCCCTAAATAAATCAGAGCTGCTTGTTTCAGCAAAGTTATACTGCCTGAGGTATTTGTCTATGTTAAAGTATTGTACTGTGATTGTTGCACTGTATCTTATTTTACAGGAGGTCCCAGTGCCTGAACCAGTCCTGAGGGTAAGTGTATACTGTGAAGGTAATTCTGATATATTGTGTGGGCCACTAGTGGGAAGAAAGGGGTTGCAGTGTCCCAGAGGGCTGTGACCAAGTTAGTTTAACTATTGCAAACCTGACCTCTGGGTGGAGGCACCGCCGCGGATCCAGGCCCCTCAACCTGTTAGTGGCAAATCAGGCAGGGGTAGTAGCCCCTGGGATAGCGCCATCTAGGGGTTACATCTTGGAGGCTCACCGCTGGGATTGTGTGTCCTCTAGTGGCCGTATTTTCGAACTACTGTTCAGAAAAAAAAATGGGCACCCCGACAGAAGTGGCTGTGCATCGGCTGGTGGAGTGGTGTACTGGGGAGGAGATTAACCCCCAAAATGCTATGCTTATCCTGGACATCCCCCTGGGTATCAATACGGACACTGTACAGGGAGTACTTTCCAAGGTGGAAGGTTTACAAAACCCTGTGGTGGTGGGTCGGCATGCTAATCTGCTCACCCACACTTTCCTGGCCCTAGTAGAGTTTAAGGATCCCATAGATAGCTCCAAAGTGCCACAGACCATTACCCCAGAGGGAGCCCTCACTGCCTGGAGAGTGATATCTAAGTACAGTAAAGACCCGGGGGGAATGAGCCCCCACCACTGTCTGAAACTTTTGAGGAGAAATTTGCTAAATGGTTGCTGGGGGAAGGGAAAACTGTGGAGGACTTGAAGAAACTATTCTTGCCACCTTGGGGTGTTCCTCCCCCAACACCCTCTCCCGCTCCAGTACCCGTGATGGTGGCTGAACCAATGCAGACTCCTATTTCTGCACCTGCCATTAGTCACGACTCTTACCGAAGGTTGAGTATCTTCTCTGGCACCCTCCCCACCCCCCAAGGGGAGGATGACTGGGAGACCTGGATAGACTATGTTGCCCCCCAAGTGCTAGAATGGCAATGCTTGGAAGCCGAAAAGTGAAAGAGGGTTAGTGAGAGCCTCCGAGGTCCTGCCCTGGCTGCCATCCATGCTAAACGGGCCAGTAACCCTGAAGTGACTGCATAGGCCTATCTTGAGGCCTTGGAGAATGTGTATGGGAGCCCAGATTCTGATGAGGATCTATGGTGGAGAGTAAGAAATGCACAACAGTACCAAGGGGAGTTGTTGTCTGTGTATGTATCTCCGCTGGAAAAATTGTTGCAAGAATGCCTCAGAAAGGGTAGTTTGCCAGCGATTGAACTGGACCAAACCAGGCTGGACAGGATCCTTAAGTCTGCCCCCTTCTCAGAACTGCTGTTGCTTCAGTTACGCCTGGCAAATCGACTGGAATCCCCACCCTCCTATGATGAGTTAATGAGAGAAATTCGAGGAGTTGAGAAAAGGTGACCTCGGGAGGGACCTGCACCAATAGCTGCGGCTACGACCCGAGTGACTGAGGGTGGCCCATTAAGTGAAGTTCAGGGGCAGAGGTTGGCAGCCAATGAGTGCTCTGACAAGGAAAAAGATATGCCACAATGGGCGAACTGTTGAGAGAGATCCGAATTCAAAACAGTCCCTTTATGAAGGCCACGCCTGCAAATGCAGGCCCGACCTATATCCAACTGCATCTGCTATGGGGTGGGGGTACCCATGTATCTCCTGCTGATAACAGCTCCAAACTCAATTCCTTGACCATGGAAGTGGAGAAACTGACGAGATGTCTCCAAATGCTTATCACGCCAGAACAGAGATGGCAACAAGGTTTCCAGTTAGTAGTACCCCCCTGGCTCCCAGTGTGGCGCCCGGCCAGCTCAAACTCCAGAAAGTATGTTTTGCTATAATTGTGGGAAGGATGGGCACATGAAGAGGGAATGCGGTCCCCAAAAGACACTGACAAAGTTGCATATAGGCTACAAGGAGAGCTTCAAGAACAAATCAGTGGTTAAGACGTCACAAAATGATCCCAGTGAGGGCACCAAAATGCTAACTCACGCTCTTTTGTGGCAAGGTCAGTTGCCCAGGCCCCCACTACCACCTCTCCAGACTGGTCCAGAATAGTGGGTCTTCCATGGAGACCACTGTAAAGGTGAATGGAGTGTCTACAAGAGCTGTATTAGACAGTGGCTCCCAAGTGACAATTGTGTTCCAGGATTGGTATCAAGGCATTTGTCAGACGTACCCTTACAACCATTAGAAGGACTGCATGTATGGGGGTTAAGTGAAGGCCTACCCCTATTCCGGGTATATCCGAATTTGGCTGTCTTTCCCTACCTCCATGGCTGGAGTGGCGAACAAGTAGAGACCCTAGCCTTAGTGTGTCCCCCACTGGACTGTATAATGGTGTCCCTTTGTTGATTGGAACAAATGCTCATATGTTCGGAAGGCTGGCACAGTTGTGTTATGAAAAACAGGGGTCAAAGACTAGTAGAGCTTTAAGAGTTCCGGCTTTAATTAAGATGGCCTATGAGGCACAGAGAGATGCTGAAAAAATAGAACCAGAGGAACCAGTCAGAATTGTATGGAAGAAGGATCCTGAGTCTCTGATCCTGGCGCCAAATGCCCAGTGTACCTTACAGGGAGAGGTCCATATCAGAAAGGATGTTAAGAATAAAATATTAATGCTGGATGCACCAGGTGATGGAAAATTGCCAGAGGCACTGCTGGTCAAGCCTAGTATTTTGCCCGCTAGAGCCTATGCTTATGCCAGAAGGGTAATGGTCCAAGTTCATAATGTGTCTGAAAGAGACATTCGAGTAAATCAAGGTTGCATCCTGGCTAATGTGCATTGTGCAGACACTGCAGTGCTACCCAGCAGCAAGAGTTTGAGGAAGAATGACAGAGTAACGCCTGACTTGTTTGATTTTGGCGACTCCCTGTTGCCAGCTGAATGGAAAGTGAGGATCAGTGAGAAGCTTGCCCAGAGAGACCAGGTGTTTTCTTTAAAGGAATGGGACATAGGATGCGTGCAAGGAGCTGAGCACAATATCTGGCTGCATGATGAAAGACCATTTCGTGAGAGGTCTTGATGCCTGGCACCTGCTGATATAGATGATGTGAGATGGCATCTGCAAGAGATGTTAGCTGCTGGTGTAATACAAGAATCCAGAAGCCCTTATGCTTCTCCCATTGTGGTAGTGAGGAAAAAGAATGGGACAGTAAGGATGTGCGTGGATTATCGCACCTTAAACCGGCAGACTATCCCTGATCAGTACACAATGCTCCGCATTCAGGATGCTTTGGACTGCCTAAAGGGGAGCAAGTGGTTCTCTGTGCTGGATCTCCGCAGTGGGTACTACCAGATCCTGATGGCCCCAGAGGACCATGAGAAGACAGCCTTTATCTGTCCGCTTGGCTTCTATGAATTCATGAGGATGCCTCAAAGGATTTCAGGTGCCCCAGCCACTTTTCAACTATTGATGGAGCGTGCAGTGGGGGACATGAACTTACTAGAGTGCCTGGTATACCTAGATGATGTTATTGTGTTTGGCAGCTCACTGGAGGAACATGAGAGCAGATTATTTAAGGTATTGGATCGACTGGAGGACTTTGGCCTTAAACTGTCCATTGATAAGTGTCAATTCTTTCAAACATCAGTAAAGTATGTGGGACACATAGTATCCACCGAGGGAATAGAGACCGACCCAAGTAAAGCTGAGGCCTTGACCACCTGGCCACAGCCCAAAAATCTAAAAGAACTGCAAAGATTCCTGGGATTCTGTGGTTATTATCGGCGTTTCATCAAGGACTATTCAAGAGTGATCCGCCCTTTACTTAACCTTACTCATGGGTATCCCCCAACCCACAAAAAATACCAAAAGTCAGCGTCCCTCAAGACTGAAAGAGTGTATTTTCATCAGAGTGAAGTATTTGGGGCCCGCTGGACTCCTGATTGTGAGACTGCTTTTCATGAGATCATATATCAACTTACCCATGCTCCAGTGCTGGCCTATGCCGATCCAAGAAAACCTTACGTCCTGCACACTGATGCTAGCTTGCAAGGGTTGGGGGCTGTGTTGTACCAAGAGCATGAGAATGGCCTGAAACCAGTGGCCTTTGCCAGTAGAAGCCTGACCCCATCCGAAAAGAACTATCCTGTACATAAGTTAGAGTTCCTAGCTTTGAAGTGGGCTATTGCTGACCAATTCCATGAGTACTTGTATGGGGCTAAAATACTAGTAAAAACTGACAATAATCCTTTGACCTATGTGCAGACCTCAGCTAAGTTGGATGCCACTGGCCATAGGTGGCTTTCTGCATTATCTACATATGACTATGCTCTCGAATACCGAGCAGGTCTGAACCACATAGATGCTGATGCTCTCTCCTGGAGGCCTGTTCCCCAAAATGATTGGGTCCAATTGGCAGAACCTGACATTCGGGCACTCTGCCGGAAGTTTGACAGGGAGGAACAAATGTCCACGGATGCAGTGGACTGTATGATGGATTGCTTGGGACCCTCTGAGAATTGCATACCTGCTGCTTATTGCCACTTTTCTGCAATAGACATTGGTGCACTGCCTCAGCTGGACAATGACAGTATTAGGCGGGCTCAATCCCGCGATGCCATGATCAAAGCAGCTTTAGAAGCCTCTATGCAGGGAAAAGATGTGTCCAAATTACGCCCACTGATTTGAGAACTGCACTGTTATACAAAGAAGGTCCTAAGTTGAAACTGATCAATAAACTGTTATACAGAGAAACAGTAGACAGAGGGGGACAAGTAGACAAACAACAACTAGTGCTGCCCACTGCCTTTCGAGACTCAGTACTGATGTCCTTGCACAACCACATGGGGCACCTCGGTATAGACAGAACACTTGACTTGGTGAGATCCAGATTCTATTGGCCTAAGATGGGGGCTGATGTGGAGCAACACATTCGAACTTGTAGTCGCTGCTTACAGAGGAAAGCTTTGCCCCAGAGGGCTGCCCCCCTTGTTAACATCACCACCAGTGCACCCATGGAGCTGGTCTGTATTGATTTTCTGAGTTGGGAGTCAGATCAAAGAAATATTAGTAACGTGCTGGTGGTCACTGACCATTTTACGAGATATGCCCAAGCTTTCCCCACCAAGGACCAGAAAGTGTCCACTGTGGCAAAAGTACTTGTAGAAAACTTTTTTGTTCACTATGGGCACCACAAAGCATCCATTCTGATCAAGGGAGAGACTTTAAGAGTCGTCTGATCAAAGAGATGCTTTCTCTGTGGAGAGTGCGAAAGTCCAGAACCACTCCTTACCACCCCAGGGGGACCCACAGCCTGAACGTTTCAACCGCACTTTGCTAAATATGCTAGGCACCCTGCACCCAAAGGACAAGCCTAGATGGAGCCAACAAATTAGCACCCTGGTACATGCTTATAACTGCACCAAAAGTGATGCCACTGGGTTCTCCCCCTACCACCTGATGTTTGGAAGAGAAGCTCAACTACCGGTAGATGTGTGTTTTGGGGTCTCTCCTGATGGGGTTCAAGCTGACAACTATTTACAGTATGTGCAAAAGTTAAAGGCCCAGCTAACTCATGCGTACCAACTGGCTCAAACCATGGCTGCCAAAAGAAATCTGGCCAACAAAGAAAGGTATGATAAAAAGGTGAAAGCACAGGAACTCCAGGAGGGAGATCGGGTATTGCTAAGAAATCTGGGACTGCATGGCAAACACAAGATTGCTGACAGATGGCACCATCTCCCTCACATTGTAGTGGGCAAACTAGATGATCTGCCAGTGTACAAAGTAAGGCCTGAGAATAATTCAAAAGATGTAAAAACAATGCATAGAAATCATTTACTGCCCATTGGACAAATCTTGATTGAGTCTGAGCCCCAGAAGATGCCCCTCTGGACCAGTGATTAGAGCTGCTGCTAAAAAGATCAAGAAAGTCTGCACCTACAGAAGCAGAGTTAAAGTGTTCCCCTCCACAAGTCCCAGTTGAGCATGACTGTCAGTCCATATCAGAAGAAAGTGAGAGTGACTTTGAATACTATCCTTCTTACGAACTGAGTCAATTGTTTGAGGGCAATCCCTAGTCAATACTGGAGATGAAGCTGGGCCTTCTGGACTGTCTAAGCCCCAGCTTCGTCCCTGGAGCCAATGCTCCCAGAAAGTGAAGTGCAAAGCATCAGATCAGATGAAATGGAATCATTGTGCATGGTTGAACTGTTTGAGCTTTCAGGGAGGAAAATGATGGATTGGGGCAGACTGGTGATACACCAGAACAAGAAGAGTATTTTGAGTGCCCTGACAGTCCACTGCCAGTGTCAAGCTCTCCATGCAGGCCAAATGTGGACTCAGAAACTGTAACTCCTGGAGCTGAAAGTGCCCCAAGTTCTAGCCTCTCTACCCCCATGGAGACTCCCCTGACAAGTGATGACAATGCTGAAAATGAGGCTCAGAGTGCAGAGACTGTAACAGTTCCTCCTAGAAAGACTGGTTGAGCTGTAAAGCCTGTGGTGCACCTCAGTTATGATTCCCTTGGGAGGCCTGTGGACTTGCCTCTCAATGTTGTCCATAAAGGAGTGTATGTGTCCCCGAGCTCATTGCCCAAACTGAGCATCAGTGCTAACTCCAAGTTACTTGTGTTGCCCTCTAAGTATGGTGCCCTTGCCCGTCCAGCCCCAAGGTAACTGATAGGGAAGGGCCCCCTCTCTTCAGGTTTCATGTACAAGAGGTAATAACTTGAGTTATGGTACAATGTGTGTGTAATACTGTGTAAAGAGTGACGTACTGCAATGTTTCAGAAATGTGTTCTTGGCAAAATGATGTATTGACTGATGATTACATGTGTGAGCCTAATGCAAATGTATATGGTTGCAGTTGAAACTTATGGGGGTACTTGCTTGTCGCGGACGTCAAGCTTTCCCAGGCCAGGAAGGTGTATAACCCCCTGCAAATGGGGGTTCCCAAAAGACTTCAGGAGCTTGCTTGAATGCTCCAAGCCTGAATGGTGTTTGGCGTTTAAGCCATTTATCAGTGAGTGTTTTTAGAGCCTCTGGTACTGTCTCTTTAAGAGCTGTCTGCTTGCAGACATAATTAGTTTGTATGGGGACTGTGTGCTTCTCTGCTTGAGTACCACTCGAGCTGCTGCCAATTCACTCCATTTTGCAGTCACTAAGTGCAAAGGGAACCTATCTGAAAGATGTAACTGTTTGCCAGAAATCATTTAGAGTAATAATGAAATTACAGTTTGTCTAACCTGCTTTCTTTGCAGTCAGAACTGTGTTTGCCTAGTTCCCCATTCTAGTTTTGAACTGCTGAACTGGACCAATCAGTGTGGGTTAAGGTAGCTCTAAAATGGTGACTTTGACGAATCAGAACTTGGACTCAATCTGAGCCAGCCACAAGAGGATTGTATGGGCAGTGACTCTGGGAGATGTAGTTTAGACTTCGGCGCCTTTTTGGACCAACAGGGGCAGTCTATTGTGAGTGACAGCCAATCCAGCCAAGAACTGGGAGGAACGCAAAGGAAGTGCCCGGTTTTGTCTGCTGGAGTTTCAGTTGAGCTCTGGCAGTGAAGAGGGAAGGAGCCCTGTGCTTTTCAGTGTGCAGTTTTAGTCGGGAAACGTGTGTAAGGCCCAGAGTTCCGGTCTGCAGCTTGTGTAACTGCTTGTTAGGACTGAATCCGTCCTGTGAAGAGAATCAAAGGATATCTGAAGAGTAGAAACCAGGCTCACCCTGTAGAAGACTGGAGAAATTGCTGAATTGCACTCGGTCTGTCAGGAACTGAATCTGCTGTGTGTTCTCCCGGGTATTGTGCAGTAATTGTGATCGGGATAGAGAAGCAGCCTGCCTGGTATAGTACTTTCTTTTTACCATATAAATGTGTGAGGAGGCTTGTGTAGCTCAAGTGAATCCTGCTGCCATTAAAGGACTTTTGCCTGTGACTGTTTACCATATAAATGTGTGAGGAGGCTTGTGTAGCTCGAGTGAATCCTGCTGCCATTAAAGGACTTTTGCCTGTTGCAGTTTGCCATATAAATGTGTGAGGAGTCTCGTGGAGCTCAAGAGTAGCCCTGCTGACATTGAAGGACCCTATCTTGTTTGGAGGTCGTGAGTACTAATTCAGAAGTAGCTCTCTGTTGAATTGCCACATTGAATCCAAATGGAATTACTGTACTGCTGACTGTTTAACTAATTTTCTTTTCTCTGTGTGAAAGGGCCCTACCAGCTGCTATGGTTTGGACTAGCCACTAGGGCTTGGGTACCCAGGACAGTAACTGGTAGGATAGGCCTGTGCACAGAGCCATAATAGATGAGTAACGTGATAAGCTAATTAACCTGATTCCCCCTGTCCTTGTTATATCCCCCTAAATAAATCAGAGCTGCTTGTTTCAGCAAAGTTATACTGCCTGAGGTATTTGTCTATGTTGAAGTATTGTACTGTGATTGTTGCACTGTATCTTATTTTACAGGAGGTCCCAGTGCCTGAACCAGTCCTGGAGGTAAGTGTATACTGTGAAGGTAATTCTGATATATTGTGTGGGCCACTAGTGGGAAGAAAGGGGGGGGTTGCAGTGTCCCAGAGGGCTGTGACCAAGTTAGTTTAACTATTGCAAACCCTGACCTCTGGGTGGAGGCACCCGCCATCGGATCCAGGCCCCTCAACCTGTTAGTGGCAAATCAGGCAGGGGTAGTAGCCCCTGGGATAGTGCCATCTGGGGTTACACCTGAATTTTAAAGGAAAATAGGGAACAGCAAATCATTATCAACTTTCACAACCTGGGGTCAGGATGCTTCCTTGACTCAGGTCTTTCTTTTGCAAACGCAGGGGATTTTCTTGTCTCCCTCAATACATTCTATATTCTCAGTTCCTTAGCCCCTGGGTTTTTCTCAGGCAATTACCAGTTTTCTTCCATGCTGTTTAGATTGCCTCCAGGCTGTTCTCCAGGTATCTGGGTAGGTTGGCGGTTCTCTCCCGAAGACAGGGAATCTCTGGTTTCCCTTCTCAGAGGTTTAACCATCCTTAGCCAATTCCCCTTGACTTTGGTTTTCAAGCCCTAAGTCTGACATGTTATTTCCTAGAGTCTTGGTTTTTTTTGTGCTTATTAGAAAAAGTTCCCTAACCATCTAAATCCTGGTAACTCTTTGGGGGCCATGCTCATCTCTTGTCAGGGGAAGTTTGTTCCCTGTATATGGTGCATAATTTTGTCACTAGAGTACCTGGAGCTAGACCTTTAGGTCAGATTCCAAATAAGAGAATTTTTCATGAAGCCCGAACACTGTTACAAGCTAGACTGGTGTAAGGAAACAGTAAACTTCACACCTCTCCCCTTCAAATCTTCGGTACAGAGGCTTCCTTCTGGTAGGTGCTTCCCTTTGGGGGTTCCATCATTCAGTCCAGAGGTCATTTAGTACAGAGAGGACTGGATGATATTCCTGCCCTGTATCACACCAACGAGCATTTGGAACACAAGGCTTCCAATCTCTCCGCAATAGCTATGAGTTTTGATCTCTAGCTGGCTTCTTTGGAGGTGTCTTAGTCACTCATCCATCTGTCAGGCAAGGACAATACTTTGGCATAGTCAGGGCCACCACAAGTGGGCCCTTTGGCAGATCCTTTAAGCTGCATTATTCAGGGCCACCACAAGTAAGCCCTCAGCACACAAGTCCTAGCCACATCATTCAGGGGGAAGGTCAGGTCCAGATCAGAATTTTTGCTTCCAGCCCGAACCACCAGTTTTCCTTTTTCCTGTTGCAGACCCCCTCTCGGGGTTCCTTCCAATGGACTTTCTTATCTCAAGACTGGTTGGAGAATTTTTCTCTCTCCCATATATCCCTTGTTTCCTAAGTACCTCTCTAGTTAAGGAATCAGCCACCATGATCCTGGTGGTTCTGGACAGCCTTGGTACTTTCTGATAAAAAAATGTTTCAGTTAAACATCTTTCTGGCTGCTTTCGTTTCCACAAGCTACTTCCTTTCTCACACAGGAGTAGTATTTCTCAGCTCCCAGTCTTTTCTCCTTAAGGCCTGGTTCTTGAAAGGCTAGCTCTCCTAGAGTCCCTGTATCCAAACAAGGTATAGAATGTCTATGGGGGAAAAAAAAGAAAAAAGTTTTAGTACCACGAAAACCTCAGTTTCCTAGTGGAAGCGTTTTTTCTCCTTGGTACAAGGACAAGAACTAGAGTTTTTCAGTCCTGTTTCCTCTCATGACTGGATTATTTAGTTCATATCCAGGCATTACTGTCTTGTACATGGAACTAGTTTGGTCTTTGTGATTCATTTTCTGTAAAAATATAAAGGGTTTTATTTTCTTACTGACAGTAGACCTCTTTTTTGGGAGTACACCTAGCAGTTACTCGGATTCTTTTTCGGTCAGGCAAAAGAAATCTGTCGTTTCTCAGACCATTTCAAAGAATTCCACAAGGGACTGTTTTTACTTCCAGACCCTTCTAGGGACCGGAGTTTTTTCCCATGGAACAACACAAACCTCTGTATGTTCAAGTTCATGGGTGTCCCTTTGAACCTGTGGCAATTCTGTCCTGAAGCGAGTAACATCGAAAACAACTTTTCTGCTTGTCTTTTCCTCTGTTAGTTGGGTTGCAGAATTTCAGGTTTTTTTCTTTTAGGCCTTATCTTCTCAGTGCCTTTAAGAACAATTTAGTCCTCTGGACAGCTAGGAAATCCTTTTCCCAACTGTCTACCTTTTCCACCTTCATCAACCCTTTTTTCTCTGCCTGTACTGCTCTCAGGCAAGTCCTGTCTAGGCTATCTCAAGCTGCTCGGATGGGGCATGAATTAGTTCTGCCGGTCTGTGTCAGCAGTCCTAGCAGTTCGGGTACTGTCATTATCATCCCTTCCTTTCCTGCATTTTCACAGAAAAGGAGAAACTAGTGACCAAGAGTATTTTCCCACGGGACTGTTTTCCCATATTTCGGGTCTGGTACAGCAAGGCTGACATTCAGCCCTTCTCATGCTTAGGACCTACTTCCTGGAGAACAGCTGCCTCCTGGGCAGCGTTCAAGGCTATATCCTTACTAGCAGTGTGCAGACCACTTATTTGAAATTTGCTTCTCACATTCAATAAGATCTTTCTTGGATGTGTAGTCTGATAGGATGCCAAATTTGGCAGGACAGTACTTCAGAGCCTTTTCTTAAAATAGGTTTCTGAGCCCTCCTCCCAACTACACTGCTTTGAAGTCTTCATCTGTCAATAGATGCTAAAGAATTCCTGGGGTGAGAAGAAACAATTATTCACTGAAGTAATATTACTTCTTTCAGGGGATTCTTTGCATTATTGACACTCCCACCCTTCCTCCCCTGGAAACCTTGTCTAAAGGCTTTGTTAGGGGATTTAGCCAAATTTGACAACTGTCATTCATTCATGTGATTAAAAAAAAAACATGTATGTAATAATTTTTTTCATAATAGTGGGTTAGAATATATGGTGGGTTATTGCTAACAGTTTTTTTTTGGCCCCTAGCGGGCACAGTTTTTGCTCTTTTTCAGCTCCGAAATGCATTCTGAGGTTCCTCAGGCTGACTGCAAGCAGCACGCTACTCTAACTGTATCCTGATTGGCCAATGCCTGCCTCATTTGCATTGACTCCTCCTCTCTGGGGCAACTGAACCCAGTTGGCATACTGCATCTGTCAATAATGCTAAAGAAACCTCTGGAAGAAGTAATACTACTTCGGTGAGTAATTACTTCATACATAACATAAATTCAGTATGCAAGGCAGTAAAACACAAGATACATAACACAAATACAGTATTCAAGGCAATAAAATTTTATTTACGTGCACATAAACCAATGAAACAACAACTGGCAGTGGAACCATGTCTAAATCAGGAAAGGTATGAAAGACCATAGTTTACCAGCTATTTGCTGGCCAATGAAATTCTTTTATAATTAAAAAAATAATCTGTAATGTAGCCAACAAGGCTCCTCATTCACATACTGTAGATACAATGGCAGTGTATTAGGAAAATGAGACAACTTGCACAGAGTATGCTGGAAGTCCAGCTTTCAGTCAGACTAGTGTTTTGTAAACATTTAGGTTTGAAAAACAGAACCAGCTCTTAGAAAAATAATACAGCAAACCCTTCATCACCTTGCAGTTGAAACAGACTGTATCATTATAAAAGAGTCTTGGTCCAGGAAATACTGAAGCTTCCCCTGACCGAGGGAGCATGTGGTGGAACCTCGTTTGAAAACAGTTTAATCCTTCCCTTAAAGAACCAGCTGAGATGCAGTATCTTGTTTTCAGAGAAATCTTGCTTATAGCAAATGAGACATAGAAACATAAAAGTTGACGGCAGATAAGGACTGCAAGGTCCATCCAGTCTGCTCATTTTTTTTTCTGCCTCATGAATGTGCCATCAACCTTTGCTCTGTCAGTGGCCTATTTATTCATACTTATCTGTATTACTCCCTTATGCCTATCCCATGCCTGTTTGAAGCCCTGCACTGTATTCATATCCACTACTTCCTGAGGTAGGCTGTTCCATGCATCCACCACCCTTTACATGAAAAAGAACTTCCTCACATTACCCCTTAATCGGCCTCCCTCTAATCTCATGATGTGTCCTCTTGTCCTGCTATTTTTCTTATATTGAAACATGTTAGACTCTTTCACCTTGTTAATGCCCTTAAGGTGTTTGAATGTTTGATCATATCACCTCTCTCCCTCCTTTGATCTAGGGTATGCATATTGAGCTCCATCAATCTGTCATATGTTTTCTGATGCAGTCCCTGCACCATTTTGGTTGCCCTTCTCTGGACTGCCTCAGTTTGGTTAATGTACTTGTGAATGTGTGGCCTCCAGTACTGCATGCAGTACTCCAGATGGGGCCTAACCAGTGTCTTGTAAAGAGGGATTATTACCTCCCTCTTTCGACTTGTGATACCCCTACTAATACACCCCAACATCCCTCTAGCCTTACCAACTGCTTTAGTGGTCTGCTTGGATGATTTCAGGTCATCAGTGATGATGACGTCCAAGTCTCTTTCTTCCCTTGTGACTGCCAGCAACTCCCCTCTCAGCCTATAGGTGGCTTCAGGGTTTCTCTTCCCTCTGTGCATGATCTTGCACTTCTTTGTGTTAAACTCCAGTTGCCACTCTTCCAACCACTTTGCTAGTTTATCCAGATCTCTTTCCATTCTACCCACCCCATCTGGATCATCTACTCTGTTGCAGATCTTGGTGTCATCTGCAGGTAGATATTTACACAATTTGTCATTTCAGTAGAAGATGAAGATTTGTGATGTCAAAATGGGAATACAGTGCTGGTGAGGTGCTGACATCACAGAGAGCATCCTAAAATTGCTTGCAATTTATTTACACAGGTCAGCTCGAATGAGTTTCAACATCTCATTTTCAGTGGAATCCTAAATTTATCTGCAGGATGCTGATACAGAACTCTGTTATACAGGACAGCTGAAAGGAGTTGCAACATCTCATGTTCAGTGGAATCCTGCAGCTACCTGCAGTGTGAAGTACAATAGTCCCTGATACAGAACTTTGGAGCATAGTCAGCAAAAGTGTTGCTTTAGCACTGATGCATTGGCCACAAATACTGTACAGTCACAATGCAAAAATAAATCAAGTATTGCAAAAGTCAGACTTTTGGTTTCACTAACACAGTACTTTAGAATTATAAAATAAAAGGCTTTAGTTTAAAAATGTCTCAAGAAGTTTAAGCTGAAGCCTTTATCTGATCCCCAACCACATTCCTCACATGTCTCAAGGAGGGAAAACAGAAGTCTTTATCTGATGACCCACCACATTCCTCTTGCAATGTGAAACCTGGAAGCTGTATTAACCCTTGCTCTGCTGCAGACTGATATAACAGTCCAGAATTCATATACCTTCTCATTCTCTCGGCAATGGCAGCCTAAGGGTTAAACCTTCTTTTCAGCTTTGAGTAGTTTTACACTAATCAGCTAGCACTTTTAAGTTTGATGGGCCAGGTCTCAGTAAAACAAAAAAAAAATAGTGCTTACAATACTGCTCAGCTCAATGAACAGACTGTGTGCTTTAATTAGTGCAGTGATTTCACAAACTTCTAATTTTATCTTGTCCATTGGAAATCTGTGGAGAGATCCCTTTTTCTACTGTCATAGCAAGACGACTGCAGGGCTACACCAACTGCAGCCATAAAAGGTGAAATTCCTTTGTGTTAGGAGTAGGCCCTTTGATGGTTAGATGGATTGAAAACTGGCTAGCTGGACGCACTCAGAGAGTAGTGGTCTGTGGGGAGCTCTCGAACCCTAGAGAGGTTGGTAGTGGGGTACCACAGGGCTCGGTCCTGGGTCTGATCCTGTTTAATGCAGTTAGGAGTAGGCCCTTTGATGGTCAGATGGATTGAAAACTGGCTAGCTGGATGCACTCAGAGAGTAGTGGTCTGTGGGGAGCTCTCGAACCCTAGAGAGGTTGGTAGTGGGGTACCACAGGGCTCGGTCCTGGGTCCGATCCTGTTTAATGCATACATATCGGACATCAGGGAGGGTATAGTGTGAAATGAGTCTCTTGCGGATGACTCCAAGATGGGAGCAGTAGTTGAGGGAGAAGAGGGAGGTGGCCCTGCAAGGGACCTGGACACCCTGGAAAGCTGGGCTCACACATGGAAATTAAATTTCAATATCACCAAGTGCAAGGTGTTGCATCTTGGTTGAGAACTCTAAACACAGGTACACCCTGGGAGGGAGGCTGGAGGCCTCAATAGGGAAAAAGACCTAGGGGTCATGGTGGATACATGTATGAATAACTCTGAGCAGTGCAGGAGAGCAGCTAGCAAGGCAAACAGGATGTTGGGATGCATCGTAAGGGGGATCACCTCTAGGAGCAGGGAAGTGATTCTGCCGCTGTACAATGGACTGGTTAGACCACACCTTGAGTACTGTGTACAGTACTGGAGACCACATTTGAAGAGGGACATACAGCTCCTGGAGAGGGTACAGAGGAGGGCAACAAAGATGATACGAGGGCTAGGGGATTTGACTTATGAGGACAGACTTGAGGAGCTCTGC
Source organism: Neoceratodus forsteri (assembly GCA_016271365.2). Classification (NCBI taxonomy): domain Eukaryota; kingdom Metazoa; phylum Chordata; order Ceratodontiformes; family Ceratodontidae; genus Neoceratodus; species Neoceratodus forsteri. The sequence goes on from CM028129.1 coordinate 62,763,497, forward strand.
CTGTTTTCATTGGAGGAGAGGAGAGACAGGGGGACATGATTGAGGTCTTCAAGTACTTCAAGGGAATAAATAGGGTAAACATGGAGGGGATCTTTAGACTAAAGCAGGGAGGTATCACCAGAGGGCATGGTTTGAAGTTGGAAGGTGGAAGGGTGAGGGGGGAAAAGAAGGCGGTTTTCACTGAGAGGGTGGTGGACCCTTGGAATGCACTGCCTGGTGAGCTGGTTCAGAGATCCACAGTGGAGGCTTCAAGAGAGGGTGGGACAGACACAGAAAGTGGATGTATCAGATGATGGCCAGTCCCGGGGGGGGTGGGGATGGATGATAGGGGTTTCTAGAGAACGAGGGATGGGAGGGTCTCGGCTCCCAACTAAGGATCTAGGTTCGAGCAGACTCGATAGACCGTAAGGCCTAATCTGCTGGCAAATAGTATGTTAGTATGTTAGTAAGAATTAGTGTCTTCACAATCCACAAATCCCAGATCTTTAAAGGAGAACTGCACTGAATCTGTTAGTGAGTTTTCCCAGTAGAAGCTGTTTTTAAAATACTGGTTCAAATTATGTTATTGCTGTAGCTATCCAGGCTTTTTACTTATTTTAGTGGATGTTTCTGATTTATGTGATGCTGGTAAGAACCATTTTAGAACTGTATGATGTAGTTTATGTCCCTGTTCTATGCTTCTCTTGTTGGCACAGTGCATGTATGTTCTACTATGAAACTCTGAGGTTGTTTGGGACATAAACTACATCATTCAGTTCGAAAATGGTACTTACCACCTGATTGTAAAGCAGAAACAGCCACAGAGGTTACTAAAAGGCATACATAGATAGAAAAATAACATAACTTCAACCACTACTTAAAAAAACAGCCTCTATTGGGGAAATGATTTACAGGTTTAGTGCAGTTCTCCTGGACATGTTTTTAGCCTGAAATCGAGTGGTGTGGTCTCGAGATCGTGATGTTCTTTGCCAGATCCATCAGCAAGTTAAGGTCTCCCCCTAGTAACATAGGCTCTTGAAAAAAGGAGACAATGGAGACAATGAAATGGCATTGTATTGCTTGGGCATCTGAACTGGGTGGGAGGTAAATCCAGTATTTTGTTAATTAGTTATGGTCGCTGATTTTGGGCTGCTGTTTGTATATAGACTAGTCCGATTGGCAAGAATTACAGTTTTATGCTTAAAAAGGAGAACTGTAACACTTGTAATGATTTTTAAAAGCTGGTTCCAGTTCTGTTTTTGTTCCATCTCTATGGGATTTAGGGTTATCCTGGCAGGTGTCTCTGATTTACACACAGGCAGTAAGAACCATTTTAGAGAAGTATGATGTAGTTTATGTCCTTACTCAGCTCTTCTATTGTTGGCACAATGCATCCATGTTCTACAACACTGTGTGGGAAGTGAGGGAATTGTACTACTGGGGAAACTGAGTAGTTTGGTATTGTTTCCAAGGGGAAAGTACTAGCTATTTCTGAGCCCACTTAATCTTCTCTGGGAAGAGGCACTGCACATTTATATCTTACCTGAATATCTTTGAGTAAGGAATCCCAATATAAGTTCTCATCTCAGACGCCTCCACTTTATTTTACCCCACATAACAAGTGTAGTGTACTGGCACTTATGGCGACCCACTACATGTAGATATTTCATTTTTTTTTTATTTATTAATGTGTGTAAGGAGGGAATCATGAGAGGAAAGAACATTGAATTATTATTTTTTATTTATTTTTTATTAGGTTTTTTGTTTTTCCTTTACTATTACATGTATATCAGGAGACATTTTACAAACAGAAAATGTTTTCTGTGATTACTTCAGGTTTGTTATTGTACAGGAGAGCAATGCATATATTTCTTTTACACTGGTAACACATTGAGACCAAAGCCAAACTTTCCTTAGCTGATATAGAATCAAGTCTGTCCGATCATCCACCCCCTCCTCCCCATCAGTTTTGAGGACCCACTCTAAAGGCAGAAATCGAGGTCAATTCTTGCCTGATTGACTGACCCTCTCCGCCATTGGGTGGCAAAACCATCCATTTGATTGTTTAGTTTCGCTGTAATGTTTTCCATCTGATATATATCATGCACAATTTGTCTCTTGTATACTTGGTATAACTTTCGTCATCCATTTCCTTGTTAATGATTTTTGTCGCCGTCAATAACAGAATGGGGAGCAGAGTTTTTGTCCTGGGGGGAGGGAGGCGATCCGGGTAGACGGCCATAAGCACCATCTCAGCTGTAAGCTCAACTTGTTCATCTAGGCCCTCACTAATTTAGGAAAGAACATTGAATTATTATTTTTTTTAAGATTATGCTGTGTAACTTTTTAGGGCCTAGTTACATGTTGTTTGTGAGTAAAGGTTGGCAGCCATGTTTGTGACGAAAATCAGGAATGAATAAAAAAATGAATAAGGTGACTCAGGAATCTTTATGTCATTTGCCCAAATTCCAAATGTCACTATCCGAACTTGATCCAGCTGTGCATTCTAGGAGATTAGCAGCATATGGATCTCGGAATTTATTTAGCTAGTCAGGAAGCAAGGCATTTCTAATCTACTGTACAATGATCTTTATAAATGAGTAAGAAAAATGAAGCCATCTGATTGGCAAACTGGCCCTCTAACCTGTGGAATTATGTCACCATTATTGCACACTGTAGGACTGGGACCTGTTTGTAGCCACATAGAAACAGACTTGATGGCAGATAAGGACCGCTTGGCCCACCTAGTCTGCCCATTTCCCTACCTACAGGATAAGCTGCAGATCCTAGTTAACCAACAACCTTTTTCTTCCTAACCCCCACAGAAATTGCCTTATGTCTGTCCCATGCATTCTTGAATTCTCCCATAGTTTTAGACCCCTCAACCTCCTCAGGAAGGCTGTTCCATGCGTCCACCACCCTCTCTGTGAAAAAATACTTCCTCACATTGCCCCTGAACCGCCCCCCCATCTTTAAATTGTGTCCCCTTGTTGTTGCACATCTCTTTTTCTGAAAGATGCTACCCTCTTGGACTTTGTTGATTCCACTGAGGTACTTAAAAGTTTCTATCATGTCCCACCTCTCCCTCCTTTCCTCAAGGGTATACATATTAAGATCCTTTAGTCTCTCCTCGTATGGCTTCTCTTGCAGACCCTGCACCATTTTAGTTGCCTCCTCTGGACTGCCTCTATGCTGTCTATGTCCTTGCGGAGATGGGGTCTCCAGAACTGGACGCAGTACTCCAGATGGGGTCTCACCAACTGTCTGTACAGAGGGATAACAACTTCCTGTTTTCTGCTGGTGATGCCTCTCCCTATGCATCCCAGTATACCCCCAGCCCTCCCTACTGCCTTCTCACATTGCTTGCTTACCTTAAGGCCATCTGATATGATTACCCCCAGATCCCTTTCCATTTTTGTTGTTGTTATTACCTCCCCCCCATTGTGTAATCTTCCCCTGGGTTTTTGTTTCCCAGGTGCATTATTTGCACTTCCTTGCATTGAATCCAAGCTGCCATACTTCTGACCATTCCTCCAACCTTGCCAAGTCCATTCTCATCCTTTCCCACTCCTTGTGTATCAACCCTGTTGCAGATCTTTGTGTTATCTGCAAAGAGGCATACTTTTCCTTCCAGTCCCTCTGCAATGTTACTTATAAAGACATTAAAAAGGACTGGACCCAGTACTGAACCCTGCGGTACCCCACTAGTAACCGCTCTTTCTTCAGAGTGGACTCCATTTACAATTACCTTCTGTGTCCTGTTGTCCAGCCAGTGTTTTACCCAGGCTACCACCCTGGGACCCACTCCCAGGCTGGTTAATCTGACTATTAATCTTTTGTGTGGGACTGTGTCAAATGCCTTACTAAAGTCTAGGTAGGCCATGTCCACAGCCCCTCCCTGGTCTACTACTTTGGTCATTCAGTCAAATCAATTTGATTCATCTGACATGACCTTCCTGCTGTGAAACCATGCTGCCTTGGGTCCTGTGCCCCACTGGCCACTAGGTACTCAACAGTTCTTTCCTTCAGAAGTGATTTTATCACTTTCCCTACCACAGAGGTCAAACTGACAGGTCTGCAGTTTCCTGCCTCTGTCTTGCTCCCACTTTTGTGAAGGGGAATCACATCCACCTTCCTCCAGTCCTCAGGTACCACACCATCCTCCCATGATTTGTTAAAAAGGGTAGTCAGTGGTTTCACTAGATCTACCCTTAATTCTTTTAGAATTCTGGGGTGAATTCCGTCAGGCCCCATTGCTTTGTCCACCTTCAGTTTTAGGAGTTCTTTCAAAACCCTTTCTTCTGTGAAAGGACTGGGATCGACCCCCCCTATCAAGAGTGCTTCTGTTAATTGGATTAGGCACCTCCCCCTCCTCCTCTTTTGTGAATACTGAGCAGAAATATTCATTCAGTATCCCTGCTTTTTCACTGTCCCTCTCTGTCCACCCACCGTCCATTCTATTCAGCCTCACTATCCCTCCCTTTGTCTTTGTAGGCTCCCTGATGAACCTATACAAGGTTTTATCCCCCTTATTAACTGAGTTGGCTATCTTTTTCTCAGTTTGGGCCTTTGATATTCTGACTTCCCTCCCTGCATCCTAATGCCTTAACTAGTACAGCTGTCTGTCCTGCTCCCTCTGTGTTTCCTTATACTTCCTGAATGCTATCTTTTTCTCCCTGGCTTTCCCCGCCACCTCTTTTGAGAAACATAGTGGCTTTTTCTTTCATTTTGATTTGTTTATTTGCTTCACACAAAGGTTTGTTGCCTCTGTGATGGCAGTTTTGATGTTTCCCCATTGTTGCTCCACCCCTCATTCTAGCCTGTTTGCTAGTGCTTTTCTATGGCACAATTAATAAATCATTGCATAGATTCTAATGGTAGATAAAGACTCAGTACTCTATCCAGTATTACCATTTCCTCCAACTGAACTCCATCTCTGACCCAGTGTTGTACCAGACTTACTGGGCCTCTGCTCTGAGCTACTTTGTCTCCCTTCACCAACTGTCTATCCTCCCCCCTTACTGTAGGTCTTTCTATCCCCATGTGCCTATCCTACTGATGTTTGAAACCAGTTGCTGATTTACTTCTACCACCCTTTCCATGACTACTTCCTAACATGCCTTTTGAATCCCCCCACCATCAACCTCCACCCTTGTCCTCTGCAATCTGCTGCTTCTACAGTATGCACTTGCTCCCCTCGAACAGATGGTGGCCAGCTTAGGTTGCTAGCAGAGGGGCTGTTTGGGTTGCTGTGGGAGGATGGCAGAGTATCATTTTACTAACCCAATGTGTGTATTGGGTGACAACAGGGAGTGAGCAAGGTGGCTGGTGAGTGGGTGGGCAGGAAGGACTGCTTACAGTCATTGAGTGCGGGTGAGATGGGGGAACTAGACTACCAGGGATTAGGCAAGACCTATTTTTACTAGTTTCTGCCTGGTTATTGGGGGGGATCACTAGATTACCGGGGGGCATTTATACACTATTCTACTGGGTTCTGACTGGTGATGGGGGGGTGACTACACTACTGGGGGGGGTATGGCTACACTATTTTACTGAGTTCTAACTGGAGATTGGGTGGGGGCATGGCTGCATACAATGTCTCTTCGTATGTGTGCACGGCAGCACTGTGTGGAGCTGCTCTCAGGCACATAATGACATGCAAATGTCCCCTTAGCACCTTACATGCCATATGTACTCAACAGCATGATGGACACTGACTGTGACTCACAGGAGCAATAGAACTGTCTGGGATGTGCTATCTTTGTTTCCTTCAGTGAGTTATATTCCTGCAGGGGGCTTATTTAGGGTCACACAAAGTCACTGTCCACAGCTCTAACAGCCCATATTCAGACAGGCAGCAGTCTCCAGTCGGGGTGCACTGCCTGTATGAACATCACCACTAGAACAGCCATGACTGTCTTATGTGTACTGCTAATAGGTGTGTGATGCAAGTGGCCAGCTCTGACTATGTAGCCCTAAGAATCTACATATAAAATCAGTAAAGCAAGCCTGAAAAGGTATTGGCAGAAAAGCCAAGTTAATATCAGAGATACAAACACAAATAACAAAAATCTGCCCTGCCACTTATTTGTATTAAAGGGGAACCATCACCACAAAGGGCCTCACATCCAAGTGTAGGGGTGGTCCCAATGTGCAATTTGTGTGAAAAACATTTTGGTTTACTTTCTGTTTACTGTAGCATAATAGATTGTATCAGACTAATTTTGCTTACTTGTATTTATTTATTTATTGAATTTCGATGACCCAGTAAGCCCACTGGGCCTAGAAGTCCCCTTTTCAGGGGCGACTGGGGGGAGAGGGGATACAGATGGTAAGCAACTGAAATTGAACCAGATTAAGCCGTTAAGATGTATGCAGACATCTTCTGTTACTACAAATCCCAGAATCCCTTGCAGCTGACATCAGAGCAGTAGGCAGCAGTGGGAGATTCAGTAGCCTGCAGTGCATGGTAGATCTTTTATAATCTCTGATCAGAATTTTGCTGGGACTGCTTTCCTCCAGGGGCTAAGTACGGTCCTCTGTGACTGTACATAGCCCAGGGAGGACAGTGGGACCAGCAAAGAAAAGATCAGAGCTGAAATACACTCTGCTGCCTACAAGTAAGTGAAATTCCCTTTCATTTTAAAGGAGATCTGTATTTACCATGCAAGTCTGTATTTTCTGTAGAAGCTGTTTTTTAAATACTGGTTTAGATTGTATTCTTGCTCCATATTTATTGGCCTTTACATAAATTTAATTGATGTTTCTGATTCATACCCAGGTGGTAGGGACAATTTTAGACTGTATGATGTATGTTTCTATGGAGCATCTCTTATGCCTGTGACATTGCCACCTATGCATCCCTAAGGTGCCAGAACAGTTCATAGTAGTAGCGCCAAATTAGTCAAGGGATTTTTAAGGTTTTTTGAAAATTCTTATTGAGAACTGTGAAATATTTTTTAGGGATTTATTTCTCATTTGGTAGTGTGTTCACTATGGTTCCTCCAAGCTACATCAACATGAAATTTGTTGATTGGCATTATAGCGATGGTCGGCATTGTACTGTCAGGAGCAGAAAGTGCCCCATGCACCCCTTGCATTTTAGAGTATCGACTCCAAGTCAGAGTTGTTTTGGGGAGGGGGTGAAATTACAGAAGAAAGCTGTGTCAGTAATATGGTGGACCATTACAGTGAACTGCAGATTTTGTCGCTATAATGGTCTTCGCAGTATTTCTGTTGCTGTGCAAACAATATATGGTTCACTACTACCAGGAGACAGTGCTTTTATCTGATAGTTTAGTTGAAAATCCACTAGGTGATGCTTGAATACTACAATAGGACCTGGCTTCTTTCTGTAGGTATAGCAAAAAGAATTTTAGAGGATTGTTTCCTTTAAATGTTTTGAAGGTTAAATAGGGAATCTCCTAAAGTTGTTTGACAAATTTGGCGCTACTACTGTCACCTTCGGTCTGCAATGCTGTCACCCTAAGGCTATGTGATGTGAACCTCTTACTGCTGCAAGAGACACTCCACCTCCTTATGAATGTATGAAGGAATTCAATTTTTATCATTCTTTGAAATATAAATGTCTGTTTATGTGAATCCCACAATGCAATGAAATAATCCTTCTGTTTTTACTCCTGTCTGTCACCCTCTCTTTGCAGGTGTATAATGCCCTGTGTGAAGATGCTACTACTAAACATGCCTGCTGTGCAGACTGTATGGGGATCCATCCTGGATATTGCCATCTCTCCATTCTGCAAGAGCATGGGACGATGCTTCAGTGGGATTCATTTTTATATCAGAAGAAACTAAAGTCTAGTCCTAGGCATAAAAGGACAATGTACATTTTTTTAATCAATGTGTTTTATTCAAGGATGAGGAAACATATCATTTTTACCTTACAATGTGGTATGCACTTACAGAACCATCGTGCTCATCCACTTAGGACATACGTACTTCCATTTCTGAAATACAGTATAAATAAAGCTATGTCAATGTTGCAAACAGCTAATTTGTTTTTATAATTATATATTCTGCATATAATATGATAAATTCTGTGTGTGTGTGTGTGTGTGTGTGTATATATATATATATATATATATATATATATACTGTATATATATCTACAGATATATATATGTGTGTGCATGAGGAGCCCCCCCTTTGTTGACACATTTAAAAAATGGTTAGAACCCCATCTTTTTAATGTTTGTTCAGGGTCTTGTGATTCTTGGTGATTATGTATATTTCTATGGCTGCAGTTTTATGCTGTTCTCCTTACCATGTTTTTATTTACATAAGGTGCCTGGAGCTTTTGGGTTTGGTCACCATAGAAATGAAATTGCTTTGCCTTATATACCACACTAATTAAATATTTAAATATCATATACCATATCAATTATCCAATCCGCACAAGATATACAATAATAGCACATAACTGTAATAATACCCTATTTCAACCTTAATGAAACCCTGTTACAACATTAATAACACATGAATAAGACAAAGAGCTCAGAGGAAGGCCAAGCCTGAAGATGAAGAAGAGATGCAAAGGGATGAGAAACTACCATGGGGTTGAGGCAGATCGACTATGCAGAGAGGCGGAACACCGGTGCCGGAGATTCTAAAGATGAATGGGTAGAAGCTCCATCCCTTCCTGGGACAGGAAGGTGGTAAGCAGTCTGAAATAACTGCTTCCTTCTTAAGGTGGGGGATAGTATCAATGGCTCAGCAGGTAGCACACTCGCCTCTGAGGCCGGGAGATCAGTAGGCTGTGGGTTCTATCCCCACACCAGGCACTTGGGTTAATATCCCAATACTGACACTGTAGTGCAGCATGAGGGGGGGTGCTGCACTCCTGAGGTGCCGTCTTTCAGATGAGATGCTAAGCTGAGGTCCCATCTGTCTGTTCTGGTGGTAGTTCAGATGGATGTTAAAGAACCCATGGCACTTCTCAAAAAGAGCAGGGGGAATTTCCCCGGGGCAATGACCAAATTCCTCCATTCACGAAAAATACAACCAACAGCTTAATCTGGTTCAAGGTCAGTTGGCATTCATCTGTATCCCCTCCCCAGGGTCGTGCCTGAAAATAGGCAGGATTTGTCTAGTGCACTTACCCGGTCAACAAAAACTAAATCAATAAAAATAAATAAATAAATAAATAAAAATATGACAGGGAGATCCTGTCACTCTTGAGGACCAACCTTTTCTTAAATCTGTTTCAACAGTTCTTCTATTTCTTAGCGTAATCGATCCTTTACAATTTCTAGTCCATAAGGTTGGCCCCCTATGGGCAACTCCTCCCTTTCTTGACTATGCTACAGTGTCCTCTTTAATTTTACTTTTCCCTCTCATGTCCTTGTACAGGGAGGTTATTGTTGTGCACTCTGAACTGATGTAAAACAACAGGCTGTGTTCCTCATTGTTGGATTTAGTATGCAATAGCCCTATGTCATAAAATACCTTGATGTATATACCTTATGTATATGAAACCTGTAAATGTTGAAAATACCATGGCACTAGGTGTTTTTGCATACTGTGTGACTCTGAGCAAGTCACTTAACTGCCCAGTGCTCCCAGCTCACCCCTGAAAACAGGCACTTGTGCCTAGTGTGCCTTATCCGGTTACCAAACACTAAAATAAAAATAAATGAACAAAACTACATGAACTTATGGACACCTTAGCACAGCATTATTAACTCAATCACTATGAATGAACCTAAATAACAACTAAACCATATACTGCAATAACCATTTAAGCAACCAATAAAGACTTATAGAAGACCACGTCATGAGCACTAAGATTTGAAACCACATCTGATAAAATGGTGGATGAACAGACGACAGAAGATGGACAAGACTTCATCAAATAACAGGACAACAGGAACACTGTGAAAATAAAAAAAACAATTATTTTGACCTCAAAATCATATCATTGTACCCAAAAAAGTGAAGAAATACCAGGGCATCCTCCAGATGTCTGTAATGAAATTAGACAACCATTTGGCTAATGTCATTTACACACAAAAAGTTGATGGAACAGAGTATGACCCTGCAATCTTGTGATGAATACTAGACAGTTTAGATAGGTACTTCATAACTGAAAACTACCAACACACCATCTACAAGAGGAAAGACATACTCATCAAGGAAACTGTGAAAACAGTGGTGGCAAAACTAAAATATCTAAAAGAGGATGGGAAAGGAATCCATCCCCAACCAGGCCAACCCGCTTACAATAACCTAATGCATAGCCCAGCTTCACTTCTTCAAATTCTGTTCTTTAATATTGTAATCCATTATGCACCACAAATGACTGAACAGTACAACTACAATGCGGAGTCATAAAACTAGCAATGGATCCAGATGGAACAAAATACCTTCAAAACACAAATTGACAAAAAAAAAGAGAAAAACAAACAAATAAAAAAAGAAAAACCAGAATAGACCCCCAAAACATTAGAAAAATCAAACCCAAGCTGTAAAAAAAATCAAATCCATCTGGAGAAGACCCAAAAAACATCAGACAAATCAAACCCAAGCTGTAACAACATCAAACCCATCCAGACAAGACCCTAAAAACATCAGACAGATCAAACCCAAGCTGTAACAACATTAAACCCATCTGGACAAGACCCAGAAAACATCAGACAAATCAAACCCAAACTGTAACAAAATCAAACTCATCTGGACAGAGACACAATAGCAGCATATGATCTATGTGCAACCCACAGACCACCACAAATGATGACTGCAGATTCACTGTTAGGCTTAGCAGGATAGCAGGATAATAAAACTTTTATTTTTTAGCAGGATAATAACTTTAGGACCAAAGGCCCTGTTTGTCAAAGTTGTCCTGTTTTAAGCATACGGTTTCAAAAAACAAGACATCATGTAATATTACATTACAGGAACAAGTCTTACATATTCAACAGACAAATCCACTACATATAAAACATACATAAATACTCAAATATCAGAGGAATTTCAACAAATTTCATCATTCTTTAAGTATGGACTATCCAGAAGTATCAGAAGATTAAATGTCTAAGTTTTCATTTTCAATGTTGTCATTTAGAAAGCATAAACACAAAAAAGAAGAGAGAGGGGAATAGAGTAAAAAATATTGTATAACCTAGGGAACACCAAAACAAACACATCTATCTCTCCAAATACTATTCAAGGAATACTTAAATTTGTTAAAGCTATCAATTATTCTAATATCTGGATCTATTTTGTTCCATATTTTCGGCAAATAAAAATGTTGTTGCATTTTACTATAACCATTTAATTCTAAGGAAACCTTTTGACATCTATGCTTTAAATGCCTTAGATTATATCTATCAGAAATAGGGACACCAAGAGAGATCGAACCGTGTTTAACCTTCCCCCCATATTCAGAAAAAGCTTTATACTCTACAAGTTTTTTCCGACGAATTGTGAGGGAATCCCAGCCAAGATCTTGAAGTAAATTACAGTAATGGGTATTATATGGGCATTTCATTACATATCTTGCTATTCTATGATATGTTTTATCTAAGCTATTTAATAATATTTGGGGGAAAACTGATATATTAAACTACCGTATTCTAATGTTGGTAAGAGTAGTTGTATAGCCTCTCTATTTCTTGTCTCTCTTGGTAGTATAGATGTTTTCCTTCTTAACACACCCAGTCTAGAATTAACTTTATAAGTTATATTTGTAATATGGGAGGAAAAAGTAAGAGAACTATCCATATAAACTCCCAAATACTTATATACCCGAACTTGTTCTAACATTAAACCCCTTAATGAAAAAATATTTAATGTCTGATGCGGCAGTTTATTTTTAGTATGGAAAAGCATTACCTGAGTCTTCTTAGTACTAAGGACCATTTTTGATTGAATTAACCAATTTTGTAGAATGTCAAAATCAAATTGCAACATTTTTTGTAAATCATCCAAATTTTTTGCTTTCCCTATAAGGGCCATATCATCGGCATACAGATAAATCTTATTGTTTTGGATACATGATGGAAGGGAGTTTACATAGATCAGAAATAATAGGGGACCCAAGATTGAACCCTGGGGAACTCCCCTAAAGGTACCCCCTTTGTCTGACATTATTCCATCTATGTATACCTGTTGTGTACGTTCAGTTAAATATGATAATATCCATGCCTGAACATGTTCTGATATACCCATCTGAGCCAACCTATTCATTAATATATTAAAGTCAACTAAACCGAAGGCCTTCGAGAGGTCGATGAACACCGCCCCGACAGACTCCCGAGCCTCGAGGCCACTTGCCACAGAGTCAAGGAAATCCATCAGGGCAGTGTCCGTCGACCTCCCCCACCTAAAGCCCACCTGACAATCAGTCAAAAGTTTATACTTCTCCAGATATTCATATAACTGGGCACAGACCAGGCATTCAAAGACCTTCAAAACAATAGACAATAAAGCTATCGGTCGACAATTTGATTGATTATTTCTATCTCCTCCCTTAAAGACAGGAACAATTTTTGAATTTTTCCAGAAATCTGGATAGCTTTTTTGCTGAAGACTGAAATTAAAAATTTTCATCAATGTTGGACTTATTTGCTCTACTGAAATTTTCAAAAATGTTGTCTCTATTCTATTCATCCCTATTGCTTTCCGTGAATTTAACTGTCTTATTTGCTTCTTAACTTCACCAATTTTAATTGCTCAAAAATAGAAACATGGTACACTCTCTTTATGTTGTGTCTATGTTAGTTCCTAATATGGACCTGACATACAAGCAGAATCTATAGGTATCAATAGAAACACATTTTCAAAATTCTCCCACAAGTGCATATGCACTTAAGTAGGTGATTTTAAATCATTTTAGAACATATTCTAACATTTTGTCCAAACTGTGTTTCTCAGCACTGTGCACCATTTGAACACATGCACATAACCTCTTTCATCTTTGGTTACAATACTTTATTCTATATTTTCTGCTTCCCCTTCTTTGGATTTAGCCTCCAGCCTCTATTTCCTAGCTGCTGATCCTCCCACCTTCCCATTGTCTCATGCCAGAATCTCAGCTGGCATTGATGGTTGGGAATGCATGGCTGTGATGGGAGAGGCAGGTTGCAGTTGGAAACAGTTCCAGACTCACAGGAGCACCAGTTCTGGCCACAGCGCTAACATGCTAAGGTACTTGGTTTGATTGTCAATCAGGTTGGGATACAAAAACATAGCAGAGAATATTCAGAAATTCCATCAGGGAACTAAAAATGTGTGCACACAAATACAAATAGCCATGCATATAACCAAGTAGGATAAAACTGTTTGGATAGGAAATGGATTGGGATGAGCGCAAAATATGCCCACAAGCTGAATGTGCATTCATCTGATGTGCAAACAGATGGAATGTGCTGTACTCTATAATGTCTGAGGGAAAAACAGAAATACATCCCAACATTACTACCCAAAGGTATCAACCCACAAAATCCAACTACAGATAGTAAACCTTACAAACTACCTCCTTCACAATGAGAAACTACAAGTGTATAGCAAAAACAATACACAGAAATTGAGAAGTAAATCTATCCTGGGAGCCAGCCAACTGACGTTGAGGGTTGAGGTGCTGGATGCCATACTTTGTGCCATACTGGCAACCCAGATTTGGGATTGGACTCGGGTCATCAGGGGTCCAGCAGGGGAGGAGTATTGAGTGTCTGTAGGACTTCCCTCCTCACCTGGGGAGGGTGGGTGGTGTGTGTTGCAATCTCAGTGGCTCCCAGTGGAGACTGAGAGCAGTACAACTTGTGGCAGCACGTACTTAGGGTAGGGGGTGTCAGCGAATGTCCTGCACACAGATGAGGGAGCATGCCCATCACACATTGGATATCAGTGCATGTCAGGAACACCAGAACAAGGAAAAAGCCCTGGCTCCCATGAATGCAATGGTGGGTTCAGTGGACGGCCCCCATGGTCAACACTGGGTCACATCCGGCTCTCTTCCATGCTCTGTCCACCCCTACTAGATTGTAGATAGAGTGCCAGCAGGAGCAGGTAGTCTTACCTTAGGGTGGTGCAGAGCTGAGGGGTCAATAGGGTCAGCAGTTGTGGAGGAGAGATCCCAGGGTGGAGATTCAGTCTGGAAGGACCTCAGGCAGAGTGGGAACAGGCCAAACTGAGTGACCACACCTGTGAGAATCCTATGGGGCCAGTGAGCGGGAGCATAAAAGAAAGTTATAAAAACAAACTCCATCCTGGGAAACAGACCTCTACTAAAATGAAAACTGCACTGCCACAATGGAAGCAGGACACAAAACCATGGCAAATTCCTCCTACAATGCTAGCATGGAAAAGCCATCTCCAGCCATGGCAAATGCCAAAACACAGATCCCAGTGCAGCCAGATGCAGCAGGAAAACCTGAAACATTTGCTGGAATGCTAGCAGCTGAATGAAAATATGCACCATATGTGGTAGAAGGGTCTGAAAAGTGGTAAGGAAAGGATGTTAGAATAAATTTCCCTCCCCCCCATTGAGTAGGTTCACCCAAATGCTTATTTTTTTCTTGAACACATTTGCAAAACCTGATAGGGCCAGGATCTACCACTTATGAAAGCGGGTAGCCATGGCCATAGTGGCCCCCGATTCTGGCAGCTATGATATGCACAGTACATGCAGGTAGTGTATTCCTCTGCCGAGGAGAGAGCCACTACTCCTGAAACTGTACATCAGGGAACTACTGCATCTATAAGCTGAATGCCATAGCCATGGACTTGCTACAAACGCCAACATAAACCTGACCCCAAATCAGAAAGACCCATAGCCAAGTCCTTTGAAGCCACTGACACCATTGTCGATATCAGCGGCCTCGTGGACAAAGATGATAGCGGCACACTATTGGCCACTACATGTACTGACGTCACCCAGGAATGTTTCTCTGTGTGGAAAAGCAGCACAAAACACTGGATGCTATGGCAGTCAAACGAAAGTGCAGTACAGCATACAGCAAACACCTCTTGTACCTCCAAGACCTACAGTGTACAGCCAAATCTCCTCCAATATAGGGGTTGCAGAGTGGAACACCAATGTCACCATCCTGGGATGTAACTGCATTGTAACAGGTAACCTTGCAGTCAACATATTCAAAGCACAGGCTAGAGGCAAAAATACTGAGAAAATGGGACTGAGAATCAGGCACAGAAAAACACTGACCTGCCATGCCCTCACCAACGACCTTAGCAATGGACCACTAACTATACTTACTAGACTACCCTCAATAACCATAAATTGACTATATGTGTGACACACAGTTACTATAGTGCCTAATTATGTACATATAAATGCATGAAATGCCATGTTTGATATACAAGCCAACTGCATGTGAATAAATGTGTAAACTCCACTACAGGTCAGTTTCAAGTTTTATGTTTTATTGTTCAACTCCACAGAACATTGCAATTTACCTAAATAAAACACATGTAGTACACAACTAGTCATGAATGCATTAATATAATGCAAAACATCCAGCAGAGTATAGTACTGTACAATAAAGTGCTTCCCCCAATATATGTCCCACCAGTTCTCCATAGCCATAATGTCAATAAACAGCTTCCATGCTAGGCAGAATTTCGTGCAGAATGATAGTCCCTTAAGTACTCTAAAAAGACAATGCCCATTATTGTATGTAACCTTGAATTTTCTCTCTATTCTACAAACCTTTATACCCTACCATGCTTAATAACCAGTCTGTGTCCATCGTTATGTATTATATAAAATAAATAATGGCAAAGTCACTTATATTTGTGAAATAATCCCATCTCAGGGCCAAACAAGCCCATAAATGCCAAGGTACCTCAATAGGATTATTTCCTTGTATTCCATGCTTTGCCATTATTTATTCTCTATATGTATTATAGTGGTGCATTAACGTCACTATAGTTAGGGTTGAGTAGGCTGTTTAATGTTCAACCCCTAACTTTGTACTTTAATAGCTTCTCCCCCATTCAACAGATCTGCATGAAATTTTGAGATCCAGATAGTGAAAAAAGTGAACAAATCTGGGTTTTTGGCTGTTTTTTGTCATCACCTAGTGACCAGAAGGTTTGGAATTTTGTTCTGAAATTTTCAGAGTAGAAAGGGTTGCCCCAGAATGGTGCCTTTCACTGGTTTGATGAAAAAAAATATATATTAATCCATTCCAGAGTTATAATGATTTAAAATTTCAGTTCAGAGCATGCTCAGTATGATCTTTTGGATAGCTGTTTTATACGAAAGAAGAATTTGGCAATCCGAAAGTGGATTCCTTTTCACGAGGGGGTAATCCTCTTTCCTGAGAAAAAAAAATTATTCTTTCATATGGCAGCCATCTTGTTTCCATTTAAAAAAAAATAAAACCCCATAAAAATCATATCCTGCAGGGACAAAAAAATACATGTATCTTGTAAATGTGATCCTATTAGCTGGATTCTGCATTTAGTTTTTGGAAAAATGACCAAGAAATGTGGGTTGCACTTTATTTTAAGTGTGCTTAACTACACTGAAATTACTGTATAACTACAATGTAACTCCTATAGAACTTCTGTGTAGCTACATGTAACTACAATGTAGTAGTTAACTAGTTTCACATTTGCGGTTTAGTGTAGTTATTCAACTTGCATAAACTGGCAGTTA
Organism: Neoceratodus forsteri; assembly: GCA_016271365.2. Classification (NCBI taxonomy): domain Eukaryota; kingdom Metazoa; phylum Chordata; order Ceratodontiformes; family Ceratodontidae; genus Neoceratodus; species Neoceratodus forsteri. The sequence goes on from CM028129.1 coordinate 62,780,115, forward strand.
CTGCAATTACTGTTCAAACAGCTGCTACATGTGTAGTTACACTTCCAGCATAAATCAATTTTTCTATTGCACTTTGCAACAGTTGTTACCTGTGTAGTTACACTTTCAGCATAAATCAATTTATGCAAAACGAGAGACAAGTGTGGTTACATGTTTAACTACCTCATCATGCAATTTGTATAACTACCCACCAGGAAGGGTCCCTACCTGTGTATCATTCACCACCCACCACAACTTCACACAGTAGATTGGTAGTAAAGTATATGGTATGTAGCTATGCCGTCACCCCCTGCCACTGTCCTGGGCTGTAGCAGGCTTGGAGTGTGGGTAAAGGAGAGGCGTGGGTCAATGCCACAGAAGCAGCGCATTTCTTAGTAACTACAGCATTGTTACAAGCCGATAAGTAGTTATGTAGATTATTGTTATTGTATAAGTAACCAATGTAGTTGTATAGCAATTAAGAATATTAGATTACTTGTGTATTAAGCAGTAAGTGCATGGGGGGCTGATTTCTGAAGGAAAGCATACACTAGAACTACAGCATTGAGATGCAATATAAGTGTACAGTAGTTACATCCTTCTTCTTACACTTTAAGTGTCTGTTTCTGTGTACTTATTTTGTACGTACATGTTAGTTAGTCATCAATTGTGGAAACAATGCCACAGAAGCAGCATATTCCATAGTAACTACAGCACTGTTACACTTTCTTCTAACACTTTATTTTAAGTGTCTGTTTCGGTGTACTTACTTTGTAAGTACATGTTAGTTAGGCTTTAACTGTGGAAACAATGCCATAGAAGCAGCACATTCCTTAGTAACTACAGTACAGTTACACCCTTCTTCTTATACTTTATTTAAAGTGTCAGTTTCTGCATACTTACTTTGCAAATACATGTTAGTCATTAACTGTGGAAAAAATGCCACAGGAGCAGCATATCCCATAGTAACTACAGCACTGTTACACCTTCTTCTTACACTGTAAGTGTCTCTTTCTGTGTACTTACTTTGTAAGCACATGTTAGTTAGGCAATAAATGTGGAAACAATACCACAGAAGCAGCACATTTTTTAGCAACTACAGCACTGTTAAAAGTCAATAAGTATATATGTAAATTAATGATTTTTTGTATAGCAGTTTACAATGTTAGATTGCATGCTTATTTTTAAAGAAATACACGCTCACACATACCTCCATAATGCAAAGCACAATGGTCTGTATATGCAAATCACCACAACATATTATGCTGGTTCAACTTTAAGCATTTAAGCATTATGGGGTATAGCTTTAAGCATTTAGGCATTATGGGGGTATGTGTGATTTTGTATTTCTTTGAAACTTGGCTTCCTAGCCAGTGCCTTTTGGGGTAACCATTGTCTCAGTGCTTGTGTGCTGAGGTTCTTGGTTTTTTATGTTTATTTTTAGTTCTTTTTTTTTTTTGGTCACACAGTATACAAGTGGTGGCTCTGGGATTCGAACCCAGTTCTCCAGGATTGAAGGCAGTGCTTCTAACCATTATTCTATACTGCAGCAGCTTCATGAGGGAGTGATTTCTGAAGGATAATTTTAAGTGTCACTAATTACACTGTAACTACTGTATAACTACACTGTAACTGCACTATGTAGTTGTTAACTAGTTTCACAATGCGTATTGTAGACTTACATAACTTTAAATGTGCTGCTTCCGTAAGATTGACCCACACCTCTCCTGCACCCACACCCCTGTCTTGCTGATGTCCAAGTGGGTGACTTGGGGTGGGCCATGGGCTACCCTTCAATGACAGTACTAAATCTTCTGTACAAAAGACTAAACTGTCCCATTGTACAGTGCTGAACAGTCATGATAAGTCTGATTGTACATCATGTACATTGCACCCACACTTTAGTTTCTACTCTATTGTGTTTCAACTGTATTCTTGCACTTAATTGTACCTAGCTGTACTCAATATAGTCAGTGTATTCTATTTCCTGTACCTTTCTTTGTTAATGTAAGTGCATTGTCTGTATTACCTATGTACCATCTTTATGGCCTGGGTCATGCCTGAAAATGGTCCACTGAATCAGTGTACCTACCTGGTAAACAAACAAACAATAAATAAATATCACAGATCTGCTGCATAGAGTTATGGTGGGTGATGCCAAACACACATTCCTGGATGCCTCCTTAGCCATTACATGCTCTTCCCACTAGCTGAATGAGGTGGCAGCCATGGCACCATCATTCACACCAAGCTACCATAGCCTCTGACTATACCATGAGGGTTGGGGCATGGTGGTGAAGATGTGCATGTAATGACTAAGGAAGAGCCCCTGAATGTATATATGGTACCACCCACCATTACGCCACACAGCAGATATTTGTTTACCAATGAGGCTGTAAGGGAGGTGGGGTGGTGGACCCACTGGCAGGGAGTGACCACTAGTCTGTGTGGTTCACGCTCAACATGGGCAGGGAGGAGGCTGATACAGGGACGACGGTGGTTGACTTCAAAAAGGCTGACTTCAGTAGGATGGGTGAAATCTTAGGAGAGTACCTGGCAGGAATTCAATCTCACTGGGATGCAAACCAGAAATGGGAAAAACACTACACTGGGGCTTGTGGAAGCTATTGGAACCTGTACCAAACTGCAGAGTAAGAAGGGAAGATGTAAGAAATCAAGCTGGATTAGTAGGGAAGCTTTAAATTAGGCGAGGGCAAAAAAGCAGGATTCTGTACATACAAGAATTCCAGGAGAGGGGAAGATAGGGATGAGTACATGAAGAAGTCCAGAGAAGTTACCGAGAGTGTTAGAGCAACCAAGGCCTCCGACAAACTGAGGCTGGCTCAGGGAATCAAAGACAGGGAAAAGGACTTGCAAGGATCAGATAGTGCAGATCAAGGAAGACAGGGTGGGCAGAGAAAGTAGTAGAACAGGCAGAAGCACTAGAGTACTTCTGTTCCATATTCATGAGGAAGAAGGGCAGGCAGCTTCTGCAGGGGGTGGGAAGGGTGTGACAGATGGGGTAATCACTGAGGGGAGGTATCAGAGGGTGTAAAGGCTCTGAGGATGGATAAGGCATCAGGACCAAACAGAATATATCATAGGGTGCTGAGGGAACTGGTGGAGGAACTGGCAGGGCCACTGGCAGACCTATTCAGTACCTCTCTGGACACAAGGTGGATGCCATAGGACTGGAGGATGGCCAATGTGGTGCCCCTCATTAAAAGTGACCCTAAGAATGAACCAGGCAATTACAGACCTGTAAGCCTGACATCAATCGTGGGGAAGCTGATGGAGACAATCCTGAAGAAGAGACTGGTGACATTTCTGGAGGATAATGGACTCCAGGACAGTCATCAGCATGGGTTTGTCTCGGAAGGTCCTGTCAGACTACCCTAGTTGAGTACGACCGGGTACTGAGGGATCTGGACAAAGGTCATGTAGTGGATGTCATATTTTTGGACTTCAGCAAGGTCTTTGATTCAGTGCTGCATGGAAGGTTGGGGGGGATTGAGGTATATGGGGGATGGGACTAAGATGGTTAAGTGGATCGAAAATTGGCTTCAGGGAAGACAGCAGAGGGTACTGGATGGGGGGACCTCTCGTCTCCAAGGGCAGTTACAAGCAGGGTGCCACAGGATCAGTACTGGGGCTGGTGTTGTTTGGGATATTCATAGCGAACGTCTCACATTGCATCAGGAATAAGATCAGACTCATTGCTGATGATAACAAGTTGGGGGCAGTGGTGAGTGACATAGAGGGATGGCAGGAACTGCAGAACGACCTGATTAAACTGGAGGAGTAGTCAAAAGAGTGGCAGCTAGGGTTCATTGCTAAAAAGTGCAAGGTGATGCACTTTGGAGTGAAGAACCCAGGAAGGAGCTATCAGCTGGGTTGAGTACAGCTAGGTACCACTGAGGAAGAAAAGGGTCTAGGGGTGGATGTAAATGGGAAAATGAACAACTCAAGGCAGTGCAAATACAGCAGCAGAGGCCAGCAGGATGCTGGGGTGTATTGGGAGAAGAATCTGCCCCAGGAACAGGGAGTGATCCTGCTTCTCTACAGGTCATTGGTCAGACCACACCTGGAGTACTTCATGCAGTACTGCTGCCAATATCTAAAGAAGGATATCGGACTACTGGATGGGGTACAGCACAGAGCAACTAAGATGATACAGGGACTGGGGGAAAGGCCATATGAGGAGAGGCTGTGTGACTTGAATATATACTCCCTGTAGGAGAGGAGAGATTGTGGGGACATGATAGAGACCTTCAAGTACTTAATGATGATTAACAAGACAGGAACAGAAGGGATATTTAAGTTAAGCAGGAGGAGGGACACAAGAGGTCATGATCTTAGATTGGAGGGGGTAGATATAGGAGGGAAATGAGGAAACACTTTTTCATGGAGAGGGTTGTGGCAGAATAGAACTCTCTGCCAGAGGATCTGATATCCTCAAGACAGTGCGGGGGGCGTTCAATAGGGAATGGGACAGTGTGAGATGGGAGGTTATTGTGAAGTGGGAGGGGAAGGGGCAGCTGCAAGGTAGGTGTGATAGCTGCACATTTGAGCAGACTTGATAGACCATGTGACTTGTTTCTTCTGGCAGATTTCCTATGTTTGTATGTTCCTAGGTACACTGATCCAATGGACTGTTTTAAGTGCAAGAATGCAGTTGAAATACAATAGAGTAGCAGCTAAAGTGCGGGTGCAATATACATGATGTACAATCAGTCTTATGACTGTTCAGCATTGTACAGCAGGACAGTTTATTCATAGGTAAAGAAGAGCTCCTCTGGTTACCGTTGTCCCGAGAGGAAGATCCCACAGGGTTTATTGGGCAATCCTGTCCAGGACAAGTTCCACAACACAAAAAAAAGTGTGGTGGGGGAGGAGGAAAAATTATATAAGGAGGGAGAAAGAGAGCCCCCATGGTCCCTCTCCTCTCTACCCCAGCTAGGGGAGATCCCCCACCACAAGACCAGACCACGTCCAAGGGGAACCCCCCCCGGCTGAGAAGGGAAGGACCTACAGGGAACCCCTAAGACAAGGGCAAGAAGCCATACTTGCCCTCCCTCCCAGGGCCCTCTATCATTTAGGAAGGTAACAGAGGACCCAGAGGTACCAGTAGGACTCAGCCTACAATTGGCCTCAAGGAGGGGGAGGGCAAGCAGGGAGGAGGAATCACCCTCAGACTGAGGCCCAGAAGGCAAGGTGCCAGTGATGGATGGTGAAGATATACAAGAAAATCAAGAATTACGATAGGTGCATCATTTTTATATCTTCCCTGTGTCAGTCTTCACCATTCATCACCATCTGGGTGAGTACCAAACCCCACAAAAGGGGCCCAGCACTTCCCTGACGGACATGAGTCTCTCAGTCTCTTGTGAGGGAGGACCATGAAAGGAGAAGACCCATTACAGGCCAGTTAGGCCTGCGACTGGTCAGGATGAGGTGGGGTCTCCCGTTGCCTGGGAGACAGAAATCGCCTTTGTAGTTCCCTCTTTGCCATGTGGGAGAAAAGGTGGGTTCCCTGGAGAGCAGAGGCAGCACCTTACACAGTGCCAAGGGTGACAACCTTGACAGATGAAGCCACACTGTCCGCCTAATGCAGATCACTGTCACCACTAGCCTTGAAGCTACCTCATTGGCATCATAAGACACCCTTGCCTGGTGCCTTCTGAGCTCCAGGCCCTGTGCAGAGAGGATAATGGCCTGTCTGGTTGCCTTCGTATTTATTTTTATTTTATTTATTTATTTAGTACTAGGATTATAAATACCTTTGAACCATCGGTTCATTTTACAAAGGTTCTGCATCAACACGAAAAGTATAAACAAACATAGGGATCAAATAAAAGAGAAATCCATACACTAATAACCGATCATCATAAAACACTGACAGCAACAATTACAGTAGTAACATTGGTTCAGGTTGCATGTAATGGGTACAGAAAACATTGAGAAAATTGGCTTCATGTGTAAAAATCAGTAGGTGCAATAGGTCCAAGTAACACACAGTTGTTCGGTACGGGTAGCATAGTCCTAAAGCACAGGGAGAACATAATCAAGAAGATATACAACCAGGTGGGCGGAGGAAGGGAGCAGAATAGTGAGGGGTTTGATGTACACCTCAAATTTTGTGCAGTGTAGAGGAAGAACAAGGAGGAAGAAATACTGCCAAGACTGTGGCATTGTCATGAAGTGCTAAGCAACAGAAGTGTTGTGGCAAGGTAGGGAGAAGGGGGAAAGGGGAAGGAGTGTGGGAGAGGACCAAGGGTAACGCAGTGAGGGTAAGCAGGTGGTATATTGCAGGGTTGGGGAGGTATGAAGGTAGAAGGGGAAGGGAAGGGAGGGGAGAAGGGGAAGTGGAGGAGTGTGGCAACTGGAGGAGGGTAGTCAGGGAATTGAAAAGTGTTTGGGCAAGGGTAACGCAGGGAGGGTAAGCAGTAGGGAGGGAGGGGGAGAGAGGAGAGGGATAGGAGTGGAAGACCAGGTGGTCAGAGGAGGGAGAGGGAAACAGGTGGGCAGGAGGGGGAGAGTGAACTAGTGGGCAGCAGGGTCCTGAAGAAAGACGGGGGACCCATAGGCCTAGGGGGGACAGTCACACTTGAGATTAGTGAGGTGCTGATGTAGTTTGTGCTTGTATGGGCCAAGTTTATTCTCATCTGAGACTACAGTAGGGAGGCCATTCATTAGTGTTGGGGCCCTGCTAAACAAGGCACACTGAGCCTGGAAGATACTGCAGAATGGAACAAGACACTTGGGTTTGAGTGCAATATGTGTAATGCATGAGATACAGGTGGGTTGCATGAAGACATGCCTTACAAGAGGGGTCAGGCGAAGGCAGATTTTTCTTTGCCAGGAGGCAGGTCTGGTAGGCTAACCCGCCATCAAGATTGAGCCAGTTAGATTGTTTATTTAGATCACAGGTATGCGTAGGCTTACCTGTTCCTGTGACAAGTTTGCAGCACTAATTAAGAGAGGTCCTGATTTTATTAGATTGTATCAGACAGCAATGTCAACACCTGACCTCGCATTGACCACAGATAACTGTTGTAGGCAGCATGGTGTGCCTGATGACCGGCAAAGCTGAGCATGATACAAGCTGAAGAGAAAACTCTCCATCTCCACCGGCCAAACTCCATAGAGTCCACATCTGGGGGCCGGTTGAACACCAGGTGTCTATGCCCAGAAGGGGCATCCAGTACCCTCACTCCTGAAGTGGGATGAAGCAAGGTCCCTGCAGAGCCATGGTGTGCGCAGTATCTGTGCTGGCAGTCCATAGGGGCTGGAGTTAGGACAGGTGAGCACTGCCACGTGTGGGACAACACTTCCTGGAAGGGAATTGGCCAGGAAAAGATGATCAGGAGGTCCACACTGAATTCGCTAAGGAAGACACATGTTGTCCATTCAGTATCACATCTTGTGATGTGGGATAGGTGCAGATTGCCAACCAGCTTCCATAGGAAGCACTGATACTCTATCTGATCAGCGTCTGAGGACAAATGGACAGAGGTATCCTTTTCCTTGAAGGACTGGAGGAAGATGAGGAGGCTGATGAATCTGAGAAAGTCAAAGACCAGCTGCTGTGGGGGAGACAGGCAAAAGACCTGGTCATTCATAGCCCTGACATATCTGAGGAAGTTGGCAGCAGTGGCTTTGAACTGCTCCTAGATCAAGAGCCCTGAAGTACTGACATGCCTGGGAAATGAGGGGGTCTGCAGAGGCAATGGGGAGACAAAATTCACCTTATCTGAATGACCTCTGCCAGGGCTAGGGGACCTCACTAGTGATCTTGGACCTTCTGGGGATTCGCTGGTCTGTGCAGTTACTGGCCACTCAACCAACTCAAAGCAGTCAGGACTGTGCTCTGAAAGGGAAACTCCCCTGTGAGGAGACCGGGGCTGCATAGAACCAGAAGGGCAGACCTCAACCACACTGAATAAGGCCTTCCTTGAAGGAGATGAGGGAGAGAACAAGGGCTCAGCACTGCAACACATCCCTGAACCCCCAAGGGTCCCCAGCGAAGGTTACTGCCCTATGTCCTGTCCCCTCAACCTCATTGATTCTTTATTATTATTTATTTAGTTTTTGTTGACTGGGTAAGTGCACGAGACAAATCCTGCCTATTTTCAGGCATGACCCGGGGAAGGGGTATAAAGATGAATGCCAACTGACCTTGAACCAGATGAAACTGTTGGTGGTATTTTTAGTGAATGAGGGAAATTTGGCCAGGACACCGGGGAAATTCCCCTACTGTTTGACCAGTTGGGGGACAAGCCACCTTGCTGCAAGATGGCCACTGCTGGTGAGCGTTCAGAGGAGAAGGTTGTGGGTGCTGCAGGCGAGGAGGCTGAGCAGCACATAGAGTCAGAATCTCAGCTAATTACTTTTCTTGATATGGATGGAGAAGATGTTTTTCATGAGGCGATATCGATGAGTGAGTCTTTCGATGTGTTGCCTGCTTTTGTCGATGAGAAAAGAAAAGATGGGAGTTCCTTTATTGCTGGGACAGCAGAGGCTTCTGTTAGTTCAAACGCTGCATCTACTCGAGTGGCAGTCTTTCAGATGGCAACAGATTCCCCTGTCACACGAGACATCCAGCTTGACCGCAGGAATGCAGAAGTGAGTGCAAAAGAACCTGGGATGCATACAAGTAAAACACAGCCGGTTTCAGGGTGTGGAAATACTGAAATTGTTTTTCGGTCGGCTGGCAGTGATATTGTAGGAATTACAATGTGCCTAAAGCCTTCCGAAGTTCCAACTGCTTTGGACCCGCTGGTAAGTGAAAAGCCCGCTCCCCCTATTTCTTCTATGCCGATATTGGTGAGTACACCTCAAACTAAAATGGTCATTAGACCGGTGCACTTACATAAAGAAGCGAGCTTTGTCTTTAATCCAGCAAAGGTTGGTGACATGATTACAACCTTCCAATCTTCTATAAAATACCAAACTGAAGTAAATAATCAGGGTGGGGTAACAGAATTTTGCTTTGGTAAAGACTCAACCCCGTATACAGACACTATGCAACAGAAAGCTGCTTCTAAAATGAATGAGAATATAACATTGTTAACTCCAGAGGTTCCTGTTGTTCTTCCTGACATAATAACTGGCTCCCAACTTCATGATGAGACCTGGTCTCCACAGGGAGCCTTATTAGCAGCTGGCTGGGAGCAAACAGCTAAAGGGGTATGGATTCCCAACTGAGAGTGGGACCCCTCGCTTGATTTACACAGTGGCTCTCCTGGGTGGAAACCAGGTGGAGCAAAAGGGTGCTTAATAGAAGGAGGGGATAAAGGAAAAAGTTTGTTGAATAAAGAAATACCTGTTGGACTTGACTTAAATAAGAACTCAATGAATGGTAATGAAAATGTTTTTGTGGTACCTAAGACTTGAGCAGAGCTAAATGATAATAAACCCCTAATGTCTGCTTTATTTTCTCAGTCTAAAAGGGAGGCCGAGCCTAGGTGCAATGCTGTACGTATAAGATATAAAGGTGATCTGGCAGAGAGGCCAGACAGGTATTATGTGGGGAAAATTCTAATAAAAGATTCTTTACATTTCTCTTCTAGGGATGTATTTGCTTTTATTAACATATCAGGAGAAGATAATTATGATATCAGCTTTCGCTCTGCTTATTTACTGGATCTTTTCTGGGAAAGGTATGGCCAAGTGAAATTCTGCCTGACATGGACTCCCTTTTTAGTCATTCCCCTCACTAAACCGTTAATTAAAAACGTTACAGTAATGTTTAGGAATGAAGGAGTCCATGTCGAGGATATTACTTATTGGTTATCCCAGAAATGTGATATTCAGAGTGATCCGGAACCCATTTTGGATTCTGGATGATTCTGGACTGGGGGATGGAAGTTCAGAGTTAAATTACAACAGTCTGAGGTTGGGGTAGAGCATATCCCTAATTCTTTTCTGTTGGGAAGGGGTAGGGGGGTTTGTTTCTACAGTGGCCAGCTCAGAACATGGTATAAATGTAGCTCAAAAACACATCTTTCTAGCACATGTAATCAGCCTCGATGTGATAATTGTGGGGAAGTGGGTCATGTAACAATGCAATGCGCTAATCATACCAGATGTGACCTCTGTGAGGAGTATGGACATGCTTTTAGAGAGTGCCCTTGGGCCGCTAAGAACAAGGCCCCTTGTGGAAGCCCGGACCTAATTATTCAACAGGCCCAGGATGCCATGGAGGAAATAACAGGAGAAACTATTGGAATGGGACCCCCCTTTACCTCTAAGGACAGTGGACACTCACCCTGTGGTTGCTGTAGCCCGTACTTCTGCCCCTCCTGAGCCAAAACTTAAGTCACTCAAAGTGGAGAAAACAGTAAATGATGCAGACCTATTGAAGCCAGTCTGTTATACAGAACCAGAAGACAAGTCAGTAGTTGTCTCTGTGCATCAACCACCATTACCTCCAAGGAGGTCTAGTAGGAACTCCAAAGTAGTTCCAATCCCTGTTATTGAGTAAACTGAATCTCAGAATTCCTATTCAACCCTTTTTACTACATGGGGAGACTCTGAAATGGAGGTTGGGGACTCTGATTCCCAAAAATCAGTGCAGGATGCCTTACGGGCCCCCATAGCAGACTATAAAGAGGAAAAAAAAAGAAAACACAGCAGCCCATACCATACATGACAGTCCAGATTTGTGAATGAACATCATTCACAAATTGACTGTCATAAAGAGCCTGTATAGCTGCACGCCCATTGGCTGTAGCTCTGCACCACGGGCGAGCAGCCTCTACCGACACCAGTTGGCGGCGCGGGGTGGCAGGCGGTGGGATGCTGCTGCCCGCCGCTGCTGGGGAGCGGGTGGTGGGAGCCGATGGGTGGGTGGGGTGGGGGACACTAGACACCAGGGAGATGTTTGGGGTTGTCATTATACATTCTGCCAGCGATCGGGCATTACGGTCCACGACCACCAGGAGAGATATTCGGGTTGGGGGTCTTTTTACATTCTGCCCGCGATCGCGCAGGGGGTCTTTTACATTCTGCCCGCAATCGGGCACATAGGGGTCTTTTACATTCTGCCTCGCGATCGGGCATTAGGCAAATGTTTGGGCGGGGGTCTTTTTACATTCTGCCCGCGATCGGGCATTATGGTCCACTGGACCAGCAGGGATGTGAGCGGGAGGGGGCCACATTGATGCCGCAATCGGGCTGGTGGGGGCAGGGACTGGGTTGAGGGGCCAGCCATGGTGGCAGCTGCTGTGTTAAGCCTGCAATACAGCAGCTCACCTGTGGGTGGCCCTCAACCTTGATCCTTTTTTTTGGTCAAAGTTGTGCAGGCGCAGGTTGGGGTTGCGCTAGACACTTCTGCACAGCCCGACTGAATATCGGGCTGTGCAGTTTATGCATGGTTCCTCCCCCTCCTGTTGAGCATGAATTCATTTGCATTGCGCTGTTGCTCAACCTGTTTTCAGTGGCGCAACTGCCTCCTGCTGAATATCGCAGAATGGCGCAATGTAGGACTTGAGCATGGCGCAACCCTGTTGCACATGGCGCAACCCTTTTGAATATCTGGGCCCAGGTAATGGTTACTGACATGAAAAAAACTTTTTCTTCTCAGGAAATTGAAGTAGTGCTTACTAGCTTAAAAGATAACATTTCTCCAGGTTTGGATGGTCTATCAAATCTTTTTTATAAAACTTTTCATACAGAAATAGTAACCTGTTTAACTTTAGTATTTAACAAATTCATAACATAGAAACATAGAATTTGATGGCAGATAAGGACCGCTTGGCCCACCGAGTCTGCCCATTTCCCTACCTAATGGATAAGCTGCAGATCCTAGTTAACCAGCAGCCTACTTCTTCCTACCCCCACCCCCTAGAATTGCCTTATGACTGTCCCATGCATGCTTAAATTCCACCACTGTTTTTGACTCCACAACCTCCTCCGGAAGGCCGTTCCATACATCCACAACCCTCTCTGTGAAAAAATACTTCCTTAAATTACGTCTGAACCGCCTCCCCCATCTTCAAATTGTGCCCCCTTGTTCTTGCACACCTCTTTTTTTTAAGGGATGCTACCCTCTTGGACTTTGTTGATTCCCTTGAGGTACTTGAAAGTTTCTATCATGTCCCCCCTCTCCCTCCTTTCCTCGAGGCTATACATATTAAGTTCCTTAAGTCTCTCTTCATATGTCTTCTGGTGCAGACCCTGCACCATTTTAGTTCCCTCTCTGGACAGCTTCCATCCTGTCTATGTCTTTGTGGAGATTGGGTCTCCAAACTGCATGCAGTACTCCAGATGGGGTCTCACCAGCTGTCTGTACAGAGGAATAATAACTTCCTGTTTTCTACCGGTGATGCCTCTCCCTATGCATCCCTGTATCCCCCAGCCCTCCTTGCCCTCTCACATTGCTTGCCCACCTTTAGGTCATCTGATATGACTACCCCCAGGTTCCTTTCCATTTTTGTTGTTGTTAGTATCTCACCCCCCATTGTGTACTCTTCCCATGGGTTTTTGTTTCCCAGGTGCATTACCTTGCCCTTCTTAGCATTGAATCTAAGCTGCCATACATTTGACCATTCCTCTAACCTTGCCAAGTCCCTTCTCATCCTTTCCATCCCACCTAGTGCATCAACTCTGTTGCAGATCTTTGTGTCATCTGCAAAGAGACATACTTTTCCTTCCAGTCCCTCTGCAATGTCGCTTATAAAGACATTGAAGAGGACCGGTCCTAACACTGAACCCTGCGGTACCCCACTAGTAACCCCCTTTCTTCAGAGTGGACTCCATTTACTATTACTCTCTGTGTCCTATTCTCCAGTCAATTCCAGAGAGAAGAAGCCAGAAGGAGAAGGAAGGAAACATATTCAATTCAGTGCTTTAGAGTAACTGGTAATTGGTATTTTTCTTTTAAACTTAGATTGTAGGCTTGTAGTGACACTATACTTTCTTTCTTTGTTGTCTTGACTTATAATTGTTTTTGGGCTGTTGAAAATTTAAAACATAGTGGTGGTGTAATTCTGTGTTGTCTTTAATTGCTGCAAATTTTATCTTGGCTTGTCTGACTGTCCTGTAGCTGGGTGAAGGGTGTTAATTGTCTGGCCTCTGACCTCAGCTACGTGATAACTGGAGATGGGGCTTAGTCACAGTTAAAGTAGCAAACAGAGGATTATCTTCTCAGAAGAAGCCAGAAGGAGAAGGAAGGAAACATATTCAATTCAGTGCTTTAGAGTAACTGGTAATTGGTATTTTTCTTTTAAACTTAGATTGTAGGCTTGTAGTGACACTATACTTTCTTTCTTTGTTGTCTTGACTTATAATTGTTTTTGGGCTGTTGAAAATTTAAAACATAGTGGTGGTGTAATTCTGTGTTGTCTTTAATTGCTGCAAATTTTATCTTGGCTTGTCTGACTGTCCTGTAGCTGGGTGAAGGGTGTTAATTGTCTGGCCTCTGACCTCAGCTACGTGATAACTGGAGGTGGGGCTTAGTCACAGTTAAAGTAGCAAACAGAGGATTATCTTCTCAGAAGAAGCCAGAAGAGAAGGAAGGAAACATATTCAATTCAGTGCTTTAGAGTAACTGGTAATTGGTATTTTTCTTTTAAACTTAGATTGTAGGCTTGTAGTGACACTATTCTTTCTTTGTTGTCTTGACTTATAATTGTTTTTGGGCTGTTGAAAATTTAAAACATAGTGGTGGTGTAATTCTGTGCTGTCTTTAATTGCTGCAATTTGTCGCCCCCCCTCCACTTCCCCCAACTCTTAATTATATGCCCTGATAAAGCTGATTGACAGGAGCTAAACACAGGGTATAGTAAGAGGTGTGAAGTAGGAGGGGCATAAGGGGGAAGAATACCACCCTCAGCACAACAAGTGTTTTGACTCATTTATTTATTGGTTTCTTTTTTCTTAAAAAAAAAATATATATATCTGAGGATCAGTTACAGGATTTTTAGTACTGTAAATTAATAAAAAGACAACTAAGAGAGCTTCAGTAGCAGACAAGTAGTGGAATTGCAGTATAATGTGGGGAGTGGTGCAATGCAGTGGCTGTGGGGCAGCCATATTCAGGCAGACCTTCTGGACACTGAGGTACTGCCCTATCTGCATGCATCTCTCTGGACTGCGGGATGAGGTAGCCAGACTCAGAGCGGAAGTAAACTGGGTCAGGAGTACCATCCCCCCTATCCAGGAACCACCCAGTCCAATGCAGCTGCCTCAAAGGATGCTGAGAACGAGGAGCACTTGGATGACAGTGGGATCAGGGAGGGTTAGAGCAGTCAGGCAGAGGCACATCCCAGATCCTATTCCTGTCAAGAACTCATATGCCACACTGGCAAATGAGGACAACCAAATAGAGGTACCCAGAGAAGTGGAAGGAAAGGATGTGGAGGTTAGCCAAGGAGGTGACCTCAGTGGGGAAAGCAGTGGACCCCAGAGGAGGAGGAAGTGAATCCTGGTGGGGACTCCATCGTAAGAGGGATCCAGCTAGGAACACAGGAGGGGAGGACAGGAGGTGAGGTGCCTACAGGTGCCACGGCATGGAGGGATGGAAGGAAGATACTGGGGATCACTGGGAAGGCAAGACGGGAGGTGAGCTGGATGTCATTATCCACCTAGGTACTAATGACTTTGGCAAATGGGGAGCCAAAGGAAGTTCAGGAAGAGTTTAGGAAACTGGGGAGGGTCTCAAGCAAGCTACTTCTGTCACTTTCTCAGAAGTACTACCTGTGAGAGGCAAGGGAGAGCATAGGAGTGCATGCACCAGGAACTTTAACTCATGGTTGAAGAAATGGTGCTGTGAGGAAGGATTTGGATTCATTGGTGACTGGGGACCCACCTGGAGGGATGGAGGTTTGTTCAAGCCTGACGGCCTGCATCCATCCTGGAGGGAATCAAGCACTCAATGAGAAGTTTAAATGCTACATTGACAAGCATTTAAACTAGCAAAGGGGTGGCAGGCCAGCAAGAGGGTACCTTTGCTCACCCCCACAGCTAGCAGTGGAACCAGTGAACCAGAGGAGTGGCTATCTCTGCAAAGCAGTGTGCAAAAGATGGAGATTAGTGTCCAAAAGGTGGATAAGCAGAAAAGGGCAAAATTCAGCAGAAGGGCAGACAGCAAGGAGAACCAGGGATAAATGACAACCAAGGAAGGGGCTGGAGTAGAACAGTGAAGCAGTCTAGAAGGTCAAATCATGGAAAGCCATGTGTGCAAATGCCAGGAGCCTTAGCAACAAGATGGAAGATCTGGAGGCTGTCATGGTACAGTCAGACCTGGACATTGTGGCCATCACTGAAACCTGGTGTAATGATAACCATGACTGGGAGATGGCCATACCTGGCTCAACATATTCAGAAGAGACAGAGCAGGCAGGAAGGGAGGAGGAGTGGCACTGTATGTGAAAAATGACATAAGGGCCACACAGATCCAGGAGGAACAAAATGGGGGAGAGATACTGTGGGTTAAGCTGGAAAGGAAAATGGGGCCAGACATCCGCACAGGTGTGGTCTATAGACCACCAGCCCAGGAGGAAGAAACAGATAGGGAGCTGATGCTAGCCATCCAAAGGATGGCAGACAAGGGTGAGGTAGTACTGGTTGGAGACTTCAATATTCCAGACGTGGACTGGAGCATCCCAGCAGCAGCATCAACTAGGAGCAGATTTATCCTGGACTCCTTCAGGGTGCCTTCCTCAAACAACTGGTCATGGAACCAACTCGGCAGAAGGCAATACTGGACCTTGTGCTCACAAACAGGGACAGTGTGATGGGGTAACAGTGAGGAGCACCTGGGTAACAGTGACCACCAGTCATTGTGGTTTGAAATCACAGAAAGAGCAGAACCAAACCACACAAAACACGTATCCTGGATTTTAGGGGGCAGACTTTGGGAAAATGGGAGATACTTGAAAGAGGCATTAAGGGAATGGGACAGGAATCAGGGGTTGAGGAACAGTGGGCAGTATTTAAAATGGGGATTATAAGAACAACTGAATTATGCATTAAGCAGGTTAGCAAGAGGAAAAGGAAGAGGAGACTATTATGGTTTTCCAAAGAGGTAGCAAAAGAAAGTGAAAGCCAAAAGATTGCATTCAGGCAATACAAAAGACACAGGCAGAAGGGGATAGGGAGAAGTACCAGGAGAAACAAAGGGAGGCAGGGAAGTCAGCAAGGGAAGCCAAAGCTCAGACAGAAGAACACATTGCAAAATCAGTGGGTAAAGGGGACAAAACCTTTTACAGGTACACAAGTGAAAAAAGAAAGACAAAGGGAGGGATAGTGAGACTGAAGGGGGAGGATGGGAGCCGCGTGGAGGATGACAACAGTAAAGCTGACATATTGAACAGGTATTTCTGCTCAGTCTTTACTAAGGAAGAGGGGGTAATGGGTCTGAAGGGAGTACAAGGGGTGAGAATGGTGCAGAAATGGACACAAGTCCCTTTACGCGAGAAAGGGTCCTGAAGGAACTGGAAGTAATAAGAGTTGATAAAGCAATGGGGCCAGATGGGGTGCACCCCAGGGTCCTTAAAGAACTAAGAGGTGGTGGCTGAACCTCTGGCTATCCTGTTTAGCCAATCACTGGAAACAGGGGAGGTACCCAAAGACTGGAGGACAGCAGATGTAGTCCCCTTATACAAAAGTGGGAACAAAGAGGAAGCAGGGAACTACAGACCAGTCAGCCTCACCTCGGTAGTGGGAAAGATCATGGAAGCACTACTGAAGAAGAGATTGGTGGAACATCTGGTTGTCAATGGACTACAGGACCCAAGGCAGCATGGTTTCACCAGGGGGAGGTCATGTCAGACCAACCTCATTGAATTTTTTGACTGGGTGACTAGGGAGGTGGATCAGGGAAGGCAGTGGACATGGCCTATCTGGACTTCAGCAAGGCCTTTGACACTGTGCCACATAGAAGACTATTACACAAACTGGGGAATATGGGTGTGGGCAGGACAGTAGTGTGGTGGGTAGGTAACTGGCTGGGTGGCAGGACACAGAGGTGGTGGTAAATGGCTGTCACTCCACAGAGGAAGAGTGACCAGTGGGGTACCACAGGGATCAGTGCTGGGACGGTCCTATTCAACATCTTCATCAGTGACATTGCAGGATCTAGAAGACAGAATTTCACTGTTCGCTGATGACACAAAGCTCTGTAACAGAGTAGACACACCAGAGGGTGTAGACAGAATGAGAAGGACCTGCAGAAACTGGAAGAATGGTCAAGGGTTTGGCAGTTGAAATTCAATGCAAAAGTGCAAGAAGAAATGCATATGGGGCACAAAACCCTGGCACAATATATCAGTTGGGGGTGAGGATATAGCATGCACCAAGCAGGAAAGGGATCTTGGGGTTGTCATCTCTGATGACCTCAAGGTAGGGAAACAGTGTGACAAGGCATCAGGTAAAGCAAATAGGATGCTGGGATGTATAGGCAGGGGCATCACCAGCAGGAAAAGGGAGGTCATAATTCCGCTATACAAGACACTAGTGAGGCCCCACCTGAGTACAGTGTACAGTTCTGGAGACCATACCTACGTAAGGACATAGACAGGTAGAGAAGGTTTAGAGGAGGGCAACAAAGATGGTGCATGGATTGCATCACAAGTCCTATGAAGACAGGTTGAAGGAACTGAACATGTACTCCCTGGAGGAGAGGAGGGAGAGAGGATATGATAGAGACATACAAGTATCTTACAGGGAGGAACAGGGTGCAGGAAAACACTATTTTAAGCGAAAAAGATGTTTCAGGACTAGAGGGCATGGGATGAAGTTGGAGGAGGACGATTCAGAGGAAACATGAGAAAGAATTTCTTCACAGAATGGGTGGTAGACAAGTGGAACACCCTGCCAGAGGAAGTGGTGGGGGCTGAAACAATCACGGGATTTAAGAATGCATGGGATAGACATAAAGGAATTCTAGAGGTCAGGGGTAAGGGGAAATAGACTTCTAGGAAAACAAACTGAACTTACAAGCTCAAATGGGCAGACTGGGTGGGCCATAGGCCCTTATCTGCCGACACTGTCTATGTATCTATGTATCTATGTAATTCTTTACTCAGGCTGTCATCTTGAGACCCACTCCCAGGCTGGCTCACTTGTATATTAATATTGTGTGTGGGACTGTGTCAAATGCCTTGCTAAAGTCTAGGTAGACCATGTCCACAGCCCCTCCCTGATCTACTACTTTGGTCACCCAGTCAAATAAATCTATCCCAATTTTTTTTTCTGAAGGGTTGCAGATTTATATTTTTAAATCTGGGGATAGAGGGGGACATACAGAACTGGGGACCAATAACTCTGCTGAATTTGGACTATAAAATCTTTGCCATCTTAATCAATAGTAGACATAAAAACATGGCAAATTTAGTCATTTCACCAGTCCAGCATTGTGGGTTATCTAACAGGAGAATTCAGTCAGTTCTTTTTAAAATAAGAGATTTAATTGAACATTTGGCTCATACAGGGAGAATGGGCTGTTTGCTTTCTTTAGATCTTGAGAACGCTTTTGATAGGGTGAGCCACTTATTTTTGTTCGCAACCTTAGAATATTTTAGGGTTCCTAAGGAATTACTCAACCCAATTAAGTCCTTATATGTATCAGCTAAAGTATATCCTGTTATTAAAGGTAAGATACGGAAAGGGTTTGTGATTAAAACTGGGGTTTGGCAAGGCTGCCCTTTAAGTCCATTATTGTACATTTTTTCTTAAGAACCCCTTATTAGAGCAGTAAGTCTCACCTCTAAATGGGATGGATCTCAAATTCCTCAGAGAAACTCTTTTCTGACAATACAGGCATTTGCAGATGATGTATGTCTATTTTTCAAAAACATAGAACAACTTGGATGTTTCTTTCAAGAATTCCAGATGTATGCTGCTCCCTCTGATGCAAAAATTAACTATACCAAATCAAGAGGTTTGTTGGTGGGATGTACATATCAGACCCCTTTTCAATACAAGACTATTAAAATAACATCAGAACCTATTTCTATTTTAGGGGTTGTTTTTGGGCCACAAAATCTTCCTGATGATAATTGGGTAAATGTGTTAAATAAGGTAGAAAGGAAAATAACTAGATGGAAGCAGTTTCGGTTTACTAAAATGAAAAGAATTCAGATTTTAAAACAATTTATTTTGCTTTGTCTACAGTATATAGCTGTAATTTTCCCCCTGCCCTCCCATCTAGAAACAAAACTATATAGCATCTGTTTTCAATTGTTATGGGGTAATAGACTTAATCCAGTCAAACGATGTTATACATATCTGGATAAAACTAAGGGAGGAGTAGGAATGGTGGATCCAATTGTTTTTTGTTTTACATTATTTTTTTCTCATTCTTTAAAAACTAGTTTAGGAGTATCAGTCAGCCATGAGGGACAGCGGTTTAGGGAACCATTAGGACAATATTTATCAGCTTGGCTACATTGTGCACCGAAATTGAATACCCATATTTCCCTACCAAGTTTTTTTAGGCCTGCTGGTCAGAAAGTCTATAAATGGAAGGTAACAAAAAACCAGATTAGTGGAAATTCATCTCAGAAATTGTACAAAGAGGTTATATCTAACATCTATCCCATAGTTCTTGGTTTTAAGAATTGCCCATCAGCATTGAATCAGAAAATACTAGCTCAGTTAAACAATCTTAGACCGCCTCCATATATGTGGGAAGTGCAATGGCTCATTATGTATGGGCGCTTAAACATTAGAGGGACGGCAGAATACAAGGCTAAGGCAGAGAGGAACTGCTCATATATAGAATGTATTAATCAGGAGGAAACTATGGAACATTTTTTTTGTCTTGTTCTTATTAAACAAAATTATGGGCCTATTTGGCAAAGAAATGAACAATGGATTGGTTGGCAAAGCTATCTTACGAGATACTAGTAATTGGTAATTTTCCTTCAAAGTTAAAAAGACATGAGGAAGGAACACTATGGGTGTTGATAGTTTGTTTGAGATTTTGTCTCTGGCAAGTTCGATGCCAATGGGTGTTATATCAAAAAAAGACCTCTGTGGAAGGGTATTGTATGTGTGTATCAAATGAATTACAAAAAGTATATCTTAAAGATAGGCAACAGTATAATGTAGAAAAAGTCAAGAAATGGTGGAAAGGATTTTCACATATTCTTAAGTATAAATAGAGAAGACAATATTCTTTAAAGATTCGGATTAATGTATATATGAATTCTGTTATTTGTTTTCTTTTACTGATTGTCCTTCTTTTTTCCCCCTTTGGTAAAGGAATAGAGTGCGAGGTTTTAAAAAAAAAAAGGAAAAAAAAATCTGGATTTGTTTTGTTTTCTCTTGCCTTTTATGTTTGACACTTAATTTTTCTTTTTCTTTATTCGATTTGTATTTATCTGTGTTTGGTCTTCTTGTATTATTTGTATTATGCCTTATTGTAAATAAAATCACCCCTACTATTTTCGATAAGTGCCATGGGATCTTTAACATCCACCTGAACTACCACCAATCCAGGTAGATGGGACCTCGGTTTAACGTCTCATCTGAAAGATGGCACCTCAGAAGTGCAGCACCCCTCTCATGCTGCACTACAGTGTCAGTACTGGGATATTAACCCAAATGCCAGATGTGGGAACTGAATCCACAGTCCTCTGATCTCCTGGCCTCAGAGGAGAGTGTTCTACCTACTGAGCCACTGACACTGCACATTCTGAGGTCGACCTCTTCCTAACTGCCAAAGCTAGGGACTGCTCCAGTCCTGCAGGCCTCTTGAGGGATGCCACAGAAGAGTGAGTCCCTGTTCTGACCCACAGGGAACAGCACTGGGACTGACAACTATCTGGGCCACCAAGACCCAGGCCACCATCCCCTCAGATGAAGGGTCACAATTGTCAGGCACACTCCTAATGTCACCACTGGTGTAGGAGCCAGCACCGATCATAATTGCTGGTGCCATTGGAAGGGATGCCTTGGAGGGCACAGAGTTACTGGGCACCAGAGAACCCTCTGACTCTAAGGAGTTGGGAAGCCAGTCCAGATCAGTCACCCAAACATCTGGCTCTGGAGAGAAGTAGATCCAGAAGACCTCCAGACAAGCAGCCCCAGAGGTTCCCACCCGCAGTGCCACTTGTGGTGCAGCAGGAGGGCCTAGTATCCCTCATGGTGCCAATCACCAGAGCCACAAATGGCCCCAGGATGCAGAACAGCACCAGTGGGTGGTACTGAGGAGCCACCCATGCTGGGCCCAGCAGGTGTGGGCCATGACACTCGGGGAGCCTGCACCTCTGAGGAGTTAACTGCCTGTATATTGCTCCCAACCCATCCCCCAAGATGCCCGGACCAATCCTCCAGCACTGCAAATAGACCTCCTCCCTGGCAAGGTGAGAAGAAGAGGCAGCCCCCTCTTCACAGATCTGTATAGAATCAGGAGTGGATCTGAAGGAAGGGTGGAGAGACCTGAACTTAGAGTCCCTCATACAACACTGCCTTCCGAAAGTCAGTGGATCGCAACTGACTTTCCAATCACAATTCTCCAGTGTTCTGTGGTCCATGGAGAAGCAAGAATTGTAACTATCGAAATTGTGAGACAGCCTCAGGCAGGTGAGGTATTGGTTATGCTGATCCGTGATGGACATCTACCAGTGCAGGAACGCTGGGGCATAGGAGGCCAGCTTGCCTTGGAAGAGTGCTTTTTTCCCCTGGATGAATCTAACATGACTCATGGTAACTAAAATAATAATAAGAAACAGACTCAGTGCTGCTTCAAGAAAGAAAATGAAAAGGTCTTACCAGATTCCTGAAGAAAATGGTGCCAAGTTACTAGCAGACAGCGGAACTTGAATAGAGCAAAAATGGTGTCAACAACAATGTTGAAACAACTAACTAGGCCACAATGTCGCAGATGAAATTTCTTCAGCAGGTGTGAGGTGCTGCACTTTCGATGGTGGGAAAAGCAGAACTGGGGTGGAGGAGGAGCTGGTGACCATTGCTGACTGACTCACGAGTGCCAAGTAATACATCAGCCCCAAGGGTGGCACCGCCTCTGCCGCTGGCTCCTCCCCCTACAAAAGAAACTCATGCTGGGTGCTGTGCCATTAGCTGTCACCCAGACTTCAAAACCGCACTTTGGAGCCAACTGTTTAACACTTGCAGCTGCTCCTGCCTTTAAATGTGGCCTCAATCTCTCCACACTTGACAACGCCCACTGGGTGGCACTCCACTTCACCCCCCCACTTCTCCCCCATTACATATTGCCTCTGTTATTACCAGCATGTGTTCAGCTGTATCATTGTAATTGCTCCTAAATTGTATAAATGTATGAAACCATTCTGTGAAACTTTAAGTCAGTGACTTTTATGCTGTAACCTAAATTTGTTTCTGTCTGTCCTCAATGTGACAAGGTGCCTTTGGAAATGAGCCTCTGGCTCAAAGGTTGTAAACCGATGTACAAATAAATACATAAATAAATAAATAAGACAGTGATAAATGGTAAAGATTGACACAGGGAAGATTGGTAGTATTGTGCTGTAGTGACACAATTTGCATGAAGTGATACGTTCTGCAATTACTGTTGCCTCCCTTCTACCTCAAATCAATTCTTTCTCTCAAATGTAACTATGTATGTCGCACTTTGCAACAGATGTTACATGTGTAGTTACA
The DNA here is from genome assembly GCA_016271365.2 of Neoceratodus forsteri. Classification (NCBI taxonomy): domain Eukaryota; kingdom Metazoa; phylum Chordata; order Ceratodontiformes; family Ceratodontidae; genus Neoceratodus; species Neoceratodus forsteri. The sequence goes on from CM028129.1 coordinate 62,802,687, forward strand.
CTTCTAGCATAAATCAATTTGTGCCAAAAGAGAAACAGTAGTGGTTGCACATGTAACTACCACTTCATGCAACTTGCATAAATACACACCAGTCAAATGTGAAAGTAATTAACAACTACATAACATTTACAGTGTGGTAACAGTGTAGTTACTTCATAGAAATGTGTGTCTAACTACATAATATGCAAATGTGAAACTAATTACCAACTACATTGTACTTACATGTAACAACATAGTACTTCCATCGCAGTGACAGTGTAGTTATACAGTAATTACAGTGTAGTTAACGACACATAATATAGTGTTATCGAAATGTATTTTTAAAGCATTTTAAAAATAGTCTTTCATGAAATGATTTTCTTCTTTCATATGGCCTCACAAAAAAGAAGGGCAATACAAAAGAAGATTAGATTAATGCAAATGAAAAACTTGGACTTAGTTTTTTTTCACATTCGTTTTTTGCATGAACCAATCCTCTTTCATGAAAATGACACAATCTCATGAAAGAGGATTAGTTCATATGAAAGAAGAATCTGGACTTAGTTTACTTTTGTTGTTTTTTTCCATTATTTCTTTGTTCTCCTTCCTCCGGCTGCCCTCATCTGACTGACCCCTCCCGTCCCCATCACCCAGCTCCCCTGGGACTCACCTTACACTGGCGTCCACTGCCACAGGACTTGTGGTGCATGCTCAGCCACTGGTGCAGAGTCTGTGGGGGGGTTCAGTCTTCATCCTGCTTCTGGGGGTTCTTTTTCCACCTGGTTTGGCCCCTTACTTCCCTGTGACTTCAGCCATTCATGGTAGTGCATGTGTGTGGAGGGACGCATGCGCACCGGCACCAAGCACAGCCTCAATCCACCCACCCGGCCCAATGCCAGCCCCTTAAGTACTCTGATGCTATCAGCAAGCCTCCACTCAGTGGCAGTCAAGAGCCAGAGAGGCCTACCTCCCCATTCTGGGAGAGGAGAGCTGCCTGGTGGCCGCTGTATCCACTCCTAGCCCTCCCCCCCGGCTGACCCCCAGCAACCTGTGTTTGTTCCCAAACACAGGTCGCCTGCACGGCGAGAGGTAAGGCTTCCATTGCCTCAACCTCTGTGTCACTGGGCTGGTTATTGGTTTGCATTCACATTTTTTTTCACATTTTTCTTTGTATGAACCAATCATTTTTCAAGAGAACAACAGAATCGTGTGAAACAGGATTGAAACAAATGAAAGAAGAATCTGGACTTTTTTTTTTGCAAATTTGAACTTCAACAAGCCATAACTCTGTCAATATTTGACACTCTATATATTAACAGAAAGTTCGCAATGAGTACTACAACACTAACACGTTTTGTGCGTTTAATTATTTGAAAGTTTGTGACCAGGAGAAGCACACTGAGACGTTCATTTCCACGTGTGACCCGGGGGCAAGGGAAGGGGAATGTTTGTACAGATGTAAAATGATTTACAGAACCAGATTAAGTTGTTGGTGGTGTTTCAGTAAAAATCTACCCTCCAGAAAATTCAGGGGCCATATAAAAAAAGTGAAAGTTAAAAAATGTAAACTCCCATAAGATAACATTGCAGCTTTAACAAGCAGTAACTCCATCAGTGTTTAGAGTTAAGGGGCAATCTATATATCAAAAGAAAGGTCTTAAGTACTACAAGGCTGAACCCTTCAGAAATTCCAACCTAAAACAGACATATGAAAGCAGCAAAAGGAAAAAAATATAAGTTTTTTGCTCTTCTGAGTTTTGGTGAATCGGGGTGAGGTCTTTCTTGGGGTTCTTAACCCTAGTGCTTACCACATTCCATCACCAAATAAGGTCGCATGTGATCTGTTTCCTTTTGGTAGGGCATACAGGTTGCTGTCAACATGTGAGGAGACACAGTTCTATACGTTTGAGGACGTATCACAATGTGGTGAGCGTTAGGGTTGAGAACTCCAAGGAAGACCCCACCCCTGATTTGTCAAGACTTACGATAGTGAAAACCATAAGGTTTTTTCCTTATGCTGCTTGGTGTTGGGTTGGGGGTGGGGAGCAAGGGTTGGAAACCCTAACTCCACATTTTCCATTGTCATTTTAATCTGAACCCTAACTGGTGCATTAACACAGTTTTTGCAAAGAATGTCTATCTCTATCTCTATCTCTATCTCTATCTCTATCTCTATGTATCTGTGTCAGCATGGCCCAGTTGGTAGCTTCTAAGCCAGAAGGTTGGGGGTTAGTCCCACACCAGGACAGGGTTCACACCATAAAATGCTGGCACCCAAGTACAGTACTGGGTGATGCTGTACTGTCGGGGTGTGCCATCTTCTGAATGAGATGTTGAACAAAGGTCCCATCTGCCCTTTTGGTGGTTGTTCAGATGCACTTTAAAGATTAATGGCTCTTCTTGAGAAGAGATGGGGAATTTCCTGTGCCCTAGTTACATTTTCCCCCATTCATTAAAGTACCACCAACAGCTAAATCTGGTTCCATTTCAGTTGATCTGCATTTGTATCCCCCCACCCCAAGATGAGACTGAAAATAGGCAGTGCAATCTAGCCCTCTTTTCCTGAGCAACAAAAATTATATAAATAAGGCTGGTATAGTGGCATGGAGGTCTGAGGCTTCTAATGCCTTTCTTCCTGCCACATTGGCTTCCTGTGTTTGGGAATGAGCATAGGTTGCTGGGGTTGGTGGGGTGGGAGTGGATTGAACCTTCCTAGGACAGCTGTCCTGTCTCGGGGACAGTGTGGCAGCTGTATCAGCCCTTGGCTGCCACAAGATGGAGGCCCAGTGCCAGTGCAGGCAATGAGCAGCTCAAAGGCAGAGCTATGGATCTGTGGGATGTGCACACCTCCATGTGCACATTTCTGAAGTGAAACTGCAGCAGGGGACTAGGAAAACAAATAGAAAAAGGGACCCCAAGGTAGGATGAAGCCCTGTGCTCCTCCCCAGACCTGCATCACCACCTGGGCATGTTGAGCCAAACTGGACTTGAATAATGGAGGGGGGAGGAAGAAGTCCTTCCCCTCTTCACCCCACCACAGTGGGGGGGGCAAGGTGTGAGGGAACAAACTCCAAAGTCAGTCCAGGGGAGGTGAGTGCTAGCCGAGAGGAAGGGGCTCAGGAAATGAAGAGCTCACTGAGGGAGGAAAAGCTATATGAAAAAAATAATTAAACCATTGAAAATGCTGTCTCCTAATTGGATAAAACACACCACATGATCATTTATTATCCCACAATGACTGCATGCCTGTGTTTTGTTCTATATCTGCTCACAGTGTGTGATTATGTTCAGATATACACATGCCTTGGTCGGTTGAATGCACTTGGCATGTGGCCTTGTGCCTCTTAATACACAGCAAGGCAAGCATATATCAGACCAGGATCACATGCCCTGTAGTAGATTATCTTTTACACACACACACACACACACACACACACACACACACACACACACACATATATATATATATATATATGTATATATATTCTTTGCAAAAATCTCCTTTAATGCAACATTTAGGGTTCAGGCTACAGTGACAAAAGTAGGGAAAGGTGGCTTTAGGGTTTCTGACCCTAAAATGCAACCCAACCTCTAAAGCAAATCAGGGGTGGACTCTTCCTAGGGGTTGTCAACCCTAAAGCCCACCCCATCAGGTATGTATGTTCCTGGAGTGCATTGAATGGGGTGAGCTCTAGGGGTGATAACTCCTAGGAATAGTCTGCCCCGATTTACTTCAGGGGTGTGGTCAGGGTTTTAGAGTTGGAAACCCTAAAGCCACATTTTTCTACTTTTGTCACTATAGCCTGAGCCATAAATGTTATATGAATGGAGTTTTTTTGCAAATAATTTCCTTACTTTTTGAGATAGTATGATTGTATCCTTATTTGTCTATGGGCCGGGCTCTACGCTCCCATCCATCCGTAGTTCTTCAGATACTGTAATTGTATCCTTATTTGCCTGCGCTCCCATCCCTCCATACATGTGTGCATGTATGTTGCTGTGAAAGTGCAGGGCCCTTCCATTTGTAGCACAACAGCAACCAAATTGTCGGCATAGCCTTGTTATTACCCAGCCTGATGAACCCAATTGTGAAACTTTTCAAATCCCTGGTGAAATGTCATTTCGCACCACCGTAACTTCATTCCATGCCAGCAGCATGAAAACACAGTTTGGCAAACATTTGAAAAATGACAGCTGTTACATTCATGAGTTGATGTAAAGAAATGGCTGTGTTTAAAATTTGGAGTGAAAACATTGAAAATTACGAACGTTATGAACAAGCATAGCTTAATTTCAATGGCTGCGCATTACTTCACCATTGTAACATATTTTGATCCCAAGTTTTGAACATACCCTTCTTATGACCCCACCTCATGAACAAGGGTGGTGAAAATTTTCTAATCCCTCCAGAAAGGTGATTTCACCAGGTGACCGTGAAATTGCCTTTCCCGGCAGATTTTCGTAATTCCACTGACATTGTTCATGAGATGGTGTGTCAAAAAGGCCATGTAAAAAATTAGGTGTAAAAATATGAACAAATGGCAAAGTTATACACTAAAGTTGAAACACCCATTGAAATACACTGAACTGCATTTACCTTATTTTCTCATATAGCAGTTGCCAGTTACTGCAGCAAGACTTGTATATGATCAGAGAGTGGATCTTCACCCTGGGAGTAGTTCAGCTGAGTGAGGATTTGGGGGTGTGGAGTGTTGGGTGCTGAGTGGGAGGTTGTGGTGGGGGGGTCAGTTTGTCGAGGGAGCTTTTTTTTTTACAGGTTTAAAAAAAAGGCATAGAGGGTCCATTTTCTTATACAAATACCGGGATGGCGATCAGAGAGGGTGGGCACTAGACACCAGGGAAAATCAAAATTATTATGATGACAGTAATCAGAGAGGGGGGCCACTAGACACCAGGGAATAATGAAATTATTATGAGGACAGCAACCAAAGAGAAGGCCACTTAACCAGGGAATAATAAAATTATTACTGGCACAGTGATCGGGGGTAGAACTAGACACCAGGGAATAATGAAATTATTATGGGACAGTGATCGAAAGGTAGAGGGGTGACACTAGACACCAGGGAAATATATTCTTTTTATAGGAAGCGACCAGAGGGTGGGTGGGTGTGTGTGTGGGGGATACCACTGGACACCAGGAAAAATAAAATATATTACAGTGACACAATGGGAGAGTGGGTTGCCACTAGACACCAGGGAAAATATGTTGGCTTACAAAAATATTTCCCTCAGAAAAACGAATAATTTTTCATGAGTTGTCATATGAAAAATAATGTGTTTTTGTATCGCAGGTCATGAAAAAAGATTTATAAACTGGAAAAAAAAACTTTGGAAAGCATTAAATTTTTTCACCAAATGAACAAAAGACATATCTGTGCCCCAGACCCTTTTTACTCAGGAAACTTCAGATCAAAATTCCAAACATTCTGGACTCTAGGCCAATTAACATAAAGGAACACACACACACACACACACACACACACTATATGGGGATCAGGAGGCATGAAAACTGAAAACAAGATGGTGGCAAATGAAAACTGATTTTCCTGTCATGAAGGTTGACAATACGAAAAAATTATGATTTTTTTGTTTCATACAGCTATGTTCTGGTGCTTACTGAGCATGCTCAGAACCAAGTATTTAAAATGTCAAAATTAAATAACTTTGGAACAGATAAATATTTTTCACCAAACAAGCAAAAGGTACATTTGTGGGTCAGCCACTTTCTACCCAGAAAATTTCAGACCAAAATTCCAAACCATCTGGGCACTAGCCAAGTTGACAGAATACCTATTCAAACCAATGGGAAAAAATTCCCCCAAAATTCACTTTTTGTACTCTCCAGGACTCGGTATCTGCACATCTGACTGGAATGAGACTTGGAACATCCAGAGATCTACTACAGTATGTGGGACAACACATTCAAGATGTCATGCAAATACAATATACGGCTGCCAAGTTATTAAAGTGCAGAAATTGAGGTTTAACACTGACGTGCCAGTACAACCCTAAATATAGGGGTCACGACCACACACCTGTAATTATAGGGGTGCGGTAGTTTCCCTATAGTTAGTCAAGTGGAGTGTTCAATGTGAAACTCCTAACTGTGCACCTTAATAACATTGGCGATGTTTGATGGACTAGCATAAAAATTTGCATGCGCAGTCAGGCTGGCGTAGTCTCAGTGTGGAATGTTTTGGAACAGCACCTTGTGTGGTTTCCAGGATCTGGACACCCCTTATTTTGTAATAGGGTCACTTTTTCCTATACTTAATACATGTATTTTTTGCTGTCATGTACTGCCTAGCTGGTATGGATTTTTTTCTCAAATCTTTCAGGGTTAAAGTGGCCTGTGCCTAGGCAAGTGCTCTTTGAAGATTCCATGAGAAAATATTAAATGGTTCCAGAGTTACAAGGATTTATTTTTTTTCTGAGCATGCTCAGTAGGGGTTTTGGATAACACTCTGATATGACCCCAAAATTTGTCAGCTTGTGAGAGCATTTTTGGTTTGCATCATTTATGTGTCACAAATCAAAAATGCTTCTCATGAGCCAAACATTTTTTTTCAATTTGTGATGGCTGCCATCTTGCTTTTTCATACAAGTTACCAGAAAATATGAAAATCCACATAAACGGACATTTTGAAAAAACACAAACATGAGTCTTGCTAAACAGGACCTTTTAAGCAAGATCCCAACATCTGCCTTTAGTCTCTTCACCTACACCTTAACAACCCCTGGTGAATAAGATGAAACTTCAAATCCTCTTTTGTACCTTTGATCTACAGTACATCTTCCCCCTGTTTATGCATTTACACCCCATAATATCCCCCACCAGTTACCCTATACTCCTTGCCTTCCCCCTTACACCCTCTCTTCACAAGGCTCCAACCTCTCTAACTCAACATTTCTCCTGTTCAGTACTCCTAACCTACTTACCACTCATTGACAGCCACTCCATAGCTTATACTTCTTAACCCCCCCCACCTGGCCATACTTACAGTAGGTCCCACCCCTTTCCCCGTGTCTCTCTTTCTAACTTTAATAAGCTGAAACTACATCAGTTGACAATGCCTATGTAACTGGCTGCTCTTGATCCATTTTAGGTCTGAAACTAAACTTGTGTTATGTTATTGTTAACAACATTATAATCTAACCTGTCAATTATTTTCTTTTATCTGTGTAATTACAAGTCTTTGTCTTTGGGAATTGTAACACTGGAATTGTCTTGTACTGCTGATGTAGAACCTTTGTAAATGAGCACCTTGCTCAAATGTTGTTTCCCAAAATTTAAATAAATAAATAAATTCTGGTGTTTATTTGCTTTTTTCCAAAATGTTCCAGAAGTAGTATTTTCAGACTTTGGGATTGCTCTTGTTTGATTTTTAGTTCATTACTCAACTTTCCAGTTTGGAAAATTTCAGTGCGAACCAAAACTTTCAGTGTGAACCAAAAATGTTGGGTCACAAACCAAAATGTTTGATTTGAGCTGAAAATGACAGTTCATGAACCAAAATTTTTCAGTTCAAAACAAAATCAGTCCTCAGTGAGTGCAGTTAGTGCTAGCATGCAGAAATGACCTCTTGTTCCCCAACAGCAGTCCCCTTTGTTCTTTAGCTCCCATTCCAAATTTCAGTCTTCACTTTGATGTCCCAAGTAACCACATAATAAAGCTAAGTCTTCTATTTTGCATAGGGCCCACAGGGCCCTGTACCTCTGGACCCATAACTGCATGGACTCGTAGGGTCTAGAAGGCCCTGAGTTTCTGCAGTCTGAAGGACTTTTGGCACTGCGTATCTGCATCTGTAGCTACATGGAAACATGGGCCAGACAACCCCCCAAATCTTTCTAATCATAGCCGTCAGGCAGAAGAACACTTCAGCTTGCATACAGACTCTTTCCATAGCGCAGAGCCCAGAGAGCCTTGCACATCTATTACTGTTAACTCAGGTCTTGAAGGGACCTATGTTAATGAGGATACAATTCCACTGTATCAAGAGACTGAAAATTCATTGCCAAAAAACTGTGTTTATGTACCAATTAGGGTTCAAACTAATGTAACAAAAGTAGGAAAATGTGGTGTTAGGATTTCCAACCCTAATGCCCCACCACCCCAAGCACTAAAAGGACACAACCACACAGGCAGCCATAATCAGATAAGATAAGATAAGATAAACAACTGTTTCCAGATTACACAAATGTAGTAGCACTTATGTACTACCTTCGTGGATTTTTATCTGTGGCTGCAGAAGCACAGGCCCCTGTGGGGCCTGTGCTTTTGCAGCCACACCTGTGTGTGTTTGTTGTACAACATGCATTAGTGCCTGTGGCTGCAGAAGTACTGTTGCAATGTGGGCATCATGGTTTCACCAGTGGCTCTAGATATTTTTCAATGAGGTAGCAGTTGTGTCTGGGAGTGCACGTTCCCTGAAAAAGTAAAATGTTATCTTATAAAGCTTGGATTAAGTTAAAACAGATGCTTTTTTCCAGCCTAAGGGGGTAGTGGGTGGTACCTTGTTACATGGCTGGATCCACTAGGCTTCTATATGTAGCTGCATAATTGCAGCCCCCACCAGTGGCTGCACTTCTGCAGCCAGAAGTTGGTGAGTATCTCACACCTGTGGCTCCAGAGGAGCAAGCCCCTCAGGGGCTTGTGCTTCTGCAGGCGGAAGCACTATTACAGTTTCGATATAATGGATTTTGTGCCACCTGCACTTCTGCAGCCAGAGGCCAGTGTCTATTTTGTATACCTATGGCTGCAAAAGTGCAGGCCACTGCAGACAGAACTGTGTGCATGTCTTACAGTGTGGATGAGTATCTGTGGCTACTGAAGAGCTGGCGCCATAGGGGCCTGTGTTTCTGTAGACAAAATATCTCTTGTAATTTGGTTTTGTGGATTTATATTTGTGGCTGCAGGGGCCTGTACTTCTGCACACAGAAGTAGTGTTGTGATTTTAGTCTCATGGATTTCTATCTGCAGTCAGAAGTGAATGTGTATGTATTGCATTGTGCGTACCACAGAAATAAATCCATGAAGGTAGCACATCAGCACTACTGCATTTGTGTCATCTGGAGACAGTTGTATGCTGTTTGTCTTACCTGATGGTGACAGTCTGTAGTTGCTTGTGTGGTCTTGTCCTTTTACTGCTTGGCGGTGGAGGGTTGGGGAAATAGGGTTGGAAACCCTAATGCTGCATTTCCCTACTTCTGTGGTGTTAACATGAGCCCTAACTGGTGCATTAATGCAGTTTTTTGCAAATAATATGTGTGTGTGTGATAAGTAGACAATAACCCATGACATGGTGTGCAGTTTTTTGGGATTAATTAACAACCAGGTGCATTGTGAGGTATGAGACTGCAGGATGAGTGTCCTCTCAGTGCCTGGGGTGTTGATTAACCCCCAATGACTGCACCCCCTGGAGTAGATTACTGTGCTTATAACATGGGCTGTCACCAGAGTGGGGAAAAAAACATGAGGAAAGCATGATCAAAGCATGAAAAGATAGGAACTTTTTTATGTGTTCTGCCATCACCACAACTGTGGTGCTGCCAGTGCTGAATTGCACTATGTACGCACTGCCAACCCTGCTAAATTTGGGAACACTGAGCACACAACTGAAGCAACAAGTGCATAGTAGACACATTAAAAGAAGTAAAGTAAATGGAATAGAGAGTCAGTGTGAAGCACAGCTGCTGTGATCTCCTGTGTCTGGGGAAGTAACTGTTGCATTGTGCTGTCCGTCCGTTCAGTCGGGGGAGAGAGAGAGAGAGAGAGAGAGAGAGAGAGAGCTTAATGTCCCACAGCTGCTGCAATGTCCTGTGTGTCAGGTTCCCTGACAGGCACCTGCTGTCTTGTCACCCGACCACAACAGGGGAAAAGAGTTCGGCAGCAGGGTCCCTGTCACACGCAGGCTCCCTTGTCACCTTCTCTCACTCTCTTTCTCGCTGGCACCAATGGCAATAATACCGCATATGGTCTCAGCAGGAGAACACTTCATTGATTTATTTGGCCTTCTTACCCTCTGTCTGTCCTTTGCAGTTGCTCTCTCACTGCATTGCAGCACTAATACATACTTTGGAGAGACATAAACGCACAACAGTTGCCAGTAGAGATCATGGCTTGGGAGACTGTAGGTGTGGGCTGTGCGAGGCGACCTAAGCAGGGTGCAACACTGACACAGACAAACAGAACTAAGAGCATCCTCCTTCCTTACCTACTCACCTTGCCACCCACTGTTACTGTGAAACACCATTTTGGAGTACATCTAGACAAGGCAATGCAATTTTATTTCTAAGCTGCCTAATCCCGGAGGCTCTGGATGCCATACATAATAAAAACAAAAATGCAAAATACATAAATAACATTTGTGCAGTAGTAAGAACTTTGAAACATCATTTTTAAAACTCTAAATATAAAATATAAAACGTAAATAAACTGAGGGTAGGGGGGAAAACTTAATCCCCAAAAGCCTGACAGAAAAGATAGGCCTTAAGATTCTGCTTGAAAATGCCAATCGAAGGGGCCTCCCAGACTGCAGCTGGAAGCATGTTCTACAGGGTCATCCCAGAGACACTAAATGCTTGATCACCAGAGCTCTTGAGCAGAACTCTGGAAACATCCAGGAGGCCCTTCGAAACAGAGCAGAGGGAGCGGGCAGAGGTCGCAGGTGAAATGAGCTCAGAGAGGTAGCCAGGACCCAGCCCATATAGGGCCTTATAAGTGAGCAAGCCCACCTTGAAAAGGACCCTCCACCTGACTGGCAGCCAATGCAGAACACACAAAACTGGGGTCACATGGCATGGCCGAGATAGTCCCACCTGTAGCTGGGCAGCTGCATTCTGCACCAGCTGCAGCCTGTGGAGGGTCCCTCCCTCATGATGTGAAGTAAAGAGCATTACAGTAGTCGAGTCTGGAGGTCACAAAGGCATGTACTAGGGTCGGCAGATCTTCGGGGGGAATGAGAGGCTTGATCCTGGTGATGTTCCATAAGTGATAAAAAACACTCTTCACAACAGACGACACTGGATCTTCGAAGGTCAGTCTGCTGTCCAGGATCACACCTAGATTTTGCACCTTCAGGGAAGCAACCAATGGAGCAGACCCTAGAAAAAGACCAGAGTCCACTCCAGTTAGCAACCCATCATGCCTGCGACCCGGCTTGACCACCAGCACCTCTGTCTTGTCCGGGTTGAGTCTCAGCCAGCTGGAAGCCATCCAGTCATTGATTTTGGCCAGACAGATGCTAAGCACATCAATTGCACCAGATGCCCCAGAGGTAAATGACAAATACAGTTGGGTGTCATCTGCATAGCAGTGAAACTCCACACTGTACTGTCGAATGATCTTGCCCATGGGCAACATATACATCACGAACAGCATCGGCGACAAGATCAAGCCCTGTGGAACTCCACAAGACAGAGACACTGGGGAGGAGGAGAAATTCCCCATCACTACCTGCTGCACCCTGTGTGAGAGATAGGACTCAAATCATCTGATGATAACCCCAGCGAGTCCACAAAATTCACAGAGCTGATCGAGAAGCACAATGTGGTCCACAGTGTCAAAAGCTGAAGAGAGATCAAGGAGAACAAGAACTGACCTGTCTCCTGTATCTCTAGCTCTAAGTAAGTCATTATGTACCCTGACTAGTGCAGTTTCTGTGCAATGTCTAGCCTGAAAACCCGACTGAAATGGCTCGTAGATGTCGAAGGCCATGAGCCGATTCTTGAGCTGCTGTGCTACCAATTTCTCAACAACCTTGCTCAAAAAAAGGCAGGTTGGAGATAGGATGATAATTAGCTAGTATGTCTGGGTCAAGAAAAGGTTTCTTTAGGAGAGGTCTCACCAACACCTCTTTTAAAGGGGCCGGGAACACCCCCTCTGCCTTTGAACACCCGACTATCCCAGCGAACACTGGGCCAACAGCCTCAACGCATCCCATCATGAAACGTGCTGGGGCTGGGTCCACTTCACAAGATGTATGCTTCAGCTCTAAGATCATCTGAGTCACCTCAGACACCTCCACTGGCTTAAACTGTTCCCAGGCAGGCAGAGTTCCTCTGCTCCCAACAGACAGGCAACTGCGAGGCATAAGCCTACCTGATGGAAACCCCAGCTGGACAGCAGACACCCTGTCAGAGAAGAACAGAGCAAACTTCTCACACAAAGTTGATGAAAAAGCTTTTTTCGGCTGAATGCAGGCTGGATGAAGAAGCCTGGCTGCAGTTCAAAAAAGCTGATCAGGTCTGTTCTTCCCTGCCACAATCTCTCTGGACAGGAACTCTGCCTTCTTATGGGAGATTGCCCCCGGTACTCACAATAGTGGGTACACAGGACCAGTTTGTCTGCATCTAGCTAGGACTTTCGTCAGCAATGCTCCAACTTCTGACCCTTGATCTTCCTTGCTTTGAGATCCCCGTCAAACCACGGAGACCTCAAGTGAGAAGATCTAGGTCATATATGAACCAGTGCTGTGGCATCCAGAGCTTCAGACACTACCTTATTATAGGTGGCCACTGCCTCCCTGGTACCAGTCGCACAAGCTGCCTCAACCCTAGATAGATCAGCTACCACCAGAAGTCCTTCTGGGTCTAGCCCCTAAAAGGGCGATAGCTAATCATCTCCACGGGGGCAGGACTATTGGAGGGGGCCCCAAAAATGAACTACAAAGTGTCGTGATCGGACCAAAAGACTGGATCAGTCTTGAGGTTATCAATCCCAAGACCCAGCTTGAACACCAGATTGAGTGTATGACCATGCTGGTGGGTTGCAGAGGGAGCTGCTTTTGTCAGACCCAGTGAAGACCTTAACTGGAGGAGGTCGTAACTGAAATGCGAGGATTCGTCGTTGACCCAGGTGTTGAAGTCCCTCAGGATTAAACACCTGGGGGACTCCTACACCTGGTCGATGATGAAGTCTGCTACCTCCTGCGGGAATTCTCCCCCTGGCCCAGGTGGGTGATAAATGAGGAGAATCCTGCAGCTTGCACCTGGACCCCCACGAACAGCAACACACTCAAAAGACCTGTTGTTACAAGTGAATGCACTGTGAAGCCCAGGTTGGCTACACTCCTGCCCCTGTGATCCTTCCTTGGGTAGTGCACCACGGAGTACCCGGTGGGGCCAGCTGCCACAAGAACTGGGCTAGCATCATCATCCAACCAGGTCTCTGTAATGCAAGCCAGGTTGACAGAGGAAATCAAGTTCAGAAAATAGTCTTGTTCCTAATCGACCTGACATTGCCATCTGAAGAGGATTGGGGAGGCAGCCGGTCTTATAGCTACCTGCCCACTCTGTTCAGTGGGACCCCTGGGTATAGGAACCAAACATGTCAAGCATCTCCCTTGGCCCTGTTTACACCCAGGGTGTCTCCTGGACCTTACAACCTCACCACAGCTCACTTCTGCTGTCCCATCTGTCTTCTCACTGCCACCTCTCTCTCTCTCTCTCTCTGGTGCATGTCTATCTGAAACTTGAGTACTAAAACAGAAGCCAGCATCACTCGGGGAGACACAGCCAATTCCATGGCCCCCCTCCCCAGTATCAGTCACTGTCCCAGCCTGGTGGCACGGAGTGGGTCACTGGTTACATGGACTGAGGTCCCAGACAACCTATCTAACACTCCGAGGACATGGCAGGCTGCAGCACGGGAGTTGGGAGCCATGTGTGTCAAATATATGCAAGCAGCACTCCGCATCGGCATTCTGCCAGTTCTGAACTATGTGTTACTGCTGCGGGGAGACTGAGGTGATCCACAGGTTGGGTGGGTGGGTACATCTTTATGGTTGCTGGGAGACTGACTGGTGCACTGTGGAGGAGGGGGCAGCCTGTAAGGATACTATTAGCCATAGACTGCACAAGCAGGGGATAGTAGGAGATTGGTGCAGGCGGTCATCCCTATGGGAACGGTCACAGAGCGCACAGACCTCAGTGACACAGCACACTGCAAGGCTACTGACTGTAACAGCACATGTTTCACTGTCTGTGCACTTTCCCTAGGTCCTCTGAGGTCTGTGGGGTGAGTGAATGGGGATACAAACAGCACTGAGGGCTACTGTCTTTGTGGTACTGGACACATTGCTGTACTGTGTGCTTACTGTTGCTGGGTACACCGATGGCCACGGGGCAGGTGGGTGGGGTGACAGACAGGACTGAGGGGTACTGTCTTTCAACAAACTCACTTTCATTGTGTGTATCTGAGGCACTGTGTCACGCTTAGCTAGGGGATCGGTGGCTGCCTTTGAAGCTGTTTTAGGCACAATAACAAGACTGGGCTGCTTCTCAATCCTTTGCTGGGGTCCCTTCACCAATTACTGTGCGGGTAACAGATGACTGGTCTGGTGGTGGCCATCTGCCAATGAACTCACAGATAGCTCCCTGCCCATGTTATAATTGCATCTATGGAATTCTGTTGTATTGTTAAATATGCTGGTCTTGCTACTATACTGACATTTGATTGATTCTATAAGCCATAATACTTAAAAGAATACCTTGTGAGTTAAGCTTGGGACAGATAATGGCAAGAGACAAGGATTATCTGATGGGAATACATATTTAATTAGCATCTTGGTATGATTAAACTATGGTGTTAATAACAAATGCCGTATTTTAATACATGGCAAGTATTCACCCAAACTACAAGTTTCTAAGAATGGTACTGTTTTAGTGAGGTTATAATAAAGAACAGTACCTACTGAGAAATCCAATTAGAAACTCCCTTGCAATGCTCAAAGAGAAGAAGAAACACCATGTCCTCAGCTTTGGTTCCCCACCAGTAATGTAACACTTTAGGGAGGATAGTAATATGAAATTAGAATCCACTAATGTGATATTAAGCTAATGGCACATTTTTTTCTTTCCTAATTAGTCTCTAAAATGTCACTAAAAATATCCTAAGACTAGCAATTATATAACAAACTTCTACTCAAGAACAACCCCCAGTGGGAAATCGATCAAAAAGACTACTGCCCTGGTGTAATGGTAAAAGACAGATCTTATCCCCTTGTACACATCTTACGTGTCCCCAGGGCAGTGTAGTACAATGAAATCAGAGTGCACTGCTGTAATTTCATGTGGCTGACACTTTTCTTCTTTCCTTACAGCTTTTTTGCTGTGCATGTGATTTTCTTTCTCATCATTGCTTGTAAGAGAACTGGCCCATACTGATGGAGGCAGTTGGCCAGGTGCAGAGAGCACAGGTGAACCTGTAGACTCATTCAAGAAGGGACAGTTAGCACTAAGAGTCCCATACCCACAAGTGGGGCTGGTCCCAGTTTGCATTTTATGTGCAACCCCCCCCCCCCTTTTTTTGTACTTTTTTTTACTGATCTTCTGTTTGTTGACCCTGCTGTCTTCCCTAGGCTAAGTAAGTCACAGGGGAATATATGATAGCGCTTATAAAAGCTCTAACATGCACTGCAGGGCATTGACTCTCTTACTGCTGCAGCCTTCCCCCGAGGTCAGCTGGAGGGCATTCTGGGATTTGTAGATACAGAAAATGTCAGCTTGCAAGCTGGCAGAATCAGTCTAATACAGTCTACTATAGTGCAGCAAATAGTATGTAAAAATAATGATTTTGCTCACAAAGTACAAGTTGAGACCAGCCACAGACTTGAGCGTGGGGTTCTTAGTGTAGAGTGTGCCCCACAGTTGCTACTTACTCACTATGTAATCCTCAGCAAGTCATGTAACCTCTCTGTGATTCCACCCTCTGATCTTTTTCTCTGCTCTTTGCATCTTCCTGTGTGCGTAATACCAGCAACGTTCTTTCTCTTTCCCTCCGGAATTGTAAAGTTCTTTATTTATTACACACAAGGTCCTTGAGGCAGAGCTTGTTTTCAAAGGGTCTAGGGTCAAATAACAGACAGACATAGGTACAGTTAAGTAATATAAATACAGCAAACGAATGATACATATTTACAGTGATACATGACTTTGGGATAAATCATTTTTATGAAGGCACTACATAAAACCCAGTTCATCTCCTTTATACAGTTAATGCGCCCTGGGGCCTAGCCTGTGGCTAAGCGTTATTTATTCCTCAGGGTATAGCTTTCTGTTTTCATTTTTTTTTTTTTTTTACTTTTTTTCTTATTCTTTTCAACTTAAACAGTTGCAGACAGAACAAATAGACAAGAACAAACAATATACTTATGTACAGCTAATACATTAGTCAAACTGATCTAAGCAATGGGCCGGAAACTTCCTGAGGATATTGTTCCTAAAATCATAAGTATTCTCAATCTGCCATGTCACAAAATAAATAATCTTAGTAGCAATGAGGCAGAAAATCACTCTCTGTTTATCAGCTTATTGCTGATGGTGATAAAAATTCCTTCATTTCCATCTCATTAATAAGAGGATGTAATAATACAGCACTTGAATGCTATTATTGAACAAAACACTACAGTATATGATAAAACTCTTAATTCTTAGTGGACAGGGTCTCCCCTCTGATCTCTGGTTGCAATTCTGATCATTCTCCAATATTTCATGGGATAAAGTCCTGTCTTTGGGTCATAATATAAAATATCCAGCATCTCCAGAATTTTTCAAAACGCTACTCATGATGGTTTATCTGAACTGTAAGGCTTTCCATCTTGTAAATTGTTATCATAATATCCTGCCATTCTTCCCTA
Source organism: Neoceratodus forsteri (assembly GCA_016271365.2). Classification (NCBI taxonomy): domain Eukaryota; kingdom Metazoa; phylum Chordata; order Ceratodontiformes; family Ceratodontidae; genus Neoceratodus; species Neoceratodus forsteri. The sequence continues at coordinate 62,819,324 of CM028129.1, forward strand.
GTTGGAATCTCTGCCCAGAGCCATCTTCTTGTTATAGTTTTTTTAGCAGCACGTAAGTAGATATTTAAAAGCTTCCTGCTGGAGGGGTCTCTCAGCTCCACAGGGAGGGTGGAAAATAGAAAAAAAATCTTCTGTGAGCTTAATAACGATGCCAAAAAGGTCCAGTAAGGCCTCCTGAAAAGACTCAAAACATGGCTGTAAGCGTGTGCAACTCCAGAAAATGTGACCATGGGTGGTAGTGGAGCACCTGCACCCTCTCCAGCAGGAGGAGCCCCTAGTTGGGACGTATTTTACTTCAATGGCTGGCTTCCTAAAGAAACAGAGGGTAACTTTCCAGGAGAACTCTTTCCACATAAATGAGGCCATACCTGTGTGTAAGGATTTTAAATGTTTCTCCTATTGTTGCTCTTCCAAGCATATGTTAAGATCTTTTTCCCCAGGACCTTCTGACTGGTCTAACATACCCTTTCTTAGAGAAACCAAGGTTTCATATATATATATATATATATATATATATATATATATATATGTATGAGAACATGTGTTGCAATGGGGCAATTCCTGCAGTGCATTCCATAGGAGGTCCAGGACCAGGGGGATCTACTCACCGGAGGGGGGGGGTCTGGGGGAGTATTTTAATAAAATTTATTGCATGGAGGTATCAAAACCAGTCTTCAGAGTGAAAATCATAAGTATTCACCATCTCTTCAAAAGACATTAGTTTCTCATCTCTAAACAATGCAAAATTAAAAAGACTCCCAAACCCATCCATCTGCTAAAGCCGTGATCCAGTTTAGCTGGTAGAAAGGAGTGGAGGCATGGCAATGAGTACAATAAATGTCAATATAAGGAGTCAATAACCAGCTGGCCTGGTGGCACTGAGGGTTGAGTCACTGGACACCACACCTCGCGCTATGCTGGCTACCCGGGTTCGGAACAGACTCGGGCCGCCAGGGGTCGGCAGGGAAGGGAAGGTATAGAACATCTGGAGGACTGCTCTCCCTTCCTGGGGGAGGAACTTGGGGTTGTGCCACTCCAGGGTGGCTCCTGGTGGTAACCAGAGGCAGTGATGGAACTAGCGGTGCAAAGTAGAGGCTGGGGGGAGGTGGAGCATCGGCAGGCATCAGTGCTCAACACCATGGATGTCATTGCATGTCCGTGCTCTGCAGGGGACAAAGGAAAAATTCCTGGAGATCGAGGAGGCAATGAGGACCCCAGGGGTCTAGCCCCACATCCCCAACACTGGACTATCCTCTGACAGTCCTGGATCCACCCACAGGATGGACCCTCTAATTACAGACAGAGCCATCGGGTAGGAGAGGCGGGCCCTCCCGTGGGGTGATCTGGGGGGGCTGGGAAGTCCTGTGGAGGACTCAGAGGGAAGTCACGGTGGGGAGTAGAGGGCAGACTGAGAATTTACCTCAGAGAGATGCCCCAATCGAAGAAGAAAAAGAGTTCACAAAAAAAAAAAAAGGAATCAATAACCTGGAATCCAACAGTTGTCTCCAGCATTGCAATGTGTTACTAGTATATGGATTTTTGGTAATCTCTGTGATTGGGATACCAGGACAGCTCAATAGGATTTTATGCAAATTAGTTAAGTCCTCTTCTTGCACCACCAATTCCCTCCACTTAGCTATAAATTGGAGATGCAGCCAGAGAAATTTGATTCTAAGTTGAACTGCAATATAGTACTGCTTTAAATCTGAGAGACCCAATCCTCCAAGTCTCTTTGGTAACTGCAGGGCTGCAAATCTCACCCTACAGATTTTAGAGTCCCATATATAGTGTGATATTTTCCCATTGATGTCCGTAAAAAAAAATTTTTGGAAGGGGAATTAGAATGATTTGAGCCAAGTATAGAAATCTGGGCAATAGATTCATGTGTATTGCTTCAATCCTTTGGATTAGGGGGATTGGGATGATCTGTCATCTGTTCAAATCTGGATTAGGTTTTGTAGCAGGAGGACATAATTGTATTGATAAGGCTGAGTAGGGTTCTTGGACAGGTGTACTCCCAGATATTTTAATGAAGGGAGAGACCACTGGAAGGGGAACCGCTTTCTTGTAGCTTCAGATGGGGCATAATGCAGCTGCATAACCTCTGTATTGGCTGTATTTATTTTATAACCTGAGTGCCAACCCCTCAAATCTCTCTAGTAGCTGCCACAGGGGCGGTAAAGTTTGTTCAGGTGTTGATAGATATATTAATAGATCGTCAGCATAGAGTGTAAGATTATGATGTGCTCCCCTATAGTCAGTCCTTGGATTTCATGGGATTGACGGATTGCCTGGGACAGAGGTTCTAAGTACATGGTGAAGAGCAGGGGTGACAAGAGGGCACCCTTGCTGTGTGCCCCGAAGCAATGAGATGGGGGTAGAAATGGATCCATTTATTTTGATGTAAGCTTGCGGGCCCTCATATAGTCCCATGAGAAGTTTTTCAAATCTTCCAGAAAACCCCATAGCCCTCATTGCTGCCATCAAAAATGGCCATGCTACCTGGTTGAATGCCTTCTCTGCATCTAAACTTAATAACAAAGTGGAGCCTTCGACCGGGCAGCATGATGCAGGACATGGAGTGTATGCTTAATATTATCCTCCGTCTGCTTAGAGGAGGCAAATCTACATTGGTCTGCATCAATAAGCTGTGGTAACAGCACCTCCATCCATTTTGTCAATACCGCTGCAAACAACTTGTAATCGATATTCAGCACCGATATTGGGTGGTAGGAGATACATTAGGAGGGGTCCTTCCCCGGTTTTGGGACACTGTAAATAGTCACATATTTCCAGGTTAGTGATGTATTTTCTCCTTTCATGACTCCCTGGCACACTTGTAGCACCTGGGGCAGCAACAAGTCCTTAAAGGACTTATAAAATTCCCCGGTGTACCCATCGGGTCCCGGGCTCTTACCTGTTTTTAATTATTTTAGTGCTCCCTCTATTTTTTGTCCAGTAATTGAGGCTTCCAACTGGGACACCTGCACCTGAATGAGCTTAGGGAGTTTGAGTTCTTCAAGAAACTGTTCAGCTCCCTGTGGGTCAAAACGGGACTCTGGTGTACATAACCTTTCATAAAAGGCTCTAAAGGCCTCCATAATCAGGAAGGGTGCTTTTACTTGGTCGCCCATCGGGGGGGGAGTGGATGTTTATATTGGATTGAGCCACATGGTGCCTCAATCTGTGGGCCAGTATCTGAGTGGCACGGGGTCCCCCGTCATAATACCTTTGATGGAGGAATTGGAGAGCCTGTTCAGTTTTGACAGCTAAAAGATGTGCTTTCATTTTTTTTAAATCCTTTTCTCCCATGCTCCTGACTGGTCCCCATCCACCAGTCTCCCCAGCCATGACACCCTGGGGTCCTCCAGGGCTTACCTTAGTCTGGTGGCTCACCTTAATCTGGTGGCTTCCCTCAGGGCTTTGTCACTCTGACTGGGTTGTTGGGGTCCCCCAAACCCTGCCATTAAACAGGATCCAGAGTTCACTCAGAGGAAGGGAGGGTGAGCACCAGTGCCTTAGGGATCAGTGCTGGGACTAGTCCTCTTCAATGTCTTTATAAATGACATTGCAAAGGATCTAGAAGGGAAGATCTGCCTCTTTGTGAATGACACCAAAATCTGCAATATGGTGGACACTCTGGAGGTGGGGTTGGGGGGTGGAAAGGATGAGCAGAGACCTGAGAAAACTCCAGGAGCGGTCAAGGGTATGGCAGCTGGGTTTCAACACAAAAAAGTACAAGTAATGCATTGGGGCACAGAAACCCAGGGGCAGTGTACAAAATGGGAAGATTGTTACTGACAACCACCAGTGGAGAAGCCACCTGGGGGTGATCATATCAGATAACCTAAAGGTGGCCAGGCAGTGCAACAAGCCATTAGGGAAGGCTAGTGGGATACTGGGTTGCATAGGAAGGGGTACCACCAGCAAAAATAAGTAGGTGATATTACCTCTGTATGGATCACTAGTAAGACCTCACCTAGAGTACTGTGTTCAATTCTGGTGACTACATCTCTGGAAGGACATTGACAGAGTGGAGGCAGTCCAGAGGAGAACAACTAAAATGGCCAGGATCTGCATCAGAAGCCCTGCAAGGGGAGACTTAAGGATGTAAATAATGTACACCCTGGAAGAGAGGAAAGAGACTGAAGGGATATGACAGAGAGAGACCTTTAAATACCTCGTGGGGTAAATAAGGTAGAGGAGGGAGGTATTTTTCAGAAAAAGGCTCTCAAGGACAAGGGGGCATGATAAGAAGCTGGAGGGGGGTAGGTTCAGGAGAGATGGGAGATGTGACCAAATATATTCACAAAGTAATATTCAAAAAATTCCACAAAACCATGTGCAACAATCTACCTGTGGAGTATAAAAGGAGATGTCCTTATCAGAAGAGTCACCCTCGAGGAAGGTCAAGAGGTGATGAAAAGGCCAGGGAACTGCATCCAGATGTTGCTGTTCAGGCTGTGCTAGAAGAATTGATAGGTTTGTAATGTGCCTAATTCACATATTTGATCTTTGCACATTTGCACTTTCTCACTTTAAAATAAAAAGATACTGTATATTTACTCCCTCAGTGCTTTTATTCAGTTCCGAATGCTGCTAATGTCATTGAAATGTTTTATACTTTCACCTGCTATAATTATTTGGAGTAAGGAAAAGAATTCCAGGACACTTTGGGCAACATGATGAGGAGTGCTGAATTCGGGTATTATACTTCATAATTTCTTGTGGTTGCTTAGTATTCTGCCTTGATGGAGCCCTACTTGAGGACGCATCCTCCTTTAGGTACTTTGGAGTTATTTGGGACCATTCCCTAGATATTCCTGCATCTGTCTTTAACACTGATAAATCAGTTATTTGGGACCATTCCCTAGATATTCCTGCATCTGTCTTTAACACTGATAAATCAGTTATTTGGGCCCATTTCCTAGATATTACTGCACCTGTCTTATGTACCTGTAAATCAGTTTTTTACCATTCCCTAGATCTTCCTGCACCTGTCTTGTGTACCTCATCATCATAAAAAGTTTACTGTTCAACATTAAGTCATTACAAAACAATACATTATGTATGAAATGAGGACAACCACTATACAGTTATATACTATTATTTCAAGCCTACCTCTCCTTATTAAAACTTTTATATTCACATTTAAACATTTGAGTCAAGGAATAAAAAGCTTGAGGAGCATTAATAAATTAGGGAGCATTTAGGAGGAAAAAGTCTTTAGCAAATCCTATATGATAACCGAATGAAATGGGACTCGTCTAGGTTAGTGTCTGGTTACCTACACCCCCATCTGTGTTATTGTGGCTCCTAATCCCAAAAGTTCCAAAATTATAAAAAAAGAAAACGTAATAAGTAGTAATCATAATCATAATAATGGTAATAAAAAATAGAAAAATAATTTTTAGAACAAGAAGCCAATAAAGGTAAAAAAGGGCATTTCCCTTCAATGTTCTTCCAAGCAGATTATAATTACCTAATATGGTCAGAGAACCTTAGTTGATCCCATATACATACAGTAAAACAATCTGTGTTTGATGTGATTAAAGTCTTATAAGTTGAGACTATGCAACAATTTTGAGAGACAATACAATATTGTCATATCAGTGTAACTGAACAGCACATTTACTATTTGGTCAAGGAGGAGACAGAGGTTGGCTACAATTGGCCCAATCCATAAAGCTCCTCTACGGTGACATAAAGGACATATAAACACAGCGTGCTTTAGATCATCATGTACTCCCATACTGTTCCATGTGATATGAGCGTCGGAACAATAGCGACAGTAACATGAGCGAGTGCACATCAGTGAATACCAAAATGCCAACGTGCACTACAGTGAGGACTATCAACACCAATGGTCCTCAACATTCTCTCTGGGGGTGATATGTACTGACATTTTTATGTGGGGAGGCTATGCCCCCCACAATCCCCATTATTATTATAATCAACCCGGGTGGGGGGCTGACACTGGGGTACAGGGGAAAATTCAGGAGGGGGCTATTCGAAGAGGAATGTCATCAGGATGACAACATTGGGGGGCAACCTGTGGACAGGGGGACCACAGTCAGGGGGGCCAGGGAGTGTAGAGCACAAATTAGGGATGTTGGGAAACGCAAAAAAAGGAACAAAAACTTAAGTGACCAGACAACACAAAAAGGTTTTCCCACATATCTAGCTAGGTCCGAACCTGGGTCCTTCCGCACCAGAGGCAGTGACTCCTATACCAAATGGCCAGCTGGGAACTGCCTGGCCAAACAACCTCCTATATCCTCATCCTCAGTCATTGTAGTCTCTCCCTCACTGCTACTGCCCCTCATTATCCTTTCACACTCGCTGTTCTCATAGGCGCTCAAATTGAGTCGCTCAGTTTGACTCACCCATATCACGGGATACACTCCCATCCCATATTTGCTAAACTCCAAAGTTACCCCTGGTCTATTTTGTTTAAAATGTACATAATTTGCTTTACATAATTCCATCCTAAATCTAGTTATATATTATGGTCTGGATTTGATAGATGCAATAAATAAAATTCCAAAGCATGTTGAATCTTAACAATATTATACCGTTTTTATAATTTCAGAGTGCCAATTTTGGACAAATCCTGGTTAACTGCCATATCCCTATTTTTAGCCTTACCTTCTCTAGTAATCTCCCATCTGGGTCTAGGATAAATTTAATGTAATAGATTGCCTAACCCTATTGGCAGCAGTTGTTCTCTGATAAGATTAATAGTAGGGAAGCTAAAACCCCGTTGTGCATATCCAGTTTGTTCTTCCAGACATTGTCTGGGGAAACGCTCCTCAGACAAGAGAAAGAGGTCCATTCTAAACATTAGGCATCTCTCTCTCTCATCAGTGAAAACATGACAAATTGACTCAGCTCTGCTCTCATCACCTCCTCAGAAACTGAGTTTGGAACAGAAAGAATATAACACGGTATTTTGTTTAAAATGATCTCCAAAGAAGCAATGTTCACGGAGCATCAGATTTCAGCTGCATATAAAATTTCCATCTTAATTTTAATATTTAATGCTGTGAGAATTCTATTTACTCAACTATTTCCAGATTTATAGTTAAATTTCTTGAATGAATTGAAAGTGTTCTTCATTCTATTTAATAACAAATCCATGTGTTTAGACCATGAAACAATATCTGTAATTATACAATGGGGTCTGAGAATTGATGATTCTGATTGGCTAACTGGCACCTTTCTCCCATGGTAAATCATGACAGAACCCATAGAAAAGGTGACAGTCAGCCACATCTGGAATCCCCGCTTTCTCAACTCAATCTGACCCGAAAAGTGAAAGGTGAAAAACCACCATGTTGACTCCTCACTAAGCCACGAGTTAAAAGTAGGAGTCCTACCAAAAAGAACACTGGCTTCAGTATGAGTAAGCCACCCCTTCCCCCCTGCAGTTCGTGGCTTACCATACCTCATTCCTCCTCCCATCTCCTGATGTCCTCTTCACTCTCCTGGTCTCAGGACTGCTGAAAGTGAGGATTGGTAGGACACTCACAGCACAGCACTTCAGGGGCTCACCTCAACCATCAGTAGATGATGCGTCCTGCACACTCGCTCCCTCTCACCTCCATTTGCATGACCCCTGACACGGGGCGCTGAAGCTTGCTCCCTGCTTTATTTCAGTCACTGGCTGCCCCATTTAACTTAACAATTAATGCCCCATTTCACTGCAGGATTCTTCACAGTAAACATGGACGTGCTAAACACCCTTAAAACCTGGACGCAAATGACAACAACCTAAACCTCGATACTGGGTTGCATATTGGAAACTCTCAGGCTGTCTGTTTAAAAGAAAAAAAAGATGCAACCTCTGCCTTAAAAATTATGTGTGTGTCCATTCACAGTTACATTAGAAGTTAGGCTGAGACACCCTTCAACTGCCGTTCTCCTCCCAATTACTCTAAAAAAAGGCAAGTCACAGTCTCACCTCCCTGAGCCACAAACACCAACTCATCCTGGAAGCACGCCCTAAACAAATGCAGTCCCTCACTGCTCACTTTGAAGTAGGGGGAGAAAACCTCCACCTTCTTATATGATCACTTTCTTAACCTGGGCAACAAACTCATTTCTTAAAACACCTTACCATATCTCAGCTGGGGGTCTCCTCAATGTTTACCTAGCAACAGGGAACTATTTTTTTCTGGTGTAAGAATAAGTTAAACTTATTTAAAGTGCAAGAAAAACTGCTTTTTTTCTTTCTTTTTAAAAGCGACTAGGAGGACATTGTATAATCACAATAAACCACTCCAGGGTGTGGGTTATGCTGGGATTTACCCATGGCTGACCTGCTTTGACCACTTGGCCTGCAACCTCGTGGCCAAACCACACCAGCCGTGGGTAAATCCCAGCATAACCCACACCCTGGAGTGGTTTATTGCTTAAAGGTCTGCCGGGTTGCTCCGGAAACTGGACTGGTGGTGATTGCTCTCCTAAGAAGGATTTGCCTTGTGTCTGTGGTGGACTAAGGTCAGCTAGACCAGCCCACCTCGAGGTAGGTCACTGGCCTGAGGTGTTTCCCCTTGGGGGGTTGGATGGTACCATTTTTAGGAGGGGCATGCTCTGATTTGGCCCAGGGTCACTGGAGCCCGTCTGAATGAAGTCAGATGAGCGGCGCGGCTCAAAGTTGGGGGGGGGGGACGCCGGGCTGGGGATCTGCTCTGGGATAGGGCTGACCTGATCAGAAGACTTTGCTGTACTGTCCTGGATCCAATTTTCTTGGGGATGTAACATTTCTCTGTTTATGATAGAAAACCTATTGAGACGTGCTGTTGGAGAGCTGGACTTCTGCATTGTGAACTTTACTCCTTGGAGATACTGAATATACTACTGTATTGGTACTATGCAAATTCATATTTATTTCTGGGAGGCAGTGAGAGGGCCTTGTTATGCTGTAATTCATTCTGCATGCTAACATAATTAAAGTGGCAGTGACAGTGCTGCACTAAATGGACAATTTTTATTTGTGGGAGTAGTAGTGAGAGCTCCCCCCTCATTATATGAACATTTTTTGGAGTTTTGGTGTGCTTCGTTTGAAGGAGGATTAAGCACTGAATACAGAACTGGCCTGCCAGTGCAGTGGTTGGATTTCAGCTTGCAACGCCAGCAACCTGAGTTTGGGAGCGGACTCGGGTCATTGGAGGGCAGCCGGGAGAGAAGACTGAAGCATCCCAGGGACTGCTCGTCTTCTCCGTGGAGAGGTAGGAATCAAGGCTCACAATTTGTCCAACCCCAGGTGAAGGCCTGAGGTATGACAGCTCCTGCAGATAGCAGGATGGGCCAGGGGAGCTGCGTGGTAGATGTTGGTGCTCAGCACCTGGACATCAGGGCGTAAACCACGTAGGAAGGGAGAGAACATGGAAAAAGGACACCAGAGCTCTGAGAGGAAGGAGTGCCAGTACTGGCTCTGATGGCTCCAGCCTGCCTGGTTGATAAGGGGACCCGATGAGACAAGTAAGTATCAGAGTGTACAGGCCCCACCTTGTACCCTGCCTGGGGGTAAACCATGGCAATATGGGGGTCCTCCAGAGACCACGGCATGGCAGGAAGCAGGGCAGATACATGTGTGTATCCAGATGGAGTAGAGCTCCGGTGTAGAGGTGGAGGAATAAACAAAAAGTATATATAAAAAAAGAACTGAATACAGGACTTACTGCGAGCACAACTGTATAGTGAACTGTGGTCAGATAGTGACCTTTTTGATTTAATTCTGATTGCTATTGCTGCTTCTGCTTTCTGTTTTATAAATTGGGTTGGTTGAGGTAGTATTTTGAGGGGCTGGGTTATTTTTGGGGGCATTTAAATAGTGTCAGAGGGAGTGTGTGGGTGAGTGAGAGAGTGGGTGTGTGGATTTTATAAATTTGTGACAGCTGGTTTAAGGGCAGTAATATGTGCTGGCAGAGAGCTTCAGTGGTCAGGTGCTACTCTCCCACTGTGTACAGGGCTCGCTGCCATTTCGATTGCACCCGTTATCAGTGGAGGTATATAGGCATTGTTGCACCTTGGGAATAGCAAGGAGGGGTCAGAGGGGTGGAGTGTCCGGGCCTAGCAGGGGGGTGGAGTGTGGCGGACGAATTGGGGTCGTGGGGTCAAGGAGACACCCTGGGGTGAAATGGGCCCAGGAAAGTGGTTTGCTGTGCTTGGTTCTCATACCGAAGGGCTCCATCTGTTGTGGACAAATAGTGCAGTCGACTTCGACTGCCCATCCTACTTGGGCAGTGTGGTTCTATGTGATAACAGTGAAAGCCTAAAGGCGATTGCCGATATCGTGAAGTCAGAGTGCCAAAAATCAATGTCGGGACTCTGACTCTCCGGGACACAGCAAAACAACACTGGGGACTTGGTTTTTTTAATGTTTTATGGCCCCCCGTACCTCCCTACTTAAGGATTCTCAACTCCAGGGAGGGTGCATGTTGAGGGGGGGTGACGATTCGGGCTAGGCACAACAGAAACACACCAGCGTCCAGACCTGAACCCAGTGCTCTCCCCACCAATGCTGCCAACCCACCCACCATGCCACATGGTCAGCTCGGCAACCCACCGTGGCACCACCCCTCACAATCCTTCCTGCCCCTTGCTGTGCTAGTGAGCTCCCCCCCACGCAGCGTGTATGTATAGCAACATCCTGTGGCTATATTCGCCGTCCCCCCAATCTGGTCACCCTACCCTACCTCTAGCCCCTATGACATGCGCCGGGGATTGGGTCGCCATTATTGTAGGCGCCCAATCATTGAAGCCCATGTCATGGGCTACTGGCAGTGTTATGCAATGGCAGGTCAATTAAAAACAAGACAGCAGTGATTGCTGATCTTGTTGGAACTTCAGACCTGGCGTGCATCACCGAGACCTGGCTGGATGGGAATGCGGGTCCCATATTGGAGTCAGCAGTTCCGGCTGGGAACTCGGTGATACACTGCCAAGGTTGGATCGTAGGGGTGGGGGTGTAGCCATTTGTTTTAAGATGGAGCTGGGCCTTGTAGATGTGCTAGTTGGGGTCACTGGATCCTTTGAATGTATCCTGGGTGCAGGTATGGACTGCAGGATACTTCTCATCTACCGTCCACCCAGGGGTGAGAAGGATTTCCTGCAGGGAGTCATGGACTTTGTCATCAACATGGTGTTGGAGTCCCTAGATGGTTGTTGCTGGGGAACATCAATGCCTGGGTCAATGACGAACTTTCGCATTTTGGACAAGACTTTCTCCAACTGATGATTTTGTTGGGCTTTACACAGGTGGTTACCTCTGTGACTCATGGAAAAGGTCATTCATTGGATCTAATGTTCCTACTGGGGATGGAGATCTCCAATGTGGTGGTGGAACCCGTTGGGTGGTCTGATTACCACACTATAGGGTTCAGCTTCATGGCTCCCCCCAGTAGACCTGCCCCTATGGAGATGGTCCGGTATCGCCCTCTACAAGGTTTGACCCCTGATGGTCTTATGGCAGTGCTGGACCTATTGGGTAGAGCGAATGTAAGCTCGGATCCAGGTGATCTGCTACTAGCCTATAATAAGGCAGTGATGGCTGCTCTGGATTCCGTAGCTCCTGTCCGAGTTCGCTCCCCCCACCCTTTGCCCTCAGTCCCCTTGGTTTGATGGGACTTTGCAGGAGCTGAGAAGAGTGGGGAGAAGTCTGAAGCGATGTTGGTGGAAAACCAGCCTAGTTGATGACGTTTAGATTGATGTCACATTATAAGGACTATCAATTGGCCATCTCCCAAAAGAAGGCAGAGTTCCTGTCCAGGGATTTTGCCGCTGCACAAAACCAACCGGCTCAGCTCTTCCACACTGTGGACAGGCTGTGCAATCCAGCCTGTCTCCAGAATTGGGGAGCCTTTTCACAGAATAAGTGTGATGAGTTTGCTCAATTTTTCACAGATAAGGTTGGCATCATCAGATCGGAGATCTGTACAGCTCACTCAAACAGGCGCTGTGGTGTTTGGTGGGAGATTACAGGTGCCCAGTTTGTCTGGTCCAACTCTGACCTGTTGCTGATCATGGATATCGTGAAGATTATCTAGGGTTTGTGACTGACTTACTGTAGTTTGGACCCAGGTCCAACACGCCTCCTGGTGGGGTGTGCGGAGGTAATCAGACCGGTCCTGGCTGAGATAATCAGGTAGTCGTTGGAGATGAGGGTGTTCCTGGACACCTTAAAGAGGAAGTGGTACTTCCCCTTCTGTTAGAAATCTTCTCTTGACCCTGACTGTCTCACTAACTACAGGCCTGTCTCTAACCTGACTTTTGTGGGTAAGGTTATTGAGAAGGCAGTCGCATTGCAACTGGAGGATCACCTTACCACCAGTGATGCCTATGATCCTCTCCAGTCCAGTTTCAGGAAGAGGCATAGTACCGAGACAGTGCTGGTTTGGGTACTTGATCTCCTAGGAGCTTTTCAGTCTGGGTCCTCCTTGATCTCTCTGTGACATTTGATACCGCGAACCATGGTGTGTTATTGGAGCATCTGCAGCTGATCTGTGGTCTGTCTGGGACAGTACTCAGATGGTTTCACTCTTTTCTCACAGGCAGGACTCAGAGAGTGGAGTCAGGTATTTTTTCCTTGGCCCCTTTCCCCCAGTCCTGTAGGGTGCCACAGGGTTCTGTGCTTTCACCCATGTTGTTCGTGGTATATATGCTGCCATTGGGAGACATTATAAGGTGGTATGGGCTGAGTTTTCATTGTTATGCAGATGATACTCAGCTGTACATGTCCTTTGTGTCCGAGCAAGGTGATGTTGTCTCAGTCTTTAACAACTGCCTCTCTGAGATCCAAGACTGGATGAATTCCAACTGGCTAAGATTGAATCTGGATAAAACTAAACTATTGGTTGTGGACCCAGGTTGTCGAGTAGAGGGGTTGTCTGCTGGGCAGCCATCTGGGTTGTGGCTGGGGAGTAGCCAGCTGATGACCTCTGACCGGGTGTGAAATCTGGACATTATGCTTGATGGTGGGCTGACACTGAAGTCTCAGGTGTCAGCTGTCATCAAGACCTTATTTTACCATCTGAGGAATATCACTTAGCTAAAACACCTGGTCCCACCTGATGATCTTCCAAGATTGGTCCACGCCTTTGTGACCTCCCGCATAGACTACTGCAAAGCCCTATACCTAGGGCTACGGGGGGTGGACCTCTGCCGCCTGCAGCTGGTGCAAAATGTGGCTGCCAGGTTGTTGATGGATCTACAATGATCAGCCGACAATTTCATTGTCGACCGACGTTATAGCGACTCCTTTATGTCGACCACAATTGCATAAAGAGGATCACCGGAGACCTTGTTTCACACCCGTCCCCCTAACTATAATAATCAACTCTGAGTCAGAGCTGATTCGGGGAGGGGGTGCAAGACCCCCAGAAAGCAGTGCCTGGGTCCTGCACTGGCATTACAGTGACCTGGCACTGTTGTCACTGTAATGTTGGTCATGGCAAAAGTTTTGACCAAGAGACGCTGTACCATTATTGACTGGCTTACCGAGATTCTGCCACACCTGTGCTTCACAGCCTGCATTGGCTGCCAGTTGAGTGGAGGATCACCTTCAAGGTCAGATTAATGACCTACAAAGCCCTACATGGACATGAACTGCGTTATTTGCAAGATCTCCTCTGCCCCTACCATGCCCTCCGCCCTCTCCATTCCACCGATGAGGGATTGCTAGTGGTTCCCAGGGTCTGTTTGAAAACCTCAGGAGCTATATCGTTTGCCTTTGTAGCCCTGACTCTGTGGAATTCTCTACCTCATCGGATCAGAGACTGCCTGACTGCTGAGGCTTTTAAATCTGCCTTAAAGACTTACCTTTTTAATTTGGCATTTCCTGAAGGCTAAAATTTGTGCTGCCTGCTAATCATTGTTTTTAATAATTTTCTTTCTTATATGTGATTTATTTTATTTGCTATGATGTATGTTCACGTGCTTTGATAAGTGTTGAATTGCACATTTTATAAATTGATTAATTCATTAATTAAACCTTATCCCTAGGTAATCATGATAAGATTTTGTTTCAGTTCAATTCAATTTTATGTTTAACCAGGAAATACACCATTGAGATACTCATTTGCAAGGTGGTCCTAGGGGGGACACACATAGTATACATAAGAGGAAAATACTACAGATTTCTACAATAGTTCACACAATACAGTGGGTAATACATAACAAGGTACAGCCAGATTACTCAGATTTTTACATATCTACATAAGCGCAAGAAGCTAACGGCGTAATACGATTGGAATGGAAGTCGGTAAGGGGGAAGGTAAAGCATGATCCATAAGGTGAGGTAGGAATAGTCAAAGATAAGTAGGATGGGGAAGAAAAAGGTGTAAGGGAGAGAGGCTCAGGGAGTAGCAGGGCATAGACAGACAGGAGTGCAAAACGAAAGAAAGAAGGGGAGCAGGGACAGCCAGGGGCAGATATAGTGGTAAGTGCCATATAAAATACCAAAAGTAGGGGGCCTAGGCATAGACCTGGCAGTTTTCCTTCAACAGAGGTTTCAGAAGAGATTTAAAGGAGGATAGTCTAACAAGGTGAGGCAGTTTTAGGGTAATTTGGAAGGAGTTCCACAAGGTTGGTAAGGTGTGGCTAATGTATATGGTGCCAAAATGAGATTTTACCCGCGGGGTGGGGTATCAAGCGAGATATAATCATATTTCCTAAGTGAGTATGTGCAAGGTGTTGGTTTAAAGAGGCTGGATATGTGACGAGGGAGTTTGTTAGTGAGGGCTTTGAAGGTCCATGGAGGCATTACGCCATCTTCTGGTAGATAAGGAAGTCCAGCCGAGTTGGCTGTGAAGTGAACAGTGGTGTGTTTTGAACAGAGAGTCGGTCACAAATCTTAAGGCCCTGTGGTACAGGACATCCAGCTTAGTAAGGACAGTTTTGGGACAATGACTGTAAAGAAAGTCAGCATAGTCAATTAGTGGAAGGACTGTTGTTTTGACTAATCGTAGTTTTGCTTCATAGGTAAGCAAACGTTTGATACAGAAAAATAATTCCAACCTTTGTTTTAGCTTTTTGGACAGTTCTTCAACATGAGGGATATACGAAAGCGTACAGTCCAACCAGAAGCCTAGATACAGTACTTAAATGTGTCCACTCTTTCCAGGGTTTCACCCTGCATAGATACTATATGCATATTGGCAGGCTGATGTGATCTGGAAGATGCAGTAGTTGATGGGGAGAAGGACATGACTTTTGTCTTTTTGGCATTGAGTAGAAGTTTCAGATGTAGCAGATTTTGCTGTAGGATATTAAATTCTTGCTGTAAATCCCTGTAGGCAGATTCAATGGTAGGATGAGAGACATAAAACATAGTATCATCTGCAAATAGTGAATACTGTCAGATGTAATATTGTGGTCAATATTGTTTATGTAGATTGCGAATAATAAAGGGTTTCAATGGGAGAATTTTCTATATACAGTTTTGTTTTTTTCTTTATTCTGCTGCCAAAGACAACAAGCTTCATCTTATTCTTGTTCATACACAAATCATTTTCAGTACACAGCTTGGTGAAGAGATTCAATTTTCTCTGCAGATCCTAATTGTTTTGGACTGTTCCCTAGATATTCCTGCACCTGTCTTGTGCACAAGTAAATCAGTTATTTGGAACTGTTCCCTAGATATTCTTACACCTGTCTTGTGCACCTGTAAATCAGTTATTTGGAACTATTCCCTAGATATTCTTGCACCTGTCTTGTGCACCTGTAAATCAGTTATTAATAGGCCTTACTTACAGGATGAGATCCAGCCTTACCCGTAAAACCTGTCTGGCCTTGACCAACCAATGGTGTCCTACTGCCCAGCCTTATCTATGGTGTCTCAGTCATCTTCAACTCCTCCAAGTCTACCATGGCTAACTGGGATATATAACAGTATTTGCCACTTTATTTTGGGTGCTGCTCATCTTACTAACTACAGCCCCCTTTATTCTTTCCTGGGCTGGATTTCCCCTTCAGCCAAACATTCCTGTATTATGGGCAGCTTCCTAAACAAACAGATCAGCTCCAGCACCCTCACCTGCTTGTTCTCTATGCTATAATCCCCTTTGATCTTCGACAAGTTTCACTCTAGTAACACCCTTTTATTTCAAGAGCCTAGATGCTTCATTAGAATGGGCCATGGGCTAGCAGCCTTTTGTTACTCAGCTCCAGGCTCTGGAATCGTCTTTCTCATCTAGCCAGATGTGCAGATTCCCACTATTGCTTTAAATCCAGGATACTTTGAGACTACCTAAGTTGAAAGCCTGTACCTGCTTACAAGTCCATTTGCTCCTGTACCAGTCATATGTATTTTGCTGTTTGGCCACCTGATACTTCAGGCTCTGCTTTGGAAAAGTATTACTGAGTATTCTCTGTAACTCCTGGTTTGTACCAAGTGGTATATACCCCTGACAGTGAAATTTCGACCGTGGGGTCCCCTACAGTGACTACAGTGCTACGTCACTGTAGGGAACCCACTGGAACCCGACACTGTCTGTTGGGGGTCCTGCACCTCCCCGAATCAGCTTTGACTTGGAGTTGAGAATCCTAAGTAGGGGTATGTGTGGGGAGCACAGGCCCCCATGTGGGGGGTTAAAAAAACACTTGTTGTTCTCCGAAACTGGCAGCCAACTGCAAAATGTGGTTGACCTGCTGGTTTCGCTGTCGGGTCGTTCAACAAATATTTTGTCGACAACCTGTCATAGATCCGTACCAAATGTGATCCCTGTCACTGTTTTTATGTGTAATGTATGCTGACTTTCTGGATTGTACCTGTTATGTAATCTGCCTCCGTTATGTATTTAATGTATCTGTGTACTCTGTATTTCCTGCATATAGGCATGCTGTTGCCTAGCGTACTTACCTGAGTGCCAGAACTAAACTAAACAAATAAATATTTAAAACTTTTTGAATATTGTTCAGAGGGGACTCATCCATTACTTGGCCAGTACTCTTTTAGCAGCCCCAGGCCAAAATCTATCTCAGGTTGGTGGTCCTATGCCATTTAAGCCCAACATCTCTGGAACAAACTTGCTCTTATTGTCCAGCACTGTGCCTTTTCCATTATCATTAAGGAAGGTCTCAAGGCGTATCTTCTTGCCTGTAGTCAGTGTAATTACATCTGCTGAGGATACTCCACCTGCTGTTGACCAGTCTTATTCCTGCATAAATGCTTCTGCTGTGGTTGTTTACTTTACATGGTACTTCTCAGCACCAATGCATGCCACACTGGAGAGGGACCATGAGCGTGGGAGCCGGCGGGAGGATAAATAACCTGTAGGCTGTGTGCTGGAGTGAGTGGTGCAGACTGTCCAGATGGCTACTTTACACTGCTTGCTCTGAAATGCATCCCCAACTCAGCAGTGGTTCAGGAAAGGAATAGGGAACCGCTTATCATGATTGGGTAAGCATATACATCACATTTACACTGCAACAACCCAAGAGGTATGGGTTGCTATGGTGCAGTTACGGTCATGTAAACATGCCTAAAGATTCCAAAGCAGAATTCAACTTTGCACGAACATAAGCACTAGTTACCACAGTGTTCTGAGCTTGTATCTTTATGTTTGATGATGTGTCCCACATTTTGTGGGCCAGCGTCCTTCTTTTTCCCACATTTTGAATGTCAGTGTCCCACATTTCAGTCAGAAAAGGTTAAGAGACATGCTGTACAGTAAGCCTGAAAACCTGCTGTAGTCATTTACTATACAAAAGTGGGTAACCCATTCCACTAAACAAACCATAGCAACTTGCTAAGGTAACTAATGCAATAGGCATAAGGATCACTCTGTGGCACTCTGGTGCACTGCTACAAATGGTCAGTTATAGTACAGAGGAAGGATAGCGGTGCTTACCTCTAAGCTTCAAACACAGCACTCGAGTCGAGCTGGTGGTGAAAAAAGCTCATTGGTGCCTATACACAATAAAAAAGGTTGCCTACGCGCCCTGTATCTGAGGCATGTAGGCAACAGTATGCGTGAATGCCACGTGGCAGAGTTCCCACAGCACTCACTAGCAGTGCACGGTCCAGAAGTGCATCCAGTTTCCTGACCGCACAGGCAGCTATGCACCAGGGTGGTCTGGGAGGGAGAGGTAGGAGTGTGCCTACACTACATGCCATTCACAAAAGTGCATAGTGCTGCATACAGGGGTGCACAGGAGGGTGCTGTATACGGCAGGGGGGACCCTGCTTCAATTGCTGTATGTGCCAAGCACCAAGCACACAGAATGCTTGGCCAGTCCTGGCAGAAAGTTGTAACACCCAACCCCCACATCAGAACCTCCGGCTGGTCCCAGCAGCAAGTTGTAACCCTCCCCCCACATCAGAACCCCCAGCCGGTCCTGGCAGCAAGTTGTAACAGCCCCCACACATCAGATCCCTTCTTGGTCCTGGCAGCAAGTTGTAACTCCCCCAACACATCAGAACCCCTGGCCAGTCCTTGCAGCAAGTTGTAACACCCCCACATCAGAACCCCCAGCGGTCCTGGCTGCAAGATGTAACACCCCCACATCAGAACCCCGTCTGATCCCTGCAGCAAATTGTAACACCCCACATCAGAACCTCCGGCTGGTCCCTGCAGCAAGTTGCAACACCCCCATGTCAGAACCCTGGCCTGTCCCAGCAGCAAATTGTAACACCCAATCACATGAGAACCTCTGACCAGTCCCAGCAGCAACTTGTAACACCCTGGACGGTCCTGGCTTGACTTGAGTGCTGTTGTTCAAGGGGAGAGGTAAGTATTGCTATCATTCTTCTGTACTGCAACTTTCTAAGGTACTAGATTCTGTGGTTTAATGGAAAAATTCTGAAATTTCATGTATAGAAACACAGAATTTGTTGGCAGAAAAGGACCGCTTGCTCCACTCAGTCTGTGCAGATGATCCTTGCCTTGTCTGTCTCTGCAGACCCCATCCAGTCTCCAGTGACCCTCACTCCTCTCTGCCTATTTACTAATATTCCCCTGTCTGTCCCATGCATGCTTGAAGCCCCCTACTGTTTTCACCTCCACAACTCCAATTGCAATCTGTTCCAGGTGTCTATCACTCCTTCAATGAAGAACTCTTCCTTACATCCCTCTTAGACATCCATCCCTAAAACTTTATCACATGCACTCTGGTGCTGGTGCCCGTTCTCATTTGAAAGAGACTCCCTCCTGCACCCTGTGTAATGCTTGGCCAGCTGATTATGATTGTTGTATGCTATTTGTAATATAAAGATATAGCCTGGGCTTATGGGTGCCCCCCCAGGTTTCAGAGAAGCTACAGGATATATTAACCTGAAACCAGGAGGTAATTAAAAGACCAGAGAGACTTAATTAAGGGTCTCCTGTTTTTCTGTCTTAATTAGAACTGACCCAGCTGTCAGGATATAGAGCTCATAAAGTTTTATGATTCCTATAGGAAAAACATGTTATACCACCACAGTGCTAAAAGTTATAAACTCCTTTGATGTGCCTTGGGAATAGGAACTGCTCAAGATCAAAGAGAAAATGTTAATTAAGGAGTCATATTTGAGAAATTAGTTTTTGCTGATGTTTCCTTATTTAATATACCTCCTGATAGGACATCCTGTTTGTATATTTTTTATATTCAACAAGGAGGTGCTAGATGACTCACAGAAGGGGAGTGGAAAGACACAGTTTAAACTGAATACCGTGTCTGAACTTTGTTGACATATCTTTTTGGGCTCTTAAAAAACAAGATCTAACTATAGGCAATTAGAGGTAATACATTAGATAGAAATGATCTAAATGTACTTTGGTAGGAGTTTGTCTGTAGTTTTCCTTGTTTTTCTTTATGTGATTGTATGCTCTTGGATATATTGTTCTGTGTTTACATTTTTCAGATTTTTTTCCATTTTTAGTAAATAAAGGATTTGAAAGACTGCCTTGGGTTGTCTGCCACTTCTTTTTTTGCATGTGACGTATAGATGGTTAAGTCTGACAATTGTGCAAGAGCTTGATGGTGTTACTAAACAGGGAAAAGGTAAGAATATACCTAAGGCCTTTTACAGAGTTTTAGGGTTCATTTTGGATACCTGGTTAGGTGCCCTTAGGAGAAAGATATATTGCATCTCCGAAGAGAATCTTATCTGAGCCTGTACATTTGGGTACACTAGCATAAGGTTCACAGTTTGAATCCCCACAGAACTTGAGACTAAAGGTGATTCAGACCCACAAGCAGACAGGAGGGTTATCCTGTCTGTTACCTGTTCACATTACTGTGCTTGGAGGTTGTCACGTGGGAGCAGAGGGTCTGACCTGCTGAGTGTGTTTATGACAGATTTGGTTGGCAGCGGTGCAGATAAATTTGGTAACACAAGCTTTAACTGTTCAGTGTGTCAGCTTAATACTGTACAGCTCACTTGCAAAAGAAGGCAGTGATTTATTTAATAAAAGGAAACAGAACTATATCATTTTGCTTACATTTAAGTTCCTACCTGTTTTATTTTATTTTTTTCTAAAACACAAGTTAGAGTAGCCCTAGTTCGGGTAGAAGATGGCTTCCAACTAGGGCGGGTACACTGCAGACTACTTGAGGCAGTTGTGCCAGGACAGAGGAGTCCTGCACAAGGTGAGAGCCACCAAGCAGAACCTCATGGATGCCTTGATGGCAGCAGATGCCCAGAGCAATGAGTCACAGACTGTGACTGTAAAGGTTCAAACCTTGGGTGTGGAGGGGCTAGTGGCCAGTGCAGTGTCCAGATCCAGTGAGGAGGGCAGCAGGGCCAGTGCAAGCAAAAGGCCACAGCAGCAGGGAAAGGTCACCAGCATTCTGTAGCCAGAAGCAATCAGGCTGCACATTGAGTTGTGCAGAATGGAGCTGGAGTTCCAGAGAGAAGTGGAGTGAGAGAAATGAGCTGCAGAGGAGAAGAGGGAGTGAGAACAGTGAGAGGCTGACCGTGAGGAGCGTGAGCACCAGTGGCGACATGAACTGGAGAAGTTTCGACTCCAACCACCAGCACCAGAGCAGGTGAGTGGCTTGGGTTTAACTGGAACTACAGGACTGGATTGCAATTTGAATTCCAAATTGATAGCTGAATTTAAAGAGGGGGAAGATATGGATGCCTTTTTAAATTCCTTTGAAAAAGTTTGTATTCAGGCAAAAATTCCTAGAGGGTCCTGGAGCTTCCAGCTATCCCCGCTACTTTCTGGGTAGGTTCGGGATGCATTGGGTCAAATGGACAATTAGGACAGTAATGATTACAGCAAACTTAAAGCTGCACTTTTAAAAAAGTTTGATTTAACTGCAGAAGCATATAGAGCTAAATTCTGTAAGCTCAGGAGAAGCCCTGATATGAGCTATGAGGAGCTAGCCATGAAACAACGTCAATGTTTAAAACATTGGTGGGAGGAAATTGAAGCAAACTCTGTATATAGAATTAAAAATGCTATTTTGTTAGAACAGTTTTTTTGGACATGCCCAGCAGAGCTGAAAACCTGGCTGGAGGACCGAGATCCCAAAACAGTGCAAGAGGCTGCTGAACTCTCGGACCGCTATGCCAAGAACAGACCTGCTCTGAAAGCAAATGGGGTGGGCGTGGCAGTGCAGAAAGGGAACATTGCACCTTCAGGGCAGCTAAAACCCTCACTGCCTCCACCAAAACAAGTTAGCCCCAGGTTTCAAAGAAAAGATTTCTCAGAAAAAAGAAACGGATGTCGGGTTTGTAAAGAAACTAGACATATTGCCAGACAGTGTCCCAAAAGGACGAGCAATACGCAACATGGGGCTAGGAAAGAAGTGGGTTATTTATGTGTCCCTGGAAGCATGCCTGTGAATGTGAGGGAACATATGCACCCAGTCATGGTGAATGGTGTACAGACACAAGGGTTAAGGGACACAGGGGCATCCCTGACATTAGTAAAAGGGGATCTGGTAGAGCCTGGTCAGCTTATACAAAATAAATTTGTAACTGTCCAAGGGTTCACTGATGAGGAGAAAACATTGCCACTGGCTAGTGTTCTCCTAGGCTGGGGTGAAACAGGGGGAACTGTACAACAGGTGACTGTAGCCAAAATGTTAGCAGTTGATATCATCCTTGGCAACAATCTCAAACAGGGGATGGTGTGTGCAGTTACCCATAGCCAAGTGGCAAGGGAAAACTGTAGTTCCCTGGATCCCACAGAAGCCAGTGTGGAAATCACTGGGAGGCTGATTCCCCAGCCTGTGTCTCCTGATATAGAGACGAATGAAAAGGGGATAGAAATTTCCCCAGTAGCAGTTAACCACACAGCTACGGAGGGTTATTCCATAGAGGGAGGGGTGACCCATTGTCAGAGGGTTAGGGATGACAGCGTTCCTGAGTGTCCTGATGCTAGTGCTAGGGACCCTAGTTTAGAGACTGAAGGGGGCCTGTTCCATGCCTTTGGAATGTGTGAGGGGTTTGCAGCTGCTCAGAGAAGTGACCCTAGTCTAGAGAAGCTGAGGGCTTGGGCAGACTCTGATGGAGCACAGGGAGGTGACGGTAAACATTTATTGGGAAAATGGACTGATGTGTACTCAGGCTGTGAAGACAGAGGGAGGGGTGATTGGCAGGCAGCTTGTTGTTCCCCAGGGGTACTGTGAGTAGTTGCTCAAGATTGCACACAATATTCCCTTGTCTGGTCATCTGGGAATTGTGTGCACTATGCAGCAATTGGCCCAGAATTTCTATTGGCCCAACTTCACCCAGCAGGTGAAGGCGTATTGCAGGTCTTGTCACCGGTGCCAAGAAATAGGGAAGGTAGGTAAGAAAACCCAAGCCACCCTAATGCCATTGCCCATAGTGGAGGAGCCATTCCAGAGGGTGGGAATGGATATTGTGGGTCATTAAATACCCCCAGCTCCTCCAGGAAGAGGTTCATCCTGACTGTGGTGGATTATGCCACCCAGTATCCAGAGGCAGTTGCCCTATCCTCACTGAGGGCAGACAAAGTGGCAGATGCCTTACTTGGGATTTTCTCCCATGTTGGGTTTCAACAGGGGGTTATCACCGATCGAGGGGGTTCCTTCATGTCGGACCTGATGAAATGTTTGTAGGAGAAGTTTGGGGTGGTGCAGAAGCACATGACACCTTATCACCCGCAAGCCAATGGGCTTGTGGAAAGATTTAATGGTACCCTGAAGTCAATGCTCCAAGTGTTTGCTGAACAGCAAGGGAGGGACAGGGAGAAATACCTTCCCCACCTGTTGTTTGCATACAGGGAGGTCACACAAGAGTCAACAGGATTTTCCCCCTTCGAGCTCTTATATGGACGCCAGGTACATGGGCCCCTAGACTTGATCTGGGAGGACTGGGAAGGCAAGCATACCACCCAGGGAACTCCCACAGTGGATTACATCCTTAGGTTTAGGGAAAGGCTGAAGGAGCTTATGGGGACAGCCCAGAGCAACCTGGCAGCTGCCCAACAGAAACAGAAAGTTTGGTATGACCGCAGAGCCAGAGCTCGCTCGTACATGATGGGTCAGGAAGTCATGATCCTTATTCCGGTCCGGAAAGAAAATCTCCAGGCTTAGTGGGCAGGACCGTACAAAGTAGTTAGAAAGATAAATGACGTGAACTATATCATATAGTTACCTGACAGAAGACATACAGAAAGAATGCACCATGTCAAACTGATGAAGCCATATGCTAATAGGGCTGACATGGTGTTTGCAGTATGTAGTCCTGGGGAGAGGACGGACGAAGGAGCCTCCTTCTGGACTTGCTGGAAGAAAGTAAGCAGGAGTCCTCTGTGGAGGCAGTTAAACTGTCACCCCAGCTGGCCCCAGAAAAGATCCAGGAAGTAAGGGAGGTTTTAGCAGACTTTGCCCCACTGTTTAGGGCCAAGCCAGGACTAACCCCATTAGTGACGCACGATGTGGAGACAGGGACACAGACGCCCATATGGCAGACAGCATATCAGGTGTCAGAGGCTGTCTTAAAGGACATTAGGAGAGAGGTGGAGGAAATGCTGGATTTAGGGGTAATCTAGAGATTCCACAGCCCCTGGGCCTCACCCATAGTCCTTGTGCCCAGATGGCTCTACTCGTTTCTGTGTGGACTATCATGGACTGAATGCAGTCACAAAGTCAGATGCCCACCCGATGCCCCAGACAAACAAACTCCTGGACAAGTTGAGAGGGGTGACCTACCTTACGACTGTTGATCTGACCAAGGGGTATTGGCAGGTAGAGTTAACTGACAGAGCTAGGGAGAAGTCGGTCTTCATCACTCCAATAGGCTTATTTGAATTCAAAGTAATGCCTTTCGGAATGAAGAACACCTTAGCCACTTTCCAAAGGTTGGTGAACCAGGTGTTGAATGATGTCGAGGAGTACGCCATGGCGTACCTGGATGACAATGCCATCTTTAGTGCCAGCTGGGAGGAACACCTGTTCCACCTTAGGGAAGTGCTGGGCAGGATACAGAAACCCGGGCTCACTGTCAAAGCTGAGAAGTGCCAGGTAGCCATGGCTGAAGTGGCATACCTCAGGCATGTTGTAGACCAGGGACAGCTCCGTCCTAACCAAGTGAAAATAGAGGTGATCAATGCATGGCCCAGACCGGAAATGCAGAAGCAGGTCAGGAGTTTTCTAGGGACAGCAGGATACTATAAGAAATTTGTGCCCAATTACAGTGCCCTGGCTTCTCCTCTATCTGATCTGGCAAAGAAAAAGATGCCTAAGAAAATTACTTGGAACCAGCCTGTGAAAAAGCCTTTACCAGACTGAAGGAGGCACTGTGCAGTGCTCCTGTGTTGACAAGTCCTGATTATAGCAGACCCTTTATAGTTCAGACTGATGCCTCAGACGTGGGTATTGGAGCAGTACTGAGTCAGACATCCAACCAAGGGAAAGATCACCCTATAGAGTACCTGAGTAAAAAGTTACTTCCTAGGGAGCAGGCTTACTCTACTGTGGAAAAAGAGTGTCTTGCCATAGTGTGGGCCCTAAAGAAGTTAGAGCCATACTTATATGGGCAGCATTTTGAGGCAAAAACTGACCACAACCCCCTGGTTTGGCTGACTCAAATAGGAAAAACTAATGGTAGACTGTTAAGATGGAGTCTTGCCTTGCAAGGGTATGACATGACGATCTTACATAGGGCTGGAGCGACCAATCAAAATGCCAGTGGCCTGTCACGTCTGTATGAGGAGTGAACTGATTTGGGAAGTTCATCCCATGCAGGGGATAGAGCCCCCAAATTCAGTCTAGGTGGGGAGGATTGTGATGCTTGGCCAACTGGTTATGATTGTTGTATGCTATTTGTAATATAAAAATATAGCCTGGGCTTATGGGTGCTCTCCCCCCCAGGTTTCAGAGAAGCTACAGGACATATTAACCTGAAACTAGGAGGTAATTAAAAGGCCAGAGAGACTTAATTAAGGGTCTCCTGCTTTTCTGTCTTAGAACTGACCCAGCTGTCAGGATATAGGGCTCGTAAAGTTTTATGATACCTATAGGAAAAACATGTTATACCACCATGGTGCTAAAAGTTATAAAATCCTTTGATGTGCCTTGGGAATAGGAACTGCTTAAGATCAAAGAGAAAATGTTAATTAAGGAGTCATATTTGGGAAATGAGTTTTTGCTGATGTCACCCTATTTAATATACCACCTGATAGGCCATCCTATTTGTATATTTTTTATATTCAACAAGGAAGAGCTAGATGACTCACAGAAGGGTAGTGGAGGGACACAGTTTAAACTGAATACTGTGTCTGAACTTTGTTGACATATCTTTTTGGGCTCTTAAGAAACAAGATCTAACTATAGGCACTTAGAGGTCATACATTAGATAGAAAATATCTAAATGTACTTTGGTAGGAGTTTGTCTGTAGTTTTCCTTGTTTTTCTTTATGTGATTGTATGCTCTTTGATATATTGTTCCGTGTTTATATTTTTCAGATTTTTATCCATTTTTTAGTAAATATAGGATTTGAAAGACTGCCTTGGGTTGTCTGCCAGTTCTTTTTTTGCATGTGACGTATAGCTGGTTAAGTCTGACAACTGTTCAAGAGCTTGATGGTGTTACTAAACTGGGAAAAGGTAAGAATACACCTAAGGTCTTTTGTAGAGTTTTAGGGTTCATTTTGGATACCTGGTTAGGTGCCCATAGGCGAAAGATGTCTTGCATCCCCTGAAGAGTATATTATCTGAGCCTGTACATTTGGGTAAGCTAGCATAAGGTTCACAGTTTGAATCTCCCCAGAACTTGAGACTAAAGGTGATTCAGACCTACAAGCAGACAGGAGGGTTACCCTGTCTGTTACCTGTTCACATTACTGCACTTGGAGATTGGCACTGTGCGAGCAGAGGGCCTGACCTGCTGAGTGTGTTTGTGATACCCTGTTCA
The DNA here is from genome assembly GCA_016271365.2 of Neoceratodus forsteri. Classification (NCBI taxonomy): domain Eukaryota; kingdom Metazoa; phylum Chordata; order Ceratodontiformes; family Ceratodontidae; genus Neoceratodus; species Neoceratodus forsteri. Next base: position 62,845,641 of record CM028129.1, read on the forward strand.
CCACCGGGAGGTACTTATAGGTCTCTATCATGTCCCTTCTTGTTCTCCTCTCTTTGGGGGTGTGAATGCTGAGATTCCTCAGTCTCTCCTCATAGGGCTTCTGGTACAACCTCTGCACCATTTTAGTTGCTCTCCTCTGGACTGCCTCCACCCTGTCTATGTCCATTCTGAAGTGTGGCCTCCAGAACTGGACACAATACTCCAGGTGGGGTGTCACTGGTGAGTAATATATAGCAACACCAACTCCCCCGTCCTGCTAGAGATACCTCTCCCTATGCACCCAAGAATCCCACTGGCCCTACCCACGCCTGGTCACACTTTCCTGCCACTCTGAAGCTATCATATATGATAATTCCAAGGTCCCTTTCCTGCTTAGTGACTGTCAGTTCTTCCTCCCATCGTATACTCAACTCCTGGGTTCCTGTTCCCTAGGTGCATGATTTTGCACTTTCTTGCATCAAACCCCAACTGCATGAACTCCTGAGTGTCCACCCTATTGCAGATGTTGGTGTCATCGTAAAAAGGCATACCTTCCCATCAAGTTCTTCTGCAGTGTCACTTATGAAGACAGTGAAGAGGACCAGTCCCAGTACTGAGCCTTATGGTGCCGTTGGTCTCTCTTCCATCATTAGAGTGAGTGCTGTTAACCACCACCCTCTGTCTCATATCAATTACCCAGCTTCTAACCCAATTCACCACTTTGGATCCCACCCCTAGGGTGCTCAGTTTTTTATCAGTCTCATGTATGGCACAGTGTCAAAGGGCTTGCTAAAGTCCAGATAGGCTAGATCTACTGCCCTCCCCCGTTCTAGTCCCCTGGTTAGCCAGTCAAAGAAATCAATCAGATTTGCCTGACATGACCCACCCCACCTCATAAATCCATGCTGCTGGTAGCCTTTAACCCATTCGAGTCCAGATACTCTACCAAACTTTCCATTAAGAGGGTTTAAGGTGAAGCTGGCCCGGTGGCGCTGAGTATTGAGGTACTGGATGCCTCACCTCATTCCACGCTGGTGACCCGGGTTCGGGAATGAGCCCGGGTCATCGAGGGTTGGCAGGGGAGGACTAGGATTGAGTGTCTGATGATAGCTCTCCTAGTCCTGGGGAAAAGGGGTGGATGCATGCCATGCTCTGCTGGTCCCTGGGGATGCCCCGAGGTACTGCAGTTGCGTGGGTGCTCAGCTGGGGGGAAGCACAGCAGGCGTCTGCACGTTAGTGCATGGACATCATTGCACGTCCGTGCTTCCATCGGGGGAAAAAATGGCAGCTCGAGTCCACGGCAGCTTGATGGCTACAGTTTCACCAACTGGTGATGCCTGGAAGGCGTGTGCCGGTAATGGATCCTTGCTGGGTGCAGGGGCTGAGAGGGGTCCCCTTTCGACGGTGTAGTTGCATATGCCAGCTGGGCACGGCAGCTTTGGGGTCGGAGGTGAAAGGAGGAGCAGTGGCTGGATATAAAAAGGCAGGACTGTGGCTGCAGATAAATACGCTTAAATGATAAAAAAAACAGAGGGTTTGAGGTGAGACTGACCAGCCTATAGTTGCTAGCCTCCTCTCTGCTACTGCTCTTATATAGAGGGACCATGTCTACTCTTCTCCAGTCCTCTGGAACCACACCTATTTCTAGTGAGCTGTTGAATAAGGCCATCAGTGGGGCAGCTAGGGTAACCCATCATAAGGTTGACTGCAAATGAGTGACTCTGTTTTGAGCGACTCATTTACAGTGCCTGATATGTGAGCTACTGCTCGAGGATGGTGAGGGGTGGTTAGTGACAGTGGAGGTAAAAATTGCGAGGGAGCAGAAGAATGATCAGAAGAGAGGGGCAGGAAGTGGATATAATGATCAGAGCTTGCCAAGCGATTTTGCAGCTGGCCGTCTGGTGTAGTGGGGAGGATGCTTACCGGGAGATGAAAAGGTGCCTGGTTTGGGGCAGACGAGGGACGGGAAGTTTTTTTCCTATTGGGACTTAACAGTTGCATTTTTTTTTCATTCCTCTATCTCCTGGTTCTGTGTCCCCATCCCCTGAGTAGTCCCCTGTGTAGTTACTCTACTACCCCAGTATCAGGCCCACCCTGGAGTTGGTTATAAAAAGATTGGGGGGTGCGGGGTGGCAGAGCCCCCACATGGGTGATGCGCTGGGGTGTAGCCACCCACCTAAAATATGTACTAGTAGTGCACCCCGAGTTTGTATTGTAGACCCTCATTAATTGAGGGTCCGCTGATGTTCACATTCACCGACTCTGTTTTTGGCGATGTGCACTCGCCAATTTGATAGTCACCATTACTCGTTCACTGTTATCACATGGAACCACAGCTAGCACCTACCTGAGTCCTTTAGTATCCTTGTGTGTGTCCCGTATGGCCTCATTGCCTTGTCCTGTTTCAGAGCTGCAAGTTCCTTCAGAACTCTTTCCTCTGAGAATGGACTTGTTTTCACCCCCTTTATTTCTACTGCTTCCTGGTGATCTGCAACCCCCCCTCCCAACACTGTGAAGCCTGATCAGAAGTACCTGTTCTGTTCAGGATGTCTGCTTCTTCTTGATCCTTCAATGTGTAGTTTCTCCCTGATGCCCTTTTTATGCTCACTTTCCCTCACCTTGTGTTAGTCTTCTCACTAAGGTACAGTACCTGAAAAAAGTCTTATTCCCTTTAGCTACTCCCTTGGCTATCTTTTCCTCTGTCTTTGCCTTTGCTCCCCTTATTGCCTTTCCTACTTCTCTCTGTTTTAGTTTTGTACAACCCTTTATTCCTCCCTCTGCATTTCCTTATACTTCCTGACTGCCATCCTGTTTTCCTTCACCACGGTAACTACTTCCCTAGAGAACCATAATACTCTGTTTTTCCTTCTGCTTTTACTCAATTCCTTCATGCAGAGGTTAGTTGCTGTAGCTATATCCTCCCTTATTTTTGCCCACTGAGCCTCCACCTCTCCCTGGCAATCCCCACCTTTGAGGCAGTTTCTGAGGCAGTCCCTCATTTCTTTAAGATTTGCCCTCCTAAAGTCAAGGAACCGTGTCTTCATGTGGTTATCCTCTGTTTCTGTCTTAATGTTAATGTTAAACCACACTGTGTGGTGATCACTGGTATCCAGGGGACTGCCCACTGTAACGTCTGCCCCCCTGAGGAAGAATTGTAAGGATTCGAGGTATCGGGGAATCATTTTGCTACCTTACTTTTGGCTCATTTAATAAACTGACACCATGTGACAATTCAAAGGGGGGGGGGTGATTCCACAGGAAATGGACAGTCCTTAATTAGATTCAAAGCTGCCTCTCCCGATGTGACGTTAATGTAGAACAGTTTCTGACTCAGAACAGGGGTTGGGGGGCACTGAATAAATAATACTGTAGATAGATGTATCCAAACCCAAATGTAATCCTTTTTATTTTTAATACGGCCAACACTTCAACGTTTCACCTACAAATGTAGGCTTTTTCAAGAGATGCCTTCTTCTAAACAAATAAATAAACATACATTAATTAAAATACTGTCCGCAAACAACAACAAATTATAGGGTGCCTGGTGATGGACAATATTAATTAGAATATAAGTCTCTGTCGGACTTAGAGGAAGTGGTTTAAATAATGGTTTTCATATTTTTTAGGATTATTTAAACAAAGAAATGAGAAGCTAAATGAAGGAGATTTTAAATAATTAAAAGTAATATAATGTGAGTAGCACCAGTGGTTGTTCAGGATTCAAATTTTGCTGAATTTTCTTGTTTGTGGACAGTATTTTAATTAATGTATGTTTATTTATTTGTTTAGAAGAAAGCATCTCATGAAAAAGCCTACATTTGTAGGTGAAACGTTAAGGTGTTGGCCGAATTATTTATTTATTTATTTATTGTATTTATTTATTCTAGGATTACAAGTACCTTTGAGCCAAGGCTCTTTTACAAAGGTTCCACGTCAGAAATAACTAACAACAAGGAAGCAACAGTGAAATAACAGTAAACAATTAAAAAATTTAAAAACAAAAGGATTATATTTGGATTTGGATACATCTGTCTGCAGTATTATTTATTCAGTGCCCCCAACCCCCTGTTCTGAGTCAGAAACTGTTCTACACCGTGTGACAGTACCTGTGAATTGTCATGTTTATTTTTGTGTGCAGCATGCTCTCGTTTTTGTGCCCTAATTATGCCATCCCTTATTTTTCCCCACTGTGCCTCTATTCCTCCTCCTCGGCAATCCCCCACTATGAAGCAGTCTCTGAAGCAGTCACCCATTTCTTTAAAAATCCATCCTCTCCTAAAGTCCAGGACCCTCGTCCTTGTGTGATTTTCCTCTGCTCCTGTCTTAATGTTAAATCACACTCTTCAGTGATCACTGGTACCTACGTGACTGCCCACTTTGATGTCTGCAATGCTGCCCCTTTTTGTAAGTACCAGGGTCAGTACTGTGCAAGTCCATGAGCACTTTTGATGATTCTTTAATTTTTGCTGTTTGTTCTTTGTTCCTCTAGGCTCCCACCGGAGAAGATGTGACTTTTCAATCACTACTAACTAAAAGTAATATTGTGGGAGAACAGCTGAAATACAATGTAACAACTGACTATCCTTTTTTCCCTAAGGGAAACCTATTCATAATTTGCCATTATAAAGGAGTGTTTATAATGGCAGACGTGCTGGTTTCCCTTGTCCTGAGCATGCGCCAGTTGCCGCTCTTCCCTCACTCACCACTGGATGCCCTGGCTTACCGCCAGAGACTACATCGGACTCTGACTCAGCAGTAAGTCCATTTATAAAAATATGCTGGGCTGAGATGGGGCTACTTTAAAAAACAAAACAAACAAACAAGCAAAAACCGGGAAACAAATTTAAACTTCTTTCAGCAGCCGTGTCCATCCAGAGACCCTGCTGAAACCCGGTTGGAACGTGGCTGCACAGAGACATCTAATTATTTTATATAATTGCTGTGGTGAAAAAAGGATACCCAGCAATGATATAAAATAAAACAAGGGGCTTTGTGTAAAACTCAAATTTTACACAAACCCTTGATGTTGGATGTTATTAAAACACATGAGGAAACACTGTCCAGGCTCAATATCTACCAGGATGCACATTTTAATAGCCTGTTTAGTTTGTTACCCCCTTGTGGATTTTGGTTTACATGTTTCAAAGCTATATATCCAAAAGATTCAGGGTTCTGACCATGTGCCTTTGCCGAATCATCAAAAGTGCTGTGTTGTGAGGCACTAGGCGCTTGCTCTGAGTGCTTTATGCACCTGGGTATGCTCTTATCAGGAGATAACCCACACCTCAGGGTGTGTTATTGTGCTTATAAAATGGGCCCCCTAGTAAAGGAGTTAATAAAAAAATGGACATAGAAAGTGTGTCACAACCCTACTCAGCAGGTCAGGCCCTCTGCTCCCACAGTGCCAACCTCCGAGCGCAGTATTGTGAACAGTTATCAGAACAGGGTAACCCTCCTGTCTGTTTTGTGGGTTTGAATCAACCTTTGGTCTCAAGTTCTTGGAGAGATTCAAACTGTGAACCTCTTGCTAGCGTACCCAATGTACAGGCTCAGATAATTCTGCTCTTCGGGAGGGGGGCAGATATCTTTTGCCTATGAGCACCTAACCAGGGGTACAAAATGAACCCTTAAAAACTCTATTAAAGACCTCAGAATAAACTCTTACCTTTTCCAGTTTGGCAAACCAGTAAGATATGCCCAGTGTCAGCTTTAACCATATATGCTTCACTTGTCAAAGAAGGAATTTCAAAGGCACACCAAGTAGTCTCTGAAATGAGATGTTTACTTAAAAATAAATAAAAATGTAAAATGTAAATATAGAACCATATATCACAAAACATACAAATCATTTAAAAAAAACAGATTTAAAGTGCAAACAAAATCTCCTACCACAGTACACTCAGAATTGTCCTTCTCATGTATACCTTTTAACAGTGCCTGATGTTGCTTTTTAGGAGTCCAAACGTATGTTTCTAAATGGAATACAGACTACAGTTTAAAAATGCTGTGTTTCAACCCTCTTCATGATGTCATCATCTAGCTCATGCTTTTCAGGATACATAAAAAAATATATATATGCTGAGCTGTGGGCCCTGCCCTACCTTCTCTTCAGTAAATACTGAGCAAAAGTATCTATTTAGGATAGATGCCTTTACAGGGTCCTCCTCCTCACATGCTCCCTTTTCTCCATTAAGCTTAGCAAAACCCCCTCTGGACTTTCTCCTTTCACTAATGTATCTATAGAAAGTCTTGTCACCTTCTTTTACTGTTCGTGCTAGTGTTTCCTCAGTTTGGGACTTTGCCTGCCTTACTGCCTTACCTGCTTCCCTTAGGGCAGTTTGGTATGCCTCCCTATCTTCATCCCGCTGTGTTCCCTTATATTTCCTGAAGGCCAGCCTTTTGGCTCTGACCTTTTCTGCTACTGTATTTGAGAACCAAAGTGGTTTCCTTCTTCTTTTGCACTTCCTTTTCTGTCTAACACAATGGGATGTTGCTTCAAGTATTGCATCCCTAATGCTTGCCCACTTTGCCTGTACCCCCTCACCTGTGTTTCTTTTTGCCAGGGCTAGCTTAACTCTGTTGGCCATCTTATCAAAGTCAGCTCCTCTGAAGTCCCATATTTTTGCCTTGGAATGGGATGATTTAGATGTAGTAGTCAAATTGAACCATACCATGTGATGGTCACTGGCCCCCAGGTGACCTTCTACCTGGAGATCTGTGATCCCTTCCTTGTTAGTCAGTACTAGATCTAGGATAGCCCTGTCTCTTGTGGGTTGCTGTACCAGTTGTTTGAGGCCCTCCCCTGCAGGGAATCACTATGAGTCTAGTTCTGGCAGATGTTCCTGCTGGTATTGACCAATCTGTATCCGCATGTTGAAGTCTCCATTATCAGAACCTCCCTTAGCTGTCATGTTTTGTATATCTTCTAACAGTAATGTGTCTATGTCCTCCTCTGGTCTGGGGCCTGTAGACAACCCCAGTTCTTATGGCTGTCCCATTTCCTGTTTCCAGGGTGACCCACAGTTCTTCTGGCTCCTTATGTGTATTCTGAATTTCTGTAGCTTTGATATTTTCATTAACATACAGGGCCCTCCTCCCCCACTTTTGCACCTCGGTCTCTTCTGAACAATACATAGCCAGGTACTGAAGTCTCCCAATGTGGTTACTGGTAAACCACGTCTCACTAATTGCTACTATGTCCAGTTTAGCTCTGACATTATTGCCTGCAGGTCTGGGATCTTATTTCCCCAGGCTGTGAGCATTTGTATACATGATTTTCCATTGGCCAGATTTTGGTGTGTTAGTTGTTGGGTGAAGTTTGGCATTACCCTGAAAGTCGTATGGGGAGACAAACCTTTTTCTTACCTGGTGATGCAAATGAGCGACAAACATGCTGAATTCCTGTTTGACCACTAGCTGAGGGGAGGGTGTTCTTCCCATTCACGATGGGGTGCTGCACCCTCTCCCCATTTGCTAGTTTAAATATTCTGCAAAGACATCAAACTTCTGCCCAATGCACTGACTCCTCTTTAGTCAGATGCAGTCCATCAAATTTAAAGAACTTTCGCTCCCAGAACTGTTGCCAGTTCCCTACAAATCTGTGTCCTTTTTCCTGGCACCAGCCCTTGAGCCACGTGTTTAGCTCCCCTATCTCCCCTTCTCTGACCTTCCGTCCATCTGCTCCCCTCTCCCAGACTGGCAGGATCTCAGAGAAGGAGATGCCGGACGAAATAGATGATAGTTTGTCACCCAGCCTAGTCAGGTGTTCCTTGGTCTCCTCATGATGTCATCATCTAGCTCCTCCCTTTCAGAATACATAAAAAAAATTATACATATATACAAAACAGGAAGTCCCATCAATTGCATTATGTGACTCCAGCAAGACTCATTTTCCAAATAATGACACTCTTAATTAAGACTGATTTTTCAGTCCCTTTGATCCATGAGCAGTTTCCTTTCTCAAACACATCAAAGGACTTTTTATGACACCAGGTGCAATTAACTGACCTTCCTGAGGATGTCATGAAATGGATATTTCAGGTCTTAGCATCAAACAACCCAGATCCTAAATAAGGCTATAAAATGTGAGTTTTTGCTAGTTGTTCTCATCACAGAGATCTACTGTTTAACATATATCCTGTCTTTTGAACTGATACCTGGGGGTGGGATCCAGGCACAGCATTTCTCATGACAGACAATCACACTACATTTTTATATATTACAAAAAGCATAGATTAATCAGAACCAGCTGTCCAAGTGTCACAAAGTGTACACAAAAAACGGTAACAAGTTATGATAAGTAGAAAAACAACAAAAAAGTAGCCCTTGTCATTTACTTTAAGTGAAGCTCTTTAGTCGAGGAGGTTGGTATCTGCTTGTGTGTCCAGTTCCCAGCCACCCACAGACAGGAAGACTCTAAAGCATGTTTTTTTTTTTTGACATAGTTGCTACTTTGCCCACCGAGTTTCAGTTACAGTGGTTGGGAGTGACCGTTTCCCAGATTTGGTTATGTATTTTCCATTATGGTGATCCCCCACGGTACCCTAACCATTTTTTAGTTTTACGTATTTATTTATTTATTTATTTTGGCTTCACTTCTTTGGTTTTATTGTCATTAATGGCTGCCTAGAGTGGGAATGAGTGTGTCCCTCACTGTCCGCCGTACAGAGTAGCTTCGCAATTCTGAAATTGGAACTGTCAGAGAGGGAGAAAAACAAACTCATTTTACTTTTCTCCTAACAGTAATTTAGGGCAGTTTTTGTTTCTAAAGTGTTATGGCTCACTTTTCTATGAGAGGACGAGGTGGGGAGGAGTGCAAACATGCTAGTAATGGTCACTGTGTGGTGCTGGGACTGGAAGACTCTTCAGCAGTGGGATTGACAGCTGAAGCTGCGATGAGGAAACGGGTAACGTAAAACAAAGTATTGAAAAAATGACTGTTAACGGCTTGCCTGAGAAGGGGAGTTTGTATACACAGATTGGGTTTTCTCTGTGAGACTGTGAAGCAGTGGGATGGAGCGAGAGCTAGACTTAGTCAGCACGCCACTTCTGTGAGTAAGCTCAGGTTTCATTTATTGATATGCGATGACTGACTGGCAGTGGCTCTGTTCGCTTTTGTACTTTTTAGTTCATTACCCGCCCACTTTGTGGCATGAAATGTTAAGCCTGTTGCCGGTTTATAAAGGTTTTGCAGATCTTGAGGTTTTTTCTTTTAACTGAATTCTCCTGTTTAGACATTGACTGCTGTGAAGAACGAAATACTGTTTCCCCCACTGCGTTGTGAGCTGTGCCACTGTATGTTTTTGTCTACAGTTGGCACAGTTCACTGATACACTGTTGTGGTGTGGTCGGGCATAGGAAGTTAGTGCTGGTTGGCTAATATATCTTCTCATATGGACATGGCTCTGAAGGTGTACTACTCAATCGGATTCCTCCATTTCAGAAGCTCATTTTATTTTATTCTTATTTATTTATTTTTTTATTTCTGATCTCGGATTAACCATTTGAGCTCAGAGCTCTTTACATAGGTTTCACGTTAGTACATTTAGAACAAGTAGGTGATAATACAGAGGATTGAGACAAACAAGGTAATAGGATTAGAATGAGAACATTTAGGTACATTTGGTCTTTAAACAAAGGAATGCAAAAAATACAGCAAAAACTAAAACTGGAATAAGTAAACACAGTCAGATATGTACTGGAACAGACTAAACAACTGTGCCCAACAGGGTGCCTGTTAGTTGTCAGCAATACAAGGGGGTTAACGCATAGAAGTGCTGGAGAGACGGGGTGTGGGTTGAGCCCCAAGTGCAGGGTGTCCAAGAGACATAGAGATAATGCCATTTATGCTGCTATACCCAGTCTTTCATCTATTTTTAGAATGTTCTCAACATACCTGTAATTGTTTTGCACCACTGCACTTATAGTCACTTTGTTATTGGTACTTTTAAAGCACTTTTTCAGAGTCACCATAACTGTTTGGTTTTGCCATGCCTTTCTAAAATGTTACAGACAACTAAAATGTAAGCATTACCATCCTGTCATTCTTGCAGTTTAAAATAACCATCAAGTACTGTATAACTAACCTGTCCATTGAGTATTAATTTGGAGCCTATGATGCATTTATTTTTGAACTATTTGATTGGCTGGTTTGAACTTTGGTAACTTGGATTCCTGGCTATTTATATGGTAACCCTAAACACAAGACTCCAACCCCTGAAGATGTTGCTTGGTGTATCAAATATGTAAGAGTAGTACTGTGCTCATTACTAAGTATTTTGTGGCTCGTAGTTTTTGTCACACTATGTTTGCACTTTAATTCTCATTAAGTATATTTATCCATGTACAGCCCTGGTATGCTGACTACTGTGCTCTAGAATTAGTAACTTACCTTTTACTTACTTTTTTCTGTTGTTCTTCTTTCAAACGGAATCAATGCTCACCCTCCTTTCATAAACAGAATGGACCAATTGTTATTTATATCAGCTGACCTCTTCCTCTTTTAAAATGTGGTCCCTTACATATGTAATGCTTGCAGCATCTTCTAACCACACCCTCTTTTACTGCCCTTTGATCTTTCTGGGCAATATAGCATCCTATATTTTCAGGTCAGGTTTAAACCTTAAAATGACAGCCGGCCTGCCGGCGCAGCGGTAGGGTTACCACTCACGGTGCCAGTGACCCGGGTTCGGGAATGGACTCGAGCAGCTGGAGGACCAGCCAAGGGGAGGAGGATTGAGCACCGGAAGGCTGCTCTCCTCCTCCGGGTGGGGTGGGATGCAAGTCTCGCTGCTATACCACCACCTGGGTGACCACAGGTGGAAGTGCAGCGAAGGTAGCTTGCAGACAGGGGTGGGGAGGTGCCTGTTGGAAGCCGGAGCACAAGCGTGTCATCACGTGCTTAGCCCCTAGGCTTTCCTAGTGTATGGATGCCTTGAGGGCTGGGACCAGAAAAACTGAAATACCCTGTCCCAGGTTCCTGTAGACGGGATCTGGTCATCCTGAGAAAATTCATAACTGGGCTCTAGAGATGGGGCCAGCTGACCTCCCGACACAGTCTTGAGGTGTGAGAGAGGGTAAGGGATGGGCCCTCTCCTCCCTGCCCGGGGGGTAAACTGCAGCAGGATGGGGGTAGGCGACTGGCACCTGGAATAGAGGTACCCAGGGCGGAACTACAGGAGTGCGCATGACCTAGGAATCCCTGAAGAAAGGTTCCTGGAGCAGTGAAGAAGGGGGCGGAAAAATAGTAAGTAAAAAAAAAAAAAAAAACCTTAAAATGACAGGTTGTCTTTTAGCATACATAGTTTGATACCATTTTATTGAGTGTACCAACTGAAGGTCAAAGTCCCTATGGCAAAATCCCCCACAGTGGCAATTTTGACAGGTTTCAGAATTGCCACTGTGGGGGACCTGTAGGCAAATTTTGCCCTTTGCTGTGTGTGCCCCCCCTTCAAATCAACTCTGATTTGGAGCTGATAATCATTTGAAGGGGTGCATCCACCTCACATAGGGGTTTGGGGCACAGCCCCCCAAGAGAAACACTCCAATGTCTTACAGGTAAAATTTCACCTGTCGACACTGGGGATCTTGCTATGCCGAATGTCGACAATGATGTTGTTGTGTTGGCATAAGTAAACCCTTTTATTGGATCAACATAGATATTACAAAAAGAAAACAATGTCTAAGCTTTTGGACCAACCAAGTCCTTCCTCAAAACTTATGACAATTGTTCAGAGAGTTGCATTCTATTAACACCCAGATCATACATAAAAAAACAGAAAAAAATTCTCATTGGTTAAAAGTACCTATTTCAAAAAATCACATATGTAAATGGAATGAATAGCATCCCATTAGCTTGCTATTACTAAGAATCATTTCAAGGTCAAATGACATCCATTAGATGAAATGAACACTCAAGCAGTCAAAGCCTCTAACTGAAATTATTAATGAATGTGTGTGTTATGAGAATACATTCAAAATTAAAAGCAAGACCTTTAGATTTAATACAACCAATGTCCAAGTTAAAACTTAATAGTATTGTATGACAAAAACAAACTGTACAACAGAAATGTATGTATGGAAATGAGAGGAGAATAAGAAAAATGTACTTTATATGAACAACTGTTCATTCATACAGAATTAAACTTATCTGGAGATATTTTCTAAACTATACTCTCAACCAGTTAACACACTCCATAAACATTAAAACCTACAGTGCCGTGACAATATTTTTCAAAAGATAATATCAATTGTCAGTATTACTGCCAAATAAAAAAATAATAAAAAATAAATCTCTCAAGGACCACCTAGAAAATGAATTCATGTTTCTTAAAATGTTCAAAGTTCAACAATGAATCAGTATGTAATCAATTGACTACACTAGTAGAGACAGTCTCAAGAATCTGTATAAAACCCACATGGAATTAAACTCTCCCCCCCCCCCCCGGAAAAGATAACTAGAAAAGAAGTGTATATTCACTGTGTATATAAAGAAGTGTATATTTCCCTCTAATTTCCATACATACATTTCTGTTGTACAGTTTTTTTTTATCATACTATACTATCAAGTTTTAACTCAGACATTTGTGGTATTAAATCTAAAGGTCTTGCTTTTAATTTTGAATGTATTCTCATAACACAGATCCAGATGCAAATGATTTGAAACCTTTTATTGGACCAACATAGATGTAACAAGCATTTGTCAATGTCGAATGTTGCTTGCTTATATGTGCTGTTTAGGTATTTGGAAGTGATAGTACCATGCCTAAGAACTGTCATGTGCCCCCCAAGACATTCACTGTGTCTTTCTGTTCAGTATTCACAGAAGAGGGGGAGGGGCAAGGGCCACAGCAGTACAGCAGGTGCCAAGGGGGTGAAGAGGTGGACAAAAGTCCATTCACAGGCAAAAGAATCCTGCAGGAGCTGACTAAATTGAAGGTGGACAAAGCAATGGGACCAGATGGCATACACCCAAGGATATTAAGAGAACTGTGAAGGAAGATAGCAGTACCTCTGGCAGCCATGTTCACTGAGTCATTCAACACAGGGGTGGTACCAGAGAATTGGGGGAGGGTGCACGTGGTCCATCTACACAAATCCAGCAGCAGGGAGGAGGCAGGGAACTATAGGTTGGTCAGCCTCACCTCAGTAGTGGGGAAGATCATGGAGACATTGCTTAAAGAAAGGATAGTGGGGCATCTAGAAGCCATCAGAGCCCAGGACAATAGGCAACATGGATTCACAGTGGGGAGGTCATGTCAGACAAATCTGGTTGATCTCTTTGACTGGGTGACAAAGGAAGTAAATCAGGGTGGGGCAGTGGACAATGCTTATCTTGATTTCAGCAAAGCCTTTGACACCGTTCCACATAGGAGGCTAATAAACTAGCTGAGTAGGCTGGCATGGGGGAAAGAGTGGTAAAGTGGGTTAGAAACTGGCTAACAGACAGGAGGCAGAGAGTGGTGGTAAGTGGGGTACAGTCTGGGGAGAGGGGGTGATCAGTGCGGTGCCGAAGGGATCGGTCCTGGGGCCAATCCTGTTCAATGTCTTCATTAGTGACATTGCAGAAGGGCTGAAGAGAAAGGTGTGCCTGTTTGCAGATGACACCAAGATTTGTAACACAGTGGATACCCCAGAGGGGATGGAGAAAATGAGGAGGGACCTGGGGAAGCTTGAAAAATGGTCCGAGGACTGGCAACTGAAGTTTAATTCAAAAAAGTGCAAAGTTATGCACCTGGGACACAGAAACCCTGGGGAAAGCTACAGGATGGAGGGGAAGGGAGTTGCTGACAGTCACAAAGAAGGAACAGGACCTGGGGATTCTTATTTCAGATGACCTGAACATGTCAAAGTGCTAAGGCAGCTGGAAGGGCCAGTGACATGCTGGGGTGCATAGGCAGGGGTATCACCAGCATAAGGAGGGAGGTAGTGATGCCATTATGTAAAACCATGGTTAGGTCTCACATGGAGTACTGTGTGCAGTTCTGGAGGTTGCACCTTCATAAGGATATTAACAGGCTGGAGATGGTCCAGAGAAGAGCAAGCGAGATAGTACAGAGCTTGCAACACAAGACATATGAGGAAAAATTAAGGGACTTCAATATGTACTCACTGGAAGAGAGGAGGGAAAGAGGGGATATGATAGAAACATTCAAGTACCGTACCTCAAGGGTGTAAGTAGAACTACTGAAAAGCAGTAGACAGCTGCTATAGACACATGTGCCAGCTTCTGTGTGATATTCTTTAGTTCTTATAAATCTGCAATCTCCAGTATTTCAGTAACCACATGACCACACTGCCTTCTTTAAGCAATTTTATGCTGGTTGATGCCTGGTGTCAGACGGCTGACAGAGGGCTCACCAGATTGTGTTGCCATTTGAAAAACTTTTCTTTTACTGGTAAGCGTTTTGGAAAGCTGGTGAAGGTTTCACAATTTTTATTATGCTTTTATGTCCTTATGTATGTACCCTATGGTTCCCCCATTCCCATACCCCGACAGTCATCGGTGGCCACAGCTGCAGCCTTCTTCTTGCCAAGATGGTGGATGGGCAGCTGCCTTCACAGTCTGTGAAGCCTGATGTCTTTCAGTGCCACTTATCAGTCATCTTCCAACACAGGCGAGGCGTTGCCAGCCCAAAACTAACTCAGGACAAGCAGCTTTCAAAGTGGGGTGAAATGAAGTGAGCAAGAATCAAGTACTCATTTAGATGCGGCGTGAATTGTAAGATCAGCATACCGGTGTGGACACTGCAAATAGAACCCCAGCTCTTTAAGCAGCCTTATGAATAGTAAAGGCTTCTCAAAGCACTGAGGTTCTGTTTGTTGTACTGTAAGTGGGCTGCATCTAATGCGGTAATTTACTGTACGTTACATCTGGATGTATGGTAGGCCCAACTTTAAATAAACACTGCACCTGAATGAACACTTGATGCCATAGAAACATAGAATTTGTCAGCGGAAAAGGACCGCTCAGCCCTCCCAGTCTGCCCGGGTGTTCTCTACCTACTTGTAACTCCTGCCTGTGATGTTACTGCATGTCTTATTCTGCCTGCGTCCATCAGGACCTCCTTGTGAATGAGCTTGCTTAATGGATTTTTCCTGCAATGAACTTGAACCTACTCCACTTCCATAGCCCTATTGATCTCCGTTGACCCCCTCCTTCCCCTTTTTCTAATATACCCCTATGTTTGTCCAATGCATGATTCATGCCCCTTACCATTTTAGCCTCCACCACTTCTCCTGGCAGTCTGTTCAAGGTGTCTACCACCCTTTCAGTAAAGAAATATTTCTTCACATCTATCCTGAACTCCCCCCCCCAGCTTCATTGTATGCCCCTTGGTTTGGGTGCTCATCCTCATTTGAAGGAAAATCCCCAACTGTAGCCTGTTTACCCCTGTGAGGTACTTTGTAGGTCTTGATCATGTCACCTCTCGCCCTCTCTTCCAGAGTGTACATGTTGAGATTCTTCAGACTTTACTCCTAGGGATTCCTGTGAAAATCCTGAACCATTTTAGTTGCCCTCCTCTGGAAAACCTCTATCCTATGTCCTTTCTGATGTGTGGACTGTAAAACTGGACACTGTACTCCAGCTGGAGGTATACCAGGGAGTAATTCAATGGCAGCACAACATCCCCCCTCCTCCTCCTACTGGAGATGCCACTCCTTATGTACCCTAGAATCCAATTTGCCCTTCCCATAGCCTTGTCACACTGTACTGCCACATTGAGGTCCTCTGATATAATAACCTCAAGGACCCTTTCATGTTTAGTGAGTATCAGTACCTCCTCCCATCCTATACCCAGCATCAGGGTTCCTATGCCCTAGGTACATGATTTTACACTTGTTGGTATGGAACCCCAACTAAGTAAGAAAATGGAATTGATTTGAATGAATTGCAAGCTTTTAAGCAGCTTTTCGTGGAGTGTGTATGTGTTTATGTGTGTGTGTGTGGAGGGGGGGGCTCTGCTACTATAACTATTTGCTTTTGATTTTGGCCTCAAATCAGGTGCACTCCTGTAAACAGATAAAACACATTTAAGAAAGACTCATAAGAAATGTGATAAAGTCTTTGTACATTAGCCAGGGCTGAACTTGCTGAACGCTCAACACTGCATTGCAGACAGGAGAGATGCAGCCTGTTCCTAATTAATGAGCTTCCCACTGGTCACCTGTGAGCCTCTTATGGGCCAGAGCTCACCACACAAGCATTTGTCAATGCCGAATGGTTGCTTGCTGGCATTAGCAGTGGAAATGCAGGAGTTAGACAGATGGGGCCTGATTCTCAAAGCCATGCATCGGACGCAAGGTTCCTGCACCGAACAGATATGGCGCAAGGTGCACCTTGCATCCATGACTGCTCTCCGTGCGATTCACAAAGGTGGCCTGTGTCGACCACAGGCCATCTGCCCCAAACAGGGCTTGCACCTGCCCTGCGTCCTGCAATGCACTGCGGCATGGCGGTAGGGGGACTGCAGCTGACACAAGCTGTATCCTGTGATTCACAGACATCACCCGGTTGGAGAAATTCTAAGTGCCCTTAGACCAGCCAGGGCAGGCATAAGGGGACTTAGACATTCTCTCCTGGGTGACATGCCTGTGTGCGGCACACCATGGGTGATGGTCCACCCACCATACACCCACGAGTGTGGCCCCGTATGTGTGGCCCCCATCCTAGTGGTCCAATGGCACCCCCACAGCTCCCCAATGCCACCTATGTACCACGTTGGTACCCCCATCCTGATGCTGCCCATACTGGCAGCAGCTCCCCTGATCCCCAATGCCCACCTGATCAGCACTATCACAGCACTAACTTATGGTGGTACAGTGCCCACCCATGCCCCAGCAGGTGGTGCCTACCCCCTGTACACCAGTCCCGACTGCTCCCCGGTGCCAGGCACATCCCACCACTCACCTCCGTGGCCAGGTGCCAATTGCACTGAACATGGTGGGGGGACACCGGCCCACCAGGTTGGGTCCACATGCCCATTACCTGGTGGGAGGGGGTCCTGTGTTAGTCTCTGGTAGCCTGCGGCAGACCTGTGCGGTGCACCAGGGGTTTGCCGCAGGGTTCCAGTTGGCGCAAGCATGAGGACTTAGCTGCTGGGACCCCTGCTGTACCTGAATCAAGTGCAGGGTCCCTGGCACACTGGGCATCAGCGCAAGCTGCTGTTTGCTGCAGCTTGTGCCAGATGCAGGTCCCTATGAGAATCGGGCCCATGCAGTATAGGAATGGCAGTGAAGTATTGAACTGACGCCAACCCCACCCCCACCCTGCAGATATGGACAGGCATTGGGGTGTGCCTTTGGGTCATCGCCCATAATGGTCATGACATTTCACCACACCCTACCCTGCAGACACTGACAAGTGTCGAGGTGTGCCTTGGATGTTTGGGTTTTACTCACCTCATTCCATAAGGAAATATGCTGAAATGGGTGCACTATATGAGAATGGGGTGAACTCTGGGGCCAAAGAATCCAAAGCGCACCTTGATGCCTGTCACTGGCTGCGGGTTGGGGGTGGGAAGAATGGCATGAGCATTACTGTCAACAATTCCAAGTCACAACCCTGACGCCTGTCAGTCCCTACAGGGTAGGGTGTTGTGGTCAAAAACCCTAATGCCCTGGGCATTTCTTGGTATTTTTATTCCAAGTTTTTAACATGTGCTTTTTGTGATCTCACCACATGAACAGTGACACTATCAGTTCGTTAGCCGAAAGGTGATTTTGCACAGTGACTGCGCCATTTGGTGCCACAAGTGAGAAAACACATTTCGAACAGGATGTGAAAAATGACAGCTGTACTGTTCATGAGGAGGTGTAAAAAATGGCAATGTTGAAAATCTGGAGTGAAAATATAAAAAAATGGTGAAGTCATGAGTGTGCGTAGAAACTGTGCAACGCACACCCATAATGTAATTAGTTTGGGAATTTTTTACAGCAGATTTTCAACATAGGCATTTTGGGACCTCCGCTCATGAAGAGTGTCACTGTGATTTTCTTAATCTGTCCCGAACACTGATTTCCCACGGTGACGGTGCTATTCTGTGCCGGAAGTGCGAAAACACATTTCAGCCAGGATGTGAAAAATTACAGTTGTACTGTTCATAAGGAGGTGTGGTAAAATGCCAGTGTTGAAAATATGGACTGAAAATATTATGAATTCGTGAACTTACGCGGGTGCGTGGAAACTACACAATGCATGCTCATAACACAGTCATTTTATGGACGTTTGTCACCAAATTGTTAACATAGCCAGTTTAAGACATCTGTTCATGGACATTGTCACTGTGATTTTCTTAATCTGTCCCAAACATTGATTTCGCACACTGACTGCACCACTGGGGCGCTACTTGGTGCGAAAACACATTACAGATGAGATGTGAAAAATGACAGCTATACTGTTCACAAGGAGGTGGGGTAAAATGGCAATGTTGAAAATCTGGAGTGAAAATATTAAAAATGCTCAAAGTTACGAGCATGCATAGGAACTGCGTAATGCACGCTCATAAAACAGTCATTTTGGGGAATTTTTTTCACCAAATTTTCAACATAGGGTGTTTGGGGCCCTACCTCATGAACTGTGACACTGTTGTTTCATTAATCAGTCCCGAAAGGTGGTTCAGTGCAGTGACCATGAAATCACCTTTTGGGACTGAATAACAAAATGACTGACTGAGTTTATGAGGTGGGGTCCCAAGAACCCCATGTTGAAAATTTCGTGAAAAAATTCCCCAAAATGGCCGAGATATGCACCAAAGTTGAAATAAACCCATTTATACCATTATACAGCTTACCAGCATTTCTTCAGTTTGCGGTCAGCTTTGAAGAGTGCAGACTTGTTCCTGGTCCACTGAAGATTATCGCACTGGGCTCCAGAGGTAAGTATGGGGTGAGGTGGGGGTGTGGAGAGGTGGGGTATGCAGAGGTTGGGCGTGGGTTGGGGAAGGGGCAAGAGAATCAACGAGGGACCATTTTTTCTTCTAGGTGTTTTTTTTACAAAGATGATGAGGGACTTTTGCCATGCTGGGGTGGGCTCCCAGCGTGGCACCAGGAAGTTTGTTTGGGGGCATTGGAGCCGATGGGGGATTGGGCACCCCATAGGCCATACAGTGTGCTGGGGGTGTGCATGAGTCGAGGGGGGATTGGGCACCCCCATCGGCAAACAACAAATGAGGCAGGTGCATCATGCTGACTAGGATTGGGCTACTCCGTTGGCAAATGAACTGGGGAGGGGATCATGCCGACAGGGGGATTGGGCACCCCATCAGCTTTTTTTTTTTTTATTTATTGAAATGTTTCACCAGGAAGGCACACTGAATGGCAGGCAGCAGCTTTCTGTCAGCTTTGTGGGGACTGTGAGAGGCCGATGGAGAAGCCATCACCATGGAGACACCACACAATGCACCAAAACAGCTGATTGTGTAGTGACGTGGCTGAATTTCTTTAAGCATTGTGGCATGCTCATTAACTGCTGTCACCAACAGCATGTTCCTCTATTCGCTGCGCAGAGAACAGCCCAAGAACGGACTGCTACCATTCGGCACAACACTGCCACGCCTCCATAACTCGCTTCTGAAGGAAGATGACGCATTGTGTTTCTTGCACATGCATGCAAGCAACACAACAAAAAGAACAAAATGCTTTAGCTTTTGGACCAACCCAGTCCTTCCTCAGAAGCATAATGACAGTTATTAAGAAAATCCCATACTTTTAACACCCAAATCATGCAGAAAAAAACCCTGAAAAAATTCCCAGTGATTTAAAATACTCATTTAAAAAATAGCACAAGACACATCAGAGAGGGTGAAAAGTACCAGTTCAGCTTCAGCTGAAAGGGCCTAAAGGTAAGATGTGCTTAGAGCACATAAACAAGCAGGGAGTGCACTGCACACAAATTAAAATGATTTAGAGATACCTTCAGAGTAAGATAACAATATCTCCAGCATAGAGCTGTATAGCCCAATTATGAGTCAAAACCCACTCAGATTAAAGACATGCTAAAATGTGACATAATTGTAAATTGAAACCAAGCTCTTCAAAATAGAACTACAAAAAGTAAATATACATGGCATGCAAAGGGTTTAAAGTAAAGTTTACCAATTATGTGAGCAATAGTTTTACACTATATTGAATGTCAAACTAAGTTGGAAACATTACCCAACTATAATCTCAAACTGGTTATTATGCTCCATAAACCCTAAGGCATTTGGTGTTGTAACTGGAGTTTATACATGATAATATAAATTGGCAGTATAAGAGACAAACAAAGCTGCTTCTCAAGGACCACCAAGAAACTAAGACCATGCAATCTGGTATGTCCAGATTTCAACTTGATGTACTGAAAATGTCTTAGGAATCTGAATAAGAAAACATAAGAAATAAAATCCCCCTCCCTCGGGGGAAGATAACACACACACACACACACACAAACTTTTTTAACTAGTTATCTTCCCGGGTGGGGTGGGGGTGGGGTCAATTCCATTGGGTCTTATTTGGATTTCATAGCCTGTTACTGTACATACAATAGTTTTATTATCTATTGTCCCATTTTTGAACTCTGAACACATTGGGGTGCAGTATCTCAGTTGCATGGGGTTCCTTGACAGAGTAATTACATTGGGCTAATATTGTGGTGATTTGTGGAAATGAGGGTATGTTAGGACTCTTGTCTCACATACATAGTGTACTTTAACTTCTAACTAGTTATCCTAGCCTGGGGAAGGTTGAGGTTTTATTTCATTGTGGTTCTATTCTTAATCCTTGAACTGTTACTGCTCATGTAATAGTATAGAGGATTATGTATGAGCAGTCATTCATAACAAGGATATTCTTGTATCGAGAGGTTTCCTTGGTAACAGATGACCTTTCTCTGTCAAATTGTTGTGTAGGGCATCTTGCTGACAGGAAGGCACTCATCGCAGTGCGGGGTCAGAGCTTTTAGCTGATTGTTTTGCGAGGGCACAGTTTAGGCCCAACCCCTTCCCACCCCTCACCCCAACCCCCTTGGAAATAGTTCCTTTATACCTGGGGTTCTGACATCATTTCCTCAAGAGTCAAGGTGCATATCACTGTCATATCCTCTCTAGCACACTGCACTGACAATATAAGCATACACATTGTATAATATATATATTTCTATATAACAAACCAATCACACACACACACACACACACACAGAAAAAAGTAGATAAACATGTGGGGAGTAATACAATGTAATGGCTGTGGGGCAGCAGTCTTCCGGGAGTCTTTCTGGAGGCTGAGATGCTGCCCTATTTGCAGACAACTCTGCCCTGAGAGAGGAAGTTGCCCATCTTCAGGCCACACTGGATGGTAAGAAGGGAACCTCCCCCATCCAGGGAGCACCAGAGCCACCACCACTACCTCAGAGGTTGTGAAGAAAACACAGCAGTTGGACCACAGTGGGCTCAGGAAGGGTGAGGATGGTGGAACAGAGGCACACCCAGTCAGTTGTTCCACTCCACAATCCATACACCATTCTGGGGGAGCATAGTTCCCCTATGGATGCACCCACAGAGGAGACTAAGGAGGCTGAGGACAGCTGTTACAAGGGAGGCCCACAGGAAGGAGACAGAAGACACCACAAGGAAAGGAAGCAGCTCCTGATGGGGGACTCAATTATTAGGGGGATAGAACTGGGGGGAGCAGGGAAGACTGAAGTAAGGTGCCTGCCTGGTGCCATGGCTTGGAGGGACAGGAAGCGCATCCTCAGGATCACGGGAACAGCTGCACGGGAGTCTGAGCTGGACATCATTGTCCACCTAGGGACAAATGACTTGGCTCATCATGAGATTAGAGCAGTGCAGAAGGACTTTGTAGAATTGGGGAGGGGCCTAAGACAAGTAGCACACACAGTATCCTTCTCAGAGGTGCTGCCTGTCAATGGCATGAGTGAGACGAGGGTACTTTGCACCATGCAGTTTAATGAATGGTTGAAAAAATGGTGTGGAGCACAGGGGTTTGGCTTCATTGGGGACTGGGGTTCCACCTGGAGGGACACCAGCCTATACTGGCAGGATGGTCTGCATCTGTCCAGGAAGGGAACAAGTCTTTTGAGCAATCGGTTTAAATGCTTCATTGGCAAGCTTTTAAACTAGTCAAGGGGGGAGGCACTGATAAGCAGCAGGAAAATCCCGGCCTCCCCCTACAAAACAGGGTACTAAATGAGAAAAAGACCAAGGTAGAAAGGTCAGTGGGGGATGCTGCAACAGAAGGTAAAGCCATCAAAAAATGGAGAGCAATGAGTACCAATGCCCATAGTCTGAGTAACAAGCTTCCTGAATTAGTGGCCTTGATGGAGGAGGAACATCTGGATATTGTGGCAGTCACAGAAACATGGTACACACAAAACCATGACTGGGACATAAACATACCAGGATACACTATCTACAGGAGGGACAAGGAGGGTAAAAGAGGAGGAGGAGTAGCTCTTTACATAAGGGAAGGAATCAAAGCAACAGAATGAAAGGGTAAACAGGGAGGAGAAGAAGCACTGTGGGTAAATTTGGAGACCGGCAATGGCACCACAATACGCATAGGGTTAGATACAGACTTCTCAGGGGAGGAAATGGACAAGGAAATGATAGAAAGTATACTTAGAATGGCAGAAAAGGGAGATATTGCTGATGGGTGATCTGAATATGCCAGATGTTAACTGGAGTGCAGTTGCAGCAACCACTTCTAAGAGTGGGTTATTCTAGATGCCCTACAGGGGCATGCCTTAGACAACTAGTATTGGAGCCCACTGAGAGGGAGCAATCTTAGACCTGGTTCTCTCAAATGGAGATGAAGAGAGGATCACAGATGTAGAAGTGGGTAGCCATCTGGGAACTAGCGACCATCGAACAGTATGGTTCACAATAAACACAGCAATCGAGTCAAGCCATACAAAGACAAAGGTACTGGATTTTAGGAGGGCTGACTTTGTCAAAATGGGTGAGTGCCTAAGGAATGCACTAGCAAATGGGCAGGAAGGAGGGGTAGAAGAACAATGGGGAATAATAAAAACTGCCATCACAGAGGTATCAAGCCTTTGTGTAAAGCAAATAAACAAAACGAAACGAGGTAAGAAACCACTATGGTTCTCAAAGGAAGTGGCAGTGAAGGTTCAAGAGAAGAAGAAAGCATTCAGGAAGTAAAAGGAATCATAGAAGGAACAGGACAGAGAACTGTATCAGTTAAAGCAAAAGGAAGCTGGGAAGGCAGTCAGAACAGCAAAGGCCCAAACCGAGGAAAAGATAGCCAACTCAGTTAAGAAGGGGGATAAAACCTTTTATAGGTACATCAGGAGCGAAGGAAGACCAAGGAGGGATAGTGAGGCTTAATAAAGGGGAGGAGGGTGGGCAGAGGAGACTGTGAAAAGGCAGAGATACTAAACAAATATTTTGCTCAGTATTTACAAAGGAAGGGGAGGTACCTAAAACAAACAGTAGAAACACTCTGGATACAGAAGTTGATACCAGCCCATTTACAGAAGAAAGGGTTCTGAAAGAACTCTTAAAACTGAAGGTGGACAAAGCAATGGGGCCTGATGGGATTCATCCCAGAATTCTAAAAGAACTAAGGGTAGAACTAGTGACACCACTGACTACCCTCTTTAACAAATCATGGGAGGATGAGGTGGTACCCGAGGACTGGAGGAGGGCAGATGTGATTCCCCTTCACAAAAGTGGGAGCAAGGCAGCAGCAGGAAACTACAGACCTGTTAGTTTAACCTCAATGGTAGGGAAAATGATGGAATCACTTCTGAAGGAAAGAATTGGTAAATATCTAGAGGCCAGAGGGGCACAGGACCCAAGGCAGCATGGATTCACAGCGGGAAGGTCATGTCAGACAAATCTAATAGATTTCTTTGACTGGGTGACCAAAATAGTTGATCAGGGAGGGGCTGTGGACATGGCCTACCTAGACTTTAGCAAGGCATTTGACACAGTCCCACACAAAAGATTAATATTCAAGTTAGCCAGCCTGGGAGTGGGTCCCAAGATGACAGCCTGGGTAAAGAATTGGCTGGAGAATAGGACACAGAGAGTAATAGTAAATGGAGTCCACTCTGAAAAAGAGGGGTTAGTAGTGGGGTACCACAGGGTTCAGTATTAAGACCAGTCCTCTTCAATGTCTTTATAAGTGACATTGCAGAGGGACTGGAAGGAAAAGTATGTCTCTTTGCAGATGACACAAAGATCTGCAACAGAGTTGATGCACAAGGTGGAGTGGAAAGGATGAGAAGGGACTTGGCAAGGTTAGAGGAATGGTCAAATGTATGGCAGCTTAGATTCAATGCTAAGAAGTGCAAGGTAATGCACCTGGGAAACAAAAACCCAGAGGAAGAGTACACAATGGGGGTGAGATACTAACAACAACAAAAATGGAAAGGGACCTGGGGGTAGTCATATCAGATGACCTAAAGGTGGGCAAGCAATGTGAGAGGGCAGCAAGGAGGGCTGGGGGGATACTGGGATGCATAGGGAGAGGCATCACCAGTAGAAAACAGGA
The DNA here is from genome assembly GCA_016271365.2 of Neoceratodus forsteri. NCBI lineage: Eukaryota > Metazoa > Chordata > Ceratodontiformes > Ceratodontidae > Neoceratodus > Neoceratodus forsteri. The sequence continues at coordinate 62,870,130 of CM028129.1, forward strand.
AGTTATTATCCCTCTGTACAGACAGCTAGTGAGACCCCATCTGAGTACTGCGGCAGTTCTGAGACCCAATATCCGCAAAGACATAGACAGGATGGAAGCTGTCCAGAGGAGGGCACTAAAATGGTGCAGGGTCTGCACGGAAGACATATGAAGAGAGACTTAAAGAGCTTAATATGCATAGCCTCGAGGAAAGGAGGAGAGGGGGACATGATAGAAACTTTCAAGTACCTCAAGGGAATCAACAAAGTCCAAGAGGGTAGCATCTTTCAAAAGAGAGTGCAAGAACAAGGGGCACAATTTGAAGATAGAAGGGGGCGGCTCAGAGGTAATTTAAGGAAGTATTTTTTCAGAGAGGGTGGTGGATGTATGGAACGGCCTTCCAGAGGAGGTTGTGGAGTCACAAACAGTGGTGGAATTCAAGCATGCATGGGACAGTCATAAGGCAATTCTAGGGGGTGGGGGTAGGAAGAAGTAGGCTGCTGGTTACCTAGGATCTGCAGCTTATCCATCAGGTAGGGAAATGGGCAGACTGGGTGGGCCAAGCGGTCCTTATCTGCCGTCAAATTCTATGTTTCTATGAGAGCGCAGCTCGAGAGGTACTCTTACCAAGAGAACCTCAAGATACAAGGATTTCCTTGTTTGTGTATGACTGCTCATACACAATCTTTTATAGTGTATGGGCAGTCAGAGCATAGAAAATCATACAAAACCAGCTGGAGAAGAAAACAGAGAATAGAAATTGTAACATTTTCTTTTTTCTTTAACTGACACAGTGTGCTGCTGATGTTTCTACAAGTTCAAGTTTAAAATAAACAGCAATTTCCAGTTTAACTGGATTGAGGAAAGCAACTTTGTGGCAGCATTCCAAGTTGTTCTGCTGCAGTAGTGACATAGCTAGTGGTGCATAACAGCTGTGATGACATAGCTACTGCAGCATAACAACTCCATTCTAGTTATGGATTTATATCCATAACAACATTCTACCATACACTATAAGATAATAAAGTGTTGCATTTTTTGAACTCTGTACATATTAGGATGCATAATCTCTTTTACTTGGAGGTTCATTACAAGTTTATTTCCTTTGGGTAACAATTGAAGTGATCGATGTGAATGATGGTGCATTAAGATGTGTGTGTGTGTGTGTGTGTGTGTGTGTTATCTCCCCCGGGGGGGGGGGATTTAATTCCTATGATTTTAGATTCCATAGACATTTTCAGTACATCAAGTTGAAATCTGTATATATCAGATTGCATGGTCTTAGTTTATCGGTGGTCTTTGACAAGCAGCTTTTTTGTTTGCCTCTTATACTGCCAATTTATATTATCATATATAAACTCCTGTTACAGCACCAAGGTCTTAAGGTTTATGGAGCATAATAACCAGTTTGAGAGTATAGTTGGGTAATGTTTCCAACTTAGTTTTACATTCAATATAGTGTGAAACTTTTGCTCACATTGGATAAATTTTACTTTAAACCCTTTGTATGCCATGTATATTTACTTTTTGCAGTTCTATTTTGAAGAGCTTGGTTTCAATTTACAATTATGTCACATTTTAGCATGTCTTTAATCTGAATGGGTTTTGACTCATAATTGGGCTATACAGCTCTATGCTGGAGATATTGTTATCTTACTCTGAAGGTATCTTTAAATCAATTTAATTTGTGTGCAGTGTACTCTCTGCATGTTTATATGCTCTAAGCACATCTGACCTTTAGACCCTTTCAGCTGAAGCTGAACTGGTATTTTTCACCCTCTCTGATGTGTCTTGTGTTATTTTTTAAATAAGTATTTTAAACCACTGGGAATTTTTTCAGGTTTTTTTCTGCATGATCTGGGTGTTAAAAGTATGGGATTTTCTAAATAACTGTCATTATGCTTTCGAGGAAGGACTGGGTTGGTCTGAAAGCTAAAGCATTTTGTTCTTTTTGTTACATCTATGTTGGTCCAATAAAAGATATCAAATCATTTGTTTCTGGATCTGTTCTTACAAGGACCAATACGACAATGATTAAATCTGTATGTTCTCATAACACACACACATTCATTAATAATTTTAGTTACAGGCTTTGCCTGCTTTAATGTTCAATTTATCTAATGAATGTCATTTGACCGTGAAGAGATTCTCAGTAATAGCAACCTAACAGGATGCTATTCATTCCATTTAAATTTGTGATTTTTTGAAATAGGTACTTTAAACCAATGAGAATTTTTTCTGTTTTTTTATGTATGATCTGGGTGTTAATAGAATGTGACTCTCTGAACAATTGTCATAAGACTCCGAGGAAGGACTTGGTTGGTCCAAAAGCTTAGACATTGGTTTTTTTTTTTGTAACATCTATGCTGGTCCAATAAAAGGTATCAAACCATTTGCTTCTGGATCTGTTCTTACAAGGACCAATACAGCAACTAATCTGTTTCTGTACAGCATACATAGTGAAGCACATCCAAAATTCAAGTTCAAACGTGACCTACAAAAGAAGTATTCAGAGTGTGAAAAGGCTGTTTTGGCAATATGTGGGCCTTACCTCACTCTGCTCATTTGATCAATGGGGAGGAAGGATTGTGGGAACTTGCCGCTGATCTCTAGCTTAAGTGCTAAGGTCAGAGGTGGCAAATTGTCTGGTAGCCGAATAGTTTCCTGGACACTGGTTTAGAGGGACATGACACTGAGGTCCAAAATGCCAAAAACAAGAAAGGCAAACTGGCTCAAGACCTCACAGATCGGCACCAGTGTGCAGAGGACTGTCCCCAGAGCTTGACTGATGAGCCGAAAAGTCATCCAGTATCCCTACTGGTTGCAGCAGATCCCAAAATTAGCAGCAGTCTGTACCAGGAAAAAGAAAGGACTGAACCAAAAATTAAAGTGAAGCATCACCAATATTTAATACAAAATATTGGAAGGTCCATACAGAAATCACAATGGAGCAGAACTACACCACAGTACTTTGCCTTACCAGGCTATATCCTTTCTTTTCCCTGGTAAAAAGCGCTGCTAATCTTTGGATCTGCTGCAATGTTTTTGGGCTAGCTGATCCCATAGCTGCACCCTCTGGTAGCTCACTTGAGTGTTTCTGTGACTCTGTGTGACTGTCCCTACAGATTTGTCAGGCAATGCCTTTTTGAGGAGAGCCTATGTGAGATGCTGCCCTGAATCTATATTGATGGGTATTCCTTCCTACAGGAGGGACAGCTATGCCCAGGAGCTGGGGTGAACTGGGAACAAGGCTAACAAGGCCAACATCCTCCTCTCAAAGTCTCATCAGTATACGGAGATAGCTGGCATTCTACTAGTATTTCAAGCTGCCCTGGATATTCACATTACTTAGTTGGTGATCTGTACAGATTCTGATTACGTGAGGCAGTGGTTTGTGTTCTAACTTTCTGTCTGGAAGGAAAGTGGGTTCAAGACTGCCAAGGGTAAAGACATCAAGCATAAATATTTGAACACAGTAATTGACATTACAGCCCATACCCATGAAATTACCTTTTACTGGAAGAAGGTCAAGGGTCACTTGTAGATCAAATGTCCTGATCAAACCGGAAATGATATGACTGACACACTAGTCAGAGAAGGAGCCTTGATTGGAAAGCCATGGAGCTACCCACTGGAGGTTAGTGCCAGTCCTGCTGTCATCACTCAGTGATAAGCTAAGGAAGAGGAAGCCAGACAGAAAGATCAAGATAAGGATCATACTACAACTGAAGTCCTCCCTAAGCGAACCCATTTGTTAGTAAGGAATGAGCCTGATTCTGACCTGGTGCAAGCCCAGCTGTAAGACAAAACTGTGTCCAAAATGTACCACTACATAGAAGAACCAGTAAATTGTCTTATTTCAGATGAGGACATGGCCCGGGATAAAGATTTAAAAAATCATGCATGATTAAAGGGATAATTTCCATCTATACCAGAAGTTTTTGTCTTACATCCACTAGAAAGATGGTCTTTGCAGGTGGGTGGTTCCTACTGGTTACAGGGGAATGATTTACAAAGGACATCTAGCTGACCTACCTAAATTTGATGCCCTGAAACAAGTCACTTACTGGCCCGGCTTGTACTGTATAAAGACGTGTATAACTATACCAAAAGTTGCCTTGTCTGCCATAAATTTCAGCCATCCAAGTCCAGATTCAGAGCTCCCCTGCAAGCCAGCTTTCCCATGGTCACCTATCCAGATTGACTGGCTAAGTCCAGTTCCACAGTTCTACAGGGGAAGAAGGTATTTTCTCATGGTGACTTGTCTTTTCACCCAACGGGTTGAATGCATACCTGCACCAATTGATATAGCTGTAACAGTGGCTGCTATTTTTGTAACAGATATGTCCAGTCATTGGGGTCTACCCTTAAGGATAGAATCAGACCTGAGGCTCTCATTTTAGCTCTGAGGTAATTACCAACCTCTGGGAGACCTTAGGAGTTCAAAGAAAGCTTCATGTAGTCTACTGGTCTTAAAAGGGAACTGCAGCAATAAACTGAAGTGTGAGTCTGATCCTAATTAGTCCTTTGTGTGCAGCAACACTTTTCTATACAGTAGCCCGTGACATGGGCTTCGGCGTTTGGGCGCCTACAATAACGGTGACCCAATCCCCAGCGTATGTCATCGGGGCTAGGTGTAGGGTAGGGAGACTGGATGGGGGGTCGGTGAATATAGTGACTGAACGTCGCCATAAGTACGTGCTCGGGGGGAGCGAGCACGCACAGCGAGGGGCGGGAGGGATTGTGAGGGGTGGTGCCTCAGTAGGTTGCCAAGCTGACCCCGTGGTGTGGTGGGTGGGTTGGCGGCATTGGTGGAGAGGGCACTGTGTTCGGGTCTGGGCACTGGTGCATTTTTGTTGCGCCCAGCCTGAACTTTTTTTTTATGTTTTTTCACCCTCCCCCGACATGCACCCCCCTGGAGTTGAGAATCTTTAAGTAGGGGGTTGCATAAAACATTAAATAAACAATTCCCCGGCACCATTTTGCTGTGCGCCGGGGAGTCAGAGTGATGAAATTGATTTTTGGCACTCTGACTTCGTGATAACGGCGATCACCTTTAGGTTTTCACCATTATCACACAGAACCTTATTTAGTTACTTACTGATCACTGCAGTGTAATAAATAAATCAGGCTAATATCATTGACTTGTAAGATGCCATTTCATGTAGCCAGATATCCCAGAATCCCTTGCTGCTGATATCAGAGGAGAACTGCAGAGCTGGGAGATTCAATAGCCTTCAATAACCTGCAGTGAATGTCAGAGTTTTTTGTAGGCTATAATCTTCAGTTTACTGGTCTGCTGTTCTCCTGGGAGTAGATACAGTCACAGAGGACTGTACTAAGTCCTGTAAGCACAGCAGGACCAGCAAACATCTGATTTCAGCTTACAAAATCTTTAACATGGATACTGCAGGCTATCGAAGGCTATTGAATCTTCTAGCTCTGCAGTTCTCCCCTGATGTCAGCAGCAGGGGATTCTGGGATATCTGGTTACACAGAATGGCATCTTAGAAGTCAGTAAAATTAGCCTAATATATTCTACTATGCTTGCAGCAAACAGTAAGTAAAAAACAATGTCTTTGTACACAGTGCAAATTGGAATCAGTCTCACACTTGGGTGTCAGGCTTGTATTGCTGACAGTTCCCCTTTAAATTTCAGATCATGTAGAAAACATGAATTAGACAATGTTCAGCATGCTTAAGAAATATCTCACCTGTAGTCTCTTTCAAATACATTTGTACCAGTGCACTCTTGTTTAGAAGAACATGACATTACTGCCAATCTTTTGGCTTCCCCCTGGAAGGGGTGCTGGAAACAATTCCTTTTTAGTTGATCCCCTCAGTAGAACAGTCCCAATGTCAGCTTACAACTAGTTCAAATGATGATAGTTTATACAGTTCTTAGCAGCATGCACACATATTAGCCACTCGACTAACCCATAGCCCCCCCCCGAACAATCTCGCTCCCAGTCCTTTTAGTCTCTTGCCAAAGGTGAAACATTAGCTAGGGAGTTTATTTTGTAAGGGCTGAAAGTCACTGACAAACATTTGGTTTTATCTGGTTTAGGGGGGAGTGATGCTTGCTGGTATTCTCTGTCTTGATGGTTCGATCCCATGGTAGATATTTGGAGCTGGTGGGAGTCTTTTTCCTGAACGAATTGTCACATCATGATTTTGAGGCATAGTAGACGGCACAGGGTTCTAAATGCTGTTGTCTTTTCTCCTGAGGTCCTGTAACTTTGAATTTCTATAGAAAGGCCTTTTGTTTACAGATGACACGATGATGGTATCGGATGTTTTAAGCAATCCCACATCTCTCGATGATGTTCAGTGTTGAAATATTATCTTGATGGTATTGTTATTGAATATTGAGACATGCCACATCTCTTGATGGCATGAAATGTTTAGAATACCACTGTTGATGACATTGTTGGATGCTAAGCAATACCATATCTCTCCCAAGAAATGGTCATATTTTTATACAGTACATTTTACAGAACAAACATTTTTCATCACATGTCATCAGACATTAAGATGGCTAAGCTGAATTTTGCTTGCATTTCAGCTAGGAACATTTGATGAGCATGTTTTTGCATATCATTGAAGAGTCAGAAGCTTAGCAAAAACAGCTATACAGTGATTTAAACCTTAAAATGACACGCTTTGAAACCTTTTTTTTTTTTTTTCTCAAATTTAGTTGTTTAACCAGGTATAGCACACTAAGCTGAAAGCTTTTTTACAGGAGTGATCTGGGAGCACAAGGAGGTTAAGTAACTTGCTCAGGGTCACACAGTATGCAAGTAGAAGCTGCGGGATTCAAACACAGGTCTGGCCTACTAGATATCACCTGATTTGCAGCTCAGAGCCTTAGACCACTGTGCTATACTGCTGCCTTAAAACCTTAAAGGAAAGCTGTCCAAATACTGAGCATCTCACCCCCCAAAGGCTTACCCCCCGATTAAGGAAAGGTTTTCCCCATTGGGAGTCGGGAATATGGTGGATGCTGTGTGGCTCCATTTAGTGTAAAAGTGTGGCACCACATGGCTCGCCTTCAATCCATTTGTATTAGGCAGACTGTGTGATGCTGCACTTACACTAAAATGAAGCCGCACAGCATCCACCATATTCCCTAACTCCCAGACTTTTGACAAATAAAATAAAGTAAGTTACAGTGGAAAAAAGTATTTTCTTTGTGAAAAGCTTAATTGGGGGGTAAGCTTTTGGGGGGTTGGGGTGCTCTGTATTTGAACAGCTTTCCTTTAAAATGACAGGCTAACTGTTAGCGTAAATAGCGAACCAGGCCAACAGTTCAAGTTCAAACTTGAACTGAAAATATGTGACCCTATATTACCCATACCTTGTATGAGGATCCTATGTCTCTTCCATGTTTTAATGATGGAAAGTAGGGAAGGGGCTGCAGTGCCATAGATAGACTTCTAATGCGATCAAGGGCTGTGGTGATCTTTAGATGCTATCTGTATACTTTGCAGGCAGTTGCATCTGTTAAGGGGGTATGTACATGTAATACTACAGTACCTCCCCTTACCATGTACAATTGCCTGCCATGGGGGGCAAAGCTGTGGGTGTCTCAAGCCAGCTGAGTCCTGGGGGGAGGTGGTAGCAGTCAAGGAGGTGAGCAGGGGCTTAACCAAGAGTATAGTAGGTAGTAGTGGGAGAGTCGCCGGGGGGAGGGAATAAGAGTAAATCAACAGATGTTGTCTTCCTCAAGGCTTTCCAGGACAGCTTCCTGGTACAGGTGGTAAATGAGCCATCCAGGTGAAGTAACATTCTGGACCTCATGCTGACTAAAGGGGAGTATGTCAGACAGCTGGGGGTGGAGGATCCACTGGCAGGGAATAATCACCACACAGTGTGGTTCTCACTTAACATGGGCAGGGAGGCTTCAGGAACAGGGACCAGGGTGTTGAACTTCAGGTGCGCCGACCTTGGTAGAATGGGGAAATAGTGGTCAGACACCTAGCCAGCATCCATCTACACATGGATACTAATCAGAAATGGGAAGTTATCAAGCTAGAGCTTGAGGAGGCCACTAGCTCTTGCACTACGACACAAAGGCAAAAAAAAAAAAACTAGGTAAAAAAACCCAAGTTGGCTAAGAGGGGAGTTATTGGAAAAGGTGAAGGTGAAAGGGGTAGCCTTGAGAAGATTCAAGAGATCCAGTTAGGGGCAGGATAGAGAGGAGTACCTGAAGAAATCAAGAGAGGTGACCAGAGTAGTCAGGGCAGCTAAGGCTTCAAGAGAGCTTAGGCTGGCGCAGGGTATCAAGGAAAGGGAAAAGGATTTCTTCAGGCACATAAGAAAGAGAAGGAATTGCAAAGATCAACTGTACAGATCAGGAAGGATGGGAGTGGGCAGAGAAGGGGGCAGATCAGGCAGAAGCACTCAATGAATACTTCTGTTCTATATTCACTAAGGAAAAGGATGGGTCGCTGCCTCAGGTTGAGAAGGGTAGGCATGGGGTGGGGCGGGATGACAGATTGGGTAATCTCAGCAGGCAGGGTACTGGAACGCATAAGGGCACTGCGGGTGGATAAGGCACCTGACCCAGGTGGCTTACACTCCAGGGTATTGTAGGAGTTGGCAGAGATCCTGGCAGAGCCATTAGCAGATTTGTTTGCTACCTCTCTGGGAATGGGGTGCATACTCCAGGACTGGAGGATGGCTCATGTGGTCCCCCTCCACAAAAGCAGGCCCAAGTGTAACATCCCCCCAAATGGGGGCTTACCTTATTGCCCATTTTTCTCCTGTTCTCCTGTTTGTTCCCATTCCATGGAGCACCTCCTGTGTGCCTGTGGGTCTCCCTGAATGTCCCTGTAGCTCATTGGCATAGTCTGAGTCCATTATGTGCCTCCAGTTTCCCCAAACAGACCCTGAGTTCCATTTCAGCCCATTTTGGGCTCAACAACTTGTTTCATGAGCCACCACTGTTGCCAATGCTCCGAGGACAAAGCGGTGCTCGCGCATGCACATGTTGCGCATTTTATCTATCGACCACCGGTATCGCGGTCAAACAGGTCTTTCAGTGGTCCTCGTGCCCCTCATTCCCTAAAATAGAACCAGTGACTGCAGTGAGGGCCAAGGGAGCCCATATTACATTTTAAAAAAGGCATGCCACTCAGCGCTAGTAACTGGGCTCATGAATATTAATGAGAGCCCTGAGAGTGCTAATGGATATTAATGGATTGCCCATCCTAGCACAATGGCATCTAAAACATTGGTGCTAGCGATGGGCATGTACTGTAAATAAATGTGGCAGTGTGTGGAGGCATGTGAGGGGCTAATAAATAATGGGGCCAAACAAATAAAAATAAAGGTACTGGCTTCTCCAGTCTTGAACAACGGGACTCAGATAAACTGCCTGTCTGCTGCCTGGGGACTGCATATTTTGACACTAGCAACAGGCTAAGGACTGCAGACATGGACTTCATCTTCGTCACTTTCAAGGTAGGGCTCCTGATCTACAAGGCAGTACATGAAAGGGGACCAGTCTATCTGCAAGAGCTCCTTGTGCCCCATCACCTTGCCCAGGCCCTCCATTCTGCCAAGGGTTGCCTCCTTGGGGTTCCCAGGGTTAGGTTGTGACATTCCAGGGATCTAGCTTTTTCAGTTGCCGCACCTACCCTGTTGAACTCACTGCCTAAATACTTAAGGTAGGCACGTTCAGTAGAAACCTTTAAGTCAGGTCTTAAGACCTTCCTGTTTAAACAGACATTTAATTTATAAAGTTAATTAGTGGTTTTAAATTATGGATAATTTTATTACTGCTGATTCTTGCTGAATGTTATAGGAGTAATACTATTGTTATTTGTTGATTGTATATGTTTTAAGTGTACAGCGCTCCGAGTCCCCGGAATGGGGCGCTTTATAAATAAAGTATCTATCTATCTAAAGTATCGGTCTGGGCAGCATTTGAAAGGGCACAGTTCTGGCCATTGAACTATGAGGATATAAAAATAGTAAAGTAGTTCACCTGGCTGCACCAGAACTTTAAAGTGGTGACTGTGTTAAACTGAAAGTGGACAGTATACACTAGCAGCCATCTTTGTGCAGCAACATGCAATCAGAAAGCCAGGATTTCAGGGCAAAGACTGTTAGGACAGTGTCAGAGACTTCTGGGACTCTGCCAAGTGCGTGTGGGGGGAAAATGCAGGGACCCAATTCAGGTGCCAAAGAATGGAGCCTATTGTGCATCGAGTGAGGCTAATGAATATTCATTTTGTGGACTGACAAGTGATTTCAGCCAATCGCCTTTGAACACACAAGTGACCTCAGCCAATTGGGAACCCCGGAAGGACTCCGTAAACAGGGTTTTTCAGGCTGAGCTCAGTGTTCATGCAAGAGACCCTCCACAGGGAGGGTGCTCAGGCCTCCAGCTAGACAAAATGGGCCTGTGATTCAGCATGAGCCCTTCCACAGGGGAAGGGGTTCTTCTTCTGCCAGAGAGACAAGTGGCTGCAAGCAACAGAAGTTGTTAGCCTGGGGGTTGCCAGAAATTGTCCTTCAGGGGCTAGTTCACATTGGGAAAATGTGGGAAGAAGCCAACATCTGCCTGCAGTTGTGAGAAAGCTGCAATAAATGATTCTGTCTCAGCACTGAGAGTGCTGAAGAAATTGCCTGTAATTTCCAGAAAAGGAAAGTACTGAAAATCCTTCTGAGGGAGTAAACCTCTACTTACAATTGCAAGTTCTGAGAGATCTGTAAGGGGCAGTGAAGCCCAGAAAGTTTAGAGAGTGACTTTCTGTCTGCACCCTGCATCTGTCTAATGCTGAGAAAGGGAGGACATCTGTTACAAGTGACCAGAGAAAGGCCCAGTATCTGAGAATGGTGATGTGCCTGTTTTGAAAAGTGCCTACAGCTCTGGAAGGGGAGTACCCAGAGTGCGTGACTCTGCCGGACATTGCCTGTGAGGGCAGTATCTGTCTATTTGGAGCTGCTAACACCAGCGTAGCCAAGAGGGACATTTTTGATGTGTTTAATCATCTGGTTGGAGCTGCTAATGCCAGCAAAGCCACAAGGGACTATGATTGTGTGATTTGTACTTGAGAGAAGCTGCAATAATTATTTGAACTACAAAGTCAAAGTAACCTAACTGGTGTGGAGTGTGCCTCAAGCTCCTTTCTGTGTTAAAGTGCACTATGGAAACAAATTGGTATTGCCTGGACTGTAAGCAGTCGTGCCACCCTAACATTAGGGAGCAAGCACCCACCTAGTGAAAGTCTCTTTCTAGCGTTTAAAGGACCATGGCGGCCAAGCTGGCCCATGGGTGAAGTGACTGCAACTAGCTAAAGTAAATGTGAATGTGCTACTGATAAATGTGCTGAATGCAACGCATCCATCACAGATTGACCTGGGACGCAGCCTGGTAGTGTGCCGCCTACAGCATTGCCATATGTGCTTCCCCTGAGAGTAATAACCTAGACGTGGGGTCTGAAGCATGCCGGCCCCGGTCTCGGCCTGGTCAGTCCAGAGTGTGATTTCAGCCCAGAGAGGGGCTTTACAAAAGAAGCAAAATGTGTTTTCCCATCTGCAAAAGCTACAAGATCTTGCACCCAGTTTTGGGTCCTGGCTGTAAGAATTTGTCCAGCATCCTAGCTTCCGGAGTTAGAGCCCACCTGCTGCAATCACCTCAGTTTTCTTTGTACGGCTTGATTGTGACTTACCTGTGCTAACTACTAAACTGTGAGTAATGCAGGGCCCATCCCTGTTTCAAACCAGGAAAGACTTGTAAACAGTTAAAGTTGCCGAGTTCAGTAATTATAGTCTGAGTTCCTTAAATCAAGTAAAGGTCTTAAAGTCGGTCCTAATACAGTCAGGATGTGTTTCAAAAGTAAAGATAAAAGTTAATCTGCTTTCTTCTTTCTGAGGGCCCCAACAGCCAGCCAACAACTGCTGCACTGTATAACAGGCCTGAGCTTTTAAGAACTTTAAGTACTAGGTACCCAGATAATGGTTTTGGGATTGTGGGGTCCTAATATAATCTGGGGACTGGTATTGTGTGGGCATTTGCTAGCGAGATAGATGGCAAACAAGCTGAATACCTCAGAGGTTGGTGGGTGCCACTGTAATTACTGTTTGAATCTAAATGGGAAGTGATTATCTAAACCAAATCAATCCAAATGCCAATCAAATGTAAATAGCTTGACTCCTGTATCCATATTTTCCTCTATACTAAACCTCACCCCATGTAAATAAACTGTTGTTTGATGTTTATGTAAAACGTGGTTGTCGTGAGCATATTATTAGAGAGCGTCAATAATTACAGAATGTTTAAAAATGTGGGGAAATGTTTATGGGGCCATGCATGGAGTGGCAGTGGCACTGTGGTAATGTGGTTGGGTACAGCATCCCAGAGGGGTTGTAACAGGTATTATTCTAGTCCACGTAAAGGTATACTCTGGGTGGAGGCACTGCGCATTTATGTTATTTTGGGAAACAACCAGTTTTAAAGTAAAATAAGAACCCAGGCCTCTCAACCTTGTTCAGGCCTGCACAGCAGGGGTGGTGGAGCCCTTCAGACGGATGTGGTCAGGGTTATACAAGGATGAACCAGGCAATCATAGACCAGTAAGCCTTATATCCGCTGTGAGGAAGTTAATGGAGATGATCCTTAAAGACAAGTTGGTAACCTTTCTAGAAGGTAATGGTCTCCAGGATGAAAGGCAACATGGGTTTGTCTCTTGCAGTTCCTGTCACACCAACCTGGTTGACTATTATGACTGGGTGACTAGGGCACTTGACAAGGGCCTTCCAGTGGATGTCCTGTCTCTGTATTTCAGCAAGGCCTTCAGTTTGGTGCCACATGGGAGGCTAATAAGCAAGTTGGGATATCAGGGAACAGGGACAAAGATGGTGAATTGGGTCAGCAACTGGCTGCAGCGGAGGCAGCAGAGGGTAGTGGTAGGAAGGGAACTCTCATCTACAAGGGCAGTGATGAGCAGAGTGCCACAGGGCTTGGTATTGGGACCGGTGTTGCTTGGCATTTTCATCGCTGACATCTCGCATGGCATTAGAAACAAGATTATTCTTTTTGAGGATGACACAAAGAATGAGGCAGTGGTGATGACAATGTAAGGTGGCAGGGGCTGCATGATGATCTGGCTAAACTTGAGTGCTGGTCAGACACATGGCAGCTGGGATTCAATGCTAAGAAATGCAAAGTCATGCACTTGGGAGCAAGGAACCCAAGGAGATGTTACCAGTTGTGTGGGGTACAGATGCCACTACAGAGGAGGAGAAAGATCTTGGGGTGGTAATAACTGGGCAAATAAACCACTCAGCACAGTGCAGGAAAGCAGAAGCTAAAGTCCATAAGATGCTACTAAAACTAATAAAACTGAAGGTGGACAAAACAATGGGGCCTGATGGGATTCACCCAAGAATTCTAAAAGAAATAAGGATAGAACTAATGACACCGCTGACTACTCTCTTTAACAAATTATGGGAGGATGTGGTGGTACCTGAGGGCTGGAGGAGGGCGGATGTTATTCCTCTTCACAAAAGTGGGAGCAGGACAGAGGCAGGAAACTACAGACCAGTTAGTTTGACCTCAGTAGTAGGAAAATGTTGGAATCACTTCTGAAGGAAAGAACTGTTGAGTACCTAGAGGCCAGTGGGGCACAGGACCCAAGGCAGCATGGTTTTACGATGGGAAGGTCATGTCAGATTAATCTAATAGATTTTTTTGACTGGGTGACCAAAGCAGTAGACCAGGGAGGGGCTGTGGACATGGCTTACCTAGATTTTAGCAAGGCATTTGATACAGTCCCACACAAAAGATTAATACACAAGTTAGCCAGCCTTGGAGTGGGTCCCAAGGTGGTAGCCTGGATAAAAAATTGGCTAGACAACAGGACGCAAAGGGTAGTAGTAAATGGAGTCCACAGTGAAGAAAGGAGGGTTACTAGCGGGGTACCGCAGGGTTCAGTACTGGGACCGGTCCTTTTTAATGTCTTTATAAGTGACATTGCAGAGGAACTGGAAGGAAAAGTATGTCTCTTTGCAGACGACACAAAGATCTGCAACAGGGTTGATACGCAAGGTGGGGTGCAAAGGATGAAAAAGGACTTGACAAGGTTGGAGGAATGGTCAAATGTATGGCAGCTTAGATTCAATGCAAAGAAGTGCAAAGTAATGCACTTAGGAAACAAAAACCCAGGGGAAGAGTACGCAATGGGGGTGTGAGATACTGACAACAACAAAAATGGAAAGGGACCTGGGGGTTGTCATATCAGATGATCTAAAGGTGGGCAAGCAATGTAAGGAGGCAGTAAGGAGGCCTGGGGGATGCTGGGTTGCATAAGAAGATGAAAAGTATGTCTGTTTGCAGACGACACAAAGATCTGCAACAGGGTTGATACGCAAGGTGGCATGCAAAGGATGAGAAGGGACTTGGCAAGGTTGGAGGAATGGTCAAATGTATGGCAGCTCAGATTCAATGCAAAGAAGTGCAAGGTAATGCACCTGGGAAACAAAAACCCAGAGGAAGAGTACACAGTGGTGGTGGAGGGGGGGAGATACTGAAAACAGTAAAAATGGAAAGGGACCTGGGGGTAATCATATCAGATGACCTAAAGGTGGGCAAGCAATGTGAGAAGGCAGTAAGGAAGGCTGGGGAGATACTGGGATGTGTAGGGAGAGGCATCAATAGTAGAAAACAGGAAGTTGTTATCCCTCTGTACAGACAGCTGGTGATACCCCATCTGGAGTACTGTGTGCAGTTCTGGAGACCCCATCTCCACAAAGACATAGAGTGGATGCTGTCCAGAGGAGGGTAACCAAAATGGTGCAGGTTTGCACCAGAAGACACATGAAGAAAGACTAAAGGAGCTTAATATGTATACCCTTGAGGAAAGAAGGGAGAGAGGGGACATGATAGAAACTTTCAAGTACCTCAAGGGAATCAACAAAGTCCAAGAGGGTGGCATCTTTCAGAAAAAGAGATGTGCATGAACAAGGGGGCACAATTTGAAGACAGAGGGGGCACGGCTCAGAGGTAATGTGAGGAAGTATTTTTTCACAGAAAGGGTTGTGGTTGCATGGAACAGCCTCCTTGAGGAGGTTGTGGAGTCAAGAACAGTGGGGGAATTCAAGAATGCATGGGACAGACATAAGACAGTCCTAGTGGGGGGTAGGAGGAAGTAAGCTGTTGGTTAACTAGGATCTGCAGCTTATCTGTTAGGGAGGAAAATGGGCAGACTAGGTGGGCCAAGCAATCCTTATTTGCCGTCAAATTCTATGTTTCTATGTTTTATGTTTCTATGCTGGGGTGTAGTGCTAGAGGTATCACCTCTAGGAGAGGGGAGGTAATCCTGCAACTGTGTAGGTTGTTGATGAGGACATATCTAGAGTACTGCATGCAGTACTGGCACCCATACTTAAGGAAAGATGTTAAATTGCAGGAGGGGACTGAGCGCAGAGCAACAAGGGTGATCCACCCCTTAGGGAGGCAGTATAGCACAGTGGTTTAAGGCTCTGAGTAGCAAATCTGAAGACCTGGGTTTGAATCCCACAGTCCCTACTTGTATAGTGTGTGACCCTGAGCAAGTCACTTTACTTCCCTGTGCTCCTAGGTTGCACCTGTAAACAAGCTTTCAGCTTAGAGTGCCACTCCTGATTAAACAACTGAAAAAAATCCTGGGAATGGAAGAAAAACTCTATGAGGAGAGGCTGAGGGAACTGAACATGTATTCCCTGGAGGAGAGGAGGGATGGGGGGATATGATAGAGATCTTAAATTTATGAAGGGTATAAATAAGACTGGTACAGAGGGAATTTTTAAGTTAAAGGGAGGGAGAGACACTAGGGGGCATGGTCTGAGATTGAAGGGTGGAAGACTAAGGAGAGAAATGTGGAGGCACTTTTTCATGGAAAGAGTGGTGTCTATATTGAACATGCTGCCTAAAGAGGTGGCTTCCTGTAAGTCGGGGGCAGTTTTAAGAGGGCATGGGACAAAGTGAGGGGGAGGGTCACCATTATGCGGGGAGGGGAGGGGCAGCTGCAGTGTAACTGAATGTCTAGCTGCACACTTGAGTAGACTTGATAGAACACGTGGCTTATATCTGCTGGCAGTTTCATATGTTCGTATGTGAATTACAGGGAGGCAGTATAGCGCAGTGGTTTAAGGCTCTGAGCTACAAATCTGGTGACATTTAGCAGACCAGACCTGGGTTTGAATCCCACAGCTTCCACTTGCATACTGTGTGACCCTGAGCAAGTCACTTAACTTCCCTGTGCTCCCAGGTCACACCTGTAAAAAAGCTTTCAGTTTAGTGTACTACTCCTGGTTAAACAACTAAAAAAAAAAAAAAAAATCCCACTTGGTGAGGTTAGGTTTGGTAGTGATAAGGTAGGCCAGTAGGCCATATGTAATGGTTAATACCCTTGATGACATTTAGGTTTAGGGCATTGATAGGGAACTATGGTCAGATTGGATGGCTCGTCTGCCTTTTTTTGCCGGCATTGTCTATGTTTACGTTTCTATATGTGAGGCTTGGTAGCAGCACACCTTGAGTGATGGCGAGTTGGGCCTTGGGGGAGAGGCAATGTTTAACTCTATGGGCCATGCCCAGTTTAGAATTGATAGCCTTGCGTACTGTCACAATATGAGGAAAGTCCAATGATGGGTTTGCAGGAGGAAAAACAGCTGGAGACAAAATGCAAAAAACACATATAGGTATCAGGAATAAATTCTGACAGATTTCGCCAGGTCCCAGCACCAAAAGCAGATCCATTATTATAATGAGGTCTGCATTTTAGGAACCTGTCCACTCCAGTATGAAATGTGATCAGTTTAATTAAAGTCTGACCCATGGGAGAAATCACAGCAGTGAAAGAAATTTCACACTACCAGTTATTTCTGGCTGTTTGCGGAGGCTTGCCAAATGTCTTTATCAGTGCAGTGACAAGGGCTCTCCTGTTAGTCTGACACACCCATGAGACGGGAATGCATTCGTCAGTGATGGTGCTGCATTTCTCCTCTTGTTTGGTGCTTGAGCTATCTTCATACAGTAGCTGCTTTGCTGCAGCTATTGTTTCAAGTTTACAGATTCCTTGTAGGTATATCATATAACCTTTAAAGGGGCGTTGGGAGTCATTCAGGCTCCAAAGAATTATGCTTTAAATGGGGAACAGTCAGCACTAACAGCTCTACACCCAAGTGTGGGACTGGTCCCAATTTTCACTTTGTGTGCAAAAACATTTTTTTCAACTTACTGTTTACTACAGTATAGTATATTGTATAAGACTGATGTTGTTGACTTGCAGGCTGACATTTTCTGTAACTAAAAATACCAGAATCACCTGCAGCTGACATCAGAGGTAGGCAGCAGCAGTGGGTGACTGAATAGCCTGCAGTGTATGTTAAGATTTTTCATAAGCTCTGATCAGATGCTTGTCAGTTCTGCTGATCTCCTGGGGATAAATCTACTCTATGACGGTACTCAGCCCAGGGAGGACAGTGAGTCCAGCAAACACATGATGAGAGCTTATAAAAGCTGTAACATGCACTGCAGGGTATTGAATCTCCCACTGCTGCAGCTTGCTTCTGATGTCAACTGCAGGAGGTTCTGGGATTTGTAGTTACAAAAAATGTCAGCCTGAATCAGCAAAATGACTCTGATACAATCTACTACACTGCAGTAAGCAGTAAGCAAAAATGTTTTTGCACACAAAGTGCAAATTGGGACCAACCCCACACTTGGGTGCGGGGCTCTTAGTGCTGACTGTAATGCAGTACTTTCCATTTCAGTGCCTGTTCTGAATTTACAGCTTCTTCATACTGGTGTGATACCACTTTTAAAGCATCCAGAGTCATTTAGCTTTTAAAGAATGGTGCTTTAACAGCTCTCCACACTTAACATTACATACGAGTACAAGAAGAGCCCCCTCCATAGCCCAGCTATATAGCATGCAGTCCCATGTAGACAACCCGGCTTGGGAGTGAGCCTGCGGAGACAGCGGTCAGGCAACGCAGTCAGTGGATGTTACAGCATTTGTGTTCATATTTTATTTTATTTATTTTATTTAAATTCTCAGATTACAATAACCTTTGAGCATGGACTGCTAATTTACAAAGGTTCTATGTCATTATGGAGGGTAAACAAACATACAAAGGTCAACAAACCGTATCAATATCACAGTACAATACACAGTATCAACAGCACAGAAGAAGGCAGTGGTCTAATTATTTCAACGATTCAGTAGGAGAGACTACTTATGTCTAACGTTCTATATAGCGTACTAGGACACATGAAGAAAGTGCCATGAAAAGTAAGCAGGCAGGTGGGCCTTTGTCGAAGTTGGGAGGTAGGTAGGGGAAGTGTTGGGCTGAAAGGGTGGAATGGACAGTGGTCAGGGGATACTGGTGTGGGTCAGAAAAAGGGAGGGGGGGCAAGAGAGGGAAGATGTGGTGAGGGAATGGTGAACGGGGGGGGGACTGAGTGGCGAGAGGGTTGGATGTGGAAAAACTTTAAGTGCCAGCTTCATCTAGGCCAGTTTAAATTGGAGAGCCTGGGGAGGTAGTCCCCTTGGAGAAACAGTCACAGCTACTGGTAGAGGTGAGGTGCTGCTGAAGCTTCCGTTTGAAGGGGCCAAGTTTGGTGATTGTCAGGACATCTTGATGGAGTTCATTAAACTACTTTGGTGCCCTGTAGGCAAATGACCTCTGCTCCAGGGAAGTCCGGTATCTGGGTACCTTGAAGGTTTGATGGCAAGCACTATGGGTATGCTGGGAGCAACGATGGTTGTTCAAGAGGTTTGTGACACCCAGTGGTGTGAGACCAAGGAGCAACTTTTTGGTTAACAGGCATTTCTGATATTGGATCCTACTAAGGAGTGGTAGCCACCCAGCCAGGGCATACAGGTCACAGATATGTGTCAAATGGACCGCACCTGTAAGAAGTCTACAGGCTTTGTTGAGTGCCACGGTAATAATATGGAGGGCAGTAGGGCAAGCAGAGCTGTATATGGCCAGACCGTAGTCAATGATCAAGGTAACAGAGCTGTTGACTGCCAGTCTTAGGGCCTCTGGAGTCATGCAGTGCTTGTGATGGTGAAGTAGGCCGATACAAATGTTGGCAGCCTTTGCAACATTGTTAATGTATTGCGAGTAGGAGAGGGAGCTGTCCAACGTCATGCCCAGGTATTTAAACTGCGTGACCTGTTCAAGCGTAACACCCAAGCAGTTCCTGATGGTGGGTAACTGTGGTTTGTGCTTGGTACGTGCATTGCAGAAAAACATAGACGTAGTTTTGCTGTAGTTCAGGATCAGTTTGTGTGAGTTGAACCACTCTTCAACGCGCTCAAAGTCGAGCTGTAGTTGAGGCTCCAGGAGCTGAGCATCATGGTGGCTGGTGTAGATGATAGCGTTGTCCATGTAGAGCAGTATTTTCTGGTGGCGGGTGCTAGGAAGATTGTTTAAGAAAAGACTATGGAGTAAAAGTCCCAAGATGGTGCCCTGCAGTACACCAGAGAGGACTGGCATCCGTTCCGAGGTGACATGAGCAATCTGTACTTGCTGGAACCTTCCCTCCAGATAGCTTGTGAACCAAAGAAGTGTATCATTACAGATTCCAGTTGTGGACAGTTGCAAGAGTAGGAGTGGGTGATTGATGGTATTGAAAGCTTTCGTTAAATCAATAAACACTGCACCCGCACAGTTCCCCTGATCGAGTGTAGTATGGATAAAGCCCATAAATACCAGAAGGGCAGTGGTAGTGATGTGCCCCTTTCTAAAACCATGCTGCTGTGGGCATTGGATTTCATATTTTTTCAGGAATTCAACTAGCTGGTCAGATAGAATGCATTCCAATGCTTTAGGTAGTGGGGGGAGGATGGAAATAAGCCTGTAGTTGGTGAGCAGTGCCCTATCTCCACTTTTATGAACAGGTGTTATTAACACCTGTTTCCAAAGTAAGGGGAACTGGGCCAACCTCAGAGAAAGGTTGAAAACCTTTGTAAGGGGTACAAGGATTTCTTCAAGGATGAGTGCAACCAGCTTTAGGTCGAGGGAATCACTGCTGAATCCAGGTTTGCTGATGGCCTTGTGAATGTATGTTCTGGCAAGATGCAGTGGAACCTCTTTGAAGTGGAACTGCAGGATGGCGTAGTCCAAGGGAGCTGCGTCTTGGAAAGTACTGGTCGGGGGGGTTGCCAATGAAATCAGGTGGAAGGACACTACCCAGATCTGAAAATGCATTGTTGAAGGTATTGGTTATGGTGTCAAGGTCTAGGGAAAGTGTTCCATTGCTGTTTAGCATAGTGGTTGGCAACTTGGGATACTTCCCAGTGAGGTCTTTCATGGTACTCCAAAATGTGTTTCCATCTCCCCAGGAGTTCGAGAGTGTATCCCTGAAGTATTTGCTTTCTGCATTTCGAATAGCTCTTGTGCATTCATTTCTTGCAGCTTTGTATTTTTGCATGTCCACTTACCTAGATGTGGCTTGCGAACAGTGCTACAGGTGGTCCCTAAGTTTCAGATGCATAATGAGCTCTCGGGTGATCCACGGGGTAGAGCTTCTTTAACCTTCCTCTTTCTCACCGGTGCATAGATATCACAGGCTGTAGCAAATTGTTTAATGAAAAACTCAAGCGCTATGTTAGTATCATTAGCGGAGTCAAGTGGGGACCAGTCCAGTCTGCATAGATGTATTTTGAGTAGTTCTAAGTGTCCTTGTTTTAGCACCCTGGTATATATTACCTTAGGAGGGGGCTTACTGAACTTATTAGACCAGACACAGGTGACAGGCGAGTGATCGCTTATGGTGTCAGGGAGAACGGACACCTTAGAGATACGTTCTGGGTGGTTTGACAGTATCCAGTCAAGTAAGGTGTTTGAGCCTTTCTTGTAGTTGCATCTGGTAGGGATGGAGACAAGCTGAGTGAGGTGCTGAGATTAAAGAGCATCCTTGCTGGAGTAGGCATCAGGTGAAAGACAGTTTATGTTAAAATCTCCCAGTATTATTGTTTTTAAGTTATGATGTAGTCCCCTAAGTTATTCCATGACATTGTCAAAGCCACTGGCCTGGTCCTTAGGGGGCAAGTTCACAGATGCTATTGTGAGCACTTTGTTATGGGCCCCGAGGAGAACTTTGATGGCAAAGACTTGTGATGGGGATTCAGAGTTAGGCATTGGTATGGCATGGCCCATATATGTATCCCTGAGAAATATTGCACATATGGGTCCGACCTGCAATCACTTGCAGCGAAAGTGACTGCAGGCTGGACCCATGTAAACAGGAATGTGCAAACAACATATTTCATCAGCACATGTGCATAGAATCAACATTGTCATCCATTTTTACAGGAGCAAAAAGGCAGCTCAGGGGACTCCTAGTAGTGCTGCTTATCATGGAAAACAATACATGAAGCAACAACAACTGGGGCAGCTACCAAACTGAAAAGAGCTTATCACAGGATATGATCTTCTTCAATGAAAGGATAACTTTTATTGTTAGTTACAAACACCCATGGCAGCAGCACTCCTGTCCTCCACAACAGACTGTTTCATACGAAAATAGGGCTTCATCAAGGCTAACCTGCTGTCTAATGGGCATGCTTATTTATACTGTACATTAACATCTTTGTTACCTGACCCTGGCAGGTCATTTAAAATTCCCTCAGCCGACTCCATGGCACCAAGTAATGGGGCATTGCTCTGGCACACTAGCGACCCAGGTTTGCGTCCCAAGCCCGGGTGTCAGGAGCGGAGGCTGGCAGGGAGAGGTTTAAGGGCATCCTTTGGATGCTTCCCTCCCCGGGGTAGGTTGGTGTGGACCACTCTTGGAAAAATTGCCGGTGCCAGGTGCATAGGAGGGTGGGATTTAAATAGGTGTTACTGAAATAAGTTGCTGCCTTGAAAGTACATAAAGCTATGAGACCAGATGAGATGCACTGCAGGGTACAAAGGGAGCTCAGGGAAGTGCCAATGTTAAACAAGCAGCCAATGTTTGGCATTGACAAATGCTTGTTTTCCATCTGCAGCTCTCACTCTTCTGTAGCTCTGTATTTACCCTTTGTTGTCACCTAAATTTTAGCATACCCTGTATATGTAACCCCGCCCCCCCGGCACCCTCATCTAGGGGCATAAATTATCATTGCAGGTGTTTCAGAGGCACAAGAGAGGACAACAAGTGCAACACACTTAAACCAGTGCACCACCCAAAAACATAGGAGAAATATCTGTCCTACCATTCGATGACTTCATTTCCAGTGGCACTCTTGATCTGACCTCCAATTCTGGATTTGTTTTCCCCTGAACACTGACCATTGGACCAGGGTCTCCAAACCGCAACCACCTGTCTATTCTGAGCCCCAGAGCCCCTCGATCTTGATGCAGTCTGATGGATAACTTATGGAATTACAACTTATGAAATAAATCAGACACAAGGGAGCGGGCTTTCCATTTCATTTGTCCCCCTTCTAACTTAAATAAAGAAAGAATCATTACAAGACTCTTCCCAACTAGCTTCTTTATTTTAGCTCCTGCACCCCAAATTATTCCAGGAATACAAGGGTCACATCCTTCACTGAATAAATAAAGCAGCTCCATCTATCTGAACTTTTTACACATACCCAGGCTGGACATTCTGAGCAGCATAAATGGTTTACAGGCAGTACAAGCAGGGCTTCTTCACTCTAACCTCTTGGATGATTTACCCAAGGAACCTCCCTACTTGAAAAAACCCACAGGCTCCTGGCTCACTGGCTCTGGTAAGCCAAATCTCTCTCTTTTCTTATTCTGGGTTACCCATTCTTGTCCACCTCTGTCTGGTCTGGCACTGGTCAGCTGCCCTATCTCCAGCTCGGGAAAGTGTGCTGCTTCCCCCACCTGGCCCCTGGATCTTGGCAAAAATCTTGAGGGGTACCAGGATTTTTTCCTCTGCAACCCAGGCCCTGTAACCCAATATCCTTGCTTTACATGGAACCTAAACCTGCTAGTGCTCCCAACCTCATGGCACCAGTTGCCACACTTACGGCTCAGCTCTCTCTCTCTTTCTGCACTGCTCTCTACTGGTGCAGTGGCCCTCAAACCTAGCCCTGCTCCAGTACCTGAGTTACTTTGACTGGGTTGCCCTGCCACGGGAGAGACCTGGGCCCTGCCACCACTGAGGCCCCTCTGAGCAGCGGACCTCTACAGATAGCACCCAAATCCTTCTGGGCTCCCCAGGTGACCATTTTGGTGGGGGCACAGGTCCCGCCCACATCCATGTTAACTCATCCTGGCCTGTCCTAAGACCTGCAACCCGCCAGGCCGTTAATGCTGGTGCCCCAGGACCTGCCCCTCCAAGCAGGTTCCCTGAAATGGGTGACGGGCCCCCTGGCTCCCTCTACCCTCAGGTCACCCTGCCACACCAGGTACAGGGGGGAGCCACTGCCACTGGCCTACCCTCTGTGGGGACCCTGCCACCGTCCCCACAGCCCTGGTAGCCTGAGTAACTACTCCATGGGATCTCTAAGGGCTCCTGCCTATCCTGGCATCCTACTACCACCTGCACCTCCCTTAGCCTGACGTCGCAGGCACCTGGCTGACCATCCTCCTCATGGAGCTTCCTCCCCGACTCTTCGATGCCACGCTGCTGCAGAGGCTGACCCTATCTGCCACTTTTTTGGAGGGTTGCCCCCCACAGGCCCACCTGGACCACCGAACTCCCTTCCTGACTGTCTGCTCTGCTCCTCCAGCCAGCCCCCTCCAGCCCCAGGCCTAACACCTGAGCTGGAAAAGGCCCTGGAACTTCCTGTCTCCAGCCTTGTATACCTTCCCTAACCTGCCAACTGCTGCCACCTTGAGGTTTCCAGCAGGTACTGACCCCCAGAGCACTAATCAATTCCCTAGCTCGGGGGGAGGTAGGAGGGGGAAAGGGGTTCCTAAATGGGAGCATAAGCCCCTCCTGCAAGGGGGGCTTACATATAAATTATTAACCATGTAATTGTACTCCTTTTACCCTCTCTGTATACTAGCTCTGTTGTATTGCATACTTACTCTGTATCATCTACTTTTATTACTGTACTCTGATTAATTTCCCTGTATTACAAATTAACTGATGTATTGCAAACTTCTCTACTCCCCTTCCCCTGGAAACGAGCCTCAGCTCAGCATGTCTTTCCCGGTCAACAACTTTAAACAAATAAATAAATAAGGCAGACTGCATTGACTGCTTGGACCCCTCCCTAATTACTGTGCATCGATCCTCCACACCCATGTCCTCCCTTAGTTCTCTCAGTCTGTCCCCTAGGGTCATCCCCTTGCATACAAAATCCACCCTTTCAAAGTCAAGAACACATGTTTTCATGTTCAGCACTTCATGCCCCAGGTCAGGTATGCTTTTGACATGATCGCTATGATAGTAGCCATGTACGGTGACACCAACACAGCGAAATATACTCCTGTTGACAGATTTAACACTTTGTTGACAGGTCGCTGTGTTGGTGTGCCTGAGACAGGGGCACATTGTCTTCTGGTCCTGCACCCCCACCCCGAATCAACTCCGACTGGAGTTGAGAATCCTAAAGATGTGGGGTTTGGGGGACAGAGCCCCTCGCATGGGGGGTTCGGGGGGCAAAGCCTCCTGTTAAAAAAAAAAAAAAACTGGGAAATATGCAGGAATCCTGTAAACCGAAACTTGTGGTTGACATGATTCCTGTCAGCGAGATGCCGATTGACAAAAGGGTTGACGAACCAGCATCGTAGAGCCATCGCTATTTGTCAAAACCACAGTGAAGCCCACCAGGATGAAGCACAGTGTCACAGTTTTTCTGCATGACAAAAGGGATGATCTCCCATTGAAACTGCACTGTTTCCTGCCGTAATTCTACTGCAGAATTCTGCAGAGTTGGGTTTCATCCTGGTGGGCTTCACTGTATATCCAGCATGGCCCAATCCCTTGTTAGCTGCATCATTCCCTGTGTTAGAGAACCATCCTGGCATGCATCTAGGATCACTTAACTCCCAATGAGGGCCTGTGGGATGCTCCAATAAGTTCACATCAAACATGTTAAAGTTTCTGCCATTACCACTTCTCCCCCCTCCACAGCCTTTCTTATCTCATCAGTGATCACCCATTTCCCTGTCTGTGGTTTTGTCCTGACGTGGCCGTAGGTACACTACCCCTGCCCTTATTTTCTTCCCCACTCTTGACTGCAGCTGCACCCATAGTGTCTCTGGACCCCCTGTGTCCTGCTTTGTAATCTTTTAACCATCCCTAACATAGACTACCAGCCCTCCACTCCTACCTTTGTTCTGTTCTTCCTATAGAGGTGTATCCAGGAACAGACAGAGTCTAGTCATGGTTCTGGTTGCCCAGGTCTCATTGACCACCATCAGATCTGCTTAGCTGTCCATCACCATGGCCTGGAGGTCATCTGTTTTGTTCCACAAGCTTCTGGCATTCCTGAATATCACTCTCCACATCCCCTGTTTCCTAACCCCCCTCTCCCATCTCAGTCCTCCCTCCTTTTTCTGTTTGCCTAACTAGAATGTCCCTTCCTTGTCTTTTTTTCTCCCCTTCCCTCCTATTTTTTCCCCACTGTGTTCACCTTTCACCTCACCCCCTCCCACTTTTCCTTTTTATTTATTGTTCCTTCTGCTTGGGGGGAGGCCTTCTTGCCTCCTCCTGTTGTGAACCATCGGTTCTGCGCTCCCAGGTAGTCCCCCAACTCAGTTTAAATTCAGGCTTTCCCTGATGTACTCCCCTAATCCGTCACATAGTACCCTGGTTCCACCCTTCTGATGTGTAGCTTATATAAGAGGTAGAGGCATTTCTTGTGGAAACCCTGCTGAAGGGGTGACCCCGGAGGCCCTACAGCCTGACACCACTGAGCACCTGATATGCTGGTGAAGCAGGTACTGTGCTGAGACAGCTGGAGTAAGGTAGGAGACTCATATCTGAGATGTGCATGAGGGAAACCCCAAACAGCAATTTTGGGCAACCATGGCCTGTGCTGTCGAACAGCTTTCCAAGCATGGTGGGTCCTAGGGTGTGCCCAGAGAAGCAATGGGGCACCAAAGTTGCCCGTAACATTGGCTGCCTTACCGATGTGCCATGAGTGGAACTAAAAAACTGGTGATGTGTGCTGGTATCGCCAAGGAAAAATGGTGGAGAAGCCAGGATACTGCATGATGGGGATAAGGAGGCTAGTAGACGTGGCATTGTGATACATGAAGGTATAATCACCGTGCATATAGAAAGCAAAGGGGATTTAGAGTGTCAGAGATTGTGCTCTAAGGGATGCTACTGGGAGCAAGGGGATATGGAATGCACTTCAGCAGGCATCTGCTAGCATGCTGGGCAGTCTGAGACAAAGGGTTAACATGGTTACATATGGAAGCTGAATTACCATACTGAATTACAGCATGTATGGACAGATGAATTAGGGTCCTTGGGTCCATGATTTTTAAATGTACAAATGAACTTTGTCGTGAAGTCCTCCAGTAAAGTCAGTTGCTTGAGATGCCGTGGTTTAGGCTGTTTATTCCCCTATCTAAAGTGCCCTCCTTCCCCAACCCCAGCAGGTAGTCAAGCAGCCTAAAGTTTTGAGTGCAATTGGCTTCTGGCGAGTAGTAACACCAGATACCCCTAGACACGGGAGTTTCCTGCTCCATGTCCACCCCGTCCACAGCATTGACGCTCTGCCTCCTTCCTCCTGATTCTGCACCCATTTACTCCAGTGAGATGCATTATTAATGTTTTTTATTGTTGTTGTCATATTTAAAATGTATTGTGGATTGTAATTTATTTTTAATCAAATAAAAATGATATAGAAAAACAAAAACAAAAAGAAATTGTAATACTACTGTTGAGTGGTTGGGCTATGTGAGAGAGGCCTACTGGCTAGCCAGACTCACCTACTACTTATTCCCTTCCCCTAAAAAACATGAAACATGGTTGGAGGGGGTATGAGAATACTTTTTTTGAGACTGGTGGGTCAACTGGGGGGGCTATGATACCAAAGACACTGCATAGTTCCAGGGGCCACCATTTTGGAGGACTTCTTGTTTTTAAACTTTGGGACAACAGAGAAGGGGGAGGGGTGGAAGGCACGAGACTGGAGTGCAGAAAGGGGGTGGCCAGAAGACTAGTCAGGGTTATTTGGTGAGGGGGTGAATAATTTTTTTCCCGCAACTTGCTTGTTCGAATAATGAATGCCAAATGGCAGAATACTTGGCTGTTTGGTACTAATATTCACCGAATAGTCAGAAAATGGTATTTGCACAGCCCTAATCTCTGATGTTTTGCTTGACCTCTGCTAGATCTATAAGCCATGGTCCTGAGGGGAGACCAGCCCAAAGCACCACTCCCCTGCATGGCTGGTCCCCTATATATTTACGACTGTGATAATATTTACCTTTTACTTTTTATCAGTGTAAGATTAGCAATAATTGACAGGTGGCTGACTGTGGAATAGAGTGGCAGGCTGTGCCCATCCCCTCTCCGGAATATGGTGTATTTGTATAATGGGTGGGTTATGTCCCAACAGCCACCAGGAATGAAATGACTTACTGGTTTATACTCCAGTGAACCGGCAACTTCCCTGACCCCATATGACCATCAGGATTTTTTAGGGTCGACCAGAGCCAGAATTGCCTTCTGTGGAGTAATATTAATGGTGCAACCGGGGCCAGATTGAGCCGCCATCATCCCTGGCTTACACCACAGTCCCAGTGAAGGCCATGCATTGCAGCCCCAGCTCACAGCATCTGCAGTATGTTTTTGTTGTTCAATGGTCAGGTAACTGGTTTGGGAGGTGGGAGGGAATTTTGTCAGTATGAGGGTTTTGATCAGTGGTCGGGGATGGGTTCAGGAGGTGGGTGGGCTGGAATTTTGTCAGTGGCAGGGTTTTGATTGGCAGCTAGGGGTTGTGTCTGTGAGGCATCCCTGACCCTAGTGAGGTGCATTTGTTGGGAAGCCAAGGTTTAAAGGAGGTGTACACCTCGGTACACCTCGAGTTGCGTACCTCATGCTGCACTACTGTCTGGGAGGAGTACATGAGGTTCAACAGCAGTGCACTTACAGTGTAATTTAGGTGTAATTGACATGCATCGAAAAATGCTAAGTAGTTACACCGCAGTGATGTGTCATCCTCGACCAGAGATGTAGTCAACAGATGTAGTTGAGGTGTACACATTAATATGGTAATTTAGCTTTAAAAAATAAACTCAGATACAGTGCAGATATATTGTCCAATAGAAAAAGAAAATACTATTTGGTTACTTAACTAATTTTAAACTGAACTTTAAAAAGTATTAAATGGGGGGGCAGATCCTACCTTTTCCCCAATCCCAGCCTCATTACAAAAATAGACCACTAAAACTCCTTGGGATTCCTGCATTAAATATGTAAATTAGGCAGAGGCTGCAGAAAAAGTGTTCAAAAGTTATTTATTTTATACACTTGTCACTGGGAATAGTGATCCACACAAACACATTAACAAAAATACTGTGGAGGTACAAGTCTCTATCCCCACCCCCACCTCCATTAAACATACTTAGAAAATATGTAAGAAAAATCCTGCAATGTGATTGGCTGAGAAGTACTCCAAGATATGTAATTATTAGCCCGTAATTACATGGTCGGTACTACCGGCTAGTAAGGTAGCTGTCTCACATCGGTGGCTTTCTACAATATTCATATACTCACTCTGGTGACCAGTGATCAGAATCAGCACCAATTTATTAAAAAAAAGTTTTGTTTAATATTTTTGTCCTGCTGCTGTTCCTGCTGTGAATGTGCCATGTTTTTTGATACTCCGTATGTCGCTCGTTTTTCAAATATCACAGACTGTGACAGCGTGAGAGGTGTCAGCACTGAGTGGTGTATGCGCTGTAGCATGCATCAGAGAAATGGAAAGTGGGGTGGTACATAAACAGCAACAAGTGAACTACTTTTTAAATAAAATGGGGAAAACTCCTGTTTTTAATTTCGAGTTTTGTCTTTATTTATTTAGTTAAATGTATTGTGTAGGACACAGTTTGTAAGTTTCGTATGGCATTTCATGGTGTGTGATTAGGGTCAATACTCACCTCTCTTGGGTGTTTAAAGCCACTCGGCACAATTTCCTCCTGCCTAACAACACCCTTAAGATGGGTGTGATTATTGATCCATAAGCACACACCCTGTCATGCCTTATTGCACACAGAAGAGACACACGCATAACATATTATGATTGTTGGCATTCTGTAGAGACTGCTGATGTGGCTGGTATTTTCTTCTAGTTTCTTTTAAAAAGTGAAAAACAGACTACCCACCATACTGGTGTTACCACACAAAAACATGTTTGTTTACATTCCTTGATCAGCTCCCACTGCATCTTTCCAGGAACTACAGAACACCCCCAACATGTTCTAGCCACTCATTATGCAGTCAATGTAGAAGAGACTACTGCATCATGAGAGACTGCACTGTTTGGGGGTGTTAATGTTGAGGAAGTATGAAGTAAGAGTAGATCCAGGATTTGAAACACAATAAGACTGGTTGTAATTATACATTTGCATGCATTTCATTCCTACTAAGCAAGGAGGCAGATAAAACAACCAGCAACATCAACAAATTTTAGAGAAGGTAAGCAATCAGAAAAGGTGGGTTTTAAACTAGAAATAATATGATGCAAAATGGTTGACAGTGTCCCTTTAAAGGCACTCTGCACAAGTTCCTCCTTCCTAACAACACCCTTAAGATGTGTGTGATTACTGATCCATAATCACACACCCTGTCATGCCTTATTGCATACAGAAGAGACACACGCACAACAACTTGCATACACTTTAGTAAGACATTGCCACTTTCTGCAACATGAAAAACTGTTTTTATAAAGAAGGAATTATAAACAAAGAACTGAAAAAAGACTGGATAGTGTGCAAGCACTGCCCAACTAAACAGAGAGCTCCAGCTACTACCTAAGATCAACTGCCAGTAACCAGGAAGTACTGCAAGGACTTCAGAAATCAAAACTGGCAATGGTGGCGTCCCTACAGAGCTCAAAAGATCAATTATGCAAGGCAGAAGTCGAGGTGTGGTTGTGATGTATAGATGCATACAGCTAAAAGTTGAGTTTGTGAGGTGTGGATGAGGTGTATACTGCGAAATGTTAAGTTTGTATGGTGCATTTGAGATGTAAACTGCTAAATATTAAATTTGTAAGGTGTTGTTGAGGTACATTCTGCTAAATGTAAAGTTTTTAAGGTGCAGCTGAGGTGTGCAGCATTTGTGAGGTATGCATAAGGTGCAGTTGAGGTGTGCAACATTTGTGAGGTGTGTATAAGGCGCAGTTGATGTGTACTTAGTGTGCACACCTCAGACAAGGGGTACACCTCAGTTCTCTCAGGGTGAGGGACGTCTGGCAGTGGTAGGATTTTTACTGGTGGCTGGGGTTATGTCCAGGTGGTGGAAGGGACTTCTGGTAACAGAGAGTTTTGATCAGTGGTCTGGGGTGGTTTCAGGAGGTGGTGGGGATTTCTGGCAGAGGGACAGGTTTGAGTGGTGGCTGGGGGGGGTTGGAGAGGTGGGTATGGGCCTCTGGTAGTGGTGGGGTTTTGATAGACAGCCAAGGTATGGGTTTAGTATGTGGCAGGGACTTCCAGCAGCAGGAGGATATTGATTGGTGTCCAGGGATGGGTTCAGGAGGAGGGAGGTGTTATATGTGTTACAGCTTTAAGAAATGTTAGAAACAGTACAGCTTTAAGAGAATGTACTTCTTGCAAGTGTACCTGTGTTTTTGAGACTAGTTTCCTCTTGTATGTCTTTGCTGAATGGAAGTAAACAGAGAAGGCTCAGATTTCAGTGTGGCATGTTTTTCTTACTACCAAGACCCTGATGTGTTTAAGGTACTTATTTTCGGCCACCATACACAACAGGAGGGACTTCAGGAAGAAGAAGGGTTTTGATAGACCACCATGGGATGGGCTTTAGAAGCAGGAGAGCTTCTGGTAGTGGAAGGATTTTGATAGCAGCTGGGGTTCGGTTTAGGAGGCGGAAGGGATTGCTGGCAGTTGGGGGGTTTTGATAGTCAACCAGGGGATAGGTTAGCTGGTGGGTGGGACTTCTGGCAAGGAGACAGTTTTGACTGGTGTCTTGGGGATGACTCTGGGAGGCTGGAAGAATGTCTGGCAGTAGAGGGCTTTTGATGGGTGGCCTGGGGTGGGTTTCGGAGGTAAAGGGACTTCTGGCAGTGGGAGGGTTTTTATTGGTGGCCAGAGGATCAGTTTGATAGGTGGAATTGACTTTTGCCAGCGGGAGTGTTTTGATAGGCAGCCAGGGAACAGGTTTGGGAGGCTGGTGGAACTTCTGGCAGTGGGAGGTTTTGATCAGTGGCCAGGTGATGGGTTCAGGAAGTGGGAGGGAGTTCTGGCTGTTGGACGGTTTTGATAGTCAGACAGGGGATGGGTTAGGAGGTGGTGGGATTTCTGGCAGGGAGACGTTTTTAACTGGTGTCTTGGGCATGATTTTAGAAGGCTGCTTCTGGTATTTGGGAGTTTTGATCTGTAGCCAGGGATGGGTTTGGGAGGTGAAGGCACTTCTGGCAGGGGAAGGGGTTTCATCAGTGGTCAGAGGATCAGTTTGGCAGGTGGGAGTGACTTCTGGCAGTGGGAGTATTTCGACAGGCAGTCAAGGAATGGATTTGGGAGGCTGGTGGAACTTCTGGCAGTGGGAGAGTTTTGATTGGCAGCCAGGGGATGGGTTTGGGATGCTGGTGGGACTTCTGGCAGTGGGATGATTTTCATTGGTGGCCAGGGGATAGATTCAGGAGGTGGGAGGGACGTTTGGCGGCAGTGGGAGAGTTATGATCGGTGGCCAGATAATGGGCTTGGAGTCTGGTAGAACTTCTGGCAGTGGGAGGATTTTGATAGGCAGCTAGGGGATGGGTTTAGGACATGAATAGGATTGCCGGTAGGAAGGGGGTTTTGACTGGTGGCTGGGGGTTGCATTTAGGAACCAGAGGGACTTTTGATATTAGGAGAGATTTGATTGGTGGCCAGGGATGAGTTCAGGATGCAGTGGGACTTCTGGCAGTTGGAGGGTTTTGATCGCTGGCCAGGGACTGGATTCAGGAGGTGGGAGGGACTGCTGGCAAGGGGAGAGTTTTACTCCATGGCTGGCAGTGGGAGAGTTTTAATCTGCAGCTAGTGGATGGGTTCAGGAGGCAAGCCAGGTGGCACCAAAGGGCTGACGTGTTACAGCAAACATTGCAGGCAGGCCCGTCCCATCATAGCTGCTTTCACTAAAGCCTGGGCAAATTAGAAGATAGTCATATCCTACAACAAGGATACAAGACACACTGTAAACAACGGAGTACCTTTTCATCATCTCCTGACTTTGGTGCCATATAGATAGTGCTTAGAAACTTGTGCAGTATTGAAACTGGGCCCCTGTCTCACTGAGCTGAACCAAAGATTTCAGCAGACTGCACCAAAGAAAAGATATACAATTTGGGTCACTCTCACCAGCCTTTTACAGATTGACTCTCCAAGCAGCACCTGCTCTCACCGGAGAATTCAGCAGTAACTACTGGCCAACAACAGCCTCTACAAGTCGCAGTGCACAG
Organism: Neoceratodus forsteri; assembly: GCA_016271365.2. Classification (NCBI taxonomy): domain Eukaryota; kingdom Metazoa; phylum Chordata; order Ceratodontiformes; family Ceratodontidae; genus Neoceratodus; species Neoceratodus forsteri. The sequence continues at coordinate 62,902,661 of CM028129.1, forward strand.
CAGTGAAGCAACTGGAAGCAGTTGGCATGGAGGTGCTAAGCAAACACTAGGAAGCAGATCACACACTTCACTGAACAGCATCCTTCTGTCGGTGAAACAGCACACAGCACCAGGCTAATTGAATATTGCCGATAAGCCATATAATCAGAATGAACACGCCAAAAGAATATTCTTTTTAACCTGCATAGTGCCATTGTAATGAATAATCCACTCTGATATTCATTCAGACAGTACTCAGTCTTCCAGCTTACCTTTAATGCACTTGCTCAATAATGGTCTAAGCCGTTTAGACAGGTTTTCCGACCTACTCCACATAGCTACCCAAGAACCTTTCACTAAAATGCCTCTGACACTGTCCCTAGTGCACTGGGTAACTGGCATTACACAAATGAGAAAAACAGTTTGTCTACCAGATGAAGGGCCCCATATTCAACCAGCAGTGCCTGTGCTGCACTAGGACTTGTGCTGTGTTAGCACTGGCACACTGCTTCCAGAATATTCAGATGAATTGCCCCTGCGCTAACACGTCTGAATACAGGGCAGGAGTGCAGTGTACACATACAGTGCCAATGCATAGCACTGGCACTGTGTGAATAGTGCTAGCTCAGCGCAGTGCACTTCTACCGCACTGAATATTTCACTGCGTACAGCACGGGACACTGGGAACACCTCTATGTGTGAGGAGGGCACCAGTGAGACACACAACACAGCAGCGTAGGTATCAGAATACACTTTAATTTATAAAATGGGCAACAGGCCATAAAATAACAACATCAGCAACAAGACAATAATACTGCAAAACCCAGACTGGGCAACCACCCGAGTAATGTAAACGAACCCATGGTTCAAAGGTATTTTGCAATCCTAGTACTCAATAAAAAAAAAAAAAAAGAGGGAGAAACCAAGAAAATGGACTCTTGCCCATATGGGGGGGGGGGGGCAAAGAAAATAGCCACCTATATAAAGGGAGGAGGGAACAAAAGAAAATGGGTACCTGCCCATGAAAATAAAAGAACAGGCCCACTCATCAATAATAAATAAAAAACAAGGGCATCCACCCATTAAGAAACCAAAAATAAAGGGCACTTGCCCACTACAGATACAAAAATAAAGGGCACCCACCCACTACGAATACAAAAATAAAGGGCACCCGCCCACTATGAATACAAAAATAAAGGGCACCCACCTGTTAAGAAAACAAAAATAAAGGGGAACTGCCAATTTGTACTTAATGCACCACTCCTACTACAGGATACAGAGTTGTGAGGGATTAGATCTGCTGGCCTCCTCACTCCACAATGAGAGACTAGCGTGGAAGGACTCCCAGCCTCCGCCACTTGATTCACTGCCCCTGCCACAGGATACAGGGTATTGAGGGCTTAGATCTGCTGCCCTCCTCACTCCACTCCACAATGAGAGGCTAGCGTGAATGGACCCTCAGCCTCTGCCACTTGATTCACCACCTCTGCCGCAGGATACAGGGTCGTGAGAGCTTGGATCTGCTGCCCTCCACAATCCACTCCATGATGAGAAGCTAGCATGGACGAACCCCAAGGTACTGCAACAAAGAACACGCTGAATTTGACTTGCGGCACCGCTGCATGGCACTACATAGGATTAACCCTCCCACCTGCCCCCCCCCCCGTGGTAGATATCTGCAAATTTATACTCACTGCATTTCTACTCAGCTCCTCAACAAGGGATCTGCACCTGCCCTCAATTACGTTCAGTGCAGCTGTTCTCAATAAGGGCTACTGCTCTCTCTTGTCTGTCTGCTGCTCAATTTTTCTGATTACTGCTTTCATGCATCAAGGGCACCTGTCCCTCCTCAGTGCTGGTTAATTTCAGCTAAACTATTGCTCTCAGACACCTGGGGCACCTGCCCCTCCCTGAGGCTGCTTCAGTTTCTTCATGATGATTTGTCAATCATCTGTAGTTAACCAGTGCTAACCACACACTACAAGTGCCGATTCCTGTTCAAGCACCTCGGTTCACATATCTGACAATTTTGAGGTTGGGTATGGGATATCTGACACTGGGCTTATTGAATTGCTCTATTGTTATTTTACATATGTCCTGGGGGGCAAGCCAGGGCTCGCGACTAATCTCCTGGGAAAGGGGGAGCCCACCCAGTGCCCCACCTGGGGGGGGGGTAAGCCTGGGCCGGGGGGGTGGTGAGAGCAGGTGAGGGCTGAGGAGCCTTAGCCCAGCAGGGCAGAGGTGGGGGTTCTGGGTCAAAACAAAATCATAGGGAATAACCTGGCCACCCCCCTGCCACTTTTAACCTCACAACTGCCATTTTTAGTACTTCCCTGGCTCAACTGTCTCTCTGCACTATAACTTAATTTGCCCTGTAGGGCTCAGATCTCGACTATTTACTTGTTTTATTCAAGTCACATTTTCACAGGGAAAAATGCAGGCTACCATCCCCACCAATTGCTGCTGTGCCATTCTGCAACTCCGCCCCCCGCAACAGTTTTCTCTGCATCTCTGCTCATTTACCCAGTGTCACACTTCTGCTCCTGACAGCCTTCGGGCTGGTCTTATTGCATTCCAGCTATGTTTTTTGCTACCCTCTACCTCTTTCCACTACTCTTTATCTTGCCTTCCCTCCCCCCCTTCTCCTTCCCTTCCCTCCCTTGTCTTGGCTCTGACTCCTTATCCTACTCTCTGTTGTCCTCCAGTGCGGAGCTGTGCAATCAGCCAGTGGATCGGGTGCATAGGGGTGTATTTGGTCTGTGAATTCTGAGATGGGGGCACAGTGGGTGTGGGCAGGTGCGGACTGATGCGGGGTGGGCTACACGCCAGATTTTATGTGGCGCATACCCACTCTGCACCTCTGTGAATAGCCCTCGTTGTGTTTTGGGAAGTAAGAATTTGTGACTTCAGTACCTTGTTTAAATTTTCTTCATCTTCTTGCATTGTAAGAATTCAGGGTTTTGGGGTTTCATGTCACACATATATATATAAATATATACACACACACACACACACATATATATATATATATATATATATATATATATATATATCAAAAATCTGCATTAATGCATTAGTTAGGGTTAAAGTTACAAAAGTAGGGCATATATTTATGTTATCTGGAAGCTCACAGTCCTGACATGCAGTACCCCGGTCAGCTTTGCCCGATACATGAGATAACCCAACGCTACTACACTCAACGCTATTGCTCCCGACAGGGTAAAGTAGCGGATGTGATGGAATGAATGCTACCTTACCCCGTGTGATCCACAGAAAAGCATGACTGGATGGGGTTGCTGGCCAAGCTACCCAGGTGGTGTGGTGGGGAATACCACTGGTAGCTTGGCCAGCATACTGTGCATGACCCGGGTTTTGGTCTAGGTCATGTCATTTTACACACTGCACCCCCATAACTATTAACATTTTACTCTGGGGTGTGCTCCCCCTCAGAGTTGGATATTTTAGTTACAGGGGATGTGGGCGCCTTAAATTCGTATGACAGGGATGTCAGTGATTTGGGGCTGTGCATTTTGGGCAGTTTTACTTGGTATACCACACATCGGCATACTGAGTTTAGGGATATCATAGTATATCCAAGTAGGGAAATATGGTGTTAGGGTTTCCAACCCTAACAACCCCCCTCCCAACACAGACCAAGAGGAATCGGGAGGCAGCATTGGGTTTGTCAACCCTAATGCTCACCCCATTCTATTAGAAAATAAGCTGGGTGGGTGCAGTATAGGAGAATGGGATCAGCATTAGGGCTGACAAACCAAGTGCAGCCCTCTGACGCCTCTTAGTCTGTGCGGTGTGGGGGTGTTAAAGTTGGAAACCCTAATACCATATTTCCTTACTTTTGTCACTTTAACCCTAACTGATGCATCAATGCAGTGTTTTGCAATTTATTTCCTTACCTTTTTTAAATAGTATAATAGTATCCTTATTTTACTGTGGGAGTGCAGGCTCCCCATCCCTCTGTAGATACAGTACATATACATGCAGTTCCATTTATGGGTCAACAGTGACCACATTGTCAGCACAGTCTTCTTATTAACCCACCTCATGTACCCGGTACAGAAAATGTTCATGCCATTCTGAACAACAACTGCGAAACCACATTTTGAGCAGTATTTGAAAAATAACAGCTATGACATACATGAGGTGGGGTAATATGAAGGCTATGTTGAAAATCTGGGGTCAAATTATTTTAAATTTCAGAAGGTTACGAGTGGGCATTGCAAAATTGCAATGAATGGTTATGACTTTGGCATTTTTTGATATTTTGACCTCACATTTTTAACATAATCTCCTTATGACCCTACCTCATAACTTCCATATGGTAGGTGAAAATGTTCAAATCCATGCTGAAACACCATTTGGTGCCACATTTGCCGAAACACGTTTCAGACAGGATGTGAAAAATAACAGCTTTGCTGTTCATGAGTGTGACAGGGTAGAATAGGACCCTGTTCCATTTGTTATGGAGAAAGTGTTTAAATGCAAGGATCTAATCTTTCCTTTTCTGTCTCTTCTCTGTCTGGTTGCACAACCAAATTTTCCCTGTGAGGCCTTGGACTTGATCAACCCGAACAGTCTCGCAATTCTTTGCCTCTCATTGTCTCTCAGTTTTCTCTTGCTGTCTGTTTTCTCCCTTGCATATCTAGACCTGATAATATAAGGATATGTGAGGATCAATGTATGGAAATGTAGCTGAGAGTGGGATCTCATTTGTTTGAAAAATATATAGTATTACTGTTGAAATATATATATTTATAATTTGAGATGATTGTAAACTGTAGAGGTTACTTGAGTGCAAATGTTTAGGCCTTTTTTTAAAAAGCTGCAAAAGGGGCTTTAGAAAGCACACTGGGTGGGATATTCAAAAGGGTTGTGCTATGCGCAATAGGGTTGCGCTAGCGCAAGTCTGAAAATGCGCCATTCTGCGATATTCAGCGGGAGGCAGTTGCGCCACTGAAAACATGCTGAGCAACAGCGCAATGCAAATGAAGGTATGTGCAACCAAAGGGGGTGGATCCATGCATAAAGTGCGCAATGCGATATTCAAAGGCTTACGCAATGCGCAACAGTGGATCAGCCAGAAGTTGCGCCACAGCGGAAATGAGCCAAATTAAAAAGGCTCAAGGAAGAGGAGCAAGAATGCGACAGGGAATGCACATGAGGCAGCCACACAGAGCAGGCCACAGCAGCCAGTGCAGGCCAGGGTGTAGTCAGGACAGAATAGGGGCAGCTGAAGGTGTGTGGGCCACAGAGTTCAGAGGCCAGTAGGTGTACTCGGTGCAGTGGAAGTAGCAGTCAGGACAGTGGGGGAACAGAACAACAACAGCTGGGGGACACAAGCCAGGAGATGGACAGTGCCAGCTTCCACATGGAAGCTGTAATGAGGGGGGTAAGAAGGCATGCTGCAGGGGGACGTGGCCATGGAAGGGCCTATCGGCGCTACGCCCCTAACAGGCAGTACCATGCCCGCATCAGCTTTGAGCTGCATTCAGACATCGAGATTGTGGGCCGGTACCACCTGAACAGGGCAATACTGAGGCGGCTCTGTGAGCTGTGCAGTGATGTGATGCAGGCACCCTCACGACGGAGTCACGCTCTGTCAGTGGAGACAAAGGTAACAGCCTGCATGTGCTTGCTCACCATGGGTACCTTCCAGAGGCCAACAGGGGACACCACAGGCATAATACAGTCGGCCACGTCACGCATCCTCACCCAATTCCTCAGCACACTGCTGCCACATGCTGCAGAGTACATCCATTTCCCCAGCACCGCGGAAGAGCCTACAGCAAACATACAGGAGTTCCACAGGGTAACACGTATGCCTGACGTGCTAGGGGCAATAGACTGCACCCATGTGGCCATTCGCATGCCATCTGGCCCCGATGGGGCCGCATATCACAATCGGAAGGGGTTCTCCAGTGTCAACTGCCAGGTGGTGTGTGATGCCAGTGGGCGCATCATCAACGTCTGTGCCACGCACCCTGGCGGAGCACATGATTCATTCATATGGTACCAATCTGCACTGTGCCATCGATTCAAGAGTGGGGACATCCCCACAGGACATCTAGTGGGTGAGTATGCATGTAGGATTGGCAAAGTTGGGGCAAGGTTGGGTAAGCCACAGGTGCCATGGGAATGGCACACAGGGCTAGGGGCAATATGGGCCTGAACATGACACTAACCTCCACTATCTCCAGACAGGTGACAGTGGATACCCACTCTGTCCCTGGCTGCTCACACCCTACCTGCACCCCACGACCCCATCACAGCAACGCTTCAATGAGGCACATGCCGCCACACGCAACATCATCGAGCAGGTGTTTGGGATGCTGAAGGCATGCTTCCGATGCCTAGACACCTGCGGCGGTGCCCTACAGTACAGCCCCTCAAAGGCCTGTGGGATATTCCTGGCCTGTTGTATCCTGCACAACATGGCCAAAGACTGTGGGATAGCCGTACAGGTCGAGGAGGGGGACAGCGATGGGGATGCTGGTGACGCCGGTGATAATGGGGATGAGCAGCCCCCTTGGACGGCGTGACCCCGACTGATCCAGCTGGCCCAGCTGCACCGGGACACCATCACAGAGGAGCACTTTGCACAACACAGGTAAGTCATGGGGCCATGTGCAACCAACACTGTCCAGGGCGCAACCCACATACACACAGGGTAACACACCAGGGGTGCATGACGGTGAGGGGAGTGGAAGGGTACAGGACCACAAACACACAACCAGGAAGGGGTGAACAGTCACACGCCACATGGACAGACACACACACACACCAGGCACAAAGTGCACATGGGCAGGTGCACAGCACAGCAGGAACAGACATGTGAAACACACACATCCACAGGCCACCTCCACCACCTGTACTGTCCATGTATGTGTGTCAGATGCTGGGCACCCTTGCATCTTGGTGTACAGTGCAATGCAGGCATCATCATGCACACGCACCTGTGGACAGCAGTCAGGAGGGTGTGCAGGTGGTCCGTATGTCAGCGTGTTGGGCAGGGCACCCACCGGTGCACTGCCCACCATGACACACATTTTGCACACAGGGCAGCACCAGACAGGGCCCGCACTGGGAGACAGGTCAGTCATGTGGCACTGTGCCACAGCCACCTCAGATGCATGGGCGGCCCCACCAAGACCCAGAAGCACTGGCAGGCTGAGCATGGGCCACTTGGGGTGGCACCGATGGACCACCAGGGGTCCCACTGCGCGAGCACGACCTTGTCCGCACAGGGGTCTGCAGCATATCGAACATACCTGCACCAGGGGTGCTCGGGATACCCACAGCAGAACCTGGCATCGACAGGCTGGATGTCGCACGACGCTGGGAATGGAGAGTGGATAGCGTACTGTGCAGTGTGCGCGGCACAGGGGCACCTGACTGTGTGCCCAATGCGGGCCACGACAGCGACCAATGCCTGAGTCTGCCTGTCAATGGCAGCGGTCACATTCATCCACAATTGGACAATCCCTGCAAGGATCATCACGTTGTCCCTGCTGTGCTGCTCCACAGCCACACACAGTGCCTTCACGGACATTGCAGCCCGCATCTGCTGCTGTACTGATGCCCACAGCAGGCGGGTGTGCTCGTCAAACGGGTCGTCTGCCACATCGGCAACCTGTCCCTCAGGAGCGGAAGGGCCTGATGATCAACACCCTTGAGGGTGGGCGCTGCTCACCAGGACCAGGTATGGGCAAGTCAACAGGCGGTGTACATAAGCCACCGCTGAACCCTGTACCCCCAGACCCGGTGGGTGACTGCTGCTGCTGCCCCTCCACCTGCTGTGCCCAAGGGACTAGTCGCTCCACTGCTGTGTCCGCAACAGTGCCAGTGACCTGTACAGCTACCGGTGCTGCCCCACCGGTGCTGACAGGCACAGCCTGGGACTGTGCTGACGTGCTGGCACACACGTTGGAACCAGCTAGGTCCATGGGCGTGAGCTGTCCTGCTGTGTGTCCATTATGTGACACACACGTGTCACTGCCCATAGTGGTCATTGCATCATCAATGGTGCAGGTTCGTGCCACAGCCACAGCCACAGCGTGCTGGCATGCTTGCATGCCAGATCGCTGAGACACAGGAAGGGCACCCCCCACAACTGTCTCACTGACATCGGAGAAGGCAGCCAGGCATGCACACTGGTGCAAAGCACGCCGGCTACCAGCAGAGGTGGATGGACCCTCCTCCAACTCCGGCTGGATGTCCACAGTGGACAGGCCCTCCACCACTGTCCCCTGCAGATGCACAGGATCTGTAACAGAAAGTGAGAACATGTTAGTGCATGGGATCCACCTTCCCACCCCGACCATGTCATACCATGCAGTGATGGGTTACCACCTGTCTGGAAGCCACCTCCCGGAAGGCCCTCGATGGCACTGCACTGCATGGATACAGCAAGACGGTCCTCCGCCGGGGTCAGCTGCACCACCTCCGGCTGGCCCCGCCTGTAGCAGTGCGTGCCACCCTGAGGGCTGCCACCTTCTCCTTCACCCTCCTCCTCCGGGTCCCCATCTTCTTTTTTACATTCCTGCACGGGCGCTGGTGGCTTCCGTGCAGGTTCTGGCCTGACCACCCCTCCTATGCAGCAGCACGGGCCTGAGGGTGCCCCATCGTCCACTGAGTAGTGGCTCTTCCTCCAGGTAGGCCTCGAAGAGTGTCTCTGTCTCGGCTTTCGTGAAGTTGGGCCTCCTCTTCCGCCCACCATCATCCTCGTCACCCATTCATGGCTCGGCCATGACACAGTCTGTATTGGTGAAAGTGGACACCTGTGACTGTGCAGTATACAGCAATACCCTAAGACCATAGTCCAGAACATCACACAGCATGCAACTCACCTATCACCTGCAGTAACTGAATATGGCCACTGCAGATCAATGTCGCACATTTATAGCGCAATGCATGCAAATTAGGAGTGGAGCAACTTTAATGAGATGCAAATCGCAGCCTGCATTGAATGGCTGATCAGATGATTTGCATATGACAGCTGAATATCGCGCTGTTGCGCTTTGCGTAATACGGTTGAGCCGGCTGAGCCAATGGCGTAGTTCTGTGACTGCGTAGTACACTGCACTGCACATGCCCAGGTAGCTTACGCAGGCGTCTGCCGCGCTGATGACGTGCTGTGCCAGTGGCGCTGCAGCGCTAGTCACCACATGGCACCATGGCACAACTGCGCAATAGTCCACTGTGGCAATGGCACGCAGGCGACCGATTGCGCTGGACATGACGTCCGATGGTGCTGTGCGTGGCTGTGCGTGGCCTTGCGCCAGAGACCCATGACCTTGTACCCAACCTTTGCCCCCTTGGCGCTGTACATATTGCATGTCTGCAGACCTATCGTGCTGTTCAGTAACAGCACCATAGGGACTGACGGCGCTGTACGAACAGCGCGATAGGGACTGACGGAGTTGTATTGCGTAACATTTCCACTTGGGGTTGGCGCGCTGCGGAGTGCCATATTGCCTACTATAAACCTGCAGGGATGGCACGCAGGAGAGCTCCACAGTGAAGTGCATTGGAGGTGGCCAACCTGGTGCTGTGGTGGAGCCTCATCATGGGCCACTGTTTGGGGAGGAACCCCTAAACATGGCCCGCACCCATGTGTGGCAGCAGGTGGCCACCGATCTTGAGCAGGCCACTGGGCGGCAGAGAACACCAGAGCAGTGCAGGCACCGGTACAGTGACCTGCGCAGGAGGGAGCGGGCACTGCTGGCGCGCCTCAGGTCACGTGCCAGGAGGGGCGTTGTGCCGAGGCCAGGTGGGTGAGCACTCTATGACCTGTATTGTCCGCATGGATAACACTGTGTAATGTGACCAACATGGGGAGGTTGGTCTATGGTTGGCTGTGACGGTGTTTGCAGGTGTGTGATGTATGGGTCTGGCTGTGTAGGCAGGCACACTCATTGGGGCAGGGGGCTGTCTGCTTTGGGATCTCACTGATGTGTTTCTCAACTTTTGTTTCCCACAGGCGTGGAGGAGCGGAGGCGGCCCCGGGATGAGGCTCAGAGAGGCGTTGCGGAGGTGGTTGGCTGAGGTGGTGGCAGTGTTCGGCCACAGCAGCAGCAGCAGCAGCAGCAGCAGCCGCAGCAGCAGCAGCAGCAGCAGCAGCAGCAGCAGCAGCGGCTTGATGAGGGTGAGTGTCATTACATCATGGATGCTATTGCGTGCTGTGGGGGGGGAGGGCATGGCCACCATCCATGGACAACACTGCCATGCACGCAACGTGTGAGAGTCAGCACTGTCCAGTGGCACTGCATGTCTGTAAGTGCGTCACTGGTGGTCCACGCATGAACTGGGTACATGGCTGTGGCACTAACTTCCCACCACGTAGCCACGTCACTGGACAGCCTTGGTTGTGCTGTGCTGGTCATGGGTGGGGTGTGTGTGCAGTGGCACACATGGCTGTTGCTGCCTGGTTGGGCTTGTCTTGTGCACGGTCACTGTGGGTGGGTGCAGTCCATCACAGGGTCGGGGCACTTGGCTGTATGCCATGCATGTTGGGTGGGCTTCAGGGTTGTGGACAGTCACAGCCATTGATTCTGTTCCCTTGCCCTAGGTGTCCAGGTCCTGCATGAGGATTGAGCAGGCTGTCCACCACCTGCTGGAGGTGTCTATGGAGTCCCTGTCCATTCTGGGAGATGCACTAGAGGGAGTGAGATGACGAGGAGGCCACGGGACCAGAGGCAGCCTGATGCTGTGCAGCCTGGAGGACAGTAGCTGCCCACACCTACCCCTTGCCCTTCCTCACACCCTGCCTTCCCTCACCCAGTTCTTCACCCTGCCCTTACCCACCCCTACCTTGTACCATTGCACCCCCCCCTTTCTTGTATACATCTATCTGTATATACTTTATTGTTGTGTTCCTGTTGATATTCTTTTATAAATCTATTTTGATATAAATACTGTGGTGGTCTCTGATTTGCAGCTGGCCATGGGTGCTCAGTTGCAGTGGTGTGCATGGCATCTGGGGTGGTATTGTCCTGGGATTGTGTGTGTGTGTGCGCGCATGGGGGGGTGTCCCTGGTGTGGTAGTGGCTTTCAGCCGGTCTGGCCATGTGCTGCCACACACTGGGTACTCCTGGTGGGTCTGGCGTATGGTTCTGTGGTACACATGGTTGCATTGTGCCGGGGGCATGGGGAATCCTGCAGTGGCGGTCACAGTCACTGCTCATGAGATAGTGTCTTGGGGTTCCAGAGCAGGGTGTGCTGTGCACAGGGGGCTGTTGTACACTTGGGTTGTCCAGCCCTTTGTGTGCAGTCTCAGCTTGCCAGTGGGTGTGCTGGGGCACCATGGCCCAGCTGTGCTTGTTGGCTTGTCCCCATGGGACGGTGGATATTCTGTCCCTCCACCAGTGATGCTGTGCTTGGGTGGGGGTGTGTTATTAGTTCTGCAGTGTGTTCCTGTGCCCATCTGTGGCATGGGTGGTGGGCCCTACCTACCTCCCTGGTTGTGCAGTTCCATTGCTCTGCTGCTGGGGCTCTCTGCTTGCTCTATAGGCGCCTCTGGACTGCTCAGCTGGGCTGGCCTTGTTGCGCTATGGTGCATCATATGTGCTCAGCTTCCCCTTCCTGGTTGCGCTACGGCGCAGGTTGTGCGATATTCAGACATTGGCTGGTTGCGCAATTTGACTTGCTCCATGTTTGAATATCACGTCTGTTGCGCATGTGCACAATTGACTTGTGCTTGCTCCTGCTATTGCGCACATTTTGGGCGCAGTTTGAATATCTGGCCCACTGTGTTCATTCTGCCTGATTTTTATGAGAACAGAACATTTTGCAAAAAACAGGATGCTTGCTAAGGATGGGGGTTGAAAAGAGTTACAAAAGAGCTAAGCTGAGCTGCAAGAGAGATTACAAGAAATATTTTATTTTATTTTGCCACTGTACATAGTTATTATGAATACGTTTATTTTTTTCTTATGTTACTGCTACTATAAATAAAGTTTTAGTGAATTCTACAACTGTTCCTGGTGTTTCCCTATGCTTCCTGACCTGTGCCTCGACAACAGATGGTGTCAGCCTAAGTGAGATTTAAGCTGTGCATACCCTAAGACAGGAGATTTGTGCGTGGGTACTGGACTTAATAACAGAGAAGCACAGAGGAAGGTATGGATTCTGCAACAGCAAGTCTAGGAGTGGTTACCAGGAGAATGGCAGCCAAACTAGCAGTGATGGATTCCAGTCCGAGATTGTACAGCCAGCACAAGTTATGGGAAAAGAGCAGGCGGTGACAGAACCTGAAAGCCTGATGGACTTTTTCAAATGGTGGCCTATACAACAAAAAGAGACTGAGAAGCAGAGAGAAAAAGAGATTCAGCGTTTAGAAGCGTAGAGAGAAGAAATGCAGCAACAGGAGCAACAATGGCTGGATGCCTTGCAAGCTATTGAAGGCAGAGGATCCGGCACAGATCCACATGAGCAACAAAATGCAAGTAACTTAAAGGTCATTAAACTTACAAAGTTGTGTCCCTCAGATGATGTCGAGGCATACCTGACAACTTTTGAAAGAGTTGCCACAGCCTGCCAGTGGTCAAAGCAGCAATGGACAATCAGACTGGTACCCTACCTGACAGGGAAAGCCCAGCTTGCCTACAATAGTATGGACACTGCACAGTCAGAAAACTGACCTGGTGAAAAGCGAAATCCTGAAAAGGTATGACATCTCCAGGGAGACCTACAGGCAGAGATTTTGATCTCTGAAGTACAACTCGGTCGATAATCCTCAAGAAGCCTTCACCCGACTCAGAGAACTCCTGATAAAATGGATCCAACCTGAGAGCAAAACAGGCCCACAAATTATCGACACATTTGCCATGGAGCAATTCATCACCATCTTGCCTACAAATGTGCAGCTGTGGGAAAAGGAACACCGAGCAGAGAATGGGGAAAAGGCTGTTTCTTTGACTGAGAACTACCAAATGGCCAGACAGACACCACAGCAGCGAGGTAACAGCTAAGCACTGGTAAAACACATTTGTTCCCATTCAGATTACAAGCCTGATAAGAACTCTGGTGGGTGTAACAAATCTGTGCCCAAAGACGTTACCTGCTATAACTGTAATAAGCCAGGCCATTTTGTAAGAAACTGCTGTAGTAAGGAGAGTGGCCCTGGAACAGATTTGTCCTTGGCAAACTGGGGCAAGTACTTAACAGATGTGAAGGTGGGGGATAAGACTGTAAAGGGACTCATTGATTTGGGAAGCAGACAGACCCTAGTGTATGTTAAAGTGCTGGGAAAACACTGTGCAAAGGGACCAGGTACTGGTGTCATCTGCATCCACGGGGACACTCGATACTATCCCACCTCCCAAGTGACTCTGACTGTTAAGGGTTTGTCACATAAATGAAAGAAGGGGTAGTACCTAAGTTACCTGTACCTGTGATTACTGGAAATGACTTTCCAGGATTTATTGAGCTGATCAAAGAGGGAGTCAATCCTGATGTTTCAGCAGCTGTGGTGACAAGATCTCAGGCAAAGAAAATTTCAGTCAGTGGGGACACGTTTCCTTTCAAAGATTTTGATTCAGACTTGTTTCAACACAGCTCCAAGATCCGGAAATCCAGGAAAGAAAGACGAAGCCTGAAAAAACCGTAGCAACAAATGACTGATGGACATAAAGGGTTAAAATATGAAAATGCTGAAACTAAATTGTTATCTGATTGTGATTTTCTTTCATAGCAAGCTAACAATGTTTCTCTTCAGGGTTATTTCAAGCAGCTGGGGGTGAAACCAAAACAGGGTGGACCAATGTTTAAAAAATGTAATGGGTTACTGTACAGAGTTTGGGTTAAACCTCAGACACAGGAACAGACAGAACAATTGGTTATACCACAGAAGTATGGAACAGAGTTGTTACAGATAGCACATGATAGTCCTATGGCTGGTCACTCAGGGAGGGATCGCACCCTTGCCAGATAGCTGTATAGATTTTACTGGCCTGGAATTCATGAAGATGTTGCTACCTATTGTAATTCCTGTGCTGAGTGTCAGCAAGTAGCCCCAGTCACTAGAAAAGACAAGATGCTCCGGTGCCCCTACCCTTGATAGATGTGCCTTTTGAGAGAATTGAAATGGATGTGGTTGGTCCTTTAAACAAAAGTAAAAAGGGTAATAGATTTATCCTGGTAGTATGTGACTATGCTACTCGATACCCAGAAGCAGTTCCAATGCGTACTGTTACAGCCCCAAAAGTGGCAGCAGAGCTTGCCAAAATTTTCAGCAGAGTGGGCATATCTAAAGAAATTATTACTGATCAGGTTAGTAATTTCGGTGCTACACTGCTTAAAGAGCTGTACAGACTTCTAGGTATCACTGCCATAAGAACCTCCCCCTATCACCCTTAGACAGAGGGTCTTGTTGAGCGTTTTAACCAAACCCTAAAATGCATTTTGAAAAGGTTTGTAAAAGGGGAAGGAAAAGACTAGGGCCATTGTTTGCCTTACCTACTTACTGCTTACAGAGAAGTGCAGCAGGTATCAACAGGGTTTTCACCATTTGAAATGCTGTATGGTAGGTAGCCAAGAGGGCCACTGGATGTGATAAAGGAAATGTGGGACGATAGCCCCATCCAGAAACAATCTTTTACATCTTACATGTGTGCCCTAAGAAAGAAGCTGGCAAAATGTGTTGAAATTGCCCCTAGTAATCAGGAGGAGGCCCCAGATCAGCAGAAGGTATATTATGACCATGCGGTAAAAGTGAAAGTTTTCGAGCCAGGTGAAAAGGTTTTGCTACTGTTACCCACAACAGAAAATAAGATGTTAATGAAGTGGCAAGGGCCTTATAGAGTTCTTAGATGTACTAGCACTGTTAACTACGAGACTGAGACCCCATGACAGGAAAAATCCTACTAAGATATACTATGCTAACCTCCTCAAGAAGTGGGTTGAAAAAATGCCAAAAGCTGCTTTGCTAGTTTTACCAGAAACTGATAAAGAAGATACTGATGTAGCTTATGATAGACTAGAACAAACTGTAAATGCTGATGCTGTAAAGGTGAATGTTTCCTTTACCTCAGAACAAACTGCAGACATTCGTAATGTGCTAAAGACATTTAACAGTACTTTTATCACGGTACCAGGCCAAGCAATAGGGATTGCGCACGTAATAGTGACAAGGAATGCTCGTCCTATTGAACAAAAAACATACAGGTTGCCAGAGCGGTTAAGAGCTGACGTGGTTAAGAAAATACAAAAAATGAAAGAATTGGGTATCATAGAGGAGTCGAGGAGTGCTTGGTCATCTCCCATGGTAACTGTAAACAAGAAAGAAGGGGGTGTTAGAATCTGCCTTGATTTCAGGAAACTTAATCAAGTGTCAGAACTTGACAGTTATCCTATGCCCAGAATAGATGATTTGGTGGACAGACTGAGGAGTGCAAAGTGTATCAGTACCCTTGATCTCACTAAGGATTACTGGCAAATACCTTTAGCTAAAGAATCCAGAGATAAAACTGCATTTGCCACTCCTATAGGATTCTATCAGTTCACCACCATGCCATTTGGTTTACATGGTGCGCCAGCTACATTCCAGCAGTACATGGATGTCATTTTATCCCCTCACACTGGTTATTGTGCTGCATACCTGGATGATGTCGTGGTGTACAGTCCAGACTGGACAAACCACCTGGAACACCTATGAGCAGTTATCCAAGCTATCAAAAATGCAGGTCTGAATATTAATCTTACCAAATGTACATTGGGCATGAAGGAAACCAGATATTTGGGCTATGTGTTGGGAAATGGAGAAGTTAAGTCAGAGATTTCTAAAAAAGAGGCTGTAGGTAACAGCCCTGTCCCTAAGACAAAGAAACATGTCAGGTCATTTTTAGGGCTGGCTGGTTATTACCGGAGATTTGTTCCCAACTTTGCTGAATTAGCTACTCCTCTCACTGAACTCACAAAAAAATGGTACTCAATTAATGTGAAATGGACCCCAGAGTGTGATGAAGCTTTTCAAGCCACAAAGGCTGCATTATGTTCGGCACCTGTTTTAAGAAACACAGACTTTGAGAAACCATTTCTGCTACAAACAGATGCATCTGAGGTAGGCCTAGGTGCTGTCCTAAGTCAAACTATAGAAGGGAAAGAACATCCTATTCTGTATATAAGTAGGAAATTGCATGACAGAGAGAAAAGGTACTCCACCATTGAAAAGGAGTATTTAGCAGCAAAGTGGCTCATGGAGTCCCTTAAATTTTATTTACTAGGAAATGATTTTGTTCTTGTAACTGATCACAGTCCTCTCTGTTGGCTTAGCCAGATGAAAGATAAAAATTCCAGAATCACATGGTGGTACTTGGCACTACAGCCATTTAAATTCTCTGTGATTCACAAATCTGGTAAAGAGAATAGCAATACTGATTTTCTGTCAAGATATGTCAAGTCAAATGTCAAGTCAAGTCAAATTTATTTAAAAGACGCTCAATCCCGGAGGCTCTGGGCGCCGTACAAATTTTAAAAGAACATAATACATATAAATAAATAGAATTACAAATTATAAATAGATCATAGTCTAATGTAATCTAAACATCAAATGCCTGAAAAAATAAGAATGTCTTCAGGCGAACCTTAAAGATATCTACAGTCGAGGCCTCTCTGACCAAAGCTGGTAATAGGTTCCATAGAGCGGGAGCCGCAACGCTAAAAGCTCTGTCACCGGCTGATTTCAGCCTCGCTCTAGGAGCAGGTCAGGAGGCCACTGCTGGAGGATCGAAGAGGGACAGGCGGAGCAGGTGTCAGGAGGACTGACAGGTAACCAGGGCCCTGCCGTGTAGGGCCTAAGGTGAGAAGACCCACCTTAAGAGGACTCTCCACCTGACTGGCAGCCAGTGCAATTCACGCAGTACCGTTGTAATATGGCAGAACTTTTCTGCCCAGTCAGTAACCGGGCAGCTGCATTTTGCACCAGCTGCAGTCTGGGAGAAGTCCTCCTGTGACCAGGATAGGCGCATTACAGTAGTCCAGCCTAGATGTGACTAAGACATGTATCAAGGTAGGGAGGTCCAGAGGAGCGAAACAAGGGGCCTAATCCTGGCAATGTTTCTGAGATGGAAAAAACAGGTGCGAACCACGGAAGATACTTGAGTCTCCATGGTCAAGTTCCTGTCCAGAATCACTCCAAGACTACGCACCCTAGAGGAGGCCTTCAATGACACAGCCCCAAGAACAAGTCCAGTTGCTGAGTCAGAGACCTTCATATCACGAGCTCTGTTCGACTCCACTACCAATACCTCAGTCTTGTTAGGGTTCAGTTGCAACCAGCTGGAGGCCATCCAGTCACTTATCTTGGTCAGACAGATGTTTAGCACATCCACTGCATTGGATGTTCCTGGGGCAAAGGAAAAATATAGCTGAGTATCATCAGCATAGCAATGAAAACTCAGACCATACTTCCTAATGATCCCCCACAGGGCAGCATGTACACTAGAACAACATTGGGGCCAGTAGCAACCCTGAGGACCCGCATGAAGGAAGGAGATTGGGTGTAGATGAGAATTACCCATCATAACCCGTTGCCTCCTGTTTGTAAGAAAGGACTCAAACCAGTTGATGACAGTACCGGTGAGTCCGCATAACTCCCTAAGGCGGACAAGCAACACACAATGGTCCACAGTGTCAAATGCCGAAGAGAGATCGAGAAGAACAAGAATTATCCTGTGCCCCCGATCTCTAGCCCTGAGGAGATCATTCTGCACCCGTACAAGAGCAGTTTCTGTGCTATGTCTGGCCCGAAAAGCTGACTGGAAGGGATCGTACAGCTCGTGAGTCACGAGGTGCTCTTCCAATTGAAGCGCTACCACCTTCTCCACCACCTTCCCCAAAAATGGGAGGTTGGAGATAGGATGGTAATTCGCCATGATCTCCAGGTCCAAAGATGGTTTCTTTAAAAGGGGCCTCACCAGAGCCTCCTTCAAGGCATCGGAAAGACTCCTCAGATAAGGAACACCTGACGATCATGGCAAACACCGGGACGAGCAGAGCCAACGCATCTCATTAAGAGACGCGTTGGCACTGGGTCCAGTTCACAAAAGGTATGCCTCAAATTGGTTGCTACCTCAATAACCTCACTTGCCTCCACTGGTCTAAACTCCCCCCAACTTGGCTGAGTGCACTCAGAACACATCTGACAACCACTGTTAGCTATGGTATTGCTAACTGAAGAAGCATCCCGCTGGATCATGGACACCCTGTCCGAGAAGAACCGAGCAAACTCCTCACAATCTTCAGTGGAAAAAACCCTCCTAGGCTGCAGGCAGACAGGATGAAGAAGTCTGTCTACAGTCCGGAAGAGTGAAGCTGGTTGATTCTTCCCGGCAGCAATCTCCCTGGACAGGAACACTGCCTTCTTACGATTGATTGCCTCCTGATACGCACGATAGTGCGTACGCAGGACCAGTCTGTCCACCTCCAGGCGGGATCCTCTCCAGTGGCGCTCTAATCTCCAACCCATCTTCTTCATCTCCCTGAGGTCCCCATCAAACCATTGGGACCTCAGGTATGAGGTTCTGGGTCGTACACGGACAGGTGCGAGGGAGTTGATGGTGTCAGAGAGCACCTTATTATAGGTGTCAATCCCGGCACCAACTCCTCCAATGCATGCAGCACCCACACTAGATAATTTAGCTGCCGCCAAAAAATCCTCAGGGGTAAGACCCCGCAAAGGGCGACAGCTAATCATCTCAGCAGGGGAACGGCTTATGGCGGGAGCCCCAAATGTGAACTTCACCGTGCAGTGATCGGACCAAGAAACCCAATCAATCCCGAGATCAGTGATCTCAAGCCCCAGTGAAAACACCAGGTCCAGCATGTGGCCATCCTGGTGGGTGGGTGCAGCAACGACCTGCGTCAGTCCAAGAGAGGACATACTCCGCAAAAAGTCGCCGCCGCATCTTTGATCACTATCATCCACCCAGACATTGAAATCCCCCAGAAAACACATCTGGGGGATCCCAATGTTTCACCAGCAGTGAACTCGGCAAACTCCTGCAGGAAATCCCCCATCGGGCCAGAAGGGCGATAGATGAGGAAAATCCTGCAGCCTGCGCCGAGACCACCGCGGATAGCCACACACTCAAAAGAACCTGGAGCTTCCACTGGGTGCACGGTGAAGGTCAAGCTGGATCTAAAACAGATAGCTACACCGCCACCCCTGCGATTCACTCTGGGGCAGTGTACCACGGTATACCCGGGAGGGACCGCAGTCTCAAAAATAGGGCCTGCATCATCACCTACCCAGGTCTCCGTAATGCAAGCCAGATCGACCGATGAAATCAAGGTGGCAACAATTGCCATCTTGTTCCTGATCGACCTGGCATTGCACAACACTGCCCTCAGAGGATTGGAGGGTGGTGCAGCCCCACAGGCTACCTGGCCACTTGAACTGGTGGACTCCCTGGGGACGGGCACCAGCCACGTCTGGCCTCTCCCAGATGCCCGTCACAACCCAGGGCGCCTCCTGGACCCAACGACCTCAATCCAACCATCACCCATAGCCTGATCACCTTGTTGCCAATAATCAACGTAACCCCCTACAATCCCCACTTCCTGACAACGTCTAGCGATAGTATCAGACACAGACAGAGTGACAGAGGGGTGTAGACCATAGAGCAGCGAGTGGCTATAGGTAATCCTAGCCCCCATAGATCCTCCCACATAATTCTTAAACATTTCAGGCAAAAAACACAAACTGCTATTTAAACACTATTAAATAGCACAAAATATCTACCTAACCTACATTAAACCAATAAGGCCAGTACTAAAATAAGTTCCACCTTAATATTTCTAAACAGAATTAAATAAGTAAAAATACTTAACTTAACACACATTAAAACATATAAATAACCCATTTCTCTTCCCCATTTGCAGACAGATATTCCAATACCGAGTGGCGCTCGAGCCACTCACAACGCTCGTGCTATGCTCGCGCTTGCGAGTAGCACTTCCCTTTATCCACAGCAAAGTCTCCGCCCCTACGGACAGTCTGCTCACTCAATCAAAGCTCCTCCGTACTCACACCTCCAGCCCGATATCACAGGGCAAGGCAGCCTGCAGCACAGCCTCTCACGCTGTGCAAGCCTGCCACCGGAGGATTAACGAGCAGTTCACAGGGAGGCAATAACGTTAAACACAGGAGAAACAGAATCCACATCAGCCGCTTACGAGTGGCATTCCAATAATGGCAGGACACAGTCTGCACATGCAGATTAAGTGCTTGCGAGCGGCACTTCCCTTTATCCACAGCAAAGTCTCCGCCCCTACGGACAGTCTGCTCACTCAATCAAAGCTCCCACGTATTCACACCTCCAGCCCAATATCACAGGGCAAGGCAGCCTGCAGCACAGCCTCTCACGCCGTGCAAGCCTGCCACCGGAGGATTAACGAGCAGTTCACAGGGAGGCAATAACGTTAAACACAGGAGAAACAGAATCCACATCAGCTGCTTACAAGCGGCGTTCCAATAATGGCAGGACACAGTCTGCACACGCGGATTAAGCGCTTGCGAGTGGCGCTTCCCTTTATCCACAGCAAAGTCTCCGCCCCTACGGACAGTCTGCTCACTCACTCAAAGCTCCCTCGTACTCACACCTCCAGCCCGATATCACAGGGCAAGGCAGCCTGTAGCACAGCCTCTCACGCCGTGCAAGCCTGCCACCGGAGGATTAATGAGCAGTTCACAGGGAGGCAATAACGTTAAACACAGGAGAAACAGAATCCACATCAGCCGCTTACGAGCGGCGTTCCAATAATGGCAGGACACAGTCAGAATTGAGGGTTCAGAAGGTTGAAAAAAAAAACAAACTAATGTCTGGGTTTGAACTGAACTTTTTGCTGTACTGTTATAAAAAAAATGGATGCACGTGTGCTTAACTTCTGAAAGCAGCAAATGTTATAAGAGAACAGAACATTTTGGAAACCTGTCTGATACAACAAGTTCCCTCTTAAGGAGGGTATATATGTAACAGGGTAGAATAGGACCCTGTCCCATTTGTTATGGAGAATGTGTCTGATTGCAAGGATCTTATCTTTCCTTTTCTGTCTCTTCTCTGTCTGGTTGCGCAACCAAATTTTCCCTGTGAGACCTCGGACTTGATGAACCCAAACAGTCTCTCAATTCTTTGCCTCTCACTGTCTCTCAGTTTTCTCTTGCTGTCTGTTTCTCCCTTGCATATCTAGACCTGCTAATATAAGGATATATGAGAATCAATGTATGGAAATGTAGCTGATATTGGGATCACTTTTGTTTGAAAAATATATAGTATTACTGTTGAAATATATATATACTGTATGTATGTATATATATACATATATATATATACATTTATAATTTGAGATGATTGTAAACTGTAGAGGTACTTGAGTGCAAATGTTTAGGCCTTTTTTTTTCAAAATCTGCAAAAGGGACCTCAGAAAGCACACTGTGTTCATCCTGCCTGATTATTACGAGAACAGAACATTTTGCAAAAAACAGGATGCTTGCTAAGGATGGGGGTTGAAAAGAGTTATAAAAGAGCTAACCTGAGCTGCAAGAGAGATTACAAGAAAGATTTTATTTAATTTTGCCTCTGTACATAGTTATTATGAACACGTTTACTTGTTTTAAGTTACCGCTACTATAAATAAGGTTTTGGTGAATTCTACAACTGTTCCTGTTTTTTCCCTATGCTTCCTGACTTGTGCTTCGATGACAATGAGACAGTATGAAAAAATGGCTATGTTAACAATTAAGACTCAAAATATTGAAAATTACCAAAGTTATGTGCATGCATAGAAAGATTTCAACAAATGCCCATAACTCAAGCATTTTTAGGACTTTCTTCACCACATTTTGAACATATCTGTTTTGGGACCTCACCTCATGAACAATGGCAGTGAACTCCCCTAATTCAGGCCAGAATGGTGATTTAGTGCAGCAACCACAAAATCACCTTCCGAGCCTGATTAACAAAACAACAGTTGCAGTGTTCATGAGGTGGGGTCCCAAAAGGCTGCAGTATGTTGAAAAGTTATGAACCTATGTTCAGAATGCCATTGGAATACATTATACAGGACTTATCTTGATTTTTCACTTCACGGTTCGGCTTTGAAGAATGCAGATGTGTCCCAGTCCACAGAAGATAACTTATGACCTCCAGTGGTAAGTATGGGATAAAGGGGGTTTGTAGTGTGGTGAATGCTCAGTGGTAGGGGGTAGGAATGGGGCAGGGGGACAGGAGAGATGACAAGGGACCATTTCCTTTTTTTCTGGATAAAAAAAGACCTCAGGGGACTGTTTTCTTTTTTACGGGTTTAAATAAATAAATATATTGGGACACTGGGTGTAGACTCCCCGGAGTCATACACTGCTGGGGACACACACGGAATGCTGACATGGGAATTGGGCCCCCCAAGTTTGCTTTATAATATAAAACAATGGTCTGTTGGGGGGGCATCTGACACTGGTGGCGGGCATCCCATTGTCGGATATTTCACATTAATGATAAGAGGAGTAGGTGATGGCGATCAGAGGGTGGGGGATGCCACTAGACAACAGGGACTATATTAAAAATAAGCAGGAGATAGATTCTTGCTTCAGTCCCCTGCTTACGCATTGCCAGTTCTAGGTGCTCGGATTTTAAAGAAGCTGAAGATATTGCAGCACAAGAGCATATCATGCCATGGTAAATAGCTGGTACCAGAGGACTGGGCCTGGGTAATGAAATCTGTATTTTGGCCTCTGTGCTCTAACTTTTGTCAGCATTTGTTTCCTGCTACAAGATAGCTATGGCCTGAATTGGGGATAGGTATTGAAGACTATGCTCTACCAAGCTGCTGTTTGTCTATTGGAAAGGGTTTCAAGAGCCTCTAGATGTAGTTTGCAAAACATTTTTTGCCAGTAAGGGGAGAACTAGTGACACCACTGACTACCCTCTTTAACAAAATCATGGGAGGATGGGGTGGTACCTGAGGACTGGAGGAGGGTGGATGTGATTCCCCTTCACAAAAGTGGGAGCAGAACAGAGGCAGGAAACAACAGACCTGTTAGTTTGACCTCAGTGGTAGCGAAAATGATGGAATCACTTCTGAAGGAAAGAATTGTTGAGTACCTTGAGGCCAGTGGGGCACAGGAACCAAGGCAGCATGGATTCACAGTAGGAAGGCCATGTCAGATGAATCTAATAGATTTCTTTGACTGGGTGACCAAAGCAGTAGACCAGGGAGGGGCTGTGGACATGGCCTACCTAGAATTTAGCAAGGCATTTGACACAGTCCCACACAAAATATTAATAAACAAGTTAGCTAGCTTGGGAGTGGGTCCCAGGCTGGTAGCCTGGGTAAACAATTGGCTGGACAACAGGATGCAGAGGGTAATAGTAAACGGAGTCCACTCCAAGGAAAAGGAGGTTACTAGCATTGCAACACAGGGTTTAGTATTGGAGCAGGTCCTCTTTAATGTCTTTATAAGTGACATTGCAGAGCAATTGGAAGGAAAAGTGTGCCTCTTTGCAGATAACACGAAGATCTGCAACAGGGTTGATACACAAAGTGGGGTGGAAAGGATGAGAAGGGACTTGACAAGGTTGGAGGAACGATCAAAAGTATGGCAGCTTGGATTCAATGCAAAGAAGAGCAGAGTAATGCACCTGGGAAACAAAACCCAGGGGAAGAGTACACAATGGGGTGGGGGGTTACTAACAACAACAGAAATGGAAAGGGACCTGGGGGTAGTCATGTTAGATTACCTAAAGTTAGGCAGGCAATGTGAGAAGGCAGTAAGGAGGGCTAGGGAGATACTGGGATGCATAGGGAGAAGCATCACCAGCAGAAAACAGGAAGCTGTTATCACTCTGTACAGACAGTTGGTGAGACCCCATCTGGAGTACTGTGTGCAGTTCTGGAGACTCCATCTCCGCAAGGACATAGACGGGGTGGAGGCTGTCCAGAGGAGAGCAACTAAAATGGTGCAGGGTCTGCACCAGAAACCATATGAAGAGAGACTAAAGAAGCTTATATGTATACCCTTGAGGAAAGGAGGAGAGGAGGGACATGATAGAAACTTTCAAGTACCTCAAGGGAATCAACAAAGTCCAAGAGGTAGCATCTTTCAGAAAAGAGATGTGCAAGAACAAGGGGCACAGTTTGAAGATAGAGGGGACGGCTCAGGGGCAACGAGGAAGTAGTTTTCACAGAGAGGGTGGTGGATGTATGGAATGGCCTTCCTGAGGAGGTCATGGGGTCAAAAACAGTGGGGGAATTCAAGAATGCATAGGACAGACATAAGGCAATTATAGTGGGGGCTAGGAGGAAGTAGGCTGTTGGTTAACTAGGATCTTCAGCTTATCCAATAGGTAGGGGAAACAGGCAGACTGGGTAGGCCAAGCGGTCCTTATGTGCCATCAAAGTCTATGTTTCCATGTTTTTATGTTTCTATCTGCATAGAGTTACATAGAAATATAGAAATCTGTCGGCAGAAAGGGATCACTTGGCCTATCTAGTCTGCCCTTTTTCCTCCCCATGGCTCTTTTGTCATGTTGCCCTTATTTACTTCATTCTTGAGTTGCAGAAATGGTTTTGAAAAATGTGTCCCTTTATGTTTTGCTTGTGATGCAATATTCTGACAGGAACACGGTGCTATAATAGAAACCTGGAAAACATAGACTTTCATGGTTAGTAAAGGGTTGCTGGGGGCAGCAAATGGTGGGTGGGTGGTGCCACCAGGGAAAATGCAGGGAAAGGATTCTTGAGTCATGAAAAATGATCCTTATGTCTCTATCTTGTACCATTGCTGAGAAAATTAGTTTTTGGGACAGCAAGGCCTCAATTTGGTGTACTCCAGAATTGTATTGTGAGGTACAGACCAAAAAAATAAAAGAAAACACAACAATGTGTCACAAACTATGTGTTGCCAACCCAGATCATTCTGTTCAATGCAGTATGATGTTTGGGTGTTGTCACCTGACATGCTTGAGGTACTCAGACCTAAATGTTGTAATTTTACAGGTAGGTCCTCTGAGGTAGCCAGACTTTACCTTTTTTTTTTTTTTACTCCTCTCCTTCTCCTGGTCGGCCACTCCTTCAGGCAGCCTAGGCCTTGCTGGCACCCTGTCCCAATATCAGCCACCACCACCCCACATTGCAGCCCCCGGGTAACCCAGCATAACCCTTTTCTGCATGGGTCCCCCTGCTCCGAGGGAGAAAGGTGCTGCTGGGGGTTGGTCAGCAGGCTCAGTTTTGGCCCGGGTGCTGCTGAGGTTGTCTTGGGCTGTCTCAGGGCTTCTGTCACAGTGGGAGCCAGCAGCCATCATCTGGTCGGCCATGGAGCACTATCTTTTCCCATTTTCTCCCCAGGGAGGTCTCATGCCACATATGTCAAGGAGCACACCGACGTTCACCATGCCCATCTTTTCAGCGGGACTAAATGCACTACCATTCCCCTGGCCTCCGCCAGGAGTCAGCAAGCACCGGGTTGTCTCCCGAGAGAAGGTGAGCAGTCATCAGATGCTCAAGCCTTCTTCCCCTGGCTGGCCCTCCGGTGCCTTGGGTCTTTTTCCAAACCCGGGACACCAGCATTACAAGGAGAAATCCAACTGCTGCGCCAAAGGGCTGGCTACAGGCTTGATTTTTACAAGGTCCATGGGACACAGTTGTGCTGTTTGTGTACTTATTGTGTGACTTTAGGGTTGCAGATCAGTTTGTACAGTGTCTGTGGTAGTAACCTAGGTCACACTGGATCTAAAACAGAAAACCTTATGTCTCTATCTTGTACCATTGCTGAGAAAATGATTTTTTGGGATGGAAAGGCTTCAGTTTGGTGATTTTCCAGACTTGTGTTGTGAGGGACAGACCAACAAAAAAACATGACAATGTGTTACAAAGTATGTGATGCCAACATAGGTCATGCTTTTCCATGCAGTATGATGTTGGGGTGTTCTCGTGCTTGAGGTACACAAATCTAAATGCGGTATTTTTACAGGTCCACGGGGTGCCTGGACATGACTTTTTCAAGATTATTGGACCACAGTTGTGCTGTTTGTGTACTTATTGTGTGACTTTGGGAATTCACATCAGTCTATAAAATGTGGTGGGTAGTGGCCCATGTCACACTGCATCCAAAACAGAAAACCTTAAGTCTTTTTTTTTGTACCACTGCTGAGAAAATGAGTTTCGGGGATGGCAAGGCCTCAATTTGGTGATTTTCCAGAATTGTATTGTGAGATAGAGACCAACATAAAAAACACAACAATGTGTCGCAAACTGTGATGCCAATCCAGATCATGGTTTTCCATGCAGTATGATTTTTGGGTGTTGGCACATGACATGCCTGAGGTACACAAACCTAAATGTATTTTTTCAGGTCCACAGGGGTGGCCAGACTTGATTTTTTACAACAGTTTTGGACCACACTTATTGTGTGGTTTAGGGGTTTCAGATCTGTCTGTACTGTGTCTTGGGTAGTAGCCCAGGTCACACTGCATCCAAAACAGAAAACCTTATATCTCTGTCTTGTACCGTTGCTGAGAACATGAGTTTTTGAGATGGAATTGCCTCAATTTGGTGATTTTCCAAAATTGCATTGTGAGGTATAGACCAACAAAATATGTGACAATGTGTCACAGACTATGTGAGGCCAACCCAGTTCATGCTTTCCCATGCAGCATGACATTGGGGTGTTGTCACATGACATGCCTGAGGTACACAAAGTCACATAGACCTAAATAGTAAATGTTTACAGGTCCACAGGGGTGGTCAGACCTGATTTTTACAACATTTTTGGACCACAGTTGTGCTTTTTGTGTACTTATTGTGTGACTTTGGGGTTTTAGTTCAGTCCACACAGCATCTGTGGTAGTAGCCCAGGTCACACTGCATCCTAAACAGAAAAAAACATGTGTCTCTATATTGTATCATTGCTGAGAACATGAGTTGTTGGGATAGCAAGGCCTCAGTCTGGTGATTTTACAGACTTGTATTGTGTAAAACTAAAAACACAACAATGTTTCACAAACTATGCAATGCCAACCCAGATCATGCTTTTCCATGTAGTATGATGTTGGGGTGTTGTCACATGACATGTCTGAGGTACACAAATCTAAATATTGTATTTGTACAGATTCACAGGGGTGGCTGGACTTGATTTTTATCCCATTTGTTATCACAGTTGTGCTGTTTGTGTATTTATGGTGTGACTTTTGGGTTTTAGTTCGGGTTGTACAGTGTCTGTTATAGTAGCCCAGGTCACACTGCATCCAAAACAGAAAACCTAATCTTGTACCATTGCTGAGAAAATGAGTTTTTGGGATGGGAAGGCCTCAAACTGGTGATTTTCCAGAACTGTATTGTGAAGTGCAGAGCAACAAAAACACAACAATGTGTCACAGACTATGTGATGCCAACCCAGGTCATGCAGTTCCATGCAGTATGACATTGGGGTATTGTCACATGACATGCCTGAGGTGCACAAACCTAAATGTTGCATTTTTACAAGTCCTCAGTAGTGGCCAGACTTGATTTTTACAATATTTTGGGACCACAGTTGTGCTGTTTGTGTACTTATTTTGTAAATGTGAGGTTTCAGATCAGTCCATGCAGTGACTTTGGTAGTAGCCTAGGTCACACTGCAGCCAAAACAGAAAACATTATGGCCCAGATATTCAAACTGTGCCCAAAATGTGTGTAACAGCAGAAGCAAGCGCAAGTCCATTGCGCCCATGCGCAAGAGGCGCGATATTCAAAAACTACGCTGGCCAAGATGCACCTACAGCCAACGACTGAATATCACACCACCTGTGCCATAGCGCTACTAGGAAGGGGAAGCTGAGCATATCTGATGCGCCATAGCGCAACAAGGGATGTTCAGCTGAGCAGTCCAGATGCGCCATAGCGCAACCAGGGACACCCCAGCAGCAGGGCAGCAATGCAACAGCACAACCAGGGATGCAGGGGCCCACCACCCATGCCACAGATGGGCAGAGGAACACACAGCAGAACAGACATCATCCCCCACACCCCATGCACTGCACAACTGGGGGAGGGCTGGAATAACCACTGGCCCATGGAGACAAGCAACCAACCCACAGCTGGGCCACGGTGCCCCATCACACCCCCTGGCAAGCTGTGACCGGCACACAAGGAGGGCCGACCACCCCATGCCACACCATCCCTCTAATGCAGAGCACACCCTGCACCATAACCCCCAGACATCCTGCCCAGGAGCAGTGACCACCACTGCAGGAAACCCCATGCATGCCACCACCCTCACTGTGACAATGCAACCCTGTGCACCACAGAACCATGCAAGGCAGCCCCACCACGAGCACCCATCAGCGGGTGGCAGCACACAGTGAAGCAACGATGGCATACACAGTGCCACCATGCACAGCCCCCCGAGGTACAGCTGAGAGACCGACCATGCAACGGCACACGAGGTACCCCACACGTGACAGGGCATGCCCCGGACCCTACCTCCAGTGGTACAGCACCCTGCACACCATCCCAAGGACACACCCCAACCCAGCACTGGCCACAACCACCAGTGCAGACACCCACAGTGGTGTATGGAAGCATGCACCACACCGGATGCAACACAGTGCATGGACAAACACCCACCCATACCCAAGGGCACACTAATACAGGGACGCAGTAGTGGGGCAGCCAAGCCCCCAGCATGGGGCCATGGAAACCGTGTACACACAGCCAGCAGTCCTCAATGGCACAGGAGTGCCAGCCACCCTGTGCAGGCACTGTGGACCTGTACGCCACCAGCATTTGCCCGGAGCACAAGTCACAGACAGTGGTGCACATCCCCTGCAACACACACAAGCCACAGCATGGAGGTGGGACAACAACAGCAGAGGCCACAGTGTCACCTGGAGCAGACATGCACCACACCAGTGACAGGAGGCAACCCAGCATTGTGACGGGTACAGTGGCTGCCCTGCATGGACAGCCACCACTGACATGCCAGCAGACCGTGCAGGTCACAGACATGCAAGGGTGTCAGCTGCACAGGCCATGGATGGGCTGACAGGTGCGCCATGGACACAGAGCATGCACCATGGACCACTGCACACAGCCATCCAGTGCACAGGGAACAACACACACACCACAGACAGTGACTGATAGCTACTCCCACACCCACTGCACACAGTCATCCAGTGCACAGGGAACAACACACACACCACAGACACTGGCTGATAGCCACTCCCACACCCACTGTGCACAGTCATCCAGTGCACAGGGCACAGCACACACACCACAGACAGTGACTGATAGCTACTCCCACACCATAGTCACTTCCCCATGGACACACACACATACCCATGACTGCACCACCCCTGATGCCATGCACACCACTGCAGCTGAGCACCTATAGCCCGCTGCAAATCAGAGACCACCACAGTAGTCATATCAAAAGAATTGTATTCAAAAACATCCAAAAAAACTATATACAATTATTTACAAATGTGTGGGGGTAGGGCCACAAACAAGGTGGGGGTGGGCAAGGGGCAGGGGTGAACAAATGGTACAGGAAAGGAGGGGTGTGAGGGTGGGTCCAGGGGGTAGGGGAAATCAGGGGCAGTTTGATGATCAGTGGGAGCCCACTCCTGCTCCGGCTGCTCCTCCTTCCATACTGCCGCCTGACCCCCAGCCGCTCAATCCTCTGCAGGATGTCCAGCAATGCCCTGGCCACAGTAAGAATTTCCTGCAGTGCCTCCCATATCACGCGCAGCTGCCAGACACCTAGGACAAGGGAGCAGAGTCAATAGGTGTGAATGCACAGCCCCATACAGCCCACCCACTGTGCATGGCATACGGCCATGGGACATGCCTCTGTGATGGTGTGTGACCACACACAGTGATCGTGTCCACAAGACCTGACCACCCAGGCACACACAGCCATGCGGACCACTGCACACACCCACCGGCCAAGTCCTGCACAGCACCACCATGGCTGTTTAGTGACATGGCTATGTGGTGCGAAGGCAGTGGCACAGCCATGTACCCGGTGCATGCATGGACCACCATTGATGCACTCCCAGACATGCAGTGCCACTGGACAATGCTGACTGTAACAAATTGCGTGCATGGCAGTGGTGTCAATGAATGGTTGCCATGCCCCGCTGCCCTCCCTGTTACACAGCATGCAATAGTAATCATGGATATAAGGCACTCACCATCATCAGGCTGGTCCCTCTGCCGCTGTGGACCTTTGCTCCTCCTGTTGTTCCGGTCCTCCAGCTGGTGCCTCCGCTCCCTCACCAGCCGTCTCTCTTCTGGGCCTGAGGTGCAAACATGGAGAGAGGAACATCAGTACAATCCTGTAGCAAAGTCCCCCTGCCCCCATGTGTGTGCAATCCCACACCAGCCAGACCCACCCACCCCACACCCTGATAACACCACCACAGCCAACACCAGATGGTCCCCCCCATGTTCCGGACACATGCAACCGTGATACCCATATGGAAGATAAAAGTGTATGGACATTACACCTACCTGGCCGTGGCACCATGCCCCTCCTGGCATGTGCCTACAGGCGGGCAAGCAGGTCTGGGTCCCTCCACCTCAGGTCCCCATACCTGTGGTGGCACTGCTCCACCGTCCGCCCCATTCCTGTGGCCTCCTCCAGGGCGTCGGCCACCTCCTGCCATACCTGGCTCCAGGACCTGTCCAGGGGTGCCTCCCCAAACAGTGGGGCAAAAAGTGGCTCAACAATGGCAACCAGGTTTGCCATTTCAATTTGGCTCCACTGTGCAGCTCTCCTCCGCACCATCTCTCTTGCTCAGTAGGGTCAAAATGGCACTCTGCAGCGTGGTTCCACCACATGCAGATGCTGCATGGTACAGCGCTGACATTCCATATCGCGCTGTCACCGAACAGCGCGATAGTGGTGCACCCATGCCTGATGCATGGCGCCTAGGGACAAAGGTCGGCACAGGGTCAAGGGTCTCTGGGCATGCGGATAGGCACAGTGCGATTGGAACCCAATGCATGTAGCGATTGGGTGCCTGTGCTACCTCCAGTAGCAGCCTACCACGCTGTTGCCTCACTGCACCTACGATACCCCAGTGCCACAGAGCCATATAGGTGAACATCGCTGTAGCGCCACTGGCACAATGGTGGCCATGCCCTGCATTGCCTCCCGCGCATAGCACGTCAGCAGTGCGGCAGGCGCCTGCGTCATCAACCCGGGCATGTGCAATTAGGTGTGTACTGCGCATGTCACAGAACTGCGCCCTTGGCTCAGCATGTTCAACACAATTGCGCAAAGCAAAAGCGCGATATTCAGCTGTCATATGCAAATCAGCTAATCAGCCATTCAATGGTGCAGCACTGCAATTTGCATCCACTTAAAGTTGTGCCTCGCCTCATTTGCATGGGTTGCGCTATAAAAGTGCGACATTGGGCTGCATTGGCCATAGTCAGTACTGCAGTCTATTGGTGAGTTGCATGCTGTTTGGGAGTGTGGACTGAGGATTTTGGGACATACATGGGACTGCACAGTCACAGGTAACAACTTTCATTCTCACAGGCTGAATCATGACCGAGCGAGTTGTGGGAGAAAAGGAACAGAGTTGTGAGAGGAGCAGGAGGCCAAATTTCACCAAGGCCGAGACGGATGCCCTGTTTGAGGCCTACCTGGACCAGGAGCCACTTCTCAGCGGACGCCAGGGAACACCACAGGCCCGTGCTGCTGCATGGGAGGAGGTGGCGCATGCTGTGAACCTGCATGGCAGCCACCAGCGCTCCATGCAGGAGTGCAAAAAGAAGATGGGCACAGACAGGAGGAGGATTAAGGAGAAGGTGGCTGCCATCAGGGCAGCATGAGCTGCGACAGGTGGGGGACAGCTGGAGGTGCTACGCCTGACCCCACAGGAGGAGAGGGTTGCTGGCAGCATGCAACATTGTGCCATTGAAGGTGTTCCGGGTGGTGGCTTCCAGATGGGTGGTAGCCTGTCACTGCATGGTAGATCATGGTCTGTCTATTGGGGGGGCAGGGTAGGTCACATGCAGTAATGCAACTTTGTTTTCCCTTACAGATCCTGAGCATCTGCATGGGTCAGCGGTGATGGGCTTCTCCACTGAGGCCGGTCAGATGGAGATGGAGGAGGGCCCATCCACCTCCACAGTTATACATAGATCATTGCGACAGTGGGGCCGCCTGGCTGTCCACACTGATGTAGTTGGAACAGGTGCGGAGGAGGCCCTGCCCATGTCCCAGCATGCCGGCATCCACGGATGCCAGCATGCTGTGACTTGGGCTGGTGCCGGGTCCGTCACCAATGATGATGTCGCTAACGTCATGGGTAGTGACACGTGTGTGCCACAGGATGGCCACAGAGCAGGTAACATCGTGGCCACGGCTGTGGGCGGTGCCGCTGTGGTGGCCTGCGTGTCATCACAGTCCCAGCCTGTGCCTGTCAGCACCAGTGGGGCAGCACTGGTGTGTGTACAGGAAAGTGGGACTGTTGCGGACACTGCGGTGGCACCAGTGAACCCTGGGGAGCGGCAGCTGGAGGAGCAGCTTCAGCAGTCGGCCAATGGTCTTGGGGGTACAGTGTCAGGGGCGGCGTCAGTGCACCACCTGTGGACATGCCCAGACCTGGTCCTGGTGTGCAACGCCCACCCTCAAGGGGTGCTGAGCATCAGGGCTGCACACACCCTGAGGGACAGGATGTCGAGCAGGCAGATGACCTCTTGGATGAGCAGACCTGCATACTGCAAGCATCAGTCAACCAGCAGATGCGGCTTGTGATGTCGGTGGATGCACTGCGTGCGGCTCTGGAGTGGGCAGAGGAGCGTCACAGCAGAGACACCACTCTGATCCTGGCAGGGATGGACCGG
The DNA here is from genome assembly GCA_016271365.2 of Neoceratodus forsteri. Taxonomy (NCBI): domain Eukaryota; kingdom Metazoa; phylum Chordata; order Ceratodontiformes; family Ceratodontidae; genus Neoceratodus; species Neoceratodus forsteri. Next base: position 62,935,490 of record CM028129.1, read on the forward strand.
TTGCAGGAGGATGTGCCATTGACAGGCAGACACAGGCATTCACTGCTGTCATAGCCACAATGGGCACACAGTTATTTGCCCATGCGTCACAGACACCACGCAGTGCACTGTCCACCCCCTGTTCCCGGTGTCGTGCAACACCATCCTTGTTGACACCGGGTTCAGCTGTGGGCATCCTGAGCACACCTGGCGCAGGCATGTTCGGTGTGCTGCAGACTCCTGTGCGAGAATGGTCGCGTTCACGCAGTGGAACCCCTGGGGGACCATTGGTGCCACCCCATGAGGCCAGTGGTCAGCCTGTCAGTGCTGGCCGGTCTCGGTGGGGCCACCCACACATCCGTGGTGGCCAGGGCACTGTGGTGTGTGACTGATCTGTCTCCCAACGCGGCTACTGTCTGATGCTGCCCTGTGTGCATTGCGTCATTCAGCGGGCAATGCACGGGTGGGTACCCGGCCCTGCACACAGACACACAGTCCATCTGCACACCCTCCCGCTGCTGTCCGCAGTTGTGTGTGCATGATGATGCCTGCATTGCGCTGTACACCAATGTGCAATGGTGCTCAGCATCTGACACATGCACATGGACAGGCAGTGGGTGTGGTGGTCTGTGGACATGTGTGTGGCTAGGGGTGGCATTCTGGGTAGGTGTGCCTCCTACCCTTTGTGCATGTCTGGTGCATTGTGCGTGTGTGTGTGTGTGTGTGTGTCTGTCCACGTGCCATGTCAGACCTCACCCATCCCTGGTGGTGTGTGTGGTTCCATGCCCGGCCACTTCCCTTGATGACATGCACCCCTGGTGTGTGTCCATGCATGTTTGTGGGTTGTGCCGTAGCCACTGGTGGTTGCACATGGCCCCATGACTTACCTGGGTTGGCTGAAGTGCTCCTCCATGATGGTGTTCCGGTGCAGCAGTGCCAGCCGGAGCAGTCGGGGGTTCTGTCGCCTAAGGGGGGGCTGCCCATCACCATTGTTACGGGTGTCCTCATCATCCCCATCGCTGTCCCCCTTTTTGACCTGTATGACTATCCCACATTTGTTAGCCATGTTGTGCAGGATGCAACAGGCCAGGAATAGCCCATAGGCCTTTGAGGGGCTATACTGTAGGGCACCGCCGGAGGTGTCCAGGCAACAGAAATGTGCGTTCAGCATCCCAAACACCCACTCGATGACATTACATGTGGTGGCGTGTGCCTCATTGTAGCATTGCTGCAATGGGGTCGCGGGCCACCAGTAGGATGTGAGCAGCCAGGGACGGAGTGGGTATCCACTGTCACCTGTGTGTAGAGGGTGGAGGTTAGTTTGGTGAGCAGCATCACCCTGCCCTGGGCCATGTAGGCCACTACCCATGTCACCTCTGACCATGTCCCCCAGGCCCTATGATTGTCTGTGTGGTTTGCATACTCACCCACTAGGTGGCTAGTGGGGATATTCCCACTCTCGAATCTGTGGAACAGTGCCGACTGGTGCCAGATGAGGCATTGTGCTCCCCGCGTGCGTGGCACAGACGTGATTATCGCCCCCTGGCACCGCACACCACCTGGCAGTTGATGCTAGCATAGCCTTGAGTTTATATATGCAGCCCCTCGGGGCCAGGTGGTGTGCGGATGGCCACATGGGTGCAGTCTATTGCCCCTAGCATGCCAGGCATACGTGCTACTCTGTGGAACTCATGTATGTTTGTTGTACGCTCCGCTGGTGTGCTGGGGAAATGGATGTACTCCGCAGCATGTGGTAGCAGTGCGCTGAGGAATTGGGTGAGGTGGCATGATGCGGCTGACTGGGTTATGCCTGTGGTATCCCCAGTTGGTCTCTGGAAGATACCCGTGGCAAGCAAGCACATGCAAGCTGTCACTTTCATCTCCACTGACAGAGCATGACTCCGTCATGTGGATGCCTGCATCACATCACTGCACAGCTCACAGAGCCACCTCAGAATTGCCTGATTCAGGCAGTACATGCCCATGATCTCTGTATCACTATACAGCTCGAAGCTGGTGCGGGCTCGGTACTGCCTGTTGGGGGCATACCGCTGACGGGCCCTTCCACGGCCACGCCCCCCCGCTGCCCACCTTTTCATCCCCCTCATTACTGCCTCCATCTGGATGGTGGCACTGGCCATGTCCCTGGCTTGTGTTCACCCTCCCGGCAGCTGTTTCTGTGTTCCCCCACTGTCCTGGCTGCTACTTCCCCTGCACCGGGAACACCTGACTGTGCTGGCCTCACTGCTGTGTGGCAAGTACTTCCCCCTTCAGCACTGTGGCTCCCCACACCTTCCCCTGAGCCTGTGGGTTCCAGGTGCCCTTTCCCTGGCCTGCCCTGTGTGTCCCTGCTGCCCAGTTTCTCTGGCTAGAGTTCAGCCTCATGTGCCTTCCCTGTAACATTCTTGCACCTCTCCCTTGCTCCTTTTTATTTTGGCTCATTTCCGCTATGGTGCAACTTCTGCTTGCTCCCCTATTGCGCATGGCGCATGTTGTTGAATATCGCACTACGCCATTTATGCATGGTTCCTCCCCCTTCAGTTGCGCATACATTCATTATCATTGTGCTGTTGCTCAGCGTGATTTGGGGGCGCAACTGCCTTCCGCTGAATATCGCAGAATGGCGCATTTTCTGACTTGTGCAGGCGCAACTCTTTTGAATATCTGGGCCTATGTCTCTATCTTGTGCCATTGTTGAGAAAACAAGTTTTGCTGTGTTTATTCATTTTCTCAATGAAAAATTCAGGTGTGAAGGGGTTAACAGTTTATTTTATTTATTTATGACTTTGGTAACCGGGTAGGTGCACTGATCCCAGGGACTGTTTTCAGGCATGACCCGAGTCGCATACAGTGGCACAGAATAAAACACAAACAACAATGCGTAGAACAGTAGACAGTGTGACAGATAATAAAAGGTTACAATAGTACACAAGATACAAGGTAGCAAAATATATAAATCCACATGATACGAGGTGATACAGTACAGAAATCCAAAGTGCATATACACAAAGAGAAAAAAAATATATATATATATACAGTAAAGTTTCTCTCACAAAAAAGGATTTAAATCTCATAAAGATGGAATGATCTCGTGAGACTAAATCCTTCTTTGTGAGATGAAATCCCCCTTTGCAAGAAATACCTCTATTTGAGAAACGGAATGTTCAGCAAAGTCCCATAGGATATAATGGGAACTAAACAACGTAATAACTTGGCAATCTCTCAATGGATTTGTACATAATTTTCACTGTCTTTCTACCAAATTTCTTTATACCTTGCAAAAATCAAGCAGAAATTCTAAAGCGTATGGCTGCAAGACGATGAGAAAAAAACAGCAAAACCGGATTTTTTTTACTTTTTTCACTATCCGGATCTCAGAATCCACATATCTGACCAGAATGAAACTTGCTACATCAAGAGATCTACCCCACAGGACAGCAGATTCCAAATGTTATGCAAATTCATTGAACGGTTGTAAAGTTATTAAAGTGCAAAATGTCAGGTTAAACATCGAAATTGTTACTCAACCCTAACTAAAGAGGCTCTATCGTGCCTCTGTAATATGTCACATACATACGCATTCACAGTGTAACTGTGTAATAATATACTTTGGCCAAAACTGTCATGATTACATTTTTTCAAAAATAAGTCTTTCTTCTTTAACCAGGAGTAGCATACTAAGCTGAAAGTTTCTTTTACAGCAGTGACCTGGGAGCACAAGGAAGTTAAGTGACTTGCTCAGGGTCATACAGTATGCAAATGGAAGCTGTGGGATTCAAACCCAGATTAGGCTTGTTGAATGTCACCAGATTTGCAGTTCAGAGCTTTAAACCACTGTGCTATACTGCCTCCCTGTCTTTTGCCCACAAATCACTCATCTGTGAGCACATTTCCTGTTTCTTTACCCAAGGAGGTTGTTACCACTTAGATACATATTCTCAGCTCATTTGAAAAGAGCATTTTACATAGTTTGGCAAAATAGTCAATCTTGAAGTTTTTGCTGACAAAAAAATATCCACAGTCAAAGCTCATTCTCAAAAAACATAATTGTTATGGACCTTGGACTTATTTAGCCAAAGTTATATTGCTGACATATATTTAAGCAATAAGGCACAGCAGGGTGTGGTATATCATGGGATATCGTCATGCCTCGGGGTGGTTGGGCATGAGGCCGCAGGCCGAGTGCGTCCAATCGCCCGAGAAGTGACGATATCCCATGATATACCACACCCTGGAGTGACTTATTGCTATTATGAACTGGATTGAAGTTTTTTTTTTCAGTAAAAAAAAAAATACTTTTAAAACCTTGTGAAATTGCTTCTTTAGCATGTTGGAAGAGTATGTTTTCACAAAATAGTCCTGAAGGGCTCGGGCAGCATGTGGCGCTGCTATAACTAATACTGTGTCACTTTGGTAACATTGTTCCTCTCAAGTATGTTCTCCACCGGTTTCATCTGATCGTGCTGCCTAGTCTGGAACAGAGTGAATATGTGTTTAATTTGCAGTTTTTTTTTGGTAGTTAGGTAGAGCTTGTCAGCGCCATGGTTGTGATTTTCTTTTTTTTTTTTGTAACACGACAGTCACGCACTAGTGACGCTGTGGAAATTACGCTACTCACTTGGTCAACATCATATTCCTCAGGAGTTTGGCTGAGGTAAGAAAATGTATGGCAGGCTTTGTGAGATAGTACTGGCAGTTGCAGCGGTTGTAGGAGGGATGGCATTTATTTTGATTTCTGGAGCATGGCTCCGTCAACTGTTGTGCCGTTGTACAGTTTGGTGTGAGGTGGAAATACTGGCAGAGCGGAGTGATGTGTGGTGCTGCAGCTGAGGAAGCTTGTGGCCGGAGGGTTTTTGAAGCCGTGATGATGTAGCTCGATATCATCACAGCTTCAAAAACGTCTCGGCCAATCAGCAATGTCCAGTTACGATCCCCAGTTCATAAATATATATATATATCTGGTCATGTTGGTAATATTTTTTCAAATTTGGGAAAGATCTAGTGGATAGTTCATGAACTAGAGGCTTCCAAAGATTTATACGTAGAATTTTACGCTGTGAAGGCAGGCAGAAAGGTGTTTGGACAAGGCAATGAAAATTGGACTGTCACTCATTAGTGATACCACAATTCTGATATACAACAGCTCTCAGGATATGCTCAAAACATCCAAGTAACTGAATATAAAGGCCAACCTTCCAAATACTGGGTGTGCCACATGACCCTTTTTCCTAGGCCCCTTTTAAAAATTGGCTCCTGGACTATTTGCATTATAGACAGTTGTATCAGTGTTAGATGTTTCTGTGCCAATCCCACTCCCTACCTGCACCCTTTCACTGAATGGACATTTAGCTGAATCCCATGATTCAGTACTGTGCTGTAGATCAGTTTAGGGGGGTTGTAGAATGCTGCACCAGCTGGCATGATAAATGCACTAGGCTGCAAAGTAGGCTTGGGAAGGGGTCTGCACAGCACGTAACACAACTCAAAGGATTCCAAAATAGGACCCACCCTGTATTCTAAACATTTGGGGCCTCATTCTCAAAAGGGGTAAAATGCTGCAAGCCCGGGTGCGCCGAACACACACCATATAGGGCTTGCGACATTCCCTGGCCGGCAATTGGGATTCTCGATCTCATGTGCCATATGCCATGAGATAGACCAGCTTTTGCTGATCTAACTCTGTGGACCTTTCTATGGGGTTTGGGCCAAATAGGACACATCCTGTATTTTAAGCATGTGGGCAACATATCAGCAGTGTCAGTGGCTCAGTAGGTAGCACACTAGCTTCTGAGACTGGGAGATCAGAGGGCTGTGGGTTCACTTCCCTCATCTGACACTTGGGTTAATATCCCAGTACTGATGCTGTAGTGCAGCATGAGAGGGGTGCTGCACTTTTGAGGTGCCGTCTTTTGGATGAGACGTTAAACCGAGGTCCCATCTGCCTGGCTTGGTGGTAGTTCAGGTAGATGTTAAAGATCCCATGACACTTATCAAAAAGAGTAGGGGAATTTTTTATTGAAAACTTCAGAACAAAATAAATTGCATCGTACAAATCATAATAAAAATTGAAAGCAAAAATAAGTATTACAGCATACATGAAATTTAAACAGAAATAATCCATATTTGTACAAAAACCCCCATCCAACCCCCACTAACAGAGTAGGGGAATTTCCCTGGTGCCCTGGCCAAATTCCCCCATTCACAAAAATACCACCAACAGCTTAATCTGGTTCAAGGTCAGTTGACATTCATCCGTATTCCCTTCCCCCGGGTCATGCCTGAAAATAGGCAGGATTTGTCTAGTGCACTTACCCGGTCAACAAAAACTAAATAAATATTCAAAAGTCCCCTGCAAAATCACACAAGTGCTTGCATCGCACATCTGAGATGCACCAGCCCAAAATAATGAGATATTCAGAAGATGCGCAGTGAGATGTGATCATGCAGTGGGAGATGTGCAGTGTAGCAGGTGATCGGAGCCCTATGTGGAGCATGTGGAAATGTGCAATGCAAAGCCACTTGCACAGTGTGCAAAGTTGCAGTATTCAGCCAGGATATGCAGCTGACCTTACTGCAGATTCCAAGCCCATCTCATTACTGGAATATATTCAGGTCATTTGCATACCCTGGGAATGCTCAGTTCCAGCTTTGAAGGGGCTGCCCCACCAGCCCACAAAGGTGAACAGGAGGAACTTCAACCTTGCAGGCCGTATGCTGGGATGTTAGTGCGTGGGTGAGTGGACTGCATTGGCCTGGATACAGTGCTACACCCCATAGCCATGTACAGGGTCAGACAGTGGCCACCCAGACATTTTTTTTCCCAATTGTTTAATCAGGTGAGACACACTAAGCTGAAAGCTTGTTTACAGGTGCAACCTGGGAGCACAGGGAAGTTAAGTGACTTGCTCAGGGTCACACAGTATGCAAATGTGGGCTGTGGGATTCAAACCCAGGTCTCCAGATTTGTAGCTCAGAGCCTTAAACCACTGCACTATACTGCATCCCTAAACATGGCCTCTCTGGACATGCAACAGGGGTGGGCACAGGGTGACCCAGGCTGCTTGGGCTACTCTATGCATGTGCTACACCAGCTCCATATGCTGCATACAATCACCTGCAGTGCCCCACACACCCCAATATGGGAGATGCGTGGTGGACACTGCAAGGGGTGATAGTGTGCAGTGATCAGGTACCCCGTGGGTGGGTCCCACCTGTGTGCACCCATGGTGTACCACCATGGGTGTGTGCCACTGGTCAGTCCCTGGCCTGTGCCTTGTGGCCACTAGTACCTCCAGGCAACATAGACACTGTTGCCACAGATGCCACCCTTGGTGCTTGCCACCATTGGGTGGCACCCTGCAGGCTGCATGGGTGTTAGCCAAAGCCCCTGGTACATGTGCTGCAGTGTGGCTGTCCACTCAACTGGTGCACCTGGGGGACACATGACAGCACTGGCATGTGGTTACTGGGTGTCTACATCCAGGGTATGGTGTGGGGTGTTGCTCCTTGGATGGTGCCGGTGGTGACATGGCACCTGTAGCTCAGGGTTCCTCCATCCTGGCATGGCTGCTGTGTGTGGGTGCCTGGGTCATATTCTTGTGCATCTCTGAGGGCTGTCCCTGGATGGCCTGCCAGCAGTACTGCAGCCTTCCTGTGAGTTGCTGGCTGATTTAGGCATACCTTTTCCATGCCTAACTTTGGACAGTGCATTTCTGAGATGTGCGGCAGATGCGCCGCACATTTTGGCTGAATATAGGGATGCATGGCATATTCATGGGAATGCCCTCTTTATTTGTGCTGCATACATTATCTCTGCACGATGGCGCATCTGGAGATGCACGATGCATCTCCACCTTTGAATATCGCTCTTCGGTGCTCTATTTGAGATGGGTGGTGCATCTCTACTTTGCGCTGTGCATCCCCTTTGAAAATATGGGCCATGGTCTCTGTGTTTCAGAAATGTATGCCTCATTAATCTTATTTAAAGAGGTGTCCATTTAGTTTTGTGTACTGAAAGCAGCAGTGCAATAAAGGATGTTTTTCCAAAAGGCTAGTTTCAGCTACAGTTAATAAAAATATTCCCTCACCTGTTAAATCAACTCTTCTAACTATCTCCAGTAATGTATGCCAGGAGTTTTTTTGTGTATTTTCTGGATCCCTACCCTTGCCAGGTCTACAGTTCTGTTCCTGAGTCAAATGTGGTGGCCATCTTTTTTCTCGAGAAAAAAACTAAATTACAACATCTATAAGATACTCAAATTTTTGTGGAACTAGAAATATTTTCCACCAAATAAAGCAAGCAATCCAGTAAAAGTTTCTTTATAAATCACCCATTTCTGTAGGTTCTGGGTGCTGTACAATATGCAATACCACACAGAATTAGATGCAGAAAAAAATGTAACCACAAACAACCACAACTTTAACACCAAAACCAATTTAGATCAATAGTAAATAAACTCAGTCAAGATAATTTCTAAACATAAATATTAATATAATATAAAATAAACAGCCAGTAAACAAAAGTAAGCAAAAAGCTGCCATAAAAAGATGGGAATTCAGACCACTTTTAAAGGCTTCTAGTAAAACTAGAAAACACTGAGAATCTTTTATAATAAAAAGAGGTCACATTTTTTTCCCCATTTTGTTTCACTACTGATTTAAAGTTCACTTTCCAGTCCCACAAACTGCTATATTTCTTCCTGTAAGTGAGAGAAAAAATAAAGGTTTACAGCTGGTGCGTGTCTTGAGTTGGTACAGTTCCCTGGTGCCTTAGACCGTTGCTAGTGTGGTACTGTAAGCACAGTATCCCACATGTTGTCTGACCTCTCAAATATTGTGCCTTTTAAATGGCCGATAAAAAAGGGTCACATTCCATGCATACCCATATTAGAAATGTTTTAAAGCAGCAGTGTAATGAAAAATGTTTTCCCAAAAAGCCAGTTTAAGCTACAGTTTACAAAAATATTATCAAACCTGTCAAATGTACTTGTACAGGTACCGTCTGTGCCACATACCACAAATTGTTTCTTGATCTTATCCCTTGCCAGGTCTGCAGTGCTGTTTCTAAGCCAAATATGGTGGCTTTTTTCCTTGAGAAAAAAAAAATAAATTAAAACATTTATAAAAAACTCATATTTTGATAAAACTGAAAAATGTTACCACCAAATAACACTGGAAGATTCCTGAAATCTTTTATAATGAAAGAAAGGTAGGGTCAAATATGTTGCCCAGTTTTGTTGCACTGCTTTTTAATTGATATGTATAGGACATAAAATAGAGAAACAGAAATGTTAATTGTAAAGCCATACATATTGTGCAGATTTACAGATGTACAAAATGTGTTCCACACTGTAGAATTTGTAAAACTAGGGTCCACTTAGAAATCATAGTTGGCCACTAGGAGCTGGGTTAAAGTGGCCACATGCTCATTAAATACCTATCCTGCACCATACATTTACACTGAAACAGTCATCATCACAGTAGATTTGATTACCAGAGTCTAGTCTAGTGGCCTCTTCTTATTGAACCCAAAGCTGATATTTTGAGCTGAGGAATTTTCAGCTGCTAGCAGTACCACCTAGTCAGATAATAACACAGGGATTAGTAACATCACGGTGTGAAATGCAACAATATCATAGTGGTCATTTAAGGAATGCGTTTGGCAGGGGTGTGAGTTATGATCGCAGTACTAACTTGGGAGTTTGCTATAGCCCAGTGTGACAGGGGGAGGGCTATGGAAGTTATGTGAAACAGCTGCTTGCTGGCATCCAGGGTGGGGTGGGGCCTGGCTTACAGAAGAAGATCACAAAGGAAACCTTACATAGGACACTTCAGACAGAGTGGCTTTCTGTGATATTTTTCTATTCAAAGGAGTGCTGCTCTAGAGTTTTGCTACAGGACTGTTCTCTCTGGCAGCCTTTGGAGATCATGGCAGAACATCAGTTTGACAACGAGGAGAAGATAGTAAGAGACAGACACACCAAAGAGATTGACTTGGTGAACCGAGATCCAAAGGGAATCAATGAAGATGTTATTAAGGTATATTACAGATCTTTCTTCACTTCTTACGTAATGTTTTTTTTCTTAAGTTGTACTCAGTAGCATGTACTACATTATGACTTGAGCAAGTCAATCATTAATTAGTACCTCATACTCACTTTCAGGAGTGTAGCAAGGAACATAATGTTACTACACCGTGACCTTGTTGGTTGCCCCGTTTGTTGCTCCACAGTTGTTAACGTAACCCTGTTTGTCATTCTAGTTGTATACATTACCCAGTTTGTTATTCTAGTTGTATACATTACCCTGTTGTTGCCCTACAGTTATATATATATATATAAACTGTTTGTTGGTCCACAGTTGTGTACATTACCCTGTTTGTCACTGCACAGTGTACTGTATACATAACCCTGTTTGTCATTCTAGTTGTATACATTGCCCTGTTTGTCATTCTAGTTGTATACATTATCCTGTTTGTTGTTCTAGATGTATACATTCCCTGTTTGTTGCCCTACAGTTATATATATATAAACTGTTTGTTGTTCTAGACGTATATATTACCCCGTTTGTCGCTCTACAGTTATATATATGTAAACTAATTGTCGTTCTAGATGTATACATTACCCTGTTTGTCATTCTAGTTGTATATATTACCCTGTTTGTTGTCCTACAGTTATATATATAAACTGTTTGTTGGTCCACAGTTGTGTACATTACCCTGTTTGTCACTGCACAGTGTACTGTATACATAACCCTGTTAGTTATTCTAGTTGTATACATTATCCTGTTTGTTATTCTAGATGTATACATCTCCCTGTTTGTTATTCTAGTCGTATACATTACCCTGTTTATTCTAGTTGTATACATTACCCTGTTTGTCACTGCACAGTGTACTGTATACATAACCCTGTTTGTTATTCTAGTTGTATACATTATCCTGTTTGTTGTTCTAGATGTATACATTTCCCTGTTTGTTGCCCTACAGTTACATATATAAACTGTTTGTTGTTCTAGATGTATATATTACCATGTTTGTCGCTCTACAGTTATATATATATAAACTAATTGTTGTTCTAGATGTATACATTACCCTGTTTGTGGCCCTACAGTTATATATATATATAACTAATTGTTGTTCTAGATGTATACATTACCCTGTTTGTTCGCCTCACAGTTATATATATATATATATATATATATATATATATATATAAACTGTTTGTTGTTCTAGATGTATACATTACCCTGTTTGTTATTCTAGTTGTATACATAACCCTGTTTGTTATTCTAGTTGTATACATTACCCTGTTTGTCATTCTAGTTGTATACATTATCCTGTTTGTTGTTCTAGATGTATACATTTCCCCGTTTGTTGCTCTACAGTTGTGTACAAAACCCTGTTTGTTGCCCTACAGTTATGTATATAACCCTGTTTGTTCATTATGTAATAAGGCACGACGGGGCATTGGTTGTACTAGGTTTACCCCACGATCAGGAGCATAGTAAGGCATGAAGTGAAGCTGAGTGCCTTCAGCCACTGACCATGGGGTAAACCGAATACAACCAATGTCCCTGGAGTGCCTTATTGCTTATATAAAATGGGTTTTGAAAAGAAATTCCAGTCACATTTTCTTAGAAAATGGTTAAAATCAGTTAAAGGTATTGAATTGATGTAAAATAGTTCTTCTGCCACAAGGGGCCACTATTTGATGCTCTGTTGCTTTATGACTTCATGTGGACTTTGCTATTTTAGATCAATTTAAAAACAGTTTGGAAAAAAAAATCATTAGCTTTTTTTTATTTCATTGAGGGCCAATTAGGCATTATGGCACAATCTGTTGGGAAGTTGAAGAGTAGGAGGAGTTGTACTGGGCTGGGAGGTCAACGTTATAATGTTATGACTTACAGCAGCAGGAGTTATGCTGTGTTGGGAGATAAACATTATTATTTTTTTTTATTGTTTAACCAGGAGTGGTACACTAAGCTGAAAGCTTTTTTACAGGTGTGACCTGGGTGCCCAGGGAAGTTAAGTGACTTGCTCAGGGTCACACACTATGCAAGTGGGGGCTGTGGGATTCAAACCCAGGTCTCCAGCTCAGAGCCTTAAACCACTGCGCTATACTGCCTATTTTTCTTAGGAGATGACTGTGAAAAAAATAAAATGAGTATGGTTGTGGCATTTAGCTGAAGGACTTGGATTCCTATGTTGAGTGAGTGATACATTTAAAAAAATATATTGTTTTTTTAATTCAGTTACCCTGTGAGCTCACCCATTTGCAGACTACATATTTTGACTGAATGCTGTTTCCGATTCTCCAGCCATAATGGTCAACCTTTCATTGTTTCCCGTCTTAGTACTTTATTTCAACTTAGTGAAAGTGGCTGTATTCAGTTTTTTATGTTTGCTTGCACGCATGTGCAAGAAACATAGAGCCACCATACAAACTGTCGTAGGTGTGCCACCCCCACTTCCAGTGCCCTGCTCCTTTTTGCAGGCACGGCCGCACTGCACCAATGAATGCCCGAGCTATCTATGACAGCCATTCAGATGCAGTGGCATACAGTTCAAAGAAAACCACCGCTACAATCAGCAGTGGCAGTAGGCAAATTGCCTGCACGTCAGCACTGCATCTGAACTACTGTCATAGACAGCTCATTTTTTTCTGACAGAACAGCCCGGTCCTGCCGGCTCCAGTGCCCCCCCAACAAACACCCAGGTAGCATGCTGGGAGCCCACCCCAGCTTGCTCATGCACTCCCCTCCACCCCGGCACACTGTATGGCCAATGGGGTGCACAATCCCACGTCGGCTCCACTGCCCCCCCAAACAAACTTCCAGGTGCCATACTGGGAGTGCACCCCACCATGGCAAAAGTCCCGCGTCATCTTTTTTTTTTAACACCTATAACAAAAAGAAAACAGTCCCTTGTTGACTCTCTTACCCCACTTGCCCAATCTGCACCCCCCTCTGCAGACCCTCCCTACCCCCCTCACCCCATACTTACCTCCGGAGGCTGGCATGATGATCTTCTGTGGATCGGGAACATGTTTGCACTCTTTAAGCCAACCACGAACTGAAGAAATGCCGGTAAGCTGCATAATGACATAAATGTTGTTGTTTTTTAACTTTGGTGCATATCTCAGCCATTTTTTGGAATTTTTTCACCAAATTTTCAACATGGGGTTCTTGGGACCCCACCTCATGAACTCAGTCACTGGCATTTTGTTACTTGGTCCTGAAAGGTGATTTCGTGGTCACTGCATGGAACCACCTTTTGGGACTGATTCATGAAATGAAAGTGTCAAAGTTCATGAGGTATGCCCCCAAAAACCCTATGTTGAAAATTTGGTGAAAAATGTCCAAAAATGACTGCTTTACGAACATGCTGCACAGTTCCCACGCCAGAATTTGGAGAATTTTAATATTTTCACCCAGATTTTCAATATTACCATTTTACCACACCTCCTTATGAACAATACAACTGTCATTTTCCACATCTCACCCAAAATGTGTTTTCGCACATGTAGCGCACAATGGCGCAGTCGGTATGTGAAATCGATGTTTGGGACAGATAAAGGAAATCACAGTGACACTGCTCATGAGCAGAGGTTTCAAAATGGCTATGTTGAAAATTTGGTGACAAAAGTCCATAAAATGACTGTGTTACGAGCGTGCATTGCGCAGTTTCCACGCACCCTCGTAAGTTCACGAATTTGTAATATTTTCAGTCCAGATTTTCAGCATTGATATTTTTCCACACCTCCTTATGAACAGTACAGCTGTCATTTTTCACAGCCTGGCCAAAATATTTTTTCGCACTTCCGGCGCAGAATAGCATGGTCGCTGTGGAAAATCAGTGTTCGGGACAGATTAAGAAAATCACAGTGACACTGTTCATGAGCGGAGGTTCCAAAATGCCTTTGTTGAAAATCTACTGTAAAAAATCCCCAAACTAATTACATTACAGGTGTGCATTGCGCAGTTTCTATGCGCGCTCGTGACTTCACCAGTTTTTTATATTTTCACTCCTGATTTTCAACATTGCCATTTTTTTACACCTCCTCATGAACAGTACAGCTGTCATTTTCACATCCTGTTCAAAATGTGTTTTTGCACCTGTGGCACCAAATGGCACAGTCACTGTGCAAAATCACCTTTCGGCTAACGAATTGATAGTGTCACTGTTCATGCAGTGGGGTCACAAAAAGCCCATGTTGAAAACTTGGAGTAAAAATACCAAGAAACGCCCAGGGCATTAGGGTTTTTGACCATAACGCCCTACCCTGTAAGGACTGACAGGTATTAGGGGTGTGACTTGGGATTGTCGACAGTAATGCTCATGCCATTCCACCCCCACACCCAGTCTGCAGCCGGTGACAGGCATCGAGGTGTGCCTTGGACCCTTTGGCCCCAGAGTTCACCCCATTCTCCTATTCTGCACCTATTTCAACATATTTCCTTATGGAATGAGGTAAATGTAAAGCCCAAACACCCCAAGGCACACCTCGACAAGTGTCAGTGTCTGCAGGGTAGGGTGAGGTCAAATGTCGTGTCCGCCATGGGCAACGACCCAAAGGCACAACCCAAATGCCTGTCCGTCTCTGCAGAGTGGGGGTGGATTTGGCGTCAGTTCAGTACTTCACTGCCATTCCTATACTGCATCTGTCTAACTCCTGCACTTCCACTGATAATGCCAGCAAGCAAACATTTGGCATTGACAAATGTTTATTTCTATATGACCTCCTGTGTCACCACTGCAGACCATAACAGGCCACAGCTTGTAGTGCAACGGGTCTGGTAGTGGAGCTTGGCCAGCAATGCATCTCCATCTGTGGTATCAGTGGTCCTGTAAATACCACTGTTCTTCCCTTACTATGCTGCCCATTCCCTAGTAAACAGTATTGCTCACTCAACATCTAACTCCAAATGACCATTGCAATCTAGGGCAGTGAGAGACGAGGTTATATGAAGGAAAAAAAAAAACAAAGCAAAACTGACTACAGCTAATTTCAGTAAATTAAAGTATTAAGAGATTGGGAAATGCAGGCAGCAAGTGGGTGGCCTGGCAGGATAACTGAGTTTAGGCCAAAAAAAGTAAGCGGACAGTGTAGTTGTTGGGTGGGCAATGGGAAAAGTGAACAGGTTTCAGAGTCATGACAGCTAATGAAAGATTGAAGAAAAAGACACAGCATTAGTGTTTTGTGGCATTTAGGTACTTACAAGCAGCTGGCAGTCTGACTTGGAATGCGCTGTGCCCAGCTTGGCAGGGACTTTTTTTAGCCATTGGTAGTCCTCTCTTAATGCCATGGCTAGAATCAAGTCTCAGCCAGTGAGGATGCAGGGATTTACTAACCCAATTTATATTCCACATAACCCAGTTTGTAGTTCAATGGTTGTATACAGAACCCTGTGTGTTGCTCTAGTTGTAAACATAGCCCTATTTGTTGCTCCAGTTGTCTACATAACTGTTTGTTGCTTTTCAGCTGTACACATTGTCACAAACGCACTCAGCAGGTCAGGCCCTCTGCTCCCACAGTGCCAACCTCAGAGCTCAAGAGTGCGAACAGGTAACAGACAGGGTAACCCTCCTGTCTGCTTCTGGGTCTGAATCACTTTTAGTCTCAAATTCTGGGGGGATTCAAACTGTGAACCTTATGCTAGCATACCCAATGTACAGGCGCAGATTCATACCCTCTTCAGGGACTGCGGTACAATCTTACTCCAGGGCACCCAGCCAGGCTTCCAAAATGAACCCTTAAAACTCTATAAAAGACTTTAGGTATATTCTTACCTTTTCCCAGTTTAATAACACCATCAAGCTTTTGAACAGTTTTGTCAGTCTTAACCCTCTATACGTCACATGCAAAAAAAAGAACATTGAAGACCCAGACAGTATCTTTCAAATATAGATTTTACTAAAAATGGATAAAAATATGAAAAATGTAAACACAGAACACTATATCACAAAGCATACAATCAGAAGAAAACAAAGAAAACTACAGACAAACTCCTACCAACATACAGTTAGATACTTTTCTATCTAATATATTACCTCTAAGTGCTTATCAGAGAGTTGTGTGTTTCTCTCTCACAAGATGGAATATATCAAACAGCTCAGACACAGTATCGTTTAAACTGTGTCTACCCCACCCCTTCTATGAGTCATCTAGCTCCTCTTTTAGAATATAAAAAAAATACAAACATGATGATCAGAAGATATTTAAAATAAGGTGACTTCAGCAAAAACTCATTTCCCAAATTATAAGTCTGTGATTTCCCAGTTCATTTTCCCCAGGCATTTCAAAGGGGTTTTATAGCTTTTTAACACCAGTTGGTATTAAATGTTCTTCCTCTTAAGACTTCATAAAAGTTTATGATCTGAATCCTCTGGCAGATTCATAAAGTCCCATTTCATTTCCACTTCAAAGAAGCAACAGGTCATAAAAAAGGCCATAAAATGCAATGTCTCAAGGAAGTTAATTACATTACAGAGATCTCCTGGTTTAATACATATCCTGTCATTTTCACTGAAACCTTGGGGGGGGGGGCACCCATGGAAACACTGAGACAATCACACCCTATATTTTTATATTACAAATAGCATCCAACAATCATAACCAGCTGGTCAAGCGTCACACACATAACCCTGTTTGTTGCTCTAGTAACATACTTAGCCATGTCTGTTGCTCTTATTGTATGCATAGCCCTGTTTGTTGCACTACAGTTTATTCAGTCCTGTTTTTGCTCTTGTGTGCATAGCCCTGTCTGTTGCTTTACTGCTGTATATGTAATCCTGTTTGTTGCTCTAGTTGTCTACCTAACCCTGTTTATTGCTGTAGTTGTCTACATAACCCTGTTTGTTGCTTTACTGCTGTATACATAACCCTGTTTGTTGCTCTAGTTGTCTACATAACCCTGTTTGTTGCTTTACTGCTGTGTTCATAACCCTGTTTGTTGCCCTAGTTCAGGGCCCGGGGGCCACAAAAGGCCCCTACAGCAGCTGTCTGTGGCTCCCAAGGACCTAGCAGCTTCCACCTGCAGTCTTTGTTTATTGTTTGTTGTTGTTTTTAGTTTCAGTAATGCATTAATAAATAAATAGATAAATGTATGTTTTGATTTGGTTTATGTGTACATTTAATAACGTCTTGCTGGACATTTGTCACCTCTGGTCATTTTACAGTGGCCCTCGGCCAGTGGCCCTTGGCCCTTGGCCCTCGACCTTGACTCAAGTCTTCAGTCTGGCCCTACACAAAAAAAAGTTGTTCACCACTGCTCTAGTTGTATACATAACCCTGTTTGTTGCTCTAGTTGTGTACATGGCCCTGTTTTTTGGTCTAGTTGTATACGTAACTGTGTTTGTTGTTCTTGCTGTATACATATCCCTGTTTGTTGCTCTAGTTGTCTACATAACCCCGTTTGTTGCACTTGTTTTCTGCGTAGCCCATGTGTTGCTCTAGTTGTCTACATAGTCCTGTTTGTTGTTCTAGTTGTCTACACAACCCTGTTTGTTGCTCTAGTTGTCTACACAACCCTGTTTGTTGCACTTGCTTTCTGCATAGCCCATATGTTGCTCTAGTTGTCTACATAGTCCTGTTTGTTGCTCTAGTTGTCAACACAACTCTGTTTGTTGCTCTGGTTGTATACACAACCCTGTCTGTTGCTCGACAGTTTATACATAACCCTGTATGTTTCTCTAGTTGTCTACATAACCCTGTTTGTTGCTTTACAGTTGTACACATAACCCTGTCTGTTACTCTAAAGTTGTGCTGATAATCTTATTTTCTCCTGTACAGTTACATACCCCAGTGCTGTACTAAACTATGGGAAAAAGCTAAAGAAGCACTCAGCTGTATGCATTTACATACTGGCTTGCTTGCACAGAGCCCAAACATTAAATGATAATATCAGAAGGTGGGGCAAGTGGTGCATGTCTGGTAGGACAAAATGCTGTCCCTTGAAAATAATTGTGTACACCCCGGCTTGCGTGGTGTATGCATTCCTATGCCCTTGCTCATTTGATTAATCCTGCATGCCAGCACAGGCACTCATCAAATGCACATTATCACCAGACCATCTGGCAGAGCATTCTTTCGTGGTCCATGAGAAATAAAGTATATTTAAAGAAGCAGTACATATTTTCAAAAGGTTGTACACATACCATGAAAGCCCAGTGTTATTGCACTCACCAGACAGTAACAGACAGGACAAATGAGTCTGCTGAGCTGTACTGGTTTATTAGTCCTACCCGCACTTCGTTGTCAGTTAACAGCAGATACAGCAAGCAGATGCAGCTTTAAAGTGTTCAAAATGCTAAATCACTAGAAATATAACGTTTCTACCAACAGAAAGCTGCCGTACTAACAAACTGCCCTAGCTCCGGTGCATTGACTCTGGCTTGAGTCTTCATCAGTGGGCGTGGGGTTGGGAGAGATGCAACCTCATTTAAATATTGACAGAGTGGTAATGTCAGATAAGTTGTCTTTGCACTTACTACAATAATAATTTAATCTTATTCAGTGATATAAGCAATTCAGTGAAATAAATAATTCATGCCGTATAAAAAACACATTTGTAAAATACAGCGCACATCTAGTTTCAATATTTCATTGGAAAGTTACTAATGACACTTTGAGTATGCTGTTATTGTTTGATTTTTGTAAACTGCCTATCAGAAACTTGACAGATGCTTGTTAGAGAGAAACATTTGGGACTCAGCTATGCGATTACCCCTGTGGCTAGTTTATGTGTTCTGTGCCTCAGGTTCATCTTGGATGCAGCTTTGGAGATCAACATGGGTAAATGAGCCAGGATCTTTATAGTTAGAAAAAGAATGTGAAACATAAACAGAGAAAAGGCCTGGGTTAGCATTACATAGGTCACTTCAATTTTACAATACATATTTACATGACCTAATCTTGCTAGATGATAGCCTTAGGATCAGACATTCATGCAAAATTACAGAAACTGTTTCAGATTTCATAAGTCATTCAAACCCCTAGGTCTGACACAGTCAGGTTTGTATATGCATGAACTTTCTTTCCTAAGCAGTAGGTTAAGCTTGCCACCCCACCCTGGGTTTGGAACCATTTCTATGGCCATGGACTTGAGCTTCTTGTGGTCTGTTCCATGCTTTTCAAAAAAAGTGGTAGCCCACAGGAGTGCCTAACTTCTAAATAATAAAAGTGTGACTAAGCTCCTGAATATGTACTTTTAAGCTGTGGATGGTTCTGCCCACGTACACTAGGTTGCAATGGCACCAAAGTACATAGGCCACAAAGCTGGTGTTACAGCTCATGAATTCCCTGATTTGAACTACCTTGATATTGTCTTGTGGGTGAGTAAAGGATTTCCTTGGTGAATGATAAGTGCGCATAATACAATTGTGGCACTTATAAAATCCAGTTACTTTTGTGGAAGCCAATTTCTGGAGTTCTGTACAGACTCAGATTTAATATGACTATGTACTGGGGAATCTCACATGCTAGTTGCCTTGCTAAATGAAATCCATGGTTTATTTCATACTGCTCTGGCAACATTCTTATCCCCCGTTAGTATGGGCCAATTTAATACTCCAAGTGGGGTCTCACCAGTGAGCAGTATAGTGGCAATACCACCTCCATCCTACTGCTGGAGATACCTCTCCCTCTACTATCCAGCTTCCCACTGACACTTCCCATTGCTTTGTCACTCTGCCCTGCCACTTTGAGGTCATCATATATAATAACCCCAAGTTCTCTTTCCTGTTTAGTGACTGACAGTACCTCTCCATCCTATATTCCGCTCCTGGGTTCTTATGCTTTAGTGCAACCTAAGTACAAAGCAAAAAATGCAGAGAAGGGGAATCCAGCGGCTGTAGCCGCATCAGCCACAGTAGACAAGGGGAGAAGGTGCATTGTGGGTACAGTGGCCCCAGACCCTACTGCAGAAGAGAGGATTTTGGTGGCAGCTGCGGCACAAGTGTCAGCTGGAGCAGTACCAGAATGCCCTGGTGGTTGCCGCACAAGTATCGGCTTATGGAGAAGCCAATCACAGATAGGAGTGGCTTCTGGAGGAGCCAATCAGGGTTGAGAGTGTCATGGTTCAAAGAGAGGCTGGGCTTTAAAAGGCCCTGCTGGCATTCTGTCCCTCAACAAAGCAAAAAATGCAGAGAAGGGGAGCACAGTGGCTGTAGCCACACCAGCTGCAGCAGACAAGGGGAGAAGATGCATCGGGGGTGCAGCGGCCCCAGACCCAACTGCAGGAGAGAGAATTTTTTTCCCACCCACCCACTCACCTTGGCCCCGACCCCGACCTCAACCTCCATTGAATGACCATAGAAGAAAGTGGAGTGATATCCAAAGAGGAGCACATAGCCGAGGACTGGAGAACAGTGGAAGGTGCCGCCCTCTATAGGGAAGGACTTTATACAGAAGAGGGTCAGGGAAGAGCTGATCACCAGTTTGGAACTTGGACTAAGGAAGATGGTGAGAGTGATTTGGCAAGACTGACTATGGAGGAACAGTGAAGGGCAGTAGAGGGAGGGTGTGAATGGCTAAGTAAAGCATCTCATTGGTAGAGGATAATATCAGTTAAATGTATTAAGTGTGTGAGTAGCTAAGGAAACATCTAGGAGATATGATAAGTGTATAAAACAGCATCTAGGCAGGTCTCTGAAGGAGAGGGATGTGGGACTGTATGTGCATGGAGACAAGGGCTGGCAGGGTTAGTTCAATGAGGGAGGCTGTGCACTGGTGAAATAATCATAGCTAGTATTAGCTGGCAATTCATTTTTGCATAATTGCCAAAATCAAACATGTTTAACAGGGTTAGAAAAGGGAGGGTGGTGGTATGGGGGAGAGAAGGGGATCCTTCAAATGGCAAGGCAGGGGGTCATTGGTGGGCGAATAGGGATATGGGAAGGGTGGTAGGATGCAACAACTGTGGAACACCAATATTTCTTAAAATTGCATGGAGAGTGGAGGGCTGTCTAGTGTGTAACCAAATAGGGCAACTCAGAAAGGAAATCAAGGGACTGCAGGAGGAGTTGAGGCAGGCAAGACAGGCTATAGGATGTTATGGAGCAGCAGAGAGAGAAGGAAGGTGGGGGAACAAGAGAAGGAGGTCACTAAGTGCAGTCAGAGGGAGGGAGTGGATATAGGTTAGTGGAGGGGGAAAATGAGCCAGATGAAACTTGGCCTAGGGGCACCAGATAGAGGGAACAAAATGGGAGTGGTGGGCGATAGAAGGAAGGTGAAGGCAGAGAATGGGGGGAGAAGGGGAAGAGACACTGGACAAGGACTCAGAATAGGAGGACAGAATAGCATGGGGAAGGTGGGAGGAGGAATAGGAGAAAGGTCCTCAGACAACAGATGCACAGTTGGGGGGAAGGATGGGTACAGTGTGGAAGAGGGTGACCAGAATGAAAATGGAGTGGAGGAAATACTGAGGAGAAATTGCAACAGGGGCAGAGGAAAGGAATAATGTGCAGGAGGAGGAGGAGGAGGAAGAGGAGTTGGAGAGGTGGGGAAGGGGGAAGGGAAGCAGGCAGATGGAAATGGAGGGGGAATATTATTACTAGGGGATTCAGTACTAAGAGGTGTCAGGTGGGGAAGCAAGGGGGAAAGGCATAGTGGTATTTGGGTGGAGGCATTGCCAGGAATGACAGCGGAAAGTGCGGGGCAGTCACTCCTGCAGTATGCTAGAAGGGGAAGGAAGAAACCTCATTTAACATTACATTTGGGAATAAATGACCTGGCTGATAGGATGATAGATGTGGTGCAAATGAGGTTTGAGGAGCTAGAAACATTATGTGAGGGGGCAGGAAGATCAGTAATGTTTTCAGAGGAACTACCAATGTCCAGGTGGTAAGAAACCAGAGAATCAAGGAATTTAACAAATGGTTAGGGATACTGTGTCATGGCAGGGGGTATGGGTTGGTGGGAGGGTGGGGAAGGATCTGGGAGGACAGTAGTCTATACGCTAAGGATAGACTGCACTTACGTGAAGAGGGCAAGAATGTGTTGAAAAAGAGTATTGGAGATTATATTGAGGTAGCTGGGAATTTAAATTAGGAGTGGGGGATGGCAGGAGGAGAGAGGGCATGCAGAGGCTACTAGATGGAAAGCCACATGAGCTTACCCCCAGCAACAGGGGCAAGGGATTAGGTGAAAGTACTAAAGGGGATGCTAGAAGGGGAGGGCAGGGAGAAGTGGACAGGAAGGTAAGGGGATGGAAGGTGGTCACCTTAAATGCTAGAACCCTGGGAAACAAAATGATGGAGCTACAGACCCTCATGGTAGAGGGGGAGGTGGACATGTCAGCCATTACTGAAATTTGGACCACCCAATATCAAGACTGGCACATGGCGGCCCCAAGGTACAGGTTATTCCACAGGGATAGGGCAAATGGGAGAGGGGAAGGGGTGGCACTATATGTGAGGGAGGGAGGGACTGAAGTGTGTAAGGGAGAAGGGGGGGAGGGCAGTATGGAGTCAGTATGGTTGCTGATCCAGGATCCCAGAAATAGGACTTTCCAGATGGGGGTGGTGTACAGGCCACCCTCCCAGATGGAGAAGCTTGACAGGGAACTAGTGGAACAGATTAGGAGGACATGCAGGAAGGGGAGTGTGGTGGTCGTGGGGGACTTCAACCTACTGGGAGTAGATTGGGGCACCCCAGCCACCAGCAATAGGTGGGAGCAGGTACTGCTGGATGCTTTCCAGGACAGTTTGCTGATACAAATGGTAAGCGAATCAACTGGGGCAGGGGGCTTCTTGACCTAGTGCTGACAAATGGGAAATATGTGAGGGATCTGAGGGTGGAAGAACCACTGGTGGGAAGTGACCACCAGTCAGCATGGTTCACGTTGAATATGGGTAAAGAGGAGTAGAAACCAACACAAAGGTACTGGACTTCAGGAAGACTGATTTTGAGAGGATGGAGGAAGTAGTAAGGGTGCATCTACCCAGAATTCAACCTAATATGGACACAAACTAGAGATGGGAGCTCATAAGGAAGAGGATAGAGGAAGTAACCAAATCCTGCAGCAGGGCTCAGAGTAAGAAGGCTAGGGTGAAAAAGCCAAGTTGGATGAACGGGGGTGTTATAGATAAGGTGAGGAGGAGGAAAAGAGAGACCTTTAGGAGATACAAAAAAACAGGGAGGTGACAAGGGCAGTGAAAGCAGCAAAAGCATCCAGGGAGCTCAGGCTGGGGCAAGGAATTAAGGATGGAGAGAAGGACATCTTCATGTACATCAGGGAGAAAAGGAGCTGCAAGGAACAGACAGAAAGGATTAGGAAGGAAGGGGGATGGGTGGAAAAGGGGGGAGATAAGGCAGAAGCACTCAACGACTACTTCTGCTTGGTATTTACTAAATAGAAAAGAAAAGGGGAGGAGATACCCAAGGGGGTGGGAGGGCAGGAACAGAGGGGGTGACATATGGGGTTATCACAGAAAATAAGGTACTGGAAGGCTTGAGGGAGCTGAGGGTGGACAAGGCACCAGGGCCAGATGACATCCACCCCATGATACTGAGAGAACTGGCAGAAGTCCTAGTGGGGCCCTTGGCAGACCTGTTCAGTGCCTCTTTGGAATTGGGGTGTGTACCTCAGGACTGGAGGATGGCTCACATGGTACCCCTCCATAAGAGTAGTCCCAAGGATGAACCAGGGAACCTCACATCCCCCATGGGGAAGCTGATGAAGATTATCCTGAAGGAGAGGCTGGTATCTCTTCTGGAAGCCAGTGGGATGCAGGACAGCAGACAGCATGGCTTTGTCACTGGCAGATCCTGTCAGACCAGCCTGGTGGAATACTAAGAACAGGTAACTAGGCAATTGGATGGGGGCCATGTAGTGGATGTCCTGTATCTGGACTTCAGCTAGTCATTTGACTCTGTGCCACATGTGAGGCTAGGAAGTAAGCTAGAAGGTACTGGGGTAGGTGCTAAGATGGTGGACTGGGTAGGTAACTGTCTAAATGGAAGGCAACAGAGAGTGGCGGAGGATGGGGTACTCTCATCACCAAGAATGGTGACAAGTGGAGTTCTACAGGGCTCAGTGCTGGGGCCAGTGTTCTTGGGGATATTCATTGAGGATATTTCAGTGGGTGTCAAAAGCAAGATCAGTCTGTTTGCAGATGACACCAAGATGGGAGTGGTGGTGGATGATCTGGAGGGGTGGCAAGGGTTGCAAGAGGATCTGACAAAGCAGGAAGCCTGGTCTGACACCTTGTAATTGGGGTTCAATGCCAAAGAGTGTAAGGTGCTGCATTTTGGAGCCAAAAAAACAAAAAGGAGCTACCATCTGGGGGGTTCAGCTTGCCATGACTGAAGAAGAAAAGAACCTGGGAGTACTCGTAATGGGATCCATGAACAACTCAGCTCAATTTAGGAAGGCAGCTGCAAAAGCCAATAAAATGCTGGGTTGTATTGCCAGGGGTATAACCTCAAGGAGGGGGAGGTTATTGTACCATTGTAAAAATCGCTAGTAAGGCTGCACCTACAGTACTGAGTGCAGTACTGGTGCCCGTACCTTAAGAAAGACATTTAGTTACTGGAGGGGGTGCAATGTAGGGCAACAAAGGTGATCCATGGTCTGTGGGACTTACCATACAAGAGCAGATTGAGGGAATTAAACATGGACTTGCTGGAGGAGAGAAGAGACGGGGGGATATGATAGAAACCTTCAAGTACATGAAAGGCATAAACAGGACTGGGATGGAAGGGCTTTTCAAAGTAAGGGAGGGGAGGGATACTAGAGGCCATGCTATGAGAATGGAGGGGGCAGGTTCAGGTGGGAGATGAGAAGACACTTCTTTACAGAGAGGGTAGTGGCAAGTGGAAAGCATTAATGGCTGAAGTGGTAACCTGCAGATCAGTGAGCTGCTTCAAAAGGGACTGGGACAGGGTAAGAGGGAGGGTTAAGGGAGGGGCAGCTGTTGAGTAGCGTGGCTAGCTACAAAATCGAGCAGACTTGATGGACCTATTGGCCTTTGTCTGCTGGCTAATTTTGTATGTTCATATGGTTGTAACATCTTGCACTTTTTGGCACTGAACCTCAGCTGTCATGCTCCGGACCACTCCTTGAGCTTTCCAAGGTCCCTATGCATTCTTTCCAATCCTTTCTGGTTGTCCACCCATTACAGATTTTGGTATTGTCGCCCTTCCAGTTCATCTTCTCTTTTCTTTTTTATGCCCTCTCATTCAAGGCTCGGTACAACTCAGCTGCAGGTTCCAATGCAAAAGACCCCACCCCCTCATATTACCCACAGGCACGGCCAGCCTAACTTCTTCAGCTGCTATCTGGGCCTCTGAGCTCAGCGTCTCATACCACAGGCAGCTCCCATGACATTAGGCCACCTGGTCTAGTATGGGAGTTCAGACTGTTCATTCATCACTGAAGCGTCCTACGGTGAGGGACTCTGAGCAGTGAAACTGGTGAGTGGGCAGTGGGGCAGAGATCTGGACTGTGCGTTCCCAGCATGTACTTTTGGGAGGGGAGTGTTCTTTTTGGTGAATGTTAGGATCTGGGTGGAGAGGAGTCTGATATTGTAAAATGCTACATTTTTAAACTCAGATATTGGAGACGTTTGAGTTATGAATGTGAATCTAAAGTCAAAGCATATCAAGATTTACTGTATTTGGGATTTGACTTTTTATACTTCCCCACTTGTAAGTATCTGATGTTTTTCCTTAGAAAACCCTTTGTATGAGTTAAAGGAAAACTACTGTTTACCTCAACTCTCAACCCCCCCCCCCAGAGCCATACCCCAAATTAGAGTTTTTGCAACAACAGACACTTTTTAAAACATGTGCTGCTTACAAACAAGTGGTGCAGAGCTGCACTGTAACCTGAGATGAAGCACTGTGCAGCATATGTTCCTAGTCACAGTCTTTGGAAAATTAAAATAAAGTAAGTTGCACTCATTTTCTTTTTTGTCTCTCTCCTCTGACTGGGGAGGTGATCTCCACCTCCAGACAGTCTGCCTTGGCTCTTCCCCTCCCGTAAACTTACCCTCTACTCCTGCCCTTCTCCCAGATGCCACTTACCTCTGCCTCCCCCAGAGAGAGTGACGGTCCTCACTGCATGGCACTCGTGGACAGGTACTCGGGTGAAGGAGTGCCACAGGGATGGTTGGGTCAGTAGTAACTGGCTGTCATATGCCGAAGCAGTTTTTCCCTGCATGTACATCTGGGAGCAAGGCTTGCAATGACGCACACGGCGGACCCACACACACACACCCCTGGTACGGCCTCTGCCAGGTGTCTGCCCTGCCTCCTTGCTACTCTTCTTTAGTACAGGCTACTGGAATTCACCCTAGCTTCCACTGGAGGTCATGCTTGCACCCGACATGCACCCCCTCCAGAGGAGGAGAGCACACCCTGCAACTCTTAATTCCCCCACTGGCCCTCCAATGTCCCAAGTCCGGATTCAAACCCAGGGCACTGGTGACGCAGGCGGAAATATTACCACTGCTTCAGTGGGCCAGCTTTGTAAGTTGCACTCATTGAAAAAATTGTCTGTCATTACGAAAACACTATGGTGGGTACGACTTTGGGGGCGGGGAGTTTAGGAAAATGACAGTTTTCCTTTAAGTGTTTTTATAATCTTACTTCTTTATTGTTTCTTCCAGGGGCTCAATTAGCCATTTAGTTAAGGCCCGTAAAAAAACCTTAGAATAAAAAAAAAACAACTCAACTTTGTAGATTTTCAATTCATTGTAATCTTCACAACCTTCCCATGTAGCTGTTCAATCTCAAGTTAACCATTGCAAGTAATTCATTTTTCATATGCTTTTCATAGCCAGCACATGGTTGGCAAGTGCCACTTGCCATGCTGGAGATGGAGGAAAACATTCTGAGTCTGGGACCCCCCAATGGTCTGGGGAGAAAGGTCAAGTCTCCCAGAAGGTTCACTCCTCTAGGGAGGGAGAACTGCAACTCCTGCAGTCCTACCCCGGGTGACCACAAAGGGCAAGGGAAGGCAAGGCAACTTTTATTTCTCAGACACCCAATCCTTGTGACTCTGGGCACTGTACAAATGTATAAATTAAAGCGAAAACAGTGCATGCATGAATACAAAAATAAAATAAAGATAAAAACAACTAGCTTAAAATCAGATATATTAATAATAATTCAGGTGAAATACTGATGCCCCTAAAGATCAAAGTTGGGAAAAGCCAGGGCAAACAAGTGTGTTTTGAGCTGGGACTTGAAAATCTCAATGGAAGGGGCCTCCCTCACAGACGGTGGCAACAAATTCCACAGGACAGGGCTGGCGATGCTGAAAGCTCTGTCACCGACAGTTTTCAATCTCATCCTGGGAATCATGAGGAGGCCCTTAGAGGGGGAATGGAGGGAGCAGATATTCATGGCAGGTGTTAGAAGGTCAGAGAGGTAGCCAGGGCTGAGTCCATGTACGGCCTTAAAGGTGAGCAAGCCCACCTTAAAGAGGACCCTTCACCTGACTGGCAGCCAGTGCAGTTTGTGCAACGTTGGGGTAACATGACTGAACTTAGATAGTCCTGTCAGTAGCCTGGCGGCAGCATTCTGCACCAGCTGCAGCTGGTGGAGGGTACCTCCAGAGACCCTAAAGTAGAGCACATTACATTAGTCAAGCCTGGATATCACAAAAGCATGCACCAAGGTGGGGAGGTCCCCAGGCGGAACTAGGGACTTGATCCTGGCAATATTTCTCAGATGGTAAAAACTACTTTGGACGATGGAAGACACCTGGGGTTCAAATGTCAGTCCATCATTGAGGAAAATGCCTAGATCACACACTCTAGAGGATGCCTTCAATGGCGCAGGACCTAGGGATAAACATGTTGCTGCGCCAAAGGCAAACCTATCATGCCATAGGTTCGACTCCACCACCAGCACCTCCATCTTATCGGGATTCAGTTGCAACCAGCTGGAGGACATCCAGTCATTGATCTCAGAGAGGCAGCTATTTAGCACATCCATTGTGTCTGATGTTCCAGGGGCAAAGGAAAGATACAACTGGGTATCATCTGTGTAGCAGTGAAAACCCATGTTGTACTTCCTAATGAGCTCACCCAGTGGCAGGATGTACACAGCAAACTGCATGGGCGACAAGACCAAACCCTGAGGTACTCTGCCGGACAGGGGGCTGAGGGGGAGGAGAAATTCTCTATCACCACCCATTGCCTCCTACCCATGAGATAGGACTCAAACCAGCAGATGACTGGGGTGGCAAGTCCACAATACTCTCTGAGACAATCGAGTAATGCCACATGGTCCACCGTATTAAATGCTGAGGAGAGATCGAGGAGAATGAGAATTGACACCTCTCTTCTATCTCTCACCCTAAAGAGGTCATTGTGCACTCCAACTAATGCTGTTTCAGTGCTAGCCTATGCCTCACATGGAAACCAGACTGGGGTGGCTCACAGATATCAAAGGCTTTGAGGTGCTCCTCAAGCTGCTGTGCCACAATGTTCTCTTCAACCTTACCTAAAAAAGGAAGGCTGAAGATAGGGTGATAATTCGCCAAGATGTCAGAGTCTAAAGATGTTTTTTTCAGAAAGGGTTTCGCCAGTGCCTCTT
Source organism: Neoceratodus forsteri (assembly GCA_016271365.2). Taxonomy (NCBI): domain Eukaryota; kingdom Metazoa; phylum Chordata; order Ceratodontiformes; family Ceratodontidae; genus Neoceratodus; species Neoceratodus forsteri. The sequence continues at coordinate 62,964,016 of CM028129.1, forward strand.
TCAAGGAATCTGGGAAAAACCCCTCCAACAAAGAGCACCAGACAATCAAGGTGAATACCAGATCAACGGAGTCGACACATCCCATCAAGAAACGGGTCAGAACCAGGTCTAGTTCACAATACGGTATGTGTGCTTCAACTTAGAGGCCATCCCAATGACCTCAGCCACCTCCACCAGTTTAAACTTGCCCCGAACAGGCAAAGTGCTTCTGCAATGCCCAAGGTGACCACTGTAGGCCATATTCTGGCTCACTGGGGGAATTCCCTTCTGGATGGAGGACACCCTGCCAGAGAGGAACTGAGCAAACTCTATGCACAGGGATTCAGAAAAGGCTTTTTTCAGCTGCAGACAGACTGGATGTAACAGCCTGTCTGCAGTAAGAAATAGTACAGCCAGACAGTTTTTCCCTGTGGCAATCTCCCTGGACAGGAACTCTGCCTTCTTACGGTTGATTGTCCCCTGTAACTCGCTGTAGAGAGCATGCAGGGCAGTTTATCCTCTTCAAGCCTGGTCTTTTGCCAGCAGCACTCCAACTTCTGACCCATAATCTTCATCCCCTTGAGCATCCTGTCAAACCAAGGGGACCTCAAGTGAGAAGATCTGGGTCATATACAGACCAGTACAAGGGCATCAAGCACATCGGACATCACCTTATTATAGGCAGAAACAGCATCACTCGTGACCCTTGCACATGCAGTGTCTACACTAGACAGGTTGGCTACTGCCAGGAAACCCTCTGGAGACAATCCCCTCAAAGGGTGGTAGCTGTCCATCTCTGCAGGGGGAGGGCTCCCGGGAGGGTACCTGAATGAGAACTCCACTGTGCAATGATCAAACCAACTGACCTGATCAGTATTGAGGTTACCAACCTCAAGCCCCAGTGAGAACACCAGGTCCAACACATGGCTGCCCCGGTGGGTCATGGAAGTAACTTCTTGTGACAGGCCCAGTGATGACGTAATCTGGAGGAGGTTGGACTCAAGCCTGGAGGATTCATCATCATCCCAAACACTGAAGTTTCCCAGTACTAGACATTTGGGGGACTCCAATATCTCACCGATGACGAAGTCTGCATGTCCTGCAGGAATTTTCCCGCCGCTCCGTGGGGGGGAATCAGGAGAATCCTGCAACCTACACTTGGACCCCCATGTACAGCAACACATTCAAAGGACCCAGAGGTTCTCACTGGGTGCTAAGTGAAGCCAAGATCACATCTAAAACAGATGGCCACTCCCCAACCCCTGCATTCCACCCTTGGGCATTGCACTACAGAATACCCAGGAGGGGGCACGGCAACCTCTAGAACTGGTCCAGCATCATCACCCACCCAGGTTTCCATAATGCAAGCCAGATCAACCATTGAAATGAAGTCTTCTGTAATTACAGTCTAATTCCTGATCAATCTGGCATTGCAGAGCACTGCCCTAAGGGGACTAGAAGGCATTGCAGCCCCTCTGGCTGCCTGTCCACTCAGTCTGGTGGGACCCCTGGGGATGGGAACCAATCACATCTGGCCTCTCTCAAGGCCCCATCTAACTCTAGGCTCTGCCTTCACCTGACCACCTCTATCCTGCTCACCTCCATTGTGCCTGCGGCACCCCGCCACAACTGACCAATGCGGCACCTCCTAATCCCTACCTCCCGACACTGGGATGCTGTTGAGGCTGGTAAAGGGTGGTCAGTGAAGGGCAGCAGGTCAAGTAGCTGGTATGCCTCATGAACAATTCAATCCTGCTCCTGCCCCTTGCACATCCGAGCAATTGTTCCATTCTCTTATCAAACTACTTAGCAGCATTTCTATAGCTAGTAATACTTGCTAACAGTATTATCAGTATAAACACTCACACCCAATCAAAGATGCCTTTCACTTCACTCAAAAATATATATAACCAAATACTTCAAGTCACAAACAAACACACCACTCACACCTGTTAAAAACACCTCGCTCCCCCCCTCCAACACAACACCACCAAACCCAATCCCTCACAAGTCAAGAGGGCTAAACAGGAGATAATGATTTCCAGATTCTCAGAGAGCAGTTCCCAGGCTGCAGATCAGTGAAAAATGGTGCTCCGGGGAATGAAAGAATGCCCTAGGGGGCAGGTCCAGCACCAGCAGAGTAGGGAATGAAGTTAGTTAAAAATGCAGCAGTTACATTCCAAGCCCAGAAATTAAGTAGCCTGGGGCCCTCTCACTGACTCTGGCTACTGCTGGGCAGAGTGAAATGAAACACAATGTACAGATGAGGAACAGCACAGTTAAAGGGGGGGGGGTCCGACTGAAGACCAGCTGAAGCTCCTCTCACTAGCTCCAGCTGCAGGAGCAGCCACAAAGATGGAGCAAGGGAATGTTACCAGTGGGAGTGTTTGAGCAGCTTACCAGATCTCCAGTGCAAGCCAGTGCCTCTCTCCCATGTTTGGTTGCCCATGTCCTCCTAGGGGCAGGATGGCCCCTTCGATAAATTAAGAGGCAGCCTCCACCAAGGCGATAGAGATAATCCTCATCTAGGGAAAGGCACAATCTGAGTGTGAGCCCAATAAAGAAAACTGGCTGAGCTGCTACAGCAGATCATGGTTGGTTCCCCACAATATTCTGCAGCAGGTTAAATCCATGGGTCATTCAAGGATTTGGACCATGTACTCCAATATTCCTGGCATCTGGGCATCTGTGTCCACCCGAAGAAGTCCTGGGCTAGAAAACACTCCAGGATGCACAAAGGGCACTAGAGCTGATAGAGCATTATGGGAGGGGAGAACAAAAGTGCCATTAGGTTTGGTATGCCAGCACCAGGGTATCCATGGGTGCGGTTGCGGGGAGAAAAAGATTCTAAAGGCTGGTTGCTGGGATAATTTCTGCCTCCAATCTTGTGTTCCTCTAGTCTTGGGATAGTCCCAGGCACTTCTGCCACACTTAGGACTGGATTTTGGGAGCCACCTGTTTCAGATCAAAATGGCTGAGCCCCGTCTCTGGGAGGCAACTGGGGGTAATGGTGTGATGGGTCATGGTGGGACATTGAGTAGTCTCCTGTGCATTGGAGAAGAGAGGCTGCTATGGATGAGAAGAGATGTGTCTGTAACAGAAGGTAATCCTGCCCACAGGACCAAAGGAGGAAAAAAAAAAAAAAACCCTAGCATTGCCACTGTGATGTCAGGCATTACCAATCAATGGAAAGATGGTAGTACCTGTCCTCAGCGAAGAAATGAAGTTGCCATCCCTTTGTAATTAGGATGGAACAGGTTCAGAATCAGCCAGTGTGAGACCACTGGGCTTGCTTAAGAAGCTAGCCTATCCAGTTTTTATTTTTATTCTTTGGTGGCAGGGTAAGGCCCACTGGGCACAAGTGCCTGTTTCAGGGGTTCCCCCAGAGGCACTGGGGAGGTTTAGTGACATTGCTCAGAGCCACACAGTATGCGAGTGGAGAGTGTGTAAATCACACCTAGGTTTGCTGAATGTACAAAGCTCATTCATAGCTCTTTAATCTAACTGCTAGGCTATACTGCCAGTCCCCTTCATTGAAAGCTACCTTCATTAAAAAGTAACTAATTGCTAATTTACACTCATGCAAGACCATTTCCAATGCTGTATTTTTCCACCAATCTATCTTTTTATTTATATGAAAATTAGTGACTGGGAGAGGCACACTGGCAGAAGGTTCCTTTCCAGGAGCCCCCGAAAGAAAAGAAGCAGACAAATATAGATAATAACTAATAAATGAAATGACTAAAGTGCCTGTAACTGTCAATATGAAGTACATGATGGAGTGGATGCAAAGAGGTCAAATGTGAACAAAGTGTAACAAATTCAACGTAACAATGTGATAGTTAGCAGCAATCAATAACAAGGATATAAAGGACAGAGAATTCGATAGTGAGAAGGGTGGGGGTAAATGGACAAAAAAAGCAAAGGCAGTAAGGACAGGGATGTGGCAAATGGAGGGTAATGAGTACCAATGTCCATAGTCTGGGTAACAAGCTCCCTGAACTGGTGGCCTTGATGGAAGAGGGATGCCTGGATATTGTGGCAGTCACAGAAACATGGTACACAGAGAACCATGACTGGGATGTCAACATACCAAGGTACACAATCTACAAGAGGGACAGGAGGGTAGAAGGAGGGGAGGAGTAGCTCTCTATGTAAGGGAAGAGATCAAAACAATGGAACTAAAGGGAAAACAGGGAGGAGAGGAGGTGCTGTGGGTCACCCCGGAGACCAGAAATGGCACCACAATCCACACAGGGGTTGTATACAGACCCCCATCTCAGGGGGGTGGAAATGGACAAGAAAATGCTGAAAGGCATCCTTAGGATGGCAGAGAAAGGGGAGATATTGTTGATGGGGGACCTGAATATGCCAGATGTTAACTGGAGCACCTTTGCTATAGCCACATCCAAGAACAGGGTCATTCTTGATGCACTACAGGGGGCATGCCTCAGTCAGCTAGTGCTAGAACCCATTCGGGAGGGAGCAGTCTTAGACCTGGTAGTCTCAAAAGGGGATGGAGAGAGGATATCAGATCTAGAAGTGGGTAGCCATCTGGGAACAAGTGACCACCAAACAGTGGGGTTCACGATAAAAACAGCAGCAGAGTCAAGTCATACAAAAGTGAGGGTACTGGACTTTAGGAGGGCTGACTTTGTCAAAATAGGAGAGTGCCTCAGAAAAGCACTAGCAAAGAGGCAAGAAGGAGGGGTGGAGGAACAATGGGGAAACATCAAAACTGCCATCACAGAGGCAACAAGCCTTTGTGTGAAACAAACAAATCAAAACAAAAGAAAAAACCACTATGGTTCTCAAAAGAGGTGTCGGGGAAGGTTAGGGAGAAAAATATAGCATTCAGGAAGCATAAGGAAACAAAGAAGGAACAGGACAGAGAACTGTACCAGTTAAAGGAGAAGGAAATGGGGAAGGCAGTCAAAATAGCAAAGGCCGAAACCGAGGAAAAGATAGCCAACTCAGTCAAGAAGGGGGATAAAACCTTTTATACTGTAGGTACGTTAGGGAGCAAAGAAAAACAGAGGGAGGGATAGTGAGGCTTAATAAAGGGGAAGCTGGGTGGGCAGACAAGGACAGTGAAAAAGCAGGGATACTGTACAAATACTTCTGCACAGTATTCACAAATGAAGAGGAGGGGAGGTACTAAACAGGTACCTTAAACCGGCACGCCCCCATGGTAAAGGTACATATAAGGAGCAACACTTGCCGCTGGTTTTCACCAGAACTCAAAGCTTCCATGTTAGATAGGGATACGCTTTGGAAAAAAGCACACAGAAGCAAGAATGACTTGGACTGGTGTCAGTTTAGGAGGGCATGCAATAAGTGCACCTAGTTGGTCAGAGCAGCCAAGGCCGCTTTCTATCGCACTAAAACTAGACTGTCCCTCAAGGAATCCTTCAAAATTCTGGAAAATGATAAAGGACATGTCTGGTCATTCACCTGAAATTCCCTCCCATCAAAAATTATATCCGGCAGTAACACCATTTCAGACCGATCAGAGATGCTGGAAGCCCTCAATAATCATTTTGCAACTGCTGGGCTAGCATTTGACACATCCCCTGCTAATGCCATCCACACTCAGCAAAGATTATTGTTTCACAAGTCTCCTGCTACCAAAGAGGCCTTCTCCTTCCTGCCTGCCTCTCTAAAAGAGGTTGAAGATCTATTGCTGCAGTTGGATATCAAGAAGAGTGTAGGTTCGGACTCTATAGAGTCTTACTTTCTGAAATGTGCATTCCATGTGTTGGCAGTGCCAATCATGCACCTCTTCAACTTGTCACTATGCCAGCGGAGCCTCCACTCGCAATGGAAAGTAGCCCATGTCATCCCTCTGCTCAAATCAGGTGACCCTTGCGACCTTAATAATTATAGATCAACCTCCCTCATCCCCGTTCTGTCTAAATTATTGGAAAAGATAGTGAGTGATCAGCTAAGGGAGTACCTTGAATCCAGGAGTCTGTTAAACCCAGTGCAGTTTGGATTCAGAGCAAAGCGCAGCACCATAACTGCCGTAGCAAAAGTGACTAATGATTGGCTCCTTGACCTTGACAATAGGAATTTTGTCTGTGCCATTTTTTTGGATCTAAGTAAGGCCTTCAACACAGTCGACCATAGCCTGCTTCTTTCCTCCCTATGTAACTTAAGTCTGGACCCTAACTCTTTGTGCTCGTTTGCCGACTACCATGTGGAACGGAAACAGCAGGTTAAGGCTGAAGGTGATCTTTCGCCACTTAAACCCCTACAGAGAGGTGTGCCTCAGGGGTCTATCCTTGGTCCCCTGTTGTTTGTGGTTTACATTAACAACATCAATAAGGCCAATATCCACTTGTTCGCTGATGACACAGTACTTTATTTGAGTCACCCTAAGCCGGAAGCAGCCTGTGAAGACCTCCAAGCTGAATGTAACCTATTGCAATACCAGCTCAAAAGCAAAAAGCTTCTGCTTAATGCAGAAAAACAAAAGCAGTGCTCTTTTTCCCCTTCCTCCTATGCGGCGAACCCCACTTGCGTTGGGGCTATCCCTCAGATTACCACAGTACTTGGAGAAAATCTAGAGTATGCGCCAAAATTTAAATATCTGGGTGTATGGCTCAATCACAAACGCTCCTTCTCTGAACATCTCGAAGAACTACAGAAGAAACTAAGACAAAGACTAGGACTATTCTACAGAAATTAACCACTTCCTTACTAGGGATGCCAAGCAGTGGTTGGTTCAAGCCGCGTTCCTTTCATTAATAGATTACGTGGACCTTCTCTATAGCCATTGTACTGCTTCTGCCCTGGCTAAGTTGGACACCCTATACCGCAGAGCAATCAGGTTCATAATGGGCCTTCCACTTTCCACACACCATTGCTCCTTGTACACTGCGGTGGGCTGGACTTCCCTTCATTATAGGAGAACTAGAAATGCTGCTCTATGGGCTTTCAGAACGGTTACTAACAAGCTCCCCCTATACTTCTCCGATTGTATTCCCCTGAGTGTGATAGGTGCCTATGCTCTAAGAAGATATTCCCTAATTGCCTTGCAATTACCTAAGGTCAAATCTCGTTTCAGCAGAGCTGCCATAAGTTTCTCGTTGCCTTGCTTGTGGAACAATATGCAAAAAAACTTGAAGCTGAGCTGTCCTGTTAGCCTGAATATTTTCAAGTCGCTCTATAACTGCTCCATGAAGGAATCCTGCAAACGTTTCCCACATCGCTAGCTCACCTATTTTCCAGTTTCCCTCCTGCCCATCCTGCCTCCTGCCCTGCCTCTGCCCCCTGCCTCTCTCTTCCTACCAAAATACCGGCTTCTCTGCCTCTCTTTAGCCATGGCCAAGTTCCACCCCCTTCCCTGAAGTATGCCAGTTAACTATTCCAACCCCGTCATTTCTTCCTAAGCTGGTATCCCTCTTTTTGCCTTTCTCTCTCTCTCTCTCTCTCCTTTAAGTGAACATTCTGACTGTGCCTAGTTATGAGCTTATCTGTTGTAAAGGCCCTCTCACTCAAATGTTGATGTACATATGTATATTTTTCTTCTTTGCATAATATTGCATTATTCAATTCAATTCATGTTTATTTATAAAACGCCTTTCAAAATCAAGGCGCTGTACATAATAATAAAACAAAGATCAGCAAGAAACAAGTTAACTATAAAGAAAAAGCCAAGTTAAAAAGATAAGTTTTTAAAGCAATTTTAAAACTATCGACGGTTGGGCATTCTCTCAACCAATGAGGTAGAGAATTCCACAGGGTAGGAGCTGAACAAGCAAAAGCACGAGATCCTGATAATTTCAAATGAACCCTGGGAATCTCTAGCAATCCCTCATTGGTGGAGTGGAGGGGGCGGAGGGGGCAATAGGGAATCAGAAGATCTTTCAGGTAACCAGGTCCCTGATCGTGTAGGGCTTTAAAGGTTAGTAAACCAACCTTGAAGATGATACGCTGCCGCACAGGCAGCCAGTGCAGTTAGCGAAGCACAGGTGTAATATGACTGGTTCTCGAGATCCCAGTCAAAAGCCTGGCTGCAGCGTTCTGCACTAGCTGCAGCGGCGGATATCAATCCTGGAAGCCCTAGGTATGGGAATTACAGTAGTCAAGCGGGTTGTAACAAAGGCGTGAACCAGAGTCGGAAGATCCTCCTGGGGAATCAGGTTTTCACCCGGGCGATATTCCTCAGATGATAAAGAGGTTTTGACAACAGCTGACACCTGAGATTTCAGGGTCAGACCGTCAGTCAAAAATAATGCCCAGATTCGCACCTGTCGAGAGCTAGAAGGCTGCACCCACCAAGTGATAAGCCTGATGGATGTGCACTTTTAAACCCCTCCCAGGAAGATCTGGGCCCACAACCAATACCTCGGTCTTATCGGGTTAAGCTTCAACCAACTCGAACTCATCCAAATTCTGATTTCATCCAGACAGTTGTTAAGTACAGAGAGTGCATCACTCTGATCGGGGAGAAAGGATAAATACAGCTGAGTATCATCCGCATAGCAGTGAAAACTCAAGCTATATTTTCTGATGATTTCTCCTAATGGCAGCATATACACTGCAAACAACATGGGAGCCAAAATGGAACCCTGTGGTACCCCACATGGTAGGGAGAAGGTGTCAGAGGAATAAATTCCAGTGACAACTCTCTGAGACCTACCAGTGAGGTAAGAACGAAACCATTCGTGGACTGTACCAGACAGTCCACAAAAAACCCGCAGCCGCTCCAATAGCACCTCACGGCCTACAGTGTCGAAAGCAGCAGAAAGATCAAGAAGGACCAGAATGGTATAAGCTTTCAATCTCTGGCCATTAGGAGGTCACTCAAAACCCGAACAAGGGCAGTCTCAGTACTATGCCTTTTTCTGAAGCCAGACTGGAGAGTATCATAGACATTATGGGAGGTGAGATATTCATCCAATTGCAGTGCGACTGCCTTTTCAATAACCTTACCAACGAATGGCAGGTTAGAGATAGGCCGTAGTTAGCTAGACAGTCTGGATCCAAGGAGGATTTTTAAGAGTGGATGAACAACTGCCTCCTTAAGGGGATTAGGAAAACCCCCTCTCAGGACTTCCAGACAATGTCAGCGAGGATTGGGTAGATGACTTCAACACATCCTACTAACAGAGGTGTGGGACCGGATCAGACTACAACTAGTTGGATGCATTGATTGGATGATCTTCACAATGTCTGCGAATTCGGATGGTGAAACTCCAACCAAACAGGCCGGGAGTTAAGTACAACGGTTGCCACGTAACCCCAAAGGAGAGGTCGGACCGATGCGGACCTGATGTACGGCAACCTTATCTGCAAAGCGGCGAACTCCTCACATCTAAGTTGAAAAAGCTTCTCTAGGCTGAAGACAGACTGGATTGCACAGCCTGTCCACAGTCCGGAAAAAGCTGAGCGTCGATTCTTTGCAGCAGAAACTCTCTGGACAGGAATTCTGCCTTCTTACAGTGATTTCTGATTGATAGCCATCATAACGGCTAACAATCTAAGCCTGTCGACATCAAGGCCCGATTTCCGCCAGACTCTCTCCAGCCTTCGGCCTACTTGCCTTAATTCCTTCAAGGAGCCATTAAACCATGGACTCCTTGGTCGGATAGTGAGAGGCCGAACACGAACAGGAGCAATTTTGTCCAGAGCATCTCCCACAGCCTTATTATAGGCAAGTACAAGATCCTCTGGACTCATGCATTCACCCGACAAACTCGATAGGTCCAAGACCGCCGTAAGGTCACTGGGGCCAACACTCCATAAAGGGCGGTATTGGACCATCTCCGTAGGGGCAGACCTATTAGAGGGGGCCCTGAAACTGAACCTTATGGTGTAATGGTCCGACCAACTGACTGGTTCCACCCCCAAATCAGTGATCTCCATACCCAAGAGAAAGACCAGATCTAATGAATGACCTCCAATATGGGTAGAGGTGGTAACAACCTGTGTCAGGCCCAGTGAACTCATCAACTGCAGGAGGCTTTGACCAAAATGAGAAAGTTCATCATCGACCCAAGCGTTGAAGTCGCCCAGAAGAATTAATCTGGGAAACCTCAACACAAGGTGGGCAACGAAGTCTGCAATCTCCTGAGAATTTGCCACCGTCACCTGGTGGACGGTGAGCGAGAGAATCCACAACCTGCACCCTCACCCAGGATATATTCAAAAGATCTGGTGTTCCCCAATGGAACATCCACAAGGCCCAGTTCAGATTTAAACATAATGGTCACACCTCCGCCCCTCACGATCCTGCCTTGGGCGGTGTATTACCGAGAACCCGGCTGGGTTGCGAAGCCAATATAGGGCCAGCATTTTCATCCAGCCAAGTCTCGTAATGCAAGTCAGATCAACTGACCCAACAAGATCAGCTACAATAGCTGTCTTGTTTTAATAGATCTGGCATTGCACAACACCGCAAGGCAGGATGAGATGTCGGGAAGACCTCGGTACCTGTCCGATATTTAGGGACTCTTGGGTATGGGGACAAGATAGGAACAACTTCTATCTTGACCCCATTTCACCCCAGGACGTCTTCTGGACCCTAAAACCCCAATCCTCCCCCCCCTCTCCTGTCCCCCACAAGGCCCAGCTTTCCACCTTCGTCCTCGCCTCTTTAGAATGCCCAATGCCCGACACCTAAAATAGGTGTCGGATGATAACATGGGCACTCAAAAGGCGAGTTCCTGAGCCTGGTGGGGGAATAATGCTCAACCGTAATTATTAAACAAATCCCAAAAGAAGACTAACAAAAACTTAAAAATATCACAATTATAAATACACTCTAAACGCACTCTCCCCACTCTCTCTCTCACAGAAGAAGGGAGAGCAAGCCAAATAAACAAACATAAACTAATGTTTTGCCACGTTACTGTACTATGATTTTTGTATGACCAGGTCCATCTTGCAAATGAGCCCTGCTCAATGGTGCCCTCCTGGATAAATAAAGATTTTGATTGATTGATTGATTGGTACCTAATCCAGTCAATATAGGCACTCTGGATAGGGGGGTCGATCATAGTCCTTTCACAGAAGAAAGGGTACTGAAAGAACTCCTAATACTGAAGGTGGACAAAGCAATGGGGCCTGAAGGGATTTACCCCAGAATTCTAAAAGAACTAAGGGGAGAACTAGTGACACCACTGACTACCCTTTTTAACAAATCATGGGAGGATGGTGTGGTACCTAAGGTCTGGAGGAGGGAGGATGTGATTCCCCTTCACAAAGGTGGGAGCAAAACAGAGGCAGGAAACTATAAACCTGTTAGCTTGACCTCAGTGGTAGGGAAAATGATGGAATCACTTCCGAAAGAAAGAATTGTTGAGTACCTAGAGGCCAGCAGGGCACAGGAACCAAGGCAGCATGGATTCACAGTGGGAAAGTCATATCAGATGAATCTAATAGATTTCTTTGACTAGGTGACCAAAGTAGTAGACCAGGGAGGGGCTGTGGGCGTGACTTACCTAGACTTTATCAAGGCATTTGACACAGTCCCACACAAAAGATTAATAAACAAATTAGCCAGCCTGGGAGTGGGTCCCAGGGTGGTAGCCTGGGTGAAAAATTGGCTGGACAACAGGACACAGAGGGTAATAGTAAATGGAGTCCACTCTGAAGGAAGGGGGGTTACTAGTGGGGTATCACAAGGTTCAGTATTGGGTCTGGTCCTTTTCAATGTCTTTATAAGTGACATTGCAGAGGGACTGGAAGGAAAAGTATGCCTCTTTGCAGATGACACAAAGATCTGCAACAGGTTTGATACACAAGGGGTGTGTGGAAAAGCTCAGAAGGGACTTGGCAAGGTTGGAGGAATGATCAAAAATACGGCAGCTCAGATGCAATGCAAAGAAGTGCAAAGTAATGCACCTGGGAAACAAAAACCCAGGGGAAGAGTACACAATTGGGGGGAGGTAGTAACAACAACAAAAATGGAAAAGGACCTGGGGGTAGTCATATCAGATGACCTTAAGGTAAGCAAGCAATGTGAGAAGGCAGTAGGAATGACTGGGGGGATACTGGGATGGCTAGGTAGAGGCATCACCAGTAGAAAACAAGAAGTTGTTATCCCTCTGTACAGACAGTTGGTGAGACCCCATCTGGAGTACTGTGTGCAGTTATGGAGACCCCGTCTCTGCAAGAACATAGACAGGATGGAGGCAGTCCAGAGGAGGACAACTAAAATGGTGCATGGTCTGCAACAGAAGCCATACGAAGAGAGAGACTAAAGTAGCTTAATATGTATACCCTTGAGGAAAGGAGGAAGGGGAGGACATAACAGAAATTTTTAAGTACCTCAAGGGAATCAACAACATCCAAGAGGGTAGTATATTTCAGAAAAAGAGATGTGCGAGAACAAGGGGACACAATTTGAAGATGGGGGCAGCTCAGGGTCAATGTGAGGAAGTATCTTTTCACAGAGAGGGTTGTCGATGCATGAAACAGTCTTCCTGAGGAGGTCATGGGGTCAAAAACAGTGGGGGAATTCAAGAATGAATGAGACAGACATAAGGCAATTCTAGCGGGGTGGTAGAAAGAAGTAGGTTGTTGGGTAACTAAGATCTGCAGCTTATCCAATGGGTAGGGAAATGGGCAGACTGGGTGGGCCAAGCGGTCCTTTTCTGCCATCAGAGTCTATGTTTCTATGTTAAGGAACTGGGTGGTTCAGTGGACTGGCAGTGGTTTAGGTGAGGATCAGGATCCTGAAGTAGAAGGAGATGAGTTGAAAAGGTTTCATATTGGATGGGAAGTACTGCAGTTTCAAAGGACGAGGATCTTGTAGGAGAATGGCAATGGGGGAGATTTCTTACTGGGTGGACTGTAGTTCCACAGGCTCAGGATACTGCAATGATTATGAGATGAGGGAATGAGATTTCTTACTGGGTGGGAGCCTGTTTCATAGGCTGAGGATTCTGTAACGGAATGAGATGAGGTGAAGAGGTTTCATATTGGGTGGATGGTAGTTCCATATGATCAGGATCCTGTCAGAGAATGAGCTGAGGGGAGGAGTTTCCTATTGGGTGGGTGGTAGTTTCACAGGCTGAAGATATTACAGGGGAAGGAGATGCGGTGCAGAGGTTTCATATCATTTTATATTTGGTGGCCGGTAGTTCCACAGGCTAGGATACTGCATGTTGAGATGAGGGAAGATTTCCTATTGGGTAGTTTCACAGGCTGAGGATGCTGTAGAAGAAGACAACTGTTGAGGAGATGTTACATTTGGGGGGCTATATTTGCACAGGCTGAGGGTCCTTTAGGAGAATTAATTAATTTATTTGTTTATTTATGTTTTTCTTGAAAACTTTGGAGAATACCTCTGGGTACAGGTGCTGATTTACAAAGGTTCCACTTCAAATACATAATCACAAAAGTACAATACAATAAGCAGTTGCAGAGGAAATGCAGTTGAGTCAGGTTCAAAGCACTTAAGACATATCAATTACATACAGTTTTGAAAAGAAAATCCATACAGATCATTGTGTAAAAAGTCACAAGATATGTACAGAGAGAAACTGAATAAAACAGTTCAACAGTTACAGCTGCAATCGACTGTAACGGCAAGAGGAGTAATTCTGGTGTAAATGTTGAAGGGGGACAGGGAGCATTGGAATATTTAGTATTAATCCCTGCCCAGTGCCTCACGGGTGCTTTGTACAAAGAGCAAACAACATTATCTCAATAAGCTGTCCTTAAAGAGATGTTAGCGGTACAGGGAAAACTTGGATAAATGCATTCTTTAGAAAAAAAAAAATCAGTATTCGTTCGATATATTTTTGAGTTAATATCCCCTCATTATTTCTAAGAGCATTTGCATAGAGGTAGTACTTTTTTTTTATGCACTTTATCTGTTTTTACTGCTCATGTGCACGAAAGGTCATAATCCTTAGTTTGTGATATTGCAAGAATTTCTCTAGCAATCTTGGGCAGTGTCATGAAAGGATGATTAGGCTATTTACTGTCTCTGAATTACCGGAACCAACAACTCTTATTGATAATCTGTATTATATAAACAGTAGACAGCGAACTCACAGGGAAGAGTACATTAAAATTAAAGCATATGTATGCATTTAAAATACCAAATGTACTTTTATTAACTATATTACTTTCACTGGAAGAAAATGAAGGTTGATAAAAGTAAAATGCTCATATACTTGCATGCATAGAAGAGAGAGAATACAATGTGTGTCACAAATGCACTCAGCTGGTCAGGCCCTCTGCTCCCACAGTGCAACCTCAGAGCGCAATAATGTGAACAGGTAACAGACAGGGTAACCCTCCTGTCTGCTTTTGGGTCCAAATCACCTTTAGTCTTAAGTTCTGGGGGGATTCAAACTGTGAACCTTATGCTAGCGTACCCACTTGTACAGGCTCAGATACGTACCCTCTTCGGGGATTGCGGTACAATTTTACGCCAGGGGCACCAAACCAGGCTTCCAAAATGAACCCTTGTAACTGTAAGAGAGCTTAGGTATATTCTCACCTTTTCCCAATTTAGTAACACCATGAAGCTGTTGAACAATTGTCAGACTTAACCATCTATACGCCACATGCAAAAAAGAACTGGCAGACACCCAGGCAGTCTTTCAAATAAAAGATTCTTTACTAAAAGATGATAAAAATATGAATAATGTAAACACAGAACACTATATCAAAGAGCATCACCATCACATAAGAGAAAAAAAGACAAGGAACACTACTAAACAAATTCCTACCAACATTCAGTTAGATCTTTTCTATCTAATGTATTACCTCTGCAAGTGCGGTTAAATTAAATCAGAGAGCTGTGTCTTTCTAGAGTCCCAAGATGGTATGACCTATTCCCCAGTTATAAGGATACATTTCAACCCCATCTCCCCACCCCCTTGGTGAGTCATCTAGCTCCTCCTTTTTAGAATTAAAAATTCCAAACATGATTTTGTAGCAGAAGGGATACTAAACAATGTGACATCAGCAAAAACCGCTTCCTAGATATGACTCCTTAATTAAACATTTTCTCTTTGATCTTGTGTGGTTCATATTCCCAAGGCATATCTAAGGGTTTTACAACTTTTACACCATGTTGGTATCAAATGTTCTTCCTATAGGAATCATAAAACTTTACAAGTCCTATATCCTGGCAACTGGGTCAGTTCTAATTAAGACAAAAAAACAGTAGACCTTTAATCAGGTCTCTTGCCTTTTAATTACCTCCTGGTTTCAGGTCACTTGTCACAGCTGACACCTTGATGTAGGCCAATTCTCACATCCTCTGGTCAGTTACATCCTGTAGCTTCACTGAAACCTGGGGGGAGGCACCATGGAAGTACAAAGCACAGGCTGTCTTATGTGAGACAATCACATACTATATTTTTATTTTACAAATATCATACAACAATCATAACCAGCTGGCCAAGTGTCATAATCTGCACTAAAAATATGCTTAGCTTCACGTGTGTTAATGCATACTCAGAAACCCCAAGTTCTGTAGACATTACCACCAAAGCAGAAACATGTTACACCTACGGTAAGAAGATTGTTGTAAAGCTAAAGAAAACCCCAGCTGAAAATTCTGGATCCAGATGTTATGCCCAACATCTGGCTGAAGGTAATATATCTGCTACTTAGCTAACTAAAAAAGAGCTGTATGAATGACTTGGGCTAAAAATTGATGCCTAGCAGCACATAGCATATTCCTCGTCACCAAACCAGACTCTAAAAATCTCCTCAAGAACCATATTCCAATAACCTGCTTGCCCACAAAATACAAGCTAGAGAGAGTTTCTCAAACTCCCAACAACCTCATAGCAATGAAACAAAACAGCAACAAAAGCAAACCATATGCCATCAGAAACTGGCTTATGCTGAATAAAATCATGGAGATCTAAGAGAACAACTGCAACCTCAACCTAGCATGGATAGACCATTCAAAGGCACGTTAGTATCTGATACTCTTGGATCATTGAATACCCAAAATATACAGAACTCACACTACTTGGATCAACTTGGAAAATCACCCTAAGCCGATGTCATAATAAGGGCCTGAGCATCATCCCATGTACTGTATAAAAATTTAGCAAGAAGATTCCAGGCAGATTTCTGATCACAAACTCATAGGTTGCAATGCAGTCACAGAGAAATGACTTAATTGAACACACTAAATTCATATAATCCCCATAGTGTTTATTCAAGCCCCCCAAAAGTACCATAACAGAGGTACGAGTTGAACACCGACTGCTTCGTGGTTGCCTTCTTCGTTATCAGGGTCCTTGTCAGCACTTGAGTTCTGCCACACCCTCAATCCACTAAGCAGTTTTTCAAACTCTTGGCTGTGTGTGTCCAGTTTAAACTCTGGTGACACCATGGAACCCCCAAAATAACTAACCTCCTATTTGTAAATTACTTGAAGTTATATAACTCATGTGAAAGACACCTGAAAAAGCATTGTCATGACTTTCTCTGACATCAGGATTACATTTATGTTAGAATAATGTGCCAACACAGAAATTACAGAAGGAAAGCTAACCTGCACTGAAAGCATCAAATCAAAAGAAGGCTACGGCATAGAGGAACTTGAACATGTAGAGGAACTTGAACATGAGTGAGTATACAAATATTTGAGGATAGTCATAGGAGCAGCAGTACAAAATAACAAGCATTTGTCAATGCCGAATTTTTGCTTGCTGGCATTGGCATTGGTAGTGTAGAAGCTACAGAGCTGCATAATAGAAATGGCAGTGAAATATTGAACTGAAGCCAACCCCACCACCATCCTGCAGAGAGTGACAGGAATTGGGGTGTGCCTTTGGGTCGTCAGGCATAACGGCCATGCCATTTCACCACACCCTACCCTGCAGACACTGACAAGTGTCACGGTGTGCCTTGGGATCTTTGGCCCTTATGCGCACCCCATTCCATCAGGAAATATGGTGAGATGGGTGCGGTATAGGAGAATGGGGTGAACTTTGGGGCCGAAGAGTCCAAGGCATACCTCGATACCTCTCACTGGCTGCAGGGTGTGGAATGGTATGAGCATTACAGGCAAGAATCCCAAGTCACACCCCTGATGCCTGTCATTCTCTACAGGGTGGAGGCGTTATAGTTGGAAACCCTAACAGCTCAGGCATTCGTTGGTATTTTCCTCCAAATTTTCAACATGTTTTTGGAGACCCCACCTCATGAACAGTGGCAATATCAGTTTGTTAGCTGAAAGCTGCTTATGCACAGCGACTACGACATTGCACCACAGGTGCAAAATCACATTCGAACAGGATGTGAAAATGACAGCTGTACTGTTCATGGGGAGGTGAAAAAATGGCAATGTTGCAAATCTGCAGTAAAAATATAAAAAAAACTGGTGAAGTCACGAGCGTGCATAGAAACTGTGCAACGCACACCCGTAATGTAATTAGTTTGGGAATTTTTTACAGCAGATTGTCAACTCAGGCATTTTGGGACCTCCGTTCATTAACAGTGTCACTGTGATTTTCTTTATCTGTCCCGAACAATGATTTCCCACAGCGACCACGCATCTCTGCGTTGAAAGTGTGAAAACTCATTTTGGCCATGTTGTGAAAAATGATGAGCTGTACTGTTCATAAGGAAGTGTGGAAAAATGCCACTGGTGAAAATCTGGACTGAAAATATTACAAAGTCATGAACATACGAGGGTGCGTGGAAACTGTGCAATGCTGACTCGTAACACAGTCATTTTATGGACTTTTGTCACCAAAGTTTCAACATAGCCATTTTAAGACCTCTGCTCATGAACAGTGTAACTGTGATTTTCTTAATCTGTCCCAAACATTGCTTCGCACACATGACTGCACCATTATGCGCTTCATGAAGCACATTTGGGTGACATATAATGGCAGCTGTACTGTTCATAAGGAAGTGTAATAAAATAGCAATGTGGAAAATCCGGAGTGAAAATATAGAAAATTCACAAACTTACGAGCGTGCGTAGGAACTGCGCAATGCACCATCGTAAAACAGTCATTTTTAGGAATTTTTTCACCAAATTTTCAACATAGCCATTTTAAGACCTCTGCTCATGAACAATGTCACTGTGATTTTCTTACTCTATCCCATACATTGATTTCGCACACCGACTGCGCCATTGTGCGCTACATGGGTGGAAACACGTTTTGGGCAAGATGTGAAAAATGACAGCTGTACTGCTCATAAGGAAGTGTAATAAAATTGCAATTTTGAAAATCTGGAGTGAAAATATTGAAAATTCGCAAACTTATGAGCGTGTGTAGGAACTGCGCAACGCACGCTCGTAAAATAGTCATTTTTAGGAATTCTTTCACCAAATTTTCAACATAGCCATTTTAAGACCTCTGCTCATGAACAGTGTCACTGTGATTTTCTTACTATGTCCCATACATTGATTTCCTTTTGCACCATTGTGCCATTGTGTGCTACATGGTAGGAAACACGTTTAGGCAAGATGTGAAAATGACAGCTGCACTGCTCATAAGGAGGTGTGGTAAAATGGCAATGTTGAAATCTGGAAATAAAATATTGAAGATTCGCGAACTTAAACGAGCGTGCGTGGTGCATAACACTTTCGTAAAACAGTCATTTTAAGAAATTTTTTCACAAAAATTTCAACATAGGCTTTTGAGAGCCCACCTTATGAACAGTGGCAGTGTCATTTCATTACTCGGTCCCAAAAGGTGATTTCACGCAGTGACCGCAAAATCACTCTTCGGGCCCGAATAACGACATGACAGTGCAATAATTCATGAGGAGGGGTCCCAAAAACCCCATGTTGAAAATTTGGGCCCAAAATTCCCAAAGATGCCTGAGATATGCAACAAAGTTGAAAAAATCCTATCTATTCCATTATACAGCTTACCGGCATTTCCTCAGTTCGCGGTCGGCTTCGAAGAGTGCAGACGTGTTCCCGGTCCACCGAAGATCATCGCGCCGAGCTCTGGAGGTAAGTATGGGGTGAGGGGGGTGTTGGAAGGCAGGGTGCACAGTGGGTGGGTGCGGGATGTGGGAGGGCAGCGAGACTACAAGGGACCATTTTTGAGTTTCAGGTTTTTTTTCTTTTTATGGCGACAACGGGCGTTTGCCACGCTGGGGTGGGCTCCGGCGTGGCAGAAGGAGCGGCTGGTTAGGGACGTGGAGCCGACGGAGGATTGGGCACCCCTGTCAGCCATAGATCTGTTGACACGCTGGGGTGGGCCTCCAGCTGGCACCCTGTACCTTGGGGAGGGGGAGACAGTAGAGCCGACGGGGATTGGGCACCTTGCTATTATATATGACCTGTGGCCATGCTGGGGTGGGCACCAGCGTGGCATATGGAACTGTGTTTGGGTACAGCACAGCCGACGGGGATTGGCACCCCGCCGGGCTACAGTGTGTGTGTGGGGCCACACGCAGCATGCGGCAGGCGTGTAGGGGAGGCGGCAGAGCAGGCGATATCTTATCGCTGCTCACTGAGCGTAGCTCCCCATTTCAACTGTACACCACTGCATTTTGGAGCTGTCATAGACAGCTCCAGCAGGCATTGGAGAACTGTGGCCGCACCTGCAAACACACTGACTGAATTGGAAAAGGGCTGACACACCTCTGAAAACTCCGATGATGGCATTATGTTTCTTGCACATGCGTGCAAGCAAACATAAAAAGAATAAAATAGAAGAATAACAAAAAAAAATGCCACTGAAGGCTGAAGTTAATGCTGAAGACAGCTCTGCCAACACTCAAAGAAGGGGAAGTGATGGACCAACTGCATTCTTGCAATTGTTTGGCAAATTCCCACTTTTAGAAATGTTAACCAAAAGTAGAAACTTTAATGGTATTGACCTGGGAAAAACTTTTCACTGAAAATAGATCCTATTATACTTGAGTGGTTTCTCACAGACACAGGGCAGACCGCAAAGATCTCTTAAACTGATTAATCTTGGGAAGATTCAGCAGAGCATCAGACAGTTTATTTAACCAGTTAGCAGCCTGGACAGCTAATGACTCCTTGCCCAGCTGTGTATGCCGGAAAGAAGGCTTAAGGGCATTCCTGGCCATATTCCTGGTATACTGGTTGGAGGTAGCATGGAAATGGTTTGTTAAAGCAGGGGGTATTACACCCAGGAGCATCTTTATGGCTAGCAAGCAGGTCTGAAGCTTTATTCTGCAGGGTATAGGTGGCCAGTTAGTGAGTGCATACAACGTACAACTATGAGTGCGGTTATCTGCACCAAGTACAAAGTGACATGCCTTATTACAGATCAGCTTTACTGTGTTCAGCACTGTGTCACAGGCAGCTGCATAGACAGGGAACCCCTAATCTATAATTGACAGAATGGAGCTGGCTACAATAAAGCATCCTCAGTGAGATTGTTCCAGTTATGGTACAGGGTGTCCTGTCTTCTGTTAACTATGTCCATTAGATTGTCAACATAGGGGGCAAACGATAAGGTGGCATCCAGAGTTGCACCAAGGTGTTTGAAGGTCTCCACCTGTTCAAGGTTTTGTCCCTGGCCATTCGAATGACAAAGGGTGGAACTTTCCTCTTCTGTGGGAAACTAGAGAAGAGCATGGTCTTCCAGTTGGATGCCCAAACTGATCCAACAGTGGATCCCTTGCTCTGTGTGGAGCAGGGAATTGTGGAATGGCATGGGACCAGGAATTTTGAATTTGTTGGGCAAGTGCCTGACTGACTGCCTCCGGCACTCCCTGCTCAGAAGTCTGGGGCAACATTGGGGGGTGGGGGAGGCTCATCCTACCACAGGTGGCAAGTGTAAACTGGGGGAGAACAACAGATATGGCAGGGTCCCTTCTGTTGTATCCTGTGACCCTCTCACCCAGCACTCCATGCCTCTGTGAATGGCACAGAGTGTGGGCATGCCCCTGAAATGCCCCTGGAACATCTGAACACATAGCTGTGTGAATGGCTGGGGGATCAAGTGCAGAAGGGATGTATGTCCCTTCCATGCATGCTGCCAGGGTTCCACAGGACCCCTGATGTGTGGCTCAGTGACTTACGGATGCCTGTGGTGTGTAGGCAGAGAGGATGCAGTCCCTACCATGCATGCTGCCAGGGTTCCACAGGATCCCTGATGTGTGGCTCAGCGACTTATGGCTGCCCGCGGTGTGTAGGCACTAAGCTCCTTTATTCATGGGAGACATAGTGTGTAGGAGAGGTGCTGCATAAAATTAAATTTGTTCCCTTTCCTGTGTTGAGTCTGCCTGTTTTTGTCACAGGACTGGAAAAGGCTTTTTTTTTTGGAGACATCATAGGTAGGGGTAGGTTGTAGTGAAACTTGTATGAATTTGTGTGTTTATTATTGACTGCACGGTAAACCTGAGACCAGCCACAGTAGCCCAGATTTAATGGTCATATTAAAGAGCTCTATCTTACCTGCTGTTTGGGGGAGGGATGATAATTGTCTGACTTGGAACCTAAGCTAGTTGATAATTGGAGGTGGGACACAGTCACATTCCTGATTGCAGGTTGCTTGTTGGCAGGGCTAACCAGGAGCTCTGACTTGAGGATAAATTTGAGCACTCACCCAACATGTCCCATCACACTCATGTCCCATCACATGAGTGGGACAGAACAGGACTGGAGGATCTGTCTTAAGGCATCTGCAGGCATTCATAGATAGTCTGCAGGAGTCTCTGCAGGGGAGACACCAGACCAAGGTGGGAGAAAACACATTAGTGATTACAGTGCACTGGAACACCCAGCAACAGGGGAGGTAGCTACAGGTTGGTAGGGTAAGGGTGAGGTAGGTACAGGTAAGAGGTCTAGAAAAGGGAAATTAAGAGGCAATCTATCTAGGGTAGGGTAACAAATAAAGACCAGACAACTGGGTAAGGGTAGTAGAAACCCAGAGCAAGTTATGTACATGTACGTGTGTTAGAAAAGGGGGGGAAGGAGACACTCTGTCTAGGGTTGGATAACAAGTAAGTTTCAGATAGGGGAAAGGGAGAGGCAATAATACAATGGGAGTAGAAAGGGGGCAGTAGGGTACAGGGAAGTTTAAACAGGCAAATAGTAAAAGAAGTGTAACCCCCCTACAAATGGGAGTTCCCGAAAAGTCTTCCTTGAGCTTGCCTAAATGCTCACTGCCAGGCTGGTGTTCTGCATTTTAGCAGTTTAAATGTGATTGCCAGAGAGTGCCTGTATAGCCTCTGTGTACTGTCTTTTTAAGAGCTGCCTGGATTGCGGTCATAATTAATCTGAGAGGGAGCTCTGTTAGAAGATGTACTTGTTTGCTGATCATTTGTTAGAGCAGTAATAACACTGCAGTTTGTTCTAACCTGCCTTCTTTGCAGCATGGACAGTTCTGTTTGTTTCCCATCATCTTGGTCCTGGACTGCAGAATGGGCCAATCAGTACATTTGGGACTCTAAAATGGAGCCTGCCTACAGGGGCTTGCTGGGGCCAAAACTTGTAGGAATTGCAGTTTTGAGCTTTTGGCACCTAAGACATCCTGGAGTGGGAGCCCTTGTTGTGAATGACAGACAGATCAGCCAACAGAATCTTTTGGATCTTGGGGGATGTCCCACACCGCTTGCAGTTTCAGTTAGATCTAAGGTGGGAAGTGGAGAAGTAACAGCTCGAGGTAGTTCAAGCAGCAATCCATAGTGAATTTGTGAGGGAGAACTGTGGAAAGACCTGAGTTTTGGCCTGCATGCCTGCCTGCTGTCCCTGAGCTAGCACAACAAAACTCGCCCAAAACAGGAACCAAAACAAAAAAAACCAAAAAGGAAATCCAAAAAACTTCTAATCATAGAAGACTCCATGATTCGGGGAGTTGATACCTATCTCCAGTCAGGGGTAATGGTCAGATGTCTCCCAGGTACATCAGCATGGAGAGACACTGAACGCATTGCTAAAACTGTTCAGGAAGCAGTAGAAAACACTGACGTCCTAGTACACATAGGGACTAACGATCTCACCAGCAGGTCAGTTGTGGAGACCAAGGAAACCTGACCAGGCTGGGTGACAAACTATCATCCATTTTGTCCAGCATCTCCTCCTCTGAGATCCTGCCAGTCTAGGGGGGGGGCAGATGGACGGAAGGTCAGAGAGTGGGAGATAGGGGAGCTAAACATGTGGCTCAAGGGCTGTGCCTTTTTCGGACTGAATCCAAACTTGGAGAGTGAAGTAAGCCACTGAATTGTGACCAGACTCCTACCTGAAGAAGACCAAAGATTTGCTGAATGCGATCAGCCTGTCTGGGCTTCCAGCCACCTCTGAACTCCTGGATTGTGCAGAGACTCTGTAATTGCGACCAGAGAGCCTTTTGCCTGGTACAGTGAAATTTTCTTACATGTGAATGTGTTGTGTGCTTATAGTGGGTCATGATTTGGTTCCCCACTGTGGTTTGAATTGTATTCTGCTTGCTGGAATCTGCATTAGAATTTCCTTACGTGTAAATGTGATGTGTGCTGCTAGTGGGTTGTAATTTGGTTCCCCACTGTGGTTTGAATTGTATTCTGTTGCTGGAAGCTGCATTAGAATTTCCTTATGTGTAAATGTGCTGTGTGCTGCTAGAGGGTTGCGATTTGGTTCCCCACTGTGGTTTGAACTGTATTCTGCTTGCTAGAAACCGCATCCAGCCCCACGGACTGAATCCAAAATTATCTCCATTGGGCCTGGGCCTTGCCACAGTGGCCCAGCCCGACAACCCGCTGCACAGAAAAAGCCATCGATGAGAGACCTGCCTGGGGATCAGCCCCTGCTCAACACTTGAACGGGAACGACGCCTTGGTGATTCGTGTGGGCCCCGCTTCTCCGAGCACTCCAGCTCAACAACCCGCAGTCTTGATTTTGTCCTGCCTGTGTCCAGTATTGGGTATTGTGATTAAATATCAGGGTAGCTCCCTGCAACAACAGCTAAATCTAAAGTGTTGTCATCTGATTGTCTTGTTGCTTTTTCTCTCATGAACTGAGCCCTCTGGCTCCGGATTACAAGTAGTGTGTGTTGTGCATGTTACTTTCTTCCATCACAGGGCCCCAACCAGCTGCAACATTCCTGGCTAGCCCACCACTTTCCTACCTGGGTACCCAGAGTGTGTGACTGTGTGGGGACTCAATGCGCACGCATAACTGTTTGATTAATATAGCCTTTAAGCCAATCAACCTGATTACGTCCCTTCCTTGTTCAATTCCCCTGAATAAATCAGATCTGACTTTTTTTTCTGTATTTAACCTGACTGTGGTTCCAGTTTGTGCCAAGAGTACTGTACTGTTACTATTTACTGTTCATAACCTTGTTTTACAGGGGGTCCCCAGGGTCGAGCCAGAGGAACCAGCCCTGGTGGTAAGTGCAAACAGTGTGGGTACTGGTATGGTGTACAAGGGGTACTGTGAAAGTGATTATCGTATATTGCTCAGGCCGCTAGAAGGGAAAGAGGGGGGTTACAGTGTCCCAGAGGGCTGTGCCCAGGTTAGTTTGACTACTGCCAACCCTGACCCTCCGGGTGGAGGCACCCGTTTCAGAACTCAGACCTCTTAACCTGCTACTAGCCATGCAGGCTAGTATGGGATAGCACCACCTAGGGGTTACAGAAGGAAAGATCATGGGAGTAGTGCAGTGCAATGGGTGTGGGGCCGCAGTCTTTTGAGATACATTCTGGAGAATGAGGTGCTGCCCCATTTGTTCTTGCCTCTCTGGTTTGAGGGCAGAGGTTGCTGGACTCCATGCCAAACTGGCAAGGGTGCAGAGGACTGTTTGCCCTACCCAGAGGCCACCAAGTCTGCCACCATTCCTACTAAGAATGTTGAGGCAGAGCAGTTGGACCTTTGTGGGCTCTGAGAGGGTAGTGATGCTGGGAAGGGTACACGCTCCTCAGCTTGTACCCTTAGATAATTCCGTCACCATACTGGTGGGATGGGGCAGCTATGAGGAGGCACCAGTAGCAGTGGAAAGGGAGGAAGTGAAGGTCCTCAGAAGGGGAGGACACAGGGAAGGAGAAAGGGGCCCCCACCAAGGAGGAACCAGCTGCTGGTGGGGGACTCTATTGTTAGGGGGATAGACTTGGGAGCAAGAAGAGGAAGAGGGATGGAGGTGAAGTGCCTGAGAGGTGCTTTGGCCTGGTGGGAGAGTGTATCCAGAGAATCACTAGGGCATTAGGAGATGGAAGGGAGGTGGACTTCATTATCCACCTGGAGGCAAATGACATGGCAAGGCACAAAGTACGGGTAGTGCAGGATAATTTCAGGGAGCTGGGGAGGGGCTGCAAGTAGGTGTCTCATGTTGGCTTTTGCTGAGGTGTTACCTGTGTATGGCTGGGGTGAGAAAATGGCACTCTGCACCAGGGCATTAAACAATTGATTGAAGGCATGGTACATGATGCAGGGCTTTGACTACATTGAGGACTGGGAGCCAACCTGGGAGGATACGGGCCTCTATAGGGGAGATTGTCTGCATCCTTCCACAAAGGGGTCCACAGTTCTTAGTGGTAAGTTTAAATGCTGCTTGGATGAGTGTTTTAACTAGTGGTGGGGGGGGGGGCTGTAAAACCAGGGGAGGCAGAAGTTGCCTCCCCCCCCCATGATGGAGCAGCAGGGAGGGTCCCAGGGGAGTAAACTCACCTAGGACAGGGGCACAAGAAGACAAGGGTGAGGACAAGGGGATACAAGTCAGGAAAGTAAGAATAAAAGAGTAAGGCAGACAGGTAAAAGGAGCAGGTAAAAAGGGAAGAGGTGTCTCAGGGGGAGCTTTAGGGGTCAGCACAGGCAGGAAGGGGGAAGGAAGGAAGCAAGCAGGGATGGAGTAAGGTATGGAGAGCTATGTGTGCAAATACAAGGAATCTAGGAAACAAAATTCCGGACCTGGAAACAAAATTCTGTACCTGAAAGCCATCATAGAAACATAGACTTTGATGACAGATAAGGACCGCTTTGGCCCACCTAGTCTGCTCATTTCCTTACCTACAGGATAAGCTGCAGATCCTAGTTAACCAACAGCCTATATCTTCCTGCCCCCCACAAGAATTGCCTTATGTCTGTCCCATGCATTCTTGAATTCTCCCACAGTTTTAGACCCCACAACCTCCTCAGGAAGGCTGTTCCACACGTCCACCACCCTCTATGTGACAAAATAATTCCTCACGTTGCCCCTGAGCCGTCCCCACTCTATCTGTCTATCATTTTTTTGTTTATTTAAAAATTTTACCAGGAAGGCATACTGAGCAGCCCACCACTTGATTCCAGATGCATCCTGGGGCTGGGGGGGGTAGGGAAGAATACATATATAGTATATTGTACAAGAGCAAGCATGCAATACATACTGAGACATTAAGGTAACAGACTGGTAGATTGTGCGATTCACAATAACTTATGGTCAATGATACATCACTATGAGTAACCACAAATGGAGAGCTAACCCTTGCTCTAGCGTGAACCTAAGCTGCATGTGCAGGTTGAGGAGAAGTGCTCTTTGAAGAGGGGGTTGAGGTGCTGTGGGGGGGGCATGCCGAATGTCCACAGGCAGGGAGTTCCATAGTTTTAGCATGCAAGCTCTAAAGGCTGATTGGCCTGCTGAAGTGGCCATGTGTGGGACATGCAGTAGCCAGGAGTCGAAATTCCTGCGTGAGTATGCAGGAGTGGTTTGGGCTGTTAGGGCTGATGTGAGGTAAGGGGGCAAGTACTGAGCCCAGAAATAGGCCATAGCCTGGCACAGTGGGACTGACGCCACTCTAGGAGGGCAAAGTGATGGGTGGTAGGAGGACAGTCCAGAGCAAAGTGACAGAAGGAGTGGAAAAGTGGGTCCAGCCTGGCTAGAGTGGACTTAGGGGTGGCACTGTAGACCAAATCCCCATAGTCAAAAATAGGGAGGATCATTTTCTGTACAATTGCCTTGCAAGCATGCAGAGGGATGCAACCATGATTACGGTATAAAGCGCCCAAACTGGGGTGCAGTTTTTTGTGGATGGCATCAATATATACATAAAAATTGAGGTGCTGGTCAAGTCAGACCCTGAGATATCTAAATGAGGTACAAGCCTCCAGGGAAGTCCCATCTAGGGTGTGGAAGGTGGGTATAGGGGGGGAGTCAGAAAAGTCTCTGCCTCGTGCCGAAGGTTAAGGAGACAGTTTTCTTGGCATTGAGAAAAAGTTGATTTCATCAAACCAGAGCTGAACATCACTGAAGTCCTGCTGGAGTCTGGATGCCATCTCCAAGGGAGAGGGACCTGATGTATACAGTACCGTATCGTCTGCATGCATGTGAATAGATATGTGTGGACAGACTGAGGGCAAGTCATTAAGGAAGATGGAGAACAGGATCTGGCCAAGTACTGAGCCTTGGGGCACTCTGGTGGTGACAGGGAGGGGGTCAGAGGTGGAAGTGCCAATTCTGACTAATTGGAACCTGCCTGTCAGGTAGGAGTGGAACCAGCTGGTGGCCGCACTAGAAAGCTCGGCATGGGAGAACTTGGACAGGAGAAGGGCATGAGAGACAGTGTTAAAAGCCTTTGCTAGGTTGACAAAAATGGCAGAGGTGATGTGACCTTTGTCTATGCCAGTAAGAATGGAATTGGTGAGTCTTAGGAGGGAAGTAATGGTGGAGTGTGATTTCTTAAATCCAGGCTGGTAAGGTGTGAAGAAAGATGAGGAGTAGAGGAAGGAAGAGAGTTGTGAGAGGACTAGGTGATCCTGGATTTTGGCTAATATGGGGAGGAGGGAGATGGGGCAGTAGTTGCTGGGGAGGAGGAATCACCACCTTTAGGGAGGGGGATAACTATAGCATGCTTCTAGTCTGAAGGGATAGAGGTGAGAGAAAAAGAGAGGTTGAAGAGTGATGCCAGGGGGGTGGCGATGGCAGGGGCTGATAGGTAGTGCATTTTGGAGTCCAGTCCTGAAGGGCATTTACCCTTGGAGGGATTGAAGGTGAGTAGGGCATTGAGTACTTTGGAAAGGGTAACCAGGCAAAAGGAGAAAGCCGGGTGGTGGGTTTGGGTGGGTAGGCATGCGATCGTGGGAAGGTGCGAGGCAGGCAGGAGAGTGGATAAGAGAGAGAGAGGCCGAACAGTTAGTGAAAAAGATGTTGAAAGCTGAGGCCACTGCATGGGGTTCTGAAACAGTGAAGCTGCCTACATCTAGAACAGGAGTGGGGAACTGGGCAGGAAGGAGAAGAGCAATTTAATCACCTTCCAAAACTTGGTCAGACAATTTATGTTGCTGTGGAAGGAGGCTTTGAAGTAATTGGCTTTAGCCTGTCTGACAAGCCTTGTACAGGCATTACGAAGTGTGTGGTAGTGTTGGTGCTCCTCAGGGGTGCCGGATACCTTGAAAGCTCTCCACGCTTTGTCCCTGGCTTGGAGGTGGGCCATAAGGTCTATTGAGATCCAGGGCAGATCAGTTCCCCTTACTCGAGCCCTTCTGAGTAGGGCATAGTAGTCCCAGATGGCGAGGAATCTGGGCTTGAAGTAATCCAGGGCAGAATCTATAGAGGTGGCCCTGGGGATGAATGACCAGTCTGTGTTTGCCAGGTCATTTAGGAGTGCATCAAGGTCCAGGGATTTATAGGAGCTAGTGAGGAGAGACCTAGGTGGAAGTGCCTTGGCTCTAAATATTTTTCTTACCAAGTAAATCATGTGGTGTTCACTTAGAGAGTCTGGCAGGAGACCAGAGGTAAGTATCCGATGAGGGTGTGAGGTAAGGGCCAAGTCCAAGAGGGAGTGGTTCTGGGATTTGAGGTTCAGATGCGTGGGTTCAGTGACCTGTTGAAACAGGTTTAGTGCTGCCACTTGGCTGTGGAGCTTGGTGCTAGTATCAGAGAGCCAGTTCAGATTGAAGTCCCCAAGGATATGGAGCTTGCCCCCTGATGCGAGGGATTTTAGGATACCCAGGTGCTCTAAGACAGCGGGCATAGGGGAGTCTGGGGAACAACAGGAGCCTGCTATAAATATGGGAATTGAGTGGGGTAGAGAGATTTTTATTAGCAATGCGTCTATGGATAACGAGGGCAAAGTTAGCAAGACTGGTGTGAACTGCAGCATGGATGAAATGTACATTGCTAGGGTGGTCATGATGAATGACGGAGTAGCCAGGAATAGTTAATTCTGCATCCTGGTTGTGCGGCTTCAGCCAGGTCTCTGTGATAATCAAGATATCAGGACGCAGGGATAGGACAATAGGTTGTAGCAAGGTTAATTTTTGTAGGATACGGCATGTATTTAGGTGGGCTACTTTTAGGTCTCGGGATAGTTGGAGAGGAGGAGAGGGGTTATGACAGGTGGTGGGGGTTGGTCCAGGATTTAGCTTGACATCCCCAGCCAGGAGGAGCAGTAAAGTTAATAGCAGTTTTGTTTTGTGTATGGCCCATAGTAGCTTGCAGTGAGCAGGAGCAAGCTGAGAGGGATGTGAGGGGATGCCCTAAGCAGGGAATTTTATGGCAGTTGGCATAAAGCCGTCGGTGTAATGCCCAGTGAGAAAGGAGGGAGGGAGGATGGTAGGATGGGGGACCCAATAAAGGGGGAGAGTGGGGGGGGCTGACCAATGGTGGGGGTGGTACAGTGGTGTGGCAATACACTTGGGGAGTTAATTATTAGAGGACAAGGCCGCAGTTCAGTGGGGGGAGGGATGCTAATGGTGCAAGAAGGAAAATAATAGAAAAGTAAAGGTGCAGCATAATTCTTACTGGCTGGGTATGGGAGTGCAGGAATGACATGTAGCGGCCGCTAGTGGTGGTTGCAGATAAGCTTCAAAGGGGAAAGTTGGGTGATTGGTTTACAACTACATGTGATCCTACCTATATATTAGGTAGTTCACTAAGGGTGGTGGTGGAGGAAGTTGGGCAGCCGACACGTAGCATTGGTGGGGTCTTCCACACACACACGCTCCTCCATTCCAGAGAATGAAAGAAGCTGGCACACCTCTTGTCATACCTGAGTTCAGTTTGGTGGGTTGCAGCTCGGGGGAGGGCAGGACGCTATTGGTCCTCACGACCAGCTGGGAGCTGAAGAGAGAACAGAAAGGGAGGTTAATTTAAGCAGATAAGGAGGAGATGGGACTACTGCATAGGCACTGAATTTAAATGCACAGCTCCAGTAATTTGAATTAGAATGTGGCGTTCGTTTACTGGAAGCACTCAGAAAGGTTTTCTTCCAGTAGGGGAGACCCAGCATCTACTGGCTAGAAAATTATTTAAAACAAGGCTAGCCTGGATTTGGTGGCCATAATGGAGTAATTGTGCACTGACAGCCATGACTGGGACATAGCCATGGCTACTCTCTGTTCAGGAGAAAAAGCAAACATTTTACTTGATGGCTTCATGCCAACTATGATTGCAGTTGGCATAAAGCCGTCGGTGTAATGCCGAATGACAAAACTTTTTGTTGAACTGGTGTCATAGATCCGTAAATATTGAGGTACTTCAACCTCTTCTCATAGGACTTCTGATGCAACCCCTGCACCTTTTAGTTACTCTTCTTTGGACAGCCTCCACCTCGCTATGTCCTTCCTGAGATGTGGTCTCCAGCACTGGACAATACTCTAGGTGGGGTCACACCAGTGATCTATACAGTGTCAACACCACCTCCCTCTTTCTGGTGGCAATACCCCTCCCTATGCATCCCAGCATCCCACTGGCCCTACACACTGCCTTGTCTCACTTTCTTGCCACCTCGAAGTCATCAGATACGATTACCCCCATGTCCTGTTCCTGTTTGGTGACAGTCAATAACTCTTCACCCATTTTGTACATTTTGTATGCTACCTCTTGATTTCTGTGCCCTAGGTGCATGATTTTGCACTTTTTCTTATTGAAACTCAGCTGTTCCCTTGCTGCCACTTTTTTAGCTTTCTATGTTTACTGTCCCACTTCCTTGCCCTCTAACTCTCTATCTCATGTGGGCAGCCCCCCCAACACGATTTATTTCTCAAATTGTGTTTTTGTATATATTGTACATAGGTTTGACTGTATATACCATAAGTTTGGATTGTTTTCACAGTGTTCTGCTTCGAATAGCTATTTATTTCATAAATTATGCACTGTATATGCTGTTTGCATATTCACATTACTCTGTACTTAACTTATCATTGCCTGAATTTTTTCTTTGTCAAAACTGTGTATGATCCTACCCAGGTCCATCTTGTAAATGAGTTCTTTTCAACAATGTTACGCCTCGTAAATAAAGAATTGATTGATTGACCACTTCTCTAGTTTTCTCAGGTCTCTGCACATTCTTTCCACTCCCTCTGGAGTGTCTACCCGACTGCAGATTTTGGTTTCATCTGCAAAGAGTGTACCTTCCCTTCCAAATAATTTACAATGTCACTTGAAAAGACATTAAAGAGGACTGGTCCAAGTACTAAGCCCTGAGGCACCCCTCTTGTCAACCTACCTTCCCTGACTGAACTCCGTTTACCACCAATCTCTGTCTCCTATCCATTAACCATCTCTTTTTACCCAGTTTACTACATTAGAACCTGCCCCTAAGCCATGCAGTTTCCTTATGAGTCTATGTGGAATGGTGTTGAATGCCTTACTAAAATCTAAGCCGTATCCACCACCCCATCCTGAGATATTTCCTTGGTCACCCAGTCAAAGAAATCTATCAGATTTGTCTGACATGACCTCCCCCATGAATCTGTACTACTTGAAGTCTTGTAACCCATTGGATTCAAGATTCTCCACAGTCCTTTCCTTTAGCAGCAACTCCATTAACTTCCCCACCACTGATGTCAGCCTGACTGGCCTATAGTTGCCAGTGAACCATGGAGAATCCAGCAATGATCGATGCTTCCAGAGCTGGCCCTGCATTATCACCCAGCCATGTCTCCTTGATGGAAGCCAGATCAGCCATCGAAATCAGAATCAAGTCTGATATAATTGTAGACTTGTTCCTTATTGATCTTGCAGTGCACAATGCTGACCAGAGGGGATGAGTGGAAACTGCCAGCCTACAGGCTACCCACCCACTTGGTCCAGTGAGAAGCCAGGTATGAAAGCCAAACACATTTGGCCCCTTTCTATGTTCCATTTCATCGCAGGGTGTTTCCTGGTCTTCACCACCTTGATAATGCACCCCCCATTAGGATCCCCCTGCCACCTACCATCCCATCTCCTTGTGATGCCCACCTCCCTAGAGTGCCTATAAGCCACTGCTGGTTGTAAGTTGAATTTACATCAGCATGAGTTGAGTAGGTGGTCATGAAGGGCCATTTTAAAGGGACCAATTTTGAGCGTGTTGGTGATGTTGACTGGGAGGGAGTTGAACCAGGAGAGAGTCCTGTAGCAGAAGGATCACTGGGCTAGGGTGGTCCTGGTCCTGGGCACCCATAGGGTGGCCTTATCCGAGCTGCGGGTGGCCACAGTTGGGGTGGCGAGTTGAAGGGATGCAGCCACTCCTGGGAGGGAGAGCCCAAGAAGAATTTCCTTGGATAGTAGGCAGGTTTGGCAGTGGAGTTTTTCTTCAAGGTTGAGAAGGTTTGCAATGACATAGGGTAGGCAGGTATGGGTGAGTCTGGGTGCCCCAGTCAAGAGCATGCAGGTCTTGTTTATAGAGATTTAGATTTTACTGATAGGAGTGTTATCAGCAGCACCATATATAGGTAGGCCATAATCCACTAGGGACAGGACAGAGGATGTGATGGCCAGCCAGAGCACATGGGGAGGAGGGCAGTCCTTGTGCCAGTACAGAAGGCCTAACCAAGAGTTGGTGGCTGCTGAGAGGGCATTTATGTGGTGGTGAAAACTGAGAGCAGTGTCAAAGGTAATCCCTAGGTATTTATATGTGGACATTTGCTCTAAGGGGTGCTGTATGCTGGGAAGGATTAGGACTTGTTTTGGTGGTGGGTGAATAGCATAGACTTGGTCTTTTTTATATTGTTAAGAAGTCTATGATCCTTGAACCATTTTTCAGCTTGGTTAAAGGTGAGCTGGAGAGATTCCTGGAATGAGACAGGTTTATGGTAAGAGGCAAAGAGAATGGCATCATCTGCATAAAGAAGAATTTTGTCAGAGCAGTCACTGAGCAGGGTGTTAAGGTAGAGACTGAACAAAAGGAGCCCCAGGATAGAGCCCTGGGGGACCCTGGAGCAAACTGGTCGGGTGCTGGATAAGGTCCCATTGATTTTTACATACTGTGAGTGAGCTGTGAGGCAGCTGGAGCACCAGGCGAGAGGACCAGTGGAGAAACTGGTTTGGTAGAGGGAATCTAGCAGGAGGGGATGGCAAACAGTGTCAAAAGCCTTGGAGAGGTCAATGAACACTGCACTAGAAAGATTGCCAGAGTCTAGGGAGGAGTGCAGATAGTTGGAGAATTCAAGGAGGGCTGTGGTGGTACTCTATCCTGTGCAGAACCCGTGCTTCTCAGGGCATATTATGTCATATTTGGTCAGGTACTCAGTGAGCTGAGTGGCCACCACTTTTTCGATAGCTTTGGAAAGAGGGGGTAGTATGGAGATTGGCCTATAGTTGTTTGGGGAGGACTTATCACCAATTTTGTATATGGGTGTAATGATAGCCATTTTCCAGACACTGGAGAATTGACCTAGACAGAGGGATTGATTCAGTAAGTCAGTCAGCGGGACAAGGACATCATCAAGTACTTGGTGCAGGATCCTGGTGTCCAGGGTGTCGTTGCTAGGGCTATTGTTGCCCAGGGCTTTTTGCAGGTATGGTCTGGCTTCTTGGGTGGAAATCTTGTGTAGGTGGAAGTGAGGGCATTGTAGGACAGGTGGTTGAGATTCCAACACAGGGTCAAAGAAACTACTGGGGAGGACAGAACTTAGGTCAGTGAAGGTGGTATTAAGGCAGTTAGCTATGTTGAGGGGGTCCATGGTAAAAGATCCGTCAATAGAAAGCTGAGATGGGGGGGACATGTTTTCTCATTCAGCTCTTTTATATTATCCCAGAAGGTCCAGACTGAGCCCCAGGAGGAGGTAAGGGTGGCCTGGTAGTGCTCCGCTTTGGCCTTGCGGATGGCCCATGTGCACTGATTGCGTGCAGCATTGTAGGCTTGCCTATCTGACACTTTGCCTGACTCCACAGCAATATGCCAGAGGTTGTCCCTCTTCCAGAGTTTTTGGAGCAGGGATGGGGTGACCCAATGCACATTTTGTTTTTTTGAGTGATGTCTGGTGAGCGGTGCATAGAGATCGCAGGCCTTGTTGAAAGCCTGTGTGAAGAGGTCGAGCGCAACGTCAATGCTTGGGGCATGGTTGATGGAGGACCAGTCAATCTTGGCGAGATAGTGCATGAGTTTTTTAAGGCCACCTGGGCAGAGGCGCCTACAAAGAGAGGATTGAGTTACTGGTTTGGGGGTGGCGGAGGACCAGAGGAAGAGGATAGGGGAGTGGTCACTTAAAGAGTTTGAAAGGATTTTAATATCCTGGAATTTTTGGGGGTGGTTGGAGACTATGACATCCAGGAGGGTGCTGGTTCCTCTGGTGGGGTTGAGTCTAGTGGGCTGGGAGACTAATTGGGTCATGTCAAGGGCAGCAAAGGAATCCCTCGCTTGTGAATCCGAGGTGCCGAGCCAATTGATATTAAGATCCCCTAATAAGACTTGTTCAGCTTTGTGAGAGAGAGTTGAGAGATACTCTATGAGTGACAGGATAGCTGGGTTTTGGTTCCTAGGAGGAACGTAGGAGACCGTGATGTACAGCGGACCCCTGGTAGGATCAGTGGAGAACCCTATTCTCTCCCTGGTCACAGACAGGCAGTATCTCAGCACAAGCCACTGATCATACTTCCTGCCTAAGGCCCTCACTAGCTCCCTAAATTCCCCCTGCATAATTCCTGCCTTATCCCTAGACAGGTCATTAGTTCCCACGTAGACAATGAGGTCCAGGTCTACCTTCCTCCCTGCCACCGTAGTGATCCTTTCATTTCATTTGCATTTTTATTTTTCATACTTGTTAGCAAGGTGATCAAACTGCCTGTTTTCACATGCGACAAGTTAACAAATAGACAGTAAGGACATACAAAACATTAATAATACAAAAAAACCATATAAACTACAATATCAAAACATAAGAATTACTATATAAAGTGCAGTATTATGTTAGGAACCACAATTACAATCAATCAGACTATTCAACCATTTAACAAGTCTTTTCTTGAACATTCGAACTGTCCTAACATTAGTAACTTCAGCTGGAATACCAATTGATTAACTACCTGATTAAATAATTCACTAAATGTTTCTAGTTTTTGATTAATCTCATGTATGTTTTCGAGACAAGTCCAGTCAATTTGTTCACAAGCCCCAGTCATAGTCAAAGAGGTAACTCTATTAATATTTCTTGTTTCGACATGAAGTGGTGGGCTATGATACTGTTTTATCTTTATGATCTTCATTCCATCCCTCTGAACAATGGTATTAGGTAGGCACTTCACCTCCCTCTTTCCCTCCCTTCCTGTTCCCAAATCTTTTGGTTTTTCCATTTAATATATTTTATTGCATTTTTATAATTGCATTATACATATAAGGATGAACCTCAAATGCATACATAATCAAGACATACGTACATAACAAAGCATACATAACACCCGAGGCTATAAAAACTTCCATACAGATACTGAATGCCTTCACAAATAATATGCATTACTTACATATGAATGGCCAGTTTACAGCTTATAAAAAATAGCATAAAAATCCATTATAATTTTAAAAAGGGGGACAATAATATTACCCTACAGTATCTATGCATTCATCACTCTGACTACAATATGAACCCATCACCCAGGCATAGGCCCCTCCAAAGCCAAAAGCACTTCCAATCTTTCCCATCTATCTGTATATTTAGGGAGCCATGACTGGGAGCTCCCGCCACTCTTGAGGACTGACCTTTCCTTAAATCTGTTGCAACAGTTCTTCTATTTCTTAGCCTAATCAGTTCTTGACAATTTCTAGTCCATAAGGTTGGTCACCTATGGACACCCCGTTCCCTTTCTTGACTATGCTATAGTGTCCTCTTTAGTTTTCCTTTTCCCTCTCAGGTCCTCATACAGGGAGGTTATTGTTGTGACCTCTGAGCTGATGTAAAATAACAGGCTGTGTTCCTCATTGTTGGCTTTAATATGCAATGTCACTATGTCATAAAATACTTTAATGTATATACCTTATTTGTATAAAACCTGTAAATGTTGTAAATACCATGGCACCAGGTGTTTTTGATAAAGGTAAAAAGTTACTAGGGGACTGTATGATAAAAATTAAGTTAGTTGTGCTATTTAAAATGCATGTAAATTGCTGTAAATTGAACAAGTCTGAAATGTCATGGTGATTTGCATATATCCCTTGATGTATTGCATTATGGAAATATGTGTGATGTGTTTCTTTGAAACTTGGCTTATTGCCAATGCCCTTTGGAGTAACCTTTGCTTTAGTGCTTCTGCACTGGTGTTCTTTGTCTTCAGCTTGTTTTTTTTTTATTGTTTTATTTGAGCCCCCACCACCCAAGCAAATAAGGCCCTCATAGAGGAGGCTAAATCTCAACAGATAAGTTAGATCAGAGATCATTAAGTCAGTAGGTGCTGGCTAAGTGTAAAGGAAAGACATGCATAGTCTGTTGCTACAAACTGATGTACTGAAGAAGGGAAATGCCATTGCTGAAGGTTATCTCCTACATTTTGAATAAACATCACACAGGGATTACGTGTTAAATTTGAAGTTTGGTGTCTGGTCCATCTGTTATCCCACACCCCCTCCACAGAGCCAATAATACTTGCAATTATTTTCAAGGTCCATAGAATACTAAGCATCTCATTATGCCACTGTTGTTATAAAGGAACTTGATCATCTAACAATGCTGCAATATTATTTTCTTTGCAATGCCTGCTATTAAGGCTATATCTTTGATTAGACATTAATTGGGTCCCATAAACGCCTACAAGGTAAATCTCAGGGGTAAGGGCATTTTCAAGTCCCAAGAGAGGGTTAAGGTGTCTCTTAATAGATTCCAAGAAAGGTTTAGCTTAGGAGCAATGCCAAAGAATATAAAATAATGTACTTTCTGCCTCATTACATCTAATACAAATGCTAGTACCTAATTTACTCATTTTCCAAAGCTTTTCGGGAGTAAAATAAAGATTATGCAATATCTTATATTGCATTAATCTAAGAGTGTCCACACCTATATATTTATAAAAATGTATCCATATTTCACCCCAGTTCCACTGGGCACTTGAATCTGAAATTTCTCAGCACCAATAATGCCCCTTGCTTGCCCCATCTGAAAACTGGATTTTCAGAAGTAATTTATACCAATTAGAAATCAAATTGGGACAATTAGCAGAGGCTATAAAGGGTTTTAAAGAGGTGCTGTATACATTAGACCATAGTGGTGTACCCCTATGTTTAGCTATTGAGTGTGTCAGCCGGAGGAATCGAAAACCTGAAATACTTCGACTGTAGGTTCCATTCAGGTGGCAAATACATAATATGGAATAAGATATCCATCCATAGTAATATTTTCTACTGAGCCTAGATTCCAATCCTTCCAAGGACTTGCAGTAGTAATCTTATTGCCTATTTTAAAATCAGGGTTCCTGATTATATGCTGAGCCATGTCCCTAATAGGACATATTTTTAAAAATTTACAAAACTGCTAGTGGACCTTAAGGCTCTCATGAAGAGATTCAGGTACAGTACATCACATGATTTCCAATGTAATAACACCTTAATATCAATCCCCTGGGACTCACACAAGTCCTGTTCTAACCTTAACCAGTTAGGAAGATATTTACTAGAATCTTCCAGCTGTCGGAACCACTGTAAATATTTACTAAGTTGTACAGATTAATAATAATACTAAAAATTAGTAAAAATTAAGGAACTGTAACCCACCCATAAATTTGGAACCTCTCAATGCCTTATAAGCCTTGCATGGACACTTGCCAGCCCAAAGAAAATTAGCAATTCCAGTTTGTAAATTTTGGAAACATTTCATAGGGAGAAAAATATTCATCAGCATAAGAGGATATAATAATTGGAGCAGCACATTTATCTTTACTACACTAATGTGACCTAACGATGATAATGGTAATTTACTCCATCTATTAAGATCACCCATTAATACCTCCAACACATCTTGTAAACATGCCTTTAAATGGGCTGCTTTTGATTTTGTAACAAATAATACCTAAATAAGAAATCCTTTGCGGTGCCCATTGGAATCCCAACCCTGTAACATCTGATTTTAACACGCAGACATTAAGAGGCATGATTATTGATTTAGCCACATTAAGTGTGTAGGCAGAAATTATTCCAAATTCCTTAATAATCACCAAAGCAGCTGTAAGAGATGTTTTAGGATTACTCAAATGCAACAGGGTGAATTTGTCCAATCGTTACTCCATTGATGTCATGTGCCAACCTAATTCAAGCAGCAAGAGGTTCCAAAAATAAATTTAAAAAAAGGGGGGAGAGGGAACAACACTGTCTCATCCTACTCGTAAGTTGAATAGCTGGAGAAAGAACCCCATTACAATATATCTTTGCAGTTGGGCTAGAATAAAGTAGTTGGACCCAACAAACAAACACATCCAGTATACCATGCCAAGGTAAAATATTAAACAAATATGGCCAGGATACCTTCTCAAAAGCTTTCTTTACATCCAGGGAAACCAGAGCCACCGGAGTTCTGGGTTCCTGGGATGCGGAGATAATGTGCAACAACTTCCTAATATGATCTTGTGATCTACAACTGGCCATAAAACTAATCTGCTCAGGGCCTATCAATCCTCCCCATAATCTCCCCAAATAAATAATTATAAAGCTCTGCAAAAACAAAATAGGACTAATTGACTCACCACATACCTTATAAAAATTGGGAATGAACCCATTGGGTCCTAGGGCTTTATCTAACTGCAGACTTTTAATAGCCCTCAAAACCTCATCAGATGAAATAATTCTCCCTAACGTCTTCCTCTGGATCTCATTTACCTGCAGTAACTCCACCCCTTCCAAAAAATATCTACCCTTTGCTGCAACTCATTAGTTGTAGCTGCCCGATGGATATCCTGAAAAAATTCACCAGACACATTTGCTATACCTCAGTCATCTGTAATCAATGCTCCATTATCATGCCTGTGGATGTCTGGTATAGACCTGGCAGCATCAATTTATTTCAGTCTAAGGGCCATTAATCTTCCTGGCTGATCTCCTTGTTCTACATACCTAGCTTTGGTACTATAAATAGTTTTCTCTGTCCTTTCTCTAATGAGATCTTGATAGTTATGCTGAATGGAGTTCAATTCAAGGTAATCAACTTCTGCTGATCCAGAATGTATCGTTGGTTATTTTTCACTAATTTTTATTTAAAACCTTCGACACCCCTTGTTCTATTTTACGTTTATGAATAGTTGCCAATCTGATAAGTTCCCTATGCAAGCTACATTTAGCAGCCATCCAGAGAGTAGCTAATGCTACTACTGAACCCCTAGTAATTTCATAAAAGGTAGGCAGAAAGTTTTTAAAATGTTCCACTAACTAGTTATCTTTCAGCAG
This sequence comes from Neoceratodus forsteri, assembly GCA_016271365.2. Classification (NCBI taxonomy): domain Eukaryota; kingdom Metazoa; phylum Chordata; order Ceratodontiformes; family Ceratodontidae; genus Neoceratodus; species Neoceratodus forsteri. The sequence continues at coordinate 63,003,391 of CM028129.1, forward strand.
CTGATTATTCAACCTACAAAGTCTGTCTGATGCAGAAACATTAGCAAACTGGTGTGAAAGGTACACCGGGGCATGGTTCAAAATAAGTATAGAATCAAGTCTAGATTCAGACTGATTTGAAGCACTTACATATAAGTACAGACATACGGCAGCCCTACAGTCATGGAAAGTAACCCTTGTAACACTAATTTGGCAATATCTCAGTAACCGTAGCAACAATGGAAAAAAAATTCCACTGCAGTTGCAATCCTGACTTCAAAACCTCCATGGGTGCTTAGTCCACCTAAGCAGTGGAGAGTGAAAAATCTGTATCTCAAATTGTTTTCGAGATACGGGCACTGAAAGGTGCTGCAGGCACCACAATTCAATGGTGCATGTAACTTGGGCATTTTCAGGATTTTTTTCACCCAGTTTTCAACATGGTATTTTAGGGACCCCACCTCATGAACAATGTCACTTTCGTTTCATTACTCTTTCCTGAAAGTTGACTTCGCACTGTGAATGCACCATTCTGCACCATAGGTGCGAAATTATGTTTTGGGCAGGATGTGAAAAATGACAGCTATATACTGTTCATGAGGAGGTGTGAAAAAAGGTAATGTTGAAAATCAGGAGTGAAAATATAAAAAATTGGCAAAGTTATGAGCGTGCGTAGAAACTGCACATTGCACACTCATAATGTGGCCATTTATGGGAATTGTTTAACCAAATTTTCAACATTTGCTTTTTGGGAAATCCCCTCATGAACACTGGCACTGTGATTTTGTTAGTCTACCCCAAAAGCTGATTTCACACAGCGACCGCTCCTTTCTGCGCTATGGCTGCGAAAACACATTTTGGGCAGCATGTGACAAATGATAGCTAAACTGTTCATGAGGAAATGTGAAAAAATAGCAATGTTGAAAATCTGAAGTGAAAATATTAAAAACTGGTGAAGGTACGAGTGAGCGTACAAACTGCGCAACACATTTTTGTACCAGCTGTTATTTGGATTTTTTTGCACCAGATTTTCAACATGGGCTTTTTGGGACCTCACCTCATGAACACTGGGACTGTCATTTCATTAATTGGTCCTGAAAGGTAATTCCACGCAGTGATTGCAAAATCACCTTTCGGGACCAAGTAATGAGATGACAATGACATTGTTAATGAGGTGGGGTCCCAAAAAACCCACATTGAAAATCTGGTGCTAAAATCCCCCAAAATAGCTGAGATATCAACATAAGTTGAAAAAAAAAAACATTAAATGGCATTATACGGCTTACCTTTGATTCTTTAGTTTGAGGTTCGGCTTTGAAGAGTGCAGACGTGTCCCAGTCCTGAGAAGATCGCTGCTCATGACCTCTGGAGGTAAGTATGGGTAAGGGGGGTGCAGGGAGGTGGGTGCTTAGTGGGAGAGTGGGGATGGGGGAAGGGGGACTAGGGAGACGACAAGGGAATATTTTCTTTTTTGCAGGTTTAAAAAAAATTAAAGACATCGGGGGACGGTTTTCTTTATTTACAGGTATTTTTTTAAATAATACATATTTGGACACACTGTGGTGGGCTCCCAGTGTGCCATATTAGTGTGTGTGTGTGTGTGTGTGTGTGTGGAGGGTGCATACATGCTGACACGGGATTGGGCACCCTGTGTCGGCAGTTGAAAACTGCAGGCTTTAGCGGAGGGAGCATCATCTGACACCGATAGTGGGCATCCTGATGTTGGAGCATTAAAATTAAATATATTTGGCTCCCCAGTGTCTCATACTGGTGGTGGTGGTGGGGATCTAGTGCTGACATGGGGATTGGGAACCCCATGTCGGCAAAAATGTTTTTTTAATCATTTTATCCTATTTTCGGCTCATGATCTAGGATCCTAGGTCGTATCTTGTGCATACGAACTAGGATCCTAGATCGTATTACACGGATACAAAGTAGGATTTAACTAATTAAATAAACACATTTTACTGGCATATTTCATCCTTTAAAGTACAGAATGCACCAAAGGGGGTCCCAATAAGCAAGCTACATGTGTTGGTTCCTCCCAAGAATATAATTTTGGGAGGTTTCAAAAAAAACATTTTTTGGCAAAACTGAAAACAAGATGGTGGCCATACGAAGTAGGAATTCTCCATATGAAAGAACTCTTAAAACTGAAGGTGGACAAAGCAATGGGGCCTGATGGGATTCATCCCAGAATTCTAAAAGAACTAAGGGTAGAACTAGTGACACTACTGACTACCCTCTTTAACAAATCATGGGAAGATGGGGTGGTACCCGAGGACTGGAGGAGGGCAGATGTGATTCCCCTTCACAAAAGTGGGAGCAAGGCAGAAGCAGGAAACTACAGACCTGTAGTTTAACCTCAGTGATAGGGAAAATGATGGAATCACTTCTGAAGGAAAGAATTGTCAGTATCTAGAGGCCAGAGGGCACAGGACCCTAGGCAGCATGGATTCACAGTGGGAAGGTCGTGCCAGATGAATCTGATAGATTTATTTGACTGGGTGACCAAAGTAGTAGATCAGGAGGGGCTGTGGACATGGCCTACCTAGACTTTAACAAGGCATTTGACACAGTCCCACACAAAGATTAATATACAAGTTAGCCAGCCTGGAGTGGGTCCCAAGATGACCGCCTGGGTAAAGAATTGGCTGAGAATATGACACAGAGAGTAATAGTAAATGGAGTCCACTCAGAAGAAAGGAGGGTTACTAGTGGGTTACCGCAGGGTTCAGTATTAGGACTGGTCCTCTTCAATGTCTTTATAAGTGACATTGCAGAGGGACTGGAAGGAAAAGTATGTCTCTTTGCAGATGACACATAGATCTGCAACAGAGTTGATGCACAGGGTGGGGTGGAAAGGATGAGAAGGGACTTGGCAAGGTTAGAGGAATGGTCAAATGTATGGCAGCTTAGTTTCAATGCTAAGAAGTGCAAGGTAATGCACCTGGGAAACAAAAACCCAGGGGAAGAGTACACAATGGGGGGTGAGATACTAACAACAACAAAAATGGAAAGGGACCTGGGGGTAGTCATATCAGATGACCTAAAGGTTGGCAAGCAATGTGAGAGGGCAGCAAGGAGGGTTGGGGGATACTGGGATGCATAGGGAGAGGCATCACCAGTAGAAAACAGGAAGTTATTATCCCTCTGTACAGACAGCTGGTGAGATCCCATCTGGAGTACTGTGTGCAGTTCTGGAGACCCAATCTCCGCAAAGACATAGACAGGATGGAAGCTGTCCAGAGGAGGGCACCTAAAATGGTGCAGGGTCTGCACCGGAAGACATATGAAGAGAGATGAAAGGAGCTTAGTATGTATAGCCTCGAGGAAAGGAGGGGAGAGGGGGGACATGATAGAAACGTTCAAGTACCTCAAGGGAATCAATAAAGTCCAAGAGGGTAGCATCTTTCAAAAAAAGAGGTGTGCAAGAACAAGAGGGCACAATTTGAAAATGGGGGGGGGCGGCTCAGAGGTAATTTAAAGAAGCATTTTTTCACAGAGAGGGTTGTGGATGCATGGAACGGCCTTCCGGAGCAGGTTGTGGAGTCAAAATCAGTGGTGGAATTCAAGCATGCATGGGACAGTCATAAGGCCATTCTAGGGGGTGGGGGTAGGAAGAAGTAGGCTGCTGGTTAACTAGGATCTGCAGCTTATCCAGTAGGTAGGGAAATCGGCCGACTGGGTGGGTCAAGCGGTCCTTATCTGCCATCAAACTCTATGTTTCTATGTTTCTATGTTTCTATATGGAGTAGGATTCCTACTTCATTTCATACAGCTATATTGAAGTGCCTACTGAGCATGCTCAGAAATGACTTTTTTCAAATGTTTAAATTGCAGTAACTTAAAAACTACAGACACATCTGTAGGTTAGTCCCTTTCTACCCTTCAAATGTCATGCCAAACAACCAAACCTTCGGGGCTGTAGGCAAGTTCAAAGAAAAATCCCAGCGAAGTCAATGGGTAAAAACATGTTTTTTCACCTCTCCATAGCTCAGAGACTACACATCTGACCATAATGAAACTTGCCAGATCAAGAGATATACCCCACAGGAAGGCATATGCCAAATTTCATGCAAATCCATTAAACGGTGAGGCAATGGTTACCTCAAAGGGCATTTGACCGGGAAGCCAAGTTTCAAAGAAATACAAAATCACACATACCCCCACAATGCATTGTGGGGTATGTGTGATTTTGTATTTCATATATATATATAGCGATAGCCTAAACAAATTTGTTCCCAGAGCAACTTTAAAAGGTGTACTTCATGGTTGCGATATGGTTAATAAGATGGTAACCATTACACTACTAGCTGTTAACTAGATGGTAACCATCACACTACTAGCTTTTTTCTTGACAAATTATCAATAACAGACTGTTCTCTTATCCCTGCATCCACATTTAGATATAATTTATAAAAATAGCAACTGATTCCCGGGTCTAGGACAGTTCTGTAAAACCTAGAATGCCGATAAAAGGTCTGCCACATAGCTCAGTTCTTGGAGAGGACAATATAAATTAGAGATTAGTCTCATATCGCTGAAAAAGAGAACAGAAATTCACATTTTGTCTTTGGGATCCTACAGTCTCAGTCCTTTTCAGTTTGAAGTAACCCCAGTTGTCAACTAAGTTTTAATAGATGTATGTAATTGGTTAGAGAACAAATTTGGGAGTAGCTCAGTTAATGCAGTTCGGGCTTCCTCTGCTGAGTGTAACACCTGTTCTTGCCCTCCTCCATCACAGTAAATTTGGCAGGGTAGTTCAATTAAGCAATAATGCATGACAGGGTGTGGGTTGTGCTGGGATAACCTCACACCTGGGGTGGTTGGGCACGAGGTTTGCTATTGAACTGGCATAATGGAACCAAGGCAACCAGCCTCTGCATGAAGGCAGTAAGTAAAAGCAGAAGGAAGAAGTGACCAGTATGGTACTATGGAGAAGTGGCCATGGTGGTAAATGAAAAAAGAGTGGTATTCAGGAGTTATGAAGAAATGCAGAGGGAGGAGAACAGGGAGGCATTCAAAGTAAAAACAGAGGGAAGCGGGGAAGGTGGTGACGGGAGCAAAGGCGCAGACAGTGGAAAGGGTAGCCAAAGGGGCAGCTAAAGGGGATAAGACTTTCTTCAGGTACATAAGTGAGAAGAGGATAATGGGAGGGATAATGAGGATAAGGAGGGTGGATAGGGGAGACTGCATAGAACAGGACCAAGAAAAATCTGCTATCTTGAACAGGTACTTCTGCTCAGTTTTCACAGTTGGGGGTGGGGGAGATCACAAGGGAGCAGCAGGAACAAAGTGGGGGAGGTGGACAGAACTCCATTTTCAACTAAAGTGGTGAAGTGGGTTAGAAATTGGTTAATGGATAGGCATCTGGTGGTAGTGGTTAATGGATCTCACTCTAGAGGGGCCAGAGGGCTTAGAACTGGGGCTGGTCCTCTTCTTCATCTACATACATGACATTGCAGAAGAACTGAAGGGAAGGTATTCCTTTTTGCAGATGATTCCAAAATATGTAACAGGGAGGATGCCAGGGACAGGATGGAGTGAATGTGTAGGTATCATGGGAAACTCAAGGAGTTGTCAAGAGCATGGCAGTTGGGTTCAGTGCCAAAAAGTGCAAAATTATGCAGACAGAAATCCATGATATCTTAATCACAGTGCTGCATCTGAAGCACAGGCCACCGCAGCAACAGATAGAAATCCACAATACCCAAATTACAAGAGTTCTTTTGTCTGCAGAAGTGCAGGCCCCTATAGGATCGTACTTCTGTAGTCTCAGATACTATTGTACACTATAAGATATACCCACACTTGATGGACCTGGGCTTCTGAAGCCATGGGTGTAAGACATGCACACCAACCTCTGGCTGCAGAAGCACAGGCCATTGAAAGGCCTGAACCTCTTCAGCCACAGGTGTAAGACATACACACCAACATCTGGTCTAGATGGGCAGCCCTCTGGGGGTCTGCAGTTACATAGCTGAAAGTACTGTTTTTTTATTTATTTAAAAATAATTTGGTGACTGGTAAAGACACACTGAACCAAGGCTCATTTCCAGGTATGACCTGTGAGAAGGGGGATGGGGAATAGTCAGGCAGGCAGTTACAAAACATGAAAAATGCAATGACAACAGTTACAAGTGCAAAAGCTCAGTTGGTAACACTTTAGCAATTTAAAAACAGACACTATACACAGGTCACTCGCAATTATACAAGAGTAGGCAGAATTAGATGTAGAAGCTGCGTTAGGGTGAGATGAACCCTCCCATATGAGAGGGCAGAGGCAGGATTGTGAAGAACACAAGAAAAATAGGAGCTTATGCTGAGATGGGAGAAATGCTGACAGAGGAGGGAAGGGAAGCATAGGAGTCAGTGTGTGTGGGGGGGTGACACGAACATGTAGAGAGCTGCATGTAGAAATCCATACACTAGCAGATCATGCTGTCTAGTGAGGTACCTGGTACAGCATGCATGAGTACCACTGATTGCAGAGCTGCAGGCCATATGGGGCCTTCTGGCTGCAAAATTGTAGGCCCCCACATGGCCTGTGCTTCTGCAGCCACATATACTTGTGCATGCTATACAACATACACACACAGGTGTGGTTTCATAAGTAACATAAGTGTAAGTAATAGTATGCACGGTTTTATTTAACTCTAAAAATTGATTAGCGTTTCGCTCATAAAAGTGCTAAAACATTGTGAAAATGCATAACATGTGCCTCACTTAGTTCAACAAACATAACACTTCTAGAAAACCTATATAAATATCTTCTTTACAGTTAGTATTATCCGAAGAAAAAATTGCTAATCAATTATTTAAAACCTTGGTATGCATAAGTATAGTTAGGGTTGAGTAATGTGTTCAATGTTAATCCCAGTTTTTGCACCTTAATAACTTTGGCAGCATTTGACAGAATAGCCCAGAATTTGGCATGCACAGTTTGGCTGGCAGAGTCTCAAAGTGTGAAACATTTTGTGATGGTACCTTGCATGGTTTCCAAGATCTGAAACAGTGATTTAAAAAAAAAACATTTTTTCTGATACATGCTTTTTTTTTGCTCTCACCTACAGTCTAGACAGTATTTAATTTTTTCATGAAAGCTTCAGGGTAGAAGCAGCTTTTGCCAAGGTAGTGCTTTTCGAAGGTTTCGTGAAAAAATATTGAACAGTTCTAGAGTTATAAGGATTTCATTTTTTTTCTCAGCATGCACAGTAGGGCTTTTGGATAGCTCTCTGATATGAACTGAAAGTGGTTTGTATCACTAAGGTGTCACATACTGAAAAATGGTTCTCATGAAGTAAATTTTGTTTTTTGGTTCATGATGGCCACCATCTTGTTTTTTTTTTTCTGTACATAAAAACCCTTGAAAATACTTAACTATGATCTAATTTCCAAATAAAAACTAAACGTAGCTAAACAGGACCCATTTAGTTAGATTCTAGTGTTAGTTTTTTGAAAATATGCCTAGCAGTTAGGGTTCTGGGCTCCCAAAAAAACCTGGTGCCCAGTTTAGCAAGAGGAGCCATTCATCCACGTTCTCTGTATGAGAACAATGGGACTTTAATGAGTTGTGCAGTCATAGTTGAAATCACGCTGCTGGTTGGAGTGGGAGAAGGGAGATGGTGGTCTCTCTCTCTCTCTCTCTATCTGTCCTTTTAAGACTTTCTTGAGTTTGCAGTCACAGCTGGAGACATGCTACTGGCTGAAGCTGGAGAGTGAGCTGGCAGTTGATCTCTCTCTCATCTATCTATCTATCTATCTATCTATCTATCTATCTATCTATCTATCTATCTGTCTATCTATCCTAGCCTAGATTAATAAATTGATAAAGCAGACCGGGGTTCCCACCCCTGGTACTATTTATTGGCTACCTCTCCCCTCTAGGTCACTCCTCCCTTCCCAGTCATAAAGTGGACTGGGGTGTCCACCCTCAGTACTGCTTGTGTCTACCCTCTTTGCCTCCAGGTCACTTAACCCCTTCCCATAATGTATAGGTGCTGCCTAAGGGTATTCAGACACTGTGGTGCCCAATCCCCAGTGTTGGCTAGGTCCCCCTGTCAAAACAAAACAGAACTGCCCCTCGTTGATCTTTTTTAAAAAATTAAACCTGTAAATAAGAAAACGATCTCTCACCAATCTGACCCCTCCACGACCCCTCCCACTCCACATTGGTCTTCCACTCAACACCCACCACCCCACACCCCCCAACACTCTCACTCACCTAAACGTTCTCCATGGTGCAGATCAACTCTCCATATAAAAGCATGCCTTGCTGCTGTAACCAGTGAGTGCCATATGAGGCAAACTCTGGTCAGAGCTGATATGGCCGTGGAAAGCTTTAGGAGCAGCAAGAACATTGAGAAAAGAATATGCAGAGCCCGCCGCACCGCAGTCAGCCTGCCACCTACTGAAGGGTGGGTTGTAGCATGGCTGAAGCAGCTACAGCAAGAAAAGATGGGGATGTGACTGATGTCTGTATAAGACACTCATGAGATCGCACCTGGAATACTGCATCCAGATCTGGAGGCTGCATCTGAGAAAAAAAAAACATAGGTAGGGTGGAGGTGGTGCAGTGTAGGGCAACTACAGTGGCGCAGGGCATATGGGATAAGACCTAAGAAGAAAGACTAGTCAAGTCAATATTTAAAATATTTATTTCATTTGGGTAAAGCATTTAAACCATTTTAAATACTGAATTTTTACAAGATATGCCAGTTGAGATTCGATATATGATATATCGACTCTCAACTGGCAAATCCTATAAAATATCACTTACAGTGTGGTCTTGCTTTTACCCATTATTTCTAATGAATTTGCACAATGCAGATCTGCTGAGAGGCAGTTTCAATGCGGTCTTTCTTTTACAAATTTTCATAACGTGTTTTCCTAGAATATGCCTGCTGATTGCCATATACAGTAGTTAGCCCGGATAGTTCACAGAAGACGTGGCATCTTATTTTCAGTGGGACTCTACAGCAACACAATATAATGCTACATTGTGTAAAGTCAGAACAAGCTGTAAACAATATTTTACATTGGGACTAGGCTACCCTGAATAAATACATTATAAAAATGGTAAAATCATGACCACACAGAAAACAAGATATTGCTTCTAATCTGGGACAGCCTGAGTAAATACAGTGCAAAAATGTGTAAAATAAAGATCCCTATGAGAATGAGATGTAGTATCTCCCCTGTGCTAGCCAGGATACAAAATATAGGATAAGACATATTTAAAGGAAATCTGCTGTAAATTGAACTTCACTGTGTTCCACATAACTAAAACTGACATAAACCGTTTCTTTATTGTTTTATAACATATTAGACTGCAGTATTTATTTCAGATTTTGTGGCCATGAGGATGGTGTGTATGGTGTGTGTGTGTGTATGTGTGCTTGTGCGTGCGTGTGTGTGCATGCGTGCGTGCGTGTGTGTGTGTGTATGTGAGCATGTGTGTTTCCTGTATATAATAAACTATGTCTCAGACAGTGCTTATTAGATAAGTGTCTTGAGAGGTTAAAAAAGCATCGAATCTCAACTGGCTTATCCTGTAAAATATCACTTACAGTGTGGTCTTGCTTTTACCCATTATTTTTAATGAATTTGCACAATGCAGATCTGCGGAGAGGCAGTTTCAATGTGGTTTTTCTTTTGCACATTTTTTACAATGTGTTTTTCTAGAATATGCCTGCTGATTGCCATACACTGCATTTAGCCTGGATAGTTCTCAGAAGATGTGGTATCTTATTTTCAGTGGGGCTCCACACCTACACGATACTGTGCTGCATTGCATAAAATCAGAACATGCTGAAAACAATATTTTACATCTGGACTAGGCTATCCTGAATAAATACATTATAACCATGGTAAAATCATGACCCCTCTGAAAACAAGATATTGCATATAATCTGGGACATCCTGAGTAAATACAGTGCAAAAATGTATAAAATGAAGATCTCTATGAGAATGAGATGTAGCATCTCCCCTGTACTATCCAGGATATAAAATATAGGATAAGAAATATTTAAAGGAAATCTACTGTAAACTGAACTTTTCTGTGTTCCACATAACCAAGACTGACATAAATAAACAGTTTCTTAATTATTTTATAACATATTGGATTGCAGTATTTATTTCGAATGTTGTGGCCATGAGGATGGTGTGTACAGTATATGTGTGTGCGTGTGTGTGTGTGTGTGTGTGTTTGCTGTATATAATAAACCATGTCTAAGATAGTTCTTATCAGAGAGTGTCTTAAGAGGTAAGAAAAACAGTGTAAATCTTTTTTTGGAGATTCCTTGCTGAAAAAGGGTGACATTTATGAGCTATGAATCTTTCTTAAAAGAGAATACCTGCCCAACTGAAGCTAGTAGCAAGAAAATGTTTAAATGCTAAGTATTTAAATGTGCAAGTTGTTGCATTTCAAAGGGAGTAAACAATTCTCCAGTTTAATATGCAACCAGTATTTAACAAGCTGCTTCAGTTTGCTAATAGCCATCTGATAAGCAGTTTGGAGTTCTATCTACAACATTCTAAACAGAAAGAAGGGAGTATTTAACTATATTTATTTATTTATTGAAATGTTTCACCAGGAGGGCACACTGAACAACAAGTTGCTCGTCTCACAGTGCAACCTTGGGGAAGGGGGTACAATGAGGATTTGAAAACAGAGAATTACAAATAAAGAAGGTAGGAACAGATACAATATGGAGCATTAGGTAGACATAATACACAATTGTGAGCAGTACAGACAATTACAGCTCGAAAAAAGTGATACAACCTGTGGGTGGACACAGAAACATGATACAATAGACCCAACAGATAATGCAACAATACAATTGTAGTGCCATGATGTTCTGAGTGCTATGCTCAAAGGCAGTAAACAAGTACTAAGGGCAAACAAGGATGGGAGGGGGCAATTACCAAAGATAGAGTTGTGAGGGATGGAGCTCAGATGTGCTGGAAGGGGTAGTGGAGGTAGCTTAATGTGAGCTGATGAGGAATGGAGGAGAGGGAGGAAGGGGGGAGGGAAGACTGCTGAGTCCAGGTTCCCCTCCAGGATGTTAAGATCCCTGCAAGGGGGGCAGGAGCTGGCAGCAAGACAGGACTATGAAAATTAAGGAAGCTAGAGGCAAGCCACGAAAACCTGTTTCCCCTTCAGGATGCAAGAACCCTGCAGGGGGGTCTGGGTGCTGGTGAGCTGAACAGTCAAAAGGGTGACATTTATGAGGTATGAATCTTTCTTGAAAGAGAATACCCGTCCAACTGAAGCTAGTAGCAAGCAAATGTGTCAGTGTTAAGTATTTAAATATGCAAGTTGTTGCATTTTGAAGGAGGCAAACAAATCTCCAATTTAATAGGCAAGCAATTATTTTTTAAGACTGTTTATCTCCTTTCCTGCCAGTGCCCCCTTTAGCCTGACTGGCCTCTCCAGCCCCAACATCCTGGAATTACTGGGGCTTACGTTATGCCCAGCCTGGGAGTGAAGCCCGTGGAGGATCAGGCTTCATCCCACAGCCAGAGGATCCAGTTATTCCACCATTTTTCTCTCCGACTACTCCGGGGCCCCAGGAGTAGAGATGCATGTATGTGGAGGCATGCATGCATACTTCTGCCCCGGTAACAGCCCCTTCTGCCCACCCATCAGCCTAGCACCTGGTGCTCCCTCTGTCCTGTGCTGCCCCCTGGCCTCCACCATGAGGTAGTCAAGAGCCGGGGGATGCCACCTTCCCTCCCCAGAGAGGAGAGCTGCCTCTCAGCAGCTCCATCCAACTCCAGCCCTCACCCCCCCACTAACCTCTGATGGCACAAGCTCGTTTCTGAACATGGGTCATTGGTGTGGCGCGAGGTAAGGCATCCAGCACCTTAGCCCTTGGTGCCACTGGGCTGGTGGCAACCAATTTTTAACAAGCCGTTTCACTTTCCTAATGGCCATGTGATAAGCAGCTTGGAGTTTTGTCTACAACATTCTAAACAGAAAAAAGGGAGTATTTAACTTTCATAGTGATTTACTGTTATGGAAGGATACACTGAAAAGTACTAAAAAATGTGTTCCACAGTATGCCAGTTTTTCCTAGCTAAAGCAAGATGGCTGTAGGCTCTGCCCACAGCCATAACAACAGGGTAAGTCAATTTAATGCTCTTCAATGTGTTTTGAATGTTTACTCATAACTTTGTCCTTTTTTCAATATTTTTACACCAAATTTTCAACATGGTCTTTTTGGGACACCACCTCATGAACAAGGTAGGTGACAAGTTTCAAATCCATCCTGAAAGGTGATTTTGCAGTAGCTGAGTGAACTCACCTTTTGGGTGGGATTTGAAAAATGTTCACCTACTGGGTTCATGAGGTGGGCTCCTAATAAGGCTACATTGAAAATGTGGTGTAAAAATGTGGTCAAATGACCAAGTTATGAGTGAATGTTGACATACTTCAATGTTCACTCATAACTTTGCTAATTTTCAATATTTTTCCATCAAACTTTCCACTTGCCCTTTTTAGAACTCCACTTCATGAAAAAAGGCAGTTGACATTTTTCAAATATGTGAGAAAAAGTGATTTTGCATTTGCTCTATGAAATCACATTTTTGGTCGGATTTGAATATTTTCAGCTTATTGGTTCATGAAGTAGGGGGTCATAAGAAGGCTATGTTGAAGGTTTGGTGTAAAAATATGGTAAAATGGCCAAGTTATGAATGAAGGTTGAAATATTTCAATGTTCACTCATAACTTCATAAAATTTCAATATTTTGACTCCAAACTTTCAACATTTTTTCACATCACCTCATGCACATGACAGGTGACATTTTTCAAATACTGAATGAGACATGTTTTTGCACTTGTGGTATGAATTGATGTTTCAGCCAGTTTTCTATAAATGTCACATGTCATGTTTATAATGGGGAGTCATAAAATTACTGTCTTGAAATTTTTTGGGTACAAATCTGAAGAAAAAAAAGAATGATTATTAAGTAATGTTGTATGTAGTGCCAGTCTTTACCCCAGCAGGTAGTGCTTTGTGATCCTGTATTGATGAACTGAGTTTGTGGCAAGCTCAGTGGAGCCAGCTGGATGGGCCAAAGTTGGAGGGGTGGCATTGTCATGTGACACCAGCCCCCAGCTTGGAAAGGGAATGTTCAGGGTTGTCTGCATGGGCTTAAGTTCTATATAGTGGTGAGAACTCTTCTTGTGGCATAAGACCCTGTGCGTTTGTTGAGATGGACTGTTTGCCCTGTGTGTCTGTATCTGCAGCCACATGGAAATGCAGGGCCTGGAGGGCCCTGCACTTCTGCAGTCCACCAGACAGCCCCATGAATTCTTGACATCTGTTGCTGCACAGTACTGCAGAGCCTAGAGGGTCCTGCTCTTCTGTAGGCAGACAGAGTCTTCCCCTGGTGCAGAGCCCAGAGGGCCCTGTGCACCTATGTATGTTGACACAGGTCACAAGGGACCTGAGTGAATGAGGATATGATTCCATTATCTCAAAAAGAAAATAAATTCTTTGCAAAAAAACTGCATTAATGCACCGGTTAGGGTTTATCCTAATGCCACAAAAGTATGGCAATGTGGCATTAGGGTTTCTAACCCTAACTCCTTCCAAACAGCTAAAGGACAAGACCATACAAGCAACCACAGACAGCCAGCATCAAGTAAGGCAAAGAACATACAGCTGCTTCCGGATGACACAAATCTATTAGCCCTGATGTGCCACCTTCATGGATTTCTGCCTGCGGCTGCATAAGCACAGGTCCCCACAGGGCAAGTGCTGGGATCATTCATCATACACTGTATGTTATTGAAAGTGCACATGACTGGAGCCTCATTAAGCTGAGATGGCCTTACATGACAACGCTAACTTGTAAAAACAGCAGAAAGGCGATGCTGTCTTACATATAAGATGATCTAAGGTGTACTGGAAGAAAGCTTCTTATAAAGGGCAGTCCTTCCTGACTGGCTATAAAATTAATCTATACCATTGGCAATATACTTCAACCCTCTCCCCCGCCAGTACTAACTTACTCATTCCCTTCGCTACCCATGCTATGATGCAGAATACAAACTATGTACATTTTACCTACAGGAAAAGTTGATATAATTTGGTTAGACAGTTACTAGGTCAGTTATAAGCATTGTTAGAATATGTTCCTATAATACCAGTATTATTCTTTGTTGTTTCTTTTTGGATTGTGTGTTTTTCCTTTTCTTAAAACACTTCATAAATATTTGGTCACATTAAGTGAAGAGTTAGCCCCCCTTCTTTGCTTACCTATTAAAACCTGATAACACTTCTCGCAGACAGATTCATCAGTCAATAGCATATTAATGCATAAAGTTAGACAACTGGTTATGCACTTTTTATTAATCACATGCATTTTAATAGGTTTATTTACATCTCAGTCAAACTTATTTTGTTATTTGATAGATGGTTGTAAGAATCCATCTAATGTTTTTAGAGTACATTTATTAGTTGGCATAACTTGGTTGATTTTAAGCAACCCTGATAGGGAAGTCTGGTTAATACCAGTCTATTTTAGAATATCTAATTCTCTCTCTCTCTCTCTCTCTCTCTCTCTCTCTCTATGTTGTAATGACCCTTAATATATACTATTTAACAAGGTGGCAAAACTATTTGATCTGTGAACAGTTAAACATACATTGTTCATTTACTGGTTTCTATTACATACATCTTAATATATTTTTAAATGATGGATAAGTTAACTTTCTTTTCTTGGAGTGTGAAAGGCTTGGTTCCCTGATAAAAAGAAGAAAACATCATAACTCATTTAAACAGTCTTAAAGCTGACATTGTGCTTTTACAGGAAACTTATTTAACCTCATCAGAAGCATACACATTTAGAAAGAGTTTGAGTAGATAAAGTCTTTCACAGTTATTTCTCCAGCAAGAAAAAGGGCGTTGCTATTCTAGTTAGGAATGGCCATAGATTCCACCTCAAGGGGCATAAATCAAACAGTGATGGGAGATGACAAAGTCGTCAGTGTCTGATTAATGGTGCAGAATATTTAATATGTAACATCTATGCACCAAATAAAGATCGCCACCCAATTCTTTGTTTCATTACTTACTGATATACTGATATATATGTCACAAGACACATTAATAATTGGGGGAGATTTTACATAGAAATATAGAAGGTGATGGCAGAAGGGGGCCTCAAAGTCTATCAAGTCTGCCCATGGTGTAGAGATTACTACCCCCTTCCCTGTTATCTCTTCTTTTGAAAGATTCCTTTGTGCTTATCCCAAACGGTTTTGTGCCCCTTGGCCGTTTTGGCCCCCATGACCTCTGAGTGTAGGCTGTTTCAGGAGTCCATCACCCTCTCCATGAAGAAGAACTTTCTAACATTGGCTCTGAACTTTCTCCCTTTCAGTCTAAGATCAAGTCCACTCATTCTGCTACCTTCCTTGGAATGAAAAAGTTCCTGTACCTGTACCTTATGTATACCCTTAATGTATTTGAAGGTCTCGATCATGCCTCCCTCTCCCTCCTCTGTTGCAGGGAGTACATATTTAAATCCTTCAATTTATCCTCCTATGACATCTGGTGTAATCCCTGTATTATTTTTGCTGCCTTCCTTTGTACTGTCTCTATTTTGTCAATGTATTTTCTGTGGTGTGGCCTCTGAAACTGGACACAGTATTCTTGGTGGAGATGAACAAATGCCCTATGCAGCGGCAGTACCACTTCTCTCCTCTGGCTCATGATTCCCCTCCCAATGAATCCCAGCATGCCACTGACCTTAAGTGCTGCCTTCTCACACTGTCTACTCACTTTCTAGTCATTCAATATTAAAATCCCAAGATCAAGCCCTTGGCTGGTTGTTGCTAGTCTTTCTTCTCCCAAGTAGTTCTCATTTTTTGGGTGTTTCCTCTTCCTATGTGCATGACTTTGCACTTTTTGGCATTGAAATTCAGCTTCCATGCTCTAGACCACTCCTCCAGTTTCTTTAGGTCTGATTCCATTTTCATTTGTCCTGCTGGGGAGTCCTCTCTGTTGCATTTCTTGGTGTCATCCATGAATAGACACACCTTCCCCTCAAGCCCATTTGGAATGTCAGCTATGAATACATTGCATAGTAGAGGCTGCAACACGGAGCCCTGGGGTACCCTGTTGGTTACCTTTGATCCTGCTGATAATGTGCCATTTACCTGCACCCTTTATGTTCTACCATGCAGCCAATTTTTGTCCCAGACCACCACATTCTGTCCCACACCCATATAGTCCAACTTTCTGTGTGGGACAGAGTCGAAGGCTTTACTAAAGATCAAGTAGACCACATCCACTGCCCCTCATTATCCACTGTCTTGGTAACCCATTCGAAGAATTCGATTAGGTTAGTTTGGCAAGACCTTTCCACCGCGAACCCATATTATTTATGATCCTGCTGTCTGCTGGTTTCAAGGAAGGCTATTATATTCCATTTGAGTAATGATTCCATCAATTTTCCCACTAGGGAAGTGAGGCTCACTGGGTGGTAGTCTCCTGCTTCCTTCCTGCTGCCAGATTTATGAAGTGGGACCACTGTTGCCCTCCTCCAGTCTTTGGGAACCTCCCCATTCACCAGTGATTTGCTAAAGAGTTCTGCTAGGGGTGCTGCAAGTTTTTTCCCCAGTTCTTTCAGGATTCTGGGGTGCACGTCATCTGGTCCCATGGCCTTGTTCACTTTTAGGTTACTAAGCACCTTCAAAGCTTGGTCTGCTGTGACAGAGCTTGTATCAACCACTAGTCAAGGGGTGCTGTTCATTCTTAGTGCTGGTCCATTTTCCTCTCTCTCTCCTCCCCGTAAATATATAGCAGAAGTACCTGTTTAGGACTTCTGCCTTCTCCCTAGCCACCTCTTCTATGTTTTGCCCTTCTTCATATAGACTTACTATTCCCCCCTTGGTCTTTTTTTTCCCTTATGTACCTAAAAAAGGTCTTGTCCCCTCTTTATACACCTCTGTTATCCTCATCTCAGTTTGGGCTTTAGCCTTCTTTATTAATTTATGGACCTCCATCAGTTTCTCTTTGTATGATTCCCTGTCTTCTTCTTTATTTGTTACTTTGAATTTCCTGTAGGCAACCTTTTTTTTCTTTCACTACAGTTGGCAGCTCTTTGAAGTACCATAGTGGATTTATTTTCTCTTTTGCCTTACTTATTCTTCTGGTGTATTGGTCTGTGACCTTCTTGATAGCACCCTTTAAGTTTTCCCAGATTTCCACAACCCTTCCCCCATCTTCAGCTCTTAAGTTCCCAGCTAGGCTGTCTCTCATTTTCTGAAAGTCTGCTTTCCTAAAATCTAGGACCCTAATATTGGAGTGACTGGTGTCCTCTGCTGTGATAACATTGAAACTGACCATATGATGGTCATTATTCCCTAGATGGCACCCTACTTCAATCTTCTTTACCCTCTCACCATTTGTGAGAATGAGGTCTATGATGGCTTTGACTCCTGTTGGAGAATCTACAAACTGCCTCAGACCTGCTCCCTGCAAGGTCATTAAAAAGTCCCTGTTCTCATTGATGCTGCCTGTTGTGTTTTCCAATGTATGTCAGGTAGATAAAAATCCCCTACCAGTATCACTTTGCCCTCATCTGCCATTTTGTATGTTGTCTCGAGTAGTTTCTTGTCCCCATTTTCTCCCTGTGACGGGGGCTATACACAACTTCTTTTCTGATGGTCAGCCCATTATCAGTGTCAGCTGCCAGCCACAGTGCCTCGGTTTTGCTGGGAGACCCCTGTATCTCTGTGGTGTTTAGTTACTCCCATTCACATATTACCACCCATCCCCCCTTTTTCTTTTCCTGTCCTTTCTGTATAGGTTGTACCCTAGGATTGTCATTTTCCAGTCATGGTTATCTGTAAACCAGGTTTCTGTCACAGCTACCCAGTCTAGGCCCTCCTCTGGCATGGTTGCCATTATTTCAGGAAGCTTGTTTGTTAGGTTCCTTGCATTCTCAACCATTGCCCTGCATAACTTTCCCCCCTTTTCATATGGTGGTGTTTTTTCTTCTCTTGTTGTCCTGTTTTGCTGGTCTTTCCTGGAGTAATTTGCAACTCTTTAGTTCTTCCGGTTTTATGGGGACTAGTGACCTGCACACCGGCCCCTGTGTTGTGTGCTGTCCCAATTCCCCTTTTCTCAGTTTAGATGACTTGCATATACATCTAACATTTGGCTGAGCACCCTCACCCCTTCTTTGGTGAGGTGCAGGCCATCATATCGAAAAAATCCTCTCTTCTAGAAGCTCTGCCAGTTCCCTATGAAGTGGTACCCCCTAACCTGGAACAATTTGTGCACATTCTGACACAGTTTTAACCCTACACTTGATCATAACTAGACAAGAGCACTCACAATAACACAAAAAGAATTATAAAATGGCAGAAAAAAATCTAGAAATTTCATTGGCTGAAAGACATCACCTGCCCATGCATTAAACCTCTATAAACACATGGTCAGGTGCCAAATCTCCTTTTCTTCCCTCCAAAAAACCTATTTAGTGTCATTTTATAAGTGTAATAAGCCTTTCCAGGGTGTACATCATATGATTTTAATGCACTTCCCGGGGAATAAGGACACTCAGCCTTCAGTCTTGTTTCTTACTACACCCCTTGGGCATCCATTAAAATCATATAATGCATATCCTGTCATGGCTTATTACTTACATATCCAATCAAGGAAAGTACTTCAAGGTCTAATGGTTGACTTATGATTGATAGACTCTTGAAGATTTGTAGTGCTGTGCAGAATGGAATTAGTGCAGAATGACCATTCTGCTGGTGAAATTTCTACCGGAATTTCACTAGTTTTTCTGCAGAATTCTGCTTGCTATGATCTGAGGAATATTATCCCATAGAACAGCAATTTTTCCATGGAAAAGCGTTCTGCAACTATTTATGCGGAAATATTGATATCCACAAAATAATATTCCATAGAACAGCATTTTTTTCCTCAGAAAAGCATTCCACAACCATTTCTGTGGAAAATACTGAGATCTGCAGAATAAAATTTCACAGACATCTGCCATTCCATTTCCTGCAAAATGTGGCAGAAATTCTGAGGAATTTTGAAAATTCCACAAAATTCCATTCCACCGGAATTTGAAAATGCCACACAGGACTAGAGATTAGTTACTCTGACAAAGAGAGACTATACTTTCTATTCTACCTCCATTCTTCCTATAGTCATATAGATTATATTTTAACATCCAAACTCTGTAAGAATAACATTATACAATCTTATATTGGTCAGAGGGTTATTTCAGACCACACCCTGGTTGTTACAGTTGTTTTAATGGGTACAAAAGAATAGGCCCTCCTAGATGTAGATTAAATGTTTCTTTACTTAAATGAGATAGGTTTTGTCAATGATTGAAGGAAGAAACAAAAATCTTATTTAAAATTAATGATAATGGGAACACCTCAGACATTTGCCTATGAAAAACTTTCAAAGAGATTTAGTCACATTCCGCAAATGCCTGTTTCACATACTATGCCATTGCCAACCATGCTTCAGATGTTGAAGCTGCAGTTTGTTTTGTAAAAAAATCTGTCATAGTAATTTTTTTATGTTTTTGTTTCTGCCCTCCCTCCAGTTTTCTGTGTGCAGTCACACCCCCAGAATGATGTCGTGCAAGGGAACTGTCAATGTTTTACTTACAGCAACAAGGAATTCTGGGTAAATTATAAAGTTGACTTAAATGTTTGTTACGCAGAGGTTCAGTCCCTTATTTGGGTAGTGGGGACTGCAGAATAGCCCCTAATATGTAGACCTATAATCTAGTTCTAGAGAAGCTTGAAGAAGCTAAGTACATTTGCACATGGGAAGACTAGGTAGGCCATAGGCCCTTATCACCTGGTCCTTGGGGGCCAAATGCCTTACTCATACTTGCACTCTATACTCCACTACTGGTTGGCTCCCGTTCCACCTCAGGGCCAAGCATCAGGCTTGCCTAATTGGTAAAAAATCCCTCCTAGGTCTCACCCCTGAATCTACTGCTGTCTTGTTCCAGAACAACCTCTCCTCAAAAGTCACTAGGAGAACAGCTAAGGGAGAGCTTCATGTCCCTTTCAAAAGAACCTCCCTTGCACAACTGTCACTCTCCTACCGTGGGCTCACATGGTTAAATGAACTCCCCACTCCCACCTGGAGCATAAGAAAATTGGCCCCTTTAAAAGAGACCTGCAAATCCTCCTGGCCCAAAGTAACCAATGTGATTGCAGTTCCTAAATGGAGGCTACCACCATCGCCTCTAGAGACCGTCACCCCTCCCTCCTTCTCTACCTTCCTATTCCTCTTCTCCCCTCTGTCCTGCTCCCTTCCTGACAAAACCCCCTGGTGGCTGACTCCAAATGCCTGCTCTTTGCAACAGTCTCCTTCACCTCACCCCATGTCCCCACTCTAAGACAAAGCCCTCTCCAGCTACCTCCTCGTTACCTTGCACTTAGCAACAGACTGATTCTTAGATTCCAATCTCTGTAATTTAGTGTACCTTGTTTTGAATGTCCTTAATACACCCCTGAATCCATGTAACCATTATTGTTGATGAAACTGCCTACTTGTTTTTTGCTCAATCAGCTTTGTAACTAGTTCTTCTTCCTGCTTTGTTTAGCTATCTATTTTGTAATTTTTTTGTCTTGTGTCCACTCAATATGGATCTTTTGTAAAAGAGCCATCCAGGCTCAAAGGTATTAATCTGCAACTGAAATAAATAAATTAAAATAAATAAATAAATAAATAGATATCTGCTGTCAACATCTATATATATATATATATTTATATATATATGTAGCAAAGCATTGTGGGTACAGTACCTAGCTGATTTTTCTTTCTCTCTAAGTGTAGTCTCCTATGTCGGTAGTTTTTACAGCAGTACAGTCTGTAGAAAGGTTTCTGGAAAACTGTTTTGTGATGCAGATAGGCCAAGAAGATACTCTGCCAGTCTCTATAGATGTTGTTTGACTTTTACTGCCTGCTGGTGAAGTGACAGGTCTGAAGTGGCAGCTCCTGTCAGAATGTGGGAGCCTGATGATACTTTTCTTTGTTTATGTTATAGGGCCTGAATGACTATAAGTAGTTCAAGACTATAATTATGGGTCAGACTGCTTTTCTTTTTCTTTGGTTTCCAGCTTCTTCTATGAGTCCAAAATTGTGAAAGAAAAAGGATGTCTGAAATACCAAGACTGACCAACAGAGGTCTCTGTTTCAACACAGTACTTAAAAACTTTGTTTCCCTTGCATGATGTCACAGTTGGTGCTTACAGCATTGAGAAAAAAAAGGAAGGGTTATGCAAATGAGGCAGAGCACAGAAATAAGAGCATTATTTGTCATGGAAAACAGCACTTTTTGGCAGTTTGAATGGTAGGAGACAGATTTTTCAACTCCTACAGGTTACTACTTCCATTTGCTGTGGCAAACATGACAAAATCACTTTAAAGTCTATGAGTAGAGTCGACTTATTGGACATACCTCGAAAAAAAAAAGATAAAGCAGCAGCAGTAGGAAAATTTGAAAAGCAGCTTAAGCGATTTGAAGATGAACATAAAAAATTGACCCCTAAAATAAAGATCTTTTGTGGAAAATCACCACTCTTAAGTACAAAAATAACAGTCTCCTGACAAGCAAAGTGGCGTATATATTATTTTGCTTAAGAAAACATTATTGGGAAGCATGGGGAGAAACCAGGCAAATGCTTGGCTTTTAGGTTAAAACAAAGAAAAATCCTAGGAAACATCCATGTGCTAAAAACTAGTTGGGGCTCACAATGCATATCCAATGAGGCAACCCATCCTCAGGGAAAAGTTACTTTTTTCTGGACTCTTTAGAACTTGCTACATTATCCAAGACAGACACTGAATTACTTCATAAGCCTACCTCAACAGAAGAAATTACTGTTGCTATCAATTCACTGCCGAACTCTGAAACACTTGGATCTGATGACTACCCGGTGAAATTTATAAATTGTTAAGAGATGATCTGCTGAATGTACTTCTGATGGTATATTATGAATCTCAAAGAAAAAAAACTATTACCAAGTATGAGAGAAGCTGTCACTGCGGTAATCCCCCCAAAAAGATAAGGACCCCCACAGATTGCATTAGCTGCAGGCCTATCTCTTTATTAAATATAGACCATAAAATATTGGCAAAGGTCCTACTACTTGATTACAATTACAGTAGTTGTTACCAAGATCATCTACAAATATCAAGTTTGATTTCTTACAGATGTAGCCAAGATAATATCAGATTATTGATATTAGCCATTTGGTCCACAAATCAATTGACTACGCCATCTATAAATTTATTCCTTGATGCTGAATACACATTTGACTCAACTGAATGCTCCTCCCTAGGACACAAAAGGAAAACAAGTCAGATGCCAAGAATTACCGACCAATTACAGTAGCTTGATGTCAATACCTGGAAAAATACTAGAAACCTTATTTAGAAACTGTATTATTACATCCATAAGTAAAGACTTGGAACATGGTTATGTGTCAGGTAGATTCTGTACCACCAGCCTGTTCTGTTTTTATGAAAAGATAAATAATTTACTAGAGTTAGGCACACCACGTGATGTGGTATTTATAGATTTTAAATTGATTTTGATATGGTACCAAACTGCACCATTATTCAACGGTTAACAGAAGAAAGAATACATCTTAGATTTATATTGTGGGTGACCAACTGGCTCTCTGAGAGATATCAAAGTGTTAATATAAGGGGGATACCAATCAACAACTAAATTAGTTGCCAGTGGAGTCCCACAGGGTTCTGTACAGGGCCCCTTCCCATTTACTATTTTAATTTCAGGTTTAACCAAAATACATCATCCTGGTCTATAAAATATGCAGATAATATAAAAGTTGGGGGACAGATGTAGTATTGAAAAAGATCATAAGTTATTGTAAGAAGATCTGAACTCATCGATGACATGGGCAAAAAACTGGGGAATGAAATTTAATTTATTGAAATTCAAAATCTTTATTGGTTTAAAAAAAACAGTTACAGATCATGGTAAAATATTGAGACATCACATTTGGAGAAATTAACCTACTTACCCCCTCCTACCCCCCCCCCAGTCATCCCACCCCTGACTCCTGGAGTGTGCTCCTAAGGAAGTATGAAAGCAATTTCTATAGTTTAACGGTATATGTATGGGGAGTTAGCAAGCCTACAAACCATTAATGCAGATATAAGGCATATAATCTGTCCCACTTTTTATCAAACAGGCTGAGTCTATTACTGGAGCTGGTAGTCAGGCGTTCAGTTCTAAAGCATGCTGAGAGATCGTTCAGCCATTCACTGTAGGATATGACTAATTGGTCCATCCAATGTTTGAGCACAAGTTTTTTGACCATCATAGAAATTAGAGCCATGTGATATTTACATTCTTTCACCCTGATATTAATGTATATACTCAGAATACAGATCTCTACAGTGAAGAGTTCCTCCAAGCCCAGCAGGGAGTCCAACCTGGATTGAATTAATTGCCACAGAGGGGCAATTTTGTCTTACTACCAGAATATGTGCAGCAGGTTCCCCTCTGCCTTACTGCATCTAGAACTTGTAGGATTAGGAAGGGGTCCAGTTTTGGCCAGTTTGACGGGAGTGTAGTACGTCATTCAGGATGTGGTATTGAGTGAGTTGAAGCCTGTCTTGGGAGTTGTAAGCATAGAGATCCTTCCAGACTTGAGCCCAGTCAATTGTTAGATCTGTCAATAGAGAGGTCCATACTTTGGAGCCAGGTAAGGGATCTGGGTGGCCAATAGTCAGGAGGTAAGCATATAACAGGGATATGCAGTGGGGTTTGGAAGATAAGTCTTGGAAGTTATCCAGAATGGGTTTTACTTTGGAAGGCTGAAGGGAGGTACCAAAAGAGTGGTCAAGCAGGTGTCTCCGCTGGAAGACCTTGAAGATGTGCACTAGGGTCAAACTATACATCTCAAGGATGTTTGGGAATGAGAGGAGAGAGTCAGGGGAGTAGAGATCTGCCACTATGGCATTCCGTAGTGGAGGCAGCCAACCAGGGGTGATGTGAGAACCATCTATCTTGAAATTAGGATTAAGAAAAAGATCCTGAGCAAAGTTCCGACATGGGGAGATTTTATAGAAGGAGCAACATTGACAGAATACTTTTAGTGAGATCCCGATCACTGATTGATGAAGCAGGTCAGGCAGGGCTTTCCATGGAAGACAAAAGATGGTGGAGGAATAGAGATTGTGCTTCTTTAAAAGCTGAAATTCTAGTTGTAGCCAGATAGGTGTGTAATCTTCTGCAATAGTGGAAAACCATCTGCCAGTCCTGGCAAAGTAGCTAGACCAGTAATATAAAAGAAAGTTGGGAAAACGGAGACCACCAACCTCTTTAGGAGGACTCAATTTAAGGAAAGAATGCCTGGGATGTTTATGTAGCCAGATGAAGCCAGAGATAAGGGAGTGAATATATTGAAAAAAAGAAAGAGGAAGCCAGCTATTCAGCATGTGTAAAGGATAAAAGAGCCTGAGGAGGACATTCATCTTTATAATATTAATCCACTTCCATTAGGAGAGTGGGAGAGATTCCCACCTTTAAAGGTCTTGTTGGAGAGAGACCACCAGGTCATCAGGATTCAGCTTCCTGGTGTTCGAGGGATCAGTGGATAAGAATATACCCAAATACTTGAGTGAGTGAGGATACCATTTAGTACTAAAATTGGCTCTGTGGGTAAAGTGATTTAAGGGGAAGCTTTCAGTTTTGGTGAGACTGAGTTTGTAATTGGAGACGTGGCCATATTGAGCTACTACTTCAAGTAGGTATTTCAGAGAAGTTATGGGGTGTTCTAAGAGAAGAAGAATGTAGTCTGCATAAGCAGAGAGGGTCAAAGTGTGATTAAGCACTGAGATGCCCTTTATTTGGGGTGACAACTTAATGTGGTTTAGGAGTGGCTCCCAATAGAGATTGAAAAGGAAGGGTGAGAGGGGGCAGTCTGCCTCATGCCAGTATAAAAAGGGAACCAGGGGGAAAAGACCCAGTTGCAATAAATCCTGGCTGAGGGAGAGCAATAGATAGACTGGATCCACTGAAGGAAGATAAAGGGGAAGCACATTTTTTGTAGAGTCAGCCAAGGAAACTCCCAGTCCACTCTATTAAAAGCCTTTTTGGCGTCTTTTTTTTTCTGGGTTGTTTAACCAGGAGTAGCACACTAAGCTGAAAGCTTTTTTACAGGTGTGACCCGGAAGCACAGGGAAGTTAAGTGACTTGTTCAGGGTCACACAGTATGCAAGTAGAAGCTGTGGGATTCAAACCCAGGTCTGGTCTGCTGGATGTCATTAGATTTGCAGCTGAGAGCCATAAACCACTGCGCTATGCTGCCTCCCAAGGCATCTAATGAGATCAAGGCCATTGGGAGCTGGGAGGAGTGGGCTGTCTGGAAAATATGGGTACATTTTCTAAGATGGTCCATGGAGGAACACCCCAGAATGAAACCTACCTGTTCTGGACACAGAAGATGGGTCCAAACCTTCTTAATGTGCAGAGAGAGTATCTTGGTCAAGATCTTGATATCACTATTTAGGAGGGAGATTGGTCGATAGCTGGCCGGGGATGTCTGGGGTTTATCAGGTTTGAGAAAAAGAATTATTGTAGCTTCCAGTAATGATGGATCAAGGAGATCAGCATTAAACATGTATTAATATAACTTGAGCAGTAGGGGGGCTAAATCCTTAGTGAAGGTTTTATAGAAATTAGAGGGAAAACCGTCAGGGCCAGGTGCTTTATCCAAGCTAAATCTTGAATTGCATCCTCTACTTCTTTCAGAGTAATTGGGGATGACAGGGAGAGCTGTTGATGATCAGCTAGACAAGGTAATGCAAGAGAATCTGGAATATCCCGGGAGGATGATGGAGAAGGTCTTTTACCATACAAAGTATGGTAAAAATGTTCAAAAACCAGGGTAATATCCTGGGGTGCCATTTTGGTAGCACTGTCTGGTGCCTGAATGGAGGGGATGAGCCTAGAGTTTTCCAATTTACGGAGACAGAGGGCTAAAAGTCTACCAGCCTTTTCTCCTTGGTCTATATAGCTAGCCTTCATTTTCAGAAGTGCATACTCAGCCTTTTCTCTCAACAAGTCTACATATTTATTTCTGAGGTCATGAAGTTCTGACAAGGAGTCAGAGGAGATGGAGGATGACAAAGATAGCTCTGCCACCCTTATTTGAAATAAAAGAGACAAAGCCTCCCTTTCCCTCTGTTTCTTCCTTCTAGATGCTAACTTAATGAACTCACTGCAGAGGTAGCATTTAAGTGCACACCATTCAAGATCTTCTGTATGCACAGAGCCCCTGTTAGTGCCCATAAAAGTTTGACTAGAAGATTGGATCTTAAAGAAAGTGGTTTTATCTGTTAGTAACTGGGTATTCAGCTTCTATAACTTATCCTTCTGCATATCAGGGTCAGGGACTACCTAGACTTTAGCAAGGCATTTGACACAGTCCCACACAAAAGATTAATATACAAGTTAGCCAGCCTGGGAGTGGGTCCCAAGATGGTAGCCTGGGTAAAGAATTGGCTGGAGAACAGGACACAGAGGGTAACAGTAAATGGAGTCCACTCTGAAGAAAGGGGGGTTACTAGTGGGGTACTGCAGTGTTCAGTACTAGGACCGGTCCTCTTCAATGTCTTTATAAGTGACATTGCACAGGGACTGGAAGGAAAAGTATGTCTCTTTGCAGATGACACAAAGATATGCAACAGAGTTGATACACAAGGCGGGGTGAAAAGGATGAGAAGGGACTTGCCAAGGTTGGAGGAATGGTCAAATGTATGGCAGCTTAGATTCAATGCTAAGAAGTGCAAAGTAATGCACCTGGGAAACAAAAACCCAGGGGAAGAGTACACAATGGGGTGAGATACTAACAACAACAAAAATGGAAAGGGACCTGGGGGTAGTCATATCAGATTACCTAAAGGTGGGCAAGCAATGTGAGAGGGCAGTAAGGAGGGCTGGGGGGATACTGGGATGCATAGGGAGAGGCATCACCAGTAGAAAGCAGGAAGTTGTTATCCCTCTGTACAGACAGCTGGTGAGACCCCATCTGGAGTACTGCGTGCAGTTCTGGAGATCCAATCTCTGCAAATACATAGACAGGATGGAGGTAATTCAGAGGAGGGCAACTAAAATGGTGCAGGGTCTGCACCAGAAGACATATGAAGAGAGACTTAAGGAGCTTAATATGTATAGCCTCGAGGAAAGAAGGGAGGGGGGACATGATAGAAACTTTCAAGTACCTCAAGGGAATCAACAAAGTCCAAGAGGGTAGCATCTTTCAGAAAAAGAGGTATGCAAGAACAAGGGGTCACAATTTGAAGATAGAGTGGGGATGGCTCAGAGGTAATGTGAGGAAGTATTTTTTCATGGAGAGGGTTGTGAAACCATGGAACAGCCTTCCTGAGGAGGTTGTGGAGTCAAAAACAGTGGTGGAATTCAAGAATGCACGGGACAGTCATAAGGCAATTCTAGGGGTTGGGGGTAGGAAGAAGTACGCTGTTGGTTAACTAGGATCTGCAGCGTATCCATTAAGTAGGGAAATGGCAGACTGGGTGGGCCAAGCGGACTTTATCTGCCATCAAATTCTATGTTTCTATGTTTCACCCAGGCCACCGAGTGGTCAGAGAGTACTATTGGCTCAATTCTGGCCTGACATAAGGCTGCCAGAAGAGGAATACTAGTTAAAATGTAGTCCAGTCTGGACCAAGATTGGTAGAGGGTGGAGTAGAAGGAGCAGAGTCGGTGGGATGGGTTAATATATGCCACGGATCACAGAGCCTGAGTGTGTCCATAAAATCACATATAGCTCTTTGAGGTGATGAATGGGGTTTTAATGGCCGGTGGGTCCTTGGTTTACTTGGTATTTATGGGACAAAAGAAGGCCGAAGCCCATTGGGATTGTCCCCCCACAATAAATGTGGCACATTAATCTATGGTCAAATTAACTTCAAGCCATTTATCAAGCTTTGTTTTGAAAGTAGTAAAAGAAGGTGAATAAACAAGTTCTTGAGTCAAGGCGTTCCAAAGTCTTGGTGCTCTTACTGTGAAAAAGTCCTATCCAAGTACTGAGCAGGGGAAATATTCCAATCCCCCCCAGGATTAGAGAAATGGGTAGAAAGAAGGCGACCTTACTGGTGAGGTCCATGAGAAATAGAGGGTCACCTCCTGCCGGCCCATATACTGAACCCAGTACAACTGTTGTACCCATAAGGGAGCCCTTGACCAGGATGTATCTGCCATTGGGGTCTACAATACAGGAGTCCGCCTGGAAGGGGATCATACTCCTGATTATAATGGCTACCCCTCTGCTCAAGGAGGAGTCCCCTGAAGCAAAACATTGGGACACACCCTGCCTGCACAAACAAATGGCTTCTTTTTCCAGCAAATGGGTTTCCTGTAATAGTATGATTCCCGCATTAAGTAGGGTGCAATGTTTCAGGACTTGGTATCTCTTCATTGGGTCTCTAACTCCCCTGACATTCCACATGACAATTTTACAAGTGGTAATAGCCATTCCTAAGGGTTAGCCAAGTAAACAGCCTAAAGCAGTAAGTAGACAAAGACCACCTGCACGGCACACTCCAACCCACCCCCCTCCCTCCTGACCTGCTCAACACATTATTAGCATCCATAAATAGCAATAACAACAGAATTAACATCCATAACTATAACAGTTAACATATGTAGCCCAATACCCACCCAGGCTCACTCCCAAAACATTCCATTAGTAAGAACCAACAAGTCGTATAGGCTGTAATTCTGTCAGACCCCCAAACCCCAGCAACTAAAATCTTGGAAACCACAACTATTTACATAGGGCTTCAATATTATACAGGTAATACCTGAATAAGAAATAAATATAACAGAAGTCCAGCCCCATACAGCTTCCCTACCTAATACCAAAAGCCACAGACTGAAGGGAAAACTATAACAATAGGGTAGGAAGCTCCCACCACTATAATTCAGTATGCAATGCAGCTCTACCTTGAGCCTGCATAATCCGGAGCATCTTGTCTCCCTTCCTTCCAATGGTAGTGGAGCCCCTTTAGCAGCAGGCTCTCCAGAACGAGGCCTACATGGCCCAGGAGTGAAGAAAATTCCAAGACCCGCTCCCCCTGTTCTAACCAGGTCCATCTTGTAAAAGAGCTCTGCTCAATGATGTTCGCCTGGATAAATAAAGATTTTGATTGATTGAGTGTGAATCTTAGGTTCTCTCTCATATTGGAGTGGGGACTCTTTTAATAACTGGATTTCAACACTCCATACAGGGGCATCAGCACAAGTTATAACTAATGGGATATTATCAGAATATTTTAATTTAGGAAGGGAGACTCAGCCTCGCTGTCCTCTCTTTCTCCTTTATTCTTCTTCTTGGCACTAGAACCTTTGCTCTGTTCCATCAGGAGAGATAAAGAGATTTCATGCATTAGCACTGAGAAATATGAAAGTACTGTAGGGTTCTTGCCTATACTGATGACATGTTACTGATACTAATAAATCCTAGAACTTCTATTAAAAAGTTAGAGCTTTTAAAGCACAGATTCAGGACTTCCTCTTTCACAATAACCACGTCAACTCTTCTATGTCCACTGAATGGGAAGCTCTAAAAGTTACGATCCATGGGAAAATTATCAGCTATGCTGCTCATAGGAAAAGGGTAAGAGAGCAACAACAGACTGACTTGGAAAAATTCCTTAAGGCCAAAGAGAACCTATACTTTAACTCTAATAAACATTGTCCTGACTCCCAACTTCATCTCGAAATTCTTCAACTTAGAATCAAAATAAACAAATTAATCTCCCGTAAAACTGAACTGGCCCTGTTTAAACTTAAACACAAGTTTTGGGAGCATGGTGATAAAATTGGGAAACTCCTTTCTTATCAGCTCAAAGCACAACAAATGGAACAACATATTCTAAGTCTAAAAGATATCCAGGGTACAATTCATTCTGATAACCCCTCCATAAACTATATTATGAAATCCTTTTACCAAAAATTATTTTCTAATATAAATCCCCCATCTACCATACACATTCAACAATTCCTTAAAACTTAACATCTTCCTCATCTTTCCCCCTCTTGAAACAAATTCTCTAGATAAACCCTTTTCTCTTCAAGAAATTCAAAAAGCTCTGTCCTCTTTGAAATCTGGTAAATCCCCTAGAGGTGATGGATTCCTTGTTGATTTCTATAAAAATGCCTTCTGACACCTTATGCCCCCTTCTTCTTAATGTTTATCAAGAAGCTTCCATCACTAGCAAGCTTCCCCCAACTTGTACCGAAGCAGGCATAACCCTAATCCCTAAGAAAGATGAAGGCCCCACACTCCCCACAAGTTACAGGCTAACCTCTCTGTTAAATGTGGATGGGAAGATATTTGCTAAACTACTCACCTCTCGACTTGAATCCTTGATTCCTAAGCTAACCCACTGTTCACAAGCCGGTTTTATTAAACATAGATCTGGCTCTGATCACTTGCGTTCCTTATTTAACCTAACTTACAAAGCCAAATCCCTTAAATTGCCAGCAGCAGTTATAGCTATTGATTTCAAAAAGCCTATAGGACAATCTGGGAAGGAGAAGGCTGCGAACCACTGCAATGCGTGCCGAGGGAGAGAGAGATGGCTTTTAGCATGGTAGGCTACACCCAGACTGGAGATGACTCCTTTACAAACCAAGTGAATGGGAGCTGAGAAATTTAGGGAGTGGTCCAGCGTGATTCTAAGGTACTTAAAGGAGGTGACTGTAATCAAAGGAGTACCATTATCTGTGCTATCAACAAGGGTATCAGTAAGTTTTTTAGTTCATGTGGGGTTCCAAAGAGCATACAAATTGATAAAATGTGGTTTTGAAAAACCAACAAAATTATCAGACTATTTCTATGGGACCAAAAGAATAGCAGACCAAGTTTCAGAAAGCATCGCGCTCATAGGAAAGAAGGTGGGTTTGGACTTTCTAATTTTAAGAAATGCTACTTTGAATCTGCTGTAGAACACTCAGCTAAATGATTCAATACCAATGAACAATCCCCATTATGGGTAGGTTATGAACAGAAGTATTAAAACCTAAATTCTTATTAAACCCATTATTTAACCCACTGCCTAACCGATTGGTATCTCACCAAACCATTCCTGCCTCCCTTCTGGTATTTAAACAAATCTGGTGATATCTGAAACTTAAAGAACCTCCTAAAGAGTATTTCCTATTATGGAAAACCCAAAACTTAAATTTGAAAAATGAAGCATGGTGGATAAATACGAGGAAAATAAAGGCAATAAACTCTTAAAAGACGTAGTTTATCTACTGACAGGGCTTTTATATTCATTCACTGATATGAAGTCTAGGCAGAGTATTCCCTCTGTTCCATAGCTACCACCAAGTGAGGGAGGTATGCAACCTATTAAAGGACTCACTTATCAGAACAAACCTTAACTCATATGGGAATCCTTCCTCAAATTGGCATTAGGGAAGGGGCGCAATGGAAATATTTATAATCAGGTCCCTAAAGAAGACAATAACATTACATCACAAGCTAAATCTAGATGGGAAACATATTTAGTGTATAATATCTCCTCAGAAACATGGGGAAAAGTGTGGAATAATGCTTGTAAATCCAGCAAAGAAATATTAGGTTGGGTGGTCCAACATAAAATAATCTATTGACATTATTACACCATGGACAGGTTGGAAAAGATGGTAAAATATCCAGAAAGCAAGTGCTGGAAACATATACAAAAAGATGCTTCACTAATGCGCATGCAATGGAACTTCCCCAAATTAATGAACAAATGAAAAATGGTATGCAAAGTATGTTAAGTGGTCGTGAATCATAATTTATCATTGGCCACTAAACTATTTATTTTGGGGGATACAACAGGCTTGTTCCAACTTATTAAGGAACAACAATACTTGGTCTGTGCTGCAGCAATAGATCTCAGAAGAATGCTGTTAGCAAAGTGGAAAGGCCTACTGGGTCAATATGTCATACTCTCTACAGTGCACGACATGACCGTGAGGTAGGAACAGCGCAGTAGGGAAGAGCGAGAGGGTGCAAAACCACAAAAGGAAGTATATGCGGTAGTGCACTCTCTCACTCTTCCCAGTGCAGGCTAAGAATCCTGCTGGGAGAGGGATCCACCAAACAGCTGCTGTGGCTCGATAGGATGAGCCACTGGCAGTAAGGGAGGCAGGCAATACGTTTGGGACTGGATTTCAATTCCCAGTCCCAGATGCATGGAATTTTACTTTTTCTTTCACTTTGTGTGATTTTTACTGATGATCCCCTCCCCGGAGTTAAATAATTTAGTTGGGGGGTTTGGGGGTGTGTGGGGAGGCAGAGCCCCCTGCAAAAACAAGTCTCATGCTGTTTACAATATATGGCACTGTACTGGCAACGCAGTATATTGCTGCGGCATAATATCTTGCAACATTATGACCCCATGCCATGGAAAGGTAACTCAATCACTCCAAACAGGTGGCCAATAGACCCTTTAGCCGAGCTACAGTCGTACGTATTATCATTAGGCCAGAAACAGAAAGAGCACGGGCAAAACTCAGAGAAAACAAGACCCCTCATGCTTGGGTGTCTGATTTAAAAAAAATGCCCTTCAATAAAGATAAAAATGGAGCCACTCCACCATCACCAGCCAAATGTTTTTGAGCACGGCTATGTAAGGAATATCCATGTTTACCTGTGACTGTGTAATGCCACTGAGGTCCATCCACTTGCTTCATTAGTTTTGCTTTTCAGAAAGAGCACAGCCATGCTCAGAAACGTTTGGTGGGTGATGGTGGAGTGGCTCCATTTTTATCTTTAATAAAGTGCCTTTTTTTGAATAAGACACCCAAGCGTGAGGGGTCTTGTTTTCTCTGAGTGATGCCTGAGCTCTCTCTCTGTTTCTGGACTAAAGATAATTCAGTCCCTACTCTGGATCAGTGGATTGCATTTATGGGGAATTTGGAATACAAAAAAAAAATCAGTTACTTGATTTAGGACAAGGCTGATTTATTTGAACTAATATGGAATCCATTTCTAGTCTTATTAGAAAAGAAACAGTTAAAATGGATTAGCTAAATACCGATAACTAAGACACCATGAGTAACTTGTACATTATTGAACCTAATCTTGAAAGAGAGAGAGAGACAGAGAGAGAAAATGATTCATTTAAAAAGACAAAATCAAATAATCTTACCCTTTATGTACAAAGTTAATTATACGTGTTTTCATTTATGTTTCAAGTTATTACTTGGAAGATATACTATTCTGTTTTCCATTATAGTATGTTAGTAGCATTCTTATTTGTAATCATTATTTTATATTAATGAAAAATGATGATGAGGAAACAAGGGAATTTGAATGTTTGCTTATGTTTTCCTTCTCTAATTTGGTTTTATATAGCAGATCATGTCCTTAATATAAATTCTATCCTTAATGCGCAGGTTGTTAATAATTAAAAAATTGCAGCTGGGTCTGCTAGAAATGTTCTTAATATCATGATCTCCCTAATATTGAAAAGTTTCACTATATTTTCATGCCCCATTTTTATCATCCCTCCTGTAACTCCATATCACTTTGATGGACAGTCAGCTGGTACTGCTGATTGCCCTGCCCACTTAAGACAAAGTGGTTATGTAAGGAATATCTATGTTTGCCTGTGACTATGTAATGCCACTGGAGTCCATTCACTTGCTTCATTAGTTTTGCTTCTTAAATTCAGCCCTTCAGCCCTAAGATTTTGCCACGCAGTGTTGGCAACTTAAACTTTTCTGCCACCATCAGTTTCATCAAATAACAGTAACAACATGGACATGTCTGCTGGACCAACAGCGCTGCTCTACCTAGTAGAACCACATCCCAGTGGCTCTATGGCTTGAAAAGGCAGGGATACTGAATGAATACTTCTGTTCAGTATTCACAAAAGAGGAAGTGGGGGAGGAGCCTAATCCAATTAAAAGAAGCACTCTGGAGAGGGGGGGGTCGATCCCAGTCCTTTCACAGAAGAAAGGGTTCTGAAAGAACTCCTAAAACTGAAGGTGGACAAAGCAATGGGGCCAGATGGAATTCACCCCAGAATTCTAAAAATTAAGACAGAGAACTAGTGACACCACTGACCACCCTTTATAACAAATCATGGGAGGATGGTGTGGTACCTGAGGACTGGAAGAAGGCTGATGTGATTCCCCTTCACAAAAGTGGGAGCAAGACAGAGGCAGGAAACTACAGACCTGTCAGTTTGACCTCTGTGGTAGGGAAAGTGATGGAATCACTTCTGAAGGAAAGAATTGCTGAGTACTTAGAGGCCAGTGGGGCACAGGACCCAAGGCAGCATGGGTTCACAGTGGGAAGGTCATGTCAGACAAATCTAATTGATTTCTTTGGCTGGGTGACCAAAGTAGTAGACCAGGGAAGGGCTGTGAACATGTCCTACCTAGACTTTAGCAAGGCATTTGACACAGTCCCACACAAAATATTAGTAGTCAAATTAACCAGCCTTGGAGTGGGTCCCAGGGTGGTAGCCTGGGTAAAACATTGGCTGAACAACAGGACACAGAAGGTAATTGTAAATGGAGTCCACTCTGAAAAAAGAGGTGTTACTAGTGGGGTACCACAGGGTTCAGTACTGGGTCCAGCCCTTTTTAATGTTTTATAAGTAGCATTGCAGAGGGACTGGAAGGAAAAGCATGCCTCTTTGCAGATGACACAAAGATCTGCAACAGGGTTGATACACAAGGAGGCGTGGAAAGGATGAGAAGGGACTTGGCAAGTTGGAGAAATGGTCAGAAGTATGGCAGCTTGGATTCAATGCAAAGAAGTGCAAAGTAATGCACCTGGGAAACAAAAACCCAGGGTAAGAGTACACAATGGGGGGATGTAGTAACAACAACAAAAATGGAAAGGGACCTGGGGGTAATCATATCAGATGACCTTAAGGTTGGCAAGCAATGTGAGAAGGCAGTAGGGAGGGCTGGGGGATACTGGGATGTATATGGAGAGGCATCACCAGCAGAAAACAGGAAGTTGTTATCCCCTGTACGGACAGTTGGTGAGACCCCATCTGGAGTACTGTGTCCAGTTCTGGAGACCCCATCTCCGCAAGGACATAGACAGGATGGAGGCAGTTCAGAGGAGGGCAACTAAAATGGTGCAGGGTCTGCAAGAGAAGCCATATGAGGAGAGGCTAAAGGAGCTTAATATGTATACCCTTGAGGAAAGGAGGGAGAGGGGGGACATGATAGAAACGTTTAAGTACCTCAGTGGAATCAACAAAGTCCAAGAGGGTAGCATCTTTCAGAAAAAAAAATCTGCAAGAACAAGGGGACACAATTTGAAGATAGAGAGGGGACAGCGCAGGGGCAATGTGAGGAAGTATTTTTTTCACAGAGAGGGTGGTGGACGCATGGAACAGCCTTCCTGAGGAGGTTGTGGGGTCTAAAACTGTGGGAGAATTCAAGAATGCATAGGACAGACATAAGGCAATTTTTGTGGGGAGTAGGAAGAAATAGGTTGTTGGTTAAATAGGATCTGCAGCTTATTCTCTAGGTAGGGAAATGGGCAGACTAGGTGGGCCAAGCGGTCCTTATCTGCCGTCAAAGTCTATGTTTCTATGAAACTGGCATGAGGTAATTCTACTAATTTATAACCACATCTGAATAGGCTGTGGTGATATCCCAGTTTTTACAATGTAGGCGAGAATGGAACATTGCAGATAAATAATTTATTTCTATGGTCTGAAGATTTCAAATGATAAATCATTTATCATCATTCTTGGTGGGCCATCACCATTTATTATAAAATGGGTAAGAGAAATACTGTACATTGATCAATGGAATCCAGTCACATGACTGTGCTGATATCCTGGCACAACAGCACAGGTCAGAAATGCTTAACTTTCTGAACTTCATTATTTGGTCCTAAAGTCAAACAATCAGGGAAGCCATTTTATAATTGCAATAAAGCATTCCAGGGCATGTGTAATTGTGGGATAATGGCACTTCTGTCATGGCGTAAAGCCCTCAGCTTCACCTTAGGCTTCACTTCTCAAGGTGTGCTGTCATCCTACAATAACTCACACCCTGTCATGCCTCATTTAAGCAATAAGGCATGACAGGGTGTGGGTTATTGGGGGATTTACCTATGCCTTGTGTGGTGTGTCACGAGGCGCAGCCGAGTGACTCAACCACACAAGAAGTGGGTAAATCCCACAATAACCCACATCCTGGAGTGCCTTATTGCGATTATACAATGGACCCATGTGTAAAATAAAATTTAAATGTGTTTAAGTATGTTTTTTTATAAATGCCATTTCTCAGCCGTGGGTTATTTAAGCAATATACCATGACAGGGAGTGGGTAAATTGGTGGATTTACCACGCCTGGTGTGGTTTGGTCACGAGGCGCAGCCGAGTGACTTAACCACACCAGAAGTGGTAAATACACCCATATACCCACTCCCTGTCATGGTGTATTGCTATTATACAATGTTCAACTTGTTTTTTTGTTTTTATAGTGATATAAAAACTTTTACAGTGGGTATACTGGAGGATTTACCACGGTCATGTGATGTGTTTTGACCAATGAAGTTACAGGATTTTCATACCCCATTGTATAATACAGGATATACCACAGTCATGTGATGTGTTTTGACCAATGAGGTTACAGGATTTTCATACCCCATTGTATAATGCTTACTCATCACTTTAGGTTGTTTAAAAGGAGCTCTTAACCAATGGGAAAGCAGCCTGTACAATGCCCAATGACATCACAATGATCTCTGTTGCACTCAAAACAGAGCAGTGAATCAAACAGAAACAGTTTATTCTTAATTAAAAGAACTAATCTGAAAACTCTACAATTTAAAATACATTGTATAAATGTGACACACAATGGCCTCACTCAGAATATGACATTTATCATCACCTGTGAGGGGCCGGGATTTCATAACTCACATGTGGCTTAGCCACTCGTGAGTTATAGTCCTGCCCCCTCACTTATAACAACAAAAGGCATATTCTGAGTTTGGCCATTGTGTAACCCATCAAACTACTAGAAGCTAGGATGTTTATAATGGGGGAGAA
This sequence comes from Neoceratodus forsteri, assembly GCA_016271365.2. Lineage (NCBI taxonomy): Eukaryota > Metazoa > Chordata > Ceratodontiformes > Ceratodontidae > Neoceratodus > Neoceratodus forsteri. The sequence continues at coordinate 63,040,479 of CM028129.1, forward strand.
GGGGAAAGGGGAAATTGTTCCATCAGGAAAGGCACACTAAGTCAGAACTTGTTTCCAGGTGCGACCTGGAAGTACAAGGAAGTTATGTGACTTGCTCAGAATCACACAGTATTGGGTCCATGTCATTACAGCAATCGCCAAATAGCGATCGCTGTTATAGTGAGTGTACAATGCTGAAAAACCAGAATGGTGATGTACACGCCCAATGAAGACGTGGGCAAAAACACATTTTTTTTATGCATGGGGCTGCATCCCCCACAACCTCCTTACTAAAGATTCTCAACACTAGGGGGGTGCATGTCGGGAAGGGGGTAAAACTTGTAAAAAAAATACTCTTGCCAACAAAACACAAAATACTGTGTGCCTCCCTAGCCCTGAACCCTGCACCTTCCCCACTACAGCCAGCCACCTTCACCACCACACCACACCACACGGTCAGCTCAGCAGCCTCTCACCACACTACCTTCCACATATAGTACCTTACATCCTGTTCCATTCCCCCTCCTGTTCTTTTGGTCACCTTGTTGTTTGCCCATCACTACCCTTTCAGGGTAGTTCACATAACAAATGCTGAACTTGAGTCCCTCATATTCAAGTCGCTTAAGTTCAGTTGCCATTCTAATGGATTACCCATAGTATGCAAGTGGGGGCTGATGGGATTCAAACTCAGGTCTCAAGGTTTGCAGCTCAGTGCCCTTAACCACTGTGCTATATTGCTTACTGAATAATTAGGGTGCTTGATACTACACATGGTGAGGAATCATTTATTTTAGCCAATTGAAATCTCAGGCTTGTTTCCAGACTTCAGAGTGGTGAAGTTTACATATATATATATATGGTCTTTCTGACAAAAAGGTTTCCCGTTTTCACAATGAAAAAACATAAGCTGTTTTGAGTGGTGTGTGTGTGTGTGTGTGTGTGTGTGTGTTACAATTATCATTAGAAACGCTGATTCATGAAACATTCTCATGTTGTTGTTTTCAAATCTTTAGGTGGAATTTGAAGATGTCATTGCAGAGCCAGAGAGCACTCATAGCCTAGATGGGGTCTGGAAAGCCAGCTACACTGTCTTCACTGTCTCTAAGTACTGGTGTTACAGGCTGCTATCGACCATCTTTGGCATCCCCCTCTCCATCATCTGGGGCCTCTTCTTCGCCTGTATCTCCTTCTGCCACATCTGGACAGTGGTCCCATGTATTAAGAGCTACCTGATAGAAATCCAGTGTGTCAGCAGGATCTTCTCCCTCTGCATCCACACCTTCTGTGACCCCCTCTATGAGGCCCTGGGCAAGGTTTTTAGCAGCATCAAAATCACCATACAAAAGGACGTGTAAAAGAGAGAGAGAGAGAGAGAGAGAGAGAGAGAGAGAGCGAGAGCGCAAGACAAAATAAGAAACCCACGGCCTTTGCAGACTGCATAAACCAGTGACTTAGTAGATCAGCTGCAAGTGAAAATCCCATTTCTGGAGCCAATTTACTGAACAAATATTTGACAGCATATAATGCTGCCACTGTAAATGTGCCCATTATGGTGATTAAAGAGTAGCTGATAAGTTCACTCCCTTATCCGATCAAAGGTTTGACAACTCATTGCTATTAGAAACTGCACAGCTATCTTAAAGGGTAACAGTCAACACCAGGCTCCCCCCACTCACTCAAGAGCGGGGCTGATCTCAATGTGCACTTTGTGTGCAGAAACATGTTGGTTTATTTACTGTTTACTGTAGTATAGTAGATTGAATCAGACTTATTGTTCCTTACTTGTAGGCCCACATCTTCTGTTACTACAAATTCCAGACTACCCTGCAGATGACAGCAAAGCAGTAGGCAGCAGTGAAAAGATTCAATAGCCTGCAATGCATGTTAGTGTTTATATAAGCTGTGGTCTTTTGTTTGCTGGTTCCACTGCCCTCCATGGGCTATATACTTTCATAGGGGACTGTACTTTGCCCCTGGAGAAACGCAGTCCTGGAAAACATTCTGATCAGAGATAATAAAAAGTCTGACATGCACTGCAGGCTGTGCAATCTTCCACTGCTGCCTTCTGCTCTAATATCAGCAGCAGGGGATTCTGGGATTTGTAGTAAAAAATAATGTCAGCCTAGAACTATGCAAAATTAGTCTGATGTAATCTACAATACTACAGTAAATAGTAAGTACACCAAAATGTTTTTGCCCACAAAGTGCACATTGTGACCAGCCCTACATTTGACTGTGGCATCCTTTGTGCTGAGTGTTCCCCTTTAAGGCGATGATGTAGAACATCCTGTCTTGTTAATGATCCCACTGTGCCCAAGCTACAGTTTAGCCTGTCTAACAGTTCCAGATTTAGAGTTCCTTCTCTTGACACCTGCTGTTTCTCTACAATTATTTTAATATGTATTTATTAATTTGTAATTTTTGACCAGGAAAGGCACACTAAGCCAAGCTTTTCCTGATTGTTATTTGCTATGAATCTTCATCTAGAGTTGCCACCTTTCAGCCAAAGAAATTAGGGCAGTCACATCTCGCTAGCAAAGAGCCAAAATGTAGATTCACTCAGATAGCTCAACATTCTTGTTGCAATTATGGTATTATTTATACAACACCAGTGGAGATACATTGGCCATGATAAATGTGTTTATAGAATACCAAGGGAGATTAAAATGAATAGATAAATAGGGAATATAAAATAGACTGACCCAAAATATGCAATTTATCTTTATGTGTGAGGGGACATCAGCATAACTCTTGAGTGGTGGAGGCTTGAGTGAGTTGTAAAAGTCCAGTTCCCTCGCACGTGGCAATAAACTGCGTATTTTGTGTCAGACCATTATATGTTCAGTTTATACAATATCAGCTTATTAGTTATAGCTTTTAAATCGTTTTTTTGTGTATAGATTTAACGGTTTCTCTTTAATGTCAGCTATTATTTAAAAGCTGTAACTTGTAAACTAATGTATTAATCCAAAATGCAATGATCTGATTCAAAATATTGTATGCAGTTTATCTTTACTTGTGAGGGAGCAGTACTTCCCTAACTCACTCGTGGCTCTGCCACTCATGGGATATGGTCCCGTCCCTCACACATGAAGATAAATTTCACATTTTGAGTCAGCTTGTTGCATATCCCACTATCTATACTCCAGATAAACATTTCCTTAGAAGTTGAATATATCCCAATCACTACCCTTGACCTTAGAATGAGAACAGAACCAATTAGAAAACCACTTTCACAATCCTGTTGACATTGCAATAACCCTGTGTTAACCTGTTGAATAACCAGCTGCAGAACTCAAACATAAGTTGTTAAATACTCAGACAGATGATTTAAAAGTTATCATTTTTCAAACTGATGTATAAATCAAATAAACAGTTACCTGACTCAAAATACACACTTTATTTCTACCAGTGAGAGGCAGGAAGTTCATACCTCACTCTTGGATTTACAACTGAACAGTTATTGTCTTGGCACTTCACATTTGGAAATGAACTACATATTTTGCACATGCCAATATGCATCATCTTGTGGAGGGGTTGTAGGATAACAAATGGACCAGACACCCAACTTCAGGTTCACACACAATCTCTGTGTGATGTTTATTCAAAATACAGCAAATAACCTTCAGCAATTGCATATTCCTTCTTCAGTACATCAGTTTTGCAGCAACAGACCATGTATGACCTTTCTCTGCACTTAGCCAGCACCTACTGACATTGATCTCTGATCTACACATTTTTAGTGAAAACCCTTCATCCCTATGTGGGCCTTGTTTGCTTGGGTAGTGGGGGCTCAAAAAGAAAAACAAAACAAAACAAAACAAAACAAACTATAGACAAAGTAACTCAATGCAGAGTCACTGAAAAAAGGGTTACCCCAAAGGGCATTGGTAACAAATTAAGTTTCAAAGAAATACAACATCATGTATACTTCCATAATGTAAAGCATCATAGGATATATGCAAATCACTGTGCCATTTCAGACTTGTTCAGTTTACAGCAATTTACATGAATTTTAAATAGCACAACTAACTTAATTTCTATAATAGTCACCTAGTACTTTTTACCATTATCAAAAACACCTAGTGCCATGGTATTTTCAACATTTACAGGTTTTATAAACATAAGGTATGTACATCAAAGTATTTTATGACATATTGCTATTACATACTAAATCCAACAATAATAAATACAACCTGTTTTACATATGCTTGGAGGTCGTCATAATAGCCTCCCTGTATGAGGACCTGAGAGGGAAAAGGAAAATTAAAGAGGACACTGTAGCATAGTCAAGAAAGGGAATGGAGTGCCCATAGTGGACCACCTTATGGGCTAGAAATTGTAAAGGATAGATGAGGCTAAGAAATAGAAGAACTGTTGCAACAGATTTAAGAAAAGGTCGGTCCTCAGGAGTGGCAGGAGCTCCCTGTCACACGCCTCCAAAGAGACTACCATGACAACAGTGAAATGTGGCCACAGGATGATATGAAACGCATTGGGCAAATAAATGATAACCCTTTAAAATAAAAAGTAGGAGAGACCTCTTTTTGTAAAGCAATTGTGCCTCTCAATTGTTCCACATTAGTGAGAATGTGATTGTGAAGACCCCAAAGTTATTTCCATTTCACACAGAGCCAATCTGGCTCCCAGGCTGGATATGATAATTCAAATTACCTTTTGATGCCTTATATACAGCGAACATGATATGTACCGAAACGCAACCTCGGACAGTATTCTGGGTTTCCATGAGGAATGTGCTACTTTGTGTATTCCATATGGCTGTCCCTTTTCCTCTGGTCCCCTTTCCCCCGTGTTGCACCTAGTAATGAGCCTCAGCTCTGTGCGCCTTTCCTGGTCACCAATTTTCAAACAAATAATGCATTTTCTCATATTTACTGTTGTGCTGCAAAGGGAAACAATTACGGTGATGCACTGTATGGCTAAATTAACAACTTGCTACAAAATCTGCGTCTTTTTTGCTTAATAAAATTCATTTCTTTACTGTTCAATTTCATGTCCCTTTATAGAAACATAGACGATGACAGTGGAAGAAGACAGACGGTCCATCCAATCTGCCCACATTACCCTATCATACTGCAGGAGCTATTGCCTCTGTGGGGTAATCACTTACACTATTCCCCCTTTTGTTATCTGTGTTTCTGTCCCACACTTCCTGTTAAGTAGTTAATGTCCCTTTGACTCTATCCCATCTGTATCGGAAGCCATTTATGCTTTCTCCACCCATCACCTCTGCTGGTAGACCATTCCATGGCTCTGCAGCACTTTCTGTAAAATTGTGGTTCCTCACAACTTTTTTAAACCTTCCTGCCATTAATTTCCACTAGTGACCCCTTGTCTTATCATCTCAGTTTGTGGTAAATAACTCCTTACAGTCCACCTTGTTAATTACTTTCAGGAACTTGAAGGTCTCTATCATACCCCCCCGCCACTCAGCTTACTGTAACTCTGTAAGCTAAAGTTTTAGAGTTGTAACTGGTATCAACAAAGACTATACTAATGGTCAAGTGATTAGGGCATAGGCTTGCTGCTCAGGAACTCCCAGCTTGTAATCCCAACAAAACCACCAACTCACGGAGACACCATGAGCAAGTCTTTGGACCTCCCAGTGCTTCTGAACTTCCAAAAGTAAAATTGCTCAAAGGATCACACTAATACAAAGATGCTACATCTTAGATAGGCTATTCTGAGTAAACAAATTGTGAATAAAACCCCTAAGGATTTTTGTATTCTAATGCACATATAAGAAAAGTAAAGTAGATTTTATGTTTCATAGAGATCATTCTCATAATTATCACACAACTTTTACAGAGGGGAAGAAAATGTATTTTGTTTCATGTGTTGCTCTTCATGTATCCTGTATACCAAACTGCTTTACAAGCCAAGAACAGTTGGAAACAGCCATTATTAAAATGTAATTGTCTTTACAGTACCCTTCATATAGAGTGTATCCCAAAGTGTTTTACAATCCATGAATAAATAGCAGAAAGCAATATGTATTTAATTTTTTACTTTATAACTTATTTACCCTGGGCAGCCCAGCTGAGATATGACATCTTGGTTTAAGTGGGGTCTAGCTTTTACCCATTTCCACAGCTGGGTGGACTGTAGGTCAGACTGGTTAAGTGACTTGCTCAAGGTCACACAATATTTTACTCTAGCTATGTTTGAACCTATGATCTGCCACTTCCCCTAACCGTCACTCTTACCACTACACCAGAAAGTCATGCAATATGGGAATAAGTTTTATATGGTACCCTTTGTACACACTATACCCTAATGTGAGTTACAATCCATGAAGAACTGGCAACAGCCAATATGTAAAGGAATTGTGTTTTATATTATGACATAGTGGGTACCCTTGTCAATTCATCCTTGTGTACCCTGAATAGCTGCACTGAGTCAGATAGCATTATCCCTTTCAGATACTTGGATATGGTGTGGGATGCCTTCATACACCCTTCAAGTTTCAATCTTAGGGTTTATGTAGCATCCCACACCTCAGGTGTGTGTAAATCTCATTATAACCCCCTACTCAGCCATTATTCTATATTTAATGCACACCCCAGGTGTGGAATGCTATATAAATGCATCCCACAGCAGGGGTGTACACTCAGTTATCAGAACACACACTACCCCATACTTTATTTTATATAATATGTATCACAACTTTTTTTCCAACCAGACATCAGTGTACAACTGTGGAGGCAAAGTGAAGAACGTGAAGTTATTTAACTTTGTAATGGCAGCTCCGTATCTCCATTACTGAGGATCCACCACAACAAGACTCCTCATGTTCTTTTTTTTATATCTGTCTGGTTGATCCTACCATTATTTTTTTAAAGCCGTATCTGAATGATACTGCTGTTTGCCAGCTTCAGGAGTACAAGAGGGATTGGGTCCATGGCTGACTACTTACACTCACAATCACGATCGTAGTCATGCTTACCTGTGAGTGTAAGGAGTCAACCATGGAGCCATTCCGTCTTGCACTCCAGAAGCTGGCAAACAGCAGGATCAGCCAGATTGATATAAAAATAATTATGAGAAGATGAGGAGTCATGTTGCGGTTGCTCCAAGATAATGGAGATACGGAGCCGCCATGTTTTCGGCACTGTTCAACCCTCCCACACACAGAAGATGAGCCAATGAGAGGGCATTTGATTTTGACAGACAGAGCATGTGTTCACTGTAATAACCTGTGGATTATTACATTGAATAACAACTCGCTAAACCCTAAGAAAACATTTCTCACCAGTTATTATAATGGTTTTTCTTCATTTAGAATTCATCAGTGTCTTAAATAATTGATGGATCTGTTAGGTTTGAGTCTCACCTATAGCATATAAATAAGTGATATGCAATATCCTGACTGAAAATATAAAATGTATTTCCATAAGAGAGGGGCCAGGAGTAGTGAAGCCACAAGTGTGTTATGGAACTCCTTCCCCACATGCAAATATACATAAACTGTATCTTTTTAGTCAGACCATGGTATGGTTAATTTATACAATTGACATAACAGTATGTTTTACATAAAAAGTGGTGTTGTTTCTTTAATATGACATGGAGTCTGCTTAGGGCATGGTTATGCACTGCCCCGTACATGGAAACAATACTTGCAGTGGTATAACACTGCTGTACTTACCTGTGAATTAGTGCTTGTGGACATTGACTGTGCAGGCACATTAACTTGTTGTGGTGTTTTTTTTATTTGTAATTGACACTGTAGGGCTCCTGAAGTGGAAAATAAGGTATGGCTAGGTATGCAGCCATCTGTTATTAATGGGCAAACAGCTGTGGGGGTGGGGGGTGGGGAGTGTGGCAATGAAATTGCATGTGATGGATAGAATGAGAGTCTGATCCAGAGGGAATGTCTTATTAGGGTTTCTGGGTATAAAATATTTACCAGTGGCAATTAGTAATTGAAATGCTTTGGTTCCTGTCATGGGTGGGAGTGCATAGACAGTTGTGCAGCAGCCCACCCAGTGACGTGGAGGGCTGAGACGTTGATTGTCTTACCTCCAGCCATGCTGGTGAACCATGCTAGAGAACAAGCATAGGATGTTGGGATTAGGGGTGGGGGTGGGAGAGGAGTAAGCATCACAGGGACTGCTGTGCTGTCTTGGGGAGGGTTGGCCAGGTGTCTTGGCCTCTGACTGCCACCAACTGGAAGCCCGGTAGAAGTGCAGATTGCAAGTGGCTCCAAGGGGGGGACACATTTCTGCAGGATGTGAATGCCTCCACATGAATGTACTGAAATGTGGTCGTGTCAGGTGTCAGTAGGGGAAAAAACACGAAAAGTGAGAAAGGCAGACTTAATAAAGCCTTGTACTCTCCCTCGTGACCTGTACCACTGCTTAACCACCAAGGGCAATCTAAATTATTGACTGGGGGGATGGCCTTCCCCATCCTGGTCTCACCATGGGGAAGGGGGGTAATCTGTGGGGGACTTCAAACTGCACAAAGTTTTGCAGATATAGACAGGTCCTGTGAGACTTGAATGTGTGGCAATAAACAGAGTTTATTATTTGTTTATGAGCGATGAAGAAACATTTTACTTGGAGCAGAGGCCATCTTGCATTAAAAAAATATTAAACAGGGGACACTGGAAAAGAAGAAATGTATTTGTAGAGAAACATTTTTGTTTATCTTTTTTTACATACTAAGGAAAATGGTACAAGACAGATGTGAGGAAGCGAGTGGTTGCATGTGTTTTTTTTATTTTAAACCTGCATTTTGTGATTGACTGGTAGATACTGTGGGCAGGATTTTCAAAGGCGTGGATGCAACCCTTGCAGCCATGATTTGGGTGTATGCTGTGTCTATGCAGATACCTTCAGACATTTGCATCCTATTCACAGACATCTGGATGCACTTACGACAATTCCAGCATTTTACAGCACATTTCTGACAGAACTGTGGGACTTGCATCCATCCGATACAACTCCGGAATTCTATCAAGGACTTAGACCAGCTTTCTGTGGTCTGCCTTCCTGGGCATAATTCCACACTCACATCACAAAAAATAGACATGAGTGTCTGAAAATCCTGCCCAGAGGATTTAGGGGGGTATTAAAGGATTATGTCCATCAATTACGTCAATGCTGCCAAGTGCAAAATAATTGTATTTTGCTGGACCCAATTGGAAACAAATGTTTATTTTTCACTTGGGTACCAAACAGCAAAAATAATCCATTTATTAGGTGCAAAATTGGTTAACATAAACTGGTTTAATAAATATACTATACATGCAGTGGTTCTGGGTATATGAAGACCAAAAATCATGCATAGACGCAAAACAAGGGTCTTAAAAAAACATGATCTCCACATATGCATGATAAATTTTAGAACCTGGAATCTATCATGCATATGTTGAATAAACACTACCTGTCAGTCATCTAGCCCCCTTATAAAAAACAACAGCCTACTGTATAAATAGGACATGCAACGGGGACCTGTGTGATACATTATTTATCTACACTCTAGCAGTTTGACCTTGGGCACGTCACTTGTGGCTTACGCCACTCGTGAGGTTACTTGAGGCCAAACTACTCTTGTGTAGCTAAATAATGTATCACACGGGTCCCCACTGCATAGCCCCTATTTATCCAATAGGCTTGGACCCAAAAGGCATTGTATAAATCCTGTTATCTGCGCTGCTATTGTATAAATATCTGAGCTGCTATTGCATAAATTAGATTTATACATACAGTAAACTCATTATTCAGATTTATACATATAGTAAACTTGTCATAGATTGGCCACGCCCCCTCCCACCCTCCTGCTGGCACTACTTCTGCACCTTTTGCTAACACATTTTGCCTTACATTAAACTCAAAAGCGTCCAATCTATTCTGCTACTGTTTTTTTCCAATCCCCAGCATCCACTGTATGCTTCTGTAGAGAAAAAAGACAGACTCATAACAAATCCAAACACTTTTTCTTTCATTTCTGCTTTACACAGTCATATAATCTCCCCTTGCTCTGCTCCACTGTTTCTTTCTCAATCATTCACTATCTGCTTAAAACCTCCCCTCCTTTGCACCTCCTATCTCTGTTCCATCTCCATTGAACTGATGCATTGAAGATTTACCTCTTCTTTTGCAATGCAGCTCTCAACTGCCCATCTGCAATCTTTGTCAGTCCCCCAAACTGCTCACCTGCTCATTCACCAGCTTTCCAGCTGCCAAGTCACACACCCTCAAAAATAATACATAAATGAATTTAAAAAAAAGACAGCTTTCCCTGTTTACCACTGTGAAACTATGCACACTCATAAATCATAAACAGATTCTGCTCTCCCTAAAAGCGTCTGCCATCTTGCCTGTAATTTATTTTTCGCTCATGCAGCTCCACCAGTCGGTGCAAACGTTTTGTTGTCAGCATGGCATCATGATGCTGTGTCCATGGCAATTGTCATGGCACTCAAGAGAAGTGGAGGTGCTTCATTTCACCAAACAATCCCCACAACTTTATAACTTAAAAGGAATAAAAAAGCACAAACACACGGTCCATGTCCCCTGCATAAATGAAATAAGCAGAAGGGACCTTGTTGAATAAATGATTTATTTTCACTGGCGCTGTTTGACCTTGGGCACATCACGTAGCTTGCACCACTCACGAGGTTACCCAAGGTCAAACAACTCTTGTGAAAATAAAGCATGTATTCCACAGGTCCTTGTTCTGTATCCCTTATCTATACAACATAGGTGAGAGTCAAACCTTACAAAGAACATTTTTTGAACCATTGATAAATTCTAAATGAAAATAAATCATTGATCTCAATGTTGGGTAGATCAGTAGTGTTTATCTCCACTTTGGATACGTCACAAAGGGACCTTAACCAATAGGAAAGGAGCTTGAACAGTGCCTGCTGACATCACAATAGCCTCTGCTGCACATAAAACCCAGCAGTGATATCAACCAAAAACAGTTACATCTTCAGGAAAAGAATTAACTTAAAAAGCTTCATCATTTTAAAAATATATTGTATAAATTGGACACACAATGCTCTGAATCACAATATGCCACATGCCATCACTTGTGAGGAGGCAGGACTTATATTAGTCTCTTTGCCTTGCCCATCATCAGTCATTGTCCTGCCCTCTGTTGCATAAAGATAACAGATAAATGGCACATTCTGAGTCAGGCCAGGACATATCACATGTAGGCCAAGATATTCAAAGGGGTTGTACCTGGCACAACTGAGTTGCACCAGGGCAACCCCAGAAATGTGCCCTGGGGCAATATTCAAAAGGGGGAATTGTGCAGCACATTTTCCAATGCACTGGGGAGCAAAGATTATATATGCAGCACATCCTGATATTCAGCCCAGGATGTGCAGTGCATCTGTTGGCACATCCCAGAGATGTGCTGCATGCCTGGGCACAAAGTTGAGCTTGTAAAAAATGGCCCAACTGCTAGCTACCCACAGGTGTGCTGCTGTATTGCAATGTGCAACACAGCAGCCACCGGCCATGGGTGGTTACCTCCTCAAACACCATTCACAAGCACTCACATATTTCCCTGGTAGTCCAATGGGCCCCCCTCCCATAACCCTGATCGCTGTAAAAATGTCAATTTCCCATCCCTGGTGGTCCAGTGGTTTCCCCCCTCCTCATCCCGTACCACCAATTGCCATAATAATATTTCTGTAAGATCCCTGGTAGTCTAGTGGTACCCCCCCTTCCTGTACCTCTAATCACCCATAAAGTTAAAAAATACTTCCCTGGTAGTCTAGTGGTACCCCCCTCCGGTTACAGGTTTCCAGAGAGCATTGGAGAGATACAAAAGGAGTTTGAAAATACAAGGGAAGGGGATGGTGGACTGATTAAGACGGGCTTAGTCATGTTAACTATGATAACTGGGCAGACATGGTGGGCCTGTGGGCCCTTATCTGCCAACAATGTCTGTTTCTCTGTTTCTATATAATGCAAGATTATCACAGTGGTTTAGGCAGGGGTGTGAATTATGATTGCAGTATTAACTTGAATGTTTACTATAGCCCAACATGACAGGGGTGGGTTGTAGAAGTTGTACCAAACAGTTGCTTGTTGGCATCCAGGGTGGGCTTGGCTTACAGAAGAAGGCCACAAAGGGAACCCTACCCAGACGCTTCAGACAGTGGTTTTCCTAATATTTTTATACTGAAAGGAGTGCTGCTCTCGAGTTTTGCTACAGGACTGTTCTCTCTGGTGACTTTCAGGGATGATGGCAGAACAGCAGCCTGGTAATGAGGACAAGATGGTAAGAGATGAACATACCACAAAGTTTGACTTGGTGAACCAAAGTGAATCAATGAAGATGTTTAGGTATATTACAGACTTTTCTGCACATTTTATGGAATGTTTTTTTTTTCTTATATTGTACTCGGTAGAATGTACTGCATTATAGCTCAAGCAAGCGAATAATTAATTAGTACCTCATACTCAGTTTTATGAGTGTAGCAAGGAACATAATGTTACTACACCGTGACCTTGTTGGTTTCCCCAACCCTGTTTGTTGTTCCACAGTGTATACATAGTCCTGTTTATTGTTCTAGCTGTATACATTACCCTGTTGTCATCCTACAGTTGTATAAACTGTATAACTCTGTTTGTTGCCCCACCATTTTATATATAACTCTATTGCTCTACAGTTGTGTACACAACCCTGTTTGTTGCTCTACAGTTGTATACATAGCCCTGTCTGTTGCCCTATAGCTGTATGCATAGCACTGTTTGTTGCTCTAGTTGTCTACATAACTCTGTTGCTCTAGTTGCATACATAAACCCCATTTGTTGCTCTTGTTGTCCACATAACTCTCTTTATTGCTGTAGTTGTATACATGATCATGTTTGTTACTCTAGTTATCTACATACAGTTACTATTTGTTGCTGTAGCTGTATACATAACCCTATTTGTTGTTTTACAGCCGTATCCATAACCCTGTGTGTTGCTCTATTTGGCTTCATAGTCCTGTTTGTTGCTCTAGTTGTGTACATAGCCCTGTTTGTTGCTCTAGTTGTGTACATTGCCCTGTGTGTTGCTCTAGTTGTGTACATAGCCCTGTTTGTTGCTCTAGTTGTATGTGTAGCCCTGTTTGTTGCTTTAGTTGTCTACATAACTCTGTTTGTTGCTTTACAGCTGTATAACAAACCTGTGTGTTGCTCTAGTTGTCTTCATAACCTTGTTTGTTGCTCTAGTTATCTATATAACTGTTTGTTGCTGTAGTTGTATACGTAACCCTGTTTGTTGTTTTACAGCTGTATACATAACCCTGTGTGTTGCTCTATTTGGCTTCATAGCCCTGTTTGTTGCTCTAGTTGTGTACATAGCCCTGTTTGTTGCTCTAGTTGTGTACATAGCCCTGTTTGTTGCTCTAGTTGTATGTATAGCCCTGTTTGTTGCTTTAGTTGTCTACATAACTCTGTTTGTTGCTTTACAACTGTATAATAAACCTGTGTGTTGCTCTAGTTGTCTACATAACCTTGTCTGTTGCTCTAGTTATATACATAGCCCTGTTTGTTGCTCTAGTATATATAACCCTATTTCTTGCCCTAGTTGTGTACACAGCCCTGCGTGTTGCTCTAGTTCTGTATACTGCCATGTTTGTTGCTCTAGTTGTATGTATAGCCCTGTTTGTTGGTCTAGTTGTCTACATAACCCTTTTTGTTGCTCTAATTGTATATACAACCCTGCTTGTTGCTTTACAGTTGTATACATAACCTTGTTTATTGCTCTAGTTGTCTAAATAACCCTATTTGTTGCTGTACAGCTGTATACATAGCCCTGTTTGTTTCTCTAGTTGTCTACATAACTCTGTTTGTTGCTCTAGCTCTGTATAAAACCCTATCTGTTGCTCTAGTTGTGTACACAGCCCTGTGTGTTGCTCCAGTTGTGTACTTTGCCGTGTTTATTGCTCTGGTTGTATGTATAGCCCTGTTTGTTGCTCTGGTCATATGTACCACCCTGTTTGTTGCTTTAGTTATATATATAACCCTGTTCGTTGCTTTACAGCTGTATACATAACCCTGTTTGTTGCTTTACAGTTGTATACTTAACCCTGTTTGTTGCTCTGGTTGTCTACATAACCTTTTTTTTTGCTTTATAGCTGTGTACATAACCCTATTTATTGCTCTAGTTGTCTACATAACCCTGTTTGTTGCTCTAGTTGTCTACATAACCCTACTTGTTGCTTTACAGCTGTATACATAGTCCTGTTTGTTGCTCTAGTTGTCTACATAACCCTGTTATTTTGCTTTACAGCTGTATACATAACCCTGTTTATCACTCCAGTTGTCTACATAACCCTATGTGTTGCTCTAGTTGTCTACATAACCCTGTGTTTTGTTTTTTAGCTGTACATATAACCCTGTGTATTACTCTACAGTCGTGCTCATAACCCCTGTGCACTTATATACTCCAGTGCTGTATTAACCATTGGAAAAAGCTAAAGAAGCACTCAGCTGTAGGTATTTGCATAATGACATGCTTACATGGAGTCCAAACATTAAATGATACTATCAGAAGGAGGGGCAAATGGTGCACCTCTGGTGGGGCAAAATGCTGTCCCTTGAAAATAATTTGTACACCCTGGCTTGCATGGTGTATGCATTCCTATGCCCTTGCTCATTTCATTAAGTCTGCATGCCAGCACAGGCACTCATCAAATGCACATTATCACCAGACCATCTGGCAGAGCACTCTTTCATGGTACATGAGAAATAAAATATATTTAAAGAAGCAGTACATATTTTCACTAGGAAGCAGAATAGCATAGTAGTTAAGAACATTGAGCTGCAAACTTTGTGTCCTGGGTTTGAATCCCATCAGCTCCCACTTGCATACTATGTGATCCTGAACAAGTCACTTTACTTCCTTGTGCTCCAAGGTCACACCTGGAAACAAGCTGTGGCTTAGTGTGCCTTTTCTGGTTAAACAATTTTGCCTTCCCTTTCTTCCTCTTTTCAAAAGGTTGTACACATATGATGAAAGCCAGGTCCAATGTTACTACACTCACCTGGCAGTCAACAGACAGGACAAATGAGCCTGCTGAGCTGTACTGGTTTATTAGAACTGCCCACACTTCATTGTCAGTTAACAGCAGATACAGGAAGCAAATGCAGCTTTAAAGTGCTCAGAGTGCTAAATCACTAGAAATACAAAGTTCCCACCACCAGAAAGCTTCTGTACTAACAGGTTGCCTAGCCCAGGTGCTTTGATTTTGACTTAAGTCTTCGTCGGGGGTGTGACTTTGGGAGAGATGTCACCTGAGCTTACTTGCTCACTCATGTACCAACCTCATGACTAGGAGCAGCAACTCACTATAGTGGGAGAATATAAGTATTAACGGCTCTGGATTTTAGTATGTATCAGTGTGCCAAACTTATTGTTTTAGTCGACTCCTTGATTTTGCTGGTTCTGCTAATTTCATCTCTGCATCACTATTGTTTGAAAAGAGTTGCTGCATCTCTTCCTCACAGTCTGTGAGGTCATTTTTGGCATGCTGTCAGAGTGCTTTTTCTGTAATAGGAATAGGAACTTTACTCCAAAAATGAATCCCGAAGTCCTCTTGCTTGACTGGAAAGGGGAAATTATGGATATAGTAAAGATCAAGAGCAGGATTACGGAAAGGAGGTTAAAGCTGCAACAATAGAGAGAAGATCAAAGGTAGATAGGACTGATAAACATTTCACAACAAAGGCTGGGGTGGACACTGGATTTGAATTTGACTATTTCAAAATTTGTGGAGGATTGTGATAAGGAATTGTCAGTACCAAGCAGAGTTGAGGCCAGAAAAGACCAGGAAGAGATTTTCTGACATCTCTCAATATCTCCTGGGCCCATTATCTGGCTTTTTATGTTGATAACTGAAATTAGGGTTGGAACCTGAACACTTTTGCAGGAAGAATGGATGAAAGTGGAAAAAAGGAGTGAGATACTGAATGCTCCTGTGTTTTCTTGACTGAGTGCTTTAATTATTACAATATTTGACTTTGGGTATGGGGACAGCTGATTTTATATATCCGTTTCACATTTATATAATGTTGGTTAATGCTGATTTATTACAGGTAATCTTGGTTACATAGTAGTTGTCTTTATTTTCTATTTTTTTTGGACAGTTGCTCTTATTTTCCAACTTATTAAGCACTTGTGAAGGTCTTATCTGCCAGACTTTGATTTGGCTTTTCCCAATTTATTGCCTTTTTAGTGAATTGAGTTATGAATTAAACATGCCCATGGAAATAAGATGCAGGAAATCTCCTGCTTATGGGAATAAAATGAGCCTGGATATGAATAAAATAACTTCTAATGCAATAACATACTCTGAAAGTGAGTTTAAATTTGGTAAAGGTAAGAAAGGTAAAGAAAACATCAAAAGATAAAATGATCTCTCAGAAGAATAAGGTAATTTCGAAAATGAAAATCAAGATAGGTGACATAGAGAAAGGGGCAGAATTGTTTACAACTTGCCCCTTAAAACTGAGTAAAGAAGAGAATTTTGAGATCAAAAAAGAGAAAATTGTTTTCCAACCCCTAATTAGTGATCTATGGAAACAAAAACAACATGATGGGGAACAACGGGTGGAACAAAAAAAGAAAAAGAAAACCCCATGTCTAGAAGTCCTGGGTAATAACAGTCTTATTAGACAAAGCACAAATCTCATTGATTTGGTAAACAGAGAAGTAAGCAAAACAGTTGAAAATATAAGGGGAAACTATTGTGATAAATAGCAGGATTAAACAGAAAATCAGGAATTTTAACAAATTTAAGCAGGCTCTAGATGGATCCTATAACCCTGATATAATTAACATCAATCAGGGGGATACTTTAGATTGTTATAGGGAGGAGGAGCTTAAAGCTACTAATAAGGATAACAGCATACAGCTGGAAGTGGAGAATGAAACATCGTATATGAGCCCAGAGGAAGAAAGCATTCCAGACATGGAAACATTGACCAAGGATTGCATTATTGCATTACAAAATCCTTTGATAGCAAATGTAATGATTTATGAACAATTAATTCCATCAAAGCAGGAATTATCATTTATCAAAACAGTCGAATACTTGATAGACAGGCCTCCTCCCAAGGTAACACCCAGCAGGGCTACCTAGAGAACCCTGCCTCCATTCCAGCCTAGCCAAGGGCTTAAGAAAGCTATCAGTCCTCTTTAAACACACTTGGTACTGCCCCTCCCAAACCCCTCCACACACACACCATACTCGACAAAGCCCTCTGGGGCTGCTTCCCCCATTACAGCCCCCCCATTTCACTATTCCCCCACCTCTCGCTCTCTGCAGCAGGTTCAAACCCAATCCCCCTTGTTTCACTGTCACCCAGTCTCTCACCATCTGGGATAGCGTTAAACCCTATACAGTTACTCTGCCATAGTCTATCAACAGATTTGGAGGTTTCCAGGGGTGTGCTACCTAGGGCAACCAATTAGAAATAGCTTAGTATTCAATTACAACTGCTCTGTTTTTTCTCCTATTTGTCTAATTGTCATGTAATCGCTCTTTAATGCCTAGTGATCAGGCCTCTGTAACCACTGAATATATGTATTGGCTTATTGTCCACCCTGATGTGGAACCTTTGTAAAAGAGCTCACGCTCAAAGGTCTTTACGAAACACTAATTAAATAAATAAAAATCAAGGGAATTTGTATTGAAAATAAAAAAAAAATATTCTATTTTTGACAGGTTAGAACAGAATGACTTGCTGTCAGCAAAACCTCTGATGGGACAAGACAATGCAATCAGGACTAATTTGAGACATAGATACATAGATACATAGATACATAGACAGTGTCGGCAGATAAGGGCCTATGGACCACCCAGTCTGCCCATTTGAGCTTGTAAGTTCAGTTTATGTTTTCCTAGAAGTCTGTTGCCCCTTACCCCTGACCTCCAGAATTCCTTTATGTCTATCCCATGCATTCTTAAATCCCGTGATTGTTTCAGCCCCCACCACTTCCTCTGGCAGGGTGTTCCACTTGTCCACCACCCGTTCTGTGAAGAAATTCTTCCTCATGTTTCCTCTGAATCATCCTCCCTCCAACTTCATCCCATGCCCTCTAGTCCTGGTACATCTTTTTCACTTAAAAATAGTGTATTCCTGCACCCTGTTCCTCCTGTGAGATACTTGTATGTCTCAATCATATCCCCTCTCTCCCTTCTCTCCTCCAGGGAGTACATGTTCAGTTCCTTCAACCTGTCTTCATAGGACTTGTGATGCAATCCATGCACCATCTTTGTTGCCCTCCTCTGAACCTTCTCTACCCTGTCTATGTCCTTACGTAGGTATGGTCTCCAGAACTGTACACTGTACTCCAGGTGGAGCCTCACTAGTGTCTTGTATAGTGGAATTATGACCTCCCTTTTCCTGCTGGTGATGCCCCTGCCTATACATCCCAGCATCCTATTTGCTTTACCTGCTGCCTTGTCACACTGTTTCCCTACCTTGAGGTCATCAGAGATGATAACCCCAAGATCCCTTTCCTGTTTGGTGCATGCTATATCCTCACCCCCCCCCAACTGATATATTATGCCAGGGTTTTTATGCCCTATATGCATTATCTTGCACTTCTTTGCATTGAATTTCAACTGCCAAACCCCCTGACCATTCTTAAAGTTTCTGCAGGTCCCTTCTCATTCTGTCTACACCCTCTGGTGTGTCTACTCTGAACAGAGCTTTGTGTCATCAGCGAACAGTGAAATTCTGCCTTCTAGGTCCTGCACAATGTCACTGATGAAGATGTTGAATAGGACCGGTCCCAGCACTGATCCCTGTGGTATCCCACTGGTCACTCTTCCCTCTGTGGAGTGACAGCCATTTACCACCACCCTCTGTGTCCTGCCACCCAGCCAGTTACCTACCCACCACACTACTGTCCTGCCCACACCCATATTCCCCAGTTTGGGTAGTAGTCTTCTATGTGGCACAGTGTCAAAGGCCTTGCTGAAGTTCAGATAGGCCATGTCCACTGCCCTACCCTGATCCACCTCCCTAGTCACCCAGTCAAAAAATTCAACAAGGTTGGTCTGACATGACCTCCCCCTAATGAAACCATGCTGCCTTGGGTCCTGTAGTCCATTGACAACCAGATGTTCCACCAACAGACTATAGAAGTCTGTGATCTATCCTTGTATTCTGGAAACACAAATACAAGCATAGGTAATGTGTCATACTCCATCTTTAATGAAGATGAAGACACTTTGGAGGTGGAATCTGAATTAATTATGCTACCAGAAGGCCATGAGGACCCAAATAGCATAATAGAGGAAATGAAGGCAGAAAATCCTGAATTGTGGGAAAATGGGATAGTTCAAGAAGGAAAGAGGAAAGTGAGACTTAAAGGGAAAAATCATGACTGGGAGTGTTCAGAAAGCCTAAACACAGACAAAGACCATGAAACTGTAGAATCTTACATAAACAATAAAACAAAGGAAGAGAAGGGAAAACAAAGTAAGTTAAGAAAAAATAAAAATAGACCTAATAATAAGAAATTTATTCAAAAATTAGGGGCTAGAACTTTGAAACAAAAAAGAACAAAGTAAAGGACCTAACATTAACAAAACAAAATAAAAAAGAAAGAGAAGCTAAAGACCAAAGCTCTAATGTAGAGATAACTGGTCACACCATAACAGAAGACATAGAAAATAAGAGACAGACATAAGAGGTTGAAAATAGTATAAAGGAAGACACTGTGGTAGAGCTCTGACTGAAACACTTTCTGGGAAGGACTTTGGAAATAGACTTCTCGTTACCTATATTTAAAATCTTAATAATTCCTGATGAAACAGAGTTAAAGCTGAACTCCCATTTGAAGAAACTTTTGGAAGCTGTACTACAAGGGAATGGGAGGTACGGGGATATAATGAATAAGATGAGTGCTATTAAAATACCTGATGCAGAATTGGTATTTCTACTTTCTGACCAATATTATGCACTCAAAGCAATAGAAAATCAAAAGAAAAAAATGAAGGATCTACGCTTTGAAATAAACAGTGTGGTAACCATGAAGTCCATGTTTCCAGAATACTTCACAGAAAATAATATTAAAGCAAGCATGAAGAAGGAATTCCCAATCTCAATTTTTTGGATTGGTAATTTCCTGAATGAGACAAAATACAATCTGCATCTCAAGAGTGTAGATTTACTACAGAACCTGTTAAAGGACAATAAGTTGCATGAAATAATATTGAAAGCAAAGCGTGGGAAAATCAAGGACAAATAATGATCTGGGTAAGGAGCGAGCCAGATTATAACCTCCTCCTTTCCAACTCAGAAAGGCTGGATACGTTTGACATAAATTTAAAGGGAGAAAATGAGGTGTTACGGGACAATAGGGAAAACAGAGATAATGATCAGTGGTTAAACTTAATCAAGATAGTGAGGCTTAATAAAGGGAAGGGGTGGGCAAAGGGTGACAGTGAAAAGGCAGAGATACTAAACAAATATTTTTGCTCAGTATTCACAAATGAAGAGAGGGAGGTACCTAAAACAAACAGCTGAAACACTCTGGATACAGAAGTTGATACCAGCCCATTTACAGAAGAAAGGGTTCTGAAAGAACTCTTAAAACTGAAGGTGGACAAAGCAATGGGGCCTGATGGGATTCATCCCAGAATTCTAAAAGAACTAAGGGTAGAACTAGTGACACCACTGACTACCCTCTTTAACAAATCATGGGAGGATGGGGTGGTACCTGAGGACTAGAGGAGGGCAGATGTGATTCCAATTCACAAAAGTGGGAGCAGGGCAGAAGCAAGCAACTACAGACCTGTTAGTTTAACCTCAGTGATAGGGAAAATGATGGAATTACTTCTGAAGGAAAGAACTATTGAGTACCTAGAGGCGAGAGGGGCACAGGACCCAAGGCAGCATGGATTCACAGTAGGAAGGTCATGTCAGATGAATCTAATTGATTTCTTTGACTGGGTGACCAAAGTAGTAGATCAGGGAGGGGCTGTGGACATGGCCTACCTAGACTTTAGCAAGGCATTTGACACAGTTCCACACAAAAGAATAATATACAAGTTAGCCAGCCTGGGAGTGGGTCCCAAGATGATAGCCTGGGTAAAGAATTGGCTGAAGAACAGGACACAGAGGATAATAGTAAATAGTGTCCACTCTGAAGAAAAGGAGGTTACTAGTGGGGTATCACAGGGTTCAGTACTAGGACCGGTCCTCTTCAATGTCTTTATAAGCAACATTGCAGAGGGACTGGAAGGAAAAGTATGTCTCTTTGCAGACAACTCAAAGATCTGCAACAGAGTTGATGCACAAGGTGTGGTGCAAAGGATGAGAAGGGACTTGACAAGGTTGGAGGAATGGTCAAATGTATGGCAGCTTAGATTCAATGTTAAGAAGTGCAAGGTAATGCACCTAGGAAATGAAAACCCAGGGGAAGAGTACACAATGGGGGGGTGAGATACTAACAACAACAAAAATGGAAGGGGACCTGGGGTAGTCATATCAGATGACGTAAAGGTGGGCAAGCAATGCAAGAGGGCAGTAAGGAGGGCTGGGTGGATACTGAGATGCATATGGAGAGGTATCACCAGTAGAAAACAGGAAGTTGTTATCCCTCTGTACAGACAGCTGGTGAGACCCCATCTGGAGTACTGCATGCAGTTCTGGAGACCCAATCTCTGCAAAGACATAAACAGGATGGAGACAGTCCAGAAGAGGGCAACTAAAATGGTGCAGGGTCTGCACCGGAAAACATATGAAGAGAGGCTTAAGGAGCTTAATATGTATAGCCTCAAGGAAAGGTGGGAGAGGGGGGACCTGATAGAAACTTTCAAGTACCTCAAGGGAATCAACAAAGTCCAAGAGGGTAGCATCTTTCAGAAAAAGAGGTGTGCAAGAACAAGGGAGCACAATTTGAAGATGGGGGGGCAGCTCAGAGGTAATGTGAGGAAGTATTTTTTCACAGAGAGGGTTGTGGATGCATGGAACAGCCTTCCTGTGGCAGTTGTGGAGTCAAAAATGTGGTGGAACTCAAGCATGCATGGGACAGTCATAAGGCAATTCTAGCAGGTGGGGGTAAGAAGAAGTAGGCTGGTGGTTAACTAGGATCTGCAGCTTATCCATTAGGTAGGGAAATGGGCAGACTGGGTGGGCCAAGCGGTCCTTATCTGCCATCAAATTCTATGTTTCTATGTTAAGATGACAAATAGATTTCAGATATTGCAGGATATAGATGCTGATTGATAGCCAGATGGAAACATCAGAAATAAACTTAACCCTTCCCTAAATCCAGATTTAAACATTCTATCATGGAATGTTGCTGGACTAAGGGAGAGGTTAGCAGATCTGACATTTGTGATTTATCTAAAACAATTCAGTATTATCTGTTTGCAAGAAACTTGGACCAAAAAGGAAATACACATTGACGGTTATAAAATGTTTAACAAAGGGACAAGCAGCATAAGTAAATTTGGTAGATTATCAGGAGGTCTTATAACCTGGGGCAAAATTGCAAAGTTAACTGAGTATGATGAAATCTTAGTGGATTCCAATTACATACTTGCAATTGTTGTTGCAATAAAAATAATAAGAGAATTCTCATGGTCAATATTTATTTCCCTCTGGCTGGATCTAAATATGAAAATAAGAACAATATTGAAATGCTTATATCTGTAATAGAAAGATGGAAAATGCACAAACTGGAAGCTGGAATTATACTCTTGGGGGATTTCAGTGCCAGGGTGGGACACAGCCTGGAGCCCACCAGGGAAATTTGGGAGGCTTGTGCAGCCCTTGGGTCACACAATTTAAAAATGGAAAGGGTAACAAAAGATAGGAAGGGATGTGAGAGAGGGAAAAAGTGGTAAAAGAACTAGAAGATAATAACATGCTTCTAATCAATGGATGCTCTACTGGAGATTGTTCTAGAGAATTGACATATATGGGGGTAAGGGGTGCTTCTATACTTGGCCACTGTTGGATAACCTTGGATTTAGTAAAGTTTTTTGTGGATTTCTCTCTAGGCAAACGCTCGGAGAGTGAACATAATCCACTAGAGATCAAATTTAAAGTTAAACAAGGAAAAAGAGCTCCTATTGAGTCCAATAAAGGTATTGTGAGGGTCAAAAAATGGATCAAATGGGACCTATTGCAGAATTACAAATCAATAGCATTACCAAAAGACAATAGGACAAGAGATGACATTCTAGACGTGTTACAGTATACACACAAAGAGCCATTTCTTGAGACATATATAAAGATCATGGAAACAATCCCTTAGATCATTCTTAAAACCTTGATACTCAAGGAAAGAAGGGGAAGCAAATGGTATGATGGGGAGTGTAAATATCAGAAAAAGAAGATAAATAGCCATGCCAGATATGCTCTAAAACATCCAAGTAAACTAACAAACACAAATTAAACAGACTGAGAAAAGAGTACAAAAAACTATTGGAAAAAAAGAAACACAGTTATAGAAAGAGACTGTGGGAGCAGTTTGAGAAAGCTGCTTGGGCTAAAGATAATAAAAAATATTGGCATATGGTAGCCTGTGCGTGGGATAACATACCTTTACAGTAGGGAACCACATTGAGCCCAGTTTGTGGCTCAATTACTACAAAAAACTCTTTCACATTCCAGAAATAGGAAAATATATTCTCCCCATAGAAAACTGGAAACCTCTAGAAGACAAAATCTCGGAAGAAGAAATTAATTGTGCTATTAGTTCAGCTAAAAGATGTAAAGCTCCAGGACCTGATGGAATTCCTGTTGACATTATAAAAGATATCCAGGTCTCTGGGTCCCAGTTCTTATAAGGTTATTTAACCTTATAAGCAAAACAGGAAAGATCTTGCCTTCATGGCAAGAAAACATCATTGTTCCAAGCCATAAAAAGGGTGACAAATCTAAGTCAAGTAATTATAGACCAATAAGCCTATTAGACACAACACAGAACTATTTACTAAAATAATCCACAACAGAATGATGATGTGGTTAACAGAAAAGAAAAATTTGAATGAGGATCAAGCAGGCTTTCTACCAGATCATTCTACTGTTGATCAGTGTTTTGTACTGTCTCATTTGGTACATAAATATATTTACATTAAAAAACAAAAATTATTTTGTGTATTTATTGACCTTAAATCAGCCTTTGACAGAGTTATTAGGAAAAAATTATGGGAAACGTTGGGAAAATTTAAGCTGGATGACTCAATCATTTGTCTACTTAAATTGCTTTATAGCGACAAGCTCACAGTTATAAGATACAACAAGGAAGGTGATAGCACCCCAAGATTCCTATCAAATATTGCGCTGAGACAAGGCTGCATTTTGTCACCCATACTCTTCAATATATTTTTGCACAATGTGTTAGAAGAGTTGGATGACCCAGGGTTGCACATGCCTAGGCTGGGCTCCAGGCAGTGTTCCTACCTGGCATACGCAGAGAAGATAGAGGGGGGCGGCTCAAAGGTAATGTGAGGAAGTATTTTTTCATGGAGAGGGTTGTGGATACATGGAACAGCCTTCCTGAGGAGGTAGTGGACTCAGAAACAGAGGGGGAATTCAAGAATGCATGGGGCAGACATAAGACAATTCTAGGGGGGGTAGGAGGAAGTAGGCTGTTGGTTAACTAGGATCTGCAGCTTATGGATTAGGTAGGGAAAGGGCAGACTAGGTGGGCCAAGCAGTCCTTATCTGCAATCAAATTCTTTGTTTCTATGTTGAGGGGCTGGCTGCTGGTCTCTCTGTGAGTACCTACTGCTGCATCTATGGCAAGACTATCAAAATCTGCTGCTCCAGTTAATATTGACCTCCTGTTGTTGTGCCTGCTGAGCTTTTTCCTCAGCTAAGGAAAGAATGTTAAGGAGATTTCAGCACTTGTGGACTTCCGTGACTTGCCTGTTTTACGTATTTCAGCAACTGCAGAAATTCTCTTTGTGAATATGGTGCAACTAGATTTCCACAGTGCTACAAACCATTTTTCTGCAGCTACGGAAATGCTGGCTGTCTTTGTGAATCCAGCCCCATGTCCCCACCTTCAACCCCTTCAGGTACACCTACAATCCTCAGATTACACCTGCGGCCCCTATTCTCTGGGGGGGGGGATTAACAAAACAATCTGAAGGTGCAAAACCTTCCCTAAGTTCCCAAAAGTTCCGTAGCTGTGGACAAAAAGGGTTAATTCCTCTGAGTGCTACACAAAGGGCTGGATTCACAAAGATAGCCAACATTTCCATAGCTATGGAAAAATGGCTTGTAGCACTGCAGAAATCTAGTTGCACCATATTCACAAAGAAAATTTCTGCAGTTGCAGAAATCCATAAAACAGGCAAGTCACGGAAGTCTCCAAGTGCTGAAAGCTCCCTAACATTCTTTCCTTAGTGGAGGAAAAAGCTCAGCAGGCATGACAACAGGAGATCCATATTAACTGGAGCTGCAGACTTTGACAGTCTTGCCATAGATGCAGCAGTAAGTACTCACAGAGAGACCAGCAGCCAGTCCCTCAACTGAGATCACTCCAGCACCTCTGGTACCAGCAGAGACATGCACCACAGTGGTTGTCTGTAATTGTTGGTGGAACTGATGGTTGTGTCTCTCCCTAGAGTGTTTATGTTGTCTGCTTTAGCAGCACTCACTGCAGGCTGTTACCAGCTCTGCCTCTACTGCCTGTGGGGCTCCTTTATGGGCTGCTCTGGGTCTAGTGGTTGCAGTTTGTCGAATTTCAATGAAAACGTGTGCTAGTTTTGTTGTAACAAGTGACACTACTATAGGTTTGCTATTACTAGTGCCTGCACCTCTACTATAATTGTATCTCAATTGTTGGTGTACTGCACTTTACTCAGGAAGAGTTACGCCTCACTCTTTGTGGTGCAGCATGTGTGTAACATTATTTCCCCAACTGCAGAAAAACACTG
Source organism: Neoceratodus forsteri (assembly GCA_016271365.2). Taxonomy (NCBI): domain Eukaryota; kingdom Metazoa; phylum Chordata; order Ceratodontiformes; family Ceratodontidae; genus Neoceratodus; species Neoceratodus forsteri. The sequence continues at coordinate 63,066,352 of CM028129.1, forward strand.
GCAGTAAATAGCCTTTAAGGGGATATGCCATACTTTTCAATGGCTTTTTTTCCTCAGGAACGACTGCAGCTGCACTTTTTTCCACAGTTCTCAGTGTATTTCTTTTCCGCAGCCGTGGATGTTTTGTGTATAGCACTAAGAGCAAGTTCCCCTTTTTTATGGATGTGGGTGGAGCCTACAGCCATCTTGCTATCTGTAGGTTGAAAATGAAGTATCGTGGAACACATTTTTTGGACTTTTCAATGTATCCTTCCACATCTACAAATTACTATGGCAACTAAAATAAAACAATCTGTTTAGAATGTTGGAAACTTAACTCCAAGTTGCTTATCAGATGGCCACTAGGAAACTGAAACAGCTTGGTAAACATTAGCTGCCTATTAAACTGCAGATTTGTTTACCCCCTTCGAAATGCAACAACCTGCACATTTAAATGCCTAGCATTTAAACATTTTTTTGCTGTTAACTTCAGTTAAGCATGAATATCTTTCAAGAAAGATTAATATCTCAGAAATGTTACCCTTTCCCTGCAAATTTATAAAGATTTACACAATTGTTTAGCCTCTCAAGACCTATCTGATAAAATGCCAGGTCTTCAGTGAACTACCCAGACTAAATATATAAATTTCCTTTTGACAGCCAGGGATACACCTGCTTCCCAAACATAACAGATAACAGCTACTGAGATCTTTTATAGTAAGTGTGTGTGTGTGTGTGTGTGTGTGTGTGTGTGTTAGGGGAGGGGTGGAGAAACAGTCAAACTCCTGGCAAGGGAGACCTCATCTAATGAATTAACTGCTGACAAACCATGAGTGAGAAATTCATCTGTATAATTATCCAATTTGTTATGTTCCCATATAGAGTTATAAAAAGTTAGTCAAAACAACTGAAAAATAAATTTGTAGGGAACATCAGTTGAGTTTTTCTTGTGTTTTGGACCTCCAACTCTAGGCTGTGGAACATAAATGTATTGTTTGTGGTTAGAATGAACAATCTAAACAGTAAAGTCTGAACAGTAATATTTTAATTTACAGTATTAGTAATGTAATTGTGCATAATTTCTATAAATAAATTTGAGGTCTGATAATAATGTAACCAGGGTATGTGTTAACTTGCTTTGATCTCTCACAACATGTAGTAGTAGTAGTAAATATTTTATTCTGAAAATTCAGAAAAGGATATCCCAATTGAGCCAAGGCTCATTTTCAGTGGGGTCCCAATGTATAAAATAAACAGTTACACAGAATATGTACATAAATACAAGCATAGCAAATACAGTATACAGCCTGTATCAAAAGACACAATACTGTATATGACAGACATGGAGATGTTTTTCAGTTAATTACAACAAACTTCAGGCATTTCAGCACTTTTTACAAGCCAAGATCTTATGTGATGCCAAGATGGAGGCAGTAATGAGTCAATATATAATGTGCTATTTTTGAGAAGGAAAGAGGTCATGCCATTTATTAGGAGGAAAATTATTGTTTAAATGCATAGATACATAAACACTGTCAGCAGATAAAGACCTATGGTCCACCCAGTCTGCCCATTTAAGCTTGTAAGTTCCCTTTATGTTTTTCTATATTATTATTTTTATATTTTTTGGAAGTTTCATGTAGGCTTGATATTACTCCTGAAAAGTCAGAAATCTTCCTGGGGAACTTGCAAGATACTGGTATATAACTTATACCATGTATAAAATTTCTGATCAAACTACTGGAAACAGAAGACTGTTTTTCGTCATTTTATAATATGAAGTGCTGAGTGTGTATTTACTGAGTTGCTGGATCACGGCCTTGAAGAAAATAATAATATTTACTTAACTCGTTCAAGATTCCATCAGGTGGACAGAAAACCATCTATGAGAATTTGTCTGAAAACTAGCAACTATAAGATGCAAAAATAACATTTGTGTATATATATATATATATATATATATATATATATATATATAATGAGGAAAAAAAACTCAATTTAATGCATCAGTTAGGGTTGTTCCACAGCAACAAAAGTGAGGAAATTCAGTGTTAGGGTTGAAAGCCCTCCATGGACCCCCCCAGTCCACCCCCAATTGGCATTGGGGTGCATGTTGGGGTTGTCGGCCCTAACTCTCACCCCACCACATGTGTAAAGAAGCTGAGGTATAGGACAATGGGGTGAGAGTTAGGAGCGATGACTCCAACGCACACCCTGATGCTGGTTGGGGTGGGCTGGGGTCCAAGGGGCTTTCAACCCTAAAACTGAATTTCCTCATTTTTGTTGCTGTTGAACAACCATAACTGATGCATTAAATGGAGTTTTTTGCCTCTAATTTCCCTTCTTTTTGAGAATGAGGACAATAAATAGTGAATGTAATGCGGTGGCGGAAGTCCTGCCACGTCATGACTTGTCACATAGTAAGATGAACAGCAACACAAACACAAGCAGCAACAGTTAAGCACGTGGTAACACAAACATAAATGGCAAAGCAAAAGTTAATAGAAATGCAAGTGCAAAGTGATGCCGAAGTGAACAGTGACGCAAAGGGACACACAAGCAAGTACGAAAATGCAACTGGTAACATGCACAGTGATGGTGCTGGTATTTGAAATGTAAATGTTAAGTCTTACAGCAAAAAGAATGCCAAAGGGAACAGAAATGGAAACGCGACGGTCACGGTGCCATAATTGGAAATGTAAATGGTAATGGCAGCAGCAACAGTGATGCCAAAGGAAACAGAAATGGAAATGCAAACACAAGCACATACGGAAACGCAAACCGTAATGCACATAGTCATGGTAACATGATTGGAAATGCCAATGGTAATGGTGACAGCGGCAATGATGCAAAACGAAAGACACACGCAAATGGAAGGTCAACCACAAACGCAAATGGCAATGCACAGGCTGATAGGAAAAAAAACCGAAAACATAAACAATAATGGAAACGCAAATGGTAACAGTAATGCAAACAGAAGCGCAAAAGAAAATGCAAACCGTTAGGCAAACGGTGGCGTACACAGGAACGGTGATGCGAATGGTAACAGAAACGCAACTGGAAATGCTAACTGGCACAGTAACGAAAGGCACACCCTTCTTTTCCCCAAAAAATGCATTGAAAAAGACAGTGAATACAAAGAATGTATGTATCATAATGGGCCTTGCAGCAGAAAAGGAGGATTTGGAATACTAAATTGCTTACATCTCAAGAACCATACGACGTAGACAAAAATGAAAATTTCATATGAATTATGACATTCCTGGCTAGTTTTACACTTAGCTTCCATTTGGGGGGCTAAGCATTTTTCCGACAAAAAGTCCGTATCTCGCACCGTTTCCGAGATACAGGCCTTGAAAAGCACGACGGACGCAGTAATGTTATGCTATGGGAAAAAGTGTCAACTTCGGAGTGCTGTAACTTTGCACCCTTCCAATATTTTTTCACCAAGCCATGAAAAGGCACACCTGTGGCATGTTGGCTGTCTTCCCTCCAAATTTCAGCCCAATAGACCAAACCGTTCTTTTGCAGCAGGGTGGCAAAGAATTCCTGTTATTTTGGGCACAGTGTCGCAAAATAGTGTCGCAAATCACGACACTTTCACAAATGAAATCACAACAGTGTTGTGAGTGCGACACTACTTTTTTCAGAAATTTTAAAAACATATTTCTGGGGCGTTTAACCCCAAAATAAAGACATGGCTAGCATCCTGAGGGTCCGACTAGGTGAAAACAAAAATAATTGTGTTCCTAGAGGGTCCCAATTTTAAATGCCAAGCATGTTTCTGATCACCAACTGAAAACAAAATGGCGGATTTGCGACACTACTAGGGCCATTTGCGACACTAAAAAGTGCATTTGTGACACTGTCAAACTTTTTGTTAACTTTTCCCATTGACTTATAATAGGAACTTGTTTTTTGAATAACTTTTGAACCGTTTAATATTTTTTCATGAAATCTTCAAAAGGCACATCGGGGACCCTGGCTGCACGTTCCCTAAAGTTTTCAAACTGGTCATTCAAACCATGCGACCTTTAGGCGTGAGCAAAGAATTCACCAAAAACCATAAATGCGTGCGCAGATCTCACTTAATAACTCCACAGCTGTATATCTGACCACTACGAAAGTTGGCAGATCTCAAGATGTATGGATCTTGATTGTGCATTCCAAATTTCAGGTAAATCTGTTAAATGGTGGCAAAATTATTAAGGTGCAAAGTTTGACCCTTTAACCTTAAAAGGGCTACTCAACTCTAACCAGGGTAGCACTACTGTGCTACCATAATATATATATATATATATATATATATATATATATATATATACACACACACACCATATACATATAGGGAAATGTCTCTATTTGCAATGAATTTGTTTACAGGCATTACTAGTATCTTTTGAAAGATTGTCAGACTTGTGATTACTAATTCTGAGTATAGTTCACGAAATAATGAGTGTGATATTTGTTATTTCATATAATCCCCCATTGTGCCTTATGCATACCATGTAAATCCAAATCATTCCAAGGCCATCGTGACATATAATACAGAGCTCTTTTCCTGATAAAAGGCTGCTGATATAATAAATAAAGAACAAAGTCATAAATAAGTAACCAGTGGCTTATGGAAAAATCTACGGGGATTTATACGGGAATTTGGTTATGGCACTGCATGGAAAACACAGGAAAAATGAGTTCTTCTTACAGGGAAATGGTTATTTGGATCTGGGAGCACTGAATATTTCTTATCCTATATTTTGTATCCTGGATAGGGCAGGGGAGAGGCAACATCTCATTGTCACAGGGATCTTCATTTACACATTTTTGCACTGTATTTACTCAGGCTGTCCCAGATTAGATGCAATATCTTGTTTTCAGTGGAGTTTTGATTTTACCATTTTTATAATGTATTTATTCAGGGTACCTAGTCCAGGGCTCCCGTATTCGAAGGAGATGCGCAGTACGTCCCGGCGGGAAAGGGAGATGTGCCACGCAACTCCAACAATGCATCGCAGCACAATATTCAAACATGTGGGATGTGCCAGCTGCAAGGGAATGGGCCAGGGCACTCACAAATGGTATGCCGTGCAAGTCAAGGGGGCATTCTCATGCATATGCTGTGCTGTGGTATATTCAGTGGGAATGAGCCCTTTCGCTGTCCAGAGCACTGTGGTCCACAGTTAGGCCATGAATAGCTGGCCTAACCCAGCCAGCCACCCACAGGTAGGCTGCAGATGTGCACCCAGGTGCACAGCAGCCTGGTAACCCTGGTGGACTACAGGTACCCCCTTCCATCTCCAGTCTATGCAACTCCATCCCTGAAGAGCACCATAGTGTATGGCCCCCCCAGACCCGATCGCACCAGAGGAAACCATGGTCCATCTCTATAGTGTAGAGGACCCCCACCCACTGCCCCTGTATGCAGACACCCTCACTCCCCCCATACCCGACCTGTTGCAAAGACTGGCACTGCCCTCCACACCCTGCCATGGCCAGCCACTGACTGCACTGAACCCAGGCTGGGGACCTGCACTCTGGAATGGCCCAACTGGCTGTACCATGCATTAGGGCACCACACAAGCTGCGGACCCACCAGTGTATGCAGCTGTGTCTATCTCCCTGGCAGACCGTAAGAGGGAATTTACATACCTCCAATGCATGCCTTGCCGATGTGGTATCTTTCTGCTGTCATACACTGCTGCAAGTCCACACTCTCCCCCATTCCCCTGTGTAACATGCCACCCTCTGGACTGCTGAGGTGTCCTGGGTGCCATGGGGTACAGTATCCTGCAATGCCATTTGCAGTGTACGCGTCAGGCTATGGATAGTTCATCCACAGTTCCCCAATTGTACAAATGAATGGGAAGTCAGCTGTAACATGCTTGTTTTGGGACCTGTGTGAGTGGGTACAGCATTGGCCATCCCCAACACTGAGCAGTGCAATGGCACTGGGATGATGGATCTGCATGCCAGTGCCTGAGGAGTATGGCCACTGGGCATTATCACCCACACACAGCTCATGACTATATGACTATGTATAATGCATTCCAGAGTCCTACTGTGAGTGCTCTGCCTCCCACCGATACAGTGGCATGATCCCATCACAAAGCCAGTTGTTGCAATGGGATAGGCTGGGGGGCAGGGTGGGGAGTGTCTGTGCACCACTGAGGGAGAGCAGGGGCTACTACACTATGGACATGGACTGTAGGTGCATTCAGGTGCATCGGGGTCCCTACAGTATGGAAATGATAGAGTCTGGACTCTGATGCGATCATGGCTGGTGGAACGGGTGGGGGGTGCCACTTTACCACCAGAGACTTGAGGGCCTGTTCCACAAGGGAGTGATTGAGGTCGGACTTGGGGGCGAGAGCTGTTCTGGCACATTCATCCCCATGCCAACATGCAAATTAGCTGGTAATGAGCATGCATAAGGCCCCTTTGCACCCTGCATACTCAGTTCATTTGCATTGCTGGGCTGAATATCGCCCATGGGGGCTGTGGTGCATACCGATATGTGCCACACATTCCCCTTGGAAGGTATTCAGTTGGGGTCACCCTGAATGCACCTGACTGGGCAGCCACCTGCACGTGACTCTCAACCAGGGTCACATTTTCAACAGGTACAATGAAGCCCGCCAGGATGAAGCACAGTGCCAAAGGTTTACTGCTTGACAAAAGGGATTAACTCCCACTGAAACTGCATTGTTTGCTGCAGTAACTCTACTGCAGAATTCTGCAGTGCTGCGCTTCATCCTGGTGGACTTCGCTGTATGCACACCCTGTACCGGTGGTGCATTCTCTTTGAATATTGTATCAGTGCCGACCGGCGCACTCTCTTTGCACAACTCATTTTTCTGCTTGTGCATCAGTCTGGCACTTAATATATGCCCCCGGATGTAACATATTGTTTTCAGTGTGTTCTGATTTTACACAATGCAGCATAATATTGTGCAGATATAGAGCCCCACTGAAAATAAGATGCCATTTCTTCTGTGAACTATCCAGGCTAAATATATAGCAATCAGCAGGCATATTCTAGGAAAACACATTATAAAAATGTGTAAAAGGAAGACCACATTGAAACGGCCTCTCCACAGATCTGCATTGAGCAAATTCATTAGAAATAATGGGTAAAAGCATCCCAAAAGCTTTCCACAGCCATATCAGCTCTGATCAGAGTTTGTTTCTGCAGCTACAGAGGTTTTGGGGACTTAGGGAAGGTTTGCACCTTTAGATTGTTTTGTGAATCCCCCCCAAAACTTCTGCAGCTGCAGAAAAATACATTACAGACTGTGGAAAACAGTGCAGCTGCAGAAGTTCCTGAGGAAAAAAAGTCATTGATAAGTATGGCACCTTCCCTTAGAGGCTGTTCTCAGCTAGTGTTTTTCCGCAGTTGCGGAAAAAATGTTGCACACGTGAGAGTGAAGTGTAGCACTCCCTGAGCAAAATGCAGTGCCCCAACAATTGAACTACAATTATAGTAGAGGTCAGGCACAAGTAATAGCAAACCAGTGGGTGTATATCAGTGGCTGTTGTTACAGCAACGCTAGCACACATTGACATTGAAAAACAACAACCACCAGACTCAGTGCAGCCCATGAAGGAGCCCCACAGGCAGCAGACGCTGAACAGCCTGCAGTGAGTGCTGCTACAGCAGGCAACAGAAACACTCCAGGGAGAGACTTGATCATCAATTACAGACAGCCACTGCGGTGTATGGTTTTGCTGGTACCAGTGGTGCTGCAGTGGTCCCAGTTGAGGGAATGGTTGTTGGTCTCTCTCTGGGAACTTTCAGCTACATCGGTGGCAGGACTGTCAAAGTCTGCTGCTTCAGCTAACATGGATCCCCTGTTGTGCCTCCTACTCCTTTGCCACAGCTGCGGATCCGCAGTTGCAGATTTTCAGCACTTGTGGAATTTTTGCAGCTGCTGAGTTTCCACAACTGCTGTATTTTTTAAGGATTTCCACACGTGCGCAATGTTTCTTTCAGAATATCCCGCACCGTTTCCGCAGTGCTGCAGGCCTTTTTCCTGCAGCTGCGGGATTTTTGGCTGTCTTTGTGAATCCAGCCCTAGGTCTCCAATTTTTTTCAGCAAAAAAACTATTTGTCTTGTATGTGTTTGCAGTAAATCCTCAGCATAAAAAATAGAATCATCTAATGTAATCAGTCTCTGTTCTGCAACTTCCACTCTCCCCCTTATTTCAGCTGATTACTCTCCTATTCTTTGAGTGGAGATCTTCATTTCTTTAATACCTGTTTGTATGTCTGCTAATATATTTTTTATGTCAGAGAGTTCATTTTTGGTGTTACCTTCAACACCGTGGGCTGTCACTGTTTGGCTTACTTTTGGTGGTCGCAAAGCGCAATCGTTCGTTCCCCCCCCCAGCTGGCTCCATTGTCTATGATATTTTTCTTCAGCATTTCTTTCAGCATGAGTTCAAAAAAAAAAAGAAAGACCGGATATACTTATTTCTTACACAGTTCAGTAGAGCAAGCTTAGTGGCAACTAATATGTCAAATTCATATGGTGTAACAGACTTTCAATGCAGATTTTCAGGATATTTAGAAAAGCCGGTGGCAGATCTGATGGTTTACACCACTGCCTCTACTGGCGCTCGGCATGCACTCCATGAGCCAGGATCTTGAAAATGAGAAAAAGATAGAATTTGAAAGATAAACAGGGAAAAGACTGGGGTTAGCATTACATAATTCACTTCGATTTTACAATAAATATTTACACATTCCATAATCTTGCTAGATGCTTGCTTAAGGATCAGAAATTCATGCAAAAGTGCAAATATGTTTTTCAGTCCCCATGAATCATTCAAAACCCCAAGGTCTGACACATTCAAGTTTGTATGTCCGTTACTATAGAACAGCAAAGGTCTGCCGAAACAGTGGGGGTAGGGGGGGATTCTCTCTCTTTCCTAGGGACACAGTTGCAAAAGCCTGTTTTAAATGACTGATAGCCAAATAGAAATCAAATATAGTTTCATTGGGGGATAGTTAACATAGGACTCTGGATATACTACTATTTAACTTGGATTTCAGAGCTCTAAACTCACCCCAGTAAAACAACTAGATAATGGCAGGAATGCAATATGGCAGCTGTGTATGTAAATAGTTATGGGGATGCTGATAGTGACCACAGCCAGTTTGGGGTTGTGGGCCCGGGGTGGAACCTGAGAGTTTTTGTATGTATGTTTTTCCTTGTCTGAAAAAGTTTAATAAAGAAGTTTAAAAAAAAAAGTTTGTATATCCATGAGCTTTTTTTTCCTAAGTAATAGGTTAAGCTTCTCACCCCGCCACCCCCCAGCCCACTCCGGGTCGGTGCCACTTCTATGCCCATGAACTTGTGCTGCTTCGGGTCTGATTCATGCTTTTCAAAAAAAGGGGCAGCCCACAGGAGTGTTTAAGTTCTTTTTAATAATAGAGCAAATACACTCCTGAATATGTACTTTTAAGCTACAGATGGTTCTGCCCACATACATTATGTTACACTGGCACCAAAGTACATAGACCACAAAGCTAGTGTTACAGCTTATGAATTCCCTGATTTGAACTATGTTGGTGTTGTCTTGAGGGTGAGTAAGGAATTTTTTTTTTTCAATTGTTTAACCAGGTGAGACACACTAAGCTGAAAGCTTTTATACAGGTGCAACCTGGGAGCACAGGGAAGTTAAGTGACTTGCTCAGGGTCACACAGTATATGCAAGTGGGGGCTGTGGGATTCAAACCCACGTCTCCAGATTTGCAGCTCAGAGCCTTAAACCACTGTGCTATGCTGCCTCATTTCCCCGGTGAACCATAAGTGCACATATTACAACTGTGTCATGTATGAAACCACTTTGGTTTTTGTGGAAGCCAATTTCTGGGGTTCTGTACTGATTCAGATTTAAAATGATTATGTAGTACTAGGGAATCTTGCAGGCTGGTTTTCCTTGCTAAAGGAAATATGTGATTTATTCCCTACTGCCCTGGGAACATTCTCCTCCCCCATTAGTATGGGCCAATTTAATACTCCAGGTGGGGTCTCAGCAGACAGCGATATACTGGCAACACCACCTCCACCCTGCTGCTGGAGATACCTCTCCGTATGCATCCCAGCATCCCACTGCCCTGCCGCTTTGAGTTCATCAGATATGACAAACCGTCCCCAAGCACCCTTTCCTCCTTAGTGACTGACAATACCTTCTCCCCATCCTGTTCTCTGCTTCTGGGTTCCTACGACTTAGGTGCACTATTCTGGACGTTTTGGCATTGAACCCCAACTGCCATGCTCTTGACCACTCTGTGAGTTTCCCAAGGTCCCTATGCATTCTTTCCGCTCCCTATGGCAGATTTTGGTTTCATCTGCAAAAACACATACCTTTCTTTCAAGTTCATCTTCTCTTTTCTTTTTCATGCCATTATTCAAGGCTTGATACGACTTCAGCTGCTGGTGCCAATGCAAAAGATCCCACCCCTCATATTACCTGCAGGCACAGCCAGTCCAACCTCTTCAGCTGCTGTCTGGGCCTATGAGCTCAGAGTCTCATTCCAGAGGTAGGTCTCATGATATTAGGTCTCCTGGGGCCCAATATTCAAAAGTTTGTGTGAGTGCTAATGGGTCTTTGTCCATGCAAACCAGGGTTTGCCCTGGAGCCCCATATTCTAAAGGGGCATTTGCAGTGGCAAAGAGGTTAGTACCTGCACAAAACATAATGCATGCACGTGGGCAAGGGGAGTGGCATGGCCACGAATATGCTGGGTGTCTCACATTCAGCAGTTTCAACATCAAGGAGTGCTATAGCACGGTCCTGCTTGAGTACAAATACCACCAAACAAAACCCAGACTTACTCCGATAATCCTAGTGGTCGCCAGAGGTAATACAACCAACTAGCTGGTTGGCTGGTGGGAGGACACCTGCCCCATGTTGTCCATGGTACCCCTCCCCGGCCAATCGCTGGCTGGTTCTTTAATATTTAGTATCCCTGGTGCTAGTGGCCCCCCCATTGCTGGCCAGTACTTATTATTTATTTATTTTTTTATTTTAGTCTTGGTGACCGGTAAGGCCCACTAGGCACAAGTGCCTGTTTTCAGGGGGGACCTGGGAGCACTGGGTGGTTAAGTGACTTGCTCAGAGTCTCACAATATGCAAGTGGAGGTTGTGAGAATCAAACTCAGGTCTGGTCTGCTGGATGTATCAAGCTCGTTCACACCTCATTCTTCTAACCTCAAGGCTATACTGCCATTATACAGTATCACTGGTGCTAGTGGTACTCCCCTCTCTCCGATCCTAGCCCATGCTGAAACACGGTTAGCATTACCTACTAGATACAACCATAAAAGTGGTGTTCACACTTTAATGGACTGACTTCTTGTCTCACATGAAAATGGAATCTGTATTTGTGGTACTCTTTTAGATTCCTTTCTCTGGGAAAATTAGATGATCATTATTCGTAATTGTTCTAAATTTGTTCAGTCTGCATTTCTTGAAGATTTTGAAAGCACTGATTAGTCCTGTCTTGATTCTATCTCAGATGTAAACTGTGCCTTGTGCTATTTTATTCTCAAATAGCTCCTGTACTGCAACCTGTCCTGGACCTTTCCCACACATCTTACACACTTGCCTAACTGTGTTTTTATTTCCTTTTTTTCTCCACCTCACTCACCATTTTGCACTGCAAGTCTGAAGCCACGTCCCCTCCATGATCAGATTTCACCCCCCTCCTTACCTGATAGGAAAGGCTGATCTTTGTCTTCCCAGACCAACTCTCTAATCTCTCTCTCTTTTTACCCTCCTCAGCCTCAGGACACCATCTACTGCAGGACTTGGATTGGGAGGGCACCAGCTTGCAGCCCTCCCCACAAGACTGCTGAGGCAGTACAATCCCTCAGGTATGGATCAGGAGCACACTCATTTTGGTGTCCAGCGCCATCTTGGATCGGGTCACTCCTGCCCCCTCTGGGCTGTGCTTCCCTTGCAATTAAGGTTGGCAGACCTTCACAGATTATTTCTCTCCACTCCTAGGCTCTCCATAGCACTGTATTGGCTCTCTGTAGCACTGTAGTGCTCCCTCAGAGGGAGTAAGGAGAAGTTATGGACAGGAGGGAGAAAGAGGTTTATGGACAGAAGGGAGTGAGGAGACGATAAGGGCAGAAGGGAAAAAGGAGAATTTATGGGAGAAGGGTGTAAAGAGAAGTTATGGGCAGGAGGGACTAAGATGTTTATGGGCAGGAGGGAGGAAAGAGAAGTTATGGGCAGGAGGGCGTAAAGAGACATTATGGGCAAAAGGGAGTAAGGAGAAGTTATAGGCAGGAGGGCATAAGTAGAAGTTATGGGTAGGAGAGATATGTAAGGAGAAGTTGTGGGCAGGTGACAGTAAGAACAAGTTATGGGCAGGAGGGTATAAGGAGAAGTTATGGGCACAAGGAAGTAAGGCAAAGTTATAAGTAGGAGGGAGTAAGGAGAAATTATTGGCAGGAGGGGAAAAGGAGAAGTTATGGGCAGGAGGGCATAAGGAGAAGTTATGGACAAGAGGGAGTTAAGAGAAGTTAGGGGCAGGAGTGAGTACGGAGAAGTTATACGAACATACGAAACTGCCAGCAGAAAAAGGCCATTTGGTCTATTGAGTCTGCTCGATTTTGCAGCTAGCACCCCTACTCTGCAGCTTCTCCTCCCACCCTACCCTCCCATGGCCCACCCTTTGCCCTATCCTAGCCCCTCTTGAAGCATTCCATTGTTTTACAGGCCACCACCTCTGCCGGTAGTGCATTCTACTCTGCTACCACCCTTTTGGTAAAGAAATGCCTCCTTATCTCCATCTTAAACCTTCCACCCTCGAATCTCATGTCATGACCCCTAGTGCCTCTCCTCACCCTCCCCTTGGACAGTCCCTCCATGCCTGTCCTGTTTATTCCTCTTATGTACTGTACTTAAAGGTCTCAGTCATATTCCCCTGTCCCTCCTCTCCTCCAGAGAGTACAAGTTCAACTCTCTCAAACATCGTATGGAAACTCCCCCAGACACATGATCATCTTTGTTGCTCTGTATTACACCCCTTCCAGCAGTCTAATGTTCCTCTTTAGGTAAGGACTCCAAAACTTAACACAGTACTCCAGGTGGGGTCTGACCAGCGATCTGTATAACGTCAGAATCACCTCCCTCTCTCCTCCTAGAGGTTATACCCGTTAAAATACAACCCAGCATCTTGTTGGCCACTGCTGCTGCTTTCCTACACTGTGCTGAGTTGTTCATTGCTCCTGTAATGAGCACCCCCAGATTCTTCTCCTCCTGAGTCACAGCTAGCTGCACCCCCCCCCAAGATGGTAGCTACTCTTTGGATTCTTTGCCCCAAAATGCAGCATCTTGCACTTTTTCGCATTGAAACCAAGTTGCCAGGTGTCAGACCATGTCTCCAGCCTTGTTAGATCTTTCTGCAACCCCTGCCACCCCTCTTGGTCATCCACCGCTGCTCCCATCTTGGTGTCATCTGCAAATATACTGATCGGATTCAAAAAGGGCCAGTCTTGTCAGACGAACCTATTGAAATTCTATGGCAAAGTTAGTAGGGCAATGAATGACCAAAACTCAGTGGATGTAATTTTCCTTGATTGTTCAAAGGTGTTTGACAGGGTCCCACATGGGGAATTAATAGATACTCTAATTGGATATAATTTACCAGGGAACATAACCAGATGGATTGAATCCTGGTTAACTCTCACCCATCCTTCCCTTCCCCTCCCCTATTACCCCCTGCACATTTTAGCTTTTATAGTCTCTCTCTCTCCTTTCTCCCCTAGCCCTCCTTAACTCCCTTCTAGTTCTCATTTCTCTCTCCTTTCTCCTCCATGCCCATACTAACTCTTCTCTCCTTCCCCCGCCCATCCTGTTAACCCCACTTACATCTCCCATCCCTTCTCCCCTCCCCTCCATCACCACTTACTCCTCTCTTTCACCTCCTACCTTATCCCTCCAATCCTCCAACCCATTGGTTCTTGCCTGTCCCCTACTACCTTGTCCTCTCACCAACTACCTCTGGCCCTCTCATGCACTTGTTAGATCACCTGACAAAGCCTTTGGCAGCTCACGCTTTCTGTAATGGTTTTCCTGTTACTGATTCGTTTGTCTTGTCTTGACAAAGCCACTGGCAGCTCATGTACTGTAATTGTAAAAACTGTTATCTACCTGCCTATTCTTGTCTATTCTTGTCCATTGTCCAAGACGTGGAACCTTTGTAAAAGAGCACTGTTTGCTCAAAGGTGTTATCTGAAATTGTCATAAATAAATAAATAAATAAATAAATAAAACATCAAGAAAGCAGACGGTGTGAATTAGAGGCACCTTCTCAGAATGGTCTGATGTGTCTAGTGGAGTGCCCCAGGGTTCAGTGCTGGGGCCTTGCTTGTTTAACATCTACATTTCATCATTAAAATGTACATTAGATGCCTGGCTTTCAAAATTTGAAGACGATACCAGATTGGGTCACATCGTAAATAATGAGGGAGAGGCAAGTATACTTTAAAAAGCACTGTTAGAGATGAAAGTTTGGTCAAACAAATATAAGCTGGCCTTTAATTTGGAGAAGTTTGCTCCTGTAAAAAAGCTTTCAGCTTAGTGTGCTACTCCTGGTTAAACAACTAAAAAAAAGTGCACTGTGATGCATCCGGGAAGGGGAAACTCCAAAATAGCTTACAAATTGAATGGAAAAATTTTACGAACCGTAATAGATGAAAGAGACTTGAGTATTAGAATAACTCAAGAATTAAGTTTTAAGCAACATAATAATGCCATCATTAAAACAGCTGGTGGCGTATTACATTGCATATTAAGACACATTACTAGTAGAGACAGACAAGTGATAGTGCCATTGTACACTTCCTTGGTGAGACCCCATTTACAGTATTGTGCTGAACTCTGGTCCCCGGGTTACAAAACACAGATCCAGGCATTGGAAAAAATCCAGCGTAAAGCCACTTGACAAATTCCAGAACTGAAGGAATTGGAATATGGGGATAGGCTGCCACAGCTGGGTCTGTACTCCTTGGAATTTGGAAGACTAAGAGGAGATATGTGTCTGGTGTACAGGGCAATGCAGGAGGAAGAATTAAGAGACCAGCTTGGTACAATTATCCAGAAAAAAGGTTATAATACCAGGACTCACACCATACAATTAGCAGGGGAACACTTTAGGGCACACAAAAGGAAACACTGGTTCAGTATCAGAGTGGTGAACACTTGGAATGGACTGCCAGTGGAGGTGGTGGAGAGTAAAAATATGACAACATTCAAGCAACTACTGGACATCTACCTAATTCAGAACAATGTACTGGGATATCGCTAGATAATGTATAGGGAGATCGTTAGATAATGTACAGGGATATCGTTTGATAGGACGGCAAGCTCTACGGACTATGTCTACTATGCTTTGCAAAACCTATGAAACCTATGAAATCTTGCTATTTACACCTACCGAGATGTCTGCAATAAATATATCAAATAACACCGGCCCCAGCACTGGCCCATGTGGGTCCCCACTCATCACTGCCCTTGGGGATGATAATTCATCTCCCACCACCACCCTCTGCTGCTGTTCCTGCAGCCATTTCTCCACCTATCCCATCAATTTTGCTCACGCTCCGTGCCCCTTAGCTCACATGCAAGTCTCCCATGTGGTACCGAGTCGAATGCCTTACTGAAGTCCTGGTACAGGACATCCACAGCATGTCCTTTGTACATTTCCCTAGTCACCCAGTCATAGTAGTCCACTAGGTTGGTCTGGCAGGATTTGCCATTGAGAAAGCCATGTTGCCAATTGTCCTGCACCCCACTGACCTCCAGTAGGGTCACCAGCCTCTTCTTCAGGATTGTTTCCATCAGTTTCCCCACTATAGATGTGAGACTCACTGATCTATAGTTCCCTGGTTCATCTCTGGGACCACTCTTATGGAGCAGAACCATCCTCCAATCCTGAGGGACACACCCTGAGTCCAGAGGAGGCAGTATAGCACAGTGATTTAAGGCTCTGAGCTGCAAACCTGGAGACCTGGGTTTGAATCCCACAGCCCCCACTTAAATACTGTATGACCCTAAGCAAGTCACTTAACTTCCTTGTGCTCCCAGGTCACACCTGTAAACAAGCTTCAGCTAAGTGTCTCTCTCCTGGTTAAAAAAAAAATAGGTCTGCCAATGGACCTGCCAGGACCTCTGCCAACTCCTTCAGTACTCTGGGGTGTATGCCATCTGGTCCCGGTGCCTTGTCCACCCTCAGTGCCTTTAACCCCTCTAGCGCTCTACCTTCTGTGATTTCCCCGCCTGTCACCCCTCCCCCTCTGATCCTATCCTCACCCCAACCTTAGGTATTCCCCCCCTTTCTCTTTAGTAAAAACTGAGCAGAAATAGTCGTTAAGTGCTTCTGCCTTTTCATCACCATTTTCCACCCATCCCCCTTCCTTCTTAATCCTTACTATTTGGTCCTTACAACCCCTTTTCTCCCTGATGTAACTAAAGAAGTCTTTTCCCCTCCTCTTTAATTCCCTTCGCCAGCCTGAGCTCTCGATACCTTTGCTGCCCTTACTTCCCTGGTCACTTCCTTTGTTTCCTTCAGGTACTCCTCCCTGTCCTCCCCCCTCCCTGTTCTCCTGTATCTCCTATAGGCAAATCTTTTCCTCCTTACCCTCTCTATGACACCCTTGCTCGTCCGATTAGGTTTCTTCGCCCTAACCTTTTTACTTTGGGCCTTGCTACGGGAATTTGTTGCCTCCACTATCCCTAGCTTAATGAGTTCCCACCTCTGATTCATGTCCATATTAGGCTAAATTCTGTCCAGGAACACTTGTACAACTTCACCCATCTTTTTGAAGTCAGTGTAACCCCCCCTGCAAATGGGGGTTCCCAAAAGACTTCCAGGAGCTTGCTTGAATGCTTCAAGCCTGAATGGTGTTTGGCCTTTAAGCCATTTATCAGTGAGTGTTTTTAGAACCTCTGGTACTGTCTCTTTAAGAGCTGTCTGCTTGCAGACATAATTAGTTTGTATGGGGGACTGTGTGTTTTTCGATTGAGTACCACCAGCTGCTGCCAACTCCTCCATTTTGCAGTCACTAGAGTGCAAGGGAACCTATCTGAAAGATGTAACTGTTTGCCAGAAATCATTTAGAGTGATAATGAAATTACAGTTTGTCTAACCTGCTTTCTTTTGCAGTCAGAACAGTGTCTGCCTAGTTCCCCATTCTGGTTTTGAACTGCTGAACTGGACCAATCAGTGGGGGTAAGCTAGCTCTAAAATGGTGCCTTGACGAATCAGAACTTGGACTCATAATCTGAGCCAGCCACAAGAGGATTGTATGGGCAGTGACTCTGGGAGATGTAGTTTAGACTTCAGTGCCTTTTGGACCAACAGCAGCAGTCTATTGTGAGTGACAGCCAATCCAGTCAAGAACTGGGAGGAACTCAAAGGAAGTGCCGGTTTTGTCGGTTGGAGTTTCAGTTGAGCTTTGGCAGTGAAGAAGGAAGAGCCCTGTGCTTTTCAGTGTGCAGTTTTAGTCAAAAACGTGTGTAAGGCCCCGAGTTCTCGGTCTGCAGCTTGTGTAACTGCTTGTTAGGACTGAATCTGTCCTGTGAAGAGAATCAAAGGATATCTGAAGAGTAGAAACCAGGCTCACCCTGTAGAAGACTGGAGGAATTGCGAATTGCACTCGGTCTGTCAGGAACTGAATCTGCTGTGTGTTCTCCCGGTATTGTGCAGTAATTGCAGTCGGATACAGATGCAGCCTGCCTGGTATAGTGCTTTCTTTTACCATATAAATGTGTGAGGAGTCTCTTAGAGCTCAAGAGTAGCCCTGCTGACATTGAAGGACCCTATCTTATTTGGAGGTCGTGAGTACTAATTCAGGGTCGCCTCCCTGTTGAATTGCCACATTAAATCCAAATGGAATTACTGTACTGCTGACTGTTTAATTTTCCTTTTCTCTGTGTGGAAAGGGCCCCTACCAGCTGCCACGGTTTGGACTAGCCACTAGGGCTTGGGTACCCAAGGACAGTAACTGATAGGGATAGGCCTGTGCACAGAGCCATGAAATGGATTATTAGAGTGATAAGCTAATTAACCTGATTTCCCCTGTCCTTGTTATATCCCCCTAAATAAATCAGAGCTGCTTGTTTCCAGCAAAGTTATACTGCCTGAGGTATTTGTCTATGTTAAAGTACTGTACTGTGATTGTTGCACTGTATCTCATTTCACAGGAGGTCCCAGTGCCGAGACCAGTCCTGGGAAGTGTATACTGTGAAGGTAATTCTGCTATATTGTGTGGGCCACTAGTGGGAAGAAAGGGAGTTGCAGTGTCCCAGAGGGCTGTGACCAAGTTAGTTTAACTATTGCAAACCCTGACCTCTGGGTGGAGGCACCCTCATTGGATCAGGCCCCTCAACCTGTTAGTGGCAAATCAGGCAGGGTTAGTAGCCCTGGGATAGCGCCATCTAGGGGTTACATCTTGGAGGCTCACCGCTGGGATTGTGTGTCCTCTAGTGGCCATATTTACGAACCACAGTTAAGAAAAAAATGGGTACCCCGACAGAAGTGGCTGTGCACCGGCTGGTGGAGTGGTGTACTGGGGAGGAGATCGACCCCCAAAATGCTATGCTTATCCTGGACATCCCCTGGGTATCAATACGGACACTGTGCAGGAGTACTTTCCAAGGTGGAAGGTTTACAAAACCCTGTGGTGGTGGGTCGGCATGCTAATCTGCTCACCCACACTTTCCTGGCCCTAGTAGAGTTTAAGGATCCCATAGATAGCTCCAAAGTGCCACAGACCATTACCCAGAGGGAGCCCTCACTGCTTGGAGAGTGATAACTAGGACAGTAAAGACCTGGGGGAATCAGCCCCCACCACTATCTGAAACTTTTGAGGAGAAATTTGCTAAATGGTTGCTGGGAGAAGGAAAACTGTGGAGGACTTGAAGAAACTATTCTTGCCACCTGGGGTGTTCCTCCCCAACACCCTCTCCTGCTCCAGTGCCCATAATGGTGGCTGAACAATGCAGACTCCTATTTCTGCACCTGCCATTAGTCATGACTCTTACCGAAGGTTGAGGATCTTCTCTGGCACCCTCCCACCCCCAGGGGAGGATGACTGGGAGACCTGGATAGACTATGTTGCCCCCAAGTGCTAGAATGGCAATGCTCGGAAGAAAAAGTGAAAAGAGGGTTAGTGAGAGCCTCCGAGGTCCTGCCTGGCTACCATCCGTGCTAAACGGGCCAGTAACCCTAAGCGACTGCACGAGCCTATCTTGAGGCCTTGGAGAATGTGTATGGGAGCCCAGATTCTGATGAGGACCTATGGTGGAGAGTAAGAAATGCACAACAGTACCAAGGAGTTGTTGTCTGTGTATGTCTCGGCTGGAAAAATTGTTGCAAGAATGCCTCAGAAAGGGTAGTTTGTCAGCGATTGAACTGGACCGAACCAGACTGGACAGAATCCTTAGTCTGCCCCTTCTCAGAACTGCTGTTGCTTCAGCACGCCTGGCAAATCGACTGGAACTCCCACCTCCCATGATGAGTTAATGAGAGAAATTCGAGGAGTTGAAAAAGCGACCTCGGGAGGGACCTGCACCAACAGCTGTGCTACGACCCGAGTGACTGAGGGTGACCCATCAAGTGAAGTCTAGGGGCAGAGGTTGACAGTCAATGAGTGCTCTGACAAGGAAAAGATATGCCACAATGGGGCAAACTGTTGAGAGATCCAGGAATCAAAAACAGTCCCTTTATGAAGGCCACGCCTGCAAGTACGGGCCCTGACCTATATCCGACTCTATCTGCTATGGGGTGGGGTACTTACCCATGTATCTCCTGCTGATAACAGCTCCAAAGCAATTCCTTGACCATGAAGTGGAGAAACTGACGAGATGTCTCCAAATGCTTATCACGCCCGCAGACAGAGATGGCACCCAGGTTTCCAGTTAGTAATACCCCGCCCTGGCTCCCAGTGTGGCGCCTCGGCCAGCTCAAACTCCAGATATGTTTTGCTATAATTGTGGGAAAGATGGGCACATGAAAAGGGAATGCCAGTCCCAAAAGACACTGACAAGGTTGCATATAGGCTACAAGGAGAGCTTGGAGAGCAAATCAGTGGTTAAGAAGTGCGCGACATGATCCCAGTGAGGGCACCAAAATGCTAATTCACGTCCTTTGTGGCAAGGTCAGTTGCCCAGGCCCCCCCACCGCCTCTCGAGACTGGTCTCCAGAATAGTGGGTCCCTCCATGAGACCACTGTAAGGTGAATGGAGTGTCTACAAGAGCTGTATTAGACAGTGGCTCCCAAGTGACAATTATGTTCCAGGATTGGTATCAAAGCATTTGTCAGGACCCACCCTACAACCATTAGAAGGACTGCATGTATGGGGGTTAAGTGAGAAGGCCTACCCTATTCCGGGTATATCCGAATTTGGCTGTCTTTCCCCACCTCCGTGGCTGGAGTGGCGAACAAGTAGAGACCCTAGCCTTAGTGTGTCCCCCACTGGACTGTATGATGGTGTCCCTTTGTTGATTGGAACAAATGCTCCATATGTTCGGAAGAGCTGGCACAGTTGTGTTGCAAAAAAACAGGGTCAAAGACAAGTAGAGCTTTAAGAGTTCCGGCTTTAATTAAGAAGGCCTATGAGGCACAGAGAGATGCTGAAAAACAGAACCAGAGGAACAGTCGGGTACTATGGAAGAAGGATCCTGAGTCTCTGATCCTGGCGCCAAATGCCCAGTGTACCTTACAGGAGAGGTCCGTATCAGAAAGGATGTTAAGAATAAAATATTAATGTTGGATGCACCAGGCGATGGAAAATTGCCAGAGGGACTGCTGGTCAAGCCTAGTATTTTGCCGCTAGAGCCCATTCTTATGCCAGAAGGGTAATGGTCCAAGTTCATAATGTGTCTGAAAAGAGACATTCGAGTAAACAGAGGTTGCATCCTGGCTAATGTGCATTGTGCAGACACTGCAGTGCTACCCAGCAACAGAGTTCAAGGAAAGAATGACAGAGTAACGCCTGACTTGTTTGATTTCATGCACTCCTTTGCCAGCTGAATGGAAAGTAGGGTCAGTGAGAAGCTTGCCCAGAGAGAGAGACCGGTGTTTTCTTTAAAGGAATGGGATGCAGGATGCATGCAAGGAGCACAGGCACAATATCCGGCTGCATAATGAAAAAGACATTTCGTGAGAGGTCTCGACGCCTGGCACCTGCTGACATAGATGATGTGAGACAGCATCTGCAAGAGATGTTAGCTGCTGGTGTAATACAAAGAATCCAAAGCCCTATGCTTCCCCATTGTGGTAGTGAGGAAAAAGAATGGAACAGTAAGGATGTGTGTGGATTATCGCACCTTAAACGTGGACTACCCTGATCAGTACACAATGCCCGCATTCAGGATGCTTTGGACTGCCTAAGCGGGAACAGTGGTTCTCTGTGCTGGATCTCCACAGTGGGTACTACCAGTCCGATGGCCCAGAGGACCGATGAAGAAGGCGGCCTTTATCTGTCAGCTTGGCTATGAATTCATGAGGATGCCTCAAGGGGATTTCAGGTGCCCCAGCCACTTTTCAGCGATTGATGGAGAGGCGTGCAGTGGGGGACATGAACTTACTAAGTGCCTGGTATACCTAGATGATTTATTGTGTTTGGCAGCTCACTGGAGGAACATGAGACGGAGATTATTTGGAGTATTGGACGACTGGAGGACTTTGGCCTTAAACTGTCCATTGATAAGTGTCAATTCTTTCAAACATCGATGTAGTATATGGGACACATAGTATCCACCGAGGAATAGAGACCGACCCAAGTAAGTTGAGGCCTTGACCACCTGGCCTGCAGCCAAAAATCTAAAAGAACTGCAAAGATTCCTGGGATTCTGTGGAGTTATTATCGGCTTCATCAAGGACTATTCAAGAGTGATCCGCCCTTGTAACCTTACTCAAAGAGTATCCTCCAACCCACAAAAATACCAAAAGTCAAGCGTCCCTCAAGACTGAAGAGTGTATTTTCATCCGAGTGAAGTATTTGAGACCCGCTGGACTCCTGATTAATGAGACTGCTTTTCATGAGATCATATATCAACTTACCCATGCTCCAGTGCTGGCCTATGCCGATCCAAGAAAACCTTCGTCCTGCACACTGATGCTAGCTTGCAAGGGTTGGGGGCTGTGTTGTACCAAGAGCGAGAATGGCCTGAGACCAGTGGCCTTTGCCAGTAGAAGCCTGACCCCATCCGAAAAGGAACTATCCTGTACATAAGTTAGAGTTCCTAGCTTTGAAGTGAGCTATTGTGACCAATTCCATGAGTACTTGTATGGGGCTAAAATACTAGTAAAACTGACAATAACTTTGACCTATGTGCAGACCTCAGCTAAGTTGGATGCCACTGGCCATAGGTGGCTTTCTGCATTATCTACATATGACTATGCTCTGAATACCGAGCAGGTCTGAACCACATAGATGCTGATGCTCTCTCCTGGAGGCCTGTTCCCCAGAATGATTGGGTCCGATTGGCAGAACCTGACATTCGGGCACTCTGCCGGAAGTTTGACAGGGAGGAACAAATGTCCCACGGACGCAGTGGACTGCATGGTGGATTGCTTGAGGACCCTCTGAGAATTGCATACCTGCTGCTTATTGCCACTTTTCTGCAATAGACATTGGTGCACTGCCTCAGCTGGACAATGACAGTATTCGGCGGGCTCAATCCGCGATCCCATGATCAAAGCAGCTTTAGAAGCCTCATGCAGGAAAAGATGTGTCCAAATTACGCCCACTGATTTGAGAACTGCACTGTTATACAAAGAAGGTCCTAAGTTGAAACTGATCAATAAACTGTTATACAGAGAAACAGTAGACAGAGGGGACAAGTAGACAAACAACAACTAGTGCTGCCCACTGCCTTTGAGACTCAGTACTGAGCTCCTTGCACAACCACATGGGGCACCTTGGTATAGACAGAACACTTGACTTGGTGAGATCCAGATTCTATTGGCCTAAGATGAGGGCTGATGTGGAGCAACACATTGAACTTTGTAGTGTACTTACAGAGAGCTTTGCCCCAGAGGGCTGCCCCTGATAACATCACCACCACCAGTGCACCCATGGAGCTGGTCTGTATTGATTTTCTGAGTTTGGAGTCAGATCAAAGAAATATCAGTAATGTGCTGGTGGTCACTGACCATTCACGAGATATGCCCAAGCTTTCCCACCAAAGACCAGAAAGCATCCACTGTGGCCAAAGTACTTGTAAGCATTTTTTGTTCACTATGGGGCTCCACAAAGAATCCATTCTGATCAGGGAGAGCTTTGAGAGTGGTCTGATCAAAGAGATGCTTTCTTCTCTGTGGGGAGTGGAAAGTCCAGAACCACTCCTTACCACCCCAGGGGACCCACAGCCTGAACGTTTCAACTGCACTTTGCTAGATATGCTAGGCACCCTGTACCCAAAGGACAAGCCTAGATGGAGCCAACAAATTAGCACCCTGGTACATGCTTATAACTGCACCAAAGTGATGCCACTGGATTCTCCCCTACATACTGATGTTTGGAGAGAAGCTCGACTACCAGTAGATGTGTGTTTTGGGGTCTGTCCTGATGGGGTTCAAGCTGACAACTATTTACAGTATGTGCAAGATTAAAAGCCCAGCTAACTCATGCGTACCAACTGGCTCAAACCATGGCTGCCAAAGAAATCTGGCCAACAAAGAAAGGTATGATAAAAGGTGAAAGCACAGGAACTCCAGGAGGAGATCGGGTATTGCTAAGAAATCTGGGACTGCATGGCAAGCACAAGAGTGCTGACAGATGGCACCATCTATCTCACATTGTAGTGGGCAAACTAGATGATCTGCCAGTGTACAAAGTAAGGCCTGAGAATAATTCAAAAGATGTAAAAACAATGCATAGAAATCATTTACTGCCCATTGGACAAATCTTAATTGAGTCTGAGCCCCTAGAAGATGCCCCCTCTGGACAAGTGACTAGAGCTGCTGCTAAGAAAAGATCAAGAAAGTCTGCACCTACAGAAGCAAAGTTAAAGTGTTCCCCTCCACAAGTCCCAGTTGAGCATGACTGTCAGTCCATATCGGAAGAAAGTGAGAGTGACTTTGAATACTATCCTTACGAACTGAGTCAATTGTTTCGGGGCAATCCCCTAGTCAATACTGGAGATGAAGCTGGGCCTTCTGGACTGTCCAAGCCCCAGCTTTGTCCCTGAGCCAATGCTCCCAGAAAGTGAAGTGCAAAGCATCAGATCAGATGAAATGGAATCATTGTGCATGGTTGAACTGTTTGAGCTTTCAGGGAGAAAAATGATAGATTGGGGCAGACTGGTGATACACACCCGAACAAGAAGAGTATTTTGAGTCCCTGACAGTCCACTGCCAGTGTCCGAAAGCTCTCCATGCGAGCCAAATGTTGTGGACTCAGAAACTGTAACTCCTGGAGCTGAAAGTGCCCCAAGTTCTAGCCTCTCTACCCCCATGGAGACTCCCTGACAAGTGAGGACAATGCTGAAAATGAGGCTCAGAGTGCAGAGACTATAACAGTTCCCCTAGAAAGACTGGTCGAGCTGTAAAGCCTGTGGTGCACCTCAGTTATGATTCCCTTGGGAGGCCTGTGGATTTGCCTCTCAATGTTGTCCATAAAGGAGTGTGTATGTCCCCGAGCTCATTGCCCAAACTGGGCGTCAGTGCTAACTCAAGTTACTTGTGTTGCCCTCTAAGTATGGTGCCCTTGCCCGTCCAGCCCCAAGGTAACTGATAGGAAGGGCCCCCTCTCTTCAGGTTTCATGTACAAGAGGTAATAACTTGAGTTATGGTACAATGTGTGTGTAATACTGTGTAAAGAGTGGCGTACTGCAATGTTTCAAAATGTGTTCTTGGTAAAATGATATATTGACTGATGATTACATGTGTGAGCCTAATGCAAATATTATATGGTTGCAGTTAAAGCTTGTGGGGGTACTTGCTTGGCGCGTCAAGCTTTCCCAGGCCAGGAAAGGTGTAACCCCCCTGCAAATGGGGGTTCCCAAAAGACTTCCAGGAGCTTGCTTGAATGCTCCAAGCCTGAATGGTGTTTGGCCTTTAAGCCATTTATCAGTGAGTGTTTTTAGAACCTCTGGTACTGTCTCTTTAAGAGCTGTCTGCTTGCAGACATAATTAGTTTGTATGGGGGACTGTGTGTTTCTTTGATTGAGTTCCACTCAAGCTGCTGCCAATTCACTCCATTTTTGCAGTCACTAGGAGTGCAAAGGGAACCTATCTGAAAGATGTAACTGTTTGCCAGAAACCATTTAGAGTGATAATGAAATTACAGTTTGTCTAACCTGCTTCTTTTGCAGTCAGAACAGTGTCTGCCCTAGTTCCCCATTCTGGTTTTGAACTGCTGAACTGGACCAATCAGTGTGGGGTAAGCTAGCTCTAAAATGGTGCCTTGGACGAATCAGAACTTGGACTCATAATCTGAGCCAGCCACAAGAGGATTGTATGGGCAGTGACTCTGGGAGATGTAGTTTAGACTTCAGTGCCTTTTTGGACCAACAGCAGCAGTCTATTGTGAGTGACAGCCAAACCAGTCAAGAACTGGGAGGAACTCAAAGGAAGTGCCCGGTTTTGTCGGTTGGAGTTTCAGTTGAGCTTTGGCAGTGAAGAAGGAAGGAGCCCTGTGCTTTTTCAGTGTGCAGTTTTAGTCAAAAAACGTGTGTAAGGCCCAGTTCCGGTCTGCAGCTTGTGTAACTGCTTGTTAGGACTGAATCCGTCCTGTGAAGAGAATCAAAGGATATCTGAAGAGTAGAAACCAGGCTCACCCTGTAGAAGACTGGAGGAATTGCGGAATTGCACTCGGTCTGTCAGGAACTGAATCTGCTGTGTGTTCTCCGGGTATTGTCAGTAATTGCGATGGGATACAGATGCAGCCTGCCTGGTATAGTGCTTTCTTTTACCATATAAATGTGTGAGGAGTCTCTTAGAGCTCAAGAGTAGCCCTGCTGACATTGAAGGACCCTATCTTATTTGGAGGTCGTGAGTACTAATTCAGGTCGCTCCTGTTGAATTGCCACATTAAATCAAATGGAATTACTGTACTGCTGACTGTTTAATTTTCCTTTCTCTGTGTGAAAGGGCCCCTACCAGCTGCCACGGTTGGACTAGCCACTAGGGCTTGGGTACCCAGGGACAGTAACTGATAGGGATAGGCCTGTGCACAGAGCCATAGGTAGATTATTAGAGTGATAGGCTAATTAACCTGATTTCCCCTGTCCTTGTTATATCCCTAAATAAATCAGAGCTGCTTGTTTCAGCAAAGTTATACTGCCTGAGGTATTTGTCTATGTTAAAGTACTGTACTGTGATTGTTGCACTGTATCTCATTTCACAGGAGGTTCCAGTGCGGAACCAGTCCTGGGGTAAGTGTATACTGTGAAGGTAATTCTGATATATTGTGTGGGCCACTAGTGGGAAGAAAGGAGTTGCAGTGTCCCAGAGGGCTGTGACCAAGTTAGTTTAACTATTGCAAACCCTGACCTCTGGATGGAGGCACCCGCCATCGGATCCAGGCCCCTCAACCTGTTAGTGGCAAATCAGGCAGGGGTAGTAGCCCCTGGGATAGCGCCATTTAGGGGTTACATCAGCCTTTCTAAAGTCTAGCACCTTTGTGCCAGATGCCCCCCCCCTTGCCCAGCTGCAACTGGAGCTCTACTGTCTTGTGGTCACTCCCTGACAGTGGTTCCTCCACCCTCAGATCTCTCACCCACTCCCCATTAGACAGTATGAGGTCAAGGATATTCCCTTCTCTAGTTGGTTCGCTGGCCAACTGCATCAGGAAGTTATCCTGAAAGGCATCTAGCATTATCTGCTCCCTTCTACACTTGGTGGCAGGTGTCCCCAAGTCCACTACTGGCAGGTTGAAGTCACCTGCTATCGCCACCCCACCCTTTTCAAAGTTCCTCCAGATCTGTTCCACCAATACCCTATCTGTTTTTTCTGATTGAGAGGGCGGCCCCTACACTACCTCCAATGGTAGTGCCCTATTTTTTGGATCTTGGTTGCACTATAAACTGTCTATCTCCCTCCTCCCCCTCTTCCCTAACACACTTTAACCCCTCCCTCACATAGAGTGCTAGCCCCCCTCCTTTCCCCTTAACTCTATCCTTGCGGAATAGTCTGTCAGTTGGAACTGCCAGGTCCAAATCATGGTTTTGGGTGGCCCATGTCTCGGTGATGGCTGCCATGTCCACCCTTCCCTCCGCCATGAGTGCCTGTAGTTTTGCATTTTTATTCCCCAGGCTTCTAGCGTTTAAAGATACCACCCTCCCTCCCCTTTCTTTCTCCCCTCCTCCTCCTTCTTCCTCTCCCTTTATGGTCCTCCCTGTATTGTTTGCTACTCACCTTATCTCACTGTTATGGAGGGGGTAACCCCATATGGTTTCCCATCTTGAGGCCTCTGATCACCTCAATCCCTTCTGCCACCCTCTCTCCTAGTTTAAATTTTCCTCAATGTACTCCCCAAATGTTTGCTTCAGTACTTTCTTCTCCTCTTCGTTTAAGTGCTGTCCTCCCAGGTCACCCCCAACCTCTTACCAGCCCATACCCTTTTTCCTCCTGACAGAGGTTACTAGCCATTCATTAAATTCCTGAATCCTCGGACCGGTGGTGCTGAGGGTTGAGGCACTGGACGCCACACCTCACGCCATGCCGGCAACCTAGATTCGGGAATGGACTCGGGTTGCCGGGGGTTGGCAGGGGAAAGGGAGGATTGAGCATCCTGCAACAGCTCTCCTTCCTTCAGAGGTGGGTAAGGGTCATGCACCGCACTGTACTGACACCCAGCAGAGGCTGGGTGTTCAGCAGACTGTGGGCATCTACATTGGGAGAAGAGTCGTCGGACATCTTCACATTAGTCTGTTGACGTCATTGCACATCCGACTGTTTGGAAGAATTAAAGAGGGGAGAAATGGGCACCTCTGCCTCTATGAAGCCTTCCTCGGGGCTTCAATTAGCCACTGCCACTGGGGTCCCCCCAACTAGTTACTGGTTCTGGGGGGCTGGATAAGAGGTCCCAGCTCTGTGGCCCCGCCTTCCTGGAGGAATAGCCGGGGGTGATCGGGGGTCCCACATGACAGTTGGTGGAAGACCGGGGCCGTGACCAGGGTGGATACCTGGTGGAGGAGCCCCCTCCAAAAAGAACAAAAAAAGAAAAAATTCCTGAATTCTCAGGGACTGGAAGTACCTCTGAGAAGTTAACTGGTCTTCCTGCACCATCGCAAACTGAACCTAAATCTCCAAACCTCCTTTTCACCTCATCTACCATCCCATCAGCTAGGTCATTTGTCCGCAGGTGCAGGATTAGATGTGGTTCTTCCCGGCCCTTTCTGGCACATTTTAGTACAGATTGCCCCACCCTTTCCACCTTCATTCCCGGCATGGCTTCCACCCAGACCCGACTACGTCTCTCTTCCTTGCTACCCCACCTGACCCCTCTCAATATTGAGTCCCCTAACACTAATGTAACCCCCAGGTGGTGCTATCCCGAGGGCTACTACCCCTGCCTGCTTGACTACGGACAGGTTGAGGGGCCTAGGTTCTATGACGGGTGCCTCCACCCTGAGATCAGGGTCTGTAGTGGTTAGACTAGTTTGTTCACAGCCCTCTGGGACACCGTGACCCCCTTTGGTTCCTTCTAGTGGCTCACACAGTATACAGGAGTTACAGTCCCAATACTCCACATATACACACTGGTTGCTCATAAGGTACCACTTACCCTCTAGACTGATTCGCAGCATGTCTCTGAGGATCCCTGTAAACAAAGCATAATCTACAATGTACATAGTATAGCACAAGTTTGTTCTGTACGTACTGACACTTCAGACAGTATAAAGTTCAATAACATCAAACCTGGTTTATTTAGGGGAATGGAACATGTGAGGGGGAAAATCAGGTTAATTGGCAGTAATAAATCACAGTACAGGGTACACACACATACAGGGTCTGAAAAGTCACACTTTGGGTACCCAGGTTGGGGGAAGGGGGCTAGCCAGGTCTGTTGGCCGGCAGGTGCAGATGGATGGGGCCGTGTAGAAGAAAATATATGCACAACATCCAGTTGTAATCTGGAGCTGGATGGCTCAGTCCATGAAGACGTGAAACAACAAGAATGAGATGACATAGAAACATAGAATTTGACGGCAAATAAGGACCGCTTGGCCCACCCAGTCTGCTCATTTCCCTGCCTACTGGATAAGCTACAGATCCTAGTTAACCAGCAGCCTACTTCTTCCTACCCCGGCCCCCTAGAATTGCCTTATGACTGTCCCATGCATGCTTGAATTCCACCACTGTTTTTGACTCCACGATGACACACTTGTGATTGAAAACAGGCTGCAGGGGAATACCCTGATTTGTACTTACAGTACCCAAGCTGAGAACCGGATGGTGGATGTTCTGGATTGCCAGAAACAACAAGACATGGATGCAAGACCCTTGTGGCTGGACCCCTAGGCAGTTGATAGCAAACGGATTTAGTCCGAAACACGCTGGGGTTCACTTACAGCTTCACTACACAGCACACAGTACAGGGGACAAGAAATAGCGATTCCCCATAAGCTCTACTGACATTAATATGCAAAAGGAAAGTACTATACCAGGCAGGCTGCTCCTCAATCCCGATCACAATTACTGCAAAATACCCGGGAGCATGCACAGCAGCTTCAGTTCCTGACACACCGAGCTCAATTCAGCAATATCTCCAGTCTTTTACAGGGTGAGCCTGGTATCCACTCTTCAGCCTTCCTTCTCCTCAGTAAACTCAGATTCAGTCCGACTATAGCTTATAGCTGCAGGCCGACTTCAAGGCCTCTCCCGCGCTTCCCACGTGAACTGTACACCGCAGAAAAATACAGAACTCCTACTCCTTTCACAGGCAGCAATGATCTGCCTCTCCAGCTTCAGTTCAGGGCATTTCCCTTAGGTTCCAACAGGTCCAGTTGGAGGACTCAGCTGTCAATCACTCCAGAGCTCCCTCTATTGGTGCAAAAAGGCGCCAAGGTCCAAACTACAATTCCCATGAGCACTAGCCATATATTCCACTTGTAATCTGGCTCCAGTGAGAGTCCTAATTCTGGTTGACCCAAGCAGTCTCCATTTTAGGGCTCCCTTAACCCAAATGGCCCAGCACAGCAGTTCAAGTCCAAAATGGAGGGGCAACACACACAGAGTCCCAGCTGCAATAAAGGCAGGTTAGACAAACTGCAATTTCACTAATGCTTTAAAGGATTACAGACAAACAGTTACATCTTTCAGATGGGCTCACTTTGTGCGTTCAGCGACTGCAAAACAGAACGATTACACTGCAGCTCAGGCAGGATTCGAGCAGAGAAACACCAGTCCCCCTCCATCAGCACTAATTATGTCTGCAAGCAGACAGCTCTTAAAGAAACAGCAAGTGGAGGCTCTACAAGCACTCACAGTGCCATTTAAATGACTTAAACGCCGAACGCCAGCAGGCAGGTGGAACACGTAGGCAAGCTCCTAGGAGGCTTTTAGGAACCCCCATTTGTAGGGGGTTACACTAAGATCCCACCCCTTTCTTCCCTGTCACCCCTACCATCCTCCCTTTCCCTCCCTGTCCTAACTCCTTCTTCCTCTTGCATACTATTCCCCCTTTTGCCCCTGTTATACTACCCTCATCAGTACTCCTTCCTGTGCTCATTCTATCTTGACACACATTAGGTTCTTTTCCCTTATCACACTCCCCTCTGTCCCATTTCTCTTTATTACCTCCTGACCTCCAGAGACAATCAGCTACACCAGAAAAAACGTAGCTCCATGCCTAACTCTGCTATTCATCTACCTTCTTATAATGTGTTTAGGACTGATCAGCCAATCGGGGCGGAGGGGTTGCAATTTACGTTGCCAATAAATTTACGGTTTCTGTAACAGACTCCTTATCTGTACCCCAACAATTTGAAAGTCTTACCCTAAAAACCCTCCTGCCTTCCAATGAATCCAATCTCATGACCGGCTGCTATAGACCTCCTTCTGGGGGCACCAATATTCTTAACCATATCCAAAAAACGCTCCCTTGCAATGCCTCTGAATCCCTGATCTTAGGGGATCTAAACATGGATTGGCTCTCTCCTGCCACTAATTAGTTAAGAGAACTTTGTGATGAATTTGGTCTTTTCCAACTAACTACCAAATCTACTCACCCTAATATCAAAAACCCTGACCACAGCACCCTACTTGACTTAATTTTGGTCAATAAACCTCGCAAAATATTCCATGCTGATACCTTTGATAATGACATCAGCGACCATTGGGCCTTTGCCTGCACCAGGTTCATCCCAAAACCTGTAACTCCCTCCTATTTCTCTAGGTCATGAAACTGCCGCAAATTTAACTGCCAAGACTTTCTGTCTGACCTGAATAGCATCAAATAGCAAGATTTCTATCTAGCCCCATCTGTTGTGGAAGCATATAACCTGTTTCATTCCCTTGTGCTCAAGGTCATCAATAAACTCACCACTTTGACAAAGCGTAGAATCAGGAAAAGAACTTGCCCTTGGTTCACTCCACTTCTAAAGTCTGCCTTGCATAACAGAGATATCCTATGGAAACTAGCGTGGAAAACTAAATCACCATTTGACTGGGCCACCTTTAGATCAGCTAGAAATAATTGCACTAAGTTGATCAGAGCAGAAGAGGCTAAATATTTCCACTCCACACTTGATTCTTCAAGTAACAATGCTGCCAAGTTTTGGAAAGTCCTTAAAGAAGTCAAGGGACACTGCCTTCCATCTGCCCTACCCTCTAAAATCTGTAAAGACGGAGTTACCCACTCAAATAGGATTTCCATTCTTGAACTGCTGAACAACCATTTTGCCTTGGCAGGCATGGCATTTGATATATTTCCTGCAAGTAAAATGATACCTTCAAATGGCCAGACACTCCATCCACCTGCCTTACACCTTGTCACCACCTTCAGCTTTGGTACAATTACCCTAAAACAGGTGGAAGACCTTTTCCTATCCCTTGACCCTAATGAAAGAGTGGGCACCTATTGTCTTGATCCATTTTTCCTGAAACTTGGTTACTACACTCTCACTGCACTGATCACCCACCTTTTTAATCTATTCCTGTTGCAAGGTGTACTTCTATCCACTTGGAAAGTCGCCCATGTAATCCCACTCCTTAAATCTGGTGATCCTTCTGACCTAAACAATTATCGACCTATCTCTTTGTTACCAACTTCATCTAAACTTCTGGATAAACTAGTTAATGCCCAGCTCTGAGAGTATCTGGAAGATGCCAAGCTCCTTAACCCTCTTCAGTCAGGATTTCGGCCCAAGTACAGCACCGTCTCTGCCCTAGCTCAGGTTGCAAATGACTGCCAGACTGCCGTAGATGCCAAAAACCTTATCTGTGCACTTTTGTTGGATTTGAGTAAATCATTTGACAGTATCAACCACAACATACTCCTGTCTCAGCTGTATAACCTTGGAATTGATATCACGGCCTATAACTGGTTCTCTTGGTACCTTACTGAAAGGCAGCAGCAAATTATAGCTTAAGGCAGCCATTCCCCAATGAAATACCTTCAAAGAGGCATCCCACAAGGGTCGATACTTGGGCTCCTCCTTTTTGCAATATACATTAATAATATCGACCTACAAGTTGCAGAAGCTAGCATTCACTTATTTGCAGATGATACGGTCATCTATGTTGCAAAACTCTCCATTCGAAGCTGCTTGCCTCCAACTCCAAAAAGAATTTACCTTGCTACAACATAATCTTCTACAGTTGAAATTATTACTCAGTGCCAAAAAGACTAAAGTTATGCTCTTTTCTGTGACAAACTGGGTGATCTAAATTCCTTCCCCTCTAACCTTCTGATCACGACTCTCTTGGGTGAAACTATTGAGGCTGTCGATAAATTTAAATATCTTGTATTCTGACTGGGCTACAGACTTTTCTTTCCTTTTCTAGTCATACAGAGGAACTTACTAAAAAACTTAAGCAAAGGCTGGGACTTTTCTACAGGATGAAGCATATACTTATCTTTGAAGCTAAGCTAAGGCTTGTTACATCAACCTTTTTGCCCCTCCCTGACTTTGCTGATTTACTATACCACCATGGTCCTAAAACTGCCCTCGCAAAACTTGATGTCCTTTATCACAGGGCGATAAGGTTTGTTACTAATGCTGCATCTAACACACATCATTGAATGTGCCATGCACAATTAGATTGGTTGTCCTTATCTGCTAGAAGCAGCTGTACTGCTTCCCTCTGGGCCTACGGACCCCTCTCCTTGGAGCTACCTAATTACATCTATGACCTTTTTAGTATCTCCTTATGTTTGTACTCTCTCAGATGTTATGATTTTGTTTATCTCTACATCCCCAGAATTAGGTCCTGCTTTGGCACTGCTTCCCTCAGTTTCTCTATTCCCTCACTGTGGAATACTATCCAAAATACCTTAAAACTTACCCAGCTGACTGGTCAAAACTCCTTTAAGTCCATGTTAAAAACTGCATTGGTAGATAAATGTCAATGTTTTACCTAGTTGACCATTAGGCTATTTTTTGCTACTCACCCAACCTTAGCACTCTGGAAATGCTCCCAGTACTGTCCTTCCCCTCTACTCTGGTTTCCTCTGCTCTTTCACTCATTCTTCTACCCACTACCTAGCCATCCCTTTCTTTTTTTTTAACTTTGTTTTTTCAGTTTTATCATATACAAGACATGAGTTTTACATATACAGACCGACCATAAGAATTATTACTTTACATCATGGGAAGAGAGAGACAATAGCCCCTTGCCCTTAATCAAAGTATATCCATGCATCTACTATATTTAGATACCACATTGGGAGGATCCTAGATCTAATACAGTCAAAAGTAATACAACATTATAAACTGATTTATTTAGCCCATGAGCTACATGGCTTTCTGGATGAAATTAAATTGCCCAGCAATTTGTCCATATGAAGCTTTGGCCCTAAAAAGGGTCATTAGGTGCCATGTGATAAAGCCTGATGTTGGATCCATTACAAGCTAACACACTTAGCAGCACTATATTAAAATACGAATAGGGAAAGCAGGTCCACTCATCACCCTTTTACTTTATCCCCAATTAATCCTGAAAACTACATTTGTAAAACTAATAAGAAACGAGCGTCTCATATCCAGATAAGCAATAAGGTACTTCAAAGTACATTTAACCAAAATTTACCCAGCTGTTATACCAGCTTTAAATTGAGGATCACAAAGTCCTCAAATCAATGTTTTAGGGTGATTTAAAAGTCAATCTTACTGTAACCCCCGAAAGGAAAATGTTCAGTGTGATGGGGATTCAGCATTCAAGCATTCAGGTATTTTCCTCAACATCTTCATTTTCCGAATCTTCCATCAGCTGATGAGATTCAGCAGCTCTCTGGTCTGTCCATTTGCCGGCCTCAGTGGGATCTGAGAAGATGCATGTTCTGCCATTGAACACAATCCAAAGCTTAGCTGAAAAATAATCGAAAGTATACTCCTTGTAGATTCTTTCTAAGGCCTACTTTTACTGAATTTCTTTTCTGGCGCTGCTCGTCGCATAGCATTAGCAAGTCCAGAAAAGTGGACTTGCTGATCCTCTTGGAACAGAGGTGCTGCTTTCCTGGCATATCGGAGGATTCTGTCCCTGGCTGTGACCCCGGAAGTTACCAGCATCAAGGTATGAGATGTTTCCTGATTCTGTACGTGACCGCAGTGGGTAATTCTGTAACTTTTTTGGATTTCCCAGTCCAAATCATTTGACTCTGGTGACAGCTTTTCAGTTAGCCAATTCTTTAATGGCTAGGGTTGGGTGATCTCCTTTCTGCTGGTATGGTCAGAATTATATTTCTGAGGCATCGAATAGGTGAAATTGAGTAGATTCGCTCTCCCCTTCTGTGAGCTGATAAAGATTGCTGCCCGCTGCTCGGGCTCCACAGCACCCCCTCATCCATCCCTTTCTTCTATTAATCCTCCTACACAGCTCTATGCTTCTGTCTTCCTCTCTTCTCCTTCTACATAGCTCTATGCTGCTGCCTTCCCCTGTTCTCTTCCCTCTCCTTCTATGCTGCTGTCTTCCTCTACTCTCCTCCTCCTCCTTCCTATTCTCTAGTCTCTATATTGTTTTACCATAGCCTTATTACGTATCTAGTAGTTTCTTGCATTGTGCTTCACTCTTATGCATGTTCCTGAAGTGTAATCTATTGATTGGCATGTTGCCATTATGCTGTTCTCTGCTGACCATCTCATGCACTACAAGCCTAATTCCTACTTTATTACCCTTGCTTTTGTCATGCTACTGGTATTGTGTATTGTACTGTTATGCATGTCCCCAGGACCACTTTGTAAATGAGCCATTCTCAACGGTGTATTCCTGGTAAAATAAATTGAAATTGAAATTGAACCCCCTCTAGAAACCCTCAGCTACACCACAAACTCTCCCAAACAGGTACCTTTCCAAATGAAGCCAGAAAAGCAACCTGGTACCAATTTAAATCTACACTAAACTGGAAAAGAAACAGCAGCAGTAATAAAATCAGCAGAAATCTCATTCACGTCCCTGAAATCAGTCTGATTCCATGCTCCCTTCCAGCCCTTGTTTGCAGGTGGGTGTAAGGAGAAGTTATGGGCAGGAGTGAGTAAGGAGAAGTTATGGGTAAGAAGACAAATAGAGATGTTATGGGCAGGAGGGCAAAAGGAGAAATCATGAGCAGGAGGGCATAAGGAGAAGATATGGGCAAGAAGGCAAAATGAGAAGTTATGGGCTGGAGGGAGTTAGGAGAAGCTATGGGGAAGAGGGCATAAGGAGAAGTTATGGGCAGAAGGGCATAAGGAGAAGTTATGGGCAGAGAGGTATGCAATTAGAAGTTGTGAGCAGAAGGGTATAAGGAGAAGTTATGGGCAAGAAGTCAAAATGAGAAGTTATGGGCAGGAGGGAGTAATGAGAAGTTCTGGTCAGGAGGGTATGAGGAGAAGTTATGGACAAGAAGGAATAAGAAAAAGTCATGGGCAAGAGTGATTTGTAATTAGAAGTTGTGGCAAGGAGGCAAAAGGAGAAGTTATGGGCAGGAGGGAGGAAGTAAGGAAATGTCATCGGCAGGAGGGAGTAAGGAGACGTTATGGGCAGAAGACGTTATGGCAGAAGGGAGTAAAGAGAAGTTATGGGCAATAGAGAGTAAGGAAAAGTTATGGGCAAGAGGGAGTAAGGAGAAGTTATAGGCAGGAGAGATACATGAGGAGAGGTTATGGGTAGGAGGGCATAAAGAGAAGTTATGGGCAAGAGGGCATAAAGAGAAGTTATGGGTAGAAGATGTGTAAGGAGACATGGGCGGGAGGAGTAAGGAGGTTATGGGCATAAGGGCATAGAAAAGTTATGGGCAGGAGGACATAAGGAGGATTATTGGCAAGAGGGTGTAAGGAGAGTTTTGGGGCAGGAGGGAGTAAGCAGACGTATGGACAGGATGACATTAGTTGATGTTATGGGCAAGAGGATGTAAGGAGAAGTTTATGGGCAGGAAGAAATCAGTAGAAGTTATGGGCAAAAGGGCATAAGTAAAAGTTATGGGAAGAGGGAGTAGCGAGAAGTTACGGGGGAAGTTCCATGACTGGTGAAATTACTGGCAAAGTTGCCTAGGCAAATTCCCAAGCCGTTTTCAGATACATCAAGGAGAAAAGGAAGTGCAAGTAGACAATAGTGAGGATAAAAGGGGTGTGGAGTGGACAGAAAAGGGGGGGCAAGCAGAAGCAGTGAATAAATACTTTTGCTCAGTGTTCATGGAAGAAAGAGGGGACCGCCACCAGCATGGGCTGGGAGGGTGGGGACAGGGAGGAGGTGACAGATGGAAGAATTGAGGCAAATTGAGTCCTAGAGGGACTGAGGGCACTGAAGGTAGACAAGGCACCAGGGCCGGATGGTATCCACCCCATGGTGCTGAGGGAGATGGCAGAGATGTTGGCGGAGCCACTGACAGAGCTGTACAGAACCTCACTGGAATCAGGACATGGGCCACTTGACTGGAGGATGGCACATGTAGTACCATTACACAAGAGTGGGCCAAGAGATGAATTGGGTAATTATCATCCAGTAAGTCTCACCTCCATAGTGTGCAAACTCATGGAAATGATACTAAAGGAAAGACTGGTGTCGTTCCTGGAGGACAATGGCCTCTGGGGTGTGAGGCATCATGGGTTTGTTTCAGGGAAGTCTTGTCAAATCAACCTCATACAATATTATGACTGGGTGACAGGTGAGCTGGATAAGGGTCATGCGGTGGATGTTCTTTACTAGGACTTCAGCAAGGCCTTTGATTCAGTGCCTCATGGGTGGCTTGTGGGGAAGCTAACTGGTGATGGGGTAGGGGAAAAATTATAAACTGGATTACAAGCTGTTTGAGTGGCAGGCTGCAATGGGTGGTGGTGAGAGGGTAGCTGTCAACTCCAAGATTGGTGACGAGTGGGGTGCCACAGTGCTCTGTGTTGGGGCCAGTATTGTTTGGGCTCTTCATATCAGTCATTAAACTCGGGGTGGTGAGCAAGGTAAGTCTGTTCACTGGTGACACCAAAATCGGAGCAGTGATGGATGGAGAGGAAGGATGTAAGCAGCTGCAGGGGGAGCTATGCAAGCTAGAGGAGTGGTCAGAGAGGTGGCAGCTGGGGTTCAATGCAAAGAAGTGAAGGTTATGCACTTTGGGGTAAAGAACCCAAGGACAGAATACTAGCTAGGGGGGGTTAAGCTAGGGATCACTGAGGAGGAGAAGGACCTAGGGGTAATGATAACAGGGACCATGAACAACACTGCCCAGTGTAGGACAGCAGCTGCAAAAGTGAACAAAATGCTGGGGTGCATAGCGAGGTTTTTTTTTGTCCAGGCAAAGAGAGGTGATCTTGCCCCTCTACAGGTCACTAGTAAGGCCACACTTAGAGTATTGTGTGCAGTTTTGGAGGCCATACCTAAAGCGTGATATCAGGCTACTGGAGGGAGTGCAGAGGAGGTCAACAAAGATGATATGTGGAATGGAGGGGAGAGACTATGACAGCAGACTGGGAGACCTGAATATGTAAACCCTGGAGGATAGAAGGGACAGGGGGACATGATAGAGACATTCAAGTATCTGAGAGGATTCAATAAGGATAGGGCAGATGGGGTCTTTAAGTTAAGGAGGGGGAGGTCACCAGGGGGCATAGGCTAAGAACAGAGGGGGGAAGATTTTGGAAGGAAATGAGGAGACTCTATTTCACAGAGATAGTGGTAGCAAAATGGAACACCCTACCAGAATGGGTGGTATCATGTAAATCTGTGAACAGCTTCAAAAGGGCATGGGACAAGAAACATGGGATAGTGAGGGTGGGGGAGGTGGTGGTGGCAGTGGGATGACAAAGGGGAGGAGGGGTGGGGCAGCTGCAAACTAGGGGTGTTGACTGCACACTCAAACAGACTTAGATAGACTGGGTCTTCTGTTTCTGCTGGCACATTCGTTTGTTTGTATGTTCGTAAGCCTATGGGAAACCTTAACAGATTGCTCCATGGAGGAGAATATGGCAACTTTGCCAGTGAATTAAAACTTTGCCCCATCTCTATTCTGGAGTTACCTCCAGACCTTCCTCCAGTCCCCTCAACTTATCCTCCAGACCACATACCAGTGGTACTAGAGGGAGTACAGTACGTACACTATTGTGCAAGAGGGCCATAGAACCAGTTCCCTGGGAGCAAAGGAACAGGGGTTCTATTCTTATTTCTTCCTTGTCCTCAAATCCATGGGAGACTTAAAGCCAATTCTTTATCTGAAGGATCTGAACATCTATATTCAGTGCAAGAAGTTCAGGATAGTCACTCTGCAATGCTTGCTGCCCCTCCCTCAAAAAGGGGACTTGATATGATCCCTGGGCATGCAGGATGCTTACCTGCATATCAAGGTTTGTCCCCTCCCCACAAGAAGTACCTCCGGTTCCTGTTTCAGGGGTAGCACTTCCAATTCATGGTATTGCCCTTTGGCTTGTCATCTATGCCATGAGTATTTACGAAATGCTTGGCAGTTGTGGAAGCAGTCCTTAGGAGAGAGGAACTCTGTGTCTTCTCCTATCTAGATGGTTGGTTGTTCAGAGCTTAGTTTCTGGAGCAAATGTCTCACACTCTAGTGTGCACCAGATGTCAGTTCAATGCTCTAGGGATCATATTCAAACAGTCCAAGTCATCTTAGACCCCTTGTCTGTGTCTGCATTACAGAGGGGGCAATACTGGACACTGCACAGGGCCCAGCCTTCCTGTCCCAGGACAGGGCACGGTGCCTGACAGCACAGGCCCAGGTTCTTTAAAACAACAAGTATGTCATGGCTAGGACATTCTTGAGACTGCTGGGCCTGATGGCAGCAGCCATTGTCACAGTACATGTGGCAAGGCTACACATGAGGATCCCCCTAATGGACATTAAGGGCCCAGTGTGATCAATGTGCCAATGATCTAGAGCAGAAGGTTCTAATAACATCTCCTGTAAAGAAGGTGTTCCAGTGGCGGATGGAACACAGCAATTCGCTCAAAGGGGTTCCTTTCCTAATCCCCTCTTCTCATTAGATCCTCACCATGGACACTTCAGGGATGGGCTGGGGTATGAATCTGAGGCCTCATCAAACCTAAGGTACATGAACCAGAGAGCTCTATCCACACCAATGTCCTGGAGATGAGGACCATCCTGTATAGCCTGAAGCCTTCCAGATCCATCTGTCCCCAGTGCTGTTGCTGGTGTACATGGACAACATCAGTGTAGTGCACTACATAAACATATAAGGGGGACTCATTCCTACCCCCTGTGCAGAGAAGCAATGAAGGTATGCTATTGGGCTCTAGGAAATGATCTGGAACTACTGGCATTCCATGTTCCAGGCATCCAAAATGTCCTGGCAGACAGGCTAAGAAGGTTGGTCCAGAATGCATGAGTAGGAGCTGTTGACCTTGGTAGCAGAAGACCTGTTTGACAGGTGGGATCATCCACAGTTGGACCTTTTTGCATCTCCAGTCAATGCAAAACTGCCACTTGTCTGCTCATTTACTCCAGGGCCTGGAGCTGACCGGAGAGAGACGTGTTGTCCCTCTCTTGAAAAGTGAGGTTCCTTTATACCTTTCCTCCCTTCCCTCTGATTTAGAGGGTACTGTTCAAGCTTCAGATGGATACAGTGAGTGACTCTGATCCTTGTTGCACCCTTCTGGCCTCATCAGCTCTGGTTCCCCTTACTGCAGCGGTTTGCAGTGGAACCCCCAGTAC
Source organism: Neoceratodus forsteri (assembly GCA_016271365.2). Lineage (NCBI taxonomy): Eukaryota > Metazoa > Chordata > Ceratodontiformes > Ceratodontidae > Neoceratodus > Neoceratodus forsteri. The sequence goes on from CM028129.1 coordinate 63,106,618, forward strand.
CTCTGACCCTGTGGAAAGGCTTGCTATCATAGGGGCAGGGCACCCTGGTCCATCTGGACCTCAAGTTACTCCATCTTCTTGCATGGCTCCTGAAGACATAGCCATTGCTAGATTTGGGGTATCTCAAAATGTGGCTGATGGCTACCAGCACCTGTGCAAGAGTAAGACGAAAATGCGGTAGGGCCTGAAAACCCTGCTGGTGGATCAGGGAGGTCCAGGAGGTGGTGCAGGGAAAGAAGGCAGCCTATAGGCAATTCAAGTGCTCAAGGAGTGAAAAGGATCGAGGGGAGTATGAGCTGATGGCTAGAAGGGCCACTAGGGTGGTGAGGGCGGCTAAGGCAAGGAAGGAGCAGAACCTGGCCAGGGAAATCAGGAGAGGGAACAAGGGGTTCTTTAGATACATTGGGGAAAAATGAAGGGTGAATGGGCAGATTAGCAGGATTAAATCAGGGGAGAGATGGGCACAAGACCCAGGGGAGCAGGCTGAGGTACTAAATGAGTACTTCACCTCAGTTTTCACCAAGGAAAATGGGGGTGCTGCATCATACATGGGAGGAGACAGAGATACTGAGGAGGGGGGTCCCTTACTGATCAGCAGGTCTGGGGAGAGGGAGGCATCACTGGCAGGAGGGAGGGGCTAAGCAGGAGAAGAGGTACTGGAAGTGGAAATCATAGCGGAGAGAGTGAGGCAACCTCAGCTCCCTTAAGATGGAGAAAGCACCGGGGCCAGATAAATTACATCCCAGAGTGCTAGAAGGAACTTGCGGATGTCCTAGCGAAAACCTGGCGGAGCTTTCACCATCTCTGAGGACAGGAGTGGGTGCCCCAGGACTGGAAGGTGGCGCATATAGTGCCTATCACAACAAAAGGGGGATCAAGGGAGGTGGCAGAGAACTACAGGCCTGTCAGCCTGACATCGGTGGTGGGCAAAGTGATGGAGGGCATTGTCAAGTAGAGGCTAGGGGGTGACCTGGAAAAGTCAGGATGCCTGGACAATAGACAGCATGGATTTGTCTCGGGGAAATCATGTCAGACAAACCTTGTGGAGTTCTATGACTGGGTGATGAGTACCTTGGATCTTGGTAGACCAGTGGACGTCCTCTTTCTAGACTTCAGCAAGGCATTTGACTCTGTTTCTCACATGGGCCTGTTGGATAAGCTGGGAGAAATGGTGGTGGGGAACCAGATGATCAGATGGATAAGCAATTGGCTCCAGGACCAGACCCAGAGGGTCGTAGTTGGCGGGATAGTCTCATCCCCAAAGAGGGTCATTAGTGGGGTCCCACAGGGATCAGTCCTTGGGCCCCTCCTGTTCAACGCCTACATCTCTGACATAAGGACAGGAATCAGGAGTGAGATGAGTCTCTTTGCGGATGACTCAAAACTGGGAGTGGTGGTGGATGAGGAGGAAGGGAGGGTGGCCCTACAGGGGGACCTGGAGGCTCTGGAAAGATGGTCTAGAAAGTGGAAGCTGAGGTTCAATGCGGGGAAATACAAGGTACTCCACCTAGGGGCCAGAAACCCGGGCCAAGTGTACACCCTGGGGGGGGGAATGCTACAAGTCTCGATGGCTGAGAAGGACCTCGGGGTGATGGTGGATGTCAAATTGAACAACTCTGAGACTTGTAGGAGGGCAGCAGCCAAGGCCAACAGGATGCTGGGATGCATCACTAGAGGGATCACCTCCAGAAGGAGGGAAGTGATGCTCCCTCTGTATAACTGCTTGGTGAGGCCACACCTCGAGTACTGCATGCAGTTTTGGAGGCCACACTTAAAGAGGGACATTAAACTCCTGGAGAGGGTCCAGAGGAGAGCAGCCAAAATGATTTGGGGCTTGGGGGACAGAACCTATGAGGAGAGGCTCGAAGAGCTAAATATACACATTGGAAGAGAGAGGACCGGGGGACATGATGGGGTCTTCAAGTACATGAAGAGGGTAAATATGGGAGGAACAGTCAGGGTGCTTCGAAGGAAGGAGGAGGGGGCCACTAGAGGGCATGGGTGGAAGCTGGAGGGGGGAAGATTCAGGGGAGAAAGGAGGAGGTGCTACTTCACTGAGAGGGTGGTGGAGCCATGGAATGCACTGCCTAGGGGGCTGGTGGAGGCAGAGACGGTGGAGGGGTTCAAGAGGGGCTGGGACAGGTACAGGAGAAGGGTTCTGGAAGCAAAATCCAATGCAGCAAGAATATCCAGAACTGGGAAGGGAGAAGCCAGAGAAGGCGAGGGGGGCAGCAAGGTCAGGACCCAGGGTGGGGGCTGACCAATCGAGCAGACTCGAAAGACCGTTAGGCCTATTCTGCTGGCATTTTAGTATGTTAGTATGTCCTGGTGATTGCTAGAGAACTCTCCACCAGGGCCGCTTATTCCATGAAGTAAAAGCAGTTTGCTCTGTGGGCTGCTTCCCATCATTTGGATCCGTTTATTTGCCCAGTGAATAAGATTCTGGAGTACTTTCTGTCCCTGTCAGTTGCTGATCTACAATACTCCTCTATCAAAGTGCACTTTGCTGCCATTTCAGCTTTCCATGTGCCTATTGATGGCCGTATGGTGGCACAGCTGGAAGCATCCCATATGTTCTTGAGAGGCATTCGTCACTTGAAGCCTTCTATCCATAATCCAGTCCCAGCTTGGGGCCTGAATTTTGTTCTCAAGAAACTTACTTTGGCTCCTGTTGCACCAGCTATGACTTGTGAGCCATGTTTTCCATTTTGGAAGCATTATTTTTAGTTGTTATTACTTCTGCTCAAAGGATTTCTGAGCTTCAGGATCTTAAAGTAGTAGACCAGGGAGGGGCTGTGGACATGGCCTACCTAGACTTTAGCAAGGCATTTGACACAGTCCCACACAAAAGATTAATAGTGAAATTAACCAGCCTGGGAGTGGGTCCCAGGGTAGTAGCCTGGGTAAAACATTGGCTGGACAACAGGACACAGAAGGTAATTGTAAATGGATTCCACTCTGAAGAAAGGGGTTACTAGTGGGGTACCATGAGTTCAGTACTGGGTCCAGTCCTTTTTAATGTTTTTATAGGCGGCATTGCAGAGGGACTGGAAGGAAAAGTATGCCTCTTTGCAGATGGCACAAAGATCTGCAACAGGGTTGATACACAAGGAGGCGTGGAAAGGATGAGAAGGGACTTGTCAAGGCTGGAGGAATGGTCGGAGGTATGGTAGCTAGGATTCAATGCAAAGAAGTGCAAAATAATGCACCTGGGAAACAAAAACTCAGGGGAAGATTACACAATGGGGGGGATGGTAGTGACAAAGACAAAAAAGGGAAAGGGACCTGGGGATAATCATATCAGATGACCTTAAGGTTAGCAAGCAATGTGAGAAGGCAGTAGGGAGAGCTGGGGGTATACTGGGATGCATAGGGAGAGGCATCACTAGCAGAAAACAAGAAGTTGTTATCCCTCTGTACAGACAGTTGGTGAGACCCCATCTGGAGTACTGCATCCAGTTCTGGAGACCCCATCACTGCAAGGACATAGAAAGGATAGAGGCAGTCCAGAGGAGGGCAACTAGAATGGTGCAGGGTCTGCAAGAGAAGCCATATGAGAAGAGACTAAAAGAGCTTAATTTGTATACCCTTGAGGAAAAGAGGGAGAGGGGGGCCATGATAGAAATGTTTAAGTACCTCAGTGGAATCAACAAAGTCCAAGAGGGTAGCATCTTTCAGAAAAAGAGACTTGCAAGAACAAGGGGACACAATTTAAAGATGGGGGGGGTGGTTCAGAGGCAATGTGAGGAAGTATTTTTTCACTGAAAGGGTAGTGGATGCATGGAACAGACATAAGGCAATTCTTGTGGGGGGTAGGAAGAAATAGGCTGTTGGTTAACTAGGATCTGTGGCTTATCCTGTAGGTAGGGAAATTGGCAGACTAGGTGGGCCAAGGATACCAGTATCAATTTAAAATTCCAACCAATCAGAACCTATCAAAAATAAAAAGACTTCAAGTACATTCAATTATATATTCATCCATTGAAAATATATGACAAACCTAATATAACACTGTTATTTGGCATTGGTAAAGCTTAAACTATCTAACCAATAATAACATCTGTAAGGGGCTGACACATTAAATACAAGAAAAAACATATATCAAGTAATTCATTGTTTTTTTAGATAAGGGTAAATTTCTAATGGCCCATTTAGTCCCGGGCTAAGATTGGCCCTCAAAGTTAAAATCTAAAAATTCTCCCTACATAGAACAAGATTGTCATAATCTCCCCCGGGTTGCGGCAAATCCTATCAATTGCCATAAATTTAAAAGAATGAGAGAGAGCGTCATTAGCTTTAATAATACAGTATGTGCCTCTGTGGCATATGTAATATCTTTTCTCTGGATTACTCTAATATGTTCCCCCACCCTTACCTTAAAACTTCTGATCATTTTGCCTATATAAAATGCTTTACATTCACATGTTGCCAGGTAGATAACGCCCTCTGTATTACAAGTAATACACTGTCTCACTTTGAAAACTCTTATTTATTTATTTATTTGCTTTTGTTAACCGGGTAAGCAAACTAGACAGTCAAGTGCCTATTTTCAGGTGCGACCCAAGAGATTACAACGTACAAAACTTGGTACATACACGAAAATGAGGCAAACAGAAGTGGAGGTTTACATTACACAGAGTTAGCACATCTGGGACTTTATAAGCATCAGATTTCATCAGGCAAATAGTAGTGAAGAGTTAATATAAAGTAATCAGAACACAGCAACACTGTAAGACAAGAATACCATAAACAGGGATTACAGTTCAGTATTAAACATTGAAGTCAGTTGGAAGAAGTGCAGTGTGAGTTCAACTCTCCAGGTAGTAAGTTGTGAGGTTAGCAGTTGGAATAAGGGGGAGTCATAGCTGAGATAGAGTGGGCAAGTACGAGGGAAAGAAGTGCACAGTTCTAGTGCTCACTCTGTTAGCTGGTGGGCTTGAAAGGTCCATTTTCATAGATGGTATGAGAGCAGGAGGAGTATGAGCATAGTTGTGCTCTGCCCAAGTCATTATGCTTTGGTAGCAACTCAGTTTGTTGGAGGCATCTTAGGCAGAGAGGGTTTGTCTAGTGCAGAGACAAGTGGCAGCCATTTTGAGAAAACCCCAAAGGAAGGCTTTAAAGCTCTGGTGCGAGGGGAGGAGGCGGGTGCTAGTTGGCAGCGAGTTCCAAACCCTGGCCAGCGATACCTCTGTTTCGGTCCCCCATTTGTGTAAAGGGTTTTAGGTACCAGGAGGGCATGGGAGCTGCTGGATCTGCAGGTTGTAGGAGGGTGTAGCAGGAGCAAGGGTCTCAACAAGGATTTGAGGATGGCAGTTCTGACAATATTGTCAGTGAAGTTGCCCACAACATAAGAGTGGTGAGTTTCCTGTGGCAGCTACTCAAGCTGGGTGTAAAGCTCACAGCAGTGAGTGAGGCATGGGGCTGTGAGCGCAAAATGGCATATGTTGTTGTATGCTGAGTCCCACTCTACTAGACTAGTTTTTGCAATGTGAGCAAAGGAGATTAGTCCGTAGCAGAGCGTAGGTAGGAGGACTCCCCTGGCTGGAGCAAGTCTGGCAGCTGGAGTCACACAGCTTTTTGCTCTGTGAGCCCGACCCAGTTTGCAGTTTGAGGCCTTGCATGTATTTCATATCTTTCATTATTAACACTCAAAAAAATATTTATCTTGACTAATAAAATCACAATAAACACATTTTTTGCACTTAAAGTTTCCTTTCATTTTATTTAGCTACATCTCTGATCGTTTAGTTTTACTTTTAAAGTGGCTCTGTGTCAGCAAATCCCCAGGTGTAGGTGCTTTTTTGTAACACATTCTAGCTGGTTTCTGTGTGTTAATTCTTTTAACTCTGCTTCTATTCCCAGCACATGCCAATGTTTTCTAATAATACTTGCAATCTCTTTGGCTTGTGCTGAGTATTCGGTGACATAATTAAAACGACATTCTATATCTATTTCTTCAATTCCAGGGGTCAACTTTTTTTTACACTAGCCAGCCGGACAAATTGATTAAAAATTGCACTAGCCCGCAGATGGTTGCACTTGCACTAGCCCAGAATAATAATGGTAAATTTTGATTGGTTATACAGGAAAAATGCAAGCCAAGAAATACTCTGATTATTGCATATTTATCCTGCTCCCACATTGCTTCCTGCCCCAGCAAAAAAAAAAAAAAGAAAAAAGGCTGCAGTCCAATCACATGCAGCATGCACCCCCATTGTTTTTTTACCACGTGCCCCTTGCTTCCTATTTCTTCACCCCCTTCCTGTCAAACCAGAGAATAACATAATAGCAAATGTTCAGGCAGTTCTAGCTCTGCACGCACAATAGGCAACATCATCATGCACATCACCACAGTTCCACACTGGCCTGCAGGGTAATGTACAGAATCAGACAGAGAAAGATACTCTCAACCCCCACCCTGTAATTAACCAGAACTGCACTTCTGGGAGTTTTCTTACACTGCGAAGTGAGCCTGGGACAGTTCTAGAAACATAGAATTTGACGGCAGATAAGGACCGCTTGGCCCACCCAGTCTGCCCATTTCCCTACCTGATGGATAAGCTGCAGGTCCTAGTTAACCAGCAGCCTACTTCTTCCTACCCCAACCCCCTAGAATTGCCTTATGACTGTCCCATGCATGCTTGAATTCCACCACTGTTTTTGACTCCACAACCTCCTCTGGAAGGCCGTTCCATACATCCACAACCCTCTCTGTGAAAAAATACTTCCTTAAATTACCTTTGAGCCGCCCCTTCTATCTTCAAATTGTGCCCCCTTGTTCTTGCACACCTCTTTTTTTGAAAGATGCTACCCTCTTGGACTTTGTTGATTCCCTTGAGGTACTTGAAAGTTTCTATCATGTCTCCCCTCTCCCTCCTTTCCTCGAGGCTATACATATTAAGCTCCTTAAGTCTCTCTTCATGATTCTTCCGGTGCAGACCCTGCACCATTTTAGTGCCCTCCTCTGGACAGCTTCCATCCTGTCTATGTCTTTAGGAATTGGGTCTCCAGAACTGCACGCAGTACTCCAGATGGGGTCTCACCAGCTGTCTGTACAGAGGGATAATAATTTCCTGTTTTCTACTGGTGATGCCTCTCCCTATGCATCCCAGTATCCCCCAGCCCTCCTTGCTGCCCTCTCACATTGCTTGCCCACCTTTAGGTCATCTGATATGACTACCCCCAGGTCACTTTCCATTTTTGTTGTTGTTAGTATCTCACCCCCATTGTGTACTCTTCCCCTGGGTTTTTGTTTCCCAGGTGCATTACCTTGCACTTCTTAGCATTGAATCTAAGCTGCCATACATTTGACCATTACTCTAACCTTGCCAAGTCCCTTCTCATCCTTTCCATTCCACCTTGTGCATCAACTCTGTTGCAGATCTTTGTGTCATCTGCAAAGAGACATACTTTTCCTTCCAGTCCCTCTGCAATGTCGCTTATAAAGACATTGAAGAGGACCGGTCCTAATACTGAACCCTGTGGTACCCCACTACTAACCCCCTTTTTTCAGAGTGGACTCCATTTACTATTACTCTCTGTGACCTATTCTCCAGCCAATTCTTTACCCAGGCTGTCATCTTGGGACCCACTCCCAGGCTGGCTAACTTGTATATTAATCTTTTGTGTGGGACTGTGTCAAATGCCTTGCTAAAGTCTAGGTAGGCCATGTCCACAGCCCCTCCCTGATCAACTACTTTGGTCACCCAGTCAAAGAAATCTATCTGATTTGTCTGGCATGACCTTCCCGCTGTGAATCCATGCTGCCTTGGGTCCTGTGCCCCTCTGGCCTCTAGATACTCAACAATTCTTTCCTTCAGAAGTGATTCCATCATTTTCCCTACCACTGAGGTTAAACTAACAGGTCTACCCTTAGTTCTTTTAGAATTCTGGGATGAATCCCATCAGGCCCCATTGCTTTGTCCACCTTCAGTTTTAAGAGTTCTTTCAGAACCCTTTCTTCTGTAAATGGGCTGGTATCAACTTCTGTATCCAGTGTGTTTCTACTGTTTGTTTTAGGTACCTCCCCCTCTTCCTTTGTAAATACTGAGCAAAAATATTTGTTTAGTATCTCTGCCTTTCACAGTCACCCTCTGCCCACCCTCCCTCCCCTTTATTAAGCCTCACTATCCCTCCCTTGGTCTTCCTTTGCTCCTGATGTACCTATAAAGGTTTATCCCCTTCTTAACTGAGTTGGCTATCTTTTCCTCGGTTTGGGCCTTTGCTGTTCTGACTGCCTTCCCAGCTTCCTTTGCTTTAACTGGTACAGTTCTCTGTCCTGTTCCTTCTGTGATTCCTTGTACTTCCTGAATGCTTTCTTTTCTCTTGAACCTTCACTGCACTTCCTTTGAGAACCATAGTGGTTTCTTACCTCATTTCGTTTGTTTATTTGCTTTACACAAAGGCTTGTTACCTCTGTGATGGCAGTTTTTATTATTCCCCGTTGTTCTTCCATCCCTCCTTCCTGCCCATTTGCTAGTGCATTCCTTAGGCACTCACCCATTTTGACAAAGTCAGCCCTCCTAAAATCCAGTACCTTTGTCTTTGTATGGCTTGACTCTATTGCTGTGTTTATTGTGAACCATGCTGTTCAATGGTCACTAGTTCCCAGATGGCTACCCACCTCAACATCTGTGATCCTCTCTTCATCTCCATTTGAGAGAACCAGGTCTAAGATTGTTCCCTCTCGAGTGGGCTCCAATACTAGTTGTCTAAGGCATGCCCCCTGTAGGGCATCTAGAATAACCCCACTCTTACAAGTGGCTGCTGCAACTGCACTCCAGTTAACATCTGGCATATTCAGATCACCCATCAGCAATATCTCCCTTTTCTGCCATACTAAGTATACTTTCTATCATTCCTTGTCCATTTCCTCCCCTGAGAAAGGTCTGTCTCTAACCCTGTGTGGATTGTGGTGCCATTGCTGGTCTCAGATTTACCCACAGTGCTGCTTCTCCTCCTGTTTCCCTTTTGTTCTTTTGCTTTGATTCCTTCCCTTATGTAAGAGCTACTCCTCCTCCTCTTTTACCCTCCCTGTCCCTCCTGTAGATAGTGTATCCTGGTATGTTTACATCCCAGTCATGGTTTTATTAGTATGTACCATGTTTCTGTGACTGCCACGATATCCAGATGTTCCTCCTTCATCAAGGCCACTAATTCAGGAAGCTTGTTACTCAGACTACGGGCATTGGTACTCATTGCTCTCCATTTTTTGATGGCTTTACTTTCTGTTGCAGCATCCCCCACTGACCTTTCTACCTCAGTCTTTTTCCCATTTAGTACCCTGTTTTGTAGGGAGAGGCTGGGATTTTTCTGCTGCTTATCAGTGCCTCCCCCCTTGACTAGTTTAAAAGCTTGCCAATGAAGCATTTAAACCGATTGCTCAAAAGACTTGTTCCCTTCCTGGACAGATGCAGACCATCCTGCCAGTATAGGCTGGTGTCCCCAGGTGGAACCCCAGTCCCCAATGAAGCCAAACCCCTGTGCTCCACCATTTTTCAACCACTCATTAAACTGCATGGTGTAAAGTACCCTTGCCTCACTCATGCCATTTACAGGCAGCACCTCTGAGAAGGATACTGTATGTGCTACTTGTCTTAGCCCTCTCCCCAGTTCTACAAAGTCCTTCTGCACTGCTCTAAGCTCATGTTGAGCCAAGTCATTTGTCCCTAGGTGGACAATGACATCCAGCTCAGACTCCTGTGCAGGTGTTCTCGTGATCCTGAGGAAGCGCTTCCTGTCCCTACAAGCCATGGCACCAGGCAGGCACTTTACTTCAGTTTTCCCTGCTCCTCCCAGTTCTATCCCCCTAATAATTGAGTCCCCCACCAGGAGCTGCTTCCTTTCCTTGTGGCATCCTCTGTCTCCTTTCTGTGGGCCTCTCTTGTGACAGGTGTCCTCAGCCTCCTTAATCTCCTCCGTGGGTGCATCCATAGGGGAGCTGTGCTCCCCCAGAATGGTGTATGGATTGTGGAGTGGAATAACTGACTGGGTGTGCCTCTGTTCCACCCTCCTCACCCTCCCTGAGCCCACTGTGGTTCAACTGCTGTGCTTTCTTTGCAACCTCTGAGGTAGTGGTGGTGGCTCTGGTGCTCCCTGGATGGGGGGGTTCCCTTCCTACCATCCAGTCTGGCCTGGGGGAAGGTTTTCTTACTGCTGTCAGTGTGGCCTGAAGATGGGAAACTTCCTCCCTCAGGGCAGAGAGTTGACTGCAAATAGGGCAGCATCTCAGCCTCCAGAAAGACTCCCGGAAGACTGCTGCCCCACCAGCATTACATTGCACTACTCCCACATGACTATGTAATTTTTTGTGTGTGTGTGTGTGTTGTGAGTGATTGGTTTGTTATATAGAAATATATATATATTATACAATGTGTATGCATATTTTTCAGTGCTGTGTGCTAGAGGATATGACATTGATAAGCACCTTGCACTCTTGAGAAATGATGCCAGAACCCCAGGTATAAAGGAACTATTTCCAGGGTGGGTGGGGTGAGGGTGGGAAGGGTTGGGTCTAAACTGTACCCTAACAAAACAATCATCTAAGAGCTCTGACCCACCGCTGCGATGAGTACCTTCCTGTCTGCAAGTTACTATACACAACAATTTGACAGAGAAAATCCCCGGCTAATCAAACAGAGAAAAATCCAGACATCCAAGTCAGACACAGGTAAACCTCCCCAGCCCCAAAACAGCCTGGTGGTTTGTGCTCTGAAAGCAGTCAGCCCCAAAATAAGTCAGCTGTGCTTTGAACTCTTCCTGCACTGAAAATCTTAAGAATTGTAACAAGACTGTCTTTTTCTGATAATTGTAAATTCCTTCTTTCACCTTTCAGTTAGAAGCAGCCTCCACCTGCAGTATATCTGCTGCAAAGCAAAGACAATTGAAAGGTTCCCCTCCCTCTGTTGTGAGCACAACTCACTTTCTTGTAAATCCTATGTTCAGTATTGCAGCTCCCAACAAGAGATAGTTTGACTAGGAAAAATATTAGCTGTTCTAGGCTCTCTTTGGAGACAGTTAAACAAACACAGGGGGCTGGCATGTAAGAAACTTTGACATATCTGTTCATATATACCAGGCACAAAAAATATTGATTTAACATGCTCTGCCCTAACAAGAACAGATTTTTCATATCAGCGTCCTTTCATCAGTCAAAGGGGAGCAGTATACAGGCATGATGCTGTACTACCTCTCTTTCTATATAGAATGATCTGTGCATACCAGGAATACCTATTTTAACCTTTCAAATTATATATTTACTAAGGTTTTGCTTTGTACCATACATGCTTTAAAGCATTGCTTTTAGGATGAAATGACTTGCTGGATGGTACTGCATTGACAGCATTGACTGATGTGATCCATTAAGAGGAGCTGTAAACCATACACCAGTCAGTAATTGTAGCTATGGGTCTATGGATGGCCACTTCACAGCCTAGTCTGCAGTGGTGTCCAGAGGAAAGTATAGAGTTGGCAGACCGTGTATATATGATAGCATTCTGTCGGTGCAGTGTTGGATACAGGCACTCAAAAGGTTGGGAAATGAGGCACACTGGTTTTAATATTGTGGGACAAATCAAAGAGAAGTTCAGCAAACTGGAAGCTAGTTACTTAACAGCACTCTGCCCTTGATCACAGCATGTACACATAGAAACATAGAAACATAGAAACATAGAATTTGACTGAATGTCCTAACAATTGAGTGATAATGACTCACATTGAGTCTTTTGTTGGATTCAGCTCTTGAACTGCCAGATAATTGCAGTTCTTAATGAGCTGCTATTCACACCAGGCCACCTGGAACACTGAGGGAGATTAGCAAAAGGAATACAGCCTGCTAAAGTAGGGACTTTTTCAGCTTTCATTAACAGCCATGAAAAACCTGCACTAGTCAAGACGGACAAGTAGAGGGTTAGCTGCACTAGCCCTGGCCAATTTGCACTAGGTTCGGGGCTAGTAAAACAATGTTAAGGTTGAACCCTGTTCAATTCGTGTTTGGAGATGTGTTTTTCTTTCAGTATCTCTAGCTCTTAGATGGACTTGATGTATACTGATTTTGTTACAACCCCTCTGCACTAACCTCTCAGTTAAAATTTCTGCTCCCTTTTCAAAATCATCTAAGTCAGTACAATTTTGTTTCATCCTAAGAAACTGGCCAATTGGGATGTTGTTGGCCACATGTGGCGGGTGACAGCTACTCACAAGTAAAATAGTGTTACCATCTACTTCTTTGCAAAATAAATTAGTTTTTAAAGAGTCACATCCTGTTTTCTTAATTTCTAAGTCTAAAAAAGTAATAGACTCGTTGGAACTAGTAGTTGTAAATCTAAGATGGGGATTTGTATTGTGCAAGTAATTTACAAAGTCATTGAGGCTATTCACATCTCCCTGCCACAAAATAAAGACATTGTCAATATACCACTTCCATGACATCAAGTTTTCGTTAAACACATTCACCTCAATATTAAAAACAAATTATTTTTCCCACTTTCCAATGTACAGGTTGGCTATAGTAGGTTTTTATTAGGTTTGTTATGTGAGTCACCTGTGATTATGCATGTATTTAAGTGGTGTGATTTTGGATTTTTTTCAGCCTTTGAGAAAGAATTGTAGTCAGTCTGAAACATGTCAGGCTGGACGTTTTTATTCTGTCGTGGTGTAAAAAAACCCACAAAAAACTACTTTTTAACTATATATGTGTCCCTCTTATGAGTTTTGCATGTACCAGAACCTTTTTGTTGCTCTCTTACATGTCTGTTTATGCCTGTGTACCACAATGTCTTAACCTTGTAAATTACCCTGTTCCATGTATATATTTCCCTTAGAAAGCTATATGTTAATGAATATTGCCCTGTGTATTCCTGTTATATGTTTGGCCTTGGCTTATTGTACGTATATTGCACATTACTTGTATCTCAGGCCCTCCTTCTAAATGAGCTTACTGAATGGAGTTTCTTTCCTGCCAATAAACTTTGACTTGACTTGTACAGCACCCTAATAAAGGAATTTTGCAAGCCTACATAATCTTGTGAGCAGCATCTGTATTGTGTTGGTGGTGTTATCTGTGACTGTAATTCATTTTTTATATGCTTTTCATAGCCAGCACAGGGTTGACAAGTGCCACTTGCCATGCTGGGGATGCAGGAAAACATTCTGAGTCTGGGACCCCACAGTGGTCTGGGGAGAAAGGTTGATTTTCTTCGAAGGTTCCCTCCTCTAGGGAGGGAGAACTGAAACTCCTGCTGTCACTCTCTTTCGACTCTTCATGTTTCCTCATGGTTAAGAGTTAATGACAGGTCACATTATTATCGCCCTTATCTTGACCTAATTATGGACAATAAGCTGAGAGTACTGTCTACAAAATACAGACCAGAAGTTTTTCCAAGTTGTGTACTCTCTGCAAGATATCAAAAGAGCATTGATATGCATGACAGTTATTGTCAATGTTCCTGCTAACATTTAGAGAACCTGTCTCATGTTATCTTTGTCTGCACTTGGCATAATAAGCTTAGGGCTCACTGGTTAAAACCTATTTTTGGCTCAATATTAACTGAGGATCAATCTTTATTGTTGAAAATACTTTTTATAACAAGTGACAAAATTATTGTACATGCGGTTGTCAAATACATTGATGCAATCCATAGATTGCAGGTTAAGCTGTGCAAGCCTGGCTGAGGCTTTCTGGCCTCTCTTAAGATAAATGATGTATACTATCTCCATATGATGTATCTGGTATTAGTAGTGACAACTTGTATATTACTGGAAACAGATGAATTTTACTTTTATACATCTGATGTTTGTATAGGTGTTCTGTGTTTGTATGTATAATTCATGCTGCTATATTGATGTCTTGTGTTTAACTTTTCACCTGTTCCAATTTTTAGAACTGTTTTTGCATCTTTTGTACTTCTATTTTAATAAATATATATTGAGTATTGTGTAAATCTGTAATGGTCTGTTGACCAAACGATAAAAGATTATTTACCTAACTCCTGCTGTTCTACCACCCCTTGGGTGACCACAAAGGGCAGTGCAGTTGATAAACCATTATGGGAGGGGAAGGGAGGTCAAAAATGCAAGTGGGTCTGGTACGTCAGCACCAGGGTCCTCATGGATTAGGTTTTGGGGAGAAAAAGACCCTAAAGGCTAGTTGCTGGGCTCCTCTCTTTCTTCAATCCCATCTAGGGCTCTCTTTCTCTACTCTTCAGGATAGTCCCAGGCATCTTTGCCACAGTATCACTTAGGACAGGATTTTGGGAACCACCTGCTCCAGAGCTAAATGACTGAGCCCCGTCTCTGGGAGGCATCTGGGGGTAATGGCGTGATGGGTCATGGTGGGACATTAAGTAGTCTCCTATGCATTGGAGAAGAGTAGCTGCTATGGATGGGAAGAGGCTGGCTGCAACAGAAGGTAATCCTACCCCGAGGACCAAAGGAGAAAAAATCAAAAACCTGCCATCGCCACTGTCAGATGTCAAGCGTTAACAACTCAGTGGAAAGATGATACATGCCCATGCTCAGGGATGGAATGGAGTTTTGTGTTCTTTTGTAGTTAGGACAGAATGATAAAGATATTTTTAAGAAAAATCTAGACAAATACATTTCCGAAGGCAATAATATGAACTATTAGAGTGGAACCTGAGGAGCTACCTATGGGCATCAGCCCTTTTTGCTCCTTCCCTTCATTAGTGACATTAGAACAGGTTCAAAATCAGTCAGTGTAAGGTGACTGGGCTTGCTTAAGAAGCTAGCCTTTAATTTTTAAAATGTTTTAATTTTATTTCTATGTAACTGAGTAAGGCCCATTCAGCACAAGACCTGTTTTCAGGGGTGACCCAGGAGCACTGGGGTAGTTAAGTGACTTGTTCAGAATCACACGGTATGCAAGCGGAGGTGGTGGGAATCAAATCCAGGTCTGCTGAATGTACCAAACTTATTCACAGTTCATTACTCTAACCACTAGTCTACACTGCCAGCCTCTTCATTAAAAGCTACCTTCATTAACAAGTAATTAATTGCTACAGTACTTTGCACTCATGCAAGACCATTTTCAAGGCTGCATTATATCACCAATCTCTTTTTACCATTTTGTATATGAAATCTGGCGACTGGGAGAGGCCACTGACCTGAGGCTCCTTTTCAGTTGCCTCCCCCCAAGTGAGGATCAGGGGCAGGCAAATATAGATGAGTAGGCAATAATACCCAACAGGGTGGGCGGTATTGGGGAATAATGGACCACCCAGGGGCATAATGAGCCTGATGCAGCAGGCGGACGACCTTATAGCCCTTGGAAGGTCCTGTATTCCTCAATACTGACCACCCTGAGGGGTATAATTGCACTTAGAAAATGGGCACTGTGAAGAAAAAATAAGTTTAATAAAAAGAGTTAATAAAATAATTATTTAAATTAAGTTTTGTAATAAAATAGTTCCTCTGCCTCCACAGGTTTTGTCCTGTTGGAGACTCTGTAGGTTCCAACACAAAAAAACAGAAAAGGACCCTGCTGGTGTCTGGGGCTGGTATGCAGTTTGTGACTTGTGGCACAGGATGGGAGCATGGTTGGTGGTCCTGTGTCTATGTTTAAAGGCTAGCAGCAGCGTCAAATTAACACTGCCATGGGCCCTATGCACAGTACTATTTTAGGCCCCCCCCACACTGACTGTCCACCACCACGGAGAACAACAATTTACAATTTGCTCACTCCTGCAGCCTGACCACCATTACACTAAATAATTAAAGGACACTTCTCGAGTCCCTCCAGACAGTTACACTAGTCAGTCAGATGTCAGACCAGCTAAGGCTGAGGCAGCTGACAGCTATGTGTCACTGGCCAGGGCCAAGGGGAGGATGGATTGAGGAGGGAAGGGGTCGGCACCACTCAGCTTAGTTCACCCTGGGTGGACGGGTGGCCCCTCACCAGTCACCACCAGACAGACAGAGTCAAGACTACTGAGTCAGCCAGCCAGTCAGCAGTTAGCCCCCCCGATCTGGTCCGACTCCTCACCTCTCCTCATCCTACTATTATCACAGTGGCCCGGCTGGCCAGCCTGGCTCGGCTTTGCTTCAGGCAGCTCCTCCTCCTCCTCCCTGGCCCTCCCTGGCTACTCCATCCATAGTCCTTCCATCCTCTCGGTCCTCCTCCTCCTCGTACTCACCATTGCCTGCCAGGCTGCCAAGCAAAAAATAAAAACACTCACCACACACAGCGTGCCTTAGCTTAAAAGAGTCTGATACTAGGCGGCAGCTGAGGAGGCAGTCTGGGCCTGACAATCCCTTCCCCGTGTGTCCTGCTGCTCCTCCTTGTTTTGGCCTAAGTTGCATTGCTCTAGACTAGCTAGCCTTCTGTCTTTCTTGACTAAAAATTTTAATAAATAAAATAAATCAATGCAATTATGCATGGCAGGTTAACACTTGCTTCTTACTTGCTTGCTTTAGACAGTTGTTGGAAGGATGATTCTTCTGTTTTGGACTTCTGGTAGGTGACTTGAGTCACTGGGTGGGGTGGGTCATTGACCGTGGCTGTGAGTGGGTGTTGAGTGCAGTGCATAATGTAATGGCTGGGTCATTCAGCAAGAGGGCTGAGTTGGTGCTGTGTTGCGTGACAGGCATGGCCGGTGCTTCACGCGGCCTGCTTGCAGTCACATTGGTGTTGCTTGCTCACCACGCCATCCCTGCTTGGATGGTCCTCACACTCCACCAGGCTCTGGTCTGCCTCGATGACACACAGACAGTCCAGACCAGACCAAGACCGGGAGGGACCCCTGCAACACTCTCCCTCATGCTGTCAGGAGGACTCACTCCAACTATAGCCAGACAGGTGATGTAGTAGCCTCAGTCACCCAGGCAATCACAGCAGAGCAGACTAGTCATACTCGGCCGAACCACGGGGGGCAGGCTGCAGCGGTTGTCTCAGGGGAGGGCACGGGCCCTATAAAAAAAAAAAAAAAGCAGCCGCTCAGGCTGCTCCTCTAGCCTCTGACTCTCCAGAAGATGGATCAAGAGTGAGGGCTGGCTCTTGTCTCTGGCAGGCTGGATGGCGGTTGTTACTTTTACTTTACTCTGCTGCCTGCTGCGTACGAGTGGCATGACTCGAAGTCAACCTAATTACTCAGTGAGCGTGTCCAATGCTATCTGCTTGCTTAAGTTCACTCTCCTACTCTCAGCTCACAATGATGCCACTCTACATATGTGCTCAAGTCTGCTTCCACTCCGCGGCCTGCATGTGCTCTTTCAAAACCGGTATACTAATGAATTATATGATGCGATCAGTCATAGGTCAGGTGATATTGTCATAGTAGTAGTTGCTATGGCAATATCACCAGGGTCTTGAGTGACCTATGAGTGATCAGGATTACTACTCGCTCGACGAGCAGATTATCCAGTGACCAATCCAGCCAGCACTGACCTGCAGCTTGCGGGCAGCCGACTGCTCCATGCCCTTTTTTTTGTTTTAGAAAGTCAGCACCCTGAATTAATCACTGTCATGGATGGATGTGCCCAAGTTTGACCCCCCGCCGAATATTTCACTTGTTGACTAATCAATCATCATCCATGATCACAAACAAAAAATATATAATTAGACAGTTAAAAAGGAATATGTGGGCCCCCCACAAACGTTGGGCCCTACACACAGGCAAAATTGGCATTGTGGTAAATTCAGACCTGGTGGAGTTGTGACTGAATATTTTTTTTTTCTCCCTGTCAGTTTCGGTATGAAGGAAGTCCTCCCCAATCTTATCATGAACGTCGAGCTGGTGGCAGTAAAGTTTGGTAGTTTTTTTTTCACTGGGAGCTGTTGCCATCACGATTGGGACAGGGTGACAGAAAGAGTGTAAGGGGAGTCGGGTGAGGTGCTGTTTATGTTCAGACAAACTGTTGTGAGTGTGAGCACAGTGGAAGGCAAATCTTCATGCTGCAGGTAAGAGCTGGAAATTAAGTTAGAAGAAGCAATGCAGTGAAAACTGTTAGTTTTTGTCATGGAGATGATTGTGCATGAACCGAGGAGGATCAGTGACACTACTGGGCAGCTGAGCAGTGGTACTTTCTTCATTTCCCGCACCGCAGATGGATGGCAATCTGCCATAAGGAAAACTAAGAAAATGTCACTGCTCTGATGCACCATGGTGGTGGTACCAGAACTCACTCTGGATTTTACACTTTTGCAGCTCAGCTGCATATTTGTCCTAGGCTGCCAATGTACTGTATGTGCTTTTTAATTTATTTATTGAGTTTGGCACGGGAGAAATGGAGGCATTTGCCTGGCTGTTCCTTTTGGTCTCTTAGCAAGCAGGAATCATGGCGGCTGGCACATTTGAAAAATCTGGGTGCCCAAGAATACCCTTAGTGATGGGGCACCCCAAACTGGCTCTTGTTCTTTAGTGGGCTGTATTGAAAAATACTCACCCTCTAAAGCAAGTGCGCTGGCTAATCAGAATACTAGATTTTTGATACCCATTTTCTAATAACTAATAAAGCAATGACTAAAGTGTCAGTGACTAGTCAATACTGTACGCTGTAAAGTAGATGGGGAAGTGGATATAAGAAAATTAAATGTGAAAAAAGTGCAACAAATCAATGTAGCAATGTGAAAGTCAGTAGCAGTAGCAATCAATGATGAGTGTAAAAAAACTCAAAATCTGTAAAAGTAGAAAATCTGCAAAATACCTGGTTCCAGGAATTCAGTATACAAAACTGTACACTGATTCAGACACTAGACTTGATAAGGGAACAAGCCCAGGAGAGACTAGGGACAGGAGTAGGATGGTAGAATTGAGTGTTAATGAGCAATTTGAGGGAGAGCTAGGAAGAGGGGAGGCAGATGTGAAGAAGGGGATGGCCCCAGGGGGCAAGAGATGCTACCAAGAGGTCAACTTAACCAGCTAAGGTGCTGCATTTGGGAATACTGAAAGAGTGGTTGCCAAAGGAGTGGAGTGCAAAGAAGGAGAAGGTGGAGTTATAAAGCAGGCCAGAGAGGTAGGAGGGGAGAGAGGTGAACCAGAATTCTGAGAACAAAGCAGCACAATGAGAGAGCTATCAAGAACCAAGAGAAGGGAGGGTGAGGCTATGGATCAGGGAACAGTGGTGTGTAAAGGGAGAGCAGTAAGGATACAGCAGAAATGTGGTAAGGATGCTTCATACTGGGGACACTGTAGTTCTACTGACTGAGGATCCAGAGGAGAATAAGATGAAGTGAGGAGGTTTCATACTGGGAGCAAAATCATGTAGGACAATGAGATAAAGGGAAGAGATTTCATATTGTGTGCAACATCCAGTAGGAAAATGAGATGAGGGAAGGGGGTTTCATACTGGGTGCAATATCTTGCGGGACAATGAGAAGAGGAAAGGAGGTTTCATATTGTGTGCAACATCCTGTAGGACAAGGAGACAAGTGGAGGTGGTTTCATATTAGGTGCAACATCCTGTAGGACAATGAGATGAGGGGAGAAGGTTTCATATTAGGTGTAACATCCTGTAGGACAATGAGATGAGGAAAGGAGGTTTCATATTGGGTGTAATATCCTGCGTAGGACAATGAGGTGAGGGGATGAGGTTTTATACTGTGTGCAACATCCTGTAGGAAAATGAGATAAGGTGAGGAGGTTTCATATTGTGTGCAACATCCTATAGGACAATGAGACAAGAGGAGGAGGTTTCATATTAGGTGCAACATCTTGTAGGACAATGAGATGAGGGAGAAGGTTTCATATTGGATGCAACATCCTGTAGGAAAATGAGATGAGGGGTGGAGGTTTCATACTGGGTGCAATATCCTGTAGGAAAAGGAGATGGGGGAAGAGGTTTCATACTGGATGCAATATTCTGTAGGACAATGAGATGAGGGAAGGGGGTTTCATATTATGTGCAACATCCTGTAGAACAATGAGATGAGGGGAGAAGGTTTCATATTAGATGCAACATCCTTTAGGACAATGAGGTGAGGAGAGGAGGTTTCACATTGAGTGCAACATCCTGTAGGACAATGAGATGAGGGGAGGAGGTCTCATATTGGGTGCAATATCCTGTAGGATAATGAGACAGAGGGAGGAGGTTCCATATGGGGTGCTACATTCTGTAGAACAATGAGATAAGGGAAGGAAGTTTCATATTAGGTGTAATATCCTGTAGAACAATGAGATGAGGGGAGAACATTTCATATTGGGTGAAGCATCCTGTAGGATAATAAGACAGAAGGAGGATGTTTCATATTGGGTGCAATATCCTGTAGGAGAATAAGATGAAGTGCGGAGGTTTCATACTGGGTGCAATATCCTGTAGGAGAATGAGAGGAGGGGATGAGGTTTCACACAGGGCACAATATCCTGTAGGACAATGAGACATGGGGAGGAGGTTTTATACTGGGGGAGGTATTTCCACAGGCTAGGAATCCTGTAGGAGAATGAGACAAGGGCAGTAATGTGGAGGGGTTGTGGGGTAACAGATGGACCAGACACCAAACTTCAAGTTCAACACACAATCTCTGTATGATGTTTATTCAAAATGCAAGATATAACCTTCAGAAATGGCATATCCCTTCTTCAGTACATCAGTTTGTAGCAACAGACTATGCAAGTCTTTCCTCTACACTTAGCCAGCACCTACTGACTCACTGATCTCTGATCTCCCTTAGCAGTTGGGATTCAGCCTCTATCCCTATGCGGGCCTTGTTTGCTTGGGTAGTGGGGGCTCAAATGAACAAACAAACAAAAAAACAAGCTAAAGACAAAGAACCTCAGTGCAGAAGCACTGAAACAAGGGTTACCCCAATGGGCATTTACAATAAGCCAAGTTTCAAAGAAACACAACATCACACATACTTCCCTAATGCAAAGCATCATGGGACATATACAAATCACCATGAAATTTCAGACTCGTTCAGTTTACAGCAATTTACATAGCACAACTAACTTAATTTTTATCATACAGTCCCCCAGTAACCTTTTACCTTTATCAAAAACACCTAGTGCCATGATATTTTCAACATTTACAGGTTTCATACACATAAGTTATATACATCAAGGCATTTTATGACATAGTGCCATTACATACTAAATCCAACAATGAGGAACACATCCTATTGTTTTACATCAGCTCGGAGGTCACAACAATAACCTCCCTGTAGGAAGACCTGAGATGGAAAAGGAATATTAAAGAGGACACTATAGCATAGTCAAGAAAAGGGAGGGGGTGCCCATAGTTGGCCAAGCTTATGTACTAGAAATTGTAAAGGATAGATCAGGCTAAGAAATGGAAGAACTGTTGCATGATTTAAGAAAAGCTCGATCCTCAAGAGTGGCAGGATCTCCCTGTCACAAGGAAGTTTCATACTGTGTGGGAAGTAGTTCCACAGGCTGATGATCCTGTAGAAGAAGAATGAGGTGAAGGGAGGATGTTTCATTTCTATGTGAGATTAATTCAGGGGAGGAGATTTCATATTGGTTCAAAGGTAGTTCCCCAGGTTTAGAATCCTTTTGGAGAATAAGATAAAGTGAAGCGGTTTCATATTGGGTGGGAGGTAATTTCACAAACTGAGGGTCCTTTAGAAGAAGAAGGTGAGCTTAAGAGGTTTCATATTTGGTAGGATGTATTACTACAGGATGAGAATCCTGCAGGTGAGGATGTGGATGTTTAATTTTCTGTAGGAAAGTGAGATGAGGGAAAGAAGTTTCATATTGGGTGGTGGGCGGTTCCAGTGTCAGTGGATCCTGTTTGAGAATGAGAAGAGGTGAGGAGGTTTCATATTGGGTGTTAGGCAGGTCCAAAGGTTGAGATTCTGTAGGAGAATGTGACAAAAGAAGGATGTTTCATTTACTGTTGGAGAATGGAATCAGTTGAAGAGATTACATATTGGGCAAGAGGTAATTCCACAGGCTGAAGATCATATTGGAAAATGCAATGAAGTGAGAAGTTTTCATATTGGTGGGAGATATTTCCATAGGCCAAGGATCTTGTAGAAGAATTAGACTAGGGGAGGAGGTGTTGTGTTGGGTGCAGGGTAGTTTCACAGGCTGATGATCCTGTAGAAGAGTGAGACGAGTGGAGGAGGTGTCGTTTTGGGTTGGGGTGGGGTATTTCCACATGTAGGAGGAGATGAGATGAGATGGGGTAAGGTGAGGAGACTTCATATGGGAGTGGCGATTTCCACAGACAGAGGTTCCTGTGGTAGAATGAGATTGGGGAGGAGTAGTCATATTAGGTGTGTGTGTGGGGGGGGTATATTCACAGGCTGAGGGTCCTGTAGGAGAATAAGAGTAGGGGATGAGGTGTAATTTTGGGTAGGGGTGGGGTATTTCCACAGGCTGAGGATCATGTAGGAGAATAAGATAAACAGGATGATTTATATTGGGTAGGAGGTCACTACACAGGCTGCAGATCCTTAGCAGAATGAGATGAGGTGTGGAGGGTTTATTTCCTGTACAAGAATAAGATGAGGCTAGAATGTTTCATAATGGATGGGAGATGTTTTCACAGATCTGAAAATCATGTGGGGGGACACGATAAGGTGAGGAGGCTTCATATACTGGATAGGAGGTAGTTTCACACTGCAGGAGAATGACAACGGTGGAGGTTTCATTTTGGATGGACTGTAGTTCTGTAGGCTCAGGATCCCATAGGAGAAAGAGATGGGGGGAGGGCTTTTTCTTTTGAGTGGGAGACTGCTTCACAGGCTGAGGATCCTGTAGGAGAATGAGATGAGATGAGGAGGTTTCTTATTTGATGGGAGATCGTTTCAAAGGTTGGGGGTCCTGAAGGATGACAATAAGGGGAGATTTCATACAATATATACAAATCTTAAACACAGTTAACATATGAATAAAAACAATATATCAGATAAAAATGGATCACCTTGTAACAGGGTCCCTGTTCCCTGTATGGTTTACTCCCCTACTAAAATAAAAAGGTGAACCCCCACCTTTTTTCTCTCACACTGTTCTATCCTCATCATCTTTTCTTCTGTCCTTTTCTTTTTTTTTTCCATGTCAGCGTGGCTAACCTGACATATCTAATTGCTTACTTTACTATCCCTTTTCTCAAACCCCCCTTACAGTGCACCAGATAGGGCTGAGTGCAGTGTAAAGCACTTTCCCTAGTGGAAGATATGTCCAAACATGAGTAGTGCTTTACTTTTATATAGTGAAAACACTCCTGAGTTTCCTGGAGTGTTCCCAGTTTAGCAGTAGTGCCCAGAGCAAAACAGAAGTGCCTAGATAAAGAATAAAACATTAATGTACAAAGAAAACAGCCCAGAGATGTTGTAACCGGGCTGATAAATAAAAGAAATAGCCAAAGGTTGGAAATGGGTTTAGGAAATGCCCAAATTAAATATTTTGCTGATGGCTGCACATTTCAGCCATTAGAGCAGTAAAGGAAAGTGCTGCATAGTGGCAGGGCTGCTAAAGGAGCCTAGTAAGAGCCCTTGCAAGGGTGAAGTAAAATGGCAGCATTTCTAAACAAAATGAGGGCCAAAATGGTTCTAAGGTTACTACAAGAAAAGGAAAAAAAGAGTGGTAATTACTGAAATAAGGATACAGGTCTCCTACGCTGGCAGAAGAAGGGATATGAAGAGCACACCCTCTATCTCCCATTCTCTTTGCCAAAACAGAGACACCTGAAAACCAGAAAGAGTAGTGATGCTGTAATTACCTGTGGGTTTCCCTGCAGTTCTTGCTATAGGGCTGGCTGCCCACAAAATGGCTGGTTTTAAAGATGCAGGCTTCTGTGACATCAGAATAAGGGAGGGGCTTGCTTCCAAATGAGTCCCAATTACGCCTAAAGAGCTATTATTGATCCCTGCCTGAAGGTGTTTTTAAACTAAAGTCTATTGTCAGGGAAAGGAGTATAGGGACTTGGAAAAGCATGAAATAAAATGCATTTGTTCTGTGAAATAAAAGAACAAAAGCCTAATTGTTTCCTTGATGTTGGTCACCTGGCCATGATGTCATCAGCCATAAGGCTATAAAAACTCAGCACTAGGGGGATGTTTAGAGACAGGTAGGCCAGTGAGCTGCTGGTCTTGCAGGAGGAAGGTGTGTTTGTTTTCACACCAGTGAATTGGTTTAAAAAAAGTGGTAAAATTAAGAGAAGAAGTGACTAGGGAAGAGTCATCTTCAGAGTTTTGTTTATTTTGGTGTGTTGACTAACACCTTTTTTTTTCATTTCTGTAAATATTAATTTAATTTGATTTTGAATAAAAAAATTATAAACGCATTCGTGCGTTTTTTTAATGCATCATACCTCCTGCCTAAGTGTTTGTTATTCCCACACCGTAACACACCTTACATCAAGTTACAAAAGTATTAATCATATTTCATGGCAATTAGTGCAACTGCCCTAAGATACTGTGCAACTGTTTTAATTATATGAACGTCCTCGGTTATAAACATAATAGTAAGGAGCAACAATTTATCAGATGTAGCAATTTCATCCAAAAGTGGATACAGCCATCTAGTTCTAGGAATTTTGAACTAGTCACAAGAAAAAATGACATAGTATAAATACTCCAGTTCTTCAAGATTACAAGCACAGACTCCTGCCTTGGTGTCATTAACTTTCTCAAATCTAGCTTTGAGAATATTGCTTTTAAAAAGCTTCCATTTATATTTGGTGCACAATTTCCTCAGAGTATGATTTGTTAAGACCTCTAAATAGTATCTAAATACATGAACATTGTCATTCTGAACCAACCATGGAGCAATTTGTAAGCCGCTTATAATGCATATGTCTTCGTCCTTATTATTGTTGCTTATTCTTTTAAGACAGTATGAGCCAGGCAGTTGACGGGCTTGTCTAGATCTAGCAATGTCACGCCTGCGCTCTGCGAGCTGCACTGGCTGCAGAGCGATGGAGAATGACCTTCAAGGATGGTTTGCTGACCTATAAGGCCCTACATGGACAGGGACCATGCTATTTGCAAGACATCCTGTGTCCCCATCACCCCCTCTGTCTGCTCCATTCCATTGGCTAGGGATTGCTAGAGGTTCCCAGGGTCCATTTGAAGACCTTGGGGGTGAGCGTTAAAGACTGCCTATCCACTGAGTCTTTTAAGACCGCCTTAAAAACGTATTTATTTAGATTAGCATTTTTAGATGCTTTATAATTGGGAAACGCTGCTTATTTTAACTGAATACTGTAATTAGTAATTTTATACTTATTATTGTGCTTGTTTTAACTATTTCCTGTACAGGCACTTTGAAAATTTTGAAAAACGCCTTCTATAAATAAATGTAACATTACATGACTTATAATTCACACTAATTGTAATATTATTTGAGACAGTGCATCACATTTTGTAAACCATAGTCATGGCATATCTTAGTAATTCCAGATAGCCACCATTATTGCACACAGCCAATACTGCACCACTCATGTTTTTCCAACAAACACCAAAATGGTAACCAGGAGATATTCAACATATTTATTTTAATCCAGTAATTCAAGTATCTCTAATTAAAGAAACAGGGACAGCAGAACCAACACAAAAGGCTGAATGCAATAATCTATTAAGGACTCCTAAAGGCCGTAAGTTGCCAGTTCCTCAAACTTCACATTTTACAATGCTGTGGGTACAAATTTAGTCTCTCTGGCTTTTATCAATGGAACAACTGTCTTTCCACCTTAGCTGTGGTTAAATTTATTTAAGGCACTAGCAATTTGTTTTGTTACCTGAGCTTTCGTGTGTTTGTTCCAACGTCCAACATTAGATAAAACCAATCCCAGGTAGACATAAGAACTTACAGTTTTAAGTTTTTTGTTACCCACCAGCCACATTTTTTTGGTATTATTTGATCCAGATATTATTACCTGGCTCTTGTTTTCGTTATTTTTTAAATTAAATTCCTGAGAAAACTCCTGCAGAATACGAAGCTTTTTTTGGAGACCTGACTGGGTAAGTGATATTATGGCTAAGTCATCTGCATATCCCAGGGCTGGGCAGGCAAAATTATTTATTAGTGGAGAATCTGACATAGACTCTGTAAATTCTAACAGAAGTCAGTTAATATAAATACAAAACAAAGTAGAGGCCAGGATGCAGCCCTGTCTGGCACCCTTATTAGTTCTTATTTCGGAAGAGAGCTGCCCACCTGCTTCCAGTCTAACCTGAGCCCATGTATTACTGTATACTGTAGTTCACTGATTATACTAATCAGGGAAGGCTGAATACCCACTTGATACATGGTTAACCACAGTTTAGCACATGATATGCTGTCTAATGTGCTGCTGAAGTCTATAAAAGTGAAACAATTCTTGTTTTCTTAAGGTAACATATTTCTCAAAAAGCTGCCAAATTATATAACAATTATCAGTAGAGGCGTATCCTGCTCTGAAGCCTGCTTGGTGCTCTGAAAGCCCACCAAGTTGGTTTATTTGTTTTGTTAATCTATCTAATATCATTTTAGAAAAATATCTTGCTTTGTAATGAGGTAGGACGGTACGTAAAGGCATCAGCTTTGTCTCCCTTTTTGAAAATAAAAACTATAATGGCACCTTTCCATGAGGTTGGAAAATCATTTTTCATAATACATAAATTAAAAAAACTTGTCAACACTTTGGACCATGCCTAGGGAGCTGCTAAATAAACCTCCACAGGAATTAGATCAGGTCCAGGTGTTTTATTCCTTTTTAATGTAACTATAGAGAAATAAACTTCACTGTGTGTAATTGTTTCAAAAGTGGTTCAGTTTATGTCTACATTTCAGGCCAGCATGTCATTGTTAGCATCTGGCTCATATAAAAAGACTAGAATAGTGTTTAGACCACTGTTCTAATGTTATGTATGTATCCAGTTGGTAACTACTACTATTCGTACCCCTGGCAACAAAAGCCAAAATGATTGACAGCCATTCTTATGTATTGCCTCTGACACAAAGACCCATTTTTTTGCATGGTATTCTTTGTTTTTCCTTTAGATAATCGTTATATTCCTCCGTAGTTTTGCTTAGAGATTTCAAGGTATTCTTATTTTTATTTATTTTTGTAGTCTTTACTAATTGTCTTATTTCTTTTTTCCTAGATCTGACAGTCTTTATCAAACCATGTATCCATTATATTATATCTGGTTCACACAATACTGCAACACAACAAAAGATTTCTTATTTCCTTCAAGCAGTCAGTAATGATTATAGTAATTAATATTAATGCCCTATCATTATCTGACATTATATCATATCATATCTATGTTGTATTTCTTCTACCGTAGAAAATAGTTGATTTGAGTGACTGTCATTCCATCTAATTTTGTTAGGTAATTTTGAAATCAGAAACTCATAGTTGTTACTATCAGTTTGACATGTAGAATGCCATTTTAAGACAAGGGGAAGGTGATTGCTTTTACTTCTAACATCTATGGATAAAGAATCCCAGACATCCAGAAACAGAAATCCACGGTAGAGGCACCTCTGTTACTAAAATATGTGAAATTACCACACTCATCGGCGGCTATCCTACCATTGATAGGGACCAAATTAAAGGTGGTTAAAATTTCTTTTAGTTTACCACCCGAATAATTCATTTTAGTGTCCAAGGCTAATCTCTTAAAATGTTTAACATTTCCATGTATCAAATTATGTACATCACTATCTGCGTACCAATCATATTTTCCTATTCTCACACTGAAGTCTCCACATAAGATATTTTCGCATGCCATGGTGGCCCAACAGTTGTGTATAATGGTATTTAATTCCTCCCACATATTTACCCTGTAATATTTGGAATTTATTTTGGGTATGTACACATTAAACAAACAACATCTCAAATCTGATGATTGTACCGGAAAAACTTGAACAATTATTGAATTAATAATGGTGTGTACGGACATGTATTTTGAAATCTTTATCTAAGTCACCAAACCACCTGACAATCTATCTGAATTTGCTGAACTATTCCCTGGTACATGCTGGCATGAGTAACCATTAAGTGTAACATCAGTGCCCTTCATATTCCAGGTTTCCTGAAGACACAGAACTTGATGCCTAATAATGTACTCCAGCCAGTCAGTGTCATTACACTTTGAAGACAGACCCGCTATATTCCAGGACAATAAAGCTGGTAATAATGTGTAATTGTTTTAAAAGTGGTTCAGTTTATGTCTACATTTTTGTCTGACCTACTCCCAAGGTATTGTACTTGTCTCTGAGGACTTTGAAGATCAAAGGAAACTTACACACAAACGGATTTCACACATTGCATATGCCCAGGCCACAGTATATCACCTTTCAGGAATTTTAACATATTATGTGACCCTGAATCTCAACAGTTCATTTCCTGTGGATGTAATTAATCATTAGCATTTTTCCTTTGCTATTTCCTCCTGGTGTGCTTGTTGGACCACCCAAGTGCCACCATCTCTGCTCTACCATGGATTACTCCATCCTCCTAGTTCTTCTATTCACTGTGGGTGCTATAGGCCCAAGATGCTAAGCTGGACCACTACCACCCCTCCGAGAACCTGCTCTTGACAAAAATGGACTCTATGGCACCCTGATGCCAACTGTGCCAAGGGAGCTCCAGCTTTCCACCTCCTGCATCCCATCTGCTAGCCCAGGGCCCCTGACACCTGCCACAGTTATCAACATTACTATTTTCATGCCCATAAAGATCACCCTGGTGAACGCTCGCCTCCCCATTGCAAGAGCAGGAGGCGCAAGATACGCTCCACCATTTGCATAAACCTCTCAGCCAGGAAAATAATATTCATGCTTCTTCTTCTATCAGGTAATATCCATGCCAATCCTGGCCCACCACCAGTATTAAATGCAGGGGGAAACACGAGTAAAGGCCTGAAAGTAGCCACACTGAACATCTGCAGCCTCACAGCAAAGTTTGACCTACTCCAAGTATGGATGTCCCACCATATACCTGACATTCTCTGTCTGACAGAGACCTGGTTGTCAAGCAAGATAAAAGACAATGAAGTGATGCTCCCAGGATATCAAACATTCAGGAAAGATAGGTGTGGCAAGAGAGAGAAGAGGAGGAGGAGTCCTTATCTATGCCAGGGATTACCTATGTTGCTCGATCCTCCCTGTTACCAGGGACGAGGATGATCATAAAGTACTAGAAATAAAAGCACAGGTCGGACAGCATGGCAAATCTCTAATTTTAGCCTCGGTTTATCTTCCACCCACTAAAGCCAGGGATGGCCTCCCAAAAATACTGGTTACAATTGCTACCCTTCCTAAGGGCGCAGAGTGTCTCATAACAGGTGACTTTAACATCAACTGGGAGGGCAGGGAATCCATGCCTTTCAAGGACATGGTCGCTACTTCCAATCTGACCCAACCTGTAGACCGCCGAACAAGACGGAACCACAAAACAGGAAAAGACAGCCCCCTCGATTGGCTCCTCTTGAGTTCCCGTTCTCAGATCTCTGAACTTAAGGTCCTGTCTGACACCTTAAGTGATCACTGCCCAGTCACTTTCACATGGTCAAACAAATTGAGCAAGCCCCATCTATCATAATTAATAGTAGGGTCTTGGGGAAGGGCAAGCTTGGGGCCCTCTCCTCTGCCCTCTCCCTGCATGACTGGTCCCCCATTGATCATGCGCCTAACATTGACCAGGCCCTAAGTTTCTTTACAGAGCGCTTCAACAAGATTTGCGATATCTTTGCACCACCGAGGAAAAGAAAAAATCAGGGTCAAGTTAATGGTTGGATCACAGGGGATAGCCTCGAGGAAAGGAGGGAGAGGGGGTACATGATAGAAACTTTCAAGTACCTCAAAGGAATCAACAAAGTCCAAGAGGGTAGCATCTTTCAAAAAAAGAGGTGTGCAAGAGCAAGGTGGCACAATTTGAAAATAGAAGTGGGGGGCGGCTCAGAGGTAATTTAAGGAAGTATTTTTTCACAGAGAGGGTTCTGGATGTATGGAACAGCCTTCCAGAGGAGGTTGTGGAGTCAAAAACAGTGGTGGAATTCAAGCATGCATGGGACAATCATAAGGCAATTCTAGGGGGTGGGGGTAGGAAGAAGTAGGCTGCTGATTAACTAGGATCTGAGGCTTATCCATCAGGTAGGGAAATGGGCAGACTGGGTGGGCCAAGCGGTCCTTATCTGCCATCAAATTCTATGTTTCTATGTTATCTCCTCGCTCAGATGAAGGAAAGGGATAACCTCTGGGAAAAAGCCAGGTCCTCTCGCAGCAAACACAACTTCCAATGCTATAGAGCTGCAAGAAACCACTGCACCAATCTTATCCACCAAGCAAAGGCCAACTTCCACAAGGAGCAGCTTAATAAAACTTGGGGCAATGGGAAGAGTTTTTGGGAGAACATTAAAAACCTTCTTGGGAAGGATGAGAAGAAGATCCTCCACTTGCTCAACATCAACAATGCCATGATTACTGACCCTTGGCACATCGCGGATTCTCTCAACACAGCATTTACTGATCTGACTGGAGTGCTACCCCCAGACTACCTGCACCTTGCTGGGGAACAAACCAACTGCACGCCTCAAGGGGGCTCAATCCCTGTCTTCTACTTCAAAAAAGTGTCAGTGAAGGAGGCTTACAAACACATAAAAAAAATACTAAGCAAGACCAGAATGGGGAGTGATGGAGTCGATATGAAACTCCTATCCCTAACACTGGATGTCATCATCGTGCCAGTTACAAAACTATTTAACAAATCGCTGGCTGTTGCACAGTTCCCTGGGATCTAGAAACAGGCTCTCGTGATGCCAGTGCACAAGAATGGTGATATGACATGCATCGCCAATTATAGGCCAATATCCATCCTCTCTCCCTTATCTAAAGCCCTGGAAAAGATTGTGGCCACCAACTCACAGATTACCTCAACAAATATAACATGCTATGTCCCAACCAACATGGCTTCAGGCAGAATCATAGTACTTCCACTGCTTTGCTGGACTACACTGACTACTTGCACAAGGCACTAGATGAAGGAAAGCTGGTGGGCTTATTCTTCATAGACCTTACTAAAGCCTTTGACACTGTTAATCACTCTGTCTTCCTGACTCAACTACAGAACCTGGGGGTTGCAACCACTGCTGTCTGCTGGTTCAAGGACCATCTAACACACAGAGGCCAACGTGTAAAAATTGGGCACACAGTATCTAGCTCCAACGAGGTATCTTTAGGGGGTCCCACAGGGGTCAATACTGAGGCCCTTACTGTTCAGCCTCTTCCTAAATAATCCTCCTGAAGCCTGTGACACTAAACTGATACTTTATGCAGACAACGCTGTGCTTCTCACCAGCAGTTCATCAATAGTCACCCTCCACTCTGAGCTGCTGGCATCCTTCTACAAGCTGGAAGACTGGTTCTGCAGCCATAAACTTCTACTAAGCTACAAAAAAATGAAGGTGATGCTCACAGCCAGCCCACAGCACAAAACAAAGCTCCCTCCCCTCACCATCTCCAATAAAGTCAGTGAGCTGCTGGAACAAGTTCACTCCTTCAAGTACCTGGGGGTCACCATTGATGACTGCCTCACCTTCACCCAACACATCGACACAGTGGTAAAGGCAGTGAACACCAAGCTGGGTGTACTATATAGGCATAAAAAGTATCTTGCTCCAGAGGCCCTCCATCTCTCAGTCTCCAGCTCCATCCTTTCTACCATCGACTATGGATTGGTGGTCTATGGCGCATCAACAGACACTGCACTAAAAAGGATTCAAGTTGCCCTCAACAAGGCATGTAGGCTCACAATGGCTGCAGATCGAAATACCCACACCTGCTCCTTATATGAGGAGACCAATTGGCTGCCACTAAAGAACAGGATTATATTCCAAACATGTCTCCTGGAAAAAAGGCACTAATGGGTAAAACTGCCCCATGCATTTCTAGCATCCTAACACCAAGTGCTACCAGCTATACCACCAGAGGCAGGATGAGGGGGCCTATCAACACCTTTCCATCGAACTGTGCAGGGACAGTGCTTTCAGCTATAGGGCCCCAATGGCTCAATGAAATCCCAGTGACATTCTAAACTCCCAATGCATCTACTTGAATTCAAAAATGGCCTAAGGCAACACCTTCTTACTAGGACAGTTTGTGACTGACACTAGGACTCTAACACCCATAATGCCACTCATCCACATTTTCCTTCCCTTCCTTTTACCCCCCTCTTCCTTTTGCCCTATCCTCTGTCTTCCTCTCCCTGTGCCTTTTCTCCCACTGGATCAACCTTAAAACCAACCTACTACCACACCTCCCAACCTCCTAGACAAAGCCACTTCTTTTTGGCCATCCACTCCCCCCCCCAGTCTCCCTTCCCCCTCACCTTGACTCCTACTCGGACTCTCACACTAGGTGTCACACCTATTTATCTCCTTCGCTACATATAAACACTGTCCTTTACCCTAGTTGAATGCTTTTGATGCTGTACTATCACCATTGGTACTATGAATGACATTGTAACCTTATTCTATACAAGCTACCTACTATTCAAGTATTGTATGTAAACTGTTTGTGATTGTTGTCATTGTCACTGTTTGACATGGAACCTTTGTAAAAGAGCTCTGAGCTCAAAGGTATGATCCAAATCCCTAAATAAATAAATAAAAATAAATAAGGGCGATTTTATTTTATCCCAAGGGGGTCTGACTGCAGTAGTTTCATGTCAGGCTTCCTGGGCTTTAAGTATCCCATACTGTTTGTTTATTTAAGTATTTATTGAAAACGTCATAGCATACCACTGAGCACAAGTGATCATTTACAAAGGTCCCACATAAAATACATAGTCACAAAAGCATTGACAATAAGCAGTTCCAGAGGAAAAGCAGTTGAGTCAGATTCAAAGCACTTAAGACAGATCAATTGCATACAGTTTTGAAAAAATTCTATACAGATCATTGTACAAAAAGTCACAGGATATGTGCAGAGAAACTGAATAAAATGGTTTAACAGTTACAGTTGCAAAGGACTGCAAAGGCAGACCACAACAATCTCTCAAATTGATTCATCTTGTGGAGAGTCAGGAGAGCATCAGGCAGTTTATTTAACTAGTTAGCAGCCCTGACAACAAATGACTGCTTGCCCAGCTGAGTATGCCAGAAAGGAGGCTTAAGGGCATTCATTGCCATATTCCTGGTGTTGTATTGGTTGGAGGTGGTATGGAAACGGTTTGTTAAAGCAGGGAGTATTACACTCAGGAGCATCTTTATGGCTAGCAAGCAGGTCTGAAGCTTTATTCTGCAGAGCATAGTTGGCCAGTCAGTGAATGCATAAAAGACACAACTATGAGTATAGTTATCTGCACCAAGTACAAAGTGGCATGCCTTATTACAGATCTGCTTTACTCTGTTTAGCATCATGTCACAGGCAGCTGCATAGACAGGAAGCCCCTAATCTATAAGTGACAGAAAGGAGCTGGCTACAATAAGGCGTTTAGCATAAGCTGGGTGCCCAATCTCCTGTTAACTATGGCTACTAGATTGTCAACATGTGGGGGCAAAAGATAAGGTGTCATCCAGCTTTATTCCTTGGTATTTGAAGGTCTCCACCTGTTCAAGGTTTTATCCCTGTCCATATTTGAATGACAAACAGTATAACCTTCCTCTTCTGTGGGAGACTAGAGAAGAGCATGATCTTACAACTGGATGACAGAGCTGGTCCACCAGTGGATCCCCTGCTCCATGTGGAGCAGGGGATTGTGGGATGGCATGGGACCAGAAATTTTTAATTTGTTGGGTAGGTGTCTGAAGTCCCTGAACCCTCCCTGCTCAGAGGTCTGGGAAGCGTGGTGGTGGGGGGTGTCTCATCCCACCACAGGTGGCATGTGTAAGCTGAGGGTAGTGCAATAGATATGGCAGGGTCCCTGCTACCATATCCTGTGTCCTCCTGATCTTGCGCTGTGCACTGCTGTGAATGGCATGGAATGCAAGCATGCTTCTGACACACCCCTGGATCATCTGTGCATGTAGGTGCATGAACTGCCAGGGGATGAAAAGCGGAGGGGATGCATATCCCTTCTATGCATGCCACCAGGGGTCCATGGGTCTTGCAGAGTGATGGGATCCTAGGTACAGGGTTCCAGGAAGATGCCATAAGGGTATGCAGGCACCAAGCTACAGAAAGAGGAAAAGTAGGGTGAATATGGGAAAGGAAGGGAAAAGCCAAATAGGGCAAAAGTAATAAAGCAGGGAACTGGAGATTAAATAGGGGAAAGGCAAATGGGACTGGGGGGTATCGCATAATGAAGTGTACTAACTTTCAGGCATTAGATTCAAGAAACATTGGGTAAGCAAGCTAAGAGCCTGCAGATTGTCAGTACTGCTCCACTCATAAGGTAGGAGGCAAATGACAGGGGGCTCCTAGAAGTGCTCTACATAAGTGACAGGCCCCCAAATAAACAGGGGGCCAAAAGCAGATGCAGCTAAAGAAAGCAGCATACTAGTGCAGCTCAGGGTACAGAATGCAAGGAGGGATGCAGCCTTAGGACCAGGGCCAAATCTGAACCACCGCTGGCTCCAGAACATGCGATTATTGAGAAAGACTCAGGGTAACCCAAGGGAGTGCAAGATATGGAGGGACAGAATTAGAGGGGGTGAAAAAAAGCCAGCATGGGGATATATTGAATACAACAGCATAAGGTTGCTATGGAAGCCATGGCATAGAAAATAAATTCACAGGTGGCTTTACAGTGTCCTCGGTCAAAACCAAGATAGCAGAAAAAGAATATGTCCACCCTCCCACCATAAATCCCAGTGACAAAACAAAATAAAGTAAATAATTTATTGTAGCTATGTAAGGAACATACTGTACAAGTCATTTGCGGGTAAATTCATGGATGAACCCACACAGTGTATTTAAGCAGCAGGCCAGGAGACTGGTACAGTGAAAGCTATACACCAAAGCAAAGAAGGTGTAGATGTGTACAGCCCCACAGTGACCTGAAGGCAAACAGTAAAACAGAGAAAACATGCAATACATCTTTTTCCACCTTGATCCCCAGCATTAAAACCTTAAACACTAATCATTGAAACATGGATACTAAGGATTTGTGCCAAAAAACATGTAGAGAAGAGAATCAGTATAATAGTCAATGCACAGTTCGTAAAATATTGTAAGGCTGGTACAGGTTTCCGACAGATAGAGAGATTGCACAAACCTTCACAGTCACTGAAGGTACACCACTTGGCCAGGAAACAGGACTGTGATGTAAATAACAGTCTTACTGGCAAAGAGACTATGGAATGTCCCTCAGTTAGTGGGGTGGTGAGAAGATGACATTGAAGAGGAGTGCTCTCTGGACTTCTTTTTCTGGAGAGGGTGATCAGGAGCCACTGAAGTGGGCTGAGAGGTAGTAGTTTGTATTGCATGCTGTTATTTGTAGTTTTGTAATTGTAATTTGCGTATGTTACTGTGTTTTTTGTTGTAACTGTATCTTTTTATGGACTATGGGTCATGCCTGTAAAAGGAGTTGTATTCCAGCGTGCTAACCCGTATACAAATCAAGTCAACTGAAAAAAGTTACTGGAGCAGAACTTGAGACAGATGGGGCCAGTGAAGATGGTGATTCAGAGGGGCCCAAGGATACTTGGGCCTGTGGTGTACTAGAAATTGCAGCAGGAGCTGAAGAAATATCCATCATAAGCTCCTGAAACAGAAGAGTGTATCTGTCCTTTTTCAGTAGGAGGGAGGATTCCCTATCAGAGTCATCGGAGGGCTCACTTCAGCTGCAGCTCTGGGATTTGTCCGGAGGTGAGTAGAAGAGTTTCAAGAGCTATTGTGTGTTTTCTGTTTAGGAGGGAGCATCCAGAGATCATCCAAAGTCATCTGCATGGTCCTGGCAGGTGGATGGTCAGGTGCAGGGCTGAGCTGGGATCCATACTAGCAGGTGGTTGGTTGTCCTCTTCCCGTGGTCGAGCTTGGAGATTCAAGGGAAGTAAAGCCCTCAGCCAGTGGGCATAGATATTGTCTTTGGCAGCTTTTGGGGAGTTAAAAAGCACTGGCACTCCATTGTGCAGAATGTGCAGAATGGCAGGACACTGAAGGGAGAAACAGGCCCTGCTTTGTGTAAAGCCTGACAGACTTCTGTGAAAGTGCAATGACAGACCTTGAACTCCTGAGAGTAGTCATGAAAAATCATTACTCAATGGCCATTCTAGTGTACCCAGCTCCTGGGCCTGCCAAAGAATCCACTCCTTAACCTGAAAGTGGAAGAGTTTTGTGAACATCGGCCATGGGTTTTCACCACTTTTAGGTGGAGGGGCCAGTGAATGATGGTCTAATTCTATCTTAAAAGTTGTATCACCTGGGAGCTTGAGGATGGAGGGGAGAAGATAATTTAGAAAAGCAATAATATCTTTAAGTTCAGCTTGGTCAGGGAAGCCCCAAAAACACATGTTATTTTGGCGACCCTGGTTTTCGAGGTTTGCCTGTGAGTTCTGAATAGCACATGCTTGATTATGGAAATGTTGCACAGCTCATAGCAGGAGTCCATTGTTTGGGCCAGTTTTTGTTCAGTTGCTGTCGCCTGAGCAGAGAGCTGGTCAGTTTGCTCCAAGTGTTTAGAAGAGCTGAATTTTATATGTTGAAGTCTGGCCAGTAATTGAGAAAACATCCTCTCAATTTTTTCCATGCTGGTCACTGCACTGCCACCATGTTGTAGACTGGCCAGGGTAGGAGTTCCGATGATGGCAAAAGACATAGATCAGAATGACTTCTGTTTCATGTAGTACAAGAGCAAAATAATGGGCACAAAGTACAGCAGTGCTAGTCTGTTATCCCTCGCCAAAATATATGCAGATAAACTGAATAGAGGGTGGCGGATGCTCGATGATAATAGTTGAAAGGAGAGGAGAGCAGGAATCAAGTGTCCAGCTCTGACATGTG
The DNA here is from genome assembly GCA_016271365.2 of Neoceratodus forsteri. Classification (NCBI taxonomy): domain Eukaryota; kingdom Metazoa; phylum Chordata; order Ceratodontiformes; family Ceratodontidae; genus Neoceratodus; species Neoceratodus forsteri. The sequence continues at coordinate 63,143,409 of CM028129.1, forward strand.
CAAGCCATGCCCTCTCAGCAAAGCATTTAACACTGTTGATCACAATATTCTATTGCAAAAACTCCTTAACTCATTCACACCACAAGAGTCTTTAAGACTTCCACCACTTGTGCCCTGTATACTCTTAGCACTGCATCCTGGGCCTTTCTAAGCAAAATATAGCCATAATCAGCATGCCACAAACAAATGTGACTACCTCTTGAACCGTAAGTGCTACACACAAAGTAGTTGTGGCAAAGTTGTTCAGCACAACGTTGCCTTTCCAGTGGTGCTATGCAATCAGTTGTAACCAATTTTTTTCAAGGTGCTTAGGTGACGCATGAGAGACAAATGTCAGCCATGTACACCATACCTTAAACAAATGCAAATAACTCCTAAAGTATATGTGGTAGACACAAAGTATCAGTGGTAAAATTGTTCAGCACAAAATAACCTTTCTAATGGTGCTATGCAATCAATTGTAATCCATTTAGTTTTTATTTTATAGTAGCTGAAATACCAAACAACTGTTTTTTTCAGATTATTTCAAGGTGCTTAGGTGAGGCTTGAGAGACAAATGTTAGCCATGCACACCATACCTTAAACAAATATAAATAACTCCTAAAGTATACATGATAGACACAAAGTATCTGCAGCAAAATTGTTCAGAGCAAAATTACCTTTCTAACGGTGCTATGCATTCAATTATAAGCAATTTGGTTTGTTTACTAGTTAGGTAAAAACCGATGACTTCCCCAGACGTTTCTAGGCCTGAGTGAAAGTCAGTTGAGTACGTCTACAGGCGTTATTGTCCTGAGTGGGTATGCTTTCAGACACCGCCTACAGATGTCTCTAGGCCTGAATGAGTTAATGTAGGAGTCTGTGCTACAGCCCTTCCATAGTTCATTAACTACCTTGCTGGACACTACCAGCCGGTAAAGATAGATGACCTTTCCTCGAACTGTGCTTCTGTAGTCAAGGGGTTCCCCCAGGGATCAGTGCTAGGACCTCTGTTCTTCCTAACCTACATTAATGATATAGGGGACAACCTTAAAGATGCAAATCTACACTTTTACGCTAATGACACAGCTCTTCATCTAGCCGGACCTAAGATAGTTATATTAGTGACTGACCTAAACACTGCCTTTAATGAGTTACAGTCTTATCTGTATCACTCAAAATTGCTTCTCAATGCTTCAAAAATAAAGGGTATGATTTTCAGCCCAGAAGACCAAACCGTTCTTTTGCAGCAGGGTGGCAAAGAATTCCTGTTATTTTGGCCATAGTGTCGCAAAGTAGTGTAGAAAAACACAAAACTTTCGCAAAAAAAAAATCATGAGAAAGTGTTGACTGTTCAAGACTACTTTGCGACACTACTTTTTTAAAAAAATTCAAAAACATATTTCTGGGGTGTTTAACCCCCCAAAAAGACATGGCTAGCATCCTCAGGGCTCGACTAGGTAAAACACAAAAATAATTGTGTTCCTAGAGGGTCCCAAATTTAAATGCCAAGCATTTCTGTGATCAGTAACTGAAAACAAAATGGTAGATTTGCAACACTGCAATACAGGGGTCATTTCCAACACTAAAAACTGCAAAAAAAATTGTCAAACTTTTTTTTAACTTTTCCCATTGACTGTAATGGGAAACTTGTTTTTTGAATAACTTTTGAACCGTTTAATATTTTTTCATGAAATCTTCAAAAGGCATATTAGGGGCCATGGCTGCATGTTCCCTGACATTTTTGGATTTATCACACAAACAGTGTGACCTGTAGGCATGAGCAAATAATGTGCAAAAAAGTGTAAATGCGCTATAGAATGTCGCTTTATAACTCTGCTACCGTATACCTGACCATTATAAAACTTAGCAGATCCTGAGAGCTATGATACCGCTCCCTGTCTGCCATATTTCAGGTAAATCCATCATATAGTGCCAAAGTTATTAAGCTGCAAACTTTCACACTTTAACCTTAAATGAGGTACTCAACCATAACTATAGTTTACTATATATATATATATATGTATATATATATATACATCAAGGCTACCACCACCTCCTCCAGACCTCCTCCAAACCTCCTCCCACAAGCAGCCATCATACTCCAGTGGTCCAAAACCACCTGGAGTCCTGCTGGGATCAACTCATTTAAAGAATTGCAATGGACCACCTCTGATAGTGGTGGATAACAAGGGGGCCTCAAACATGAACTTCACTGTGCAGTGATCTGACCAAACAGACTGGCTCAATCTCAAGGTTGTTAATCTGAAACCTCCATTGGCATGCTAAGTCCAAGGCATAACCATGTGCAAGGCCCAGGGATTCCATCAGATAAATTAAACTTGGTCAAAATTGCAGGGGTTTTTCATTGACCCAGACATTGAAGTCACCCAGAACCAACCATCTGAGTGACTCCAATACCCTCTCAGTGATGAAGTCTGCAGTTTCCTGCATGAAAGTCCATTTTGTGCCCCATAGGCTGGAACAAGAAAAGGATCCTGCAACTTGCACCTGGAACCCATGTAACGCCATGCATTCAAATGACAAAGTAGTTGTGAATGGATGCATGGGGAAGTTAAGATCAGATGGATGCCCCCCCCACCCCGGTGATCCCTCCTCAGGCAGTGAGCCATGGAGAATCCAGCTGGGATTGATGCATCCAAAATTGGTCCTTCATCATTGCCCAGCCAGCTGTCCGTGATGCAAGTCAGATCAGCCATGGATGATATAACTGCAAACTTGCTTCCAATTGATCTTGCATTACACAACACTGCCCAAATGGGAGGAGTGGATACTGCTGGTGTAGGGGAACTACAAATTAGCCCTCATTTTGTTTTTAAGTGCTCTGTTTTTGATTTAAGCTCTGCGTATATATATATAGATATATTTCTATATCTATATATATATATATATATATATATATATATATAGATATATACTGTATATATATTGCATGTCTAAACAGGTGATTTTGGGTTGTTTTATTTCTTTATTTTATTTCTTACAAGGGGAGATTGAGCAAGTATTAAAAAGATTAGCGGTACAAAGAGAACTAGGGGTGCTGGAAAACTTTTTTGACACTATATCAGAGAATATGACTATAAAGGAGCAAGGAGCTATGAGAAACTTACAAACTGACAAGCATACTATAGTACAGCCCATAGTCAAGGACTTGGAGGTGGAGAAATTGGTAGAAGTAGCAACCAAACAGGGAAAACATAGGGGTGGAAAGATGTACAAATGTGCAGCTATGGAATTATATTACAGATTTGATAAACTAGACCCAGACCTGAATAAACTGGAGGAAAGAACAGATGAAAATGATATAGATAAAGGTGTATTCAAATGTCATTTAAACAATGAGACGCCAGTAACAAAGGTAGATGGGATCGATGACTTGATATCTGACCATGAGGAAAATAACAAACATACAGTAGCTCAGGGGCATGATCAATACCTGGCAGTTCCTAGCAGAGACAACCTCATAATCGGGGGCTCAGTTACAAGAGGCACTGACACACTGGTATGTGGTAGGAGATCAAACACTACAGTAAGCACTCTTCCAGGGGTTATGTTGGCAGATATGGACAGAATCCTGGACAGGCTGATAGAGAATACCATTAACCCGCTAGTTATATTCCATGTGGGTACTAATAATATAGGCAGAAGAAATGAGGTTGACATTAAAAGAGATATAGAGAACATAATAAATAGGGTCAAAGCAAAAATTGGGGAAATTATTATTTCAGGCATCTTCCCAGTATATGGGTGTCATGGGCAAAAAAATTGGGTCATAAACAAAACAAATAACTGGGTGTCTTCCTTTTGCTTATCAAACCACATTAGATTTATGGATAACTCTACAACTTTTCGGAACAAAGCACTTTTAAACATGACAGACTTCATTTAAATAGAGTGGGAGCAAGAATATTGGGGAAAAATAAATGAAGTGGTAAATGGGGGAGGGACTTTTAAAAAATAGGAAAAGGAAATCAAATGAAAAAAAGGTTAAACAGTATAATAATGGTTGGAATGGCGTACTTAGAAATACCAGGAGTTTGGAAAATAAATTTGTAGAATGTCAGCATCTTTTGGATACCCAGGACATTCAATTAGCATTAGTAACATAAACCTGGTTTGAAAAGGATGATATATGGGACAAAAACATATGTGGGTACAATTTATTCTCCAAATGCAGAGTACACAGGAGAGGAGGGGGTATTGCCATATGTATGGATGAATCACTTAAATGTGAAGAAAGTCATGTGGAGCAGGATAATTTGGAAATACTATGGCTGAAATTATTACCCCAAGCTGCTACAAAAATAAACCTGGGACTATTGTATAGGCCCCCTTCAATATCACCCCAAAGCAATACCTCACTATTTAGTCATATGGCAAGTTTAGACCCATCCGACAGAATATTATTGATGGAAGATTTTAATATGCCTGGGATATACTGGCAGGAGTTGAATGGGATTTCAAAAATTGATAATGCTTATTTACAAGTCTTCGACCAAATTGGACTTGAGCAAAAAGTGCAGGGACATACCAGAGGGAAGAATACCTTGGATATTATTTTGACTAATATGGGGGATACAGTTGGTGAAGTTGTAGTGGATAGTCCACTAGGTAGTAGTGATCATAGCGCAATTTACCTTAAAATACAAGAGGTGCAATATGAAGCAGACATAGGCAAAACAAATAAATTTTAGCCAGGCTGATTTCAGTACTGTCAAATTCATTATGCTATGGTGGGACTGGGAAAAAGACGTTCAAAATAAAACTGTCGACAAAATGTGGAATATTTTATTGGATAAAATTAAGGAAGAAGTACAAATGTATATACCCAGGAAAAAGGGAATAAAAAAGGAAAAAAAAATACTGGCTGGTTAAACTCCAATAAAAAAAATGATCAGGAAATAAAATAAAATGTACTAGAAAATAAGAGGTAGTTTAAATTAGGAAAATAACATGGTTTATAGAGATATGGTCAAGACAGTAAAAATGGAAATAAAAAAAGTAAAATCTCAACATGAGAACACATTAGTATCCTAAGTCAAATATAACTATAATGCATTTTATACCTATATAAACAATCAAAAAGGACAATCTAGCACAATATGTCCCTTTATAAATAATGGAGAAACCATAGTAGATAGCAAGCAGATGGCTGATATTCAAAATAGATGCTTTCTTCAGTTTTTAACAACAGCAGCTTGAGTAACCAAAAAGCAACATTAAACCAAATCCTGGGCAGATAAAAATGTGTCAGAAAGAAGTACTGGAAAGACTTCAAAGAGTAGACATAAATAAGTCACCAGGTCCAGACAACGTACATGCCAGGTTGCTTAAAGGACTGTCAAATTATCTAGCCCCACCATTTACCTATATATTTCAAACTTCATTGGGCGGAGGGAAGGTGCCGAAAAGGTGAAGAGAAGCTACCTTAGTCTCCCTATTAAAAAAAGGTCCCAAATTAAAGCCTGAACATTTTAGACCTGTGAGTTTAACATTGGTAATTGGTAAAATTTTAGAAGGTATACTAAAAAAACATATATTATTACATTTGGACACACATGATCTTATAGATCTGGTACAGCATGGATTTATGCAATCCAGGTCATGCCAAACTAACATGCTTGTCTTCTATGAGAAAGCAAGCAGGGCGCTGGATGGAGGCTGCTCAGTGTAAGGCTGGTCTTTTTAGATTTTGCTAAAGCCTTCAACAAACTCCCCCATGTTGAATGAATAAATACCATAAGAGAGATCAAATTAGACAAAAATATAAAAAATGGACAGAGGAATGGTTAAGAGGCAGAAGACAGAGGGTTACTGTGAATGGCACACTGCCGGGCTGGGCACAGGTGATAAGTGGGGTTCCCCAAGGCTTGGTGCTTGGTTCCTGTCTTTTTAATATATATATTTCTTCACTAAACAAGCATTTGTCAATGCTGAATGTTGCTTGCTTCTATGTGCTGTTTAAGTATTTGGAAGCTATTAGAGTGGAAATATTGAAAATTTGCGAACTTACGAGCGTGCGTAGGAACTGCGCAATGCACGCTCGTAAAACAGTCATTTTTAGGAATTTTTTCATCAAATTTTCAACATAGCCATTTTAAGACCTCTGCTCATCAACAGTGTCACTGTGATTTTCTTAATGTGTCCCATACATTGAGTTTGCACACCGACTGTGCCATTGTGCGCTACATGGGCGGAAACACGTTTTGGGCAGGATGTGAAAAATGACAGCTGTACTGCTCATAAGGAGGTGTGGTAAAATGGCAATGTTGAAAATCTGGGTGGAAATATTGAAAATTCGCAGACCTCTGACGTGCGTGGGGAACTGTGCAAGCAACACACGTGAAAACAGTCATTTTAGGAATTCTTTCACCAAATTTTAAAATTCCACTTTAAGATCTCTGCTAATGAACAGTGACACTGTGATTTTCTTAATGTGTCCCATACACTGAGTTCGCTTAGCGACTCTGTGCCATTATGCTACATGGTGGAAACATATTTTGGGCAGGATGTGAAAATGACAGCTGTACTGCTCATGAGGAGGTATGGTAAAATGGCAATGTTGAAAATTTGAAGTGAAAATATTGAAAATTCGCAAACTTACGAGCGTGCGTAGGAACAGTGCAACGCACACTCGTAAAACAGTTATTTTTAGGAATTTTTTCACCAAATTTTCAACACAGGCATTTTAAGACCTCTGCTCATGATCAGTATCACTGTGATTTTCTTAATGTGTCCCATACATTGAGTTCGCACACCGACTGCGCCATTGTGCGCTACATGGGCGGAAACATGTTTTGGGTAGGATGTGAAAAATGACAGCTGTACTGCTCATGAGGAGGTGTGATAAAATGCCAAGGTTGAAAATCTGGAGTGAAAATATTGAAAATTCACAAACTTACGAGAGTGCGAAGGAGCTGTGCAAACGCACGCTCGTAAAACAGTCATTTTTAGGAATTTTGTCACCAAATTTTCAACATAGCCATTTTAAGACCTCTGGTCATGACCAGTGTCACTGTGATTTTCTTAATTTGTCCAGTACATTGATTTCACACACCGACTGCTCCATTGTGCGCTACATGGGCGGAAACACATTTTGGGTGAGATGTGAAAAATGACAGCTGCACTACTCATAAGAAGGTGTGGTAAAATGGCAATGTTGAAAATCTGGAGTGAAAATATTGAAATTTTGAGAACTTACGAGCCTGCGTAGGAACTGCGCAACGCACGCTCGTAAAACAGTCATTTTTTGGAATTTTGGCACCAAATTTTCAACATGCGGTTTTTGGGACCCCTTCTCATGAATGAAGTCACTGTCATGGTGGTATTCAGGCCTGAAGGGTGATTTCGCAGTCACTGTGCAGTCACTGTGCGAAATCACGCCGAGCCTGAATAACTTACCATGACAAGTGACTTATCGTCATGAGCGAAACTCAAGTCAATGGTGGTGCAAAATCAAAAATACCTAATATAATACAACAAGTTGAAACCCCTATCTAGCCCATTATACAGCTTACGGCATTTCCTCAGTTAGCGGTCGGCTTTGAAGAGTGCAGGCGTGTTCCCAGTCCACCGAAGATCGTCACGCGGAGTCAGAGGTAAGTATGGGGTGGGGGTTGTGAGAGGAAACTGGAGTGCGCAGTGGGTGGAGTGCGGGTTGTGGGAGGGGTTGGGAGGCAGCTGCCGGAGACGTTTTCAGTTTTCAGGTATTTAAAAAAAAAAAGCGATGTAGGACACTTTGCCATGCTGGGTGGGCTCCCAGCGTGGCATGAGGAATGTTAAGAGGGGTGTTCAGCTGGCAGGATTTGGGCACCCAACTGCCGGCCATAAATTTGTTGCAGCTGGGGTGGGCTCCCAAGCGTGGCAAAAACGTGAGGCGGGGGCGTTCAGCCGGCCGGGGGATTAGGCACCCCATTGTATGAAATTTGTGGAGGGGCATTCAGCTGACGGAGGTTAGGCACCCCGTCGGCAAAAACCGCTTACCCGCTGGGGGTAAGCTCCCAAGCGTAGCAACTACTCACTGAGGAGGGAGCGCAGCTCAGCCGATGGGGATTAGGCACCCGTCGGCTACAGTGCGTCTTGAGGCGGCGCATGCCTGTAGGGGAGCTGCGCGTGAGCAGCCTCTTATCGCTGCTCACTGAAGCGTAGCTCCCCCTTTCAACTGTATGCCACTGCATTTTGGAGCGTGTCATAGACAGCTCCAAAATGCATTGGCTTACAGGGGCCGTGCCTGCCAACACACTGACTGAATTGGAGGAGGAGGTGACACACCTCCGAAATCTCCGATGATGGCACTATGTTTCTTGCACATGCGTGCAAGCAACATAAAAATGAACACCCAAATATTTGGTTGTCTAAATCTGCAGATGATTGCAGAGTAGAGGTAGTAGTAAATAATCAAAATGACAATATAAACTTGCAACATGCTTTAGACAATATTCACAGTTGGACTATCACACATAAACTGGAACTGAATTTGGGGAAATGTACCGTGATGCATATGGGAAAGCAAAATGTGAGTTATAGGTATAACATAGGTTGCCGCAGTCTAGCAAATTCAGGAGAAGAAAGAGATCTAGGAATCACAATTAGTGCAGATCTACAATTCAGCTCACACTGTGAAAATATAGTTAAAAAGGCAAATCAAACCTTAAATTGCATTTTAGGACACATAGAAAGCAGAGATAGTAGGGTATTAATGCCACTACATGTGTCCCTGGTGAGGCCACAACTTGAGTACAGTGCACAGGTATGATCACCCTATAAAAAGGGGGATATATACAGGATAGAGAGCATACAGAGAAGGGCTACTAAATCAGCTAAAGTCCTTAAAGATGTCCCATATGAAGAGAGACTAATCAGGCTAAACCTTTATATGCTACACTACAGAAGGATCAGAGGGAATATGTGTATGTTATACAGGGCTCTATACGATAACTCATTATGGGAAGATCTAGGGATATCGTTGAAACACTCTGTATATGAACCTAGAGGGCACCACTGTAACTCACTTTAGGAAGATGGAACCAGCTTAAAAGAAAGCAAGGGTTTAGTCAGCGGGTGGTCCCCCTGTGGAATAGTCTCCCAACAGAGGTAGTAACAAGTGTGACAATGGATACCTTTAAAAAGAGACTAGATAATTTTTGTGCAAACAAAACAATGCTACTCTAACATTAAAATCTTAAATGACAAGTGCTAAGGATGGAAGTCTATTCAGCCTGTATTTACCTATGTTACCTATTTTAAACTTTAGCACTGTTTTCTGCACTTTGGGACAGCACCCAGACTTGATAATTTTCAGGTCACATAGTATTAAAACTCAGCTCCTAGCAAGCGGGAACACGCTTAAAAATGATAATGTGCGCACAAGTGACTGTTAATTCCTAACTCCCAAATTTCCAGATTTTAGCAGAGTGTGTTTTGTGGAATAAAATGAAAATTCACACATACACACACACAAAAAAAATTTGCGGGAATTGGTAGTGCAGTGCTAGGAAACTGCCAGTTTGGGAGACTACAAATTAGTACCCACTTTGTTTTTAAGTGCTCCGCTTTTAATTTAAACTTGGCATATATACTGTGTGCCTAAACAGGTGATTCTGGGCTATTTTATTTATTTATTTTGAACATGTTATGCCTGGGTTATGCCCACTAGCGTCCCACATACATCTCACATACACCTCACACTGTATTCCTGGTCTATTGTACTGTGATACTGCTGTTTTGCGCTAACATATAAATATAGGCACCAATCATATAAGTATGAGTGCTAGGAATGTGCTTTTCTGCTAATACAGTATATGCTAATATTGTTCATGCATACTTCATTATATCTCACTATAATACAATACATCAGCTCAATTTTCTACACTTTAAGATGGCACCTGGACCCAGTAATGTCTGGGTTACGTAGCAGTAAAACTCAAACCCTAGCAAGTGGGGGTGAGTTTAGAAACAATCATTTGTGCATTAGTTCCTTACCACAAAATTCCTAAATTTTAGCAGAGTGTAGGGGGCTTGGTAGTGCAGCTTCCATTGCTAAGAAACTGTACTGAAGACCTCTTAGAGGTATAGTCTCTTCTCAGAGCTTGAGGGAGTACAGATTAGCCCTCAGTTTGTTTTTAAATGCTGTTTTTCATTTAAACTCTGAATATATATTGTGTGCCTAAATAGGCAATTCTGGGTTGTTTTATTTGTTTTAGCTTTAGCTCTGTTTTCTGCACTTTGGATCAGTACCCAGAATCGGTAACTTGCAAGTCACATAATATTAAAACTCAGCTCCTAGCGAGTGGGCAGAAGTGTAAAAATGATCATTTGTGCACAAGTGACTGTTAGTTCCTAACTCCAAAATTCCTTAATTTTAGCAGAGTGTGTTGTTGTGTGGGAAAAATGAAAAATAAAAAAAACAATTAGTGGGGATTGGTATTGCAGGCTCCATTGCTAGGAAACTGTACTGAAGATCCCTGGGAGGAGTAGTCTCTTTTGGGAGTTTGGGGGAACTACAGATTAGCCCACACTTTGCTTTTAATTGCTTTGTATTTAATTTAAGCTCTACATATATATGGTGTGCCTAAAAAGGGGATTCTGGTCTGTTTTATTTGTTTATTATAAACTTTAGCTCAATTTTCTGCACTTTGGGATGGTGCTGGACCTGATAACCTCCGGGTCACATAGTATTAGAACCCAGCCCCTAGCGAGCTGTGGCAAGTGCAAGCAAAGGCCACACATGCAGAAGCAAGCACATGGTCTACATGTGTCTACCAGTGTCAGCCAAGGAGGATAGGATAGCAGGGCCAGGGAACTATCTTACTACAACCATCGGTGGTGCAGGCCAGTGTTTGTACATCCATTTGTAAGTGCCTTATTAAAATTTTGCAATGATTTTTTATTTATTAAAATGTTTCACCAGGAAGGCACACTGAGCAGCAAGTTGCTCATCTCCCAGTGCAACCTGGGGGTAGGGGAACATGAGGATAGTATACAGAGATTTGGTACACAATACAGATGTACAGTTTGATTACATTCAATAAAGTGAGCAGACTATACAGAAGTACTGAAAAGGAAGAATGCTAACAGGTATGAACTAGGTGGATACAATGCTAACAGTCTTGAATTAGATAGACACGATAGCACAAATATCTTTAGCAAACACTTGGTGGGACATAGCTATGTAGCTAGAAAATTGCTGGATAGAATACAAGGAGGCTGAACTAGGGCACGATTGCGAGGAGAGACACAGATAAAACAACATTTGCAAGGTGTAACGAAAGTGCAAGGTTGACTATAAGTGCATTAGAGATTAGGAGTTAGCCAATAAGTACTGCTAGGAAGGAAGGGGTAGGGGGATGGGGCATATAGGCAGAGAGCAGGGGGCGGAAGTGGGGGATTTGGAAGAGAGGAAGCCAAGGGATGGAGGAGAAGGGTCTGCCAGGGCTTGACCCCTCCAGAATGCTGTGGATCCTGCCTATACCAGGTGGAAGTCAAGCACAAACAGAAGGGAAGCAGGTTGTAGGCAATGGGATTTAGAGCATGTCAGGAAGGAAGAGAGGGGGAAGAGAAGGGTCTGCCGGGGCCTGGCCCCTCCAGTATGCTGTGGCCCCTGCCTGCACAAGGCAGAGGTAGAGCACAACAGAAGGGAAGCAGGTTGTAGGCAGCAGAGGTAGAGCATGACAGGAGGGAAGTAGGCAGTAATGGAGAGTAGGCTTCAGAAGGACTAGGAGAGAGGGAGGTGGGATAGAAGAGGGGTCGAGACCCAGCCCTTTCAGAAAAGAATGGGGTGGGAGTAGAAGGAGAGGAAGGTGCTAGCCAGGGTTCTGGACCACTCCAGGATGCAGTGAACCCTGCCAGGGGCCTAGGCAAGCAATGGTGAGTGGGTAATGAGGATAAGCAAGTATACAGAGGAGGAAATGGGGAAGTAAGTTGAAAGGAAGGGGTGCTGGGGAGGATGTAGAGGAAGGATTTTGCAGGAAAGAGGTGGGCATGAAGCTGAAGCAGACTCATAGGGGAACAAGTTAAGGAGGATTGTAGCAGGAGCAGCTAGCAGAGAGTAAGTTATGTAAGGCAGAGGCAAGGGAGTGGGAGGAGGAGGATTTTCGTATTTGAGGTAGGAGGGAGTTCCAGATTTTGGGAAAGCGATGGGAGAAGCCTGATTGGCTGATGAGGGTGGTACGATGGTGGACTAGCAGAGTGTGAGTGTCAGAGGATCTGAGGGAGTGGGAGGAAGGCAAGGGATGAGGGAGGGAGCATGAGAGTTAGGAAGGAAGTACACCAAGCCAAAGTTTGGAAGTTAGCTTAGTACAGTGAGCCAGGCATCTGTTAGCAAGTGAGGGGAAGGAAAGGGCATAGTAAAGATCACAATGTTGAATTCGAGAAGGGCTGTCAAGAACAAATTGACAGAAGGAGTTGAAAAGAGAGTCCAATCTATTTATTTATTTAGTTTTTGTTGACTGGGTAAGTGCACTAGATAAATCCTCCCTATTTTCAGGCACAACCTGGGGAGGGATACAGATGAATGCCAACTGACCTTATGAAACATTAGAAACATAAATTTCACAGCAGATTAGGACCATGGCCCACCTAATCTGCCCATTTCCATACTAATGGATCAGCTGCAGATTCTAGATAACCAACAGTCTACTTCTTCCTACCCTCACCCCCTAGAATTGCCTTATGACTGTCCCATGCATTCTTGAATTCCACCACTGTTTTTGACTCCACAACATCCTCCGGAAGGCCGTTCCGTGCATCCACAACCATCTCCATGAAAAAATACTTCCTTACATTACGCCTGAGCCATCCCCCCAACTTCATTTGTGCCCCTTGTTCTTACACATCACTTTTTCTGAAAGATGCTACCCTCCTGGACTTTGTTGATTCCCTTGAGGTACTTGAAAGTTTCTGTCATGTCCCCCCGGTCCTTCCTTTCATCATTAAGCGCTCTCAGTCTCTCTTTATATGGTTTCTGATGCAGACCCTGCACCATTTTAGTTACCCTCCTCAGGACTGCTTCCATCCTGTCTATGTCCTTGTGTAGATGAGGTCTCTAAAACTGCACAAAATACTCCAGATGGGGTCTCACCAACTGTCTGTATAGAGGGATAACCACTTCCCTTTTTCTACTTGTGATGCCTCTCCCTCTGCATCCCAGTATCCCCCTGGCTCTCCTCACTGACTTCTTACATTGCTTACCCACCTTTAGGTCATCTGATATGACTACCCCTAGGTCACTTTCCATTTTTGTTGTTGTTAGTACCTCCCCTGCTATTGTGTACTTCTATCCTGGGTTTTTGTTTCCCAGGTGCATTACTTTGCACTTATTTGCATTGAATTTAATTTGCCATATGTCTGACCATTCCTCCAACCTTGCCAAGTCCCTTCTCATCCTTTCAACCCCCCCCTTGTGTATCAACTCTGTTAAATATCTTTGTGTCATCTGCAAAGAGGCATATCTTTCCCTCCAGAGCCTCTGTAATGTCGCCTATAAAGATGTTAAAGAGGACTGGACCCAGTACTGAGGCCTGAGGTACTCCACTAGTAACCCCCCTTTCTTTGGAATGTGTGCCATTCACTATTACCTTCTGTGTCCTGTTGTGCAGCCAGTGTGCTACCCAGACTACCACCCTGGGACCCACTCCCAGGCTAGCTAACTCGATTATTAATCTTTTGTGCGGGACTGTGTCAAATGCCTTGTAATGTCTAGGTACCTTGAACCAGATTAAGCTGTTGGTGGTATTTTTAGTGAATGAGGGAAATTTGGCCAGGACACTGGAGAAATTCTCCTACTCATTTTGATAAGTGCCATGGGATCTTTAACATCCACCTGAACAACCACCAATCCAGGCAGATGGAACCTCAGTTCTGGTAAGGGAAGATATAGGAGTGGCACCATAGACTATATCACAGTAGTCAAATATGGGGAGGATCTTCTTCTGGATAAGTTCTTGCTAGGCCGTAGGAGGGATGCAACTACTGTTCCTGTATAGGGTTTCAAGCTTGGGGTACAGTTTTTTCAGAATGGCATCAATGTGGGCAGAGAAGCTGAGGTGTTGGTCCAGCACAACCCCAAGGTATCTGAAAGAGGGGGTGTCCTCAAGGATGGTCCCATCAAGAGTGTGAAAAGAGGGTAAGGGGTGGAGCCTAGAGAGTCTCTGCCTAGTGCCAAAGGTCATGGAGACTGTCTTTTTGGCATTTAGGAATAGTTGATGTGAGGCAAACCAGAACTGAACCTGGTGGAAGTCATGCTGTAGAGTGGTTGCTACATCAATGGTAGTTTTTCTAGAGGTGAACAAGACGGTGTCATTGGCATGCATATGGATAGAAGAGGAGGGGGAGCAGACTGAGAGAAGGTAATTTACGAAGATGGGGAAAAGGATGAGGCTGAGCACAGAGCCCTGTGGAACTACTGTGGAGATTGAGAGGGGTGGAGAGATTGCATCCTGAATCCTGACTGACTGTGTTCTGCCTGTGAGGTAAGCTCTAAACCAGGTAAGAGCAGAAGTAGACAAACCAGCAGCCATAAGGGAGTTGAGAAGGAGGGTATGAGAGACTGTGTCAAAAGCCTTGGCGAGGTCGACAAAGATGGCAGAGGTGATCGGGCCATTGTCCATCCCAGTAAGGATAGAGTCAGTGAGCCTAAGGAGGGGGTGGTAGCAGAGTGATTCTTCCATAAAATAGATTAGAATGGGGTGAAGAAGAAGGAGTCAACAAGAAAAAAGGTCAATTAAGAGAGGACCAGGTGTTCTTGGAGCTTAGCAAGGGTGGGAGGAGGGAGATTGGGTGATAGTTGGCAGGAGAGAAAAGATCACCACCCTTAGGGAGAGGGAGGACCATCACATGTTTTCAGGGCATAGGAATGGAGGAGGATGTAAAAGAGAGATTTAGAATTAGAGAGAGAGGGTAGGTAATAGCTGGGGCTAAGAAGTAGAGAAGTTTAGTGTCAAGGTCATCTGGAGAGGAGTCTTTTGAGGGATTGAGAGAGAGAGGAGGGCTGTTAATGTCTCCTCAGGGGAGATAAGACAGAATGAGAAGGGGGTGGGCATGGTGCGGGGGTTGAGTGGTAGGAGATGAAGAATGAATGGAGGAGAGGCTTGAGGGAGGGGTTTTAGAAGGGTTGAGGCATAGGAGGTGTAGTAGGAGTTGAACTCCTGAGCCACTATGCAAGGTTCAGACTCTAGTGTGTTGTTTATATTAAGCATGATGGGTGAGGGATTGGGGGGTAGTGAGTGGACTACTTTCTAAAATTTGAAGCGGGAGTTTATGTTGTTGAGGAAAGAGGATTTAAAATATTCAGACTTGAAAGTCTGATTGCTTTAGTACAAGCGTGTCTTAGCCTGCGATAGTTAGTAAGGGCTGATGGGAGTGGAAAGACCTTCTGTTTCCTCCATGCTTTATCATGCTCTCTGAGGCAGGTCATTAATTTAGGGGTGATCCAGGGGTGATGGATACCTCAGACTCTAGTGCCACAGTTTTCATTGACAAACAAATAGTGTAGTTACCGTATTGGTCCCTGTAAAAACAGATCCAGAAGCAAATGATCTGATACCTTTAATTGGACCAACACAGATGTTAAAACAAAAGAACAAAGTGCTCTAGCTTTTGAACCAACCAGGTGCTTCTTCAGAAGCATTATGACAGTTATTTAGAAAATCCCATACTATTAAAACCCAGATAACGCATAACAAACAGAAATAATTCTCACTGGTTTAACATATAGATTTGAAACAAAACAGAAGATTACATCAGAGAAGCTACTGTAATTAATACTTGTATGCTTTTAGCTGAGAAGCCCCTGAAGGTCAAAGGTTATCAAGAAATAGCAACAAGCAGAGAGTTCTTCTCACATACATTTTAAAATGCCTCAGTATATTTCAAGAAAACATTCTACTGATAACAAAACCTAGGGATACTATTCTCCCTAACACATGTAAGATCAGCTTACAACTTTTATTGGAAGTGTCCTTGTGTTTTAAAGCACACAGTCAATGAAAGACAAAATGCTGAAAAAAGGGCTAGTTGCAAGTTGAAAACAAACCCCAAATTAAGCATACACACATAAACACATACATACATAAACACACATACATACACACACACACATATATATATATATACACACACACACACACACACAGACACACATACATATATGGTATACAGAGGGTTTAAAGTGAAGTTTACTCAAAGTGAGCAAATGTTTCACACAAAATGTAATGCATATATATGTTGTTTTCATTGAGAAATGTCTGATACAGTAATTACACTAGATGGAGAAGTGGGCCTTAAATGCATCAGCTGCTCAATGTATATGCTAATAGATAGCCAAATCATTAAGGGGGAGTTTATCTGTGAGAAATGTCACTTTAACAATGAACTGCAGACCAAGCTTAATAAGTTCTATAAGAGATTAGACAATTTGGAACGATGCCAGGAGGAAATGGCTAACAAAGTTAAGATCATAAGTGACAAGGATCAAATTAGTCTAAGCACTACTATCAGTGATACATAAATACGTAGACACAGTCAGCAGATAAGGGCCTATGGCCTACCCAGTCTGCCCATTTCAGCTTGTAAGTTCCCTTTCTGCTTTCTAGAAGTCTGTTGCCCCTTACCCTTGACCTCCAGAATTCCCTTATGTCTATCCCAAACATTCTTAAATCCTATGATTGTTTTAGCCCCCACCACTTCCTCTGGCAGGTGTTCCACTTGTCCACCACCTTTTCTGTGAAGAAATTGTTCCTCATGTTTCCTCTGAATTGCCCTCCCTCCAGCTTCATCCTATGCGTCTAGACCTGGAACATCTTTTTTCCTGTAAAATAGTGTATTCCTGCACCCTGTTCCTCCCTGTAAGGTACTTGTATGTCTCTATCATGTCCCCTCTCTCCCTCCTCTTCTTCAGGGAGTACATATTCAAGTCCTTCGGCTTGTCCTCATAGGACCTGTGATGCAATCTCTGTACTATCTGTGTTGCTCTCCTCTGAACCTTCTCTACCCTGTCTATGTCCTCACATAGGTAAGGTCTCCAGAACTGTACACTGTATTCCAGGTGGGGCCTCACTAGTGTCTTGTATAGCGGAATTATGACCTCCCTTTTCCTGCTAGTGATGCCCCTGCCTATACATCCCAGCATCCTATTTGCTTTACCTGCTGCCTTGTCACACTGTTTCCCTACCTTGAGGTCATCAGAGATGATAACCCCAAGATCCCTTTCCCGCTTGGTGCATGCTATATCCTCACCCCCCAAATGATATGTTATTTCAGGGCTTTTGTGCCCCATATGCATTATCTTGCATTTCTTTGCATTCAATTTCAACTGCCAAACCCTTGACCATTCTTCAAGCTCCTGCAGGTCCCTCCTCATTCTGTCTACATCCTCTGGTGTGTCCACTCTGTTACAGAGCTTTGTGTCATCAGTGAACAGGGACATTCTGCCTTCTAGGTCCCGTGCAATGTCACTGATGAAGATGTTGAATGGGACTGGCCCCAGCACTGATCCCTTTGGTACCCCACTGGTCACTCTTCCCTTTGTGGAGTGATAGCAATTTACCACAACCCTCTGTGTCCTGCCACCCAGCCAATTACTCACCCACAACACTACTGTCCTGCCCACTCCCATATTCCCCAGTTTGTTTACTAGCCTTCTAGGTTGTACAGTGTCAAAGGCCTTGCTGAAGTTCAGATAGGCCACATCCACTGCCCTCCCCTGGTCCACCTCCCTAGTCACCCAGTCAAAAAATGTGAGTTGAAACAACTTGTGTCCACACCACACCAACCAGGGGAAAATCTTTTGGACCTGGTGTTAACAAATATTAAGAATCAGGTGATATACTGTAAGATTATGGAACCACTGGGAAACAATGACTATTGCATGCAGCAAGTTATCATTCTTCATAAACTACTTAATACATCAGGTAACACAGTTCACTATGATAATAGAAAGGCAAATTTTACATCAATGGCCAGTGAACTTGCAAAATGGGAATGGAAAAATGACTCTGATAATAAATCTGCAGACGAAATATGGTCAATTTTCAAAGATAAATTACCCTAGCTACAGGACAAGGGGGTACTTAAAAGAGGAAAAAAAAACAATGCAGCAAGTGGAAACTGAAACGGCTGACAACTGAAATCGAGTGCAAAATCAAAAAGCTTAAGAGATTGTTCAAAATATATGTCTAATCTCAATGAAACACGTACAAGAAAAATCTTAAACACTGTAGGTCAGCCATTAAAAAAAGTAAGCAAATGTGTGAATTAGCATTAGCATATAACAAAGCAAACCCTCAGGCTTTTAACGGGGTACATCAGCTCCTCAATAAAAAGCAGGAAGATGGTCATTGAACCACAAGAAATAAATGGTATGTTGCCAGATAAAGCTGTAGATCTAGCAGTGCAGTTTAAAGAGCTAGTACTGCAGAACCAAAAATACAGACCGCAAAATGTTACAAATTTTAAGAAGTAGCCAGTCACAGCTTTTTATTTCTGAAGTATTTTTATGCTGATTGCATGCAAGCACAAGAAATGTATTGCGGCAGCTTTTGCAGGAAGCAGGTTGTGGAGGCGCAGCACTGTAGTGGCCAATGCCCCCACAGCCTTTAAAGGCTTGGCCAACTGTCCCCAGTGGTGTGGCATGCTGCTGCTGACACTAGAGTTCAGCCAGCATGCCATAACTTTCTAATGTTTTAGCCATTGCAATCAGGGGCTGCCTCATCATTGCAACGTCATCCACTGCAATGAGGAAGCGACCCCTCATTGCAGGACTGTCCTTGAATTCCCCATCCAGCTTGCCGATGGGGACATCCATCGGCATGTCCCCCACCTCATTTCTTTCCATTGCCAAGGGGTGCTCAATCCCGGCATTAAGTCACCAAAAAAGTTTCATTTGCCGGGAGTCCACTCCCGTCGACATTATTACCTGGCCAAAGTATTTGCTGATGGGGAAACCCACTCCCCATTGGCATAATTACCCCCTCCAAAGGTTAATTTGCTGATGGGGGAGCCCACTCCCCGTCGGCACAACCCCCCTCAAACACCCAGTAGATTTGTGCCGAGAGGGTGCCCAATCCCCCTCGGCTCTTGTGCTCCCTCTTTTGTGCTGACGGGGGTGACCAGTCCCCTGTCTGCTACAGCTGCCCCCCAAAAAATACTGTGTTGGCATGCTGGGAGCCCACCTCCATGTGCCAAATGGTCCTGAAAGAAAAACAAGTCCTGTGATGGTTTTTATTCTTGTACCCTGTAAAAAAAAGGTCCCGCACCATCTCCCTGTTCCTTCCACAACCCACACCACTGCACCCTGCCTCCCCACCCCCACCCATACTTACCTCCGAGTTCAGCGAGACCCGGGGACCGAACACGTCTGCAGTCTTCAAAGCTGACTGCGAACTAAGGAAATGCCGCTAAGCTGTATAAAGGAATAAATGTTTTTTTTTTTAACTTTGGTGTATATCTCAATCATTTTTTGGGAATTTTGGCACCAGATTTTCAACATGGGGTTTTTGGGACCCCTCCTCATGAATTCTGCCACTGTCATGGCACTAATCGGCCCGGAAAGGTGATTTTGTGGTCACTGCACGGAATCACCTTTTGGGACCGATTAACAAAATGACAGTGCAACTATTACAAGGTGGGCTCTCAAAAGCCTATTTTGCAAATTTGGTGGAAAAATCCAAAAATGACTGTTTTATGAGCATGCATTGGGCATTTTCTATGCACGCTCGTAACTTCATGAATTTTCAATATTTTCATGCCACATTTTCAATAGTGGCATTTTCCACACCTCCTTGTGAACAGTATAGCTGTCATTTTTCATATCCTGGCCAAAATTTGTTTTCACACTTCCAGCGCAGAATAGCACAGTCGCTGTGGGAAATCAGTGTTTGGGACAGATTATGAATATGACAGTGACACTGTTCATGAGCAGAGGTCCAAAAATGCCTATGTTGAAAATTTGGTGACAAAAGTCCATAAAATGAGTGTCCTACGAGTGTGCATTGCGCGAGTTTCCCTTTGCATACCTGCATCTAACTTTGCAATATTTTCACCCAGATTTTCAGCATTGTCATTTTCCACACCTCTATGAACAGTGCGGTAGTCATTTTCACATCCTGGATGAAATGTGTTTTTGCTCTTCCGACACACAATAGCATGGTTGCTATGGGAAATCAGTGTACGGGACCCATTAAGAAAATCACAATGACACTGTTCATGAGCAGAGGTCCTAAAATGCCTATGTTGAAAATTTTGTGATGAAACTCCATAACATGACTGTGTTACGAGTGTGCATTGTGCAGTTTCCACGCACCCCTGTGACTTTGCAAATTAGTAATATTTTCATGCCACATTTTCAGCACTGACATTTTTACACACCTCCTTATGAACAGTACAGCTGTCATTTTTTTTCATCCTGGCTGAATTGTGTTATAATGCTTCTGGTGCAGAATACCGCTGTCGCTGTCGGAAATAAGTGTTTTGGACAGATTAGGATCGAGCGAGTGGGGGGGGGGAGTGACCGAGCTCAACTGAGCTCTGTTGGGACTGCTGCGGATTGATTTCTTTGTGGGCAGAAAAAGGTGGAAATACAGGCAGGAGCCCAGTACAAAAGGCCAACATGCATCACGAGCAGACACAGAACCAGCGAGTGACACAGGGGGAGTGAGCAAGCTCAACAGACCTGTGTTGGGACTGCTGCTGATTTCTTTGTGGGCAGGCAAAGGTGCCAACGCAGGCAGAAGCCAAGTACAAAAGGGCAGCCTGCAGTGCCAGGAGACACAGAATAAGTGAGTGAGGGAGGGGGAGTGAGTGAGCTCAACGGAGCTCTGTTAGGACTGCTGTGGATTTCTTTGTGGGCAGAAAAAGGTGGCAATGCATGCAGGGGCCCAGTACAAATGGGCAGCCTGCAGTGGCGGAAGAAACAGAATGAACGAGTGGGGGGGAGTGAGTGTGCATACTCAACAGAGCTCTATCGTGACTGCTGCAGATTTCTTTGTGGGCAGAAGAAGGTGGCTACACAGGCAGGAGCCCAGTACAAAAAGGCAGACTACAGCGCTTGCAGAAACAGAACAAGCGAGAGAGAGAAGGAGAGTAAGCAAGCTCAGTTGAGATTTGTCGGGACTGCTGCAGATTTCTTTGTGGGCAGAAAAAGGCACCAACAGAGGCAGGAGACCAGTACAAAATGGCAGCCTGCAGTGCCAGGAGAAGCAGAATAAGCGAGTGAGACAGGCTGAGTGAGTGACCTCAACAGAGCTCTGTCGGGGCAGCTGCAGATTTTCTTGTGGGGAAAAAAAGGTGCCAATGCAGGCAGAAGCCCAGTACAAAAGGGCAGCCTGCAGCAGGGGGAGAACAGAATGAATGAGTGAGAGAGGGGGAGTGAGTGAGCGAGCTCAACAGAGCCTTATTGTAATTGTTACAGATTTCTTTGTGGGCAGAAGAAGGCGGCAATGCAGACAGGAGCCCAGTACAAAAGACCAGCCAGCAGCACCGGCAGAAACAGAATGAGCGAGCGAGAGAGGGGGAGTAAGCAAGCTCAACAGAGCTGTCTTGGGACTGCTGTAGATTTCTTTGTGGGCAAAAAAAGCTGCCAATGCAGTCCGAAGCCCAGTACAAAAGGGCAGCCTGCAGCAGCGGGAGACACAGAACAAGCGAGTGAGGGAGGGGAAGTGAATGAGCTCAACGGAGCTCTGTTGGGACTGCTGCAGATTTCTTTGTGGGCAGAAAAAGGCAGCATTGCACCCAGGAGCCCAGTACAAAAGGGCAGCCTGCAGTGGCGGAAGAAACAGAACAAGTGAGTGAGAGAGGAGGAGTGAGTGAGCTCAATGGAACTGTATCGTGACTTCTGCAGATTTCTTTGTGGGCAGAAAAAGGTGGCAATACAGGCAGGAGCCCAGTGCAAAAGGCCAACCTGCAGCGCCAGCAGACACGGATCCAGCGAGTGACAGAGGGGGAGTGAGCAAGCTCAACGGACCTGTGTTGGGACTACTGCAGATTTCTTTGTGGGCAGAAAAAGCCACCAACAGAGGCAGGAGCCCAGTACAAAAGGACATCCTGCAGTGCTAGGAGAAACAGGATGAGCGAGTCAGAGAGGGGCAGTGACCCACCTCAACGGAGCTCTGTCTGGACAGCTGCTGATTTCTTTGTGGACAGAAAAGGGTGCCAATGCAGGCATGAGCCCAGTACAAAGCAGCAGCCTGCAGCACCGGGAGAAACACAATGAGCGACTGACAGAGGGCCATTGAGCGAGCTCAACGGACCAACGCAATCAACATTCAGCATTGACAAATGCTTGTTCTTTTTCTGTTTGCTCATTAAAAAGTTTACTATGTGGCAGTATTAAGCTGGAGGTCTGGAAAAGTACTCTGCCTGGCAGTTGACATATCTTATTTTAGTTCCCTCATTACATCATCAGTACTGTGTTCTCACTAACTGTAACATCACAGGTGATTGACCTGGCAGCTACTGAGTGGCTCTTCCTGAGTAGTTATGATGTCACAGTGAGTGATATCATGACGTTGATGATGTAATGGGGGAAGATAGGACTAGATATGTCAGCTGCCAGGCAGAGTGCTGTTCTACAGATCACACCTACTAACATCAGATAAAACCTCTTTTAATTACCCAAATGGAAAATGAAAAGCACCTCAGATATAAAGGATAATAGTTAATTACTTTTAAGCATACATTTTTAGGCAGTACACTAGGGGCCAGATTCACAAAACTTTGTCTGGGTGCAAACCCAAGTTGCTTGGTGCAAACTGGACTTTGTGAATAGTTGGTATTTACAAAGCTCAGTTTGCCCAGGCAAACTGTGTTTGTGCCTGGGCAAAGTTAGGAGCCGGGCCACAATAGAAACGAAAGGGAGCAGACCTGCATATTCCTGTGGTAGTATTCACAAAAATGTTGCTCCGCACAAGGGCCGTTTACAAGGCCCTTACATGGAGAAATTATCACTTACAAAAACCTGGTGGTAATCTGTGCAACCCTAGTGGTTGTCAGATATACTGTGGCCACCCCACACCCCTCCTCAGCCCTGATCTCCCACCTGAGATCTTACAAAAATTTTCCATAGTGTAGTACTCCCACCCTGGTCCCAGATCACCCACTTGACTGTGGAAGATCCCCTCTTCATAGTATAATGTCTCATCCAACTATAAAAAATCCCTTTTACATAATGTAGTGTCCCACTCCCTTCCCTGAATGCCCACCTGACTAACAAAACCCTTTTCCATAATATAGTGTCCCTCCTCCCTCCCCAGTCACTGATCGCCATCCCCAAATGCACAAAACCTATTCCCTGGTAGTCTAGGGTCCCCCACCCATCCCATCTAGTGTGACCCACCACCCCACTCCCCCTTTCCTAGTCTTCGGTTGGCGACCAGCACACCCCACCTCTTACCACTAGAGTTGGACACAGACTGAACCCTCTTGGAGTGCATACTGTATCCAGTACAGATCCTTGACTGTGACAGGTTAATAACAGTCTAGGAGTCATTCTGTATCCAGTACAGCTCCTTGACTGTGACAGGTTAATAACAGTCTAGGAGTCATTCTGCATCCAGTACAGCTCCTTGACTGTGACTGGTTAATAACAGTCAAGGAGTCATACTGTATCCAGTACAGCTCCTTGACTGTGACTGGTTAATAGCAGTCAAGGAGTCATTCTGTATCCAGTACAGCTCCTTGACTGTGACTGGTTAATAACAGTCAAAAAGTCATACTGTATACAGTACAGCTCCTTGACTGTGACTGGTTAATAACAGTCAAGGAGTCATACTGTATACAGTATGTGCGCCAAGAGGGCTCAGTCAGTGGCAAGCCATGATAGTGAGAGGTGGGCTTTGCTGGCCACTGACCAAAGATTGGGAAGTGGGAGTGGCATGGTGGGTCACACTGGACAGGGGGGAGTTGGGAGGAGGGATCATAGACTACCAGTGAATAGGTTTTGTGCACTTGGGTATGGTGATCAGTGACCGTGGAGGGGGGAGGGACACTACATTATAGGAAAGGGATTTTTTTACAGTCAGGTGAGCAATTGGGAAGGGGTGGGACACTACAGTATAAAAAGAGATTTGTTACAGTCCGATGGGTGATTGGGGAGGGTGGAGGGACACTACACTATGGAAACTTTCTTGTAATATTGTCAGGTGGGTGATTAGGAAGGTGTGTGGGACCCTTGACTGCCAGGGTATATGGCATCTCTCAGGGTATGGCGATTGGAGAACGGGGGGGGCACTGCACTTGAGGACTGTGGCTGTATGGGAAATGGCTAGTGGGAGTCATGCAATGCCACACTAATGCCATGCAAATGAGCCCATAATGGGCATGCTAATGGCCACTAGCGCCTCACATGCCCAATGGGCTCATTTGCATGGCTACTTTCATGAACAGCCTTTAGCATATGAGTGCTATTGGCTGCAGGGCCCTTTTCCTCGCTGGCTGTGGGGGCAGCGCTACTGGTTATCCCACAGCTTTTCCTGGGTTAGCACGCCCCACCAGCCCCTATTCAAAGTTTGATAATGAGGAGGGTGGAGCGACACTACACTATGGTCAGTATGGTAAGTATGGATGCTCACCTATCAACAAAAAGTTTCAGTCAAAAACCCTCAGTCAAAATATACACTGCTATCACTGTTTATAGCTTCAATAACCACTACTACTTAGGTCAAGTGTGTACTTACTTGCTAAATGTGGGCTGTGCCAAGACCTCCTGCTCTCTCTACATATGGAGGTGTCTCGCCCATTCTCCTGTGGGTTTAAATACCTGAAGTCAGGGAATCAGGCATAGGATGATGCTAATAATGCATCACCGCGAGATACTCGCGATATTTGCCATCTCTCCTGTGCCTGACCCGCCATGCATAAAAGAGGGAAAGTTTTCCCTCTTTTTTCCATAGAGAGAGCAGGAGGTCTCGCCTCAGCCCACGTTTAGCAACTTTTTGTTGATAGGTGGGTGGCTCATAAGAGTGAAATAAAACATTATTTCAAGATAAAGATACCTTAAAGTGAAGTAAACTATTTGCTAAAATGATACATTTATGAATGATAACATATTTAATTATGTAAAAAGCCATCACATATTTCTCCCGTAATTAGGGAGACAGTCCCTTTTGTAAACTTTCTGTATGGTTCACAAATGTATATTTGCAGTCTGGCAAAGGCTAGATACTTTTGTAATATGCTTAAGAAATGATGGGTTGAGCACAAGAGAGACCATAGACGTCACGAGGCGTTCGTGACGTTGTGTGGTCACTTGCACCTGATTCTAACCTTGTAAACATTTAAATTAATTAAAGTATGGGCGGAATACCTCAGTAAAGAGATATAACATGAGGTTGCGTCAGAGCTCTTGACATGTTGACTAATTAAGCGAGTAAACACTTTAGAAACTTAAAAGTTGTGAATAATCTTAAAGCAATGAGAGCAACATTTTTATTGTATTTGATTGATTTATAAGAAATCTTGTTTATAGGAAAATGGATGATATGATTATTGTATGGTGGAACAAATTAATTACCAGGAGAAATGAAAATTGAAGGTGAAACTTATTTGTATATTACTGTTATTTAATACAAATTTGAATGGTGGAAATTGAAGAATAAGTTTATATAAAGCACTAAAAATAATATATATTTCCCCCTTTTTTTTAGAAAATATATAAAATAGTGGCTGTGGCTATTTAATGGTCTATACAAATAATATGCACATAGGTAAGCATTTCACCCCTGTGTATTCTATGCTAGATATCTTGAATTTTGATAATAAGTGATCATAATTTAATTTTAATATTGATGCAGATGCAGTCTGAACACTGAAGAAGGATTATTTCCAAAACGTTTGTTTTTGAGATTGTATCTTGATATTAAAAAGTTAAATAAAAAATGTTTTTTGGGTGTGTGGGCCCTTTGTACCAATTTAGTTCTTGTAGCGTGTTTGGCATAAAATTGGTATGGGCCTCTCCCTGATGAGTATTGTTATTTCTTTTTTCTGAGGTTGGCTGTGCTGGATCCAGATCTATTTATACTTTTGCAGCCACACCTGAGTGTGTATGTTGTACAGTGTGCATGAGTATGTGTTGCTACAGGAACACAGGCCCCATAGAGGCTTGCAAATTTGCAGACAAAAGGCCCCATGGGGCCTGCAGCTCTGCAGCCAGAGGTAGTCATGCATACTGTACAGTATCAGGTGCCTCACTAGATAACATGACCTGCTAGTGTATGGGTTTCTGAGTGCAGCTACATAACTGAAATATTGCTGCCCCTTGAACAGTTTCTAGATCCAGTGATGAAACTATGATACCTACCCTACATGTTCCTGTCATCCCCCACTGATTCTTCTACTCACCTTCCCTCCTCTGTCCCCATTTCTCCAATCTCAGCATAAGCTCCTATTTTTCTTCTGTTCCTTACACTCCTGCCCCAGGCCTCTCTTAAGTGATGGCTTATCTCACCCTAATTCAGCTTCTAGATTTTATACTGCCTGCTCTTGTATAACTGCAAGCTACCTGTGTATACTCTGTTTTTAAATTGTTAAATTGTTATCAACTGACCTTTTTCACTTGCAGCTATTGTCATTGTACTTCTCTGGTTTGTAACAGCCTGCCTGACCACTCCCCCATTCCCCTCCTCCAGGGTCACACCTGGAAATGAGCCTCGGCTCAGTGTGCATTTCCCAGTTACCAGACTTGTAAATAAATAAGGCAGTTCTTCCAGCTGTGTACCTGCAGGCCCCTATAGCGAAGCACTTCTGTAGCCTCAGGTACTCACGCAAACCTCCGGCTGCAGAAGTGCAGCTGCCACAAAGTCCAAGATACCAAAATTGCAACAGTATTTCTGTCTGTAGAAGCACAGGCCACCGAAAAGCCTGTGCCTCTTTAGCCACAGGTGTTAGACATACGCACTATCTTTTGGCTTCCAAAGGGCAGCTCCTTGGGGGCCTGCACTTACACTGCTGGAAGTACTCTAAGACTTTCTTCAGGTACATAAGTGAGAAGAAGAAAACAAAGAGAGGGATAATGAGGATAAGTACCTGTTCAAGATGGCAGCTTATTCTTGGGCCTGTTCTGTGCAGTCTACCCCACCCACCATCCTTATCTTCATTATCCCCTCACTTTGTTTTCTTCTTCTCACTTATGTACCTGAAGAAAGTCTTATCCCCTTTAGCTACCCTTTTGGCTATCCTTTCCACTGTCTACACCTTTGGTCCCCTCACCACCATTCCTGCTTCCCTCAGTTATACTTGGTATGCCTCCCTGTCCTCCTCCTTCTGCATGTCCTCATACCTCCTGAATGCAACTCTTTTTTCCTTCACCACCTTGGCCACTTCCCTAGAGAACTACACTAGTCACTTTTTCTGTAAGCTTTTACTCACTTCCTTTGCACAAAGGCTGATTGCCTTAATTATGCCCTCCCTTATTTTTTGCTTATGTGCGTCTACCTTTTCCTGGCAATTCCTCATAGGCAATTTCTGAGGCAGTCCTCATTTCTTTAAAAACACCCTTCTAAACTCCAGGGATCTGATGTGGTATGTCTGTTTCAGTTTTAATGTTAAACGACCCTGTGCGGGGATCACTGGTACCTGGGGATTGCCCTCTGTGATGTCTGCAATGTTGTCCCTGTTTGTAAGCACCAGGTACAGTACTGCCTTGACCAGTGTGGGTTTTTTGACTAGTTGCCTGAGACATGCCCTTGTAGGGCATCTTGGATGGCCCTGCTCCTTGCTGAAGATGCAGTTGGCAGGCTCCACTCCATGTCTGGCAGACTGAAATCACAAATTAGCAGCAGCCCCCCCCCCTTACTTGCCATCCTGATGATGTCTTCCTCCAGTGCCTTATCTAACCCCTCTCCCTGTGCTGGAGGTCTGCACACTAATCTAGTATAGATAGTGGCCCCAGAGTGTCTCTTCAGGATGTCCCAAAGCACTTCCATCCCTCCCTTTTCCTCCAGGAGCCCCTGTTCATCCGTGGACTTGATTCCCTGTCTCACATATAATACAAGGTGCTTTTGAGATCAGGAGTGCAGTGCCGAAACAGAATTGGGGGAGAAGGTGAAACACTGACTTCTGAGCTATTTTAACAGTTTTTCTACTTACTTTGGGACAGGGTTGTTTGCTTGACTGTTTCCCAAACAGGAAGCAGATCACACACCATCTTAGAGGTAGTAGAGTGGATGATCCTATGACTGGAAGAGCCCATCAGGGACAAGTAGGAACAGACTTGACCTGAATAACAGCTGCTGGAAACAGAACTCAGTGCCCTTTGAGACTTGGAGTGCAGTGCCAAAACAGCATTGAGGGAGGAGAGATAAAATGTTGCCTTTCTGAGCTGTTTTAACAGATTTATTTACTTACTTTAGGACAGTGTGCTTTGTTTGTTCCACATACAGGAAATGGATTGCATGCCATCTTAGAGGCAGTAGCGTGGACGATGGTCACGTGACTGGAACAGCTTACCAGTGACAAGCAGGAAGAGGCTGTCCCCGAATAAAGGCTGCTACACACAGAACGCAGTGCACTTCTGAGAACAGGAGTGCAGCACTGTACCAGCCTTTGGGGAGGAGGTAAAACATTGACAGTTTGAGCTGTTTTAGCATGTTTTTTACTTATTTTGTGAGAGGGTGTTTTGTTTATCTGTTCCTCTAACAGTAAACAAATCGCACACCAACTTAAAGGTGTTAAAGTGGATATCGATCACGTGACTGGAAAAGCCTGTGAGGGACAAGTAGAAAGAGGCTTGCCCTGAGTAAAAAGAATGTGTTCCATTCATGTTCATGTCCCAGAGATAGCAGGCATGCAGGGAACTCTTCCAGTCTTCTAAGGTACTTTATTTTTCTTATTGCTGCCTGAGTAAGAGAGTACTGAAAGAAGGAGAGGGGGTAAAGGGGTAATGGAAGGGAGGAAGCAGGCTGTAGAAGAAGTAACTGCCAGAGGGATTAGCTTGCCTTATTCCTATCCTACTCTATTACCCTATTGAATAGCCAGATTATGCATTTCTCCTCCTCTCCCCTCCACCACCCCCACTTGCACTGCCTACCCGCTCCTCCATCCCCTTCCCCTGCCCATTCCTTTTCCCCATACTCTCCAGGTCCCTTAAGAAAGCTTACTTCTACACCCTCTCTCCTGTATCACTTCCATCGTCCTCATTTCTCCTCTAATATATGCTCTTTCACTGCCCCCAGTTAGTCACCCCTCCTAGTTGCCTCTGCCTACTCTCTTTCTCCCCCGCTTGAATTGTCTGTCCTTCCTCTACCCATAGCATTACTTCTCCCCAAAAACCTCCTCCCCTAAGTTGTTATCACATGTTTCTGCATAACTCAGTTAATTCTACTGTTGCAATATATGCCCTTCTGTACTTGTTGCTCTACCTTGCACAATGTTGCATTGTGTAAATTTATGCCTTTATGTAACTCTGCAAATTCCACAGCTTCAATATATGCCTTCTGTATTTTTACTGTATCTCTCAGAATTGTGCACAATGTATTGCCAGGTTCTATTAGTAGCCATTATGTTTTAATGTGTACTAATTATTTCACTATGTATGTATGTATCTACCCTTATGTATTCAGTTTTATTTCCCAAGTTTGTGCCACTCTTTATTTGATCATGATCTCTTTGTGAATGAACCTGCTCAATGGAGGTTTTCCTGCAATAAACTTGAACTTGAAATAAATTGAACTTGAACTACCTGTTAAATGGGGAACAGATGATACTTTCTGTCTAGGGTAAGGGTACAAAGAGGGTAAAGTAAAGCAAAAAAGGGGAACACTAGAAACACCCTATCTAGAGTAAGAGTACTTAGGTAGAAAGAGGTGGATGTGCACCAAAGGTGCTTCTAGTCTAACTTTGTGAACAGCTTTAAAAGAGCATGAGACAGGGAACAGGGGAGAATGATGGTGGGGGAGGTAGGGGCGGCAGTGGGATGACAAAGGGGAGGGAAAGGGGCAGCTGCAAACTAGGGATGCTAGCTGCACACTCGAGCAGACTTAGATAGACTGGAAGGTCTGTTTCTGCTAGCACATTCATATGTTCGTATATTTCTAGTCCACCCCTACCCCCCCCACACGCACTATATGGATATTCACTTGTATCCCCATGTGTCCGTCAGGCATCAAGCTGCTTCTTGAAGCTGTGTATGGTTGGTGCATTGACAATAGATTGGAGTAGACTCTTCCAGTGCTTCACAACCTTCAACTGTGTATAAAAGAATCCTCTCTTATTAGTCTTACAGGGTTTCTCACGTAATTGTTCATTACATATTCTGGTATTATACCCAGTATCCCTTAGGGCAAAACCAAGATCTGGCACTAGTGCCTCATTTTTTGTTAGACTGTATAACAAAATAAGGTCTTCCCACAAATGTCTTCTTTCCAGACTGTGCAAACCCAGTTGTGTCAATCTAATAAGGTGTCACATCCTTGAATATTTTTTGTTCACCCCCAGGTATGGTGAACAGAAATGGATGCAATAATCCAGATGTAATCTCATCAATGATCTGTAGAAGGGCAATATGACTTTCTTTTAATGCATCCTAAAATTCTTTGAGCTTCTGTCATTGCTGTAGAACAGTTTGATCTAAATAAAAAAATTGGATGGACTATAACACTCAGATCTCTTTTCTTCAGTGATGGATTTTAATTCTGTACCTCAGAGTTTATAGAGGATCCTAACATTTTTGATGCCCATATGAATCACCATACATTTGTCTGGATTACATTCCATGTCCCATGTCGTGGCCCAGTTAGCAAGGGTGTCTAAGTCAGCCTGTGTCTTTGCAGTCTCATCTAGGTTACTTGCTCTACCCCCAATTTTTGTGTCATCAATGAATTTGTTTACTGTACTGTTTAAGTCATACAACAACAATTCATACAGTGGTGTTAGGAGCTGAGAAAGGTGGTAAGCCCATAACTGCTCCTTTCAAGTCATGGTGTAAGTCACTAATATATATATTGACTAGCAGGGGACTCAACACCGAGCCTTGCGGAACATCACTCGTCATACTGACATAACTGGATACAGCACTTTTGACCCTTACTCTCTGTCTTCTTCCCACCATCCAGTGGCAAACATAATAAACAACACTGCTTTCAATATTTAGATTTCTTAACTTCAAAATAAATTTATTATGAGATACCCTGTCAAAACCTTTGCTAAGATCTAAGTAGACCATATCACAGATACATTTTGGTCAAGGAGGTCACTAATTGGCTCATAAAGGTCTAGGTAAAAAGCTTCCCAAAATGGTGGCATTGATGGAAGAGGGATGCCTGGATGTTGTGGCAGTCACAGAAACATGGGAGAACCATGACTGGGATGTCAACATACCAGGGTACACAATCTACAGGAGGGACATAGAAGGAGGAGGAGTAGCTTCCTATGAAAGGGAAGGGATCAAAGCAACAGAACTAAAGGGTAAACATGGAGGAGAGGAGGCACTGTGGGTCACACTGGAGACTGGAAATGGCACCACAATCCACACAAGTGTTGTATACAGACCCCATCTCAGGGGAGGAAATGGACAAGGAAATGATAGAAAACATCCTTCAGATGGCAGTGAAAGGGGAGATATTGCTGATGGAGGACCTGAATATGCCAGATATTAACTGGAGTACATTTGCTGCAGTCACATCCAAGAGCAGGGCCATTCTCGATGCCCTACAGGGGGTGTGCCTCAGACAGCTAGTTTTGGAACCCACTTGGGAGGGAGCAATCTTAGACCTGGTACTCTAAAATGGGGACAGAGAGAGGATCTCAGATCTAGAAGTGGGTAGCCATCTGGGAACAAGTGACCACCAAACAGTGTGGTTCATGATAACCTCAGCTGTAGAGTCAAGCCATACAAAAGTAAAGGTACTGGACTTCAGGAGGGCTGATTTTGCCAAAATGGGAGAGTGCCTCAGAAAGGCACTAGCAAACATGCAAGAAGGTGGGGTGGAGCAACAATGGGGAAACATCACACTGCCACCACAGAGGCAACAAGCCTTTGTGTGAAGCAAATAAAAAAAAATCAAAACAAAAGAAAAAAAAACACTATGGTTCTTAAAAGAAGTAGCGGGGAAGATTATGGAGAAAAAGATAGCATTCAGGAAGTATAAGGAAACACAGAAAGAGCAGGACAGAGAACTATACCAGTTCAAGTAGAAAGAAGCAGGGAAGGCAGTCAGAATAGCAAAGACCCAAACCAAGGAAAAGATAGCCAACTCGGTTAAGAAGGGGGATAAAACCTTTTACAGGTACATTAGGGAGCAAAGAAAGATTAAGGCAGGGATACTGAGGCTGAATAAAGAGGACAGTGGTTGGGCAGAGAGTGACAGTGAAAAAGCAGGGATACTGAATCAATACTTATGATCCATATTCATAGTGGAAGAGAAGGGGGAGATACCTAATCCAGTCAATAGAAGCACTCTGGATAGGGGGATTGATATTAGTCCTTTCACAGAGGAAAGGGTTCTGAAAGAACTCATAAAACTGAAGGTGGATAAAGCAATAGGGCCTGATGGGATTCACCCCAGAATTCTAAAAGAACTGAGGGAAGAATTAAAATATAGGATACAACAGAGGTTACTTAAATCATTAATCAAAAAAGAAAAAATCAAACTCAAAATAAAATTAGCTAACAAAAAAAATTGTAAGACTTTCTATGCTTATGTTAATAGTAATAAAAAAAAACAAAAACAGAATAAATACAGTAACAACAGATAGCACCGCTATGGTTGATAATAAGGAAATTTCCAATAGTTTTAATAAATATTTCACCTTAGTATTCCATCTTAATAAACTAGTTATCACTGATTCATGTATTGAAAACATAGAAAATGTTAATGTGGACTCTGAAACAATTCTGGAAGAACTGAACAAACTACATATATCATCCTCTCCAGGACCTGATAATATTAGTCCTATTGTTTGGAGTAAATTAGCCATTGCAGTTGTATAGCCTTTGACCATACTATTTAGCAAATCCATTATGACTGGTGAAGTACCTCTTGATTGGCAGCAGGCAATAGTTGTCCCAATTCATAAAAAAGGTAATAATTCCAATGTAACCAACTATAGACCCATTAGTCTTACTTCAATCTGCTGTAAGATACTGGAATGAATTATCAAAAATAATATTGATAATGAAGTAGCTGCACTGAGTTTACAAGATCAAACCTAACATGGTTTCAGGAAGGGTCTTTCATGTAACACTAATTTAATCTCATTCTATAACTCAATAAGCAGTCAAGTTGATAAAGGAATCCCAATTGATGTAATCTGCCTAGACTTAGGAAAAGCTTTTGATTTATTCCCTCATGACAAACGTATATCAAAAATAATTGCTATTGGACTAAATAGATATATAGTCAGATGGATAAAAAAAATGGTTGTCAGACAGAACACAAAGAGTAAAAATCAATTCAGTTCTTTCCAATGAAAGAAGGGTTACCAGTGGAATCCCACAGGGATCAGTGTTGGGTCCAGTGCTATTTGGTTTATTTGTGAGTGATATGGGCAAGTGACTTGAAAATGTTATCTCTAAGTTTGCTGATGACACGAAAATAGGTGGAGAAGTCTCATCTCTCAAGAGTTACCAGTTACTATGTAAAGATCTTCAGGCTATTGAACAACGGGGAGTACATAATAATATGACATTTAATGAAGTCAAATGTTCAGTAATGCATTTTGGAAAAAATAATCTTAATTATAAATACACTCTGAATAATAAAATCCTAAAGAGTAGTAAATGTGAAAAAGACTTGGGGGGGTGGTGGTATGGATTGATTCAACGCTGTCCTCAGCTATCCTTGTTAACAACACTGTTCGGAAGTATAGTAATATTATTCATTCTATTAACAGAGCTTTTATCTCCAGAAATGAAGTATGCATTATGAAACTGTACAAAACCTATGTATTACCCCATTTAGATTTTGGAACTCCGATTTGGAGTACAAACCTTAAAAATGACATCCATTGAACAGAAAAAGTTCAGAGAAAATTGACAAAATCTGTCCTGGGATTGAAAAACTTTAATTACAGTGACAGATTAGAAATACTAAATATTTTTTCGCTCGAGATGAAAAGAACCAGGGGTGACTTACTATTATTGTACAAAATTATGGAAAATCCTATCTCAATGAAAAAATGCGGTATACATGAAGTGCATAAAAATTTTATTCTCAGATTGCATAGTAGACAGATAGTAATACTAAGGATCTATACGGTTAGACATCAACATTTTTATAATATATGCACTGCTAGGTTATGGAACAGTTTACCTGGAAGCATAGTAGAGGCTCCTATGATAGATAGTTTAAAAAAAAAATTAGGCAAACACCTATTGGGTACTAGTTCAAAGTAAATAACCCCACTATGAGTGGGAGACAATTAAATGGGCATTTTGCGTAGTTTGTCTGAAAATATCAAGTTATAACAAGAACTAGTAAAACCACTGACTACCCTTTTTAATAAATCATGGGAGGATGGTGTGGGTACCTGAGAACTGGAGGAGGGCAGATGTAATTCCCCTTCACAAAAGTGGGAGCAAGACAGAGGTAGGAAACTACAGACCTGTCAGTTCGACCACAGTGATAGGGAAAATTATGGAATCACTTCTGAAGGAAAGAATTGTTGAGTACCTAGAGGCCAGTGGGGCACAGGACCCAAGGCAGCATAGATTCACAGTGGGAAGGTCATGTCAGACAAATCTAATTGATTTCTTTGACTGGGTGACCAAAGTAGTAGACCAGGGAGGGGCTGTGGGCATGGCCTACCTAGGCTTTAGCAAGGCATTTGACACAGTCCCGCACAAAAGATTAATAACCAAATTAGCCAGCCTAGGAGTGGGTCCCAGGGTGGTAGCCTGGGTGAAACACTGGCTGGACAACAGGACACAGAGGGTAATAGTAAATTGAGTCCACAGTGAAGAAAGGGGGCTACTAGTGGGGTACCACAGGGTTCAGTACTATGGCCAGTCCTTTTTAATATCTATATAAGTGACATTGCACAGGTACTGGAAGGAAAAGTATGTCTCTTTTCAAATGACACAAAGATCTGCAATAGGGTTGATATGCAAGGTAGGGTGCAAAGGATGAAATAGGACTTGACAAGGTTGGAGGAATGGTCAAATGTATGACTGTTTAGATTCAATGCAAAGAAGTGCAAAGTAATGCACCTGGGAAACAAAACCCAGGGGAAGAGAATGCAATGGGGGGGGGAGATACTGACAACAACAAAAATGGAAAGGGATCTGGGGGTAATCATATCAGATGACCTAAAGGTGGGCAAGCAATTTGAGAAGGCAGTAAGCAGGGCTGGGGGGATACTGGGTTGCATAGGGAGAGGCATCACCAGTAGAAAACATGAAGTTGTCCCTCTGTACAGACAGTTGGGAAAACCACATCTGGAGTGCTGTGTACAGTTCTGGAGACCCCAGCTCCACAAAGACATAGATGGGGTGGAGGCTGTCCAGAGAAGGGCAACCAAACTGGTGCAAGGTCTGCATTGGAAGACATATGAAGAAAGACTAAAGAAGCTTAAGATGTATAGCCTCAAGGAAAGGTGGGAGAGGGGGGACATGATAGAAACTTTCAAATTCCTCAAGGGAATCAACAAAATCCAAGAGGGTAGCATCTTTCAGAAACAAAGATGTGCAAGAACAAGGGCACAATTTGAAGATGGGGGCGGCTCAGTGGTAATGTGAGGAAGTATTTTTTCACAGAAAGGGTTAAAAATGCATGGAACAGCTTTCCTGAGGAGGTTGTAGAGTCAAAAACAGTGGGGGAATTCAAGAATGCATGGGACAGACATAAGGCAATTATAGTGGGGGGGGTAGGAGGAAGTAGGCTTTTGGTTAACTCGGATCTGCAGCTTATCCGTTAGGTAGGGAAATGGGCAGATTAGGTGGGCCAAGCGGTCCTTATCTGCCATCAGATTCTATGTTTCAATGTTTCTTAAAAGGAAATGAAGTTTGTCACACAAGAGCGACCTCTTGTAAAACCATGTGGCCTGTCAAACAATTCATTTCTATTTATACTTTTTAAGATATGGTCTTTTAATATTCCTTCCATAATTTTACTCAGGGTGGAAGTTAGGCTGATGGGTCTATAGTTATTAATAACCTGCCTACTACCTTTTTTAAATAGGGGTGTAACTACTGTTTCTTTCCAGTCATTAGGCACAATTCCCATGGACAGTGAAGTGGGGAGTGTGGCACACACTGACTCAGTGATTACATATGCTAAACATTTAATTAGAGCAGGATAAATATTATCTGCCCCTTATGATTTATAGGGGTCTATCATATTCAACTCTTTCTTAACTTTGTCCAGTGAAAACAGAGCTGTGGACAAAACCAAGTTGTCATTTGCATTCAGGAAGGTTTTATTTCCCTGAGATTCAGGACAATTTAAGGAAGCTACAAAGAATTTATTAAAGATCTAGGCAGGATTCACAAAAAAATTGCAAAATGCCATGCAAAAGTTTGTACTGCACTGCTGGGCAATGGAGCTAGTCACAGTCGGATAGTGCAGTGCACTATCAGACTATAAATAGGGGCTGGTGGGGGTGTGCTAACCCAAGAAAAGCTGTGGGATAACCAGTAGCACTGCCCCCACAGCCAGTGAGGAAAATGGCCCTGCAGCCAATAGCACTCACATGCTAAAGTGCTGTTCATGAAAGTAGCCATGCAAATGAGCCCATTGGGCATGTGAGGCGCTAGTAGCCATTTGCAGGCCCATTATAGGCTCATTTGCATGGCATTAGTGTGGCATTGCATGACTCCCACTAGCCATTTCCCATGCAGCCACAGTCCTCAAGTGTAGTGCCCCCCGCGTTCTCCAATCACTATCCCCTGTGAGATGACATATACCCTGGCAGTCAAGGGTCCCACACACCTTCCTAATCACCCACCTGACAATATTACAAGAAAGTTTCCATAGTGTAGTGTCCCTCCACCCTCCCCAATCACCCATCTGACTGTAACAAATCTCTTTTTTATATTGTAGTGTCCCTCCCTCCTCCCCGGTCACCGATCGCCATACTCAAATGCACAAAACCTATTCCCTGGTAGTCTACAATCCTTCCCCCTAACCTCCACCCTGTCCAATGTGACCCACCATGCCACTCCCCCTTCCCAATCTTTGGTCAGTGACTAGCAAAGCCCACCTCTCACCACCACGGCTGGCTGCTGACTGAGCCCTCTTGGTGCACGTACTGTATACAGAATGACTCCTTGACTGTTATTAACCAGTCACAGTCAAGGAGCAGTACTGGATACAGAATGACTCCTTGACTGTTATTAACCAGTTACAGTCAAGGAGCTGTACTAGGTGCAGCATGACTCCTAGACTGTTATTAACCAGTCACAGTCAAGGTGCTGTACTGGATACATTATGCACTCCTTGACTGTTATTAACCAGTCACAGTCAAGGAGCTGTACTGGATACAGAATGACTCCTTCACTGTTATTAACCAGTCACAGTCAAGGAGCTGTACTGGATACAGTATGCACTCCAAGAGGGTTCAGTCTGTGTCCAACTCCAGTGGTGAGAGGTGGGGTGTGCTGGTCGCCAACCAAAGACTAGGATGGGGGGAGTGGGGTGGAGGGTCACACTAGATGGGATGGGTGGGTGGGAGGAGGGACCCTAGACTACCAGGGAATAGGTTTTGTGCATTTGGGGATGGCGATCAGTGACTGGAGAGGAAGGAGGGACACTACATTATGGAAAAGGGTTTTGTCAGGTGGGCATTCAGGGAGGGAAGTGGGACACTACATTATGTAAAAGGGATTTTTTATAGTTGGGTGAGACATTATACTATGGAGAAGGGATCTTCCAGAGTCGGATAGATGATCTGGGACCTGGGTGGGAGAACTACACTATGGAAAATTTTTGTAAGATTTCAGGAGGGAGATCGGGGACTGAGGAGGGGTGTGAAAGTGACCACAGTATATCTTACAGCCACTAGGGTTGCACAGATTACCACCAGGTTTTTGTCAGTGATAATTTCTCCATGCAAGGGCCTTTGTAAATGACCCTTGCATGGAGCAACATTTTTGTAAATACTACCACAGGAATATGCAGGTCCACTCCCTTTCATTTCCATTGTGACCCCCCTCCTAACTTTGCCCAGGCACAAACACAGTTTGCCTGGGCAAACTGGGCTTTGTAAATACCAACTATTCACGAAGCCCAGTTTGCCCCAAGAAACTTGGGTTTGCACCCAGGCAAAGTTTTGTGACTCTGGCCCCTAGTGTACTGCCTAACAATTTATGTTTAAAAGTAATCAGCTATTATCTTTTATATCTGAGGTGCTTTTCACTTTCCCTTTGGGTAATTAAAAGTGGTTTTATCTGATGTTAGTAGGTGTGATCTGTAGAACAGCAGTTCCGACAGAGCTCCATTGACCTCACTCACTCCCCCTTTGTCACTCACTCATTCTGTTTCTGCCAGTGCTGCAGGCTGCCCTTTTGTACGGGGCTCCTGCATGCATTGCCCCCCATTTCTGCCCACAAAGAAATCCACAGCAGTCACGATAGAGCTCCGTTGAGCTCTCTAACTCCCCCTCTCTCAGTCACTTATTCTATTTCTTCCATCGCTGCAGGCTACCCTTTTGTACTGAGCCCCCGCGTGCATTGCTGCCTTTTTCTGCCCACAAAGAAATCTGCAGCAGTCTTGACAGAGTTCAGCTGAGCTCAGTCTCTCCCCGCCCCTCTCACTAGCTTGATCCTAATCTGTCCAAAACACTGATTTCTGACAGCGACCTGTGGTATTCTGCACCGGAAGCGCGAAAACACAATTCAGCCAGGATGAAAATAAATGACAGCTGTACTGTTCATAAGGAGGTGGGGAAAAATGCCAGTGTTGAAAATGTGGCGTGAAAATATTACTAATTTGCAAAGTTACAAGAGTGTGTGGAAACTGCACAACGCACGCTTGTAACACAGTCATGTTATGGAGTTTCATCACAACATTTTCAACATAGGCATTTTAGGACCTCTGCTCATGAACAGTGTCAGTGTGATTTTCTTAATGTGTCAAAAACACTGATTTCCCACAGCAACCACACTATTGTGCGTCGGAAGTAAGAAAACACATTTCAGCCAGGATGTGAAAAAAGACAGCTGCACTGTTCATAAGATGGTGTGAAAAAATGGCAATATTGAAAATCTGGAGTGAAAATATTGCAAAGTTGCGAACGTACGAGCATTCGTGGAAACTGCGCAATGTACGCTCATAGCACACTCATTTTATGGACTTTCATCACCAAATTTTCAACATAGGCATTTTTGAACCTCTGCTCATGAACAGTGTCACTGTCATTTTTGTAATCTGTCCTGAACACTGATTTCCCACAGCAACTGCGCTATTCTGCGCTGGAAGTGCGAAAACACATTTTGGCCAGGATGTGAAAAATTACAGCTGTACTGTTCACAAGGAAGTGTGGAAAAATGCCAATGTTGAAAATGTGGCATGAAAATATTGAAATTTCATGAAGTTACGAGCATGCTTAGCAAATGCACAATGCACACTCGTAAAACAGTAATTTTTTTGGATTTTTTCCACCAAATTTGCAACATAGGCTTTTTGAGAGCCCACCTCATGAACAGTGGCACTGTTATTTTGTTAATCAGTCCCAAAAGGTGATTCTGCGCAGTGACTGCAAAATCACCTTTCGGGGTTGATTAACGCCATGACAGTGGCAGAATTCATGAGGAGGGGTCCCAAAAACCCACGTTGAAAATTTGGTGCCAAAATTCCAAAAAATGACTGAGATATTCATCAATGTTGAAAAAACCCTATTTATTCCATTATACAGCTTACCGGCATTTCCTCAGTTCACGGTCAGCTTTGAAGAGTGTAGATGTGTTCCTGGTCCCCCGAAGATCGTTGCACCAAACTCCAGAAGTAAGTATGGGGTGAGGGGGTTGTGAGGAGGCAGGGTGCGCAGTGAGTGCGGGTTGTGGAGGGGGGGCAGGGAGATGGCGAGGGACCATTTTTTTTTACAGGGTACAAGAATAAATACCATTGCCGGACTTTTTTTTCTTTCATGACCATTTGGCATGTTGGGGTGGGCTCCCAGCATGCCAACACAGTATTTTTGGGAGATCTATAGCCGATAGGATTGGGCACCCCTGTCGGCACAAATGGGTGAGGCGCAAGAGCCAAGGGGGATCAGGCACCCCCTCGGCACAAGTTTACTGGGTGTTTACGGGTTATGCCAACAGGGGTGGGCTCCTCCATTGGCAAATTAACCTTTGAAGGGGGGGAATTACGCCAGTGAGGAGTGGGCTCCCCCGTCGGCAAATACTTTGGCTGGGGAATAATGTCAATGGGGAGTGGACTCCTCTG
This sequence comes from Neoceratodus forsteri, assembly GCA_016271365.2. Classification (NCBI taxonomy): domain Eukaryota; kingdom Metazoa; phylum Chordata; order Ceratodontiformes; family Ceratodontidae; genus Neoceratodus; species Neoceratodus forsteri. Next base: position 63,183,716 of record CM028129.1, read on the forward strand.
TTGGCAAATGAAACTCTTTTTGGTTGGGGAGATAATGCCGAGGAGGATTGGGCACCCCCTTGGCACAGAAAGAAATGTGGGGTGGGGGAGACATGCTGATGTGGACGTCCCCATCAACAAGCTGGATGGGGAATTCAAGGACAGCCTTGCAATGAGGGGTCGCTTTCTCATTGCAGTGGATGACGTTACAATGACGAGGCGGCCCCTGATTGCAGCGGCTAAAATGTTAGAAAATTGTGGCATGCTGGCCGAACTAGTGTCAGCAGCAGAGTGCCACACCATTGGGGACAGCGGGCCAAGCCTTTAAAGGCTGTGGGAGCATTGGCCACAACAGTGCCATGCCTCCACAATCTGCTTCCTGCAAAAGCTGCCGCAATATGTTTCTTGCGCTTGCAAGCAATCAACATAAAAATACTTCAGAAGTAAAAAGCTGTGACTGACTACTTCTTAAAATTCATAGCATTTTGCTGTCTGTATTTTTGGTTCTATAGTACTAGCTCTTTAAACTGTACTGCTAGATCTACAGGTTTATCTAGCAGCATACCATTTATTCCTCGTGGTCCAATGACCATCTTCCTGCTTTTTATTGAGGAGCTGATGTACTCATAAAAAGCCTGAGGGTTTGCTTTGTTATATGCTAATGCTAATTCACACGTTTGCTTACTTTTTTTAATGGCTGACCTACAGTGTTTAAGATTTTTCTTGTACGTGTTTTGTTGGGATTAGACATATATTTTGAACAATTGCTTATGCTTTTTGATTTTCCACTTGATTTCAGTTGTCAGCCATTTCGGTTTCCACTTGCTGCATTGGGCTTTTTTTTCTCCTTTAAGTACCCCTTGTCCTGTAGCTAGGGTAATTTATCTCTGAAAACTGACTATATTTCATCTGCAGATTTATTATCAGAGTCATTTGTTCCAATCCCATTTTGCAAGTTCGCTGGCCATTGATGTAAAATTTGCCTTTCTATAATCATAGTGAACTGTGTTACCTGATGTATTAAGTAGTTTATGAAGAATGATAACTTACTGCATGCAATAGTCATTGTTTCCCGGTGGTTCCATAATCTTACAGTATATCACCTGATTCTTAATATTTGTTTAAATCCAGGTCCAAAAGATTTTTCCCCTAGTTGGTTTGACACAAGTTGTTTCAAGTTCAACTCACATTAATTTGTTATTTTCAGTATCTCAGCTCCCAAATGACTACTCAGTGTTTTACTGTCCCAGTTAACTGAAGTTATATTAAAATCACCTAGGACAATAATGGCCTTGTTGGTCAAACACCTGTTGTGAATCATTTGTAAAAGCTTAGAATTATAATGACGATCAGAATCTGGTGACCTGTAGCATATTCCAATGATAATGGGTTTGGGTCTTCCCTCTATCTCAGTCCAGATATTTTTTTTTTATTTGCCTTCATCTCTCCATCAGCTATATTGAGGAATCTGCTTCTCAAAATGCTGTTGAGAGAGATCGCTACACCTCCACCTCTCTATTCCTTATGGTTCAATCTGTACAATGTAAAGCCGTTTTGTTGTCGCCCCTATCATTAGACTCCTGCCTTTCTTATTTAAACATTGTTCATTCAATGACAGGGTATTCAGGTTTGATTTAGAAGACCTATACTGTTTTTTTACCTTACCTGGGTCTGGTCTGCCAATGTCTAACAAATTAAAAACCTTCTTTAGCTGCAAAAGTTCTCGGCCATTTATTATGTCTTGCAATTTCCATTTTAGTCTGCATGTCATCCATCTGAGATGGCAAGACCACAGAAAAAATTGTCCTACATTTTTGATCTCCTGACATTTTTCCCATGGCCATGATTTCTTGTACTATGTTGTGTCCCATTGTTTTGCCCAGATCTTTAATACCAGCATGAATCACACCTAATGGTGGGGGTTCCTGCTTAATTATTAGTCTTGTCAAACTGTATCTTATGGTCCCTAAGCTTGCTCCTGGTAAGCATGTTGCTTGTATGTTCTTCTTGTCCTCTTTGCAAATGATAGTATCCGTATATCTAAGGACTGAGTCCCCTACTACTGTAATCTGTCTTTTTTACAATGCCTAGAAGTCTCCGTCACTTTTGAGGTTGATGCTTTTTCTTGTGGCAGTGTTTGACTGACTGCATTTACTTTAGAATGTCTGCATGTGATATTAGCATCTGCTATAGCCTCCTTATCAATTATTGTATTGCTTTGTTGTTCATAATGATCTAGTTGGTCTGGGACCTCACTGGTACTTAACAATGAATAATGATTTAGAATGTCAAGATTTACAGGGTGATCAAGTGTAGTTCCACCTCTCCTGTTTCCTTTTGACTTTTGAGACTGTACACCATTCATTATCCAGCAATTTCTCATTTTCTGTGAGCTTTCTTTTACTGCCCTGCTCATTTGGATCACTTCTAGTGGTGCTGTTTTCCTTTGCTGTCTCTACTTGATGTTTTTGTTTTAAACTTAGATTTGTGGGCCTTTAGTGGTACTTTTATTCCTTTGCTGTCTTTACTTAGGACTGTTTGGGGGCTGCTGAACTTCTGAAACCTAGTTTGATGTGCTTTTTATAGTGCTGCTTTCCTTTGCTGTCTTTACTTAGGACTGTTTGGGGGCTGCTGAACTTCTGAAACCTAGTTTGATGTGCTTTTTATAGTGCTGCTTTCCTTTGCTGTCTTTACTTGCTGCAAATCTTTGATTTGTCTGTTGGAAGCTGAGAACTTTGCTACACTGCAAAAAACAAACTATAACTCCATTTAGGACCTGGAAACCTGGTAAGGCATAATAGTTGTAAAGAAGGGGAGCTACGCTTTCTACAAAAAGTTTCATTTTTTTTCCCTTATTGGCATTAAGCAGAGAATTGCAGTATTCCATTAAAAGTGTAGTAATTTTATAACCAGGGGGAGTGAGATACAACTAAATTTGCTTGATTGTTGGGGTTGAGACCCGGGATTTGGAATGATATTTTTGCAACATTTTAAAAGTGTCCTGCTGGCTGAGAAGTTAAGTTTTTATCCCTGGTTTCATTGAAAGATTTTGTGTATTGGAATCAGACATAGCAGACTGCCTACATTGAAAGGCCTGCTTACATCACAGGTGTCACTAGTCAGTCAATTGGCTCTGGGTGAGGTTTCATCACTCTGCTGTCTTAGGCATCCTTCACAGTTAGAAGCCAGTTAGTCTAACTTTGATTGTCTGTTGGAAGCTGAGAACCTTGCTACACTGCAAAGAACAAACTATAACTCCATTTAGGACCTGGAAACCTGGTAAGGCATAATAGTTGTAAAGAAGGGGAGCAACGCTTTCTACAAAAAGTTTAATTTTTTTTCCTTATTGGCATTAAGCAGAGAATTGCAGGATTCCATTAAAAGTGTAGTAATTTTATAACCAGAGGGAGTGAGATACAACTGAATTTGCTTGATTGTTGAGGTTGAGACCTAGGATTTGGAAGGATATTTTTGCAACATTTTAAGTGACCTGCTGGCTGAGAAGTGAGTTTATTTTTATCCCTGGACTCAGTAGAGTGGTTTGCGCAGGAGCTGTGGTCTAGTAAATTGTGGTGTTAGTTGAATTACTATAAAGGGCAGTACTCACCAGGGTGGTGGAGCAGTTGTGTATTTGATTGTTTCTAAAAGTCACCAGTGGCTGTGGACTACCCACCCACCCTACCCCACACCCCGCCCCTCAGGCATGACACATTTCCTTTATAGCCACAGTTCTGACATAACTTCCTCAACAGGTCTTGGGGCAGAACTGTCATATCCTTAATAACCCAGCACAGTGCAAAAAGGGTAGGTACACACCACAAATAGTAATTAAAAAAAATAAATATATATATATATATATATAATGTATATTATAAGGGAGAGGGACATGTGGGTAGTGGTGCAATGCACTGGCTGTGGGGCAGCAGTTTTCTGGGAGACATTCTGGAAACTGTATTGCTGTCCTATTTGCAGGCAACTGTCAGCTCTGAGGGAGGAGGTTGCCCACCTCCAGGCTGAACTAGCAAGGACTAAGGAGGCCTCCCCCTTCCAAACATCACCACTGCCACAACCACTGCCTCAGAGGTTGCCAAGTATGAAGAGCAGTTGGACCACAGTGGGTTCTGGGAAGGTGTGGGTGGTGGACCAGAGGTGAAGCCCCCTAGTTGTACCTCTACACAAATCATATGCCATTCTGGCAGAGCAAGGTTCTTCTATGATGGCACCCTCAGTGAAGACCCAGAAGAATGCTGAGGACATCCACAAGGGAGACCCATAAAAGGGTGGCAAGGGACACCACAAGGGAAAGAAACAGCTTCTGATAGGGGACTCTATTGTTGGGGGGGTAAACCTGGGAAAGGGAGAGGAGAAGGAAGTAAGGTGCCTGCCTGGTGCCATGGCTTGGAGGGACAGGAAGCAAATCCTCAGGATTGCAGAAGCAGCATCACAGAAGAGGGAACTAGATATCATAGTCCACCTTGAGACAAATGACCTAGCTAGGCACGGGATCAGTGCAGTGCAGAATGAATTTGTGGAGTTGGGGAGGGACCTCAGATGGGTATCAAGCATGGTAACCTTCTCAGAGATGCTACCAATCCATGGCAGAAGTGAGGCTAGGGCACTGCACACCATGCAGTTTAATGAATGGTTGCAAAACTGGTGCAGAGCACAGGGCTTTGGTTTCATTGGGGACTGGGGGGCCACCTGGAGAGATAAAAGTCTATACTGGCATGATGGTCTGTATCTGTCCATAATGGGAACCAAGCTCCTAGGTGATAGGTTTAAATGCTTCCTTGGCAAGCTTTTAAACTAGCCAAGGGGGGAGGTGCTGATAAAAGGCAGGAAATTTCAAGCCTCCCCCAACAAAACATGGCAGGTAGTAAGGTAAACACTGAGGTACAGAGCTCAACACAGGGCAGGACAGGGGTAAATGGAAAAATAGGCAAGGACAATAAAAGCAGGGATGGGGAAAAAAGGATAAAGCCAACATTAAATGGAGGGCAATGAGAACCAATGCCCATAGTCTGGGAAACAAGCTTCCTGAGCTAGTAGCTGAACAATTGGATATTGTGGCAGTCATGGAAAGATGGTAGACCGAGAACCATGACTGGGATGTCAACATACCAGGGTACACAATCTACAGAAGGGACAGGGAAGGTAAAAGAGGAGGTGGAGTAGCTCTATACATAAGGGAATAGATCAAAGCTACAGAACTAAAAAGTAAAGGGGGTAGACAAGAGGCACTCTGGATCACCTTGGAGACAGGGAATGGCATCACATTCTGCACAGAGGTTGTATACAGACCCCCGTCTCAAGGGGAGGAAATACTAACATACTAAAATGCCAGTAGAGTAGGCCTAATGGTCTTTCGAGTCTGCTCGATTGGTCAGCCACCACCTTGGGTGCTGACCTTGCTGCCCCCCTTGCCTTCTCTGGCTTCTCCCTTCCCAGTTACGGTTATTCTCGCTACACTGGATTTTGCTTCCAGAACCCTTCCCCTGTTCCTGTCCCAGCCCCTCTTGAACCCTTCCACCGTGTCTGCCTCCACCAGCCCATTAGGCAGTGCATTCCATGGCTCCACCATCCTCTCAGTGAAGTAGCACCTCCTCCTTTCTCCCCTGAATCTTCACCCCTCCAGCTTCCACCCATGCCCTCTAGTGGCCCCCTCCTCCTTCCTTCAAAGCACCCTGACTTATCCTCCCCTATTTACCCTCTTCATGTACTTGAAGACCTCTATCATGTCCCCCCGGTCCCTTCTCTCTCTTCTAGTGTGTACATATTTAGCTCTTCGAGCCTCTCCTCATAGGTCCTCTCCCCCAAGCCCCAAATCATTTTGGTTGCCCTCCTCTGGACCCTCTCCAGGAGTTTATTTCCCTCTTTAAGTGTGGCCTCCAAAACTGCACGCAGTGCTCAAGGTGTGGCCTCACCAAGCAGTATCACTGCTCTCCTTCTGGAGGTGATCCCCCTAGCGATGCATCCCAGCATCCTGTTGGCCTTGGCTGCTGCCCTCCTACAAGTCTCCGAGTTGTTCATCTTGACATCCACCACCACCCCCCGGTCCCTCTCAGCCATTGAGACTTGTAGCATTCCCCCCCCCACAGGGTGTACACTTGGCCCGGGTTTCTGGTCCCCAGGTGGAGTACCTTGCATTTCCCTGCATTGAACCTTAGCTTCCACTTTCTAGACCATCTTTCCAGAGCCTCCAGGTCTCCCTGTAGGTCCACCCTCCCCTCCTCCCCATCCACCACCGCCCCCAGTTTAGAGTCATCTGCAAAGAGACTCATCTCACTCCTGATTCCTGTCCTTATGTCAGAGACATAGGCGTGGAACAGGAGGGGCCCAAGGACTGATCCCTGTGGGACCCCACCATCGACCCTCTTTGGGATGAGACTATCCCACCAACTATGACCCTCTGGGTCCAGTCCTGGAGCCAATTGCCTCATCCATCTGATCATCTGGTTCCCACCCCATTTCTCCCAGCTTATCCAACAGGCCCATGTGAGGAACAGTGTCAAATGCCTTGCTGAAGTCTAGAAAGAGGACGTCCACTGGTCTACCCAGGTCCAAGGCACTCGTCACCCAGTCATAGAACTCCACAAGGTTTGTCTGACAAGATTTCCCTGGGACAAATCCATGCTGTCTATCATCCAGGCACCCTGACTTTTTCAGGTCCCCCTCTAGCCTCTCCTTGACAATGCCCTCCATCACCTTGCCCACCACCGATGTCAGGCTGATGGGCCTGTAGTTCCCTGCCACCTCCCTTGATCCCCTCTTGTGGATAGGCACTATATGCACCACCTTCCAGTCCTGGGGCACCCACCCTGTCCTCAGAGAGATGGTGAGACGCCCACCAGGGTTTTGCCAGGACATCTGCAAGTTCCTTCAGCATTCTGGGATGTAATTTATCCGCCCCGTGCTTTCTCCATCTTAAGGGAGCTGAGGGCTCTCACTCTCTCTGCTGTGATTTCCACCTCCAGTACCTCTTCTCCCTGCTTAGCCCTCCTCCTCCTGCCAGTGATGCCTCCCCCTCTCCCCAGACCCGCCGATCGATAAGGTTCCCCCCTCCTCAGTATCTCTGTCTCCTCCCATGTATGATGCAGCACCCGCATTTTCCTTGGTGAAAACTGAGGTGAAGTACTCATTTAGTACCTTAGACTGCTCCCCCGGATGGAGGCTGACAACAAAATGATGGAGGACATTCTCAAAATGGCTGAAAAAAGGGAGATACTGTTGATGGGGGACCTGAATATTCCAGATGTTAACTGGATAACAGGTACTGCAGCCACGTCCAAGAGCAGGATCATTCTCGATGCCCTGCAGGGGGCAGGCCTTAGACAGCTTGTGTTGGAACCCACTCGGGAGGGAGCAATATTAGACCTGGTACTCTCAAATGGAGAGAGGATCACAATTTAGAAGTCAGTAGACATCTGGGAACAAATGACCACTGCACAGTGTGCTTCACAATGAGCACAACCATGGAGATAAGCCATACAAAAACAAGGATACTGGACTTTAGAAGAGCTGACTTTGGCAAAATGGGTGAATACCTGAAAAATGCACTAGCAAATGACCAAAAAGGAGGGGTGGAAGAACAATGGTGAAAAATCAAAACTGTCATCATAGAGGCAACAATCCTTTCTTTGTGCGAAACAAATAAAGAAAACAGTAGGGTAAAAAAACACTATGGTTCTCAAAAGAGGTGGCAGGGAAGGTTAAGGAGAAAAAGGCTACATTCAAAAAGTATAAGGAGTCACAGAAGGAGCACGATAGGGAACTGTATCAATTAAAGCAGAAGTAAGTGGGGAAGGCAGGCAGTCCCCTGCCCCCACTCTTAATTATATGCCCAGTTAAAGCTGATTGATAGGAGCCAAGCACAGAGAATAGCAAGGGTTGTGGAGTAGGAGGGCACAAGGTGGAGAAAGCCCACCCTTGGCACAAGTGTTTTGACTCTTTTTATTTTGTTTTGTTTTACTTTCTTAAAAAAAAGTATCTGAGGATCGGTGGCAGGATTTTCAGGACAGTAAATTAATAAAGAGGGAACTACAAGGAGAGCTTCAGTAACAGACAACTACTGGAATAGCAGTATAAGTCAGTATATCGGGAGTGAGTAATGCAGTGGGTGTGGGTGCCATATTCAGGCTGCCCCACACCCACTGCATTGCACCACTGAACGCTGAGGTGCTGCCCTATCTGCAGGCATTTCTCTGGACTGTGGGATGAGGTAGCCAGACTCAGAGCAGAAGTAAACTGGGTCAGGAATACCTTCGCCTCCATCCAGAGACCACAGAGTCCAATGCCGCTGCCTCACAGGATTCCAAGAATGAGGAGCACTTGGATGGCAGTGGGCTCAGGGAGGGTTAGGGTGGTCAGGCAGAGGCACATCCCAAATACTATTCCACTCCAGAACTCATATGCCGCACTGGCAAATGGGGACAACCAAACAGAGGTACCCAAAGAAGTGGAAGGGAAGGATGTGGAGGTCAGCTGAGGAGGTGACATCAGTGGGGAGAGCAGTGGACCCCAGAGGAGGAGGAAGTGAATCCCAGTGGGGGACTCTATCATAAGCGGGATCCAGCTAGGAACACAGGAGGGGGAGGACAGGGAGGTGAAGTGCCTACCAGGTGCCACAGCATGGAGGGATGGGAGGAAGATCCTGGGGATTGCCAGGAAGGCAAGATGGGAGGGGGAGCTGGATGTCATTATCCATCTAGGTACTAAAGACCTGGCAAACAGGAAGCCTAAGGAAGTTCAGGAAGAGTTTAGAAAATTGGGTAGAGGTCTCAAGCAAATAGCTACTTCTGTCACCTTCTCGGACGTACTACCTTCGAGAGGCATGGGAGAGCGTAGGGGTGCATGCATCAGGAACTTTAACTCATGGTTGAAGAACTGGTGCTGTGAGGAAGGGTTTGGATTCACTGGTGACTGGGGACCCACTCAAAGGGATGGGGACTTGTTCAAGCTTAACGGCCTATATCCATCCTGGAGGGGAATCCAAACACTCAATGATAAGTTTCAATGTTACATGGACAAGCATTTAAACTAGCCAAGGGGGCTGGCAGATCAGCAAGGAGCATACCTAATTGCCCACCCCCACAGCTAGCAGTGGAACCAGTGAACAGGAGGAGGAGATATCTCTACAAAGCAGTGTGCAAAAGATGGAGATAAGCAACCAAGGGGTGAATAGGCAGAAAGTAGGCAAAATTCAACAGAAAGGCAGATGGCAGGGAAAACCAGGGATAAAGGACAATCAGGGAGGGGGCTGGAGTAGAACAGCTATACTGTCCAGCGAGTTCACATTATGGAAAGCCAAGTGTGCCAATGCCAGGAGCCTTAGCAACAAGATGGAAGATCTGGAGGCTACCATGGTACAGTTGGACCCGGACATTGTAGCCATCACTGAGACCTGGTGTAATGATAACCATGGCTGGGAGATGGCCATACCCGGCTACAACATATTCAGAAGAGACAGGGTAGGCAGGAAGGGTAGAAGAGTGGCACTTTGTGTGAAAGAAGGCATAAAAGCCACAGAGATCCAGGAGGAACAAAATGGAGGAGAGATACTGTGGGTTAAGCTGTAAAGGAAAATGGGGCCAGCCATCCACGCAGGGTGGTCTACAGACCACCAGCCCAGGAGGAAGAACCAGATAGGGCATTGATGCTAGCCATCCAAAGGATAGCAGACGGGGGGGTGTTGGTTGGAGACTTCAATATTTCAGACATGGACTGGAGCCTCCCAGCAGTAGCATCAACCAGGAGTAGATTTATCCTGGATTTCCTTTAAGGTGCCTTCCTTAAGCAACTGGACATGGAACCTGCTCGACAGAAGGCAATACTGGACCTCATGCTCACAAACGGGGACAGTGTGATAGGGGTAACAGTGGGGGAGCACCTGGAAAACAGTGACCGCCAGTCACTGTGGTTTGAAATCACAGAAGGAGCAGCACCAAACCACACAAACACATGTATCCTGGATTTTAGAAGGGCAGACTTTGGGAAATGAAGAGATGCTTGAAAAAGGCAGTAATAGGAATGGAGAGAGAATCAGGAGTGGAGGAACAGTGGACAATATTTAAAACTGGGATTACAACAGCAGCAGAATTATGCATTAAGCAGGTTAGCAAGGGGAAAAGGAAGAGGAGGCCATTATGATTTTCCAAGGAGGTAGCAGAGAAAGTGAAAGCCAAAAAGGCTGCAGTCAAGCAATACAAAAAGTCGCAGGCAGAAGGGGATAAGGGATAATTACCAGAAGAAGCAAAGGGAGGCAGGGAGGTTAGTAAGGGAAGCCAAAGCTCAGACAGAAGGGCACATCGCAAAATGAGTGAGTATAGGGGACAAAACCTTTTACAGGTACATAAGTGAAAAAAAAGGGCAAAGGGAGGGATAGTGAGACTGAAGTGGGAGGATGGGGGCCGCATGGGGATGACAACAGTAAAGCTGACATACCGAACAGATATTTCTACTCAGTCTTTGCTAAAGAAGAGGAGGATAATGAGCCTGAAGGGAGTACAAGGGGTGAGAATGTTGTAGAAATGGACACAAGTCCCTTTACATGGGAAAGGGTCCTAAAGGAATTGGAAGGAATAAGAATTGATTAAGCAATGGGGCCTGATGGGGTGCACCTCAGGGTTCTAAAGGAACTAAAAGCGGTTGTGGCTGAACCTCTGGCAAACCTGTTTAGCTGATCACTAAAAACAGGGGAGGTGCCCAAAATGTGGAGGGCAGCAGATGTAGTTCCCTTATACAAAAGTGGAAACAAAGAAGAAGTGGGGAACTACAGAACAGACAGCCTGACCACAATAGTGGAGAAGATCATGGAAGCACTACTGAAGGAGAGATTGGTGGAACATCTGGTTGCCAGTGGACTACAGGATCCAAGGCAGCATGGTTTCACGGGGATGTCATGCCAGACCAGCCTCAGTGAATTTTTTTGACTGGGTGACAAGGGAGGTGGACCAGGGAAGGGCAGTAGATGTGGCCTATCTGAACTTCAGCAAGGCCTTTGACACTGTACCACATAGAAGGCTATTAAACAAACTGGGGCATATGGGAGTGGGCAGAACAGTAGTACGGTGGGTGAGTAATTGGCTGGGTGGCAGGACACAGAAGGTGGTGGTAAATGGCTGTCACTCGACAGAGGGAAGAGTGACCAGTGGGGTACCAAAGGGATCAGTGCTGGGACCAGTCTTATTCAAGATCTTCATCAGTGACATTGCGCAGGTCCTAGAAGGCAGAATATCCCTGTTCACTGATGTCACAAAGCTCTGTAACAGAGTGGACATGCCAGAGAGTGTGGACAGAATGAGGAGGGACATGCAGAAGCTTGAAGAATGGTCAAGGGTCTGGCAGTTGAAATTTAATGCAAAGAAATGCAAGATAATGCACATGGGTCTCAAAAACCCTGAAACAACGTATCAGTTGGGGGGAGAGGATATAGCATGCATCAAGCAGGAAAGAGACCTTGGGGTTATTATCTCTGATAACCACAAGGTAGGGAAATGGTGCAACAAGGCAGTAGGTAAAGCAAATAGGATGCTGGGATACATAGATAGGGGCATCACCAGTAGGAAAACGGAGGTCATAATTCCACTATACAAGACACTAGTGCTGCCCCACCTGGAGTACGGTGTACAGTTCTGGAGACCTTACCTATGTAAGGACATAGACAGGGTAGAGAAGGTTCAGAGGAGAGCAGCAAAGATAGTACAGAGATTGCATCACAGGTCATATGAGGACAGGCTGAAGGACTTGAATATGTACTCCCTGAACAAGAGGAGGGAGGGAGAGAGGGGATATGATAGAGACATACAAGTACCTTACAGGGAGGAACAGGGTGCAGGAATACACTATTTTACGGGAAAAAAGATGTTCCAGGACTAGACGTATAGGATGAAGTTGGAGGAAGGGCAATTCAGAGGAAACGTGAGGAAGAATTTCTTCACAGAAAGGGTGGTGGACAAGTGGAACACCCTGCCAGAGGAAGTTGTGGGGACTGAAACAATCACATGATTTAAGAATGTGTGGGATAGACATAAGGGAATTCTGGAGGTCAAGGGTAAGGGGCAACAGACTTCTAGAAAACATAAAGGGAACTTACAAACTGAAATGGGCAGACTGGGTGGGCCATAGGCCCTTATCTGCTGACTGTGTCTATGTATCTATGTATCACTGATAGTAGTGTTTAAACTAATCTGATCCTTATAAACATAGAAACATAGATTTTGACGTCAGATAAGAAACACTTGGCCCACCCAGTCTGCCCATTTCCCTACCTAATGGATAAGCTGCAGATCCTAGTTAACCAGCAGCCTACTTCTTCCTACCCCAACCCCCTAGAATTGCCTTATGACTGTCCCATGCATGCTTGAATTCCACCACTGTTTTTGATTACACAACCTCCTCTGGAAGGCCGTTCCATGCATCCACAACCCTCTCTGTGAAAAAATACTTCCTTAAGTTACCTCTGAGGTGCCCCCCTTCTGTCTTCAAATTGTGCCCTCTTGTTCTTGCACACCTCTTTTTTTGAAAGATGCTACCCTCTTGGACTTTGTTGATTCCCTTGAGGTACTTGAAAGTTTCTATCATGTACCCCCCTCTCCCTCCTTTCCTTGAGGCTATTCATATTTAGCTCCTTAAGTCTCTCTTCATATGACTTCTGGTTCAGACCCTGCACCATTTTGGTTGCCCTCCATCCTGTCTGTCTTTGCGGAGATTGGGTCTCCAGAACTGCACGCAGTACTCCAGATGGGGTCTCACCAACTGTCTGTACAGAGGGATAATAACTTCCTGTTTTCTACTGGTGATGCCTCTCCCTATGCATCCCAGTATCCTCCCAGCCCTCCTTGCTGCCCTCTCACATTGCTTGCCCACCTTAGGTCATCTGATATGACTACCCAGGTCCCTTTCCATTTTTGTTGTTGCTAGCATCTCACCCCCCATTGTGTACTCTTCTCCTGGGTTTTTGTTTCCCAGGTGCATTACTTTGCACTTCTTAGCACTGAATCTAAGCTGCCATACATTTGACCATTCCTCTAACCTTGCCAGGTCCCTTCTCATCCTTTCCACCCCACTTTGTGCATCAACTCTGTTGCAGATCTTTGTGTTATCTGCAAAGAGACATACTTTTCCTTCCAGTCCCTCTGCAATGTCACTTATAAAGACATTGAAGAGGACCTGTTCTAATACTGAACCCTGCGGTACCCCACTAGTAACCCCATTTCTTCAGAGTGGACTCCATTTACTATTACTCTCTGTGTCCTATTCTGCAGCCAATTCTTTACCCAGGCTGTCATCTTGGGACCCACTCCCAGGCTGGCTAATTTGTATATTAATCTTTTGTGTGGGACTGTGTCAAATACCTTGCTAAAGTCTAGGTAGGCCATGTCCACAGCCCCTCCCCGATCTACTACTTTAGTCACCCAGTCAAAGAAATCAATCAGATTTGTCTGGCATGACCTTCCCACTGTGAATCCATGCTGCTTTGGGTTCTGTGCCCCTCTGGCCTCTAGATACTCAATAATTCTTTCCTTCAGAAGTGATTCCATCATTTTCCCTATCACTGAGGTTAAACTAACTGGTCTGTAGTTTCCTGCTTCTGCCTTGCTCCCACTTTTATGAAGGGGAATCACATCTGCCCTCCTCCAGTCCTCGGGTACCACCCCATCCTCCCATGATTTGTTAAAGAGCGTAGTCAGTGGTGTCACTAGTTCTACCCTTAGTTCTTTTAGAATTCTGGGATGAATCCCATCAGGCTCCATTGCTTTGTCCACCTTCAGTTTTAAGAGTTCTTTCAGAACCCTTTCTTCTGTAAATGAGCTGGTATCTACTTCTGTATCCAGAGTGTTTCTGCTGTTTGTTTTAGGTACCTCCCCCTCTTCCTTTGTAAATACTGAGCAAAAATTTTTGTTTAGTATCTCTGCCTTTTCACAGTCACCCTCTGCCCACCCACCCTCCCTCCCTTTATTAAGCCTCACTAACCCTCCCTTGGTCTTTCTTCGCTCCCTGATGTGCCTATAAAAGGCTTTATCCCCTTTCTTAACTGAGTTAGCTATCTTTTCCTCGGTTTGGGCCTTTGCTGTTCTGACTGCCTTCCCAGCATCCTTTTGCTTTAACTAATACAGTTCTCTGCCCTGCTCTTTCTGTGATTCCTTCTACTTTCTGAATGCTTTCTTTTTCTCTTGAACCTTCACTGCCACTTCCTTTGAGAACCTCAGTGGTTTCTTACATTGTTTTGTTTTGTTTATTTGCTTCACACAAAGGCTTGTTACCTCTGTGATGGCAGTTTTTATTATTCCCCATTGTTCTTCCACCCCTCCTTCCTGCCCATTTGCTAGTGCATTCCTTAGGCACTCACCCATTTTGGCAAAAGTCAGCCCCCTAAAGTCTAGTACTCTTTGCCTTTGTATGGCTTGACTCTATTGGCTGTGTTTATTGAGAATCATACTGTTCGATGGTCGCTAGTTCCCAGATGGCTACCCACTTCTACATCTGTGATCCTCCTTCATCTCCATTTGAGAGAACCAGGTCTAAGATTGCTCCCTCTCGAGTGGGCTCCAATACTAGTTGTCTAAGGCATGCCCCCTGTAGGGCATCTAGAATAACCCCACTCTTAGAAGTGGCTTCTGCAACTGCACTCCAGTTAACATCTGGCATATTCAGATCACCCATCAGCAATATCTCCCCTTTTTCTGCCATTCTAAGTATTCTTTCTATCATTTCCTTGTCCATTTCCTCCCCCTGAGAAGGGGGTCTGTATACAACCCCTGTGTGGATTGTGGTGCCATTGCTGATCTCCAAATTTACCCACACAGCTTCTTCTCCTCCCTGTTTTCCCTTTTGTTCTGTTGCTTTGATTTCTTCCCTTATGTAAAGAGCTCCTCGTCCTCTGCTTTTACCCTCCCTGTCCCTTCTGTAGATAGTGTATCCTGGTATGTTTATGTCCCAGTCATGGTTTTGTGTGTACCATGTTTCTGTGACTGCCATGATATCCAGATGATGCTCCTCCACCAAGGCCACTAATTCAGGAAGCTTGTTACTCAGACTACGAGCATTGATACTCATTGGTCTCCATTTTTTGATGTCTTTACCTTCTTTTGCAGCATCTCCCACTGACCTTTCTACCTTGGTCTTTTTCTCATTTAGTACTCTGTTTTGTAGGGAGAGGCTGGGATTTTCCTGCTGCTTATCAGTTCCTCCCCCCTTGACTAGTTTAAAAGCTTGCCAATGAAGCATTTAAACCGATTGCTCAAAAGACTTGTTCCCTTCCTGGACAGATGCAGACCATCCTGCCAGTATAGGCTAGTGTCCCTCCAGGTAGAACCCAAGTCCCCAATGAAGCCAAACCCCTGTTCTCCACACCATTTTTTCAACCATTCATTAAACTGCATGGTGCAAAGTACCCTCACCTCACTCATGACATTGACAGGCAGCACCTCAGAGAAGGATATTGTGTGTGCTACTTGTCGTAGGCCCCTCTGCAATCCCACAAAGTCCTTCTGCACTGCTCTAATCTCATGATGAGCTAAGTCATTTGTCCCTAGGTGGACAATGACGTCCAGCTCAGACTCCTGCAGCTGTTCTCATGATCCTGAGGATGCGCTTCCTGTCTCTCCAAGCCATGGCACCAGGCAGGCACCTTACTTCAGTTTTCCCAGCTCCCCCAGTACTATCCCCAATAACTGAGTCCCCACCAGGAGCTGCTTCCTTTCCTTGTGGTGTCCTCTGCCTCCTTCCTGTGGGCCTCCCTTGTGACAGTTGTCCTCAGCCTCCTTAGTCTCCTCTGTGGGTGCATCCATAGGGGAGCTATGCTCCCCCAGAATGGTGTATGGATTGTGGTGTGGAACAACTGACTGTGTGTGCCTCTGTTCCACCATCCTCACCCTCCCTGAGCCCACTGTGGTCCAACTGCTGTGCTTTCTTCACAACTTCTGAGGTAGTGGTGGTGGCTCCGGTGCTCCCTGGATGGGGGAGGTTCCCTTTCTTCCGTCCATTGTGGCCTGGGAGATGGTTCTCTTACTACTGTCCAGTGTGGCCTGAAGACGGGCAACTTCCTCCCTCAGGGCAGAGAGTTGTCTGCAAATAGGGCAGCATCTCAGCCTCCAGAAAGACTCCCGGAAGACTGCTGCCCCACAGCCATTACATTGCACTACTCCCCACATTGTCATTTATGATCTTAACTTTGTTAGCCATTTCCTCCTGGCATTGTTCCAAATTAAACCACTGAGAATTATTTCTGTTTGTCATGAATTATCTGGGTGTTAATTGTATGGGATTTTCTAAATAACTGTCATAAAGCTTCTGAAGAAGCACCTGGTTGGTTCGAAAGCTAGAGCACTTTGTTCTTTTGTTGTAACATCTGTGTTGATCCAATTAAAGGTATCATATCATTTGCTTCTGGATCCGTTCTTACAAGGACCAATACGGTAACTACACTGTTTGTCAATGAAAACTGTGGCACTAGAGTCCAAGGTATCCATTACCCTTGGATCACCTCTGAATTAATGATCTGCCTCAGGGAGCGTGATAATGCATGGAGGAAACACAAGGTCTCTCCACTCCCATCAGCCCTTACTAACTATCGCAGGCTAAGACACGCTTGTACTAAAGCAATCAGACTTGCCAAGTCTGAATATTTTAAATCCTGTTTCCTCAATAACATAAACTCCCCCTCCAAATTTTGGAAAGTAGTCCACTCACTATCCCTCTCATCCCTCACCTGCCATGCTTAATATAAACAACGCACTAGAGTCTGAACCTTGCATAGTGGCTCAGGAGTTCAACTCCTACTACACCTCCTATGCCTCAACCCTTCTAAAATCCCTCCCTCAAGCCTCTCCTCCATTCGTTCTCCATCTTCTACCACTCAACCCCAGCCATTTCCACCCCCCTTCTCATTCTGTCTTATCTCCCCTGAGGAGACACTAACAGCCCTTCTCTCTCTCTCTCTCTCTCTCTCTCTAAAATCACTCCAAAGGCTCCTCTCCAGATGACCCTGACACTAAACTTCTCTACCTCTCAGCCCTAACTATTTCCTACCCTTTCTTTCTAATTCTAAATCTCTCCTGTACATACTCCTCCATTCCTATGCCCTGAAAACATGTGATGGTCCTCCCTCTTCCTAGGGGTGGCAATCTTTTCTCCCCTGCCAACTATCGCCCAATCTCCCTCCTCCCGCCCTTGCTAAGCTTCAAGAACACCTGGTTCTCTCTCAACTGACCTCTTTTCTTGTTGACTCCTTCTTCTTCATTCCTTTCTAATCTATTTTATGGAAGAATCATTCTGCTACCACCCCCTCCTTAGGCTCACTGACTCTATCCTTACTGGGATGGACAATGGCCCGATCACCTTTGCCATCTTTGTCGACCTCACCAAGCCTTTTGACACAGTCTCTCATACCCTCCTTCTCAACTCCCTTATGGCTGCTGGTTTGTCTACTTCTGCCCTTACCTGGTTTAGAGCTTACCTCACAGGCAGAACACAATCAGTCAGGATTCAGAATGCAATCACTCCACCCCTCCCAATCTCCACAGGAATCCCACAGGGGCTCTGTGCTCGGCCCCATCCTTTTCTCTGTCTTCCTAAATGACCTTCTCTCAGTCTGCTCCCCCTCCTTTTCTATCCATATGCGTGCCGATGACACCGTCTTGTTCACCTCTAAAAAAACACCATTGATGTAGCAACCACTCTACAGCATGACTTCCACCAGGCTCAGTTCTGGTTTGCCTCACATCAACTATTCCTAAATGCCAAAAAGACAGTCTCCATGACCTTTGGCACTAGACAGAGACTCTCTAGGCTCCACCCCTAACCCTCTTTCCACACCCTTGATGGGACCATCCTTGAGGACACCCCCTCTTTCAGATACCTTGGGGTTTGGCTGACCAACATTGCGGCTCCACTGGCCACATTGATGCCATTCTGAAAAAACTGTGCCCCAAGCTTGGAGCCCTTTACAGGAGCCATAGTTGCATCCCTCCTATGGGCTCAGCAAGAACTTGTCCAGAAGATGATCCTCCCCATTTTTGACTACTGTGATATAGTCTATGGTGCCACTCCTATATCTTCCCTTACCAGAACCAAGGTTCCATCTGCCTGGATTGGTGGTAGTTCAGGTGGATGTTAAAGATCTCATGGCACTTATCAAAAAGAGCAAGGGAATTTTTTATTGCAGAGAAATAACATTATAGGAAATCACAAAAAATATTTGAAAAAAAGAAAATCAGTAATATAAATAACAAAAGAAATGGATATCCAGCACCAATTAAGGAATGAAAAAAAAAAAATAATCAAAATAAATAATCCTCATTTTTCCAAAATATAGCAAATGTCCTCCTATCCATCTTTAAAAAATCAGAAGTCTTAACTTTTTGTATTGCTTTTTCAATTTGTGAAATGATAACAGAGTTTAATAAAACAGTATGTTGCAAATAATAATGACACTGAGCTTGCCAAATATGATATTTTATGCAGGCAAAGATCACATTCAGCATACTAGGGTGAGATCTCCTTAAAAACCCTGTGTAGTCGCCTAAAATTAAGGATTCATAATTAATAGGCCCCCACTTCCATTTACTCTGTAAATCAAGCCAAAAAAGTACCATATATGGACAATTGATATAAAAATATTCTAGGGTATCTAACAACCCATCACACCCTCATCTTAAACACTCCATTTCCTCTACTGCCTTATGTTTCCAATTGCCATGGACTCCTAATCTCCCATAACAACAAAGCCAAGAAACATCCCACATATGCACAGGAACTCTAGAGTCTCTTAAAAGTTTCAAAGCAAACTGCAGTCTAGATGGACAACATTTTGGAAAATCTACCTGAACCAAGAAATTAATTTCCATGATTCTACGATAAATCAGCTTTCTATTCAGTAAAAAAGTCTCTGCCTTTTGCAATTGCCATGCTTTTACTTTTT
This sequence comes from Neoceratodus forsteri, assembly GCA_016271365.2. Classification (NCBI taxonomy): domain Eukaryota; kingdom Metazoa; phylum Chordata; order Ceratodontiformes; family Ceratodontidae; genus Neoceratodus; species Neoceratodus forsteri. The sequence continues at coordinate 63,202,614 of CM028129.1, forward strand.
AGAAACCAGGGACTGCAAAATCAGGAAGATTCAAGCCTTTAATCTTCTTAATTCCTTGATCCCCCCACTATTGAAAAAAAGAGCTAAACAGCTAATCTGTCCAATGTCTGTCCATAAATCCTCAGTAATATTTAAATCATTATGCAAGCTAGAACTAAAAAAGAAAGAACAGAAAAAAAATACCGGATTTATCATATCAAACCCTGTATAGGCAGATAAGTAAAATCTCTTTTAATGGGATTTAAGCTGTTGCCCCATAACATTTGAAAAAAACAACTTAATAATCAAGTTTCAAATTTTAAAGGTAAGGGAAAAACATAACTAATACACATAAAAATGGGAAGAAGACATTTTTTAATAATAAAAACCCATTTTAATTTTTAGAGAGTCCAGGATTTCCACATCTGTACCTTTCTTTCCCCCAACACTAATTTCTCTTCCCAATTCAAAGAAGCCACATCACAAGAGCCAAAATAAACCCCTAAAATCTTAATATAAGAATGTACTATAGTAACAGAACCAGTCATTTGTACCACATCCCCTAAACCTATTTGCAAACCAAAACATTTATCATAATTTAAATACACTCCCGAAAATCCAGAAAAATCCTCAAACTGTTGTAATGCCCTGATTCCTGAGACTGAATCTTGCACTATAAGACAAATATCATCTGCATAAACAGATATTTTTTGAGGGGAAACATCTATACCTGGGGAAACACCCAAAATCAAATCATTACTTATTATCCCTCTGATTAAAGGATCTAATAGAAAAGTAAAAAGCAAAGAACTTAGTGGGCATCCCTGACGAACCCCCCATTTTAAATCAATACGTGTCCCCACCAACCCATTAACTATGGGAGAGAAGGAAGCACCCTTATACAAGGATGCAATCCATGCCAACATTCGACCAGATACTCCATAATATTTTAAAACAGTAAACAGAAAAACATGTGAAACAGTATCAAAAGCCTTCTTCGGATCCAGGGCCAAAAGAAACCCAGACAATTTATTTTGTTTACCAAATTCTGTTAATGCCCTTAATAATAGTAAATTTTGTTCAATGTTCCTCCCAGGAACAGAGCAAGTTTGTGCAGGATGTATCAGCACGGATGCCACCTTTTGTAATCTACTACAGAGAATAGAAGAAAATATTTTATAATCAGTATTGAGGAGACTAATGGGCCTCCAATTACTCAAATCACATCTATCTCCAGATTTAAAAATAAAAACTACCAATGCTGAGACAAAGTACTGCACAAATCTATCTTCTGACTCAACCAAAGAATGGAATACATGTGGTAATATACCACTTAGTTCATCTATATACTGTTTATAGAACTCATGCGATAAACCATCTATCCCAGAAGAAACCCCTAGTTTTAATCTAGTAATTGCCTTCCCAACCTCTTGGGCAGAAATAAGCATTTCTAGCTCAGTAATTAGAACAGAATCTAGCTGAGGAATAGAATAAGAAACATTCTGCCCCCAAATACGTGAAGAAACAGGTTCTGCACCCAAAAATTGAAATAAATGAGAATGTACGACTTCCAACATTTCCACATCTGAAGTTTTCAAACAGCCATTATTATCATACAGACCCGTCATTACTTTATGAAGTACAATATCCTTACAGGCCGCATATGGATCTGAAGAAGGTTGTGTGGTCATACTATATCTAAATTCTGTATTCTGGACAGTTGCTTTAGTAGCATGATAAGAAAACATTTGTTTTTTAATCTCCTCCAATTGAGTTTTAATTCTATAGTCTGAGACATTAGGTAAGGACATTAGTTTATAAAACTGATCCCTAAAGTGCAAATATCGTAAACAATCCTTATTACCAGTAAATTTACCAAAATCAATAAACAATTTTTTAAAATCCTCTTTTGTATCCAACCACCAATGCATCCATTCCTCATAAAATTCTGCCACAGATTTTCTATAAAAAAATAGATTTGCCAATTTTAATCTAATCTCTGAGTGTAGTGAAAAACAAACATTCAGCTTCCATCTCTGAGTAATTGCAGGGAATCTAGCAGGAATATTTCGAAAAGATATATCACATAATAGCAAAACATGATCAGTAAATTCAGAAAAAGAAAGTTGAAATTTTTGAGGATGCAAAAACTGAGATACAAAAATGAAATCTATACGTGTAGACAATGCACTTCTAAAATATGTGGCTCCTGTATCTTGATGCAGAAATCTATAAGCATCTTTAAGGCCTGTAAGCAATAAAGTATCCCTAAGAACATGAGAGTCACAATAAACCTTCTTTTGAATGTTATCTTTAAATCATAAATCTAACCCACAGTTAATATCCCCTGCCCAGAGAACATGCCGCTCAGTAAAAAGAAAAGGCTTAATAATATTAAAGAAATCCACTCTAGCTGCTTTACTTTGTGGAGCATAAGTGTTAATCAGATGTACAGAAAACCCATACCAACAGCAATCTACCAAAAGAGGCCGTCCAAGGACAATATCTAAAAGTTGCTGAACTTTAACATGAGATGTATAGAACAAAATCCCTAGGCCATCCGCAGCATCCCCCACAAACGTCCAAAAGGAAATCCCCCAGGGCCACAGTCTCTTAGTGGAAGAAATATCATGCAGAGATTGAAGCCTAGTTTCTTGTAAAAAAAATTATATCAGTGAGGCGCTGGAGGCCTCAATAGGGGAAAAAGACCTAGGGGTCATGGTGGATGCATGTATGAATAACTCTAAGCAGTGCAGGAGAGCGGCTAGCAAGGCAAACAGGATGTTGGGATGCATCGTAAGGGGGATCACCTCTAGGAGCAAGGAAGTGATTCTGCCGCTGTACAATGGACTGGTTAGAACACACCTTGAGTACTGTGTACAGTACTGGAGACCACACTTGAAGAGGGACATACAGCTTCTGGAGAGGGTACAGAGGAGGGCAACTAAGATGATACGAGGGCTAGGGGACTTGACATATGAGGAAAGACTTGAGGAGCTCTGCCTGTTTTCATTGGAGGAGAGGAGAGACGGGGGGGACATGATTGAGTTCTTCAAGTACCTCAAGGGAATAAATAGGGTAAACATGGAGGGGATCTTCAGACATAAAGCAGGGAGGTATCACCAGAGGGCATGGTTTGAAGTTGGAAGGTGGAAGGGTGAGGGGGGAAAGAGAAGGAGGTTTTTCACTGAGAAGGTGGTGGACCCTTGGAATGCACTGCCTGGTGAGCTGGTTCAGGATCCACAGTGGAGGGCTTCAAGAGAGGGTGGGTCAGACACAGAAAGTGGATGTATCAGATGATGGTCTGTCCCAGGGGGGGTGGGGATGGATGATAGGGGTTTCTGGAGCACAAGGGAGGGGAGGGCCTCGGCACCCAACTAAGGATCTGAGGTTCGAGCAGACTCGATAGACCGTAAGGCCTAATCTGCTGGCAAATAGTATGTTAGTATTTAAATCCTTACAGAAGGATAAAGCAGCAGCTCTTTTCTTAATGTTCTGTATACTCCAAACATTAAGAGAAGAGAAAGAACTGGAAGGGGGCAGGATCAGTTGTGTTCCAGGACAGTAGCTGCTGCTGTTTTCACATGGTTCTTGTGGATATTACTTGGTAGGTTAGTTCTTTTCTTTCTTGCTTCTAAGGGGCTAGCAGGGTATTGTTCTGGGGGATCCTGGATGTTTATAAACTGATTTAGTGGCTGTAAGTGGGGCTCTTTTTGTGGATGTTTCACTTTGTAACAGGCTGCACTGGTAGAGGCCTATTTCTTCTGAGTTAAAACCTGTTTGGTGGGATTTGCTTGGAGATGGTTCTTTAGCTGCAGGCTTGGAGGGAGACACAGGGCTGATACACCTCTCTTGTCAGGTGTCTGCCCAAGACCTGCCTCCCCACCCTCCCTCCCAGAAGTCTGCAAATTTATAGGGGAAGAACTGCCCTGCAATTGAGGAAAAGGCTGCTGGTGCAGCTCATGTAGTTCTAGCCACTGGGGTTGGATTAAATGCCGGGAGAGAGGATCTTAGGGAGTTGTTCATTTTCTTACATGTATAATGTGTACTGCACCTAGTAACAGAGTTACTGGTGTACAGTGGGACTGTCTCTAGGATTAGTGGGAGACCTGATTAGCAGTAGGGGTATCTTGAATAGGGGAACCTGGTGGCTCACCCAAGGAAAACTATTTGAAAGGAATGGAGCCACACTCATTAGGGCTGGCATCTTCGGAGGGTAGTGGGTGCACAGGCTGTGGAGCAGCCATGATACTGGACTGGGCTTGAAGTTTGGTGGTTGCCCAGTGTGCTACCAGCTGGCACAGCTTAGGAGGAGGTTGGGGATGAGGAGAAAGCTGGGGGGTGGTATGGTTGGGGAAGGGGCCTGAAATCTCCCACAGGGTTGCACCCAAGCACTGGGGGCGGGGTAGGGAAGAGCAGGAGAATACTCAGGGGTCACATAGGGACCCTGGCAGAGGGGCCTCAAAGGACACTGCCATGAAGCAGGCAGGTAACTGGGGACCGCCAAAGTGGGGGACGGAGGGACAAATATTCTAGGGAAGTAGAAGGATAGCCAGTGCTGGACAGGAAGCAAGGCAGGGAGGTGGATCAGACCTATACTTAGTAACCGCTTATCCTCTTCTTCTGCTCAAGGATGAGGGGGTGATGTAGCCACAGCAGAGGTGGTTAGAGACAGAAAGGGTGTGGGAGTGGGGAGCAGGAGGCAGGGGCCAGATAGCAGGAAGAACAGGGGGGACCTGGAATGCAGGAGAATGGGGGGAGCAGTGAATCGGAGCAGGGGGAAGAGGGAGGAAAGCGCAAGGAGAAGGACCAGTTGGGAGGAAAGGTAAAGGACCAGAAGTACAAGGAGGATTCAGTAAAGAGAGCTGAGGGGTTAGGCCAGGGGAGCACAATGAGCAAGGAGGAACTAAATGGAGTCAGGAAGGCAGGGAGGATGAGCCAGGCTAGTTTAGCAGATGGGGGAGAAGGACCAGTCAGTGAGGGGGAATTATCAAGGTACAGAAGGATACTCAGGAGGAGGAGGAGGATAGGAATGGAGGGAGGGTGGCCAGGGTAAATAAGGAACGGTGGCATGTGGCACCCAGATAGGGGAGGAACAAGGAGCCAGCTGGGTGGAGGGCTGGTAGAAAGGATGAGGGACATGGAAGGGGGGAAATGGAGGAAAAGGAGTGGTCAGAGTGCTCCTGCTGGGGATTCTATGGATCAGGGTATCAAATGGGATAGGGAGGAGAAGCCTGGCCAGTTAGAACAAGATGCTTCCTGACTAACGGTGCACAGGGCTAAGCACGAGGTATTTCAGCTGGCAAAGGACTGTGGGGTTCCCAGACATACTGGTCCACCTGGGCACAAATGACATTGAGGGAAATAGCAGCTAGAGATACAGGCAAGATTCAGGAGCTCGCCAGGGTCTGTCATGACATAGGATGCACAGTTCCTTCTCAGAAATCCTGCCAGTGGCTAAGGGCTAATGGGAACACAAAAGAAAAATTAGAGATAAACCAGTGGCTCAGGGAGTGGTGTGAGGCCAGAGGGTAATGGGTTGATGGGGGATTGGGGAGACCTGGGAGGATAAGGAGCTGTATGCTAGAGATAGACTACATCTCAATTTGGAGGAGGGAATCCTTAAGTTGAAAATAGAGGAGTTCATTGGTGAAAAGTGGGGTTTAAACTGTGAAGGGGTGTGGATGGGAGAAAAGGCAGTCAAGGGATGCTCGATAAGGAGGGGACTCTGTCTCCACCTCCTGGGGACCAGGAGGATTGCAGGAAAAGACCAACTGGCAAAGTGCAGACCAGGAGAAAACAGAATCCCCATGGGAACACGCAGGGGAAATGAAACTATAGGGAAAGGGTGGAAGATAGTCCGTCAAATGCCAGGAGCTTGGGCAATAAAATGCCTGAGCTCCAGGCTATGTTAACTGAGGAGCAGTGGATGGCAGCTCACTGAGACTTTGGGCACTGCAGGACATGACTGGGACCTGAACCTGGAGGGTTACACTATGTTCAGGAAGGACAGGGGAGGGAAGGGAGGAGGGGTAGCAATGATAGTAAAAAACTGCATTGGCATAGGGGGAGTAGAGGAGGGAGGAACCGTGGAGGTGATTTGGGTCACCTTGATAACAAGGGGGGGGCAAGAGAGTAAAAATAGGAGTGGTGTATAGACCTCCTGCCCTGGCGGGGGAGCTGGAGGACAGTCTGGTGGCAGATGTTAGGAGACACTGCAGACTGGGCAGAGGAAAGGTGGTGGTGTTAGGGGACTTAAACATGCCAGGAACAGACTGGGAGACTATGACATCCTCTGTGACCAGGGAACAGAGGTTGTTGGATGTCTCTTCGAGACGCTGCCCTAACTCAGCAGGTGAGGGAACCACCAGGAGGCACGGGTACTGGATGTGTCCTGGCAGACAGTGATCAGATTGGGGCCTGGAGGTAAGGGACCCATTGGTGGGGGAGACCATGCCAGGTCTGGTTCTGCCTGGACCTAGGAGGGTAGAAGGCTGCACAAAGACGGAAGTAACTGACTTCAGGGGTGGATTTTAAGGAAATGGGAAGGATCCTTAAGGAGCATTTCGATGGGATTGGGTCAGACATGGACGCTGATAGTAGGTGGAAATCATCAGGAGGGGTGGAGGATGCTACCAGCACCTGTGCAAGAGTAAGACGCGAAAATGCGGTAGGGCCCAAAACTCTGTTGGTGGACCAGGGAGGTCCAGGAGGTGGTGCGGGAAAGAAAGCAGCCTATAAGAAATTCAAGTGCTCAAGGAGTGAAAGGGATCGAGGGGAGTATGAGCTGTTGGCTAGAAGGGCCACTAGAGTGGTGAGGGCGGCTAAGGCAAGGAAGGAGCAGAACCTAGCCAGGGAAATTAGGAAAGGGAAAAAGGGGTTCTTTAGATACATTGGGGAAAGACGAAGGGTGAAGGGGCAGATTAGCAGGATTAAATCAGGGGAGAGATGGGCACAAGACCCAGAGGAGCAGGCAGAGGTACTAAATGAGTACTTCACCCAGTTTTCATCAGGGAAATGGGGATGCTGCATCACTACATGGGAGGAGACAGAGATAATGAGGAGGGGGGCCCTTACCAATCGGCAGGTCTGGGGAGAGGGGGCATCACTGGCAGGTGGGGGAGGGCTACAGGGAGAAGAGGCACTAGAAGTGGAAATCACAGCAGAGAGAGTGAGGAAGCACTCAGCCCCTTAAGACGGAGAAAGCACCGGGCCGGATAAATTACATCCTAGAGTGCTGAAGGAACTTGCAGATGTCCTGCGAAACCCCTGGCAGAGCTTTTCACCATCTCTCTGAGGACAGGGTGGTGCCCCAAGACTGGAAGGTGGCGATGTGGTGCCTATCCACAAGGGGACAAGGAGCTGGCAGGGGAACTACAGGCCTGTCAGCCTGACATCAGTGGTGGGCAAGGTGATGGAGGGCATTGTCAAGGAGAGGCTAGGGGGGCCCTGATAAGTCAGGGTGCCTGGACGATAGACAGCATGGATTCATCCTGGGAAATCGTGTCAGACAAACCTGGTGGAGTTCTATGACTGGGTGACAAGTGCCTTGACCTGGGTAGACCAGTGGATGTCCTCTTTCTGGACTTCAGCAAGGCATTTGACTCTGTTCCTCACGTGGCCTGTTGGATAAACTAGGAGAAATGGGGTGGGAAACCAGATGATCCGATGGATAGGCAATTGGCTCCAGGACCGGACCCAGAGGGTCGAGTTGGTGGGATAATCTCTTCCCAAGGAGGGTCATTAGGGGTCCCACAGGGATCAGTCCCTGGGCCCTTCTGTTCAACACCTACATATCTGACATAAGGACAGGAATCAGGAGTGAGATGAGTCTCTTTGCAGATGACTCGAAACTGAGGGCAGTGGTGGATGGGGAGGAGGGGAGGGTGGCCCTGCAGGGGGATCTGGAGGCTCTGGAAAGATGGTCTAGAAAGTGGAAGCTGAGGTTTAATGCAGGGAAATGCAAGGTACTCCACCTGGGGGCCAGAAACCCAGGCCAAGTGTACACCCTGGGGGAATACTACAAGTCTCAATGGCTGAGAGGACCTGGGGTGGTGGTGGATGTCAAGATGAACAACTCTGAGACTTGTAGGAGGGCAGCAGCCAAGGTCAACAGGATGCTGGGATGCATCGCTAGGGGGATCACTCTCCAGGTGAGGGAAGGATACTCCTCTGTATAACTGCTTGGTGAGGCACGCACCTGGAGTACTGCGGCAGTTTTGGAGGCCACACTAAAGAAGGACATTAACCTCCTGGAGAGGGTCCAGAGGAGGCAACCAAAATGATTTGGGGCTTGGGGACAGGACCTATGAGGAGAGGCTCAAGAGCTAAATATGTACACTTTGGAAGAGAGAAGGGACTGGGGGACATGATAGAGGTCTTCAGGTACATGAAGAGGGTAAATAGGGGAGGAACAGTGAGGGTGCTTCAAGGAAGGAGGAAGGGCCACTAGAGGGCATGGGTGGAAGCTGAGGGGGAAGATTCAGGGAGAAAGGAGGAGGTGCTACTTCACTGAGAGGGTGGTAGAGCCATGGAATGCACTACCTAGGGGGCTGGTGGAGGCAGAGACAGTGGAGGGGTTCAAGAGGGGGTGGGACAGGTACAGGGGAAGGGTTCAGGAAGCAAAATCCAATGCAGCAAGAATATCCGGAACTGGGAAGAGAGAAGCCAGATAAGGCGAGGGGGACAGCAAGGCCAGCACCCAGGGTGGGGGCTGACCAAATGAGCAGACACGAAAGGCCATTAGGCCTATTCTGCTGGCATTTTAGTATGTTAGTATGTTAGAAGCTATATGTAAGGAGGCCATAAAAATAGAGACAAGAAAAATTAATCCTTATCTTTCTTCCTTTTCTTTCCTAATTTCTTTTTAACTCCCCTACCAGACAGAACAGTGTCATTGTCATACTCCATCTCTGAGACCACCTCAGACCTGGAAGAAACATCAGACTCAGAACCCACATCTCCATCTAGAAGCACCTGATAGGTATTCTGAAGCGGGATCTGTACAGGTTGAGCCTTACTTTTACTAACAGACTTAGTCACCCTTTAAGGGAGCTGAAAATCAGTTCCTGGGGTGGGGGGCATAGGTTTCTGCAAGTTAGAAATTGTAGGAGAAGACTGATAGGGCATAAGTCCTTCAGGGGTATGAGAGAAGGAATCACCAGTATCTTGGAAAGTGGCCTGTGCAGTATGAGTAGGGCTAGAGGGAGGAACATCGGCGTGACTAGTTGGTCTAGCTTGGGGTTCTCCTTCAGTGGAAGGATACGGCCCTTGTGGCCTACATCTATCTTGGGCCTGACTGATAAGGGAGTCCTTATCTGGGCCTCCAGGTCTATTCTGACCTGCCCAGGACATGAATGGTAATGATGACCCTGTTCTTCACATAATTTACAGCCAAAGACATTTCTACAAACAGCACTATCATGGTCATAGTCACCACACAGAGCACAGCTGCACTATCACAAGTACTGCTAAGGTGCCTACCACTATCACACTTACAACAAGTTGGTTGACCTGGTAAAACAGAGGCCTCTATCTTTACCCCCAAAAAAGCTGTTAGGTATATGGCAAACCTCATTTTCTACCATTTGTAATTTAACTTTAAATCTCCAGTTCCCTGTCCAAACTCCCTCCGAATCCACGATGGCCTCTGGAGGGCCCAACACATCAAATTTTTTTCCTAACCAAAAAAGACTATCCCCCACAACCTTGTTATTTTTGAACAGGTCTGAAAAAAAAGGCTCATGCTGTCTTCTGTCTTCATTTGGTGGTGGTGGGGGAATCCTAGGTAAAGTGGTCTCAGAACCCAGACCAGAAGGTCCCGGTGCCTCCGTTAATAGTTCTGTGTCTGTAAGTAACCTCCCTCCCCCCGATGCTACAGCAGAAGCAGACGATGCAGAAATACTGATAGAAACTGCCTCCAAAGGGGGAGAACCACTCACAGAGGTACCCGAAAAAGTTTCCCAAGTCTTATCCGGAAGCCATCGTCCATCAGCTCCTTGAATCCATCCAGCTTTTTGCAAAGCTGACTCTTTCGTCCAGTCTTCGCCCATAAAGGGAACATCTTGCCCTGAAACAATAGACGATTTCTGCATTCCAACAGAGAAATCCTTTGATGCATCTGACACTAACGCACTACCCTCGCTCCTGTCAGCCACTCGCTGACTCACCAGAAGCCCGTCGCTACTGCCAGGCCGACAGACAGACCTGTCAAGCAGGGGAACAGTCTCCAAATGGCGTGCTTCATCAGAAGACATACTGAAATCCTTAGACTGTAAATGTAAAGCTGAAGAATTCGCTGATTCTGCCCCTGCAGATTCACAAGGTGCTTCAAATGGAAAAACAGAAATCATAGTTGTGATATCCAAAGGTATCTCAGAATCCCCATGTAAAGCTACAGTTGGGGATAAAGCCACCAGCGTCTCCAAATCCACAACCTCCTCCTCAGCCATCCTGAGGCAGACTGCCCTCCTCTCCTAGAACAGCATCTCCCCCTACCAAAGAGTAGGGGAATTTTCCCAGTGTCCTGGCCAAATTTCCCTCATTCACTAAAAATACCACCAACAGCTTAATCTGGTTCAAGGTACCTAGACTTTAGAAAGACATTTGACACAGTCCCGCACAAAAGATTAATAGTCAAGTTAGCCAGCCTGGGAGTGAGTCCCAGGGTGGTAGCCTGGGTAGTAAACTGGCTGCACAACAGGACGCAGAAGGTAATAGTGAATGGAACACATTCTGAAGAATGGGGGGTTACTAGTGGAGTACCTCAGGGCTCAGTACTGGGTCCAGTCCTCTTTAACATCTTCATAGGTGACATTGCAGAGGGTCTGGAGGGAAAGGTATGCCTCTTTGCAGATGACACAAAGATCTGTAACAGAGTTGATACACGGGGGCCGGTAGAAAGGATGAGAAGAGGCTTGGAAAGGTTGGAGGAATGGTCAGACATATGGCAATGTAGATTCACTGCAAAGAAGTGCAAAGTAATGCACCTGGGAAACAAAAACCCGGGAGAAGAGTGCACAATAGCAGGGGAGGTACTAACAACAACAGAAATGGAAAGGGACCTAGGGGTAGTCATATCAGATGACATAAAGGTGGGTAAGCAATGTGAAAATTCAGTAAGGAAAGCCAACGGGATACTCGGATGCACAGGGAGGTGCATCACAAGAAGGGAAGTGATTATCCCTCTGTACAGACAGTTGGTGAGACCCCATCTGGAGTACTGCGTGCAGTTTTGGATACCTCATCTATGCAAGGACATAGACAGGATGGAAGCAGTCCAGAGGAGGGCAACTAAAATGGTGCAGGGTCTGCATCAGAAACCATATGAAGAGAGACTGAGAGAGCTTAATATGTATACCCTTGATGAAAGGAGGGACCGGGGGGAAAATGATAGAAACTTTCAAGTACCTCAAGGGAATCAACAAAGTCCAGGAGGGTAGCATCTTTCAGAAAAAGAGATGTGTAAGAACAAGGGGGCACAATTAATGATAGAGGGGGGATGGCTCAGGGGGAATGTAAGGAAGTATTTTTTCATGGAGAGGGTTGTGGATGCATGGAACAGCCTTCCGGAGGAGGCTGTGGAGTCAAAAACTGTGGTGGAATTCAAGAATGCATGGGACAGTCCTAATGCAATTCAAGGGGGTGAGGATCAGAAGAAGTAGGCTGCTGGTTAACTAGGATCTGCAGCTGATCCATTAGGTATGGAAATGGGCAGATTGGGTGGGCCAAGCGGTCCTAATCTGCTGTGAAATTCTATGTTTCTATGTTTCTATGTAAGGTCAGTTGGCATTCATCTGTATCCCCCTCCCCCAGGTTGTGCCTGAAAATAGGGAGGATTTGTCTAGTGCACTTACCCAATCAACAAAAACTAAATAAATAAATAGACTGGACTCTCTTTTCAACTCCTTCTGTCAGTTTGTTCTTGACACCCCATCTCGAACCCATCATTGTGACCTTTACCATGCCCTGTCCTTCCCCTCGCTTGCTGACAGACACCTGGTTCACTGTGTCAAGCTAACTTCCAAATTTTGGCTTGGTGTACTTCCTTCCTACCTCTCGTGCTCCCTCCCTCCCCCCTTGCCTTCATCCCACTCCTTCAGATCCTCGGACACTAACACCCTGCTAGTCCACCATCGTACCACCCTCATCAGGCAATCAAGCTTCTCTCATCGCCTTTCCAAAATCTGGAACTCCCTCCTACCTCAAATATGACACTCCTCCTCCTCCGACTCCCTTGCCTCTGTCTTACATAACTTTCTCTCTGCTAGCTGCTCCTGCTACAATCCTCCTTAACTTGTTCCCCTATGAGCCTGCTTCAGCTTCATGCCCACCTCTTTCCTGCAAAATCTTTCCCCTACATCTTCCCCCCAGAACCCCTTCCTTTGAACTTTACTTCCCCCATTTCCTCCTCTGTATACTTGCTTATCCTCATTACCCACTCACCATTGCTTGGCCTAGGCCCCTGGCAGGGTTCACTGCATCCTGGAGTGGTCCAGAACCTAGGCTAGCACCTTCCTCTCCTTCTACTTCCACCCCATTCTTTTCTGAAAGGGCTGGGTCTTGGCCCCTTTTCTCTCCTACCTCCCTCTCTCTTAGTCCTTCTGAAGCCTACTCCCTATCGCTGCGTACTTCCCTCCTGTCATGCTGTACCTCTGCTGCCTACAACCTGCTTTCCTTCTGTTGTGCTCTACCTCTGCTTTGCATGAGTAGGGGCCACAGCATACTGGAGGGGCCAGGCCCCGGCAGACCCTTCTCTTCCCCCTCTCTTCCTTCCTGACATGCTGTAAATCCCATTGCCTACAACCTGCTTCCCTTCTGTTTGTGCTTAACTTCCACCAGGTACAGGCAGGGTCCCCGGCATTCTGGAGGGGTCAGGCCCCGGCAGACCCTTCTCCTCCATCCCTTGCCTTCCCTTCCTCCAAATCCCCCATTTCCACCCCATGCTATCTGCCTATATGCCCGTATGCCCCAGCTCCTCCTTCCTAGCCGTACTTATTGGCTAACCCCAATCTCTAATGCACTTATAGTCAACCTTGCACTTTTGTTATACCTTGTAAATTTTATTCTATCTATGCCTTTCCTCACAATTGTGCCCTAGTTCAGCCTCCTTGTATTCTATCCAGCAATTTTGTAGCTACAAAGCTATGTACCACCAACTGTTTGCCAAAGATATTCGTGCTATCATATCTGTCTAGTTCAAGACTGTTAGCTTGGTATCCATCTAGTTCATACCTGTTAGCATTCCTCCTTTTCAGTACTTCTGTATAGTCTGCTCATTTTATTGAATGTAATCAAACTGTACATCTATATTGTGTACCAAATCTCTGTATACTATCCTCATGTTCCCCAACCCCCAGGTTGCACTGGGAGATGAGCAACTTGTTGCTCAGTGTGCCTTCCTAGTGAAACATTTCAATAAATTAAAAATCAATGCAAAATTTTAACAAGGCACTTAGTAATGGATGTACAAACACTGGCCTGCACCACCAATGGTTGTAGTAAGTTAGTTCCCTGGCCCTGCTATCCTATCCTCCTTGGCTGACACTGGTAGACAAGTGGCCTCTGCTTGCACTTGCCCCATTTCGCTAGGGGCTGAGTTCTAATACTATGTGACCCAGAGGTTATCAGGTCCAGCGCCATCCCAAAGTGCAGAAAACAGAGCTAAATTTTATAATAAACAAATAAAACAGACCAGATTCACCTTTTTAGGCACAGGGGCCCAGATATTCAAAAGGGTTGCGCCATGCGCACTAGGGTTGCGCCTGCTCAAGTCTGAAATTGCGACATTCTGTGATATTCAGCAGGAGGCAGTTGCACCATTGAAAACATGCTGAGCAACAGCGCAATGCTTCTGAATGCATGCTGAACTGGAGGGGGAGGAACCATGCATAAACTGCACAGCCCGATATTCAGCCGGGCTGTGCAGAGTTTTGCAGGCGCAACCTCCAACCTGCGCCTGCACAACTTTGAGCCAAAAAAAAAAGGATCAAGTCGAGGGCCACCCACAGGTGATCTGCTGCATTGCAGGGCGCAACACAACAGCTACCACCTATGGCTGGCCCTCTACCTACTCCCTGTGCTCCCCTGCAGCCCGATCGCAGGCAAAAGTGTAAAAAATCCCCCCACTCCACCCCCGACTGGCCCGATCACAGGCAAAAGCAGAAAAGTCCCCCCTCCACTGGCCCGATTGTGGGCAAAAGCAGAAAAGTCCTCCCCGACTGGCCCGATCATGGGCATAAGCTTAAATCACCCAACCGACAGCCCGATCGCTGGCAGCAAAGTGTCCCACCCCTGAACATATCCCTGGTGATCCGGATGAAGCCGATTGCGGGCTGAAGAAGTATAACCCCGAACTATCCTGATGGTCCAGTGGAAGCCGATCCACGGGCTGAAGAAGTGTAAAAAATATCCCCCTGAACCTATACCTGGTGGTCCAGTGGAAGCCCGATCGCGGGCTGAAGAAGTGTAAACCCCCCCCAAATGTTATCCCTGGTGGTCCAGTGGAAGCCTGATCACGGGCTGAAGAAGTGTAACAACCCTTCCCCGAACGTATCCCTGGTTGTCCAGTGGACCGCTAAGCCTGATCGCTGGCTGCATAATGTGGCAAAACCCCCCAGCCCCCAAGACCATATCCTGGTGATCTGGTGTCCCCATCCCACCCACCCTGAGTCCACCACCCCACCCCTGCAGCGGTGGTGCAGCATCCCGCCTGCCTGCTGCCCGCTGCACTGACTAGACTGCCTGGTAGGGCTGCATGCCCATTGGTGGAGAGCAAGAGCCAATGGTATGCAGACTATACGCATAAGGCAGTTCAGATATGTGAATGAATGAATTCATTCACGTATCTGGACTGCCTTGTATGTATGGATGCACGCCATTGGCTCATGCTCGCACCAATGGGCATGCAGCTTTACCAGGCAGTCAGTGGCAAGCGGCAGGCGGCAGGACGGATGGATGCTGCTGTTCGGGCCGCTGCGGGGAGGGGTGGTGGGGCTTCGTGGGTGGGTGGGGGAGGGGAACACTGGATCACAAAGGATATGGTCTTGGGGCGGAGGGGTTCGCCACATTATGCAGCCCGCGATTAGGCTTAGCGTCCACTGGACCACCAAGGATACATTCGAAGTGGGTTTACACTTCTTCAGCCCTGATCGGGCTTCCACTAGACCACCAGATACATTCGGGGTAGGTTTATACTTCTTCAGCCCACTTATCGGGCTTAGCGTCCACTTGACCACCAGGGATATGTTCTGGGGATACTTCGCTGCCCGCGATCGGGCTGGTGGGGGTTATTTAGGCTGTTGCCCGCATCGGGCCAGTTGGGGGAGGATTTTGATACTTTTGCCCATGATCGGGCCAGTTGCGGGGGGAATTTTTTTTTTACACATTTGCCCGCAATCGGGCTACAGGGGGCATCGGTCCCCGACGGCTGCTGCCTGGCAGGGAGCCAGGGATCGGCGCACCTGCATGCTAATGGCATGCAAATGAGGCCATAAGCAGATGCAAATGGCCCCCCCTGCACCTTGCATGAATTATGGCCCCATTTGCATATCACCTTTTGAATATCAGACATTTGCGCGTGACGCAATGGTACTTGTGCCACCGCAAGTTGAATGCTCCACTCTGACCACTTGCTGTGGCACAAGTTCCACTGCACTATGCACAGTGGCTGTGGTTGGGGGTGTGATATTCAAAGGAGTTGCTCAATAGCACAACTCCTTTGAATATCGCTCCAGCCACACCCCTGCGCAACTGTTTTGTGAAGCGCAAGGACTTGCGCCACAAAATAGCACAGTTTGAATATCCAGCCCAGCGTTTATATGTAGAGCTTAAATTAAATGCAAAGCAATTAAAAACAAAGTGTGGGCTAATCTGTAGTTCCCCCAAACTCCCAGAAGAGACTACTCCTCCCAGAGGTCTTCAGTACAGTTTCCTAGCAATGGAGCCTGCAATACCAATCCCAGCTAATTGTTTTTTTTTATTTTTCATTTTTGCCACACAACAACACACTCTGCTAAAATTAAGGAATTTTGGAGTTAGGAACTAACAGTCACTTGTGCACAAATGATCATTTTTAAAATTCTGCCCACTCGCTAGGAGCTGCGTTTTAATATTATGTGACTTGCAAGTTACCAATTCTGGGTGCTGATCCAAAGTGCAGAAAACAGAGCTAAAGTTGAAAAAAATAAAACAACCCAGAATTGCCTGTTTAGGCACACAATATATATGCAGAGTTTCAATGAAAAACAGAGCATTTAAAAACAAAATGAGGGCTAATTTGTACTCCCCCAAGCTCGGAGAAGAGACTATACCTCCAAGAGGCCTTCAGTACAGTTTCTTAGGAATGGAAGCTGCACTACCAAGCCCCCAAAGGTTATCTCCTGCATTTTGAATAAATGTCACACAGAGACTGTGTGTTGAACTTGAAGTTCAGTGTCTGGTCCATCTGTTATCCCACAATCCCTCCACAGCTGGGCTAAAAACAAATGGGGAAAATTTAAAAACAAATTCACAGTTATTTGATGAGACTTTTACTCAGGAACTGAATGAGAATTTAGCTATTACACAGTTTAGATTTAAATGTGTGACTTATAGGGAAGTTAAGGACATAATAAGAAAACCAAAAGCTAATAAAGCCCAAGAAAATGACAATTTTGAAATTAGGTTCATAAAGGATGGCTCAAGTATTATTGCCCCAGTCCTGACAAGATTGTTTAACTGGAGCCTGCAAGAGGGAATAGTTCCAACTATATGGAAGGAGGCTAAAGTGATCCTTGTTTTTAAAGGGGGGCAAACAACTAATCCATCTAACTATAGACCCATTGCTCTTCTACCAGTGGTTTCAAAGCTTTTTGAGAGACTGATACATGGGCAGCTTTATGGGTACCTGGAAAAGTACGGTTTACTGGCCAGTCACCAGTCAGGATTTAGAAAGGGGCATTCCATGGGCACTGCGCTCACTGACCTTATCGATCTTGTAACAGCATCTTTGGATTGTGGTGAGTCATCTGGTGCGGTGTTCAGGGATTTGTCTAAGGCCTTCAATACAGTAGATCATCAACCCCTACTAAATAGGATTAGAAAAAAAGGAGTCTCTGAGGACTCCTCTAGTTGGTTTAGATCTTGTCTAACAGGGAGGAAACAGACCACTATGGTGGGAGGAGTGTCTTCTTTCCAACTTGATGTTCAATGAGGTGTACCACAGGGGTCAATACTGGCGCCCCTGTTGTCTCTGATTTATACAAACCATGTGCCCACTGTTGTTCAGGGGTCTATGGTTAGACTATATGCAGATGATATGGTCCTCCTTACCATGGGAACAGATTTAGAAAAAAAATAATGAAGATTTACAAAGTGGTTTCCTAGCCATCCAGGATTGTTTTCAAAATTCAAACTTAATCCTGAATGGTAGAACATCTAAATCAATGTTGTTTTCAAGCAAAATAAATCCTCCCCCTCAGCTTTGGATATAAAAACCAAAGGTGGTGACACTTTATAACAAATTACTGAATAGAAATATTTAGGCCACTGGGTCAATAGTGGCTTGAAATTTAAATATCATTTAGATACGTTAGTCAAAACCATTAGTTGTAGGCTAGGAGTCCTAAGATGGACTAAACACTGTATGGACCGACCCATGAGGCAATTGTTGGTTAATCAAATGCTGGTTCCTATTATGAATTATGGGATCCATATTTATGGACATGCCACTATCATGCAGATAAAAAAGTTGAAGTTATATATAATAAATTAGCAAGATTTATTCTACTAGCTGGTAGATGGACCCATCGTTGTGATATGTTCATAGAATTAAATTGGCTAACAACAGGAAATAAGTTTAAAAGATCCCTAGCCAATCACATGAGAAATGCCATGGTTACTAGAAAACCCCACACATCTAATAGAGAAAATGAAAAGGATTACCTATTCACACAACCTTAGGAAAAATGGTCAACAGAGGGATTTTTACATTAAGACTCCAAGAACTAGGTACGGAGGGATGGCATTTTTATACTCAGCAATAAAAGCAAGGAACAAACTGAATACTCAGACTAAAAATATATGTGATAACAAAAGCCAATTCAATATTGCCCTAAAAGAAAAAATTGACAACCCGATGTAAATATTTTGAAGAAGTTCCTTGGTCCTATTGTGTACAAGGGATTGATAACTGTGCACATGTTGTATCTGTACATGTCTATGTAAGTTAGTTCTAATGTATCATGGAATTAATTGCAAGTGCGAGAGACAATGTATTTTGACTAATATTTTCTGTACATCTGGAATTGTACAATGCAATTTTCAGGAGTGCCTTGTAAATAGAACTTTGTCCCAATGGTGTAAAATATATTCTTTCCTCACTAAAAATAAAGATTTTCCTACTACCACTACTACCACCTGATTTTTGCATTATTTAAGTACACACTCGGTGCGCTACGCAGTCTCCCTCAAAAAAGGCTAATCTCTGTCCTAACTTTGGCAAAACCTCCCTCATGCTTAGGTTGTTATTATCACAGGTGTAGGCATGGGCAGTGCTCAACTCCTCATTCCATCGAAGTAGGATGTTGTGTGTAGTGACCTTGGAAGTGGCTTGCAGGGCTTTATAGGAGAGAAAGATTAGGTGTGCTCCCATATTTCCTGTTAGATAGGTTTTAATAAGATGGACTAGTGGGGTCAGTTTTTCCACTGTTTGAGTCAGGTGTTCCTCCTTTGTCCTGAGACAGGACCATAACTGAAGGTATTTATGGAATTCTGTATGGGGAAGATGGCATGTAGCCTGCATAATCACGAATAGTAAGATTTCCATTGGGGAGACCAGCTGGAAAACATACCGAACTCCATATCTGTGCCATGTTAGGAATGCTCTATCTACTTTGTTTGGGGGGAAAGTTGAGCCATACGGTATGCTGTTGCTCTGAGATAAAGTTGCTCGCTAGGGGTAAGAAAGTGTCTACGGATAAGCAGACAATGCCTATATGTCTCTGCCGTGTACTGAGAGAGGCATCAGAGTGGACAACATGCAGGGGGATTCTCAGATACATATTGTGTGTGTTCATGTGTGTCATTCAGTGTGTGCTCAATAATAAATAGCAAAAAGACAAAGCCAATGCTCTTTGCTGGCGCCAGAAGAGAAGATCCACCATACCTTTTATAATTGCACACAACCTGGACTCACCCCTTCGAACAAGTTTACTCATTCTGTTACCTGGGGATTACTATCGATGAGTCCCTTTCCTTTGATGAACATTTAAGTATTATCACAATGGCCATAGGCAGGAAACTGGAGGCACTATATAGACTATGCTTCTGCCTCACCCCTGAAGCCAGACTCCAGGCTGTCAGTGGCACAATCCTGTTTATCTTGGATTATGGAAATGTGGTGTATGCTTCAGCCATGGATACCAGCCTTCACAAAGTCTACATGATCCTCAACAAAGCCTACATATTAATCCTGGATGCTGATCACCTCACACATACTTGTGAGCTCTACATAAGGAAGAAGTGGCTACCACTCATGGATAGAATAAAGCTACATACCTGTTTTATAGGGAAGAAGGCCCTCCTAAAACTCACACCTGCCTCTATGTAGACTTTATTCAGATCTTCCCCAAGTGACCATGTCACTAGAAGTGTCACCAGGCAAGCATTAGCTGTACACTTCAGGAGAACAGCCCTGGGGAGGCGTGCCTTTGCAATAAGAGCACCTACCTGGCTAAATGAGCTCCCCAGTCCTACCACCAATATACATAGGGTATTTCAAATCCGCACTCTGGAAAACCATCTCTTCTCCAGCCCACTGCCTGTGTCAAACTTAATCCCTCCTGCATTCCAGCACACCACTTAACTGTCACTCCCTGCTTTATCCAGGATCACCTTGTTCCCCCCCTTCCTCATCTCCTGTGCCCCACCCTCTCCTCCTGTCTGCTCCCCATATGACGCAGAGATAAATGCCAGATCATGCACAACAACTAATGCACCAAAAACTGGCCAATGGAAAATCATGTACACAAATGCCAGCAGTCTGGGAAACATGATCCCAGACCTGCAGGTAACAATGACAGAGGCTAAACTGGACATAGTAGCTATGACGTAAACAGCCAGTTCTGAGTGCTGTATCAATCAATCAATCAATCAATAAATCAATCAAATCTTTATTTATTCAGGCGATCATCATTGAGCAAGGCTCATTTACAAGATGGACCTGATAAGGTCAAGGTTCGAGTTGGTGCACAGCAATTACATCACATACTTATGAGACAGTTATACATACAGAAAAAAGAAAATGTTATTTATAACACAATAATATACAGAGAATTCACATGTTAAAGCTTGGCAAGAGAAAGTTAAACTAACATCTACAATATGTACTGTACATATATCACAATGAGGGCATGACAGTCACTCACATAATGAGTACAAGGATAGTGAAGGAATATTGGGTGCCATATACTGGCGTGTGTCTGGCTGGAAGGAATATGCCACATGTGATTGGAATATGGTTTTGTGGGATGACTATTTTATCTCTAGCGGTAGCAACTGCATTTCTCTGTGAAGAAGGCTGTACAGTGCTGCTTGAAGGATGTAAATGGAATGATAATGGACAGTTTTAGGGATTTTTGTAGGGTGTTCCATGCTATGGCTAGAGAATAGCTGATTGCTGCCCTCCCTATTTTGGTGTTGACTTTGGGCAATTTGAGCAGGATGATATTGTTGCTTCTTAGGGCATAGGAGCTGGGAGTGGTCAGGTTGAAGCAGTCCAGGATATATCTTGGGAGTTTTTTGATAAAGCACTGTAGATTCATAAAGCTGCATTTCTGCTCCTCCTGACATGAAGGAAACCCATCCAACTGCATCATAGAGAGAACAATGGTGAGTATTATATGGCAGGTCTGTAATGAACCTTATTGTTCTATGGTATAAGGTATCCAACTTTTGAAGGTAGGGAGGGGCAGTGACTATAGAGGAAGTCTGCTTAGTCAATGACTGATAGAAAGATGGCCTGACTAATCTCATCTTTGAATCTCTATTAAGGAAGGGTTTTAATCTGTAGAGGAGGCCAAGCCTTAGGAAGCTTTTCAGCAGTTGTTCTAGATGCTGAGTAAAGTCAAGTCTGTTGTCAATCCACACACCTAGGTATTTGAAATTTTCAACATACTCCAGATTTTCCCAAGTATAGTGCATATCTGGGGAGACTGATTGAAGAAGATGTTGGTGGAGTTTTGGGTTGTGAACATCATTGCTTTGGTTTTCTTTGCATTTAGTAGAAGCTTTTTCTCGAGAAGCTGATGTTGTGACAGGGAGAATTCTGCTTGTAGGATTTCATGAGCAACTTTAGGTGAAGGGTTGCTGACATACAGTACAGTGTCATTAGCAAAGAGATGTACTGAGGACTTGGTAAGGGTTGAATCAATTTTATTTATATAAATGGCAAAAAGGATAGGACCCAGAATAGAGCCTTCGGGGACTCCTCTTGACAGTGGTCTTAATGAGGAGAGGTCACCTTCAGCTTTTACCTGCTGTGATCTACTGAAGAGGTAACATCTGAACCACTTAAGGGAGGATGGATCTAGGCCAATGGAGTGTAGGGATGAGAGTAGCAGTTCATGGTCCACAGTGTTGAATGCTTTGCTGAGGTCCAGGAATACTGCACAGACATGATTCTTTTTATCCAGTTCGGTTTGCCAATCATTGGTGACCTTGGCTAATGCAGTGATAGTGCTATGTTTGGCCCTGAATCCAGATTGAGCTGGATTTAATAGATCAGCATTGTCCAGATATTCTCTTAACTGAATACTCACTAATTTCTCCAGCATCTTGGATAACACAGGTAGGATGGAAATGGGCTTGTAGTTATTAAGATCCATAGGGTCCCTGGTTTTAGAAGGGGACCACTTGGGCTGTCTTCCACAGCGTGGAATAGAGCCAGAGTTTAGGAAAGGTTAAATAGGTGAGTTAGGGGGACTGTAAGCACATGACATGCAATCTTTAGAAAGAATGGGTCCAGAAGATCTGCTCCTACACTTTTTTTGGTATCTAGATGCCATAATAGATCCTCAACTTGTTTCAACAGTATAGGTTTGAAGCTAAAGGAGGAGTCAACTCTTTGTTCACCAGTATAGTGGGAGCTTAAATGATCCCTTAATAGGTTAGCTGGGGAGGAGTCAAAGGCAAGGCCAGCTGTTGTGAAGTGGTGGTTGAATGCATCCAGGATTTCCAATGTGCCAGTAATGGGGCCATAGTTACTGTGTAAATGGGTTGGAAGGGGGTTGTTAACATCCTGGCCCATCATACCCTTGATGGTGCCCCAAAATCTAGCAGTATTATGGTAGGAGGAGTCGAGCTGGGCCAGGTAGTAGGCAGCCTAACTTTCCTAGTGCATTTATTCCTGGCTTTCCTAAAGATCATTTAGATCATCAAGAGATGTATAATTTCTTTTTAATATAAAATGTATTACTGAATGTATTACTGAATGTCTCCTGCTAAAAATCAAATCTCTAGGAGTGACCTCACTCATCCCCCCGCCAGATTTCAGCTAAGAGATGGAAGCCATAAGAAAAATGCTGACAGCATGTGAGTTCACACACATTCAGTTTTTAGAGACAATGTGTTACATGGAAGACTTTAATCAAGGATCCTGCTTCTGTGAGTTAATTACAGACTTGTTTAAGTTAATTGTGTTAAGAGAGAAATCATAAAGAAGGTTTATGATGTTGGAGAGGAACCTAGGTTGTTACACAGGAGTGCAAGGTTGTAAATGTCCCTGTGAAGCCTGTGTGAGGGAGAATACAGTATGGGATCAAATGAAGCGTCATTTGAAGGACATGAATTATGCTGAAGTTGCAGAATGTAATACTTTTGTATAAAATATATATTTTATATGTATCTATCTTGACAGGGAGGAGTTAGCTGACCTCTTGAAAAGAGGTGGGTTAAAAACCAGCTTTTAATTTAGCCTGTTTTACTTCACAGAGACTCATTGTTTACCTAGACTTTGGCCACAAAACATTTTGGGAGTACGTTAAGCAAGTATTTAGAGACTAAGTACTGAAGTAGGAATTTGCACTGTTTAAACCTTGTTCTTTTAAAAGATGTGTATGTCTTGTGATATAAGAGTTATGTATTTTGTGTTTTACATATTTTTAAATATTTTAGTAAAATTCTTTTTAGAACTTACTTGGTCTGTCTTTGACTTCTTTTTAGTTGTAAGAAAAGTATATGGTTATTGCAGATACTAAACATAAGCTTGAATGGTGATAACAAACTGGAAGGAGAAGCGTTTTAAATCTGAGGTCTTTATTAAAGTTTTAAAGTGTATACCTCTGTATACCTGGTTAGGTGCCCATAGGCAATGATATCTGGCCCCCTGAAGACAGATATAACTGAGCCTGTGCATTGGGTATGCTAACTAGATGTTAACAGTTTGAATCCCTCCAGAACTTGAGATCAAAGGTTGATCTGAACTCACAAAAACAGACAAGAAGGTTACCTTGTTCACAAGACTGCACTCAGAGGTTGGCACTTTGGTAATAGAGGTCCTGACCTGCTGAGTGGGTTTGTGACAGTAACCATTAGCGAGACATGGTTCACCAGTAAACACACTTGGGAAACTTCAGTACCCGGCTATGTACTGTTCAGAAGAGATCGAGGTGCAAAAAGGGGGGAGGGGGAGTAGCCCTTTATGTCAATGAAAATATCAAAGCTACAGAAATTCAAAATATACATAAGGAGCTAGAAGAACTGTGGGTCACACTGGAAACAGGAAATGGGACAGCCATATGACCTGGTATTGTCTAGAGGCCTCCAGACCAGGGGAAGGACATAGACACATTACTGTTAGAAGATATATAAAACATGACAGCTAAAGGGGAGAACTAGACACATAATGGATTCCCTGCAGGGGGAGGGCCTCAGACAACTGCTACAACAACCCACAAGAGACAGGGCTATTCTAGATCTAGTATTGACTAATGGGGAAAGGATCACAGGTCTCCAGGTAGAGGGCCACCTGGGAGCCAGTGACCATCACATGGTATGGTTCAATTTGGCCACTAAAACTAAATCATCCCATTCCAAGGCAAAAAGTTGGGACTTTAGAGGAGCTGACTTTGATAAGATGGCCAACAGAGTTAAGCTAGCCCTGGCAAGAAGAAATACAGGTGAGGGGGTACAGGCAAAATGAGCAAGCATTAAGGATGCAATACTTGAAGCAACATCCCATTGTGTAAGAGAGAAGCAAGAGCCGAAACAGTAGCAGAAAAGGTCATAACCAAAAGGTTGGCTTTCAGGAAATATAAGGGAACGAAGTGTGATGAAGATAAGGAGGAATACCAAACTTCCCTAAGGGAAGCAGGGAAGGCAGTAAGGCAGGCAAAGGCCCAAACCGAGGAAACACTAACATGAACAGTAAAAGAAGGGGACAAGACTTTCTATAGATACATTAGTGAAAGGAGAAATTCCAGAGGGGGTATTGCTAAGATCAAAGGGGACAAAGGGGAGTGTGTGGAGGAGGACCAAGGCCAAGCATCTATCCTAAATAGATACTTCTGCTCAGTATTTAGTGAGGAGAAGGTAGGGCAGGGCCCACAGCTCTGCAGTATGGACATGGGGGGAGATAGGTGTGTACAAATCCCTTCACAAAAGAAAGGATCCTACAAGAGCTCGCTAAGCTCAGGGTGAACAAAGCAATGGGATCAGATGGCATACATCCCAGGGTACTAGAGGAGCTAAGGGTGGAACTAGCAGAGCAATTATCAGAACTGTTTAGTGAGTCTCTGAGCACAGGAGAGGTCCCAGAGGACTGGAGAAGGGCTCGTGTGATCCCGCTCCACAAGAGTGGTAGCAGGGAGGAGGCATAGAGGCTGAGAACTACAGACCAGTCAGTCTTACCTCAGTAATGGGCAAGATTATGGAGGCACTCCTTAAGGAAAGGATAGTGCAACAGCTGGAATCCATAAGAGCACAGGATCCAGGACAGCATGGGTTTACAACAGGAAGGTCCTGTCAAACTAATCTCATAGATTTCTTTGACTGGGTAACCAGAGTGGTGGACCAAGGGGGTGCAGTTGATGTTGCCTACCTTGACTTCAGCAAAGCTTTCGATACTGTTCCACATAGAAGTTTGATTAATAAGCTAGGTAGACTCGGGGTGGGTCAGAAGCTGATCAACTGGGTGGCAAACTGCTTAGCGGGCAGAACACAGAGAGTGGTGGTAAACGATATACAGTCAGAAGAGATACAAGTTACAAGTGGGGTACCTCAGGGATCAGTCCTGGGGCCAGTCCTCTTCAATGTCTTCATCAGTGACATTGCAGTTGGATTGGTGGGTAAGGTTTGTCTGTTTGCAGATGACACCAAGATCTGCAACAGAGTAGATGATCCAGATGGGGTGGGCAGAATGAGAAGCAATCTGGATAAACTGGCAAAATGGTCTGAAGAGTGGCAACTGGGGTTTAACACAAAGAAGTGCAAGATCATGCACATAGGGAAGAGAAACCCTGAAGTCACCTACGATTGGCAATTCCAAGAGAAGAAAGAGACTTGGGCATCATCATCATAGATGACCTGAAACCATCCACACAGACCACTAAAGCAGTAGGTAAAGCTAGAGGGATGTTGGGGTGCATTAGTAGGGGTATCACAAGTCGTAAGAGGGAGGTAATAATCCCTCTTTACAAGACACTGGTTAGGACCCATCTGGAGTACTGCATGCAGTACTGGAGGCCGCACCTGCACAAGGACATTAACAAAATGGAGGCTGTCCACAGAAGGTCAACCAAAGTGGTGCAGGGACTGCATCAGAAAACATATGAGGACAGAGTAACAGAGCTCAATATGTATACCTTAGAGCAAAGGAGGGAGAGAGGTGATGTGATCAAAGCATTCATCAACATCTTAAGGGCATTAACAAGGTGAACGAGTCTAACATTTTTCAATATAAGAAAAATAGCAGGACAAGAGGGTACAGCATGAGATTAGAAGAAGGCCGATTAAGAGGTAATGTGAGGACATTCTTTTTCACAGAAAGGTGGTGGATGCATGGAATAGCCTACCTCAGAAAGTGATGGATATGAATACAGTGCAGGGCTTCAAACAGGCATGGGATAGGCATAAGGGAGCAATACAGATGAGTATGAATTGATAGGCCATTGTCAGAGTAAAGGCCTATGGCACATTCATAAGGTAGAAAAAGTGGGCAGACTGAATGGGCCTCGTGGTCCTGATTTGTTGTCAACTTCTATGTTTCTATGTTTCTGTGTTTCAGTACCTAGCTGCCCAGGTCAGCTACCACCTCCTCACACTCCTCCGTCCACCCCCACACCCCCCTGCCCAAGTTGGTCTCCCCTCTCTCCCCCCCACTCCCCTTTCCACCCACCAGGACCTGCCTCACCTTCCCTCTTCCAGGGTCTCTGCACTTATCTTCTCAGCATGTTGCACTTTACCCCACTACTGGGGATCTGACAATGACTTCAGCAGCTTCATGTAGTCCCACTACTGGGGATTTGACAATGACTTCAGCAGCTTCATGTATTCCCACTACTGGGGATTTGACAATGACTTCAGCAGCTTCATGTAGTCCCACTACTGGGGATTTGACAATGACTTCAGCAGCTTCATGTATTCCCACTACTGGGGATTTGACAATGACTTCAGCAGCTTCATGTATTCCCACTACTGGGGATTTGACAATGACTTCAGCAGCTTCATGTAGTCCCACTGTAGTCCCACTACTGGGGATTTGACAATGACTTCAGCAGCTTCATGTATTCCCACTACTGGGATTTGACAATGACTTCAGCAGCTTCATGTAGTCCCACTACTGGGGATTTGACAATGACTTCAGCAGCTTCATGTATTCCCACTACTGGGGATTTGACAATGCCTCCGGCAGCCTCACGCACTCTGACATGTAAATTTGTAACTTGTATTTATTGCCCTATCCTACTTAGACTCTATGTTAGATCATGTTACTATGTCCAAACTGTTCTGCTGCAACACAATGTATCTTTCTATGCTATTGACGAGGATCCTTTGTAAACGAGCTCTTAGCTTGAAGGTTGTAATTCCGATTTCTCAATAAAAAAAATATTTTCCAGTATGAAAAATATGTTGGGGCCAGCCACAGATGTAAAATTTGTAGGTGAATTGCTAACACGTACCATGTCGGATTCAACAAGTTCTCACCTCCTTTGTCTCTGGGTAATTGCAGAATGGAAAATCTGATTCTTGGGGGTTTGATTTGCCATACAAATCTAGAAATAATTTTATCCCATGCTCTAAAATAAGTTTCATCTAGCATGAGTGGCAAAGTCTGTCAGAAATACAATATGTGGGGGAGTATCTTCTCACTTATCACTTCCACTTTGTTAAAGAACCCAAGAATAAGTGATGTCCATCAGGAGAGGTCTGCGTCAGCGACTCATAGTTAAGAAGTTCGAGGTGGTTTATGTTTTTGGTGAGTTTAATACCTAGGTATCTGATAGTCTGCTTATTCCATTTGAAAGGGAAGTTGTCCTTAAGCCAGGTTGTAGAGGAATAATTGTACAGCAGCACCTCAGTTTTGAGTGTGTTATGTTTGTACCCTGACAGAGCCGCAAACCTGCGGAGTTGCTACAATACTGCTGGGATGGAGGTCTCTGGGGAGGTGACTGTCAAGATGTCCACAAAAAGTGATATCTTATCTTATACTGTCTTCCCCACAAGAAAATTCCCTCAGTTGTCTGGTCCCTTCTAATTGCTGTTGCCAGAGGTTCCAAGTAGAGAGCAAACAGAAGTGGGGACAAGGGGCAACCCTGGCGAGTGCCTCTAAGAAGGGGGAATGGGTTCGAATGTGAGCCATCCAATTTAAGGTAGGCTTCGACTGAGGCAGAAATCTCCTATAAAGTCTATATGAAGTCAGCTGGGATGCCAAATTGGGACAGAGTGGCCCAAAGGTAGGGCCAGGCCACCCGGTTAAAGGCTTTTGCTGCGTAAAGGCTCAGCAATGCCAGGGGAATCTGTCAGATGGCTGCATAATCTATCAGATGTAAATTTTATCCAACGCTGTTGTGTGCCTGTCTTTGTCTTATAAAACCTACTTGATCTGGGTCAGTTAGGAAGGGGAAAAGATGTTCTAGTCTTCTAGCCATAACTGACATAAATATTTTATTGTCACAGATATGCATAGATATAGGTCTGTATGAGGCGGGTTGGCGGGGGTCCTTTTGGGGCTTTAATATTACTGTGAAGGTAGTATATTTCTATTGGGGGGGGTGACTCCTTTCCTGGACTTCTCTAAAGGTGGCAGTATAGGTTCTCTGAAGGTTTTGTAAAATTCTACCGGATACCCATCCAGTCCCGGGGCTGTTGGGGCTTTCACGTCCCATAGGACCGCTTCAATTTCTGACATGCTCACAGGAGTTCATAAATTTGGGACCTGCTCTTCTGTTAATTGTGGGACAGAGAAGTCTCGGAGATAGGTGGTGATTTGGTCTGCCGAGGGTTGTGTATATGCCACATAGAGTTGCTGGTAGTAATGGACCACAGTTCTGAATTCTTGGAGTTTCATAAGGAGGGAGCCTGTAAGGGGGTGAATGAGTTGCATTACGCACGACTGGGGTTTACGATTGCGAAGTCTGCAGGCTAAATTTTGTGCTCCTCTGGGTCCACCTTCACAATGGCAATGTTTCAAATATAGGAGCTGTTTTTCTATTTTTTGTATCTTTTCAAGGTCTTCCTGATTTGAGAGGTCAAGGAGCAGTCTCCTTGGTGTAGGAACCATTGTAGGGTGTGTAGCTCCATTTGTAATTCCCGTTGCCACTCTTCACTTTGCTTTTTCTTTCTAGAAGTGAATGAAATTATCCCCCCCCACCTGGACAACCTTAAGGGTGTTCCATAGTGTAGTGGAGGCTATACTAAGATCCCTGTTTTCCTCCTGAATGTGTGCTATGGCCTTCCCCACCAGCTCCTTAAATTCTGAATCTTTAAGGTGCATAGTGTTTAATCTTCAGTGGCTAGATATAGGCTGTTTTCCCATGTTGAGCTTTAGAAAGACTGGGGAGTGGTCCAAGATGAGAGTTGTGCTGTGTCGCAGATCATGGATCAAGTCCAGGTGTTCTGCTGTGGTAAAAATACAATCAAGCTGGGAGGACGTGCCTGTACAGGAGGCATAGTGGATGTATTCTCTGGTTGATAGAAAGAAGTATCTCCAGATATCAATGAATCCCAAATGTGCTAGTAGTTGCTTAAGATATTTTTGGAGGGGTTGCTATGGTGCTCGGACATGCCTGAGGTATCTAGATCTGGAGAAAGTGTGACATTCAGGTCACCTCTCAGAATCAATTGTCCTTTCAGGACTGGCAACAGCTTATTCATAATATTTTGAGCTGTTACCTTTTTAGAACCCAGGTGAGATACAGGGAGACCAGGATTACATGGAAGGTATAGAGTGTCTCCGTGGCAATAGCAAAATGCCCCTCTGGGTCTGTGATCTGGTCCTTTAGTGTGAAGGGTGCCCCTCTGGGTATTAGGATGGCCATACCTCATCTCCTCCTGCAGGGGTGCGATGATGTTATTACTATTTGGAAGCTCAGCATGGCAACTTTTTCATGCTCTGTTGCTGAGAGATGGGTCTCCTGGAGCATTACTACTTTTGGTCTTTTCTTCTTCAACTGGTATATCACACGGTATCTCTTTACTGGACTATATATCCCATTAATATTAAAGAAAACCACTAGTGATGGCTTATCCATTGGTAAAAATGCCAGGCCTGGTTAACTTAAGTAAGACCAGTGCTCCACCTCCCCCCGACAAGCTTCAACCTGAGTAAAGATAGAAGGAGAATAGATTAGAGAGAAGAAGGGTGACGTAGCTGGTATAGCTAACCATAGGCCTGAAAATTGGTGATTACACTGGTATTCCAAGAAATCTTGTAAAACAGCTACAAAAAGAAATGACCCTACTACAAGGAACGAAACAAGTACCAACCGTGCACACATAAAAACCTTGAATAAAAAAGTGGAAACCTAGAACTGTTCCCTTTTAGAGAGGGGAAAACAAAGAAAATAGATACTGACGTTTCCTAGGTAAGGAGAATGCTGATTCTCCTTTGAAGGGATAGATGATGCGTCCCTCTTGGAAGATAAGTCACAGCAGTTGCTGTGGGCCCCTGTAGCAGCTCACTGCTACTCAGGAGGGGAAGAAGGTACAGACACTTAACCTTGCTAACCCCTTCCAGTTAGACAACTGGAGCAGGAAAGTAAAACCTTTAATGATATGTGAGGAACCCAAACTCCTCTGAAATGTTCAGTCTGAAGGGGTAGGAGTCATTGGACACCCCTCAGTGCTAGCCCTAATGGATAAGGTTGAATGTCTAATTATTTATTGTTAAATTTCTTCCTATTTTGCAGAGGCTATCCTCTAGTCTGTTGGCTGATGTTTCAGGTAGTGATTGCTGACCTGTTCTCTAATGGACCTCCCAAGTCATACAGCGGTTTGCAGCAGAAGCAAAAAGATGCTGTGTCTTGTTCCACTGTGGGGTACACTGGTTATATCAATCAAATATTCTGTTTCTGTGATACAACTATGGAGAGGCCTTGAGGGTGGGAAGGCAGGGGCATGCCAGCATTAACACACCCATTATTACCAACTATTATTTTTATTTAATATGCTTTATTAACATTCTGGAACATGAACAGTAAATACACACAGAGCAAAACAAGATAAAAAGGGGAAGCATCAATAAACTACCAGAAATCAAAATAGGAACAAACAGACCCCCTCCATCCACCCTCCCCCAGGAGTACTACTCCTCTTACATACCAACGAGGCTGCAAAGATAAGGAACATTAAATCCAGCTGTTATTATCAACTATGGAGTGGTTTCAAGGGAGTAAGGTGATGGTAACCCGGCATTAACACACCCCTTACAACCAACTGTGGTGGTGGTGGTGCATCGAGGGAGGGATAGTGAGAGTAACCCAGCATTAACACACTTATTACATCCAACTATGTATAGTAGGTGAATCAAGGGAGGGAAGGTGAGGGTAACCCAGCAATAACACACCTCTTACTACATAGAGACATGGGCAGAAACATAGAAACATAGAAACATAGAAGTTGACGGCAGATAAGGACCGCAAGGCCCATCCAGTCTGCCCATTTCTTTTTCTACCTTATAAATGTGCCATCGGCCTTTGCTCTGTCAGTGACCTATCTATTCATAGTCATTTGTATTGCTCCCTTATGCCTATCCCATGCCTGTTTGAAGCCCTGCACTGTATTCATAGCCACCACTTCTTGTGGTAAGCCATTCCATGCATCTACCACCCTTTCTGTGAAAAAGAATTTCCTCACATTCCCCTTAATCGGCCTCCTCTAATCTCATGCTGTGTCCTCTTGTCCTGCTATTTTTCTTATATTTAAACATGTTAGACTCTTTCACCTTGTTTATGCCCTTAAGGTGTTTAAATGTCTCGGTCATATCACCTCTCCCTCCTTTGCTCAAGGGTATACATATTGAGCTCTGCTAATCTGTCCTCATATGTCTTCTGATGCAGTACCTGCACCATTTTGGCTGCCCTTCTCTGACTGCCTCAATTTGGTTAATGTCCTTGTGAAGGTGTGCATCCAATACTGCACGCAGTACTCAGATGGGGCCTAACCAATGTCTTGTACAGAGGGATTATTACCTCCTCTTACGACTTGTGATACCCCTACTAATACACCCTAACCCCCTAGCCTTACCTACTGCTTTAGAGGTCTGCTTGGATGATTTTAGGTCATCAGTGATGATGATGCCCAAGTCTCTTTCTTCCTTTGTGACTGCTAGCAACTCCTCCCAGCCTATAAGTGGCTTCAAGGTTTTCTTCCTATGTGCATGATTTTGCACTTCTTTGCATTAAATCCCAGTTGCCACTCTTCTGACCATTCTGCTAGTTTATCCAGATCTCTTCTCATTCTGCCCACCCCATCTGGATCATCTACTCTGTTGCAGATCTTGGTGTCATCTGCAAACAGACAAGCCTTACCCTCTAGTCCATCTGCGAGGTCACTAATGAAGATGTTGACTAGGACTGGCCCCAGGACTGATCCCTGAGGTACCCCACTTGTGACTTGCATCTCTTCTGACTGTATACCATTTACCACCACTCTCTGTTTTCTGCCAGTCAACCAGTTTGCCACCCAGTTGACCAACTTGACCCACCCGAGCCTACCTAGTTTATTTATCAATCTTCTGTGGTACAGTGTCAAAAGCTTTGCTGAAGTCAAGGTAGGCGACATCAACTGCTCCCCTTGGTCCACCACTCTGGTTACCCAGTCAAAGAAACTATGAAATTAGTTTGACAGGACCTTCCTTTGTAAACCCATGCTGTCTTGGATCCTGTGCCCCTATGGATTCCAGGTGTTGCACTATCCTTTCCTTAAGGAGTGCCCATAATCTTGCCCACTACTGAGGTAAGACTGACCGGTCTGTAGTTCCCCACCTCCTCCCTGCTACCACTCTTGTGGAGTGGGATCACATGAGCCCTTCTCCAGTCTTCTGGGACCTCTCCTGTGCTCAGAGACTCACTAAACAATTCTGCTAATGGCTCTGCTAGTTCCTCCTTTAGCTCCTTAAGTACCCTGGGATGTATGCCATCAGGTCCCATTGCCTTATCCACCCTGAGCTTAGCAAGCTCTTGTAGGACCCTTTCTTTTGTGAAGGAGTAGTGCTCACCTCCCTCCCCTGTGTCCATGATGCTGGAGCTGTGGGCCCTGCCCTACCTTCTCTTCAGTAAATACTGAGCAAAAGTATCTATTTAGGATAGATGCCTTTACAGGGTCCTCCTCTCACATGCTCTCTTTTCTCCATTGCTTAGCACCCCCTCTGGACTTTCTCCTTTCACTAATGTATCTATAGAAAGTCTTGTCACCTTCTTTTACTGTTCGTGCTAGTGTTTCCTCAGTTTGGGACTTTGCCTGCCTTACTGCCTTACCTGCTTCCCTTAGGGCAGTTTGGTATGCCTCCCTATCTTCATCCTGCTGTGTTCCTTATATTTTCTGAAGGCCAGCCTTTTGGCTCTGACCTTTCTGCTACTGTATTTGAGAACCAAAGTGGTTTCCTTCTTCTTTACACTTCCTTTTCTGTCTAACACAATGGGATGTTGCTTCAAGTATTGTATCCTTAATGCTTGCCCACTTTGCCTGTACCTCCTCACCTGTGTTTTTTTTGCCAGGGCTAGCTTAACTCTGTTGGCCATCTTATCAAAGTCAGCTCCTCTGAAGTCCCATATTTTTGCCTTGGAATGGGATGATTTAGATGTAGTAGCCAAATTGAACCATACCATGCGATGGTCACTGGCCCCAGGTGACCTTCTACCTGGAGATCTGTGATCCCTTCTTTGTTAGTCAGTACTAGATCTAGGATAGCCCTGTCTCTTGTCGGTTGCTGTACCAGTTGCTTGAGGCCCCTCCTGCAGGAATCCACTATGAGTCTAGTTCTGGCAGATGTTCCTGCTGGTATTGACCAATCTGTATCTGGCATGTTGAAGTCTCCCATTATCAGAACCTCCCTTTAGCTGTCATGTTTTGTATATCTTCTAACAGTAATGTGTCTATGTCCTCCCTCTGGTCTGGGGGCCTGTAGACAACCCCAGTTCTTATGGCTGTCCCATTTCTGTTTCCAGGGTGACCCACAGTTCTTCTGGCTCCTTGTGTATTCTGAATTTCTTAGCTTTGATATTTTCATTAACATACAGGGCCACCTCCCCCTTTTGCACCTCGGTCTCTTCTGAACAATACATAGCCAGGTACTGAAGTCTCCATGTGGTGGTTACTGGTAAACCACGCCTCACTAATTGCTACTATGTCCAGTTTAGCCTCTGACATTATTGCCTGCAGGTCTGGGATCTTATTTCCCAGGCTGTGAGCATTTGTGTACATGATTTTCCATTGGTCAGATTTTGGTGTGTTAGTTGTTGGGTGAAGTTTGGCATTACCCCTGTGCATCGTATGGGGAGACAAACCTTTTTTCTTACTGCATCGTATGGGGAGACAAATCTTTTTTCTTAAAAAGACCCATTGTACATCCAGACTGCCTGAGTTCCCTATTTAGCCCTAGGACCTACTGTCCCACCAAGATCTTAGTCCTCCCTAACCTCCCTCCATTCCCCTCCCAGCTTCTGCCACCACAATCAAGCACTACACCATTCAGTCTGACCCAACCATGCTTGAATCCACCATCGGTGTTTGCACTTACCACTTCAACTGGTAGACTGTTTCATGGCTTCACCACCGTTTCTGTAAAATAATACTTCCTCATGTCCCTCCTGAATCTCCCTCCTGTTAGCTTTCACTCATGTTTACATGAGTACAAGCTAGTATTCTACCTAAATAGTTCCCTGCAGCTTGTTTTGTTAATTCCTTTTTGAAACTTGAAGGCCTCTATCATATCTCCCCTCTGGTCTCCAGTGAGTACATGTTCAGTACATTGAGGCGCTCCTCATAGGATCTGCCCTGCTGGCCCGGAATCATTTTTATCAACCTGCACTGCAGCATCTCCAGCCTATCCCTATCCTTCCTGAGGTGAGAACTCCAGAACTGGGTGCAGTACTCCAGGTGTGGTCTCACTAAGTATCCATATTGGGGAAGTATTACATTTTCCCTTCTGCCATCAGTATCCCTCTGATACAACCCAGCATCCTACTCACTTTGCAATATGCCTTGTTGCACTGACTCAATTGTTTTATGGGCTCACTGATGATAACTCCAAGGTCCCATTCCTCAACCATAGTATAAGTCTCACCCCACCTGTCAAGTACTCTGTCTTGTGATTCGGTTCCATGTGATAATGGTGACCGCATAATAGCGATCGCCATTTTGGTGAGTCTTCATCGCCAAAAATGAATTTTGGCGATGGTGATGGACATTTAGATTTTATCGTCCCCCTGCACTCCCCTACTAAAGGATTCTCAACTTCAGGAGGGTGAATGTCTTGGGGGGGGGGGTGCTAAACTAAAAAAAAAAGCCCATGACCTGGCGCAAAAAACAAGCATGCCCAGAACCGAACACAACACCCTTCCAACCCCAGCCTGCCACCAACCCACAACCCCACACAGCCAGTTCAGCAACCCACCACTGCACTACACCCCACAAACCCTCCCTCTCCTTCTGCCCATCACATGGTGTGGTCCCCCCCCCCATGTGCATGTATACATAGTGTCATCCTAGCGCTATAGTCACAGAATCCCTATCCTGTCACCTTCCCTGCCCGGTAGCCCTGTGTAAAAATGCTGTGAATGAGTCGACTTTTTTGAAACCTCTCAATTGTGGTTGCCGATTACATGGGATACCTTGCGATTCTTGTTCCCTAGGTGCATTACCTTGCAATTCTTGGTGTTTAATTTCAACTGCCAAACCTTAGACCAATCCTCCAGCTTTTGTAAGTCCCTATGCATTTCCCCGATTCCCTCATCGCCATCCGTCCTCCCACAGAGCTTAGTGTAATCTGCAAAGAGACACAACCTGCTGTGGATTTCCTGACAAATGTTGCTGATAAACATATTGAAGAGGACCGGATCCAAGACAGATCCTAATGGTACCACGCTTGTGAACTCCCTCTCTTCTGATTAGACCCTGTTGACTATAACCCTCTGCTGCCTCCCCTTTTGCTACTTACCTACCCAGTTTACTATGACCTTGCCACACCCCGATCTTACATCTTCTTCAGCAAGTGTCTGTAAGGTAAAGTTGAAAGCCTTGCTGAAATTGAAGTAGAGCAAATCTGCAGTGTGTCCCCCATCCATTTTCCTCATCACCTAGTCAAAGAAAACTATCAGGTTAGTCTGACAAGACCTCCCTGTCATTAATCCATGCTGTTTAATATCCTGGAGCCCATTGCTCTCCAAGTAATCCACAAGGTCCTCTTGTGGGCGGTTGTAATGGCAGTGAAAGCCAACAGGATGCTGGGTTGTATCATGAGAGGGATCTCCTCCAGGATCAGGGAGGTGATCCTGCCCCTGTACAGGGCACTGGTCAGGCCACACCTGGAGTACTGTGTGCAACTCTGGCACCCATATCTGAATAAGGTCATATTGGGGGGTATGAGATTTTTTTAGCACTTCTTCTTTCTTAATTAATTATTCCTCAACCTCCTTTTGTATTATTGTATTTTCAGACATAATCAAATCAATGTATTTCTTACTGGCCCTGTGGCTGATGTCTTCCCTTTTCTCCAAAAAACCTTTTCTGTCTTTACCACAATTCGGTCGTTTTAACACTTGCAGGCTTCTGGGTGCTCTATTGACCTCCAGATATGCCTTTAAACTAATTTCCTCCCATAATTAGTTTAAAGGCATATCTGGAGGTCAATAGAGCACCCGTAGGCTGAGGAAGAATTCATTAAGAAAGAAGAAGTGCTAAAAAAATTCTCTCATAGCCCCAATATGACCAATTACTGGACTCTTTCTTTGAAAACTTGAAAAAATATGAAGAAAAGATTAAACTCAATAAGAAACATAAATTTGACAGAGATGAGAGGGATTATAATGAGGGAAGAGTTTTTGATTGGTCAACACCGGTAAATACACAAACTTCCCATATTGAGATCCCTGTAAATTCCAGTATTTCATCAACTGCCCTAGGAGATTATCCAACTAATACAGGGCAGATAGAAGAAGAGGATACTTTTTTAGGTGAGGAAGAAGTGGCAATATGTGCTTCCCCCACTCCCCAACAACACCCAGGACCGTGGCGCAGTCAACGGGCCACCAAGTGGATTCCAGGAAGAAATTGACAAGAAGAGGAGGTGCCAAATGGAGGAGGAAGAGGTCTGGATATAAGTGGCCGATGGGGGAGATCGTGGAGGAACAGACGAGGATGAGGCAGGAGTCTTCAATGAATATTATTAACATTTCTAAGTACATCCTTAGTGACATTGAGATACAAGTTTTGAACAAGGGACTTTCTTTTACACCCACTAAGAAATTTGATCTATTTGGAACAGTAATTGATCTTCATAAGCTTGGGAGAAACCTTAGCTTAAAATCCTTCTTTGCAAGGGAAAAACAACAGTGGGCAGGACAATTCATCAGGTGAGACTTTGCAAAATAATTTGTTTAGAACACAATCTTTATTTTGCCCTCCTATGTCATCTGATTTACAAGTCTTTTTGAAAAGCTACAAGTATGACATTGAGCAGCTATCAAGAGAGACTAACACTAAATTTTTTCATAACTTGAGTAAGAATGAAGAAGTAGCCCCTAGGGGACTGGGCACTAATCCTGACATTACCATTAAACAGGCTGACAAAGGAGGAGCCATTGTTATTATGGACACTGTGAACTATGAAAAAGAAGTATTAAGACAATTAAATGATAGTGAGTTTTACATTAAACTTGAATATGATCAAACAATGGAATATAAAAAATAGTAGATAGTTACTTGTTATTAGTTAAAGAGCAAGGGTGGTTACCTATGAATGTCATTGAGTATTTGACTGTTGATTTCCCTGCTCGGGCCACTTTTTATTGCCTCCCTAAGATACACAAAAATGTATTTGATCCTCCAGGGAGGCCTATAGTTTCAGGGAATAACTCTCTGACAGAACCACTTGCAAAATATATTGATCATCATTTAATTGATTTAGTTAAGGCTGTACCATCCTATATCAAGGACACAGGAGACATTTTAAGGGTCCTTGAAGACACTGCAGTAGAGGATGCATGGTACTTGGTAACATTTGACATTACTACTCTCTACACTAATATTCCCCATTAAGAGGGTCTTGATTGCCTGGAATATTTTTTAAATACTAGGGACATCATGAACCCACCCACCCACCAAAGTTCTAGTTCAATTGTCTGAGTTTGTGCTGAAATGCAATACCTTTTTTGATGGGAGGAATTACTATTTACAAAAGAAGGGAACAGCAATGGGTGTAAGTTTTGCCCCAAATTTTGCAAACCTTTATATGGCCAAATGGGGAAAATGAAGTTGTAAGAAGTGTCAATATTCCTTTCCTCCACAAAACTGACTTGTGGAGATGATTTATTGATGATATATTGGTAATTTGGAAAGGAAATGAAGAAGAACTGTTTTGTTTTAAACAATATTTAGAGGAGAGCAATAAGAATCTTACTCTTAGCGTAGTGATGCATTCTGCAGAGATTAACTTTTTAGATCTTACTATTAGGA
Organism: Neoceratodus forsteri; assembly: GCA_016271365.2. Taxonomy (NCBI): domain Eukaryota; kingdom Metazoa; phylum Chordata; order Ceratodontiformes; family Ceratodontidae; genus Neoceratodus; species Neoceratodus forsteri. The sequence continues at coordinate 63,240,741 of CM028129.1, forward strand.
AGAATGGCAAGGGTTTGATAACTGATTTATTCCATGAACCTACTGATCGTAACACTCTATTGATGGCCAGTAATAGTCATCCTCGACATGTTATATGTGCCATACCTAAGGGTCAATATATTCGTACCAAAAGAAATTGTAGTTCTGATATTATGTATCTAGTAAGAGCTGATGAACTCACACAACGACCCTATGATAGGGGCTTTGCCAATAATTTGTTAATTGACACCAGTAAGTTAGTGGATGAAATGCCTAGAACTGTATTATTACAAGAGAAAAAAGCAATCAAGGTTATAGATCCCCAGGTCACTTTTGTAAGTGCTTATAACCCACAATCTGGACAGATTATAGATATCATTAAAAAACATTGGCTTATTGTCACACAAGATCCAGATTTGAGAGATATTGACAAGGGGGGGTCCAAGAATTGTTTTAAAAAAAGGCAAAGTATTAAAGAGAGTATAGTTCATTCACTATAGCCTGTTCTTGATAGTCCAAAGATGTGGCTATCTAATAGAACTAACGGTTTCCACAAATGTGGCAATTGTAAATATTGCCCCAAAATCAAACAGGGCAAGACATTTAAAAACCCTGTTACAGATAAGGAAATTGATCTTAGGGGTTTCATTACATGCAACACGTGTGGCTTGATTTATCTAGCCACATGCAAATGTGGATGTTTTTACATAGGTAAAACCATGAGGGCATTCAAGATACGGATTGATGAGCATGAAAGAGCCATTGAAAATGAAGACTGCACAAATGCATTAGCCATGCATACTTTTAGGACGAGGAATAGAACAGAACATGGCTTTGTTTGTACTGGCATTGAGAAACCAATAATGACACAAAGGGGAGGAGATTACAATAACTTTCTACTGAAAAGAGAACAGTATTGGATTTTTGCATTCAAGGCTATAGAGTGTCAGGGTCTAAATGAAAGAATAGAGGTTAAACATTTTTTGAAGAAATGATATTGTGACATCTGCTTGACTGTTTTTTTATGTGCTTTATGATATTCATTATTTTTTATGTTTTCCTTTTTTCATACAGATTTGCACCAGTACATTCTGACTGCTGACATATTTTGGAACTAATCTTTGTGCAATATCTATGTTTACTAAAGTTACTACTGGCAGGTTTGATTTTTATGTTTGCTTGCACGCATGTGCAAGAAACATACTGCCATCATCCGAGTTTTTGGAGGTGTGTCACCCCCTCTTCCAATTCAGTCAGTGTGTTGGCAGGTGCATCCCCAGTCCACCAGTGCATGCTGGAGCTGTCTATGACAAGCTCCAAAATTCAGTGGCATACAGTTAAAAGGGGGAGCTACACTCCGGTGAGCAGCGATAAGATATCGCCTGCTGATCGCACAGCTCCCCCATACACTACACACGACGACGCATACTGCGGCCTCAATTAATAATAATTTCTATAGCCGACGGGGATTGCGCCCCCTCAAAGTTCTTCCAAATGCCACACTGGTGCCCACCCCAGCATGGCAACTCAATGGTATAGCCGACGGGGTGCCTAACTTCGCTGGTTTACCGTCCCCCTCAGTACTGAGTGCCACGCTGGGAGCCCACCCCAGAGTGGCAACAAATGCCAAGGCCAATGGGGTTGCCCAATCCCCGTCAGCTCCACACCCCTGCCATAGGCTTCTGCCATGCTGGGAGACCACCCCAGCATGGCAAACGTCTCGCATCGTCTTTTTTTTTTTTTAATTACCTGAAAAAAATGGTCCCACCTGTCTTCCTGACCCTCCCCACAACCCGCACCCACCCACTGCGCACCCTGCCTCCCCACACCCCTCACCCCATACTTACCTCTGGAGCTCGCGCGACGATCTGCGTGCACCGGGAACACGTCTGCACTCTTCAAACCAACCGTGAACTGAGGAAATGCTGGTAAGCTGTATAATGGGCTAGATAGGGTTTTTTCAACTTTGTTGCATATCTCAGGCATTTTTTGGAATTTTTGCACCAAATTTTCAACATGGGGTTTTTGGGACCCCTTCTCATGAATGCTGTCACTGTCATGGCGTTATTCAGACCCGAAGCATGATTTCACAGTCACTGTGTGAAATCACCTTTTGGGACCGATTAACAAAACAACACTGCCAGTGTTCATAAGGTGGGCTCTCAAGAAGCCTATTTTGAAAATTTCGTGGAAAAATTCCAAAAAACGACTGTTTTACAAGCATGCATTGTGTAGTTCCTATGCTCGCTCGTAAGTTAGTTAATTTTCAATATTTTTGCTCCAGATTTTCAACATTGCCATTTTACCACACCTTCTTATGAGTAGTACAGCTGTCATTTTTCACATCTCACCCAAAATGTGTTTCCGCTCAGGTAGCGCACAATGGCGCAGTCGGTGTGTGAAACTAATGTACAGGACAAATTAAGAAAATCACAGTGACACTGTTCATGAGCAGAGGTCTTAAAATGGCTATGTTGAAAATTTGGTGAACAAATTCCAAAAAATGACTGTTTTACTAGTGTGCATTGCGCAGTTCCTATGCATGCTCATAAGTTTGCAAATTTAATATTTTCACTCCAGATTTTCAACATTGCCATTTTATTACACTTCCTTATGAACAGTACAGCTGCCATTTTTCATATGCCGCCCAAAATGTGTTTCGCACATGTAGCGCACAACGGTGCTGTTGGTGTGCAAAAGCAATGTTTGGGACAGATTAAGAAAATCACAGTTACATTGTTCATGAGAAGAGGTCTTAAAATGGCTATGTTGAAAATTTGGTGACAAAAGTCCATAAAATGACTGTGTTACGAGTGAGCATTGCGCAATTTCCACGCACCCTCGTAAGTTCATGACTTTGTAATATTTTAAGTCCAGATTTTCACCAATGGCATTTTTCCACACTTCCTTATTTACAGTACAGCTGTCATTTTTCACAACATGGCCGAAGTGTGTTTTCACACTTTCAGCGCAGAGATGCGTGGTCGCTGTGGGAAATCTTTGTTCGGGACAGATAAAGAAAATCGCAGTGACACTGTTCATGATCGGAGGCACCAAAATGCCTGAGTTGACAATCTGCTGTAAAAAAATCCCCAACCTAATTATATTACGGGTGTGCGTTGCACAGTTTCTATGTACGCTCGTGACTTCACCATTTTTTTAAATATTTTTACTGCAGATTTGCAACATTGCCATTCTTTACACATACCCATGAACAGTACTGCTGTCATTTTTTACATCCTGTTCGGAATGTTTTTGCACCTGTGGTGCTAAATGCCGTAGTCACTGTGCATAAGCAGCTTTCAGCTAACAAACTGATATTCCCCCTGTTCATGAGGTGGGGTCACAAAAAAACCACGTTGAACATTTGGAGTGAAAATACCAATGAATGCCTGAGGTATTAGGGTTTCCAACCATAACACCCAACCCTGTAGAGAATGACAGGCATCAGGGGTGTGACTTGGGATTCTTGCCATAATGCTCATACCATTCCACACCCTGCAGCCATTGAGAGGCATCGCGGTATGCCTTGGACTCTTCGGCCCCAAAGTTCACCCCATTCACCTATATCGTTACCCATCTCACCATATTTCCTAATTGAATGGGGTGTGCATAAGGGCCAAAGACCCCAAGGAACACCGTGACACTTGTCAGTGTCTGCAGGGTGGGGTGTGGTGAAATGGTGTGGCCGTTATGCCTGATGACACAAAGGCACACCCCAATGCCTGTCACTCTCTGCAGGGTGGTGGTGGGGTTGGCTTCAGTTCAATACTTCACTGCCATTCCTATTATGTAGCTCTGTAACTTCTACACTACCGCTGCCAATGCCAGCAAGCAAACATTCGGCATTGACAAATGCTTGTTATAGATTTCTATAGTGTGTTTATAAATGTACTGGTAATTTTAGATTTTGACCACTAGAGTGCAGTATAAGTACTGCCTATGAGTAAACTTTAAATATAATTACACCTGCTGATGCCATGGAGAGTATAAATCCCATGAAAACGTACATTTAGGTGATGTTATAATTACATGTATACATATTTGAAGTAGCTTCATATTAATCAGCATTTACACCTATAGGTTTTGTTAATTTTCTATGTTTTCGTTTAAGGTCCTGGTGATTGTAATACACTATTTTGGTGTTCCGCTCTGTATCACTTTAAGTGTTGCTAGGTATATAAGAGTGCTTCCTTGTATGCCTATTACACCTTTGAGAAAACACGTTATGCGAAACGCGTCAGGTGACGTAGTGCGTGCATTGTCATGTGACAAGGAAGCTGTATGTTGGAGCAGGGTAGCGTTTGGATTTTTTATGGATCATTTATACAGGCATTTTTATACTCTCAATAAAGGATTTGTACTGCATTGAACTGCATTGAATTGCTTCATCCTTACGCCTGGTGAGTCTGTACACTTCAGTGTTTTTTTCTACTTGGTTGGCATTTTTGTTAACAAACGGCATAGTCCTTGCATTAGGCAGTGGTGCTGGTCTCTGCTTCTTTTCATGCCTCTGATTTTTTGAGCTAAGCATGGTCGTTCCTTAGTGCGGTCACTCCAGACTTAACAGTTCAGTACTTGCTTTTCTCTAGGATGCCATGAGTGTGAGGTCATCTCGGGAGGGGGTGGGTATGGAAAGAAAACAGGAAAATGCCACCCTGCCAGCCAGATGATGGTGAACACCCCCCCACTGGCCACACAGGTCAGAAATGCCCATGCCTGTCCCCCCATGTGCCCCAGGTGAATTCTCCATGCCTACAGGCAAGCACTTCCCTCCCCAGTGTTCTGTATGGGGGGTCCACAAAGGAATACGTCGAGCAAAACTTGGGGTTGCGGTAAGGGATGGCAGGATGGCGGTGGAGGTGACTGGTGGGATGGGGTGGTTCTAGGTGGCTTGAGGGAGTGGCCGACCTGGGGGAAGGGGCTGGGGTTCATAAACAAGTAAGACAAAAAACAAATTGGTAACTGGGAGAGGCATGCTGAGCGAAAGCTTGTTTCCAGGTGCAGCCTGGTGGAAGAAGAGAGAAAGAAGCACAATTCCAAACAAAATACAGACTGCCAGGCAACGTGGTTATAATGAGTATAACATAAAGAGCATAAGCTGAGTGCAATGCAGACAGAATGTCAAAACATTGCATGTGGAGGACAAAAGAATTAGCATACAAATCATCAGTTCAGATTGGGCAAACTTAAAAGTGCATAGTGGTAGAGTGAAGGGAGGCTGAGCTGGTGCTGAAAGCTGAAGTCAAAACAGGTTGATAAACTTCAATGAGGTGGCTGGAACTATGAGGTTAAGGGGGGAGTAGGTAAGAGGGTGGTCAAAAGCCAGGAAAGAGTAAGGAAGAGTTCAGGAGCAGGGGTAGAGGAGTTTTAGCTGGCATCTAATGGAGGGAAGGGAGGGGGAGAAACGGATGGAAGAGGTATCTGGTTCCAGAGGGAGGGGAGGTGGTAACGAGAAAGCAGATTTCCCAGCTGAGGAATGTGGGTGGGGAAGGGACACTATACATGAATCTCTTGAGCACAGAGAGTAGGAGCAGGAAGAGGAGATGGGGGAGAGGAGATGGGATAGGTATGAGGGGAGGGATCCAAACCAGTATTTACAGATGAGGGAAGCAAAGTGGAACTGGGGACATGAGGGGAGAGGGAGGATGGATAGGGAGGCATAAAGGGAGCAGTGATGAGTATGAGAAGGTGAGTTGGTAGCAAAGCAGCAGAAGGCATTGCAGAAGGTGTCCAGTCTGGCAAGTGAAGTAGAGGGGGGTGGTGCATTAAACCACATCTGCACAGTCAAAAATTGGGAGAACCATTTTTATGACCAGCTCCCATCAGATCTCCAGAGAAAGGCAATCCTTATTGCAGTACGGAGCACCAAATGTGGGGTGGAGCTTGGCAAGGACGGGATCAATGTGGGCAGAGAAGTCAAGCCTGCTAGCTAGCCACACACCAAGGTACTTAAAAGCTGGGACTACTCCAAGCAGTGTACCATTCAGTGTGGAGAAGACAGCAAGGGGGTTGAGCCAGGCCAGCTTCTGGCTGGTACCAAAGGTAATAGACACTGTCTGTTTTTGTGTTGACTCGAAGTTGGTTGGACTGGAACCAGAGCAGAACATTGTGAAAGTCTTTCTGAACTGAGAGTTCCAGATATGAAGTTGAGGGACTGGAGGTGTAGAGAAATGTGTCATCTGAATACATGTGAATATGTGAGATAACATAGGCAGAAGAGAGGTCATTTAGAAAGATAGAGAGGAGGACTGGACCCAGAATAGAGCCCTGTGGGACCCTGGGGCTGGATAGAGAGGGGTGGGGAGATGGCATCTCCTACTTGTACCAACTGTTGACAGTTCAAGAGGTAGGAATGGAACCAATTGACAGTGTGGGCTGAGACACCAGCATAGCTCAGCTTATCCAAAAGGAGTGAGTGGGGCACCAAATCCGATGAAAATGGCAGCTGTGATGTTCTCACGATCCATCGCTGAGAGGACAGAGACATGGACCATAAGTAGGGAGGAGAAGGTGGAACAATCTTTTCTAAAGCCAGACTGGAAGGGGGAGAGGAAGTTGAATGAGTGGAGAAAGTATGCAAGCCATGAGTAGGGTAGTTTCTCCTGCAGCATCACAAGAGAAGGGATGAGGGAGATAGAGTGGAAGTTGCCAGGAGTGGGGGGATCATCCCCATTGCAGAGGGGGAGAACCTTGGCAATCATCCAAGACTGAGGGACAATGCAAAGGATGAAGGAGAGATTTAGGAGGAGGGTAAGTGGGGAGGTGATGGCAGGAGCTGACAGATGGCGAAGTTTGGGGTCCAAGCTATCTGGTCAAAGATTTGGAAGGGTTGAGAGAGGAAAGGGCAAACAAGGCCTACTGGGGAGTGACAGGGATAATCAAACCCCAGAGGGGGTGAGGTAAGGAGCATGGAGGAGAAGGTGGTAGAGGAGTGACGCGATGAGGTAGGAGGGAGGGGAGTGCATAAGTGGTAAAAAACTAATTGAACTGAGTGGCAACAGAGGGAGTGTCAGACACTGGTGAACCATTAACCATGAGGGCAGGGGGAAAGGACTGGACTGGGTGGTCAAAAAGGGAATGAATCACCTTCCAAAATTTGGCTTTAGAATTAAGATTATTCTGAAGGTTGGCCTTGAAGTAGAGGGACTTGGCGGTATGAACACCCTTAGTGCAAAAGGCACGTAAGCGCCCTGTAGGAGAGGAGGACCACCAGGTAGCGGAGAAATTTATTCCAGGCCCAGTTATGGTTGCTGCTCCCCGGCAGCTCCCCTATTCTCACATTTCCCACCACCTCTGAGTTGGTGAGCACTACCAACTAGGGAGGTGGATTGAGGGGCAAGGTGAGGGTAATCTAACATTAACACACCCCTTATTACCAGCTATGGAGGTGGCTTGAGGGAGAGAAGTTGAGAGTAAACGAGCAGTAACACACCCCTTACTACTTGCTATGGAAATGGATGGAGGAAAGAAGATGTGGGCAATGTGTCCTACCCCTCTAAGCAAGCCTTACAATTCCCCTTCCTTTCTTCTTTTTCTCCCTCATATATTGGAAAAACTGCTGTTCTTCACTCGACCCCCTCCGCAATATGCAGCTCTGTGTCTGCTTTTGCTTCCCCAACTGCCTTCTTTGCCCCCCTATTTTTCAGTAAATGTTCTCCCCAGTCTTCCAGCCCCCTGCTTTTCTTTATACTTGTAGAAGGCCATTTTGCTGGCACTCCCAGCTTCCCTGGCCCTTCCTGAGAACCATCACAGTCTCTTGAAGCTGTTCTTTTGGTTCCTGTTCTCACACATAAGTTCAATGCCTCAAGAATGGCACCCTTAATTGCCCCCATCTCTCCCTTTATTCCACCTACATTGTCCACCCCTACTAACTTTTCCCTGACCAGCTCCCACAGCCTATTAAAGTTCCCCTTTCTAAAATCATGGACTTCAGCTCTCCATTGGGATTTCCTGGACCCAAGGGCCAATTCAACCCAAATGGAGTTATTGTTGCTGTTCCCCAGTGGCTCCCCTATTCACACAGCTCCTACCACCTCTAAGTGGGTGAGCACTGCCAACTGTGGAGGTGAATTGAGGGAGGGAAGGTGAGTGTAACCTAACATAAACACACCCCTTACTAACAGCTCTGGAGATGAATTGAGGGAGACAGGTGTGGACAATGCAGCATCAGGGTCAATAATCCTGACCCCCTCTGAACCTTTTGTTTACTTGCTGTAGCTTCAGTAAAATCTACTTTGAACTGACCAGCAATGTGAAGTTTCTTTCATCATTGTCCAACTCCTTCTGCAGTAACAGTGAGTGTTGTAAGAATTCTTCACAAGACCTGTTCAAATGACAAAGTTTTGGTGGACATTTGCTTCATGTTATCAACACTATTCACACTGCAGCTCAAGAGAGCAAAGTGATACATGGCAAATGGACTGTGAGTTTGTAAAATAAACCATTAATTAAATATTGGTTTCTGTTGTGGTTTGTAGTGCTCTACATTTTTGGTTGGTACGGTGAGGGTAATACAGCGTTAACACACACGTTACAACCAACTATGAGGGCCTTCGAAGGAGGGAAGGGGAGGGCACGCCAGTATTAACACAACCTGGGGGGGGGAAATGCTACAAGTCTCGATCGCTGAGAGGGACCTGGGGGTGGTGGTGGATGTCAAGATGAACAACTCTGAGACTTGTAGGAGGGCAGCAGCCAAGGCCAACAGGATGCTGGGATGCATCGTTAGGGGGATCACCTCCAGAAGGAGGGAAGTGATACTCCCTCTGTATAACTGCTTGGTGAGGCCGCACCTTGAGTACTGCATGCAATTTTGGAGGCCACACTTAAAGAGGGACATTAACCTCCTGGAGAGGGTCCAGAGGAGAGCAACCAAAATGATTTGGGGCTTGGGGGACAGGACCTATGAGGAGAGGCTCGAAGAGCTAACTATGTACACATTGGAAGAGAGAAGGGACTGGGGGACATGATAGAGGTTTTCAGGTACATGAAGAGGGAAAATAGGGGAGGAACAGTCAGGGTGCTTCGAAGGAAGGAGGAGGGGGCCACTAGAGGGCATGGGTGGAAGCTGGAGGGGGGAAGATTCAGGGCAGAAAGGAGGAGGTGCTACTTCACTGAGAGGGTGGTGGAGCCATGGAATGCGCTGCCTAGGGGGCTGGTGGAGGCAGAGACAGTGGAGGGGTTCAAGAGGGGGTGGGACAGGTGCAGAGGAAGGATTCTGGAAGCAAAATCCAATGCAGCAAGAATATCCGGAACTGGGAAGGGAGAAGCCAGAGAAGGCGAGGGGTTCAGCAAGGTCAGCACCCAGGATGGGGGCTGACCAAACGAGCAGACACGAAAGACCGTTAGGCCTATTCTGCTGGCATTTTAGTATGTTAGTATGTAACCCTTACAACCAGCTATGGAGTGGCATTGAGGGAGAGAAAGTGAGGGCAGCCTGGCATTAACACAACCCTTACTACAAATTATAGAGTGGCATTAAGGGGGAAAGATGAGGATAACCCAGCATTAACACATCCCTTACAACCAACTGTGGAGGGACATCGAGGGAGAGAATGTGAGGGTAACCAAACAATAATCCACACCTTATTACCAACTATGGAATGGCATTTAGCGAGTGAAGACCAGGGCATGCCAGCATTAACACACCTGTTATTACCAACTATGGAGTGGAATCGATGGAGAGAAGGTGAGGGTAACTCAGCATTAATCCACACCGTAGTGCCAACTATGGAGTGGCATTGAGGGAGGGAAGGTGAGGGCAACCCATCATTAACACACCCCTTACTATCAACTGTGGAGTGGCATCAAGGGAGGGAAGGCATGGGTAACCCAGCATTACATACAGAATAATGGATGAGTAGGTGGTTACAACGAGGATTTTACACCCCCCACCCCCTGAGGTGTGGGATGCCACATAAACCTCAAGAGCAAAGCTCGAGGAGTTTATTAAGGCATCCCACACCAAGAGTGTGTGAAAAATCCAAGTTTTGACCACCTACCCATCCTTTATTTTGTATAATATCTGGGTTTCCATTTTTTCACCACTATGTAAATTTTTATAATGTGAGCAGTTTTGAAAGAGAGGTCACTTTCGGTTTTGCTCTGTGACAGTTGAATCGACTATTTGAAACCTTGGTTCCATTTCATTCCCCCATTTTATATGTTACCTTGTATGATTTTTTTCTTGCTTTTTTCTCAGGTTATGTCAACGTGCAGCATGGCACTGACAGAGCGACTGGTGGTACTGAAGACGAGGGAGACTGTACTTGTGAGTTGCAAGCCTTTGTTTCTTACATAAGTGGCTTGCCAGAGCTCCTGTTTTCACTTGTAATATGTTAATTTGCTGAATTTGTTTTCAGGAGAATTGATTCCTGTGAGACTGTTTTTGGGAGAATCATTTCTCGTGAAATTTGTGTGTTCTGGTGCTGTTTTCTAGCTAAGTTAAAGAATAGGGATGCACTGTTAGGTAGGGCAAAAGAGTGAGATAGTTTTTAGGAGTGTAGTTTTTATTTTTTAGTGAGGACCGTTGAGTGCTCTGTGCTTAGAATTACTCTATTCTGGTGAAGCACGGGTTTAAACTTTCCCCTACCGGTCAGAGGTGATGCCGCAAGGACCATGTGGAATTCAGAGGATGCATCAGAGGTGGAGTGTGGCTGGTTCTTTGGAGGATTCTGTGGTGTTTCCAGGAGATTGAATTCAACTGCCTGGTTTTCTATCTGAGGAGGAGTGACTCGATGCGACTGAGTTGGCTGAAGGGATGGCGGCAGCAGTGAGGGTAGCCGACACGGTGTGAAGGTGAGAGCTTCACTGCCTTGTGGGTCGACCCCAATTGTCTGCTGTTGTCTCGTTCGGTCCCGAAGTAAATTGCTTGAGTACTAAGGCTGTAAGGAATGGCCTTTTGTGTTCTAATCTCTCCGTGATCTGTGAGGGTTCTCCTTGGATTATTGAGACTGCTTTTCAGCTCTAGAGCCTGGACTGGTGCGCTGGTTTGATGTCCACTTGGACCTGGTAACCTGTCCTCAATCTAAGCCTGGTGAAAGCGTTGGTCTGGATTGTAACCAGTAAGAGGGGTTTACCATTTTTTCTAACTGGTTTCCACTCATGAGAGGGGTGAGCTACCCTTTGGTTGATCCTGTGGTTTGAATAACTTGTGACTCTGGGATTTTGCAACTTTTAAGACCTTGCTGGAAACTGGCAATCTGAGTACCTTTTTCTTCATCGTGAGACTTTGTGCTCATTTATTTGGCTTGGACTTGGACTATTTGCCAGTTAATTTTAGCTTATGTAGCTCCCTTTTTTGGACACAGTATATTCTTTAGCATATTTGCACTGCATTGAGATTCCTTTTTTGTTTGTTGATAGTGCTTCGGCACCTTAAATATAGTGGGGGAGGTAGTAACAACAACAGAAATGGAAAGAGATCTCGGGGTAATCATATCAGATGACCTTAAGGTTGGCAAGCAATGCGAGAAGGCGGTAGGGAGGGTTGGGGGGATACTGGGATATATAGGGAGAGGTATCACCAGCAGAAAACAGGAAGTTGTTATCCCCCTGTACAGACAGTTGGTGAGATCCCATCTGGAGTACTGCGTCCAGTCCTGGAGATCCCACCTCTGCAAGGACATAGACAGGATGGAGGCAGTTCAGAGGAGGGCAATTAAAATGTGCAGGGTCTGCAAGAGAAGCCATACGAGGAGAGACTAAAGGAGCTTAATATGTATACCCTTGAGGCAAGGAGGGAGAGGGGGGACATGATAGAAACGTTTAAGTACCTCAGTGGAATCAACAAAGTCTAAGAGGGTAGCATCTTTCAGAAAAAGAGATGTGCAAGAACAAGGGGACACAATTTGAGAGATGGAGGGGGGACGGCTCAAGGGCAATGTGAGGAAGTATTTTTTCAGACAGGTGGTGGGCGATGGAACAGCCTTCCTCTAGGAGGTTGTGGGGTCTAAAACTGTGGGAGAATTCAAGAATGCCTGGGACAGACAGAAAGCAATTTTTGTTGGGGGGTAGGAAGAAATAGGCTGTTGGTTAAATAGGATCTGCAGCTTATCCTCTAGGTAGGGAAATGGGCAGACTAGGTGGGCCAAGCGGACCTTATCTGCCATCAAAGTCTATATTTCTATGTTTCTATTTGGGTGGGTTAGTTTGGGGTGGGGGTAGTGTGGGTTTTAAGTTAAGCGTGTGTGTGGGTGTGTGGGTGGAGTGTGTGGAGAGTGTGGTGAAGATTGTGTTTGTGGGTTGTGTTTTTGGGTTAGGGTTTACATAATTAGCAGGGATGAGTCTGGGAAGGTATGAGTGCCTGGGGCAGGCTAGGATAGAGTATTGCATGATCTATGGCCTTTTGTCAGCCTCCCAGTATCTGTCAGTACAGCAAGGCGCTGTAAGGAGGTTGGAATAGGGAGGAACCATGTGATTCGCTTGGGACGGGGTGCTCCATGCACTGGGATTGGTGGTAGGATCAGGGCAGTGGGGTGTAGAAGGCGCCATGGGATTAGACAGGTTCTAGAGAGAGGCCAGACATGTTTAGTTCCCATCTCCAGGGTTCCCACCAGACTAAGTGGGCAGGTAGCCAGAGGGGCTGCACTGTCCACCAATCCCCTGAGGATGGTGTTTTGCAATGCCAGATCGGTCAGAAACAAGACTGCAATTATAGTGGACTTAGTTTCTTCGTCCGATCTGGCTTGCATTATGGAAACCTGGATTGGTGACGATGCTGGCCCGGTTTTAGAGTCCGCCGTCCCATCCGGCTATACCATGATGCACTGCCCCAGAGTGGAATGCAGGGTTGGGGGGGTAGCTATCTGTTTTAGATCCGAACTAGGCTTCACCTTGCACCCAGTGAGAACATCACATTCATTTGAATGTGTGGCCATCCATGGGGGTCCAGGTGCAGGTTGCCTGATTCTTTTGATTTATCACCCTTCTGGGGCAGTGGGAGACTTTCTGCAGGCGGTAGCCAATTTTATGGTTGGGGAGATGTTGGAGGCCTCCAGATGTTTGGTGCTGGGGGACTTCAACCTCTGGGCTGACGACAAATCTTCTCAGCTTGGTTCTAACTTCCTCCAGATGATGTCTTCCTTGGGCTTTGCAGAGGGTGTTTCCTCCGCAACTCATCTGGGTGGCCACGTGTTGGATCTGGTGTTCTCACTGGGGCTTGAGATTGATAGTCTCAGGATTGATCGGGTCATTTGGTCCGATCATTACACGGTGAAGTTCTCATTCGGGGCCCCCCCGGTAGCCCTCCCCCTGCAGAGATGGTCAGCTATCGCCCTTTGAGGGGGTTGTCCCCTGAGGGTTTTTTGGGGGGTGGTTGACCTATCTTATGTGGACAGTGCATGTGTTGGGGGGGTGAGCGCGACAGTGGATGCCTATAATAAGGCGCTTGCTGGTGCGCTCGACTCCCTTGCACCAGTCCGTGTACAACCCAGGTCTTCTCACTTGAGGTCCCCTTGGTATGATGGTGAGCTCAAGGGGATGAAGACCTTGGGTCAGAGATTAGAGCACTGCTGGCAGAAGTCTGGACTGGAGGCAGATAATCTGGCCTTGCGTGTGCACTATGGTGCATACCAGGAGGCAATCAACTGTGAGAAGGCAGAATTCCTGTCCAGAGAGATTGCTGCCAGGAGGAACTGACTAACTATGCTCTTTCAGACTGTGGACAGGCTTTTTCATCCTTCATATCTACAGCTGAAGGTAGCCTTTTCTAATGCATTATGCAAAGAGCTTGCTCAATTCTTCTCAGACAGGGTGTCGGCTATCAGGCAGGAGGTTCCGCCAGCTGGTCAGAATATTGCCGACAGTGGTCACCATGGGTAAACAGAGAGCTCTCTGCCTGGTTGGGTGAGTTTAGACTGGTGGAGGGGGCTGCGGCCATTGAGATTGCTTCCAAGCTTCGGCACACTTTTTTCGAACTGGACCCGATGCTAACTCGTTTCTTAATGAGATGTGTCGACTCCGTTGGCCTGGTGTTTGCTTTGATTGTCTAGTATTCCTTGTTGGAGGGGGTCTTTCCTGATGTCTTGAAGGAGGCATTGGTGAGATCCCTTCTGAAAAAAACATTGTTGGACCCTGAGATCAAGACAGATTACCGTCCTATCTCCAATCTTCCATTTTTGGGTAAGATTGTGGAGAAAGTGGTGGCTCTTCAGCTTGAGGAGCATCTCATGGCCCATGATCTAAATGAGCCACTCCAGTCTGGGTTTTGTGTGAGGCATAGCACAGAAACTGCACTGGTTCAGGTGCATAATGACCTCCTTAGGGCTAGAGATCGAGGGGGAAGGGACAATTCTTGTTCTCTTCAATCTCGCTTCATTGTTTGACATGGTGGACCATTGAGTGTTACTTGACCACCTAAGGGAATTCTGTGGACTTGCCGGCACTGTCATCTGCTGGTTTGAGTCTTTTCTATCTAACAGGTGGTAGAGGGTAGTGATGGGGAATTTCTCCTCCTCCCCTGGCCACCTGTTATGCGGGGTTCCCCAGGGTTCGGTCTTGTCGCCGATGTTGTTTGCCGTGTATATGCTACCCCAGGAGAGCTCATTAGGAAGTACAGTCTGGATTTTCATTGTTATGCCAATGATACCCAGCTTTATTTTTCCTTTGCCCTTGGAACATCTTGCACAGTGGAAGTGCTTAATATTTGCCTTGCTGAAATCAATGACTGAATGGCCTCCAGCTGGTTGCTACTGAACCCCGATAAGACGGAGGTACTGGTGGTGGAGTTAAACAGAGGGCGTGATAGGTTGGCCTCTGGTGCAGAGACAGGTCTTTTTCTTGCCTCTACCATTGTCGGCCTCCTCTAGGGTGTGGGATATGGGCATTATTCTTGACAGTGATTGACAGTTGAGTTTCAGGTGTCTTCCACGGTCCCTACTAGTTTTTACCATCTGAGGAATATCATCAGGATAAAGCCCCTAGTTCCGCTGCAGGACCTCCCCACCTTGGTACATGCCTTCATGATGTCCAGGCTGGACTACTGTAATGCACTCCATCTCGGGGTCTCTGGGGGTACCCTGCGCCGACTGCAGCTGGTGCAGAACGCGGCAGCGAGGCTGTTGACAGGACAGCCCAAGTATTGCCACATCACTCTGGTGCTGTATCAACTGCACTGGCTGCCATTTAGGTGGATGGTCCTCTTTAAGGTGGGTTTACTCACCTTTAAGACCCTACATGGCCTGGGCCCTGGTTACCTGAAGGACCTTCTTAGTCCTGCTGTCTCGGTCCACTCCTTCCGCTCCTCCTCCTCTAGGGGTCTTCTTGCGATTCCCAGGACGAGGTTAAAAACTGCTGGTGATAGAGCATTTAGTGTTGCTGCTCCCGTCCTGTGGAATTTGCTTACTCCAGCTGTTAGGGAGGCCCCTTCTGTGGGGGTATTTAACTCATTCTACCTGATGCCACCATTTTGGGTCAGGTTAATCAATGGGTGGTTCTGATCCCATATGGCGCTAATGGATACAGTGGGTTAAAGCCCACCTCAAGGCATTCTTGTTCAATCAGGCCTTCCCAGACTGTGCTTTATAGTCCTTGCTTATTTTTTAGAATTTTGGCTTTTTAGGCATTTGTTGTTGTTTAGGTTAATGTTTTATATTAATTTTGTTTTATTGCTGATATGCTGTGTGTTGTGTTTGATATATTGTTATATATTTTGTTTTGTAATGTATAGTATTTATTTTGAAAATGTTCGGCACCCAGAGCCTCTGGGATGGGCGTCTCTTAAATAAAATTTGTCTTGTCTTGCGTTGCCTTGTGCTCCTCCATAGAGAAAGCTGGTATGTGTTTGTCATTATAACCAGTTGGTTATAATGACAAAATTAAAACCGTCTTTCTCGATGGGAAAAAATGGAAACCAGCTATTATACACCCCTTATTGTCAACTACGGAGGTAGATTGAGAGAGATAAAGTGACAGTAACCCAGCTTTGGCATACACCTTACTTCCAACTATTAGGTACATTTAGGGAGGAAAGGTGCGGGCAAGCCAGCATTCACATGCCTCTTATTACCAACTGTGGAGTGGCATTGAAGGATGGAAGGTAAGAGTAACCCGGCATTACCCCCCACAAACAACTGTGAAGGGATACTGAGGGACTGAAGGCAAGAGCAACCCAGTATTACAACCCCCCCCCCCAGAAACAACTGTGGAGGGACATCGAGGAAGGAAGTTGTCAGCATTACACACTCCCTAGTACCAATTGTGGAGATGGATTGAGGGAGGGAAGGTGAGGGTAATCTAGCATTAACATACCCCTTACTACCAACTATGGAAGTGGCTTGAGGGAGTAAGGAGTGGGCAATGTAGCGGCACAGTCAATAATCCTGACCCCTGTGAACCTTTTGTTTACCAGCTTTAGCTTCAGTAAAAGCTGCTTTGATCTGACCATCAACGTGAAGTTTCTTTCATCATTGTCCTGCTCCTCTTGCAGTAATAGTGAGTGTTGTAAGAATTCTTCATGAGAACAGTTCAAATGACAAAGTTCTGGTGGACATTTGCTTAATGTTATCAACACTATTCACATTGCAGCTCAAGTGAACAAAGTGATACATGGCAAATGGACTGTGAGTTTGTACAATAAACCAATAATTTAATATTGGTCCCTCTTGTGGTTTGTAGTGCTCTAAATTTTTGGTCAGTAAGGCGAGAGTAATACAGCCTTAACACACACATTACAACCAACTGTGAGGGGCATCAAGGGAGGGAGGTAGAGGGCACGCCAGTATTAACACACCTCTTAAAATCAGCCAGGGAGTGGCACTGAGGAAGAGAAGGTGAGGGTAACCTGGCATTAACACACCCCTTACTGCCAACTATTGAGGACCATTGAGGGAGGAAAGGAAAGGCAAGGCATGCTGGCGTTAACACACCCATTATGGTAGCCCAGGCACCATGTGCCAGTGGGCTACTACCCCTTCATGTTGACCTTCACACAGGTTAAGGGGCCTGGGTTCTGCTACGCTGGTGTTCGGGGGTTCTGTCCCAACAAAATGAATAAAATAGCTCTGTGCCTCCACCAAAAGTAAATTGTAGTGGGACAGGTGTATGATTGGTACAACCCACTGGGATGTTGTACCTACCCACCTCCCCTTCCAACCACCCCACACACTGGATAACAACCAATTTTCCAGTACCATATACCACATACAATTAACAGTTTGTTTCCACAAAGAACCCTTCACACAGCAATTGCAACAGCAGAACACAGCTTTATTTAGGGGAAGGGCTAGGGAAGGGGTACCAGGAACAGGAACAACTGTTGAAGGAAGAAAAAATTAGAGCAATTAACAGTAACAGGGCCCGTAGGCCGGACCACCTCAGCACCCACCCCCACTCAATCAATCAATCAATCTTTATTTATTCAGGCGAAACACCATTGAGACAACTCATTTACAAGGTGGATCTGGGTCTGGTACAAACAAATACAGCACAATATGAAAGCAGTATGTAGTGCACAGAGCAATCTGAGGCAGAATGCAGGAAACAGGTTATACATAAGCCAATATGATATACATTTAGATAAGTCAGTTCCAGAGGAAAGGGCTCTACGAGGAGGCAACCATTTATAATAGAGAACATAAAGACAAAAAAGAGAAATATATTATACATTTTTTACACAATATACATTTCATTCAAGTTAGATGAGTTTCATATGAAGAGGAAAATTAGGTTGAAGGAGACAGCAAGGTACAAGAGTAGAAGATTTTTAGTGGAGACAGTTGAAAGTTTCCTTGAAAGTCCGCACAAAAAGATTTCTAAAGAAGGTCGACTTCACAGGAAGCACAAGTTTCAACGTTTTTTGCACATTGTTCCAAAGAACAGGGAGAGCTCTATCAAATCTTCTAACCTTGGGGATAAGAAGAGAAGTATATGAAAGACTTCTTAGGAGGTAGTTCCCTGCAGGGCAGACAGAAAGGCAGTCAGAGATATATTGTGGGAAGATAACAGAGATGGCTCTGAAGGTCCAGAGGACTGCATTTCTGTGACATCTGAAACTAAGAGAGCTCCATCCTATCATAGTATAAAGGGTGCAGTGGTGGGTGGAATGCAATGCTCCAGTTATGAACCCAATTGCTCGACGGTAAAGAGTGTCAAGTTTCACTAGAGCCGTACTTGGGCCTTGTCCATGCAGCATATAAGCATAGTCCAATAGCAGCAAGAAGGTAGTTTGCACTAAACGAGTTTTGGCCTCCTGTGTAAGTAGTTGCTTGATCCGGAAGAATATACCAAGTCTCTGTTTTAGCTTTTTTGATAGTTCCTCAATATGTTCCATACATGACAACCTCTCATCAACCCCACACCCCAAGTATTTAAATTTTGATACAAATTCCAGAGACTCACCTAGAAGTGTAAAACTGTGAGGGGTGGTACTTGGCGGTGCTATGTTTGGGTGCAGTAGCTGAAGGGGCATAAAGCGTAACCATAGTTTTTTTTGCATTTAACAGGAGTTTTAAATGCAATGGTTTGTCCTGCAAGAGGCTGAATTCATTCTGGAGGTCTTTATAAGCCAGTTCAGGAGTAGGCCTGTCTAAGTACAACACTGTATCATCAGCAAATAGGTGAATGCTTGCTGACTAGGTACCAGTGTTTAAATTGTTAATACAGATGGCAAACAGTAATGGGCCTAGGATGGATTCTTGAGGCACTCCCCTTTGAAGGGGTTTCAGTGTGGAAAGATTGCTCTCTACTTTTACTTGTTGGCACCACTCAGTGAGATAATTGGTGAACCATTTTATTGCCAGAAGGTCTACTCCAATGATATGTAGGGTGTCCAGGAGCAGTTCATGGTCCACTGAATCAAAGGCTTTGCTGAGGGCAAGGAACAAGGAACACACATAATTATTAACATCCAATGCTATCTGCCAATCATTAGTGACCTTAGCAAGCACAGAGATTGTGCTGTGGTGGGATGTAAACCCAGACTGGACCTGGTTTAGTAGTTCAAACTTCTCTAGATACTGTCTGAGTTGCAAATTCACTACCTTTTCCAATAGTTTTGACAAAATGGGAAGTAAGGATGTTGGGTGGTTATTATTTAGGTCACTGGTGTCTCTGGATTTGAATAATGGGATAACATGTGCTGTTTTCCATAAGGCAGAAAGAGTACCCTGTGTAAGGGACATATTAAACAGAGGGGTGATAGAGGTAGCCAAAATATAATATCCTAACTTTAGATAGTAGGGTTCAATTAGGTCCACCCCTGTGCTTTTCCTAATATCTAGGGCCAATAAAAGGTCCTCAACATGCTTCACTCTGACAGGGCAGAAGGAGAAGATTGCTTCATGATTTGGTGGACTTGAGCTGAGTCATTCAGGCTTCTGGCCACACACCTGTGCCCGGAGGTTATCGGCCAGTGATGAGTCGAAAGCTAGGCCTGCTGTGACAAAGTGCTCATTAAGGGGTTCTAAAATTGATTGTTTGTCAGTAGTAGTACTGCCACATGTGGAGATTTTTTGAGGGAGAGAATTGGACGGAGAGTAACCTTCAAGGTCCTTTAATGCTTTCCAAAATTTCTTTGTGCTATTGGATGAGGATTTGATTTCTGACTGGAAATACCTTGCTTTTTTGGTTCTTAATAGCTTGGTACACCCGTTTCTGGCTACTCTGAAGGCTGTCAAATCAGCTGTATGTTTTTTTTTCTTTCACCTTTTTCCATAGTGTGTACCTATGCAACAAGGCAGCTTTTAGGCCACCTGTAAACCATGGGCAATTTTTCTTCTTGGTTCGGATTTTTACTAATGGAGCATGTTTGTCTATGGTCCCAAGCACAATGCTTTGGAAAACGTCATAAGCAGCATCCACAGTTGGTGCCAGGTAGAAATCCTGCTAATTAGCATAATAAAGATCAGCGCAGAAAGCAATTGGATCAAAGTTCCTCCGGCATCTCTTGTAGATATATCTGGAAGATGATACTGCTTTTGGCCCAGACCTCACACATGCGATAGCACAGTGATCACTAATATCATTGAAAGATACGCTTGAATGAGTAAACAGGTGAGGTTTAGTAACTAAAATTAGGTTAAGTAATGTTCCATTATCTGGGTTTTTAATATTAAGATGGGTCACTTCAGTTATAATTTGAGGAAGCCCATGGGTATCACAGAGTTCCTTTAAGGGTTTGGATGCTGCAGAAAGCCAGACTTTTTGATGTCACCCCACAATGATGACCTCAGAGGATAAGGAATTTAACACATCACTTAGATGTTTCAGTATTTTAATGCCCGCAGAGGGAGGTCTGTAATATCCAATGATGTGGAGAGGGACTGATTGGGTGAGCTATACCTTTAAGTTAAGACATTCAAATTCCTTGGACACCGTGGAAGAGTCTATTACTGAGATAGCATACCTGTCCCAAACGTAGATAGCTACACCCTCTCCTCTCGTCAGTCTATCTGCTCTAAATACATTGTATGAGGGGATATTAATTTCATGGTCCTGTATAGTGGGCTTCAGCCACATTTCAGATACCACCGGCACATCAGGGCAGGTGTGGTTGATCCAGCTTTGGACAGCATCAAATTTCCTAAGCAGGCTGCAGGTACTGATGTGAATAAGACTCAGCCCTTTCAACCAACTGAGCTGAGAAGGAGCTGAGATAAGGAGAGGGGGACCAGGATTAAGTTCAACATTACCTGCATAAATAAGTAGTAATAAAAGAAGTTTTTTGAGAGCTTCCAGGAGTAGCTTAGTCATATGAATTTTACCTCTTTTTCGGAGACTGGGTTCAATGGATGGTAATGACGTTACTTGAGTAGCCAGAAGTCACAAATAAACATATAGGAGAGTCCTAACAGATAGGGTAAATAGGTATGCAGATGTAAACAATGGCATGGGTTCCTTTTTATGACTTGTGTAAGAAGATGACCCAGTGCAACCAGGAACAAGCAATAGAGTGACCTGCACTAAGGAAGGCTTTTGGACAATCTCAAGGAATAATGGGAAAGGTGGGTGTTGCCTGGTTGTCTTGGAATGGGCAGCAGTAAAGTTATCAGGGTATTGGTTGAAGGAACATTTGAGAGAGAATGCTAAGTAGTGGCGTCACCAGGCTGTTTTAAGGGAGGCTGAAGCCCCCCTAATGTAAGCTCAAGCCCTCCCAATCATTTCCCCTGAAAGATTTTAAGACTCACAGCTTCACTGCTTGCTGAGGAAAAAAAGAAGCCATGGTTTAGAGTCAGCACTTTATAGCTCTACCACATGGAGCGCACTTTCCTTTTTCTTTGCCTGGTCCGGGTCCTCCGGATCCCACTGAGATCATTGGTGGTGCTAGTGGTGGAGGTCAGGGAGCTCTGTTCCCACCCAATACTTTTGTTGCCCCTGAACAGTGGCAGGGCAGAACTTTAGTGGTCCAGGTGCTGGTTTCCTCCCAGACACACTTTGCTACTGCACCTCATGGTCCGTCTGCCCAAACTTGTCCCCTCTTGGTGAATGCCGCATGGACCGCGATTAGTTGGGCGCCCAGGTCTGCTACTGCAGTGGCACTAATTTACTTTGGAAGGGAGATGGGGAAGAGAGCTGAGCAGGGGAACTCCACTACCAATAACCACCAAAATGGACACCGTCACTTCATTCAGAGGGAGGAGGGCCACAGGAGAAGGACCACAGTCGGGGATCATCTCAGGGGACTGGAGCAAGAAAGGGGTTCAAGGAGTCCACAAAACAGATAGACATAAAGCAAAAAAAAAAATAGCAAAACTGAAGGTAGAAAATAAAGAGGCCCCCAAAAGGGCACCACACACCGCAACCAGCCCAGAAAGCCAGGCAAAGCGATGGGAAGCAACCTGGAGCCCCCACAAAGCAGAAGAGAAAGAAATTTAACAAAACAAAGAAGAGAAAAAAATAACCACTCCAGCAAAGCCAGACAGGGCAACAGCCTGACAACCAGCAAGTGGCACTAGAGACAGTAAACAAAGGGGGAAGGACAGGGGACTGCAATGGCAGCCCCATGTGCGGCAACACCCAATGTCAATTCCAGAAAAAAAACAATAAACAGCCAACATACTGGAAAGGGGAGATAGGGGAACTGCAATGGCAGCCCCCAAAAAACACAAACCATGCCACACTTATTCTTTTTTTATTTGAGTGATCTTTTTACCTCCCCTCACACTCTGGTGTCCACCTCTCCTTTGGGCCACCTAGTGCTTCCATGCCTCGGCTGTCCTCTTCTGGAGCTCCTTCCACACACACATTGCAGCCGACTCCCGATTTGTCCCCAACGTATCCTATCACCAGGCAGGTCCTCCTCCTCTGAGGGGGGAAGGTACCGGGTGGCAGGGAACCCCAGCACACTATTTTTTCCCACGGTCCGGAGGCGCTGCTGTGGTAGAGGATGCTCCCGGAGGTTCCGGGGAACATGGATCATGGCGGCCGTCATCCGGTGTCGCCGAAGCTGTTTTTCTGGCTTTCTGGTTGTCCCTCCTGTGCCGCTACATGTAGTACCCCTGGTCTCCACTGGGTGCCACTACTAGAGTGGGCTTCCCAACCACCCTCCCCAGGAGAGGAGAGCAGTCCTTTGGATGCTCAATCCTTTCCTTCCCCAGCCAGTCCCCGATGACCTGAATCCATTCCCGAACCCGGGTCGCTGGCGTGGTTCGAGGGTGTGCCACACTTATTCTGCAAAATAACAGGAAGCAAATTAACAGACTTGCCAATCCACATTTTTATTTGAATAAAAGAGAACCTGGGTATGCATTATCCTTGTCACTTTGCATCTGAAATGTGATGCTTGTGCTACATGCACTACTAGGCACCCAGCATCAGGACACCCCAGAAAAGCCCAATACACAAACTGCAAATTGATGGAGCAGACAACTAAAGGGAGCTCACCCTATGGAACTGGCTGCTGATGGCCATCAGGAGGACTGCTGGTCCTTTTCCAGAGCTAAGGTGTGACTGCTGCTGCTGCTGGAGACCTCCAAGGACCACTGGCTATAGAGGAGCAGCCACCCAGGAGCTACGTACCCGAGCGTCAGGTAAGCCTCCAGCCATCCGTACTCCTGTGCTCTCTACTCTGTTAGTCACCCAGTCCAGAACTGCCACTGGCTAGCAGGGAAGACCCTTTCTAGCCTACAAGTGGACCTGGCTTTTGGACAGATGATTGGGTATCTGGGGCTAAGATCAGCCCATTTGGCTGATTTATGGCCACTTTAGGCACTGGCTGGAGACCTGGCCTGGCCAAGACAAAGGATCTAGTGTCAGAAGGCTCCAGGAGCGGAAGGAGGAGGGGGATAGAGACAGGAATTGTTCAACCAGCCAGTTTGGTCAGCCAGCCAGCTGGCTGTGCATGGGTTGGGTGGGGAGTTAACCCTTTCCCTCCCTGAGTCCTCTCTGGTCTGCTTGCCTGGCAAACTTTGGGGTACTAAACTCATCCATTCACAAGTCTGTTGGAGAAAAAAGAAAGTAAGTCTCTTGAGTGAACTGAGTGCACTGGTGGCTGGCTGCTGTGTACTGTGCTGTTGATAAAGAGAACATTGGGACAGGAGTCAGGACATCACCATGGGAGAGCTCAGAGCTTGGGGCAGGGATTTGTTATCATCACTACAAGGTTAGTTGGATCCCAATCTGACAGGGAGTGTGGGGTTACAACAAATGCACTCTGCCTCCGCTAGTCTCTTGGACTCTGTTCGGTGGGTTCAGAAGCATGAGAGGTTTGGCATGCCTTGCCTTGTAGAAGGGAACACCTGGACAGGACTGGGAGCGAGTGACATAAATTGGGACTGGGTTTGATGACCACCTTTTCGTAACTGCCATGCCAACACACTCAGCACTGCTTGCAGAGCAGGTATATTTTTCAGACAGGCACAGATGTAGTACACATCTAAAAGGCTGTGCAGCATGAGTCTTTACACAGTTGTTTGGCAGTTTAGAGAAGGAAGATCTGTGCCTGCGGCTTGTGTGAAAAGACATTTTGATTTATATAGCACCTTTCATACAGACTGTGTTCCTGAGTGCTTTACAATCCAAAGAGGGTGGGAGAGAATTCTGCTGCCTTTTTATAAAGCAACCTACATAGACACAGTCACACAAGTAATCCCCAAACTCCTTAGAATCCAGAAGACAGGGAGAGGAGGGATAGTTTGCAGCACACAGGGAGATGCAAAGACTACAGAAATTGACAACAGAGAGAGAGAGAGAGAGAGAGAGGGCATGAAGAGAGATTAAGGGCAGGAATGTTGAGTGACTTGTTCAGAATTATGCAGCATGGAAGTGGTGGTTGTTTGCTCTGGGGTCCTGTAACCTTCCCAGCAGATCTGCTGGGATAATAGTGTTTGGCTGGTCTCTTACTTGCTCTGGGTCCAGTAACCTTCCCAACAAATCTGCTGGGATAATGGTGTCTGAATGGTCTCTTATTTGCTGTGGGGGACTGTAACCTACTCAGCAGATCTGCTGGGATAATGGTGTATCTTTTTCTGTTGTTCTCACTGGTCCAGTAAGCAAATTTTTGCACATGTGCCATTTAATAGATGTCATGATAACCAGGCTTCTCAAACATATATTTCACCATTTAAAATGCAGGAAAAGCCACCATTTGAAGGTAAAAAGCTTAAACTTTTTCAGGGGGTGCATGCCCCCGGACCCCCCCCAGCTTTGTTAGGATTTTGACTGTGGGGCATTAGCCCCCCAACTTTGTACCTCTGGTGATGCCCCTGATACTAAGCACACAAGAAGGGGAAGTAAGGGCTGCATTTTGAGGGCTATACTACAGAAGGCTACTTCAGAGGCTGTAGATAGTAACAATGTGTACGATGAGCCCTGCAGCTTTCCCTTACAAAGATTAATTAGTACAAGTTTAAAGTATGTCTCTTTAAAAGAGAGAATACAATGTATTTTATTAGCAGCTAGAGAACCAATGAGGGATCAGCATCATCTAGGAAGGGGAGGAAGAGTATTTAAGGAGTGGCGGGGTGCAGGAGGGTGGGTGGGAGAAAAATACTGATTCAAACTTTCCCACTACCTAAAAAAACAGGTCTGAGCAAACCCAGGGCAGGAAGCTGAGAACCAGCCTATCGGAAAGAAAGCCTTAGCCTCCTCCACCAATCACAGGCTGGCTTCCTGCAGGTTTAACCAGTTGGAGCTCCAAGATGCTTTCCCAGTCCATGGCAGGTGGCTCACCTGAGAAGAAGCTTTGGGCATCGTATTCAGGGACAGGAGCGGCTGGGCCAGCTTGGAGAGCTGCGGCCAGAGATGTCTTCAGTGTGCCTGAGTGGGGCTCCTAAAATGAAGGGAGTAAGGGCAGATTAATATGCTGAGAAGGCAAAGGTTCTCACAGCTTCGGCTTGGGGGTGGGGAAGTCCCACAATTAAGTTAAAAAGCAGCTAATCAGGGGGTGGGGGCAACAGCTGGCAGCACAATGGGGGGTCAGTCAGATGGCACCAATGGCTCCACACTCAAAATGGCTGAGACTGCAAGACTATGGGGAAAAAAACAGTTTAAACAGAGAAAAACATCCTAAATAGAAGGGGAGTTAGCAGCCTAGAGTTTCATGGCTGCAGTGAGAGGGACTAGAGACAGAAGATACAGGGCAATCCAACGCAGTACACTATTTAAATTACAGTGCAGCAATGCCAAAGCTATCCCACAAATAACATTCCCACAGTAAGCCTGGCCACAATTGCTTAAAAAATACTGATTCAAACTTTTCCTCTACCTAAAAAACCAGGTCCGAGCAAACCCAGGATAGGGATCTGAGAATCAGCCTATCAGAGAGAAGGCTGTAGCCTCCTCCACCAATCACAGGCTGGCTTCCCGCAGGTTTAACCAATCAGAGTTGCAAAGAGCTTTGGGTGTCGGATTCAGGGACAGGAGTGACTGGGCCAGCTTGGAGAGTCGCGGCCGGAGGTATCTTCAGTGTGCCTGAGAGGGGGATCCTGAGAAGGAGCTTTGGGCACTGGCTTCAGGGACAGGAGTGGCTGAGCCAGCTTGGAGAGCCACGGCCAGAGGTGTCTTCGGTGTGCCCGAGAGGGGGCTCCTGAGAAGGAACTTTGGGCATCGGATTCAGGGACAGGAGCGGCCGGGCAAGCTTGGAGAACCACGGCCGGAGGTGTCTTCGGTGTGTCCTAGCTGATACCCAGGTGTTCACAGTCCTGCTCAGTGCTGTGGGTTGGCCAGCATTGGAGCCCTAGAGGCAATAAAGACTGAAAGATGAACAAATAAGCCCTTACTCCCATTGGTTTCCAGGGCAAGCCATGGGTACTCATTATTCTGATGAGCTGGGAGAGTCCCAGAGTGGAGGGCTTCCCACAGTTCAGTCTCTGCAGATTCAATTCAGAGAGGGCAGAGACAAAGGGGCAGTAGAGAATGAAGCATAGACTGGTTCTTGAATGAAGATCTGGCTGCTTGTCACCTTGATTGGAGGTTTTTCAGCTTGTCCCCTTCAGCCTATTTTGGCCCATTGCAGAGATCCCATGCAAGGCCCACCTAACCACAGAGGACCCAGACCTAGGAGTGGCTCCACAGCCTGTCTCCCTCTCAGGTCACAGGTACCCTAGCCCCCCAGAACATGCTGGTGGCCAGCAGTCCCCTCTCAGTGGTGGTTAGCAAGTTCCACACCTGGCTCTGAGATGCAGCTGGAAAATTCCCTTGTTCCACCTTTCTCTCGGACAGAAAACAGCTTTGGTGTACAGTCAGACAGTTTCACAACTTTTTCACTTCCCATTGCCATTTGGCAACAGATTCCCAAAGTACAGATCAATAGTTCCTTTTTTCAACTGGGTTTTAGCAGCAGCAACAGGTTCCTGAAGCATATGACACCTGGTCACCTGGTCACCTCTTTCCTTTTACAGTCTCTCCGATTCAAAATAGCATCCACTTTTGCTCTGACTCCCACACAATTTCCAGCAAGACTCTTTCTCAGCTTAAGAATTTCTCTCAGTCTCTCTGATGCAGGCTGTCTGCAGCAAACAATTCTCCTCAAAACCAAAAATATTTGCCAGATACCTGGTCTGTTCAGCAGAGGTGCACAGTTCCTTCCAACAGTAAAATTCCGTCACTTCAGTCCTCAGAACTTCTTCACATATGCCCTGTGAAAGGCCTTAGACTTTTCTCCACACAACACTGAGAACTCTTGACTTGATCAGAGCCCAGAACAGATTGCCTCAATTGCCCAGTGCCCCGGGGATTTCTCCCCAGAATCCTGCCCTCTGATTGGTTGGTTTCCATCATCAATCACAACCATAAGCCCTATTTGATTATTGATTGGGAAAGTCTCATGGTGCCTGAAAATAGCTCACACCTCCTCTCATGAGTCCTCTCACACAGTTTGAGGTCCCTAATTAGCTGATTGGCTATTCCTTAGGGGTCAAAGGATCATAACATGGCTGCTTATGCTTACACACAGTTCCACAGCAGTCCACATGATGTCCAAACTTTAGCGCATCAGTGCAGCTGAAATCATTACATTTAGCCATCCACTACCCCACTGTTTGTTAGCCCCTTTGCTCCATTATCATCTGGTTGCAGAAATTAGCCACAAATAGCAAACCTCTGCCTGTCGCTAGTGCAATTTCCTACTACCCCCCGGTACTAGTGTAACCCCCTTACAAATGGGGATTCCCAAAATGTCTTCCTTGAGCTTGCCTAAATGCTCACTGCCAGGCTGGTGTCCTGTGTTTTAGCAATTTAAATGTGATTACCAGAGCCTGTATAGCCTCTGTGTACTGTCTCCTTAAGAGCTGCCTGATTGCAGTTTAAGTAATCTGAGAGGGAGCTCTGTTGAAAGATGTAACTATTTACTGAAAATCATTTAGAGTGATAATGATAATGCAGTTTGTCTAACCTGCTTTCTTTGTAGCAAGTACTGTTTTGTTTGTCTCCACTATCTTGGTCTTGGGTTGCAAATTGGACCAAACAGTACTGGTGGGACCTAAAATGTAGCCGGACTACAGGAGCTGTCTGAATTCAAAATCTGTAGGAACTGTACTTTGGAGCTTTTTTGTGCCTTTTTTGCAGCTGAAGGGGGAGCTCTTGCTTTGACTGACAGCCAAATCAGCCAACCAGATCTTTTGGATCTTGGGGAAGTCCTGGGCTGCTTGCAGTTTTCAGTTAGTTCTGAGTTGGGAAGTGAAATGAGAGGAGCTGAAGTGATTCTGAGCAGCAATCCTGAGTGGATTCGCATGGGAGAACTCTGAAAAGGCTAAGTTTTTGGCCTGCATGTTGGTGTGCTGATCCTGAGAGGGAGAGAAGAGAATTATTTTGGACTAAATCCAAATTTGTGTGACTAAAGTAAGCTACTGAAGTGGGCCAGGCTCAACCTGAAGAAGACCGAAGATTTTGCTGAATGCGACCGGCCTGTCAGGAGTTCCAGCTACCCCTAAGCTCCTGGTGTGTAGAGACTTTGCGATTGTGACCAGGGAGCACTTTGCCTGGTACAGTAGAATTCCCTTACATGTAAATGTGCTATGAGCTGCTAGTGGGTCGTGAGTTAGTCCCCCACTGTGTGAACTGTGTTCTGCTTGCTGGATGCTGTATCCAGCCCAAAACGGACTGCATCCGAATTTGTCTCCATGTGGTCTGGGCCTTGCCAGACTGGCCCAGCCAGACTACCCACTGCACAGAGAAGCCATCGACGAGAGATCTGTCTGGGGATCAGCACCCTGCTCCACGCTTGAGCAGGAATGACGCCTTCTGCGACTCATGTGGGCCCTGCTTCTCCTGGCATTCCAGATCAACCACCTGCAGTCTCGATTTTAGTCCAGCCTGTGTCCAGTCTTGGGTATCGTAGTAAATTCCAGAGTAGCTCCCTGCAACAACAGCTTGATCTGAGTGTGTCATCTGATTGTCTTGTTTCGTTTCCTTTACGAACTGAGCCCTCTGGCTCCAGATTACAAATATTGTGTACTGTGCATTTTGTGTTTTCCATCACAGGGCCCCAACCAGCTGCAACCCCAGGCAATGGTCCTGGCTAGCCCATCTCTTCTCCACCTGGATATCCAGAGGTGAACTGTGTAGGGGGACTCAAAGTGCATCCATAACTGCTTGATTGCTATAACCTTTAAGCTAATTAACCTGATTTTGCCCCTCTGTTGTTCAAGTCCCCTGAATAAATCAGATCTAACTTTTTCTGCATGTAATCTGACTGTGGTTCCAGTTTGTGCTCAAAGTACTGTACTGTACTGTTGCTATTTGCTGTGCTTAACCTTGTTTTACAGGGGTTCTCCAGGGTCGAGCCAGAGGAACCAGCCCTGGTGGTAAGTGCAAACAGTGTGGATACTTGTATGGTGTACCAGGGGTATTGTGAAAGTGATTATTGTACAGTGTTCAGGCCACTAGAGGTGAAAGAGGGGGGTTACAGTATCCTGGAAGGCAGTGCCCAGGTTAGCTTGACCACTACCAACCCTGATCTCTGGGTGGAGGCACCCGTTTCAGAACTCAGGCCCCTTAACCTGCTACTAGTCAAACAGGCAGGGGTAGTAGCCCTTGGTATAGCGCCACCTAGGGGTTACACTAGACAGGCTCCTTATTAATATGTATGACTCGCCTCATTAATATGCATGAGGTGGATCGCTCCCTGGATCTCCGCTCCTGTTTTACATTAACTGGAGGCTTCTCTTGTGCCTCCCTTAGGTCTCTGGTCCCTGATTACCCAAACAGAGGGACCAGGACCTTCCAAGGAGCCGCAGTCTGGCTGAAAACAGCCATGACCCTCTAGCACTACTGCACGTGCCTGGACTGGCTGACCACATTACAGTGCCAAACTCCAATTGCCAGCCCAGCGATTAAGCACTGAGAGACCAGTTTGGGCTGAAAACAGTGCAGGGCCAAGGAGAGCAGACCAAATAAGGTAAGCCCCTGCAGGGGAGTTACACCCCTCTCTTTAATGCTTGGCATCCCCACCAAGCCTATGAGTAGGACCCTGTAACAAGTAAAACAGCAACTTTAGTATTCATCCTATGGCAAACATGTCTACCTAGACACCTGATTCCTATCTACTTGGGTGTTAAACAATTAGAAACATGAAACAAACCTGAACCACTTTATGTACAGTTTATACAGCTAAACACTTTTCCATTTTGATAGTTCTCAAATACTGTGGTATGCATGGCTGGCACCCATACTTTCATCCCTTTAGTTGTTCAAACCACATGTGTTATTGAACACACATCAATAATACACCTTTTACCTTTGGTTTTCCTTGGGTGCCACCTTCACTTTCCCCTCTTTCGTTTTGCCACCTTCACTCCAGGCAAAGGGGGGTTTAGCACTAGCGGGACACATGTAAACCTTGGGTAATGACCTGGGGGTGACATATATACTTTTCAATCAATCAATCAATCAATTTTTATTTATTTAAGGCGCCTTTCTCAAACCAAGGCGCCTTTACAAATGACATAAAACAATAAATATTTAAAACATGATTTAAACAAGATTAAAATTAAATAATTAACAGTTATTAAAAGCTTTGTTAAAAAGGTAGGTTTTCAGAGCTACTTTACAGCTCTGGACAGTCGGGCAATTTCGTACCAGGTTTTGTGCACTACCAATAGGGGTAGGTCAGTTGGTGCCCCAGCGGTATCATAGATCAACTTCAGTAAGGGTTTCACAGTCCTTCCTGACCTTCTTTGGGATTCTTGCTCTCCAGTCCTGTTGGTCACCTCCTGTTCAGAGCAGGAAACAATGTCTCTTGCCACTGTGCCTGTTTCCCCTTAGTCTGCTGCTGGGGATTCTCATACCAACTCACTTTCCCCAATCAGCCCATTGGTACTATCTTGTGGCCACTTAGAGAGCCCAGTTGGACCAGTATGCAAGTTCAAAGTGTGCTCTCCAAAGAGCATTGACTCGGAGTCGCTGCTCTGGAACCACTCAAAAAGCTCAGCAGGACTAGTGTTCAAGTTTGGGGTGGTCCCTTCAAGGGGTGTGGTAAGAGCAGCTTCCCATTCAGCATCCTGTTCCACAGGCACAGCCGAGTCCACTTGCCTGCGATTCATCATTATCCCCTCCCTCAGTCTTTCTTGTAGCAGTCCCTTCATCCACCAATACAGTCTCCAATGTCAGGGGTGTTCCCTGAAACAATCTAGCCAGTTCAGGAGTGGGATAGAAACAGACAGTTGGACCATCAAACTCTCTGACTCATTGCCCGATTCGTTCCCCTCAGATACTTCTTATGTTAGGGCAGGACCAACCTCTGAGGGGGTCACCCTTTTCTTCCCTCTGCCATCTGCATGCAGCAGCTCAAGTGGTTGGAGGTGTGGGAGGATCTACTGTATCAGAGGCTGAGCCGACCACTTTGTCTCCGATGGGCAGCAGATGATTCCTGTGGAACACTTTGCATCATTGAGTTTCTCCTTCGGATCAAATCTTATATACTGGCAACTTCTCCAGCTTCTCTAGAGCTACATATGGTGTGCTTCCCCAGTGATCATCGATCTTACGCTTTCTAGGAATGCCCAAACTCCTCAGTAGGACCCTGTCACCTGGCATCAAGTCTTGTGCCTGAACTTTCTTATCATATCTCTCCTTGTTGCCTTGGTTCCTCTTGTTGGCCATATCAGAGGCCAAATGACAAGAGTCATGCAGTTGTTGTTTTAACTTGTGCACATACTGTAAGTAGTCACCCTCTTTAAGGTCATCTGCTGATACCCCGAAGCACAGGTCAACTGGCAGGTGGGCTTCCCTCCCATACATGAGGCTGTATGGAGAGAACCCAGTGGCATCATTCCTGATACAGTTGTAGGCATGAACCAGGGTGCTAACTCACTAAATCCAGGTATGCTTGTCTGCAGGGTCCAAGGTGCCCAGCATGCCTAATAAGGTTCGGTTGAATCTTTCAGGCTGGAGGTCACCTGGGGGATAGTAAGGTGTTGTTCGTGATTTTCTGACTCCTCACTGAGACAATAGTTCTTTTATTATCTTACTTTCAAAATCACAGCCTTGATCTGAGTGAATCATCTGTGGCGCCGCATAATGCACAAAGAACTTCTCAACCAACACCTTGGCCACAGTAGATGCCTTCTGAGCTTTGTTGGGGTAGGCTTGGGCATACTGAGTAAAATGATCTGTGACCACTAGTATGTTTGAGATATTTCTGGAGTCTGGTTCCAAGGTAAGGAAGTCAATACACACCAGCTGCATAGGGACATTTGTGACAATGTTGACTAGTGGGGCGGCCCTATGGGGAAGAGCTTTCCTCTGGAAGCACCGCAACAGGTCTTGCAGTATTGATCCACATCCTGTCCCATTTTGGACCAATAAAATCTACTATGAATGAGGTCTAGTGTGCGTTCACTGCCCAAGTTGCCCATGTCATCATGGAGAGCCTTCAATATAGTTTGATAGAATTGGTCTGGCAACACCAGTTGTACTCTGGGTGCCCCTTGCTGATCTTGTACATCTCTGTACAGCAAACCATTCCTTATGTTTAGCTTCAACCAGTCTCACAGCAACAATCAGGCATTGGGGTCTCTAGTGGTGACTTGTGCCAGATCACCCCTTCTCTATAAAACCTGCACAATTTCTCCAGTAGCCAGGCCAGACCGCTGCTCCCTTATTGGATCTTGAGTGGTTAACTGTGGCAAGGACCTCATGTCCAAAGTAGTTATAGTAGGTGGCAATATGCTATGGGGAGACAGCTCCCAGTGGCTCCTAAACTGTCCACCAGATGCGGGACATCCTCAGCAGATGGGGATGCTTCAGTGTTGAACTTTTTGCACACCTTTGCAACTTGCTCAGGTATCTTCACCCAGCTGGAGTACTCCTCTTGATGATCTGGTGGGCATTGGGACAAGGCATCAGTGTCTATGTGTTTTAACCCAGGGTGATACTCGATGCAGTAGTCATAGGTGGAAAGGGCTGACAGCCACCTATGATCAGCTGCATCCAACTTGGCAGCAGTCTGTACATACATTAGGGGGTTGTCATCAGTCTTTATAGCAATTTTTGCCACATACAGGTAATCATGGAACTGACCCATGATGGTCAATTTCAGCGCAAGGAATTTAAGTTTGTGCACCGGGTAGTTGCGTTGTGCAGGATTCAGACTCTGACTTGCGTAGGCCACTGGACACAAACTCTCTGGGTATTCTTGATATAGAACTGCTCCCAGACCACTGAAACTAGCATTGGTGTATAAAACATAGGGCTTCTGTGGGTCTGCATAAGCCAGGACTGGGGTAAATGATGTCCTCAAAAAGCCATGTCACATTTCTCAGTCCACCTGGGACTGATTGGTTCAGAAGGTCTGAAATATTGTGGTGACCCAGTGAAGGCTCCAAGCTGTTTGGGTTTTCTACTCTTGTTGACTGGGGGGTAGTCCTGTAGCAAATTCAGGAGGGGTCTGACTACCCTGGTATAATCCTTGACAAACCTCCTGTAGTACCCACAGAATCCTAACAGCTGCTGCAGTTCCTTCAAGTTCTTAGGTTTTGAGCACCTCAGCCTTGCTGGGATCCATCTGAATGCCCTTCGCTGACACTGTGTGCCTGATGTACTTAACAGAAGCCTGGAAGAATTGGCACTTACTGTCACATGATAGACCTAGATGCATTTATGTGGATTCATATTGTACATGCTGTAATAGACTTTATAATGGAACACTGTCTCTTCAAAAGGCTTTTAGGAATAAACTACAACCAAAAAAATTAGCCTTAATTGTTCTAATAGCTAGGCTGAATCTGGTATGTCTCCAGATAAGGGAGACAGTTTTATGGAGCCAGGAAAATATAACTCTTAGAGAAAACTGGGTATCTAGCTTTCCATGACAGCAAAAGGTCAGGGGGATGACCTAGGAGTCAGGGGTTAAGCCAAATGCATGGATCAAATGTTACTGGACCTGACATGGAACCACAGTGACACCTGAAGGAAAAGACCAACTGTTGTACCCTAATATCTGTATTGTCTTGGAACCATTAACCCCACCCCAGAGGGAAAAAGGTGGGTGTGTCCTAGAAATGACCATTAGGTTTATTATTAGGCACACATTTTGAATGCAGAGCAGTTGAACAGTTTTTAGTTTTGAGTCAGGTAAGCTGACCAAGCTGGTATATACTTTTACACCAGTAAGTATATGTGTAGGCCTAGAAAAATCTATAAAACCAGACCTGAGTGTATGAACATTTGACTTTTTCACATACTGAACAGAAAATTCTGATTTTAAGTCAGAATTTTGGAAACCAAGACTTTTCACCAAGGAAAGCACATGGAGTCTTTTTTCAAAGGACATTCAGAGAAACTGACTTGGAATACAAAGCAGCTACATAAAAGTTGCTTAAAGAGCACCTTTCCCAGTCCTTTTGACTTTCATGTTTGAATTACCCCTTCTTGCATTGATCTGGAATTATATTTCATTACTGTCCACTGTAGTTAAGTTTTTGCATTCTGAGCTGCTAAAAACTGTAGAGCTTCTGTAGCAAGCCTGGTGTTGCTGTGGGCCTAGGGTTGTACTGCTGACATCACTATAGGGCAGAGTCAATTTCACAACAACAAAAAAACATACTGACAAGGCATTTAAATTGGCATGATGCATTGCTAACAGTGTGTCTTGGGGAAAGGGGAACACAGTATGTACACTGAGTACTGGTAGTTTTCCCTTGCAACACTGTTGCAACTCTATGGTACTGCACAGTGTGAGCCACTCCTCTACCCTATAGTGATGTCATCAGAAGTCAGCTCTCCGGCAACTGAACAGCAAAGGCAAGTGCAGCAGGGCTCAAAAACAAATCCAAATTATGGAAGGCAGAGTAAACCTTGGCTAAAAATAACAAATGCACACACCCTTTCAGGTCTAGTACTGCATAAAATGACTACAAGTTGTAACTTTTTGGATCATCATGAAAGGTGCTCTTTAAGGACTCATCTCTACAAGGACATTTAAAATCTTGTCTGGACTCTAACATCAAAACAAGGTATAGTTTAGAATAACAGTATCTAGTGTTTTCTGTAAATCATCCAGTTTTACTTTTGATATTGTCTGCATTTCAAAGTTCTTTCAAACGGTAGACCTTTCTGTATTGCTTTTATTTTAAGTAAACTTTTATGATTTTCTTATCAACTCTGCCTGGGATCTGATTGTGTGATCAAACAGTTTAACAGAAGAGTTTTGAAAAGTCTGTGTGCCTTGAAAGATAGTACTTCTCAGCTATCATACAAAACTACGTAGGCAAGATGTGGCCAGTGGCCATGGTGGGATTAAAATATTGAAAGCAGTGCAGAGTCAAGAGAACCTGAAACTACAGAATCCACCTACCCACTGGGAAAAGGAAGGTTGGTGAAATTCTTTCTGCACCCTTACTCCTGCTCACAAGTTCTTAAAAAGGAGGATCCTCTCTGCAAATAGGAGGCCCTACTGGGCTGCCTGGGGTTTGGGAGCCAGGGGCTTGTAACACTTATCAATGGAGAGTTTTAAGCCAAAGTCCTCTAGATGATCTAATACTTTTAACAGCCTTACTTTGTGTTCCTCTAGAGTCCTCCTAAAGACTATTATGTCATCTAGGTACACCAAGCACTCCTGCAGATTCATATCCCCAGTGGCCTTCTCCATGGGGAACTGAAAAGTATCAGGGGCACCCAAAATGGCCTGGGGCATCTGTAGAAACTCATAAAACCCCAGGGGACAGATAAAAGCGGTCTTCTCCTGGTCCTGGGGGGCCGTGGGAATCTGATAATATTCACTTCTCAAGTCCAATACTGAGCACCACTGGCTGCCATTCAAGCAATCCAAGGTGTCCTGAATCTGTGGCATCATATATTGGTCGGAAACAGTTCATTTATTCAGTGTGTAGTAATCCATGCACATCCTAATTGCCCTACTTTTCTTCCTTACTACCACTATGGGCAAGGCATATGGACTTCTAGACTCCTGGATTATGCCCGTAGCCATCATTTCTTGAAGGTGCCTCCTCACATCATCTATATCAGCTGGGATGAGCCGTCTGGACTTCTCTCTCTAAAGGGGTGCTGATCCATAAGCCTCACGTGATGTTGCTCCCCTGTCACACACCCAACATCCCATTTATGTAGGGAAAACACCTTTGTTCCTGTTGACATTTTTTGTCAACCTTGGGCCTCCCACTCCTTGGGGATGGGGGAATCACTCAGGTCGAACAGGCTGGGGTCAATACCAAATGGGACACCTCTTCCAGGAGCCGCTGGCTATACTTTCATGCCAACACAGTAGACTTAAGCTAAAGTATGGCCCTTCCAGATGACCACTTTCTTGTCCATCACATTTTTATGTGCACCGTGATTCTTCTGAAATAAGTATGTGCCTATGCTGGTAAGACACTGGACTTTACGAGCAGGCTGGCTTGCAACCCATGTTTCTTTGGGGCATCAAACATTAAGATCTGATTTCTCACTTTCTTCTTCAACTGTACCACACCACTGATATTACACTCCGCATTGGGGTGGCAGCACTATTTCTTCTGCATCCTGCCTCCAGACTATACCCACTGATTCATCCAGTTCTTCTACTGGGGGCTGCCCCTGCTTCCTGTATACTTCTTTTATTGCTGGGTGGATTGGCAGCTCCTTCCCCTGTTGTTCAGCCTCCTGGTCTGGCAGAGCTCAGCCAACTATCCAAACATGTGGGCATCGGTATCCACCAGAACAGGCACCCCATCGTATATACCAGTCTCTGGGCAGATTAAAGCCAAGGTCTCAACTGAATCTCCCACTCCAGCCACCTTGGTCGGGAAAGCCATCCAAACTTTGAATAACCCAAATAGGGGTGGGATTTTTCACTGAGTACCCACGCATGTAACCCCTCCAATGGTTGTAATTCTAAGTAGGACAGATGTTTATCATACCAGGACTTAACAATGATTGTTACCTGGGAGCCACTACCTAAAATGGCACGTGTGGCCACTCCGTTTATGGTGATGGTGGTCTCTGTTGATGGCCCTACTAGTTGTCCATGTCAAGGGGTGCTGAAGTGGTGGGTTTGGCTGAAGATTTCCTCACATAAACGGTGGAGCTGTGCTTGTTGGGGACCCCAGTATGTCCCCTTACCGGGCCTTGTTGAAGTTTACCTGCGGCTGAGGATCTGTTCCCAAGAACCGGTCCTTCACTCCAGCTGGATCCTCTTTCAACCGGCACTCTCAGTGAAAATGTCCGTCCCTCCCACACCTGTAGCAGAAATTATCTCCTCTTCTGGATCTGGTTGGGTAATGGGCTGCAGGGGGTGGCTGAGGCTTTGGATGACTTGGGGGAACTGGGTACACTAATGAGGCTGAAGCTGAGACAGGAACAATTGCTTGGGTTATAACCATTCTTCGTTCAGTGTCTCCTACCCTTAGCATCACCTGGTTCTTTAACTCACTGACAGCGTGACACAGTTCGTGAAGGCAAGTTTCAATCTGGGGAACCACAGGAGGCACTTGAGCCTGCACCACTAGGCCCATCTCTGGGAGGGTGGCTGATGCTGACTGAATGGGATGACTAGAGGGAACTTCAGTAGACCTAATAGAAGCAGCATTAACTTTATCCAGTGCCTTCCTACACTCCTTTAGCAACACTTTGAGCTCAGAGGCCTCGGGTGGAAGTGACTTTCTGAACCTGGGTTACAGCTACTACTGCAGGATGGTGTCCCCAAGGAGTGCCCCTTTCCTCCACTTTCCTAACTTCCCTGAGGAGAACATGGAGTGAGGGGGGATTACCCAGATTATCCTTCAGACCCAACTTCAACAGTAATAGTACTGAGTACCTGGCACTCCTCAACACCTGTTCCAACCTGATCTTATTTAAACCCATAGCCTGTACCCCACCATGATACACTTTTGCAGGGCTTTCTCCAAACTCTGCCCATATTCTGATAGGAGTTCCACTCTTTGCTGGCAAGTTGCCCTGAATCCCCACCACAAATCTTCAAAGGTCTCAGTGCTACCAAAAGCACTGTCCAGTGCAGCTATATAATCTTCTACACTAGCCTCAGAGTCAGTGGTCCATGGGGACCAGATAGCATCGTGGGCAGGGTCTCATAAACTCTCAGTTAGCCTTTTGTGTTTTTCTTCCTCACTACACTGCCAATCCTGTAGCAGTGGTATTACATAGTTACAAGTTGGGCGCACCTGTTTAGCTTGATTTCCATAGTGGGGAAGTTGATTGAGACCATTCTAAAGGAGAGGTTAATAACATTTCTCAACAGTAATGGTCTACAGGATGAGAGACAGCATGGGTTTGTCTCAGGAAGATCATGCCACACTAACCTGATCGACTTCTTCGACTGGGTCACTAGGGTGGTTGACGAAGGCCATGCTGTGGATGTCCTGTGCCTGGATTTCAGCAAGGCTTTTGACTCAGTGCCCCACGGGAGGTTAATGAGCAAGCTGAGGGACATGGGGGTGGGGGCAAAACTGGTGGGGTGGGTTGAGAACTGGTTGCAGAGCAGACAACAGAGGGTAGTTGTAAGGGGGAGACATCCAAGCGAAGTCCAGTAACAAGTGGGGTACCGCAGAGTTTAGTATTGGGCCAGATTTGTTCAGTGTCTTCATTGGAGACATTGCAGAGGTGGTCAAGAGTAAGATTAGCCTGTTCACAGATAACACTAGGATTTGTGCAAAAGTGCACAATGAGGAAGGGAGACAGGCACTCAGGGAGGATCTACTGTAGCTAAACTCGAACACAGGTCTAGGGAGTGGCAGTTGGGGTTTAACACTAAGAAATGCAAGGTCATGCACCTCGGAGCAAGAAATCCCAGGACCTGCTACTGGCTGGGGGGAGTGCAGGTAACAGCTTCAGAGGAGGAAAGGGACCTCGGGGTAGTAGTCAGAGGGGGCATGAAGGTATCAGTACAGTGTAGGAGGGTGGCAGGACTGGAAGGAAAAGTATGTCTCTTTGCAGATGACACTAAGATCTGCAACAGAGTTGATGCACAGGGTGGGGTGGAAAGGATGAGAAGGGACTTGGCAAGGTTAGAGGAATGGTCAAATGTATGGCAGCTTAGATTCAATGCTAAGAAGTGCAGGTAATGCACCTGGGAAACAAAACCCAGGGAAGAGTACACAATGGGGGTGAGATACTAACAACAACAAAATGGAAAGGGACCTGGGGTAGTCATATCAGATGACCTAAAGGTGGGCAAGCAATGTGAGAAGGCAGCAAGGAGGGTGGGGGATACTGGGATGCATAGGGAGAGGCATCACCAGTAGAAAACAGGAAGTTATTATCCCTCTGTACAGACAGCTGGTGAGACCCCATCTGGAGTACTGTGTGCAGTTCTGGAGACCCAATCTCCGCAAAGACATAGACAGGATGGAAGCTGTCCAGAGGAGGGCAACTAAAATGGTACAGGGTCTGCACCAGAAGACATATGAAGAGAGACTTAAGGAGCTTAATATGTATAGCCTGGAGGAAAGAAGGGAGAGGGGGAACATGATAGAAACTTTCAAGTACCTCAAGGGAATCAACAAAGTCCAAGAAGGCAGCATCTTCAAAAAAGAGGTGCAAGAACAAGAGGGGCAATTTGAAGATGGGGGGGTGGCTCAGAGGTAATTTAAGGAAGTATTTTTTCACAGAGAGGGTTGTGGATGCATGGAATGGCCTTCCGGAGGAGGTTGTGGAGTCAAAATCAGTGGTGGAATTCAAGCATGCATGGGATAGTCATAAGGCAATTCTGGGGGGGGGGGGTAGAAAGAAGTAGGCTGCTGGTTAACTAGGATCTGCAGCTTATCCAGTAGGTAGGGAAATGGGCAGACTGGGTGGGCCAAGCGGTCCTTATCTGCCATCAAATTCTATGTTTCTATGTTTCTATGTTTCTATGGCAGCAAGGCCAAATAGGATGCTGGAATACATTGCCAGAGGGATCACCTCTAGAAAGGAGGAGATCATTCTGCCCTTGTATAGATCACTAGTGAGGCCACACTTGGAGTATTGTGTGCAGTACTGGTCTCCATACCTCAAGAAGGATGTGAGATTACTGGAGGGAGGTGCAGCGCAGGGCTAAGAAAATGATCATGGGACTGGGGGAGTTGCCGTATGAGGAAAGATTGAGGGAGCTCAGCATGTATTCACTGGAAGAGAGAAGGGAGAGGGGTCATGATAGAGTCCTTTAAGTACTTGAAAGGCATAAACAAAGCCAGAGAGAGAGGATTGTTCCGCTTAAAGGGGGGAAGGGTCATTAGGGGGCACAGTCTGAAGTTGGAAGGGGGAAGGTCCAGAAGAGAGGTGAGGAGGCACTACTTTACAGAGAGAGTGGCGGTGAGATGAAATGCACTGCTGGAGGAGTTAATTGAAGTGAGGACAGTGGCTAGCTTTAAGCAGGGTTGGGACCGAATCAAGGGCAGGATTAGTACAGACAAGAACACAAAGAGGGGAAAGACCAGGGAAGGGGAGGGAGGAAGGACGGGGTTTGGGTGGGGCTGGGGCAGCTGTAGTAATATGAAACTAAGAGCTGCACAATCAGGCAGACTTGATGGACCTGTGGGCTTTTTTCTGCTGGCAATTTTGTGTGTTCGTATGTTTATCCATGACTCATAGTACTCCTCCTCCTCCTCCCCTGCAGGGGGTAGGATTCACTCCCGAAAACATTCTCAGAATTCTGTATGATTCCAAAAGGACAGGCCCATACCCAGGCCGAGGCCTCACATTTTGAGGGGGGGGGGTCGTCAGTGAGGGCTCGGACACTCCTTCACTTGGGAAAACTGTTCTGAACATAGTATCAATGGTCCAGGCCTCTGACAGCCCCTGGCACTAAGGCCTCAAGTACCCGAGATGCTTATATAGCATTTTTACATTCCATCAGCATGATCAAGTCCCTGAAACAGAGTCAAGCATTTTTCCCTGTACTTTTACCTGACCCAGCCTCATTATTGTGGACAAATACCCTTCTATAGCCCTCTCCTCCATCTCGGGGGATACGCCTAAGAATAAAAGGGATTTCTGGGGATACATTTTCATACCTCCACTCTGTCACAAACGCACTCAGCAGATCAGGCCCTCTGCTCCTACAGTGCCAACCTCAGAGCACAATAGTGTGAACAGGTAACAGACAGGGTAACCCTCCTGTCTGCTTGTGGGTCTGAATCACCTTTAGTCTCAAGTTCTGGGGTATTCAAACTGTGAACCTTATGCTAGCGTACCCCAATGTAAGGCTCAGATAATATCATCTTTGGGGGATGCAATATATTTTTCACCCTTTAAAACTCTATAAAAGACCTTAGGTATAGTCTTATCTTTTCCCAGTTTAGTAACACGATCAAGCTTTTCAGAACAGCTGTCAAACTTAACCATCTATACGTCACATGCAAAAAGAACTGGCAGACAACCCACGGCAGTCTTTCAAATAATATATTTACTAAAAATGGATAAAAATATGAAAAATGTAAACACAGAACAATATATTAAAAGAGCATACAGTCACTTAAAATAACAAGGGCAAATTATAAAACAAAAACTACTTCCACAATTCAGTTAGACTTTTTCTGTCTAATGTATTACCTCTTCAAGTGCCTAAGTTAGATCACAGAGCTGTGTCTTTCTACAGTCCCAAGACGGAATATATCTCAAAGATCAGACACCAGTATAGTTTAAACTGCATCTCTCCACACCTCTTCTATGAGTCATCTAGCTCCTCCTTTTAGAATATAAAAAAATACAAACATGATGTCCTATCAGGAGGTATTTTAAATAAGGTGACATCATCAAAAACTCATTTCCCAAATTATAAGTCTTTGATTTCCCAGTTCCTTCTCCCAAGACATTTCAAAGGGTTTTATAGCGTTTTAACACCAGTTGGTATTAAATGTTCTTCCTCTTAAGACATCATAAAAGTTTATGATTTTCCTCCTCTGTCAGTCTCATAAAGTCCCATTTCGCTTCCACTTCAAAGAAGCAACAGCTCATAAAAAGGTCATAAAATACAATTCCTCCAGGAAGTTAATTACATTACAGAGATCTCCTGGTTTAATATATATCCTGTCATTTCACTGAAACCTTGGGGGGGGGGCACCCGTGGAGCACAGACTCACACACTATATTTCTATATTACCAATATCATAGAAAAATCATAACCAGCTGGCCTAGCATCACAATCCTGCCCACCTAGACTGAATTTGGGACTCTATCCCCTGCATGGGATGAGCTCCACAAGTCAGTTCACTCCTCATACAGATGTGACAGGCCATCGGCGTTCTGATTGGTAGCTCCAGCCCTATGTAAGATTGTCATGTCATACCCTTGCAAGGCAAGACTCCATCTTAATAGTCTACCATTAGTTTTTCCCATTTGCATCAGCCAAACCAGGGATTTGTGGTCAGTTTGTACCTCAAAATGCTGCCCATATAAATATGGCTCTAATTTCTTTAGGGTCCACACTATGGCAAGACTCTCTTTTTCCACAGTAGAGTAAGCCTGCTCCCTGGGAAGTAACTTTATACTCAGGTACACTACAGAGTGATCTTTCCCTTGGTTGGATGTCTGACTCAGTACTGCCCCAATACCCATGTCTGAGGCATCAGTCTGGACTATAAAGGGTCTGCTATAGTCAGGACTTGTCAATACAGGAGCACTGCACAGTGCCTCCTTTGGTCTGGTACAGGCTTTTTCACAGGCTGGTTCCCAGGTAATTTTCTTAGGCACCTTTTTCTTTACCAGGTCAGATAGGGGAGCAGCCAGGGCACTGTAACTGGGTACAAATTTTCTATAGTACCCTGCTGTCCCTAGAAAACTCCTGACCTGCTTCTGCGTTTCTGGTCTGGGCCATACCTTGATCACCTCTGTTTTTACTTGGCTAGGATGAAGCTGTCCCTAGTCTACCACATGCCCGAGGTATGCCACTTCAACCATGGCCACCTAGCACTTCACAGCTTTGACAGTGAGCCCGGCCCTCTGTATCCTGCCCAGCACTTCCCTAAGGTGGGATAGGTGTTCCTCCCAGCTGGCACTAAAGATGGCAATGTCATCCAGGTATGCCATGGCATACTCCTCAGCACCATTTAACACCTGGTTCACCAACCTTTGGAAAGTGGCCGGGGCATTCTTCATTCTGAAAAGGCATTACTTTAAATTCAAATAAGCCTATCGGAGTGATAAGGCTGACCTCTCCCTAACTCTGTCAGTTAACTCAACCTGCCAATATCCCTTTGTCAGGTCAATAGTCATAAGGTATGTCACCCCACCCAACTTGTCCAGGAGTTTGTCCGTCTGGCGCATTGGGTGGGAGTCTGATTTTGTGACTGCATTCAGTCCACAATAGTCCACACAGAAATGAGTAGAGCCATCTGGCTTGGGCACAAGAACAATGGGCGAAGCTCAGGGGCTGTGAGATCTCTGGATTGCTCCTAAATCCAGCATTTCCTCCACCTCCCTCCTAATGTCCTTTTGGACAGCCTCTGACACCTGATATGCTGTCCACTGTATGGGCGTCTGTGTCCCTGTCTCCACATCATGCATTGCTAAGGGGGTTAGTCCAGGCTTGGTGCTAAACAGTGGGGCAAAGTCTGCTAAAACCTCCCTCACTTCCTGGATCTTGTCTGGGGCCAGCTGGGGAGACAATTTAACTGCCTCCACAGAGGACTCCTGCTTGCTTTCTTCCAGCAAGTCCAGAAAGGGGTCTCCTTCATCCGTCTCCTCCCCAGGACTACATACTGAAAACACCATGTCAGCCCTACTAGCATATGGCTTCATCATGTTGACATGGTACATCCTTTCCGTATGTCTTCTGTCAGTTAACTCTGTGATATAGTTCATATCATTTACCTTCCTAGCTACTTTGTACAGTCCTGCCCACTCAGCCTGCAGCTTGTCTTTCTGGACCAGAATAAGAACCATGACTTCCTGACCCACTGTGTACAAGTGAGCTCTGGCCCTGCGGTCATACCACACTTTTTGTTTCTGTTGGGCAGCTGCCAGGTTACTCTGGGCTGTCCCCGTAAGCTCTTTCAGCCTTTCCCTAAACCCAAGGATGTAATCCACTAAGGGTGTTCCCTGGGTGGAGTCCTTGCCTTCCCAGTCCTCCCGGATCTAGTCTAGGGGATCATGTACACAGTGTCCATATAAGAGCTCGAAGGGGAAAATCCTGTCTACTCTTGGGGCA
The DNA here is from genome assembly GCA_016271365.2 of Neoceratodus forsteri. Taxonomy (NCBI): domain Eukaryota; kingdom Metazoa; phylum Chordata; order Ceratodontiformes; family Ceratodontidae; genus Neoceratodus; species Neoceratodus forsteri. The sequence continues at coordinate 63,284,674 of CM028129.1, forward strand.
CCTCCCTGTATGCAAACAACAGGTGGGGAAGGTATTTCTCCCAGTCCCTCCCATGCTGTTCTGCAGATGCTTACAGCATTGACCTCAGGGTACCGTTAAATCTTTCCACAAGCCCACTGGATTGTGGGTGATAAGGTGTCATGCACCTCTGCACCACTCCATACTTCTTCCACAAACATTTAATCAGGTCCAACATAAAGGAACCCCCTCAATCAGTGATAATCTCCTGCGGAAACTCAACATGGGAGAAAACTCCAATTAAGTCATCTGCCACTTTGTCTGTCCTCAGTGAGGATAGGGTTACTGTCTCTGGATATCGGGTGACATAATCCACCACAGTCAGGATGAACCTGAGCTGGGGGTATTTAAAGGCCCCTACAGTATCCATTCCCACCCTCTGGAATGGCTCCTCCACTATGGGTAATGGAATTAGGGTGGCTTGGGTATTCTTACCTGCCTTCCCTATTTCTTGACGCCAGTCACAAGACCTGCAATACTTCTTCACCTACTGGGTGAAGTTGGGCCAATAGAAATTCTGGGCCAACCACTGCGTACTGCACAGGATTCCCAGATGACCAGACAAGGGAATATCATGTGCAGTCTTGAGCAACTGCTCACAATACCCTTGGGGAACAACAATCTGCCTGCCAATCACCCCTCCCTCTGTCTTCACAGCCTGAGTATACATCAGTCCATTTTCCCAACAAACCTTATGTTTACCGTCACCTTCCTGTGCTTCATCAGAGTCTGCCCAAGCCTTCAGCTTCTCTAGACTACGGTCACTTTTCTGAGCAGCTGCAAACTCCTGACACATTCCCAAGGCATAGGACAAGTCCCCTTCAGTCTCTAAACTAGGGTCCTTAGCACTAGCATCAGGGCACTCAGGATCACTATCATCCCTAACCCTCTGACAATGGGTCACCCCTCCCTCTTTGGAGTAACCCACCGTAGCTGTGTTGTTAACTGCTACTGAGGAAATTTTCAGCCCCTTTTCATTAGTCTTCATATCAGAAGACACAGGCTGCAGAACCAGCCTCCCAGTGGTTTTTACAATGGCTTCTGTGCTGTCCAGGGAACTACAATTTTCCTTTGCTGCTTGGCTATGGGTAAGTGCACATACCATCCCTTGTTTGAGACTGTTGCCAAGGATGACATTAACTGCTAAAGTTTTGGATACAGCTACCTGTTGCACTGTTCCTCCTGTTTCACCCCAGTCTAGGAGAACACTAGTGAGTGGCAATGTTTTCTCCCCCCCAGTGAAGTCTTGTACAGTTACAAATTAATTGGGTATAAGCTGACCAGGCTCTACCAGATCCCCTTTTACCAATGTCAGGGATGCCCCTGTGTCCCTTAACCCTCGTGTCTGTACACCATTCACCGTGACTGGGTGCATGTGTTCCCTCATGTTCACAGGCATGCTTCCAGGGACACATAAACAACCCACTTCTTTCCTAGTCCCATGTTGCATATTGCTTGTCCTTTTGGGACACTGTCTGGCAATATGCCCAATTTCTTTATTAACCCAACATTTGTTTCTTTTCTTAGAGAACTCTTTTCTTTGAAACCTTGGGCTAACTGGTTTTGGTGGAGGCAGTGAAGGTTTTAGGTGCCCTGAAGATGCGCTTTTCCCTTTCTGCGCTGCCACGCCTGCCCCATTCGCTCTCAGAGCAGGTCTGTTCTTGGCATAGCGGTCTGAGAGTTCAGCAGCCTCATGCACTGTTTTGGGATCTTGGTCCTCCAGCCAGGTTTTCAGCTCTGTTGGACATGCCAAGAAAAACTGTTCTAACAAAATAGCATTTTCAATTTTATCTACAGAGTTTGCTTTGATTCCCTCCCACCAACGTTTTAAACATTGACGTTTTTTCATGGCTAGCTCTTCGTAGCTCATGTCAGGGCTTCTCCTGAGCTTACAGAATTTAGCTCTGTATGCTTCTCCAGTTAAATCAAACTTTTTTAAAAGTGCAGCTTTACGTTTGCTGTAATCATTACTGTCTTCATTGTCCATTTGACCCAAATCATCTAGAGCTTTCCCGGCAAGTAGTAGGGATAGCTGGAAGCTCCAGGACCCTCTAGGAATTTTTGCCTGAATACAAACTTTTTCAAAGGAATTTAAAAAGGCATCCTTATCCTCCCCCTCTTTAAATTCAGCTATAAATTTGGAATTCAATTTGTAACCCAGTCCTGTAGTTCCAGTTAAACCCAAGCCACTTACCTGCTCTGGTGCTGCTGGTTGGAGTCATAACTTCTCCAGTTCATGTCACCTCTGGTGCTCATGCTCTTCAAGGTCCACCCCTTGCTGTTCATGCTTCTCTTCTTTCTGGAACTCCAGCTCCATTCTGCACAACTCAATCTGCTGCTTGATTGCTTCTGGCTCCAGAATGCTGGTGACCTTCCCCTGCTGCTGTGGCCCTTCACTGGCACTGGCCCTGCTGTCATCCCCACTGGATCTGGACACTGCACTGGCTGCTAGCCCTTCCACACCCAAGGTTTGGTTCTTTATAGTCACAGTCTGTGACTCGATGCTCTGGGCATCTGCTGTCATCAGGGCACCCACAAGGTTCTGCTTGGTGGCTCTCACCTCATGCAGGACTCCTCTGTTCTGGCACAACTACCTCAGGTAGTCTGCAGTGTACCCACTGTAGTTGGAAGCCATCTTCTACCCTAACTATGGCTACTCTAACTTGTGCTTTAGAAAAAAATAAAACAGGTCGGAACTTGACTGTAAGCAAAATTATATAGTTATGTTTCCTTTTTAAAAATAAATCACTACCTTATTTTACAAGTGAGCTGTACAGTTTTAAGCTGACACACTGAACAGTTAAAGCTTGTGTTACCAATTTTATCTGCACTGCTGCCAACCAAATCTGTTACAAATACACTCAACAGATCAGGCCCTCTGCTCCCACAGTGCCAACCTCTGAGCATAGTAATGTGAACAGGTAACAGACAAGGTAACCCTCCTGTCTGCTTGTGGGTCCGAATCATCTTTAGTCTCAAGTTCTGGAGGGATTCAAACTGAGAACCTTATGCTAGCATACCCCAATGTACAGGCTCAGATAATATTCTCTTTGTGGGGATGCAATATATCTTCGCCTAAGGGCACCTAACCAGATATCCAAAATGAACCCTTTAAAACTCTATAAAAGACCGTAGGTATATTCTTATCTTTTCCAGTTTTGTAACTCCATCTAGCTTTTCAGAACAGCTGTCAAACTTAAGCATCTATGCATCACATGCGAAAAGAAATGACAGACAGCCCAAGGAAGTCTTTCAAATAAAATATTTACTAAAAATTGATAAAAATATGAAAAATGTAAACACAGAACAATATATTAAAGAGCATACAGTCACTTAAAATAACAAGGGCAAAATACAAAAGAAAAACTCCTTCCACAATACCGTTAGACTTTTTCTATCTAATGTATTACCTCTTTAAGTGCCTAAGTTAGATCACAGGGCTGTGTCTTTCTACAGTTCCAAGATGGAATATATCTCAAAGATCAGACACCAGTATAGTTTAAACGGTGTCTCTCCACACCCCTTCTATGAGTCATCTAGCTCATCCTTTTAGAATATAAAAAAATACAAACATGATGTCCTATCAGGAGGTATTTTTTAATAAGGTGACATCAGCAAAAACTCTTTTCCCAAATTATAAGTCTTTGATTTCCCAGTTCCTTCTCCCAAGGCATTTCAAAGGGTTTTATAGCTTTTTAACACCAGTTGGTATTAAATGTTCTTACTCTTAAGACGTCATAAAAGTTTATGATTTTCATCCTCTGGCAGACTCATAAAGTCACATTTCGTTTCCACTTAAAAGATGCAACAGGTCATAAAATGCAATTTCTCCGGAAGTTAATTACATTACAGAGATCTTCTGGCTTAATATATATCCTGTCATTTCACTGAAACCTGGGGGGGGGGGCACCCACGGAGCACAGACTCGCACACTATATTTTTATATTACCAATATCATAGAACAATCATAACTAGGGCTGTAATAAAATCGAGGTAACATTTGCCGATTTTCACAGCTCAAATTTTCAAAAATCAGCTGATTTCACGGAAACTTACAAATCAGCTTGTTTGGTAGTGCAAAAATATTTAATGCAATAAAAAGTAATATATATTAGTCACACAAGTATTGCAGTAAGTTAAAAACAGTAGTTCAACATCAATTTCTTAGTTTAAGTTGTTTTGCTGTAGCATAGAGTATATTTTGAGGTTCTCTTGTTTAATACTACTTCTGTTGTTTGTCAAAAGTGCCCCATACCTTGAGAATGAGCGCTCTACACTAGTGCCATGAACAGGCACACTGAAGCAGCTTAAGGCAATGCTGCTTAGGAAATCTGTCTCTACAATCACTCCAGAATTCAGCAATATTCCATTCTTCCATTCATGCAGGGCAAGTTTGTTAGACTGCACTTCAGCGATGTAAATTCTTAGTTCAGAATGGCCATGTAAGTTGTCATCAAATGCTGGTATGCAGCTGCATATCTCTGCTTCATCAACTGCTAGAGTTGCTAGCCTGACCGGATTAAAAACTCTAACTGCTTGAAAAAAATTAGAGGCAGATTGGTTGAAGCGTCCTTTTCCAGACATGTAGTCAACTATTTTTTGTGAGCAGGCAGACATGGTGGCTTTTGTTGGTGGGTTGTCTGTTGCTTCTGCTTTGATCTGCAAGAATATTGCAAAATCAGTTAATTCATCATACACTAGGTGTGATTTCACTTCGTCGCCTTCATATTGTTCTAACGTCTTGATGAGTGGAGGGGAATTAGCAGCCACTTTATTTATACTGCTCACTACTGCATGATTTGATGACAAAGAAATAACTTCTTCACAAGCTGCGCTTTCATCCTTAAAGAATTCAATATACTCTTGCAAATGTTCAGCATGATAAACAACTGCATAGAACCAAGTGTCACACTGTATTATCACTGGGGTTAGGGGCAGTGCTGTAGACAGTTCCTTACTATTTAAACATTGTTTAAATCTAGCTTTTCTTGCAGGATATGCTGTAAAGGTTTTTTTTTCACAGATACCACCAGATCATTCACATTGGGGTGATTTTTACGCCAAATGTCACCAAGGAGATTAAGCAGGTGTGCAGAACATGTTACATGTACCGCATTTAGTAAAACATGCTTTAAACTTTGTAACCAGCATTTATTCATATGCATCGCATTGTCAGTGGCAAATACGAAAACCTTTGTGTTCTCGACCTCAAATGCCTGCAAGCACTGCAAAACTACTTGTGAAACTGTCTTAAAGTTAGTTACCTCATGAACAATGCAGTCCAGCAAAATAGGTTCCAGATTAGGTTGCAGTTCTTTCTCCGAAATGCAATTTAGAGACAGAACAGCTGCGATGTTCAGAACATATCTGTCTTGAATGTTTGTAGTTTCATTGCAGATGATTGAGAGTGAAACAGCATCAGCTACTTTTTTTTTTATTTCAGAGAGGTGGTATGTAAATACTTTTGGTAGATATTCCCCTCTTAGACACTGAGATGTGGGGATAATACCAACACTTTTTAGGTTAGATTCAAGAAAGCAATGAAGAGAGGGATTGTCCAGTGCATGAAGTGGTAGGTTGGAGAACGTGAATTCTTCCACAAGACTAAATAGGGCCATTTTTCTACTTTCTTGCTGTACTGATTTGGCAGAGAACAACTCAGTAACAGTTACCTGCTTTTCACTGTATGAAGCTGTGTTTATATCGATCTTCCTCTTTTTGGCAGTATGGGAAAATGTATCAAGATGCCGATCACAGCTGGCTTTTCATTTGTGATCCACCTGTATGTTACAAGCCGTACAGAAAGGCACTTTACCAGAAACATGAAATGTCCCACATTCGTATTGAGAACACTGTTGTTGTGCGTTCACATTGCCGGTCTTGGAAGCAGGAGACTCTTTCAGTTTCACCGACATTATTTAGTTTAACAAAAACGGGGTAAGGCAAGATGCAGTAGCACAGTAATCGGATGTTTTGCGTCACATCTACCTACTGGTTATCTGAAACCCAGATATATCGAGATGTTAATTAAGGGTAATTAAATTACACATGCCACAACACAGATGATTTAAGTTTTTAATCTGTGATCATAGGTATCATAAATATATTCAAGCCAGAAGATAGAATTCTACCCTATAAGGCTTGCCGACCATATTTTAAAATGTAAATTTGTTGTTTCTAAAGTGGTGATCCAACCCACTCTTAAACTCGTTCATGGTAGTACTGTTCACAAGATTCATCGGTAGATTGTTCCAAACTCCAATTACTCTACAACTGTACCAATGTTTACGAAGGTTATGATTCCAGACTTGCTGATATTGTTGTTTCTTATGCTTTCTAGTACTAGTTCTACCAAAATTATGCCTAAGACCCAATTCCTCCAGTAAAACTTCATCCTTCATGTTTTTATAAAGGAAACACAGATCTCCCCTTAATCTATGATAATATAAGGAATAAAGACTCAGGCTGACTAGTCTATCATGATAACTTTTATTTTTTAGACCTATTATTTGTTTTGTTAACTTTCTCTGGACCCCCTCTATAGATACAATGTCTTCCCTATTTTGAGGTGACCAAACCTGAACACAATATTCCAAGTGAGGCCTGACCAATGCACCATATAGTGGAATCAACACCTTCCTATCTCTACTTGCTATATGTTTGAGTATACAGTTTAAGTTTTGGGATGCTTTCCTGAGTTGAATCCTGCACTGTGATCTAAACTTTAGGTAGTTCGTAACAGTAATCCCTAAATCTCTTTCCTCTTTTACAACCCCCAAGGGGGTATTATCCGATAGGTATGTTTCTTCCTCATTGTTCTTACCTAGGTGCATAACCTTGCATTTGGTTTTGTTTAATACTAGTTTATTTAAGTTAGTCCATTCATATATTGAATCCAGGGCATGCTGTAGGGTAACTTTTTGTTCAACATCATTAACTACTTACCCCAGCCTACAATCATCCACAAATTTGTACATCCAGATATTATGATTGCTAATTTTTAATAAAGCGATGTAAATATTGAATAGACTAGGTCCCAATACTGAACCCTGGGGGACTCCACTAGTAATAGAAGCCCAAGCAGAGTATTCCTCATTGATGACCACTCTCTGCCTTCTATCCTGGAGCCAGTTAGAGACTCATTTACAAATATTACTAGACAGGTTTATGCCTTCTAGTACAAACGATAATTCCTTATGTGGCAGTTTGTCAAATGCTTTTACAAAATCAAGGAAAATCACATCCACAGAATTACCCACATCCATCTATCTATTCACTTTTTCATAAAATGCCAATAAATTAGTCTGGCACAATCTTTTTTTTTGTGAATCTGTGTTGTAGGAGATCAACCATATCCTGTCCATCAAGATGTTCTATTAGGATATCTTTAAGTAGTCCCTCCATTATCTTTCCTATTGTTGAAGTCAAACTAATGGGTCTAAAGTTTTCAGGTAGAGTTCTGGGCCTTGTTTTTTGGATAGACACAATGTTAACTAATTTCCAATCATTAGGGACCAAACCAGTATTAATAGATGCTTGGAAGATATAAGTTATTGGCTGTACCAACCCATCTGCCAATTCCTTCAGAACCCTAGGGTGCATTCCATCTGGACCAGGGGATTTATTAACATTAAGGCCAACTAGATGTTTATAGATAGTATCAGGGTTTAATACTATAGAACCAGGTACAGAAGGACTACTAATATTGTATGAATCAGCACCATTTGTATTATATACCGAACAAAAACATTTATTCTGAATATTGGCCATTTGTTGATTAGTAGAAGTAAGTCCTGCCTTGGTAGTAAAAGGCCCAATACAAGTTTGGACCTTCCTCTTATTATTAATGTAGGACAAAAAAAGCTTTTTTTTGTCCTGTACCCAGTCAGCAAGGTTTACCTCACATTGAGCTTTGGCTTTCCTAATATTCACTTTTACTTTCTTGAGACAATCTTTATATTCAGTATATGTTTTTGTTGATTTGGATACTTTTAATTCCTTATGTAATCTTTTTTTTTTGTTGATTAATTTTTTGATTGTGGCAGAAAGCCAAACAGGTTTTTTAGTCTTAGCATTATGATATTTTATGGTAACAGGAATAAACTCAGAGGTTAAATTCTCAATCTTGGTTTTTAGAGAATCCCACATAGTTTGTAGAGGCTTATTAACAAATTCCGATCTCCAGTCCCAACAACATAGTTTGCTTTTCATTTTATGAAACTCATCTTTCTGAAAGTTTAGGTTAGTAGTTGTTCCAGTGAGTTTAGAAGATTGTATTTCACTTATTTTAAATAAAACTGAACTGTGGTCGCTATTGCCCAAGGGAGTACTAATTTCTATTGAATTAATAGTGGCCCCCATATTAGTGAATATTAAATCCAGAGTATTATTTCCCCTAGTTTTTTTCTAGTACCAACTGCTCTAGTCCCCCATGGTCTATAACATCAATATATCGCCTCTCAAGGGGACATGTGCCTGTACCTTTACCCCAATCAATATTGGGAAAGTTAAAATCTCCAGTTATTAATATCCTATTAGTACTAACATACTAACATACTAAAATGCCAGCAGAATAGGCCTAACAGTCTTTCGTGTCTGCTCGTTTGGTCAGTCCCCAGCCTGGGTGCTGACCTTGCTGTTCCTCTCACCTTCTCTGGCTTCTCCCTTCCCAGTTCCGGATATTCTTGCTGCATTGGATTTTGCTTCCAGAACCCTTCCCCTGTACCTGTCCCACCCCCTCTTGAACCCCTCCACTGTCTCTGCCTCACTAGCCCCCTAGGCAGTGCATTCCATGGCTCCACCACCCTCTCAATGAAGTAGCACCTCCTCCTTTCTCCCCTGAATCTTCCCCCTCCAGCCTCCACCCATGCCCTCTAGTAGCCCCTTCCTCCTTCCTTCAAAGCACCCCGACTGTTCCTCCTCTATTTATCCTCTTCATGTACCTAAAGACCTCTATCATGTCCCCCTGGTCCCTTCTGTCTTTTAATGTGTACATATTTAGCTCTTTGAGCCTCTCCTCATAGGTCCTGTCCCCCAAGCCCCAAATCATTTTGGTTGCCTTCCTCTGGACCCTCTCCAGGAGGTTAATGTCCCGCTTAAGTGTGGCCTCAAAACTGCACGCAGTACTCAAGGTGCGGCCTCACCAAGCAGTTATACAGAGAGTATCACTTCCCTCCTTCTGGAGGTGATCCCCTAGCGATACATCCCAGCATCCTGTTGGCCTTGGCTGCTGCCTCCTACAAGTCTCAGAGTTGTTCATCTTGACATCCACCACCACCCCCAGGTCCCTCTCAGCCATCGAGACTTGTAGCATTTTCCCCACCAGGGTGTACACTTGACCTGGGTTTCTGGCCCCCAGGTGGAGTACCTTGCATTTCCCTGCATTGAACTTCAGCTTCCACTTTTCTAGACCATTTTTCCAGAGCCTCCAGGTCCCCCTGTAGGGCCACCCTCCCCTCCTCACCATCCACCACTGCTCCCAGTTTCGAGTCATCTGCAAAGAGACTCATCTCACTCCTGATTCCTGTCCTTATGTCAGATACATAGGTGTTGAACAGAAGGGGCCCAAGGACTGATCCCTGTGGGACCCCACTAATGACCCTCCTTGGGGATGAGACTATCCCACCAACTATGACCCTCTGGGTCCGGTCCTGGAGCCAATTGCCTATACATCTGATCATCTGGTTCCCCACCCCATTTCTCCCAGCTTATCCAACAGGCCCAATGGAGGAACAGAGTAAAATGCCTTGCTGAAGTCTAGAAAGAAGACATCCACTGGTCTACCAGGTCCAAGGCACTTGTCACCCAGTCATAGAACTCCACCAGGTTTGTCTGACACGATTTCCTGGGATGAATCCATGCTGTCTATCGTCCAGGCACCCTGACTTATCCAGGTCCCCCCAGCCTCTCCTTGACAATGCCCTCCATCACCTTGCCCACCACCGATGTCAGGCTGACAGGCCTGTAGTTCCCTGCCACCTCCCTTGATCCCCCCTTGTGGATAGGCACTATATGTGCCACCTTTCAGTCTTGGGGCACCCACCCTGTCCTCAGAGAGATGGTGAAAAGCTCTGCCAGGGGTTTTGCCAGGACATCTGCAAGTTCCTTCAGCACTCTGGGATGTAATTTATCCAGCCCCAGTGCTTTCTCCATCTTAAGGGAGCTGAGGGCTTCCCTCACTCTCTCTGCTGTGATTTCCACTTCTGGTACCCCTTCTCCCTACTTAGCCTTCCCCTCACCTGCCAGTGATGCCTCCCTCTCCCAGACCTGCCGATCGGTAAGGGTCCCCTCTTCAGTATCTCTGTCTCCTCCATGTATGATGCAGCACCCCCATTTTCCCTGGTGAAAACTGAGGCGAAGTACTCATTTAGTACCTCAGCCTGCTCCCCTGGGTCTTGTGCCCATCCCTCCCCTGATTTAATCCTGCTAATCTGCCCCTTCACCCTTCGTTTTTCTCCAATGTATCTAAAGAACCTCTTGTTCCCTCTCCTAATCTCCCTGGCCAGGTTCTGCTCCTTCCTTGCCTTAGCCGCCCTCACCACTCTAGTGGTCCTTCTAGCCATCAGCTCATACTCCCCTCGATCCCTTTCACTCCTTGAGCACTTGAATTGCTTATAAGCTGCTTTCTTTCCCCGCACCACCTCCTGGACCTCCCTGGTCCACCAACAGGGTTTTTGGGCCCTACTGCATTTTCATCTTACTCTTGCACAGGTGCTGGTAGCATCCTGCACCCCTCTCCTGATGATTTCCCACCTACTATCAGCGTCCATGTCTGACCCAATCCCATCCAAATGCTCCTTAAGGATCCTTCCCATTTCCTTAAAATCTGCCCCCCTAGTAGGTTCAAGATCACCAAGAATTTGCAATATGGCCTTATCGTCTTCTTGTGATATAGAGTGGGGCCTATATAAAAGTCCCAGAATAATTTTGGGACTATTAATGGTAAGCAACTTAACCCATTGGAGTTTGAGTGAACCTGTATCCCATGTAATTTCTTCATAAGCAATATCTTCCTGAATATATATTACCACCCCTCCACCCTTTCTATATTTTCTACAATGGGAAAATAGTTTGTACCCTTCAATTTCTTTTTCCCATTGGTCATTTTCATTCCACCATGTTTCTGTAATTAGAGTGATGTGCATTTTGTTCTTATGCAATATAATTTTGAGCTCATTATGTATGTTCTGCAAACTGCGGGCATTAAGAAGAATTGCATTCCATCTCAAGGTATTTTGAGGGGAAGATGAGGATCTATTTAAGCTATTGTTGACCACTAACTTTACCTTATCCTTCTTTCTGGGCCTAACTTTAGGCCTGGGGGGTAGAACTGGGGATGGGGGAAAGGACAGTGGCCTTTTCAGTTTGGCCATTCATGGTGGGCATGGCTGACAAACAGGAGATCCCAGCAGTGCCTCCAAAGATGTAGCCCTGGTGCCATATGCCAGTGGGGCTACTACCCCTGCCTATTGACCTTGACACAGGTTAATGGGCCTGGGTCCCGCTATGGTGGTGTTCGGGGGTTCTATCCCAAAAAAATGAATAAAATAGTGTAGTGTCTCCAGTCCATACAGAGTAAACTGCAGTAGGACAGGTGTATGATTGGTACAACACCCTGGGATGCTGTACCTACCCACCTCCCCTTCCAACCACACCACACAATGAATACCAGTTTCCCAATACCATATACCACGTACAATTAACAGTTTGTTTCCAGAAAGCACCCTTCACACAACAATTGCAACAGTAGAACACAGCTTTATTTAGGGGAAGAGCTAGGGAAGGGGTACCAGGAACAGGAACAGCTGTGGAAGGAAGAAAATGTTAGAGGAATTAACAGTAACAATGCCCATAGGCCAGACCACCCAAGCCCACTGGTACCAGTGAATGTCCTGCTGTCCTAGCTGGGTGCCCAGGTGTTCACAGGCCTGCTCGATGCCATGGGTTGGCCAGTGCGGAGGTCCTAGAGGCAATAAAAACTGAAATGTGACCAAATAGGCCCTTACTCCCCTTGGTTTCCAGGGCAAGCCCTGAGTACTCACAATTCTGATGAGCTGGAAGGTTCCTGGAGCAGAGAGCTTCGCACAGTTTAGTCTCTGCAGATTCAGTTCAGAGAGGGTAGAAACAGAGGCAGAAGAGACTGAAGCGTAGACTGGTTCTTGATTGAAGGTCTGGCTACTTGTTACCTTATTTGGAGGTCTTGCAGCTTGCCCCCTTCAGCTTATTCTCACCCATTGCAGAGCTCCCATGCAAGGCCCACCCAACCACAGAGGACTCAGACCTAGAAGTAGCTCCATAGCCTGGGTCCCTCACTGGTCATGGGTGCCCTAGCCCCCCACACACCCCGGTGGCCCCCTGTGGCTAGCAGACCTCACCTCACTCTGAGATGCAGCTAGAAACTTCCCTGGTTCCACCTTTCTCTCAGACAGGAAACAGCTTTGGTGTGCAGCCAGACAGTTTCACAAACTTTTCCACTTCCCAGTGCTGTTTGGCAACATATTCCCAAAGTGCAGATCAACAGTTCCTTTTCTCAGCTGGGTTTTAGCAGCAGGACACCTGTTCACCTCTTTCCTTTTACAATCTCTCCAATTCAAAATAGCATCCACTTTTGCTCTGGCTCACACACAATTTCCAGCAAGACTCTTTCTCAGCTTAAGAATTTCTCTCAGTCTGTCTGATGCAGGCTCTTTGCAGCAAATGATTCTCCTCAAAACCTAAAGTGTTTACTAGATATCTGATCGGTTCAACAGAGGTGCCCAGTTCCTTTCAACAATAAAATTCCATCACTTCAATCCTTAGAATTACTCCACATAAGCCATGTGAAAGGCCTTAGACTGCCCTCTGATTGGTTGGTTTCCGTCATCATCCACAACCATAAGCTCTCTTTGATTATTAATTGGGAAAGTCTCTTGGCACCTGAAAATAGTTCACCCCCCTCTCCAATGAGCCCTTTCACAGTTTTAGGCACCTAACTAGCTGATTGGCTGTTCGTTAGGGGTCAAAGGATCATAACATGACTGCTTACACAGTCCCACAGCAGGAAACATAGTGCCCCAACTTTAGAGTAACAGTGCAGCTAAAATCATTACATTAGCCATCCATACCCCACTGTTTGTTAGCCCCTTTTCTCCACCATCATCCAGTTGCAGAAATTAGTCACCAATAGCTCCCCCACTCTCTGCTCCTTTTCTACATAACCTAGAGGCTTCTCTTGTGCCTTCCTTAGGTCTCTGGCCTCTGATTATCCAAACAGAGGAACTGGGACCTTCCAAAGAGCCCCCCATTCGGCCGAAAATGGCCCGACCTGCTATCGCTACTCTGCATGCACAGATCAGCTTACCACATTACAGTGCAAAAACTCTGGCCACATGATTAAGCACTAAGAGCTTAGTTTGGGCTGAAGACAGTGCATGGGCCAAGGAAAGTGGTCTGAATAAGATAAGCCCCGTGCCAAGGGGGAGGTTTACAGTATTAAGGGAGGAAGGTGAGGATAATCCAGCATTAACCCACCCCTTGCAACCAACTATGAAGTCGCATCAAAGTAGTAAGGCGAGGATAACCCAGAATTAACACACACCTTACTACCAACTATGGAGTGGCATTGACTGAGTAGCATTAATACCACTCTTGCAACCAAGTATGGAAGTGAATCAAAGGAGGCCAGGTGAGGGTATGCCAGCATTAACACACCTCTTACATCCTGCTATGAGGTGCATTGAGGGAAGGAAGGCCATGGCAAGCCAGTATTCACACACCGCTTATTACCAGCTGTGGGGTGGCACTGAGGGAGGGAGGTGATGGCAACTAAGCATTAAGCATTAACACATCCCTTACAATCAACTAGGGAGGGGCTTCAAGTGAAAGAATGATGAGGTCTACCCAACATTAACACACGCTTACTGCCAACACTGGAGGTGACTTGAGGAAGGAAAGACAAACCAGCAGTTATACACCCCTTATAACTAATTATGGAGTGGCACTGACGGAGGGAAGGTGAGGGCAGCACAGTATTACACAGCCCTTACTACCCACTGTGGAGTGGCATTGAGGGAGGGATGGTGAGGGGAAACACAGCATTACACAGCCCTTACTACCAACTACGGAAGAGATGCATTGAGATAGAAAAGGCAAGGGCAACCCATTAATCACACACCCTTACTACCAACTGTTGAGGTGCATCAGGGGAAGGATGGTAGGGGTAACCCAGCATTACAGAGCCCTAAACAACTATAGCACCCGGGTTCCCTTGGGGTTACTAGAACCACTTAAGTTTAGTGTAGGAAGGTCTGGGCAGGACACAAAAAGGTTGAATCATTGTAAGGTTTCAAATAAGCCCTCTTTGCCGGGCTGCTGTTGTGTGGACAGAGTTCATTTTTTTTATTTTTATTTTTATTTTTTTTGAAAGTCGTATTTACAACCTTTGAGTCAGGGACTCATTTACAAAGGCACCTCATTGCGGGGAGGGTAGACATGGTTACAGTGTGAGATACAACAGTGGAACATACAGGTGCAATACAGATAACAAAAAGAACACAATATAACTGGTTTATGGGATAAAGTTACATGCAGTAAATAGCAACTGTGTAAAAAAAGGGGGGAAGCAGTTCAACGGGCACTGTCAAGACTATGGGCAAGAAACGGAGAGGGACCCCAACATTAGGTTGATTAAGGGCAACAACAGTTCATTTGCATATTTATTTATTTATTGTGAATTCGTATGGGATAGAAGACTCTTCAGACAAAATTTAGCAGAATAATCAGATAATATTTTTAATAGAATACAGCGGACTTCAGCGACAAAACAATAAACAAAAGTTGCAAACTTCCTTCAGAATGAACAATAATACATTTCTGGAGTTAGAATAGCGCTAACTCGGGAATAGATGTTGCCAGTCACACACCTATCCTTACTCTGCCTTAACTCCATTAGGTCAGGTCTTAAATAGGAGTTCCCACCCATGTGACCAAATGACTCCACCTTAAGGCAGTGGTTTGTACAAAATGAAAGTAATTCTTGTTATTTTTATTATAAAACGAACTTTAACCGTTATTTCTTTATAAAAGTCTAAATCTTCCAGCTGAATACGTTTTAGAATAAGTATGTACAAGAAACACATTTAGAGTGCCCATCCTCTGCTCAACATCATAAAAGCCAGGAGATTCGCCCGGCCGCCTCATAATAGGCAGGGATGAAAGAAGTAAGCAGAACAAGCGGAGATCCCAACCTGTAAGTCCTTCAGGTAACAGCTCGTTATTTTAAAAAATAAAGTCCCAAAATTACTAACTCCAAGACACAAAGTAGCATAAGGCTATGACAGGAAAAGTAATACAACTGTGCCTCTCTTGTTTTAATTTTAAGCGTCCTCGATAGTGCGAGCATTGGAAGGAACGCTTACCGCGGCTCTGCACTATAGCGACCATCAGCTTGGGACTTCAAAAGCGTCCTAGAAAAAAGTTAGAAAGAAGCGACGAGCAAAACAAATTAGCACTAATGCACAATTTAATGGAAAATACCCTTCTCAGAGGGTTTTCTGACATTATTTAAAAAAATATTTTACCGGGGACTTGCAGGACTGGGAGCTAAATAAAGTAAAAAAAAGAAAACGACTAAAGGGGAATTTTAGGAATCTCTTACGCGCTTACCTAATGGCAGGAGGATATTAAATATATTCCATCTTCCTCCTTCACATCTCTTCAAGGTGGTTCCATTATTTCACTAAACCTGGCATGAGAACAGGTTTTGTTTTTCAGAAATTTAAGGGGGACTGAAACTTTTGTTCCAAATTAACGAAGTCCCTCTACATATTACTCAGATATACGAGGAAGGGGCTGAAATTGCACCAAACTGGTAGGGGGTAAATGACAGGACAGGGGAACAAAATGGGTGGCCAGCCCAACAAACGAAACAAATAGACACCTTGACACAGACAGAAACATAAGAATAGAACATGTTGGTGCATTCCAGAAAAAATAAATATTAGAAAAAAGGGGGAGGGGGCTGAACTACATCACATTCCTCCCTCCTTAAGACCTAGGAGAGGGGAAAATAAAAAAAAAAAAAAGGAGGAGGGGTTGGGCTGGGAGACCGCATTTGCTGCCATCAGATCCTACCGAAGGAGGATGGAGCCATAGGCCGCCCTCTCCAGGGCTCCACCTCGGGGTCCCTAAAATGAGACTAAACTAGTCATAAAGGAAAAACAACGAAATCCTTCAGAAATAAAAAAAAATATGTACATTATCTTTTGACTTATCGTTGTTTTACTCTTTACCCCGAGGTCTGTGGTCAGGCAAAGCGTCTCCCAAACCATATCTCGATAGGAAATCAGCATTGGAATTAGCTGCCCCTTTTCTATATTTTATACTAAACTTATAAGGTTGCATGGCCAGATACCACCTCATTATTCGAGGATTTTTATCTTTCATTACATGTAACCATCGCAACGGGTTGTGGTCTACCCATAGTTCAAATTCTCTGCCCCAAAGATAGAAGCGTAAAGCTTCTATCGACCATTTTACCGCTAAACACTCTTTCTCAACGACAGAATAATGCTTTTCCCTTTCATGTAGTTTTCGGCTTATGAAGATTACAGGATGCTCTTCATTTTGTACTATCTGGGAGAGTACAGCCCCAATGCCACAATTAGAGGCATCGGTTTGCACAATAAAAGGTTGGGAAAAATCAGGAGAATGCAAAACAGGGAAGAACAATTCTTGCTTTCAAATTAACAAAAGCTTCTTCACACTCAGGGTCCACTTGACTTTATCTGGTTTGGCTTTCCTGGTTAATTCTGTTAAGGGCTCTGCTCTCATAGGCAGTTAGGATGAACCACTATAGTACCCAATAAGGCCTGGAAATGATCTAACATCCTTCTTGGTTAAAGGGCGTGGACTATTGGCAACGGCCTCGATTTTTGTAACTTTGGGTTTCACTGTCCCATTTCCAAATTGAAATCCCAAATATCTTGTTTCTTGCATTGCTAGAGAACATTTAGTCGGGTTGATAGTCAGTCTGGCTTTGGACAAGCTTGAAAGTATAGCTTCTAGGTGAATTAAGTGCTCTTCCCAGGAGGGACTAAAAATTACTATGTCATCTAGATAGGCGGCGCTATACCCAGTATGAGGTTGTAAAATGTTGTCCATTACTCGCTGGAATGTTGCAGGGGCACCGTGTAAGCCAAAAGGCATTACTGTAAAATGGTATAAGCCAATGGGCGTACTAAACGCAGTCTTCTCTTTATCATTTGGGTCAAGAGGTATTTGCCAATAGCCTTTTGTCAGATTGAGGGTGCTAATATATTTAGCTATTCCTAACTGGTCTATAATGTCATCAATTCTAGGCATTGGGTAGGAGTCAAATTTAGATACTGCATTCAGGCGTCTGAAATCGAGACAAAGACGAATCCCCCCTTCTTTCTTTTCTACAATAACCATAGGGAAGTTCCATTCACTGCATGAAGGTTCAATAATCCCCAATTCCTGCATTTTCCCAATTTCTTGGATCACCTCACTTCGTAATTTGTCTGGAATCTTATAAGCTTTTTGTCTAATAGGTAGAGCATCAGGTACTACAATATGATGAACAGCATTATGAATTCTTCCTGGGATACCAGTAAATAAGGTTTGAAAGGGTCTCAGCATAGTTTGCAAGTTCAGTTTTTGCTCCTGAGTTAACAGTGGATTGATTTGAACTTCAGATAAGCTACCCAGTTTTTCTAATCTTCCATAAGCTATCTCTAATTCAGATTCAGAATTTTCTGGGAGAACAAAACTACTTACAGTAGGAGTTCGTTCTACCCATGGTTTTAATAGATTCACATGATATACCTTGCTTTTTATCTTTTTGTCAGGGAGCTCGACTGAATAAGTCACAGGACCCATGCGTTTTATTATGTTGTAGGGTCCTTGCCATTTCATGAGGAGTTTATTTTCGGAGGATGGTAAAGTAGTAGTACTTTATCACCCGAAGTAAACTGTTTTGGTCTAGTTCCCCTGTCGTAATACCCCTTTTGTTTAATCTGGTGTTGAAGGTTAGTCTGTTGAGCCTTTTAATATACCCTTTAATCTAAGGGAGTTTCTGCCAGTATTCAGAAGGTTCAACTACCTCTGTACTTTTTTTTTTTCCCATTCTTCTTTATGATATCCAGAGGACCTCTTGGGTTATGCCCGTATAATAACTCAAGCAGGAAAACCCAGTAGATGCCTGAGAACTTCTCGGTATCCGAACATCAAGTACGGTAGATAGATGTCCCACTTATTACCCTCTTCTGATACAAATTTCCTTAGCATTTTTTTTAAAGTTTGATTAAATCGCTCGACTAATCCATCAGTTTGAGGATGGTAGGGGGGTAGTAAAGATGGCTTTGATGCCCAATGCTTGGTATAGTCGTTGTAACATTTGAGAGCAAAAATTAGTACCCCTATCTGTCAATATAGTTTTTGGGATTCCCATTCGACTAAAAATTTTAATTAGCTCTTCTGCTATTCTGGAAGCAGTAATAGTCCATAGTGGTATGGCTTCGGGGTATTTGGTAGTGTAATCTACCACTATTAATATATATCGATTCCCCTTTGTACTTTTAGGAAGAGGCCCTATGATGTCCATTGCAATTCTTTCAAACAAATTACCGACTAAGGGCATGGGTATAAGGGTACTCTATCTTTCTGACCTATTTTGCTACCTTCTGACATTCTGGGCAACTTTTGCAATATTCCGTTACTTGTTGATGGATTCCTGGTAAAAAGAATCTTTGTAATAAACGTTGTAATGTCCGGTCTTTACCTAAATGACCAGCCATAGGTATATCATGGGCTACAGATAGAATTTTCTCTCTAAAGTCTATAGGGACCATTAATTGTTCTACTACCTCCCCCATGTGAGTGTCAGTTTGTACCCGGTATAAAAGATCATCCTTGATTACATAATAGGGTTGTTGTGACCCCGAAGGGATAGAGGGTGTTACCTGTGAAAAAAAAGGGGTTAAAGTAACATCTTTTTTCTGTTTAGCTAAAAACTCTTCATTAGGTACTATATATTTATTATTCATTACATCCAGTCCAATATTTTTCTTTGTCCATCCATTTTTATCATTTCTTTTCTGAGATTTACTCTTCCTGTTTTTTCCAATAGTCCCAAACATCTCTTATTCAAAGGGAAAGAGTTGCTCTAGGCTTTGTTCCTGTTTCACTTGTGTACGGGTAGCAACTGCTCCAACATTTATATTCAATAAGGAATCAAAATAAGGGTAGTCATGACCCACTATCACAGGTACTGGCAGGGACGGAACAATGCCCACCTTCATCTTGTGTAATGTTCCGTTTACCTGGATGGTCATTTCCCTTAAAGGGTACCAGTGAGTATCCCCATGTATACATTTGACCCTAGTACTGGGTTCCCTCGGCTCTGGTTCCTTTACCAATGAAGCATGTACCAAAGTTTGTTTGCTGCCTGAATCCACGAGACCCATTACTACTGCCCCCCCAATCTCTACAGGGATGACGTATTGACCCCAATTAGCAAGGGCCAAATGTATGGGCTCCATTTTTCTTTTTGGTCAAAATCTGGCAATATGCCCTTTCATTTTACATTCATGACATACAATTTCCTGGATGGACCTTCTACTGTGCTCCTTGCCCCCAGGTATATTACTAGTTTGTGTTGGTGTTGCAGCGGAAGGTTTTACTATGGGGGGGGGTTTCTGTTGCTTATAAATGTTCTAGGATGTTGAGGCCTGGCAGTTAAATAGTCCTCGGCCAGTCTTATGGCAGCCTCAGAGGTCTCTGGACGATGCTCTTTAACCCATAGTTGTCGTCAGGAGGTAAACACGAATGAACTGTTCTAATATCACACTTTCGGTTATCTGGGCTCATAAAGGTAGTATCAGGCTGGAGCCACTTATAGCATAAATCTTTTAGATGAGTGTATAAGTCCTGTGGGGTATCAGTTGATTGGAATTTGTAGGCTCTAAAGCGCTGTCTATAGGTCTCGGGGTTGATATCATATCGTTTTAAAATGGCTTGTTTTATATAGTCATAATCATTAATGTGTAACAGGTCTGTACGACTATATGCCAACTGTGCCTTACCAGTTAAATAAGGAGCTAACTGGATGACCCACTGATCCCTTGGCCAAGCACAGGCAGTAGCAACTCTCTCAAATGTCATCAAATATGCTTCTATGTCATCAGAATCAACCATTTTTACTAATTGTATGTCTTTTTGGCCTACCCCAGTTGGTGAGGTGGTTTTTGGTGAGCCCATATGTTGTATAGCACGTAGGGTATCATTCCATCTGGCTGCATTCTCAGCACGATCTCTTTCTCTTTCTATGCGATCTTGTTCTCTTTCTCTCTCCAATTCCATTTGTCGTAAGCATAACCATCGAAGCAACTCATGAGGGCTCTCGGGGGGTTCTTCCTGTGGTATCTCAGCAGCCTGTGCTCCCTGTTCAGTGGATTTTAAGTCCTCCACGTCTTCACTTTCTCCTTTTACTGCAGTCTTCACCACCCTTTTCCGCACCACTGGTCCTAATCCAGGGTAAAGTGTTAACTTAGCAGCTTTCACAATAGACCTGGTGGCTGGTGTGGTCCGCTCGTCTGCCTTGTCTGTGTGCATAAGATCCCAATCTGAACTCAGATCCAATAGGCCCCCTCCGGACCTACTATCCCACTTCTGACATCAAATGTGAATTTGTGTGGGATAGAAGACTCTTCAGACAAAATTTAGCAGAATAATCAGATAATATTTTTAATAGAATACAGCAGACTTCAGTGACAAAACAATAAACAAAAGTTGCAAACTTCCTTCAGAATGAACAATAATACATTTCTGGAGTTAGAATAGCGCTAACTCGGGAATAGATGTTGCCAGTCACACACCTATCCTTACTCTGCCTTAACTCCATTAGGTCAGGTCTTAAATAGGAGTTCCCACCCATGTGACCAAATGACTCCACCTTAAGGCAGTGGTTTGTACAAAAATGAAAGTAATTCTTTGTTATTTTTATTATAAAAACGAACTTTAACCGTTATTTCTTTATAAAAGTCTAAATCTTCCAGCTGAATACGTTTTAGAATAAGTATGTACAAAGAAACACATTTAGAGTGCCCATCCCTCTGCTCAACATCATAAAAGCCAGGGAGATTCGGCCGGCCGCCTCATAATAGGCAGGGGATGAAAGAAGTAAGCAGAACAAGCGGAGATCCCAACCTGTAAGTCCTTCAGGTAACAGCTCGTTATTTTAAAAAAAATAAAGTCCCAAAATTACTAACTCCAAGACACAAAGTAGCATAAGGCTATGACAGGAAAAGTAATACAACTGTGCCTCGCTCGTTTTAATTTTTGAAGGCGTCGCGGTAGTGCGAGCATTCGGAAGGAACGCTTACCTCGGCTCTGCACTATAGCGACCATCAGCTTGGGACTTCAAAAGCGTCCTAGAAAAAAGTTAGAAAGAAGCGACGAGCAAAACAAATTAGCACTAATGCACAATTTAATGGAAAATACCCTTCTCAGAGGGTTTTCTGACATTATTTTAAAAAAATATTTACCGGGGACTTGCAGGACTGGGAGCTAAATAAAGTAAAAAAAAGAAAACGACTAAAGGGGAATTTTAGGAATCTCTTACGCTCTTACCTAATGGCAGGAGGATATTAAATATATTCCATCTTCCTCCTTCACATCTCTTCAAGGTGGTTCCATTATTTCACTAAACCTGGCATGAGAACAGGTTTTGTTTTTCAGAAATTTAAGGAGGACTGAAACTTTTGTTCCAAATTAACGAAGTCCCTCTACATATTACTCAGATATACGAGGAAAGGAGGGGGGGGGGCTGAAATTGCACCAAACAAGTAGGGGGTAAACGACAGGACAGGGGAACAAAATGGGTGGCCAGCCCAACAAACGAAACAAATAGACACCTTGACACAGACAGAAACATAAGAATAGAACATGTTGGTGCATTCCAGAAAAAATAAATATTAGAAAAAAAGGGGGGGGGGCTGAACTACATCACATTTATTTATTTTTATTTATTTAGTTTTTGTTGACTGGGTAAGTGCACTAGACAAATCCTGCCTATTTTCAGGCATGACCCGGGGGAGGGGAACACAGATGAATGCCAACTGACCTTGAACCAGATTAAGCTGTTGGTGGTATTTTTAGTGAATGAGGGAAATTTGGCCAGGACACCGGGGAAATTCCCCAACTCTTTTCGATAAGTGCCATGGGATCTTTAACATCCACCTGAACTGCCACCAATCCAGGCAGATGGGACCTCAGTTTAACGTTTCATCTGAAAGACGGCACCTTGGAAGTGCAGCACCCTCTCATGCTGCACAACAGTGTCAGTACTGGGATATTAACCCAAGTGCCAGATGTGGGAACTGAACCCACAGCCCTCTGCTCTCCCGGCCTCATATATAAGAACTCTCGCAGTCTCATGAGCCACATAGGGCTAGCTGGGGCTGAGTATTCTGTTCAGTAGTCTGATATCAGAGCTTGGAGAGTTCAGAGCATGTGTAAGTTGGTCCCATGTCTTGTGTGGGCCAACTTTAGAGGGAGGACCCCTCTTTGTTTCTTCTCACCCTAGTAGTGTCAGCAATTGGTCTGTGTGCTGGCTAGTGACGGAAACATAGAAACATAGAATTTGATGGCAGGTAAGGACCACTTGGCCCACCTAGTCTGCCCATTTTCCTACCTAACAGATAAGCTGCAGATCCTAGTTAACCAACAGCTTACTTCCTCCTATCCCCCACTAGGACTGCCTTATGTCTGTCCCATGCATTCTTGAATTCCCCCACTGTTCTTGACTCCACAACCTCCTCAGGGAGGCTGTTCCATCATCCACAACCCCTCTGTGAAAAATAATCCTCACATTACCTCTGAGGTCCCCTCTATCTTCAAATTGTGTCCCCTTGTTCTTGTACATCTCTTTTTGAAATATGCTACCCTCTGGACTTTGTTGATTCCCTTGAGGTACTTGAAAGTTTCTATCATGTCCTCTCTCTCCCTTCTTTCCTCAAGGATATACATATTAAGCTCCTTTAGTCTTTCTTCGTATGTCTTCAGGTGCAGACCCTGCATCATTTTGGTTGCCCTCCTCTGGACAGCCTCCACTCTGTCTATGTCTTTGCAGAGATGGGGTCTCCAGAACAGCACGCAGTACTCCAGATGGGGTCTCACCAACTGTCTGTACAGAGGGATAACAACTTCCTGTTTTCTACTATTGATGCCTCTTCCTATGCATCCCAGTACCCCCCAACCTTCCTTACTGCCTTCTCATATTGCTTGCCCACCTTTAGGTCATCTGATATAATTACCCCAGGTCCCTTTCCATTTTACTGTTGTCAGTATCTCACCCCCCATTGTGTACTCTTCCCTGGGTTTTGTTTCCCATGTGCATTACCTTGCACTCTTTGCATTAAATCTGAGCTGCCATACATTTGACCATTCCTCCAACCTTGCCAAGTCCCTTTTCATCCTTTCCACGTCATCTTGTGCATCAACCCATTTGCAGATCTTTGTGTCATCTGCAAAGAGACATACTTTTCCTTTCAGTTCCTCTGCAATGTCACTTATAAAGACATTAAAAAGGATCGGTCCCAGTACCGAACCCCAGCGGTACCCTGCAAGTAACCCTCCTTTCTTCACTGTGCACTCCATTTACTACTACCCTTTGCGTCCTGTTGTCTAGCCATTTTTTTATCCAGGCTACCACCTTTGGGCCCACTCCAAGGCTTGCTAACTTGTGTATTAATCTTTTGTGTGGAACTGTACCAAATGCCTTGCTAAAATCTAGGTAGACCATGTCCACAGCCCCTCCCTGGTCTACTACTTTGGCCACCCAGTCAAAGAAATCTATTAGATTCATCCGACACGACCTTCCCATCGTGAATCCATTCTGCCTTGGGTCCTGTGCCCCAGTGGCCTGTAAGTACTCAACAAGTATTTCCTTCAGAAGTGATTCCATCATTTTCCCTACCACTGAGGTAACTGGTATGTAGTTTCCTTCCTCTGTCCTGCTCCCACTTCTGTGAAGAGGAATCACATCTGTGCTCCTCCAGTCCTCAGGTACCAACCCATCCTCCCATGATTAGTTAAAGAGAGTAGTCAGCGGCGTCACTAGTTCTACCCTTAGTTCTTTTAGAATTCTTGGGTGAATCCCATCAGGCCCCATTGCTTTGTCCACCTTCAATTTTATTAGTTCTTTCAGAACCCTTTCTTCCGTAAATGGAATGATATCGACACCCATCTTCAGAGCATTTCTTTTGTTTGGTTTAGGTACCTCCACCTCCTCTTCCTTTGTGAATGCTGAGCAGAAATATTTGTTCAGTATCCCTGCTTTTTCACTGTCCCCCTCTACCCACATTCCCACCCCTTTATTAAGCCTCAGTATCCCTCCTTTGGTCTTTCTTCACTCCCTAATGTACCTATAAAAGGTCTTATCCCCCTTCTTAACAGAATTGGCTATCCTTTCCTCAGTTTGGGCCTTTGCTATTCTGATTGCCTTTCCAGCCTCTTTCTGCTTTAACTGATAAAGTTCTCTGTCCTGCTCCTTCTGTGTTTCCTTATATTTCCTGAATGTTATCCTTTTCTCCTTAACCTTCCCTGCCACCTCTTTTGAGAACCATAGTGTTTTTTTCCTTTGTTGTGTTTTACTGATTTGCTTTACACAAAGGCTTGTTGCCTCTGTGATGGCTGTTTTGATTACTCCCCATTGTTCCTCCACCCCTCCTTCTTGCCTGTTTGCTAGTGCTTTTCTAAGGTACTCTCTCATTTTCCCAAAGTCAGTCCTCCCAAAGTCAAATACTCTTGCTTTTGTGTGGCTTGATTGTATGGCTGTGTTTACCGTGAACCACACTGTTTGGTGGTCGCTTGTTCCCAGATGGCTACCCACCACTAAATCTGACATTCTTTCTCCATCCCCATTTGAGAGTACCAGGTCTAAGACTGCTCCCTCCCGAGTGGGTTCCAGTACTAGCTGTCTGAGGCATGCCCCCTGTAGGGCATCAAGAATGACCCTGCTCTTGGATGTGACTGCAGCAAACGTGCTCCAGTTAACATCTGGCATATTCAGGTCCCCATCAACAATATCTCCCCTTTTTCTGACATTCTAAGGAAGCCTTCTATCATTTCATTATACATTCCCTCCCCCTGAGATGGGGGTCTGTATACAACCCCCCGTGTGGACTGTGGTGCCATTTCCTGTCTCCAGGGTGACCCAGAGTGCCTCATCTACTCCCTGTTTACTCTTTAGTTCTGTTGCTTTGATCCCTTCCTTTACATAGAGAGCTACTCCTCCTCTTTTACGCTCCCTGTCCCTCCTGTAGATTGTTTATCCTGGTATATTGACATCCCAGTCATGATTCTCTGTGTACCATGTTTCTGTGACTGCCACAATATCCAGGCAACCCTCTTCTATCAAGGCCACTAGTTCAGGGAGCTTGTTATACAGACTACGGCCATTGGTACTCATCACCCTCCATTTCTTGATTGCCTTATCCCTTTTAGCCCCATTCCTGTCCTTACTGCCTTTGCCTTTTTTTACATTTACCTCTGTCCTGCTCCCTAATAACGTCTCTACCTTGGTGTTTACCTCACTAATTACCATGTTTTGGCCTTCTTTTTCAAGGCCCCTCTGGTCGAATTTCTTCACAGCTGTGTGAGAGCATCTGGAATCAGTGTCAGTGAGTAATCTGTATGGAGCGAGCTCCTCATCATGTCACTTCCACAAGAGCTGCCCAGAGTAGAGACTGTGGCCCAGATATTCAAATTGCACCAGGCTGTGGCACAAGCCTGGGTGCGAGAAATGCTGGAGTGCGCGGGGGTGGCCTGGACATATTCCATGGAGCTGCGCCATGGCTCAGCAGCTTTGAATACCGCACCCTGGCCACCCCTACTGTGCATGGCACAGTGGCACTGCACCAGCGCAAGTGGCCAGAGTGGAGCATGGAGATGTGCTAGCGCAAGTGCCATTCACAGCACACACAATATTCAAAAGGTGACATGCAAATGGCCATAATTTATGCAAGGCTCATTCACATATCTGGACTGTGTAGTACAGTATGGGCTGCATGCCAATTGGCTCACGCTGTGAACCAATGGGCTTGCTGCCCTACCAAGCTGTCAGTCAGTGGGTGGCAGGGCAGGAGGCGGGTGGGGTGCTGCCGCCTGCCGGCTGACTGGGGGGAAGCGGGGTGGTGAGACTCAGTGGGCAGGTAGGGAGGAGGGGTACCCTAGACCATCAGAGAAATAGGAAGATTTATGCTAAATGGATGCCCGCGATCTGGCAGCATTCAGTCCACTGGACCACCAGGGATATTGGACCAGGGTTTTTTTTTTCATTGGAACAGATGCCCACGATCGGGCAGCATTCGGTCCACTGGACCACCAGAAATATTGGACTTGGAAGTCCTTTTTAATATAACACATGCCCGCGATCAGGCACATAGCAGTCCACTGGACCACCAGAGATATTGGACGGGGAGTGTATTTTTCAACATGTGCCCATGATCGGGCATATGGGTCGCCACGAGGTGCGGCAGGAACTTGGGTGGCCACCCACAGGTGGCAGCTGCTGTGTTGTGCCCTGCAATGCAGCAGCTCACCTGTGGGTGGCCATCATTTGTTCTTTTTTGTTTGGCTTAACTTTGTGCAGGTGCAAGTAGAGGTTGCGCATGCATGGCTCTGCACATCCCGGGCTAAATATAGGGCTGTGCAGGTTATGCATGGGCACACCCACTCCACCTGTGCCTGCATACATTACTGATGCACTCTGGTGCATCGGGATTTGTGCGGCGCACTTTTTCCTTTTGAATATTGCGCTGGGGTGCATCAGTGGGTTATGCATGGCGCAACACTGTTGCGCCATGTGCAACCCTTTTGAATATCTGGGCCTGTGTGTTTTACAAACAAAAGCTATGGACTTTTAAATGTAAATTGTTCGGGATTGTCATTTGGTTCAGTACTTCAAAAGCCCTTTAGACTGAGGGTACATGTGTAGCTACTGCTGTAATTTTCCAAACTGCTGTGGGAGGGTCTCTGGAACAAGACCGCTACAGAGTGTGGGAACTGTGTAGTTCAAAGTGTTTTTAACAAATGTCTTGTAGGCACAACAACACTTACTATACAAGTTTAATTTACTGTTCAGTTTGGGTTGGCTGATGCCTTGCAAGGAGCCCAACAAGGTTCAGATGCAGGTTCTCAGAACACTTGCACAAGGATGTGCAGTGAGAGTTGTTGTCTGTGACTATGGTGTGCCCGAAGAATTCTGTTTTTCCTAAAATGTAATGGCAGAGAGAGCCTGGCTTTGGCCGGAGTTGAGCTGACCACTCAATCCAGGTTGCAAAGGGACCTAACTAGTTACTATGGAAAGGGTCATGAGTTCGAAATAAGTGCTGTGGCAGCAATCACTTAAATATGCACTTGGAGGGTTCCATGTGATGATAGTGATTGAAAAACAGTGATTGCTGTTACCTCAAATTTAAGTTCCTGAAAAGCATTTTGGCAACATACAACTAGCAGTGACCTGACTTCCGGAAAACACAGAAGTGTTTATGTGGGGGGGATGTGCCCCCCGAGGTCCCTCTCATGGGGGACTTTGTCCCCCACACCCCCCTGACTAAAGATTTTCAATTCAAGGGGGTGCATGTCGAGGACTGGGCAAAACACCAAAAAAAAAACAGCGCCACAAGCAGCGTCAAAACAACAGTCCCCAGCAGGTCCTGAACTCAGTTTCTGCTGCACCGTAGCCAGCCACCATCACCACCACATCACAGTGCTGGCTCAGCTGTAGCAGAATCCCATCACCCATACAAACCGTCCCTCCTATCCCTCCCCTCCACCTCCCTGTCCCTCCCCTTCTGGTCACTCTGCTCAATATAGGGTCTCTATCCTAGCAGGGTAGCCATTCATGATAGCGATATAAATGAGTCACTGTTTCTACAGTTGCTCATTTATTATCACTGTCATCTTAGATTGATGAAACATTACCAAGTCCATGATTCCACAATGTCCCATAAGAAGATCAGAGTCCCTGTCCAGGGAGATTGCGGCTGCTCAGAATCAACCAGCTCAGCTCTTTCGAACTGTAAACAGACTGTGCAACCCAGCCTGCCTGCAGGTTTGGAGAGCTTTTTCACAAGTAGAGTGTGAACAGCTTATTCGCTTCTTTGTGGCTGAAGTGGCTGACATCAGGGCGGAGCTCCAACCAGCACCTTCTATGGGAGAAGCTATGGATCAGTGCTTGGTCACTGACCTCAAATTCTCCC
Organism: Neoceratodus forsteri; assembly: GCA_016271365.2. Taxonomy (NCBI): domain Eukaryota; kingdom Metazoa; phylum Chordata; order Ceratodontiformes; family Ceratodontidae; genus Neoceratodus; species Neoceratodus forsteri. The sequence goes on from CM028129.1 coordinate 63,312,954, forward strand.
GGAGTTCCTTTGCCCGACCAGAGGTCATTGATGTCATGCAGATTGTCCAGGGTATGCGCCCTACATGCTGTAGTTTGGACCCTGGCCCAACTCCCCAGTTTAAGCATTGTTGGCATACAATCTGCCCGGTCCTAGCATGGATAGTCTGGTGCTCCTTGGAGATGGGTGAGTTTCCTAGCTTTCTAAATGAGGCAGTGGTGATGCCCTTCTTGAAGAAAGTTTCTTTGGACCCAGACTGCCATGCGAACTACAGACCAATCTCTAACCTTCCCTTTATGGGGAAGGTGATTGAGAAAGTAGTGGCCATATAGCTGGAGAACCATTTGACCATCCATGACATCTATGAACCATTCCAGTCTGTTTTTTGAAAGAGACATAGTATCGAGAGTGCACTGGTTCAGGTGCTCAATGATCTCCTGATGGTGAGAGATCAGAAGAGCCATTCCATGATAGTTCTTCTGGATCTCTCTTCAGTGTTTGACACTGTGGACCATGTGGTTCTTCTCGAATGCCTGAGATTCATCTGCGGCTTGTCTAGTACAGTTCTCGGGTGGTTTAGATCCTTCCTCAGTGGCAGAACTCAGAGGTTGGTGTTGGGGATTAATTCCTCTGGCCCAGTCTCTCTGTCATGTGGGGTACCTCAGGGTTTGGTGTTGTCCCCCATGTTTGCAGTGTACATGCTGCCCCTCGGAAACATTGTAAGAAGGTATGGGCTGAGGATCCAGTGCTATGCCGATGATACCCAGCTCTAACTATCTTTTGTTCCCAACCAGGATAGAGCTCTCTCAACATTTAACAGCTGCCTCACTGAAATCCAGAATTGGATGGAATCGAGTTGGCTGAGGTTGAACTCGGAGAAGACGGAGGTGTTGGTTGTGGAGCCAGGTCACCGGATGGATGGTAGGGGAGCTGGTTTGCCTTCAGGACTTTTTCTTGGTGGCTGCCAACTCCCCACTTCTGAACAGGTGTGAAATATGGGGGTGATTTTTGGAAACGAGCTGACACTGTGATCGCAGGTTTCGGCGGTCGTCAAGTCTTCCTTTTACCATCTGAGGAACATCTCCAAGATTAAGTACCTTGTTCCATCTGGTAATCTGCCTACATTGGTCCATGTCTTCATGACCTCATGCCTTGATTATTGCAACTCCCTTTATCTAGGGCTACCAGGGGTTGATATCTGCCGCTTGCAGCTAGTGCAGTATGCTGTGGCCCGGTTATTGATGGGTACTCCTCTTCCCTGTCATATCTCCCTGGTGCTGTGTGAACTGCACTGGTTGCCAGTTCAGTGGCAGATTACCTTTAAAGTTGAACTTCTGATGTATAAAGCCCTACACAGACTTGGCCCAGACTACCTGAAAGAGCTTCTGGCACCTTACTGCCCTAAGTGATCACTCCGTTCGGTGGATGAGGGGTTGCTAGAGATTCCAAGGGTTTCTTTAAAATCATCGGGTGCCCATGCTTTTATGTACATGGCCCCAGCCCTTTGGAATTCTCTACCCTGTCTGCTTTGGGAATGTGTGTCCATGGAGGAATTTAAACAGGCCCTGAAGACCCATCTGTCGTATGAAGTGTACATGACTTGATGTTATTTTACTGTTTTATGAATTAGTATTTATTGTGTTTTACTACTCTGTTTTTATTTGGAATTGTTTTGTTAACTCATTGTCTCCTAGCAGACGCCTGTAGTCGTCAGTAAAAAAACACTGGTGTGTCCTGAGGACGTCTGCAGAAGTCTGCTACTGACTCCCAGTGTGCCCTTGCAATGTCTGGAGAAGTCACTTATATATTTTAATATATAGTGTAACATAATATAATATATATTTGACTGCATAGCACCGTTGGAAAGACAATTTTATGCTGAACAACTTTGTCACTGATATTTTGTATATATCATGTACAGTATACTTTAGGAGTTATTTGCATTTGTTTATGGTATGGTGTGTATGGCTGACATGTTTTCCATCAAGATTCACCTAAGCAGCTTGAATAAAATTAACTTTTTTGGCACTTCAGCAGGTATAAAATAAAAACCGTATTGATTACAACTGGTTGCATAGCACCACTGGAAAGTCATTTTTGTGCTCATCAACTTTCATGCTGATACTTTGTGTGTATCATGTATACTTTTGGAGTTATACGCATTTGTTTATGATGTGGTGTGTGTGATTGAGATTTAGCCCTCAAATCTCATCAAAGCACCTTGACTAAAATGGGGAAAAATTACATTTTATAGTAAAAAGATATTTTAACAAACATAATATTAAAACACCATCTAATGTCTGTATGCTTAATTTGGCGTTGATATTATACATATTTTCCAACAAAAAATGGCTTATGTTGCCCTTTTTTAGTGAAAAAAATGTTTAGTTTGCACTTTCGACCAGCATAGAAAAAAAACAAAATTACTTATTACATGCATGCCACCATTGGAAAGGCAATTTTGTGCTGAATAACTCAGCCACTCATACTTTGTGTCTAGCACGTACAGTTATTGAGCTAATAGCATTTGTTTGCGACATACTGACTATGGCTTGATTTTGCTTAGAAAGGCCCAGGATTCACTGTTAAAAGTATACAGGAGATTCAGGAGACAAGTGGTGTAATCTCAGAATGAGCCTGTGGAGGCAATGAGTTAAAGCGCCTTGGTTTTAGAAAGGTGCAGTACAAATAAATATTATGATTATTATTATCATGGACTACCCACTTAGAGAAGTTAGAGAATCTTAAATGCCTCAAAAAGTCCAGAGATCCCTAAACAAAGGGATGGACATCTGTGTGGGAAAGGTCCTAATGTGAATAGTTTCATTACTGCAAGAGTGTGTTCTGTGGAGGAGTTTGTACCTGTTAAAGCCTGGGGGCACCACCAGTTTCTGTTACCATCTGTCAGGAATAAAAGCCATACAGTACAACCCCATTGCTGTTTGTGAACATTCCATCTCTCTGTGACCAGTGTGCATTCTTGGGGCCTCCTCAGACTTAATTGAGGCTCCATGGACCTGGTACTACTCTCTCAACTTGGGTTAAACAGACATGTTAGTTTGTGCCCTTCCACCTCAACCTCTCAGATGCCAGAGCAAGGTGTTATCTACCAGGGAGATTGACTTTTGTTTTTGGATGGTTGTTGCCTTGCCAAAAATAGGGGTGTTGGTGTTACACAACCAACTATGGAGTTGCTTTGATGGAGAGAAGGCTGCAAGAACCCACCATTCACACACCCCTTACAGCCAGCTATGGAGTGCCATTGAGAGAGAAAGGTGTGCGTAACCCAGCATTACACATGCCCTGTTGCTAACTCTGGAGTTGCATCGAGGGAGTGGAGGCCAGTTCAGTATTCACACACCCCTTACATACAACTGTGGATTGCCATCGAGGAAGGAAAGTGAGAACAGCACAGCATCAGCACGCCTCTTACTACCACATATGGAGGTGCACTGAGAGATGCAAGCAAGGGCAACCTAGCATTAACACACCCCTTATAACCAACTATTGAGCGGCATCCAGGGAGAGAAGGTAAGGGCAACCCAGCAGTCACACACCCCTTAGATCCAACTCTGGAGGTTCATCAAGGGAAGGAAGGCAAAGGCAGTGGCCTGACAGCATCCACATACCCCTAACAACCAACTGTGGGGGTGCATCGAGGGATGGAAGGCAAGGGCTAGCCAAATTTTACAAATGTTGTATGCTTTTTCAACCCATCTATTGTACTTATGTACAGTTGCCTATGAAAATGGGCAATTTTGTCCACAGGACTTCTTTTTTACATAAATGATGATGAAAATTATGAAGCCAGCATTCATACACTACTTACAGGTACAACAAACTATGGAATTGGACTTGAGGGAGGAAGGTGTGGGCAACACAGCATTAACACACTCCATATTACCACATGTGGAATGGCATACCGGAAGGAAGGTGCAGGTGAGGTAGCATTCACATATCCCATATGACCAACTATAGAATGGCATACAGGAATGAAGGTGTGGGTAACGCAGCATTAACATACCCCTTACTACAAACTGTGGAATGGTATACAGTAGGGAAGGTGTGGACAACCCAGCATTCATGTGCCTGTTCCCAACAATGCTGGCTTGACATTGAGGGTAGAAAGGTTTGGATAACCTAGCATTCACACAGCCCTGCCAGTCAATTATGGAGTGGCATCCGAAAAAAAAAGTTGTGGGCAATCTCAGGTTCATGTTTCTGTGCCTATTAACAATTAATTGGCATTGGAGGAGGGACAGTTTAGGCAACTCAGGGTTCAGGCTCCCCTGCTTGTTATCTACGAAGCAGCATTGGAAGAGGAATGCTCTGGGCAACCCAGGGTACAGGTTCTCCTGGCTGTTAACTACGGACTGGCACTGAAACAGGGAAGTTGTGGACAATCCAGGGTTCAGAGTCCCCTACCTGTTAACTAAAGAGTGGCACCAAGGCAAGAAAAGTGAGGGCAACCCAGGATTCATACACCGCTGTCAGCCAATGTTGGATTGGCTTTGAAGAGAGGCAGTTGGGGGCAATCATGGATTCACATTCCCCTGCCTGCCCATTAACTATTGAGCAATATCAAAGGGAAGACATTGGTATCCCAGCATTTGTTGGTCTATGCCAGACAGTGTTGGAGTGGAACCAAAGGAGGAAAGTGGTGAGCAATGCAGCATGCATGCACCTTTTCTCGACAATGATGGAGAGGCATAAAGGAAGGGAAGCTGCGGGCATCGCAACTTTCGGAACCCCCTGTCAGTCAACTGCAGAGGTGCATTGAGATAATGAACATGTTGGCAATACAGCATTTACTCACTGCTTCTATCTATCTTTGGAGTGACATTCAGGGTTGGAAGGTTTGGGAACCCAGTATTCATGCACCTCTGCTAGCCAGTGAGAGAGTGGTATCAAGGGAGGGTAGGAGTGGGTAATGCAACTTTCACAATCCCTACTAGTTAATGATAGAGTTGCATCAAGGAAGGGAAGGAGTGGATAATGCAACTTTTACAATCCCTACCAGTGAACTGTGAAGGGTAACCCGTGATAACAGCGATCACAGAACGGCGACTAGAAAAATCAATCAATCAATCATGATTTATTTCAATTGCGCTTTTCAAATTCCAAAGCGCAGCACATAAAAACATACATCAACAATAAATAAAATTAAAATATTAACACAATTAAAAGGCAGCAGAAAAGGGTGCTAATCAAAGGCTGAAGTAAACAAAAAGTTCTTCAAAGAAGCCTTGAAGGATTCTGTGGACGGGCACTCTCTAATCCAACGAGGTAGAGAATTCCACACGGTTGGAGCCACAAAAGAAAAGGCTCTGGCCCCAGAGGATTGAAGACGAACCCTGGGAATCTCTAGTAATCCCTCATCGGCAGAACGGAGTGGGCGGAGAGGGAGGAAAGGCCTCAGGAGATCTTGCAAGTAGCTCAGTCCCTGTCCGTGTAGGGTCTTATAGGTCAGCAATGCAACCTTGAAGGTAATCCTCCAACATACCAGCAGCCAGTGCAGTTTGTGCAGAACAGGTGTGATGTGACAAGTTCAAGGTCACCCGGTCAACAACCTGGCAGCAGCATTCTGCACCAGCTGCAGGTGGCGGAGGTCTACCCCCGGCAACCCTAGATGTAAAGCATTGCAGTAATCTAGACGTGAGGAAACAAAGGCGTGAACCAATACTGGAAGGTCATTGTGTGGAACCAGGCTATATTCCTCAGATGGTAAAACGAGGACTTGACAACGGCCGACACCTGAAACTTAAGAGTCAGCTCGCAATCAAATATTACGCCCAGATTCCGCACCTGCTCAGAAGGTCTCAACTGGTTACTCCCTAACAAAAGGCCAGAGGGAAATACAGGAGTCAACTTCTCTGCATGATGACTGGGGTCCACCACCAACACTTCAGTCTTGTCTGGATTTAACATCAGCTAGTTGACACTCATCCAGTCCTGGATCTCAGCGAGGCAGTTGTTAAAGACCGTAAGGGTGTCATTCTGTTTGGGTACAAAGCACATGTAGAGCTGAGTATCATCTTCATAGCAGTGAAAACTCAGCCCATAACACCTTATAATGTCTCCCAATGGTAGCTTATACACCGTGAACAACATGGGCGAGAGCACAGAATCCTGCAGCACCCCACAGGGCAGCGCAAAGTGAGCAGAGGAAAAAATTCCTGATACTACCCTCTGAAATCTGCCTTTGAGGAAGGAATGAAATCATCTAAGGACTGTCCCTGACAGTCCGCAGATCAGCCGCAGGTGTTCCAACAATATCCCATGGTCCACGGTGTCAAATGCAGCAGAGAGATCAAGGGGAACCAAGATCGAATGGTTCCTCCGATCTCTCGTGGTTAGGAGATCATTAAGTACCTGAACCAATGCTGTCTTGGTACTATGCCTCTTTCTGAAACCAGACTGGAGAGAATCATAGATACCATGGGTGGTAAGGAAGTCATCAAGTTGCAGTGCGACTACTTTCTCAATAACCTTACCCAAAAAGGGCAGGTTAGAGATCGGTCTGTAATTTGCGAGACAGTCCGGGTCAAGGGAAGATTTCTTCAAAAGGGGTGTCACGATAGCCTCTTTCAAGGACTCCAGAAACACCCCTTGGTCCAATGAGCACCAGACAATCTCAGCAAGGACTGGTTCAATCACATCCGCACAACACATAAGGAGGCACGTAGGACCAGGATCCAAACTACAGCAAGTCGGCCACAAACTCTGGACAATCTTCATGACATTCATGATTGTCAGCTGGTCAAAGTCCATCCAGACAGACCAAGGGCCTGTAGCCATGCATCGATCTCTGCCGTGCTCATTTGAATGCATTCTGCGTATGTCAGATCTGATCGTTGACACCTTATCATCAAAGAACTGAGCAAACTCCTCACACTTTAATTGTGGCATAGCTCTCAAGCCCTGCAGACAGGCTAGATTGCACAGCCTATTGACAGTCCGGAAGAGCAGAGCTGGTCGATTCCTTGATACAGCACTCTCCCTGGACAGGAACTCTGCCTTGTTATGGGAGATTTCTGATTGATAGCCTGAATAATGGGCGATCAATCTAAGCCTATCACTCTCAAGGCCGGACTTCCGCCAACAGTGTTCCAATCTTCACCCTGCTCTCTTCAACTCCCTCAGAGTCCCATCAAACCAAGGGGACCGAGGCCGGGGAGTGAACATGGATAAGAGCTATGAAATCCAAAGCCCTCAGCACTGCACTATTATAGTGAATTACTAAGGCATTTGGATCCAAGCACTCCATAGGACAACTCGATAGGTCCAGAACCGCCATCAGACCTTCAGAGGTAACACCTCTTAGAGGTCTGTACTGGACAATCTCCAAAGGGGCTGGTCTCATAGTGGGGGGCCATAAAATTGAACCTTATGGAGTGATGGTCGGACCACCCCAACTGGTTCTGCCACCAATCCGGTGATCTCCATCGCCAGGGTGAACACCAGATCCAGTGAATGACCCTGAATATGGGTAGCAGCTGTAACAACCTGTGTGAAGCCCAATAAATTCATTAGTTGGAGGAAGTTTTGACCAAAATGTGAGAGTTCATTGTCGATCCAGGCATTGAAGTCCCCCAGGACCAACACCCTGGAGGACTCCAACACCAGGTTGACAATGAAGTCTGCTACTTCCTACAGAAAAACTTTCTCGTCACTGGGTGGATGGTAGATGAGTAGAATTCTGCAGCCCACTCCTGCTCCCATGTATCTGGGGGACACCACTGGAACCTCCACAAGGTCCAATTCTGATCTAAAACAGATAGCGACCCTCCCCTTCAATCCAGTCTCGGGCAGTGTATCACCGAATACCTGTCTGGAATAGCTGATGCCAAAATGAGGCCAGCATTTTCATCCAGACAGGTCTTGTGACTCAACAAGATTAGCAATAATTGCTGTTTTGTTTTTTATAGACCTGGCATTACATAACACCACCTGCGTTGGATGAAAGACCTTGGAGGAGCGAGCCACTTGCCCACCATCAGTGGAGCCCTTGGATATGGGAACCAGGCATCGGGAACCCATATCCTGGACCTGTTTCACTCCAGGGCATCTCCCTAGCCTCACCACCTCAATCCGCCCACTACGTCCCCCCCCCGGCTGGGGGACCCGCCTCCCTCTGCCTCCTCTGAGCAATCCCCAGCCTGATAATGCCACAGACCTCAGGCCACAAATAGGGCACTGAAGGTGCAGGTCCCCAGCCTAGGGGAAATAGTGCCTACCCACAGAAACGCGGCCCCAACACATGCTGTCAAAAATATTCCTATAACCAATCAGCAACAATTAAATGCACCTTAAACACAATAACTTAGGAATAAACAATTCCCTCTGGTAACACTAGAGGGAGAAAAAACCCTACCCACCCAATCCAAAACCCTTAAAACCTTAAATACTGAATCAAATCCCAATATAAATGCTATGAACAGTTTTAGGAAAATGAGGAGACCAAGCCTCCAAGTAGAGAGTTCATTGGAAAGGATACAGAGACTACAGTCAGGCTGAATAAAAATTAAACACATCTTCAGTCCCCCAGGTCCTCAAACAACCGGGGACTAAATAAGTTCAACAAGGGAATCTCACTCCCAATGAAAAATAAAAGAATCTGAACCAGAGCATTTTTCAACCTCTCAAACCCTCTCACGATAAGAGAGGTTATACAAAGCAAACGGAAAATAAAGTAAGTTGTCTGACCGTAATCAGGAGAATAAATTTAATGAAAATCCTATTTGCTGGTGTCAACCACATCATTCCACTCCAGTTCTTGGCAAGCCTGATCCCAGAAATCCCCAACCAGGGGCCAAGAGAAAGGATCCACAGCCCCCATCATGAAACTCCACAAAGCCGACCCACCGGACGGCCTTGCATGGAAACTAAAGGACACAAGTCCTAGCCCGCTGGCCACCCAACAGAATCAGGCCAAGGTCCTCCATGTAGCAGTGCACCCCACCACCTAGCACACCCGATGGGTCAGGTCAACAGCTGGCTACAATCGACAAAGTCCATCCTCCTTAATCGTCCAGTACGACTCCCACCAAAGAATACCCCTAATCTACAGGAGACAGGATTGGAAAGAGTCCATCAGCTGCAAATGGTAGCGAAATAGTTTACAGCACCTCTACAGTCCACACTTCCACAATCCACTTCCCACAACTCCAACGCCTATGGCCAGACTGACCAAATGAACAACTCGCCGGACAAAAAGAAATGAAACTCCACACCAAGAGACCAGTGCCAGTTATCCACCGGATGCGTGTCTGGATCAAACAAATATCCAAAAAAGGGAGACGGCTTTTCACTGAATGGAAAGATGGTGACACTAGCATTCCTCCCTTCCTGAGGTGCTACGATCTCGGAGTTAGTATATGTAGAAAGGGGGTGTGATGGGGCAAACCCCACACAATGGGGTGTGTGGGGGGGCAACAACTGTCGCCGTCTTTCCAATTCAGTGAAAAGCTGTGGCTCTTTTTCTAGTTGCCATTCTGTGTTCGCGATTGTGACATGGAACCCTGTGAGGCTGCATTGAGGGAGGGAATTTATGGGTGCCACTATGGGTGTCACACACCCCTCCAGCTATCTATGGAGTGGCATCGAGGGTGGGAAGATCTGTTCAACCCAGCATTCATGCACCTCTGCAAGCCAACTATGGAGTGGTATCATGGTTGGGAAGGTGTGGGCAATCCACGGTTCAGGTACCTTATCAGCCAACTATGCAGTGGCATCAAGGAAGGCAAGGTATGAGCAATTCAGGGCTCAGTACTTCCACCAGCCAAATATGGAAGATCGGCAATGTGTAGGGAAATTAAGTCTTTATGGACCCCTGTCTGTGATCTTTGGAGTAGTCAAGGTACAGTTGTATTAACCCTGAGTATCAGTTGGTGAGAAGAGGACATAGTGAGGATACATGGCTGTTTGCCCCACCAAAAGAGTTTTAAATAGGCAGTTTCACAGTTATGTAATGAATCCTACCAGTTGATTTTTTAGAATCTGTTTACCCTGGATGGCCCAGATAAATGGAACATCTTGTTTTCAGTGTGGTCCTGCTTCTGTTCATTTCTGGAGATGAGTGGGCAGGGGCACTAAGAGGTGATTTTACCTGGTCGAGGTCACAATGTGAGCATTTGGTTCTTATGGGGGCTGAACCTGTGGCCTTTCAGTTCACAAGCTGGTGTTTAAACCATTAGACCACACTGATTCCTACCAGCTGGAAGGAAGTCTTACCACTCTGATGTTTCCCATGTAGTCGAGTATCTAAAAATGCTGCCATCAGGACAAAGATAACACTAGAAAAGGATTCAACACTTGCTTGCTAGTCACTGATGTTTTCAAATAGGCTCATGCCTTTGTGTGGTTGTGTCCCTCAGAGCCCACAGGGACACAGCACCAGCATTTTGAACTCCACATATTCTTCTGGTATCGCTGCACACTCTAGGGATGTATTCCTTCCCACATGCAATGTTTGAACATTTAGATGACTAATGCTAGGTGAAATTCATCAGGACAGGTGGAAATCTCCCAAAGTCATGCTCGTGGTGTCATGATTAGTTTGTAATGTGTAAGAGAACATAAGTAAGTGGCTATCATTTTATTATAATGCAGTCACAAAACAAACATGTTGGTGTCCCATTAGTGGAAATGTCAACTTTTATTTAACAGTCCCCAAGCACTTACATGAATGGTAAAACAACAGGCTTGATGTTAAACATGGGGTTATCAAAAGCTTTACATTGACGTACTAGCAGCTCATAGGACTGTACATTAAATAATTATTCAACACAGATATTCTACAGTCATACTTTCCTTTTCAAAACCTGCTTTAACTTTGCTTATACTCTTGGCAAGTTTTGGCGATGTTGGTGAGGAACTTTTATTATGTCTTCACAAGATGCATCAATCCAGCCCAGGATAGCCATCAAAATCTGCTTATGACCAAAATTCATCTTACTTATCAAAATATAAATGTCAGTGCTGATTAGTTTTTCATTCAGTATGGGTGGACTTGGAGACGTTCATTTCTTATGGCTGTTGTAATTGATTTAGACTAGAAGTGGCAGTGTAGGCCAGAGCCATGGGGGTGACTAGGGCAGATTTTCAAAACCTGTGTCTAGGTGTTGTTTCCTGTTGTGTACAAATCTGGACATAAGAGCAAATACTCCTATGTCCAGTTTTTTAAGCCAGGACATGGTCAAATCCAGGCTTCAAAACTCTGACTAAATTATGCCTAGTTAGCAAAGTTCAGATATAAATGTGCTAGTATGCAAATTATCAGACCGCAAATAACCTTTTTTTTTTTTTTGTTTTAGTTTTTGGTAACTGGGCAAGGCCCACTAAGCACAAGTGCTTGTTTTCAGGGGTGACCTGAGAGTACTGGGAGGTTAAGTGACTTGCTTAGAATCACACAGTATGCAAGTGGAGGTTGTGAGAATCAAACTCAGGTCTAGTCTGTTGAATGTACCAAGCTTATTCACAGATCATTACTCTAACTTCTAGGCTATACTGCCAGCCCCATAGCTATCATTTACATCTGTCTCTAGCAGTTTTTATCCCAAACCAGGAAATAGCTTAAAATTAGTTCTGTGCAGAATGTGGAATTCTGCCGGTGAAATTGGCGCAGAATAACAATTCCATAGGTGGAATTTCCAATGGAATTTTACTGGTTCTTCTGCCGAATTCCACCTACTGTGATCGGTGGAATAATATTCTGTGGAACTACATTTTTTTTTGCAGAAACCCATTCCACAAACATTTCTGTGGACAATGTTGAGATCTGTGGAACAAAATTCACAGAAGTGTTGTGGAAATACTCATCCTGCATTTTTCTGCCATGGAATTCCACCATTCCGTTTCTGGTGAAATTCGTCAGAATTTTGAAAATTCCAAGAAAATTTCATTCCCCAGAATTTGAAAATTATGCACAGCACTACCTGAAATATTGCAGATACAGTAAATCAAACTTTTGAAAATAGGTCCGATAAGACAGAACATGGTCTAGACATGGCAGGGCCGTTTCTGACATTGTTGTGACTAGGAGTTGCGACCATTTTATGACTTTTGAAAATCTATTCCATATTTTCTGTGGATGGGACAAAAATAACCATGGTACAAATAAACTGTTTTATCTTATTTATATTAAAGATGCAGTGCAATGAAATTGAGCAGAAAATTTGACACTACCTTTTTTTCACTAGAAAAAAATCCATGAATCTTCCAATTTTATTTGGTAGTAAAATGTTCTAGTTCTACCAAAATTTGACTATTTTATAAATGTTTTAATTTATTTTTATTCAAGAGAAAAGATGTCTGCTGCATATGGCTTAAAAGAACATAGAAGACCTGGCAATGATTAGAATTGAGAAATAAAAAAAAAACTCATGGTGATCGATTCCCAAAGAGCCTGGTAGATTGGTGAAAGCTGCTGTTCAATGCAGCTTGTGTCAAAGTCGGTGTGCCAGGGACCCTGTGCCTGATTCTCCAACAGGAGGGATCCCAGTGCCAAAGTCCCTGATGCAGCTGACACTGCTCTCCTGTGCCAAACCAATGGTGAGTGGAAGGGGAATGACTGAGGCTTGCGGCAGCTTCTGGTACTGCAGGCTGCCCAATGCCACAGCAAAGCCAATGGGTGGGTCTGCAGTGTATTGGAGGTCCTGTAGTGATGCCATTGTGAGTCTTGTGTCACAATGTACTACACAGATGGGCAGTGTGCCCAGGTTGCCACCCGGTGGGTACATGTCTACAGGACCCTGTGTCACTCACATGACCACTACCACCTGACCCCTCATGCAGTGCAGTATCTGGCTCAGCATGCTAGGGTCATGGGGCTCCTGCATGGCCCCGGAGAGGGATGGCACTGACCCATATATGCTTACGGTCACTGCTGCCTGGGACATTGCTGTCCTGGTGTGGCAGACATCATCATCGTGCACTGTTTCCCAAGAGTTGACATTGGTTCCTGGCAGAGTGGTTGCACAGGTGTCTGGGACTGCTAATCTGTAAGGTGGGCGGCTGCAGGTTACTGTCCAGTGGACCACCTCAGACATGCCCACCTCTGTGGTCCCTTCTATAGCTGGCCACCAGCTATAGCCTTCGGTGGTGTATAGGCCAGTAGACCAGCCCTGGTGGGTCCAGCAAGCTTCCAGAATCCTAAAAATTGGGATGCTGCAACCTGCATCTACCACAAGCCACCTAACACCATGGTGCACCCCCTTGTCAGGTGCAGGGCTGGCACAGGACCTGTTCGGCACAAGGGGACCCAATGTCGCTGCAGCCTGCATTCCAGAATTGGACAAGTCACAGTTTTTGATGCAAGGTACCCTCATGTCAATTCCAATTGATGCAAGCACCTTGCATCAAGTTTTGAGCTTTGAGAATTGGGCCCATAGTGTGCAACATGGGAGATATCTAGAAAAGTAGATTTGACAGGTCTGCTAATATGTTATTAATTGTAGCTGAAGCAAGCTTTCTGATATATATTTCATTGCACTGCTGCTACATTACTGTGATTCAGGAAGGTAGCCCAGTTGTTCCCTTTGTGAAGGAAATACTGCTTTAGTCTGATTGGAAGAAGAAGACATAAATGCACAGAAATCCACCAAACCCTATGTTACCTTCATACGCAGTATTGTTTTGTTGTGGGCTGGCAGGGTTGTAGGGACTTTTAGTACCTGTGTATGGTGTTGGAGTGACAGCACTGGAGTCCGAAGTCCTCAGTTTGCACAAACAGCCGATACATTATGGGCAATCACAGTGCAGGCTTCCCCAGACTTCCCCGCCAAAGTGCCTCAACCCTGTCCTGAAGAGGCAACCACACCCGGTCACTGAGTCACCGTCAGATGATAAGGGCGTCCAGCTAGTGCTGAATTTTCCACATTCCGATGGAAAAGGACTCCAGGGATTTCAAAACATATGGACTAATTGTGCAGACTTCTATTGGAAGTAGAATGCTGGAATTCCATATCTGGGATTTAAACAGCAGATTAATAAACAACAGATTAGGTTTCCACAAACTGCAGAAAAGTAATCTGCAGTTTAAATGAAAGGACTTTCAGAATTCAGCTGAATTTTTTTGAAAAATTCCAAAAAGCATTTGGGTTCTGCCGGTGGTATTCCGCATTCCACAAAACTCTAACTGCAGCCGCTACTGACCCGGGTTGATATCAAACTCATTACCTAGAGGTGAAAGGCTGTTACCAATCATGAAGCCATCAAGCCACCCTTCATAAAGCAGCTCAAACTGAACAAACCAGGGAATGGATTTGGGGGAATTTTGTATAATTTAAAGGGCGACAGTCAACACAATGGACCCCATGCTCAAGTGTAGGGCTGGTCCCAAGTGCACTTGTGTGTACAAACATTTTGGTTTACTTACTATTTACTGTAGTATAGTAGATTGTATCAGATTGTATCAGACTAATTTTGCTTAGTTCTAGGCTGACATCTTCTTTTACTACAGATCCCAGAATCCCTGCAGCTGACATCAGAGTAGTAGGCAGCAGTGGGAGATTCAAAAGCCTGCTGTGCTTGTAAGAGCTTTTATAATCTCTGATCAGAGGTTTCAGAAAGGTATCTGACAAAGTACCGCACCAAAGGCATATACAGAAACTAAGGGATCACACAATCAACTCACAGTACACTGATTAGAAACATAGAAACATTTCCCTACCTAATGGATAAGCTGCAGATCCTAGTTAACCAGCAGCCTACTTCTTTCTACCCCTACCCCCTAGAATTGCCTTATGACTGTCCCATGCATGCTTGAATTCAACCACTGTTTTGACTCCACAACTCCCTCTGGAAGGCCGTGGATGCCGTTCCATGCATCCACAACCTTCTCTGTGAAAAAATACTTCCTTACACTACCTCTGAGCCGCCTCCCCTCTATCTTCAAATTGTGCCTCCTTGTTCTTGCACATCTCTTTTTTTGAAAGATGCTATCCTTTTGGACTTTGTTGATTCCCTTGAGGTACTTGAAAATTTCTATCATGTCCCCCCTCTCCCTCCTTTCCTCGAGGCTATACATATTAAGCACCTTTAGTCTCACTTCATATGTCTTCCGGTGCAGACCCTGCACCATTTTAGTTGCCCTCCTCTGGACAGCTTCCATCCTGTCTATGTCCTTGCAGAGATTGGGCCTCCAGAACTGCACACAGTACTCCAGATGGGGTCTCACCAGCTGTCTGTACAGAGGGATAACAACTTCCTGTTTTCTACTGGTGATGCCTCCCCCTATGCATCCCAGTATCCCCCAGCCCTCCTTACTGCCCTCTCACATTGCTTGCCCACCTTTAAGTCATCTGATATGACTACCCCAGGTCCCTTTCCATTTTTGTTGCTGTTAGTATCTCACCCCCCATTGTGTACTCTTCCCCTGGGTTTTTGTTTCCCAGGTGCATTACTTTGCACTTCTTAGCATTGAATCTAAAGCTGCCATACATTTGACCATTCCTCTAACCTTGCCAAGTCCCTTCCCATCCTTTCCACCCCACCTTGTGCATCAACTCTGTTGCAGATCTTTGTGTCATCTTCCAGTCCCTCTGCAATGTTGCTTATAAGACATTGAAGAGGACCGGTCCTAATACTGAACCCTGCGGTACCCCACTAGTAACCCCCCTTTCTTCAGAGTGGACTCCATTTACTATTACTCTCTGCGTCCTATTCTCCAGCCAATTCTTTACCCAGGCTATCATATTGGGACCCACTCCCAGGCTGGCTAACTTGTATATTAATCTTTTGTGTGGGACTGAGTCAAATGCCTTGCTAAAATCTAGGTAGGCCATGTCCACAGCCTCTCCCTGATCTACTACTTTGGTCACCCAGTCAAAGAAATCGATTAGATTCATCTGGCATGACCTTCTCGCTGTGAATCCAGGCTGCCTTGAGTCCTGTGCCCCTCTGGACTCTAGGTACTTGACAATTCTTTCCTTCAGAAGTGATTCCATCATTTTCCCTATCACTGAGGTTAAACTAACAGGTCTGTAGTTTCCTGCTTCTGCCCTGCTCCCACTTTTGTGAAGGGGAATCACATTTGCCCTCCTCCAGTCCTCAGGTACCACTCCATCCGCCCATGATTTGTTAAAGAGGGTAGTCAGTGGTGTCACTAGTTCTACCCTTAGTTCTTTTAGAATTCTGGGATGAATCCCATCAGGCCCCATTGCTTTGTCCACCTTCAGTTTTAAGAGTTCTTTCAGAACCCTTTCTTCTGTAAATGGACTGGTATTAACTTCTGTATCTAGAGTGTTTCTACTGTTTGTTTTAGGTACCTCCCCCTCTTCATTTGTAAATACTGAGCAAAAATATTTGTCTAGTATCTCTGCCTTTTCACCGTCACCCTCTGCCCACCCCCTCCCCTTTATTAAGCTTCACTATCCCTCCTTTAGTCTTCCTTCACTCCCTGATGTACCTAAAAAAGGTTTCATCCTACCTAATGGGAAGGACACAAAGAGTAACAAATGATTGATAAATATCAAATGAATGCCCTGTTGCAAGTGGAGTCCCCCAGGGATCCATTCTGGGCCTCCTGCTGTTCAGCACATAATTTAGTGACTTAGGGAAGGAGTGCGGCAACAACACCAATAAATCTGCAGATGACACAAAAATAGGAGGTCCTGTTGAAAGCAACAGGGATAGTCATAACATACAGATTATACAATGGGGTGTGAAAATCCTGTAACCTCATTGGTCAAAACACATCACATGACCATGATAAATCCTCCTGTATACCCACTGTAAAAGTTTTATATCACTATAAAAACAGAAAACAAGTTGAACATTGTATAATAGCAATATACCATGACAGAGAGTAGGTATATGGGTGGATTTACCACTTCTGGTGTGGTTAAGTTACTTGGCTGCGCCTCGTGACCGAACCACATCAGGCATGGTAAATCCACCAATATACCCGCTCTCTGTCATGGTATATTGCTTAAGTGACTTATACAAACTGGAAACATTGGTCAATGACAATAGGATGGAATTCAATATTAAAAAAAGTGCAGTTGTTCACTTCAGAAATAATAATCCACAACAAAAATACCTCATTAGTGGGAAACAGATGGAAGTAATCACCAAAGACACTTGAGGATATGTACAGATAAACTTAAATTCAGTGAACACTGTAGAACTATAGCTAGCAAGGCAGACAGGGTATTGGGATACCTCAGAAAAGTATTTGTAAACAAAAACATGACTATAATGTGCACAAGCTATAGAACATACGTGTGCCCACATCCTGACTATTGTTCGCAGGCCTGGAGTCCACACTTGAAAGGGGATATAGACACGTTAGAAAGAATAAAGCAACAGGCCACTAACTTAATCCCAAATACAGCCCAAACACATATAAGGAGAAGTTAAAATATACAGGTCTAAAACCTTTAGCATTAAGAAGAACACGTGGTGATCTACTACTAATGTATAAGATAGTAAGGGACGAGAACCTGATGACACAGAGGGATTATAAATTTAAGCAGTTTAAACATAATTTCTGTAAACACAGATATCAGTTAGAAGTTAGCACAGCAAGGAAGGAGGCCAGGAATAACATCTTCAAAATTAGAAATACATAGTTTTTGAATAAGGAGAGGTTCTAATGGCAATCAACACTCTTAAGACAAGAAAGGCACCTGGCCCCAATGGTATTCCAGCACAAATTTATTTTGCTTATTCCCAATTATGGTGTAAATTCCTAAACAGCTTCTATAATATATGTATAAAAGAGAATAATTACCTGAAACATGGAGGGGGGCTTATATAGTTCCCATCCATAAAAAGGGCTCAGCTGCAGATCCAGCAATGTATAGGGCAATTAGCTTATTGGATATAAACTTAAAAATCTTCTCCAAAGTCTTGCTGCAGAAACTTACAGAATGGTAGAAATAGAAAGAACTGGTAGAATCTCACAACTTCAGATGGGATTCAGGAAAAACTTTTCAACGTGATAATATTTACATTGTAAGACATAGAAACATAAAAGATGACAGCAGATAAGGACCATCCAGTCTGCCCATCTAATTGAAAAATATATAGCAATACGCAAACAGACTATATGTGAAGTACCGTATTTATAGATTACTCAGTGGCCTTTGATTCCATAGTAAGGAAAATGTTATGGGAAACTACTAGAAAGAAGGATCAACAAAAATGTGGTATATACAATATATAATTTATACTCTAATACCTGGGCTTCTATAAGATTAGGAGTTTCATGGGACGTGTCTGCCCCTCTCCTCACAAATGAAGGAGTAAGTCAAGGTTATGTGTTGGCCCCTACATTGTTTTCACTCTACATAGACAAAATGTTAAATGATTTAAATAATCTGGATTCAGACTCGCCTACAGTAAATAATCATGCATGTGCTGCATTGGCATATGCAGATGACATAGTCATGTTTCCACTAACTAAGAGAGGTCTACAAAAGAAATTAGATTTGCTATATGATGAATCACAAACAATGAATCTTAAAGTTAACCCAAATAAGATGAAAGTGGACATTTTGGCAAACAAATTAAAATCCTATTCCACTGGACCATAGGACCTACTACAATTGAAGTGGCAGCTTCATATGTATATTTGGGTATTCTCTTCCATAAAAATTGTAAATGGAAGGAACCTTTGGATATCGTTATAGAGAATGTTAAAAAAAACTATGAGGGGATTATAAAGTTTTAATTATAGATATGGGGTGGGGGGGATCTGTTGAACCACTTATCCAGACAATTAAAGTAAAATAAACGATACAAGCCTTATAAGGAGCAAAAGTTTGGGAAAGTAAATCCTATGATAGATTGATTAGTCCTATTTTTAAAGCACTAAGGGAAATCACGGGACTTGTTCATTTTTTGCCCAGCTTCACATATCAGATCAGAATTGGACCGATCCAGCATGCATGCCTTTGCACGTAGTAGAAGGATTCATTTTTGTGTAAGACTGCTACAAATGCCTAAGGAGTTATTCGTTTACCAGTGTTTAATTGAAAAAACAGTACTGGCATGAACTAGGGTATAAATCTCAACTCTGGTATAATTAATTGGTGAAAATATTGGACAAGTACAGTCTTTCAGCTCTAAGGAAATGGGTTGATAAAGGAATTGTGATTAGCTCAAGGTATAGGAAATATATCAACAAGAAAACTGGAAAATTTTGGGACAAGGTAGATGTTAGTTTAATTAGGAAGACCACATATTCTAGATGGTTTTCTAAGAATTATCTCTTTTTTGGCTTTAAGCTAAATTTTAAAAAAAATTGCAAGACTATGAACAAAGAAAGACCTTTATTTTATGCAAATTTGAGTGCTTCCTGAGTAATAGTTTATAGATGAGATATCAGAAGCTTTCAAGAGAACTAGAAGACTGTAATTGTAATAAGGGCAGAAAAGATCTGATACATGTTATGTGGGACTGCTCATGGTATAAGAAAGAAAGAGTGTATTGGCTTGATGCATTTATTAATTCCATCTATAATATAGATAAAGAAGCCCTTACTACCGTCTTACTAAGCACAGCAGATGATTGGGCAGTGATTAGACTTGCAAAGTGTTTTGTTGCAATAAGTAAAGTCAAGAAGAGGCTGTTGGGAAATCAGATGGGATGTGTGCAATAATGTAAGACAGTACTTCCTCTCATTTTGTGGGGAACCTCATTGGTGCTGATGCGGGGATTAATTACCTGTAGTCTGTTTAAACTCTGCCCTATAAATTTAGATTCTCATAATGGAATTTGTCTTTTTAAGATGTTTATTTATGTTGGTATTTTGTGATAATAGTACCAGAATATGAGCGACCACAAAAACGGTGACTTGTATTTGGTGCTTTTATCACAGGGCGACTGCAAGGGAAGTGACCTACTGCAATGAGGAAGGAAGGAGATGGCAACTGGAAAGGAAGGCTAGTGAGGGGAAGGGGAGGGATAGGGAAGTGGGTTATGGGGATGTACTGGACCTTCTGTTGCTGAGCCAGCCATGTGGTGTGGTGGTGAGGGAGACTGGCCCCAGCGTAGCAGGTCCTGGGTTCAGGGCTGGTGTCGGGAGGGTTGTTGTTTGCTGGTGCCTGTGGCTGCAGGACTTTTTTTTTTTTCAGGTCTGGACTGTGCCCCCCCTTGACATGCGCCTCCCTGGAGTTGAGAATCTAAAAGCAGGGGTGTGTGGGGGGACATGGGGTGGGGCACAGCCTTCCCGCTAAAACACTTGTGCTGCCAGATGTTGGGTCGTCTACAAGTGCACATCGCCAATTTGGTTTCTGGTGATATGCACTTGCCATAATAGCAATCACTGTTCGGCTATCGCTATTATGACATAGAACTATTTATGTTTTATAAATCCTTGTATTTATGATCTATTTTTGTATTGTCACTGTATCTTGTATTGCACCTTGTGAAGGCTATTTAGCCATACAATAAACTGAATGATGATAATGACTGTGTGGAGTGGAACTTTGGAAAATTAATAATAATAAAAAAAAATAGAACTATAAGGAAGTGGAACGTGCTACTGGATGAAATAGTTGAAGCACCTACTGAAGCATCTTTCAAAAGGTTATTAGATCAATTCACACTGGAAAGAAATTAAACAGATATAACCTCCGAGAAGGGTTGGGGGTGATCAGTTCAGATGGACACTAGTCCTTAACTGTCTTGTTTTTCTTAGTACTGTTCCTAGTACTGTATTGTTTTCTAAGACTGCTTTTCTCCAGGGACTAAGTACAGTCCTGTCTAACTCTACTTAGTCCATGGAGGACAGTGGGACCAGCAAACAAAACATCAGTGTTTATATATGCACTGCAGGCAATTGAATTTTCTCATTGCTGCCTACTGCTTTGATGCCATCTGCAGAAATTCTGGGATTTGTAGCAACAGAAGATGTCAGCCTACAATGAAGCAAAATTAGTCTGATAAAATATATTATGCTACAGTAAACAGAAGGTAAACCAAAATACTTTTTGCACACAAAGTGCACATTGGGACCAGCCCTGCACTTCAGTGTGGGGGTCCTTGGTGGTGACTGTTCCCCTTTAAAGAGCTAGTTTACTGCCTAGAATTAACAGTAATGTCCAATAGTAGTCTGCTATCACTTCTTACATCTAATTTTTAATTTTTTGTTTTGCTAACTAGAAGATTTCCTACCATACAGTACTCGATGAGATGACTGGAACAGCATTCTAATCGGAGGCTTATATTGTCAGTTCTGTTCCTTCCTGTACATCATCAGCAGTGTATCCTCACTGACTGCATCATCACTAGTAACCAAGATGAGCCAGTCTTCAGCCACTTGATTGGTGGTAACTTGTGACACGTCACCAATCAGGCAGCAGGGTTTGTGATGTAACAGAGTGAGGTCATATGTTGATTATGTAGTGGTAGGAATATAATAAGAAGTGTCTACTTCCAGGTAAAGCACTGCTTTTCACAACACACCCAATACTATTAGTTAGAAAGCCGTCTAGTGAGCACATAGAAAAAGAAAAACACATCAGAAATAAATAAAGAATAATAAGGGACTACTTTTAAAAATTACTGACATTTTCTACCTTATTTGTCACTACTAGCTTGTTAAAGATCAGCTGCAAATGTATACAAGATATACACGAGGAGCGCTTGGTGGATCTCAACATGTACCCACCGGAGGACAGGAGGAGGAGGGGTGACACAAATGAGACCTTCAAATACCTCTGTGGAGTAAACAAGGTGGATAACAGCAAGCTGTTCTCAATGAGTGGTAACACGGGGACCCAGGGTAACTCCCTGGAAATGGCTGGTGGGAGGTGGGAGGGGTGGGATTCAAGGAAGATGTCTGGAAGTACTTTTTTTTTTACTTTCTTTTTCTCTCCACACACTGCCTGGCCCTCACTCTGTCAATAACTCCATTGCCCACCATCTCTGGGACTTACCACAGGTCTTGACTCGAATCTCCAAAGTATATCTCCTGTGGTGGGGCCAGAGGGAGGTGCCCCAGTTCCCCTTTCAGAAGCATCACTAGGCCAAGCCCGCACTGAGCTCAGTAGGTAGTGTAGAGTCTGCAGAGGGCTGTCAGCTTCATCCTGCCACAGCCGGTGGAATTTTCTCTCCCCCCCCCCCGTTCCAAGAAGTGGGTTGCATGATGCTGCATGCAAGGCATGCCAATATTTTCCACTGCTGCAGCGGAGCTTGCTGCCCACCCTCCCCAGAGGAGGAAAGCATCCTCTCGGACACTCAATCCTCCATCCCCAGCTGGCCCCTGATTACTCAAGCTTGCTACCAGTCCTGGGTCACCAGCATTGTGAGCGGTAACACTACCGCTGTACCGACAGGCCAGTTTAGGAAGCACTTTTTTACAGAAAGAGTAGTAGTGGACTTGAACAAGCCTCTGGTGGAAGTCATCGGGGCTGAAACTGTCAGAGGGTTCAACAGGGGATAAGGAATAGTGCACAAGGGAGCAGACTGGGGGAGTAGGGAGGACTGGCATGGGCACAATCCCCAAATTAGACATGCTTGGCAGTATGAGTGTGCCACTAAGCCTTTATCTGCGGGCATTTCTATGTTTCTGTTTAAAAAAGGTTACTCCTTTTGCCTCATATAAGGAAACTATATATAATATATATATATATATATAGAAAATATATATAAATATGAGGTCTCACCTGAAATACTGTGTCCCGTTGTGGAGCTCTCACCTCGGAAATGACAGGGATAGGTTTGAAATAGTGCAGCACAAAGTAACAAAAAATTATTGGGGGCCAGCGGGGCAGATCCTATGAGGAATGCCTCAAGACACTAAATGTGTAGTCACTGGAAACCAGAAGGGAGAGAGAAGATATGACAGAGATTTTCAAGTTACTTAAAGGAATTAACAAGGTAAACTGCAGGGAATTATATACCCTGAACACCAACTCGAGGTCATGTGATCATGAGCGGAAATTAACAGGACAGAGGTTCAGGAGAGGGGCAGGAGTAATAACTTCTTTATGGAAAGGGTGGTGGAACCTTGGAACAGTCTGTTGGCTGAGGTGGTGGGTGCAAACACAGTCAGAGGATTCAAGCAGGCATGGGATAAAATGAAGGGAATAGTGGTTGCATGGGTTGAAAAGACCAGCGAGAAGAATGGGAATAGGATGGGGAGGGTTAGTACACTGGTTCCAGGTAAGATTATAGAGAGTATGGGCAGACTGGATGAACCTCTGGTCTTTTTCTGCCGTCATAGTCTGTTTCTATGAAAACAGGTCTTCTCTGTTACATATAAAATGCAGGAATTACCATTTCCAAGGTGAAAATGATATTTTTATTGCCTATCTTATTTGATAGATTCACTGAAAATCCCTCAGACTTTTTTCAGACTAGCTGGAGAACTTCATGCAGGAGTGTTGATTTCATTTAAGTGAGAATGGAATTAATTTTGCTCAAGGTCCTGTCAGCTCAGTAAATATACCGTATATCAGACTGTAAAATAGCAAAACGCAGTCTGCACTTACAAACATATGAACATACAAATACAAAATTGCCAGCAGATACAGGCCATTCGGTCTATCTAGTCTGCTCGAGTGTGCAGCACTTCAGTCCATTAGACTGCAGCTGCCCCCCTCCCTCATATGCCCCCCCATCTCGCTCCCCCTGCCAATTGTCTGAGGACCTTTGTCTAGCACATTTTTTAAAACAACTGCCACACCACAGATAAATGTCTAAGTTTCACAGGCTAATCAGTAAAACACTGGGGACGATACTAAACAAGAGAAGGGATGCCCCAATGCATGCAGGTATGTAAACCCTGTTTTCCGTTTTGCTGACTAACCCTAAATACAGCCTCCTGCAGCTCTCTGTTTCTGTATGCAGTACTATTCTGATTCATCCTTTTGCTGAGGTTCAACCTGACTTCTGAAATGTGTGCATCTGATCTATAATGGGTTCTCCTACACCCAGAATTTGTACCTCTGCCCTTGTAGCCCTCTCAAAATACGTACTTTTGCTTAGCACATTTTCCTGATTTGTAATTCTGCCTTGTACCTCAGCTAATGGAAACATTTGTTCATCTTTCCCAAAATGTGCACCTGTCTTCCACAGCACCCTCCCCAATATTTTTATCTCTATCCCTTCTCTCTGAGTCCTTGCAGTTTTACTCCTGCGCCCCTCCAAATGTGGACCCCTTCTTTTGCAACCCTCTCAAAACTTGCAATTTTAGCCCACCCCTGTCTAGAAATGTCTGTTTTAATCACTGCACATGTTACAAAATGCTCACCGTTCACCTTTTGTAAAAGTTGTACTTTTAACCCTATATCCATCCTGAAACTGGCTTCGCTCTCCTTGTATCCTTCCCAAACTGGGTGTCCCTACTATGTCACCCTATGTCCCTTTTTAAAGTGTATAGCCTGTAACGCCACACCCCTCCCAGAACAGAGTCCCCGTTTCTCATGCTTTATCCCTGTACACCTACCGACATTTACAGCCCCCTTCACATTTGTAACTCAACCCCAACTTATTACCAAAATATGTACCCCATCCCTTAACACCTTCCAAGGGTAGAATAACTATTTTGTTGGGGTTGGGGGTGGGGTGGTGTAGAGGGTAGATAATGTGAGGTGGTTGCAGGGGGTACAAATTGGGAAGGGGAGTTAGTGCAGGAGGCACACATTTGAGAGGTTTCAATCTGGGAGTAGTGCAGGGTAGGTACACATTTGGGGAGTTATGCTGTGTAGGGGGAAACGTTGCTGGTGGACAAAATCATCAGAGTACAAATTTTAGGAATGCGTAGAAATGTTGGATCCATGATGGGTCATCGTGGTGCTGTTGTCACTGTAGGGGACTCCTCTGTCGACATGTCGACATCAGGGATATATACCAAAATGTTTGGGAATACTAGGTGGTGGGGGTAGGAAATCTCTGAAGAGTACAAGAAGAGGCACACACCTTGTTGCAAAGACAAGAGAAAGGGTACAAACTTTGTAGAGAGTGTGAAGGTAGAATTACAAACATTGGGATGGTGCAGACATTGGGATGGTATAGGCTACTGCCACCAAAGCAGTAGATAAGGCTAGAGAGATGTTGTGGTGTATTAGTAGGGATATCACAAGTTGTAAGAGGGAGGTAATACTCCCTCTTTACAAGACACTAGTTAGGGCCCCATCTGGAGTACTGCGTGTAGTACTGGGAGGCCTCACCTGCACAAGGACATTAACAAAATGGAGGCAGTTCAGAGAAGGGCAAACAAAATGGTGCAGGGTCTGCATCAGAAAACACATGAGGACAGATTAACGGAGCTCAATAGGTATACCCTAGAGCAAAGGAGGGAGAGAGGTGTGATATGATCGAAGCATTCAAATTTCTTAAGGGCATTAACAAGGTGAAACAGTCTAACATGTTTCAATACAAGAAAATAGCAGGACAAGAGGACACAGCATAAGATTAGAGGGAGGCCGATTAAGGGGTAATGTGAGGAAGTTATTTTTCACAGAAAGGGTGGTGTATGCATTAACATCCTATCTCAGGAAGTGGTGGCTATGAATATAGTGCAGGGCTTCAAACAGGCTTGGGATAGGCAAAAGGGAGCAATACAGATGAGTATGAATAAATAGGCCATTGACAGAGTAAAGGTCTATAGCACATTCATAAGGTAGAAAAAATGAGCAGACTGGATGGGTCTTGCGGTCCTTATCTGCCATCAACTTCTATGTTTCTACAGAGGTAAAGCTGCACATTTTGGTAGGGGAGCAGGGTTATGGGGTTCACATTTATAAGGGGTATAAATATAGGGGGTATACATTTTAAGTGAGTTGCACAATTAGAATTAGTGACAGGAGGAACCATTTTGTGAGTTGTATGGGGCAATGTGTACAGATTTTTGAAAAGTACAGTAGTTTGCACATTTTGGAAGGGGGCAGAAGATAAGATGCAAGTTTAGCAAAGGGTGAACATTTTCACAGTGGTGTGTGGTTGGGTTATGAATTTCATAAGTGATTAAAGAGAAAGGGTTCAAAGCTTGAGTGGAGAGGAGCTATAAAGGTACAACTATTGCAAGTAGTTTGGGGTTGGGGTACAATTGTGTGAGGGGTACAGAGGTAAAGGGTAAAACTTTGGGATGGAGTGCAGATTTGGAGACTAGTGCAGGAAAGGTGGAAATGTTTTTAAATAGTGTAAGGCAAAGAATACTAACTAGTGGAAGGGTATAGTAGTAGGCGTATAAATTGTGGGAAGGGTACAAGAGAAGGGGTGCACATTTTGACAGTCTTGCAAATACTGCTATTTGTTTGAAGCAGGTGAAAATTTGGGAAGGTGTGTGGATTGCAGTATGAATTTTGGGAGGGAACATGAGATAAGAGCAAATCTTGGGTAGAGTTGGGTTAGGTGTAACATTTTGTAAAGGGTCTAAGGGTAGTGGTAAAACTTTAGAAAGTTGCAGTGGCAGGGGTACAATTTAGGGGAGCAGAGCTGGGTAGGTGGTATAGAGTTTGTGATGTGTGGGGGTACAGAGTTGTGTAAGTCTGCCAATTTGAGGAACAGCATAGAGGAGGTACACATTTTGGGAGTAATATGTGGAGTAGGGGTACACATATTTATGAAGATGATCCAGGATCAGCAGGGCAACACTTATGAGGAGAGGCTCAAGCGGCTCAACATGCATTCCCTTGAGGAGAGAAGGGAGAGGGGGTAATATGAATGATACCTTCAAAGATATTAATAGGGTGAATATGGAGGGCCTCTTCAATCATAGTGGGAACAAATTCACTTGGGGGAATAACCTAAAGCTGGTAGGGGAAGATTCAAGACAGAGATATGGGAAGACACTTTTTCACCAAGAGAGTGGTGGCCAGGTGGAACAAGTTTTCAGAGTTTATGGTCTCCCTGAAAATGATGGAGCATCAAGAGAGGATAGGACAGAATGCAGGGAAAAGTTGTGGGAAAATTGAGGGGGTCAGGGGATTTGGGGAGGGGGCAAGTTCTACTGTAGACACAGGGGGATCTGTATAGTCAAGCAGACAAGATAGACCATAAGGCCTGTATCTCCTGGCATGTTCGTATGTTCACATTTGGAGAGGAGTGGTAAGGGTATGATTTTGAGATCTGTGCAGATGGGCACACATCTTGGGGAGTGAGAATTGGGTACAAATGTTGTAGGAGCAAGATACAAATTTTGGGAGAGATGTGAAGGGTAAGTGTACAAATGTTTGGAGGGGTACAGGAATGCAAATTGTGAATAGGTTTCAAGGGTGCCAGTATAAATTTAGGGAAGCATGCCGATTTTTGTACAGAAGTGCACATTTGTAGTGGTAAGTATAAATTCCATGACGTATGCGGAAAAAAGCACACCATTTTATTATGATGGAGCAAGGTAGGGTTAGAAACTTGGAAGAGGAGTGTGGACATGTTTTGGAATAGTTGCAAAGAAGGGGCAAGGTAGAGGTGTACATATTGCAGGAATATACATTTACGGAGAGGTGCAGGGATAGTAGTATTCATAATAATAATAATAATAAAACTTTATTTATTAAGCACTTTTCAAGCACCAAGGTGCTTTACAAATGAATGATAAAATCAGAAAATGCACAAATAAAATTAGTAGTCTCAGCAACCTCAAATCATAAAAGGCATATTCCACAAATAGGTCTTAAAGTCCCGCTTAAAGGACTCCTCAGTCATGCATTCCCTAAGCCGGCGAGGCAAAGAATTTGAGAGGGTTGGGGCCACAAACACAAAAGTCCTGGCCCCAGAAGACTTCAATATAACCCTCGGAACCTCCAGCAACCCCTCGTCAGCTGAACGGAGTTGTCATACAGGGCGGTAAGGAATCAGAAGCTCTTTCAAGTAGTCATGCTGTGAGTGGTTGGAACCTGCGCAAAAGGGGTGAATTTGTATAGAATAAAAAAGGAAGAAGTTGTGGAGGCTGCATTCCGGGATGGATAGGAAGAAAAAAATACTCAGCAGAGTAATGTTGTTTCTTCTCAGGGTTCCCGCACTGTGATTTACACAAGCATTATCTTCCCAGCAGAGTGTGATGCCCCAAAAGTAAAACCTTGTGCTAATTATTATCTCTTTTTTATTATGCTCTTTTGCACCTGTAATGAGCAAAACAAGATGCCTGCCCTCTTCATTGCCACTGACGCGAACAAGTACTAACATTCAAGTACCTTGGTGTAACATTAGATACTGGGATGATGTACAATACACAAGTTGACAATAATAAAAACAGGTAATCACAGAACAGGTCTACTATACAGGAAAAGGCACAATTTCATCCTTGAAATAAGAAAGCAGCTTGTACAGAGTCTCATAACTAGTCTCTTTGATTATAGGATTTCTCTATATGGCTCTGCCCGCGACAGAGTTCTAGCCTGAATCAGGAGCCTTCATAATAGGGCATGCCAGTTTGCCTTGGGCCTTGAACCTGACACACATACCTGTGTCCTCCATAGATCACTAAACTGGCTTGACCTTGAAACTTGGTTGGTCTACCACACATTTATCCTTGTTCACAAGGCTTTGCATGGCCTACTGTCCCCTGGCCTAACGTCAGTCTTTACCACTGTAGATAACAATTACTCCACATGAGGAGTTGAACAATGTTCCTTGTTGCTCCCTAGGAGGAAAACCAAACTAGTGCAATCTTGTTTCTCTTTTAGATTTGGCAGACAATGGAAAGACCTACCTGTCTCCTGAAAGGCTTGTCCCTCCTCTTACCTCTTTAAGCCCAAGCTGCTCCCCCTACTCTCTCGTTCTGAGACTTGCACTTGCTTTACATGATAGGCTCCCTCTACACTCTAAGCTTATCTCATGTTATGGCACTTTTACTAAAAATGAATGAATTAGGAAACCATTTGTATGGCACTGCACCTACTTAAAACTGCAATGAGGAAAGTGCTCAGATTGTACTGTCTGCTGTCCCTCATAGAAATTGTATTGCACCAATCTCTGTAACACTTGTTCTGCACCAATCTCTGTTACTCTTGTTTTTGTTGTCTCCCTCACACTAAATCATTCGAAAATAGGCTCTGCTTAAATGGTTTTATGTGAACTAAAATTGAAATGAAAAGAAATTATGGAACTTAGAACTAAGGTTCAAACTCCGCACTGTAGTCATACTCCAGTCTAACTCCTAATGTCAGATTTGCTTTCATAGCTACAGGGAGCTGTGACTACTAAAAACTAGCTAAATGTCTGTCACAAATTTCCAAACATTTTTAAGTAGAATTTTGGAACACACCAGACAGATTTAAGACAGCTATCATCTGGAAAATATTTTAAATAAGGTAGCTCAGAATATTTAATGGACCACATTTTACAGTTGTCAATAAACTGCAACAGTAATGCTCAGGCAACCTAAATGAAAGGAACTGATGCTTGTGTGACTCTATTTTCAGGTTCTGGAAGGGGAGGCCGGATTAGGGAGTATAAATCACAGTGAGGGATCCCTGAGGAGAAACAACACTACTGTGGTGAGTCATTTTTTTTCTAACCCTAGGAATCCCTCGCCAATGCTTTACATAAGCAGACTCTTCAGAAGTACCTTGCGAGTCTGGGTCCAGAACCTACTTAGGGAAAAGGTTCTACAAGACAGCAGTTCCAAAGTTGGTATCCCTTTTGTACAGAATGTCTAGACAATAGTGCTTTGTGAAAGTATGCACTGTGTTCCAGTTAGCTGCTTCACAAATGTCCAATAGCGGGATGCCCCTGCTGGCAAGGCAAGTTTCTATGGTGCCCAATCCCGGGAAGCTCTGGATGAACAATAAAATAATACAGGTAATAAAAGCAATAACATTATAATAAACAACAACTAAAATTCATATTCACAGCTTCCTCATATATATTAAAATTACTCAAATGGTTGGGTGGGAAGAGTTATTCTGGATAGACCAGGCGGAAGAGGTGGGCCTTAAGCCTCTGTTTGAACACCCCAATTAAGGGGGCCTCCTGGACTGCAGATGGTAGCAGTCTCAGTTTCAAATCTCAGTCTCTTTCCCTCTCTCTCTCTCTCTCTCTTTCTCTCTTGCAAAACATTGCTGCTCTTTTTATAACAAGTCTTTGCAGGGAGCTCGTTAAGGAGACAATGTTTTTTCACAGAATGTCCTTGTCAGTTTCCAGTGTTTTGCAGGTGCAGCAAAAGAACATAATGATACAGAACTGACATTTTGTTTACAACTCTGTAAAGGACTTAAAAACTGCACCTCAGGTTAACCCTTTGAGTTCCAAGTAGCTTTTTGCAATCTTTTCAACAGTATAAGTATATACAGTTTTAGCTTTGCAATTATTTCAACAGTATAGCTAAATACATTTTCAAACAAAGGGATCCCAGTATTGGTTACATTTCCACATAGATTCACATACTGTATATGTTTTATGACCTCAGGTATGCAAGGGGGAAAAAGACAAATAGCTAGGGAAAGCAGAGAGATAGCGAGAGGTAGAGAACTGTGAAACTGTTGGAGTGATCAATTCCTAGGTCTCACAAGAAAATTTGGTTATGCAACCAGACAGAGAAGAAACAGAAAAGGAGAGGATAGAACAGACCCTTGCGCTTAAACTCTTTCTGCATAACAAATGGGGCAGGATCTTATTCAACCTTGTCACACAGCCCCTGGCCCACTACCTCCAGGACCCACTTGTCTGTGGGAATGTTTACTGATTCCTGGAAGTAGTGGGCCAGCCTTCCTCCCACTGGACATGGTTAAGTGACTTGGGCAGAATTGTCAGTGGTCTTGTTTTGGCTGAGGCTTGGGAGCTGGTGCTGCTTCAGCATGCCTGGAGCCACTCCTGTAATAACCTCTTTGGGGTTGGTACTCATCGGGGGTGTAGGGGGCATATGCTCTTGGAAAATAGCCCCTACCCCATAAGGCCTGTAGGAAGTGGAAGATGTATCTTTATTAGTGTTGTTTTAGTAAGAGGTTTTGTACCCATCTACTTTTTTATGTATGCCTCTGTTTTGTCACCAAAAAGTGAATTTCCTTCAAACTAGAAATCCATGGCCTTGGTCTAAGTGTCCTGGGAAAAGGTGGTTGCCCTTAGCTAGGGAAATCGCCTCAATGAAACTGTGTGAGCTAAGACCCTTGAAGCTGTGTCGTTATTTTCCACAGCCATGTGGAAGTGGCATTTGGTGGCATCTAGGCTGACTTTGCTGTGACAATCAGAGTCTGTGCCAACTCACCATCAGCCTTATCAGCTAGTGCCCATCTCGTATTCCACAGGGACTTGCGGTACTGGGCTATATGAGCTGTGTAAACCACCTGCTTGATGAGCAGGGAAACTGATGAGTACAGTTTTTTGGCCATATTATCCACTTTTCTGGAGTCATTTTCATGGAGATGTGCAGGGAAAGGGACATTATCCCTCTCATAGGCAGCTGCTTGGACTACACCTTGAAGATCAGTGTGGGCATACAGGTATTCTGCCCCTCCATCTGTCCACCTGATACTTTTTCTCAATCTTTTTATCTATGGTTGCAGCTGAAGTAGGTGCGGACATGATTTTGAAGCAGCTTTTTGTAATGATTTATATATGGGGACCAAAAGGCTCCTTGTAGGAGCTAACCACATCATATCCATAAATTATGCTTCCTCTTCATCCTCCTCTGTTTTCTGAGAGGAGATGTTGAAGTTGTTCACCTTTTGCCTAAGGAAAGAGGAAAACAATGAGAAATCCTCTGTTGACCTTGGAGGGGAGCCAAATTCCTGCCCAGGTGAACCATCTGGTTCAGTAGGTTCACCTCCGGCCTCCTCTTCATAGTAAATGTCCTCCTCCACCTCCATAATGAGTAGGCTGAAGCCTGAACCTGGTGAGATGGCATGCATATTCATAAATTTCCCCACAACCTGAAAGTCCTGACAACAAATGCCACATGCCATGTCCTCCGTTGAGAGCATCTGTCTTGGGTCCAAAGCCAGCTCCTTTCCTTTTTCTGGAGGAGTGGGAAGGACATTCTTTTCTTTTTGTTCTTTCTTGGCAGACGCTGGCTCCAGTGCCTGCTGACACTTTTTTATTTGTATTTCTGCCATCGCTGGACTCAGGGTTCCCCCTTTCATTTTTATTTGTATTTCTGCCATCACTGGACTCAGGGTTCCCCCTTTCAGACACTCAGGTATCTTTACCATCTTTACTAGAACAAAGGAAACCAGAATTTGCATTTTAAGAGAACGGTAGTTTTTTTTTGGGGGGGTGGGGGTGGGGCTTGATGCTGTGCCTAAAATGTCAGTGGTCAGCCTAGGGAACTTGTGAGATTTTTACCCATGTTGTTTTCACGATATAATTCCATTAATAAAGCCCCCTCATCAGAAAGTTGGAAGCAAAAACTGACTTTCATCATCTTACAGTCTGATATAATATGTGTATACTGAGCTGTCAGGACCTTGAGGAAAATGATGCAGTTCTTGCTTAAATAACATCAATACTCACGCAAGCCTCCTCCAGTTGGTCTAGAAAAGTCTGAGGAATTTTCTATGAAACCATCAATTAGAACAGGCAACAATATAACATGTATACCACAGAAATGGCAATTCTTGCACTTTTTTTGTATTAAATACAGCCTGCTGCTCCTCATGGTGGGCAAACAATACATTTTAAAACCATTGCAATTGATCTTTAAGTTGGATATAAAATACAAGAACTAATGGGACAGGTAGCAATCGGCTTTTATTTATAATTGTATTTAGTGCTTGAGAGTGTGTTTTTACTGTACTGCTACAGCTGCATGCTTGTGTATTATAATGTGAGAAACATGTTGTATTTGTTTAACAGAGCAGAGAAAATGCCTTGTTTTCAGCTGGCCCTGGGAGGCATCGGGCTGCATGCAACATACATAAATGTGTAAACAAGAACGAAACAATTAGAGCATTATCTAAGTGCAGCACAATGACGAACGACAAATCATCAAAACTAAGCTATGTATCTCAGTAGTGCTTTTTGTGTGGCTTTGCACTTCCCATGCAATGCAAAATGCCCAAAATATAATTTTCGGAATAAATGAATTATTTTGAAGATTTTTCACCCTCAGCTATGGAAGCTTCAGAGACCAAACAGTGATGGTGCTAAGTTCAATTAGCAGGACTGGGGCAAAATGTGTGACCTGATAATTATAGCTGACTCACAGAAATGCTTAGTACATCGTGTGATAGTAAATCTTAACTTGCCAGCAGCTGTTGTGGGAAGAAATTAAGTAATAAAAGCATCTGTACCTTGCTTAACTAAAAAAAAGGAAAGAAAAACAGTGGTACCTTGCCAAGCTGTAGGAGTAAGCATGATCTAGGCAACCAATAACAAGATCCAATACCCAGAAAAGGAACAGAAGAAAAATAGAACAGAACTCAGTAGCAAATATTTTGAATTAACACCATGCCTTTCACATGCAAAATATATTAAAACTCTACACAAATGACATAAATATTAAATATTAGTGCAATGACCTTATGCAGGCAAGCAGAGCAGCCATGCTGTTCTCATTATCGTATCACTTAGTTCCATAGGCACATCCTTTAGCAGGGACTTCTTTATTGAGCATGGGAACACTGACAAGAACCCTGGAGTTACCCCATCACACTTTACTTTAAGTGTCAGTTTCAATGTAACTGGGGGTTAGGTAATCATCAGTTACATGCAACAGGGGTAATTACATTGTAGTTACATGTGTGTTGCATGCAATTACATAGTAATTGCAATGCATTACAGTGTAGTTACTCTGTAACTACAGTGTAGTTAACTGACACTTAAAGTGTTACCGATATTCCTACTCTTTGACAAGTGCCACAAGATTGTTCACTTCCACCTAGAATGGTCAGAAAAAACCTTGGTTTGAAGTCTCATCTGAAGAACAGTGGCATCGATAGGGCAGCTTTCACACAATTCAGCACTGCAGTGGCAGTGTCAGATGTGAGCCAAGGTTCCAATCGTGGTACATGGGTCTACATCCTTAAAGACCTAGTAGCATTAAATATAGCAGGCACACAGTGTTATTTATTTTTAAAGTAATCAGTTGTTACTTCTGTATTGTTGATGTATTTTCTTTTTCTGTTTGCTCATTAGATGGCTTTCTTCCTGATAGCATTAGGTATGATGTAAATAGCCAAATTTACCCAGTGACTGACATACCTCATTCTCTTCTTTTTCTTTCCTGATCAACATTGTGAACTTGCTCAATGTGACATCACAAGTGACCAGTCTTGCAGCACATGATTGGCTCTTCTTGGGCAGCTGTGATGTCATAGACAATGATGTCATAGGGCTGATGATGTATAAAGGGAAGAATTAGGTATGCCAGTCTCCAGGAAAGGAAAGGTTCCACACACCACGCCTAGTTTTGTCAGGTTGAAAATCTTCTAAGTGAGAAAAGAGAAAAAAAAATACTTTAGATATATGAAGTAGTAGTTGAATACTTGCAAGTTAATATTCATTGTAGGCAGAATGCTAACTCTTTAAATTCCAGAGGCATGAGAACAAACAGCTGGGCTAGCTTATACTAAACAAACAAGTTATGGTCTTATCCATTGACCAGCAGACATAAGCCAGTAGCAATAACCTACAACTTATATAAACTGTGCTCTCATCAAATATGTGTGCACTATACATACATATATATATATATATATATATATTTTTATAAAATGGCTAATAAAAATTTATGAAAATCTTGTCTCCTGATTGGATGAAACATGTAACATGACTCTGCATTATTCTACAAAGACCACTACCTGCCGTTCTTTTCATCCCTTAAAATCTTCTGGACATTTTAAAAGACAGATAATCCACTACAGGGAGTGTGCTCATGCTCTGAAACACACACGCACCTTGGGTCATTAAATGCACCTGGCCTGTGGCCACATGCCTCACAATACACCCAAGGCATGTGTATATCAGAGTACGACTACATACCTGTAGTGGATTATCTATTTCAGATATATCTATAGTTATGACATGACCCAAAATAAAATATCACTGATATTTTTCCTGAGTGCAGTTATGACCTTAAGACATCACAAGTGGGGAAACTGCACAAGATAACTTATCAGTGATCTTTTCATTAGGGCTATGGCATATTTGATTTATGCAACACTTTTTATTAGACTATGGCAAGCAAAAAAATCTGTGCTCTAATTGTCCAGTGGCCACCTTTAACAGTGATGTTAGCCCAGCCCAACATCACTGAATGAATGTGAAGATCAAACCAGAGAAGCTCAATCTGGGCCGCCATTGCCACTACTACTGTGTGGATAAAGGGACCTAGAGTGAGGATAAACAAGATATTCTCACTCTTGGGGCCCAGTTTTCAAAGGTTGATGCAACTGTGCCAAACTCCTTTGATGCAACTGTGTCAAATTTTTGTATGCGTGGTACAGTTGCGACAGTTTCCACACTTTATGGTGGCTCGTGCCAAATATTTGGCACAAGCCCCGTAAAATGGGTCCCCTCCAAATGGCACAAGTTAGACCATGAGGGAGCTGGTCCCACCTGATTGGCATCAAAGGAATGCCATAAGTCCCCTGTGCCGTATGTTTGGTGCACCATGGACTTACAGTATCCGTATGTCATTTTTTAAAATTGGGCTCCTGGTCTGAGCACCCTCAAAATATCAAACATATTTGCTGACATTTATCCTCACAAGCATTACATATATAATATCTATAACATATTTGCTGAAATGTAGCCTCACAAGCATTGCATAAATATATATATATATAGTTTATATATATATCTATATCTATCTATCTATCTATCTATCTATCTATCTATATATATATATATATATATATATATATGTGTGTTTGTGTGTGTGTGTCTTTGTGTGTACATAGACATAAAGTCCATGAATACATTCTTATGGATATGTTAGAAGTCCTATTGCTATGTTTAAGTCCCAAAAAATGCATGGTGCCAAGCTGCTCAGAGTAAGTGAAAACTTCTGTGAAAAGCATTAGAAATATACTGTATAATTTTAAGAGAAAATCTAAATTGCTGCTCACGGGTTACTGAAAATGACCAGCTACATAGACTATAACCTCTGGCTTAAATCACTTACATCACGGCTAACAAAGAACTTCTTGATTCACTTAAATAAAGGAACCTGAAATTGATCATAATAACTTATATCAAGGAAATACATTCAGACACAACTTCTTTTTAAAAGCAGCAGTTTATGTTAAAGGGACACTACCAACCCCCTTCTTGTCTAAAAGTGTTCCTAGTTTAAAAAAAAACACATTTTATGATTGCCAACATTTTGTAAAGATTGCTGATGTAGCTGGTAGTTTGATACTGACCCTTTTTTTTCTTTAAAAAAGTGAAAAACAGACTGCCCACCATACTGGTGTTACCACACAAACACAAGTTTGTTGACATTCCTTGATCAGCTCCAACTGCATCTTTCCTGGACTTGGGGACACCCACAACACAGTCTAGCCCCTCATGATGCAGTGGGAGTTGAGGAGGCTACTGCCTTATGAGTGACTGCACAGTTTGGGTGTGTTCCTAATGCTCAGGAAGTATACAGTAAGGACAGATCCAGGATTGTAAACAAAACAAGGTTGTTTATAAATATACGTTACTATGCATTTCAGTTCTTCTAAACAAGGAGATCGATAAAACTAACAGCAGCATCAGTGAATGTTAGAGAAGGTAAGCTATCATAAAATGTAGGTTTTTAACTAGAAATAATATGAGGAAAAACAGGTTGAGTGTCCCTTTAATCACGAAAAGAAGGCGCTGCTTCAGTAAGAGTGTCTAGGTTCCCTTTCTGAATTGCACTGTTATAACCTAAAAATAATTTACTGTAGTAAAAATAGTTTATTTTTACCTTCTGTAGCTGGGTAAGGCTCTCTAGGCACAAGTGCTTATTTTCAAGGGCATTCTGGGGGAACTGGGGTGGTTAAGTGACTTGCTCAGAGTCACACAGCATGCAAGTTAAAGGTTGTGGGAATCAAACCCAGGTCTGCTGGATGCAATGAGCTCATTCACAGCTCATTACCCAAACCTCTGTGCTATTCTGCCAGCCAATGTTAAAGGGACACTGTTGCCCCCTTGGGTCACAAAGTGTCCCTAGTTAGAAAAACATTTATGATTGCTCACATTCTGTAGAATTTGTTGATGTAACTGATCAGTTTGGTTCTGCTTCCTTTTTCCTTTGTAAAAGTGAAGAACAGATCACCCACTATACTGGTGTTACCACACAAAAATGTTCGTATCAGTCCTTGATCAACTCTCTCGACATCTTTCGTGGACTTGGAGAACACTGTGAACAAAGTTTAGCCACTCATGATGCAGCAGGAGGAGAGGGTTACTGTATCATTAGTGGCTGCACTGTTTGGGGTGTTCTTATGTTCAGAAAGTATTGAATAGGAATAGACTAAGGCTTTGAAACAAAACAATGCTGGATATAACTACACCATTTGCATACATTTCAGTTTTATTTAGAAAGGAAGCAGATAAAAAAATCACAACATCAATGGATTTTACAGAAGATAAGCAATCATAAAATGGAGGGTTTGAAGTCTATCAGGATAGGTCTACCACCAGCTGGGGTGAGTTATAGAAGATAATGAATTTCATAAAAACAAACTGTTTTACCCAAGTTATTTTCTGCTTGCTGTAGTGCGATTCAGTGGGGAAGCCTAGAAGCTAACTGGACTTAAAAAAAAGTGCAATTTCTCATGGCCAACATGAGTTGCTGCTTAAAAACACAAGAACATTCTGACACAAAGTGAGTACATAAGCAGAAACACTGTCCATTGGCAACACGGAGGAAGCTCTCTTCTCACGTTGTGGACGTCTGTGTGACGCTTTTCTGACTGCTTGAACTCTTGCGGCTGAAAACATAAGTGGATGAGCTGCCTTTCCTGCTGACATTGAGCTCACAGCCCCGCTGCCTGGATTTCAAGTAGTGCGTGGAGCAGCAGAGGAACTGCTGGACAAGATCATGAAAGAGATGTCTCGCAAAGTACATGTATATCCAGGGATTACAGCAGCTGTTGAGACTTGCCAGTAACATGGCAACGATGTATGCCAACGCTGTAAGAGAAACAAAGATTGTATATGTCTATGTATCACTCATCAGGAACATAGCAATGATATATGCAAGCACTTATCACTCATCAGAAACACAGCAATGATATATGCAAGCATTGTGACTCATCAGTAACATAGCAATGATATATGCAAGCACTTATCACTCATCAGTAACACAGCAATGATATATGCAAGCACTTATCACTCATCAGTAACACAGCAATGATATATGCAAGCACTTATCACTCATCAGTAACACAGCAATGATATATGCAAGCACTTATCACTCATCAGTAACACAGCAATGATATATGCAAGCACTTGTGACTCATCAGTAACACAGCAATGATATATGCAAGCACTTATCACTCATCAGGAACATAGCAATGATATATGCAAGCACTTGTGACTCATCAGTAACATAGCAATGATATATGCAAGCACTTATCACTCATCAGGAACATAGCAATGATATATGCACGCACTTATCACTCATCAGTAACATAGCAATGATATATGAAAGCAATATGAGGGAAACAGAATATTATGTGCCTCTCTTTTTAACCTTGGGACTTTGCTATTTTTTCTGTTGCATCCTTTTTTTCATACTTTATTTTTAAAATACAGGTTCATGCTTAAGTGGAATAATATCTTATACTGGCAACTAAAGTCCAGCTTTTATCTTTTAGGAAGGGACTGTAAGGTATCACTTTGTCAGTGTGCCTTATTACATGTCTGGTGAACAAATGGACCAGTCTCCTGGGATGATAACACAAACTCCATGCAGTTCTGATTTTGTAAACATTGACTGCTAGTTACGTTACATTATATTGGGGTGTGTTACAACATGGACTATTGTCTGCAGGTTACAGAGATGAGGCAACAAAGACAGTTTTAGTTATGGCCTGAGTACAGGCTCATTCCCAGAGTTCTAGTGGTAAAAGATTGGTCTGTTAGCCGTCCTGCTGATGCAGTGGTACAGCTTCTGTATGTGACACTGGTGCCCTGGGTTCAGGAATGAACCTGGAGAGTCAGAGGGCTGGCTGGGAGGAGGAGGAGGATTAGGAACTGCTCTCCTCCTCCAAGGAGGAGGGTGGGTTAGTGCTCAATGTTTGATTGATCCCTGGTGGAGGTTGGGGGAGCAGCGACCAACCCTGATCTGTCAGGGAGATGTGCCGGAACTCAATGCTTTGGCACCGTTACATCATTGCACACCATGCCTCCTGGGGACAAACAAGCAGAAAACAGCCTTGCTGATGATGCCCCACTTCCTGGTCCTGCTGCACCTGCCACGATACTCAGTTGGCGATTGAGTTTAGTCCTCTGTTGGGCATGGCCCATGCCTGCAGCTGCACCATGGGGAGTATGCCAGGGAGGAACACCGGCAGTGCCGGCCTGCAGGGAATTTTGAACTCTGGCCTCCCTTAGGTGGTGCCCCTGCTCGGCAGCCCTGCCTTGGTGGTGAGTAAGCCTGGGAGGATCGCCAGCCAGAGGTACGTCTTGGGGGGTGAGCGGGGACTGGGGAAGCTGGGGCTGAGCTAGAGGGGTACCAAAAAGCATACTAAATAAAAAAAAATTGGTCTGTTATCCCTTAAGTCAGCCCATATCCCACATTACACACTTTCCATGGTTTTGCAAGAACTATACAACATGCTCCATTTTTGTTATTGTCATTTTAGACTGTCAGTGTCTTGTTACCAAGAGCATCCATGCAATAAAACAAACAAGGTCAAGTCTTCTTACTGCTAGTGTCAGTACTTGAGATAACATAGGAAGATACAAGGGGCCTTTTATACTCGCTCACCAAAACACTATTATAAAATAACCACCACTGTAATAGCAGTAATTAGAAAATGGTCAAGGAAATCCTAGGCTCCTGATTGGCTATGACAGCATGACTAGCGGGCAGGTATTTCTTGATAGAGCCTGCTGAAAAACAAGAGCCAAATCGGGATGCCCCATTACTTAGGATATCCTGTGGCACCCCGAATTTCACAATCCTAAATGCCATTTTTCTATCCTGCTTAGCAGGCAACTTGGCAGCCATCAACCCAACCACTGCTTAAGCCCCCCTCCCCACATACTCCATATATACAGACCACATGCAAAATATCTCTAATCAAGCTTCTTTCTTTCTTTTACATGAAGCTAACAGTTTTTCTCTTTGAATTACTAGTGCTAGCATGCCTCGTGCTCAGCGCTCCTCATACATTTGGCATAGCACTTCTGCAAACCGGCTCCCTCGCACGTCCCAACTCCATGCCAATTTCCTTAAAAAATTCTACTACTCTTCTAGTGCTGTTTTGTTTAAACAGAGCAACGTCTTGAAATTATAACTGTACCTCTCCTGCAGCCTGTATCCACAATCTCAATCCCAATGCAAGTCCTGACCAATTGCACTCCTACTGTCACTGCCACTGTTGTTCCACAGAATAAAAGAAAGCACCTCTGTCACAAGGGATACACTGGGCAAAACTCAAATAAATAATAACAAAAAAAAAATGAACCCAGAGGTGCCCTAGGAAGACAAATGAGGATGGGTTTTGCTCAGGGGGATTTGTTCTGTCGAACCATGGTGGTGGTTGACCGGAATTGTGTATGTATGATAGTATATGATATACCTATATATGAATATACATAACTCTGCAAGAACTAAACTAGCTTAAAATGCACACAAGTTTCTGATCATTCATTTTAATGTTTGCAGGCAGTGGAGCCTACAGGATAGAGCACCAAGATATAAGCCTGGAGACACAACAGACTTCTATTGGAATCTCACAGCTGCTACTCGTATACTGCATATTGTGTGACCTTGAGCAAGTCATTTACATTTAATCTCCCTGAGCTCCAGCATCTGGAAACTAGCTTCTCCTCATAGCGCCTTTTCACGACCAAAACTATAACATAAAATAAATGAAACTATCCATTTGCACATATCGTTATACCACTCGACTAAGTTCGGTGCTGCTGCTGCAAACCTCATGAATACCAGAGAACTTTTTTGAGAAGTGAATGGATGAAACAACAGGTGAGGCATGCAATGCTCTGTACATTTTTCTTATTTTTGCTGCTCTAATTTGTGCTGCTTCTCACTGTTTTTCACCAACCATAATTCTTTTTTAGGTGAATCAATGTTCAATTGAATTATTATTTTTATTTATTAACCGTGTGAGCGCACCTGAGCACTACTGCTCGTTTTCAGGAAGGTCTCTAGACCAAGCACTGCAGAGATACAGAAAGAGTAGGAATAATTCTGTGTGCTGGAATAATACCCTTTACTTCCATAGCAATGTATAACAATTACAGGCATGCACACCGTGCCTTCTCTGTAAGATCATACATGAATTTACTTACTACCCCCCAACACACACACACACACACACACACACACACACACAGACGTGCACGCACGCACGCACATACAGAAAGAATCCTTAGTACAGTGTGACTTTCAATGACTGACTGACTTGACCATACCTCTTGCCTCATAAATCAGGGACAAGGCTTAAAAATCAGGGACAAAGACCCTAAATCAGGGACACATCTTAAAATTAGTAGTAACGTTCACTCAGATGGACCTTTGGCCTCCTGCCATCTAATTCTGTTTCTACTTTTACAAATGGCAATCATGCAACTTCTAACAGTAAGTAGGATACAAAATGGATTGTTTGGATAATGTTTGATTCCATTGCCATATAGATCGACATTTTGAAGGCTATTCTCCTGTTTTTCAGGTCCAGTTAAAATCCATCAGTATGAAACAAGATCTTAATGAATTATGGCATTGGGTCAAACTATTCATAGGTGCCACAATGGGGGGGAGGGGGCACCAGGGCAATGGCCCTACCACTTTCGTAACTGGCCCCATCAGTTTTTGCATTATTACTAGGGGAGAATTTACCACTTACATATTTGGCCCTACCACTTTTCAGACCATTCCGGCACCAATGAAACTACTGAATCAAGAAACGTTCAGCTCATGTGTTTTCTTGTACTTATCTAACTAGTTGTCTCCCTCTTCATTCTTTACGGTTAAAGACATTTGCCTAAAAAAAATAGGATAGTTGTGCCTTACTGCTTGCCTATGATGTGGACACAACCCTCTGCTCATGATGCCGTAAACATTTCCACAACAACATACAGTGACATCATAAACTAAGCATGATTACGTACACAAGCAACAGAAGCAGATGAAGTCCAGGAGACGAAGATACTGTTTCCAGGCAAATACCCAAAGTAATGAAGAGGGATGCTGAATGTATCAGAACCATTGACCTTTTATGATGTTTTCTTGGAGCTGTCATTAGATTTACTTTAGAGCAAGTTCCTGCACCAGTTGTAAACCTATAGGCTGCCACCAGACATTCATGCTGTTTTTCAGAATTATTATATGCTGTGTCTCAAATGCACTCTGCGGCAAAACCTATTTTGTCCTTACTCTGTATGTTGACTTCTCCTAGGGTTCATATCCCAGCTGCTACCTTGTTGATCAAAGGTTAAATTTTGGATTTTTTGAAATGAATGCTCAAGCTGT
Source organism: Neoceratodus forsteri (assembly GCA_016271365.2). NCBI lineage: Eukaryota > Metazoa > Chordata > Ceratodontiformes > Ceratodontidae > Neoceratodus > Neoceratodus forsteri. The sequence goes on from CM028129.1 coordinate 63,355,405, forward strand.
CTCCATGTCACCAGTCTGCTTTGTAGCAGTAGGATATTTCCCTCAGCTCCTGTGTCTTTCCACATGTTAAACAGATACTGATACATCTGCAGAAACCACCAGCCGATAATTTCTGGGGGCCGGGACATCACCAGAATTTACAAGTGTCATAAATCCTTGTGATGTCCCTGTGGAAAATGTTGAACATTATACTCATTGGAAACGTTTTTGAAATCTGCAGGGTTTTGCGTTATACTGTGCAATGTGAGTGTGGTCTGGATAAAGCATTGACTTGTAAACCAGCAAATTAAAGGTTCAAACCCCACCAAAGCCTAATACTTACTGGGTGACCTCCAAGAAGTCCCCTAACCTTATAGTGCTTCTGCCCACCCAACTGCAGAAATGGATAGAAAGATGACCCCACTGAAGATGATATGTCGCATCTGAGCTCAGCTATCCCGAATAAATTGTAAAATACATGATTTAGAGGAGGAGCATAATGTTAAAAACAATTGTGCTGCTTTATGAAAAAATCTGTGAAGACCACATATATACAGTACTATACAGCTAAAGCTCAGTTGTCTCAAACTGGGGAGAGTCATATGATTTTGGAAAGTGAAGATATATGCACTGGTGAGAGCTAGACTAGGTTCGTGGACTGCTGGAGGTAAGGAGCTCAGTTGCAAAAGCAGAACGGTCTCAGGATGCCTGGGCTTCATCAAAGGGAATAGATAATAGGGTGATAAGACAGAACAGCATTTCCTGTGGCTCAGGTACTGCAGGAAAAGAAGGTTGCTCAACTGTAAAAAATGTTTGTCAGTCTTCATATTTATTATATAAAGAATAAGCCCCCCCCCAACAAGGTGGTAAACTCACATCGAGCGAGGGTACATCCTGGGCACTAGAGGGAAGCTCGAGCGCCCTCATGACGTCACCACCTTCAAAAGGTGTGACGTTATGAGGGAGTTCTTCTTTGAGTTTTTAGGATTATTATTATCATCATTATAAGTAATACAAAATCAGCCTGTTTCACAAACCACCAGATTTTTCTAGGATGCAAGTGTGTGTGTGTGGTGTGTGTGTGTGTGTGTTTGTGTGTGTGTGTGTGTGTGTGTATGTGTGTTACTGTTTAGTGAAATGCTCCTGAACCGGGCTTAGTTTCGGCTGCCTTAATCAGCTCGGGCTCCAAACCCTGTGTTTGGTTGACTAGAGGGCATTCAGATTAGGTCAGCTCTATGAAGAAATAATTCACGTTCTAAAAGTGAATTATTTTTCTGAACATTTCAAAGTGTGGATTATGGGTTTCAGAAAACACAGATGAAATCGTCTGATAGTGTATTATAAGTGTATAATAACTGGCCATCAGTTTTGTGTATGGTAATGACCAGTTATTATTCCAGCCTCAGTTGGGCACACAGGCGCATATGTCCTGCAGCTGTGGTCTCCATCTTCAAGTGCAGCAGTGACACAGTGCGGTTTTCCACTCATGCAACAAGGAAAAGATTGGTGCTCCGGGGTAGGGAACGGGTCCTAGCACTGGAGCCCACTAATACACAAAGAACAAGGTCCAGCTGCTGCACTCAGGAGAATATCAGTCATTCACCATACATAGCACTCAGACATACAAAGGCAAATCCAGAAATTTAAGTTTATTGCAGATTTGTTTAATGCTGATGGGTGAATGCAAGTGAAACCTCAGTCCCACCAGTGGACCGCTCTTGGGGTTTATGTAGCATTAAACCCCTCGGGGTGTGTGTAAATTCTCATTACACACCCAGACCCATATTTTATTTTATGTAATTGTTGGGTTTCTCTTTTCCCCTCAGCAATTATATAAAATAAAAAAGGCTGCTGTGCCACCGAATTCCAATCACGTCATAGCGCGCAGTCAGCTTTCACTTTTATTTTAAACATTTGTCCGACTATTGTGCAAGATTCAGCTTCACTTTAATATAAATCATATATTCCAGTTAATAAGGTTGATGGCAAAATTGGTCTTTCAGTGAAAGGTATACCAATCTGCACTGAATGTGTGGACACAATTTTTTTTAACTTAAGCACAGCAAACACCCCGGTATCTCTTCATCACCCGCCGAGTTCAATTTAATACTGCTCATAGTAACGCACTGTGTTTTTAGACATTCAATACAATGTTTTCACAGGATGAATCTAAACTATAAACTACTTGGGAACTGATTTACATTAAATGTTAAACTGCCTGCTGAATCCACACACACATACGGTTGGGAAGGAGACGGCGATCGAGCATTGAGGAGCGCGAGGAGGTGCATGAGCAGAGTGGGTGAAACTGCGCGTGTTTGCCATTATAAATGCTCCTTTATAATGACAAATTATGCCACGGTTTCCCTATGGCAAAAAGAGGAAGCCATTAATTATATTCTCTTAACTTACACCATCCTATGCATTATTCTTTTTATACCAAGCCATCTTCCTAGGATAAAGTTCTGTGGCCTCCTATACTGCAGTGTTGGCAGGGTGATTCCAGCACTGCACAAACTGTTTTGATTTCTTGTCAGACACAATTGACTTTCTGAGGCTACCATTTTGCTTCCTATGTATTTTCCTTTCCAGACTGGGTTTGCAGTAAGCTGTATACCACGACAGTTAGCTGTCCATCTTGTGGGGAAAAAAGCCATATTTTCTTAAAAGAAATCAAAACAGTGTGTGTAATTCTAGAACAGGATACCAATAAACAAAAGATACCACCAGGAGACTAAGACAGAGTACTTGTAGGTGTGGATGCCACAGAAAGTCACCCTAGGAAAATGGTGTTGTAACTACTTGCAGTATATGGTTAGCCCCTATTGTCTATAGATTTATATTAACACAATCTTCTTGCTGAAGGACAGTTCAAAGGTCACCAAAAGTTGTTTTTGTATAGCTCACAGGTCATGAACAGTTACTGTAGTATAGCAGTGACATCACTACTATACAACAATTTTTCTCTTTGAAGTTTGTTCCAACAATTTCTTGTGGTGAGGCTCCCCTGTACCCCACCCCACCCTCATCCGAAACACAAATATGCAATTCATGTTTTACCTTTTAGAATTTTAAAGTAATTTTCCCCTTGTTTTTACTAGAACCAGAAGTACACCACCACTTCAGTTTAATTTACTATTATAATGAAAACCCAAATATACTATAATATATGGGCAACCAAAACACCATCTGGCATGTGTTTCCATCTCTGGGTTGAGATGGTGTCAGGGACCTCTTGTGCGCTCTTGAGGTCTCTATGCTGTCATCTCAACCCCTTGTTGGAAAAACAACCTTGTTGTATATGGTTGCCCATACATTATTATATATATAATGTATGGTAGAACGCTGTTAACCTTAGGAAATCATCATTTCCTAAGGTTGTTAACCTGTCGATGTGACGTAGAAATGTTGTTAACCTATCGATGCTATGTCACATCGATAGGTTAACAATGGTGATCAGTCTGCGCATGTGCGCGCCTTTTTTTACACTGGGAACAGACGGATGAATGCAGCAGTTAGGGAAGGACTGAATGGCCGCGGCGGTGACTATATTTCAAAAAGTAAGCAGCTGTTTTCCTTTTTACGTGGGACCATACACTATTAAAAATAATGTATGATCCCTCTATCGGCAACCAGTTACTGTTTACCGTCTTGAGGATGCCATGGTGACGTAAACCTCTCGAAAGTTATCAGACTGGTTACCGATAGAGGACCAGACATTATCCTATACATGGCATATGGTTAAACAAACATTGTTATGTATGACGTTTCATACACTCAAAGTGCTTGTTGTGCATGGGCATAATTTGTTGTGCAGAGCTCCAAGGTCATGAAGAGTTGCTGTGAACAGTTCAATGGTTAAGAAAAGTTGTGCACAGTTCAAAGGTCACAAAAAGTTGTGGTGTGTGGTTGTCTCCTTGTAAAACCCCCATAAATATAATAATTTATCTTTGATATAATTACTATCAGGGATGAAAAGTAGGTGGGAGGGGAGGGGGGCATCTTACTATAGAAACTGAAACTTTTTTTTGCGGAGATATTGTGTGATGTAATTTACGTGTTGCGGACAGTGTTTTGCATTGTGCTGGTGGCTTAAAATTTATAGGGTACTGAGCTGTAGTGTCATGGATGTAGTACTCATTCATTGTGCATGTAAAATGTTAACAGGTGCAGAATTCTGCAACTCTGACAAATGAAAATGTCAAACTTGAACATGTTATAATATCTCGGACATGGTTTGTTCTGTTTCACTGAAATTTGGAGGGTGCTCTCGGTATGTCCCGTAGATGTGAATTATGGTGTTACATTTATAAGTTGGTGGGAGCACAGGGCCCAAAGGACCCACAATCCTACCACCTTCCATAGGTTGATGGAAGTGCAGGGCCCAAAGGGCCTGTGCTCCCACCAACTTGCACAAGTTCTTAGTTTTTATTCTTTCTCAAAAGTAAGGAAATTTATTCAAAAATCAGGGATGTATTTAGGTTAAAAAAATAGAATAGAATCTTTAGTTGCCTCCTGACCCGCCGATATCCAAGATTGACAGCTGACGCAGTGTGTCATTGGGGCTGTGAGGCCTAATGTCTCCATTCTTATTTACTGTGGCTTGTGGATGTAATTTCAGATGGAATGGGTGACATTTAGGCCTCACAACCCAATGACACACCCCGTCAGCTGTCAATCTTGGGATGATGGGCGGTCCGGGGAGGCAACCCTAAAGATTTTTCATTTCCTGACTTTTGTGTTTTAACCCTAAATGATGTATTAACACAGTTTTTTGCATAGAATATATATATATATATATATATATATAGTCACTGCAAAAACTATACTAATGCAGATATTAAGGTTGAAGAAGCAGGCAAAGTTAGGAAATTAAAAAAACATTCGGGTTTGACGTCTCAGAAGTCTTGTTCATAGGGGTTGTCAACCCTAATGCCCACCCCTTCCCTTGAGCAAACAGGTATATACATACTCTCTCCCTTCACACAGGGTCTGCAAGGAAGGTACAACTGATTCTGTTGGCCACATGTAGTGAGCCATACTTCTCTACCTCTTGAGGGTATATACTGTACATATGAGACACAGACCTGGAGCTGTATCTTGTGCTTCAGACAGGAGGGTACAGCCTGGGGGAAGGAGGCAGGCATTAGGAGTGACAGCCCCAAGGAACGCTATACCACCGATTCGGCAAGACTCCTGAGACTCCAACTCTTAATGTTTTTCATTTTTATTTACTTTATCCACTTTGCATTCTTCAACCATAACATCTCTGGGCCCCGTGCTTCCTTGCAGTTAGAGATGCAGAAGTGCTGGGCCTTTAAGACCTTCTGCCAAGTGAGGCATCCATCTGGCTGCTGAAGAGCAGAGCCCTTCAGGGCTGATGAACTAGAACCACATTTTAGAGAGGGGGCTATGCAGTGGGAGTGATTACTAGGGCAAGAGAAATATCTAAGGGGAAAGAAAGTACAGCCCTCTTCCACAGGAAGACCAAGAGGGAAAGGAAACCATATAGGCTGACTTTTGTTAGTACCTATAATAGTCAGGGCAAGGTACTTGAAATTATTAAGAATAACTAGCAGATTCTCCAATCTGACCTGGTCCTAGAGAAATATAGGGGTGCCCCCCCCCCAGGGCTGTTTTCAAGAGGGGTCAGGATGTTAGGGATAGGGTGGTTCAAAGCTTGCAACCCATTCAGTCATCACAGACATGGCTCCCACCCTTACTGCCTGAGAGACACAGATGTAGCAACTGTGTATACTGTCCAGTAATAAAAGTGACAGATGTTTTTGAGAGTCCGGGTGACAGTAAAGAGTACTGTATAAGATCAGGGACTTCATAATTTTCCCACCACATCTGCTGTTTATATTTCTGTATAGATTTGTGGGACTTTTTATATAGGGAAGACCCAATTTAAGTTTAAACTTTGGGTGGGGGAACATCTGAGTGACATCCAGCAGGGAGACCCAGAAAATGTACTTTCATTACATATTCGGCAGCATCTGGAGGGTCATGCCTTTACTTTTTGTGGTTTTGAGAGAGCGTGTCTTGGACCAAGGGGTGGTGATATGGGCAATGTGTTGCTCAGGCAGGAATCAAACTGGATCTGTAGACTGGTGGCATCTGTACCACTCAGTCTTAAAGAGAGGGGGGAACTGGGACCATTTCTTGCTAGTTAGGCTGAATATGGTGAGACCTTACCAGTATTTATTTAGATAGTGGATTTCCTTACATCTTTGCATTGTGTAAAAATTCATCACATTAATCTATATATTGTATTCTTTATCTTTTTTCCTTCACAGATATATTTTTACATGCAAATACGACCCCTATTGTGTGGATCACCTTGTGGATTAATTGTACACCAATATCTGTTTCCCTGCAGGATGTTTTATTTTAAGAAGTTTATTGTCATTCTTTCCTTCCAGATGGACATTTGGAGGTAAATATGATCCCATAAACATGAGGATTTTATCTGGGACTAATACTCTATATGTGTATACTGTACATATACATGAATTTTCCATTTTATAGCATTGATACCGTGTGGTTATATACAATCTTTGTCCAGGAAATGCCCTGATTAATTTTTAATGCTAATATTTTATTGCCACTCTTTACTGTTCTTAAAGGAGTTCTACAGGCAGAGGTGAAGCCCTGACTGCTGCACAGATCAGGGCTTCACCTCTCCGCTCGCCCCTGCAGGCACCATAATAAATTATTTGTTTCTTTACCTGACTGCTCATAAAATTGGCTCAAACCTCAGGTGGATGCGGCATTTTAAGGATGGTGCTCCTGAACCCCGTGATCTCACTGGAAACATCACAAGATAGTGATGCTGCACTGCCCTCACCTTAGTAGTGCCCTGACGTCTGGAAACTTTACAGGGTCTGTATCTCTGATGCCCGGCACTATTTTCACAGAATTTGCCTAAATCCCATGGGTATGCCTGCCATACCCATGGGATTTATGCAAATTCTGTGAAAATAGCGCTGGGCATCAGAGATCCAGACCCTGTAAATTTTCCAGACATAAGGGCACTACTAAGGCGAGGGCAGTGCAGCGTCATTGTTTCGCGAGGTTTCCAACAAAATTGTGGGGGTTCAGGAGCACCATATTTGAAATGCTGGGTCCACTGGAGATTACAGCAAATTTTATGAGCAGTCAGGTAAAAAAACTACTAATTTACTATGGTGTTTGCAGCGGTGATCACAGAGGTGAAGCCCCGATCAGTGCAGTGGTCTAGGCTTCACCTCTGCTGGTAGTTCTCCTTTAATACACTATTACTTTAATTTATTGTATTTATTTGGATTTTGATAACCGGATAAGCCCACTGAGACCAGAGATTCCTTTTTCAGGGGCGACCCAGAATTAGTTACAGAAAAAGACACATAATAGCATTATTTACAGTAGTTACAATACTTACACAAATATACATTAGCAACAGTTTACTGGGGTAGAATCAGGTTCACATTCAGGCTCTTATTAGCAATACATGACGTCAAGTTTAAGGGCACAATGTATATTTATTGGGTTGATCAACAGAGTGAAGTAGCCTTGACAAAGTACATGCATGTGAGAAATGTTGGGATATTTTGTCCCCAGTATCTGTGGCTGTGTTTTGCACACCGTGGAGCACCTTAATAAAACAAAAGCTTTGTATTCACTGCGTTTTGAGTTGGCTGAAGACTCTTTGTTTCTTGTAAGGATTTCTGAGTGTCTGGTTTTCTCTGTTTTGCATTTACAATTTTAATACTGCGCACCGCCCACCTCTGAAGCATTTCCTGTCTCTTGGTTTTTGGGAGAAGAGAACCCACTTCAAGAGGGAGTGACTATGAGCATGTGGGTGGAGCCAGCTGGGTTCAATGATTACTCGTGTGAAGTTAAGTGCCTCAGCCCTGTGGATGGCTGGCTTGGAGGCAGGGGACAGTCAGTTGATACTGAAGTCTCCTAACAGGACAAGTTCATTAGAGGAGGAAAGTGAGCTAATGAAGGCAATAGAGTCATCTAGGGAGGAGGAGGATATTTTTGGTGAGGCATAGAATACTCCAAAGAAGATGGGACAGAGGAGGTGAATGATAGCGTGATCAGGAGAAATTTGTGGGAGGAAGGTATAATCTCTCTGGTAATCACACTGCAAGAGAGGCTCTGGGGAGCATAGATGGCAACACCCCCCTCTTATGGTTTCCCCCGTCCTGCCAGAAAAGATGATAGTCAGGGAGGTACAGGCTAGACTATGGGATCCTAGAAGGGAGTCAGGATTCTAAGACACAGAGTATGTCAGGAAAGTGTTGCAAAGTCCAGACAGGCAGGAGGTCGAGTTTTGGGGGAAGGCTTGCATTGAGGTGAAAAATACTCAGGCCTCTGGTAGATGGGGAGGTGGAGAGGTATGATCCAGGGTTGGATTCTAAATCACCAGAAGGAGATGGAGTAGGAACAGGAGCAAGAGGGTGGAGCAATATTTTCACAACTTAGACTGGGGGGGGCGGCAGGAGGGAGGCTGGTGGGGAAAAGGTATGAGGGCATGGTGGAGCTGCACCAGGTTAAGGGAGGGGGAGAGAAAACCAGGGTGGATAGGAAGGGAGGAGGGTAGAGGGGAGGAGTGAGAGCTGGATGGTAGGGGGGAGCGAAAGGAGAGATGGGTGGGATTGAGGAGGAAGGGGGTATGGGCTGGGGGAGGAAGGGGATAGGGTAGAGGAAAGCAAGGTAGTTTGTGAACAGGAGATGGGATGCAGTAGCCATCAGATTATATAGTGAGGAAGCTAAAATTATGAAAAAAAACGTTTGGTATAAAACACAAAATTGCAGTCACCTACTAACAGTCCTTATCAGTGTTTGAGATACTGGAGAAAACCCCATGCAGGAGTGAGCAGCAGTTCAGAAGTATTCCGACAGATTACTGGCTAGGCTGACTTGTTGCCCAAACAAATACTGGGAGAAGCACTAAGGGAATATGCATAATATAAGCAACTGCTTAACAAAGAAAAAAAAATGAGAAACTAGTAGGCTGGCAGTTCAAACAGTGGGTAGAACCAGAAAGGATAAATCTAGGGTCAGCAGGAATGGTTCAATTGTAAAATACAGGCAGCATGCTAAGAACAAAATATCACTGGTGGGAAATTAACAAGCAGTTCACAGTTGTAATCACAAACTCAGCACTAACTAGGTATGGTACAAAACAAAATTGAGCAAATGGAAAGTGCAAAAACATGGTATACCAAGATAGCATATATTTTGGAGTCACAGAAAAATGAAGGAGTTTTGAAATAAACAGAGGGCAGGTTAAACACACTGGATGCAAAAGTTCACTGGAACTAAGAAAGCCCAAAGGGTTCAATAAGGGAAGTCACAATGGTAGGTAGTAACAAGCAGCAGGACAGCAGTTTAGTATCCTTACTAGGGTACAAGCTCCTACAATGAGGAGTGAACAGTACTTACATGTTTAGTGGAGTATGGCGGCAGGGGTAACAGGAGACAGACTGGAGTAGCAGTGTAGCTGGCAGACTCCTTGATGACCTTTGTACTTGCTCTTTTGTGCAAGGACTGCAGCATGTACAGACCACTACAGAGTCTCTGCATAAGGTGAGGGGAGCAAGAATTGGTGGGCAATGTAGCTTCACCTACAGACTTCAAACTGCTGCTGCTTGAATGGCTGCTCCTAAAGAAAGTGATCAGAGAGGGGAGGAGAACTAAGAGCTGGAAAACAACTCGCCCACTACCCCTTCCAGGTCCCAAACTTGTGCCCCTTGAGAAGGGGTCCGAAAAGGTCTTTCTGATTCAACAGTGACTCTATATCATGGGACCATGTTTAGGTGAGTGAGGGTAAGTTGGGTGGTGGGTGCTCAGTGAAGGGTTTGGTGGGGTGGGCTGGGGTAGGTGTAAGGGTGTGGAGGACAGAGATTGATGAGGAACCATTTCCCTCATTTCAGGTTAAACTGAAAAAAAAAATCAATGAGGGATGGTATTCATTTTTCAACAGAGGGACTTGAGCCAACACTGGGGATGGGTCAGAATTTAATATTTTGTGGCATGCAAGGGTGGGGGTGGGCACGCTCATGCCACCACTTATATAGTGGAGGCAATCTGGAGAAGAGGAGGTGGTGAAGTGGTACTGGGGGGTGGGCACCCCAGTCCCCTTATACATGTCATACAATGGACTCGACACTGGAGGTTGGGCACCCCAGTGTCCATACTTATTGTTCAGCAGTGCCAGTGTAGGCACTCTGGTGTCACCACCTATATATTGGGGGGGCAATCTGGAGGGGAAGGGGTGGTGAAGCGAAACCAGGGGTGGGCATTCCAGTCCACTTATACATGCAATACAGCACTCACAAGAAGTCCTGCACTCAAACAGATACAGCACACACTGATGTGTTCCTTTTAAAGCTTTATTGCAGTTCCAATTAAACTGGTGCAGACAGATAGTTAGCTGGCCACTCCTTGCCCCAGCACTTCAGGTGATGAAACCCTTTGTTTCAGCATAAGGAATGATAAGGGAGGGCTGCCTGAGCTGGCAGGGGGAGGGACTGTAAGAAACATTTTTAAATGAGTATTGAGAATAATGAGAGAGGGATGGCTGAGCTGTGAGGGGGAAGGAGCATGTAAATACTGTTCTTTGGGTGTAAGCCAACAAACTAATTCCCCTGTCACACCACTTTGTGTGTGACCGGGGAATTCTCTAGTCACAGCATGAAAAATGGCTCCTCCCACTAAGCTGGGCACCCAGGATTTGGGGTGCCCAGAAAATATATTTCTTGGCCTAATTTAAAAAACAAACACCAGAATCTAATTGAATGGGTCCCATTTAGCTAGATGTTTTTTTTTTAAATACATCATTTTCAGGTAGTTTTCATGTTTTACTTTACAAAGAAAACAAGATGGCAGCCGTAATCACCCAGACATGTTTCTCATGACCCAAAACCCACTAAGTGGTGTGATAGCAAAATGCTTGCAATATGAACATTTTCATGTTGTAATAGAGCTTTATCCTAAAACCTTACTGAGTATGCTCAGAAGAAGAACTTAAAATCTTTATAACTCTGGAACCAATGATTTTTTTGCATGAAACCTTTGAAATGTGCTATCTTGTCCCAGGCCTCTTGCACCCTTAAAGTAAAAAGAAAATGTTTACTGTCTAGGCTATAGGTGATAAGTATAAGAAAGAAATGTAAACAAAAAAGTGCTGCATGCATCCTTTTCTGGCTCTAATGTGAACAAAGTGTCATAAATGCTGCAGAATGTTTGAATATAACATGCAAGCATTCTGACACATTTACAGGGATGCAGCTGCAGCAGTACAACTGCCACAAGTGCTATGTCCAATCATTTGAAAATCCAGGACTTGATATTTAGAGTTAGAGTTCCATGATATAGGAATGACAAAAGTAAAGTTCTGGGTACATATAGCGAATGTAAACTTCGTTGCCAAAAGTTGCTGCGAAATTGTGAAAATTCAATTTTGCAAAGCTTCGTGGAGTACCTATTGGCATCACCAACTTTGATCACCTCCATTTTTGCAAAGTTTTCTATGCAAAGTAGTATTTGTTCTGCAAAGTGGAAACATCATGAGTGACATCTGGACACTTCATTGAAAAAAGTGCCAATTCACCTGACAAAAACTTTGCGAAGTTATGCAAGAAAAGACTGGGATGAGTTAGTCTTAAATGGGTACTTCACAACAGTAAACCACTAAGTAGTGGGTAGGTGGCATTGGTAGACTTCTTGGTCTATTTCCGCCAATAACATCATAGTAAATAATAGTAAGCCATAGAATTCGGCACTTTGAGCTTCACAAAGTTGTGACAAAGGGAAATTTTCTGAAGTCTGCCCATCTCTAGTGGGGCGAGAGAGCCAGTAGCCAATGATCTATTATAAACAGATGTTAAAGGATAACAAAGGACAGGTGAAACATATTTTAATAATCTGCTACATGTAAACGTACTCCCTGGAAGGGGGGGGCACATGATTGAGAGATTGAGATCTTTAAGTATCTGAAGGGCATTAACAAGGTGAAAAAGGAAGGCCACTTCAGGTTCAGTGAAAATAAAAACACGAGGGACATTATCTTAAGCTGGAAGAGGAGAAGCTCAGACAAAAGTCTAGGAGACATTTCTTCATGGAGAGGGTGACTGCAGAGTGGAACAGACTTGCTGAGGAAGTGGCATCACTAGAGACAATGAAAGGTCTATAAAGAGATGGGACAGGGTAAAGGAAAAAGTCAGGACCAAAAGAGCTACTGTATGGGTGGGGTTGGGGGGTGTATCAGTTGGGGAGGGGGGTTGGAGTCCTTAGATGCCGCTTGGGATTTCTGAATATCTGCAGACTTGATTGACTGCTATGCCTTATTCTGCTGGCACCTTGTGTATGTTCATACTGTATGTTACAGACCACAGCTATTTCAATGGATGTACAAAATTCTAATAATAAATATTCCCTCAAGACTTGCAACTGATTCAATTTAAATGAAAACTGTGATCCAGCTTCGGGTGAGACATATTAATCTGACTATGAAAACTATTGGGACCAAATGATTAATTACTTCCTATATTAAAAAAACAGCATTTTAAATAATTTGCGATTCTGAGTGAATCAGATACCAAGGCACCGTTAATAACAAAGACATCAGATAGAGAGGTATTTCAAACTGAATTGAGTTAAAATTTTTCCAAAAAGCTCTGAGATTATTACCCTTAGAATCATCAAGTATTCCCTTACAATAAGAGGCTTTTTCAAATCAAACCGTAGCCAGATCATTGTTTCTATACTATCGGTAATTATAACAGTCCATTTTGTTGTTACCAGATTTAGCTATTGCCCAAGCTCTGCTTCCGATCTTTTGTTAATTTACCAGTTAGCAAGTACCAGGGAGAGTTAATACTTTTTACTCTACTTTCCTAGAATGAAACAGTGAATAAGAATTGCAAATAGTTAAACATCTGTGAGCTAAACAAGTCCAAGCATCCTCAATTGAAGGAATAAGATCCATCTTCTCACAAGGTGCATTTTCTAAATCCTCCATGCAATGTAAGAAATCAAAAATTTTAAATGAATGATACTGTATTTAATTGTTTTTGACAGCCCAATAGCTTTAACTTTATTTTCTGAGGCAGTACTTGGCCCGATGGCAACTACAGTAAATGCCGTAAATAGGTAGTACTAATTACAGAAATGAGGTTTATTTGTCATAATTAAATCCAAAATTGATGCTAAACCACAGGCATATATGAAAGACAAGGGGTAAATTTCTTCCCTTTTCTCCCTGTATAGAGGCATGTGCCAGGGGTCACCCTGTCACTCTTATTATTTGCCCTCTGTTTGGAACCCCTGGAAGAGGCCATACGCCAGCACTCTAATATCCAAATCCCCATGTTAGCACACAGGAGGCAAAACTTAATCCTCTATGTGGACAATTTATTTATATATTTGATGAATCCAGAGACCTCTGTCCCGCACTTGTAGGAGACTCTTCTTGGTTTTGGTTCCCATGCTGTATGTAAACTGAACTAAGACTGAAGGGTTCCTAATACACAATGCACCTAGCACTCAGACTAGGCATACATATAAGTTCTGATGGGATCTCCCAGTCTTAACATATTTAGCAGTTATGATACCCATTAAAGGTGACCAACTGCAACCACTTAATTACAATCATTTGACACAACAATTCCTTAATGACCTGGAGACCTGGAAAACAATATCACTTTCCCATACAGCAAATTGACAGTATATATATGGTTGTCATGCCCAGACCTTTGTACCTTACTCAGAATCTCCCAGTCACCCCTCCTTCTCACACCTTTTGGAAATGGGACAGATTACTATCCCAGTACATCTGGAATAGTGCCCGATCTAGAATCATATGTTCTACTTTACAACTGGCCAAATCACAGGGGGGCCTGGCGTTGCCAAATTTTTCTCAGTATCATACCATAGCACAGGTCTGCAGAGCCATATACTGTCTTACACTGGGATACAAAGCCCACTGGAAATCTCTGGAGCTCCAGGAGGAGGATATTCCTTCCCCTATGACCACTTTATTTGTGCAACCACATAACCCCCTAACAGACTAACACATAACCCTTACACTAATGTTACCCTCCTTCTTTGGCATAAGACCCAGGCCCAGAAGGCCCTGCAACATACAAGCTTTCTAATCACTCCAGTCACTTAGAATGCTTCCTTTCCTCAGCAAACCTTGATCATGTCTATCATAGATGGGAACAAAGTGGAGTGGTGTGCCCTACCAATCTGGTCCTAGAAGAGCCCTGGATTGCTATTTAACTCTTAAAGATGACAATGGAAATTTCATAGAAAATGTTTGTCAATTTAAATACTTAGATGTAACTATGGATAGTCGTGTGTTATTTGAACCACACATTACTAATCTTGTTGGTAAACACCATACTGGAGGAGGTTGGGGATGTTATACAGACTTAATCAGTATTTAACCACTGAAACCAGAAAAATGCTGACTAACACTCTTTTATTGTTATTAGTTGACTATGGTTCTTTAGTTTATTCATACTGCGATGATAAGATGCTTTGTAAACTCAGGCCAGCATATCACAACATTATTCATTTTGCAGCCAGGCTTCGTAGAGGTACACATCATTGTAAACATTGTCAGTTATTTGGATGTCTCTCACTGGAAGACCAATTTAATTACAGGTTGCTTTTATTTTTACATAAAGTAAATCCTGGCCTCCTTCCTGATTTGTTACCTCACTATTCCCAAAATCGATCAATGTTTTTTCAACAAGATCCCAGAGCAGGTTCTCTTTCCAGGTTCCCTTATTTCATACATCCCTGGGTCAGAACTCCCTATCTTTGAGTGCAATTAATCTTCATAATACCCTGCCTAGACCCATTTTTGATTGTATGAAAATTTTTACTGTTAAGAGATTGCTCAAGTCTTATTTTTTAAATAGATCTGTTTGTGAGTGTTCTGAGGGGGTATGTGTGATTTTGTGTTTCTTTGAAACTTGCTTCCCGGCCAGTGCCCTTTGGGGTAACCATTGCCTCAGTGCTTGTGCACTGAGGTTCTTTGTCTTTTAGCTTGTTTTTTTATTTTTATTGGGTTCACCACAACATAACCCAGTAGGCCATCTTAGGGTAGCTGGTTCATTCCACTGGGGTGTTACACAGATGAGACACCCTGCTGAGTCCTGGTAGGATGAAACACATGTATGTGTCTTCTGTGAGCACCCTTTGCAGACTGTGTGAGAGACCTTTTGGTACCATGTATTTCTGCTTAAAATTGAACCAGCATAATATATAGTGGTGATTTGCATATACAGCCCATGGTGCTTTGCATTATGGGGGTATGTGCGATTTTGTATTTCTTTGAAACTTGGCTTCCCGGCCAGTGCCCTTTATGGTAACCACTGCCTCAGTGCTTGCGCACTGAGGTTCTTTGTCTTTGAGTTTACCAATGTTGTATATTATTATTTTTGTATATAATTGTTCTGTATGTATATTATGTTTTGTTAATCTGTATTTTGTGTACTGGATGCTTGTGAAAATGGGTAATTTTGCTCACATGCCTTTCAGTATTAAAAAAAAAAACAAAAAACACAATTCCTCAGGGGCAGAGAAATTACCCCATTTGCAAAACTCCAGACCCAGTTTGCCCTGCAGCAGGCAGATCATTACTGTACCTCTACCTGCAAGTGTCTAATTTTCTTTTTCAGACTTTCCCTCTTGATTTGGCCAAAAAACCGGGACGTAACCCGCCCTCCACCAAATGTTTATCAGGGTGCATAGAGGAAATAGGTTGACGCCCTCATCTCACAACTTTATCAAGCTTCGATGCAGATAACAGGTATACATGTAGATCATGTTTGTTTTTGATGGGAGAAGGATTTACTGATTATGGGACAAATACCTTGTCAGCATTCATAGAATAAACTTCTCATATTTAAATAGAATTTTTTTTGGAAGACGTTCATCAGGTTTTTCAGGATATCTCACGTGGTATACAAATTTAAGACTAACCCAACCGCTATATCTACTTGTTGATGAGGCTGTGACATCACCTCAGCCAAATTTTGTTGGGGCATGTCCTCTCCTTCAACCCTTTGGGCCCAACGTACACTGGCCATTCAAACTATTTTTGAGACAGTTTCCAATTGGCAGAGTGAACTGTCATTTTCCAGGACCCTCTGGCAGGATTTCGGGGTCCTAACACAAGGAAACTATTGTATGTTGGCATGGTAACCGCTGAGAAGTTCATGTCAAAATTATGGCTTACAAATCAGAATCCTACTGTAAAGCAATAGAAAGAGACCACTTTACAGATTAATTAGATGGAAAAACTGATTGCAAAGTTAAACCCTTTGGTGCCTACATTTGAATCTGTGTGAGCAAGACGGGGCTAGTATTGTGCCATAATTCTGGACTATAGCCACCTGAGGTGCCATTGTTGATGGATTCCCTTCAGCTGGTACGCCTTGTTTTTTTTAGTGAAGATCAAATACTGCCGCCTACTGCTTGTTCAGTGTTGTATTGTTCATGTGATGTGTTTGTCTTTATCATAAAATCTTTGAATAAAGAGAAATTAAAAAAAATTCAAAATTGCAGAGCTAAATTGGTTATCAGAGGTAATCTTTATGCGCCAAGTGATCAAGTATGTTAGATCTAAATCAGAAATGACATCATTCAAATAACTAGCAGTGGAGTTAATAGAGCAATTTCATTTTAAGTCTCCCATCACACTCAGACCATGCATATCCAAATTTCTATTAAATAAATAAATAAATACATTAACACATATATAAATATCTCTATATGGCGCTAAAAGATGAGTTATTAGCAATACATTTGCAGGGTCTTTTTTTCTTTTGAGGGGAGGGGTTGGCGATAACATCCAAAGAGGCTGATGGGTTTAGAATTAAACATATTAAAGTCCAAGAAAAGACATTTATGACCCTTAACATGGTTTAATATCATTAGTAATCTAGTTCTATATTATTTACAACAGTAAATAAGACCCCTCCCCCCACTCTTGGCCCTACTGGTGTATACAACACTGTAGTTGCTAATAGTAGGTGAGGAGCCAGAAACTCTTGAATCCAACCAAGATTCAGTTATAATGATGCAGTCAAGATTATGGCAAGTAACCCATTCCCTAATGGCATCGAATTTGGGGCACAAGCTCTGAGCTTATAATTGAATGAATACAAGGCCATTGGTGTTAAACTCCTTGTAAAAGGATAACTGAGAACATGGTCCAGGGTTTAAATGGACATCACCACATTGAATAAGAATTGTGTAAAAAAAATTAAATTACTTGTCACAGGGACTTCAACTTTATGACTGAAAGAACCTTACCAATCACACTAATAGGTGGACAGTGCGGATTTAAGCTTAATTGTACTCTCAGATGAACACATTTGGAGGGAGAGGGAGTACGAATTTAGAGTATTTAAAAGCAGGAGACTGGCCTGGTGGCGCTGAGGGTTGAGGCGCTGGACGCCACACCTTGCTGTACGCCAGTGACCCGGATTCGGACTCGGGTCGCTGGTGGGTCAGCTGGGGGGAGTTAGGCTTGAGCATTCCACGACAGTTCACCTACTCCGGGAAGGGTTGAGGCTATAGCCTGAACACTTGTCTGACTCTGAGCAGAGGCTCGGAATGCTGCAAGCTCCTAATGTTAGAGGGAGGGCAGCAGCTATACAGCATGGCATCGGCGCTTTGCGCCTTGATGTCAGGGGTCCTATGCTGTGGGGGTGGGAGAAAAAGAGAAAAATGCCTGCCATTGCCGGGAAGATGGAGCCCCCGGAGACATGCCCTCGATGTGCCTTCGCCCACCTGATGGCCCTTGGACCGACGGAAGTTGATTGATGGGGTAAGGGGGCTCTTCCCCATCCCCACTCAGGGGGTAAACTGAGGCTCCATGGGGATCAAGGGGGTCATTCAAGCAGGGTGGAAGGTAGAGTGATGTCTACTTTGGGGCTCCTGAAGGGTTGGGGATGGCCGGCTGGAAGGTGGACAAACAGTCATTTCAAAAAAAAAAAAAACAGGAGACCAAAAATAGGTATCACTTGTACAACGATATAAAATATTGTGGAGAAACAATGTGGTAACAGTCCCCAGAAGAAAGACCCTGGGCTATGAAGGCCTCTGTTTATTCATGTCAGATACCCACAATGGCAGTGCAAGTGTCCCAGTATTTGCCTGACAGCACATACATGTGTAATGCAAGCTTCATAAAATTGTCTTGGCAACTCAAACTTCCCAACATTGCCCTGTCAGTAGCCACGTAAGCAATGCACACTTCCCAAAATGTGCCCTGTAGTACATTTCACTGTACCAAAACATTATCTTAGTAAGTAATAATATTCGACAGGGTGGGCGGTATTACCCAATACCACCCACCCTGGAGAGTATTATTAAACTTGTGTTTTTAGTAAAGTAGCACCTCTACTGCAATCCTCACCAACACTTACCCGTAGATGGTAGTCCAGCCTTTCGCAGTCATTTATTTACTGCTCTGTACATCAGGCCCCTCCTTGGTCTTGAACCATCACCCCTGCCCCCCAGCTCACTTGCGTTCTGTTTTTGTTTGGATTGTTTACTTTTGTTCTGTTTCTGAGGCTGTGTTTTAAGCCCCTTGTCACCTTTACTTTTATTTCTTTTTTATTACTGTGGGACACTGGCTGCGCCATTGGGGAAACCATCTGTACGACTGAGACCTACTGACAATACTCAGGCGATTGGGGAGACCATCTGGACAGCCTCAGAGGTAATGACAGTACTTATTGCAAACAATAAAAAAACAAACAGATGGATGAACATTTTGTGGAGTGGGAGTGGAGCCAGGGTCGGTCAGGGACTTACGAGTTACAGAAATGCACAGAGCATGCAATGTGCTAGCGCTAATAATTTAGAAATGATTTTTTTTTTTTAATTTTTGCCGGCTTGTGGAGACGGGATTACTTTTAAAGAAAAAAGAAATGACTATTTACTGTTTTTTTATGGCTGCATGGGCAGAGCCCTGCAGGCGTTTTGGGATCACAAGGAGAGAGAGAGAGAGAGAGAGAGAGAGAGAGGGGACTGACAGGATACGATGACTGTGTTCTTCCCCTGAGTGCTTCAGTGTGGACATACATCAATGCTTTGGTCCAGGCTATCTCATTTAAAGCTGTGGTCCGTTTGTGTCTGCCTTTGGCACGGGGACATAATATCGCAAGACATTATGCCGCATGGCAAACTCGCGCTGCCAATACAGCACGATTACTGCCATGCAGCATGTCTTTTTTCTGTGGGGGGCTCCACTACCCACACCCCTTACAGGGGATGCACCCCAAACCCCCACTAAGGATTCTCAACTCCGGGGGTACTTGGGAGTGCACAATGTGTAAAAAAAATGTCTGGGACCAGGAATCAAACCCAGTCCCAAACACAGTGCCTGGGTTTTTGTTCCTATGGCTCAGTCCAGTGAGCCACAGCAGCTGCTTGGCAGAACCTACTCCAGGCAGAGGTCTTATCCTGTGCCTGGGATTGTGTGAATGCTGCAGTACCGCGTACAGCAGTATATGTGGTATTGCACCATTCGCTGTCATAGACAGCGCTGTTTCGGGTTAACTATAATGTCGTATGCTATTAAGCATACGACATTATAACCCTGTAGGTCTGCTTTCCCCTTCATTTCCTGTCAGCCTGTCTCTGCACTACATCTGGGCTTTTATTTCATTGCTCTCTCTCTCTCTCTCTCTCTTTCTCTCTCTCTCTCACTTCAGCCTACAGAGCCTGCAGCAAGGCAGAGCTAAACTTGTTCATGAACAGGAGTTACTCATTTTTGCATGAATGACAAAATGCATTTTCCCAAAGTGTGAAGTTTGCTGTTTGAAAAGAGAAACTGACTCTTGACATACCCCCCCAGCAACTGAGCCAATGTGAGAATCCTCCTTGTCCTCTCATTTGCATGAAACATTTTGAACACTGTGTTACTGTAAATAAATGAATAATTTTAAACTGCTTCTTTCTTTTCAAGTCAGCCAGCTATTACTTCCCTGTCTCAAATATCAGCCTCTGATTTATTTAACTTAGTGAAGCAGCGTTAAAACAGAGAAATTAGCTACAGCTTGGTGAATGGTGATTCAGACCGTAGACTGAGGTGCTTTCAATTTCATATGTCTGTGTCTCTGAGCACAACTGTTCAGTTACTTGCATTTCCATGCACCAACTGCTTTCAAGTTTACAAATCTGACTTTTAACCCTTGATTATACTGGTAGATTGTCTTCAGCCTTCAATGTGGTGGCATAGGTCTTTTAATCAGTGTACACAACCTATCGCACCTCTTACTGTGAATGTCGTATTACTTCATTGCAATAATACAGACACTTTAGATCTACAGTTTTTGAGGTTCTGATCACTTTTTATTATTTAGCTCAGATATTTCATGAGACATTGTTTCTTGGTTGTGATTTCTCTGGTAAATAAATTGTACCTAAAATGAATGGATTGGAGGGGCATAACCTATTCTGGATTTACAATGGATTGGACAAATGTAACATCTTCTGGATTTACAAAGTGTTGCTTGTAAAATTTGGGGTATTGTCATTGCCCCTCAAGATCAAGAGTGAAATCAAGTTTACCTTCTGGAATGATGTTGGAAATCTTTACAAAAATTGCCGCCAGGGCACAACCAATGAGATCAGGAACAGGTTGTTTCTGTAATCAGGTACCTGGAAGCTAGCACTGTCCAGTGGTGGTGCATAGAGCCAAGAGCTGTGGTGTCCAAATCCCACCACAGCCTCTGACAGTCACTTGGCTTCCCTGTGCTTCACTCATTCACCCATCCCCACCTGTAAAAGAGGGTTACAGCAGATCCAGCACTGAAATTGTCACCCTTCTCCATTGGGCTGCCTTGACAGGCAGCTTAGCCAGAGCTGTAGCCCCCCCCCCAAGTGAATGCAGTCTATTGAAAGTTGGAAAATGGGCATTTTATTTGGAGGCATCTGATTGGCTAGTGCCCCTTCAACAGGGGTACATTAACTTTCAATAGATGCCCACCAAATAAAAAGTACCAGTCCAAAACTGCCTGATGCCCAGGCTGATATAATTGTGCCTAGCCTGCTTCACCATTGGCTGAAGCACTGGCCACTCGGTTTGAAACAACCGCCATTTTTTTCTCTCGAAAAGCGAGAGATACTGGGCTGGTACCAAGGTCCTCTAACAACAGATCTCCCCCCACTCCATGACTCGAAAACTTCACCACAGTATTCGACTGTCAGCCCATTTAGTCTTAAATAGAAATGACACCTCACAATACGTGATGCCTGGTGAAGTCCGATCTCGCTGCTCCGTGGTCCGGTCATCGAGGTGTTGACAAGCCCCTCGGTCGCTGCTGCTGATCCCTCTTTACATTCACCACCCAAACAAATGAAATAAAAGATGCAAACCTTGCCTGCATTTTGGGAAATTAAAAAAAATTCTGTGGTATCTCTTTCTACTCTAATTCCGCCTTACGCATAGCCGACGAACCCTCTGACTTCCCCGAGGAAACTGCTCCCCCACTACAGTGAACAACAAAAAAGGAAAAGAAACAGGCTGCAAACATCTGAAAAAACAAAACAGACCCCCCCCCCAAAAAATTGAAATGCAAGCCGTGTATGCCAGTAGCGGGTGAGGGGGTTGCCATGACAACCAACAACAAAAGCAAAACTCAGTTCAAAAATTTTAAAAAAACAGGCGAAGGAACTATTTTTTTAACACTATAAATAAAATACTAGATATTAAAAGTTTTACCATGCAAACTTGTTTATTTCAAGCATAAAAAATGCAGTGCCCATTTTCTAAGCGCAATAACACCTCCAGGGTGGGCAGTATGGACAATATTGGACCTTCCATGGGCTATAAAGCCCTCTGCCTGCGGCGTTGGGCCTCATTACATCCCTGGGCGGTCTGGTGTTCCCCAATACCCCCCACCCTGTCGGGTGTTATTGCTTGAATAAATGCTAGAACAAAGAACTTTCCTCTAACTAAACCTGCATGAAAATGCAGTGATGGTCAGAAATGTATCCAAGAAAATTGTTCTTTCTTTTATATTTCAGTACACTAGGGCTCTGTTTAAACAATATCACAACTTTTCTACTCAAACCTGGTGTAGGCATACAGGAATTACAAGCTGTAAAAGGTTTTTTTTTGTTAGAGGAAAATAAATACTTAAATGTGCTAAAACTGCCTTTGGTAATATGTTAGTACTGTACCGAGGGGATATGGTGTTTGATCCCATCCCAGCCAATGACAGCCACTTGACTTCCTTGTGATTCACTTAACCCCAGCTGTAAAATTACTTTGAAGCAGATCTCGCACTGAAAATTAGATGCTTCTCAATTGGGTTTTATTGACAGACAGATCAGCTAGTGCTGCCGGGTACCCCCTTGGTGACATAGTGTACCTGCATGGCAGCACCTCCCCATACCATCTCATTCACTGCGTGGGGCATGGGGACCTGTTCATATGATCAAATGCTGCATTTATGCATAAATCACATTTATACCCACCTGATGACTGCACTAGCACAGCTGCCTGAACTTAGGCCTGCTTTTTGGAATCTAGGGACTGTTGAGATATTACGATTATTTTTTATTCTTTTCTAATCAGGTAAGACTCACTGGGCACAACAACCATTTACATGAGTGACCAGGACGCATAGGGAAGTTAAGTGACTGGCTCAGGGTCACACAGTATGCAAGTGGAGGTTGTGGGTATCAAACCCAGATCTACTGAATGTACCAAGCTTGTTCAGAACACGTTGCTGGAAGCGCCAGGATATTCTGCAGATGCTGCACTTAAAATGAGATGCTTCTTGGTTGGGCTGTTTACTGTTAAGACAATCAGGTATTTCAGATTAATTCAGCACAGTCAGTGGCCACGTGAGAAAGACCTTGGATACATATCCCCTGAAATAAATTTGCTTCCATACTCCTGCAGCTCACACAATTGACCTGCCAGTAGAAAGGTTGTTATGAGAGTAAAATGAATACTCAAATGTGAAAAAACTTCCTTTGATAAGGTGCTAGTATTGTATTTAGGAGGTACACTGTCTGAATCCAACCCCAGCCACTGACAGTCACTAGACTTCATAAGTGCACCACTCATCCCCAGCTATAGAACTGGGTCAAAGCAGATCCCACACTGAAAATGAGACATGTCTCATATGGGCTGTTTTGACAGGCAGCTTAGCCAGTGCTGCAAAATGACCCCCCACGTGGCGACAGGCCCGCATGTCAGTGTACTGAAAGACGAACAATACCATTTTGTCAATAGTTTATTAGATACAGTTTCTGTTTCTTGATGACCAAATTTGCATGGAAATGCAGTAATGATTTCAATATATCAAAGAAACCAGTAACAAACTGCATTGTTTTTCCATATATATTTTAGTACAGCGGGGTTCTGTTGGACCAATAGCACAACTTTTCTACTAAGACCTGATGTGAACAAGACATTCAGGAATCACAGACTGCAGAAAGATTACTTGTTAGGGTAAAATACTAAAATGGGCTACACCTACCTTTCATAAGGTGCTAGTATTGAACCTAGGAGATATGGTATTTGAATCCCCACACAGCCACTGACAAACACTTGATTTCCCTGTACTTCACTCACTCTCAACTGTAAAACTGGATCAAAACAGATCCCACACTAAACAAGTTTTGGTCAGAGTCAACACAGCTGCATCAGCGCTATAAGGGACTGGCACAAAGAGTGTGGATGTAACGGAGTGACGGAAGGGGATAGAAGATCTGCCAGAGACAGGAATGGGCGGGTGGAATTGGGGTATCAATGTCAGGATTTGTTGTTTTGGAAGGAGCCCTCTGGGAGGAAAAAAAAATGGAAAAACTCCATCACTCAGTTACAGTTTTGTCTCTGTCCCTTATAGTGCTACTGCAGCCATGTTGGCTCTGACCAGAATTTGTTTTTTAGTGGGTCACTTTAGGTCTTGCCATACTGTCTAAAGAGGTCAGTCTTGCTAAAAAAGGGGTTGGGGGATGGGAATGGTGGCTAACAAGTTTCACAATTCGGATGGCCCCAGGATCCCCTAAGTAATGAGGCACCCCAAAGTGGCACTCATTATTTAGCGGGCCCTATTGAAAAATAAATGCATACCTGGCATGGCCTTTCAGCAATCAGGTTGCTTTATTTTTTTTTTTCAAGCCCATTTTCTAATTATATATAATCTTTTATAGGTTCATAGGTGTATACAAGCTCGGGGGACTAGCCCATAATGAACTCGCCATCCTTAACCTGGATGGAAATCATATTTTCTATTACCCATAAAAAGATCACGATTTTTTTAAAATAACTGGAAGGTACTACTATATACCACTTCAAGTGGTAGTGAGTTCCAAATCGGTACTATTCTCTGAGTAAAAAAATGGTTTCAACTAGTTGTACTATTAGTGATTGATTTTAATTGTAATTTATGAGATCTAGTGTTATTCATTTTTCCATACCATTCTAAGCACATTGTTTCAGAAAAAGTATTGTCCCTAGAAGCCTTATAGATTAGACATAGGTCCCCCCTTAGGGATCGATATTCCAGAGAGTATAGTTTCAATTTTTGTAGACTACTACTATACGATAAAGATTTACAGTTATCCACATGTCGTGAATCTTCTCTGTACCTTTTCGACTAATACCTTGTCCTTAGTTAAAGTTGGCACACTAAAAGAAGAACAGTAGTCTAAGTTAGCTCTGACTATGCTACAATAGATTGGAAGTAAAACATCCGGTTCCCTAGATTTAATATTTTTCAATAGGCATGTAATTAGTCTTTGACATTTTTGGGTGGTTTTGTTAATGTGTTCAGAAAATTTTAAATTATTAGTGATAAAAATACCCAAGTCTTTTTCAGTAGTTACTTTGTTCAATAGGAAGTTGTCCAAAAAGTAGTTAACTGTTCTGTTGTTTTTACCAAAATGCATGACTTTACATTTTGCAGTATTAAATATAAGTTTATGTACCTCTTAAATCTTCTCTTCGATACCTTCTGTATCCCACCCACTCTTTCCCTTAACCTTAATCTACACCCTCATTGGTCTCTGACCTCCTACTTTTCTTTTGCCTGTGACATACACAGCTTGTATTTATTCTGAGTTGCATTTATTTGCCCTTTTTGTACATTCAACATTTATTGCCTGACCCGATTTCCCTTATATTGATTTCTGCCTTAGGATTGCAACTGATCTATAAGCATCTCATATATTGTACCAGCTAAATGACTGTACTTGGTTTCCTATGTTGTGTAATCCTATGTACATCATTATTGCAGCTTATTATTTTCACTTCTTCTTCTTTGTACCCTTTGTTCCTATCCCCCAGATCTCACCTGGAAACAAGCGATGGATTTGTCTGCCTTTCCTGATTACCAGTTTTAAAATAAATAAAAATAATCACACACACACACAGTCACACACATACACACACACACATGCGCACATACACCCCCCCATGCACCTGATCCCCCAGCTGATCATGGAGCGCCACGCTAGGGTTGTTCGGGGGCATGCCGGCACTCCGCGTGATGCACAACAGTGTGGAGTGCCATGCACAGGAGGCCGGCGGCTACACCAAGTCCGGGCAGATGCAGCCCCGGTATGCACCCCCCCCCAAGATGCTGCTGCCGGGCACAGAAGTGACAGCAGGGATCCGAGGACCCCCAATATGGATGCCCCTGATGTTGGGGTGCACCTCTGTGGATGGGGGGTAGTGAACGGGGCACAGGCCCCCTATGGTGCAGTTGGTGCACTGCACACTGGCTGAAAACATGGCACCCCATGGATGCAAGTGATTGACTGCAGGAACCTGGTCTTTCAGCAGATTGGCAGCATGCCCTAGTCCTCCTGCACACCTGGGAGGTGGGGCCATATAAGGGGGCTGTGGGGATGCCAGCGTTGGTGCATATGGCCCATGTGCAGAACCTCCACGGATGCAGGGCTGCGCACTCGCCAATGCGCCACTTGTGCATTTTTTAGTGAATAGGGCCCAGCATCTTTTTGTCATTGGGTTGCTCATCCGCTCATTGGGTGCCAGGTCAGTCAGGCCGGTGGTGGATCTGTGAATCAGATCAGAATGGTCTGGACTGGAAAGTAAGGGATTGGGATTCGAGATTTGGCTGGATTCAAGTTCGGGATGGTAAGAGTCGAGAGCAAGTCGGCAATGGCTGGTGGGGGGGCAGCTATACAGACTAACAGAGAGAAGTTGAACTTTTAGTGCCACTCAGACAATGTCAAAAATCAAGATGTGTAGTCAGTGAGTCACCACGACAACACACCGGCAGTTCCCTTTCCCATGCTCTCTTCTACATCTCTCTTATGCCAGTGCCTGCCTTCAATTCAAACATGCGTGCACATACCACACCATCAAGATTCTCCTGCTGCAGATAATGCTATTGAGACGACAAGGGGAGGGGGCGCGAAGTGGAGAGCGGAGAGCAGAGCCTAGGCAACAAAACCTGACCTAACTGCATGATTGGCTGGCCTGCTGACAGACACTATCTACAACAGTGAAAGTGAATCGTGTAAGCTGACAGCTCCAAGTCCCCCACCCAACAGTGATGTGGGTAAGTTTAACTTGCTCTGTGATTGTCAACCCTCCTCCTCAGCGTCTCTGTTAGTTTGGTGATCGTAACTTTGTCCCTGCCATAATGCCATCCCTGTCTGACTCGACTGAGTCTTGCAGCAGGCTATTAAAAATTATATATTTTGATCAGGTCACGGAAAAAAAGGCAGTGGCACAGTAGGGGTGCAAATCCTCTGGCAATTGTACTGGTGGGGGCGCTGGCCCTCCCTTTATGTTTGCCACTAATTTTGGTGTAATTTGCAAAGAGGCAGACCTTCCCTTCCAGCTCTTCCACAATGTCACTTATAAAGATATTAAAGAGGACTGATCCCACCACTAATCCCTGAGGCACCCTGCTGGTCACCTCCCTTCCTTGGCATGAACTTTGTTTAGCATCATCCTTTGTCACTATTCCCCTTACCAATTTCTTATCCAATTTACCACCTTTGGACCCACTCCTCAACTACCTAGCTTGCTGGCTAGTCTCCCATGTGGAACGGTGTTGAAAGCCTTACTGAAATCTACGTAGACCATGTCCACTGCTTGACCCTGATCCAATTCCTTGGTCACCTAGTCAAAGAAATCTATCAGATTCATTTGATATGACCTCCCTCCCCCATGAATCCATGCTACCATAGGTCTTGTAATCCACTGGATTCAAGATATTCCACAATCTTTTTCTTCAGCAGTGATTCCATTAACCGCCCCACTAACAATGTTAGACTGACTGGTCTATAATTGCTATACTCTTCCCTCCTACCACTTTTATGAAGTGGAACTATGGCATTATAGCCTAGAAGTTAGAGGAACAAGGTGTGAACGATCTTGGTACATCCAGCAGACCAGAACCTCAGTTTGATTCTCACAACCTCCACTTGCATACTGCGTGACTCTGAGCAAGTCACTTAACCACTCAGTGCTCCCAGATTGCCCCTGAAAACAGGGACTTGTGCATAGTGGGCCTTACCCAGTTTCCAAAGTCTAAAATAAAATAAAAAAATTAAAAAAATAAAAATCTGCCCTCCTCCAGTCCTCTAGAACAACTCCTGTTTCCAGTAAGCTGTTAAATAGGACTGTCAGAGGTGCAGTCGGTACCTCTCTGAGCTCCCTCCATATCCTTGGATGCACCCCATCTGGCCCCATTGCTTTGTTCACCTTCAGATTAATGAGTCCCATCAGGACTCTCCTCTCTGAAAAAGGACTAGTGTCCACCTCCTTCCCTCCCTCCCTCCTTCCCAAACTCATGTTACTTCTTTGTGGCTCCTCCCCTTCTCCATCCTCTATGAATACTGAACAAAAATATTTGTTCAGGATGTCTGCCTTTTACTGGTCCCCCTCTGCGCAGTCTCCACCTTCCCTTTTTAACCTTACAATCCTTCCCCTGATCTTCCTTCTTTTACACACATACCTAAAAATGTCTTGTCCTGTTTCGTTACCTCCTGAGCTATTCACTCTTCAGTTTGCACCGTTGCACTCCTTACTGCTTTCCCTGTTTCTCTTTGTTTCCCCAGATACACTTCCCTATCCTCCTCCCTCTCCATCTCCTTTTACCTTCTGAATGCTACCCTTTTAGCCTTTACCTTTTCATCCACCTCTTTTGAGAACTATAGCGGTCTCTTTTTCCTCTTGCTTTTGCTTACTTGTTTGATATAGAGGTTTGTTGCCTTCACTATGCCCCCTTTTAGCTTTGCTCACTGTTCTTCAACCCCACCCAGTTCATCCTCCCGCTAGGTCATCCCTGAAACATTCACATATCTTTATAAAATCTGCCTGCTAATGTCTAGGACCTCACCCTTGTGTGGTTCGATTCTGCAGTTGTCCTTATATTGAACCACACTGTACAGTGATCACTGGTTCTCAGGTGTCCTCCCACCTTGACATCCACAACACCATCCCAATTAGTGAGTACCAGCTCCAGTACTGCCCCATCATGAGTGGGTTCGCTGACTAGTTGCCTGAGGAATGCTCCCTGCAAGGAATTCAGGATGTCCCTTTTTCTAGCTGAAGCTGCAGCTGAGAGGTTCCAATCTACATCAAGCAGACTGACGTTTCCCACCAGTAGCACCTCCCCCTTTTTCTGTCATCTTGCCCATGGCTTCCACCAGTACCTTATTTAACTCCTCACCCTGTGCTGGAGGTCTGTAGATCATGCCAGTGGGAATAGTGGCTCTGTTTCCAATCTCCAGGGTCACCCACAGTACATTCTTCCTCCCCTTCATATTCCCGGTATCTCTTTATGATTTCTCTCATATAAAACACCACTCCCCTCTTTTCCTTCCCACCGTGTCCTTCCTGAACAGAATATAACATGTTATGGCCATGTCCCAGTCATGGTTTTCAGTGCACCATGACTTGGTAATTGCCTCAGTATGTCGGCCTCTGTCGTGATGACCTCTAGGTCTGGAATCTTATTTCCTAGACTTCTAATATTCACACACATAGCTTTCCAGATTTTGTTACCATTCTGCTTGCTATCCCCCTTTTTTCCTTTTTGCCTTCCCTCCCCCCCTCCTTTTTTAATGCTCCTGTTCCCATCCCCCTCTGTCTCTACTATCTTGCTTCCTTTATTAATTTGAACCCTGGGGGATTCTTCTACCCTCAGGTCTCTATACTCTCTACTTTAGACTATGTGTGTGTGTGTGGGGGGGGAGCACTTAAGACAAGTAGGTGAATTTTTATTGAAAAGGCAACAAAGAAAATACAGACAGCTATACAAAAATACATCTTCTTAAGGAAAAGCAAGAAAGAAAACAAAGAAGCACTATTTCAGCATAGTACCAAAATACAAGAAAAAGAAAAGGCTAGCTGAAACAAAATACAAAACAAATATGAAGCAATGACAAATAATGAACACAGTAGTAGACAGCAGACAATGTCAAAGTAAAGTCAAAGAAATGAGATACAAGAGTCCCAAAACTCATAGAACTCCCTGGGCAGACAAGATCGCTTATCTCTATCAAAGACCTTGTAGAATTCCCACTGAATATTCACAAGCAGTTCTTGATGGGAAACCGGCTTTCGTTTGAGGATCCAAGAGCACCGTGCTTGCCAAAGATAGTATTTACATAAGGCCATTAAAATTTGCAATGCGGAGGAGGCATACAAAGTCCATAATGGAGGAAAAATGCCAAATAAAAATTCCTTATATGTAAGGGAAAGAAAACGAGGGTTGCAACATCGAGCTGCAGCATGAGACCAAAACTGTTGAGCATAAGGACAGTAAAAAAAGGTGTTCTTGGGTTTCCAGCCAAGAGCCACAGCCAACCCTAAGGCAATAGCGATCTACTAAAAGCTTATACTCATGAGAATTATGAACCCACAACTTATTATGACAGCTCAGCCAAATCAGGCCCCAGACAAAGGGGGCGTTCAAGGGTCAGTACATTGTCCAAGAACAGTGTTCAAGGCTAACACTGGACAATGTGGGAATTAAAAGTCTGGGTAGAAGTGTTCCACCTTAATAAACTGATAGAGCGACCTCCTACTAGACATCACTAAAACACCATAAGAGAGCTTCCATTTTTTATTATCTTCTGGAACACCACAATCAGATAGTTGGGGACAAACATAGGTTTACGGATGACCCAGATATCAGTGGATTGCCATTTAGGGAGATACACTGCTAACCACACCCAGACAGCAGGAGACTAAAGAGATGAGGTTTGTCATAGAACAGGTGACACACGAGTAGAAAAATAAATACTAATAAAAAACACAAGGGGATTTAACATGTCAAGTCCACCATTTCTTTTTGGCCTATATGTGATGTCTCTCCTAACAGGGCTGAGCCTGCTACCCCAAACTGCCCAAAAGAACACACTATAAAGTCTGGTCTTGAGATGGGGGGGAGGGACATAGCTGACAAATAACAAGACTGGCACTTAAAAGTCTTAGTAAACAAAATCCTCTTTAACTTAGAAATACTAGCATCAGTCCATCCATACACCTTAATCAGAGCTTTCTATATAAAAGCCTCCCAGCTAAGAACAGCCATATTTGAAGCACCATACAGAATACCCAGAATTTTGATATCAGAAATCAAAACAGGAACAGAGGCAATATCTGGAGGGGGGAGGGGGAAGTTCTGCTCCACCAATTGGGAATCCCCGACTGTTGTAATAATTAATACCGGAGGAGGACAAATCTGAGTGAGCATCCAATAATCAGCGTAAAGCCAAGCTTTCTGTCACAGAGCTACAGAAGACAACAACATCATCTGCGTAAGCCAAAACCTTCAGGGGAACCTCCCGAGGAGTCAGGTGCAGTCCCCATGGAAATGCAGCTGTGAATGTTCCGCAAAAGGGGGTCCAAGCAAAAACAAATACAAGAGAGGGCTCGGGGGCAACCTTGATGGACTCCTCTCTGCAAAGCACAGGGAGAACCAAACCACCCATTAATTAAGGGACAAACCAAGGCACAATTAGATAGGCTATGAAGCCAACTCACAAACAAAGAAAGCATGCCAAAAAAATGCAAAGCCTGGAAAAGATATTCATGAGAGACCCTGTCAAATGCCTTCTCCTGATCCAAGCTAAGCACAAATTCATCCAGCCTGTGCTCTGCCCCATGTACAAAATGTTCCCTCATGGTGAGCAAGGTATCTTGTATGTGTCTATGTGGTAGTATAGAGCATGTTTGAAATGGGCTGATCAAAAATATAGCAACCCTACTCAAGAGTGCTGCAAGAATCTTTGTTAGGATCATGTAGTCCGCATTCAGAAGACTCAATAGTCTCCAGTTACGAAGGTCAGCCTTATCCTCCTCCTTAAAAATGTAAACAAGAATAGCCTGAGACATGGAGACAGGAAAAACACCCTGGGTCAGGCAATTGGTATACACGGTGGCTAGCACAGATGCCAAGAGCCCCTTAAAACATTTAAAAACTCGGGACTCAGACCATCTGTGCTGTGGACCCTGTTCATTTTTAGTGAGGTAATACTCCAGGGTACCTCATCGGCAGAAATGAGGGCCACCAGGGATCGAGTCTTGGCTTCTGGAAAGGACCAGAAGACTAAGTGGAAAAGAAAAGACCAATCTGACTTAGTCTGTCGAATCGAGGAAAAGGTAGTCTTCATAAAATTGGAAGCCACCCGTAAAATGTCACTACCTGTATGAACAACGTGTCCAGTACAATCATACAAGGACCTCATAGACCTACTGTCCACTCGGTGCCTACAATCCCTAAAGGGGTTAAAAGTTTGGGAGGTGCATTGCATGCCAAAATGCATCTCTTGCTGCTGTGATTGTGCATGATCATAGAGCAGTCTCTTCATGTCCACCTTAAGGGAATGAATTTGGGAGCAATAGTCCTGTCCCAAGAGTGCAGCCGTAACTGATCTCACAGAGACAAGTGCTGGAGATACCAACTAGTTGCCTTGTGACCAGTACAGTGTTTATACAGAGCCCTGAAATCAGTCTTACTACCAAGCCACAAATCAGCCAGGTTATCGTACAGACATTGTATGGAGGTATGGGCTGACTACAGGGAAGTCCACTTATCTATCAGAAGTAAGTCATGCAAAACAGCAGTATTCAGTCTCTAGGGGTCTTTACCATGTGTCAGGGCATCAGTCCAGGCTAGGGTACAAGACAGTAGCTTATGATCAGAGAATTCCTTCTCACTTGTGTATGCAGCTACAACCCTCAAAAGCTGTGAGACAAAAAGGTAAGCTATTCGAGTAGATAATGAGCCATGAAAATATGTCCGTCCCCCAGCAGAATGAGGAGCCTTATATGCATCTGTAAGGGATACATTCAGAAGAATCCAGTTCATGCAGTTAGAATCAGAAAAAAAGCTTTTCCATCTGCAAACCTCTATTAGCCTGTGTCAAACCACAGTTAAAATCCCCACCCCTCACAGCCAAGTGTGAAGAATGCAAAAAACGCTGAATTGACGGAAACAGGGACACCTGGTCAGCCTTCGTATGTGGAGCATACACAGCGATAAGGCAGTGTCTGTACTGTCTAAATGTGACATCCAGGGCTGGGGCACAGTCAGGGAATCTGTCAACCAATCTAGAAACACAAATCTCCAAGGAATTAAATAAGATCCCCACCCCATTACAACTGTCTTCACCGACAGACCATAACGAGGGGCCCTTCGTCCACAATTGGGACACCTGAATCAATTCAAACCTTGTTTTTGTTTGGGTATCCTGCAAGAAAAGCACATGAGTCATAAGAGCCTGCAAGGACGGGAGTGTCGACAGCCCCTTTTTCCCTGGAGCCCTTAGCTTTTTTAACCCACCTGGCCACCTCCCTTGATCAACTTCCGGAAGCCTCCTTATCCTCTCCCTTGCCTGTTCTCCTGTACTTCCAGTATGCAGCCCTCTATGCCCTCACCCCTTGCAGCACTTCCTTGTTCAGCCAGCATGGTTTCTTCGCTCTGCTCTTCTTACTCCTGGCCCTGGTGCAGGCTACTGTGGCCTCTGTTAGCCCAGTCTTTATGATTCCCCACTTTTGTTCTGCATCCATCCCCGGCCTTATATCCTGGAGTCTCCCTCACAGTATTGCTCTCATCCTTCCAAAGTCCACCCTATTAAAGTCCACCACCTTAGTGCCTGTGCCTCCTGTCTCCCTGCCCAGCGCGAGAATGAGTCACACTGTTTTGTGGTCGCTACCTGCTAGTGGGTCCTCCACCCTTACCTCCCTCACAACCTCCCCGTTTGCCATTACTAGGTCCAGAGTGCTACAAAGCATTGTAGGCCCACTTACCAATTGCGTCAGAAGGCCATCCTGGAATGCATCAAGGAGCACCTGCTTCCTGGTACTACTAGTGGCCAGAGTGCTCCAGTCAACCCCTGGTAGGTTACAATCTCCCACTATCACCACACTCCCCCTTCTACACACCCTCCTTATCTACTGTGCCAACTCCCCATGCAGTTCCCTGGATTGGGCTGGTAGTCTGTGCACCACTCCCAACCTCAGCTTTCTACCCTTGGTGTCCAGGAGCTACACCCAAAGCACCTCTGTCCTCTCCTGTGCTAGTAGTAGCAGTAAAACCTTTATTTTTATACAGGATAGTGGATGGAAAAACACATCATTAGGACTTTACGTCCTATTTACAAGATGGTCCTGTTATTACAAAATTTCAAAAGCTAAAAGCTTACAAATGGGACCAAAATTTAACAAAAAAAATATAGAGACTTGTTACAACATGTAAAATAAATACAGTCATTCAAAACCCTACCTCACAAGTTATTGCACCAACAAGTACTGTAACAGGATTAAAACTAAATGTGTTCTTCCAACAGCTGCAATTTTAACTCGTATCCCAATATTTAGGGGGTCTACCCATAACTGTCACACCTAGTCTTCAATTCAATGTTTAAACTAGTTGAGAAAGTCTTAATATCCTCGTATTGCTTATATGTAACTGATTTTAGGGAATTCCATATTTTATCCATAATTGTGGGAAAGCGCATATTATTATATTTATTCTTAAATTTTGGAAATTCAAAATTTCTCATATTTATGCCTCTCAGATTATAAACATATGCTTTCCTTTCCGATTTCTCATAAAGATATGTTGGCTGGCTTATAATTACAACCTTATAAATCTGATTTGCCCAGACTCACCTTCTTCTACTATCTTGGGAAAGCCAACCAAGTTCCTCAGGTAGGTTACAATGATGTTCACAGTAATCCTTCCTCAGTGTAAATCTGGCCAAACGCTTATACATCGTGTCAGTTTTAGACAACATACCTTTAGTAGCAAGACCATATACATGGCTACCATACTCAAGAACGGGGAGAAGAAGTTGATTTACTATAGTCTCCCTCATTAACTTATTTATACAAAAGCTGGATCGTCTGAATGCTCCCAGCTTTTTATTAACCTTCGATGCTGTTTCAGTTACATGATATTCAAATTTAAAGGTATTCTCTATCCATACTCCAAGGTATCTATATGCTGAGACTTGGGTAAGCACTTCGTTCTGTGGTGATGTAATTGATGCTTGTTTTTTTATTTTTATCCAGAACATTTCCTCCCTTATGAAATACCATGTGCTTTGTTTTCTTACTGTTCACTATCCACCCCGAGTCTGATAGCCATGTACAGAACCTTGTAAAGTCTTCTTGTAAACGCACTTCCATAATCTCAGGGGTTTTACCACTAGAAATCAGGACAGTGTCATCCGCATATAAGCGAGTGTTGGAATGCTTTACACTATCAACTAACTGGTTTATATATATATAAGGAAAAGTACTGGCCCCAAAATGGAGCCTTGGGGCACCCTCGCTGTACCAAGGCTTTACCAGATAATATTTCGTCAGTATACACTTGTTGGGTTCTGTTCTCTGGATAAGACATAAACCAATCTAGCAAATTTTCCACAAGGCCTACCTCTTCTAATCATTCTCCCAGTAGTCCATGTGCCACAGTATCGAAAGCCTTTGATAAATCCACAAACACTGCACCCACCGACAGGGCATCCTCTTCTCCCTCATCCCTTATGCATTTGATCTCTTCCCTCACATAGAGTGAAACCCCCCTTCCAACCTCCCAGTCCCTGCTGCATGTCTTGTATCCCAGGATTGCCAAGTCCCAGTCATGGTACTCTGTGGCTCAAGTCTCTGTCACTGCAGCAGTGTCCACCTTCCCCTCTGAAAGAAGTGCTTGAATCTCTGCAGTTTTGTTCCCCCAGGCTTCTTGTATTGAGAGAGACCACCTTCCACCCATACCCCTCCTTCTCCTCACTCTTCTCCTTGGCCTGTGTCCCTCCTCCCAGTAGTCCGCACCCTTTCTCCTCGTTATTCTTATTGGGTGGTGGTGCCTTCTATATTACACTCAGACCACTCTGCCCGACCCCTCCCAGGGTTACTACACCTCCGCCTCTACCTATATCTGGTGGTGGGGTGAGCTCATTAGGCTCCCTTGTCCAGACCTTTCTACCAACCTCAGTCTTTTAGCCACCCCCCACCAGTTTAAATCTACCTTAGTAGAGATATATCCCTCTAATCCCACCTTTACTACTTCCCTCCCCCCCGCTCAAGTGCTCAAGTTTAACCTGTCCCCCGCATACATGTCACTATTCCCCCAGACCCTGCCCCAGTTATTCCTAACCCATAATCTTTGGTGTGGCACCAATCCCTCAGCCACTCGTTGAACTCCTCGATCCTACCCTTCCTCCTAATGCTTACACATGGTATCGGGAGTACCTCCGAGAATGCCACTGACTCCCCAACCCCCTCACACTGCCTGCCCAACTCCTAGAACCTCCCCCTCACTGCTTCCACAGTCTCCCTCGCCAAGTCATTTGTATTCACATGCAACAGAAAATGAGGTTTCTTCTTCCCCCTGGCTGCACATTTGATCAGTGCCTTCCCTGCCCCTCGTGCAATCAACCCGGGGATAGCTTCAACCCAATACACGGCCAGTTCTCCTTCTGCCCCATCTCACCCCTTTCAGTATAGAATCCCTAGGATGAGGACCCCCTCCTTTACCCCATTTCCCTTCTAATGCCCTTTCCACCACCCCAGTATTTGTTCTTCCCTGCCCCTTACTCCCACCAGCTGCACCCTCTGTGACTTCTGTATCTGCACCCCCTACTTCTGCCTCACCCCTTTTCTCTACCTTATTCCTCCCATCCCCCTTGAACCCCTTCCCAGCCTGACGACTTCTTACTGGGATTCCCATCTCGACCTCCCCTCCTCCCCTGCTGATTTCCAACTCTTCTCCTATCCCCGTTGTTGTCAATTTAGAGCTCCCATTCCCTTCGACCCCATTAGTGATGCCCCTCCCATCCTTCCCCCTTCCCGTATCCTTCTCTCCTCCAGTCACCCCTCCTTCCTTACTAGCTCCCCTTCTACCCTTTCATCCTCACTATTTCTTCCCCTACCTATTGCCATCCCTCACATGCCCTGCTTGTCCTCCCCCCTTCAGTATGTTCCTGCTCCCCCTGTCTCTCTCATAGCAGAGGCTCAAATCTATTCCTAGTCAATACCCCTCCTACATCTCTTCCCCTTATCAGGTCCCCCCTCCTACTTGTTCCCTTCCCTGGCCCCCCTGGTACCACCCCATGTCCCTCCCTACCTGCAGTCATCTGCTCTCTCCCCTGGTACTCCTCGTGGTCTCTTCCTCCCTTATCAGGAGGCCCCCCACCTCACCTCGGGCACCCTCTCCCCTCTCCTCTCTTTTCTGCTAGTGCCTCTGATACTGGGGCTGGTTGCAGTCCCTAGTTGTTCTTCCCCTGCCCCCCCTTGCCATCCCGTATCCCGCCCCCAGCCAGGATGCCTACCATACTCATCTGTCCTGCCACTTAGACTCCTCCCTAACCTCCACAGTTTCTACCTCAAACTAGCCAGTTGTCTACAGACTATACACCCCCCATCCTCCAAGCCCAGTCCAGGATCATGGCGGACCCACAGCCTGTACACCCCACCACCCTTCCAAAGATGCCCGCCCTATTGACATGTGGCACCTGCCCCATTTTCGACCCCATCTTATGTTATGAACTCTTACTCCCGGTTTCTGTACCCTACTACAACTGTTAGGGCCCTATTTACTCAAATTCCTGTTCCCCCCAAACTAGTCTCCCTACTGCTCCCTTGCCGACCGAGTTAATTCAGTCTCAAATCTCATCCATCAGATACTGTGTTACTGCAGCAATCCTAAAGCCTCCTTGTCTGTTTTTCACCCCTCAGCTACCATACTTTTTGTTCTCAGCCCTCATAGTTTCACTTAGCCCAGTTAGAAATTGTATTGCACTACAAGTATTACTCAGCTCAGTTAGAGAAATAAACAGAATAAATTAACACGTTTTATTACAGCAATCCTAACAGTACAGCTCAGTACTTATCTCAGTTAGAGAAATAAACAGAACAACTAAATCTGTATTATTACAGCAATCCTAAAAGTATCTAATCATTGCTTGTCTCCACCCCAGAGACCCTGCTGTAATATAGGACGACACAGAACCCTGGGCAGTTGGGTGGGCAACTCTAAAGTTCTGACAGAGCTCCGTTGAGCTCGCTTGCTCCCCTTCTCTCACGTGCTCGTTCTGTTTCTCCCGGTGCTGCAGGCTGCCATTTTGTACTGGGCTCCTGCCTGCGTTGGCATCTTTTTCTGCCCACAAAGAAATCTGCAGCAGTTCTGACAGAGCTCCGTTGAGCTCACTCACTCACTCCACCTCTCTCACTCGCTTGTTCTGTTTCTCCCAGTGCTGCAGGCTCCCTTTTGTACTGGGCTCCTGCCTGCATTGGTGCCTTTTTCTGGCCACAAAGAAATTCACAGCAGTCCCGGCAGAGCTCCGTTGAGCTCACTCACTCCCCCTCTCTCACTCACTCACTCATTGTGTTTCTCCTGGTGCTGCAGGCTGCCCTTTTGTACTGGGTTCCTGCCAGGTGACAATACTCCATAAAATGACTGTGTTACAAGCATGCATTGCACAGTTTGCACGCATGCTCGTAAGTTCGCAAACATAATATTTTCACTCCAGATTTTCAACAGTGCCATTGTTCTGTACCTCCTAATGAACAGTACAGCTGTCATTTTTCACATCCTGACCAAAATCTGTTTTCGCAGTTCCGGCGCAGAATAGCGCGGTTGCTGTGGAAAGTCCATGTTCGAGACATGAAAATGGCAGTGACACTGTTCATTAGCAGATGTTCTAAAATGCCTGTGTTGAAAATTTGGGGATGAAAGTCAATAAGATGAGTGTTTTACTTGCCGCAGGCCGCGCAGTTTGCACGCATCGCGCCGTGACTTCATGAATTTGCATAGTTTTACTCCAGCTGTTCATCATTGGCATTTTTCCATACCACCTTATGGAACAGTACAGCTGGCTGAAATGTGTTTTCGCACGTCGCGCAGAATTGCATGGTCGCTGTCGCGAAATCAGTTTCGGGACAGTTTGAAGAAATGATGGTGACACTGTTCATGAGCAGAGGTCTTAAAATGCCTATGTTGAAAATTTGATGCCGAAAGTCCATACAATGACTGTGTTGCAAGCGTGCATTGCGCAGTTTCCACGCACCCTTGTAACTTCGTCAATCTGCAATATTTCCATGTCACATTTTCATCACTGGCATTTGTGCACACCTCCTTATCAACAGTCCAGCTGCCATTTTTCACAGCTTGCCCAAAACGCATTTCTGCAGCTGTGGTGCACAATGGCGTGCTCGCTGTGCAAAATCACCTTTTGGGACACATTAACAAAATCACAGCGCTATGTGTCTCTAGCTCCGCCACTGCCAATGCCAGCGTGACAACATTTGGCATTGACAAATGCTTGTTTTACCCTGTCCCAGAAACTGATTTCCCACAGCAATCTTGCTATTTTGCGTCGGAAGTACGAAAACGCATTTCGGCCAGGATGTGTAAAATGACATCTATACTGTTCCTAAGGAGGTGGGGAAAAATGTAAATGTTGAAAATCTGGAGTGAAAATATTACAAATTTGTGAAGTTACGAGCGTGCATGGAACTTAACATAGAAACATAGAACATAGACTTTGACGGCAGATAAGGACCACTTGGCCCACTCAGTCTGCCCATTTCCCTACCTATTGGATAAGCTGCAGATTGTAGTTAACCAATAGCCTACTTCCTGCAACCCCCCCACTATAATTGCCTCATGTCTGTCCCATGCAGGTTTGAATTCCCCCACTGTTTTAGACCCCACAAGCTCTCCAGGAAGGTGGTTCCATGCATCCACCACTCTCTCCATGAAAAAGAATTTCCTCACATTACCCCTGAGCCATCCCACCTCTAACTTTAAATTGTGCCCTCTTGTTCTTACACATCTCTTTTTCTGAAAGATGCTACCCTCCTGGACTTTGCTGATTCCCTTGAGGTACTTAAAAGTTTCTATAATGTTCCCCCTGTCCCTCCTTTCATCAAGGGTATACATATTAAGCTCTCTCAGTCTCTCTTCATATGGCTTCTGATGTAGACCCTGCACCATTTTAGTTGCCCTCCTCTGGACTGCTTCTATCCTGTCTATGTCCTTGCGTAAATGAGGTCTCCAAAACTGCACGCAGTACTCCAGATGGGGTCTCACCAACTGTCTGTACAGAGGGATAACCACTTCCCTTTTTCTACTTGTGATGCCCCTCCCTATGCATCCCAGTATCCTCCTGGCTCTCCTTACTGACTTCTCACATTGCTTACCCACCTTTAGGTCATCTGATATGACTACACCCAGATCCCTTTCCATTATTGTTGTTGTGAGTACTTCCCCTCCTATTGTGTACTCTTCTCCTGGATTTTTATTTCCCAGGTGCATTACTTTGCACTTCTTTGCATTGAATCTAAGTTGCCATATGTCTGACCATTACTACAACCTCGCCAAGTCCCTTCTCATCCTTTCTTCCCCCCCTTGTGTATCAACTCTGTTACAGATCTTTCTGTCATCTGCAAAGAGGCATACCTTTCCTTCCAGATCCTCTGCAATGTCACCTATAAAGACGTTAAAGAGGACTGGAGCCAGTACTGAGCCCTGAGGTACTCCACCAGTAACCCCCCTTTCTTCAGAATGTGTTCCATTCACTATTACCTTCTGTGTCCTGTTGTGCAGCCAGTTTGCTACTCAGGCTACCACCCTGGGACCCACTCCCAGGCTGGCTAACTTGATTATTAATCTTTTGTGTGGACTGTGTCAAATGCCTTGCTAAAGTCTAGGTAGGCCATATCCACAGCCCCTCCCTGGTCTATTACTTTGGTCACCCAGAGAAAGAAATCGATTAGATTCATCTGACATGACCTTCCTGCTGTGAATCCATGCTGCTTTGGGTTCTGTGCCCCGCTGGCCTCTAGGTACTGAACAATTCTTTCTTTCAGAAGTGATTCCATCATTTTCCCCACCACTGACGTCAAACTAACAGGTCTGTAGTTTTCTGCTTCTGCCTTGCTCCCACTTTTGTGAAGGGGAATCACATCTGCCCTCCTCCAGTCCTCAGGTGCCACCCCATCCTCCCATGATTTGTTAAAAGTGTGGTCTGTGGTGTCACTAGGTCCTCCCTTAGTTCTTTTTAGGATTCTAGGGTGAATCCGTCAGGCCCATTGCTTTGTCCACCTTGAGTTTTAGGAGTTCTTTCAGGACTCTTTCTTCTGTAAATGGACTGGTGTCAACCCCACTACCCAGAGTGCTTCTATTGTTTGGTTTAGGTTTCTCCTCTCTCTTCTTTGTGAATACTGAGCAAAAGTATTCATTCAGTATCTCTGCCTTTTCACTGTCTCCTCTGCCCACCTCCCTTCTCCTTTATTAATCTTCACTAACCCTCCCTTAACCTTTCTATGCTCCCTAATGTACCTATAAAAGGTTTTACCCCCCTTCTTAACTGAGTTGGCTATCTTTCCCTCAGTTTGGGCCTTTGCTTTTCTGACTGCCTTCTCCACTTCCTTCTGCTTTAATTGATATAGTTCCCTGTCGTGCTCCTTCTGTGATTCCTTACACTTTTTGAATGCAGCCTTTTTCTCCTTAACCTTCCCTGACACCTCTTTTGAGAACCATAGTGGTTTTTTATTCCGCTTTGTTTTCTTGATTTGTTTCACACAAAGGCTTGTTGCCTCCATGATGGCAGTTTTAATTTTTCTCCATTGTTCTTCCATCCCTCCTTTCTGGCCATTTGCTAATGCATTCCTCAGGTATTCACCCATTACGCCAAAGCCAGCCCTTCTAAAGTCCAGTATCCTTGTCTTTGTATGGCTTGTCTCCATGGTTGTGTTTATTGTGAAGCACACTGTGCAGTGGTCGCTTGTTCCCAGATGTCTACTGACTTCTAAATTTCTGATCCTCTCTCCATTTGAGAGTACCAGGTCTAAAATTGCTCCCTCCCGAGTGGGTTCCACCACTAGCTGTGTCTAAGGCATGCCCCCTGTAGGGCATCAAGAATGACCTTGCTCTTGGATGTGGCTGCAGTCCATGTCGTCCAGTTAACATCTGGCATATTCAGGTCCCCCATCAACAGTATCTCCCCTTTTTCAGCCATTTTGAGAATGTCCTCATCATTTTCTTGCCCGTTTCCTCCCCTTGAGACGGGGGTCTGTATACAACCCCTGTGCAGATTGTGATGCCATTCCCTGTCTCCAAGGTGACCCAGAGTGTCTCTTGTCCTCCCTTTACTTTTTAGCTCTGTAGCTTTGATCCCTTCCCTTATGTAGAGAGCTACTCCACCTCCTCTTTACCCTCCCTGTCCCTTCTGTTGATTGTGTACCTTGGTATGTTGACATCCCAGTCATGGTTCTCCTGTGACCATGTTTCTGTGACTGCCACAATATCCAAGTGTTCCTCTTCCATCAGGGCTACTAGCTCTGGAAGCTTGTTTCAAGACTACGGGCATTGGTACTCATTGCCCTCCATTTAATGTTGGCTTTATCCTTTTTTACCCCACCCCCGCTCTTATTCCCCTTGTCTATTTTTCCATTTACCCCTGTCCTGCCCTCTGTCAAGCTCTGTACCTCAGTGTTTACCCTACTACCTGCCATGTTTTATGGGGGGGGGGGCTTGAACTTTCCCGTTTCCTATCAGCCAACGCACACTCGTAAAACAGTCATTTTTTGGATTTTTTTCACCAAATTTGCAACATATGCTTTTTGAGAGCCCACCTCATAAACGGTGGCACTGTTGTTTTGATAATCAGTCCCAAAAGGTGATTCCGCGCAGTGACCACAAAATCACCTTTCGAGACCAAATAATATCATGACAGTGACTGAATTCATGAGGAGGGGTCCCAATAACCCCATGTTGAAAATTTGGTGCCAAAATTCCCCCAAATGCCCGAGATATGCACTAAAGTTGAAAAAAACATTTATGCCATTGTACAGTTTACTGTCATTTCTTCAGTTCGCGGTCGACTTTGAAGAGTGCAGATGTGTTCCTGGTTCACTGAAGATTGTGGCACTGGGCTCTGGAGGTAAGTATGGGGTGGGGGTGTGTGAAGAGTTGGGGTACGCAGCAGGTGGGTGCGGGTTGGGGGAGG
The DNA here is from genome assembly GCA_016271365.2 of Neoceratodus forsteri. Classification (NCBI taxonomy): domain Eukaryota; kingdom Metazoa; phylum Chordata; order Ceratodontiformes; family Ceratodontidae; genus Neoceratodus; species Neoceratodus forsteri. The sequence continues at coordinate 63,397,876 of CM028129.1, forward strand.
GGCACCGGACACGTCGAGGGACCATTTCCTTGTTTTACAGGGAAAAAACAAAAAAAACAAAATAAGACAATGTGGGTCAGTTTTCTTCTTTTGCAGGTGTGTTTGGTACACTGGGATGGGCTCCCAGTGTGCCACCTGCATTTGTGGGGAGGGGGACCAAAGCCGATGGGGATTGGGTCCCCCGTCGGCACAGAAACGGGTGGGGGGGGCATGATGCTGAGGGAGATTGGGCACCCCCTCGGCACACAACAGAAATTGGGGAGTGGGGACATTATGCCGATGGGGAGTGGGCTCCCTCGTCAGCAAATTGAACTGGGAAGGGGGGGAATGAAGCCGATGGGGATTGGGCCCTCCTTCGGCAAAGAAGGACTGTTTGGGTGGGCATATGATGCCAAGGGGGATTGGGCACCCTCTTGGCACACAACAGAAATAGGGGTTGGGGCCATTATGCCAACGGGGAGTGGGTCCTCCTGTCAGCAAATGAAGTGGGTTGGGGGCATGCCGACAGGAGGATTGGGCACCCCTGTCAGCTTTCATGGGGCTCTGAGGTGACTGCATAGAGCAGCCATGTGCCTGGTAATGTTACACCAGACAAGGTACCGCCCTGAAATGATGGGTCACTCCCTCATTGCAGTGCTGACACTGCAATGATGAGGCGGCCCCTCATTGCAGCAACCAAATCGTTTCAAGTTGGTGGCACTTCTGCAGAACCAGTGTCTTCAGGACACTGGGCATGCATTGGATGCATACCACCAAGCTCACAAATGCAGTGCTGGCATTGGCCCCACACTGCCACACCTTCACAACCCGCTTCTCTCCTAAGCTGCCACATAATGTTTCTTGCGTAGGTGCACAAGCAAACATAAAAACTGTGTTTCTGTAATATAGAACTGCTGCTTTAAGGGCAGCCACATTCAACATCAGACCTCTTTCAGAGTAGCACTGGTAACTCGGTGCGTTATTAGGAATATTTTGTTTTTCACATTAATATCAGGCATCATAGTCACAGCATAAATAAATGTGTATGATATGTTAACATTCTTAGAGCCTAAGCAGCACAGATTTATTATCTGTCATGTTTATCTCCAAGCTACAAGTTGTGCTGCCCCAGTGCCCCTTACTTTGCACGGTGTCACTGTTCTCCTTTGTATATTGCTGAAATGGCAATGAATTGCTTGAAGGGATAAATAATGACATGCTGGTGTTATCAGAAGACAGTATATAGGGACATAATCAAATTAAAGTAGGTGCACACCTAAGTTAAACTAGCAAAGTGTGTTCTGTTCTTAGTATACCAGTTACATCCATTATAATATACTCGGCTATCAAAGCAAAGGCACGTTATATGGCACAGGGTCATTATGTCGCAAGACATAATGCTGCATGGCACTAACGCGCTGCGCGATTAATACCATGAGGCATAATGTCTCTGTTCTGTGGGGAGCTCTGCCCCCGTGCCCCCAGGACCTCCCCCACTAAAGACTCTCAACTCCGGGGGGGGGAGGGGGCTAACTCGGAGCGCGCACAGGTCCGGGTTTCACCATAATGCCGTACGCTATTAAGCGTACAACATTATGACCCAGTAAGCATCATATAAGTCCCACATTCTTTATTTTATCTTTAACCCTTCCTGCACAAGAGCACATCATGATCTAAGTGAAGACAGTAATGGGACACACAATCCCACTGAATATAGAAGTGAGAAGAGCGCACAAAGTGCCAACCAAATCATGATGACATAGATACATAGATACATAGATACATAGACAGTGTCGGCAGATAAGGGCCTATGGCCCACCTAGTCTGCCCATTTGAGCTTGTAAGTTCAGTTTGTTTTCCTAGAAGTCTGTTTCCCCCTTACCCCTGCCCTCTAGAATTCCTTTATGTCTATCCCATGCATTCTTAAATCCCGTGATTGTTTCAGCCCCCACCACTTCCTCTGGCAGGGTGTTCCACTTGTCCACCACCCGTCTTGTGAAGAAATTCTTTCTCATGTTTCCTCTGAATCGTCCTCCCTCCAACTTCATCCCATGCCCTCTAGTCCTGAAACATCTTTTCGCTTAAAATAGTGTTTTCTGCACCTGTTCCTCCCTGAAAGATACTTGTATGTCTCTATCATATCCCTCTCTCCCTCCTCTCCAGGGAGTACATGTTCAGTTCCTTCAACCTGTCTTCATAGGACTTGTGATGCAACCCATGCACCATCTTTGTTGCCTCCTCTGAACCTTCTCTACCCTGTCTATGTCCTTACGTAGGTATGGTCTCCAGAACTGTACACTGTACTCCAGGTGGGGCCTCACTAGTGTCTTGTATAGCGGAATTATGACCTCCCTTTTCCTGCTGGTGATGCCCCTGCCTATACATCCCAGCATCCTATTTGCTTTACCTGATGCCTTGTCACACTGTTTCCCTCACCTTGAGGTCATCAGAGATGACAACCCCAAGATCCCTTTCCTGCTTGGTGCATGCTATATCCTCACCCCCAACTGATATATTGTGCCAGGGTTTTGTGCCCATATGCATTATCTTGCACTTCTTTGCATTGAATTTCAACTGCCAAACCCTTGACCATTCTTCAAGTTTCTGCAGGTCCCTTCTCATTCTGTCTACACCCTCTGGTGTGTCTACTCTGTTACAGAGCTTTGTGTCATCAGCTAACAGTGAAATTCTGCCTTCTAGATCCTGTGCAATGTCACTGATGATTGAATAGGACCGGTCTCAGCACTGATCCCTGAGGTACCCCACTGGTTACTCTTCCCTCTGTGGAGTGACAGCCATTTACCACCACCCTCTGTGTCCTGCCACCCAGCCAGTTACCTACCCACCACACTACTGTCCTGCCCACACCCATATTCCCCAGTTTGTGTAATAGTCTTCTATGTGGCACAGTGTCAAAGGCCTGCTGAAGTCCAGATAGGCCATGTCCACTGCCCTCCCCTGATCCACCTCCCTAGTCACCCAGTCAAAAAATTCAATGAGGTTGGTCTGACATGACCTCCCCCTGGTGAAACCATGCTGCCTTGGGTCCTGTAGTCCATTGACAACCAGATGTTCCACCAATCTCTCCTTCAGTAGTGCTTCCATGATCTTTCCCACTACCGAGGTGGAGGCTGACTGGTCTGTAGTTCCCTGCTTCCTCTTTGTTTCCACTTTGTATAAGGGGACTACATCTGCTGTCCTCCAGTCTTTGGGTACCTCCCTGTTTCCAGTGATTGGCTGAACAGGATAGCCAGAGGTTCAGCCACCACCTCTCTTAGTTCTTTAAGGACCCTGGTTGCACCCTATCTGGCCCCATTGCTTTATCAGCTCTTATTACTTCCAGTTCCTTCAGGACCCTTTCTCGTGTAAAGGGACTTGTGTCCATTTCTGCACCATTCTCACCCTTGTACTCCTTCAGACCCATTACCCCTCTTCCTTAGTAAAGACTGAGCAGAAATACCTGTTCAATATGTCAGCTTTATTGTTGTCATCCTCCACGTGGCTCCCATCCTCCCCTTCAGTCTCACTATCCCTCTCTTTGTCTTTCTTTTTCACTTATGTACCTGTAAAGGTTTTGTCCCTTTACCCACTGATTTTGCAATGTGTTCTTCTGTCTGAGCTTTGGCTTCCCTTACTGACTTCCCTGCCTCCTTTGTTTCTCCTGGTACTTCTCCCTATCCCTTCTGCCTGTGTCTTTTGTATTGCCTGAATGCAATCTTTTGGCTTTCACTTTCTTTGCTACCTCTTTGGAAAACCATAATGGTCTCTCTTCCTTTTCCTCTTGCTAACCTGCTTAATGCATAATTCTGTTGTTCTTATAATCCCATTTTAAATACTGCCCACTGTTCCTCAACCCCTGATTCCTGTCCCATTCCTTAATGCCTCTTTCAAGTATCTCCCATTTTCCCAAAGTCTGCCCCCTAAAATCCAGGATACGTGTTTTTTGTGGTTTGGTTCTGCTCTTTCTGTGATTTCAAACCACAATGACTGGTGGTCACTGTTACCCAGGTGCTCCCCACTGTTACCCCCATCACACTGTCCCTGTTTGTGAGCACAAGGTCCAGTATTGCCTTCTGCCGGTTGGTTCCATGACCAGTTGCTTGAGGAAGGCACCTGAAGGAGTCCAGGATAAATCTGCTCCTAGTTGATGCTGCTGCTGGGATGCTCCAGTCCACGTCTGGTATATTGAAGTCTCCAACCAGTACTACCTCACTCTTGTCTGCCATCCTTTGGATGGCTAGCATCAGCTCCCTATCTGTTTCTTCCTCCTGGCTGGTGGTCTATAGACCACACCTGTGCGGATGGCTGGCCCCATTTTCCTTTCCAGCTTAACCCACAGTATCTCTCCCCCATTTTGTTCCTCCTGGATCTGTGTGGCCCTTATGTCATTTTTCACATACAGTGCCACTCCTCCTCCTTCCTGCCTGCTCTGTCTCTTCTGAATATGTTGTAGCCAGGTATGGCCATCTCCCAGTCATGGTTATCATTACACCAGGTTTCAGTGATGGCCACAATGTCTAAGGTCTGACTGTACCATGACAGCCTCCAGATCTTCCATCTTGTTGCTAAGGCTCCTGGCATTTGCACACATGGCTTTCCATGATTTGACCTCCTAGACTGCTTCACTGTTCTACTCCAGCCCCTTCCTTGGTTGTCATTTATCCCTGGTTCTCCTTGCTGTTTGCCCTTCTGCTGAATTCTGCCCTTTCTGCTTATCCACCTTTGGACACTAATCTCCATCTTTTGCACACTGCTTTGCAGAGATAGCCACTCCTCTGGTTCACTGGTTCCACTACTAGCTGTGGGGGTGAGCAAGTAGGTACCGTCCTTGCTGGCCTGCCTCCCCTTTGCTAGTTTAAATGCTTGTCAATGTAGCATTAAACTTATCATTGAGTGCTTGGATTCCCTCCAGGATGGATGCAGGCCGTCAGGCTTGAACAAACCTCCATCCTCCAGGTGGGTCCCCAGTCACCAATGAATCCAAACCCTTCCTCACAGCACCAGTTCTTCAACCATGAGTTAAAGTTCCTGGTGCATGCACTCCTATGCTCTCCTTGCCTCTCACAGGTAGTACTTGAGAAAGTGACAGAAGTAGCTACTTGCTTGAGACCCTCCCCAGTTTCCTAAACTCTTCCTGAACTTCCTTTGGCTCCCCATTTGCCAAGTCATTAGTACCTAGGTGGATAATGACATCCAGCTCACCCTCCCGTCTTGCCTTCCCAGTGATCCCCAGTATCTTCCTTCCATCCCTCCATGCCGTGGCACCTGGTAGGCACCTCACCTCCCTGTCCTCCCCCTCCTGTGTTCCTAGCTGGATCCCTCTCACGATGGAGTCCCCCACCAGGATTCGCTTCCTCCTCTGGGGTCCACTTCTTTCCCCACTGAGGTCACCTCCTTGCCTAACCTCCACATCCTTTCCTTCCACTTCCCTGGGTACCTCTATTTGGTTGTCCTCATTTGCCAGTGTGGCATATGAGTTCTTGAGAGGAATAGGATCTGGGATGTGCCTATGACAGATGAGACAGACAGTTCACACGAGTTGGGGAATGGGAGGAGGGCGGGAGGAGAGTAGGTTGACAGTAACAGTACGATCTAACTAATCTGGCACCCATGACCGAGGAACTTACTGCTTGCCCTGCCCTGCTGGGCCCTGCCGAGCTCTCTCTCAGTGAGAGATACAGTACCAGTACACATACCGGCTGAAGCCCAATATGGCCAGAGTCAGGGACTGGTGGTGGTCTGTAACAAAACACAACAACAGCTGAGCATTGCTGAGCAACAGCACAGCAGCAGCAGCAGCAGCAACACACAACAAATTACAACCATCAAACAAAGAAACTTGATGATAAATGTAAGGAAAGGGAAGGCTAGTTGCCACATAAACTTCAGTCACAAAATGATATAGGTGTTGTTTATTTGTCTTGTTTTGATGGAGAACTAAAGTGTTGGTTGTGGTTGGTTTATCATCATCTCCTATTACTATTAGTCTGGCTACTACAACATATTTGTGTTTATTGGATAAACAACCTCCATAACCCTTACCCGCAGCATGCTAGCCACTGCCTCGCCTCTATATTTACTATTTTACTTGTCTTGAACATAACTTGTCTGACTTTTTTAGTAACTCACAAGCTCTCTGAAACAAAGCCAGCCAATGACCACTGAGCTAAACTGCTCAAATAATTTGCAAAATTTACAGGAGTCTGCTCTCAGCCTGGGGGTTGCCTGTGCCCACTCAGAATGCCTGGTTAAATTGACTTGATGTTCAGCTCAGTGGCGCTGAGGGCTGAGGCGCTGGATGCCTTACCTCTCGGCATGCTGGCAACCTGGGTTCAGGAATGAGCCCGGGCCATCGGAGGTCATGGGGGGGAGGGCAGAGCTGGATGGAGCTGCCGACAGGTAAGCTCTCCTCTCTGTGGAGGTGCAAGGGGCTTCCTCTGGCTGATGGCTGCCACCTGGTGGAGGCTGGGGGCAGCATGGGCCAGGAGAAGCCAGGCACTATGCCTGGGGTGGGAGGAAAGGGGCCATTACCGGGGCCATGGGACCAATGAATGCCTCCACATGCATGCGTACCCACTCCTGGGGCCCCTGGGGTAAAAACGGAGGAAAAAGCCGGCAGCAGGATGGCAACCAACTCTCCACAGGCTTCGCTCCCAAGCTGGGCATAAGGTAAGCCCCAGTAATTCCGGGTGATGGGGCTGGGGGGTTAGTCAGATGGGGGCTGTCCGGGGGGGGGTGACAAAAAATGTTAAATGATAAAAAAAAAAACTTACTTGATGTTATAGTGACCGCTGTGGTGGTGCTTGCCTGCAGTGCATGCTTGCTTGCTGCTAATGGCTCCTATGCACAAATGTGTGGAGTGGGTACACGCCACGTATCTCCAGCGAGTAGCCCACTCTGCACCCACTGCACCCCCTCCATGGCAGCCACTACACACATACACCCCCCCATACACTCGATCCCCTGGCCAACCACAGAGCTCCAAGCTAGGGCAGTGTGGGGGCATGCCGGCACTCTGCGTGATGCACAACAGTGCGGAGTGCTGTGCAAAGGGGGCTGGCAGCTACACAAAGTCCAGGCAGATGCAGCCTCGGTATGCACCCCCCAAGATGCTGCTGCCAGGCACGGTGGTGACAGCGGGGATCCAAGGACCCTCGGTATGGACACCCCTGATGTTGGGGCACACCTCTGTGGGTGGGGGGTGGTGAATGGGGCACAGGCCCCCTCTGGTGCAGTTGGTGCACTGCACACTGGCTGCAAACATGGCACCCCACGGATGCAAGTGATTGACTGCAGGGACCCAGGCTGCCAGCAGATTGGCTGCATGCCATGGTCCTCCGCTCCGCACCCCGCTGCCCCCAGGGATCCTGCACACCTGGGAGGTGGGACTACATAAGGGACCCATGGGGAGGCCAGCGTTGGTGCATACGGCCTGTGTGCAGAACCCCCATGGGTGCAGGGCTGTGCAGTTGCCAATGTGCCACTTGTGTGTTTTTTTAGTAAATAGGGCCCAGCATCCTTTTGTTGTTGGGGGTGCTCATCTGCTCATTGGGTCCCAGATCAGTCAGGTCTGTGGTGGATCTGTGAATCAGATCAGAATGGTCTGGACTGGAAAGTAAGGGATTGGGATTTGAGAATTGACTGGATTCAAGTTCGGGATGGTAAGAGTCGAGAGCAAGCTGGCAATGGCCGGGGGGGGGGGGACAGCAATACAGATTAACAGAGAGAAGTTGAACTTTTAGTGCCACTCAGACAACGTCAAACATCAAGATGTGGAGTCAGTGAGTCACCACGATGACGCACCGGCAGTTACCTTTCCCTTGCTGTCTTCTACATCTCTCTTCTGCCAGTGCCTGCCTTCAATTCAAACATGCATGCACACGCATCGCACCGTCCAGATCCTCCTGCTGCAGACAGTGCTATCGAGTTGAAAAGGGAAGGGGGAGCGAAGTGGAGAGAGGAGAGCAGAGCCTAGGCAACAAAACCTGACCTAACTGCTTGATTGGCTGACCAGCTGACAGACACTATCTACAACAGTGAAAGTGAATTGTGTAAGCTGACAGCTCCAAGCCCCCGACCCAACAGTGGTGTGGATAAGTTTAACTTGCTCTGTGACTGTCAGCCCTCCTCCTCGGCGTCTCTGTTAGTTTGGTGATCGTAACTTTGTCCCTGCCATAGTGCCATCCCTGTCTGACTCGACCGAGTCTTGCAGCAGGCTATTAAAAATTATAGATTTTGATCAGGTCATGGAAAAAAAGGCAGTGGCACAGTAGGTGTGCAAATCCTCTGGCAATTGTACTGGGTGGGGGCGCTGGCCCCCCCTTTATCTCTGTCACTGATTTTGGTGTCATTTGCAAAGAGGCAGACCTTCCCTTCCAGCTCTTCCACAATGTCACTTATAAAGACATTAAAAAGGACTGATTCCTGCACTGATCCCTGAGGCACCCTGCTGGTCACCTCCCTTCCTTGGCTTGAACTTTGTTTAGCATTATCCTTTGTCACTATTCCCCTAACCAATTTCTTTTCCAATTTACCACCATTGGACCTAATCCTAAACTACCTAGCTTGCTGACTAGTCTCCCATGTGGAACGGTATTGAAAGCCTTGCTGAAATCTAGGTAGACCATGTCCACTGCTTGACCCTGATCCAATTCCTTGGTCACCCAGTCAAAGAAATCTATCAGATTCAATTGATATGCCCTCCCTCCCCCATGAATCCATGCTAACACAGGTCTTGTAATCCACTGGATTCAAAATATTCCACAATCTTTTCCTTCAGCAGTGATTCCATTAACTGTCCCACCACCAATTTTAGACTTGCTTGCCTATAATTGCTATACTCCTCCCTCCTACCACTTTTGTGAAGTGGGACTACATCTGCCTTCCTCCAGTCTTCTGGAACAACTCCTTTTTCCAGTAAGCTGTTAAATAGGACTGTCAGAGGTGCAGTCGGTACCTCTCTGAGCTCCCTCCATATCCTTGGATGCACCCCATCTGGCCCCATTGCTTTGTTCACCTTCAGATTAATGAGTCCCATCAGGACTCTCCTCTCTGAAAAAGGACTAGTGTCCACCTCCCTCCCTCCCTCCTTCCCAAACTCATGTTACTTCTTTGTGGCTCCTCCCCTTCTCCATCCTCTATGAATACTGAACAAAAATATTTGTTCAGGATGTCTGCCTTTTACTGGTCCCCCTCTGCGCAGTCTCCACCTTCCCTTTTTAACCTTACAGTCCCTCCCCAAATCTTCCTCTTTTTACTTACATACTTAAAAATGTCTTGTCCTGTTTCATTACCTCCTGGGCTATTCTCGCTTCAATTTGCACCATTGCACTCCTTACTGCTTTCCCTGTTTCTCTCTGTTCCCCCAGATACACCTCCCTATCCTCCTCCCTCTACATCTCCTTTTACCTTCTGAATGCTACCCTTTTAGCCTTTACCTTTTCAGCCACCTCTTTTGAAAACCACAGCAGTCTCTTTTTCCTCTTGCTTTTGCTCACTTGCTTGACAGAGGTTTGTTGCCTTCACTATGCCCCCTTTGGCTTTGCTCATTGTTCTTCAACCCCACCCAGTTCATCCTCCCACTAGGTCATCCCTGAAGCATTCACATATCTTTATAAAATCTGCCTCCCGATGTCTAGGACCTCACCCTTGTGTGGTTTGATTCTGCAGCTGTCCTTATATTGAACCACACTGTACAGTGACCACTGATTCTTAGGTGTCCTCCCACCTTGACATCCACAACACTGTCCCAATTAGTGAGTACCAGGTCCAGTATTGCCCCACCATGAGGGGGTTCGCTGACTAGTTGCCTGAGGAACGCTCCCTGCAGGGAATCCAGGATGCCCCTTTTTCTAGCTGAAGCCGCAGCTGGGAAGTTCCAATCTACATTCAGCAGATTGACGTTTCCCACCAGTAGCACCTCCCCCTTTTCTGTCATCTTGCCAATGGCTTCCACCAGTACCTTTTTAACTCCTCACCCTGTGCTGGAGGTCTGTAGATCATGCCAGTGGGAATAGTGGCTCTGTTTCCAATCTCCAAAGTAATCCACAGTACATTCTCCCTCCCCCATATTCCCTGTATCTCTTTATGCTATCCTTCATATTAAACACCACTCCCCTCCTTTCCTTCCCACCATGTCCTTCCTCAACAGAATATAACATGTTATGGCCATGTCCCAGTCATGGTTTTCAGTGCACCATGACTTGGTAATTGCCTCAGTATGTCGGCCTCTGTCATGATGACCTCTAGGTCTGGAATCTTATTTCCTAGACTTCCAACATTCACACACATGGCTTTCCAGATTTTGTTACCATTCTGCTTGTTATCCCCCTTTTTTCCTTTTAGCCTTCCCTCCTTCCCCCCCTTTTTTTTTAATGCTCCTGTTCCCATCCCCCTCCATCTCTACTATCTTGCTTCCTTTATTAATTTGCACCATGGGGGATTCTTCTACCCTCAGGTCTCTACTCTCTACTTTAGCCTGTGTGTGTGTGTGTGCGGGGGGGGAGCAATTACTTTTAAGATGAGTAGGGGAATTTTTATTGAAAAGGCAACCAAGCAAATACAGACAACTATACAAAAATACATCTTGTTAAGGAAAAGAAAGAAAGAAAACAAAGAAGCACTATTTCAGCATAGTACCAAAATACAAGAAAAAGAAAAGGCAAGCTGAAACAAAATACAAAACAAATATGAAGCAATGACAAATAATGAACACAGTAGTGGACAGCAGACAATGTGAAAGTAAAGTCAAATAAATGAGATATAATAGTCCCAAAACCCATAGAACTCCCTGGACGGACAAGATCGCTTATCTCTATCAAAGACCTTGTAGAATTCCCACTGAATATTCACAAGCAGTTCTTGATGGGAAACTGGCTTTTGTTTGAGGACCCAAGAGCACCGTGCTTGCCAAAGATAGTATTTTTATAAGGCCATTAAAATTTGCAATGCGGAGGAGGCATACAAAGTCCATAATGGGGGAAAAAATGCCAAATAAAAATTCCTTATACAGTATGTGAGGGAAAGAAAACGAGGGTTGCAACATCGAGCTGCAACATGAGACCAAAACTGTTGAGCATAAGAACAGCAAAAAAAAGGTGTTCTTGGGTTTCCAGGCAGGAGCCACAGCCAACCCTAAGGCAATAGCGATCTACTAAAAGCTTATACTCATGAGAATTATGAACTCACAACTTATTATGACAGCTCAGCCAAATCAGGCCCCAGACAAAGGGGATATTCAAGGGTCAGTACGTTGTCCAAGAACAATGTTCAAGGCTAACACTGGACAATGTGGGAATTAAAAGTCTGGGTAGAAGTGTTCCACCTTAATAAACTGATAGAGTGACCTCCTACTAGCCATCAATAAAACACCATAAGAGAGCTTCCATTTTTTATTATCTTCTGGAAATCCACATTCAGATAGTCGGGGACAAACATCGGTTTACGGGTGACCCAGATATAAGTGGATTGCCATTTAGGGAGATACACTGCTAACCACACCCAGACAGCAGGAGACTAAAGAGATGAGGTTTGTCATAGAACAGGTGACACATTAGTAGAAAAAAAAATACTAAAAAAAAAAAAAAAATACAAGGGGATTTAACATGTCAAGTCCACCCTTTCTTTTTGGCCTATATGCAATGTCTCTCCTAACAGGGCTGAGCCTGCTACCCCAAACTTCCCAAAAGAACACACTATAAAGTCTGGTCTTAAGGTGGGGGGCGGGGAGGACATAGCTGACAAATAAAAGACTGGCTCTAAAAAATCTTAGTTAACAAAATCCTCTTTAACTTAGAAATACTAGCTCCAGTCCATCCATGCACCTTAATCAGAGCTTTCTATATAAAAGCCTCCCAGCTAAGAACAGCCATATTTGAAGCACCATACAGAATACCCAGAATTTTGATATCAGATGTCAAAACAGGAACAGAGGCAATATCTGGAGGGGGGAGGGGGGAAGTTCTGCTTCACCAAATGGGAATCCTCGACTGTTGCCATAATTAATACCAGAGGAGGACAAATCTGAGTGAGCATCCAATAATCAGCGTAAAGCCAAGACTTTAGTCACAGAGCTACAGAAGACAACAACATCATCTGCGTAAGCCAAAACCTTCAGGGGAACCTCCCAAGGAGTCAGGTGCAGTCCCCATAGAAATGCAGCTGTTAATGTTCCGCAAAAGGGGGTACGAACAAAAAAAAATACAAGAGAGGACTCAGGGGGCAACCTTGATAGACCCCTCTCTGCAAAACACAGGGAGAACCAAACCACCCATTAATTAAGGGACAAACCAAAGCATAATCAGATAGGCTATGAAGCCAACTCACAAACAAAGAAGGCATGCCAAAAAAACGCAAAGCCTGGAAAAGATATTCATGAGAAACCCTGTCAAATGCCTTCTCCTGAGCTAAGCTAAGCACAAATCCATCCAGCCTGTGCTCTGCCCCATGTACAAAATGTTCCCTCATGGTGAGCAAGTTATCTTGTATGTGTCTATGTGGTAGTATAGAGCATGTTTGAAATGGGCTGATCAAAAATATAGCAACCCTACTCAAAAGTGCTGCAAGAATCTTTGTTAGGATCATGTAGTCCACATTCAAAAGACTCGATAGTCTCCAGTTATGAAGGTCAGTCTTATCCCCCCTCCTTAAAAATGTAAACAAGAATAGCCTGAGACATGGATGCAGGAAAAACACCCCTGGTCAGGCAATTGGTATACAGGGTGGCTAGCACAGATGCCAAGAGCCCTTTAAAACATTTAAAAAACTTGGGACTCAGACCATCTGTGCTGGGGGCCGTGTTCATTTTTAGTGAGGTAATACTCCAGGGTACCTCATTGGCAGAAATGGGGGCCACCAGGGATCGAGCCTCGACTTCTGGCAAGGCTGGGAAGACTAAGCGGGAAAGAAAAGACCAATCTGACTTAGTCTGTCGAATCGAGGAAAAGGTAGTTTCATAAAATTGGAAGCCACCTGTAAAATGTCACTACATGTATAAACAACGTGTCCTGTACAATCATTCAAGGACCTCATAGACCTACTGTCCACTTGGTGCCTACAGTCCTTAATGGGGTTAAAAAGTTTGGGAGGTGCATTGCATGCCAAAATGCATCTCTTGCTGCAGTGATTGTGCATGATCATATTGCAATCTTGTCATGTCCGCCTGAAGGGAACAAATTTGGGAGCAATAGTCCTGTCCCGAGAGCTCAGCCACAACTGATCTCATAGAGACAAGTGCTGGAGATACCCACTAGTTGCCTTGTGACCAGTAGTGTTTATACAGAGCCCTGAAATCAGTCTTACTACCAACCCACAAATCAGCCAGGTTATCGTACAGACATTGTATGGAGGTATGGGCTGACCACAGGGAAGTCCACTTATCTATCAGAAGTAAGTCATGCAAAACAGCAGTATTCAGTCTCCAGGGGCCTTTACCATGTGTCAGGGCATCAGTCCAGGCTAGGGTACAAGACAGCAGCTTATGATCAGAGAATTCCTTCTCACTTGTGTATGCAGCTACAAAACCAAAAGCTGTGAGACAAAAAGGTAAGCTATTCGAGTAGATAATGAGCCATGAATACTGTATATGTCCATCCCCCAGCTGAGAGTTGAGCCTTATATGCATCTGTAAGGGATACATTCAGAAGAATCAAGTTCATGCAGTTAGAATCAGAAAAAAGCTTTTCCATCTGCAAACCTCTATCAGCCTGTGTCAAAACACAGTTAAAATCCCAACCCCTCACAGCCAGTGTGAAGTATGCAAAAAAGGCTGCATTGACAGAAGCAGGGACACCTGGTCAGCCTTCTTATGTGGAGCTTACACAGCGATAAGGCAGTGTCTATCCTGTCTAAATGTGACATCCAGGGCTGGGGCACAGTCAGGGAATCTGTCAACCAATCTAGAAATACAAATCTCCAAGGAATTAAATAAGATCCCCACCCCATCACAACTGTCTTCACTGACAGACCAAAAAGAGGGGCCCTTTGTTCACAACTGGGATGCCTGAGTCAATTCCTGGTTGCACCTGAAAATAGGCAGTTGATTGTTTAGTGTGCATACCCAGTTAACAAAAGCAAATAAATAAATAAATTCAAACCTTGTTTTTATTTCGGTATCCCGCAAGAAAAGCACGAGTCACAAGAGCCTGCAAGGACGGTAGTGTCGACAGCCTCTTTTTCATAACCTTTCAAACTATTAACATTAATAGCAACCACCTGTAAGGATCCCATCAGTAGCAGTAAGAAAAATACATGCACATAACATAAATTATTTAAGTACATTCTGTGATTTAGTTCTCCTCCTAGCCTCCAAAGGAGGGGTCTGTTCAATCTGAGAGTGGTCTACATCTGAGGAATAATCCATTTAGGAGGAAGGAATGGAGGAAGCCTCTGAGTCCCCATCCTCAAGATCCGTGTCACCCCACACAACTAGTTTGGCTAGGGCCCCAAACCTGTTTTTGTGGATTAAAGCAACTGCACCCTTTTATCCCCATACCGTGGGTGGGGGGAGGGGGGGCACTAATATATCTTGAATCTCCACTTTTTGAGTTTGTGCATGTGTGGCAAACTCCTTGGGATAGTAGGCTTTGAAGGGTGTGACACTGTCTGTCCAATGCAGAGTGATCTGCATGGGGCTCGACAGTATCACACCAATCCTCAGCCAGGCTGGTCCTGATACTATTTTGCCTGCAGTAGTCTGCACTTGAAAAGAAAAAGCTGCACCAATCAGGAGGCAGCTTTTTCCTTTCATCTGCAGGTCACCGCAGAGCAAACAGCTGTTTGCATCGTGACATCTCCGCCACATCGGACTGTCTCCCATTCTAAAGTTTCTCCCATCCATTCAGAGCAGGCCACAGCCTAAACTCCGTATGGGCTGAGAGTATGGAGTGCCCAAAGTCACTTTTACTGTAAGCGTGATCGATCGCACTGGCTGGGAGGAGGTGCTTTCCTCGCCTGCCTCCTCCACGTCCTGCTGTCTCTGTGATTGTGCTGGCAGACTCCCCTCCCCCCACCTGCCAACATCAGGGTGCTCAGTCCCCGTGTGGTCTGTATCTCCCCCCAGTCCTTTAATGTGGCACACTGAGAGCCCATACCAGTGTGCTAAAACCTACTGTGGTGTTTCCAACACCTGGACACCTACTCCTGGTGTCAGATGCACCCCCCCCACATATCCTCTGACCTCAGGGTGCCCAATTCCCAGGTCAGCATTGATCCCCACTTAGAACTCCCCAAGTACTCAGCCACACTGGGAGCCCACCCCAGTGTGCCAAAATCCATAGTTTCCCTGTAAAAAAAGAAAACAGACCCACGTTTTTTTTATAAACCTAAAAAGAAAGAAAGCAGTCCCTTGTCATTGCCACTGCCCCCCTCCCCAACCCACACCTTCCCTCTGAGCACCCCCCTCCCCCACCGTTATCTATAGAGTTCGGGAGCAGTGATCTTCAGTGGACCAGGAACACGTCTGCACTCTTCAAAAGCCGACCACAAACTGAAGAAATGACGGTACGTCCTATAATGGCAGTGAATGGGGGGTTTTCAATTTAGGTTGATATCTCAGCCATTTTTGAGAGTGTTGGTCCCAAATTTTCAACATGGGGTTCTTGGGAGACCCCACCTCATGAACACGGTCACTGTCATCTCATTTCTTGGTCCTGAAAAGTGATTTCACTGTCACTGCATGGAATCACCTTTTTGGACCAATTAACAAAACAACAGTGCCACTGTTCATAAGGTGGGGTCCCAAAAGGACCTTGTTGCAAATTTGGTGAAAAAACTCCCAAAAATGACTGAGTTACGATCGTCCATTGTGCAGTTTCTACGCACGCTCATAACATCATCAATTTTTAAGATTTTCATGCCAAATTTCCAACATTGCCATTTGTTCACACCCCCTTATGAAAAGTACAGCTGTCATTTTTTGTATCATTCCCAAAATGTGATTTGGACCTGTGGCGCAGAATGGCGTGGTCACTGTGCGAAATCAACTTTTGGGACAGATTAATGAAATTCCAGCACCACTGTTCATGAGGGGAGGTCCCAAAAAGGCCATGTTAAAAATTCGGTGAAAACATTCCAAAAAATGATTGTGTTACAAGCATGCGTTGTGCAGTTTCTATGCACACTCGTAACTTCGCCACTTTTTAATATTTTCACTCCAGATTTTCAACATTGCCATTTCTTCATACCTCCTCATGAACAGTACAGCTCTCATTTTTCACATCCTGCCCTAAATGTGTTTTCGCACCTGTGGCACCAAATGGCACACTCGCTGTGCGAAATCACCTTCTGGGATTGAGTAACAAAATGATATTGGCACTGTTCATGAGGTGGTGTCCCAAAAAGCCCATGTAAAAAATTTGGAGCAAAAATACCAATAAACGCCTGGAGAGGGAGCAAGGGCATGGTTTTCATAAGTACAGGAGAGGTTGAAGGAACCAAAACAGGCAAATCTTCTGCCAGATGAAGTGCTGGTATATCAGTATCAAGGTGCCCAAAGGATGTACCTGGGCTGGTGTCCACAGGGGGGCAGGGGGACCATCATCCTGTATGGGGAAGGAGGAGCCAAGGGAGGATTCACAAGGGGAGTCTCCAAGGGAATAGGATGCACCAGTTCCTAGTCACTAGCCAGGTTAGGGGTTGAGTGCTGCTTCTGAGCTTGAGAGACAATGTCATCCTGTGAGAAAGTGGACTCCTTGCTGTGGGATGCCCAGAGGCATTTAGCATAAGAATGTCCCTGCCTGTTATATAAATTACAACAAAAGCCATTTGGGCAGTCCTTAGCCAGATGACCAAAGACAAGGCAATGGCTACATCAAACACTGTCACAGGTATTACTGAAATGGGTGTGGGAGCCACATTTAAAGAATGTTTTGGGCTGTCCTTGGTAGAATAATGTGCCCCTATCCTTACCCAAGTAAAAGGTGCAAGGTAAACGCAAAATCCCAAGATCAGATTGCATCAACTTAACTCGGATCTGCCATCCCCCAGTCCAAATCAGTTCTGAATCAATCAAAGGTTCCAGGCAATCCCGGACTTCACACCAATATGTGCAACCAATTCAAAATATCGGCAATGTTCACCTCCCTCATTGGGAAAAAAACACTGTAATAGTCTGAACAGTAGGTTGAGTCCAAGGAACTGCCAAGAAGGGGTCCACGAGAGCGAAGCTTTATACATGTTGTAATGGGCCCAAAATGTATCCAGCCCAGAAATAAGTTTAAAGCTGACACTGCAGCTGGAATCCTCCACATTAATCAAAGAATATATGTCAGACAGCTTAAACAAGCTAGAGTCTTTCAGCAACTTCTTGGCCACATAAACCCAGTCTGGGTGAAGGTCCAAGCCCCCTTAGTAGACCAGACAGAAAGCATTTCGATGCAGGCCCGGTTCCCCATGAACCTGAAATAGGTCAACAAATTGTCATGGTCAGGCAGGGGGCTGTACAGTCTGCGGCTGGAAGGGGGTAAAAGAGACTTCAATAAATGGGCGGTGGTGGGAGGTGCCAAAGTCACAGAATTAGAAACCACTGAATCTGTGCCATCCAGAAAAGCAGGGGCAACAGTTTTATTGACCTCTAGAGAATTGGGGGCAGCAGACATCTGGTTAGAGGCTCTGGAAACAAGGGGGACAAAGTAGGCTGTGGGCAAGGCAAGGGCTGGACACAAGTCCAGAACCTGAGGCTGAACTAGCCATGGGAGAGTCTGGCAGCCACCCAGAAGGAAGCAACCGTCAGGCTGGCAGCTAGCTGTGCATGAAGAGAAGCTACAGATAAACTAACAGCAGCATTGTGGTACCACTGCACCACCAGGTCAGAGGCATCCAGAACCCAGTCCCAGCGTCAGTCAGCTGTCAGTCGGCATCGACGAGTGCCCTTTCTGGAGTCCAGGGCTCCCGGCCTTCAGTATTAACAACTGAGGAAGACCTCCGTGGCATACAAGCACCCGGATCACAAAGTGCACCCTTGGCAGTACCAGAATCTGCAGCAACTGCTACCACAGAAAACTGCATTAGCAACTCCGCCGACTGGGAAACAGGCACTACAAGGGAAGGTGAAGCAGCAACTAAAGAGTTTACCTTGTGAGCAAAGCAGAGCTCCTCCGCATGAAACTGAGCCAATAAGGCTTCTTTCCTGTTGGTGTGCTGCATGCACAGCTCCTGTTTAGCCTCCTGAGCACAGGACACACTTGCAGTGGTGGACCTATAGGCAGTGAAGGGGATGATAGCACCCTTCACTGTAACCCACAGTACTTGCTTACTGCTGCTGTATTTCACTTTGTTGAAGTATGATTTAGGGAGGCAGTATAGTGCAGTGGTTTAAGGCTCTAAGCTGCAAATCTGGTGACATCCAGCAGGCCAGACTTAGGTTTGAATCCCACAGCTTCCACTTGCATACTGTGTGACCCTAAGCAAGTCACTTAACTTCCCTGTGCTCCCAGGTCGCTCCTGTAAAAAAGCTTTCAGCTTAGAGTGCTACTCCTGGTTAAACAACTAAAAAAAAAATTATTGATTCTAAGAAGAAAATATATATTCTACACTGTATACTACATTTGTATTCTCTATTTAAATGTAGTAAAACAAGATAATAGCAAATTATATAAAGGATTAAAAAATGTGCATATCAAGTTCCACCACCATACCCCCATTGTAAAATCCTGGATCTGACACTACACAGTTGCGCCTCTAACAGTCACTGGTGCTCCCGAACCATACAGGGCAGAATTAGACTCCACATTAGTTGGCAAACACACTGAAGCAGTGACTGGGGAGGAGGCAAAGTCCCCAGTCACCTGAGGTGGAGCAGCCGCAGCGCCAATGTCCATGTTGTCCACCATCTTGGATCCGTATCAAGAGGTCCTCCTTCAAGTGAGTAGGGTTGTTTCCCCAGTGTTCTGCCCAAATTACCCCCATTTACTACAATAATACCACCAACAACTTAACCCATATCCATGTGCCAGGTTGCATCCCCCCCCCCCGGGACGAGGCAGAAAATAGGCAACATTGCTTAGCCTTCCTTTCTTGGTCAACAAAGACTAAACTAAAATAAAAAAATACATACATTTTTATTATTTTTATTTGTTTAAAATGTGGTGACTGGTGAAGGCACCCTGAGTTGAAGCTTGTTTCCAGGTGCATCTCGGGGGAGACGGAATAGGGAGAGTTACAAAATTAAAAATAATCTATAATAACAGCAAACATTATACAATGCACATTTGTGTGTAATGAGACAATGTTATGAATAAAACATTAGTAAGCAAGGAGCAAGTAGTAACACGCAGCCATTATAGCCACAAAAACGCTACACAAGGTGCAGCTGCGCACGAGACAGTGTGTAGTGCTGTATACATACAATATAGGCTTTCACAAGGTCTAATATGAAACACTTTCTTTTATAATCCTATAGATGGCAGCAGCACCTCACATCAGAGAGACTCAGAACTCTGCCATCTCTGGCTAGCCCTTTTAATAACATGTTAACAGGTCAAGATGTGGATGTATTTCCCATGGCACAAGTATCAAGCGTAGGGCAGATGCTAAATCAGCCAAGACTTTAAAAAAATGAAGTAAGGAGTAAGTCTTAAAATATATTAAGTGGCTGAGGCTCAATTCTAAAAGTTGTATAGGATGGTATGATCTTCTAGAATATTAGGTATGTATGCAGACTGCACAGGAGCTAGTTGATCCAATAGGTATACTAATTAATTATTCATTACGTACCGGCCAATCCTTAAATTATGTAAACAGGCTTTCACTGCGCAGATTCACAAAGTAGGGAATATCTCAGTAATTGAAAATTATAGACCTTTTTTACTATCTTATACCCATTAGCTAAGCTCCTTGAAATAGTGGTTTGTAACCAGTTGCTGAGTTATTTAGCACAGCACGAAGTTTTAGCCTGGGCCCAGCATGGCTGTAATCACTGGATTCACTAAACTGCTTACAGGGAGCTCTAGAAATTGGCCACCATGTAGGGGCAATATCTGCAGATTGTAAAAAAAGTGTTTGATCTAGTTGATGACAAACCCTTGTTGGAAAAGTTTTACAACTACAGACTTCTTTCAGAGGAGTATAGCAAACCTTTCAACCTGTGTTTTATGAGGGGATACAGGTAAAACTTTTATACTGGGGGGGGGGGTGTTAGGATTTTTTTAGGAATGCTTTAATTTCTAATCTGCCATTCAATGCCCGGTGTTCCATGCTTTTAAGGCATAGATCCAATACTGTTCATGTTTCAGTAGCAAATTGTCATAATTTCCCCCTCTACTTGAAAGCACAGGTTTTTCCAAGCCGATAAATTCAAAACTATATTCACTCTTACGAATGACTTGTGACATATATTTATACATATATGTAAATAAATAAATACACATATGCAGGGCTACTGCATTTTTTAAATCACCATTCTCTATGGCTCTGTTATGTTATCCTATATTTAGTTAAAAAGCACGTTTCATTTTGCCATTATAAAAGGCACCACATTTACATAGGGCCATATATATTAGCCCACAAGTAACACAAGTGATAAATCCTTTCACTGTGTGTACCCTATTTGTGATAGGATGTTTGAAGGTCTTGGCATTTACCACTTGTGGGCAATATTTACAGTTGCCATGCTTGTGGCAACTGTTGTCCCTTTTTGGAAGCCACATTCTAGGATTATGAGCAGTGGGTTCCAAGGAACGTACCAAATGGTCTTTAAGACTTTTCCCCTTTCTGAATACCATCTTGCGTCCCTCTGGTGGTAGGTCCTTCAAACCCAGATCCTGCCTAGCAATGTGCCAGTGTTGTTTTATTACGTCAGCGATCTCATTAGACTAAGCATTATAAGTGGTGACAAAACAAAAGTGTGCGTTCTGTTTTTGTATTTGTACACTCATCCTGCTTTCATTTTAACAGAGTTTCCCTAAGTATCTGTTCAACATCTTCTCTTGCTTGAACAATCATATTTCCAGCATATCCCCTCTGTAGCAGCCTATCTTGCAGTTCATGTGCTCTCTGTTGACACCTTTCTGTTTCTGTCTGTGCAGGTTTGGCATTTTGACATGCTTTACCGGTGCCTACAGTATTAAGATAATGCTTGGTTTGCACAGTTTGAATATGTTATATTTTGGGAGAAAAATTCATTCTCTTATGTAATTTGCCCTGCTTTTTAAAATGTTTTTTCCTAATGACTAGCATTTATTATGTTGATTGCGCACATGCGCAAGAAACATATTGCGGCAGCTTTCTCCAGAAGCAGGTTGTGGTGGCATGGCACTGTTGTGGCTAATGCCCCCACAGCCTTTAAAGGCTTGGCCCGCTTCCCCCAATGCCATGGCATGCTGCTGCTGACACTAGTTCAGTCAGTGGGCCACAGCCTTGTAAAAATTTAGCCGCTGAAATCAGGGGCCGCCTTGTCATTGCAGCATCAGCTATTCGCTGCAATGAGGGAGCAACCTGTCATTGCAGGGTGGAACCTTAAAACACTGATATTGTTTGTGAACATGGTGGTGTCTTGCCCAATCCCTCTCAGCAGCATGTGCCCCCCCCCACCGTGTTTGTTTGCCAACGAGGGCTCCAATCTCCGTCGGCTTCAGTGGCCCAAGGTTTATGTTGCCAACGGGGGAGCCCACTCCCCATCGGCATTGTGTAACCCCCTCCGCTTTTGTTGTCTGCCGATGGGGTGCCCAATCCCTGTTGGCATAATGTCACCCCCCTTTTGTTCTGTGCCAATGGGGGTGCCCAATTCCTGTTGGCATAATGTAAACCCCTTTTGTTGTGTGTGCCGATGGGGTGCCCAATCCCCCAGTCGGCTACAGCTACCCAAAAGACTTTGCTGGCATGCTGGGGGCCCACCCCAGCATGCCACATCTCTATAAAATGAAAAGCGGTCCCACGATGTCTTTTTTTTTTTTAACCTGTAAAAAGGAAAGGTCCTCGGTGGTCTCCTGCCCTCCCACAACCCGTGCTCACCCACTGTGCACACTACCTCCTCACACCCCCACCCCATACTTATGATATAAGATACGATGATCTTGGTGGACTGGGAACATGTCTGCTCTCTTCAAAGCTGACCGCGAACTGAGGAAATGCCGGTAAGTTGTATAATGGAATAATAGGATTTTTTCAACTTTGATGCATATCTCTAGCATTTTGGGGAATTTTGGCACCAAATTTTCAACATGGGGTTTTTGGGATTCCTCCTCATGAATTCTGGCATTGTCATGGCATTATTCGGCCCGGAAAGGTGATTTCACGGTAACTGCACAGAATACCCTTTTGGGACCAATTAACGAAACGACAGTGCCAGTGTTCATGAGGTGGACTCTCAAAAAGCCTATTCTGTAAATTTGGTGGGAAAAATCCCCAAAATGACTGTTTTACTAGCGTGCATTGCGCAATTGCTATGTACATTCATAACTTTGTGAATTTGCAGTATTTTCACGCCAGATTTTCAACATTGGCATTTTTCAGACCTCCTTGTGAACAGTACAGCTGTCATTTTCCACATCCTGGCCGAAATGTGTTTTCGCAGTTCCGGCGCAGAATAGCATGGTCAGTATGGGAAATCAGTGTTCAGGACAGATTCAGACAATGACAGTGACACAGTTCATGAGCAGAGGTGCTAAAATGCCTATTTGGAAAATTTGGTGATGATACTCCATAAAATGACTGTGTTACGAGCGTGCGTTGTGCAGTTTGCACGCTCGCTCGTAACTTCACGAATTAATAATATTTTCACTTCAGATTTTCAACATTGCCATTCTTCTGCACCTCCTTATGCACCATACAACTGTCATTTTTCACATCTTGGCCGAAAAGTGTTTCCGTGCTTCCGGCACAGAATACCGCAGTCACTGTCGGAAATCAGTGTTTGGGACAGATTAGGACTGAGTGACTGAGGGAGGAGGAGTGAGTGAGGCCAACGGAACTCTGTCGAGACTGCTGCAGATTTCTTTGTGGGCAGGAAAAGGTGCCAATACAGACAGGAGCCCAGTACAAAAGGGCAGCCTGCAGCACCAGGAGAAACAGAATGAGCGAGTGAGACAGGGGGAGTAAGCAATGTCAACGAGCTGTCGGGAGAGCTGCAGATTTCCTTGTGGGCAGGAAAAGGTGCCAATGCAGGCAGGAGCCCAGTACAAAAGGGCAGCCTGCAGTGCTGGGAGAAACAGAATGAGTGAGTGAGAGAGGGGGAGTGAGTGAGCTCAACGGAGGTCTATTGTGACTAGTGCAGATTTCTTTGTGGGCAGGAAAAGGCGGCAGTGCAGGCAGGAGCCCAGTACAAAAGGCCAGCCTGCAGCCCCGGCAGAAACGGAACGATCGAGTGAGAGGGGGGGAGTGAGCTACCTCAACAGAGCTGTGTCAGGAGTGCTGCACATGTCTTTGTGGGCAGACAAAGCCGGCAATGCAGACAGGAACCTAGTACAAAAGGGCAGCCTGCAGCAGCGGGAGACACAGAATGAGTGAGTGAGGGAGGGGGAGTGAGTGAGCTCAACGGAGCTTTGTTGGGACTGCTGCAGATTTCTTTGTGGGCAGAAAAAGGCAGCAATGCATGCAGGGGTCAGGTACAAAAGGACAGCCTGCAGCAGTGGGAGAAACAGAACGAATGATTGAGAGGGGGGAGTGAGTGAGCGCGCTCAATGGAGCTGTATCATGACTGCTGCAGATTTTTATGTGGCCAGAAGAAGGCAGCAATGCAGGCAGGAGCCCAGTACAAAAGAGCAGCCTGCAGCACCGACAGAAATGGAAAGAGCGAGTGAGAGAGGAGGAGTGAGCGAGCTCAACGGAGCTCTGTTGGGACTGCTGCGGATTTCTTTGTGGGCAGAAAAAGGCACCAATGCAGGCAGAAGTCCAGTACAAAAAGGCAGCCTGCAGTGCCAGGAGAAACAGAATGAGTGAGTGGGGGGGGAGAGCTCAATGGAGCTCTGTTGGGACTGCTGGGGATTTCTTTGTGGGCAGGAAAAGGCAACAGTGCATGCAGGGGCTGAGTACAAAAGGGAAGCCTGCAGCAGTGGGAGAAACAGAATGAGTGAGTGAGAGAGAGGGAGTGAGCAAACTCAACTGAGCTGTATCATGATTGCTGGGGATTTCTTTGTGGGCAGAAAAGGGTGGCAATGCAGGCAGAAGCCCAGTACAGAAGGGCAGCCTGCAGCACCTGCGGAAACGGAATGAGTGAGTGAGATAGGGGGAGTGAGTGAGGCCAATGGAGCTCTTTCAGGACTGCTGCAGATTTCTTTGTGGACAGAACAAGATGCCGACAGATGCAGGAGCCCAGTACAAAAGGGCAGTCTGCAGTGCCAGGAGAAACAGAATGAGCGAGTAAGACAGGGGGAGTGAGCGACCTCAACGGAGCTCGGTCGGGACAGGTGCGGATTTCATTGTGGTCAGGAAAAGGTGCCAATGCAGGCAGGAGCCCAGTACAAAAGGGCAGCCTGCAGCGCTGGGAGAAACAGAATGAGTGGTGAGAGGGTAGTATGTGAGCTCAGCGGAGGTGTATCGTGACTGCTGTGGATTTCTTTGTGGGGGGAAAAGGCGGCAATGCAGGCAGGAACCCAGTACAAAAGGGCAGCCTGCAGCAGCGGAGACACAGAATGAGGGAGTGAGGGAGGGGAGGTGAGCTTAACGGAGCTCTGTGAGACTGCTGTGGATTTCTTTGTGGGCAGAAAAGGCAGCAATGCATGCAGGGGCCAGGTACAAAAGGGCAGCCTGCAGAGGTGGGAGAAACAGAATGAACGAGCGAGAGAGGGGGAGTGAGTGAGCGAGTTCAACAGAGCTCTATCGTGACTGCTGCAGATTTCTTTGTGGCCAGAAGAAGGCGGCAATGCAGACAGGAGCCGAGGACAAAAGGGCAGCCTGCAGCGCCAACAGAAACAGAATGAGCGAGTGACAGAGGGGGAGTGAGCGAGCTCAACGGAGCTCTGTCGGGACTGCTGCAGATTTCTTTGTGGGCAGAAAAAGGTGCCAACAGAGGCAGGAGACCACTACAAAATGGCAGCCTGCAGTGCCAGGAGAAACAGAATGAGTGAGTGAGACAGGCAGAGTAAGTGACCTCAACAGAGCTCTGTCAGGACAGCTGTGGATGTCTTTGTGGGCAGAAAAAGGTGCCAATGCAGGCAGAAGCCCAGTACAAAAGGGCAGCCTGCAGGGCTAGGAGAAACACAATCAGTGAGTGAGAGAGGGGGAGTGAGCGAACTCAACAGACCTCTATCGTGACTGCTGTGGATTGCTTTGTGGGCAGAAAAAGCCGGCAACACAGGCAGGAGCCCAGTACAAAAGGCCAGCCTGCAGCGCCGGCAAAAACGGAATGATCGAGAGAGGGGGAGTGAGCTAGCTCAATGGACCTGTGTCAGGACTGCTGCAGATTTCTTTGTGGGCAGAAAAAAACGCCAACAGAGGTGGCAGCCTAGTACAAAAGGGCAGCCTGCAGCGCCAGCAGAAACAGAATGAGCGAGTGAGAGAGGTGGAGTGACCCACCTCAACAGAGCTCTGTCGGGACAGCTGCAGATTTCTTTGTGGGCAGAAAAATGTGCCAACACAGGCAGGAGCCCAGTACAAAAGAGCTGCCTGCAGCACCGAGAGAAATAGAATGAGTGAGTGACACAGGGGCAGTGAGCGAGCTCAACGGACCAACGCAATCAACATTCGGCATTGACAAATGCTTCTTTATACAAAGCACTGTCACTTTGATGGCTTGTATATTTAAGAAGGACAATGATTCACCACTTTGTACCCTTGAGAGAGCTCAGTGGGAGCAAAACATGTCAGGTGACCCATGGTGACGTAGCAACACTCCACAAGGGAGCGGGGAGGTTTCAGGAAGTTCTGATTATTTCCATCTCAGTCTGGCTTGTACATTTTTTTACCTTGAATATTCTGGGATTTTGTACTTGGATTTTACGCATGAATAAAAGAATTATGCACTTTTATTGGGAGCCTGATAGTGAGTTCTTCCTGTTACTCTTTCATTCGTGTCCACAAAGAAGTGTAAGGAGGTATTTTTTTATTTAGTTGTTTAACCAGGTATAGCACACTAAGCTGAAAGCTTTTTTTACAGGAGCGACCTGGGAACACAAGGAGGTTAAGTGACTTGCTCAGGGTCACACAGTATGCAAGTGGAAGCAGTAGGATTCAAACCCCGGTTTGGTTTGTTGGATGTCAACAGATTTGTAGCTCAGAGCCTTAGACCACTGCACTATACTGCCGCCTAGAGATGTTTAGCAGAAGAAAGTTTCCCTACGCAGGCTTCCCGGTGCTGGTTTCACAGACTGCTGGTCTGAACTGTTTTCAAATTATTATTTAACCGTGGCACAGTAATCCCAGGTGCAACAGTACCTCTACGCACCACAATTAATAAAAAGCTGGGTAAACATCTTTGGCTATTTATTCAGGTATAATCATTTGATGACTCACCATTTGAGGCTGTGACCAGTTTTACATGTACTGTTCCAGTATGGCGCTTGACGAAACAACACCAGAATCTCAACACTCGGATACTGGGCACATTTCAAAATATGCTATTAGTTGCTGGAGCTTGCTGTATGAGAACTGAGACAATTGTTGTTAACCAGCTAAGGAGAAGCCAAATTAGGAGCCTTATCCTGTTATTTAAAAAGAGCTGTGACTGGACAGTCATCTTTCTCATATTCTGCTGCTAAGCAAAAGCATTCCATAACTAAGGAGATGCAAGGCTAATGAGATGCAGTTTGTAAAACTCTGTGCAGTGTTAACGTTTTGTCGAAGTGAACCGAATTCAAAATGATACAACGAAAAATAAAGAGGTATGACTGGCCAAACGTTATTTAACCTCCCTGTGCTCCTAGGAAACACCTGGAAATGATCCATTGGAAACCATTGGAAATGAGACTCTGACTCAATGTTGTATCCATTTCTCATAAATAAATTATTATTACTACTGTTAAAATAGGTCACATGACCATGCGTTGAAATACCCAACTGCACAGTCATCCTGGTCCTGAAACTGATCTCATATTAGTGCACTAGTTAAGAATTGTAAAAGATGCTGGCCCAGTGGCACTGAGGTAAGGCGCTGAATGCCTTACCTCACGCAGCTCCCAATGATCTGGGTTCAGGAAAAGATCAGGGTTGCTAGAGGGCTGGATGGATGAAGGTTGATTGAGGTCCCTAGGACTGTTGTCCTCATTTAAGGAGGAAGGCCGTCTCGCTGTACCACCATGACATAGCGGAGGCCAGGTGATGTGACTAGGCATGCATCATGGAAAGGGGACCAGACATGGATGCCTGTAACATGCATGTGCATCAACACGCACACATACATAATTGCACATAACTTGGCCTCTGCGGGAAACTGTACAAGAAAATGGAAAAGACCTGTGGCAGCAAGATGATCGCCTGGTCACCGCAGCCCCCTCACCACCTACAGGGCTTTGGGGGTTCTGTATTGTGTTTTGAAGGTGGAGAGGATGGCCCTCCCTCCCTCCTCTAACCTCACCATGGGGGTTTAATCTGCAGGGGATTCCCCCTCAGGTAAGTCTCTGAGAGGGTGCATGAGGGGATGGGTGACCGGGTGGGAAAAAGGCTACCGCAAGTGTGGGTTAAAGTTTAGATGAAAAAAAAGAATTGTAAAAGAGACGTTGTCAGTCATTTTTGTCCCACTGTTATCATGCTAGACATAACTCTGCACTAGAATGCTGTCCTGCTGGGGTGTATATTATGCTGATCTAACTGCATGCTCAGGAGTGTAGTGAGGAATGGTGCCGCAGGCAGAGTGCCTTCAGCCCCAGGAAGTTTTCATATCCATTGTCTATTCCCGGGAGTTTGTTCTACAGAGTTACCACCCTCTGGGAGAAGTATCTCATAACATTATTAATTATCCATGAATTTACCACTGCTCAGATTCAGCACGTGTCCCCACCTCCTGCTGGAAGGCACCAAATACAAGATCTCTGACTGTTCGAGTTTCTTGATACCATTGAGTACATGGAAGACTGACATCATGTCCCTCTCAGATGGCTTCTCTCCAAGGTGAACATGTTAAAGGTGTCCAGCCTCTCCTCATAGCTTATGTATGTATGTTAATACGGGGGTTCGAGATCATACTTATGGTTGTAAGAGGCTCTACAATGCCGGTTTGACAACTATGTTGTCAACCGACATCACAGTGATGGATTTATGCTGACCACAAGTTGTGGTTGACATAAATCTGGTAGGAGACCCTGGTGCTTTTTCCATCAGGGGGCTTCGCCTCCCTGAACCCTCCATGTGGGGGGCTCTGCCACCCCACACCCTCCGAACTATAGGATTCCAACTCTGAGTCGGAGTTGATTCAGGGAGGGGGTGCAGGACTGGGAGACAGAGTGCCGGGGTCTCAGGCGGACCATTACAGTGAACTGTCGATGTTGTCGGCATCGACATGTTTGCTGTAATGTTGTTGCCGTATGGTCAACATACCATTGTAAGAGTGGTCTCACACACATTCTTAGGGTATGAGAACTGCGACCAAGGTGAGCAGTTCTGATACACCAAGAATGTAAGAGAAACCACTCTTTAACAACTATAGGAGTGGTCTCATTGCCCATATTAACAAGCATTTGTCAATGCCGAAAGTTCACCACGTTACTTAAGGAGCAGCATGAGGAGGCGCTCCATAGAGTTTCATGGGGGCAATTTGTAAAAGCTTGTTTTTATACTTTCCAGTGATGATTTTGTCAAAGAAAGGCAGTGGCTTAACTAACAAGGACCTTCTTAAGTAAGCGACTACATTTCTTTGACAAAATCATCACTGGAAAGTATAACAAGCATTTTTCAATGCCAAATATTTGCTTGCTGGCATTGGCATTGGTAGTACAGGAGTTAGAGAGATGCATAATAGGAATGGCAGTGAAGTACTGAACTGACACCAACCCCATCCCCACCCTGCAGAGACTGACAGGTGTTGGGGGTGTGCCTTTGGGTCATTGGCCAGAACGCTCATGCCTTTTCACCTCACTCTACCCTGCAGACAGCGACAGGTGTCACGGTGTGCCTTGGGGTCTTTGGGCGTTACACTCACCCCATTCCATAAAGAAATATGCTGAGATGAGTGCAGTATAGAAGAATGGGGTGAACATTGGGGCCAAAGACCCCAAGACACACCTCAGTGCATGTCACTGGTTGAAGGGTGGGGGTGGAATGGCGTGAGCATTATGGCCGATGATCCCAAGTCACCCCCCGATGCCTGTCAGTCTCTACAGGGTAGGGTGTTATGGTTGGAAACCCTAATGCCCCAGGTGTTTGTTGGTATTTTCACTCCAAATTTTCAACATTGACTCTTTGTGACCCCACCTCATGAACAGTGGCACTATCATTTCATTACTCAATCCAGAAAGATAATTTTGCACAGCAACTGCGCCATTTGGTGCCACAGGTGCAAAAACACATTTCAGGCAGGATATGAAAAATGACAACTATACAGTTCATGAGGTGGTATGAAAAAATGGCACCGATAAAAATCTGGAGTGAAAATATGAAAAATTGGTGAAGTTACAAGTGTACGTAGAAACTGTGCAATGTATGCCTGTAATGCAATCAATTTCTGGAATTTTTTTCACCAGATTTTCAACATGCCCATTTTTGGACCTCTCCTCATGAACAGTGGTACTGTAATTTTGTTACTCTATCCCAAAAGTTGATTTCCCACAGCGACCTCGCCATTCTGCACCACAGGTGTGAAAACACATTTTGGGCAGGATGTGAAAAATGACAGCTGAACTGTTCAAAAGGAGGTGTAAAACAATGGCAATGATGAAAACCTGGAGTGAAAATATTAAAAATTGTCGAACTTACGAAAGTGCGTAGAAACTGCACAACACACGCTCATCATAAAGCTGTCATTTTTGGGAATTTTTTCAATAAATTTGCAACATGGGCTTTTTTTTTTTTACCAGGACAGACACACTAAGCTGAAAGCTTGTTTACAGGTGCGACCTGATAGCACAAGGAGATTAAGTGACTTGCTCAGGGTCACACAGCATGCAAGTGGGGGCTGTGGGATTCAAACTCTGGTCTCTAGGTTTGCAGCTCAGAACTTTTTTTTCTTTTTTTGGGGGGTACCTCTCCTTGTGAACAGTGGCACTGCCATTTCATTATTTGGTCCTGTAAGGTGATGCTGTGCAGCAACCACAAAATCACCATTCGGGGCTGACAAACAAAATGACAGTGCCAGTGTTCATGAGGTGGGATCCCAAGAACCCCATGTTAAAAATTTTTGGCCAGAAGTCCTAAAAATGGCTGAGATATCAACCTAGGTTGACCCCCCCCCATTGACTCCCATTATACAGCACTTACGCCATTCCTCAGTTCGCAGTTCAGCTTTGAAGAGTGTAGACGTGTCCCAGTCCAGAGAAGATCACTGCTCCTGATCTCTGGTGGTAAGTATGGGGTGAAGAAGGTACGGGGAGGTGGGTGCGCAGAGGAAGGGTCGGGATGGAGGAGGGGTATGGGTGAAACAAAGATAGACCATTTTCTTTTTTGCAGGTTAAAAAAAAAGGCTCTTGGGAACAGTTTTCTTTAGTTACAGGTAAAAAAAAAAAACGTTTTGCGCACTGGGGTGGGATCCCAGTGTGCCACATGAGTTTTGGGGGGGGTTATTATGCCGACGGGGATTGGGTACCCCTATTGGCAAAGAAACTGAGTATGGGGGGCATAAAACACTGGGAGTGGGCATCCTGGTATCTGGAAAATAAATTACATTGTCTTGCCACACTGGGATGGGCTCCCAGTGTGTGCCTCAATGTGTGTATGGGGGTGGATCAGGGGACACATGCCGACACAGGGATTGTGAACCCCGATGTCAGCTTTTCTGAGGAGTGTGTGGCGGGCGGAAAGCTGCACTGGCCAGCGTATTTGCTTATTGAAATGTTTCACCAGGAAAGGCACACTGAGTAAATAAAAATCCATGGAGTGCATCCCCGCACTGTTCGTCTCCGCACATGCGCAGAAGCAGTGGCGCTACTGCGCATGTGCGGAATCAGCTGCATTCCACGCATATTTGTTTCATGATTGAACAGAGATCAGCTGTTCAGCGACTCATTCTTTTGAAATTTTCGCACTCACTACTCATAGCAATAAGTTTGCAGTGCGCAGGTGCGGTGAATTTAATAAATTATTGATGAAGCTTAATCAATAGTAGACATAGAAACAGAATTTGATGGCAGATAAGGACCACTTGGCCCACCTTCTGTAGTCTGCCCATAGTATATTAAATATTTAAAAACCTAGCCTGCACATGCCTGTTTCCAGGGTAGCTGCACATGAGACACTCTTGACAGAGTAAGTGTGTCTCATGCACAGAGGAAAGGAGCCCTCCCATTGGTTGGGAGCACTTCCTCGATCTATAATGTTGAACCATTGGGGCTCCAGGCACAGTCACAGTAGTGGTGATGGTGTGTCTTTGAGGTGCAGGCATGCTCTCTGTTGCACCACCACCAAAATCTGCTGCACACAAAAGGTTTATTTAGCCACCTGGGAAGGAGTCTGCCAGAGGCTAAGTCACAATGCAAATGATAATCACTAGATGTTAATGGTTGAAAACAGGGTTTCCAACCACATAACACCAATACTGCTACCCCCCAGAGGACTGCGCATGGCATAGCATCAGTTGCATGGTACAGGCACCATACCAAGCATGGTCCTGCATGGTACTGGTACTGTCACCATTACCATCTCCTGCTCACCCAACACATACCTTAAGTCCAGCCTCTGAGCCACCAGATGTTATGTTTATCACAGACTGCCCCTGCATTCCTTGGCATCTAGTTGTTTCTCCCCCTTCTCCAGCTCTGTTCCCCACCACCAGATACAGTATGTTCCCCTGCAGATCTTAGTCCACTGATAACTCCACAGGTCACTGTCACATGCCCTTGCCTCCCATATAGAACTGCTCTGGGAGGTGCTGTGGTATCCAGGCCTAGCTGTGCAGGGGCTGCAATGTGCTTCATAGCATGGCGGCCTCTGGCCCTTTCCCTGTGCTTTTGCAATGGCCAGGCGATAGCAGAGGGAAAAGTTTCTGATCCAACTGTGTATATCACAGTGGGATGCAGTTTAGAACTATGGCACAAAGTGGTCTTGTGCAATGATATTGCAGCTGTGTATGGGGACTCAGATCATTTTGCTGACCCTGCAGAAAAGTTTAGGAAGGGGAACTCTCATCTCTAGATTTATAGGGTGCAGTCATCACTAGGTGGTAGAATTCTTCAATACGGGCAGCATAGTGCAGTGGTTTAAGGCTCTGAGCTGCAAATCTGGTGACATCCAGCATACCAGACCTGGGTTTGAATCCCACAGCTTCCACTTGCATACTGTGTAACCCTGAGTAAGTCACTTAACTTCCCTGTGCTCCCAGGTCGCACCTGTAAAAAAACTTTCAGCTTAGTGTGCTACTCCTGGTAAAACAACTAAATAAAAAAAGAAATACAGTCAACTGGAAATAGAGGCCGAAGTAGGAACTTATATACAAAAATCTTGTAAAAGGTAGAGAAATGGAGCTGCTGTGGGTCCCTGCCCAACTTAAACCCTGTTCCGACTCACAGATTGTAGACTAATGTTGTACAGTACATAACTATTGACTTATTGGGGAGAACAGCTGTCAGATTTTTATTATAAGAAGTACAAAGATGTTTCTTGTTCCATTTCCTTTCTCTCTGGGGGTTCTCTCTCTCTCCCCCCACTCTTCATTCCCTCTCACCAGTGGATCCAGCAATGTAGCGAAGTGTTACCTGCTACCCCCTTAGGCCTACAAACAGTAGCTCTTTTGGTCTAATCTAAGATTTAAGAGGGTAAATTTTACAATCTGAGTGGAAGGGCTACCCCCTTGACAAAATTTCTACCCTTTGACAAAAGTCTAGATCTGCCCTACTCCCTCCCTCCCTTTCCTCTCTCTCGCTCTCCTTCTTTCTTTCCATCTGTCCCTCAGCCTTCTCTCTCTCTCTCTCTCACACACACACACACACACACACACACACACTCACACACTCACACTCACACACTCACACTCACACCCTCACATGCACACACACACCCTCACACACTCACATGCACACACACACACACACTCACACACTCACTTGCGTGCGCGCGCGCACACACACACACACACACCTTGGTAATGTAGTAGTAGAAAGGACTTGTGGTCCATCTTTCTCATTCCCCTCGCCAGCTGAATGGAAGTTACTATAGGTCAGTTTCAGTACTGTTATATACTATTATTATTATTACTATTGAACTTTGTTGACTGGATAGACCCACTGAGACTAGAAGTCCCTTTTTCAGGGGCGACCCGGGGGGAGGACACAGATGGTAACCAACTGAAATTGAACCAGATTAAGCTGTTGGTGGTATTTGTAGTGAATATTCAGGCTCCTCTGTTGGAATGTTACCCTTGCCGTACTTGTGCTAGAAACATATAAACATAGAAATATAGAATCTGATGGCAGATAAGGGCCACTTGGCTCACTCATTCTGTCCAATTTATTTATTTTTTCTACCTTCATTTTTGCTGTAGAACTACTTGATCTATGGTGCTGCTGTCCCTTCACCCCCTTCACCCCTATGATTCCCTTGTGCCTATCCCAGGCATCTTTGAACCCTAGTACTGGTTTTGCCACCACTATCTCAACTGTGAGGCTGTTCCAGGAATCCACTACTCTTTCTGTGAAGAAATATTTCCTCAAATCTCTCCTGAACATACCCTTCTCCAGCTTCATAGCATGTCCCCTTGTTCTAGAGCACCTTTTTATCTAAAAATATCCCCTCCTCTACCTTAGTAACCCCCATGAGGTATTTAAAGGTCAGCATCATATCCCCCCCTCTCCCTCCTCTCCTTCAGGTTGTACATGTTGAGCTCCTTTAGCCTCTTCTCATAAGGCCTATGATGCAGACCCTATACCATATTAGTAGCCCTCCTCTAGACTGCCTCCACTCTGTCTATGTCCTTCCTGAGATGTGGTGTCCGGAACTGGACACTACTCAAGGTAGGGTCTAACTAACGATTTATATAGGGGTAGCATCACTTCCCTTTTTCTGCTGGTGATACCCTTTCCTTATGCACACCAACATCCCACTAGCCCACCTGACTGCCTTGTCACACTGCCTGGCCTTGTGCTGCATAACCCTCAATATTATCCCCCTCGGGGATCTGTTTACTCGTATGTTACCTCTACAATACTTGTGCTGTGCAAACTTCAATGTTTTCCCCTCAGGAATCCGTGTAGTCCTGTATTACCCCATACACTACTTGTGCTGTGTAACACTCAATGTCACCCCCCCAAATCTGTCTAGTCCTACGCTGACCTTGAAGAGTGTGAGCCTCCACTACATCACTGGCTTAGCAATTCTACATGCTGAATATCCTCTGTATGAAGTAATGTTTTCTCTTTTTCCCCTTATGCTGACCCCCTTAATTTGAATGACTACTGTACCATCTAGTTCTGCTTACACTCATCAGATCAAACATCTGTATTGTGTATGCTGTACCCGATCTAGGTTTTGCAATATCTGTAACACAGTAATCAGGTCCCCTTTAAGCCATTTGATCTCTATGCTAAATAATCTGAATATACAATATCCAGTCCCTCCTCTCACCTCTTGCACTCTAAGCTACTAATCAACATGGTGGCCCTGTGCCGGGACATCTCTCTCTCTCTCCAAATCAAATATCTTTATTGGCAAGATACGATATATAGATATTGCCAAGGGTTATACATTATACCTCATTTGGCAAATTTCTGAAACCTTTTCTTCCTCCTCCTCCACTCACTCACTCACTCATGCACTCACTCACTATCTCTCTCCCTCTCTCTCAACACAAATAACTTTTTTGGCATGTCGAGATATGTGGGTATTGCCAAACTTTCTACATGAAACTTCTCATAACACATAAACTTACTACAGTGTGGTTAAATAACAGATCTGTGTTGTATTTCGAAACTGGTGGCAGGATACTGTACAGTTTGCAAATATGTCCTGTGCATCACTCCTTGCCCTCAGCAGTATACAAAGTTTAGCTTCATCATTCATCTACTGAAAATCCACTGTACTTTGTGACAGCTCTAGAAAACATTATTCTCCTATCCAGTTGCGTTTTGAACAGTGAAGAATGAAATGCGATTCTGTTTCAATTTCGCTGCTTTCATGCTAAGTACAGAGTAAGGCTTCTTTAGGTTTTCAAGTCCAATTTGTGCCTGTTTCTATTTCTAAATAGTGGTGACTGATTCTGTATTTAATTAGGTTGTGACTGTGTTTAACATATTTTACTGTATGCAGATAAGCAGCTGGGGACAGTGTGCAGTTTCTGTAGAAGGTTTTTATTTACTGTTCTCACTATAGAAAATATAGAGAATACTGGTTGGGAGACCATACGCAACCAGCCTGTGCTGCCTCAGAGGGGTTCTGATTCCATCAGATCTTGAGAGGGAAGCTCAAGAGGTCCAATGTAATCAGAAGCTTAAGGTGTCAGCTCAGGTACATTGGGTATGTGGTTGCCCAACCAGTATTTTTTTATAGTGTATAGTTTTTTTTTTTTAGATTTTATTAAAAAAGGAAAAAGAAAAGAAGTACTTTCACAGTGCTCCTGTGTAGGCAGGTGGTTTCAGTTTGTGACAGGGTTGGGTAAGACCCTACGACATTTGTTATGCAGAAAGAATTAAAAGCAAGGATCTGTTTTGTTCTCTTCTATTTCTGCAACTTGTTTGTCTCTTGCCTGTCTGATTGTACAATCAATTTTTCCCTGTGGCACCTAGGAATTTTCTTCAAGTTTGGCTGCCGTTCTTCAGGTAATCACTCCTGGGCTTGCTGCAGCAGGCTCTATACCTTTCTTCTGTGCTTCCCTGGTACTAGGTCTAGTACCCACATACAAAACTCCTGGCTTAGAGTATGACACCAACCATTGTAGAGGCATAGGTCAGGAAGCACTGGCAAACCAGTAGAAGCTGTAAAATTCATAAGTAGTGTTTTATTATTAGGTTCACAGGCTCATAGGTTTTTTGAACAAAGAAGGCTAAATGCCCATAACTTCATCATACTCCTATTTGCAGTATCCTGTGATATTGCAACTCCTACTGAAGTCATCAGATTTTTTCTTGAACTCATCCATAGTTCGACTACCAATTACCTCGTAGGGAAGTGCATTCCAGAGCGTAATCACTCTCTGGTTGAACCAAGTTCTTCTCTTATTTGTGACAAATCTCTCGCCCTTTAACTGTAGTACACGACCCCTTGTGTCATATTGCTGATTTTTTAGTTCCAGGCCCAGTGACTCCCATAAATCTGAGTTTTTGAGAGCCCTGAATATTAAACACGTCTCCCCGTTGTCTTCTATATTCAAGGGTAAACAAGTTAAGTTCCTTCAATCTGTCCTTATAGCTTAGATGTTTTATACTGTTTATCAGTTTAGTAGCTCTGCACTGTATTCCCCCCATAGCCTTTAGCTCAGTCCTGTGGTAAGGTGCCCACAGCTGGACACTATACTCCAAATTCATCCTGACAAGCGAAGAGTACAATAGCATAATCACACTACTCTCCCTACTTCAAATATGTCTCCTAATGTTCCCCAGCATTCCATTAGCCTTACAGATCATGTTATGGCAGAGATTTTTAAAAGTTAACTCTTTAGAAATAATCACGCCTAGATCTGTTTCCTCTTCAACTACCCTTAATCCTCGATTATTCAATATATGCTTGGCCATTTTGTTATGTCTGCCCAAATGCATAATTACACATTTTTGTGTTAAATTCTAGCTGGTTTATTTTGACCTAGGTTTCTAATTCAGTTAGCACTGTCTGTAAGTTGGTATTATTAATAAAAAAAAAATTAAAATAAAATTGTACAGGATAGCATTTCACAAAGGCTGTACAAACAACAAGTCCTTTATATGAAACTATCTATTCAATTTAAATCTCAGTCTGTCTCTTTCCCCAAACAAACCATTGCTCTCTTCACATGAGATGCCTTTGCCTGGCAGTTTAACCTCTGCATCCTGTTCTTGTAAATTTCAGCTCCAGTTTTTCACAAAATGCAACATGATTTTTCATTGACCTTCCTGTGCCCTGCCTGAAGAGCACATTTGTCTTCTTAACAGGAGCAACCAATTAAGACATACTGTCCTAGAGCTAGCTGTCCGTTAATAAGCCCATAAACAAGCTTGTGGAGATCAAAATGCACCTTAAGATTAGCCCCATGTGCTCCAGATAAACCCAAATATCTTTTTGCAAACATTTAAATAATATAATTGCATATACATTTGCAAAATAAGGGATCCCAGTTTCACATACAGATATATATATATATATATATATATATTAACCACAGGGAAGCAAGGAAAGAAAGAAAGAACAGAACAACAAATGAAGGAAGAGAGATAATGGGAAAATTGTGGGAACTTTGGAGTGACCAATTCCTACTGTAGGTGACACACAGAAGATCTGATTGCGCAATCAGATATGTAAGAGACAGACAAGTGGCAGTAATATGAGAACACTCTCTCTCCATCTCTCTCTTCCTCCCTCCCTCCCGTCTCCCCTCTCTCCCTTTCTCTCCTTCACTCTCTCTCAAACTTGCTCATGGTAGAATAGTTAGGTAGTGTAGGCAGACTGGATGGACCAAGAGCCTTTCAGTACCATCAATATCTATATATATTGACATACAATAAATATGTATCTCTTTCACTATCTCTCTGTCTTTCTTGCTCTCAAATTCAGATAACTACAACATAGTCCTAGCCCAATCTGCACAATGTGAGTGCCAATCCTAAAAGTATTTTATGTCCTAATCCCCCCACACTTCTCTCATCTTGGACATAGTCTACTCTCGCTGCTACCTCCCCTCACTACTCATCCTGACAAAGTCTATTCAGGCTGCCACCCACCTAGTGACTTGCACTTAGTAACCCAAGTGAATTATGAGCGCAAAGTCTGTAATCTCAGCAAAATTATTTTGAGTATTTTTAAATACAGATGCTGTTTGTAAACTCTTTGCACTTCAGAAACTCTCCATTTTATGCATTCCTGTGTACCACATTATTCTGTCTTGTGTTTTGTGTCTTCCACCAAATGTTGTTGTACTATGTGCCTAATTTTGACTTGGAACCTTTCTAAAAGAGCCTCTTGGCTCAAAGGTATTAATCTGAACCTGAAATAAACAAATAAATAAATAACTTATGGCATGCCAAGATATACAGGTATTGTGGAAGTTTATACATCAAACTATTCATAAGACATAAATTACTACAGTGCAATTAACTTATTATGTCAGTGTTGTGTTTTGAAGGGGGTAGTAGGATGCTATATAGTTTGCAGTTATTATAGGTAAATGGGGCTTCCGAGATGTCTCTTGGCTTATCAAGAGTGTCATCTCCTGCCTTCTCAGGGTTTGAGAACTGTGAAGTGGAGATGAGCAGTTCTGAAATCCTAAGGAGGCTTGATATGATACTTTGATAAGCCCCAAGACATCTCGGAAACTCCATTTAGCCTTTATAAATCATGAAAAATGTATTTAAATGCTTTTTTGAGCGAGCTTTTTCTGAGACAGGTATGCATGGTTGAACTGACTTCAAGTAAAACACACAACCATACATGTAAACAGAGCTCTGGTGCATGAGCATGAGTGCCCCCCCCACCACACAGACACAGTAACTCTGTGAGAAATTCACTCCGTCTGTTATCAAGGCTTGCTGCAATCATTTCTTTTCATTTTGCCCTAATTTAGTCTCAGTTTTAGTTTATTTAGCTTTGCAGCTGCAATTCATTAACATTCAATTGGGCTAAGTCAGTAGTGATCGCTGTATGTGGCTATTTTTATCAGGAGGGAGTGCTTTTACTCACCCAAACCCATTTACTCTGGCAGATTGCTACAGCAAAGTTCTGACTTTTGCACTTTGTATTACCATCTCTTGACCCCTCAACCACCAATATCTATCCAGCAGGCTTCCATAATTTGTGACAACTGAAGAGTTCATGTTGTATTCATTTAACAAATGTTGTGCTTATTTACATTTTTTTCTTTGCACAGGAGTACGTTCAAGTATGTTACTGTAAGGCATTTTCATTCAGTGGAAAAATGCTGTTACGTGCCAATCCCCCCCCCTCTCCCAAACACTGATCAGCAGTCAAGCTCATTCGCAGAAGGGAGAACATTTGATTCTTGTTCACTCGTTCTGTTCTTTTTTTTTTTTATTTAGTTTATTTTATGCAATTCAAATACAACATGAAATTATACCAAACAGGACAAACAACAAACCCCCCAACTTTTTACAAGGAGTGAGTGCATGATGAATACAAGGTGAAATTGCTATAGAAGCAACGACAACAAAAAAGTACAAGTCATGCATCCATTTCATAAAAGCAAAGAAATGAGTAAAAGTACAGCATCGTAAGAGCACAGCAGAAATGATGACGTTGGATACTCTCAATGCATTTATTAGGGTTTGAAAGACTGTACAAAGCATGTAACCTACTCCATTCTGAATGGTAAGCATTCAGCCAATTCTGAATGCTTGCTATCATTTTCTCAAGTTGAAGGTTAAAGTAATAGTTTCTGGAGCCATTCACTGTAAGAAAGAGGTTTCTGGTCTAGCCAGTGATGGAGCACTAATCACTTAACTGCCATTCATGTTTTCTCAGTTTTCCAGAGATTCCTCTGAAGTCCTTGACAACACAAATCTCAGAAGTGAAGAGCTCTACTAAGCCAAGAAGAGGATCAGCTCTGCATTTAATGGTATCCCAGAGACCAGTAACGTTGTTGCATTGCCAAGAAATATGCAGTAAAGTGGCGTCTGCCAGGCCACACCTAGTGAGAGTACCTGTGGGTAATTTATCCATCCAGAATGATTTTTGAGTGTATAACAAAGGTTGTTAAGAATCTGGAATTGTGTGAGATGTAGTTTATGATTGGCAATGTATATACATAGGTCAGATCATATTGCTGGCTAGTTGAACTGCTTGTCAGGTATGGCCGTGTTCCTATATTGGCAAATCCCATCCAACGCAGGGTAAAGTTTAACATAAAGAGAGCTGTATAACCATGAGACTTCATGCAGCTGTTTAGCTAGTTCAGCTGCAGTGTGGAAAAAGGAGCCATTCACTTCTTTCCAAGGGGGTGAGCACAGAAGAGAAGTTATGTCATGAGTGAGATGCAGGAATTTAAAAACACATCTATTTAAGCAATGGACCATGAGAGAGTGTGGGTTATGGGGGGATTTACCATGGCTGGCATGGTTTGGCCATGAGGCGCAGCTGAGTGGTCAAATCCTCACCAGCTGTGGTAAATCCCTCCATAACCCACACCCTCGAGTGGGTTATTGCGATTATACTTTGGGTCCCTTTAAAAAAAAATACAGAAAAAAAGTGTGCTGTTTTCATTTTAAGTTGTTTTTTTCTTTTGTTTGTTGGTGTGCAAGACAAAATAGTCCTGTGCGGGGGGCCTGAGGATCAGCGGCCAGAGCAGCAGGAATGACAGGTAAGGTTGTTTCAGTCGCTGCGACTGTTTGGGGCTCCTTTGACTCGAGCAAACAGAAAATCTTATCTAGTTCACTTGAGTTGACTAACTGAAAACTGGATTCAATAGCTGTTGTGAACTGTGGTGGCTAACGGACATTTCAACAGAGAAAGGTGGTTTTGAGGGGAAAAAGAAGATGGCGGTAGTAGCTTTCTGTTTTCGGGGGTCGGGTTAATTTTTCTTTGTGGTGCGGCTGACTGGCACCTTTGCCGTGGGCATATCATAGTATTTACCATGGCAGAAAGGTACCAGCCAGCCAATCACAGCACAGGATTTTGTATTCATTTTTATGTCCATGGTATAATACCCAATTTATAAGTAATGTTAATTGACTCAAATTATAGCAATTGGCCCTCCAGGAGCAGGTGAGAAAGTGCAGGTACATCAAGATTAGGAAACCAGTTTTGGAAATCACTTTCCACCAGTTTTAAAGTTTGGATTTCCAAAGAC
This sequence comes from Neoceratodus forsteri, assembly GCA_016271365.2. Lineage (NCBI taxonomy): Eukaryota > Metazoa > Chordata > Ceratodontiformes > Ceratodontidae > Neoceratodus > Neoceratodus forsteri. The sequence continues at coordinate 63,438,782 of CM028129.1, forward strand.
TGGTTGAGAGACATCCTTCAGCAAGTGGACGTGAATTGCTTTTGCCATTTGCATGTGCATTTTAAGGGCAGTAGCTATAATAGAAGTTCAAAGGTCCTTAGGTAGCAGGGCAGTGTTGGTGAACAGTAAGGAATGAGAAGAGAGACCATTTCCTAGGAGCTTCTCTCTTTTCGATGATAAACCATAAAGGTTTGTAAATATATCCTGGCTCTGTGGGCACAGGTGTCAATCAGTGGAGATGCTTACTTGCGTGACTTGCCCCAGTAATGGAAGTGGGGAAGCTGAAGTCCACTTAGTAGATTGGGAGCTGCAAGTTGGTAGTAAGCTCTCCGTGGAGTTTGTCCGGTTGCCCATATGAAGGTGGCAATCACAGAGTGAATAGTGTGGAACCAGGTGAGAGGATGGAAAATGTTGGGCATATGTAAGGGGTAGAAGAGATGAGGTAGAACATTAATTTTAACCATGTTTATTCTACTACATAGAAACAAAAGGAGAGTGCTCCACCTGTCCAAGTCCAGTTTGACAGCTGAGACTAAGTCATCTAGGTTACGTTTCTTGAGATGATACTTGTCCCCAGTCAAGTCAGTGCCCAGATAACATAGTTGTTTGGGTGCCCAAATTAGCCCCATTGCTAACAGATCCATTTTATAAACCCCACCACTGAGGGACATTACACCTGGTTTGTTAATATTTAGTTTATAATTCGATAAGGCCCCATATTCCTGTATAGTTCACAAAGTGTCAGGAATAGAATTATTAGGGTACATGACATGCAGAAGAATATCATCTACATACACTGAAAAGTGATATTGAGTGGTGCCAAGATGAATGCCAGAGATGGATGGGTTGGATCTGAGTTTGACAAACAGGAGTTTGAGGTATAAATTAAATAGAAGAGGTGATAAAGGACAACCCTGATGGTGCCGCAATGTAGAAAAAGGGGAGGGAACAAAACACCTTTGCAATATATCAAGGCACCAGGCCTGGAGTAGAAGGTTTGTGCCCATGTATTGAATTTGGGGGAAGCCAAACTCAGCCAGTGTGGTATATAGAAACAGCCATGATACTCTGTCGAATGTCTTTTCCATGTCTAGAGATACCAGGTCTGCTGGACTCCCAGCATCTCCAGATGTGGATCAGTTTACAAAGCTGGTCTACTGATGATCTCATAGGCATGAAGCCCATCTGCTCAGGGTCTATGAGTTCTCCCCAAATACTGACCTGGGGAGCTAGTACTTTAGAAAGGATTTGGATTTCTAAACAGATAGGATGATAACTGGTAACTTGATCTGTGGCTTTCCCCTGGTTTATGTAGAACAGTGATCATAGCTTCAGCTAGCAAAGGTTCTGAGAGGCCGTTTTCAAAAATATCAGTGAAAACCTAGGTTAACAGAGGGGCCAGGTCAACTGCAAAAATATTTTAGAAATTCAAGGTGAAATCATCAGGCCTTGGGGCCTTTTCCTGAGAGAGTGATTTGATGGCAGCAAGGATTTCAGCCTGGCAGACTGGGCGGGCCATCTCTGCCTGCTGAGAATCAGATAAGGAGGGGAGGTCAACAGTAACAAGGTAGTCAGCAATGGTCTGAGGATGGTGGGCCTCTTGTTGGCCCCAATCTCCCTAAGGGAGTTTTTGGAAGAATTATCTAGTTCAGATCTAATTAAAGGAATATGCCAAAAGGCCTCCTGTTTCTTGATCTTAAGGGCCATCAAATGTCCATCTTTCTCACCTCTGTCCACATTAGTGGAATGAGTTTTAAAGATGGCTTACTCAGCTTTCTGTCAGAGAAGCTCAATATAATTATCCCTAAGGGTGTAGAGTTCAGCTTTGATGGTGTTGGAGGGTACTTGGACTTAACTGGGCTTCCGGCTGTCTAATGGTATTCAGTAGGCTGACCACTTTCTCCATGCACTCCCTTTTACTTGTAGAGGGTATTCTAATGAATTCACTTCTAAGGGTGCATTTACACTCAGGCGGCCCATATTATGTCTTTCCGTGTGACAGTGCCAAATTATGGTGCAGAAAGGTGCCTACAAGGTCCCTTATCTTGTCCACCTCCCACCCATCTTAAAGCAATAGGTTATTAAATTTCCATGCAGTATCTCTATCCACACTAATATTAATTGGGATTCTGCAGCCAGACTGGTGAATGATTGGACAGGACCCAAGAAACGATGCCACTTCCATGCAAACCGTGGTGAGCCAATTGACTAAGTAATATACAATCAGTTCTAGAATAAGAATTATGAGCAGAAGAATAGAATGTGTATTCATTTACATTTGGATTCATTAGCCTCCATGGGTTGCAAAGGCTTGAAATATCCATCATATCATGTAGGGAACACGGTGCTCGATGCCGGTTCAACAACTATTTCGGCAACTGGCATCACAGCGACAGGCTCCATGCTGACCATGATTTGCAGTCAGCAGTGAGCCGCACACATCAGACTGTGTTTTTTCTTTGTGGTACTTTGCCCCCTGAACACGCCATGCAGGGGGCTCTGCCCTCCACACCCCTCATACTTTTAGATTCCAATTCTGAGTTGGAGTTGGTTCAGGAAGGGGAGGGGATGCAGGTTGGGGAAAGTGTTGCCGGGTCCTGGACAGACTTCTACAATGACACATCGATGTTGTCAGCATCAACGCATGCCGCTGTAGAAGTGTCGCTGTGCGGGGGGTATACCATGCTGGAGAGAGCCCTGCTTGTGTCCTAATTGTACTATCCAAGTCCGGAGAGAGCATTAGATTCCAGTCCTCTCCTAGAAAAAAATGGAAATGAAAGAAAGAGAGCACGAATATTCTGGCTAAAGACATAAAAAAGACTGACGAGGCCCCATTGGGCCCATAGATGCTGCCCAGCAGAAATTCTGTGTTGCACAAAAAAACTATTAGTAGGACATATCTACATTCAGAGTCTTCAGTGCATTGGCAGACATAAAACCAAGAGTTTCTTATCACCAAAATTGCAATCCCTTTTCTAAATCTCATCCCCAAAACTTGCTCTATTTCTTCCCTCCTGAAAAGATTACATTCAGAAGACAGTAAGTGTGTCTCCTATAGAAAGGTGATGTTGCTACCCAGATGCCAAAGGTGTTTGATAATTTGGTATTGCTTAGTTTTAGAGCATGCCCCTTTTACATTCCAGGGTACATATTTAATAGAGTTGCTCCTGATGGTACTAAATAAAGAAGAGCCATAATTCTTTGGGACGTATGATAAAAGTACCTCGTAAAAATACCAGCTCTATAGTGGTCACTCCAACCCCCTTCTCTCCATAACATCCCACAAGCGGCATAAAATATATAAGAACAATGTGCCTGTACACAACACTAAGGTGGATAACAGTGAACGTCCATCCCACCTAAAGGTCAGAGTATCCCCAGTCCTGGGACTTCCTCTGATTGATAGGTCCACTTTGGTACAGACAGCGGGGATTCCCAGCTTCTCCCACAGCATCCTCCAGTAATAGGCCATGGTACTGCCTGCTGACAACTTAAGCATAGTAATCAGTCTGTAATGTTCATATAAATAGGGGGTGGAAGAAAGACAAGCACAGAAGCCGTACCTCCCCCACCCCTAGGTATATGAAAAAGCAATCAGAAATAAAGATGGACTAGACATTATCAACCCTCAAGAAACACTACCCCCCAGACAAGAAATAGAGTCAATATATTTAAACTGTAGAAACACTAAATGCTGCAAAACCATAAAAACTAAATGCTATCCAGGCATGACAGAACTGTACAAACATATGAAGAAACCAGCAGAAGGCCATTTGGTCTATCAAGTCTGCTCGTGTAGCAGACTCCACAGCTTGAGCTAATGTCTCTACAAAGAAAAGTCAGTTCAGACTGTCTCTCACCTGAGAGTGTATACGTGATCCTATGATGAGTGAATAGCTGGAGACACAGCTGCATGGGGGTTTTTGAGCCGCCAGCTCAGTGCCTCAAAAAGGATTCCAACTTCATCTATCAGATGAAAAAGTTCCAGGTGGCTTATCATTCACAGGGAAAACTTTTGAAGCCCTGAGACAACTGTTTGAAATAAACATGCTGATAGTTTAAGATCACCCATATGGTTAAGTGTTAGAAAACCTGGCAGGTAGCAACAAGGCAGGAAAGTAAAGCCACCATTATGGGACTAAAAGAAACCGCATCTCAGTAAAAGAATCTGTCGAAAACATGTTGAGGGTTTAGCCAGGCCAAAGAAAATTAAAGCTGTCTCCATTTTATGAATGCAGGACAGTCTGCATTTAAAAATAAAGCCACTCTGGGATATAAAGCAAAGGCGTAAAAGATGCAGAGGAAAGTTCTAGCAGTGCTATGAAATGGCTAGCAAAATGGGGGACGTGTTGGTAGAATGACTCAATCACTCAAAACCTACAGACCTGTTGAACAAAGCTCAGCAGGCAAGCCCCTAAAGCCTATGGTTTGTGGTGGTAAAATCAGTGAGACACAGAAAATAAGTCTGGGAAAGTGCTTTGGGAGCTCTCTATGGGCTTCAGATGCAGATTGAAATTGTTTCTCCCCTTCCGAAGTGGCCACCTGGAGCTGTGCAGAATACAGTAGTCTAAATGTAATGACGACACCAGAGTTTTCTCTTCCTCTCCCGATATTCATTTTGCTTAGCTCTGACAGTTGGGCAGTGATCATAAGACAAAAGCATCATTCCCCTTCCACCATATCGCTTTCACTTCTCAGACCTTAGACTGGGCATGTGTCTTATCCAGAAAGTTAAGGAGTCCAAAGATAAGAGGCAATGGCTTGCTTCCTGGGCAGGACAAGTGGCACAATGATCTATCATCTACTGGGTGCACCCTCTTGATGATATAGGGAGTTCCATTGGGGGAAGGGCCTGTTACCTTCTCCAGGAGTTTTTGGGTAAATTTGATCACATCAGGCCCCTTAATCCACTCAGAAAGGCCAGCCACCACTAGAATGTTTTAGTGGCTTCAGACTTCCTGATCTTCTGTATGCTCCTCTGATTTCTTCAGCTTGCACTGCAGGGTCACTATGTCAGGCTTCGGTCTAGCAGATCGGTCCTGCAGAGAGCTGATATGGAACCTCTGTGCATGACTCTCACTGGGTGAGAGTTTCCAGGGCAGGTTTCACAGACTCAGAATCAGCCACTAAGTCCAGCAGAATTTCTTTTATTGAGCCAAGTTCTCAGAAGAACTGCTGCATCCTGAGCTGGTCAATGGTAGGCTCCAGAGAGGAAGGAGGAGAGTTGTTCTTTTTATGGCACTTTGGAGGGGGGACTTGGGCTTGGAGAGGTGGTGGCACATTTGCAATCTCCATATCACATGAATTGGCTGCCATTTTCTAGCAAAAGTGGTCTTGTTGGGCACCATAGAGTGAAGGTTGCCGAGTGCTAGTAGTTTTAGTTAGAAATAGTGAAATTGGCATTAATAAGCTAAATTAAGAAACTGATGCTTCGAGGAGTGAGTGCGGGAGCTGCTGCTCTTCAGAATGCCATCATCTGACCTCCTCTGCTCGTTCTATTCTAATGACAGATTAATTAAATTAAGTCAGATCACTGGGCCATAGTTACTGTAACACCTTTATATTTTTTATTTACAGTTCCTCATTCAGTTGCAGGGATACAAACATAATTATGGCACAGGATCATAATGTCGAAAACAGTAACAGTGTGACAATAAATGCCACAAGCAAAATGCCATGCTCTGACATAACATCTCGCAAAACACCGACCCGACAATAAAAGCGCACACCTCATTGAAAATAATGTCACTTTCTGTCTTTTCAGGGGCTCCATCCCCGCAGCCCTGACAAGGGGGGTTTGCACCCCACAGCCCCGGACTAAAAATAATTAACTACAAGAAGGTGTGGACTTTGGGGATGGGGTGGAACTTGAGACAGGGAAAAAACACTTTTTTTAACAAAATAAAAAAGCAGCAACACCAAGAGACCTGGGGGAACTGAACTGTGGCCCCAGGTAACCAACACTACTAAGTGCTGGTACCTTAGCCACTCTACCATGGGAGCAGCTCAACTAGTCACCACACACACACACGGCAACTTGATCCCTTCCCAGTTTAAGTGCACAGTGACAGGGGTAGCCGCAATTCACTACTGCTATTATACCCCTGTTGCTCTAAATGTTTCCGCACTTTACATAGAGTGTCTTTTGCCGCAATGTTTTAGCAGAGGCATATTGACTGGGTACCAGGGGTAACACAATTTCTGCGGCAGGAACCCCTAGCTGATGTTCAAATGCAAGACATGCCCTTCCATGTAAAACACGACACTAATGGCATTTTAAATGTAGAAGAAGTGTTGTCTTAAAAAAAAAAAATCATAAGGAATGTGGAATAGGAACTTGGAATATTAGAAACACTGCAGTGTGCTATGTGTGAAGACCTCTTTGCTGTATGTTTGCAGCCCCAACCCTGTGGAATTCTTTGCCTTGTCAGATTCATGAGTGCCAGACCGTGGGGAGCTTTAAAACAGTTTTAAAGACTTTTTTTATTCTACCAGGCACTCAGTGACTAGTTATGTTATATGCTCCTGCTTGTTTCTGTATATTTACTACTTGATTTTAACCGTTTTGATATTTATGTTCATGAATTGTACAGCGTTTTGATTTTAGAGATTGCACCCTATAAATAAAATTATTGTTATTATTATTATGAGAGTGACATGTATTCATGTGCTGCAGCCTCACCCAGTCACTGTAATGGATTTAAAAAATACATGATTTATAATTCTGTTACACTCACTCTCACTTTCTCTCTCACCCTCTTCCCCCATCTGACTCTTTCTCCCTCACTCCCTCTCTCCCTCTTTCTCTCTCTTTTTCTGTCTCCCTCTCACACAAACACTCTGTTTCCCAATCACTTTCTCTCATACACTCTCTCTCCCTTCTCCTTCTCTCCCTCCTCTCTTTCCTTTCTCTCACTTTCTCTGCCCATTTCTCCTTCTGCCTTTCTTTTCCTCTCTCTTACTCTCACCCCATCTCTCTTACACACTCACTCACTCACCTTCTGTCATATGTTTATATTACTATACATTATGTATGCATTCCTTACATTTTTCTGTTTAGTTTCTCTCATTTTGTGTTTTGCACTATCTGTGTATGCCCCTCTCTCTCTCTCTCTCTCTCTCTTAGCATGATGTTTTACTGGAGCCACTGGGAGCAGATGGCAGACAAGTCACATGAAGCAGTACTGAACCTTAGAAAGCAATATATCTGGAGACATTAAAAACCCTAAGGCGGGACCCCCGGAATGGGGATCTTACTGACCCATTTCTCTCCTTAACTGTGATCTCAAGATCCTTGCTCAATTGTTGGTGTGGCATTGTGAGCAGATGTTTCCACAAGTGGTGCATGCGGATGAGTCCTGAATTATTCAAGGCCATTTGTTGTATCATAATATGCAGCAGTTGCTCAACGTGGTGCAGTGGGGGTCTCGGCATCACGGGGCAGCACTTGCGCTATCCATGGACACTGAGAAAGCTTTTGATCTCGTAGAATGTGAGTACTTGTTTCTGGTGTTGGAGAGGTTTGTGTTGAGGGACAAGTACATGTGGTTCATACGACTCTTGTATTGGTATTCCTGCACACAGATTCTGGTGAATGGAAGACTGTTGAAAGAGTGTGGGCTGCAGAGAGGAATGAAGCTGGGGTACCTCATGTCTCTGCTATTGTTTGTATTGGCCCAAGAGCCCTTAACGATCAAGATCCAAGATACAGCAGCTATCCAGTGAGGGATTATAGGGGCTTTGGGTCAGTAGTACAAAATAACACTTTATGTGGATGCTCTCCTGCTTGCAACAGTGCTGGAAATCATAGTACCAGCCTTGTCAGAAGTGGGGGAGGACTTTGCTTCCTTCTCGGGATACCACTTGAACTCCATATGCTGAGGCTGCTAACCCAGGGTGGGGGACCCATTAGCAGGGAGGTTCATAAATGAGGAAGTTTAAAGTAGTAAAGGATACACTCACCTACTTGGGCATAAAGGTAGGTAGGGAAATAGGTGGCTTGCATACCTTTCATTACGAACCCATTTAACAAAATCCTGGCAGAGTTGGGCAGATGATGTGTGTTCCCTAGCTCCTGGTTGGAGAGGATTAATACCCTTAAAATGAAGGTTCTCCACAGGATTGTGTGTGTTTTGCAAATGTTGCAAAAGGGCCCAATGAAAGTGGATGTTAAATGGTGGAGAAGGGGCTCAGAGACCTCATAAGGCAGAATAAGAGGCCCCGAATGAGTCTTCGGACATTGTAAAGTGGTATAGAGAGAGGTGGCTTGGGTTTTCCACACCTGAAGGGGTGCTACTTAGCTAAACAGCATAGATATATCTAGGACTGGGTAAATGGGAGAAGAGGAAGGTCTTCCAGCTTGCCATTCTGTCTTGTTGGCACTGTGGTGGAGTTGTGGGATAACAGATGGACCAGACACCGAACTTCTGGTTCAACACACAATCTCTGTGTGATGTTTATTCAAAATATAGGAAGCAAGCTTCAGCAATGACATATTCCTTCTTCAGTACATCAGTTTGCAACAACAGGCTGTGAATGTCCTTTCTCTGCACTTAGCCAGCACCTACTGACACTGATCTCTGATCTAAAAATTTTTCGTGAAAACCCTTCATCCCTATGTGGGCCTTGTTTGCTTGGGTAGTGGGGGCTCAAAAAGAAAAAAAAAAAAAAAAAACAAGCTATAGACAAAGCACCTCAATGCAGAATCACTGAAAAAAGGGTTGCCCCAAATAGCATTGGCAACAAATCAAGTTTCAAAGAAATACAACATACATACTTCCATAATGCAAAGCATCATGGGATATATGCAAATCACCATTGCATTTCATACTTGCTAAGTTTACAGCAACTTACATGCCTTTTAAATAGCACAACTAACTTAATTTCTATAATAGTCACCTAGTACTTTTTACCATTATCAAAGACACCTAGTACCATGGTATTTTCAACATTTACAGGTTTCATAAACATATGGTATATACATCAAGGTATTTTATGACATAGTGCTATTACACACTAAATCCAACAATGATAAACACAACCTGTTTTACTTACGCTTGGAGGTCACCACAATAACCTCCCTGTACAAGGACCTGAGAGAGAAAAGGAAAATTAAAGCGGACACTATAGCATGGTCAAGAAAAGGGAAGGGGATGCCCATAGGTGGCCAACCTTATGGACTAGAAATTGTAAAGGATAGATTAGGCTAAGAAATAGAGGAAATGTTGCAACAGATTTAAGAAAAAGTCATTTCTCAAGAGTGGCAGGAGCTCCCTGTCACAAGTACCAGAAGCAAAAGGAGCTTTTGGGAAAGTTGGGGACATAATCTTATGGCTAGGATGGTGCTGGAGGCATGGGTAGGGGTCAGGTACTGCAGAAAAGCAGGGGAGGATCATATACTGCTGATCCCATTAGCAGACAATCTGTCTTTCCTGCCTGGACTAGAGGACAGGGGATTTAAGGGCTGGGAGGACAGAGAGATACAGTGTGAGGGTGATTTATATGCATGGGAGGGGATGAGATTGTCAACAGAGTTACAAGAATGACTAAAGATTCCAAGTGCCCATAGCTATAAATACTTTCGGGCCCAGGTGTTTTGACAGAAGCTTGGGCAGGGACCCGCTAGACAAGGCCACTTTGTATAAATGGGAGTGGGACACATTTAATTGTACTACGTTCCTGAAGGCCTGGTGGCCTAACCTGTGAAGCAGGATAGTGCTTTTGTTGGACCTGTTGCTAAAGGTTAATGCCCACTGGGAAAGGAACTTGGGATTGGTTATCTCCGAAGAGAATTGGGGCACAGCTCTCAAGTAACACATGAGTCTAGTGCTGTGTAATAAGTATCAAGAATCATAGTTTAAATTCCTTCACAGGATGTACTGCCCACCTAGTTCATGAATTTAATCCCACTATTTCCTCAAACTGTGGGGGGCATCAGGCCACAGGGGGCACTTGCTTTCATCACTTTTGGACGTGTACCAATATTCAGCCATTCATGGCTGCAGTAGGAACTGAGACGGCTGCATGCTTGGGCCATAGTATGTACACTTCTATTATTGTTGTTTGGGGTGGACGACATGGGAGAGAAGGATCAGGACCTATACCCCAGAGGCATCCCAGTACTTCTCACCTTAGCACACAAGCCATCTGCATCCAAAGGTTATTCCCCATTTGAGGTCATTAATCACACTTTATAAAAGTGCAACCATTTCCATAGTAACAGTGTGGACATCCTCAGCAGGAGGTCATGGCTCAGGGAATGATCAGCCAGAGTAAATGAACTGCAGGCCAAGATCCTGTTTGCATGTAAATACCCTTCATAGTATACAGTGGTGTCCCCCTGGATGAAACCCACTTTTAAAGCACTCTGCAGTATGCTTCAGCAGACGTACTGAATAAGGCAATGTAATTTCAATGGCAATTAGTCCCTTTTGTCATGCAGGAAATTGTGGCATTAACTTCATCCTGGCAGTGTCACATGTTCCTGAATGACAAAAGGGACTAATTGCCATTGAAATTACATTGCTCTATTCAGTAGGTCTGCTGCAGCATTCTGCAGAGTGTTGCAAAATGCTGCAGAATTGGGTTTCATCCTGGGGGATGCCACTGTATGATGGATTGCCTTGAAGTTTATATTTTTGTGATGCTGTGTAATAGAGTTCATACACCTGTGAGTAGGTGTGCTGCTGGACAAAGTTCCTTGTTAAGTGATTCATTTATAAATTCCAAAGTGGGAAACTTACACACTGGCTGGAAGCCCAACTGATGTAAACAGGTTTAAAAAAATGTAAGTAGCAATTGCATAAATGCCTCCGGGGAAAGAGACTAATGCTTTTCCAGTGGAGGAAATGCTCCAGTTCTCCAGTTGTACGCTACTTGAGGTTCCAAGAACAAGGTCTTGTGTGGGCAAAGGCTCCTTTGCCTACTCTATTCCTTATCTGTTGAATGCCTCAACTGCACCCTTTCAAAATTGTTCCTCCTGAGGCTGTCCCAGTGGTGTAGAGAGCTGAGGTGCTCTACACATACCTCTCCCACACTGGAGAGCTGGGTTCAGGAATGAGCTTAGGTTGCCAGGGGTAGGTGGGGGAGTTGGGAGAGGATTGAGTGGCTGCCTGCCAGCTGTCTTCTCCTGGATTGGGGTGGTAAGCCATCTCACCTCTTGGCTGCTGCAAAGTGGAGGTCTGGAGGTAGCACTGATGCCTGGGTGGCTGGTAGTATGCTGGGTGGGTGGAACAGGGCTAGCAAGTCTGAACTCCATGTGCACCTCCATGCTCAAATGCCATTCATGTTTACTGTAGCCCTGGTGAGGGTGAAAAAATAGTAAAAACTGGATGGGGGGACCGGGCTTTGTGAATCTATGCCCGAGGTGCCATGGCTGCCCTACTGTCCCGGCAGAAAGGAGAAGATATGGAGAGAGGTATGAGGCCTGTTGACAGCACCCGGGGAAAGGGCTAAACAAGATGACCAGACCTGCTCTGGATCATAAAAATCTTTATTAAAATAAAAAAAATTAATAAAAAACATTTTCCTCACTTGGTGGTTTAAAAAAAGGCCTTGAGACTCTTCTCCTTGAATGCAATCTCTGTACTTGTATTCAATGAGATGTACCTAATCTGCTACTTCATAAACGAAGACCTGTCTGTGTGTTCGCACTGTGTTGTGTATGTACCAGTGTTGCTAACTCTGTTAACTCTGTGACTGCATTACTGTTGTTGTGGCTTGTACTATTCAGCTGACTTTGTATGCTACTTTGTCATGTTATGTTTCCATGTTATTAATCGCAGGACATCCCTGAAAAGGGGAGTTTTACTCTCAGTGGGCCTACCCAGTCAACAAAATTCAATAAATAAACAGATAATGTTAAAGGGACACTGTCAACCCCCTTAGGTCTCAAAGTGTCCCTAGTTTAAAAAACACATTTTATGATTACCAACATTCTGTAAACATAGAAACATAGACTTTGACGGCAGATAAGGACCGCTTGGCCCACCTAGTCTGTCCATTTCCCTACCTATTGGATAAGCTGCAGTTCCTAGTTAATCAACAGCCTACTTCTTCCTACCTGCTCCCATCACAATTGCCTGATGTCTGTCCCATGCATTCTTGAATAGGACAGAAACATCAGTGAATTTTATAGAAGGTAAGCAATCATAAAATGTAGGTTTTTAACTAGAAATAATATATAGTGTATGTTAGAACGTTGTTCTAACTTATTTTCTGTGATAGCAAAAACATGGTTCTGCTGCAGTAGTGACGTCCGTACTGCAGCAGAACGACCTATGGTTCTGCTTCAGTATGGACGTCATACCAGTTCCCTCACAAGCATTTTGTTCGACATGGTAATGATTCATGGCACTGCTTCACCCGCCAAACGGTAGTTAAAAAAAAAATCAGACGTGGGGTAAAGTTGTGGTCCTGGCAGGCACTCGTAACTCGAGTAAGTAATTTAGCAATAAAAAGCCCATCTCAGCGAGGGGTAATGGGTGAGAGGTTAAAGTTTAACTGTGCAGCACGGTGATCGTGGTACGGGGGGGGGGGTTAGTGTGCGAAGTAGCAGCGGTCTTATGATACAATCCGTACAAGCACTGTAAGTATTTTTTTCTTTTCTCTCTCGCCATCCAGTCAAGTACTTTCACAACGCAAGTTACGTCTCTGGGTTTTTTCTTTTTTTGTAAATATGTGGGCACTAGTAGGCAGTATACAGATATAGAACAGTGTATGGTTGAACAGAAACAACAAGGTTTATTCTTACTCTCGTGGTTGCTATGCCGAATGTTGACCTCTCGAGCTGCGCTCTCGAGATCAACAATCGGCATAGCAACCACTCGTGTAAGAATAACCTTGTTGTTTCTGTTCAACCATCCACTATCCTATATGATGAGAAAGAGGTTGACAGTGTCCCTTTAACGAGCAACAAGCAATAAGATGTTTTAACAAGTAATTACTTTTTTAGAGCCAGGAAAACTTTCATCCCATTGAAGTGAAGATTGCTGATGTAGCTGGTAGTTTGATTCTGACTTTTTTTTTCTTCTTCAAAAAAGTGAAAAACAAACTGCCCACCATACTGGTGTTACCACCCAAACACAAGTTTGTTTTCATTTCTTGATCAGCTCCAACTGCATCTTTCCTGGTTTTGGGAACACCCACAACACAGTCTAGCCCCTCATGATGCAATGGGAGTTTAGAAGGCTACTGCATCATGAGTGACTGCACTGTTTGGGTGTGTTTGTAATGCTCAGAAATACGCAGTAAGAATGGATCCAGGATTGCAAACAAAACAAGGTTGTTTATAAATACACATTAGCATGCATTTCAGTTCTACTAAACAAGGAGACGGACAAAACAAACAGCAAGATCAGCGAATTTTATAGAAGGTAAGCAATCATAAAATGTAGGCTTTTTAACTAGAAATAATATAATGAGAAACAGGTTGACAGTGTCCCTTTAACAAGCAACATGCAATAAAATGTTTTAAAAAGTAATTACTTTTTTAGAGCCAGGAAAACTTTCATCCCCTTTCAAGCAGCAACTATATTTCATAGACTGCTAACATTCCTTAAATGCGGACTGCTCCATGCAGGCTCCATTAAAGGGGAACTGTTAGTACAAAGGGCCCCACACCCAAGTGTAGGGCTAGTCACAATGTACACTTTATCTGCAAAAACATTTTGGTTTATGTACTGTTTACTGCAGTATAGTAGATTGTATCAGACTAACTTCACCCACTGCTAGGCTGACATCTTCTGTTACTTCAAATCCCAGAATCCTTTGCACTTGACATCAGAGCACTAGGCAGCAGTGGGAGATTCAACAGTCTGCAGTGCATGTTCATAAAATAATATTTATGTTTAAATTCAAAAAAGATAAAAGCTATGTTTTTTTCATCCTAGGAAACAATCATGTTCGCTATCATCTTTTTCCATAAAAACTCTGGATGGAACTACCTTTGGACCAAGTCAGTAAATATAAATACCTGTCTGGTCCTCGATAGTTGCCTTAGTTACCATCAACACACTGACAATGTAATAAAGTCTGTGAATCATAGGTTTGGTTATGTTGTACAGAAACAGAGTTAACTTTACATCTGATGCAAAAAGCTAGGTTGTAATGACACATAATTCGTCAGTGGTAGAGCATGGTCTTGTCATTTTCTCTTCAGCAAGCCAAACATCTTTGCAGAGAACTGCACTTCTCATGAACAAAGCTTGTAGGTTTGCTTCTGACCTTGTTAGACTACCATACATGTTTTCTTTATAGCATCTCAAACTGGCAAGCATTACATCAAATAATTACTCAACAATTAGGATGCTGGGCAAGAAAGATGGTAAAGAGACAAGTGGCAACTAAATTAAAATCCATGGAGCAAAAAAAAACAAACAAACAAAAAAAAAACATATTTCTCAAATGTAAAAAGTAGGTTGGTGGATGATTTATGCCTTAAACTGATTAAGGGTAAAAAAAACAAATCTTGGTCAAACTGCTTTTTATTATCAAATCTGTATATTTTGGAACTCACTACTTCGACACATCAGGTTTTTAACAAGTTACAAATCTTTTTTACTAACTTAGAAATTACATTAATACTATTTACAGCTGTACTTATGAGAAATACCATATATTGTTTATGCGTACTGTTTCCTGTTATTGTCTCTCCATAATTTGTATACCTTGACTATGGTTGCCTATGAAAACAGACCATTTTTGTCCATAGGCTTTTGTTTAAATAAAAGAATTGAAATGTTAGAGCTTTTATAATCTCAGATCAGGGGCTAGATTCACAAAAGTTTGCAAAGTACAGTGCAAATGTTTGCGCTACGATTTGCAGCTGTGCAGGTGTGAAATCTTGCTGTTCACAGTTGGATAGTATATTGTGCTTTCTGACTGTGACTAGGACCAGAATGGGATCGGAATGGGACAGCACTAATCCAGAAAAGCCACTGCTAACTCCAGTAGTGCAGCCCCAACATCCAGCCAGGGGAATGGTCCGGCAGTGAATAGTGGAGGTACACCGTTTCCTATTCACTAAAGCAGCCATGCAAATGAGCCCATTGGGCATGCAAGGTGCTACGTGGCCATTTGAATGCCCATTATGGGCCCATTTACGTAGACTGTGAGTGGCTTAGTGCCCCACATCCCCTGCATGATGTAGCCACAGCCCTGGTGGTCTAGTGCCCACGCCGCCGTTCATAATCTTAAGCATCATGCTTTTAGCATCAACTGGAAGGTGAACAGCTGAGGAGGTGAGGAAGGGAACTGATGATTGGGTAAGGCTAACTGTGGGTGTTGGTGATGCGGGGGGGACCACTGTCCACCAATGTTGGGAGGGCTGGGTGCAACTCTGTAATGGTGCCAGGGCTAAGGAGGGATGTTACTCCTAGCTGTCATAGTGAAGGCTGTGCCAGTCCAGTTACCATCTGGTGGGGCTTTGACACCATGGCGGATCTGGTGGGGAGGGATCACTAGATACCAGGGACTTTTCTACAAATACTGGGTGGGTGATCATGTGGGGAGGGACCGCTGGATCACCAGGGACTTTTCTACAAACATTGGGGGGGATCGGGTGGGGAGAGATCACTAGATACCAGGGACTTTTCTACAAATACTGGGTGGATGATCAGGTGGGGGAGGGATCACTAAATACCAGGGACCTTTTCTACAAATACTGGGCAGGTGATCAGGTGGGGGGAGGGATCACTAGATACCAGGGACTTTTTCTACAAATACTGGTGGGTGAGCATGTGGGGGGAGGGACCGCTGGATTACCAGGGACTTTTTCTACAAATACCCGGTGGGTGATTGGGTTGGGGGAAGGGACCACTGTACCACCATGATAATTCTTCAAGTTGTGGCAGGGAGGTATTGGGTGGGAAAACCACTAGACTACCAGGGAATTTAAATTATTATCACTGGGATGGCAATCGTCGAATGGGGGAGGGACCAATATTCTACCAGGAGCATATTATTATTATATGAGGACGATGATTGGAGAACAGAGGAGGGGGGAGGGACCACCAGACTACCAGGGAATTAATTTTATTATACGGGGACTGTGGTCAGAGAATGGGGGAGGGAGGGAGGGACCACTGGACTACCAGGGCATAATTTTTATTATAAAGGGACAGCGATCAGAGCATGGGGAGGGACCATTAGACTACCAGGGAATTAATTTTATGATATGGGGATGGTAGTCAGATAATGGGGGGACCACTGGATTACCAGGGCATAATTTGTATTATAAAGGGATGCTGATTGGAGAACAAGGGAGAGGAGATGGATCACTGGACCACTAGATCACCAGGGCATCATTTTTATTATGTTGATTGCGTGCAAGCACAAGAAACATATTGCGGCAGCATTTCCAAGAAGCAGGTTGTGGAGGCACAGCACTGTTGTGGCCAATGCCCCCATAGCCTTTAAAGGCTTGGCCCGCTGTCCCCAATGGTGTGGCACGCTGCTGCTGACACTAGTCCAGCCAGCTTTGCACCACCTTGAAACGTTTTAGCTGCTGCAATCAGGGGCCGCCTCATCATTGCAGCGTTATCCGCTGCAATGAGGAAGTGACCCCTCATTGCAGGGCTGTCCCTTGAATTCCCCCTCCAGCTTGCCGACGGGGAGCCCAGTCCCCATCGGCATGACCCCCCCAATTTCTTTCTGTGCTGAGGGGTGCCCATCCCCTCAGCATTATGTCCCCCAAAAAGTTTCATTTGCCTCACGGGGAGCCCACTCCTGTCAGCATTATGCCCGCTCAAAGTATTTACCGATGGGGAGACCACTCCCCGTCGGCATAATCCCCCCCAAACACCCAGTAGACTTGTGCCGGGGTGCACAATTCCCCATTGTCTACAGCTCCCCCCCCAAAAAAAATACTGTGTTGGCACACTGGGAGCCCACCCCACTGTGCCAAATGGTCCTGAAAGAAAAAAAACATCCTGCAATGGTTTTTGTTTTACCCTGTAAATAAAATGGTCCCTCGCCGTCTCCCTGGCCTCCTCCCACAACCCGCACCCACTCGCTGCGCACTCTGCCTCCCACATCCCCCCCTTCACCCCATACTTATCTCCGGAGTCTGGCGCGACGATCTTTGGGGGACCGGGAACACGTCTGCACTCTTCAAAGCCGACCGCGAACTGAGGAAATGCCGGTAAGCTATATAATGGAATAAATAGGGTTTTTTCAACTTTGATGCATAACTCAGTCATTTTTTTGGAATTTTGGCACCAAATTTTCAACAATGGGTCTTTGGGATCCCTCCTCATGAATTCTGTCACTGTCGTGGCATTAATCGGCCCCGAAAGGTGATTTCACAGTCACTGCACGGAAGTACCTTTCGGGACCAATTAACAAAATGACAGTGCCAGTGTTCATGAGGTGGGCTCTCAAAAAGCCTATGTTGCAAATTTGGTGGAAAAAATACAAAAAATTATTGTTTACAAGCGCAGCGCTAAGTGCAGTTGTTACTATCATAACTTACAATTTGCAATATTTTCATGCCACATTTTCAACATTGGCATTTTCCACACCTCTTGTGAACAGTACAGCTGTTATTTTTTACTTGTGGCCAAAATGTTTTCGCACTTCTGGCGCAGAATAGCGCAGTCGCTGTGGGAAATCAGTGTTCGGAACAGAATATGAAAATAACAGTGACACTGTTCATGAGCAGACATCCTAAAATGCCTATGTTGAAAATTTGGTGCCGATACTCCATAAAATGATTGTGTTACGAGTGTGCATTGCGCAGTTTGCACGCACGCTTGTAAGTTTGCAAATTTATAATATTTTCACTCCAGATTTTCAGCATTGCCATTGTTCTGCACCTCCTTATGAACAGTGCAGGTGTCATTTTTCAGATCCTGGCCAAAATGTTTTTTCACCCTTCCAACACGGAATAGCGTAGTCACTGTGGGAAATCCGTGTTTGGGACACATTATGAAAATGACAGTGACACTGTTCTTTAGCAGAGGTCCTAAAATGTCTATGTTGAAAATTTGGTGATGAAAGTCCATAAAATGAGTGTGCTACAAGTGTGCATTGAGCAGTTTCCACGCACACTCATACCTTGGCAACTTTGCAATATTTTCTCTCCAGATTTTCAACATTGCCATTTTTCTGCACCTCCTTATGAAGAGTGCAGCTGCCATTTTTCACATCCTGGCCGAAATGTGTTTTTACTCTTCTGACGCACAATAGCGCAGTTGTGGGAAATCAGTGTTTGGAACACATGAAGAAAATCACAGACACTGTTCATGAGCAGAGGTCCTAAAATGCTTATGTTGGAAATTTTGTGATGAAACTCCATAACATGACTGTGTCACGAACGTGCATTGTGCAGTTTCCATGCACCCTTGTAACTTCGCAAATTAGTAATATTTTCATGCCACATTTTAAACACTGGCATTTTTTCACACCTACTTATGAACAGTACAGCAGTCATTTTTCACATCCTGACTGAAATGTGTTTTCGCGCTTCGGGCGCAGAATACCGCAGTCTCTGTCGGAAATCAGTGTTTGGGACAGATTAGGATCGAGCGAGTGGGAGGGGGACTGACCGAGCTCAACTGAGCTCTGTCAGGACTGCTGTGGATTTCTTTGTGGGCAGGAAAAGGCGCCAACACAGGCAGGAGCCCATTACAAAAGGGCAGCCTGCAGAGCCGGTAGACACAGAACAAGCCAGTGAGGGAGGGGGAGGGAGTGAGTGAGCTCAACGGAGCTATGTTGGGACTGCTGCGGATTTCTTTATGGGCAGAAAAAGGCAGCAATGCACACAGGGGCCCAGTACAAAAGGGCAGCCTGCAGCGGCAGAAGAAACTGAACGAGTGACTGAGAGAGGGGGGGAGTGAGCGAGCTCAACGGAACACTATCGTGACTGCTGCGGATTTCTTTGTGGGCAGAAAAGTGCGGCAACACATGCAGGAGCCCCGTACAAAAGGGCAGCCTGCAGTGCTGGTAGAAACGGAATGAGTGAGTGACAGAGGGGGAGTGAGTGAGGTCAACGGAGCTCCGTCAGGACTGCTGCAGATTTCTTTGTGGGCAGAGAAAGGTGCAAACAGAGGCAGGAGCCCAGTATAAAAGGGCAGCCTGCAGCGCCAGGAGAAACAGAATGAATGTGTAAGACAGATGGAGTGAGCAACCTCAATGTAGCTCTCTCTGGACAGCGGTGGATTTATTTGTGGGCGGAAAAAGGTGCCAACTCAGGCAGGAGCCCAGTACAAAAGGGCAGCCTGCAGTGCCGGGAGAAACACAACGAGCGAGTGAGAGAGGGGGAGTGAGTGAGCTCAATGGAGCTCTATCATGACTGTTGCGAATTTGTTTGTGGGCAGGGAAAGGCGGCAATGCAGGCAGGAACCCAGTACAAAAGGCCAGCCTGCAGCACTGGCAGAAATGGAATGAGTGAGTGAGAGAGGTGGGTGAGCGAGCTCAACAGAGCTGTCGGGACTGCTGCAGGTTTCTTTGTGGGCAGAAAAAGGCAGCAATGCACGCAGGGGCCCCTGCAAAAGGGCAGCCTGCAGCAGTGGGAGAAACAGAATAAGCGTGAGAGAGGGGAGTGAGCGAGCTCAATGGAACTCTATCGTGACTGCTGCAGATTTCTTTGTGGGCAGAAGAAGGCGGCAACGCAGGCAGGAGCCTAGTACAAAAGGGCAGCCTGGAGCGGCAGCAGAAATGGGACAAACGAGTGAGAGCAGGGAATGAGCGAGCTCAATGGAGCTCAGTCGGGACTGCTGTGGATTTCTTTATGGGCAGAAAAAAGCGACAATGCAGGCAGGAGCCCAGTACAAAAGGCCAGCCTGCAGCGCCGGCAGAAACAGAATGCGCGAGTGAGACAGGGGGAGTGAGTGAACTCAATGGAGGTTTATTGTGACTGGTGCGGATTTCTTTGTGGGCGGGAAAAGGCGGCAACCAAGGCAGGAGCCCAGTACAAAAGGCCAGCCTGCAGTGCCAGCAGAAAGGGAATGAACAAGTGACAGAGGGGGAGTGAGCAAGCTCAACGGACCTGTGTCGGGACTACTGCAGATTTCTTTGTGGGCAGAAAAAGCCACCAACAGAGGCAGGAGCCCAGTACAAAAGGCCATCCTGCAGTGCCAGGTGAAACAGAATGAGAGAGTCAGAGAGGGGCAGTGACCCATCTCAATGCAGCTCTGTCGGGACAGCTGCAGGTTTCTTTGTGGACAGAAAAGGGTGCCAATGCAGGCAGGTGCCCAGTACAAAACACCAGCCTGCAGCACCGGGAGAATCACAACGAGTGACTGACAGAGGGCCACTGAGCGAGCTCAACGGACCAACGCAATCAACATTCGGCATTGACAAGTGCTTGTTATAAAGGGACATTGATTGGAGAATGGAGGATGGGGGAGGGACCACTAAGCCACCAGGGAGCTGTCTATTTTGTACCAACTGGCTGGCAATCAGTGGGGAGTTCGCAGTACCTCTGCCAACCACTAGGGTTGTGCAGAGTAGGGAAGAAGCTTTCCTTGGCTGTATTTTCTCCATGCAAGGGAACCCTGCAAGTGGCCCTTGGGAGGAAAAAATACTTTGTGGATGGGACTGCGCCAATATGCAGGTCCCTTCCCCCTAATTTGCATTGCAGTCCCCTCCAGATTTTGCCCCAGTGCAAACCCGGTTTGAGGGTGCAAACTGTGCTTTTGTGAATACTAACTTGCTGCAAAACCAAGTTTGCACCAGGCAAACTGTGTTTGTGCGGGGGCAAAGTTTTGTGAATCTGGCCCCAGATGTTGTTTGAGTCGGCTTTTGTCCGGAGAGCTATGTGAAGTCCTCTGTGACTGCACTTAGCTCAGGGAAGACAGTGGGACCAACAAACAAAAGATCAGTGCTTATCTAAATGCTAACATGCACTGCAGGCTGTTGAATCTCCCACTGCTCCCTACTGCTCTGATGTCAGCTGCAGGGGATTCTGGGATTTGTAGCAACAGAAGATGTCAGCCTTCAAGTAAGCAAACTTAGTCGGATGCAATCTACTATACTACAGTAAACAGAGAGTGAACCAAAATGTTTTCACACAAAGTGCACATTGGAACCAGCCCCACACTTGTGTGTGGGGCAGTTGGTGCGGACTGTTCCCTTTAACTTGCGGAGTAATACAGTGTATTAACCATATGCTTTACTTTACTCTAGACAGCTAATATAGTAGGTTGATGTTTTGTTTGTTTGTTTGCTTTACATTTACCAAGAAGGGACTGATCATTTGAACACCAGTCAACATGATGAGATGGGTGGGTTTTCCCCAGATGTTTTAGTATCTGTAGTATAGGGATGCAGTGCTGGGCTCATTAATTTGTCATATGGGTCACGGCCTTGCCATGACTGAGCGCAGCTGTTTGCTCCAGTTGCAATCTATTGGACCAAAGACATGTGAAATGACCTTTAAATATGCTTTCATTGACTCTTGTAACCACTGAGTAGAAAACAGAAAATGACATCTCTCTCAGTAAATGGGGGATGACTCCCTTACAATTTGGAACAATACCAATCTCACTAATTTCAGTATTACTGCAATGCTTTTTTTTTTTTCCCCAGTTATTTAACCAGATGAGACACACTAAGCTGAAAACTTGTTTACAGGTGCAACCTGGGAGCACAAGGAAGTTAAGTAACTTGCTCAGGGTCACACAGTATGCAAGTAGGGGCTGTGGGATTCAAACCCAGATCTCCAGTTTTGCAGCTCAGAGCCTTAAACCACTGCACCATACTGCCTCCTTTGAGGAATTTGACATTGCTGGCAAAGAATTATTCTTGCCAAAGCTACTGTATCTATACTGGCTTTGTGCTACCGATTAATTAGGTGGGTCAAATCTCACCTGTCACCCAGGTAGAATCAGGCACAGTATTGCAGCCAACCCCATGAATATGTGTGCAGCCAGGTTCATTTATACAGGTGTCAATTGATTTAAAGTAGCAGTGTTACAGAACTGGACAACCAAATCTGACCCTACGCTTTTCCACTGTAAAAACATTCATGGCATCTTCCAGTTTTATTTGCTGGTAAAATCTGTCTCTCCCACAAAAATCTGAGTATTTTATAAATGTTTAATTTTGTTTTTTTTCTCAAGAAGAAAAAAGATGGCCAGCACATGTGGCTTAGAAATAGCATTGCGCACTTGGCAAGGGTTAGGATAGAGAAAAAAAGACATGGTCTAGGAGGTACCTAAAAAAGTAGTTTGACAGCTATGCTCATATTTTTATTAACTGAAGCTGAGACTAGCTTTTTGCAAAAACATTTTTTGTTACACCGCTGCTTTAACTAGTCATTATCCGTCATTATCCAACATCTTTACTTTTCCTAATAAAAAGTAGACAGACAAGGATGTGCTGAAGGGTTTTACAGGCTCTGTGGAAAGTGTTGGTAAACTGATATCCTGTTAATGTGACTCTGACTGGCTTAATCATGTGGTGGTTACAGAACTTTGGGCTGGATTCAGGGATCACAGCCATACCACTGTACTTAATGGCAGAACTAGTGCGACTGGCCTTTCGTGGTGTAGAGGACCCCATGCCCTGATGGTAGCAGGGAGCGCATGCCTGATTTCATATGGTGGTTTGTAGGGCCATGAATATTCATGAGCATATCTGCTGGCTAAGCAGGCCCTCGTATAATGACATGCCCCAGTAAGGCACTACGGTACGCTGGGGTGATGGAGGGGGGATGTTTTATTTATTATTTATTTATTTATTGAAAATGTTTCACCAGAAAAGGCACGCTGATCAACAAGATGCTCGTCTCATGGTGCGACCTGGGGGGAGAGGTTACAGAAGAGACAGGTATACATGCAGTAGTTGAGTTTCACAGTAATGCAATACAGACAATGTACATGGATTGGAGGTATTACATATGGACTTGTTGCATAGGAGAACAGTACAGAACAATGATCATCAACGACAGGGTATGGAATTCATAGATATAAAGGACGGTAAGAGCAATACAGAACTTGCACGTCAGGGACAGGTTAGACATATCACGGGTAAACATATAATTGGTACAAGGCACAGTAGGAGCAATGCATAGCATGCGCAACAGGGACATGGGGAGCATAACATGGTACACTATGAGGGACTACAGTAGTTACATAAGTGCCAATAGCACACTATTGTGCCAGGACAGACTGAGTGCCAGTACCAGACTTGAGCTGCAGTGAGATGCCCAAGTTGCGTGTAGGAGTTGGAGAGAAGATTGGGGGGAAGGGGAGGATAGGACTAGCATGGGGGTGTAGGTTAGGCGAGGTGAGAAGGAGTGAAAATGGTAGAGATCGCTGAGGGTAGGGCAGAGGGGGGTATGTTAGATAGGGAGGGGAGAGAGGAGAGAGTAGGCGGTGTAAGTGCGAAGGGCAGTATATAAGCCAGTCAATTAGGCGATTGCAGGCTCTGGGGGCAACTGAGGGCAACTGAGGGAGAGGTACCGAAGTGGAGGGGAGTCAGGGGCAGTTGCAATTTGTAGTGAGGAAGTTAGAGAGGGCAGAGGATAAGGAGTATTTGGACAATGAATGGCGGATCTGGGCCGGTAGGCCATTCCAGAGTTTGGGGAAGAGGTAGGAGAAGGCTGATTGGCCGGCGGTGGTCATTCGGTGGGGGATGGATAATAGCCTTGTGTCGGTGGACCTGAGGGCGTGGGTGGGGGTAGGTGGGGAAGATAGGGAGGATGCTAGGTAGGGTGGGAGGGAGCCGAGCCAGAAGTTGGAAGCGAATTTTGCAGTGTGGATGAGGAGCCGGTTGCTCAGGGCTGGCAGGGCCAGAGAACGGTAGAGCACACAGTGATGTGAGTGGGAGGGGGCATCGAGAGCAAAGCGGCAGAATGCATTGAAAAGGGGGTCCAGTCTGGCTAGGGTGGTCTTTGAGGCGGAGCTGTAGACTACGTCACAGTAGTCAAAGGTGGGTAGAATCATTTTCATGACTAAATCTCGTCTGACGGGTAGCGAGCGGCAGGAACGGTTCCTGTAGAGGGCCCCAAGTTTAGGGCGCAGTTTTGAAATAATGGCATCTATGTGTGTGGTAAAGGAGAGGTGGTGATCGAGCCAGACCCCTAGATACCTAAAGGAGGGCACTTCTTCAAGGAAAGTGTTGTTTAGGGTATGGAAGATCAGAGGGTGGGTGAGTTTGGATAGACGCTGTCTGGTACCGAAAGTCATAGAGACAGTTTTCTTGGCATTTAGGGAGAGTTGGTTGTTATTGAACCAGTGTTGGGTTTTGTTGAAATCCGTTTGTAGTTTGGAAGTGAGTTCTTTGTGGGTCCGGCCAGAGGTAAAGAGGATCGTGTTGTCCACATACATGTGGATTGCGGAGGAGGAGCATGAATTTGGCAGATCATTTAGAAGGATGAAGAATAGGATGGGACCAAGAACTGAGCCTTGGGGAACGCCGGTGGTGATAGGGAGGGGGATGCGATTTGCTGTAGTAGTACTATAACCGCCAGTCTATGGATGTCACAGGAAAGTTAGTATAACTGCTCACCTGTTACCATTTCCTGTTGCCTGACATTGCTGTGCACAAGCTGTGCCGTGGCTGGGCCATCTGAGTGTGTTCTGGTGGGGGTGGGGGTACTCTGGTGAGTACATGTAGTCCACGACTGTTAAGGTGGTTTTGTTTCCAACTATACTTCCATACCCCAGCCCACAGGACCAGCCATCTGTGCATGCTGCACACCTGAGTGGAGTACATACAAATGAGACTGGTGGTCCCAGGCGATGCTCTGGCTGCTGCTGCAGCTAACATTGTGGTAGCTAGCACACAGCCAGGAACTGATACTGGTCATCTCTCTCCTGCATAAAATGGGATGTGGCTACCTGCGAAGGGACAGATAACACTGGAAATGCTAGCAGTATCCGTTCCTGAATACAGCCCAGTGTACCAGGTTCATGCGCTCAGCCCAGGGCATAGGCTGCCAACCAGCAGAGGCAGAGGCCGGCCCAGAGGCATGGAGGGTTAAGGTGCCAGACACTAAACATCCCACTGTGCCAGCAAAAAAGGTTTGGTGATAGATTCAGGTCACTGGCAGTCAGTCGGGGTGGGAAAGCATTGAGCTTTTGTCTGACTGCTCTTCTCTTCTGGGAAGGGGGGGGTCCAGCTGCACCATTCCCACACTGCCACCACATGGAGGTGCAGTGGTAGGGCAGCGGGGGTAACTCAGAAGGGATGACAGGCAGTAGGCTCCACAGTATGTGGGTGCCTCCATGCACGTGTGCTTCCTGTGTCATTGTATGCTGCCAGTCTGGGAGGGAGAACAGGGAAAAAACTGGGCAGGCAACCATGATACCTCTGCCTGCCAACCCCTAGTCTGCTACACAACCTGGCGTGTCTGTCTGCCTCTTCTGGATGTATGTCTGGTTGAGGGAGGAGGGTCTTTCCAGTTCTGGTCCCACCATGTGGGGCAATCCATGGTGAAACTTTTGAAGGTAAGTCCCATGAACGGTGGTTATCAGATGAAGGTGTCTGAGCAGGGGCTGAGAGCACTGGCCTGCACCAGGAAGGGAGAAAAAGCTTTACTGAAAAAAATAAAGGCGGCGGCAGGGAGAGCATCTAATCTGAATCACTCCAGCTTCATGGAGGGTGGACAGCTCCTTGCACTATATGACCGCCCCCAGGTGACCCAAATGAGGGAGTGTATGAAAGAATATGTGGTCCTTAGGATATGTGTAGCATTTGCACATGCCAACATACTTGATATATGATGCAGAAGTGTCATACAGTATAAGAAACAAACCGATACCAGCAGATAATGGCAGTGGGTTGGCACCTTCACTTAAAAAGTTCAACAATTACTCCATAAACAGTTCTGTTTATCAAATTCACATTTTTTATTGAACAAATTCAATTAAAATTCATACCACTCCCTCGTTCGATTGGGTAGGGCACTTAAAAAAACAGGTTCACAGGCAGGTACATTTCTTCTCCAGTGTACTTTTTAAAGTTGTCTATTCAACGAATTCAGCTCCGCGACTACGTGGAAACACAGTGACATTGCACATACACGAAAGGAGACACCATGCCAGCCAACTACTTGCCCGATGCTTGTAGTCACACCCTTAACATTTCAACATCATACTGATGTCTTCCTGAGAAGTCTTCGTTCAATAAAAAGTTTGAATTTGAAAAATGGAACTGTTTATGGAGCAACTGTTGAACTTTTTAAGTGACTCGCTGCCATTACCTGCTGGTATCGGTTTGTTTCTTGCACTGTATGGACTCTCCTGGGTATAGTGCACTTTGCACTTTGTTGAACCCCTAGCTTTGTGTCCCTTGTGTCATACAGTATATCTGGGGTGGAGGTGTGATGATGGGAGTTGGACTAAAGGCCTTTCCCTAATGCCTTGATACTGCAAGGCACTTGTGTGTGTTTTTTTTTTTTTAACTTTCTTTGTTCTATGCACCCCCCCACCCCCGATTGAGTTTGATCATCCCCTTCATGCCTTTCCTATCTGAGGAACCCCTCAACTCCACTCACCTAAATAAAGATGTGCACACAGACATCCTATCTGAATCTCCCCCAGCCAGCTTCAGTGAAGTCCCACACTTACCTGTGTTTGAACTCAAGAATAAGAGTTCCTTGGTGTTTACTGCATGTGGGGTGCGGTTGGCGGAGCCCCACCCCGCAAAAACATAAATTTAGTATTTTGTTTTGATTTCATGATAGCAGTCCTCAGTGTGTGTTTGGACCGCTACCATGTGGATTTGTGCGTTTTTGGCGGGCACTGTTATTGTGGGCGCCATTGTTGCAGCACTGTTATGGACAGCAATGTTATTGTACTCATGCTTCAAACCTAGTACCCTTAAAATTGGGGCAGGGGGAGGTGAGATGGGGGCTGGGGTGGATTTTGGAGTGTGGTTCATTATCGGTTTTTGCCTCATCCAACGGCGGCAACCTTGGGCCCTCTAACACCACAGGGTTCGCTTTGAAAAAATGCAAGTAGACAAAATATAGTCAATATTTCATATATATAATACCTTTACCTTCCTCTTATGCTTCATCACTTATGGGATTTTGTAGAAAACAGGATATCTCTCTCTCTCTCACACATGGTCTTTATCTGCTTTTGCTTTTGGGGAGGCAGTATAGTGTAGTAGTTAAGAGCACTGGGCTACAAACCTGGACAACCAGATTTGAATCCCATAGCCACCTCTTGCATACTGTGTGACCGTGATCATGTCACTTAATTTCCCTCTGCTCCCAGGATGCACCTGGAAACAAGCATCAGTGTATCTTTCTTGGCCAATAATTGTAAAATAAAAAATGAAGCTAAATAAGAAATGTGCTGCTTGCTTACAGGTGACATTGTGATCATAGTCATTTCTACAGCAACCAGTTGTGATGTCACAAGCAGAGGATTGTGATATCATGTGTAAACAAGCAGCAGGAGCAGAGGAAGTCCAAGTGACAGAGAACCTTTTTTTTATGTAAATCTCCTTAGAAAAGATGAGGAGTTTGGGTTGGGCAAATACAGGAAATACCTGAATACTAAGTTGCATAGGGTCTAGATATTATACTATAATAATAATAATAAAAGTTATTTAATTAAGCGCCTTTCAAAATTCCAAAGTGCTGTACAGTATTAGTAAAGGATAAAAACATATACAAATACATATAATATAAAATCACAATAAAACTGGAAATGCCTTTCCTCATAAAAAAGTCTTTAGTGCCTGCTTAAAACTCCCCACCATCCTGCACTCCTGGAGCTGACGGGTCAGAGAATTCCAGAGGGTAGGTGCTGCAATTCCAAAGGCACATGCGCCAGATGACTTCAAATTAATCCTCGGAATCTCCAGCAACCCCTCATACCCCTCATCAGCTGAGCGGAGCTGTCACAAAGGAGTGTAAGGAACCAGGAGATCTTTCAAGTAATCGGGACTCTGTCCATGTAGGGCTTTGTAAGTCAATAGACCTACTTTAAAGGTGATCTGCCACTGTATTGGCAGCCAGTGCAGAGCGGGAAGCACAGGGGTGATATGAAATCTTCTAGATGCCCCAGTCAATAAACATGCTGCCGCATTCTGAACTAGCTGCAAGCGGTAGATATCAACCCCAGAAAGCCCTAGATAAAGGGAGTTGCAGTAATCAAGGCGTGATGTCACAAAGGCATGGACCAAGACAGGCAGGTCACTGGGTGGAACAAGGTGCCTAATCCTGGCAATATTCCTAAGATAGAAAAAGGCTAGCTTGACAACTGCCGATACCTGATGTCGAAGAGTCAGACCATTGTCAAGCTTCACTCCAAGGTTACGCACCCGTTCAGAGGTGAAAATCTGTGCCTCCCCCAGAACTAAACCGGAAGAGAGCCCAGTCCTCAATCCCTCTACCCTGTGACCCGGGTCCACAACCAAAACCTCAGTCTTTCCTGGGTTCAACTTTAGACCACTGGAATTCATCCAATCTTGGATTTCTGTGAGGCAGTTGTTCAGTACCAAGATAGCACCAACCTGGTCAGATGCAAAAGACAGGTAGAGCTGGGTATCATCAGCATAGCAGTGAAACCTCAGCTCATACTGTCTTACAATGTCTCCGAGGGGTAGCATATATACTGCGAATAACATGGGGGACAGCACCGAACCCTGAGGTACCCCACAAGGCAGAGAGAAAGCCCCGGATGAAAACAAACCAGAAACCACCTTCTGCGTTCTCCCAGCGAAGAAAGATGAAAACCATCTGAGGACTGTACCCAACAGCCCACAGATGAACCTCAGGCATTTGAGCAGAACCCCATGATCCACAGTATCAAAAGCTGATGATAGATCCAGGAGAACCAAGACAGAATGGTGTCTCTGATCTCTCTCTCTCTCTCTCCATCAGGAGATCATTGAGCGCCCGAACCAGAGCAGTCTCAGTACTATGCCTTTTACGAAAACCAGATTGGAGAGGTTCGTATAAATTATGGATGGTTAAATGGTTATCCATTTGAGCAACCACAACTTTCTCAATAATCTTCCCCACAAAACGGAGGTTAGAGATAGGCCTGTAGTTTGCTAGGTTCTCCGGGTCTAAAGAAGCTTTTTTCAGAAGGGCGCTCACCACCCCCTCCTTCAAGGAGCTAGAAAATACTCCTGTATCTAAAGAGCACCGGACAATCCTAGCTAAGACCGGACCAATGATCTCACTACAACCCAAAATTAGGGAAGTAGGGCCTGGGTCTAAACTATAGCATGTGGGATGCATCTCCTGGACAATCCTCATAATGTCTATGAAATCCGGCAGGTCAAAGGTACTCCAGAAAACTCTGGGCTCTGTGACAGAGCACCGATCAACAGCAAAGCAACCCCCTTAGAGTGAAGTTGGTGGCACTCCTTCCTGATGTCGTCGACCTCATTCGCAAAGAAGTGAGTGATCTCGTCACAATCAATTTGTGTAAAAACTCGATGGAGCTGCCGACAGGCTGGGTTGCACAGCCTGTCAACAGTTCTGAAGAGTTGAGCTGGTCAGTTCCATGTGACAGAAATTTCCCTGGACAGGAATTCTGCCTTCTTATGGGAAATTTCTGTTTGGTAGGGTTTATAATGCTCTAGCAAAATGCGGTGATCGGCATCAGTGGCAGTCTTCCTCCAACGACGCTCTAACCTACGCCCCAATTTCCTCAACTCTCTCAGAGCCCCATCAAACCACGGGGCTCCAGGGCGAAGCAGAAGGGGGCAAACTCGGACAGGAGCAATCTGATCGAGGGCTGAAGATATGGCCCCATTATAGGCCACTACCAACTGCTCAGGATCAGTGCAAGACTCGTCCAACAACGAGAGGTCAATAACCGCCCTCAGGTCTTCAGCGACCACATCCCACAAAGGGCGGTACCTGACCAACTCCACAAGGGCCGACCTACCCAGGGGAGCCTCAAAACTGAACCCAACTGAGTAATGATCAGACCAACTGACTGGTTCCACCACTAAATCGGAGGCCTCGATCTCCAGGAGGAAGACCAGGTCAAGAGAGTGACCTTCCTTGTGTGTAGCTGAGGAAACAACCTGCGTAAAGCCCAGAGATGTCATCACCTGGAGGAAATGTTGATCAAAAAGTGAAGATTCATCATCAACCCAGGCATTGAAGTCACCCAGAACCATCAGTCTGGGCAACTCCAATGCCATGTCGGTGGCAAAATCTGCTATTTCCTACAGGAATAGCTTCTCATCGCCTGGTGGATGGTAGATGAGGGTGATCCTGCACCTGACACCAGCTACCACAGTACACTCAAATGACCTGGCCTCCTCAACTGGTACACCAGTTAGGCCCAATTTGGTCTTGAAACAAACCGCAAACTCCCCCCCCCCGCGGTCCTGGGAAGGATTCACAAAGCGAAATGGGATTAAGTCTCACTCTGCAACACCAGTTGCATGACGAAATCGCCGCAGCTGCGGAGCGGCCGATCCACAGCCACAGCAGTTGTGGAGGGTGCTACGGTGGGTCCCAATGCCCGTAGCAGCCTCCTGCAGCTGCGGTGCTGTCCCTGGCAACAGCATCCGAAAGTGCCATATTCATGGAGCCGGCCGCATTCGCCCATCTTAGGTGAATACCCGAGCTGTGAGAGAGACCTGCAGCTCCAAATGGAAACCCACTAGGCTGAGGTTTTCCCAACAGCTGTGGGACCTTCCCCATGTTAGTGAATCCTGCCCAATGTCTCCCAAGTTTTTATATGCATAGGGAGGGGGATAAGCAGTAGAGACTGGAAGATGATCCTTCCACTAAACAGGTCACTGGTGTGGCCTCACCTTTGAATACAGTGTAAGGTACTGGATTCCACACATGAGGAAAGACTGCAACATGGTGGCGGCACTACAGTGAAGCGCAATTAATATTGCCCATGGCCAAGGAGAAATGATGTATGAGGAGAGGCTGCAGGACCCCTTCAGAATAGGAGGGGAAGGGATGACATGATCCAGCCACTCACCTAGTTGCACAGGATGAACAGAGTGGATGCTAACAAACTCTTCTCCTTAAGTTCAAACACAGAGACAAGCGAGAATTGACAGAAGCTTGCAGTGGGAGATTCAGAGAGGCTGTCTGTATATGCTTCTTTTTGGAAAGGGTGGTGATTAAGTGGAACAAGCTACCTGAAGAAGTGGTATAGGCCAAGTAAATCAGCAGCTTCAAGCAGGGATGGGACAGGCAGCTGGATTTTCAGAAGAAGCCAGAAGGGGAAGGAAGGAAACATATTCAATTCAGTGCTTTAGAGTAACTGGTAATTGCTATTTTTCTTTTAAACTTAGATTGTGGGTTTTTAGTGACACTGTACTTTCTTTGTTGTCTTTACTTAGAATTGTTTTTGGGCTGTTGAAAATTTAAAATGTAGTGGTGGTGTAATTCTGTGCTGTCTTTAATTGCGGCAAATTTTATCTTGGCTTGTCTGACTGCCCTGTAGTTGGGTGAAGGGTGTTAATTGTCTGGCCTCTGACCTCAGCTACGTGATAACTGGAGGTTCGGCTTAGTCAGAGTTGGGGTAGCAAGTAGAGTTTCATTTTCTCAGAAGAAGCCAGAAGGGGAAGGAAGGAAACATATTCAATTCAGTGCTTTAGAGTAACTGGTAATTGCTATTTTTCTTTTAAACTTAGATTGTGGGTTTTTAGTGACACTGTACTTTCTTTGTTGTCTTTACTTAGAATTGTTTTGGCTGTTGAAAATTTAAACGAGTGGTGGTGTAATTCTGTGCTGTCTTTAATTGCTGAAATTTTGACCCCCCTCCCTTCCCTCAACTCTTAATTATATGCCCTGTTAAATCTGATTAACAGGAGCTAAACACAGGGTATAGTAAGGAGTGTGAAGTAGGAGGGCACAAGGGGAAGAAGCCCACCCTCAGCACAAGTGTTTTGACTCATTTATTTATTGGTTTTTTTTCTTTTTTTTTAAAGAAAATTATCTGAGGATCAGTGGCAGGATTTTTAGGACAGTAAATTAATAAAAAGGGAACTAGGAGAGCTTCAGTAGCAGACAAGTAGTGGAATAGCACTATAATTGCAGTATAATGTGGGGAGTGGTGCAATGCAGTGGCTGTGGGGCAGCCATATTCAGGCAGACCTTCTGGACACTGAGGTGCTGCCCTATCTGCATGCATCTCTCTGGACTGCGGGATGAGGTAGCCAGACTCAGAGCGGAAGTAAACTGGGTCAGGAGTACCATCACCCCTATCCAGAGACCACCCAGTCCAATGCAACTGCCTCAAAGGATACCGAGAACGAGGAGCACTTGGATGACAGTGGGCTCAGGGAGGGTTAGAGCAGTCAGGCAGAGGCACATCCCAGATCCTATTCCACTCAAGAACTCATATGCCACACTGGCAAATGAGGACAACTAAATAGAGGTACCCAGAGAAGTGGAAGGAAAGGATGTGGAGGTTAGCCAAGGAGGTGACCTCAGAGGGGAAAGCAGTGGACCCCAGAGGAGGAGGAAGTGAATCCTGGTGGGGGACTCCATCATAAGAGGGATCCAGCTAGGAACACAGGAGGGGGAGGACAGGGAGGTGAGGTGCCTACCAGGTGCCACTGCATGGAGGGATGGAAGGAAGATCCTGGGGATCTCTGGGAAGGCAAGACGGGAGGGTGAGCTGGATGTCATTATCCACCTAGGTACTAATGACCTGGAAAATGGGGAGCCAAAGGAAGTTCAGGAAGAGTTTAGAAAATTGGGAGGGTCTCACAAGTAGCTACTTCTGTCACTTTCTCAGAAGTACTACCATGCAGAGGCAAGGGAGCGATAGAGTGCATGCACCAGGAACTTTAACTCATGGTTGAAGAACTGGTGCTGTGAGGAAGGGTTTGGATTCATTGGTGACTGGGGACCCACCTGAGGGATGGAGGTTTGTTCAGCCTGACGGCCTGCATCCATCCTGGAGGGAATCCAAGACTAATGATAAGTTTAAATGCTACATTGACAAGCATTTAAACTAGCAAAGGGTGGCAGGCCAGCAAGGAGGGTACCCATTGTTTCACCCCCACAGCTAGCAGTGAAACCAGTGAACCAGAGGAGTGGCTATCTCTGCAAAGCAGTGTGCAAAAGATGGAGATTTGTGCCCAAGAGGTGGATAGGCAGAAAAGGGGCAAAATTCAGCAGAAGGGCAGACAGCAAGGAGAACCGGGGATAAAGGACAACCAAGGAAGGAGCTGGAGTAGAGCAGCAAAACAGTCTAGGGAGGTCAAATCATGGAAAGCCATGTGTGCAAATGCCAGGAGCCTTAGCAACAAGATGGAAGATCTGAGGCTGTTGTGGTGCAGTCAGACCTGGACATTGTGGCCATCACTGAAACCTGGTGTAATGATAACCATGACTGGGAGATGGCCATACCTGGCTACAACATATTCAGAAGAGACAGAGCAGGGAGGAAGGAGGAGGAGGCACCCATGTGAAAATGACATAAGGGCCACAGAGATCCAGGAGGAACAAAATGGGGAGAGATACTGTGGGTTAAGCTTAGAAAGGAAAATGGGGACAGCCATCCGCACAGGTGTGGTCTATAGACCATCAGCCCAGGAGGAAGAAACAGATAGGAGTTGATGCTAGCCATCCAAAGGATGGCAGACAAGGTGAGGTAGTACTGGTTGGAGACTTCAATATTCCAGACGTGGACTGGAGCATCCCAGCAGCAGCATCAACTAGGAGCAGATTTATCCTGGACTTCCTTCAGGGTGCCTTCCCAAGCAACTGGTCATGGAACCAACTCGCAGAAGGCAATACTGGACCTTGTGCTCACAGACAGGGACAGTGTGATGTGGGTAACAGTGGGGAGCACCTGGGGAACAGTGACTACCAGTCATTGTGGTTTGAAATCACAGAAAGAGCAGAACCAAACCACACAAAAACACGTATCCTGGATTTTAGGGGGGCAGACTTTGGGAAAATGGGGAGATACTTGAAAGAGGCATTAAGGGGAATGGGACAGGAATCAGGGGTTGAGGAACAGTGGGCAGTATTTAAAATGGGGATTACAAGAACAACAGAATTATGCATTAAGCAGGTTAGCAAAAGGAAAAGGAAGAGGAGACCATTATGGTTTTCCAAAGAGGTAGCAAAGAAAGTGAAAGCCAAAAAGATTGCATTCAGGCAATACAAAAAGACACAGGCAGAAGGGGATAGGGAGAAGTACCAGGAGAAGCAAATGGAGGCAGGGAGGTCAGTAAGGGAAGCCAAAGCTCAGACAGAAGAACACATTGCAAAATCAGTGGGTAGAGGGGACAAAACCTTTTACAGGTACATAAGTGAAAAAAGAAAGACAACGGGAGGGAAAGTGAGACTGAAGGGGAAGGATGGGGGCCACGTGGAGGATGACAACAGTAAAGCTGACATACTGAACAGGTATTTCTGCTCAGTCTTTACTGAGGAAGAGGAGGGTAATGGGTCTGAAGGGAGTACAAGGGGTGAGAATGGTGCAGAAATGGACACAAGTCCCTTTACACGAGAAAGGGTCCTGAAGGAACTGGAAGTAATAAGAGTTGATAAAGCAATGGGGCCAGATGGGTGCACCCCAGGTCCTTAAAGAACTAAAGAGGTGGTGGCTGAACCTCTGCCTATCCTGTTTAGCCAATCACTGGAAACAGGGAGGTACCCAAAGACTGGAGGACAGCAGATGTAGTCCCCTATACAAAAGTGGGAACAAAGAGGAAGCAGGGGACCACAGACCAGTCAGCCTCACCTCGGTAGTGGGGAAGATCATGGAAGCACTACTGAAGGAGAGATTGGTGGAACATCTGGTTGTCAATGGACTACAGGACCCAAGACAGCATGGTTTCACCAGGGGAGGTCATGTCAGACCAACCTCGTTGAATTTTTGACTGGGTGACTAGGGAGGTGGATCAGGAGGGCAGTGGACATGGCCTCATCTGGACTTCAGCAAGGCCTTTGACACTGTGCCACATAGAAGACTATTACACAAACTGGGGAATATGGGCAGGACAGTAGTGTGGTGGGTAGGTAACTGGCTGGGTGGCAGGACACAGAGGGTGGTGGTAAATGGCCGTCACTCCACAGAGGGAAGAGTGACCAGTGGGCACCACAGGATCAGTGCTGGATCGGTCCTATTCAACATCTTCATCAGTGGCATTGCACAGGACCTAGAAGGCAGAATTTCACTGTTTGCTGATGACACAAAGCTCTGTAACAGAGTAGACACACCAGAGGGTGTAGACAGAATGAGAAGCGACCATCAGAAACTTGAAGAATGGTCAGGGGTTTGGCAGTTGAAATTCAATGCAAAGAAGTGCAAGATAATGCATATGGGGCACAAAAACCCTGGCACAATATATCAGTTGGGGGGTGAGGATATAGCATGCACCAAGCAGGAAAGGGATCTTGGGGTTATCATCTCTTATGACCTCAAGGTAGGGAAACAGTGTGACAAGGCAGCAGGTAAAGCAAATAGGATGCTGGGATGTATAGGCAGGGGCATCACCAGCAGGAAAAGGGAGGTCATAATTCGCTATACAAGACACTAGTGAGGCCCCACCTGGAGTACAGTGTACAGTTCTGGAGACCGACTCATGAAGGAGCATACAGACAGGGTAGAGAAGGTTCAGAGGAGGGCAACAAAGATGGTGCATGGATTGCATCACAAGTCCTATGAAGACAGGTTGAAGGAACTGAACATGTACTCCCTGGAGGAGAGGAGGAGAGAGGGATATGATAGAGACATACAAGTATCTCACAGGGAGGAACAGGGTGCTGAATACACTATTTTAAGTGAAAAGATGTTCCAGGACTAGAGGGCATGGGATGAAGTTGGAGGGAGGACAATTCAGAGGAAACATGAGAAAGAATTTCTTCACAGAACGGGCGGTGGACAAGTGGAACACCCTGCCAGAGGAAGTGGTGGGGGCTGAAACAATCACGGGATTTAAGAATGCATGGGATAGACATAAAGGAATTCTGGAGGTCAGGGGTAAGGGGCAACAGACTTCTAGGAAAACATAAACTGAACTTACAAGCTCAAATGGGCAGACTGGGTGGGCCATAGGCCCTTATCTGCCGACACTGTCTATGTATCTATGTAATTAGTTAGAAAAAGGGGGGACAGTAGGAAAGGGGAGGATTGCCACAAGGGCAAGACAGAATAGTTAGATAGGGTGGGGAGACTGGCTATGCCAAGAGAATTTTTTTGCTGTCAACATCTACGTATTGATGCTTTTCTTGTGACATCAGAAGCTCTTTCAATTTTCAGAACCTATTTTTTTTATCGGTATTTTACCCCTCTCTTCACAGCCCTGGAACCTGTCTCCCTCAAGAGCTCTATGGTACACCTCAATTACCAATGCCTCTCCCTGTTCTCACTTGCCTCCATCCTGCCATGGCATGAACCCTCGTCCCCAGGTGGGGCCAGGGTATGGGGGATTTATTTCTGATAGCGTACTTGTCATCAGGTTTGTAGCGTGGTGGGGGGCTTAAGAATATTGCAGGGTCTGTCATCCACAGGTGTTTGGAGCATTTTTCAGTTTTGCACCCTCCCTCTGGATTGTCGACCTCATTTATGCCATGCGCACGTGCACACACTGAGTGAGCAGCTGCGCAGCGTTGGTCAGCATCCCCCCCACCCTGAGGGCACATCCAGCTGTAACACCACCTTTGGCTAGTGGCCACCCAGCTGGTGCAAGAACAGTGGTGTCAGATATGGTTATGCTACATGTGCAGACTTCATGTTGACTGGCCTTGGAAACTGTAAAGCAAGGCTGGCCTTGGAAACTTAAATGTTTCATCAAGAAGAGTTTTATAATTTACAGATGTGGCTCATTGTACTGTACTTTCCATGATCTTTGGCTCTAATCATAAATTCTGAAGACATTCATTCCACATTAACATCACAGAGGGAGAGGTCACAGACCATGCAGATAATTAAAAGAATGTTTCCACATAGGTGTTTATTCTCCGTGGCAGGGCAGGTGGCTACTCAGCCCTGTCTCCGCATGCAGCAGCTATCAATTACCTCTTGATTGTTGAGTCCTATCCCCCATGGTGGGTCAAGGGAGGGAGGGCTGCCCTCCCCCCAGAACACACACATCCAGATCCGTCCAGGTCAGAGCGGCAGGGCAGGCTATAGCGTGATGGGCAATGCTTCACAGAGCCCTTCCTCCACATTTTTCCTCCTTCTCCTCCCTGGGCCCATGTTCGTGCAATGAACACGATGTGCGTGTTTTCCACCTCCACAGAAAGCCTCCGGTGCTCTGAATGTGGGATCCCTTCCCACACAATGTGGCTTGCATGCACTGCCACTTGGATTCCTCCAGGTGGCAGTCAACAGCGAGCCACGACACCCCCTGCCCCTGAGGGAGGGCCTCAATATTGATCACTCTTAAGTACCCAGAATCCAGGCTATGTTGTTTTTCCCCTAGAGCCTGGCAGAAATGTTGATTATGTCATTGGTACAACCAAAAGTAAACTTTAAAAGGGAATATTTATGAACTATGCCCATCACTGTTTGAAAGTTAATGAAGATCTATTATACACGAGACACTGGGCTTACCTGTAATTGGCAGAAGTCCAGCTATACCAGAATAAACCTGCCTTATATCGATACTGCATTGCCACTATTTTTATGTTGATTGTGCGCATGTGCAAGAAACATATTGCAGCAGCTTTCCAGAAGCAGGTTGTGGAGGTGCGGCATTGTTGTGGCCAATGCCCCCACAGCCTTTAAAGACTTGGCCCACTTTCACCAATGCTGTGCCACACTGCTGCTGAAACTAGTTTAGCCAGTGTGCCACAACTTTGTAAGGTTTCAGCCACTGCAATCAGGGGCCGCCTCATCATTGCAGCGTAAGCTATCCGTTGCAATTATGGAAGCGACTCCGTCATTGCTGGGTGGAACTCTTATGTCAGATATTGTTTGGGGAACATGGTGAGGCTTTCCACCATGTTCACAAACAATATGAGTGAACCCCGTGCCAAGGGGTGCCCAATCCTCAGCAGCATGTGCCCCCAACATGTTTGTTTGCTTACCGGGCCCCAACTCGCTGGCTTCAGTGCCCTAACCATAGTTAATTTTGTTGATGGGGAAGCCCTACTCCCCATCGACATTATGTAACCCCCCACTTTGTTGTGTGTCGACGGGTGCCCAATCCTCGCCAGCATAATGTAACCCCTTTGTTGTGTGATGATGGTGGTGCCTTAACCAACGTCGCTACAGCTGCCTCTACCAGAAAAAGACTCCCTGGCACACTGGAGCCCACTCTAGCATGCCACATTCCCTGTAAAACAAAAAACGGTCCAGCAGTGTTTTTTTTCCCCATGGAAAAAGGAACGGTCCCTCGGCAGTCTCCCTGCCCCTTCCCACAACCCGCACTCCACCCACTACGCACCTGCCTCCCCACACCCCCTCACCCGACATTTACCTTTGGTGTCCGCACGACCATCTTCAGTGGACCGGGAACACGCCTGCACTCTTCAAAGCTGACCGCAAACTGAGGAAATGCCAGTAAGCTGTATAATAAAATAAATAGGGTTTTTCAACTTTGATGCATATCTCAGGCAGTTTTTGAAATTTGGCACCAAATTTTCAACATGGGGTTTTGAGACTCCTCCGTGAATTCTGGCACTGTCATGGCGTGATTCGCCATGAAAGGTGATTTTGCGGTCACCGCGCCGAATCCCCTTTGGGACTGATTAATGAAATGACAGTTAGTGTTCATAAGGTGGCCTCAAAAGCCTATGTTGCAAATTTGTGGGAAAAATCCAAAAAATTACTGTTTTTGTGAGCGTGTTGCGTGCAGTTGCTACGTACACTGTAACTTTGTGAATTTGCAGTATTTTCACAACAGATTTTCAACATTGGCATTTTTACACCTCCTTATGAACAGTATAGCTGTCATTTTCCACATCCTGACCAAAATGTGTTTTCGCACTTCCGGCACAGAATAGTGTGGTCGCTGTGGGAAATCAGTGTTTGGGACAGATTAAGAAAATCACAGTGACACTGTTCATGAGCAGAGGTCCTTAAATGCCTATGTTGAAAATTTGGTGATGATACTCTATAAAATGACTGTGTTACGAGCATGCATTGCGCGGTTTGCACGCACGCTCCTAACTTCACGAATTAATAATATTTTCACTCCAGATTTTCAACATTGCCATTGTTCTGCACCTCCTTATGAACAGTGCAGGTGTCATTTTTCAGATCCTGGCTGAAATGTGTTTACGCCCTTCCAGCACGGAATAGCGCGGTCACTGTGGGAAATCCGTGTTTGGGACACATTAAGAAAATCACACTGACATTGTTCATGAGCAGAGGTCTTAAAATGCCTATGTTGAAAATTTTGTGATGAAACTCCATAAAATGACTATGTTACGAGCGTGTGTTGTGCAGTTTCCACGCACCCTTGTAGGTTCACAAATTAGTAATATTTTCACGCCAGATTTTCAACACTGGCCGTTGTTCACACCTCCTTATGAACAGTACAGCTGTCACTTTTCACATCCTGGCTGAAATGTGTTTCCGCGCTTCCAGCACAGAATACCACAGTCGCTGTCGGAAATCAGTCTTTGGGACAGGTTAGGATCGAGCGACTGAGAGAGGGGGGAGAGACCGAGCTCAACTGAGCTCTGTCGGGACTGCTGCAGATTTCTTTGTGGGCAGGAAAAGGCACCAATGCAGGCAGGAGCCCAGTACAAAAGGGCAGTCTGCAGCACCGGGAGACACAGAATGAGCAAGTGAGGGCGGAGGAGTGAGCCTGCAAGAAGGCTCTTGAGCTCTGCTGGGACTGCTGCAGATTTCTTTTGTGGGCAGGAAAAGGCAGCAATGCATGCAGGGGCCCAGTACAAAAGGGCAGCCTGCAGCGGTGGGAGAAACTGAATGAGCAATTGAGAGAGGGGGAGTGAGCGAGCTCAACGGAGCTCTATCATGACTGCTATGGATTTCTTTGTGGGCAGAAATGGGTGGCAATGCAGGCAGGAGCCCAGTACAGAAGGGCAGCCTGCAGTGCCGGCAGAAACGGAATGAGCGAGTGAGACAGGGGGAGTGAGTGAGGCCAACGGAGCTGTGTCAGGACTGCTGCAGATGTCTTTGTGGGCAGAAAAAGCCACCAATGCAGGCTGTAACCCAGTACAAAAGGGCAGCCTGAAGCAGCGGGAGACACAGAATGAGCGTGTGAGGGAGAGGGCATGAGTGAGCTCAACGGAGCTTTGTTGGGACTGCAGCGGTGGGAGAAACAGAACGAATGAGTGAGAGAGGGGAAATGAGTGAGCGAGCTGAACGGAGCTCTGTTGTGACTGCTGCAGATTTCTTTGTGGGCAGAAGAAGGCGGGAACACAGGCAGGAGCCCAGTACAAAAGGGCAGCCTGCAGAACCGGCAGAAACGGAATGCGCGAGTGAGAGCAGGGGAGTGAGCGAGCTCAATGGAGCTCTGTCGGGAATGCTGCAGATTTCTTTGTGGGCAGAAAAAGGTGTCAACAGAGGCAAGAGCCCACTACAAAACGGCAGCCTGCAGGGCCTGGAGAAACAGAATGAGCGAGTGAGACAGGTGGAGTGAGCGACCTCAACGGAGCTCTGTCGGGACAGCTGCGGATTTCTTTGTGGGCAGAAAAAGGTGCCAATGCAGGCAAAAGCCCAGTACAAAAGGGCAGCCTGCAGTGTCAGGAGAAACACAATGAGTGAATGAGAGAGGGGGAGTGAGCTAGCTCAACGGAGCTCTATCGTGACTGCTGCAGATTTCTTTGTGGGCAGAAAAAGGTGGCAATGCAGGCAGGAGCCCAATGCAAAAGGCCAGCCTGCAGCACCGGCAGAAACGGAACGAGCGAGTGAGAGAGGTGGAGTGAGCTAGCTCAACAGACCTGTGTCAGGACTGCTGCAGATTTTTTTGTGGGCAGAAAAAGCTGCCAACAGAGGCAGAAGCCCTGTACAAAAGGGTAGTCTGCAGTGCCAGCAGAAACAGAATGAGCGAGTGAGAGAGGGGGAGTGACCCACCTCAACAGAGCTCTGTCAGGACAGCTGCAGATTTCTTTGTGAGCAAATAAATGTGCCAAAGCAGGCAGGAGCCCAGTACAAAAGAGTAGCCTGCAGCACCAGGAGAAACAGAATGAGCGATTGATACAGGGGCAGTGAGCGCGCTCCATGGACCAATGCAATCAACATTCAGCATTGACAAATGCTTGTTACAACCTCGTGATGCTACACAAGAGGAAACTATGCATAACAACATGGTAGTTAAGAACAGCTTCACCCTGCCTGATATTGCCATGCTGGAAAACTTAGTTCGGGAATTAACTCGGGTCACTTGGGGGTCAGCCCAAGGAAGGAGGGCTGAGCATCTAGAGACACCCCTCCTCCTTTGGGGGGGGGGGAGCACATACCACTATTTAGTTGTCACCTAGTGAATAATAAATAATAATAATAAATTTATTTATAAGGCGCCTTATCTATAGCCAAGGCGCCTCACATTTGAAAACAGCAATAACAATATAAAATACGACAAACATCAGTAAAATTAACATCAGAATATCAGTACACTGAAACAGGAGGCTCAATTGATAAATGCTTGATGCCATAAATATGCTTTTAAGTTTGACTTTTTTCAGATTAAGGTTGATCCAAACCTGCAGCTTTACCACGTATATGAACAGCATCTATTACAGTTTGGAAGTCCACGAAAAGGACCATGAAGGTGGTACAGTAGCAGTTGCAATCAGAGGCCCTGATGCAGATGCAAAGAACGTGCAGTGTGTTAGCGCAGTGTGCGTCATTGCACGCGATGCATACCTTAGGGCAAGGGAGGCAACTAAGGAGGGAAAAACCCCACCAGCAGGATGTGGCCAGCTGGCATGTTGCAGACCCCATGCCACCAACTGGGCTGTGGTTACCGGTCTGGAACTGCTCACTGGGAGTGGGGAGGATGGACTTCCTTCCCTGGCCCTGCCATGGAAGGCAAACAGTGGGGGTCCTTAGGAACCAGGTAAGCCCCAGGGATGGTGGATGATGAGGTTGAATGAGTTTGGGGGCTAAAGGGGGGCAGTGAAGATGAGGGTGTGCATTAATACAATATAAAAAAAAACAGGTGGCAACCTGCAATGTAGTAGCACTATGGGGCAGCCTTAGCCATGAATATCTCTAGACAGGTGCCAGCTACAGCTAAGTAACCTCATTTAAAAGTGCTTTTCATGGACTTCCAAACTATAATAGATGCTGTTCATATATGTGCTAGGGCTGCAGGTTTGGTTTGACCTTAATCTGAAAAAGGTTGAACTTCAGCTGTTTGCATGGGTGAAAACACCCTCGAACATTCTGCCATTTTGTATGAACTTTGGGTCGCTCTGTACACTTGAAAAAAAAATACACTCTGTCTTTTTATTTAATAAAATGGCCCTTCCACTGAGTGTTTTAGGTTGCGCTGTGAGGTGGGCAGGACTGGGGATTGAGTTAAAAGACCGTCCATCCCACTCCTCACTTTCTGCACAGAACTCTTCTCCTTGGTGTCATAGGCACCACCACCGACCCAACCCAACCAGTCTTCCAACAGTCGCTGAATAGATGCAGCCCCGGGAGGGAGACAGCACTGCCAGTGTAGTGCCAAAAGCACCATTTTGATGACAAGGCAGTTTGGGATGGGACATGTGTCACGGCATCCTTTCCAGTTAGACATCCTAACACAAATCCCACCCCAAACTGCACGGTTGTTACTCATACTCAGCATGGTATATAGAAACAGTGGTCTCTTGCTGGATAGTGTGCTTCTATTCTCCCCATGAAACGGGCAGCATCAGGCTAGCCTAGTTTGGTCAATAGGGCAAGGGAATGCTTATGGGGGCACCCATGCTGTGCCCTCTTAAGACTGGGCCAATGGATTTTTTTGTCCATCATTTACTCCAGAAACCTGAAAGAAGTGACGGCAGGACCCTGGTTGGAAATTGAGCCCCTCACCCCAGGATGCATAAGAGGGGGGCAGAGGATGGGGGGCGCACACTGCAACTGTGCTGTGCCTCCAAGGACTTCATTCTGGTAAGGGAGGGGTCAAGAGAAAGGGGTCAGTTAGGGTGGGGAAAGGATTTATGATGTGCTGTGTGACTTGGAACAGGTAGAACCTGGTAGAACCTTTGTATCTTGTACTGTTTGTCTTGAACCAGATAGCACCTAGTTTTACCTGGTAATACCAGGTAGAACTTGATATAACTTTTTCATGTTCTACTCATAAAGTTTGTGAGGTAGAATTTTAGAGGTTCACACAGCCCTAATATGTTCCGCTTTAACTGAAACTGCTTAAACATGGATGTCACATTTAAAACTGCAAGTTGGTTCCTTGTGCTTCACACATACCAGAGAAGCTGTGCTACAGTGCTGATGATAGCCCCTAGAACTAAGCCATGATTAACTGGGTGTTTTTTTGTTAAAAATTTCCTTTGCATGTGATTTCATCATAGCAAAATGTGTAAAATGCTCAGATGGCTTTCACCAAGCACAAAACACCAATTCTATCTGTCAGAATTTTATGAAGCTTTTTTGTTAATATACAGTAGTTTTCCATATGTTTTTCCTAGTTATCCATAGTTGTACTACCAATAAAGTTTGAATACAAACATTGTGGGTCTTGTAATTCTTTACATTTTCGCTCTGGAGACATTCCCTTCACAGTGGCCTAATATTCATCCCTCCCACAGCTGCAGTGTTGTTGGGGGGGAATGTGAATCCTTACATTTACTGTGCTCTTCTAAATGTGGGCTGTCCCATGCTTGGGGAAATCTAGACAGTATTTTTTTTTTTCAAACTCTATTTTTACTCCCTACCACCGACGAATTCTCTCTGGCGACCTCCAGTCCGCCATCTCTACTTTCTTGTGTGACTCGGTTAACCCCTGCATTCCTCTTCAGCACTGGGCATCCCCCGGGTGTGCCCTCCAGGGAAGGGTCACCCCCACCAAGGGCACTCTATCTTAAGTATTGAGCCACCGGACTGGAGAGGTAGGGGAGACTGAAGGGGGCTGGGCTCGACTTCAGGAGTGTGGAGTGTGGAGCCTGGCTGCCAAGGCAATGTACTGCCGTGGCTCCACCCCCCTGGCATACGCCACAACATTACTATCGGCAACCTCCAGGCTCCAGCCTCCGCCAGAGGTCACTCCTCGAGTGGTCATCTCCCCAACCCTCCCCAGAGAGGAGAGAGCAGTCCTCTGGACACACAATCTCCTTCCCTTCCCTTCCTGCTGACCCCCAGCAGCCCAGGCTTGTTTCCAAACCTGGGTCGCCGGAGTGGCGCGAGGTGTGGGAGGGGGCAGCCA
Source organism: Neoceratodus forsteri (assembly GCA_016271365.2). NCBI lineage: Eukaryota > Metazoa > Chordata > Ceratodontiformes > Ceratodontidae > Neoceratodus > Neoceratodus forsteri. The sequence goes on from CM028129.1 coordinate 63,482,930, forward strand.
GGTGGCGGGAACCCTGTTTTTTTTTTTAAATAAAAACTGTTTAGTAAATGTTCAGAATATACAGAAGTCAGTGCAGCACAATATTTTAGAGAGCATGCTATACATTGTTTCAGGTAGGCGATGGACAGAGAGGACCCTTTCGGGCTTAGGTGCAGAACAGCCTTTCACAAGCAGAGAAGTTAACCTAAGGGCACCGTACAGCACTCCATTCTGGCACAATTATACTTCAATGTAAGTATTAGGGGAACCCCCCATCGGATTCCCAATCCGGCTCCCTCCTCCCACCGTCACATGAATTATGGTTCAGTTAGACATGCTCCGTCAAATGAGGAGGTGGGCAAATTAAAGGGAGAGAAGGCCGGAGTCAATTGCCTCCTCTAGCCAGGCCCACTTTTTCCCCCACTCTCCTCAGTGGCCCTCTTCTGCCCATCCTTGGTCAAGCCACACACCCTGGCATCCCCCAGGACTTTTGTGGGTCCCTCCCTTGCTCCCCCTGAGCTTTTCCTCTCTAGCAGGGGTGACAGAGATTCCACTTACCTTCTGTCATGGACAGGATCTGGCTGGGGAGGGACCATGCCTGAGTATCCTGATATAGGGCAGGCCAGGTGGCTTCATCCTACTGACACGGAGTGTTTTTCTGTTGCATTCCTGAGTCCCCTGGGATGCAGGTATCAAGGCCGTGCCAAGCACGTCCCCATGTGAGTGTGTGGCATGCGGCACCTATCAACACCCCCCCCCGCATTAGTCGCTCTAGCTGCACAGCCACCCTGGTCACCCTGGTGGTAATAGAGCAGTGGGGCTGACTGTCCTCTCTTCCTAGAAAAGGAGGGGGTCCATTGGGACGTTCAATCCTTCTCCCTCTGACTGACCCTCTGCAGCCCAAATTCATTCCAGAACTTGGACAGCCGGCATGGGAGACGTAAGACGTTAAGCACCTCAGCCATCTGCGCCACGGAGCCAGCTTGTGGGACTCACATTTTTGCATATGTCATAGTATTAGTAGTAAATAATTTTATTTTTAAACAGGATACAGCGCTTAGGTCCTGAGGGCCCTGCTTAATCAGTTACAGTGGACATTAACACATACATTAGTGTAACAAAAATTAAAAAACAAATTCACATGTAACTGTGATCAACCTTGAGTAGAATACTGCATGCACACAATCTTCACACATTCCAACATTTGGTTTCCCCATTTTGCTATTGGTGGTATGGAAATGGTGGGGACCCTGCTGTCACATTTTAATTGAAGTAATGGGTTATCCCTACTCCAGAACTTAGCTTGTTTTAAAGAAGGTGTGCACTGTGGAGCAGGATTCAACAGTTCTAGTGATCAAGGTACCAAGGTGGGATCCTTGCCCATGGCATGGAAGAGAGAGAGGCAGGCATTCCAATGGGAGGAACAAACCTCCAAGTGGTCGTTAAGGGAGTGTGTAATCTTCTCTATGTGATAGATTTGCTTGACCAGTTTCCTCCAGGTGGTCACATCTGGGATGGTGGGGGTGACCCAGCATTGCACTATGGACATTCTGACTGTTGCTATCAATATTCCTAATAGGTAGCGGGCTTTGTGATCCCTTAGGCCTCTAGGGTATTACAAAAGGAGGAATAGGGATCATGTGAGCGTGATTGGTTTATCAAATAGTTCCTCCAGCTCCCCCTCTAGTGCATGAAAGAAAGGCTGCAAGGGTGGACAGATCCACATACTGAGGGAGTGTGTTGCCCTCAGTTCCCCACAGCCTCTCTAGCAGGCAAACGAATAGGTTGGAGATAGTAAGCAGTTATTACTCATGTCTGAAAGTATCTAGTCAATTGTTTCCAGGCATATTCGCTCCATACATGGGAGCTCATTTCCAAGGAAGATGCCTGGCAGGCTCTAGACCAGGCCTCATTACTAATGAGGAAGCTCAACTCCTCCAGCTCAGGCTCTCACTTCAGGGCTATGTTCAGTTCCAGACTTTGCTTGGAGGGCATCATACCGCTTCAAGGTCATGTGTAGCCTGTTACCTGTGTGTGGCCAGATTTGTTCAATGCACACCCCATTGTGTCTTACTGCCTACTTATAGTTATGTCCTTCCTCCATAGAGAAGTAGTTCTGTGTTACTAGGTAGAATAGGGAAGGAGCCCTGCAGACAATGGATGAGATGAGATGTAGCAGGCTAAGCTGTGGTCAGGTCATGTTAGTGTTGCAGAGCAGTGAAAGAATACAGAGATTGCTGCAGTCTGACTTTGGTGAAAGCTGCAGTCCGAGTTTGACCTGCATTCTGGTTTTCAGCTTCATCACTGTTATTTGAAAGAAAGTGATTTATTGGAATCATTTATGGCTGCTGAGTGTCAAAGAAGGTTCTTTTAAACGTTTGGTTATTTTTAAAGTAGGAAAGGAGTTTTGCAGTTGTTGAAGTGGCATTCAAGATGGTGGACGATTTGAAACTTTTCAGGGTGAGAGGAGTCATTTTTAATACTGTAAACTGGTAAAGTGGCTGACTGACACCTCTTGTGGTGGTTATGCTAGGATTTACCATGGCTCAAAGGTGCCAGTCAGCCAATCGGAGTGTCTCATTGTCAGACCCCATTGTAAAATTCACCATACTGTACTGTACATTTACCACTATTGTTTTTACTTCTATTCTGTTGTTTATATATTATGGACCCTATGCACTAATGGGAGCAGAGTGGCTATGTGTGCATATCTGGAGCAACATGCCGGGGGCGGGCGAGGGGCAGGCTGGTTCTACGCGCCATGCACTAAGGTGTGTAGTGCTGTCCGCGGGGATGCATGGGGGGTAGGGTATGCCAGGGAGAATCCTGCCGTAAACCCCCTATATGTCCCACATACACCCTGGGACACACCAGGCTACAGGACAAATGGCCCACCCACCCTCCGGGGCCTCTACATAGGGCTGCCTGGTGTCTCTCACCTGTGCTAGCACATAGCAGTGTGCAGTTGCATGCTGCCACCCGGCACCCTCAACCGACACAGGAGCACTGGCACATGGATGCAGCCCCCAGCAACTGGCACACAGATGCAGTCCCTGGCTCCCCCCTCAATGGCCAGCCAGCCTGCCAGCATTCAAACCCCCACCTGTCCCACTGCACTGATCGGTGCCATCGGAGGGCTGGTGGCATTGCCCTCCCTCGCATACCACAGCTGCTGGCTATCGGACATCCACGGGGTGTGCTGCCAACACGTGCCCCACTGTACAAGGGATCCAGTGCAGGACCCGGTCTGGGCATCCGATTGGATGCCCAGCCAGATCCACGACCCCAACCCCGGATGCCCTGCAGAGTCCTGCATGCCAAGGGGTGTGGGGCTGTGGATGGGTGGCCGGCGGTCATGAATGCCGCCGGTGAGCACCTGTCCCCGGGTGCACTGCTACACTGGCAGGGTACGCCTGGATTCCGCATACCCCCACCTCATTAGTGTATAGGGACCATTATATTTAGGCGTACATTCACCTCGTTATTATTGTTTATACTTTAATTATATTGTTTATGTATTGCATACGTCACTACTCATTTATCGCTACTGTTTATACTTTAATTATATTTTTATATATTGTATATATTTTACAAGATATTTACCACTTCATTATTGTTACTACTTCATTTCTATTATGTATTGCATATTTCACAATGTAGAAAGGTCAGGTACACATGACTGTACCAAGAAGAAAATGAATCACTCTGTCATGTCCCCCTCTTTCCATCCAGCCTGGCTCCCCCTTCACCTGACCAGCTGAATCACTCATTCAATACAAAAAACACCCAACAAAATAAAAATACCCAGAAGTCTAGATTTTCCCAGTGATTTCTCCACTGCAGAGCACAAGCCACTGCCAAGCCTAACCTTAACTTTTTTTTAAATACTGCCACTGCAGGCATCTTCATACTCCAGCTCTCACTTGCTGTTCACACAGCCACGCACTTGGCTTCTTCTAGCACTCGTTCCTCACTCTCCTCTCATTACCAGTTTGCCTCATAAGATTGCAGCATACCAAAATTGAAGAAAAAGCATAGTTTATTTCTTTTCTAAAATAAAACCAACCTCTAAGTTGCAAAATAGCTCATCCAATTGCTGGCATCCCAGAATCCCTTGCAATTTAACACCAATGGGAAACAGATGGCTGATGAAATGCATATTTCTCCCAGTACACTGTACAAAGGATCATTTCTGCAAACAGTACCAGGTGAAAAATGAAAAAACTGACACGGGGAGTGAGAATGACTGGCAACAGAACCGGGACACAGGATTGAGACACAGGAAGGGAGAGAGAGCTGCAGCATCTGAACACAGCTCAATCAGAATACCTCCACCTATGGACAAACAGTAAAAGGAACTCTGTTGTAAGCAAATATGCTTCCACACCACAAAAAAAATTACAAAAAAAATATGAAAACAATATTTATTCTATTTTTTTTCTTTATAATTCTAAATGTAAACAAGCTATTGTATAATACCAATAATGCACTCCAGGATGTGTGTCATGCTGGGTTAATGTCACTTCTGTGGTGCTGGATGCACCTGGCCTGCGGCTGCATACCCAAATACCCCAGGCATAACGTTATCCCAGCATGACACACACCCTGTCATGCATTATTGCTTAAATATAAAATAGCAAGAAAAATTCCTGGGCTCTGATTGGTCAGTGCTGACCTTTAACAGTGATGTTATACCAGCGCAACATTATGCCTATTTGAAAAACAATAACATTTTTTTTCATAGTTTTTCTTTTTTTTTTTTTTTTTTTTTACAAGCAAGACATTTCATGTTTGCAGTAATGCACTCCAGGGTGTATGACATGGGGATATTATCATTTCTCAGGTGCTGGAAACAGTCAGCCTGCTGCCTCATGCCCAACCACCCAGGGTGTGATGTTATCCCAGCATGACACACACCCTATCATGCATTATTAAAGGAATAATGCCTGACAGGGTGGGTGTTATGCTGGGATAACATCCCACCTGGGTGGTTGGGCCCAAGGCCAGCAGCCGAGGGCGTCCAACACCCGAGAAGGGATGTTATCGCAGCATAACACCCACCCTGGAGGGCATTATTCCTATCATACAATGGCTAATCATTAAACAGAAGGAAAAAATTAAAATAACTAGTTTTTTAAATAGTCTTTTTACTTGATTGTTGTGTGTGGAAGTGTACTTCTGTGAAAATAAGTTCCTTTTCCCTGTTTATCCTGTAGGTGGAGCTGGGTGGCCAGTTGCTGGATTTTCTTGGGTTCTGTATCTGCTTGCTTTTTTGGCATGTGGTTTTCGTTTTGTATGCCGCCCCCCCATGTTGTAGTTGAGACTTTTCTGGTAGTATTGTATTATGTTTAAAACTTTTGTGGTGAGATTTTAATAATGGGGCAATATATTTATACAGCAACAGCAACCATTGTTTGGATTTACCGCCCCATTCCCGCTGATGTCGTCTGCCTAATGCCGCTGCTGTGATCTGCCATAGAGCTACAGGAAAGGAGGTAAAGAGATGGTATACAGTGAATTATTTATGCTGGTTTGATTTTAGGTGCTCAAGTTTCAAAACAAAAATGCAGAAGCGGTTAGAACAGCGAGAGAGCATTACGAAATAAGACGCGGCGTGATTGTTTAAAGTCCAGCTTTCTCGCTTGGTTGAAAAATCTGTCTGTGTGCTGCCATAGGTGTGTTTAAAAAAATAAATAAATAACTGGGGATTTTGAATAAAGGTTTCTTGGTTTTGGGCTGGGTTTTGGCGTTCCATGTTAGATAGGGATTTACTGTGTCGTGAAGTCATGGAAACGCAGCTTTCTCATCACTTGGCAGCAAGAAACAGTGAATACGATAGGAGGTATAGCTGTGGACGATTTTTATTTTAACACTTCATGCAGTCATAACTTTGCTGGAACTGGAGCTGGGATGTTATGCTGGGATAACATCTCAGGTACAGTTCCAAACGGACCAGTCACAGTGTAGAATTATTTCTTGCCATTGTATAATGCTTAATTTATTGCTTAATTTTACCATACATTTATCACAGTCTATTTAATAATTCAGTTCTCTTGTTTATATTTTGTACATCTCACCATGCATTTACCACTTAATTATTTACTATTCATTTCCATAAAGTATTGTATATTTCACCATGCATTTACCACTAATTGTTTATTATTAATGTTATGTATTGTAAATTTCACCATGCATTTACCACTTTATTATTCATTTATTTAAAAGTTGGTAACCAGGAAAGGCACACTGAGCCAAGACTCATTTCCAGGTGTGACGGGGGAGAGGGGATGTACAAAAAACACAGCAAGCAATACAATACAATATAGGGATGATTACAATCAAAATAAGGTGCAACAGTAGTGAAAACTGCAAACAGTGGAAAAACTATCAATATACGTGCATCAAGGAGAATGTACACACTCTATAACCTCAAGGAAAATCAACCATCTGGTGGGAGATTGCAGTGCAGAGAGAAGGGAGGCATACAACTGACCCAAGGGAAGGAACATCAACTGAGGAGAGAGAGGGAAGGTGGTTCAGGAGGGACGCTGACAGGTACAGGAAGGGGATGCAAGGACTTTAAGCTGGTGATTAAGGGAAGTTTGGGAGGGTGGGAGATGGAGTGCAGAAAGGAAGGGGTTCCAGAGGGAAGGGAGATGATAGGAGAAAGCTGATTGCCACTTAGAGGAGCAAGGGTGAAGGAGGGAGAGAGTGTGGGGATCCCTGGGGCAAAGGGGTAAAAGGCAGAAGGGATGGGAGAGATGAGATTGGATAAACAGGAAGGCAGTTCCTTAAACTAGTATTTAGAGATGAAAGAAACACAGTGGTGCAGGTGATGAGAGGGAAGAGGGAGGATGAAGAGGGAAGAGTAGAGTGAGCAATGATGGGTATGAGGGGGTGAGTTTGTGGCAAAACAAATGAAGACATTGCAAAGGGTGTTTAGTCTGGCAAGAGAAGAGTAGGGAACAGTACAGCAAACCACATCAGCATAATCAAAGACTGGTAGCACCATTTTAGTGATCAGTTCCTAGTGGACATGTGGCGACAGGCTGTCTTTGTTATGGTACAGGGCTCCAGGTTTGGGGAGGAGTTTAGCATGAATGGTATCAATGTGAGCAGAGAAGTCAAGCCTGCTATCGAGTCACACACCTAGATACTTAAAGGAAATTACCACTTCAAGGGGAGAACCATCTGGGATGGTGAAGGAAGGAAGGGAGGCAAGCCTAGACAGTTTCTGGTTTGAGCCAAAGGTCACAAACACTATTTTCTTTGTATTGACTCAAAGTTGGTTGGCCTGCAACCAGCATGTAGGACACTGTGGAAAACATGCTGGAGTGCAACTTCAACAGCCTCAGTTGATGGGCCTGAAGCATAGAGAACAGTGTTGTCAGCATACAGTATGTATAAATACGTGATCTGACACAGGCTGAGGGGAGGTCATTGAGAAAAATGGAGAAAAGGAGGAACCTAGGGTGGAAATTTGTGGGACCTCAGCCTGGATTGGCAGTAGAGGGGACAGGATGCTGCCAACCTGCATTGACCTGCTGACAGCCCAAGAGGTAAGAGTGGAACCATAATACAGCCAGACAGGCCAGCAGTAGTCAACTTGTCCAAGAGAAGTGAAGGAGCCACTGAATCAAATGCTTTGACTAGACTGATAAAAATGGAAGCAGTAATGTGCCCATGATCCATCCCAGAGAGGATGTAATCAATGAAGCATAGCAGGGAGGAGACAGTGGAATGGTGTTTCCGAAAACCAGACTGGTACAGAAAGAAGAAGTTGGAGGAGTGGAGGAAGTCAGATAGCCATGAGCTGACTAGTTCACTTGCAACTTTGCAAAAGAGGGGAGGAGGGAGCTAGGACAGTAGTTTCCAGGGGGAAGAGAGATCACCACTTTTATGAAGGGGGAGAATTCTGGCCAGTTTCCAAATCTGGGGTACAGCACTTAGGGTGAAGGAAAGGCTAAGGAGATGAGTCAGGGGGGAGGTGATGACGGGCTGAGAGATGGGGGAGTTTGGGGTCCAGACCATCAGGACTGGTTTTGGATTGGTTGAGTGAAAGAAGAGTACATAGGGTTTCCTGCACAGATAGAGGAGGGAAATGAAACCTCATAAAGGAGGAAGACCAAGTAGATTATGGAAACAAGGGGGTGAGAGATCGACTCTGAGAGGGTAAGGAGGGCAATTGAGATTGTTTTGGAAGTTTGTTTTGAAGTATAGGGATTTCATGGTTCAAATAGCCTTTGTGCATGATTTCTGAAGCAATCTGTAGGAGTGAATATCAGACAGGGAGCAGGAGGATTTGAACTGAGACTAAGCTTGATCCTGGGTCCGGGCACAGATCAATGAGGTTGGGGTGATCCAAGGATGGTTGGAGGACTGAACTCTGGCCTTCCGAATAGGGACATGTTTGTTCCAGATAGAAGCTAGAACGGAATGGAAGAGGGAAAGGGCAATGTCTATATTGGGGCAGTGAGCATGGGTGGAGAAATTATTGTTTAAACTTCAGTTCTATTGTTTATGTATTGTATACTTCATCATGCATTTATTGTTTTATTATTACTGTTCATTTCTATTGCTTATATATTGTATAATTCACCATATATTTACCACTTTATTAGCATTTATTCTTTTCTATCATGCATGATTATATATTTCAACATGCATTCACCTCTTTATTATTGTTTACACTTCAGTTATTGTGTCGGAGTTAGGCTACACCCTCAGCTATGACTGATGGACACTTTTCTATCTCCTTATTTCCTAGCTACCAAAACTTCTGCTGAGAAACAGTTAACACTTTTCTCTTTGCTTTTCTTCCCCCCCCACCCTAGGTTGGCCACCTATTGTAGCTCTTTACTATTCCTACTAAACTTCCTACTAGTTGTCTCTTTTCATTCTTTTTCCATTTCAATCCATCCACTCCCCGGAATGATGCCAAACATCCAGAGAGGGTTGTATAAACTGCATAAATGCATTTTGTGTAAAATAAACAGGATTCAGAAGTCATATCAAACTAATCATTTCATGATTAGTACAGTTATACAAAATTTTAAGGGTATTTTCATAAATTCACATTATAAACCTGTTACTGTATGAAGCTAGACAAAATTAAAAAAAACTGTGGTGTGCTTTATAAAAATGCTTGCTCATTATGAATCAGAGATATAGAAAGTCAATATCTGTGGAGATATACGCTGTACCTTTAATTGAACCAGGAAATCCCCTGGAACAAACAAACTCCCTTGATTTTAAAACAGCATGTCCAGACATGTAATAGCATGTTCAGACATGAAAATAGAAAGGGCTTAATCAGGTGACCTCACCAAAAAGATATAAAAACCTCTTCACTGAGTTCACTTCAGTTCAGTCCAGGGGGGCTCAGCCCTGAGAGAGGAGGAGAGAGGTTCTACTGTTTGCACAGACAGGCTGTTGAATGCAGATGAGAAGGGTCTTAGGAGCTCTAAGATCCAGGACTGTATTATGTGAGAAACCACTGATGTTAAGTAGTGATTTTCTTTGCAATTTTTTTGTTTTCATTTATTATTTTTCGAACTTTTGAAAAATAAATATCACACCATGGTGTATTTTAAATCTGCAAATTTGCCTTGTCTGATGTTTATTTCCACACGCTGTACCAGTTACATGGTTTGTGTATTGTATATTTCACCATGCATTTACCATTTTGTTATTGTTTGTACCCGAGTTTCTATCATTTCTGTTATATATATGGCACACCAGTTTATAGAAACATACAAAACACTAAAATGTGATAGACAGAAAAGGCGTGAACTGTTCATCCAATCTGACCCGGAATTCATCCCCTATATGAAGATGTTCTAGTCTCTGTCCAACCACCCAGTCATCTCTCATCCCCCACACTATCTACCTGATAATTTCTTTATATGTGTCCCACTTCCTCTGAATCTCACTATTGCATTAGTTCTCAGACTTTGTCACAGTCAGCCTCCCACAAGCCATGTGAAAGATCCTGAACCTTCCCAAATATTGAAATAATCTTAGGCACCCCCACAGAATAATAGCACGCTTTGCCCAGTACATCAGGAATAAAGTGAAATGTCTTTAAGTTGTTGGCTTTAATTTTATTCAGCTTATTGTAACCCCCACCAGCCAGCCTACTTGCTCCACTATTTTGACTCTCATATCATTGTTATCCCTTGTTATAATACCTTCATGGATCTATCTGGAATAATCTTCCTAGCCACCTCTGCCTCGGTATGCCATCTTGTCAGCGACACCAGCACAGAAACCCCGCACAGCGAACCCCCCACATTGAAACCCCGACAGCGGCTGTATTTGCAGCGATGGGGATTTCACTGTAATGGACGTTGTGGTGATGGGGGGTCATATACCTAACTCCACTGTCTGTGTGACATGGAACAAGAGCTGAAGCAATTCATGATCTGGTGCTCATGAATGCAGAGCATGTACAGGAAATAATGGTCTGGGAGCCAGTGGGTGGAAGTGACCATTGCATAGTGTGGCTCCAGTTGAATATGGGCAGGGAAAGCATCCCAACTAAGATCAAAATCTTGGATTTCAGGAGGGCGGACTTCAGGAAAATGGGTGAAGTGCTAAGGAGCCATCTGGCGGGCATCAGAGTAGATATGGGTGTGGATCAAAGGTGGTCCATCATTAAGGAAGCAATACTGGTTGCCACAGATGAGTGCGTTAGGCTTGGGGGGGAAGAATACTACGGCCAAAGCGCCCAACTGGTTCAGTTCTGTTGTGCTGTGGCAGTAAGGAAAAAGCAGTTGGCCTATTGAAAATTCAGGAAGACCAAGAGAGAGGTGGATAGGGAAAATTACCTAAGGTTGGCTAGTGAGGCAAGTAAGGAAGTCCGGAGAGCAAAGGCACAGAAGAAGCTGCAGATAGCTGAAGGGATTATGAAGCGGGAGAAGGCTTTCTTTTGCTATATAAGTGAGAAAAGGGACAAGAAGGAAGGGATTGTTAGGCTTAAGAAAGGGGAAGTGGGTGGAGAATAATGGGGGGAAAAGCAGAGATACCAAATGAATACTTCTGTTCTGTCTTCTCCAAGGAGAAGGATGGACCAGTGCCTTCAGGAGGGAGAAGAGGAGCAGGGGGGAAGGGGAACACAGATGTAGTGATAGAGGAGGATAGAGTGAGGGAGGGGCTGCTGGTACTGAAGGTGGACAAATCACCAGGCCCAGAGTACATCCAAGGGTACTAAAAGAACTGGCTGAAGAGCTGGTAGGGCCACTGGCATACCTATTTAATAGTTCACTAGAGTGAGGCGTGATACAGCAGGACTGGAGAACAGCACATGTAGTGTTCCTCCACAAAAGTGGTCCCAAGGATGACCCAGGGAATTACAGCCCAGTCAGTCTGACCTCCACTGTGAGCAAGCTCATGGAGACCATACTAAATTAAAGGTTGGTGGACTATCTAGAGGAGCATGGTCTCCAGGATGCGAGGCAGTATGGGTTCATGGGGGGGGGGAGAGTGTGTCAAATGAATCTGATTGACTTCTTTGACTGTGTCACTGAGGCAGTAGGCAGGAGCTAAGTGGTAGACATTCTCTATCTTGATTTCAGCAAGGCCTTTGACGCTGAGCCCCACAAAAGGTTGATTAGGAAGTTGGTGGATCTTGGGGTTAGGGAAAAGATGGCCAGATGAGTGGAAAACTGGCTGAGGGACAGAACCCAGAGAGTGGTTGTAGGGAAAGAGTTATCTGGCACTAGAGAGGTAACCAGTGGGGTCGCGCAGGGCTCAGTGCTGGGGCTGGTGTTGTTCAATGTCTTCATCAATGACACTGGGGATAGCATTAAGGGGAAAATGTGCCTATTTATGGATGACACCAAGCTCTGTGGGAGAGTGGAGACACAGCTGAAGGGATACAGGACCTACAGAAAGATCTTGAAAAGCTGAGAAGGTGGTCCAGGATCTGGTAGCTTGGTTTCAATGCCAAGAAATTCAAAGTTATGCATATTGGAGCCAAGAATCCCAGGCCAGAGTACTACTTGGTTGGAGTCCGAGTATCTGCATCAGCGGAGGAGAAAGACCTGGGAGTGATGATCACTAGTGACCTGAAGTACTCCATGCAGTGCAAGAAAGCAGCAGCAAAGGCAAACAAGATGCTGGGATGCATATCTAGGGGGATTAGTACTAGGAGAGAGGAGGTTATACTGCCCTTGTACAGGTCACTGGTAAGGCTGCATCTTGAGTATGGAGTTCAGTACTGGTGTCCACAACTCAAAAAGGACATTAACCTGCTGGAGAAGGTCCAGAGGAGGGCTACAAAGATGATAGCGGGTCAGCAGGGTAAGGCATACAGGGAGAGGTTGAGGGCACTGAACATGTACTCACTGGAAGACAGGAGAGAGACAGAGGAGACATGACTGGAACCTTCAAGTGCTTGAAAGGGATAAATAAGGTTGATAAGGAGAGTCTCTTTAAGCTGAGTGGCAACCATAACATGAGGGGGCACAGTCTTAAACTGGAGGGTGGGAGGTTTAGGAGAGAGGTCAGGAAGCACTTCTTCACAGAGAGGGTGGTGGACACTTGGAATGCACTGCCAGAAGAGGTCATGTTGTTGAAGAAGGTGGGCAGCTTCATGAGAGGCTGGAATAGGCATAGGGGGAAGGTAAGGATCATTGGTGGGGAGGATGGGAGGAGTGGGGAGGGAGGCCAGGGACATTAGCTCAAGCTGTGCACCCTGCAATACGAGCAGACTTGATTGACCAAATGGTCTTCTTCTGCAGGCTTCATTGTATGTTCGTATGTAAAGTAGGAGGGTGTGGGGCACAGCCCCCACATTACCCAGCGATTGGAGTGTAGCCGTCGGTGTCGGAGTGTTGCCCTTCATTGCGAGGATGAGTCAGTGTCGGGGGTGTCATCAGGTTTTTGTCAATGTCGGGGACTGCTGTGTGGGATGTCGTGCCGACGTCATGGATCCCTCTGCCTCACCCTCTTATTCTGCTCTTACGCGACTTCTCAGTGATTGTTTCGTTCTTCCTACTCTTGATCCCAGTACCGCTCTGCTTAACCCTTGTATTTGGGCTGTTCTGCCATCAATCTAATTGGTCAGTTGTTACCTCTCATTATTTGTTCACTCTTCCTATTTGCATTATTGTTCATTTTGTATTGCTTGACTGTTTTACAGTTACCTTTTGAATTGTATTCATTCCCTACCCTTCCCTGGGTACACCTGCAATGAGCCGTGGCACAGTGTGCCTTTCCTGGTCACTAATTTGTAAAAAAAAACATAAATTTACCTAATGTTATCCTTTTTTATGACTGTGGGTGGAGCCTACAGGAGTACCGCATGTACAAAAGGAGTGATGTCATGTTTTCTGTCTGTGGACTGGCTGAAGGCGTAGTCTCCTCTGCCTTACCCTCCTCCAAGATATGTTTTCCGCCCTCAAATAAATACGCTTTCATGTTAGTCAATGGTTGCAGGGTACTATTTTCTTTCTTAAATGGGTGGTACAAGAACTGGAACCTGAGTAGTGGGAGGCAGCATTGTTTTTTGGGGGGAAGTAAGGTCCACCCCACCTCCACCCAAGAAGCTCCAAAAGGTCCATCCCACCTCTTTTTTTATTCATGTGGGAGGCGCATGAGGTGGATCTGTCATCCTGAAAGAAGACTCACATGTTTGGGATGTGGACCAAGGAACAGAACAACAAGTCTGGAGTCCCTGCATTTTGTTAAGGACTAGAACAGAAGTTACTTAAAATGCCTTCAAACTGACTTAAAAACCCTTGGAACAAATGATTATCAGAGTCACTTTATGTCTCAAAAGGAAAGACTAAGAAGTGTCTAAAAACTAAGGAAAATAGACAGCTTTCAGGTATTTCTTAAACATTTATATACTAAAAACAAAGTTCAGCTTTTGGGATTAACAGTATGTGTTTACCATATTCTATCTATCTATATACATAGTTTGTCTTTTAGTAGTTTCAAAATCTTGAACGCATTGCTGTTACTAATGCATTTAGAAATACATTGTTTTAATTGTCTTTATAGATAAATCATGCATGTTCATGTGAGGGCACATTTTGTGATGAAGTGTATTTTTTTTTAAAGGAGTAGTCCACCCAGAATGTGCAAAACATATGGGGTGGGATATTCAAAGGGTTACGCCATGCATTAGGGTTGCGCGCAAGTCCCAAATTGCTTTATTTCTGGCGGTTATTCAGCAGGAGGCAGTTGCGCCACTGAAAACAGGCTGAGCAACAGCGCAATGCAAATGAATGCATGCTGAACTGGAGGTGGAGGAACCATGCATAAACTGCACAGCCCGATATTCAGCCGGGCTGTGCAGAGTTGTGCAGGCGCAAACCCCAACCTGCGCCTGGACAACTTTGAGCCAAAAAAAAAAGGCTTAAGTTGAGGGCCACCCACAGGTGAGCTGCTGCATTGCAGGGCACAACACAGCAGCTGCCACCTGTGGCTGGCCCTCAATCCACTCCCTGTGCCACCCCTGCAGCCCGATCACAGGCAGCTGACTGTAAATCCCCCACCACCCCCCACTGGCCCGATCGCGGGCAGTAAGTTTACTAAACCCCTCCTCCCGCAGTCATCCCTGGTGGTCAGTGGACCGAAATGCCCGATCGTGGGCAGTACGCATTATCAACCCCCGAGGAACATAGCCCTGGTGGCTGGCGTCCCCCACCCCACCCACCCACCCATGAAGCCCCACCACCTACGCTCCCCGGCGTGCGGCAGCATCCACCTGCCGCCGCCGCCCATGGCCGACTGCCTGGTAGACAGGCGCTTGCTGGTGAGCAAGAGCCAATGGGCATGCAGCCCATAGTCAGACATGACAGTCCAGACTGTGATTCACAAATCTGACTGTCATGTATGGTATGGGCTGCATGCCCATTGGCTCTTGCTCTGCACCAATGGGCGGCAACCCTACCAGGCAGTCAGTCGGCGGGCAGCGGGCGGCAGGCGGTGGGATGCTGCCGCCCATCGGCTGCCGGGGAGCGGGTGGTGGGGCTTCGTGGGTGGTAGGGTGGGGGATGCTAACCACCAGGGCTATGTTTGGGGTTTATTAAATGTACTGCCCATGGGTCGGGCATTTCGTCCACTGGACCACCAGGGATGACTGCGGAGAGGGGGTTTATTAAACTTACTGCCCGCGATTGGGCTGGTGGGGAGTATACTATGCCCGATGGGGCCACTGGGGGTTGGTGGTGGGGTTTGTACACTGATTCCTCGCAATCGGGCTGCAGGGCGCCGTCCTCGACGGCCGTTGCTCCTGGCAGGCGCCAGGCGCAAGTCCTCGGGGATCAGCACACCTACATGCTAATGGCATGCAAATGGGGCCATAATCAGATGCAAATGGCCCCTGCACCTTGCATGAATTATAGCCCCATTTGCATGTCACCTTTTGAATATCGGGATTTTGCGCATGGCGCAATGGAACTTGCACCACCGCTAGTTGAATGCTCCACTCTGTCAACTTGCGGTGGTGCAAGTTCCACTGTGCCATGCACAGTGGCTGTGGCTGGGATGATATTCAAAGGAGTTGCTCAATGGCTCAACTCCTTTGAATATCACCTCGGACACACCCCTGCGCAACTATTTTGCGCAGCGCAAGGGCTTGCGCCTATGAATGGCGCAGTTTGAATATCCCACCCATGTTATATAGAGTGTTTTGATATGTATGTTAAATCCTAGTGTGTCCTTCCCTTTGTCTGCTATTAGGAGTTTTTCCTAAATTAGCTTGCTAGCTGTATGGTAGTGTTACGACCCCTGGGGATCTCCATAACAAATAGTTTTATTGGCTTTCTTTCTCCTACGATGCCCCCTGTCTCATGTGACAGTGATGTAGCCATGCCCTTAGATTTAGCATGTGTACTTCTTTAAAATTAGTTTAGCAACAGCACAGTCTTGTAACTGTTCTTATCCAGGGAGCACAAATGTCAACAGTTAATTTAGCAGATACCTGAGAGCAAGCAAACTGGGGTTTCTGTAAAACAACAGCTACTAAATAGTTCTAATTTACTATTTTTGTTTTCTCCGTGCATCAGGTCTAGCTAGCAGGAGTGTTTTAACATCAAAAACACAAATAATGAGTTAGAATTATTTAGCAGCTGTTTTCTTACAGAAACCCCAGTTAGATAGCTTTATATATGTATTACTACCAGTTTTGAGTTCTCACTTCAATCCAGTGTTTTGTTTCTGCCTAGGCTGTTAGAGGAGTTTTTCTCATTTCCCTTGGGTGTTTTATGATGTCTGGGGGCTGTCATTCAAGTTTGTTTTATTGCATCTTCTCCAAGTTAGTCTTCACAGCATACCCTCTGGTTTGATGTCTAATAGCCCCTACAGCAGGCCAGTGTCTTGTTACAGTATCTTGCTTAGCCACAGCAGAGAAAAAAACACTGCAGCCAGGATTCACAGTGCTATACAATATACTATAGAAAGTTACATGTTTAGACACACACACACACACACACACACACACGCACACACCAAGCAGAACACAGCTGGATAAGGTACCAGTATTTAGGAAACTTGTCATCACTAAGCCATATGCAATATGGTATGGGTAAAACCCAGATCACCAGACCAGGACCAGTGCTGTCAAATCTGCACTATGCATAGCTTGTGCAAATATTGCTGATCCAGTGGATCAAATAAATACGTGCAAATAAACAAATAAATAAATACTCGGCTTCGCCTCATGCTTCAACCCACACCAGGAGTGATGGTATTACATGATAACACATACCCTGTTGTGCCTTATTGCTTAAATGTGCCCTTTCTCAATGTACTATACTTTGATTCAGTTAGTGCAACAGCCTTCATGTGAACACTCTGGGTTTCTCTTTGACTCCTGATGTCTATTTGCTTTAGTTATTGTATATTGTTTGAACTGCTTTGGTCTTCTTGATGTGGTGCCTGTGTACCTAAACTATGTCATCTGTTTATCTACTGCTACCCATGTATCTCCAGTGAATGATTGTTATAACTGTCTGCTCTCTGAGCCATTGTTTTTGGACTTGTTAACTGTGCTGTCTTTGCATTAGTTTTGAGAGGTGCCTTTGTAAATGAGTCTCTGACTCAAAGGTTTGTAAATCTGATATTTTTTAAATAAATAAATAAATAACTGTTTATGTTTAAGCCCATGAAACACCCTTATCGTTAATACATTCACAGTCATAGTGGCTCTGCCAGAGCTTGTTCAGTTTGCCACATCCTTTCACACAAAGGCCTAGATATTCAAACTGCGCCAGGCTGTGGCACAAGCCTGGGCGCAGCGCAACTTGGCTGCACAGGGGAGTTGACTGGGCGATATTCAACAGAGCTGCGCCATGGCTCATCATCGTTGAATATCGCACCCTGGCCACCCGCAGTGCACATGGCGCAGTGGCATTGCGCCAGCGCAAGTGGCCAGAGTGGAGCAGAGGGATGTGCTAGCACAAGTTCCATTGCGCAAGGCGCAGCAACCATGATATTCAAAAGTTGACATGCAAATGGGGCCATAATTTATGCAAGGTGCAAATGGGGCCATTTGCATGTCATTATGGCCCATTTGCATGCAGATGCGCCGATCCCTGACGACTTGCACCTAGCACCCTGCCAGGCAGCAGCCGGCGGGGACCAAACGTCCCCTGCAGCATGGCAATGTGCCCCAAAGCCCAATCGTGGGCATTTGTAACATCAAAGAGATCCCAATATCCCTGGTGGTCCAGTGGACCACTGTCAGCCCGAATGCGTGCTGAAGTAACAGAAAGCAACCTATTTCCCTGGTGGTCCAGTGGACGGCTGTCTGCCCGATCGTGGGCTTAAGTAAAAAATAAAGAAACCTATTTCCCTGGTGGTCCAGTGGACTGCTGACAGCCCGATCGTGGGCTGAAGTAAAAAATGTCAACCTATATCCCGGGTGGTCCAGTGGACCGCTGATAGCCCGATCAAGGGCTGAAGTAAAAAATGGAGAAACCCATATCCCTGGTGGTCCAGTGGACCCCCCTCCCCACCTGACCACTGATCCCCACTGCTCTGCTCCCCCCCAGTCAGCGGCGGCGGCAGCACCCCACCTGCCTGCCGCCTCGCCGCCCGCCGACTGACACTGTCGGTAGGGCTGTACACCCATTGTTCCACAGCATGAGCCAGTGGGCATGCAGTCCGTACAGTACGGGCTGCACAACCACTTGTGCCATTGCCAGGCACAGTTTTGAATACTGGGCCCCTAATGTAGAAATTAAGGCAATACTTACAAACTTTATTTATCAGAAATTTTTAACCAGGAAAGGCACACTAAGCTATTCTAGCTCATCTCCAGGTGTGTCCTGGGGGTGAGTTGCATAGATCTGTTTATTGATGGAGAAATGTTGGCCATGACACCAGGAGAATTCCCCAACTCTTCTTCGATAAGTGCCATGGGATTGTTTACTTCTACCCCGACAGTGACCAGTGATGGGCAGAAAGGACCTTGGTTTGACATCGCATCCAAAGGATGGCACCTAAACAGTGCATTATGCCCCCTCATGCTGCACTACAGCATCAGTTATGGGTAGTACCCCTAGTGCCTGCTGTAGGGTTAGAACCCATGACCTTCCAATCTTCTGGCCACAGAGGCGAGAGTTCTACCTACTGAGCCAGTGACACTACTCAAATAAACATGTGTCAAGGATAGAGAGCTAGATAACAAACAAGCAGATAAGTTATAAACAACATTTTGAACATCAGAGCAAGGTGTAAGCAATGGTTAGCCAGAACATTAGAGGGCAAACACATTCAAGGCAGGCAAAGCTGATAGGGTTTAACTCAATTATACTTTCTGACCAAGAAACTACCTTGCTGATGGCAAACAGGTAGTCAAGGTGATGGGCGGCTTATCCTCAATGAGAGAAATCACTGATGTGGTTCTTCAGGGCTCCATACTTGGCCCAAAACTCTGTTTGTGAGTCTGATATCTGTGGGGAGAAGGGGGGGGGGCTATAGAACTTCGCTATGCAAATGATGCAGTACTGAGGCTTAAGGACAGACTTTAGTATGCATGAAAAACTGGTTCCTACTGAATAAGCTCATTTTGAACTCAAAATACCAAGTCCATGTTATTTGAATCCCAAAACTGGTTTGGTGAAAAATGAGTTGTTAAGGGTATTTTAATTTTTCTTTTTAGCCTTTGGTAACTGGGTAAGGCCCACTAGGCACAGGTGCCTGTTTTCAGGGGCGACCTGGGAGCACTGGGGAGGTTAAGTGACTTGCTCAGAGTCACACAGTATGCAAGTGGAGGTTGTGGGAATCAAACCCAGTTCTGTCTATTGGATGTACTAAGCTCATTCACAGCTCATTACTCTAACCTATAAGCTATACTGCCAGCCCTGCAGGTGCTCTTCTGGAAGTTGCTGACTCAACAAAATGTCTGTGAGTCCAGTGTGACCAGCAGCTTTCTTTTGGGCCCCATACTGAACATATGATAAAAACCCTTAATGAGAAGCCTGGCCAACTGTACAGCATCAGTACTTATCTCACTGAACAGGAATGTTAGGAAATATCTTGCAGCGTTCTGCTCCCAGTCTTACTGTTTGGTTCATCTGCCCTTTCCTCGCTGAGTGAAATGGAGCTAAACAGGCTTAGGATACTGTACAGTTGATATGTTGGTTTACTGCTGGTGCAAAAAGCAGGGAACACATCTGGACTGTTTTTACTTCTCTAAACTGGCCATCCCTCAAAGGAAGACTTCATTATCCACTGCTCTGTCTTGTCTACAAAATAATGAATGCTTCCCCCCAGTTTCAATCAGATTCTTTATTTTGTTTATTCTTTGGTAACTGGATAAGGCCCACTAGGCCCAAACACCTGTTTTCAGGTGCAACCTGGGGTCTCAGGTGCAACCTGGGAGCACTGGGGAGGTTAAGTGACTGACTCAGAGTAACACAGTATGTAAGTGGAGGTTGTGGGACTTAAATCCAGGTTTGCTGGATATACCAAACTCATTCACAGCTTATTACTCTTGCCTCTAGGCTATACTAGACTATACTGCCAGCCCTTACATGAAGACCTCAGAAGGAGACACCTTCTCTCCTCCTTCCAGTCACTTCTAACAGTTCCCAGGGCACTGTCATGGTCTGGTCAGTCATCATTTGCCAGTAAAGCCCCAGACCTGTGAAATCAACTTCCTCCCAAAATTCAGGACTGTCCCATCTTTATGACTTAAGAAGCTCCTCAAGGGGCACCTTCTTTATTGTAGGCTATGCAACTATTACAAAATAAGTAGGGAATTTGCTGCATTCTGATTGGCTGAGAGGGTTAAAAACCCAGTGCCTTAAAGGGTGATAACCACCGGGCCAGGAACTCTTCCAGGAGACAGGATGCAGTGCACCCAGATATCCATGCCTGCCAGAAATTGTTTTGAAAAAGATGTCTGGCAGCCATGTTTGTATGGTTAAAACCCGCCACACCCCTGATATGCCATAACTGTAAAATATACATTTAAACACATTTAAAAGCTACACAACCCAGACATAATGCAAAAGTCACCTAACATGTTACAACAAAACCTATCTAGTCACCCTTTTTTCTTCTATTCTGTCACTTTTTGTATAGTAGGCCTCCAATCCACAATGACAAGTTTCGTCAATGTGCTAAACCACAAGAGTTGTTTAACAGGCTGCATCCCTGTTGACGAGTGGCATGAGCTGCCCCACAGAGCACTCACCAACAATCTCCCACTATATTTCAGCTTCCAACCCACCAGTCAGCAGCGCGGTCGCCTAGCCATCTCCATTTCAAAAGTTTAATTGAACTGTAAAACTTGCCTCTGCTCGGTCTAGCAACTGTACTTATCGCTGACTCAGACACTCTTTCTCCTCGCATTTCATATGATGCACTCCTGTCCATGGAGCTGCTGTTTCTTGCTCTCTCCGAATGAATGGTTGCACAACTGGCATTTTTAAAACTAAAAATCAGCCTGCAAAAATAAATTTTGTTGAGACAGCATTGCCTGCTCTCTGTTTCGATGTCTTTGGATCACCGGCTTGGCTAACAGGATCGAGCACAGTCACCATTGCGGATGACCAGGTCACACATTTGCGAAGGCCAGTCATATTGCACATTGGTGTAGGATATCCTTTCAGTTTCATCGTATCCTGCATGAATGTATGAGGTGGATAGCCTTTGTAAATGTGAAACCAGGTTGTTTGTGTAGAAGAGCACGTGAGCATCGTTGGGGAGATATACAGGATGAATAAATATCACTATCATGCCTACAGCTCAAATAAAAGATTTCTTAGTATTGTTAGCCTTAGTTTTCTAATACAGACGATGATGTTCCCTTACTCAATAGTATACTTGATTCCAATACAGCATAAAAATCATCATGCTAGATCCCAGGAATCAGTTTTGTTCAAAATTCCTTTTTGTAGAACCTGTTTTGGACAAAGAGTTTTTTACTTTATTGGACCAAGTGTCTATAATCATCTCCCAGAATCATTTAAGACTAGTAGATCAGTATGGATTTTTAAGAAACAGTTGTTAAATCTTTTCAGTCTTCCTGTTGTAAATAATTTTATTTTCATTATGTGTTTTTATATCTTGTATTGTACCTTTGTAACTTCGGGTTGCACTTGAAGAAGGCCAATTTTGCTCAATGTGCCTTTCCAGGATAAAGAAATGAAAGCAAACAAAATGTTTGTGTGAGTAGTGGTGGAGAGGTAGGTCTCTCAGACCCCCCCTCCCCCAGTCTCTTGCTCACTCGCTCACTCTCTTTCTGGTTGTTTTAGGACTATATGTTCTACATCGACTTGGAAGTTAAATAATGTTATTCAGATTAAAAGCCTGTTATCATGTGTGTAATTGCTTGTTACACTGGTGCCCATTTTATAAGTGGAATAAGACACTTTGGGGTGATAGTTATGATGGGTTAATGCATAGCCCAGGGGCAGGAGGCACTTGGCGCAAGCATCTTTCTTATTTTTTTTTTGTACCGAGAGAGACACACACACTAAGCTAAAAGCTTGTTTACAGGTGTGACTTGGGAGCACAATGAAGTCTCATGCCTCACAGCACCCCGGGGCATGCATTAACCCATGACAACCACCACCCTATTGTGTCTTGTTGCCTACCTATCATAAAGCTGTTCCTTACACCAGTATCCTCGTATATTGGTGCATTTTCTTGACTGTGTACGCTGATCTGTGAAACTAATCATGGGAAGTCTTATTTTTGCCACTGCATTATCCTAAACCCATTTGTCATTGTACTTTATTAGAATACCAAACTGAGGACTTGTATTAGCTCATTGTATGTAACTAACTCCAAGTCGCTCCTGAAAAACGGACAGTTTGCCACAGCGAACCTACCTGGTCATCAAAATCCAATGAATAAGTAAATAAACAATAAAACACAGTAATAAGACCCAACAACACAACACAATAATACAATCCAGTTATACAGTGCAATACATAATCAGGCACAGGTGCAATTATCAGCAGAACTTAAACAGCTCCTGACGATACCCGTGTCTTTGCCTGTATTCTGGCTCCTTGAATGTCCTTTTTGGTGGTTTATTATTCGTAAGGTTTTCAATTATTGGCATTAATGTCATTATCCTTATGTTTTCCCCACCATGCCTCTCAACCTTTTTTCACTGAAATGAGGGACATGGACATTTTTGGACACTCGAAATGAGGGACAATGAGGGACACAGACCCTTAGAATGAGGGACATATCCTCAAACATGGAGATACAAGCTCAGAACACTGTGAAAACCATAGTGTTTGCTTGTACAAAGTTTATTTTGGATTTAGTATTTTAGAATGTTAAGTGTTTCTGCTTTAAAGTCTGAATTTACAGCACATTCGCTGTGTGGGCAGCACCTTTTCCATGAGGGATGGATGAGGGACAGAGCACTTTTAAGGGCCAAAATGAGGGATGTCCCTCGTAATGAGGGACACTTGAGAGGTATGTTCCCCACTCAGTACTTGTCCAGTTTTCTTGTGGATTGGTAGCTGCTGTCAGGTAGAATCGCGGCTGATGTCATATATAAGGTATTCTGTCAGTCATGCTGAGCGGTGAGTGTTGATTTTTGCCCCCTTCACTGAGAGTATTTGCTGACAACGTAATTTTTTTTTATTTGCAGTTGTCCGTCAGATGCTCCGTTATGGTGAAACTGATGTTAAACAATAAAGGTACAACTGACAACTGTTTTGTAAGATTTCATGTTACATTTTAGAATTTTATTTTTAATATAAAAAAATGTTTCTTTTGTGAAAGTGGCATCGTGTGCTTTACTTTGTGGAAGGATGAAACTTAGCCAGCACCTGACTCGCACCTACTGAAGTTTGACGGGATGTAACCTTCTCTGTTAGATGCAGTATATGAAGAACTAGTATTTCTGTTTCAGAATACTTTTTTCCTTTTTTGTTTTTGTATGACATTTTTCAATTTTACATACTTGACAAGTGGCCAGTCATGAAATATATGTATCATGAAGTGTGGACAGAGCATTTGAATTATTTTAGAACTAGTTGAGACCTTTGTTCAAAACTTTGAATGGTGTGTTTCTACGAGACTCAGTCCACGCTGTTAACCATATGAGCCTAATAGTTTTTCTGATGTTTAACGTTTTTTTCCCCCCTCTCTTTTATTAAACTTTCTCCTGGCTCAGCAGGGGTAGGTAGTGGCTGTGGGTCATCTATAGTTGCATGGGACAATGGGACTGACCTTTTCCTTTTACTGTTTGTAACGTAAACTGTGAGCATGACACCACTGTTTTCCTTAGTACTGGTTGGTGTCATTTCTCCATGATTCGCCTTTTTTGACATGGGTCCACTCAGTTGCAATACATGCTCCTAGTAGTCTTTTCAGAGTGTTTTTCAATGACCCGCATAATCTGCACTGTCCTCAAGTGTCCACTCCGTCTCCCATTTTTTCCCTTTACTGTCTTTTTATCTGACGTATACATGTGCGGGTGGGTAGAGGTAGCTTACCAATATCGGGTTACTCTGCCTTTTAGTTGTTTGGTTTGTAGGGATGGGTTTTTCTTTCATAATGACTAAATAATAACAACTGTGTTTTGTCTGCTCCCCGACACCCTCCCTCTCTCTCTCTCTCTCTCTCTGTCTCTTGCTGTCCTTCCTTCTTATTCTCGTCCCCTTTGTTTGTCTGTCATATTTCATAAGGAATGCATGTTCCACACAAGCAGTCATTCACGTTGTGCTGTCACCTCTCAATCTCTCTTTCTCATTCTCAGTCTCTCTCGTCCTCCCCATCAAACGCTACGCCGATTCATGCACTAAGAAAGCCGATGCAAAAAACAGAAAAGCAGATAGATTAAGATCATAAAAAAGAGACAGCTCGATGACATACTACACTAACCAACTGAAATAACGTTTATAGTGCTTCATTTTATTTGATGGGTTGGATCATGGGGAAGGGGAGAAAAAAAAATCATGACCACATTTGCTCCCGTTCATCAGCTGGTGAATACAAATACAGACATGAAATGCTCACATATAACACTGTTGTACTGTTTAAATAAAAGGTTACCATTCAGTGTTCACGTGTCTGCCTTCTTTGACAAGGTCTGGTTCCTCACTGCTGAAGAAACCTCATAAGGTAAAATAACATTACTACTGACAGTAACTGGTTCAGCCCCATACTGGTCATTGCTATGTTCGTAATCTTGATCGTAGTAAACGCTACCAGAGCTGTCACTGTCAGAGAGGGCTGCGATACTCATTATGTTTGCTTGCATGCATGTGCAAGAAACGTAGTGCCAGCATACGAGTTTTCGTAGGTGTGCCTCCTCCACTTCCAATGCCCTGCTCCAATTTGCAGGCACGGCTGCACCGTGCCAATGAATGTCCAAGCTGTCTATGACAGCGTTCAGATGCAGTGGCGTACAGTTCTAAGGAAAACACCGCGGCAGACAATTTGCATACTGTCCTTGGCAGTATGCAAATTGCCTATGTCGGCACTGAATCTGAACTGTCATAGACAGTTCTTCCCCCCCACGAACACATATGTGCACACTGGGAGCCCACCCCAGCATGCTCATGCACTTTCCCCCAGGTACACCATATGGCTGACGGGGATGCCAAATCCCCAGTCGGCTCCACGGCCCCCACAAAAAAACTTCCAGCTGCCACACTGGGAGCCCACCCCAGCATGGCACATGTCCTTCTGCTCCCCCAAACACACTTCCAGGTGCCACGCTGGGAGCCCACCCCAGCGTGGCAAAAGTTAGAATGGCAATGGGGGTGCCCAATCCCCCGTCGGCTCCACTGAACTCCCCTCCCAACAAAAACAAACTTCCAGTAGCCACGCTGAGGCCCACCCAAGCGTGGCAAATCTATCTGTATGGCCGGATGGTGCCCAATCTCCATCGGCTCCACTGGCCCCCTGATGGCCTCCAGCTGCTATGCTGGGAGCCCACCCCAGCATGGCAAAATAGTCTGCCTCTTCCTAAAACAAAAACAAAAAAAAAACAGGTCCCTCGTTAATTGTCTTGCCCCATCTCCAACCCACGCCCACCCTCTGTATACACACCTCCCCACACCCCTCTCACCCCACACTTACCTCCAGAGCCCAGCACCACGATCTTCAATGGACCGGGAACACGTCTGCACTCTTCAAAGCCGACCGCAAACTGAAGAAATGCCGGTAAGCTGTACAATGGCATAAATGTTTTTTTTTTTCAACTTTGGTGCATATCTCAGCCATTTTGGGGATTTTTTCACATTTTTCAACATGGAAATTTTAGCCCCACCTCATGAACCTCCGTCACTGTCATTTTATTTGGTCCCAAAATGTGATTTCCGGTCACTGCGGGAACCACCTTTCAGGACCAGTAATGAAATGACAGTGCCACAGTTTATGAGGTAAGCCCCCCAAAACCCTATGTTGAAAATTTGGTCAAAAAATTCCTAAAAATGACTTTCATGAGCGTGGGTTGCGCAGTTCCTACGCACGCTCGTAACTTCCCAAATGTTTAATATTTTCACTCCAGATTTTCAACATTGCCATTTTACCATACCTCCTTATGAGCAGTATAGCTGTTATTTTTCATATCTTGCCCAAAATGTGTTTTCGCTCATGTACCTCACAATGGCGCAGTCGGTGTGTGAAATCAATGTTTGGGACAGATTAAGAAAATCACAGCAACACTGTTCATAAGCAGAGGCCTTAAAATGGCTATGTTGAAAATTTGGTGACAAAAGTTCATAAAATGACTGTGTTACAGGCGTGCATTGCGCAGTTTCCACGCACCCTGGTAAGTTCAACAATTTGTAATATTTTCAGTCCAGATTTTCAACACTGGCATTTTTCCACACCTCCTTATGAACAGTACAGCTGTCATTTTTCACACCCTTGCCAAAATGTGTTTTCTCACTTCTGGTGCAGAAATGCATGGTCGCTGTGGGAAATCAGTGTTCAGGACAGATTAAGAAAATCACAGTGACACTGTTCATGAGCGAGGTCCTAAAATGCTTCTGTTGACAATCTGCTGTAAAAAATCCCCAAACTAATTACATTACGGGTGTGCATTGTGCAGTTTCTACGCATGCTCGTGAATTCAATTTTTTTATATTTTCACTCCAGATTTTCAACATTGCCATTTTTTAAACCTCCCCATGAACAGTACAGCTGTCATTTTTCACATCCTGTTTGAAATGTGTTTTCACACCAGTGGTGCCAAATGATGTAGTCGCTGTGCAAAATCAGCTTTCCGCTAACGAACTGATATTGCCACTGTTCATGAGGTGGGGGGTCACAAAAAAACCCACGTTTAAAATTTGGAGTGAAAATACCAACGAACGCCTGGGACGTTATGGTTTCTGACCATAACGCCCCACCCTGTAGAGACTGAGAGGCATCAGTAGTGTGACTTGGGATTGTTGCCTGTAATACTCCTGCCATTCCACCCCCACCCACACCCTGCAGCCAGTGACTGGCATCAAGGTGTGCCTTGGACTCTTTGGCCCCAAAGTTCACCCCATTCTCCTATACTGCACCCATCTCACTGTATTTCTTATTGAATGGGGTGAGCATAAGGGCCAAAGACTCCAAGGCACACTGTGACACTTGTCAGTGTCTGCAGGGTATGGAGTGGTGAAATGGCGTGGCTGTTATGCCTGATGACCCAAAGGCACACCCCAATGCCTGTCAGTCTCTGCAGGGTGGTGGTAGGGTTGGCTTCGGTTCAATACTTCACTGCCATTTCTATTATGCATCTCTCTAACTCCTACACTACCAATGCCAATGCCAGCAAGCAAACATTCGGCATTGACAAATGCTTGTTTTCTTTACCACCATCAACCACAGAGAAACTGCAGCGCCACAATACATTCCCTACAAATGACATCAGCACTTCATTCGTTCTAACTTAGCCAAACTAAGGTGGGCTTTTAACTGGGATCTGTCACACACTGCCTGATGCCATCAAAGAAATTTCCAACAAAGATTTCCATTGACACCAAAGGAACACCCATTAACCTGGGAACACAGACTAGCTACTGGTACCCTAACAGCATCATTGAAAAACAGTGCCAGGTGTTCTTTAAGTACATATGTGTAACCCCCCTTGCAAATGGGGGTTCCTAATAGCTTCCCAGAGCTAGGTTCTATGCTCCATGCCTGGTTGGTGATCGGCATAAAACCGTTTAAATGGGCAGCTGGTGAGTGTTTTCGAAGCCTCCGTGTGCTGTCTCTTTAAGGACTGCCTGTTGCAGTCATAATTAATTGAAATAGGAGGGGGGCTATGTGGTTGTATGCCCGAGTCCCGCCCGGGACGCTGAAAAAATAACTCCCTTCTGCCATCGCTAGTGGTGCAGAGGGAGTTCCGTTGGAGAATGTGATTGTTGAGTATAACTTAAAATAATAACGATAATGTGGTTATTCTAACCTGCCTTCCTTTTGCAGTGGGGACTGTTTCAGTTGTCTCCTCTGTTCTGTCCAGAACTACTGAATTGGACCAATCAGTACCTTGGGACCCTACAGAGTCGACTGACCAATGGGGAAACCACTTGTAATTTGGGGAAAAGGCATTATGGACTATGGTGCTTTTTCGCACCACTGAGAGCTGGAGGAAGTGACTGGCATGTTCAGCCAGCCAATGGAAGTGGGTAGCACCCAGACTGACAGGAGAGCCCCTGGCTGTTGGGGGCAGATGCGTTGTGGCTTGGGAGAGGAGAGGAGCTCTGTGCTTCTGCGCTGGAGTAGTGTTCATGCGGGAAGCGCGTGAAGGCCTGCAGCAGCCGTTTTTCTCTGCCTTGTGGAAATTTGGACTAAATCCGCCAGCGTGCGGTTGGAGGAGGCTGGTTCCAGCCCAGCTACCTACCAGGCTCGTCCTGAGAGGACTGGAGAGGATTGCTGAAGTGCACTCCGTCCATCCGTGATGTTGAAGCTGCAGTTTTCTGCCTGAGTTTTCTGCAAATTAATAGAAGTCTGAAAGCAGCTGCCTGGTATGGTACCTCTCTGTTGTTTGCCATATAAATGTGTAAGGAGGCTGGTGAAACACAGGCTCAGCTCTGTCAGTATGAAGAAATTTTTATTTGCTGGAGTAGTGAGTACTGAGTCGGGGTAGCTCCCTGCCAAGTGTGCAACAGTGTTTTTCAGTTGTATGAACCCATCTCTGACTGCAAAATTAAACCCCCTGCCTATTCTGATTTCTCAGGATCTCACTGGTTATCCGTGTCAAGGGCCCCAACCAGCTGCCACGTTGGACTAGCCGTTCGGGCTTGGGTACCCAGAGACATTAAAGACTAGAATCAGGCCTGTGCACAGAGCCCTAGGTAGATAAGTGTAGTGATAAGCAAATCAACTTGATTCCCCCTTTTCTTGATAATTTTCCCTTGAATAAATCAGATTGTTCTCTGAGCAACTACACCCTGGCTATTGTGTATATTACTGGTGAACTGCTGTCTGGTGACTGTGATATAACTGTGCCTTATTTTGCAGGGGGTCTCCGGAGGGAAAGGAGAGATAGTAGCCGGGGGGGTGAGTGTTTGGGCGGAAAGTAGTATTTACGCCCCGTGTGAACCACTAGTAGGATGAACGGGGGGTTGCAGTAACCCAGAGGGCTGTGACCGAGGCAATCTAGACAATATTGACCCCAACCTCTGGGTGGAGGCACCCGTCAACGGATCTGGGCCCCTTACCCTGTCTTTGTGGAGGCAGGCAGGGGTAGTAGCTTTAAGGGTAGCACCCCTTGGGGGTTACAAATTGGAGGCACCGCTGGGATCAACGTCCCCTAGTGGCCAAGCGGGGAAGCACCTAAGAAATGGAGAAAGAGGAAGGGGATGTGTTGGGAAAAATTAAGTTGGGACCTATTAAGACCATGGTACATAGACTGATGGGGTGGGGTGAAGCCGAAGAGCTAGATTCCCAGAAAATTGTGTTACTGCTAGATGTGCCTTTGGGAACCCCATCTGCTGACATCATTTCTACAGTCGAGCGAGTAAAATGTTTGGGCAAAGTGGAGGTAAAAGGGCGCATGGCTGATCTGCTTGACCAGACACTGCAGGTGTTACTCCTATGCAGTGTGGCCATTGACCCCGAGAAGGTACCTCCTGTGATTTATCCAGAGGATGCTGTACAGGGATGGAGATTAATTCATATTCAAAGTGGGTCAGTCACTCCTGGGGGGTCTCCTCAAACAAACAGTTTTAAAGACAAACTGCTTAAATTATTGGCCGTGGAGGGGAGAACTATCCAGGAGCTGCTACAAGCTTTAGATTTATCCAGTGATGCTACCCCTCAGGGCTCCCCTGGCACCTCCCCTTGCCCACCCAAGAGCTCTGTGCTGGCTTCCCTGCCCCTAGTGGTCCCACCCATACAGCTCGATTCTTACCGCAAGTTAAAACTCTTCTCTGGTATGGTGCCAGTGCCTCCAGGGGAGGATGACCTGGAGGCTTGGATGGACTATGCCACCCCTTTAGTTCAGGAATGGCAATGCTCTGAGGGGGAGAAAAAGGAAGAGGCTAATGGAGAGCTTGTGGGGTCCTGCTCTAGAAGCCATTAGATTCTTCCAGGCTACCAGTCCGGAGGCCACCGCTGCAGAGTATCTCTCTGCTTTAGAAGGGGTTTTCGGGAGCGCAGAGACTGGTGAAGACTTATTATGGAATTTAAGTCTGCCAAGCAGTGGAGAAATGAGAAACTGTCCGCTTTTGTTACTAGAGTGGAGCAGGCCTTGCAGAAGGCTTATAGAAAGGGGGGCGGAATCACTGCTGCAGCCTTGAATCAGGTTCGGTTGGAACATGTTTTAAAATCTGCCAGATTTTCTAGTGTAATACCGCTGAAACTTAAGTTACATGATTGACGGCTACTCCGCCTGAATATTGTCAATTAATGAGGGAAATTAGGGAGGTGGAGACTGATGAAGAGGGGTGGGAACCCTGTGTGGGGGCGGTGAACCCTAGTGGGACCCCTGAGCCTAACCCCCCGAGGAGACTGGCCTGTCCGGAGGGTCTGAGGTATCCCCAGAGTTCCCAGGTACTGTGGGAATGCGAGTTGTTTCCTCTGACCCCCATGTAGAGAGGAGTTAAGGGCTGAGGTCAGGAATTTGCGGGAACTGGTGAGGGACCTGAAGCAATCTACTATGTACCCTGTCAGGCCTGGGGCCCCTGAGTTATGCAGAACCCTGAACCCCGGCCAAAGAGAGCCCTCTCACCCCCCTCAGGGCTCCCCACAAACCCCTGCAAAATAGTGACCCCCGGGACCTCAAGTTCTGTTATCATTGCAGGGAAGATGGACATTTCCAACCCGAGTGCCAGAGGCCGGAGAATTTAAGGAAAGTCAACAACAGACTGATCACCCGACACCTCTAGGCCCAGTCTCGGACCCCCAAGAAAAGTTTTGTGACTCAGGCCCATGCTCAGCCAGCTATCAATGCTGCTGCCTCCAACTGGTCTGATGTGGTCGGGCCTCCAATGGAAGCCCCGGTGTGGGTGAATGGAATTCCCACTCGAGCTGTATTAGACAGTGGCTCTCAGGTAACCATCATGTTTCAGGACTGGTACCAGGCACACTTACCTGAGGTGCCCCTGCAACCTTTGACTGGTCTACATGTGTGGGGGTTGAGTGACAAGGCCTATCCGTATTTGGGATACATCCGAGTCTGGTTATCTTTCTCTGCAACTGCGACTGGAATGGATGAGCAGGTGGAAACCCTAGTTTTAGTTTGCCCACCCACTGGACTGTATGATGGGGTGCCTTTGTTGATTGGGACAAATGTGCATATGTTAGGACGATTGGCCCAATTGTGCTCAGAGAAACGAGCATTCCAGACTGGGCGAGCATTGACTATATATGCTGTGATTCAAAAGGCCAGGGCCACTCAGGAAAAGAGCGGTCTGGAGGAACCTGAAGGCCCAGTGGGGGTGGTGTGGAAAAAGGATCCAGCCCCGGTGATACTTGCCCCGAATGCCCAATGTGTCCTGCATGGAGAAGTACGACTAAAAACGGATGTTAAGAATAAGTTGTTGATGTTGGATGCGCCTGTGGAGGGAAGACTACCTGAGGGACTGTTGGTCAAACCCAGCATCTTGCCGGCTAGAGCTCATGCTTATGTTAAGAGGGTGATGGTTCAAGTGCATAATGTGTCCGACAGGGAGATTCGAATAAGAAGGGGATGCACCTTGGCAAGTGTACATTGGGCAGATACTGCAGTACTACCAAACAGAAAGGGTTCCAGGACAGATGATAGAGTTACTCCTGATTTGTTTGACTTTGGTGACTCCCCGCTGCCAGCTGAATGGAAACAAAGGGTCAGTGAGAGGCTTGCCAAGAGAGACCAGGTTTTCTCCCTGAAAAGAGTGGGATGTGGGATGTGTACAAGGGGCTGAGCATCACATTCGGCTGCATAACAAAAGGCCTTTCCGAGAGAGATCCCGGCACCTGGCCCCCGCTGATATAGGTGATGTAAGGTGGCATCTGCAAGAGATGTTGGCTGCTGGTGTAATACAAGAGTCCAGGAGCCCTTATGCCTCCCCCATAGTAGTAGTAAGGAAGAAGAATGGGGCAGTTTGGATGTGTGTAGACTATCGCACTTTGACTTGGCGGACCATTCCGGACCAGTATACCATGCCATGCATACAGGATGCATTGGATTGTCTAAATGGCAGCAAGTGGTTCTCTGTGTTGGATCTTTTCAGTGGATACTACCAGATCCCGATGGCCCCACACGACCGGGAGAAGACTGCCTTCATTTTCCCCCTAGGCTTCTATGAGTTTGTTCGGATGCCTCAAGGGATTTTGGGTGCCCCAGCCACTTTTCGGCGTTTGATGGAGCGGGCTGTGGGGACATGAATCTACTCGAGTGTCTGGTCTATTTAGATGATGTTACAGTGTTTGGCCGATCGTTGGAAGAACACGAGCAACGGTTATTCAAGGTCTTGGATCAGTTGGAGGAGTTCGGCCTCAAGTTGTCCATCGACAAGTGTCAATTCTTTCAGACTTCTGTGAAATACGTGGGCCACATAGTGTCCACTGAGGGCATAGAGACTGACCCTAGCAAAGTGGAGGCATTGACCACTTGGCCTCAACCCAGGAATTTGAAAGAGTTGCAATGATTTTTGTGGTTTTGTGGATACTATAGGAGGTTTGTTAAGGACTATTCTCGGGTGATTCGCCCCCTCCTCAACCTCTCTCAGGGGTATCCACCTACGCACAAAAGGTATAAGAAGGGGGTGCGCTCTGAGACAGAAAAGAAGTATTTCCGGATGAACTATATGTTTGGGGATCGTTGGACTGCTGAATGTGAGGAAGCTCTCTACGACATTATATATCAACTCACCCATGCCCCAGTGCTGGCTTATGCTGACCCGGCCAAGCCATACATTCTTCATACCGATGCCAGCCTACAAGGATTGGGGGCTGTGTTATACCAGGAGCACTTTAATGGGTTGAGACCTGTAGCGTTTGCCAGCAGAAGTCTGACGCCTTCAGAAAAAAATTATCCCATGCACAAACTAGAGTTCCTAGCTCTGAAGTGGGCCATTGTTGATCAGTTTCATGATTATTTGTATGGTGCCAAAATATTGGTAAAGACTGATAACAACCCTCTGACTTATGTACAGACCTCTGCCAAGTTGGATGCCACTGGCCGTAGGTGGCTTTCTGCCTTGGCCACCTACGACTATGCTGTAGAGTACCGGGCGGGCCTGAACCATATAGATGCGGATGCTGTCTCTCGGAGGCCTGTGCCACAGACTGATTGGGTCAGGTTGTCTGAACCTGACATAAGAGCTCTCTGTCAGAAATTTGACAACGGGGAACAGGTGTCTCCTGACACGGTGGATTGTGTGGTGGATTGTTTGGGGCCGTCTGAACACTGCATACCTGCTGCCTACTGAAATTTCACTGCACTAGACACTAGCTCCCTGCCGCAATTCAACAATGATAGTCTCCAACAGGCTCAATCCTGTGATCCTATGATAAAAACTGGCTGTGGAGGCTTTGCAGGCTGGGAGGGACATGTCCAGGTTATGTTCCACTGACCTAAGGACTGCTCTGTTGTATAAAGAAGGGCCCAAATTGAAACTGGTTAACCGACTACCATATAGAGAAACTGTAAATAAGGAGGGCCGGATACACAAACAACAACTGGTGCTGCCTTCAGCTCTTAAAGAACTAGTATTGAGGTCCTTGCATAATCAAATGGGGCATCTCAGCATAGACCGAACACTTGATCTAGTACGGGCTCGATTCTACTGGCCGAAAATGAGTACGGATGTAGAGCAGTATGTCAAGACCTATAGCCGTTGTCTGCAAAGGAAAGCTCTACCCCAAAGGGCTGCCCCCCTGGTTAACATTACCACAAGTGCCCCATGGAATTGGTCTGTATTGATTTCTTGAGTCTAGAACCCGATCTAAAAAAATGTCAGTAACATACTGGTGGTCACTGATCATTTTACCCGGTATGCCCAGGCTTTTCCTACTAAGGATCAAAAAACGACCACGGTGGCTAAGATACTTGTTGAGAACTTTTTCGTCCATTATGGGGCCCCGCAGTGGATCCATTCTGACCAGGGAAGGGACTTTGAGAGTCATTTGATTAAGGAGATGTTGTCTTTGTGGGGGGTACGAAAGTCAAGAACCACCCCCTACCATCCTCAGGGAGATCCTCAGCCTGAAAGGTTTAACCGTACATTGCTTGACATGCTGGGCACATTGCAACCAAAAGACAAACCGAGATGGAGCCAGCAGATTAGCACCCTAGTTCATGCTTACAACTGTACGAAAAGTGACGCCACAGGATTTTCCCCATACAGACTAATGTTCGGGAGAGAGGTCAGACTGCCAGTGGATGTGTGTTTTGGGGTTTCCCCTGATGGGGTGCAAGTTGAGAACCATTTACAGTGTGTGCAGAAATTAAAGGCGCAGTTAAATCATGCCTATCAACTGGCACAGACCATGGCTGCTAAACGAAACCTGGCCAACAAAGAAAGGTATGATAAGAAAGTGAAAACAATGGAGCTAAAAGAAGGGGATAGAGTGCTACTGAGGAATCTGGGACTGCATGGGAAAAATAAAATTGCTGATAGATGGCATCACCTCCCCCACATCGTTGTAGGAAAATTGACAGACTTGCCTGTATATAAAGTGCGGCCTGAGAATAATTCCAAAGATGTAAAAACTATACACAGAAACCATCTACTGCCGATCGGGCAAATCCTGATTGAAGCCGAATCTCCAAATGCCCCCCCCTCCAGGCCTATGACTAGATCTGCTGTCAGGAAGAACACCAAACCCGTTGATTCTTCAACAGGCCAACCCAGAGGGCCTTGCCCAACGTCTGCAGAAGGAAATGATAAACCATTGGGGTCAGAAGACGATGAAGATGATATTGAATACTATCCCTCTTATGAACTGAGTCAGTTGTTTCGGGGCAATCCCCTTGTTAACTCTGGAGATGAGGTTGGGCCATCTGGACTGTCTGAGCCCCCAGCTTTGTCTCCGGAACCCATGTTTCCAGGACTTGAATTGGGTAGCAGCAATGTCAAGGGGGTGGGATCCTTGAGCATGGCTGAACTGTCTGGCCTGGCTGAATTATCTGATTTTTCAGAAGAAGAGAGTGAGATGGGGGAACCAGCAAGTGATATGCCTGAACTGGAAGAATATTTTGAATGCCCTGATGGTTCCTCACCTGTACCTAGACAGCCCCCAGCTGGGCCCAGTGGGGTAGGTCTGGGGGTAGAAGGTCAGGCCCCCAGTAGTTCTATGAGTGCTGAGCCTGTGTCCCCCATGGAAATTCCCATTGTTAATGTCAAGGAGACTGAAGTGGAATCAGAGCCTGTTCCAAGGTCCCCCGAGACCCCTAGATGATCCGGCCGAGAAATGCGGCTGGTAATAAAGCTGAGTTATGAGTCTCTGGGTCAGCCAGTGGACTTGCCCTTAAATGTGGTCCACAAAGGGGTATATGTGTCCCTGAGTTCCTTGCTTAAGCTAGCCTTGGGGGATAACTCCAGTCTGCTAGTGTTACCCTTTGAGTGTGGTGCCCCCGTGTCAGATGACCCGCTAGTAACTAAAAGGGAGGGGGTTCCCCATCCCGGTGCTGCAAATAGGGACTAGCAACCTGGGTAAAAGGGGAATGAGAGCTATGTGTATAATGTTATACAAATCATAATGCAATGTGAATGTAATATTCAGATATGTAATGCAAAGTGTGATGTACTGTCCGTTAGGCTGTGTGCCTTCAAGTAACTTAAGGGTAATTACTTGACCCGGACGCCAAGTTTTTCCAGGCCAGGGAGGGTGTAACCCCCTTGCAAATGGGGGTTCCTAATAGCTTCCCGGAGCTAGGTTCTATGCTCCATGCCTGGTTGGTGATCGGCATAAAGCCATTTAAATGGGCAGCTGGTGAGTGTTTTCGAAGCCTCCATATGCTGTCTCTTTAAGGACTGCCTATTGCAGTCATAATTAATTGAAATAGGAGGGGGTCTATGTAGTTGTATGCCCGAGTCCCGCCCAGGATGCTGAAAAAATAACTCCCTTCTGCCATCGCTAGTGGTGCAGAGGGAGTTCCGTTGGAGAATGCGATTGTTTGTTGAGTATAATGTAAAATAATAACGATAATGTGGTTATTCTAACCTGCCTTCCTTTTGCAGTGGGGACTGTTTCGTTTGTCTCCCCCATTTTGTCCAGAACTACTGAATTGGACCAATCAGTACCTTGGGACCCTACAGAGTCGACTGACCAATGGGGAAACCGCTTGTAATTTGG
Source organism: Neoceratodus forsteri (assembly GCA_016271365.2). Lineage (NCBI taxonomy): Eukaryota > Metazoa > Chordata > Ceratodontiformes > Ceratodontidae > Neoceratodus > Neoceratodus forsteri. The sequence continues at coordinate 63,519,071 of CM028129.1, forward strand.
GGAAAAGGCATTATGGACTATGGTGCTTTTTCGCACCACTGAGAGCCGGAGGAAGTGACTGGCATGTTCAGCCAGCCAATGGAAGTGGGTAGCACCCGAACTGACAGGACAGCCCCTGGCTGTTGGGGGCAGATGCATTGTGGCTTGGGAGAGGAGAGGAGCTCTGTGCTTCTGCGCTGGAGTAGTGTTCGCGCGGGAAGCTCGTGAAGGCCTGTGGCGGCCGTTTTCTCTGCCTTGTGGAAATTCGGACTAAATCCACCGGCGTGTGGTTGGAGAAGGCTGGTGCCAGCCCAGCTACCTACCAGGCTTGACCTGAGAGGACTGGAGAGGATTGCTGAAGTGTGCTCCGTCCATCCGTGATGTTGAAGCTGCAGTTTGCTGCCTGAGTTTTCTGCAAGTTAATAGAAGTCTGAAAGCAGCTGCCTGGTATGGTACCCCTCTGTTGTTTGCCATATAAATGTGTAAGGAGGCTGGTGAAACGCAGGATCAGCTCTGTCAGTATGAAGAAATTGTTATTTGCTGGAGTAGTGAGTACTGAGTTGGGGTAGCTCCCTGCCAAGTGTGCAACAGTGTTTTTCAATTATATGAACCCATCTCTGACTGCAAAATTAAACCCCCTGCCTATTCAGATTTCTCAGGATCTCACTGGTTATCTGTGTCAAGGGCCCCAACCAGCTGCCACGTTGGACTAGCCGTTAGGGCTTGGGTACCCAGAGACATTAAAGACTAGAATCAGGCCTGTGCACAGAGCCCTAGGTAGATAAGTGTAGTGATAAGCAAATCAACTTGATTCCCCCCTTTCCTTGGTAATTTTCCCTTGAATAAATCAGATTGTTCTCTGAGCAACTACACCCTGGCTATTGTGTATATTACTGGTGAACTGCTGTCTGGTGACTGTGATATAACTGTGCCTTATTTTACAGGGGGTCTCCGGAGGGAAAGGAGAGATAGTAGCCGGGGGGTGAGTGTTTGGGCGGAAAGTAGTATTTGCACCCCGTGTGAGCCACTAGTGGGATGAACGGGGGGCTGCAGTAACCCAGAGGGCTGTGACCGAGGCAATCTAGACAATATTGACCCCAACCTCTGGGTGGAGGTACCCATCAATGGATCTGGGCCCCTTACCCTGTCTTTGTGGAGGCAGGCAGGGGTAGTAGCCTTAAGGGTAGCGCCCCCTGGGGGTTACATATGCAACTCTCTTTTAAAGTGTATATGTGAGACTGAGAGTGTCTAAGGGTTATGTGAAGGGAGTTCCAGAATTTAGGTGCAAAAAAGAAAAAGGCTTGCTCTTTCATATGTGTCAAGCACTGTGGGACAGATGGTACCAGGTCAATATAGTGTTGCTGAAACAGTACATGAAGAACTGCGCTGCAGAAAGCATGAAAGTACCTACAGTGACAGGGGTTTCTCAGTGTGTGGTAATAACTGCCACCCCTGCTGCTGTAGCCTCAGATGGGGGAGGGTCTCGTAGGCTGCTGGCGCAGTGCTTGGTCCAGCCGCTCCCATGATGGAGTGGCTAGAGCACCTGCTCCCTACGACGTTGGAGATCTGAGGTGGCGGTTTGATTCCCTGAGGCCCCTTTGTACTACAGCTTTTTTATTGAAAAAAAAAAAGATTTTCCCTACTCCCAACATGTGCCCCATCCCCTAAATCCACACCCTCTTGGAGGTAGTTATTTTTCAGTCTAGGGGGGGTGTGAGTGGTGAAGCCCCCCCCCATAAAAACATATTCCTATTGTTCTCAACAGTGTGTGCTGTTGTGTTGTGGTAGGTGTTTTCTGCTGACCTTGTTTTGCTGAACACTGTTTTGCCTGCACATTGTTGTTTTTGAACTATAATATCTTTGGAACTACTGTATTCAACAGATTTACACAAAAGGTTGCATGCATGGTCTCCTGGGGTAGATCTCTTGATATGCCAAGTTTTGTGGCCGCAGTTATCCAATGAATGCTGCAGCTGTCTATGACAGCAGTTGAAAATGCAGTGCCGTACAGTTGAAAGGGAGAGCTACGCTTCAGTGAGCAGTGCTCCCCCTCCGCACACATGCACAGATATTGTGTGCTCATGCGCCACCCCCCACCACGCACACTGTATGGCTGATGGGAGCACCAATCCTCGCTGGCTCCCACACCCAAAAGTTTCCAGCTGCCACACTGGGATCCCACCCCAGTGTGGCACAAGTCCGTATGGCCGACAGGGTGCCCAATCCCCAGTCGGCTCCAGGTCCCCCACACAGCCTTCCAGCTGCCATGCTGGGAGCCCACCCCAGCGTGGCAAACATCTCGCATCGTATTCATAAAAAAACCCTGTAAACAAAAAAAAGTTCCCTTGACGGTCTCCATGCCCACCCGTGCTCACCCACTGCGCACCCTGCCTCCCCACACCCCCACCTCACCCCATACTTACCTCCGGAGCTCGGCGTAAGTGATCTTCTCTGGACCGGAAAACGTCTGCACTCAAAGCTGATCGCGTAACTGAGAGGAAATGCCGTAAGCTGTATAAAGCAATATATAGGGTTTTTTCAACTTTAATGCATATCTCAGGCATTGTTTGGAATTTTGGCACCAAATTTTCAACATGGGGTTTTTGGGACCCCTCCTCATGAATTCTTGAACTGTCATGGCGTTAATCTGGCCCGAAGGTTGATGTCACAGTCACTGCATAAAATCACCTTTCGGGACCAATTAACAAAACGACAGTGCCAGTGTTCATAAGGTGGGCTCTCAAAAGCCTATGTTGCAAATTTGGTAAAAAATTCTAAAATAACTGTTTATTTAGCGTATTGCGTAGTTCTTGCTATTAACACTGTAAGTTCACGAATATCTGATAATTGCACTCCAGATTTTCAACATTGCCATTTTACCACACCTCCTTATGAGCAGTACAGCTGTCATTTTTCTCATGTCGCCCAAAATGTGTTTCCCTGCATGTAGCACACAATGGCGCAGTCAGTGTGCGCAATCAATGTTTGGGACAGATTAAGAAAATCACAGTGACACTGCTCATGAGCAGAGGTCTTAAAATGGCTATGTTGAAAATTTGGTGAAAAAATTCCCAAACATGACTGTTTTAGGAGCGCACGTTGCGCAGTTCCTATACACGCTCGCAAGTTTGCGAATTTGCAATATTTGCACACCAGATTTTCAACATTGCCATTTTATCACACTTCCTTATGAGCAGTACATATGCCATTTTTCACATCTCGCCCAAAATGTGTTTCCGCACATGTAGCGCACAATGGTACAGTCAGTGTGCGAAAGTAATGTTTGGGACAGATTAAGAAAATCACAGTGACACTGTTCATGAGCAGAGGTCTTAAAATGGCTATGTTGAAAATTTTATGACAAAAGTCCATAAAATTACTGTGTTATGAGTGAGCATCGCGCAGTTTCCATGCACCCTCGTAAGTTCATGAATTTGTAATATTTTCAGTCCAGATTTTCGCCACTGGCATTTTTCCACACTTCCTTATGAACAGCACAGGTGTCATTTTCCACAACATGGCAGAAATGCGTTTTCACACTTTCAGCGCAGAAATGCATGGTCACTGTGGGAAATCATTGTTCGGGACAGATAAAGAAAATCACAGTGACACTGTTCATGATCGGAGGTCCCAAAATGCCTGTGTTGACAATCTGCTGTAAAAATTCCCCAAACTACTGTAATTACATTATGGGTGTGCGTTGCACAGTTTCTACACACACTGGTGACTTCACCAGTTTTTTAAATATTTTCACTGCAGATTTCCAACATTGCCAGTTTTTATACCTCCACATGAACAGTACAGCTGTCATTTTTCACGTCCTGTTCAGAACGTGTTTTTGCACCTGTGGTGCTAAATGCCGTAGTCGCTGTGCAAAACCAGCTTTCGGCTAGCAAACTGATATTGCCACTGTTCATGAGGTGGGGGTCACAAAAAAAACATGTTGAAAATTTGGAGTGAAAATACCAATGAATGCCTGAGGCGTTAGGGTTTCCGACCATAACGCCTCACCCTGTAGAGAATGACAGGCATCAGGGGTGTGACTTGGGATTCTTGCCTGTAATGCTCATACCATTCCACACCCTGCAGCCAGTGAGAGGCATCGAGGTATGCCTTGGACTCTTCGCCCCAAAGTTCACCCCATTCTCCTATACCGCACCCATCTCACCGTATTTCCTGATGGAATGGGGTACGCATAAGGCCCAAAGACCCCAAGGCACACCATGACACTTGTCGGTGTCTGCAGGGTAGGGTGTGGTGAAATGGCGTGGCCGTTATGCCTGATGACCCAAAGGCACACCCCAATGCCTGTCAGTCGCTGCAGGGTGGTGGTGGGGTTGGCTTCAGTTCAATTCTTCACTGCCATTCCTATTATGCAGCTGTCTAACTCCTACACTACCAATGCCAATGCCAGCAAGCAAAAATTTGGCATTGACAAATGCTGGTTTTTTTTACCATCCCATAGTGCCCAGACAGTTTGGAATTTTGGTCTGAAATGTTCATGGTAGAAAGGGCTTTGTCAACATAAGTGCCTTTTGCTGGTCTGGTGAAACAATATTAATCCATTCCAAAGTTATTACATTTTAAGAAGTCAGGTTCTGAGCATGCTCATTTAGCACTTTAAAATAGCTGTATGAGGTTTTCATATGGGAATCTTTTTTCCTGAAGTTTTTCATATGCCACCATCTTGTTTTTCATTTTTACATTAAAAACATAGAAACACAGACATTGTCGGCAGATGAGGACCGCTAGGCCCATCTAGTCTGCCCCTACACCCTACCCTTGTATGCAGCTTCTCTCCCTATCTGATCAATGGCCTCTTCCCTTTCCTCCCCACCTCTAAGGTTCCACTATGCCTGTCGCAGGCATGTTTGAATCCCTCCACTCTCCTCGCTCCCACCACCTCCTGTGGCAGGCTATTCCATGGATCCAAAACATTTAAAAGACGTAAAAATGGCATCACAGGGGAAGACCAACACATGTATGTTGGTCATCGGGACTCCATTAGGTGAATTCTGCAGTTAACTTTTGTAAAAAGGACCCCCAAGGGTGTCTTGTTTTGTTTTTAAATCCTTTTCATGACTTGCCTCTGTTTTTGTTTATTTAAAATTTGGAAAAGTCCATGGGACAAAGACCTGTTTACATGACCAGAACATATAACAAAACATACATAATACATAAATAATGAAAAATCTACATGAAACATACACGCCTAAATAAACAGAGTCACAAATTAATTAATAAACAATCAGACATCGCACATTTACAGTCATTACTAACAAAAATATGTTTTTTCAAAGATGATCTAAAAACGTAGTGTATTACAAACACTAGTAATGCAAGATGGTAAAGCATTATACGCTAAGGGAAGTGAGTATAACAAAGATCTTTGTCCAACAGAGGACTTCATCTTAGGGACCAAAAACCAAGTAGAGTGTGCTGAAAGAGTTTGTGTTAAGGGAATATGTTTTTTTAAAAATACAAGAAAAATACCAGGCACCATGGTCAAAGTAACTTTCCTAGCCGTAACTGATACCTCTGATCTAACTGCAACCAACCCAGATTCTCGTAAAGATAACAGAAAGAAGCCAGAAGGGGAAGGAAGGAAACATATTCACTTCAGTGCTTTAGAGGAACTGGTAATTGCTATTTTTCTTTTAAACTTAGATTGTGGTCTTTTAGTGACACTATACTTTCTTTGTTGTCTTTACTTATAATTGTTTTTGGGCTGTTGAAAATTTAAAACATGGTGGTGTAATTCTGTGCTGTCTTTAATTGCTGCAAATTTTCACCCCTCCCTCCCCTTCCCCCAACTCTTAATTATATGCCCTGTTAAATCTGATTGACAGGAGCTAAACACAGTGTATAGTAAGGGGTGTGAAGTAGGAGGGGCATAAGGGGGAAGAAGCCCACCCTCAGCACGACAAGTGTTTTGACTCATTTATTTATTTATTGGTTTCTTTTTCTTTAAAAAAAAATAAAAAATCTGAGGATCAGTGGCAGTATTTTTGGTACAGTAAATTAATAAAAAGGGAACTAGGAGAGCTTCAGTAGCAGACAAGTAGTGGAATTGCAGTATAATGTGGGGAGTGGTGCAATGCAGTGGCTGTGGGGCAGCCATATTCAGGCAGACCTTCTGGACACTGAGGTGCTGCCCTATCTGCATGCATCTCTCTGGACTGCGGGATGAGGTAGCCAGACTCAGAGCGGAAGTAAACTGGGTCAGAAGTACCATCACCCCATCCAGGGACCACCCTGTCCAATGCAACTGCCTCAAAGGATGCCGAGAACGAGGAGCACTTGGATGACAGTGGGCTCAGGGAGGGTTAGAGCAGTCAGGCAGAGGCACATCCCAGATCCTATTCCACTCAAGAACTCATATGCCACACTGGCAAATGAGGACAACCAAATAGAGGTACCTGGAGAAGTGGAAGGAAAGGATGTGGAGGTTAGCCAAGGAGGTGACCTCAGCGGGGAAAGCAGTGGACCCCAGAGGAGGAGGAAGTGAATCCTGATGGGGGACTCCATCATAAGAGGGATCCAGCTAGGAACACAGGAGGGGGAGAACAGGGAGGTGGGGTGCCTACCAGGTGCCATGGCATGGAGGGATGGAAGGAAGATCCTGGGGATCACTGGGAAGGCAAGACAGGAGAGTGAGCTGGATGTCATTATCCACCTAGGTACTAATGACCTGGCAAATGGGGAGCCAAAGGAAGTTCAGGAAGAGTTTAGGAAACTGGGGAGGGTCTCAAGCAAGTAGCTACTTCTGTCACTTTCTCAGAAGTACTCACCTGAGAGGCAAGGGAGAAAGAGGAGTGCATGCACCAGGAACTTTAACTCATGGTTGAAGAACTGGTGCAGTGAGGAAGGGTTTGGATTCATTGGTGACTGGGGACCCACCTGGAGGGATGGAGGTTTGTTCAAGCCTGGTGGCCTGCATCCATCCAGGAGGGGAATCCAAGCACTCAATGATAAGTTTAAATGCTACATTGACAAGCATTTAAACTAGCAAAGGGGGGTGGCAGGCCAGCAAGGAGGGTACCTACTTGCTCACCCCACAGCTAGCAGTGGAACCAGTGAACCAGAGGAGTGGCTATCTCTGCAAAGCAGTGTGCAAAGATGGAGATTAGTGCCCAAGAGGTGGATAAGCAGAAAAGGGCCAAAATTCAGCAGAAGGGCAGACAGCAAGGAGAACCAGGGATAAATGACAACCAAGGAAGAGGCTGGAGTAGAACAGTGAAACAGTCTAGGGAGGTTGAATCATGGAAAGCCATGTGTGCAAATGCCAGGAGCCTTAGCAACAAGATGGAAGATCTGAGGCTGTCATGGTACAGTCAGACCTGGACATTGTGGCCATCACTGAAACCTGTGTAATGATAACCATGACTGGGAGATGGCCATACCTGGCTACAACATATTCAGAAGAGACAGAGCAGGCAGGAAGTAGGAGGAGTGGCACTGTATGTGAAAATGACATAAGGGCCACAGAGATCCAGGAGGAACAAAATGGGGAGAGATACTGTGGGTTAAGCTGGAAAGGAAAATGGGGACAGCCATCCGCACAGGTGTGGTCTATAGACCACCAGCCCAGGAGGAAGAAATAGATAGGGAGCTGATGCTAGCCATCCAAAGGATGGCAGACAAGGGTGAGGTAGTACTGGTTGGAGACTTCAGTATTCCAGACGTGGACTGGAGCATCCCAGCAGCAGCATCAACTAGAAGCAGATTTATCCTGGACTCCCTTCAGGGTGCCTTCCTCAAGCCACTGGTCATTGAACCAACTCGGCAGAAGGCAATACTGGACCTTGTGCCCACAAACAGGGACAGTGTGATGGGGGTAACAGTGGGGGAGCACCTGGGAAACAGTGACCATCAGTCATTGTGGTTTGAAATCACAGAAAGAGCAGAACCAAACCACACAAAACATGTATCCTGGATTTAGGGGGCAGACATTGGGAAAATTGGGGAGATACTTGAAAGAGGCATTAAGGGAATGGGACAGGAATCAGGGGTTGAGGAACAGTAGGCATATTTAAAATGGGGATTACAAGAACAACAGAATTATGCATTAAGCAGGTTAGCAAGAGGAAAAGGAAAAGGAGACCATTATGGTTTTCCAAAGAGGTAGCAAAGAAAGTGAAAGCCAAAATGATTGCATTCAGGGCAATACAAAAGCACACAGGCAGAAGGGGATAGGGAGAAGTACCAGGAGAAGCAAAGGGAGGCAGGGAGGTCAGTAAGGAAGCCAAGCTCAGACAGAAGAACACATTGCAAAATCAATGGGTAGAGGGACAAAACCTTTACAGGTACATAAGTGAAAAAAGAAAGACAAAGGAGGGATAGTGAGACTGAAGGGGAGGATGGGGCCAGTGGAGGATGACAACAGCAAAGCTGACATATTGAATAGGTATTTCTGCTCAGTCTTTACTGAGGAAGAGGAGGGTAATGGGTCTGAAGGGAGTACAAGGGGTGAGAATTATGCAGAAATGGACACAAGTCCCTTTACACGAGAAAGGGTCCTGAAGGAACTGGAAGTAATAAGAGTTGATAAAGCAATGGGGCCAGATGGGTGCACCCAGGGTCCTTAAAGAACTAAGAGAGGTGGTGGCTGAACCTCTGGCTATCCTGTTTAGCCAATCACTGGAAACAGGGAGGTACCCAAAGACTGAGGACAGCAGATGTAGTCCCCTTATACAAAAGTGGAACAAAGAGGAAGCAGGGAACTACAGACCAGTCAGCCTCACCTCGGTAGTGGGGAAGATCATGGAAGTACTACTGAAGGAGAGATTGGTGGAACATCTGGTTGTCAATGGACTACAGGACCCAAGGCAGCATGGTTTCACCAGGGAGGTCCAGCGTCAGACCAACCTTATTGAATTTTTGACTGGGTGACTAGGAGGTGAATCAGGGCAGGGCAGTGGACATGGCCTATCTGGACTTCAGCAAGGCCTTTGACACTGTGCCACATAGAAGACTATTACACAAACTGGGGAATATGGGTGTGAGCAGGACAGTAGTGTGGTGGGTAGGTAACTGGCTGGGTGGCAGGACACAGAGGGGTGGTGGTAAATGGCTGTCACTCCACAGAGGGAAGAGTGACCAGTGGGGTACCACAGGGATCAGTGCTGGGACCGGTCCTATTCAACATCTTCATCAGTGACATTGCACAAGACCTAGAAGGCAGAATTTCACTGTTCGCTGATGACACAAAGCTCTGTAACAGAGTAGACACACCAGAGGGTGTAGACAGAATGAGAAGCGACCTGCAGAAACTTGAAGAATGGTCAGGGGTTTGGCAGTTGAAATTCAATGCAAAGAAGTGCAAGATAATGCATATGGGGCACAAAAACCCTGGCACAATATATCAGTTGGGGGGTGAGGATATAGCATGCACCAAGCAGGAAAGGGATCTTGGGGTTGTCATCTCTGATGACCCTCAAGGTAGGAAACAGTGTGACAAGGCAGCAAGTAAAGCAAATAGGATGCTGGGATGTATAGGCAGGGCATCACCAGCAGGAAAAGGAGGTCATAATTCCGCTATACAAGACACTAGTGAGGCCCCACCTGGAGTATAGTGTACAGTTCTGGAGACCATACCTACGTAAGGACATAGACAGGGTAGAGAAGGTTCAGAGGAGGGCAACAAAGATGGTGCATGGATTGCATCACAAGTCCTATGAAGACAGGTTGAAGGAACTGAACATGTACTCCCTAGAGGAGAGGAGAGAGAGAGGGGATATGATAGAGACATACAAGTATCTTACAGGGAGGAACAGGGTGCAGGAAAATGCTATTTTTAAGCGAAAAAGATGTTCCAGGACAAGAGGGCATGGGATGAAGTTGGAGGGAGGATGATTCAGAGGAAACATGAGAAAGAATTTCTTCACAGAACGGGTGGTGGACAAGTGGAACACCCTGCCAGAGGAAGTGGTGGGGGCTGAAACAATCACGGGATTTAAGAATGCATGGGATAGACATAAAGGAATTCTGGAGGTCAGGGGTAAGGGGCAACAGACTTCTAGGAAAACAAACTGAACTTACAAGCTCAAATGGGCAGACTGGGTGGGCCATAGGCCCTTATCTGCCGACACTGTCTATGTATCTATGTAGTGGTGTGTTAAATAAGGTAGCTGTAAGGCAAATCTTGCAGTTTGATTCAAAGATGTCTTAACCTTTATCAAAAGCCCTATGCCTGTATAATGATAAAATAGCTACTGGTTGTTTCGTATTCCGATCATATGAACAATGTTGGCTGAACAGTGTTTTGCTGCTGTTTTTTTTGTCATCGGCTTGCAGCCAGACAGATTGGAATTTTGGTCTGAAATGTTCAGAGTAAAAAAGGCTGGCCCACAGATGTGCCTTTGGCTGGTTTGGTGAACAAATAGGAACCTGTTCCAAAGTTATTAAATTTAAACAATTCAGCTTCTGAGCATGCTCGGTAAGCACTTGTCAAATGCATTGTTGTTTGCTGTATGATCTTCGTCACATGCATTGCTGAAGTTAGCGGACTTTGGTAAATCCAGTTTCTCATGTTTATGGACCCAGAAATCTGCTGACAGGACAATACTATCAACAACGTAACCATCAGGTACCAACCGTACATGGACAGCTTTGCCAGTGAACATGGTCTGATGTGAAATCTACTCAAGAATAATCAATCCTATGCGTATATCTCCATGACACGTTGTCTCAAAATAATTCAGGTACATACTGTACCCTACTTGTTATTTTTACAATTCACCCATATCTCATTTTTCCTTCTAAAAATCTGACCTCAGTGACTGCAGTTAATTAAAATCCATGTACTTGTCTCTGCAATTTTGAAACCTCGCTAGTGGTATATATATCCTGCATTTACCTTACTTGTACCCATGTCACATTTTTCCATCATCTCCCCTGCCCCACTGCCTGCTTGGCTGTCTGGACTTTTAAAGACACAGGCCAGCACCCACCTTGCACCACCATGCTCATCCTCCTTGATCAACAGTGAAGGCCAGGGTAGGGCTGACTGAGGGAAGCTTTTCGCGGGACACAGGTTTGGGGATGAGCTCTGCTTCCTCCTTGTGCTTTCTTCAGGTGGGCAGCCCAGGTCTATTTGTACCAAGGCTGCTGGAGATTAAGTGTTGTGGGGATTTGTGTTGGAGCAGAGACAAAAAAATGGAGATAGGGATATGAAACGCTGAACAGAAAGGGCAGTGCTTGCAGTCTGCAGTCAGTCTCCCAGAGCTCCTCCTCATGGCTGGAGAGCTGCCACCGCTCCTGGTGACAGAAAGATGACAGCCTCAAGTTCAGGAGAGCAGAAGGACAGAGGAGAGGATGGCAGCGCCCTGCATTTCCACCTGCTGCTGCCACAGCTCCTAGAGTCCTTCAGCACATGGTGGTTGTTTTTTCCTATGCTATTTCCTACTATTGGAAACTGCCATAGTCATTGTTAACAATTCTGAATACCGTATACGTTTTTACAGAAGAACTGATTGATCTGTATTCTGCAGCTACAGCTGAGAGTATTGTAGCTGATTTAAAAGAAAAACAAAACAAAACAAAACAAAAAACAACAAAAACACAAACACATAACTGGTTCCACCTCCCACCCCAGAAAGAATATTTTGTGCTTGTTTCTTGTTCATCCTGTGAGTCTTAGAGGACTATTGTAGCATGGATTCAATATATAACCAGGGCTTCATAAACTTACTAGACATGCACAATAAGTGCGCATGAGATTAATATTTGTTGTGACAGGCTTCGGTTATTTTTTTTTGCCTTTTGTGCATCTGTCGGAGTGACTTAAAGTACGTGACTTGACGCAGCGGTTGGGCTAGCTGGGATTGTTCATTGTTGTGCAATGTTATAGTTCTCGGACATATCAGTAGTAGTAGTGCTTTCTGACTCCTGGCTGCAACATAAGAGAGCAGTCCGAGGAGAATACCTGTAAACTAAGCTGCCCCAACTGCTATGATAATAATGCAGTACTCTAAACTACATTAAATCCAGTGGCTAAATTGGAAACATTTAGGTGAGGGAACTCATATCTAGATTTCTATGTGGTGGAACTGTCATTTCTGGGTAGTGGAGTTCTCCAGTAGGCAATCGAGAAAGATGATAGAGGTGCTGGAACTGTCATACAGTTTTTTAAAGGTGGAGGAAATAAGTTGTGTGGGCTCCTGCACAATTTATCCCCTGAGTAAAATGCCCCAAGAACATATCAATATGATCTCTTATGTTAAAACATAGGTTGTGTAAAATTGTTAAAGTGCTGGTGACACGTTCAGGAGAACTTTAACAAAGCCTTACATTCAGACACAGTCTAGCTTGTATTTTCCATTAGTGCTGCATTCCTCCTCCCCATTATTTATTACTGAAAGTCATTTGTATGAATACAGGATCTTTGCTCCTGAAGAGTCTGTCTATTCCTACTGCTTTCTCCCTACCTGAAGTCACAGAGCACTGCTTGTGATATCACAGTTACTCCTGTGGCAACAAACTGTGATGTCAAAACAGAGGATTATATGTTGAAATAGGGAGTAAGCAATAGAGGAAGACAGACTCTAAAGAAACTCAAAGGGATAACGATTATATATTCATGTAAATTTCCTTAGTAATAAATAGTGAAGAGGAGAACTATATAAAATATAAATGGAATGCAGGCAGAATTGTACCTAATTATTATGTTTTTTTTTAAGTTTTTTTTGTGGTTCCAGTAGCTCTTTAATGACGCACACACACACACACACACACACACACACACACACACACACACACACACACACACACACACTTTGTAGCTACAGAAATGTAAAACTTTAAACATCTCAGGGTAAAAGATACTGCTATGAAGCAACTGGCATTCAACTGGCATGATCCTTACATAGCCCATACTCTAGATACTGTAAAGTATTTGCCTCCTAAATACCCCCTTCAACCAGCTAGCTGCATAGAAATATAATAGTTAGTAGGGTTCCCAGGGTTGTATAACAGTTTCAGAAGAAAACAATCCCAGTGGGTCATAATCAGCTCTACAGTACATGCTGGTTTCATTTGGGGCGAAGGGCTCTATTTAATTGTGCTTGGGAAAACAAATCCATAATGGGTCATGGATGAAACTTCATCCTTTATTAAGAGGCATCAGGATTCATTTGGCAAAGAATGCTTCATTTTTGTTACTAATGCACATCCCAGGTATTATCTGCACAGTATTATTATGTTTTGTTTAATCCTGCCACCCACGTTACCATATTGTAACTGATTCAGAATCTAAAGTAGTTTCTCTAAATGAAAATACAGGAATTAAACCTTTTTAAATAGGTATCATTTTATGTTCATCTCATTATAAAATATTTTAGTATTCATCAAGATTTGTCTTTTCATTGACTTTTTGGTTTCATTTCTATAAAGATTTTTTTTGTCAATCTATGGTGAGCTGACATGCAAGCAATCTGTTAAAAAGCAATGACTAAGCATTGCTTCAAGATTTAATTGTGTGTGCTGAGGTATAACTATACAAATAAATTTAGATAAATTGATTATTTATGGTTAGTGTATAACCATTTCCTCTGAAGTCCTCAGCCTGGAACCATGAAGCAACTGATAAACCACTGTCTTCCTCTCTGCCTCTTATCTGTCTGTCTGTCTGTCTGTCTGTCTGTCTGTCTATCTATCTATCTATCTGTCTGTCTGTCTATCTATCTATCTATCTATCTATCTGTCTGTCTGTCTATCTTTCTTTCTATCTGTCTGTCTGTCTGTCTATATTTCTATGTCTGTCTGTCTGTCTGTCTGTCTGTCTGTCTATCTATCTATCTGTCTATCTATCTGTCTGTCTGTCTGTCTGTCTGTCTATCTTTCTTTCTATCTGTCTGTCTGTCTGTCTATCTTTCTATCTGTCTGTCTGTCTATCTATCTATCTATCTATCTATCTATCTATCTATCTATCTATCTGTCTGTCTGTCTGTCTGTCTATCTTTCTATCTGTCTGTCTGTCTGTCTGTCTGTCTACCTACCTATCTACTGAAAGCTAGGAAAAGCATCAAGATATTCCATTCGCTGGCAGGACAGCAGATGACCAAGGCATAGTTGGACATCCTACTGCACAAGTTCTTTCCCAGGATGATGCTCTGGTTGAAGACCAGGGGGCACATTGGTAGAATAAAGCTGTTCTTGAGCTAGAACCTAAAGATCAGTAAGGAGGTCCTCTCCTTGATAATCACAACCTGTCTGTGGAAAGGCTAGAGGACTGTTGTGCATTGTTCGATGCTCAGCAGGGAGATGGTGGTGGTGACTAGAATGAAGCCAGCAAATGAGCGGACCTCAATATGTTCTCCTTGAAAGTGAGGAGGGGGAGGTGATAGAGACATTCAAGCATCTCAGTAAACAAGGTACAAGGGGGTAACATCTTTCACAAAAGAAGATGTGCAAAAACAAGGGGGCATGATATGAGACTGGGGGTAGGCTCAGGGACAACGTGAGGAAGTACTTTTTTACTGAAAGGGTAGTGGTTACATGGAACAGTTTTCCTGCAGAGGTGGTGGGGGCTAAGATAGTAGGGATATTCATGAATGCATGGGATAGACATAAGGGAAGCCTAGCGATAGGGAAGAGAGGATAAGCCGCAGTTTGGATCTGTGGTATTGCAGTAGATAGGGAAAATAGGCAGACTAGGTGGGCCAAGCAGTCCACATCTGCTGTCAAATTCTATGTTTCTATGTTTCAGACACATGACTTAGACTGCAGCCAGCAAAGCGGGGACTAATTACATAGCAGGGATTGAAGGAGCTACAAGAGGAAGCATACTACTGGGTGCTGTGTGTTGAGAAGTCATTCAAAAGGAGTGAGATCTCTGTGTACACTGAAAAGAACACCAGAGAAACACACTGGCCAGGTCAGCCATGACAAGGAACATCTTGAGGTATCCCTGTGGTGCTGCAAAAGTGTTTGGTTCCCAACAAAATGGCCAAAGACATGGAGTTCCCTAACAAGAGTGCCATGACCACGAGGATCATGAAGATTACTGTCAGGGTCCTGTGGATGGAGCTGCAGCAGCAGATGCTACAGGAGGTCTGGTTGTAGCCCTTGTACAGGGGGCCGTTATGTTTTTATACATTTCCACTGATCGTAGGTCTGAGCCCTAGAGCGGCTGTATTTTAATTAAAGATGCCTACTGGTAATGGGACCAAGCCAAGGAGGGAACTCTTTAAATTACTGTTCTGAGCATTGCCTGCAGAATCCCCCTCCCCACAAACACACATAGGTCACAAGCTTCACAACAGCATACTGTCCTATTTTGCCTTATCGTTCATAGGTGCACAGACTCTAGAAACAATGCCACACTTTAACTGCGTGTCACCTTACTCTCAACAATTCACTCTAAATAGTGCTTAGTGATGTTTCTCCATGCATGCCAATGGCTTTCAGTAGCACTGCAGCATTGCAGTGTCCCCAACCCCCATAAAGACAGAAAGGAAAAAAAAAGAATATGTATATAAACCTGGGCAAGAGAATATTTCGCTGTCTTTTGACTCAAGCAAATGCAGTAGTTGCAATGCCTGATTTCTTTCCTGGCTCGTTCGGTGTTACTGCTGTCACATACAATCTGCTGCTTGGGCCCTTTGTAGTTCTCGAGCTCCTCCTCGCTCCTGTGTTATGCATTTTGAACTGTCTGCCTGCATCTCCCAAATCCATCCAAAAATATAAACAAGGAACTGAAACCATTCTCTCCCAAATGAGGCAGACATAACATAGATTTCTTGAGAAAGAAGTGGCAACGCTGTCCGAGAAGGACATGACAGCAGTGTTGTACATAAATCTCTCTCTCTTTGTGTCTCTCAAATGAAACAGTATTTATGCTGTTGTAAAAAATGAAAAGAGCAAAGTGAAATGTAAAGTAGGATTTTGTCTGCTTGCAATGAAATCTAATACAATATGAGATAATATCAATGTATATCTGTTATTCAATGTTCTGCCATTTTCCTTTACTCCCAAGTTTGGGGGATGGAGATGTACTAATGAAGTCCCAAAAGTGGCACTGTATCAGAATGTGTGATCTAAAGTATGTGGTGTAATTGGAGTCAATATGCTAATTGCCAGTCGCCTTTGTCATAGTGCAGATTTTCCAAATGATAATAGCCTTTTTGTTAAACTAGTAATGTTCTTTAATCTGATAGGGCAAAGTAACTATCCAAGCATTGGCGCAGCTGCTACACTCATCCAGTTGCAGATAGTGCATAGCTGTGCGGAAAGACATGTAGCGAATAACCAATGAGCCAATACCGGTACTATCACCAGTATAACCCAATGAGCTTGGTGCCACACTGTACACCACCAAATCTAACTTACCCTAAGTGATGGACACACACACACACACACACACACACACACGCACGCACGCACGCACACACACACACACACGCACCATGTAGTGACCTCAGGAACTGGTTACAATCATTTACTTGTAGCCTCCTGTTTATTTTGAATAAGTCCATTTATGCTGTCAAAATTACTGGAGAAGCATGAGTGACTGTAAACGTGCATTCAGATGTTGTGTTACACTGTAATTATTTCATGGAACTGTATATTAGAATCTATTTTTTTACCCCTTACAGGAATGAGTCCTCAAGAACAGTTTTGGCTTTGTTTGTTTTTTTTGGATGGAGTGGAGTGCATTGCATATGTGTAGTAAAGTATAATATTGAACATGATACATTCGGGACTCTAAGTCTAACTAAAACAATGTAAATCTGACATAAAAATTCTGTATGCTATGCTTCTGTCTTGTGTTTGTTGACAAAATACAGTGACATTCATTTGAACTGTAATTTGTTGATGCCATAGGAGATGAAATATAACCATCTACTATATCTTCAACAGAGGAATAGTGTATCAGTGTGGGAATAGTGTATCACAAGTGGGAAATTATCAAACTTGGGCTGACGGAGGCTACTGGATCATGTACCAAAATGCTGAGCAAGAAGAGTAGGGCTAAGGAGTCAAGCTGGCTGAACAAGGAGGTTTTGGAAAGGGTAAGGGCACAAAAAGCAGCTTTTCAGAGGTTCAAGAAGTCCGGGAAGTGGGAGAACAGAGAATTGTATGGGAAGAAGTCCAAGAAGGTAACCAGATTGATCAAGGTGGCCAAGGCTTCCAGGGAGCTGAGGCTGGCACAGGGCATCAAGGAAGGGGAGAAAGACTTTCTCAGATACAGAAGGGAGAGAAGGAGCTGCAAGGACCATATGGTGAGGATTAGAAAGGATGGGAAGGGTGGGGGTGGAGAAAGGGCAAAACAGGCAGAAGCACTAAACGAGTACTTCTGTTCTGTGTTTATGAAGGAGAAGGGCGGACAGCTACCTCAGGGGATGGGGAAGGTGGGTAGGGGGAGGGTGATGGATGGGGCAATTATGGAGAGCAGGTGCTGGAGAGTCTGAAGGCACTAAGGGTAGATAAGGTACCACGTCTGGATAGCATTCTCCCCAGGGTGCTGAAAGAGCTGGCAGAGGTATTGGTGGGGCCGCTGGCAGACCTGTTCAATACCTCCCTGGACACAGGATTGGAGAATGGCTCACATGATGCCCCTCCACAAGAGTGTCCCAAAGGATGAATCAGGCAGTTACAGACCTGTACACCTCACATCCATTGTAGAAAAACTTATGGAAGCAATCCTGAAAGAGTGGCTGGTGACCTTTTTGGAGGAAAATGGACTCCAGGACAGTCAGCGGCATGGGTTTGACTGAGGAAGATCCTGCCAGATCAACCTAATTGAGTACTGCAGCTGGGTAATGAGGGAACTGGATAAAGGCCATGCAGTAGATGTAGTATATTTAGACTTCAGCAAGCCCTTTGATTCAATGACTCATGGGTGGCTGGGGGTAAGTTGCAATATATGAGGGCAGGGACAAAGATGGTAAACTGGATTGTGAACTGGCTGAAGGGGAGGCAGCAATGGGTGGTGGTGGGGGGACTGTCATCCCTAAGGGCAGTGACAAGCAGGGTACTGCAGGGTACAGCGCTGGGTCCGGTGTTGTTGGGGTTATTCATATCGGATATCTCATGTGGCATTAGGAGCAAGATCAGTCTATTTGCAGATGATATCAAGATAGGGGTGGTGGTGGATGTCATAGAGGGGAGGCAGGGGCTACAGGAGGACCTGACCAAACTGGAGTAGTGGTCAGAGAAGTGGCAACTAAGCTTCAATGCAAAGAAGTGCAAGGTTATGCACTTTGGAACAAGGAACCCGGGAAGGGACTGCCAGTTAGGAGGGGTTCAGATAGGGGTCACCAAGGAAGAGAAGGACCATGGGGTGATCATAATAGGCAACATGAACAACTCAGCTCAGTGCAGAAAGGCAGCAGCCAAGGCCAACAAGATGCTGGGGTGTATTGCAAGAGGAATCTCATCCAGAAATAAGCATGTGATCCTGCCGCTGTATAGCTCACTAGTCAGGCCACATTAGGAGTACTGCATGCAGCACTGGCGTCCCTTTCTGAGGAAGGATATCAGATTGCTGGAGGGGGTGCAGCACAGGGCAACTTAGATGATCCAGGGGCTGGAGGGCAAAACCTACGAGGACAGGCTGACTGAGTTGAATACGTACACCCTGGAGGAGAGGAGCGATCAGGGGGATATAATTGATATCTTGAAATACTTGAAGAGGATTAACAAAATGGGCACAGAAGGGATATTTAAGCTGAGAAGGGGAAGGGACATGAAAGGGCATGGTCTCAGGTTGAAGGGTGGAAGATATCAGAGAGAGATGAGGAGGCATTTTTTCACAGAGAGGGTGGTGGAGAAATGGAACACTCTACCCGAGGAGGTGGTACCCTGTAGGATGGGGGGACAGTTTTAGAAAGGCATGGGACAGGGTGCGAGGGGAGGGTAAAGATAAGGGGGGAGAGGAGGGTTGGGCAGCTGCAATATAAGGGTGCTAGCTGTGCATTTGAGCAGACTTGATAGACCATGAGGCCTGCTTCTGCTGGCAGACTTGTATGTCTGTATGATGATATTCAGTTCCTCGGCTATTTATGTATTTATGTTTTTCCCAATTTAGAAGAATCCATAAGCTATTTATTAGAACAGCCAGAAAAACAACAACAAAACACAGCAAAACACAATCCATCAAATTTATAGTATACTGCAGATTTTAACTGGTCAGCATTAGGAAAGTCATTGGCATTGATCCAGAGGTTACATGCATTTACCGTAGATGCACACATCAATGGCACCAGTACAAAAGAAACGGATGTGTGCTGCTTCTGAGACTTGGCAGTTTAACACAAAGGGAAGACACATTCCAACTGCACAGTTTAATGAAGAATGTGCATGTGTGTGTGTATATATATATATATATATATATATATATATATATATATACAGTATATATATATACTGTATATATATAGGGGCTACATGATGGGCAGGAGAGGAATATGGAAAATATTCTCACTCCTGCAGAGTGAGCTCTGTATTCTTATGAGTTCCGAAAGCACAAGTGAGAATACACAGCTCACTCTGCAGGACTGAGCAAATTTTCCATATCCCACGATCTGCCCATCATGTGTGTGATTTATACCACAGGGGTGAGAGCTTTAGGAACATTTTTTTTCTGTTTCTGTGTGTTTCCTGCTCATTCAGTATGTGTGTGTGTGTGTGTGTTCTGAATGGACTGGGAGTCAGGAACACAGGTGAGTGTGTTTTGCAAAGCTAACTGAGTAAGTCAGAGGCTCAGTGAGAAAGACAAACTGCAGCAGGTAGCACTGAGAAACAGAACCTGCTTTGTAAGAGTTTCATTTAGAATTCAGGTTGTTTTGAAGCTGAGAACAGCACAGTAATGGGCTAGGCATATTAGAAACACAGTGGGACACAGGTGAGAGTGTTTTGCAAAGCTAATTGAGTAAGTTGCAGCTTCAGTGAGAAAGAGAAACTGTTATCGGAAGCAGTTTCCTTTAGAATGCAAGCTGCAGTGCAGATATTCTCACTCTGGTGACAGCAGCTGAGTGTGGATAAATGTCAGTATTCTCACTCTGCTGATGTCATCAGGATTTATCCTCTCTCTAGTGGAAATAACACAGTATATTCTACTGAGAAAGCTGTCACCCCTGTGGTATAAATATATTTATACAATGGAGGTGAGACCAATATTAGTAGAATAACTTCAGTTATTTCCAATGCAGTGAAATAACTTACGATGACATCACCGGAGATAAAATAACTTACAAATATACCTACTCTGCTGATGTCACCACTCACTCACTCAAACTCATTCACTTGCTCACTCCAGCCTGCATGTTAAATTGAACTTCTCCACAAATCTGTTTCTCACTGCTACTTGCAAGTAACTCAATAAACATTACAAAGCACATTCAGCTGTTTCCCACAGTGTTTGCAAAACTCCCAACCCATGATTATCCTACGCTGATTTTCAAGAAAATCTGCATTCTAAATCACAGTGCCTTATATTATCTGTTTCTCACTGCTTGCTGAAACTCAGTTAGCATTGCCAAACACATTCGCCTGTTTTCCCATAGTGTTTGTAACACTCGCAGCCCATTCTGAAACACTTACACACACTCAGAACACACACTCACACACGCACGCACACACTGCTCTGAGTATAGCCTAGAGGTTAGAATAAGGAGCTTTGAACAAGTTTGGTACATCCAGCACGCCAGACCTAGGTTTCATTCTCACAACCTCCACTTTCACACTGTGTGACTCTGAACAAGTCACATAACTGCCTAGTGCTCCCAAGCCACCTCTAAAAACTTACCTAGTTACCAAGCACTAAAAAAAAAAAAAGTACACAGAAACAAGAAAAGGACGCAGAAAAGCATAACACTTCCTGAAGCTCCTACCCCATTGCATAAATAGCACACATGATGTGCAGATCAGTGGAATATGGAAAATATTGTCACTCTTGCAAGAGTAACCTGTGCATTCTCGCAGTGCGAAGAGGCACTAAATTTATGAATCTGAAGATCACTTTGCAGGAGTCAAAATATTTTCCATATTCCACTCCTGCCCATCATGTATCCCATATATATATATGTTGATATGTTTTTGTTCGAGTGCTGATCTGATTGACCTGATTATATCATGAGTGGTGAAGCCCCGAGTGATGTCATCGGGTCAGTCAGCATGAGAACAAAAAATATCAACACTATTTCCAGTAGGGGGCAGCATATTCCATTTATGCCATGCCTCCAAAAAAGTAAACAATAAAAATGGATTTCCTGCCATTTGTTACTGATTACAAAAAATCTAAAAGCTATCTATAAATGAAATACCACTCATTTTGTAGAAATGTTTTTGCTGAACAACTTTTGTGCCCAAAGTACCATTCTATCATTTTTGATTTTAAAGTTGTATGCATTTGTTTGTTGTAAAAAGTGAAAAAAATGAATTGCATGCTGTTTTTTTTGGTAATTATAAAAAACCTAAAAGGTGTCTATAAATGAAACATCACTCATTTTGTAGATATTTTTGTGCTGAATAAATTTCATGCTCACAGTACCATGCTGTCATTTTCTGTTTTAAAGTTATTTGCATTTCAGTACAGTTAGTACTGCTACTGAGACCGTACATTCTGTGCCCTGCCAGCTCCAGCCAGTCACTACCTACTATAGGTATATTTTGGACCTAGAGTGAGAGTATTTTGATATTCTCACTCTAGGTCCTTAGGAATCAAGAACAACTTTAATATTTGCCTTTCGATATACTCATAGGTATGGCATAAATATATATATATATATATATATATATATATATATATAGGCGTGGTAAGCCCTTATAGTTAAGGGTTAGTACAGCACTTCAATGTTAAATCTCAATGATTCTACCTTAATAACTTTGGCATTTTTCAATGAAATAGCCCAAAAATTGGGATGTGCTGTCATTTTGTCAGTATCACATGATCTGGACAGTTTCATGATGGTAGGGTTTTGAGATATAAAGTAGTCAAAAACAGAAGAAATTAATTTTTTTTCCTATAGGATAATGAGATTTTTTGCCGTTATCAACAGCACACACAGAATAACATTTTTCTCAGAAATTTTTAGGGATGGTAGGATGTGATCCAAGGGTGTGCCTTTGGATGGTTTGTTGGGAAAATGTGTTAACATTTTTGAATTAAAATGATTTTTGTGATAGCCTCAAGACAGGCTGTTGGAACTGTAAATATCCATTTACTGTTTGAACTGTACTGATCAAACGGTAAATAACCATTTGCTATTTGAATGGTAAATAACCATCACTAAAGAAGCAATTAAACACTTAGCAGATCAATCAAATTAATAACGTGTTCAACTCAGTGTCCTTAAACATTTGCCTAGATTCATTTTGTAAAAGGTGCTATGATGCTTTTTTTCCCTCCCCCATTCTATGATCACTGTCCCCCTACTGCCTTAGCTCCTGGTGGCTAGTGGTACCAACAGTCCATTCTTGCAATAAAGAAAACTGTCCCTCAATGATTTTTTCCTCCTCCATTCTCTGATCACCATCCCCCTACTGCTTTAAGTCCCTGGTGGCTAGTGGCACCTCCCAGCATGCTCCAACAATAAAGAAAACTGTTCCTTGATTTTCTCCTGCCCCGTTCCCTAGTCACTGTCCCCTTACTGCCTTAAGTCCCTGGAGGATGGTGTCACCCCCACTCTTTATATTGTTGTACACCCCCCACATTTTCTTTTTATATTTTGTTTTATTAATTTGTTCTGGTAAGCCCCTATCTGTTTTTTTTCTTGAGGGGCTTACTTAGCTCCAGGCCTAGTATCTGGTGTCTAGTGGTCCCTCCCTCCCTTCAATTCCCTTTTTTCATTAGTTGGTGATTTAGTGGCATCCTCCCATCCTCCCATTTCTTATTTTCTGCCTGAAAATAAGAAAACGGTCCCTTGATGTCTTTGTATAATTTTTTTAACCTGTAAAAATAAAAACATTCCATCGCTTGTCATACCTGCACATGCCACCTGATCTCCCACTGTGCACCCGCCTCCCCACGGCACTAGCACAGACCCTCACTCACCTGAAGAGGTCCCAGGTTTGAGACCCACTCCACTGGTCGAAGACACGTCTTGCTGCTGGAACTGGCAACTGCAATATGAGGAACTAAAGTAAATGTCTTCAATATATTTCAATGGTGGGTTCAACTATGTTACATAACTCAGCCATTTTTCCTGACTTTGACCCCAAATTTTCAACATGGCCATTTGGGGACCTCACCTCATGAACAATATGGCTGTCATTAGGCAACTCCTACTGGAAAGGTGATTTCTTGGTTGGTCAGCAAAATCACCTTTCCGTTGGACTCGTAATGATGTTGTTCATGTAATGAAGATCGTCAAAAAGAGAAGCTGTGTGTAGGGTCATCTGGCCTACATCTCATCCCATTCTCCTACACTGTACCATCTCAGCATGTTTACACATGGAATGGGGTGAAAGATAGCCAATGACCCCAAGGCACATGCTGGCGCTTGTTGGTCTGTGGATGGTTGGGGGGCAGGTGTTGGGGGGGTAGGGTTGGTAACCCTAACATCGAACTTCCAGACTTTTGTTAGTGTGGAATCAACCCTAACTGATGCAATAATGTTTTTTTTAATTATATATTCATACATAGATATATAGATAGATGTAAACCCAAACCCAGAAACCCTCCAAACTCCTACCTACATTCACTACACACCATTCCCTCCTTGCTGAAAGAAACCTTCAGGTGTCATAACGTGATGGCTCGCCATTATCAGTGTGACAGTCATTTTGTCGATGCTGATATGGGTGAAGGCAATATGCTGCCCAGCATTACAGCACCAGGCATTGTGACTCCTGGGATGTATAGTGCCAAAGCACCATCCTGGGAAACAGTTCTTCAGACTTGTGGTCTTAGAGCCCTAATTAGCCTCCTCAATGGGTTTACATCCTTGTATACCATTCTTATCCATTATTTATGCATTCTTTCTATCTATCTATCTAACTATCTAGGAGTTAGAGGGATTTCTGGGTTTGGGAAAGTTTTGTGTAAGTGTCTTTTTGTCCAGGTTCTTCTGCAGCTTGTTAATTGGTCTGACTAGCTTCCTAATGATGTGTTACTGTAATTGTGTTATTAGTGGTATCTCATAGAATTTAATGTAGTGCAGGCATGTACTTTTTATTGTTTAATTAGTGTAGGTTTATAGCTTTAATAAGTGCAAGTATATAGCTGTAGTTGTTAAATTAGTGCATATATATACTGTAGCTCGGAACTGATCGATCAGTCACAGGTATACTTCTAATTGATAGATGAGTTACAGGTATACATGGGAAATAAATGATGGCTTTTATATATATCACACTTTTTTATCTCCCACTGCCGCCAGGACTTGGTTGGAGATCATGCTGTGTGGCGGGGGAGGGGAGCAGGATTTTTTTTATTTTACCTGTTGCATTTTATTGTCCCTGAAACACCACCTCTGAGGATGCTGGCATGAAGGACCAAAGTCCAGGCTGGAGGTGTGCTGGTGCATGTCTCAACAAGCGCCTAATGGTGTCCTCCCCTCCTCTCCCCACACTGTGAGTCCTGCATTGCCACCAAGGCATCCACAGGTGACTGTAACAGGGTGGTATGACAGTCCTCCATCCAGCTGGCCCCCCCCAACAACCCAAGCTTGTTCCTATGGCAAAAAGTTCCCATTCACATATTATATACACATATTTATTTATTTTTTATTTATTCATTTGTTTACCTGTAAGTATACTAATCCCAGGGACCATTTTCAGGCATGACCTGGGCCATTAAGATGGCACAGCAGACAAAAGGTTCATGGCAAGAGTAGTTAGAATACACAGTACAACAGGGATCAACAAATTAGGATACAAGTTCATAGGTCCTGTAATACATACAGTGCTTTGGAATGCTAACACGTTGAATACCATACAGAGATCGGGAAACCATACAGTGCATCAGAGGGTTAACAGGTGTAATGATAGGTGAGCAACCTAACAGCATAAATGGTACAGTCTAATGGTAACTCAGTATGTGATATCTAGCAGTCCAGCAAAGCTAGGAGATACTGTAGGAGCAACAAAGTTCATATAACAGTGAGAGTAAAGGTGCAGCAGGTTGCATTATATATATAATTATATACATTGGGCTGACTCAAAATATGCAATTTATCTTCAAGTGTAAGAGGGCAGGACCATATCTCACAAGTGGCAAAACCTCGAGTTAGTTATGAAAGTTTTGCCCCCTCACAAGTGATGATAAACTGCCTATTTTGAGTCAGGATATTGTATATTTGATAAATACAACAGTACTTTACAAGTTATATCTTTTAAAACTGCAGTTTATTTAAAATGTTGCTGCTTTTATTTGATTTTAACTGATTGCTTCAGTGCTGCTCTAGGCATTGTGATGTAATCAGCATTGTGGAAGCTGCTCTCCGATTGGTTCAGTATTCCACTGTGATGATAGTGACTTCAAAAATATCCATTGTGACAACAGTAACAACAATATGTTTTGATATTTTG
This sequence comes from Neoceratodus forsteri, assembly GCA_016271365.2. Classification (NCBI taxonomy): domain Eukaryota; kingdom Metazoa; phylum Chordata; order Ceratodontiformes; family Ceratodontidae; genus Neoceratodus; species Neoceratodus forsteri. The sequence continues at coordinate 63,544,523 of CM028129.1, forward strand.
CTGTTACTGATGTCACTAAGATTTATGCAATAGGCGTGGACTCAGAAGCCATTGAATAAATCCATTTATTTTCACATATGTTGAATAAATTTTAGAAGCCTAGATTTTACAACATATGTTGAATAAATGCCACCTGTCAATCAAAGCTTTTTTCTTCATTTTTTGACAAATAAATGCAAATAACTTTAAAATGAAAAATCATAGCATGTTACTGTGAGAACAAAATGTGTCCAGCACACAAATATCTACAAAATGAGCACTGTTTCATTAATATGTACCTTTTAGTTTTTTATAATTAGCAAAAAAGAGCAGAAATTTTGATTTTGTTTTACTTTTTTGACAAACAAATGTGAATAACTTTAAAATGAAAAATGATAACATGGTACTGTGAGCATGAAAGTTGTTCAGCACAAAAAATATATAAAAAGAGTGGTGTTTCATTTATAGACACCTTTTAGTTTTTTTAATAATTAGCAAAAAACAGCAGTAAAAATTGTTTTGCACTTTTTCAGCGAACAAATGCAAATAACTAAAACAAAAAATGATAATATGGTAGTTTGGGCACAAAACTTTTTCAGCAAAAAATATCTAAAAAATTAGAGGTGTTTCATTTATAGACACCTTTTATATTTTTTATAATCAGCAAAAAGAAATGGTAGAAAATTCAATTTTATTCACTTTTTTGACAAACAAATGCCCCCATCAAAAAAAAAAAAAGTAAAAATCAAAGAATTGTGCAGCAAACATTTTTCATTATGTACTGGCCATAATATAAAGTTAAAGCATTCATGGCAACTGCTTAGCAACCACTAAGCTAAGCAGAGCTACACTGGGAAAACCACAAAAAGTCCATGTATGTTTACATTAAAAATTAACCAATTTAAAACAAAAGTCCCTACACTATCCTAAAGGATACCTATTGCATGCCCTATTGCATAAATGCAATATGCAACAGGGACCTCATGGAATGCATGATTTATTTTCACCCAAGCTGTTTGACCTTGAGCACATCACTCATGGCTTATGCCACTCATGAGGTTACCCAATGTCAAATAGCTCTTGTGAAAATAAATCATGTATTCCACAGGTCCCTGTTATGTATCCCATACATCTTTTTTATTTTGTAATTTTTACCCCCACTCCTGTTGTGTGTATGTGTGTATCTGTATATATATATATATATATATATATATATATATATATAGATATTATGGTAGCACAGTAGTGCTACCATAGTTAGGGTTGAGGAGCCATTTCTATGTTAAACCCAAACTTTTCCCCTTAATAACAGTGAAACCGTTTGACAGATTTGGCTGAAATTTGGAACACATGATCAAGTATCATAGGCCTTGGGACCTGCCAAGTTTTGTACTGGTTGGATACACAGCTGCAGAGTTATTAAGTGTGATCTGCGCGCACATTTACACTTTTTCTGGAATTCTACGGTCGCGCATACAGGTCGCATGGTTTGCAGGACCAGTCCAAAATCTTCAGGGGACGTGTGACCGGGGTCCCTGATGTGCCTTTCAAAGATTTGGTGAAAAAATATTAAACGGTTCAAAAGTTATTCAAAAAACAATTTCCCATTATAAGTCAATGGGAAAAGTTAACAAAAAGTTTGACACTGTCGCAAATGCATTTTTACTTTCGCAAATGGCCCTGTTACTTTCACAAATCTGCCATTTTGTTTTCAGTTAGTGAGCAGAAAAATGCTTGCTATTTAAATTTGGGACCCTCTAGCAACCTAATTCTTTTTGTATTCACCTAGTCGGAGCCTGAGGATGCTAGCCATGTCTTTATTTTGGGGTAAAACACCCCAGAAATATGTTTTTCAAATTTCTGGAAAAAGTACTTTCTCAAAGTACTTTCGTGCTCATGAAAGTGTCGCAAATTTTTGCAAAAGCTTTCGCAAATTGCGACAGTAGTTTTCTAGTCTGTGGGAAAATTACAGCAATTCTTTGGCACTGCGCTGCAAAAGAACAGTTAGGAGTTTTGGGCTGAAATTTAAAGGGAACGCAGCCGACATCTTGCAGATGTGCCTTTCAGTATTGCGTTCAAAAAATATTACATGGTGACAAAGTTACAGCACTCCAAAGTTGATGGTTTTTCCCATAGGATAACATTACGGTGCCCGACGCATTACAGGAATCATTTGGCACCCTGCTGCAAAATAACGGTTTGGTCTTTTTTCCTGAGATTTGGAGGGAAGACAGCCAACAGCCCACAGATGTGCCTTTCAGTGGTTTGATGAAAAAATATTGCAGAGAAGCAAAGTTATGGCACTCTGAACTTCTCTTTTTTTCCATAGGATAACATTACTGCATTCGCCGCGCTTTTCAGGGCCCGTATCTCGGAAACGGTGCGAGATGTAGACTTTTCGTCAGAAAAATACTTAGTCCCTAACAGGGACTAAGTACAAAACTAGCCAGGATAGTCATAATCATATGACTTTTAAATTTTTTTTCCTACGTCATATGGCTCCTGAGATATAACCTATTTAGTATTCCAAGTCCTCATTTCCTGCTCCGATACCCATTATTATGCATACATTCTTTGTACTCACTGTCTTTCTCTATGCAGGTTTTGGGGAAAACCAGCCTGTGTTTACATTACTGTTACCATTGCCCTTTCCGCTTGCGGTTCCGTACCCGTTCACTTACCATTGGCGTCCTATGCCACCATGTGCGTTATCCTTTGCGTTTTCATTTGCGCTTGCGTTTCTGTTATTTTTTGCCATTTGTGTCTATAGTACTGTTTCTCATTCTGTTTCACTTTGTGTCACCATGCCCATTGACATTTCCGTTTGCAGGCACCATGTTACTATGTGACAACACATCATGTGGCAGACCGTTCCCGTCTGCGTGTGCGTTACCCTTTCTGTTCTCATTTGCGCTTGCGTTATCATGTGCACCACTGTTATCACTTCTGTTTGCATTGCTGTTCCTGTTACTATGCCAGAAGACATCACATGGCAGGAGCGCGGGGCTCTCCCACCGCTGCATTACATTCACTATTTCTCGTTATCATTCTCAAAAAGAAGGGAAATTAGAGGCAAAAAACTCTGTTTAATGCATTAGTTAGGGTTGTTCCACAGTGACAAAAGTGAGGAAATTCGCTGTTAGGGTTGAAAACCCCCCTTGGACTCTGCCCACCCCCAACCCGGCACTGGGGTGCGCATTGGGATCATCGGTCCTAACTCTCACCCCATTCTCCTATACTTCTGCTGCTTTACACATGTGATGGGGTGAGAGTTGGGCTGGCCAACCCAACGCAACTCCCAATGCACCCTAACACTGAATTTCCTCACTTTTGTCGCTGTGGAACAACCCTAACTAATGCATTAAACAGAGATTTTTGCCTTTGATATATATATATATATATATATATATATATATATATACACACACACACACACACACATGTATATATGTGTGTGTATATATATGTATATGTATGTGTGTATGTATATATATATATATATATATATATATATATACAGTATGTGTATATAGTCAAACAGACGAGGCATTGATGAGTCCTGGTAGGATGAAACATGTGTTTATGTCTTCTGTTGGCACCCTTTGCAAACTGTGCCAGAGGCCTTTTGGCACCATGCATTTTTGCTTAAAGTTGAACCAGCATAATATTCTGTGGTGATTTGCATATGCATCCCATGATGCTTTGCATTGTGGGAGCACGTGTGATTTTGTATTTCTTTGAAATTTGGTTTCCCGGCCAAATGCCCTTTGGGGTAACCCTTGCCTCAGTGCTTGTACACAGAGGTTCTTTGTCTTTTAAACTGTTTTTTGTTTTATTTGGGTTCACCACAACATAACCCAGATAGACCATCTTAGGGTAGCTGGTTCATTCCACAGGGGTGTCAAACAGATGAGGCATACTGATGAGTCCTGGTAGGACGAAACATGTGTCTATGTCTTCTGTTTGCACCCTCTGCAAATTGTGTGAGAGGCCTTTTGGCACCATGCATTTTTACTTAAAGTTGAACCAGCATAATATTCTGTGGTGATTTGCATATTCAGCCCATGATGCTTTGCATTGTGGGAGCATGTGTGATTATATATATATAATACAAAATCAGTTTGCAAAGGGTGCTAACAGATGACATAGACATGTGTTTCATCCTACCAGGACTCATTAGTATGCCTTGTCTGTTTGACACCCCAGTGGACTGAACCAGCTACCCTAAGATTTGCATATGCAGCCCATGATGCTTTGCATTGTGTGGGTATGTGTGATTTTGTATTTTCTTGAAACTTGGCTTCCCAGCCAAATGCCCTTTGGGGTAACCCTTGCCTCAGTGTTTGCGCACAGAGGTTGTCATATATATATACACACACACACATATATATGATAAGTGCATGGTAGAGCAGCTATAGTTAGGGTTGCTCAGCCACTTCTATGTTAAACCCCAAATTTTGCACTTTAATAACTTTGTCACTGTATGACAGATTTGTCTGACATTTTGCATAAATGGTCTGGTACCATAGATCTCTGGATCTGGCAAGTTGCTTTACGGTTGGATAAGTAGTTGTGGAGCTGCAGAGTGCCAAAAAACATGCAAAAATGTTTGCGTATTTCTTTGCTTGTGGCTACAGCCTGCACAATTTGTCTGTTTGGTCTGAAATTTTCAGGGAATATGCAGTCTAGGTCACTGATGTGCCTTTTGAAGATTTTATGAGAAAAATATTAAAATGATCAAAAGTTAATCAGAAAACTTACAAGGTTGTTATTATGTTATTTTGTTTTGGTTGGAAAATTAATACAGTATATTAAATAAAAAAAAATGTTATTCAAAAAACAAGTTTCCCATTATACTCAATGGGAAAAAATATATGTGTCTTTCAAAAGCTGCTACCACTACATTTTACTGTTGCAAATGGCCCTTTTACTGTTGTGTGGTAGCCATCTTGTTTTTCAGTTAGCGAGAGAGAAAAATGCCTGGCATTTAAATAGTCACCCCTGAGGATCACGTCACTATCTTTTTTTTTGGGGGGGGGAACAGAAATGCTGCTTTGGCAATTGGCCCCCCGTAGTGTCACAAAACTGCGACAGAACGGATGTGATACTTTCACAAATCACGAAAGTGTCATGCCCATTCTGTCACAAAACTGTTGCAATTTGCAACAGAACATTACCCCAAAAGAGCAATTCTTTGCAACCCCACAGCATCAAAATGGTTGGAGCTTTTGGGCTGAAATTTGCAGGGTGGCAAGCCCTGGTACCACAGATGCACCTTTTGGTGGTTTGGTCCCAAAACATTCAACAGGCCCATAGTTACAGCACTCTGAAATTGAGAAATCTCCTATAGGCTAACATTGTGGTGCCTGCAGTGACTTTGACACCAGAGATCCAGAAACTCTAAAGTAGATACACGGATTTTTCGATCTCTGCAGCTTAGTCCACCTTTAGATGTGGAGGTTTCAAAGTCATGAATACCACTGCAGTGGAATTTTTTTTTCATGGGTGCTATTGTTACTGAGATATAGAAACATCAAAACATAGAATTTGACGATAGATAAGGATTGCTTGGCCCACCTAGTCTGCCCATATTGCCAAATTAGTGTTACAAGGGTTCCTTTTCATTACTATACAGCTTCTGTATGGCTCCGTACTTATGTGTAAGTGGGGGTGCAGGGCCCAGAGGGCCCACGCTCCCACATACACATACCATTACGCAAAAATGGGCAGCGTGAGGGGAGCGCAGGCACGCTCCCACTACCACCTACCACTTACTAGTTACATTACACTTTCTCAAAAAGAAGGGAAATTCATTGCAAAAAACTTCATTAATGCATAAGTTAGGGTTGATAGCACAGCAACAAAAGTTTGGAAATATGATATGATTTACCTCCCTGCACACACCCACACTCACACACCAACAGATGTCGGTGTGTCGGCGTAGAATCATCAGGCCTAACTCTCCCCATTCTCCTATAGTGTAGCATATCAGCCTGTTTACACATGGAATGTGGTGAGAGTTGGACCTGATGACCCCATGGCACACCCCGATGTCTGTTGGTGTGTGGAGTGTGTGGGGTGGAGTGGGGTGGTGGGGGTGGGGTAACTCTAACATCACATTTCCAAACTTTTTTCACTGTGCTATCAACCCTAACTGATTCATTAACTAAGATTTTTGCAATGAATATTGGATGCACCAACTCCTTTGAGTGTATAGTGGATGCCGGTGCAGGCTACAGGACCCTTCTCATCTACTGTCCACCAGGTGATGGGAGGGAATTCCTGAAGGAGGTTGCAGACTTCATCACCGAGATGGTTTTGGAGTCTCCCAGATGGTTAGTTCTGGGGGACTTCAATGCCTGGGTCAAAGATGAACTCTAGCCATTTGGACAAAACCTCCTCCAATTGATGGATTCATTGGGCCTGACATGGGTTATTACCTCTGCAACTCACGAGGGGGGCACACACTGGACTTGGTGTTCCATCTGGGGATGGAGATCTCCGATGTGAAGGTGGAGCCAATCGGTTGGTCTGACCATCATGCCCTGAGATTCAGTTTCACAGCCTCCCAAAATAGGCCTGCCCCTAAGGAGTTAGTGCAGTTCCATCCTTTGAGAGGAGTTACCTCAGAAGGCCTAATGATGGAGTTGCACTTCTCGGGATTTCCAATGGATAGCACTGACCCTTGGCCCCTGGTGTTAGCCTATAATAGGGCTGTAGAGGGGGCCTTGGATGTCATTGCTCCAACTCATGTTCACCCCCTTACCCTTTGCCCAGGGACCCCCTGGTTTAATGGGGAGATCTGTGAGCTGAAGAGACAGGGGCGAAGATTGGAAAGATGGTGGCGGAAAACTCACCTGGAGGTGGATAAGCTTAGATTGTTGGATCATTATAAGATCTACCAATCAGCAATTTCCCATAAGAAAGCAGAGTTCCTGTCCAGGGAAATTGCTACAGTGAAGAATAGGCCAGCCCAGCTCTTCCGGACTGTGGACAGACTGTGCAATCCAGCCTGTCACCATGCCGGTCGAGCATTGTCACAAGTACAGTGTGAGAAGTTTGTGCAATTTTTCGCTGATAAGGTGTACACCATCAAGGATGAGATCAGCCAGTGCCTTCCCATTGGACCTTGCACTGATCAATCAGGTGGTACTAATGCCCAGTTGGCTTGGTTCACCTTTAGCCAACTGGCAGTCATGGATATAGTGTGGATTGTCCAGACTTTGCAGCCAACCTACTGTATTTGGATCCGGGCCCTACACACGCCTACTAGTAGGGTGTGTAGAGGTCATCGGCCCAGTCCGTGCTGGGATAGTGGTGGTTTTATTGGAGAGAGGGACCTTTTAAGATCCCTTAAAATAGGCAGTAGTACGCCCCTTCCGAAAAAAAAACTCCCTTGACCCCAACTGCCCAGAAAACTACAGATTAGCCTCAAACTTACCCTTTGTAGGGAAAGTTATTGAGAAGGTTGTCACTCTGCAGCTGGAGGATCATTTGACCAGTCACAATATCTATGACCCTCTCCAGTCTGGCTTCAGGAAATGGCACAGCACTGAGACAGCCCTGGTGCGGGTGTGAAATAATCTCCCGATGGTGAGAGATTGGAGAACTTGTTCCATCTTGCTTCTCCTTGATCTCTCAGCAGCATTTGACACTGTGGCTCATGGAGTGACGCTCAAGCACCTTTGGTTTTTCTGTGGACTGAGGGGGACAGTCCTCAGTTGGTTTTGATCTTTCTTTGAGGGCAGATCACGGAGAGTGGTGTTGAAGATTCATTCCTCTGCCCCTCACTGACTGCCCTGTGGGGTTCCACAGGGTTCACTGCTGTCCCCCATGCTATTCGTGGTGTATATGCTTCCATTAGGGGACATTATAAGACAGTATGGGCTGAGTTTTCATTGCTATGCTGATGACTCTCAGCTCTACATGTCTTTTTGTGCCTGAACAGAAGTCTGATTCAATCACGATGTTTAATAACTGCCTGCTGGAGATACAGAACTGGATGAGTACTAGTTGGCTTTAGTTGAACTCAAGTAAAACAGAGGTATTGGTGGTGGACCCTGGTTTTAGGATGACAGGGGCATGGGTGGGGAAACCCTCAGGTTTATACCTTGGGGGGACCCTGCTCATGGCCTTGGGCCAGGTACATAACCTGGGCATGGTATTTGATGAGGGCCCGACCCTGAAGGTGCAGGTGTTGGCTGTAGTCAAGTCTTCCTTTTTCCATCTAAGGAATATAGCCAGGGTGAAGCACCTGGTCCTGCCTGAAGATCTTCCTATCTTGGTCCACGCCTTTGTCACAAGTCTTTTTGATTACTGCAATGCCCTCTATCTAGGGCTACCGGGGTGGATATCCACCACTTGCAGCTAGTGCAGAACGCGATGGCCAGGTTGTTGACTGGAACCTCTAGATCCAGTCATATGACACCTGTGCTGCGTGAACTGCACTGGCTGCCTATACAGTGGTGGATCACCTTCAAGGTCGCATTGCTGACCTATAAGGCCCTACATGAGTGGAGACCTCACTACCTGAAAGAACTCTTCTTTTCTTACTGCCCCTCCCACTCACTCCGATCCTCTGATGAGGAATTGCTACAGATTCCCAGGGTATCCCTGAAAACATTGGGAGGAAGATCTTTTGCCTTTATGGCACCTACCCTGTGGAATTCTCTACCCCACCAGATACGAGATAGCCTGACCATGGAAGGATTTAAAAAATCCTTAAAAAATTATTTGTTTAACCAGGCATTTTCAGAGACTTACTGAGCAGTTGTTATTGTTTTTGTCATCAGTTTTATTGATTTTAAATGTATTGTTATTGTGTGGAGTTTTGTAAAGGCGCCCTGAGCTCAGGAAGGGCGTCTTGTATAAATATGTTTTTACTTATTTTTACTTTTCTTACTATATATCTATATACACAATGGCAAGAAAAATTCTAGAAATCTCTTTGGCCAAGAGACGCCAGCTGACCACACATTAAATCTCTATAAATGCACAGTCATCCTGGTCCTAAACCACATCACACAATAAGCAAAAATCAGTCCTCTTACAACCAGAACTATTTTCCATTAGTCCACCTACAACTGGAACTGATCTTCCATCACAAACAAAGCTACTACCTTTACACTGTAAAAACCTTAACTGGGCCCTAAAAAGAAAACTACCTTAAATAAAAAAGAAAACAAATTAATTAAATGTTGTTTCCCTGATCATCACACTATCCTTATGCACATAAACAAATTAGAAACACTAAGTATTGTTTATAGTTTTCATTACAACTGTTTCTTTGCTGACAATAAAATGTCCCCCTTCTGTCTTTACCTGCTCATCCGGGAAATCTCTTCTGCTTGCCCTGACTGTGGGATAACTAAGTTTCTGGCTCTAGGAGAGGCCTTTGTTGTGTGTGTGTGTGTGTGTACAGTATGTTAGGAAAGGAACATTCTGCCAGTGGAACTGAACAGCATTTTGAGTCCCTGTATTCCATGGTAAACATTCCATATCTTGAATGTGGGGAAAAACAGAGAAAAAAAAAACAGGGAGGAAGAAAGTTGGCAATAATGCTTTATAAACAAAGAGAAAATATGGGAAAACACAGTTACATAGGCAGAGACAGACCCAAACTGATGAAATGCATTAATACATTCCTGAAGTATATAAAAGCAGATACATTTGAATCATATACGGGTGTTTTGAGGTGAAATCTATCACCCCCCACCAAAAAGCAACCTGGCAGGTTTGAAGTTTTGAACACATTTCCATTAAGAGATGGTACTAGTATTGAGTTGAAATGCAAGGTAACACGTTTTTTCTTACTAATCTTTCACTTCAATCCTATAGCAGTTTTCCTCTTAAGTACTAGATCATGTTACATTAGTAAAAAAAAACAAAAATAGAGAGAATTTTGCCTTCAATGAAGCTATATTACTGCAGTGTAATGAAAACAAAGTTTTAAACACTGCTTATTTTTTCAAATTTACAGATGTTATAGTGCATTTATATAATTTACATGTTATGGAGAAAATACATATTTTCAACTAACACTACTAATAAATACTTTTACTGCAAAGTCCTACTTAATCTATTGCTGAAATATGCTATTTATGCATTAATAGGGGTTACTTTTTTCAGTTTTTAAAAGCTTTAGAATTACTGTATTGTACACTTGTTTGAAAATAGTAAATAAGATTTAATCCCTATCAGAGTGACTCAAACTCATTCGTTTATGATGGTGGCCCATTTTATAAGTGTGATAAGCCACTTCAGGGTGTGCATTAAAGGATTTTAATGCACTTCCCAGGGACATAAGGACACTCAGCCTTTGGCCTCATGCCTTAGCATGCCCCTGGGGCATGCATTAAAATCCTTTAATGCACAGCCTGTCATGGCTTATTACTTACATATCTATACACTATATATAACCTACACACACACACATATATATAAAATAGATATCTATCTATAATATATAATACGTCTGTCTATCTATCTATCTATCTATCTATCTATCTATCTATCTATCTATCTATCTATCATGTCCTAAGACCTGAGGTACTATACTACTTGAAATCCTCCTTCTACACTTACAGTAGTAGCTACAGTACATTTTCCCTATGATCCAGTCATGAATCGAAGTTTTTATACCCAGCATTATACGTGACATTGAAAACCCTGCAGTTTGGCATAGAGGTCTTACCTGCTTGAACAATTTGCCTCATGGTATAATATCCCCTGCCAGTTTTAACACTGATTATTAAGGTATTGAACACTCTGTGGCTTTATTGTACAATGCAGTCTGTTAATTACATGCTAGAATTTCTTAGCTTAATCTTTGTTTGCTGTTCCCTCCACTCTAACACTCTAAAACATGAGATGGCCTCCTCCCGTTGAACATTTCCTACTGAAGTATATTTACGTAAGTGAGGGCCGCAGGGGTGCTGTGACACACAGTGTCTGAATAGCTTCCCAGAGCAACTGTTCTAATGAGGGGATTTAGAAGTGGTATTTAGTAGCTGGTCCAAAGTCTATTTTAATCTGAAGTGACATATGAAATGTGCGTAATAGATGATGTCATTTGGTTTCAGTAAAAATTCCCAGGCCTCGTGAAATCATAATTTGCCAGCCAGTTCCATGGATTACCTGTCTTTGTTCTGCAAAGCCACACGCATGCATTTTACTTCACCTTTGGGATGGCAGATGGAAATGTCAACAAGAAGAGAACCTGGATTGCATGAGTGACCTTGTCACTAGTCATCTGTCAGCTCAGATGGTTTCTGCTACATTTAGACCTTTTTCATGCAGTGAAACACAAAGACCTTTACATTAAGTGGGCAGAGTCATGCAGCAAAACCCACACTTTTAGAGGCCTGATTGTCTCAGAGGTCAGCATTAGGGAAGCCTTTTATTGTCACATACAAACTTGCAAGTTTTGTTTTGTACATTTCTTAGCCATGTGATATTGGGGCTACCAGCAGTGACAGCTGCACAAGTCTGTATTATAGATTCCAACTCCAGTGTCGTGGTATGGGGGCAGGGAGGCATACAATACAAAGAAACTGGCCCTGTTACTCAAGACATCTTGGTGCCAGTATACTCAAGAGGAGCAGGGACAAAATCTGTCATTCAGTTCTTTGATCATGGTGCTAGTAAGGGTGAAGCGATACAGCATGGACAAACTATAGGTCCTCAGCTGGCATGTTACACAAGAACCTACACTATACATACTTTATGGGTGCTAATGGTTTAAATTTATTAGTGGGTAAATAGGGCCCCACAAAATAATTTGCAGGGAGCCCTTACAGTCATTGGCACAGCTCTGTAGCTGGGTCACACTGAAAAGGCACACTGGATGAAAGGTGAGCCATTGCTGAATGTGTATTCTGTGAGTGTGCTGAAATTTGACACTTTTACCTTCAATTTGATGCAACTGATTGCTTGGGTCACCTCTGCTTACTTCGTCCTTTGGCCAAATTATTAAGAAATATAACACTCTTGCCCTTCTTAGGTGGCCAGTGTTAGGCCTATGGCCACCCCATTCCCCAACCCATTCTCTTTCTACCCTCCTCTGCCTCCCGCAGACATTTTTTTAATAAAAAAATCATCTCAGCTCCTGGTCAGTGTGTCTGGTGCTGAATGAGTTAAAAAACTGAATGGAGTGGCAGCAGAGGGTGTAAAAGGTCGGGATTGACCAGAGTGAGTGTGGAGTGCTGGAGGGGTGCCTTGTTCCCCTAGCTGTAGCTTTCCAGACCCCCATAATAAGGATGCAAAGTTTCTTTGGCTGTAATGTTGATGCTGAACCTAAACAGGGGTCTCAACTGAAGGTGACCCAAAGTTGCTGAGTTTCTCATCCATTCACCTCTACACTGGATCAGTGTGCTGATCGGCAGATGTCATTGCTAAGGTGTCCACTTTCACTGTTGTGAGTTAGTCATGACATTTGCCTTTTCTGCCATGACCAACACATTATATTTTGTAGTTTTCCTGTGAATTACATAGCTCCCTAGTTCAAGTTCATTTTCATTCCTTGGATGATACCGGGGTGAATATATAGAGGATTGTGTATGAACACTCATACACAACAAAGTTATTTTCTGATCGAGTGATTTCTGTGGTGACAAGAGACCTTCAGAGTGATGCTGAAGAGGTCTCGTTACCATGGACACCACAAAATCAGAAAATAACCTTGTCTGTGTATGAGTGCTCATACATAATCTTTTATAGTGTATGGGCACTCATTCCTGGAAAGCAATGTCCACCAAATAATTTAAAAAAGCCTTACTGTGATGCATTGCTCCGGCACTGGTTACTTCCATTTGGCCTCTTACCACCGCAGCCACTTTATCGCGCATGCACGACTATGTTCAATGCTGTTCTGCTGCACTGATGACATACTCAGCACAGCATAGCAACATCATGACGTACTCAAGACAGCACAACAACGCTGTCCTGAGCATGGATTTCCATGCTCAACAGCGTTCCACCATACATTATAATATTCTGTTGATTCAATTATTTGACACCTTTTTTGCCCAGGATAACCCAGCTTACAGGCAACATGTTATTTTCAGTGGGACCCTGCATTTCCTATTTCTGCAGCTGGGTGGATTGGAGCACTGAGAGGTTAAATGACTTGCTCAGGGTCACACAGTGAATATTTGTCTGTAGTAGGGTTTGAACCGATGGCATTCTGGTGATTAAGGTAGTGCTCTAAACCTCAAGAGCTCCTGTGCAATCCACCAACCACCATCTCACTTACTGTAGCCAGAAAGGAGTCAGAAAAACTTGCACCTTTAAACAATAATACACAGTAAGATGTGATATATCATGGGTTATAAAATGAGTTGGGAAAGTCCTGCTTTTTGATTGGCTGAGGAAGGGTGGCCCTTATACCTCCAGTAGAGGAAGGTGGATTACTCTCAGAGTGTGGGCTTCAGGTCTAAGGAATGAAGGGGCACTACAGGTGTGGGTTGGTATCAGAGGAGAGAGTATGTTCAAGGGACTCAGGACCCCAAAATTGGATAAATCACCGGGTCTTGATGACATGCATCCTGGGATGCTGAGGGAGATAGGTTAGCCTATGGGCAGCACCATTGGTGGATCTATTTAATTGCTCCATAGCAACAGGGGAGACTGGAGGGTGGCTAATGTACTGCCTCTCCACAAAAGTGGAGACAGGGATGATACTGGTAACTGCAGGCCAATCAGTCTGAGTTCCACTGTGGAGCTGTTACTAAAGCTCATCAGAAAGGGGCACTCACTAGAACTCATGGAGGCAAATGGGCTACAGGACAAGAGGCAGCATGCACGTGTGCCAGACTAATATGATTCATTTTTTATGATTGGATTACAAAGGTGGTGGAAAGGGGCAGACAGTACTGTAGATGGGATGTATCTGGACTTCAGCAAGGCCTTTGATTCTGTACCATACAGAAGTCTGGTTAATTATTGAATTTTGTTTTTATTAGCTTTATTTAAGATATAGAGCTTGATTTTCAAAATGTGCCGCAGGACTTGCATGAAGCCCTGCACCAAACCATTTGTTTGATGCAACTGTGCAAACAACTTCGCCACAACTGCCTCTGATTTTAGTACTTTAGGTGTAGTTGCAACAGTTTCCTCAGCTTATTTATTTTTATCCAATTGTTTTACCAGGTGAGACACACTAAGCTGAAAGCTTGTTTACAGGTGCAACCTGGGAGCACAGGAAAGTTAAGTGACTTGCTCAGGGTCACACAGTATATGCAAGTGTGGGCTGTGGGATTCAAACCCAGGTCTCCAGATTTGCAGCTCAGAGCCTTAAGCCACTGCGCTATACTGTCTCCACTAAGGTTGATTCTGCATGTAGAGGTAAGAACTAAATAATGGATTATTTTTTATAAGCATGTTTCTGTTTGCTATCACTACCGGAGGTGATTTGTTGGGTATGAGTGTTGCCCCCGAGGGCTTATAGCAGCTTGTGTTGAATATTTGGCACAAGCCCTATAAAACTGTTCTCCTGAATGCTGCAAGTTAGACCGGGGGAGCTAGCTGGTCTAACTCGTGGCACTTGGCACACGGGAATGAACATCCTGATCGGTGCCAGAAAAATGCTACAAGCCCTGTATGTCACAGAATTGGTACACCAGGGGCTTACAGCATTCTCAGGGGCTTTGAAAATTAAGCCCACAATCTTTAACAGCTTCCACAATGAATACATTTGTACCTATAAATATTAATTCACATACATACTTTACTAGGGTACTTGACTGTTACACTAAGGTTGACTCTGCATGTGGAGGTAAGAACTAAATAATGGATTCTTTTTTTATAAGCATGTTTCTGTTTGCTATCACTACCAGAGGTGATTTGTAGGGTATTGAGTGTTGTTGCCCCCCCGAGGGGTGGGTCTTATGTCTTGCTTCTGTCCCTGGTTAGAGGGACCCTTTGGTTTCCTGATAAAGAAAAATAAAAACACAAAACAAAGAGCAAGGTCTCTCTGTGATAGAGTAGCACTGATTTTTAAAATGCTGCTGCAATAGCCTTATACTGGTGCATGTCTTTGGCTACCTCTACCAACTGTGCCATTGGCAGGGTAGATGGTGTTGTGGCTGACAGCCACACCTTACTTGATTTGTAAAAATCAAATAAAAATGAAACAAAATCAAAACAGAGATAGAAAGGCATGCCTTTCCCTCTCAGTTTTAATTTACAAATACAGACTTAACTGAGTCACATAAAATTCTGTACATTTTATTTACATATTAAATGAGTCACACCATGTCTGTAACAAAATGTGTTAAAACAAGTCAAAAGATTAGGAGAATCTCCCTACTGAACTTGTATGACATTCCTAGACTGTATTCCCCCTGGTGTATCTTATGGGCTCAATAGGTACATGAATTAGGAAAAAAACAAAAAAAACATAGTTCTAATATTTTTCCTTTCAGCAATTAAAACTGCGTAGCAAGTGTCCTTGTGTCTTTTTCCTGTGAGCTGTCAAAATAAGTAGCTTGTTATAGATGCTGAGAAATTAGAAGATCCATGTCTCCCCCGATTGCCTTGATTAGCAAGGAAATCACATGTGAATGGTACTGGAAAAAAGAAAGAAAATAAATAAAATAAGCTGTGGTGATAATGAGCCTTTGTGAAGGAAGATTATACACAAGGGTTGGCATTTTTAAAAGATAAGTCAAAGGGTATTGGCAGCAGTCCCAGGAGAAAATGGCTCTCCTCCTTCTTTGGACGGAGGACAAGCACGAAGCGTATGCTTCCATAAAAAAAAAAAGTTAAGATTTTAAAAATTACTAGTTAATGTGTGTTCTTGAAACACTTGCAGAAAAGAGAAAAAGAAAATTGTTTATCCAGGACAGGCACACCATGTCCGAGCTTTAGGAGTATGTGGTATGGGAGTACAAGGAGGTCAAATGACTTGCCAAAGGTTACACAGTATGCAAGAGGGGCTGGAGGGATTCGAACCAAGGTTACCAGGTTTGTATCTGCGTGCTGTTGATAAATGCATTGTACTAGAAGTCCATAGGAGGTTCATGACTCCTGTGGCAAACATTGTATTTCGTAGAAATTAAAAAAATTAAACATTGTAGAGTATTGTAAACTGTAAAATGAAGTAGCTTATTAAAATAGATGGGGCTGTTTTGTTTTAAAACACAGTGCTTTGTTTACATTTTAACCATACAAAACAAAATACAGGGATAAACTGTAATAGCATAAAAAAAAAGAACAATGCTTTGAAAGCTTTAGCTTAGCATAATAAAGGGTGCAACAGAACACAGCCAGTTAGTCACGCATCCTGGCCTGGCTAGCTGCCACGACTGATGACGTGGTGTTAAGCTGACATAGAAGCCATATTTAAAAAAATGAATAAACACATTTTTTCTCTTTTTGAAAGGAGGGAAACCAAAAAAAAACCTTTTAAAATCAACACACACATCTCAAGCTGTTATCAAATCACACTTAAATTGCAAGTTTCTTGCACAAACTTAATCATTCTGCGTCATACACCAGACCGCCCCAACTGCCTTCATGTACAACTCAAACCAATTACAACATCTTTTAAACACTTGCATTTCTTGCACATAAACCAACCAATCCAATTTGCTCTCTAAACAAGTCCAATTATAATAAAAAAAAAAAACAATTTGTGAATAGGAATTCTCCCCATATCTTTCTAGGGACAAGATTTCTAAAACAATATACATATTAAACAGCAGTGGAGGCAGCTGAGCCCTCCTGCATGGACTTAATCTTAACTAGCTCACATATAACCTTGATGCTGTAAAATCACATACAAGCGTCTTCAATGTTTCATTTAACCAAGAAAAAAAAAACTTTTCACACTGTTCATATTTACAGGGCAGGTTTGAAAACTGCTAGTTTCAGAACATTTAGATAAAACAAGAAAGGAAACCAAACTATTTTTTTACAGTTTGCAGTGCGTATTTGTTTTGCATGTTGTTTTGCTCTGAGCTATCATGCTCAGAAACTAGATAAATAGGTTTTTAGAGTAAAGAAACAGAAAAAAATAGTTTAACAGGCCAGTCTCTTTTTAGAAGAGAGAGAGAGAGAGAGAGAGAGAGAGAGAGAGAAAGAAAGAAATACAGTTTAGTTTTGAAAGATTGCATAGGACAGTTATGTGAAACATTATGTAGCTTATCACATTCAAAACATTTTAAGGTTGATAAACAGCACATATGGCAAAGCATTTACATAACCCTTTTCAAATGCATTTTATATTTTACATGGCTAGTTTGCTCTTTACTAACATAATCTTTCCTTTACAGTTTGTTCTGGGGTTGGGGGTTTGCTGGTGACTGGGCTGGGGTGGAGGTCTACCAGGACTCATGCGTTCCAGAGGGATGGAAGTTCCCTTTCCCTCTCTGGCATCATGGCAGGGGTTTCCGACACCCCAAGTGGGCTGTCCTTTGGGTTCATCATTGATCATTTTGTCATTCTTTGATGACTCAGGGTCAATGGGGGAAACATACAAAGCAGCTTTTAACATGTCCCTTAAGGAGTACATACTTTTTTGGCACTTTTTCCCACAGAATTTTACATTTTTACATATCTCTTTGGTTGCTTGGCTACAATCTTGCTTCAAGGATAAATTTTTAGTCTCTAGTGCATGAATCTTGGGCCACAATGCTGACACAGTTAACCCTCTATGATCATGTTTTTTTTCACCCCATGTTTAGTATCTGAATACAGTGGGCACAGGCACTGTAGTGGAACATGGAGTGAATGGGCATTGGAAGCAAAAACACACCATTTTCCATATAAACTCAAAAGGTTAGAAATACCTAGTCTAAGCTCTGAACTAAAACTACTAGCTGTGCTATTTTTAATGGCCATTTTGAGAGCATCTTCCATATTCTGCTCACCAATAGAAATAAAAAGTGTAATGACCCACCCCTTACTCTATTTTTGAACTGTTTGCATAACTGTAGGAGAAACGGCTTCTGCCTGTAAATCCTGTTCTAATCCCGTCACGGTCGCCAAATATGTTGGATATTTTGCTGGGCTCTGTTGGATACCCTCTGACTTCATTATTATGGTCTAACAAACCCTTAGTTACCTGCAGGGAAATGCAGCCCTTTGGGGAACGTCAGGAGAGTACTACACCATAACAAAACATACAATACCCCTCTTATAGGTTCTAGAACTGAGAAAGGCTAATAATAAGAATCAGAAGCAATCATAAAAACAACATAAGGTTATTTTTATTATCCCACTAGCTTGCTTATAGGACAGTCATTATACATCACATACTAGTTATGTAACATACGTACCAAGGAGTCTGGTTCTCTCAAACACTGCAGTGTCATACAGGGTCTGCCTATGATTTCCTCAGAGAGGAGGCATGGGAAAAGGGGTTTTATACCATGATAAGATCTTAATCTGGTGATAGTTAGCCAGTTCATGTGCGTGTGATGATTGCACCTACTATTACTTCTATTGGTCAATTTTGGGCAGCAGAGTATTATCTCAGTTGCCCATTAGAATGCTACAAAGTATAGCATTCTAATCATAAGAATACACTTATGTCAATGATGTGTTCTTATGGATGAAACATTTTGTAAATTTATCATCATGCTTTCTGAAAGTTCTATTCATAATATAGCTGTGTCAGCACATGACACCTTAGCTGTAGAGGGCACTCCTGGGTAAATAAATCATTATATTTCTGACATTATTGCAGCACAATAGCAGTGAAGTTCTAGCCTAGAATATTATTCATGGTGTTTTGTCTGTTCCCTACAAGATCATATGTAGAGTAAAGGCTGTGCTTCAGAAGCAGTGCAGTTTCATAGCTTGTATCTAGGTTCTATGCAAGAACAAAGAATCACCTAGCCTTATGTGTATATAAACCTATACTAAACTTATGTAGATGTTCCCTAGCTACATGTGTACATCCCTAGCTCTATATGTAATGTGCCCCCCCATTGTGTGTGTGTGTCCTCTGCATGGCATGAGCATACAGGTAATCATGACGTGCCTTGTGCACATGATATGTGTGTGTGTATGGGTAAGCTTGTAGTTATGACAAGCTTGTGTACATCATGTGCTTGTGAGTGAGCATATGCTTACATTTCCACACATGAACCAATAAGTGCCCCAAAGAGAGATGACCATAGTTTAAATCTTGAAGCACATGAGATCAACAGCTATATTTCATCAGCTATAGTTCAATGTTGTCAAGGCACAGGTAAAAAGCATAGGAAGACCAAGAGCAGTTATAAAATTCACAAGTAACGTATTATTATTATCAACAGTAAAATAAAAAATAAAAATTATTCAGTATAACTATTTACAAAGGCAGTACAAACAGTAAAAACAAAGTCCTTCTGAGTTTTTCTTCTCAGTTTGAAATCTCAGTTTCTAACAAAAATATTGCTGCTTTTTTATAACAAGCCTTTGCCAGGGAACTCATTAAGGAGAATATCTTGTTTTTTCTCAAGGTGTTCTTGTCAGTTTCCTTGAAGGTGCAACAAGCAGAACATGGCTACCCAGAACTCACCTCTTTTTGACAGCTCTGCAAAGAGTTTGCAAACTGCATCTCAGGTTAACCCCTAAATTCCAACTAGCTTATTGCAATCATTTCAACAGCATAACTATATTCAGTTTCAAACAAAGGTATGCCAGTATCACTTACAGTTTCACACACAGATTCGCATATGCTTTTTAACCATAGATATGCAAGAGGAAGAAAATACAGAAACAACAAGTGTAGGTAGAGAGATAGCGAGAGGTGGAGAATTGCGAGACCGTCGGAGTGATCAATTCCTAGGTCTTACAAGAAAATTTGGTTGAGCAATCAGAAAGACAAGAGACAGAAAAGGAGAGGATAGAACAGATCCTCACATTTAAACTGTCTCTGCATAACAGTTGGGACAGAGCCTTATTCAACCCTATCGTACTCAGGTAACATTAAATTGGTTAGAGACTACATCAGCATTCTCACCTCTCCTTCCCTCTTCCTCCAGGAATCCTTAAAATGTAAAAATGACATATATCTCATAAAATTACCATAAAACATTTTCTAACACTGATCAGAGTTTGGGAAATATTAAAAAAAATGTGTCCATCTTCCTGCTCAATTGGATCCTTTCTCTTGTCCACAGCAAGAATTCTGTCCCATTCATACTCCCCAGCTGTAATGATCAACCGAGTCTGGGGTCCTTCAGAATTGTCTTGTCAGCATTGTGGAGTAATCCTGAAAGACCAAAGCACTATAGAAGCCAGGGCAAGTTCTGAGGTTTCTTGAAGCCATCATTCATCAATTTTTTTGGGATGGTCCCCTCCTGCCCTTTAGCCAGTTCCACTGCTCTCAAGTTTGCCAAACATGCCTTATTTTCCAGTGCTTCAAGTCTGTAGTAAAGCAGCTTGTTTTCCTTTTGCAGCCTATTGGTTGCTGTCAGTGACCAGTGTGCTGAACCTGACTCTTCTTTGGCTTCAGCGAGGGCTGTAACTGAGTAGGCTTCAAAGGTCACCAGTCTTGAGATGAAGTCCTGTATTTTGGCACCTATGATGGCTACCCTCACATATAAGGCTTTGATCACTTGCATGACACCTTTCAGGGTAAAGTCCATAGCTGGACATTCACTTTCTGTCACTGGTTTGGTAGACCCGCTTGATCCTGCAGCCTGCTATCCCCATGTCCTGCCAACATCTCTGGAGGTTTTCTTCAGATTTCCCATTTTGGTTTATCATTAGTTTCAAATCTCCACTGAATAAACATTGTTACAGTCTTATGCTGAACTTTTGAGCAGACAATAAGAATGAATGTTTTAGGTTTTAAAATCTATTAATTAGGCCAGCCCAGAAGTGCAGAGGGCTGAGGCGCTGGATGCCTTACCTCGCACTATGCCGGTGACCCGGGTTTGGGAATGACTGTGGGTTGTCAGAGCACTTTCATGGAGGGGGGGAGGAGCAGGACTGAACAGCCTTATGGCAGCTCTCCTCTCCTGGGGAGGTGGTCACCCTCCCATAGTCCCACTGCCATCGGGTGGAAGTCCGGTTTCAGCGCAGGTGGAGGGGGAGACATGAAGGTAGGGTGTCTTGATGCACGGCATATGCATGCCTCCATGCACACACGTGTGCCAAAGATGGGAGTGAGAGAAAAATTGGGTAAAAGCTTACAAAATATACATGGAAAAAAAATCTATTAATTAGATTTCCTGAGGGAAAGCTGGTCAAAAGTGTGTCTTCTCTCAGCGGCTGCTGGCTCCACTCCATCAGCAGCTCTTTAAATAAATGGAAGACCTGGGGTGCAGACATAGAAACATAGAATCTGATAGCAGATAAGGACCTCTTGGCTCAGCTAATCTGCCCATTTTCTCTACCTACTGTAACACCACAGACTCTACTTGGTCTTTGGATATACCCCTCATTTCGCTACCACTAAGATTTCTTTATGCCTGTCTCATGCATTCTTGAATCCTGTTACTGTTTTTGCCCACAGTACCTCTGCTGGGAGGCTGTTCCAGGCACCCACCACCCTTTCTGTGAAGAAGTACGTCTTCACATCCTCCCTGACTCTACCCCACCCAGCTTCATATCATGTCCCCATGTTCTTGAGCATCTTTCTTTCTGAAACATGCTTCCCTCTTAAATCTTATTTATCCCTGTGAGGTATTTGTAAGTCTCTATCATATTCTCCCTCTCCTTCCTTTCCTCCAGTGTGCACATATTGAGGTCCTTTAGTTTCTCCTCATAGGGCTATTGATGCAGACCCTGGACCATTTTAGTTGCCCTATTCTGGAACCCCTCTACTCTGTTTATGTCCTTCTGGAAATGTGGTCTCCAGAACTGGACATAGTTCTCTAGGTCAGATCTCACCAGTGATCAATACAATGGTAGCACCACCTCTGTCTTTCTGCTGGTGATACCCTTCCCTATTCACCCTGGTCCCCTTACACACACTCTCCCCTTCCCTCCTATGTCTTACTATACCTCCCCATGTCTTTCTCTTACAAACCTGAAAAAAGTATTGTTCCCTTTCTTTACTGCCCAGGCTAATTTCTTCTCCATTCGTGCGTTACCACTTCTGATTGCTTTCCCTGTCTCCTTTACTTTTTCCTAATACACCTCCCTTTCATTCTCCCTCTGTGTCTCTGTACACTTCCTGAATGCTAACTTTTTTGCCCTCACCTTCTCAGCCACCTCTTTTGAGAACCATAGCGGTCTCTTTTTCCTCTTGCTTTTTATTTATTTAAATATTAATTTATTTTTTGCTTACTTGCCTGATGCAGAGGTTTGTTGCCTTCAGTATCCTCTCTTTCTGCTGGTGATACAGATCCCTCCCTATCCCCTCTTTTAGTTTTGACCACTGTTCTTCCACTCCACCCAGGCCCCCCCCCCGCCAGGGCCTCCCTGAGGTGTTCCCCCATCTTTTTAAAATATGCCCTCTTGACTCACCTTTGTGTGGCTTGATTTTGCCTCAGTGCATATATCAAACCACACTGTGTGGTAATCACTGGTCCCCAGGTTGCCATGAACTGTGATGTCAGCAACACTTTCCCCATTGGTGAGTACACGGTCTAATATTGCCCCCCTCATGAATGGGCTCTTTTACTAGTTGCCTGAGGGAGGCCCCCTGCAGGGAATCTAGGATGTCCCTGCTCCTAGGTGAAGCTGCTGCTGGGATGCTCCAATCTACAGCCAGCAGACTAAAGTCCCCTACCAGCAGCACCTCCCCCTTAACTGTCATCTTTTGGATGGCTTCAACCAGAACCTTGTTTAACTCCCCCACCCCCATACTGGAGGTCTGTAGATCATGTCATGCAAGTTACAGCTCCTTTCCCTGTTTTTAGGGTGGCCCACAGTACCTCTACCCATTTATGTATTCCCTGTACCTGTGTTGCTTTTATGCTATTCCTCACATTAAAGAGCCACTCTTCCCCTATCATTCTCACACGATCCTTCCTGAACAGTGTATTACCCGGAATGGCTGCATCCCAGTCATGGTTTTCATCACACCATGAATCGGTAAGGGTCACAATGTCCAGGTTCACCTCTGCCTTATTGGCCTCTAGATCCGGGATTTTATTTCCTAGACTTTGAGCACTTGCACACACAGCCTTCCATATTCTACTACCACCCTGCTTATCAAACCCCCTTCTTCCCTTTTGACTTCTCTCCTTTCCACCATCTGCTCTTATTCTCATCTCTGCTTATTTCTATCATTTGGTTTTTCATGTGGTTAGGTAACCTGGGAATTTCTCTCCCCTAGGGAATCCCCCTCTGACCACTTCAGCTTGTATGTGTGGGGGGAGGGGACGTTTATGTCTCCCTTCCTTCTGCAACCCCACTTGGCTAGTTTAAATACTCACCAAAGAAACATTTAAACTGTTCATTGAGGACTGTGGGTCCCCTTCTGGAAAGATGCATGCCATCTCCCCTGTATATGCCCATATCCCTCCAGGTGAGACCCCAGTCCCCAGTGTAGTCAAACCCCTCCTCTTTGCACCACTCCTTCAACTATGCATTGAAGTTCCTGGTATGGAGCAGAAAAACTCACCATATAAATAGGGGACTGGTTGAGGGGCAGGACTCAGAGACTGGTAGTTAAGGCAGCAGTGTTATGAAAAAAGTTTTTTTTGCAAGAAAGCTAATTTTAGCTACAATTAAGAAAACTAGTACCATACAGTACCTGCCAAATATAACTGTTTAGGTACCTCCTATGCTGTGCACCAAGAGTCTTTTTTTAATTTTTTTGATACTAACCCTTGCCAGGTCTATAATGCTATTTCTATACAAAATGTGTTGGCTA
The DNA here is from genome assembly GCA_016271365.2 of Neoceratodus forsteri. Lineage (NCBI taxonomy): Eukaryota > Metazoa > Chordata > Ceratodontiformes > Ceratodontidae > Neoceratodus > Neoceratodus forsteri. Next base: position 63,568,263 of record CM028129.1, read on the forward strand.
TCTTTTTTTTCTTGAGAAAAAGACTCATTTAAAGCAATTATAAAATACATTTTGGTGGAATTAGAAAATTGTACCACTGAATACAACTGGAAAGTGTCTGGAATCGTTAATACTGAAAAAAAGGAAGGGCAATTTTTTCCCCTAGTTTTGTTGCACTGCTGCTTTAAATTCAAATTCTCTTGTATCAGAGAAGTCGCAAGATGGGTGCCACAGTGATCAGTCCTGGCACCTGTGTTATTCAACATTTTCACCTGTGAGAGGGATGGGTGTACAGTGCAAGATCTGTCTGCCTGCAGATGACTCCAAGATCTGCAGAAAAGTGGAACCAGAATGGAAGAAGGGTAAAGCTACTAACTTTCCAAAACCTGAAAGTTTGAACAGGGTCCATCCTAACAGTGACCCCATCCCATGTCACTCACTCCCTCAGGCACCGCTGCAGATGGCGCTGCACACACTCAATCAATTACATTTTGTCACTTGCTCTGGCCACGCCTCCCCACAGTAACACCAGTAGCAAACATCCAGATTAAAACAATTATTCATTCTGCTGCAACAAGTTCTGAATCATGACATACAGAAATTTAATCAGAAGCAATCTTGCTTTAAATTGTGTTTAGACATTCGAGCTGCATTCATTGCTCCTCCTGACAGTCTCATCCCAACCCGCTCACACTCCCCTCTTTTTTTCTGAGCAAACTTTACATCAGTGATTCCCACCATCACACTGGCTTGTTTTTACACACTCCCCTACAGCTGATCAGGTTCAGGTACCTTAGTAAAGTGCTGCCAGTCTCCTCTCTGTCTGGAATCCCTCTTACCTGCTGGCAGACAGATGGCAGCATGTGCTTGCTCATACTACTATTACCCAATCTAATCTAACAGGAAGGAACGTGCTTTATGGTGCTCCTGTTGACCTGCTTGCCATCTGACTATCCGAGCTTTTTCACATTCACAGCACAATGTAGGTACACGGGTGGGAGGCTGCAAATTGCTCTCCCACTCAAGCAACACCATGGTGGTGCTGAAATAAATGTCACATGGATAAGCAGTCAGCAAAAAAAAAAAAAATAATAAAAAAAGGGCCAAAAACAGGAAAAGTAAGCAATAACCAGGACAAAAGTGACATTTTGGAAAACTTGTGGGGACACTGTGACATGCTACCAAAAATAGGGACTGTCCTGGGAAAATCAGGATGATTAGTAGCTCGAATTAGAAGGGACATGAAAGAGATTTAAAGAAGTTAAACATGTGGAGCTTAAATAGAGTACCCCAAAGTGTAAGGTTATGCATACTGAGAAAAACAAACACCAAGGACAGACTAGTGGATGGGGAAGTGAGGGTGAGGGTGAGTAATGGGTGAGGGCGAGCGATGGGACCTGACATTATCCACCAAGGAATACTGAAGGGACTCACAGAGGAACTGCCTCCCATTAGCAGTTCTCTTCAATAAGTCCCTGGAGAGTGGCAGAGTCACAGACAACTGGAAAATAGTCACAGTGGTACCCCTGCACAAAAGTGGGAGCAGGGAAGATGCTGGTAACTACCGTCCAGTCAGCCTCACCTCAGTGGTGGAGAAAATCATGGAAACATTACTGAAGGAAAGAATAGTGCAATATATGGAAGTATATGGAAAACTGGTCCCAAAGCAGCATGGCTTCTCAGCAGGGAGGTCATGCCAGACAAACATGACTGATTTCTTTGATTGGGTAACCAGAAAGGTGGACCAGGGTGGAGCAGTAGACATAGTGTATCTGGACTTCAGTAAGGTGTTTGACTTCGTTCCACATAGGAGACTAATAAAAAGTTGGAACACACTGGATGGGGCATAAAATAATCAGCTGGGTTAGGAACTGGCTCCAGGGGAGACCCCAGAGGGTCATGGTAAATGGCACTTTGTCAGAGCAAGGCGGGATATCCAGCAGAGTCCCCCAGGGATCAGTACTGGGGCTAATTCTATTTAACATATTCATCAGTGACATTGCTGATGGATTGGAGGAAAAGGTATACCTGTTTGCAGATGACACCAAGCTCTGCAACAGAGTAGATATACAAGAGGGGGCTACAGGAATAGACACTGATCAAAAAAACCTGGAAGAATGGTCAAAATAATGGCAGTTGAAATTCAGTGCCAAGAAGTATAAAGTTATGTACCTGGGGAGAAAGAACTCAGGCAGGAAATATACCCTAGGAGGGGAACAACTGACAAATTAGGGTTGAGAGGGATCTAGGAATACACATATCTGATGATTTAAAAAGACAACCAGGCAATGCAAAAAGGTGGCACACAAAGCGAATGGCATCCTTGGATGCATAGGTAGGGGTATCTCAAGTAGAAAAAGCGAGGTGATAATCCTACTGTACAGGTCCTTGGTGAGGCTGCACCTAGAGTACTGCATCTAGTTTTGGAGACCACACCTCAAGAAAACCAGAGATCATCTGGAGACCATTCAGAGGAGAGCTACAAAGATGATTCATGGACTTCATCAAGACTCAGCCATCTCAAGAAGAATTCCCTGGAAAAGAGGAAGGACGGGGGGATATGATTGAGACATTCAAATACCTCAAAGGAATTAACTCATACAAACTCAGGACCTTTTCAGAGAAAGCTCATGTACACCAACAAGCGGGCACAGCATGCACCTACAGGGAGGTAGATTCAAAACCAACATCAGGAAGTTTTCTTCACCAAAAGGGTGGTGGAGCCTTGGAACAGTATGCCCACAGAATTTGTGGCAGCAAAGACAGTGACAAAGTTCAAGCTGGCATGGGATAGGCATTGTGGAAACTTAAGAAGGATAAAAGACTGGGGTGGTAGCCCACATGGGCAGACTAGATGAATCATGAGGTCCCTTTCTGCCGGCACTTTCTTATGTTCTTATGATTCAAAGCACTGAAGAAAGAGGACCTGTGATTCATTATCAGAGGCAAGCTCCAGTCTACAACCCAATGTAATAAGGCATATGGGAAGGCAAGTGGAATACAATGGTTGTGGTGGTGGGGAGTGTAGGTAGGGTGTTCTATAGCAGAAGGAAAGAGGTGATACTGCCCCAGTACAGATCATTGCTGAAGTAAGGATAGAAGAAGGGGACATGATAAGAGACTAACAAGTTCTTGAGGGAGAAAATAACGGGGTGGACTGCAGTGATCTATTCACAAGGTGCAAAAGCACTGTAACCATGGGGCATGGATGAAATTAGTCTGAGGGAGATCTAAAAGGGATACAAGGAGTGCCTTTCTTATGGAGTGGGTGGTAGACAAATAGAATATTTAACTAAAGCAAGTGGTTGAAGCCAAGTCAGCGACTCACGCATGGGTAGAACAGACACAAGGGGTTAATGAGGTCTATGGGAATGGGGGGGGAAGTATAGATAGCTGGGGATAGGGGTGCAGCAATGCCATTAGGGCAATTAGAAACATAAAAACATACACAATGATGGCAGAAAAGACTGATGGTCCTCCCAGTCTGCCCATGGTTCCCATCTAACCCCTGGCAACTGACTAAGTCTATCTGGTCTGGCATTAGGTTAGACACAAAGTCTGGCAGGTAATGGGCAGACTGAGTGGTAGCTAGGCCTTAATCTGCCAACAAATTCCATGTATATATATATACCTTTATCTCATCCCAACCAATGAGTAAAAGAAATGTACCAGTGCCAACCTCTCTCTTTACCAGCCATATCAGTGTACCCCCTTAGAACCTTCATTTTCAGAAACTGTGTTAGCTTTTACTGTGTTTAAAGAACAGCACTGCTCTTCTGCATGTGCTTTCATAAATAGGATATTTCAGCTGTCACTATTTACTAACAAATACATTTTTTTTCATTTTCAATGCTCCTTTCCAAGATTTACAGCACATCTGGGTAGTCCATCTAAAAAGTGTATATAAAACATTTGAAAACATTTTCCTCTCTCTTGTTAACCATACAGTGCCTTTGTTTAGGACATCATTGTGCTCACCATGACAGCAGACTGTGATGTCACAAACAGCAACTGTGTGGTTAGCAGGGGAGAATCAGATACTTTTTGAAACATTCAGTGAAATGATTGCTGCATTATCTAAAATATTTAGTAGACAAACAGTGGAAAGTAAAAAAAAAATAACAAAAAACTAGAAAACAATAACGTTAAAACATAATTGGTGTAAATCTAGTGTTTTAAATAGAGGTGTGCAAAAAAAAAAGTTCCGCCTGTGGAATTTCTGAAAAGGCAGATTTTCGCTTACACAAAAGTGCGGAAATCAAATTAGCAACTTTTGCAGAAATTTCAACTTAGAACTGTGGAGAAAATTTAGAAATTATGGATTATTGCATTAAACTTTGGAGAACAAAGTCTGCAGAACTGATCACTGAACTGCAGAATAATTACATGCACTGAGGAATAATTTATTAAACTGCAGAAATAAAATTCCTCAGAACTGTTATTCTGCAGTTCATGTGTATTATTCCACACTTCAGCCAAACAATTCCACAGAACAGGGTGAAAATCTGCCAAACACATTTGGAAGATTCCCATTTCACCAATGGAGGAAGGTCAGAAAATTTTGCGAAATTTCTGAATTTCCACGAAAGTTCCACGAAAGCAGAATCGGCAACTTTTGCCCACCTCTAGTTTTGAAGCTTTATATTATAATAGAGAGTTGCTCTTTAAAAGATGTACAATATGTATGGAATATACATCAAAGTGCTGCAGTCTACATTTTTGTTACAGTTTTTTCGTTTTGTGTATTTTTGTCTGTTTCATTTCTTTGTAGCTAGCCATCCATCTGCCTGCCCACTACCCCGTTCACCAACTCTCTATCACACCACTGGCTCCTTCCTAACTACTGCATTTGAGTATCATCACCAGCCACTACTATGCTCATTACATCTTTCGTACTCCTTTGTTCCATGTCTGGTAGCGGACTTGCATCAGTTTATGTTTGCTGTGTGTATGAACAAAGCGAACATATCGGTACAGTATGCTCGGGTAGTTTAGGGGGCTGTGGAGGTGTGTGCTCTATAAGTCAATGGATGTAGAAATACAGGAGGCTTGCAACTCAAAAGCCAGTGCTGAGAAGCCTGATGTCGGCTTCCCCCACAGCAGGCCAGTGTCTTATTACAGTGTCTTGCTTAGCCACAGCAGAGAAAGAACACTGCAGCCAGGATTCACACTGCTATACAATATACTATAGAAAGTTACATGTATAAACACATACCCTCCCCAAGCAGAACACAGCTGGATAAAGTACCAATATTTAGGAAACTTGTCATACTTACCCAGAGTCTAGCCATGTGAATCCTGGCTGCAGTGTTTTTTCTTTGCTGTGGCTATAAGACACTGGCCTGCTGTACGGGCTAATAGACATCAAACCAAAGGGCACTCTGGGAAGACTATCCTGGACAAGATGCAATAAAACAAACCTGAATGGCAGCCCCCAGAGGTCATTAAAATACCCAGGGAAAGCAGGGAAAGTTAGAAAAAACTCTCATAGCCTAGGCAGAAACAAAACACTGGGATGAAGTAAGAACTCAAAACTGGTAGTAATACATATATTTTCCTGTTTTTAACATGCAGTTTTCCTTTAAACACACACACACACACATACTCTTTTGGCACAGTTACAGCTCCTGTGTGTGAAGTCCACTGTTATTGCCATTTCCAGTGCATCTCACGTAGAAGCTGTGAAGCAGTGCAGAACCTGTGAAAGTGTTGCAGGCAGCCTGGTTTCCCCTCCACCTTGTGTTTTAGTTATGGCCCTCTGCTGGCTTCCAACACTGCAAGTGCATCACTTCAGGTGGTGTGAAGTGTTTACACAGGGGCTTAAACCTCCTGCAACATTTCAGCTCCCCACCACTGCAGGATTCTACAGGATCTGAAACACATCTCTTTACAGACATGTTCACACTTATCCTATGGCAGCAGAGTATCTTCTCGGCACTATTCACACCAGAGCAGAATGCTTAGTGTAAGAAGGCCTTAGGTCTGGTATTAGCCGTGTTTACATGGCAGTAGCATTACAAATAAAATACCAAGGCAGCACGGTCCCGTCCACTTTCCAGCCACATCCTGTCTGTCTACACGGCCCCTCTCTACACTGCTGCAATCAGTGCTGGTGAGGGGCCGTGCATCGGGGGAGCCAGCCATCTGCTGGCAGATGAACGGGCTGCTGGGATGCGGGCAGTTTACACTGCCACTTATGCCACTGTAAGCTGTTCGCTCCTCTTGGCACTTCCAGTTTGCCAGAGAATCTGGGAGCATCTTAGTAAGTTGCTTACCCTGATCAGGTACATGTCCACATAGTCACATTTGCACTGGAGCAACCCGAGTGCACAGGTTACTCCAGTGCAAATGTGACCATGTACACAGGGCTTTACTAACTGAAGAAGTGTGTCCTGGGCTTTTATTTATGTATTTATTGTTTTTTTATTTATTTAAATTTTCAGCACCTGACTAGCTCACTTTGGTGCAGCATCTAGTTTTCAACGGGGTCCTATGACAACATTTAAAACAGTAGTAGCAGCAAATTCTACAGCGATTACTTAGCTTACATACATGCAACTGGTCACATAGGTACAAGAGGTACGTTCCATTGATATGAAGGTATAATGTATAGGTTAATTTCAGAACTCTATAATCTAATACATACATACAATTAACAATGGGTGTGTGAGGTGTACATTTATACAATTCATGTCAGAATTAAATGTTACAGATCAATCAATTTATTGTGGTCACTGCAGCAAGCGGGATAAACAATTTACCCTCATGTTGGCCATTTATCATTACTTTATTTATTTATTGAAATGTTTCACTAGAAGGGCACACTGAACTACAAGTAGCTCATCTCACTGTGCGACCTGGGGGGGGGGGGGGGTGATGGTTACATAGGGATAGAACAGTGAGTGATACAGAAGCACAGTTTACACAATAGATTAGCGTACAGTTGAGAGTCCAGTACAGCTTGATTATTCAATGACATTCAAGCGTAAAACAAGAGGGAGGAGCAGACAGTGCATAAAATAGAGTGCAGTCAGACAGGACTAGGCAGGCTGGTGGCAGTGGCACAATAGTACAATGAGCTACAGTGCCCCCAGCACCTGGCTAAAGCACACTACCATATGACAGAAGTGCAAGATATTATTAAAATTTCAAGACAAGTGCAATTAGGTTTGGGGATAGCTGGTTTAAGCAGAAGAGTACAGTGAAGGAGGATAGAGATGGGGGTGAAGGGGGGAGGGGGGATGAGAGGGAGAAGGGGAGCATGCCCATAGACAGGACACAAGGGAACCCTAAACTAATAGGAGAGCAGCTCGAACAATGGTTTATGATGATATCACAATGGCATCTTCTGCTTTCAAAAACAGGGCAGGGAAAATCAAACAGAAGCACTTAAATCTTCATAAAACTCTCGTTCTAATATGTTCTAGTTTATAATACATTGTGTAAATTGACACACAATGGCCTGACTCAGAAAAAACATTTAGCATTACTTGCGAGGGGTCAGAACTTAGATAACTCACTTGCGGCTCTGCCACTTGTGAGTTATTTGTCCTGCCCCCGCAACATGCGCAGCTAGATGGTATATTCTAGGTGAGCCCACTGTATATCCATGTATATATTCTTTACAAATGCTATGTTAATGCTCTAGTTAGGGTTCAACTTAATGTCACAAAAGAAGAGAAATGTAGTGTTAGGGTTTCCAACCCCACCCCAACCCCCAAGCAGGGAAAGGACAAGACAACAGAAGCAACCACAGACAGCCATCACCAAGTAAGACAAACACCATACAACTGTTTCTAGATGATGTAAATGTTATAGCACTGGTGTGCTACCTTTGTGGATTTGTATGTGTGGCATGTACACCACAAGACAAGCACACTCACTTGTCACTGCAGACAGAAATCCACAATACTCCAATCACAACACTGTTTCTAGGTGCAGAAACACAGGCCCCTGCAGCCAGAGATACAAATCTGCGATACCCAAATTAGAAGGGTCCTTTTGTCTGGAGAAGTGCAGGCCCCAGTGGAGCCTGTGCTCCTGTAGCCTTAGGTACTCATGGACACTGGCAGACATACACACACTTGACAGGTCTGTGCATTGCAGCTGCAGGTGTATGATATACACACCAATCTCTGGCTGCAGATGTGCAGGTGCCACAAAATCCATGATGCCAAAATTGCAGCAGTACTTGTGTCTGCAGGAGCGCAGGCCCCTCAGGAGTCTGCACATCTTCAGCCACAGGTGTAAGACATACACACAGCCTTCTGGCTCTAGAAGGACAGGTACCAGTGGGGCCTGCAGTTATGCAGAAGGAAGTACTGTTGCAATGTGGATATCATGGTTCAAGTAGAGGCTGTATAAACTTTTTGAGACAGTAGTTTGCCAGTTGTGTAGCTGCATATAGAAAACCATGCACTAGCCGATCATACTATCTAGTGAGGTAATTCAAACAGTGTGCATGAGTACAGCTGGCTGCAGAGGCACAGGTCCCATGGGTCCTGCACTTCTGCAGTGACACATACTCATGCATACTGTATGATATACACATAGGTGTGGCTGCATGAGCACAGGCACATTTGGGGCCTGTGCTTATGTAGCCACATATACAAATCCACAAAGGTAGCACATCAATGCTACTGCATTTGTCTGACCTGCAAGCCATTGTATGTTGTCTTACCTGATGATGGCTGTCTGTGGTTGTTTGAGTGGTCTTGTCCTTTTGCTGCTTGAGGGATGAGCAATTAAGGCTGAAAACCCTAATGCCACATTTACCTACATTTGTGGCTTGAAGCTGAACCCTAACTGGTGCATTAATGCAGTTTTGTTTTGCAAGGAATTTCCTTTCTTTTTGAGCTAGTGGAATCATACTCTCATTTATTCAGGTACTTTTGGGACCTGTGTGAACATATACAGACACACAGGGCCCTCTGGGCCTGTACCAAGGGAAGAGTCTGTCTGCCTACAGAATTGCAGGGCCATTCTAGGCTCTGCACTTCCACGTGGCAATGGATGTCAAGGATTTGTGGGGCTGTTTGGTGGGCTGCAGAAGCACAGAGCCCTCTGGGCCTTGTGCTTCCATGTGGCCACAGATACAGACGCACAGGGGAAAAAGTCCATCTGTCTACAGAAGTGCAGGACCCTCTGGCAGCCACAATTATAAAAGTGTAGATCCCTATGCCAAGAGAAGTTGGTAATTAAAATAGGAAGAGCTTTGTTGTCATGTGCTGTCTTTTGCCCAGAGATATTTATTATCACCCTGCACAGAACAAATGAGTTACACAAAGAAAAGCACATTAGTATGAACATAGCATTACTGTCTTACACATCATGACTGGGAACTTTGTGGGATATCTTATACCTGTCTTGAAGTTATGTGGTACCCCCAAGTTTTATTGAAATTAGGGCTGCAAATGTTCCATCACTCCCCACAGAAATTACTAGAGTGGCAAAAAGAGTGGCTCAAGGATCTGACTAAGTAAGACCTGATTGAGGTTTGCCACTGGAACCTCCTCACCTATGGAGTTTTCCATCTGTGGAATGTGACCATTGTAGATGAAAGATCTACTGGGGGTACACCATCATAACGGTGACTGCAACTGAGTGACTCAAATATAAGTGACTCAATTACAGCACCTGTTATGTAGGCTACTGAGCAAGGTTAGCGATTAGGGTGCCAGGAAGAATGGGAAGGTGACAGGAAGGATGGGAGGAAGGGTGAAAGAGGAGGGAGGGTACAGTATGTAGGGGGCTGTGCGGTGGGAGGCTGCCAAGCTGGTGCCATGGGGAGTGGTGAGGGTGGCTGGCTACAGTGGGAAGGGTGCAGGGATTGGGGCTGGAGAGGACACAATTTTTATATTGCCACATGTGCTTCATAAGTAAATTTTTATTTTTCAAAGGTCCCCCCCAACATGCACCCCCCTGGAGTTAATGATCCTTAAGTAGAGGGGGTTCAGGGGTGCAGCCCCCCATAGAAAAAATGGTTTAGGTTTGCCGATGTTCCTTCACTAGGTGCACATCACCTTTTTTTTTGGCGATGTGCACTCGCCATAACAGCAATCGCTGTTTCACCATCGCCGTTATGACATGGAACCTTATTGGTTACAGCAGGGTAACCTTCTACACTGATGTTGCCAAAGAGACCCTTTTATATTTCACAGTTCGAAAGTTTTGCAGTGCATACAAAAGCTATTGTGAGCTGATTAAAGCAAGTAAGTAAGTAACATTTTATTTATACAAGGTGCCCTTCCATAGTTTAGGGCACCCTTACACCATACTTACACAGAATACAAATGTAGAACACATTAAAATTATACAACTGAGTTCAACTTAAAAATCAACACATACAATCTTAAAATCTTAAGTTCCTTCAAAGAAATTTTGAAAAAGATATGTCCTTAGATAGTTTTTTAAACCCTTCTGCAGTTTGTTAACTTAACTGTGGGGGTCAACTTTATTAGTAAGACAAATATTTAAAGGAGTCACACAGTCAGAATCTGCAAAAACACGTGTTGTACAGAGTGTTTTGATTTGTGTGTGTACTCCTAGTGTGTCCGTCCCTTTGTCTGATATTAGAATTTTTTTCTAAATTAGCCTGCTAGTTTTACGGTACTTTTATGGCCCGTGGGGATCTCCATCTGGCATGGTTTATTGCCCTTCTTGTTTCTACAGTGCCTCCAGTCCCATGTGACAGTGATGTATCTGGGACCATAGATTCAGCAAGCACTGGCTTATAGTCAGCAGCACAGCTGTGATATTAAGTAACTTTTCTAATTCAGTGAGCACTAATGGCTACATTTACAGTTTAGTAAATACTGAAGGGCTGACTGAGTGGGTTATTCTGTAAAAAAAAAACAGCTGGAGTCTTTACTAATTATGGCATTGATGATCTGAGGTTATTTGTGTGCTTTTAATGCCTCTGTGTAGTTTGATGAAATAAAAAGTTTTAAAAGCAAAAAAATAATCTTGCTGGCTAAACCTGACATACACATAAAAAGCAAACATATTGAATCAGAGCTATTTAGTGGAGGCCAGAACATCAGGCTCCTATCTCTGGTACTTGTTGAATCTAAGGTCTGGGATAGGAGACATTGTAAGAAACAAAAGAGCAATACACCTTGCTAAGATGGAGATCCCCAGGGGCCATACAACTACCATATAACTAGTAGGCTAATTTAGAAAAAAATCTTAATAGCAAACAGTGGGAAGGATACACCAGGACTACACACAAATCAAAACAGTCTGCACAACATGTGTTTGTACAGTTTTTGCAAATTTTGACTGTACTATTCCTTTAAAGAGCCCCTGATGCCATTGTGACAACTTCAGAACATTTAATATTTAGACACAATTCAGCTTATGTTTAATATTTTTTTTCCGTAATCCCCCCTTACTTCTTTATTACTAAGGACATTTGCATGTAAACAGAATCACTGCCCTATCTGTTCTGGCTGCTTGAATACACCTGACATCACAGTTCTGTTTATGACATGATGATCTGTTGCTGTGAAAATAATTATGATGCCATAAACGGGATTACTAGATGTAGGCAAGCAGAAGAGCAGATAAAGTCTAAGAGACAGTAATCCCCTTTCATACCATCATCCTCAGCAATGAAAAAAACAAGGGAAATAATTATAGAAAATATATGAAATATAAACTGAATTTTGTCTAAATTTCACATTTTTTTATCAAGTTTTTTCTATTGGTGTCAGGGGCCCTTTAAATACAGCTTGTTTAGCCATGGCTGACTGATATCAAGTGAACTGCTCTGTTTGTTCAGATCAGAAACAGTCTGAATAATAATGAAAAGAACTTAGCTGCTGACAAAGGTTAGTGCTGTTATGTATACAAGAGATATGGATGTTATTTGTGTAATTACCACTTATTACCACTCAGTGCAACACTGATCTCTCAAGATACATCCCTCCAATCTGGGAGTGAAGGGGCTGTTAATTGACTCACTCTGTCTTGCTTACTCGCCTCTCTCTGTCCTCTCTGCCCAACCATGGGTATAGTGGTATCCAGTAAATACGGCAGTCACTATTGAGTGCTTACAAAAATGATGACTCAGTTACAGTGCCTGTATTCGGGGCTACCTGGCAGGGTAGCACCCGGATACTGGGGTGGACAAAGTGGGGCAACAGAAACCTACATGTGTGGGGGGGAGAGGAAGGGAAGGGAATGTATGTGGGAGGGGGTGTAGCAGGCAACTCCAGAGCTGGTCTGCTAGTGTGGGGAGGATCATCAGTTGGGAGGTACAGGGTGCAGGGCTCAGGTCCGGTGCAGTTCTTTTTCCCCCGGCTTTTTCAATTTACAAGTATTGCACCCCCCTGGAGTTGAGAATATTTTAGTGGGGGGTGTGGGGGGCACAGCCCCCTGCATTAAAAAATAGAGCCGTGGATCTCAGGCCCCCTATTGCCAGTTGCCGTGAGTGTGAATTTCGACGATATACACTCACCGTAACGGTGATCACTATTTTGTGATCGCCATTATCACATAAAACCGAATATAGTATAATTTATTTTTTGTCTATAAAAATGCTTCTAGACTCATCAGGTGTGTAAAGTAACAGGATGCCAGCTTTGACAGTTGCAGGATGCTCTAAACAATGTGATGTTAACAGCAGACAGTAAGGAACCCTGAAAGTGAAAGAAAGGCTGTCGGTATTATTTGTTACCTGCATACCCATTCAATACAAATCCTGAATAACTGAGTTTCAGGTTCTGTGTTTATTCTGGAGATGGGGTGAGGGTAAGGAAGGGGGCAGGGAGCCAGTATTACTTATTCACAATTCTCTGGACATCAGGTTACAAAGAAGAATGCCAAGTTGCTTGTAAGAGATTGCATGAAATTAAATCTGCACTAACATGGCTGGGGTACGGTTATTACAAAATTAGGATATTGTGATAATTACCTGTTTCATAGTATGTAGTATGTTACTATTGCCAGGAAGAAAATTATTTTTTATGGCTGTGGGCGGAGCCTACAGCCATCTTGCTGTCTGTAGCTGGAAAAATGGGATACCAAAGCACAAATTAGTACTTTTCAGTGTATCCATCCACAAGTAGAAATCACTACCCAGCTGAATAAAATATTCCCTTCTCTCTGCTGGGTTTCTGGAACTCAAGACCTGTCAAGTGCTTTCAACAGAAATAACAATATACTGTAGTATCTAAGATAATAATTCCAGCCCCCTTACATGTGTCTAGTGAGACTGAGAAACTTTGCTGTCTCAAGAAGTGTCAAATGATTCTAACATAAATAACATCTGATCATTAAGATAAGGACTCCAAAAATCCATGCCCCTTAAGTGTCCTGCTAGTCTAAGAATGTGTTTCTTTAAATCTGCTGTGGTGCATGTTAAGGTAAGGCTACCAGTTTTGGGAGGCAAAGGCTTATTTGTTCACAATTGAAAATAAGGATAATGTTGCATTGTCCTGCAGGGGTGCTGGACAGTAATGAATATGAGGATTATTATTTGTAGTTATTGTATGCATTTGCATCTGGCTGTTGCACTGTTTGAAATCAACACATACCCCTCTAATCAGATTACATCTGACTGCTTGGAGTTGTTCTGTATTAAAAAAAAATGTTTGTTTTGTTTTTATCGTAGCCTATGTTTGTATATAGGCAGAAGTATGGTAAGGATGTATTTATTTCTGGTGAAAGGCAACAGACTAAGAGTAACACCCTCTGTTTAGCTACATGGACAGATATGGTGCAGGATGTTTTACAGTGCAGGCTTCCCCACAGTGTAATGTATTTAGTGCTAGTGAAAGGTGAGGGACTGACAACACTGGGGGCTGAAGCTGTATGTTTGTCTGTAGACAGAGGTGTACATAGGGCAGGTACAGAGCAGACTTAGGGAAAGGGAAAACTGGTTAATCAGCAAAAGCACATCAAACCTAAATTGCTTTCTGGTGTGACCTGGGAACACAAGGAAGTTAATTAATTTGCTCAGGGTCACACGGTATGCAAGTTGGGGCTGTGGATTAATACTCAGGTCTCCAGGTTTGTAGGTCAGTGTCCCTAACCATGGCCCTGATTTTTTTAGTGGCAACTTGGGTCTAAATTCTGCGGCAAGCCTCCTGTTGCCGCAGAACTTCTGCAGCATTAGTTTCCTATTACTGGGGAAATTCTGCGGCAACAGTTGGGGCGCTTAGGCATGGGAAAAAAGTTAATTTTGGGGCTGGAACCTACAAAACAGAGAAGGTTGTTAATTAACTCCTGTGTTCTTAGTATTAGAACATAAAAAATCCACCCATCTATTTCAGCCCCATCCCCCAACCCGAGCCTTGGAGTCCCCAGGGCCACCAAAGTTGAATGAGCAATATTTGCAGCAGCTACCATACTGCACAGCGATCCACATCCTTCTAGTTTTACCACTAGGCCAGAATGCCCATTCCTCATTCCAGTAGTGCGTCGCACAGCTGTGCTCAAAGCACTTGTGGGACATGAATCTGGAGTTCAGCCTCTGTGGAGAAATTAGACGGATGAGGATTGCAGCACAGTATGGGACTTGATAAAAATATTTCCACTTCAAATAAAGGGACTCAAGGAGGTTCTCAGGGTGGGGTAGGGAGGGTGGTGGGACTGAGCTGGATTAGGGGGCATTTATCTCTTTTGATTTTTAAGGTAGCCCTAGCAGACAAATTGTCAGTGGCTCTTCCAAAATGCTTTTCAGATTTTTCTTTTTAAATGTCACAGAATTCCAAAAAGCATTCTGTGGAATTTAATGTAAACAGTGGGATAGTTTTCTGGGGTTTATATGATCCATGGAACAACCACAGTTTATATAATGCCTGGAATAATTTTCCTTGGTCAGAGTCAATGTAAACTGCAGATTTGATTTACTCACAGTTTATACTGATTCTTTTTTTTTTATTTATTATGCTTTATTGCCTTATCCACCAGCCTCCAATGGTCCAATCTACACATGCTCAGTGCTGCCACATACCCCAGGACTTACCTCACTCCCAAACACCCCCTGCCTAACCACCCCTGATGGAGACTGAATGGTAGAACAGGAGCGAGAGCCCGGCTCGTGGTGCAGGGTCTGTAACATGGGGGCAGATGTTACTGTGCAGCGGTGGAACCTCCATTTTCCCATTTTTTCCCCAGAAGGCATATTGTACAATGATGTTGGAAAAGCATGCTGAATGTCTGACATGCCTCCCAAACGTAGTCAGTCCCAGCTGTCATACCCCAGGCTACCACCATGAGGAGTTACCCAAACACCAGCGACTTCCCCACCTCCCCAGAGTGGGACAGCAGTCCATAGGATGCTCGATCCTCTTTCCCTGGCCAGTCCTCCAACTTCCCAGGCTCATTCCCAAACCTGGGTCGTCAACGTCACGAGTGGTACTGCTGTGCTGGCAGGCCAGCTAAATACTGACTCTTCAGTAGAAAGTGTGGAGTATTATTCTGCATTTCATGTAAGCTGCGGAATAATATTTCACAGTTTGTGTAAACTGTGGAATATTATACTGCAGTTCATGAAAACTGTGGAATAATATTCTGCAGTTCATGTAAACCGTGGCATAATACTCCACAGATTTTCCATGGTTTACATTAAATTCCACGGCCGTGGAATTGTGGAAAAATCTGGGCCTTGTCCTTAACCACTGTGCTATACTGACTACAACATAAGACTTAATCACTCTGTCATGTATATGTTGCTGGTAAAAGGTAGGGGGCCTGGCAACACTGGAGACTGAAGCCCTATATTTATCTACAGAGGGAGTGCAAGCAAGTACAGGGTAAGCTGAGGCTCCCCACCCCCCCACAGTGTGATGTACAGTATTTAATGCTGGTGAAAGGTGAGGGACTAACAGCTCTGGAGACTGAAGCCCCCTGTTTACCCAGAAAGACAGGTATCATGCATGTCTACTCAAATTTGTGATACACTAATGTTCACTGTATGTAGAGTATATTTTATTTACTTGGTATTTTCTCCTATGTATTGTATTACACACCTTGCACAGCTCAGTGGGCCTACCTGGTCATCAAAATTTAAATAAAATAAATCAATCAATACATATATACGTACATAAATAACTAAATAAATGAAGTATGCTCCCCGTGTGATGTATTAAATGCTTGTGAAAAGTGAGGGACTGGTCACTTACAGCACAGGAGATTGAAGCTGCCTCTTTATTTGTAGGCCATGAACAAGGCAGGTACAGTGCAAATGTAATCACTCTGTGAAGTATTTTGTTCTGGTGAAAGATGTGGGACTAACAACACTGGAGACGGAAGCCCTCTGTTTACCCAGATAGTCAGGTGCCATGCAGGGTGCCCACTGTGTAATGCATTTAATGTTGATGAAATGCAAGGGACTAACTACACTTGAGGCTGAAGCCCCCTGTTTGTCTGTAGGGTCATGAACAGGGCAGGTACAGTGCAGGCTTCACCACACTGTGGTGTGTTTAGTGCCCTTGGTGCAAGGTGACTCGAGGGACTGATAATACTGGAGACTGAAAACCCTCTGTTACTTACAGTGTGGGTACAGATGCAATGCGGAGGCAGGCACAGAGTGGGTCAGGTACAGTGTAAACAGGAAGTGTGGGGCCAGGTATAGTGTGAGGGCAGGTACACTGCATGGGCAGGAGCAGTGTGGGGGTAGGTACAGTGCATAGGCAGGTAGAGTGCTGGGGAAACTACAGCATGAGAGAGGTAAAGAGCAGGGCAGGTACAGCACTGGGGAAGTTAGTGTGAGGCAGATACAGTGTAGCACAGGTAGAGTCCAAGGCAGGTAGAGTACCGTGCAGGTACATTGCAGGGTAGCTGGGCAGATACAGTGTGGACAGGAGCAATGCTCCTTTACTGCTCCTCTGGTGAGTCTGCGGGTGGGGTGGGGAATTACAGCAAAAACAGCTCCTCCATGAAAGCAGGTGCTCGAGTCAACACTAAAATCCATCAAGAACAAGGCTCAGTACTCTGAAATTGGTGTATTAAACAGGCATAATTTTAATGAAGTAAATGCCAAACTAAGCCTCACAGTAAGAGACAGCACAGCAAGGTAAACTCCCAACTGGTTTTGTGCACACTGCACGTCATCAGGGGGTCAGTGTGCACGAAACCGGTTGGGAGTTTACCTTGCTGTGCTACCTGTTACTGTGAGGCTTAGTTTGGCGTTTACTTCATTAAAATTATGCCTGTTTAATAAGCCAATTTCAGAGTGCTGAGTCTTGTTCTTGATGGGTGGGTTGGGGGGCACTATAGTGAGATGGTTTGGCAAGTTTTGCTTTGTCTGTGGTGGAAAATGCTCCCCAGCTGCCTATTACACCAGTTTACATAAAAAACTGGAGCACACGGTCATTATCTCCAGCCTCCAGGGCACAAGTTAACCACTCAAAACCTGCAGAAATTAGGAACATGCTTGTGTAAGGCATGCCACATGCACTGCCAGTGCTAAGGAACCTCATCTCCTGCCTGCAGGTGCATGAAAGAGTTACATTCCTATGGTTAAAAAGAGAACAAAAGGGGACAGTTTGCCTAATGACAAACAGTTTAAAGGGACACTGTCAGCTTTGCCCCTCATTTTACAAGTAAATGTAATCAGTGTGCCTCTAGGCACATGCGTGGGAAACAATTACCATGGAATGACCCTGTATAGCCAAAAAATAAGTTATATACCTATTTTACTGAATATGTCCATTAATTTCATTTCAGTCAGTCCACAGTAAACTCTGTCACCCACCGGAAGTACATCCACAGGGAGACCACGCATCTGCTTGGGAGCACGGTCCCGAAGTGCACTTTTTTACATGACCACTGAATAAAGGTTTTAATCCAGCACATTTGCCTATAACAAAGAGTCCCTTGCATCTGAACTGAAAAACTGAGTGGTGGTAATGCCACAAAATACATTTGAAAATGGGCACCAAAACTGCACGCATGTGAAAGAACTGGTGCTGAAATCCCATGCATGTGCAAGAGTGTACCACTCTTGTGCATGTGTGGGAATTTTGCTTTGGCAGCTCTTCCACATGTGCGCGGCTTTGGCGCCCGTTGTCAGATGCCCCTCCCTGATTTACTTCCCTGGTCACCCAATTAAAAATATCTATCAGATTCATTTGACCTTCCTGCTGTGAATCTGTGTTGCCTCAAATCCTGGGCACCCCTGGATTTCAGGTGTACCACTATCCTTTCTTTCAGCAGTTTCTCCATGATCTTTTCCACCACTGAGGTGAGGCTGACTGGCATGTAGTTCCCCACTTCCTCCCTACTACCGTTTTTGTGCAGTGTGACTACATGTGCCCTCCTCCAGTCCTCTGGAACCTCACCCGTGTTGAGTGACTCCATTAACAGGGCCGCCAGAGGCACTGCTAGTTCCTTTCACAGCTACCTTAATATCCTCTGGTAGACGCCATTTCTCTCCCAATGTGTGTATGTGTGTAGCAATGATTTACACTATTTTCTCTAAAGAGCTGATTTATGTTAACCCTTTTAGGACCTATCTAATTAGTGGCATTGGAATGTTCATGGTTTTATATTTGTTGGAAGGGTAAATGCTAGGCAGCTAATGTTTTAGGGGTTTTCAGAGGTTGCAAGGGACATCATACAGGATTACAAAGAAATCATAGTGGTGTCAACTGCAGTGTTCCCAGATTGAACAAAGCATTTCCCTGTAGGGCACCCTCCTTTTCCCTGTATTTTCCATGTAAAACTGGGATAAAACTCCTGTACATTTTCCTGTATGCTCAAATCAATACATGTATGCAACTGTCAGTAAAATCACTATTACAAATGTTAAGGCTTTTTTATGTGTTCTTATTTATTTTAAATGGTAAAACTCACCTGCAGCATATCACAGTGGCTCTAGAAATTTTGGAATCTCTCAAGCTTTGCTGTCAAGGTTCACATGTCTCCAGAACATTGATGGTATTATAGCCCTGTTACAATGTACTGACACAGGATTGCCTGGCTGAAATGCAATATCTCATATTCAGTGTGGTCATACTTTTATCAATTTTGGCAATGTACTGACACAGGATAGCTTTGTTGAGATGCAGTATCTCATTTTCAGAGGGGGTCCTAATTTTAACCATGTTTACAATGTATTGATAGAGGCTAGCCTAGCTGAGATGCAGTATCTCATTTTCAGTGTGGTCTTACTTTTACCAGTGTTTACATCTACATGCATTGTATGCACACATGATAGCTTTGTTGAGATACTGACGACTGCCATGTGCAACATGGTGGAGCAGACATAAACTGCACATATATGTACACGGTATTATATCCAATTTTATCTGGAAGCATAAATCTCCACGTAAGGCGTTATCCAAATTACAGAGACCAAAAGAGTTAGGGGGCTTACAAATCCCTAATATATATCTTTACTACCTCGCCACTAATTGTTTAGTTGTCTCACAATGGCTGACCTCTGTTTCGACTCCCAGTTTGGAAACCTATGTCCCACTGTGGTCGCAGATAGAGAAATCACTCTGTGCCTCAGCTGGAATGGATGTAAGGGCATTGCCATACCTTCCTTTTAGTAAGGTCCCAGGACAACTTAAAAGCACCCCCATTATGAGAACCCTTCGCATCCACAAACAATTGAATTATACTATAAGGGATACCATGGAGAAAGACACCTCACAGTATATTCTGGGTAACCCTAACTTTAAAATTGGGGGGAAGATTATTACTCAAAGGTTTTGGGCAGAGGGAACAGGGAAAAAGGTCATAGACCTAACAGAGAACCATAGATTACTAACCTTTTCAGAGATAATGGCTAAATATAATGTGCCTGTAACTTTTTGTTTTAAGTATCTCCAAATTTCCCAGGTCCTTATAAGGCATTTCGGTAGTGGGTTATGGGATCACTTTCTGTCTGGACCCATACTCAGTACGTTGCAAATAAGGCCTAACTCTCATTTAATTTCATTCTATTATAAAGAATTGCAGAAAAAAAGTTACAGACCTAGATGGCACTCCCCATTACATATGGGACAGGACCCTCCCCCCAACTACCGAGGGTCCCCGTCAGTGGTCACAAATTTGGAAAAGGTTGTATAAGGATGTTAGGTGGGATCGTTATAGATTGCTACAATTTCAGATAATACAGGACTTATATTATACTCATGTAAAACTCTGTAAAATGGGTAAGCTCCAGGTAGACTTGTGCACCAGATGTGGGAAGCAGTGGGGCACATTGCTCCACATTTTATGGAAATGTGACAAAGCCTTCCCTCTCTGGGAAAGTATTAGTTCTAGACTTAACCCACTGCTGGGATTGCAAAATGCCTTCCAACCAGAAATTTGTTTTTTGGGAGATTCGAGTAATACCCTTATTGGAAACCAAAGGAAACATATGATGTTAATTTCCTTATGTGCTAAGAAAGTGATATTGCGTCACTGGCTAGATCAACTGACTCCCACATACATAGAATGGCATCAAGAAATTCTCTTTGCTCTGTAAGCAGAATATACCATAGCAAGCTATTCTAGAAATAGTAAAAAATACCAGAGGATTTGGGCCCCACTACATACCTTGTTATGTAATTAATATCCCCCGTATTGGCACTGGGGAATTTGCCTTAAAATACCTGGGTAAAGCTGGTAGCAGGTGGCTGTCCTCACTGGCTCTTGCTACTTTCCCCTTGGCTTATGTCTTCCTTTTCTTTTTCCTTCTTTTCTCTTTTATCCCTCTCCTGATGGTAAGGGGAAAGGAGGGTGGGGGAAGGAGGGAGGGGGTGTGGTTTATTTGTTTATTGTTTATTGGTCCTTTTTTACCTTTTTCTTTCTCTTCGACAGATCTTCTTTATACACCATTAAGTTCTGATCAGCAGCATAGCTTATGTTGTTGCCGTGGTGTATCATGTCATGTTATGTAATGGTGTTATGGATTGTTTGTTGTATGGTAAACTTAATAAAGCTTACTAAATGTTAAAAAAAAAAAATAAACTGCACATATGTGAGTATCAAACATATATAGTCATGTCAGCATTGCCATGTTATGCATGGCTGACTGGGGGCAAACTGCATGGAGAGTATTACACATGCGCAGTTCTGTAATCACTGCAATATGTTACGTCTAACTTCGGTGCCGTGAGAGCACTGCATATTCTTTTCAACGCTCTTGACACTCCTAAAAGTTCACTACAGCCATATCAGCTCTGACCAGAACTTGTTACACTGGGAGACAGTTGCTGTTTGGGGGGTGGGGGGAGTCCTGTCCAACTGCCAACACTACAAGTATGCAAAGTAAGCAAAGTAATCAATAATACCTGACAGGTTAGGTGGTATTGGGCTATACCAGACTGCCAAGGAGGCATAATGAGACCCGATGCCACAGGCAAAGAGCCTTATAACCCTTGCAAGGTCTGGTATAGCCCATACCATCTACCATGGAAGGTATTATTGCACTTAGAAAATAGACTACATGTGGCATTTTTACATAAGAGTTAAATATTTAAAAAATATATAAAAAACATTTTTTTTTTATTTTTTTCACCCCCCCCTTTTCTCAGAGTGAACTCCATTTGCCACTACCCTCTGCTGCCTATCCCCTAACCAGTTTCTTATCCAGTTTATTTCACATTTTCAGATTAAATATTTTTGAACCCAGCGGCTCTTCTACAAAGGTTTCATGTCAGAAACAGCAGTACACACATACAGGATAATCTCGGAACAGATACAAAATGCAAAAGATAAAACAGAAAATACAGAAAAAGAAACACACAATGGTAATACATACTGAGATTGAGGAAAAGCATCAAATTACATGAGGTAAAAAAGGGATAAAAATAAGACCATCATTTTTTAGTAGGATACATATTTTTTTCAACAGATGCTTACTGTAGGACAGGTATATGTTTATGTGGGTATTTTGAGAGAGCTCTAAAGATTATCTCTAATAACGCACCTTAGAAAAGAAGAAGTAGTCTGTGTTAAAACTTTGTCAGAGCCAAGAAAGTGGGACAGGGATGAAGAGGCGGGAAAGGGGAAGCAAGTTTTTTAAGAGGGGCAGGGAGGCAAGGAACAGGCCACACCTCAGGAACCGGGTGCGTCATGTAAGTTGCTGAGGTTGCATTACTAAGTGCCATCAAGTTTCTGGTTAAGCAGCCATTCACAGGCATTGCTGAGTGGGAGGGGACAGGGCTGGGAAGAGAGGAAGAAAGGTAGGGGGTGGACTAGATGAGGGGAGGAACAGAACTGAGAGGGAAGATTGGGAGGGGTGAGGATGGCAGGTGCTGGCTGGGTATTTTAAGGGAAGCAGAGTTCAGATTAATAGCAGTCACAAAGGTTTGCTTGAGCCAGTAGCAGATGTAGGTCTTTTTTAGAAGGACAGATTTTCCCACATTCAATCAGTGAGGCTGGGAGTTCACTGAACCACTGTGGTCCTCTAAAGGATATGCCACATTGTGCAAAGGTAGACCACCTAAAAGGTACTTGGTGTACCCCCTTAGCTGTTCGCTCGGTTGTTTTTGCAGTTGTGGCACAATTGAAGATGCTGGCCATAGATGCAGGTGTTAATCTGAGCACAAATTTCTTCCCTAGAAGGCAGGCCTGGTACTTGATCCTTTGCTGTAAGGAGAGCCAACCTGTGTCACTGTAGAGCCGACACGTGTGGGTGAGACATTCTGCCTCCAGGACAAGCCTGCATGTTTTATTAAGCAGGGGCTTTATCCATGTTAAGGCAGTGTCTGAGGCAGCACTGTATATTATAAGCACGTAATCTATTGATGACAGTATGGAGCTGCTTGTTACCAGGCTCAGTGCTGCAGTTGTCATTGGATGTTTGTATTTATGGAGGATTCCCAATTTGATATTTGCCGTTTTGACAACTTGGTCTATATGTCCAACGAAGGGTAGGGCATCATCTAGGTGAACTCCCAAATATTTGAACATGTGAACCTGATCCAGGGCTTCTCCCTTACCACTAAGGATGCAAAGTGGGCTGGCTTTCTTCTTGCTTTGGGAGACAGTGAAGTGCATTATCTTTTTTTTTTTTATAGCTGAGCAGTCATTTGTTTTGAGTGAACCATAACTCAAGGCTTGTGAAGCAATCCTGTAGTGAAGAGGAAATGTCGGATGTATGGACTCCAGGGACAGAGATGACTGCGTGATCCGCATACAACACTATACTAGCAGGACAGGCAGAGGGCAAGGAGTTTATAGAGACTAAAAAGTAATGGTCCAAGTATGGACCCTTGTGGCACCTCCAGGGTCACTTTCCTGAGGTCAGATGTGACTCCAGAAATTTTAACAGATTGTGACCCTTGTGATAAATAGCTACCAAACCAGTTGACTGTCTCATGAGACATTCCTAGAGACACGAGGTTGCCTAGCAGCACATGGTGATTCACTGTGTTGAAGGCTTTTGTAAGGTCTATAAATATAGACCCTACAGATCTGCCACCATCTAGGGCTTCATATAGCTGGCTGGTGTATTCTACGAGTGCAGTGATGGTGCCATGGCATTTTCTGAAGTCATGCTGCTGAACACAT
The DNA here is from genome assembly GCA_016271365.2 of Neoceratodus forsteri. NCBI lineage: Eukaryota > Metazoa > Chordata > Ceratodontiformes > Ceratodontidae > Neoceratodus > Neoceratodus forsteri. Next base: position 63,591,705 of record CM028129.1, read on the forward strand.
AAATGGCTGTATTTATCAAGGTAGTCAATCACTTGATCTGTGACTATTCTTTCATGAGCCTTCATGAGTGGGGGAAAAAATAAACAGAAACCATTTTTACATTTTTTTGGGGGGTAAAGTAGTCCCTCTATTGGCACATTTGCCATTAGAGGGCACTGCAGTGTTTTTGAGGTGTGTTTAGCCATGGCTTCTCCCCCTTGGTTGTTCAGCCATCACTGTCCCCCCCAAGACACACACACACAAACACACACGCACACACACACACACACACACACAAGCACATGCAGATTACGTCTGCTCACCAGTGCTCCATTTTGCTCTGTTTTTTTAATGAAGTCTGATTGGGTAGGGAGAACATACATTTCAGTGCAGTAACGGTTGTGCCACTAATAAGTCAAGTGACTTTCTGTTTCACGTGGGTGGGCTCACATGTTTAATTGCTTGGTAGTGAGCAGAAAATAAATGGATAAAGGTTGCTTTTCCTGTTCGTTTGTGTTTGAGGTTGCTATGACACTTTTTGCTGTGCACCTCTCGAACAGCTTAGTTGACAGAATTGAGTGAGGGGAGGGGGCTGCTCGCTCACTAAGCAAGTGAGAAAAAATGCCTGCCAACTGAGTTTTAAAATTCAGTATGGCATGTAAATTTGTTTTTGGTTACGTGGCATTGCCAGCTGGCACTTGTTTTTTATTGATAAAATAAATGCATGGCTAGAGGTGGCTCTTAGTCAATTAAGACTCAATATTTTTAAGCCCATTTTATAAGGGAATTTATACAATTAATGGTTACACTTTAAGTGTCCATGCATTGCAATTAATGGCTGAAAGTCTATATTGACTGTGTATATACCTATGATACCTATGAATTGCAATGCAGTTACAGTGTACTTACACTGTAACACTGTGTAGTTAACTGACACTTAAAGTGTAACCCAATTTACTATGAGGAGCTCTGCCTTTCTAGTGCTACAACAGCTGCAGCACTCAGGCTGGGGGCTCTGTCCTTCGCACCTCTTGCCTTGCTGTTCATAGTTTTGACTTTGTGTGGAACAGCAAGGCAAGAGGTGCAAAGGACAGAACCCCCAGCCTGACTGCTGAAGCTGTTGTAGCACTAGAAAGGCAGAGCTCCTCCCCCTCCCTTGTTCGGATCACTTTCTTACTGCCGGCCATTTAGTTGTTTTTTTTTTTATTTTAATTTATTTCACTGCACAGAAATGAGGAACCTGTTTATTTTTAATTATGACAAGAGGGAAAGTTTTACAAAAAATATTTTCTTGCATTTGTGTTTTTCTGAATAACTGGAAAACCAAAGCTTAATGGACTGCTGTAATCAGAAAATACTATGCCATTGTGTTTCTGTCAGCCACAAATACAATTTCCTAACCTACCAAAAAGAGAAATAAAATAAAATAAAATCAGAGACAACAGCTACAGTATTTCAGAAAAGTTCATTAATACTGTACCTGTACTTATGGGAAGGAATAGACGCATGTACTTGAAAACTGCAATCAGCAGATATCAATTGAACATAACTATGACAGAAACAAGCCTTTTTAATAAACAATATACTGTAGTAGAATAAGGTGTTTCTTTACATTACTATCCCAGAAAATCACCACATCAACACTGCCTAAATGTGTTTACACACCCAATACTATTCACAAATGCACAATACAATCATCAATACCGAGACTGCTGCTAGCAGTGTGAATATTTCCCAATAAACAGAAGGGATTTCACTTTGCTGTTATTTTTCTTCTTTTTTTGTTGAATTAAGGGCAGTTTCATTTATAATTAATTGAAATTGCATGTTTCATATTTGAATTCAATCTTATTGTACTGTGCATTTGCTAAGAGCATGTAAAGACAGTCAGGCAATGTCAACAAGATGATTTTTTTGTATAAAAATGTAAAGAAAAATCTTATTTTTCTGTATTATGTATTAAAAAGGGCTGTTTCTGTCATAGTTGTGCCCCATTGATATTCAGGTATTTCACTGTAGGGAAAGAAATTTTTTTGATGAACTGGCTTTAGCATATACCGCAGCCCAGGGCCAGAGTAAAAGCATGTTAAAAAAACACCAGTCTGTCAGCCCAGCTTAGTATAGGTCAAGAAAGCAGATAAATTATGTTCTGTATGGCACAGAATGTCCTGTCTTGTGCTCTGAACTACTTATTATGCATTGCTGAAAGGCATTTATTTTATATAATGGCTTTGTCAGACTCTGGTAAGAAATCTGTGAAACTTATAGAATAAAATACCCAATAGCCATCACATCAGGGTTCAGCCCATAGACAGCATGCTGAAACTGATTTTTTATTCAGTGTTCATAGCTACTTATTTCCAGATATCATATTTGTAGTGACTGCTTAACACAAGAAACAAAAACAAAAACAAAACAAAAAAATAATAAGCCAGTTGATGCCAGAGTTTATTCACTAATGGGGATATTGTATACTGCCATGACAGACTCCTGCAACACAATCATGTCAATTCTAATAGATAAAGAAATTGATTATCATCAGGTCTGTCTTCACCCCATAGACAGAGATCTGAAAAGTATTTTTATACCAAGGAATATCACTATTAATTTCCTGGTGGCACATTCGTAATATCAGCTGTAAATAGAAAAGTAGAATGACATCTCGCTATTGAGTTTTTTGTATTGTACCGGCATCTAAAGTGTATTGCTGTTGATAGACATTGGGTACTTTCATCATCTCTGACAGACACCTGCAATTAATAAACGTCAGCTACAAAACATGTGAATTCTGATTTAAACAGATTTTTTTCTTAGCAATGAACATCACTAATCATTCTCAGATACCATATTTGAAATAACTTGACACTTCCAGAAGTGAGCTGCTCTCACAGTTTATTAGTTGCAGTGAGTATATTGCATTGGCATGTCATCTAAAGTCTAGTCACTGTTGACAGATGAATCAGTACTGTCTGTTAGTTTGATGGGGAGGAGTGGCACTTAGGGTGCCACGGAATGTTCTGTAGTACACAGCACTATCTGAAACATTCGCCAGCAGGTAATGACTGCTTGGCCCACCTAGTCTGCCTACTTTTCCCTGCCTATAGTATCACCACAGATCCTACTTGTTCTCTGGCCCATTCACACACACACACCCTTCCCTTTCCCTAAGATTTCCTGATGCCTATTCCGTTTATTCTTGAAGCCCACCACTGTTTTTAGCCCCACTATCTCCAATGGAAGATTATTCCAGGAATCCACCACTCTCTCTCTCTGTGAAGAAGTACTTCCTCACATCTCTCCTGAATCTAACCCCTTCCAGCTTCTAATCATGTCCCCTTGTCCTTGGGCACCATGTTTTCTGACAAATACTTCCCTCCTGTACCTTATTTACCCCAGTGAGGTATTTAAAGGTCTCTGTCATATCCCCCCTTTGAGGGTGTACATATTTAGGTCCTTATGTCTCTCATCAAAGGGCTTTTGATGCAGATCCTGCACCATTTTAGTTGCCCTCCTCTATACCACCACCACTCTGCCTATGTCCTTCTAGAACCATGGTCTCCAGAACTGGACACAGTACTCTAGGCGGGTCTTACTAGCAGTCTATACGGTGGCAATACCACCTCCCATTGTTTTGCTGGTAATACCCTTCCCAATGCATCCCAGTGTCCCACTAGCCCCCCCCACCCCCAGCTGCCTTGTGACACTGCCTGGCCAGCTTTAGGTCATTCCATATGATTATCCCCAGGTCTCTTTCCGGCTCGGTGGTTGTCAGTACCACTCCTCCCATGTTGTACTCTGCCCTGGGCATCTGTGCCCCAAGTGTGTTACTTTGCACTTTTTCACGTTGAAACTCAGCTGCCATGCTCTTGACCACTCCTTGAGTTTTGTCAGGTCTCTGCTCATCCTTTCCACCCCAATGGAGTGTCTGCTCTATTGCAGATTACTGTCATCTGTAAAGAGGCAGACCTTCCCTTCCAGTTCCTTTGCAATGTCACATACTGTATAAAGACATTAAAGAGGACCAGTCCCATCACTGATCCCTGAGGCACCCTGCTGGTCACCCTCCCCCTTTTCTCAGTGTGAACTCCATTTGCCACTACCCTCTGCTGCCTATCCCTTAACCAGTTTCTTATCCAGTTTACCACCTTTGGATCCCCTCCTAAGCTACCCAGCTTACTTACTAGCCTCCTCTTAGGATGACAGAAAACAGTTACTTTATTGAAAAACATGTTAATTCATCGTTCTGTAGTACTGATGAGGTTTTGACTGCCATACCAGCTGACATCTTATGTCTGTCCCTTCTGATGCTGACATTTCTGGTTCTACAGATTTCATGCATGGCCTCATACTCTTGACAGACATTGGCAGTGCCAGTTCTGCTATTCCATTTGCCATGTTTTCTGTGCTTCTGTCTGCCATACACTTCCCCCGCTAGGTGGGTGTAGATGGTACCAGCTCTGGTGGGGCACTCCATGGCATCTTTGGTGTTGCTCCCCACCCCATCAAACTAACACTGACAGTACCCATTCCAAAAGATACTCCACAGCATTAATCTCAATGTGTATATGTGAGAACATTTTAATTTAGCAGATATTAGATTCCAGCAGTCATCCAATAGCACTGATCAACTGTGCCTTCAGGGGTACAAATTGTGATACAGTCATTACAGATTTTGAGGGTTTGAGGGGCAGAAAAATAAAAAGTTCACTCTGGCTATGATATGGGAGTTAGAATAATGTTGAAAACCTCACAACGATAATAAATCTATACAGTCACTGTACAGTATAACCCAAAAAAGGTTTAATTACTGGTGATACAAACAAAACTAAGACATACTGCATTCACTGCACCACTCCACAATCAGTGCATATCTTTTCATAACTCGACATTCATAATTTCATATGACAGATGTCCACTGCAAAAACAAATATCTACACATTATGATTTATGAGACTCAACACACTGGTAAAATGTTGCGCCAAACACAGGTCAAAGGTGAAAGTCTACAAAATGTTTTGTCAATTTCATCAAACCGCAGCATTGTTCACTGGCAGGAAAGTTTCATAGCACTTTGTTAGAAACTTATGAGAGGCTCAACATACATATTTCAAACAGCTTGCAAAATGCAAGTTCCCAGACAATAGTGCAGTTAGCAGCACAAAAGAGAACAAAGTGCATGAAGGCTAAAAAAAGGGGGGGGGGAGGGGTGTGGGATATATCACCCTGAATATATTCAGACGTGGGGAGATATACCACCCTGAATATATCCAGACAAGGGGAGATATACCACCCTGAATATATTCAGACACGGGGAGATATAACACCCTAAATATATCCAGACAAGGGGAGATATACCACCCTGAATATATCCAGACAAGGGGAGATATACCACCCTGAATATATCCAGACAAGGGGAGATATACCACCCTGAATATATCCAGACAAGGGGAGATATACCACCCTGAATATATCCAGACATGGGGAGATATACCACCCTGAACATATCCAGACACAGGCAGATATGCCACCCTGAATATATCCAGACACCGGGAGATATACCACCCTGAATATATCCAGACACGGGGAGATATGCCACCCTGAATATATTCAGACACAGGGAGATATAACACCCTAAATATATCCAGACAAGGGGAGATATACCACCCTGAATATATCCAGACATGGGGAGATATGCCACCCTGAATATATCCAGACACAGGCAGATATGCCACCCTGAATATATCCAGACATGGTGCGATATACCACCCTGAATATATTCAGACACAGGGAGATATAACACCCTGAATATATCCAGTCAAGGGGAGATATACCACCTTGAATATATCCAGACATGGGGAGATATACCACCCTTAATATAGTCAGACACAGGGAGATATACTACCCTGAATATATCCAGACACGGTAAGATATACCATCCTGAATATATCCAGACACGGGGAAATATACCACCCTGAATATATCCAGACACAGGGAGATATACCACCCTGAATATATCCAGACTCAGGGAGATATACCACCCTGAATATATCCAGACACAGGGAGCTATGCCACCCTGAATATATCCAGACACGGGGAGATATACCACCCTGAATATATCCAGACATGGGGAGATATGCCACCCTGAATATATCCAGACACGGTGAGATATACCACCCTGAATATATTCAGACACGGGGAGATATACAGTACCACCCTGAATATATCCAGACAAGGGGAGATATACCACCCTGAATATATCCAGACACAGGGAGATATACCACTCTGAATATATATACAGACATGGGGAGATATACCACAACGAATGGATCTCAACACCTTTGACAGCCATCTGGCTCAGCATTTTAGCGCTATCACATTTTTGGATTTTCAACGCTTGCAAACGCAAAAAACTATTCCTAGGTTCAGCTCCTTCTATATCTTTATTGTAATTTTTTTTTAAATTGATTTAAGCAAAATTTATGTAAGCAAAAATCACACTGAAGGATACAATCCTATGCTACCCAGTTATGATTCCAATAAAGCTGCTACTCTCGCTCACTCTGCTTCACTTATTTGTACTTTTTTTCCAATATACACAACATTCAGCATTTTATTGAATTTTCAGCAGATCATTATTCAAGCAAGCTATGGTCTGGCTGAAGCTACACTTCCTGTACATGGCTGACACTGGGGTTGATGACTAACCCCACAGCACTGATGGCATTCTGCAGGGGTGATCAGCTACAATAAAAAGATGGATGGGGGGCATGAACTTAGTATCTCAAGCTCTCCTGAACTCTGAGAGAAAGCATGGGGAAATGGTAAGATGTTTTGTAGAGACATGCAAGGGAGATTACTTCAACACAAAATTTTACACTAGTATTATTATCCCCCTCTTAGATTGGAAAATATGGGATTTTTGTCATGAGGGGAGTGCTGGAGATGTAACTCATCACATGCTAACCTCTCTCATATGCTCTGGTCCCGTCCTAAAACCAAATAATTTTGGAACTCAATTTTAGATATATGCTCCACAGTGGTTAGTCAGACAATTCCCCCTCATCCAGGTATTGCTCTTTTTGGTCATAATTCCAGACAATATTTATCCAACAAACAAAAAAAGCTGGGTATTAGCAGCTTCATTGGGTATCAAAAGAATAATTCTCTGAAACTAGAAAACAACTCTCACCCCTTCTTTGTAGGACTGCTGCAAATACAGTATATGAATACCACAGTTAATAATGAAAGGATTAGCTGTACGTTTGTATACAGACTTGAGATGTTCAGCTCAATGTGTAGTCCTTTCTTAAGTATGTTGAACAAATAACTCCTGTAGTTAAAAGTTTACTTACAATCCAATGCACATTTATCAGGTTCATACTGAAACTTTCCAGTCAAGCAACATCCAAAAGCTTTTATATCTTTTTTTTATATTAATGCAATTTTGAGGTCTCATTATAGTCTGTTATTTAATAGAAACAAAAAAGTAATGATTTGTTTTTATGTCGTCTTGTTTTATCCTGCTGTGATGCATTTTCTCCCAGTTGCTATTTGCATCGTTATTCATTTCTTTTTTTCTTTGTGCGTTACTCGGTAATGTTCTTCTTATTGAAATTAACCCTTAGGCTACCAACAGAATTAAAACATATAGGAATTCTGGACTGATATATCAGTCCGTGGCACAGCAAGGGTTGATACACTTGTTACTGGAATAAAAAAATCAGTAGTATAATTCAACAACCTATGGTCCAGCTGAAGCTGAAATTGCTATACAAGGCTGACACTGAGGTTGACTGCTAGCCCCTCAGCACAAACTGTGTTTTGTAGGGATGATCAGTCTACAACAAAAACTGTTTTTAGTATATCCTAACAAGACTCTGGATACTGAAAAATGCATCAAGTATTAATACATATTTACAGCTGACCGCATTATTTCAGAGCTTTTTAGCTTTTCAAAATCGTTTTGCACAGCACTAAGCATTTTATTGTATTTGCACTATTCAAGCACTTTATGGGAGTCTGCCTTTGAGAATGAAGAGGAATAATCATCATTTATATAGTGTTTTTCATATACAATGTATCCCAAGGCACTTTACAAGCAATGCTAGACTGGTAGCAAAGTGACTGAATGTGTGGTGGTGGCCATATCACACATCAGCACCCACACACAGCCTGGACAATTGCATGAATTAGTTTATGGGAAGGGGAATGGACAGGGAATGTTGGCCAGGACACCGGGAATGTCCCCTACTCTTTGTGAAGAGTACCATTAGTCAATATGACAAATGCGATCTCATACTTCTTGGCTTTTTGGATCATGTTTGGATATTGTGGAACTTGCAAACGTTACAAAAAGTTGTTTGTGAGACTGCCGTCCATTACCACAGAACTTATCGCATATAACATGGATAACAAGATCTGGTTTCTGAGTTGGCTCATTCTTTGAATTTAATATATTGGTTTCTGGATGATGAATTGTGCATAGAAGGCTACTCAGATGCTATAGTTTATTAATTTGATTTTTTTACAACTGTCTAGTCCTGGTGCTCACCCCACTGCAGGACTAGTAGGGGGACATGTGCCTGCGCTTTTGATGGCAGCAGGAGCAAAGCATAAACTCAGATCTCATCAAGCTGCAGATGTTGGGACTGTGTTATAAATGAACCTTGAAAATATGGCAGGAATATCAACAGATGTCCTTTCTAACCTGATCTCATACCACCCCCTGCAGTTCACACACAACTACAATTTACAAATGTTATAAGTAAAACGTGACTGCTACACAGCCGATATTCATTTATTCTTCTTTACTATTTTATTTATTTATTTATTTTATTTAGTTTTTGTTGACCGGGTAAGTGCACTAGACAAATCCTGCCTATTTTCAGGCACGATCCGAGGGAGGGGAATACAGATGAATGTCAACTGACCTTGAACCAGATTAAGCTGTTGGTGGTATTTTTAGTGAATGAGGGAAATTTGGCCAGGACACTGGGGAAATTCCCCTACTCTTTTCGATAAGTGCCATGGGATCTTTAACATCCACCTGAACTACCACCAATCCAGGCAGATGGGACCTCGGTTCAACGTCTCATCCAAAAGACGGCACCTCAGAAGTGCAGCACCCCTCTCACGCTGCACTACAGTGTCAGTATTGGGATATTAACCCAAGTGCCAGATGTGGGAACTGAACCCACAGCCCTCTGATCTCCCGGCCTCAGAAACGAGTGTGCTACCTACTGAGCCACTGACACTGACATGGGAGACACAGTAGATGAGCTGGCATGGTCTCGCAGGAGAAAGGAGGGAGAACACCATGTATTAAATTAAATGATCTTCTCTTACGACACAGTCTTGCAAAAACACCTTGCTTCTTAAATCCAAATCAGCAGAATTGGGAGCTACTCCAGGTGTATCACATCTTGTATATGTGTAATTCTAGTTTTAGCATGAATGCTGGTATGAGACGTGCTGGCCTGCTATACTGTCTAGTGAAATTTATTGCATTTGTAGTAGCTGTTCACATTTTATCCTGGCACACTGCCACACAAGTAATTTTTAGTCTTTTCTAAAATGTAGATTCTTACTTTTTGTTGAAAAAGAGGAAGAGAAAGATCATATTTACAACCTTATCACAGGACTAGGTACAGAAAGTGCATGCATGTGAGAAAATATAATGCAGTTGTAATGCAAGATAAGTAAACTAAATTTTATATTCCATTTTGTTAACCCTTGCTGTGTCATGGACTGATATATCAGTCCAAAATTCCAAACTCGGACAGACTGCAAACCACTTATTCACTCCAATGGCTAATTTGCTGGCTGTATACTCTGCCAGTATATTTCAAGATTCTGTAGATTTACAGTAATCTCTCAGATGTGTGACGGAAGTGCGTCAAATGCTGCCCTCACTGAATGTTCATCTCAGTCTATAAAACAATATTGTTGGGTCTTGGTGGAAATGAGACAACACTGTTATGTTATCACCTATTGATCTTCACACTACTGGCCTCTAATGCATAGACTTGTTTAAGTCCAGCAGAGTTGGACTGGCCCAGCAGGATACCTGGAAATGTTCAGGTGGGTCCCCTCTGTTGGGTACCTGGCCACCTTCTAAATTCTGATGATCTTTGGTTCTATCATCTATATTTAATATAACGAGCCATGCAAGTAATTGCAAGATGCCAACACAGAGCTAGTTTATCACATAAAAGTATAATAATGATACGAGTGTGTCACCCTAGTCCCTCTCCTATTGTTTCTCCAGGTGGGCTCCTGTGTCAACTTTTCAGGTGGGCCACCTGAGCCCCAGTCCAGTCCTGAAGTCCAATACAGTTTTGGTGGTATGACTGCTTTCTTGTAGGATCTGAAGGCTAGTTCAAGAGGGCATTTCATTGCAGTGTTGGGTAAGTTACTTTTTCTATTACTTTCTATTTCATTTGAAAACTTTGTTCCAGGAAGCTCTGTGCAGTCACTAACATGGATGGAGAAGTACTAGGAAAAGTAATACACCTTACAATTATAGTTGCTTATTTCTTTTTATACAAAAACAATACAAACATAATAAATAATTGTAACAGATTATGTTTTTTGAAAGTAATAGGTTAGTTACTAGTTACTTTCAAATAAACGTAATCAGCTGCAGTTATGTATTCTTTTGTATAAAAAGACATAAGTAATTGTAACTGTAAGGTGTATTACTTTATCCAGTACTTCTCCATTCTTGCTAGTGACTGCACAGAGCTTTCTGGAGCAAGTTTCCAAAAGTAATAGAAAGTGACAGAAAAAGTAACTTACCCAACACTGTTTCATTGTATATGCAGGTATATGGGGTGAGTTACTGGAATTTCATCTTCAGCATTATTAGTTTTATGTTATGATTTTCCAGTTAACCAGTATGCAGTAAACTGCCATGGCATCCTTGTGGGAAATGCTCGGCTGTGGCATTTCTGAGGGAAATGCATTTCTGGAGTAGAAACCTGACGTATGTAAAATCACAGTGGTACCCTATTTCTACTGCATGGTTGGTACACGTTGCTTAACTGGTATACTTGTAACTATTGTACTTTCTGCTGACAGCACTATTCCCTAAGCAAATTCTTACCATCTTACTTTGCTTAGTATTTATTTTTGATCTTTTTATGAGATTCCTTGTCAGATTACAGCCAGAACAGAAGCTGTTTTATTAGAATCAAATGTAGCCATTCTTTCGTAACTTTCATATTTTAGTAATGTTTTCAGTTAATAAAATGTTGTGCATTTGTCCTCTGTGCTCAGGGTTTCAACTGCTAAAACTGCATGAAAATCACTGTGAATGGGTGATATCTGAGAACTCTGAGATGATTCTTGATACATTGTTTAACAGAGGCATCACTTCTCAAACAGATCCCTAGCAACTGGCTTGCTGAACAAACTCCTTTTACTTGTTTAGTACTAACGATACAAACATATTAAAAAGCTGTTGAAACATACATTTTATGTGGCTGTCTATTTCTTTAAATGTAACTGCTTCAACAGAGTATAGATTCCATATTATTCCATCTTTAGATGAGATGTTAAACCGAGGTCCCATCTGCCTGGATTGGTGGTAGTTCAGGTGGATGTTACAGATCCCATGGCATTTATCGAAAAGAGTAAGGGAATTTCCCTGGTGTCCTGGCCAAATTTCCCCCCTTCACTAAAATACCACCAACAGCTTAATCTGGTTCAAAGTCAGCTGGCATTCATCTGTATCCCCTCCCCGGGTTGTGCCTGAAAATAGGCAGAATTTGTCTAGTGCACTTACCCGGTCAACAAAAACTAAATAAAATAAATCAATTCTGGATGATGGGTGCATGTTTGGATAGTGGGAAAGGGGAAGGAGGAGTGTGGAGTCAAAATGTATTCAAACCTTCCCAGTTTAGCTCTAGGGAACAAGCCACTGGTTTTTGCACCAGCAGGCATTTCATCCAGCTGCATTCAATACACCTGGTTTTCATGTTACATTTTGTTTCAGTTTTGAGAGCACATCAGTGTCTCGGACTCAACAGGTTTCCTGCTTCCTGAAGTTTGGAGCACTTGACTGATGACACCACTACAAGATGAACATTTACATAATGCATGGAGGTAAACATGAATGGCACTTATTAACAAAAGGAAGGGAAAAGAGCTGACAATATTGGGAAGGGGGCCAGATGACCTGGAGGGGTGGGGGCAGAAAATAATGGTACCAAGGGTGGGCACCCCAGTTTTCTTAAGACAGAATGGATAGAAAGAAACAAATACTAAGGGCTTGTAGGTTATTTGCTACTTAGCCCCTTCGCTGGCATTATATCCATATGACACTTTCCTAGAATTTATTTATTCGCCCTCTCTCCTCTCTCTCTATATGTATATATAAATATATATATATATATATATATACACACATATATATATATATATATGTATGTGTATATATATATATATATATATATATATATATATATATATATATATAGAGAGAGAGAGAGAGAGAAATACATGGGTGGGAGCTCTTCCCCATAGAAAAGGCCATCATTTATATTCCCCTGTATACCTGTGACTAATCTAGCAATCAAAGCTATAGGCCTGCACTAATCAAACAATGAAAAGTATAAACCTGCACTAATAAAAAGTATACAGCTGCACTACATTAAACCTTATGGCATACCACTAATAAAACAATTAACACAGCATTAGGAAGCTAGCCAAACCAATTACAAGCTGCAAAAGAACCTGGAAAAAGGACACTTACACAAAACCTTCACAAACACAGAAATCTCCCAACCTCCTACCTGTACTCACTACACACTATTATCTCTTTGTTGCAAGAGAACTTCAGGTGCCATAACATGATTGTAAATGCAGTCTTCATAACAATTAACCATCCTAATGTATTATATTCAATAAACAATGGGTAAGGGTGGAACACTCAGAAGTATACCCATCTCAGGGGCTAATTAGGGCAATAAAGCCACTCGCCTTTTGAGCTTGTGACCTTATAGCCCAAATTAGCCCATTCAGTGGGTATACATCCTTGTATATCACCCTTACCCATTATTCATTATGTCTGTCTGTCTGTCTGTCTTTCTATCTATCTATCTATCGATCTATCCATCCATACATACACACATGGATGGGGACTTTTCCCATAGAAAAGGCCATCATGTATTTCCCTGTATACATCTAAGTAAATTATCAAAGTCAAAAACAAGGTCCTGCGTCAACATGTGGTCTGAAAGCAAAACAAAATAGTTATATTAAATGCATGCTGAAAATAGAAAATAGTGTTAAAAATCTATGTTTTGACCTTAGGTCTTCTTCAGGAAATATCTAAAAGAGAAAGAAACAAAATTAGTGTAGAGCGGAGGTAAAATAAGGGATATCAATGTGGGGAAAGAAAAAGGGGGAGGCTCTGGGAGAAGAACGCCGGTCTATCCAATAGGGCCATTTCCTGGTTCAAATCATACCTTGCTGGAAGGTCCCAATCCATCCATATTAGTTCCTCCACCTCGGCATCTCTCCCGGTCACCTCAGGTATACCCCAAGGTTCGGTCCTGGGCCCACTCCTGTTCTCAATTTTCCTGAACGACCTGCCCTCTTCTTGCCCATGCACCTCAATCCATATGTATGCGGACGACACCGTGTTGTATGCATCCAGCCCTTTGACCTCAGAGGTCTCGACCTGACTACAGCAGGACTTTATCTCAGTCCAGCACTGGCTTGGCTCAAACCATCTCCTTCTCAATGCCAAGAAAATGGTCTCTCTAACCTTTGGCACTAGGCAGAGACTTTCTAGGCTCCCCTCTCCAATCACATTCCACACCCATGCCATCCCCCATCCAGAATTTTAGATAAAAATAAAGATAAATGTCCTTGGTGTCTAGTGGTCCCATTCCCCTGGCTAATCACTGGTCCAATATGAAAAATGTTCCCCTTCCCCCATGAGATTCACAACCCATCCCCTTATTGTTCATTAGTGCCCCCAGGCCAGCCAACATCAGTCATTTAATACAAATTAAAAAAACTTTACCTGGTGTCTAGTGGACCCCCACCCTGTCCAGTAGTGACCCCACCCCCCTATCCAGGACCCCAGTGGTCACGGGCACAGCCGGCTTACCTCCACAGCTGGCAGCCTGACTGAGTGCTGTCACAAATGAGCCCAACTGAGCCCTTTCAATGAATAAGTGTGTGCACATGCTCATTCATTGAAAGGGCTCAGTCGGGCTCATTTGTGAAAGTGCTCAGTTGGGTTGCTGACTGTAGAGATGAGTGGGGGCTGTACCGGTGGCCCGCTGGGGTCCTGGATAGAGGGGGTGTGGGTGGAAGTCACTACTGGACAGGGTGGGGGTTCCACTAGACTCCAAGGACATTTTCTTAATTAAATGACTGATATTGGTGGCTTGGTGGCACTGACGGACAATGGGGAGACAGGGTAAATCTCTGGGGGATGGGGTAATTTCTTCATATAACAAGGATTAGCCGGGTGACCACCTAGACACCAGGGACATTTATCTTTATTTTCACTTAAGATTCTTTTGATGGGGATGGCATGGTGATGAATCAGCAGGTGGCTAATTCTTCATATTGGGCTACCAATCAGCCAGGGGGGTGGAACCACTAGACGCCAGAGATCGTGGGGATAAACATTTATTTTAATGTTGGCCTGGACAGGAGGGGGAAAATACTTTGTTTTTAATGTACACGGATTTGAAATTCTGCATTTCACACCCGAGTCATATTCTGTAAAATGCATAAATTTCGTGAAATATTTCATGTGGCAAAATTCCCAATTTTGCTGGAATTTCACTGGCAAAATTAAATTTTGCTGCATCACTATATTTATCTTAGTAACTGTGTACATAAATTTATATATACCACACCAGTGGTAAATAAACTGGGTAAATAAATCATGTTATTTTGGGATAGATATTTATTTTCACTTAGAAAATGGGCTAGATACTAGGATATCTCTCATTGGCTGAGAGGTAGTACAGGGGGGTACATTAACTTATGATAGATGCCCGCTCCAAATCAAGTGCCAATTTGGGGTGCCCCACTACTTGGCATATGCTTGAGCACCCCGAATTTTCAAGCCCACAAGCCACCATTGTTTTTTCCACTGCTTAGCGGACAACTTGCTAGATGCTCCCCCCCGTCCATCTAAAATTAATTTATTTAATAATAAGAATCAATATGTACACCACCTTCACAAAGCACTTTCATTCTCTCTTCGAGACCACAGCTGCATTTTGGGTCTCACACTTACCAATGCTGACTTGCCTCGCAAAAGACAGAACCGCTCAGAAAGATTCCGACAAATTCTCTGTCTCTTCCATTACGAATTAATATCCAAAAACATGGTCATCATTAAAAGTGCTGCTCCTTACAAATATAAAAATTACTTTTTAAAGTGCTGCCATCCCACATAGCTCTTCTCTTCTGGGTTTAAGGGTGCACGGTCCCGCAGGGTCACGCGCCAAACTGCCTCATCTGTAGACTAAGCAAAAGAAAAAAACATCCAGAACTGTTTGAAATAAATAAAATATGATGCCATCAAATTCCCTGAGGCACAACTTTGATACTGAGTTCATCTGTACTTCAGGGAAGGTGTGCTGTGGGGCAGGGCGGAAGATAACTTCAAGAGGATGGCTCGGGGGGGGCATCAACACAAGAAGCATAAGCATAAAAAAAATCAGAGTGACTACTTTACCACCAATAGTTTTTCTTCTATTTTTCTATTAATTTTAAACTAATTTCCTCTGTTATTTTAATATTTAATTAAACTTGAGGCAGATGCCCATTTTTTAAGCACAATAATACCCACCAGAGTGGACGGTATGGGCAATACCGGACCTTCCAGGAGCTATAAGGCCCCTGGGTGGTCTGGTACTGCCCAATACTGCCCACCCTGTTGGGTATTCTTGCTTGCTTAGAACAGCACTTATATAACTTAGAACGTGTTATTTCCACTTAGAATCTGGAAATGGAACACAGAGAACAGTGGGCCAGATAGGGAACTTACAATGGAAAGAAAGGCAGTTTTAAGCTAAAACAAGGTCCAACACCAGTAAAAACACTACAAAAGGTGTGGTATATACCAAACACATAATGGATTTCAGTAGAACAACACATTTATCTCCACACATGTGTAGTAAGACCTTTATAACTAACTTGTGGCCTCGCCACTCGTGAGTTATGGGTCTTACCACTGACTAGTGAAATAAATGTGTTATTCCACTGCAGTCCATTATGTATTCCCTATATAATTACTGGTGACTCCCTTTATCAAACTGCTTTCAGGTTCTCCAAAACGCCGTAATAACTCAAAATCAAGTTATTATGGCATTTCTTAAAACTTCCTCTCACTAGCAGTGTCATTCCGTGTAGCGTGCCACAATATTGGCTCTTACTCCCTCTGTGGGCATGCCGAAAATATAAAAAAAATGGCGGCTAAAATTTCCCTTCACGATGGACAGACCAGTCCTTGAAGTAATCCTAGACCAGCTGCAGTAAGTAATTTGTATCAATTACTGTTTCTTGTTAATCCTGCCTTTCGGGGAAAACAATTTAAAAAAAGCTATCTGGTTGATCCTGCCATTGTTGCATTTCGGTCGAGGCTTCTCCTGACCCAGCGCGCTCTGAAACGTCTGTTGTTGCGCTTCCATCTGGGCCTTCTACCCAACTGCATGCACTCAAATGTCACTGCTTCCTTGCAGTCAGCAGTATTATTTTTCTTAATAAAAAAACAAAGTTTCCCTAGTACACAGTGTGTGTGTGTGACAGACAATGTGTTTGTGTGTGAGTGTGTGTGTCTGTAAAGCGGGGACAGACTGAGACACTGAGCAAACTCTGCACCAGTTATTATAATAAAATAATCAACTGTGCGTTTATGGATTTTTTTCCACACACCCTCAGGGTGTGATGACCTCATAAACCTCTCGAGCTTCGCTCTCAAGGTTTATGGGTCATCACACCCCTTGGGTGTGTAAAAAAAATCCATAACACACAGTTGCCTATCTATTATTCTCTATTTATGTACACAGTTATTAAGTCATCAGCCATTTATCCACACAGTTGTTATGTCATCAGCACTCGGAACTCATATAGAATGTTCGGCCTCAGTAGCAGTACTAACCATATTCAAATGTGAATAACTTTAAAACAAAAAAGACAGCATGGTACTGTGAGCATGAAAGTTGTTTGGCACAAACATATCTACAAAATAAATGATGTTTTATTTATAGATAGTTTTTATTTTTTTTATAATTAACAAAAAACAGCAGAAAATTCAGCTTGTTTTAATTTACGACAAATAAATGCAAATAACTTTAAAATGAAAAATTATAGCATGGTACTGTGAGCTTGAAGTTTGTCCAGCACGGAAATATCTACGAAATGAGTGGTATTTCATTTATAGGTACCTTTTAGTTTTTTTATAATTCACAAAGAGCAGCATAAAATTAAATGTTTTGCACTTTTTCGGTAAACAAATGCAAATAACTTAAAACAAACAAAATGATAGCATGATACTTTGAGCACAAAAGTTATTCAGTACAAATAATATCTACAAAATGAGAGGTGTTTCATTTATAGATACCTTTTAGATATTTTATAATTAGCAAAAAGGCAGAAAATTCAATTTTTATTCACTTTTTTTGATGAACAAATGCCCCCCCCCCAAAAAAAAAGCAAAAACAAAATAATTCTGCAGAGGAAGCTGTACAAATGTATTTAGGTAGATAAGAGACCCAGGGTTTGTAATGCCCTTCTTCTAGCCAACACATTCTGGGGTGGCGGGGAGGAGTACCTGATTTAAAGGACTACTGGTTAGCCACACAAGTGAGGTGGGCGATGTTATGGGGGTAATCTCAGCTATGGGCACATTGGCATACCCTTGAAATAGCTCAGGTGGGTGATCAATTTCCTATTGTTGTTTTATTTACCCGATCGGTGCACTGTCAGGGACTGGATATGTGGTTGTTGGCGATGCTATCCACCTTGGTAGCTTGGGATGGATTTTGAGTTGCTCCCCTAATAAATATAGAGTTATGAAAGTATCAGGGGTTCCTAAAAAATAAAAATTTCCACCTGGGCTCACTAAACCCTTGGACTGAATGTCAAGCTCAAGCGGGAGTACAGTATCCTGCACAGATATTTAGAGGCAACACCATACTTACTTTCAAGGAGTGTCAGTGGGAGTTTGGATGGCTTCCAACGGACATGTTTTGGTGCTTTCAGATACGAAACTACTGTATATACAAGCTCAACAAAAAAAAACATGGTAAGATCCTAACCTTCTTGACAGTTGCTCTAACTCGTAAAGATTTATTAACCATCTCTAACCCTAAGGGAGCGATCTCCCATATGTATCACATTTTGTTGGTGCATGAAGAAAGCACGTCTACCTATATCTAAGCAAAATGGGAAGAGGAGGTGGGGTTTCATTTCACACAAAATGAATGGCAAAGGATCTGGAAGGGTGCTTTTAAAACTTCCTCATTGCCTAGGTGGCAAGAATTTGCATGGAAAATGAGAGTGTGCTACTTTATCACATCCCATATTAAAGTTAAGTGGGATGTGACTGGCACCGTGGGATGTTGGCGAAACTGTGGAGTACAAAAGGCCACACATATCCACATTTTCTATACATGCCAGATTCTAAATGATTTAAAACACAAATATCTGGGATGTTAATAAATCTATTCCAGATTGACACACCACTGTCATGATTGACCAATAAACTGATTGATTGATTGATTGACACACCACTGCAGATTTCTCATTTAATTTTGGGATTGCATCCTCTCGTGGTGTGAGGGGCCATGGCAAGATACCGCTGGTTGATCTGTATTGCAGCAGTGGGGAAGGCAATAATGCGAAAATGGTTGGATCCCACTGCTACCATCATTGCAGACTGGGTACAGATTATAAATGAAATACAAGAAATGGAAAGACAGATGTATCTCACTCAGGATAGAACTGATTTATTTATATATTTATTTATTTGAGTTTTGGTGACCAGGAAAGTCCACTTAGACAAGTACAGTCCCTTTTTCAGGGTCAAACCGGGTAACAAGAGTTACAGAGAGCATTAAACATTGTAACAAATAAGAGAGATACCAAAAAAAAAAAACAGTGTGACCACATCTTATACAAAACCAGGTTGACAGAAAGTATATATACATATTATGTACAATTGGCAAGGAATATACAAGTAGTCAGTACAATGTAACGAAAGTTAGTAGCATTCTGTATGGTATACATGGGACATTAAAGATATACAGACAGATAGGTACTGCAACCTGAGACTCTGGAGGCAGGGTAGTAGGACTTTAACCAAAGTAAGAGCATGCTGCAGAGGCAGTAAGGGAGGCAAGCAAGGAGAATTGGAACTTGTGGAGAGAGGAGCAAGACAGGACAGCAGGAGGGAGTGAGTTCCAATTAGAAGGACCAGCATAGGAAAAGGACCTACAAGCAGTAGCAACATGCAAGCTAGGCTTGATAAGAAGGGGAAGTGATGCTGAATGGAGAGAACATGGGGCTTGTTTTAGATGGATTAGCCCAACTAAGGAAGAGGGGGTAGATATATTTACCAGTTTAAACAAGAGGCTAAGGGAGTAGTACCTCAATCTGGACA
This sequence comes from Neoceratodus forsteri, assembly GCA_016271365.2. Lineage (NCBI taxonomy): Eukaryota > Metazoa > Chordata > Ceratodontiformes > Ceratodontidae > Neoceratodus > Neoceratodus forsteri. The sequence goes on from CM028129.1 coordinate 63,611,323, forward strand.
AATACGGTAACCATCCCAAGGAGGAGAAGACATCACAGTGATGTTGTTGGGAGTCGATCCCCAGAGCAAACCTACCAACCCTGTGGTAGGCCTGGGAGAGTATGGATAGGGTTGAAGAGTTTGCAGGGCCCAGTAAAAGAGCTCCATAAGTTAGAAGAGGTATAAGGGAAGAGGCTGCACTCTTGCAGCAGGAGGCTGAGAATAGGAATGGATGAATCCTATAGAGGAGGCCGAGCCACTAATTGAGCGCTTTCGATACATTGGAGGCATGCAACTTAAGGAAGAGAGAAGGGTCCAGAGTGATGCCTAGGTATTTAAAGAAGTGGACGCACACCAAGATATCACCACTAAGGGAGGTGATAGTGAGGGGCAGGTGGGAGCACTTGGCTGGTGAGAGATGGAAGAAGAGCATACACTTTGTTTTTTTTTGAATTCAGGACAAGGTGCTTACCATGGAACCAACCCTCCAGGGAGGAGAAGTCAGAAGACAGAGCACTGTTAATCCAGCCAGCATCAGGGGAAGAGTGGTAGATGATTGCATTATCTGCATATAAGTGAACCAATGCCTCTCCACAGGAGATGGGTAGATCATTGATAAATAATGAAAACAGTATAGGACTGAGGATGGAGCTTTGGGGGGACTACATGGATTATTGGTTTAGGATTAGAGACAGAGCCAGACCATTTGACTCTTTGTGAGCGGCAGGAAAGATAGTTTTCAATCCAGGTTAAAGCACTGAAATTGAAACCAAGAGCACGGAGCTGATGAAATAGAAGGCCATGATTCACCAGGTCAAACGCTTCAGTAAGGTCCACAAAGATGGCTCCAGTGATGGACCCATAGTCCATAGATAAGTTTGTTGAAAGGTGGATGAAATGGATAGTGGAAACTGGGTAACCACCTTCCAATGGGGAGGTGATGACATGGGTTAAGAATATTGCTGGGAAGGAAGGATTGGACAGGCCACCACCACAATGATACATTCTATGTCAGAGATTCACAGCCCTCCCTGGACTCCCAGGGACCAAGGTAGTAGCAGCTAATTGAAAGAGAGACACCACTTAAAAAGCGAGATAGATTTTAGGCCCTTTGTTGTTATGGAAAGTTTGTTATGTAATGTTATCTGTTTTAGTTCTTTTTTATGAATGGGAACAATAAGGCTGAAGAAAATGAAAACCTTAAGGTGATATTTTGATAAGTATAAACCAGTACCTACTTAAAGTTATTCCTTTCCATAGAAGTGATGTGAACAATATGCTGTGGACTGCAGGAGGAACAACTTTTGAACTTGTTCTGCGTGTGAGGGTTCCATGGCAGAATATCGACAACAATGTTGTCGACATCCTGAACAGTGATTGGAACAACGCCGACTGTCAGCAGTGTTCCTATTGGGAAAAAGTATTTTTTTGAGGGGCGCTATGCCCCTACACCCCCCATCTCTAATTAACTAACTCCAAGTCAGAGTTGGTTCAGGGTGGGGGCGAAACACCGGGAGGTGTTGTGTCAGCATACAGCAGACCACCACTGTGACCTGGCAAGATTTGTCACTGTGGTGTGTTTGCTGTAAGACTGTCAATGTACTGACATGCTACCGTGTGTGAGTCACCTGAACAGTATTACGTGAGCTAATTGATGCACCTTAGACATTGTATACCTGTATATCTAAAAAAATACTTTAATAAAGTAAGTATAAAAACAATTTTTTCATTATGCACTGGCCATAATGTAAAGTTGGAGTGTCCATATCAGCTTAGCAACCACTATGCTAAGCAGAGCTACATTAGGAAAACCACAAAAAGTCCATGTAAGTTTACATTAAAAATTAAATACATAAACAATTTGAAACAAAACTCCCTGTACTATCCTAAAGGATCCCTATTGCATAAATGGAATATGTAACAGGGACCTTGTGGAATACATGATTTATTTTAACTCAAGCTGTTTGACCTTGGGCACATCACTCGGGGCCTACCCTACTTGTGAGGTTACCCAATGTCAAACAGTTCTTGTGAAAATAAATCATGTATTCCACAGGTCCCTCTTACATATCCCATATTTACACAACAGGCGTCTACGTAAACAGAGTGTGATAATTCCATGAATCTGAATCACTGTGTACATACATTTATTTATATACACACAGTTGTAATGTCATCAGCTGTTTATACACATAGCTGTGATGCCATCAGCTGATTTAGCCACCCTAACCATATTCAAATGTGAATAACTTTAAAATGAAAAAAATGATAACTTGGTACTGTGAGCACGAAAGTTGCTCAGCACAAAAATATCTACAAAATGAGTGGTGTTTATTTTTAGATACCTTTCAGATTTTTTTTACTTAGCACCCCCCCTCCAGAAAATTCATTTTTTTCCATTGTTTTGATTTTTTTGACAAACAAATGCAAATAACTTTAAAATGAAAAATTATAGCATGGTTCTGTGAGCAGGAAGTTTGTCCAGAACAAATATACCTACAAACTGTGTTGTGTTTCATTTATAGATACCTTTTAGTTTTTTTTTTATAGTAAGCAAAAAAAAAGCACAAAATTCAATTGTTTGGCACTTTTTCAACAAACAAATACAAATAACTTTAAAACAAAAAAAATGATAGCATGGTACTTTGAGCACAAAAGTTGTTCGGCACAAAAATATCCACAAAATAAGAGGTGTTTCATTTATAGATACCATTTAGATTTTTTATAATCAGCAACAAATGGCAGAAAATTCAACTTTAATTTACTGTTTTGATAAACAAATGCCCCTCACCAAATAGTTATATATAATTAATAATGGGTAAGGGTGGTATACAAGGATGTATACTCACTGAAGGGGCTAATTAGGGCTATAAGTCTATGAGACAAAAGGGTGAGTGGCTTATTGCCCTAATTAGACCCTGATATGGGTATACTTCCAAGTGTACCAACCTTACCATTCTTTGTTTAATATAATACATTAGGATGGTCACTTTTTTGTTGAAAATCACAATTGTGATTACTTTTGGGTTTTGTGGTTTGTTCTGTGCCATCAAGGTTTCTGGAGTGCAATGTGTTTAGCTTGGATATTTAGAGTTGTGGCCCATTAGTGCTTCCCTGGTGTAGTGGACTCCTACATAAAGAGCCATGGTTGGTGGTTCCATCCTTTATTTGGTGGTGTCTAGTGCACAGTTGGATGTTCAACATGCAGTCAGGTGTTGAGCATGAGGTTGGGATCTGGGCATGTGGTACGGTATACTGTGGGGAGCTGGCTGTGTGTTCAGGAACTGCGCTATACTGCCTCCCATGAGACATGGATGAGGAAGTGCCCCATCAATGTAGTGTGTGTGTGTGTGTGTGTGTGTATCTCAACCGTCTGTCACTGAAATGAGGGACAGAAACACCAAATTAGGAACAATGAGGGATATTGACCCTCATAATGGGGGACACATCCTCAGACTTGGAGACACAAGTTTAGAACACTATGACACCTATTGTGCTTACTTGTGCAAAGTTTTTTTGTTTGTTTGTTTGACTTAGCTTCTTAGAATATTATGAATTTCTGCTTTAAAGTCTGAATTTATAGCACATTCTCTGTGTGGGCAGCACCATGAGGGATGGGTGAGAGACAGAGCAAATTTGAGGGGGTAGAATAAGGGATGTCCTTCATAATCAGGGACAGTTGAGGTGTGTGTGTGTGTGTGTGTGTGTGTAAGAAATAGCACAGAGGTGTTGGGTCATTCTGAAATATATCATCTCTTTAGTGTTTTGTGAGGTGCAAAGTGACATCAGATGCCTTTAACTACTCAGGAAATGACGAACATATGAACATACGAATGTGCCAGCACAAACAGACCACCCAATATATTTAAGTCTGCTTGAGTGTGCAGCTAGCACCCCTAGTTTGCAGCTGCCCTCCCCCTCCCATTTGTCATCCCACCTCCACCTCCCCCACCCTCACATTTCCCTATTCCCTGTCCCATGCCCTTTTGAAACTGTTCACAGATTTATATGATACCACCCATTCTGGTAGGGCATTCCATTTTGTTACCATTCTCTCAGTGAAATAGTGTCTCCTCATTTCCTTTCTAAATCTTCCCCCCTCTATTCTTAGCGTATGCCCCCAGTGACCCTCCCCCTCCTTAACTTAAAGACCCAATCTGCCCCATCCTTATTGATTCCCCTCAGATACTTGAATGTCTCTCTCATGTTCCCCCCATCCCTTCTCTCCTCCAGGGTGTACATATTCAGGTCTCTCAGCCTGCTGTCATAGTCTGTCCCTTCCATTCCACATATCATCTTTGTTCATATATTTCTACCTGACTCAACACCTTGGAGGGTGTTGCTGCGCTTCCTAAACAGTCCTAAAAGATTAAATGTATGAGTATGTTATTTTTATGTGCATTTCAGCAAATTAGAAGTAAATTAAAGAACAGCTTGCTAGGGCTACTGCATATCTTTGCCTGATAATTTTACTATGCTACTAAAATAAAGGATTTACACTGTTGTACCCCTAATAATTACCCAGAGTATGCCACTTTTTAAATTTATTTTTTATTTATTTAGATATTTGGAAACAACCTTTGAGCAAGAGCTCTTTTACAAAGCTTCCACATCTTGAAGCTGAATACAAAGATACAATGTAAAGAAACTGTACAAATTAAGGGGCTACATGAAATAGCACATAAAACATCAAGTTAATTTCACCCAGCTGAGGAAAAAATGGCAGCCAATACATACTAATACATCCAAGACCTATAAATTAATACTTACAATTCCATACTAGAAAACACCTGAACAGTTCCTGAGGAGCCAGTAAAGTGGGGGAGGTAGAGAAGATGCTTGGGAGCTGTAAACACAGGCGGCCTTGTTAAAAGGAAATGAGCGGAGGGGGCTGCCTGGGGAGCAGTCAACACAGGTGGCCTTGTGGAAAGGAGGGGCGGGGGTGCATGGGAATAAAGCTGGGGTGGGGGGGTAGTGGGATTAATTTGTCCTGTGATTTATCTATATTGCATCACTTATTTCACCGTATCCTTCAAAAAGCGTATGGTTGCCCTCAAGTGATGTCCCAGTTGTTGTTTGTGACATCGCTATCAATTGCCATAGTAGAAGGTGTAAGTAATAAACAAAAGGATGCCAAATAAGCTAATTAATGCCTGTCCCCAAGTGCAGACGACAGGCAGACGAGAGCGGTAATGCTGAGTGTTTTAAAAGCCGAAGAACTACTCTCATTTAACTCAAGGCACAAATCTTGCGTGGCATACACTTTCGGTACACTAGGTCATGTGACTGATTTCTCCAATCACAGCACAGGATTACAAACCATAATATAAAGTGGCACAAGCCATGTCACACCACCGATGTGCCAGCTCCCTTAGGGACTGTCAAATTATTTTTGTATAAACTTTTGGATAGGCCAATGTGTATGATAACTCTTAAAAAGAAAAGTGAGAACGGGAAGAAAAAAAAAACAGTTCCTCTAGTGAACTGTAACAGCTAAAACATAGCAAAGTGTGTACTGAAGTGCACAGATCTTCTTTAAGCAAACAATAAAAGGTAAGGTCAGCTGATGGTTCTTAAGGGAACGGGCCCATTGTTATACAGTATAAGGGCAAGGGACGATTAACTGGTAATTGGGTGGGTGAAATCATTTTAATCCACTAAAAAAGCACTAGCGAGGTACTGTATCGTTACATAGTATGCAGTAGTACTTTCTCTGGAGTACAGTACCTGTTGCCTACTGTATATGACCAATAACAGAGTTGCTTTACACACACACTGTTGAACCAGAAACAAAAAGTAAAACTTGAAATTACCTTCCTGTTGAACGTCAGGGTCCCAAACAGACAACATCTGCACCGAAAAAAACGGAGTCCAGCACACGATGTAGGCCATAACTATAACAAAAGTCATTTTCACTGTTCGGATCTTGGCTTTGGAGATGAGCTTCACACTGCTGACCCTCGAAAGCACAGGTCCCCTGGACAGTTTATCGGCCATTACCATGGTATTGGGTTCCTTCCTGGTCTTCAGCTTAGCATTTTGCCAGATCTTAAAGCTAATCAGCCCATAGCAGACACTTAGGATCACAACAGGGATGATGTACACTGTTAGGGTTATCCAGGTTACGTACGCTTTCACTCCCCATGGCTGTATAAAGTCCGCCCAGCAGTCATAGACCCCAGAGCCCATATGCTTTAAAGAAAAGATGTGTAGTTGAGGGATGCTGAAAAGGAGGCTGATAACCCAGGAGAGGATGACAGAGACGCGATCTGTGTTGCGGTGCAAGGATCTCAGGGGCTGACAGATGGCCAGACACCGGTCTATGGTCATGAGAAGGAGCATGTACGTGGACGCGAACATCCCCACCACCTGCAAGTACTTAACCAGCCTGCACAGGACATCGGGTGCATAGAACCTGAAGGTGATGTCCCAGATGAGCTGTGGTAGCACCTGAAAGATGGCCACAACCAGATCCGCGATGCTCAGGTGTTTCATGAAATAGTACATGCGCGACTGCTTGTTGGTTGTGGTGTGGATGGCTAAAAGGACACAGATGTTGCCTGTCAAGGCAAGGAACAGGATGAGGGACAGCACAGCTACCTCAATCTTGGCTGCCTCCTCATTCCTTAAAAGAGGGTTGCCCGAGCTGTTCCTAACCCCAGTCCCGTTCTCCAGGTTAGAGTTGTTCCAGGAACCATTCACGGACCAGATGTTTTCACTAGTTGTATATATTTCCTCCAAGGTGGCCGTTTCCATCTCTTCCATTTCAATTTAGGTCTATATTAATGTTGTGTTCATGTTTCCTTACCCATACGTTATACTTAACTCACTTTTGCTGTTCTTTAGCCTGGTACTCCGTTGCCTTCTTCAAATTTCAGAGTTCACTTAGTTTTGAAAGATACATTCGCTGTTCGCTTGGCATGTTTTTTTTCTCCCTTTTGTTGCGATGTTCTTCCTCTGAAGGTGCGGGGACAATTATTGGGAGAACCCAATGTATCTACATATCCAAGGGATGCAGGACTTTCTTACACGCTGTACACGCCTAAGGAGCAAACAGAAAATAAACCTCTGCAAACCTGGTTCAATCACAATTGCTCAATAAGCCACACAGGTAAAAAATGCCTTAATAATAATAATTCATAAGCTTTTTAATAAGACTGTTTTGAACCAAAAGGAATTCAAACAAACAAACAAAAAACAAACTAACAAACAAAAAAAAAAACAACGAGAGTGCACCCATTTAAAAAACACAACTCTTTTTTTGTGTTTTTTTTTCGTTCATCGCAAACTTCTAGTGTGCAGTTAACATTCTTAATACTGCCCATTAAAAGCAGGCATTTTTTTCATTCGTTGTAGTAACATAGTGTCAGCAGCACTCCTTATATAATAAAGGGCTTTATAACATGGGTGATTTTATTGTACCAAAGTTGAAATGGTAAAACGATAACGAGATATTCTTCCATTCAACACACAAAAGTGCCCACATTTCAAAAACACTTTTGAAATGTTTTTTTTTTTTCATTGATCACACATTTCTACTATGTAGTTAACATTTTTAATACTTCCATTTAAAAGCTGGCAGTTTTTTTTTCATTCGTTTGAGTAATATAGTTCTATGAAATATAGTTCTAGCCGCGCTCCCTATACAATATACGTCTATATTTTATTGTAACAAAGTTAAAAGGGTAGAAACGGTAATTAGATATTCTTCCAGTAATTAAATGTGTAAAATGTTACCTGCCTGTTGAATGTCAGAGTCTCAAACATCTTTACTTAAAAATAAATGCAAAAAGGATGTGCTGCTTTGACAGACTCTACATTAAACAATTCATAAATGATAATTTATACATAAAGTATCTATCTAGCAACCTGCAAAACTCTGTTAACTACCTGCACTTTGTATATCTACTTTCAAGCAATAAGCCCAAATGTCAGGAAGTGAAAATAGTACCTTATTAGAAATTCCTGCTTGTTTTATGAAACGGTATGAACTAAACTCCTGTCTTCTTTTAAGTTATCAATTTTCATCATCTCTTCGGAAACTGGTCTGTATTTCTTGTTGTGTTGCTGTGTGTAGTACTGTGCCGCGTTGCTCTCTTGTGCAGCTCAGCTATCAGGGATGAAGGTCTCCGAGAAACTACCCGATGTGCGTGTGGGGGAGCCCTTGTCCTCAATTTTAATACCAGTGACAGCAACTCAGATTGGAAAAGGAATGTTTTCGAATGTCAGGCATTTCACCCAAGAGGTGGTGCTAGACACTGCTTTTACATAAACGGTACAGCGCCTAACCCAGCAGAAGAAACCTCTTCATGTACACTTTCTCTGCAAGAATTTTGCATGCGTTTTCTGGGGCAGGAGGGGATGCTCTGAAGGCTAAAACTGAACGTCGAAGGAATAGAGCAAAAAGATTCGATTTCTTCCCTCACTGTGAGCTTCTATTGCCGGAGCCAAATCCTAAACATTTAATGCAGCCGGCGGCTGTGTTAAATTAAAGCGGGAGGACTACTTGCATCACAGGCTGTACAAAAGGACAGAGAAGGGGCATTTGGGCACACCAATCTGCCTCGGACAGTTTTAACAGTCTGGATGTAAAGATTATTATTTGTAACTGCATTAATCTGCTGTATAGAACAATATTCAAACTACCCATTAAAGCAGCATTGACTCATGTTTTGAAAAATAATCCTAGCACCCGCGTGCTGGACACTGTATGTCTGCGACTCCAACTGTATTATGGAACACATTTAGTTTCTATGCGCAGCTGAAAATAAATATAAAAAAATGAAACTCTAGCATTGTTAACTGCATTAATTTTCTCCTGTATTTAACTTTTTACGCATGCCTTTCTGCATACATGAGTTCTGTTTGTTCATAGTTGCCATGCTTTTAAGATTTTATATTATACTGAATGTTTTCATTTACACTGTGCATAATTTTTCTATTTACCGTCTGGGTGTACTCACCTTTGGCCTTAGTACCATGTTACACTACCTTGTCACTGTACCTCCATCTATTGAACACATTAGGGTTAATAGGAATACCACCTATCCTGATTTCCTCAGGATATTCGGGGTTTTACATAGGAACATACCAAGAAGCCAGCAGAAGAAGACCATTTGGTCTGTCAAGTCTGTTCGTGCTGCAGGGTCCACACCTTGAGCTACTGTCCCTGTCCCCTCTCCTCACTCCTCCCATCCTCCCTACCCATGACCCTTACCTTCCCCCTATACCTGTCCCAGCCTCTCTTAAAGCTGCCCTCTGTCTTCAACGAGATTACCTGTTCTGGCAGAGCATTCCAAGTGTCCACTACCCTCTCTGTGAAGAAGTGCTTGCTGACCTCCCTCCTAAACCTCCCATCCTCTAGCTTAAGACTGTGCCCCCTCATGTTATGGTTGCCACTCAGCTTAAAGAGACTCTCCTTATCAACCTTATTTATCCCTTTCAAGTACTTGAAGGTCACAATAATGTCCTCTCTCTCTCTCTCTCTCTCTCTCTCTCTCTCTCTTGTCTTCCAGGGAGTACTTGTTCAGAGCCCTCAACCTCTCCTCATATGCCTTACCCTGCTGAAAAGCTATTATCTTTGTAGCCCTCCTCTGGACCTTCTCCAGTAGGTTAATGTCCTTTTTGAGGTGTGGGCACCAGTACTGAACTCCATACTCTAGATGTGGCCTTACCACTGACCTGTACAAGGGCAATATAACCTCCATTCTCCTACTACTGACCCCCCTAGATATGCATCCCAGCATCTTGTTTGCCTTTGCTGCTGCTTTCTTGCACTGCGTGGAGGGCTTCAGGTCACTAGTGATCATCACTTCCAGGTCCTTCTCCTCCTCTGATGCAGATACTCGGACTCCAACCAGGTAGTACTCTGTTCAAGGAGTCTTGGCTCCAATATGCATAACTTCTCATTTCTTGGCATTGAAGCTAAGCTGCCAGATCCTGGACCACCTCCCTAGTTTTTCCAGATCTTCCTGTATATCCTGTATCCCTTCAGCTGTGTCCACTCTCCCACAGAAGTAGGTGTCATCTGCGAATAGGCACATTTTGCCCTTAATGCCATCTCCAATGTCATCGATGAAGACATTGAACAACACCGGCCCCAGCACTGAGTCCTGCGGGACCCCACTGGTTACCTGTCTTGTGCCAGGTAACTCTCCCCCCACAACCACCCTCTAGGTTCTCTCCTTCAGCCAGTTTTCCACCCATCTGGCCATCTTTTCCCCAACCTAGAGATCCACTAGCTTCCTGATCAACATTGTATGGGGCATAGAGTCAAAGGCCTTGTTGAAATTAAGACAGAGGATGTCTACTGCTTGGCCCCTGTCTACAGTCTTAGTGACACAGTCAAATAAGTCAATCAGATTTGTTTGACATGATCTCCCTCCATGAACCCATGCTGCCTTGCATCCTGGAGACCATGCTCCTCTAGATGTTTCACCAACCTTTCCTTTAGTATGGTCTCCATGAGCTTGCCCCATGAGATTTGGGGCTGTGTCTTGAACAAAAAAATCTAAATGTCCTGAACTTTAACTAGAAATTTTTTTTTCTTACTTTCCTTAGATGAAGTTGAGAAAACTATGATACCTTATATAAAACACCTCAAAATGATAGAAAACAATATAAACAAATAACAGAAAAAACTACTGTCAAACACTTTAGTCTTAGTTATGATTATTTAGAGAAAAGAAGTCTGTTGCATTGGTCCAGGTTACATGCCCAGCAACAAATCATGTTTCAACATGACATGTCCTGTTTTCCACTTTATAAAAGGTAGTGACCCTATATAGTATCCCCCCCCACCCACACACATACACATATACAGTACACAGAAATAAACCTTGGCTTTGTGTACCCTTTCTGGCCAAAAATTTAAATCAATCAATCAATCAATCAATCAAACATTTCAATCAATCAATCAATCAATCATTTCTCTATTTTCCTTGGGAATGCTGTGAATGGGCTCACAGTAATGAGGATCTCTGTGTGGTACACGTTGGGGGCATGGTGTATTTAGTACCTTGGTGTTGGGTTTTACCCAGTATACTGTAGTCCTTTGACAAGAGCTTTAACCTGATTTGGCAAGCTAACAGGAGTAGCCATTTTTGTTTTATTTGTTTAGTTAGAATTTTGGGCCAGGATAGGCACACATACTAGAGCCAAGACCCAATGGTATGTACAATAAATTACAGTCTGGCAGAGAATAAACTAAAAATCAGGATAACCCAGCACAAAACTTATAAGCATATACAGTATGCCACATATTTATGCCACACGTGCAAGGATAAAAAATTCCCAATATCAGTGATATTTCCACATGGCAATAGAGGTCCAGATTGCCACTGATCTCATATGTATTCATCACTTTCATACACTGATGTGGTGCTAGGATTACACCACTGCTGAAGGTGGCCACTGAACAATCAAGATGCCAGATTTTTTCTTGCCATTGTATAATAAAAGGCAATGGCATAAATCAGATACTGCATGGCCCTAATGAAAATATCACTGACATTTTCCCTCTTGCAGTTTGACCTTTTGACATCACTCATGGCTTTGCCTCTTGTAATGCCATAAAGACAAATTGCATTGCAGAAAAGTATCAGTGATATTTTCATTAGGCTGTGATATATATATATATATATATATATATATATATATATATATATATATATACACACACACACACACACATAGATAGATAGATATGGAATGCAAAAAGAAAACTTTGTTACTGCATCAGTTAGGGTTAAAGCAACAAAAGTAGGGAAATGTGGCATTAGGGTTTCCAACCCTAATACCCCATTCCCTACCTTGCACAGACCGATAGATAGGGGAGGGTGAGGGGACTGTCTACTATGCCAGTATAATATATACAGCACATATGCATGCAAAGAGGCACAACAATGCATTGGTTATGTATGGAATAAGACACACTAAAGTGTGTAATTATGGGGGAATAATTGCATGGCTCAAGGGTGTTGTTAGGCATGATGGAGGTGCTTGCACCAAGTGCCTTTAAACACTGAGAGCAAAGTGCAGTTGTTCACTATAATTACAAACCCCTGAAGTGTCATATCACACTTCTAACATGCATCCTACCTAAAAATGCAAAAGCAAAAAAAGTAGTTTATCTTTTTAAGCTGGAAAATTCTGTTTCAAAGTGTTTTCCTGTGGAGAAGGAAAAAAAGTCCCATGCCGGACAATAGTTTTGGAACCAGCCCTTTAGAGCAAGAGACAGAGTGACTTAAGGATAGCATAGCAGTTTTAAAACTGAATGCTGTATTGGACACTCCCTGACTGCTTCTTGACAGTGTGTCTAAGGCCAGGAGATTTACAGTGCTCTCATTTGTAGTTAGTTACCAGCAAACCTGCAGGACATTACTCTGGTCTTCTACTGATCACAAATACGATACTGTTGACGTTGGGTTGAGATGCATGATGATACTGTAGCCGAACTGGTGTACAGGGTAAAGAGGTACAGGAGTGTAATTATGGCCAATTACACTCTTGCACATTTCTTTTAGCCATTCAGGATGCTTGGTTCTTTTTACACATGTTATAACATGGGTTAATATGCACCTAGGTGCAGAGTGAAGCACGAGGCTTTTGCAATGAGTGCCTTCAGCACTTGGAAGTGTATTAATCCATGACAACTGATTTCCTGGAGTGTCTTTTTGCACTTATAAAATGGGCCCCTCAAGTAAACATACATATAATAAAAAAAAGATTAACAATGTAAAATTTAATATAAAGACGTTTGTTCTTTGAAATATGAGGTAGCCTGAGATCAATGTAGTTCCTATGTGTGGCTGCCTCCAGCAGGGGGTGATGAGATGGGTGTGTACATAGCCTGGTAGAAGCTGTGGTACAAGCAGCAGAGTGTGTGTGCATTTTTACAAATACATCTTGTCCACTACTCTCTGTTTGCTCCACGTTGGTGTAGCTCCTGGTTGTGGGAGCAATATGGTGTCCTGGCTGGTACACCCTCCACCCAAATACATTCTTTTCCTGCCTACCAGAACATAAGAAAGTGCTGGCAGAAGGGACCTTGCTATCCATCTAGTCTGCCTGTGAAAGTTACTCCCTCCCAGCTTCCTTACTGCCTTAGGTTTCCACAGTGCCTATCCCATGCTATATTGAGCTCCCCCACTGTATTCACTGCCACAGCCTCTGAGGCAGACTGTTCCAGGGCTCCACCACCCTTTCCATGAAGAAAAACTTCTTGCTGTTTGTTTTGAAATTTCCTCCCTTCAGGCACATGTTGTGTGCCCTTGTCCTTGTATTCATGTTTTCCCTGAAGAGATCCTGTGTTTGTCCTGAGTTGATACCATTGAGGTATTTAAATGTCTCTATCATATCTCCTCAGTCCCTTCTCCTCTCCAGTGAATACATCCTAAGATGGTTTAATCTCAATTCATGCAGTTCTTCATGTAGTCCATGTATTATCTTCATAGCTCTCCTCTGCATGGTTTCCAGGTGATCCTTGTCCTTCTTGAGGTGCGGTCTCCAGAACTGGATGCAGTACTCCAGGTAAGGCCTCACCAAGGACCTGTGCAGTGGGACTATCACTTCACTTTTCCTACTTGTGATACCCCTTCCTATGCATCTGAGAATGCTGCAAGCTTTTTGTGCAGCCTTTTTACACAGCCTGGTTGTCCTTAAATAGTCAGATATGAATACCCCTAGATTCCTCTCTATCTTAGTTTTAGTCAGATGTCCCCCCAGGGTATATTTTCAGCCTAGGTTCTTCCTTCCCAGGTACATAACTTTGTACTTCTTGGCAATGAATTTCAACTGCCTCTGTTTTTACCATTCCTCCAATATTTTATGGCTGCAGTAGGCAGAGACTGCAGATGTTTTGCATGTACAAAACGAGTGATGTCATGTTTTCTGTCTGTGGAACTGACTGAAGGTGTAAATAGTCTCCTCCACCTTACCCTCCTCCAAGAAATGTTTTCCGCCTTCAAATAAATATGCTTTCATGTTAGTCAATGGTTGCAGGGTACTATTTTCTTTCTTAAATGGGTGGTACAAAAACTGGAACCTGAGTAGTGGGAGGCAGCAATCATTTTTGGGGGGAGTAAGATCCACTCCCACCTCCACCCGAGAAGCTCCTAAAGATCCACCCCACCTTTTTTTTGATTCATGTGGGAGGGGCACAAGATGGATATCATGTTGGAACAAGACACACTAGTCTAAGACCTGGATCAAGCAACAGAACAAGTCTGAGGAGTGATAGAGTTGTGGAGCCCCTGCATTTTATTAAGGACTAGAAGAACAGAAGATACTTAATACCTTCAAATTGATTTAAAAACCCTTGGAACAAATGATTATCAGAGCCACCTGGGGACTCAGAAGGAAAGAGTAATTAAGGACAGCCTGGAACCGAGGAAAACAATTGACAGCGTTCTTATTTGAGTTGAAAGAGCCACAGTATTTTCTTAAACATTTATATACTAAAAACATAAAGTTCAGCTTTGGGATTAACAATATTTGTTTACTATATATATATATATAGTCTTTTTAGTAGTTTTAAAACTTTGAAAGCATTGATGTTAGTAATGCAGTTAGAAATACATTTTCTTTACAGTTAAACATGAAGTTTCATGTGAGGGCACATTTTTTTGGGGAGGGGTTCAAATTATTTTAATCATGGGCACATTACTTGGTGAACACAGCCTTTGATGATAAAATGTATTTTTTTGTTTCAGGTTTGAGAAGTATGTATTTTATATAAGTGTAGCAGTGTTGTAATTGAGTTTATATGTGGTAAGTAGGTAGGGGATAGTGTTTTGAGTGTGGCATTAGGACAGATTTGTTAGGATAAATATAAGCTGTCTTGCAAATAAGAAAACATTATAAGGGATACATTTTGCAAAACAGTGATCCCAGTGTTTTGTTTCTGCCTAGCCTGTGAGAGGATTTGTTTCTAACTTTCCCTGCTTTCTCTGGGTGTTTTATGACCTCTGGGGTCTGCCATTCAGGTCTGTTTTATTGCATCTTGTCCAGGATAGTCTTCCCAGAGTGCCCTTTGGGATGATGTCTAATAGCCCCTACAGCACACCAGTGTCTTGTTGGAAATGCAGTGTGTACTGAGCCTGTGTGGTTACTGAGTTTTGCTTCTCTGTTTTTAGAATGAGTTGAAGCATGTCTTTTTACTTGATAAATGTTTGTGAAAGTATAAATCATATTTGCTAATGCAACTGTGAGCTACTTAACAGTTTTTTATAGATTTGACTCCTGGCTTCTTTTCATGACAGGCAGTTAGTATTCCTGAAACAGACTTTGCCTTTGAAGCTCCTATAAAGTGATGTTTTTATGTCACTGTGTAGTTCCTCACTTTATAGGTGCTTCAATGGTAAAGCCTTTTCATGCAGGAATGTTTACTGCCTGTCATAAACAGAAATCAGGAGTAAAATCTACCAAACATAGTTAAGCAAGTTAGCTTCAAAGCAAAAACTGTTTGTGCATGGAAAGATGTTACAGAAAGGAAGACATGCAATTATTTCAAGTCTATAAATTCAGCAACTATTTTTTTTAACCAGCTTTGGCTCAGCTTACATTCCTATCCTGATCACTCATTTTCACAAATAAATTCTGAGAGATGTAAAGTCCCTCCTGCTGGGTATATGGTGTTATTCACACCCATCCTCCAACCTCACCCCTGTCACCTTGCTTTGTATTTTACATCAGCTGTAGCATTTCAGTACAGCAAGAGGCGACAATGTATATTTTTTTCTGAACCTGCAGTGTTAATTGAGCCTTCCCCAATCTGTATCCTTTCAAGAACTACTTTATGTGGTGTGCATATCAGTATGGTTGTTTCACTCTTATTTACAGCTTTACCCCTTCATCAGTTTTTAATTGTAAATTTTTTTTGCCCTTTGAATGACAAGGTTCAATACCTATAACTTCTCAGTTTCTTTATTATGATCTCATTGATTTCTGAAGACCCCCTTGTAAACGAGGTGCTAAACACAACTTGGTTTTCTTTGTCTTTTTTTGTGCATGCAGTTTTATGATGCTTGTAACCATAGAAACAAGGGTGCAAAGCACATATCTTACAAGTAATGACATAAAAAACACATCATATACAAAGAAAAACAATTAAAATATATACTGATTCCCCCCAGTTCCTGGAAAATAAATCATTTCTTCAAGGAGGGAAGTGATACTGCATCTGTATAACTGCTTGGCGAGGCCACACCTAGAGTACTGTGTGCAGTTTTGGAGGCCACACTTAAAAGAGGGACATTGAACTCCTGGAGAGGGTCCAGAGGAGGGCAGCTAAAATGATCTGGGGCTTGGGGGACAGGACCTATGGGAGAGGCTCTAAGAGCTAAATATGTATACATTGGAAAAGAGAAGGGACCGGGGGGGGCATGATAGAGGTCTTCAGGTACATGAAGGGAGTAAATAGGGGAGGAACAGTCAGGGTGCTGTAAAGTAAGGAGGGAGGGCAACTAGAGGACATGGGTGTAAGCTGGAGGGGGATATTCAGAGGAGAAAGGAGCAGGTGCTACTTCAATGAGAGGGTGATGGAACCATGGAATATACTGCCCAGGGGGCTGGTGGAGGCAGAGATGGTGGAGGGGTTCAAGATTGAGTGGGACAGGTACAGGGGAAGGGTTCTGGAAGCAAAATCCAGTGCAGTGAGAATATCTGGGACTGGGAAGGGAGAATCCAAAGAAGGTGAGGGGGGCAGCAAGGTCAGCTCCCAGGGTGGGGGCTGACCAAACGAATAGACACAGAAGACCGTTAGGCCTATTCTGCTGGCATTTTAGTATGTTAGTATGTCAGGCATTCAAGTTGTTCTCAAATTAAATGTTACTTTTATAAATATAGATTTAACAAATCAAATCAACAGGGACAGGCAGGGTAAAAGAGGAGGAGGAGTAGCTCTATATAAAAGAAGGAATCAAAGCAACAGAACAAACAGGTAAACAGGGAGAAGAAGAAGCACTGTGGGTCAATTTGGAGGCAGGCAATGGCACCACAATCTGCACAGGGGTTGTATACAAACCCCCCCTCAGGGGGAGGAAATGGACAAGGAAATGATAGAAAGTATACTTAGAATGGCAGATAAAGGGGAGATATTGCTGATGGGTGATCTGAATATGCCAGATGTTAACTGGAGTGCAGTTGCAGCAGCCACTTCTAAGAGTGGGGTTATTCTAGATGCCCTACAGGGGGCATACCTTAGACAACTAGTATTGGAACCCACTCGAGGGAGCAATCTTAGACCTGGTCCTCTCAAATGGAGATGGAGAGAGGATCACAGATGTATAGAAGTGGGTAGCCATCTGAGAACAGCGACCATCAGAATAGTATGGTTCACAATAAACACAGCAATAGAGTCAAGCCATACAAAGGCAAAAGTACTGGACTTCAGGAGGGCTGACTTTGTCAAAATGGTGAGTGCCTAAGGAATGCACTAGCAAATGGGCAGGAAGGGGGGTGGAAAAACAATGGGGAATAATAAAAACTGCCATCACAGA
Source organism: Neoceratodus forsteri (assembly GCA_016271365.2). NCBI lineage: Eukaryota > Metazoa > Chordata > Ceratodontiformes > Ceratodontidae > Neoceratodus > Neoceratodus forsteri. Next base: position 63,628,800 of record CM028129.1, read on the forward strand.
GGTAACAAGCCTTTGTGTGAAGCAAATAAACAAAACAAAACAATGTAAGAAACCACTATGGTTCTCAAAGGAGGTGGCAGTGAAGGTTCAAGAGAAAAAGAAAGCATTCGGAAAGTACAAGGAATCACAGACAGAGAAGGACAGAGAATTGTATCAGTTAAAGCAAAAGGAAGCTGGGAAGGCAGTCAGAACAGCAAAGGCCTGAACTGAGGAAAATATAGCCAACTCAGTTAAGAAGGGGGATAAAACCTTTTTAGGTACATCAGGGAGCGAAGGAAGACTAAGGAGGGATAGTGAGGTTTAATAAAGGGAGGGGTGAGCAGAGGTGATTGTGAAAGGCAGAGATACTAAACAAATATTTTTGCTCAGTATTTACAAATGAAGAGGGGGAGGTACCTAAAACAAACAATAGAAACACTCTGGATACAGAAGTTGATACCAGCCCATTTACAGAAGAAAGGGTTCTGAAAGAACTCTTAAAACTGAAGGTGGACAAAGCAATGGGGTCTGATGGGATTCATCCTAGAATTCTAAAAGAACTAAGGGTAGAACTAGTGACACCACTGACTACCCTCTTTAACAAATCATGGGAGGATGGAGTGGTACCTGAGGACTGGAGGAGGGCAGATGTAATTCCCCATCACAAAAGTGGGAGCAGGGCAGAAGCGGGAAACTACAGACCAGTTAGTTTAACCTCAGTGATAGGGAAAATGATGGAATCACTTCTGAAGGAAAGAATTGTTGAGTACCTAGAGGCCAGAGGGGCACAGGACCCAAGGCAGCATGGATTCACAGCAGGAAGGTCATGCCAGACGAATCTAATAGATTTCTTTGACTGGGTGACCAAAGTAGTAGATCAGGGAGGGGCTGTGGACATGGCCTACCTAGACTTTAGCAAGGCATTTGACTCAGTCCCACACAAAAGATTAATATACAAGTTAGCCAGCCTGGGAGTGGGTCCTAAGATGATAGCCTGGGTAAAGAATTGGCTGGAGAATAGGACACAGAGGGTAATAGTAAATGGAGTCCACTCTGAAGAAAGAGGGGTTACTAGTGGGGTACCGCAAGGTGCAGTATTAAGACCGGTCCTCTTCAATGTCTTTGTAAGCAACATTGCAGAGGGACTGGAAGGAAAAGTATGTCTTCTTTGCAGATGACACAAAGATCTGCAACAGAGTTGCTGCACAAGGTGGCGTGGAAAGGATGAGAAGGGACTTGGCAAGGTTAGAGGAATGGTCAAACGTATGGCAGCTTAGATTTCATGCTAAGAAGTGCAAGGTAATGCACCTGGGAAACAAAAACCCAGGGGAAGAGTACACAATGGGGGGTGAGATACTAACAACAACAAAAATGGAAAGGGACCTGGGGGTAGTCATATCAGATGACTTAAAGGTGGGCAAGCAATGTGAGAGGACAGTAAGGAGGGCTGGGGGGATACTGGGATGCATAGGGAGAGGCATCACCAGTAGAAAACAGGAAGTTGTTATCCCTCTATACAGACAGCTGGCACAAGGACATAGACAGGATGGAGGCTGTCCAGAGGAGGGCAACTAGAATGGTGCAGGGTCTGCACCAGAAGACATATGAAGAGAGACTAGCTTAATATGTATAGCCTCGAGGAAGGGAGGGAGAGTGGGGACATGATAGAATGTTCAAGTACCTCAAGGGAATCAACAAAGTCCAAGAGGGTAGCATCTTTCAAAAAAAGAGGTGTGCAAGAACAAGGGGGCACAATTTGAAGATAGACGTGGTGCAGCTCAGAGGTAATGTAAGGAAGTATTTTTTTAACAGAGAGGGTTGTGGATGCATGGAACGGCCTTCTAGAGGAGGTTGTGGAGTCAAAAACAGTGGTTGAATTCAAGTATGCATGGGACAGCCATAAGGCAATTTTAGGGGGTGGGGGCAGAAAGAAGTAGGCTGCTGGTTAACTAGGATCTGCAGCTTATCCATTAGGTAGGGAAATGGGCAGACTGGGTGGGCAAAGTGGTCCTTATCTGCCGTCAAATTCTGTGTTTCAATTTTATTTATATGGTGCCTTTCAAATTATCAAGGCACCTCACAGAACAATTAAAACAGCTACAGCGTAGATCACATGCATTATAAATAGTATAAAATGAGGAAAATAAAGCAGTATTCCAGTTATTCCCCAAGCACCTGGAGCCATAAAAAGGTTTTTAAGGCCTTTCTAAAACCCTCCACAGTCGTGCACTCACATAACTGACAGGGTAGAGAATTCCAAAGGGTGGGGGTCACATGCATAAATGCACGAGCCCCAGAGGATTTTAAACAGACTCTTGGAATTGCTAGCAACCCGTCGTCAGTCGAGTGGAGCAATTGCCCAGGGCAGTAAGGGACCAGGAGCTCTTTCAGGTAGACCGAACCCTGTCCGTGTAAGGCTTTGTAAGTCAGAAGACTTACTTTGAAGGTGATTCACCACTGTACTGGCAGCCAGTGCAGTTCGTGCAGCACCAGAGAAATATGACAGGACCGAGAGGTTTCCGTCAATAACCGAGCTACTGCATTCTGCACCAGCTGCAAGCGGCGAATATCCACCCTTGGAAGCCCCAGGTATAGGGCATTGCAGTAATCCAAGTGCAAGGACACAAATGCATGGACCAACATAGGAAGGTCACCGGACAGAATGAGATGCTTGACTCTGGAGATGTTCCTCAGGTGGTAAAAAGAGGATTTGATGATGGCCAACACCTGCGAAAGCAGTATCAGTCTGTCGTCAAATATTACCCCCAGGTTTTGCACCCGTTTGAAGGTCAGAAGTGGCAAACCTCCAAGAAAATGTCTGAGGGTGACCTCACTACCAACCCCCCCATCTGGCGACCCCAGTCCACCACCAGCACCTCAGCTTTTCCGAGTTCAACCTCAGCCAGCTCGAATTCATCTGCTCCTGGATTTCAGCGAGACAGTTATTAAATAAAATAACAAGACTTTCTATAGATACATTAGTGAAAGGAGAAAGTCCAGAGGGGGTATTGCTAAGATTAAAGGAGATAAGGGTGTGTGTGATGAGGAGTACCATGTAAAAGCATCTATCCTAAATAGTTACTTCTGCTCAGTATTTACTGAAGAGAAGGTAGGGCAGGGCCCACAGCTCAGCACCATGGACACAGGGGGAAGGGAGGTGTGCACTAGTCCCTTCACAAAAGAAAGGGTCCTACAAGAGCTTGATAAGCACAGGGTGGACAAGGCAATGGGACCTGATGGTATACATCCCAGGGTAGTAAAGGAGCTAAGGGTGGAACTAGCGAGTCATTATCAGAACTGTTTAGTGAGTCTCTGAGCACAGAAGAGGTTCCAGAAGACTGAAGAAGGGCTAATGTGATCCCGCTCCACAAGAGTGGTAGCAGGGAGGAGGCAGGGAACTACAGACCAGTCAGTCTTACCTCAGTAGTGGGCAAGATTATGGAGACACTCCTTAAGGAAAGGATGGTGCAAAACCTGGAATCCATAGGAGCATAGGATCCAAGACAGCATGGGTTTACAAAAGGAAGGTCCTGTCAAACTAATCTCATAGATTTCTTTGACTGGGTAACCAGAGTGGTGGACTAAGGGGTAGCAGTTGATGTTGCCTACTTTGACTTCAGCAAAGCTTTCGATACTGTTCCACATAGAAGATTGATTAATAAGCTGGGTAGGCTTGGGGTGGGTCAGATGTTGGTCAACTGGGTGGCAAACTGGTTGACGGGCAGAAAACAGAGAATGGTGGTAAACGGTATACCATCAGAAGAGATGCAAGTCACAAGTGTGGTACCTCAGGGAACAGTCCTGGGGCAGTCCTCTTCAATATCTTCATTAGTGACATTGCCGATGGACTGGAGGGTAAGGTTTGTCTATTTACAGATGACATCAAGATCCGCAACAGAGTAGATGATCCAGATGAGGTGGGCAGAATGAGAAGAGAGCTGGATAAACTAGCATAATGGTCAGAAGAGTGGCAACTGGGATTTAATGCAAAGAAGTGCAAGATCATGCACATAGGGAAGAGAAACCGTGAAGCCATTTATAGGCTGGGAGGGGAGTTGCTGGCAGTCACAAGGGAAAAAAGAGACATCGGCATCATCATCACCAATGACCTGAAATCATCCAAGCAGATCACTAAAGCAGTAGGTAAGGCTAGAGGGATGTTAGGATGTATTAGTAGGGGTATCACAAGTTGGAAGAGGGAGGTAATAATCCCTCTTTACAAGACACTGGTTAGGCCCTAGCTGGAGTACTGCATGCAGTACTGGAGGCCATACCTTCACAAGGACATTAACCAAATTGAGGCAGTCCAGAGAAGGGCAACCAAAATGGTGTAGGGACTGCATCAGAAAACATATGAGGACAGATTAACTGAGCTCAATATGTATACCCTAGAGCAAAGGAGGGAGAGAGGTGATATGATTGAAACATTCAAACACCTTCAGGGCATTAACAAGGTGAAAGGGTCTAACATGTTTCAAAATAAGAAAAATAGCAGGACAAGAGGACATAGCTGAGATTAGAGGGAGACCGATTAAGGGGTAAAGTGAGGAAGTTCTTTTTCACAGAAAGGGTGGTGGATGCATGGAATGGTCTACCTCAAGAAGTGGTGGATATGAATACAGTGCAGGGCTTCAAACAAGCATGGGTTAGGCATAAGGGAGCAATACAGATGAGTATGAATAGATAAGCCATTGACAGAGCAAAGGCCAATGGCACATTCATAAGGTAGAAAAATAAGTGGGCAGACTGGATGGGCCTTGCGGTCCTTATCTGCCATCAACTTCTATGTCTCTATGTTTCTATGTATACTGAGAAGGCTCGATCCTGGTCTGGTGCGAAAGAAAGGTAGAGCTGGGTTTCATCAGCATAGCAGTGAAACCTCAGCCCATACCTTCTTACAATGTCTCCGAGGGGTAGCATGTACACTGCGAACAACATGGGGGGGGAGCAGCACTGACCCCTGAGGAATGCCGCATGATAGCAAAACTGGATCAGAGGAATAAATCCCTGACACCACCCTCTGAGTTCTTCCGGTGAGGAAAGATGAAAACTACCTGAGGACCGTACCTGACACGCCACAGATGAACCTCAAGCGGTCTAGCAGAACCCCATGGTCCACAGTGTCAAATGCTGAAGAGAGATTGAGGAGAACCAAGATGGAGCAGTTCTTCCACTCTCTAGCCATCAGATCATCACTGAGCACCTGAACCAGCGCCATCTTCGTACTACGCCTCTTTCAAAAACCGGACTGTAGAGGCTTATAGACATCATGGATGGTTAAATGGTTCTCCAGTTGTATGGCCACTACTTTCTTGATCACGTTCCCCATAAAGGGGAGGTTTCAGATTGGTCTGTAATTTACATGGCAATCTGGGTCCAAAGAAGCTTTCTTCAGGCGGGGTGTCACCACTGCCTCCTTCAGGGAGCTAGGAAACTCACCTGTTTCCAAGGAGCACCAGACTATCCATGCTGGGACCGGGCCAACGATGTCACCACAACCCAAACTCAGGGTAGTTGGTGCCGGATCCAAACTACAGCAGGTAGGGTGCATAACCTAGACACTCCGCATGATGTCCACTAGCCCAGGCTGGCTGAAGGTACTCCAGGAAAACTGAGGGACAGTGCCCAAACACCGGTCCAGAGCCACACCCATAGATTGTGCCGGTTGGAGTATCGCCCTGATGTCAACCAGCTTAGCCGCGAAGAATTGAGCAAGCTCCTCGCACTCAACTTGTGAAAACACTTTCCGGACCTGTAGACAGGCTGGGTTGCACAGTCTGTCCACAGTTTGAAAAAGCTGCGCTGGTTGATTCTGGGTGGCAGCAATCTCCCCCAAGGGTATCTTGTAAAGTACTGGCTCACTTAAATGCTAATTGTGATCATGCTGATATCACATTATTCAGACTTGGTTCAGTATCTAGAAATTCCCATTTTTGGTTTTTTATGATCCAAGTTATTTTATGATGCATGTATTTTATGAAAATCCTAGGGCCTATCTTATTGTTGTGCACAGTTACTAAGCACTCCAACTGTGATTAAAAAATGACAAGTGTAAAAATAAATAAATTAAAATTAAAACTCATGTAGTTTACTAAGTACAGTAGACTGGTACAGGATCTGTAAAACAATTTTTAATGTACTGAAACTAAACTCAAAAATAGTTTTAAGTTCTTTTCACATCCAGTCATATAGTGGTATGAGAGAAACACAAAGATGTGAAACCCAGGAACCCCACCATCTGAATCAATAGGGAATGCACATTTCATGAAGCATAGTAAAAAAAGATGCAGCACAAAAATCAGAGAAACATAGAAACATAGACTTTGATGGCAGATAAGGACCGCTTGGCCATCTAGTCTGCCCATTTCCCTACCTACAGAATAGCCCTCAGATCCTAGTTAACCAATAGCCTATTTCTTCCTACCCCCCACAAGAATTGCCTTATGTCTGTCCCATGCATTCTTGAATTCCCCCACTATTTTTGACCCCACAACTTCCGCACAAAGGCCGTTCCATGTGTCCACCACCCTTTCTGTGAAAAAATACTTCCTCGCATTACACCTGAGCCATCCCCAAATTGTGTCCCCTTGTTCTTGCACATCTCTTTTTCTGAAAGATGCTACCCTCTTGGACTTTGTTGATTCCCTTGAGGTACTTAAAAGTTTCTGTCATGTCTCCCCTCTCCCTCCTTTTCTCAAGGGTATACATATTAAGCTCCTTTAGTCTCTCCTCCTATGGCTTCTGCTGCAGACCCTGCACCATTTTAGTTGCCCTCTGACCTGTCTCCATCCTGTCTATGTCCTTGCGGAGTTGGGGTCTCCAGAATTGGATGCAGTGCTCCAGATGGGGCCTCACAACTATCTGTACAGGGGGATAACAACTTCCTGTTTTCTACTGGTGATGCCTCTCCCTATACATCCCAGTATCCCTAGCCATCTCTACTGCCTTCTCACATTGCTTGCTAACCTTTAGGTCATCTGCTATGATTACCCCCAGGTCCCTTTCCATTTTTGTTGTTGTTGCTACTCCCCCCCCCATTGTGTATTCTTCCCCTGGGTTCTTGTTTCCCAGGTGCATTACGTTGCACTTCTTTGCATTGAATCCAAGCTGCCATACGTCTGACCATTCCTCCAACCTTGCCGAGTCCCTTCTCCTCCTTTCCACCCCACCCTGTGCATCAACCCTGTTGCAGATCTTTGTGTCTGTAAAGAGGCATACTTTTCCTTCCAGCCCCTCGGCAACCATCATGATGATGAGTTGAGGTATCTTTGCATGATATGGTCAACCCCCACTTCACAGATGCAGTCCCTATTCTCTACAGTAAGATGGAGCATCTTGGTGCAATGAGTATGGAATACTAATTTTGTGATTGATATCATGAGTGTCACTGTTTGTTCTGTGCAACCCCCCCCCCGAAAAAAAAGGATAATATAGAAATATTCCCAAGGTGACATATGCATTATCATATATAAAATAGCAGTAGACTAATACTGAAATTGGACTGATCCAAACTCTGTAATTCCTAGGTACAAGTCTGTGTATAACAGAAACTGGAATAAGTGTTGCAATGTAAAATAGGAGCACCCATGTATTATCTGGGAAAAATGTATGTATTATCCTAAATATTTTTTTTGTTCTAATTCTGCATAGAGGAAAGTGTCACAGTCCTGATGTCAATCACAAAAGTAGCAATCAGTAGACCATAGATAAAATGTTGCATCTTAATGTGGCGAACAGGGACTGCATCTGCAGAACAGGGGTTAGCCATGCCATGCAAGTATAGACCAACTGAGTCATGATGTTTGGTTTGATTGGCCTCAACATGAATAATGAAATGTGCATTCTTAATTGATTCTGATGGTGGAGTTCCAGAGTTCTGAATCAGTCTGTTTCTATTGCTATGAGTATATGATCGTTACACAAAACTTTTATTGCTTACCATTCCTTCCATTAAAATCGACACCTCCATATCTTTTCCTAATAATGTGTCTGCCTTCCTTAGAACAGAAAATAAAACAAATCTTACTAGTTAAAAAGCATTGTCTTGTTTCTCCATGTATCCTTCACAATTCAACACAATCTCACTAACTTCATTATGTAGCCGTGGTGGATCTGACCAAAACTTGTTTAGATCAGTGATCATTTCTGTGACCCCTTCTTGCATGTCCACTGTGTTGCAGAGCTTGGTGTTGACTGCAAACAGGCATACCTTTCCTTGCAAACCCTCTGTGATGTCACTGAAGAATACGTTAAATAGAATTGACCCCAGCACCGATCCCTGGGGGACTTTGCTGGTCACCACTCCTTCCTGTGACAGAGTGCTATTTACTAACACTCTTTGGATTCTCCCTTGCAGCCAGTTTCTAATCCAGCCTACTATTTTATGTCCCACTCCTCTGTGTTCCAACTTATTTATTAGCCTCCTATGTGGAACGGAGTTGAACGCCTTACTGAAGTCCATATACTGTATACTGCGTCTGCTGCTCCTCCTTGGTCCACCGTTCTGGTCACCCAATCAAAGAAATCAATCATGTTTGTCAGACATGACCTCCCTGCTGTGAAGCCATGCTGCTTAGGTCTATTTGACTAGTTGCTTCTGGATGCTGTACAATTCTTTCTTTCAGTAATGTTTCCATGATTTTCCCACAGCACTGAGGTGAGGCTAACTGGACGGTAATTTCCAGTGTCTTCCTTGCTGCCGCTTTTGTGCAGCAGTAACACTGTGGCTTTTTTTCCAGTCATCTAGTACTGTGCCACTCTCCAGTGGCTTGTTGAAGAGATCTGCTAATGGGGTGCCAAGTTCTTCCCTGAGTTCCTTTAGTATTTTCGGGTGGATACCATCAGGTCTCATAGCTTTGTCAGTTTTTAATTTTGCTAGTTCTTTTAAGACCCTTTCAGTTGAGAAGGGGTTTGTGCCAGCTTCACTGGTGGGGTGTACTTCATTCTTTAGTACTGGTCCACTTCCCTGATCCTCCTGGGTGAAAACTGAGCAGAAGTATTCATTTAGAACCTCTGCCTTCTGTCCATTAGTTTCAACATTCTGGCCCTCCCTAGTTCTCAACCTTACGATACCTCTCTTACTTTTCCTTTTCTCCCTTACATACCTGCAGAAGGCCTTATCCCCCTTTTTAACTCATTTTGTATTCTTTCTTTTGTGCAAGCTTTGTCTAACCTAATTGCCTTCCCTGCTTCCTTGAGTCTTGCTTTGTATTCCTCCATGTCTCTTTCTTTCTTTCTTTCTTACTTTCTTTTTATTCCTTGAAAGCTTTTTTCCCCTTATTCTGGAAGCTACTTCTTTAGTATACCAAAGAGGATTTTTCCTCCTTTTAGATTTACTCATCTGTTTTATGCATTCTGCTGTTGCCAAATTGATTGCTGTCTTTATGGCTTTCCAGGTTTCCTTCACATCTCCCCCAGCAACAACTTTGAGATTGTTCCTAACGCATGTTTTCATTTTGTTAAAGTCAGCCTTCCTGAAGTCTAGGATCTTCAGTTTTGTGTGACTTGCATCCTCAGTTCTTTTGACTGTGATGAAGACTGAACTGTGATGGCTTGATTCTAAACTGATTCCTACCTTAACGTCTGTGACCCTGGTAGTGTTTGATAGTACAAGGTCCAGGATTGCATTTTCTCTGGTGGGTAACTGCACCAGCTGTTATAGTTCTGCCTGTTTCAGAGACAGGAGAAATTCATTTCCCCTGTCTGATAATGCTGTGAAGGAAGACCAATCTATGTCAAGCAGATTGAAGTCTCCGACGAGCAACAAGTCACCTTTATTGATCATTGTTAGGATGGTTTCCATCATCTCCTTGTCTATCTATCTGCTGAGATGGAGGTCTGTAGATCACCCCCACTCAGATGGAGGACTTTTCCCCAGCTCCAAGGGTGACCCATAGGGCTTTGGACTCAGAGTGTGTCATCTATACCTCTATGACCTTGATTCCTTCCTTCACATAGATGGAAACACCACCTCACTTCTTCCCTTTGCGATCTCTCCTGAACAGAGTGTACCCATGGATAAAAACTTCCTACGAATGGTTCTCATTGAACCAAATCTCTGTTACAGTGACCCAGTCCAGGTTTGCCTCTGCCATTAAGACAGTGAGGTCTGGTATCTTATTTACCAGGCTATGGGCATTAAGACAGTGTGCCTGCAAGCTCTGGTTTTTCCCTCTTACTGTGTCCCCACTTTTATGACGCTGTCTGATTGAATTGGCCTGTACCCGTTTTGTCCTTGCTTGTGCCTGTTGCAGTGTGAAATGTTACAGAACTATTACATGATGGGGGAGGGGCAACAGCTGCCTTTGGAACTGCAGTGGGTACTGTTACCCTCTCCCCATCCTCTAGTTTAAATGACTGATAAATACATTTAACTTATGGCTGAGTGCATGGGTCCCCTCCTTTTTGAGGTGTAGACCATTGGAACTTGAAAAAGTCCCACTCCCAGAAATTCCTCCAGTCACACACAAAATGATGGCCCTTTTCCTTACACCAGTCCTTTAACCATGTGTTCAAGTCCATGATCTCCTTTTCTCTGACTTCCTGCCTGCTACCCCCTGCCCCTCCAGACAGGCAGAATTTCAGAGAAGAAGACAGTGGACAAAATAGAAGACACTTTATTGGCAAGATTTATTAGCCCTGTTTTTCTTTCATCGACTGTTTGACTAGCTAAGTCATTAGTCCCTATATGTATTAAGATGTGTGTGTCCTTAGCCATGTTGCAAACTATTTTTTCAGTTTGGCTAGTGTTCCTTCAGGCTGATGTCCCAGGGAGGCATCTGACTGTGACCGCAGAGTGCCTATATTGCTGAAGCTGAGACTCTACTCCCCTTATCATAGAGTCTCCTACAAACAGCAAGGGTCTTTTGTTGGGTTTAGTTGGTGTGTCGTCCTTTGTGGTACGCTTATTTGTTTTATGTTTAGGGTTAGGAGTTGAGTCATCCCGTGCCACTGCTGAAGGCTCGGATGACAGCGGTGAATACCTGTTAGAAGTAGTGGCGATTTCATACACATTTGTCCCCATGGCTGTGCAATGAGAAATGTGACTTATGATTGTTGACTGTCTGCCAACCACTTGGTTTGATTGTTCTTTGGGTTAGCGGTGGTACTGCATGGGGTTGGCATTGTGCTGCTGGATGATTGCTGCAGTGTTCAGTTGCAGAGTTCAGCTCTGAGGTATGATATTTTAGCCCATGTGGCATGGAGCTGCGAATGTAGATCCCTGGGTACCCAACATGTGGGACAGTGACCAATCTTATGAGCAATCGCTTTGTTGAAAAAGAGTGCCATAGAGCCTACAGTCTACTATATCCATGGCTGAGTTGATTGCTTGTGGACAAAATCAGCTGAAGGCCAAGCATCCTAGAGGCATGCATTGAAAGGTAAGTAAAGGAATCTAAAGAAAAGTAAATAAAATATTTTTTATTATTATTTTTTTTTGCCCTTGATGTGCCTGTGTGTAGGAAGGAAGTATGGGGTTGTGGATGAACTATACAGTCAAGTCTTAGGTAGAAGAGATATCAAAATAAATGCAAGGTCAGGATGAAATAGAAATACAAGTATTGTATGTATGTCCCACCTTTGAAATTAAGAGCAACAGGAAGAGGGTGGGGCCATGTAGACCCTATAAACGAGGATGACCTGGGGGTGTGTGGGATTAGGGGGTAGGGTGGCTGAACAGAACCTTTATTTCTGCTACCTGTAAAAACAATAAGTGATGTTCTGCCTTTTAGATGTACCAAGCCCTTATTACATCAATTGCACATAAAACCAAAGTACACACAGAACTGTGTCACAAAGTACACACAGAACTGTGTCACAAAGTACACACAGAACTGATAGGATAGAAAGGAAACTTGCTGTTTTTATGTTAAGGAGGTGTGGAGCACGTGTTCCAACAGCTCCTTATGCTGAGAGAGCAGCCACTGGCTGGGTCTGAGCAGAGAGAGCGAGGGAGGAGAGAAGCCTCATCAGCGGAGAAAGGAGCCCGGACTGTGCCCTGCAAGGGGAATTCACCCAGGTAGAACAGCTGCCAAGGAATCCCTGCTTCTGCACCTGTTGGAGTCTGCCTTCCCTCCATGGTTGGTCTCTCTCCCAGTCCAGGAAGATCAGTGAAACTCAGCAGAGCTGAGGAGAAGTTGGCTCTTGACTTCTTCTGCATTGAGGTCTAGTGATGAGGGTTGTCCAGTGTTTCTAGGAGTTAGATACTATAGATTAGTATCTGTTTTTGAGCATGAGAGGAAGTGGGAGTAAGATGCACTGGCGGGCAGGTGGAACAATAAGCAGAGTTATGGTGAGGTCTGAGGGAGTGTGACAGCCATGCTGAGGAGTACACTGTATGTACAAAATCGGTAGGGAAATTGCTGCATCCCAATTGGTTAGAAGCCATCCCCTGCCAGGTGTTAAGAGAGCAACAACCCTGCAGTTGGTACTTTTCTGGCAATCAGGATACAGCACACCCCACATATCCATACTGTACCTCCCAGAAACATTTGGAAATAACATTCCTGGGAGCCATGTTAGAAAGGTAAAAACACTTAACATTCATAACTTGCCCTTTCCCATAAAGTAACATGTCCACTCATCTTTACAAATACCCATACCCACCCAAAGCCATCATACACACTGCCCATTTAAACAACAATAATACAAATACTAACATAACTAATCCTTTCTTCATAGAAACATAGAAACATAAACAATGATGGCAGAAAAAGACCAGTGGTCCATCCAGTATGTTTGAGTTGAATGGGCAGACTAGGTGGGCCAAGCGGTCCTTATCTGCCGTCAAAGTCTATGTTTCTATGTTTCTCCTCTCCCCCCCATTCTCCTTCCTGATTGTGTCACCCTGAGTGACCACCACACCTTTCACTCTGGGCCGGATTTTCAAGTGGCCCCAAAATGCCACAAGCAGTGGGTGCTTTGAACAATATGGCACATGGGGCTTGTGGCTTTGTCCCGGCCAGTGATTGGGATTTTTTATCCTGTGCACCAATCACCACAAGTTAGGCCAACTTTTTGCTGGTCTAGCTTGCAGCAATCCTGGGTTCCCTTTTTATGGAGCTTGCACCAAATATTTGGCACAAGCTGCTGTAAAACAGGTACAGTGTCAGAACTGCATCTGACCTACCAAAATTGGGTGCAGTTGTGGCAAAGGTGTTTGGTGCAGCTGCATCAAAACAAGGGTCTGATGCACGCCCTGCATCACCCTTTGAAAATTGGGCCCTCTGTGTTAACCGCGTTTGACACCATCAACTGTTTTAGTGCCCACTGCTTTAGCTGGTAGACTGTTCCATGGCTGTACTACCCTTTCTGTAAAATAATACTTCCTCATGTCCCTCCTGAATCTCTCTCCTGTTAGTTTCCACCCATGCCCTTGTGATCTCGAAGTAGCATTTCAGCTAAATAGTTCCTTGTGGTTCACCCTGTTTATTCCTTTTAGGAACTTGATGGTCTTTATCATATCTCCCCTCTACCTTCTGGTCTTAGTGAGTACATGTTCTGTGCCTTGAGGAGCTCCTTGTAAGACCTGAGCTGTTGGCCCTGAATCATATTTGTTCCCCTGTGCTGCACCATCTCCAGTCTGTCCCAATCCTTCCTGAGGTGAGGGTTCCTGAACTAGGCACAGTGCTCCAGGTGTGGCCTCGAAAATGCTCTATAAAGGGGCAGTATTACCTCCTTCCTTCTGCTATCAATACCCCCCACTTCTACACCCCAGCATTCTCATTACTTACCATAGGCCTTGCTGCACTGGCTCAGTTGCTTTGGGGTGTTACTGATAATAACTTCTAGGTCCCTTTTATCAGCCATAGTGCTAAGTCTCACCCCATCCATCTAGTACTCTGTCCTGGGGATCTTATTCCCTAGGTGCATTACTTTGCACTTTTTCATGTTTAATTTCAGCTGCAAACCTTAGACCACCCCTCCAGCTTTTGTAAGTTGCTCTGCATTTGCCTGATTCTGTCATTGCTATCCACCCTCTCACAGAGCTTAGTGTCATCTGCAAAGAGGCACAACCTGCCCTAGATCCATTTCCAATGTAAGTAAAGAACATATTGAGGCAGACCAGATCCAGGACAGATCCCTCTGGCACCCCACTTATGATCTCCCTCTCCTCTGATTTGACCCCGTTGACCACCACCCTCTGCTGCCTACCCTTTAGCCAGTTTCCTACCCAGTTAACTTTGTTCTTAGCCACACCCAGATCCTCCATCTTCTCAGCAAATGTCTGTGAGGCACTGAGTCAAAAGCCTTGATGAGGTCAAAATAGAGCAAATTCATGGCATGGTCTCGATCCAGTTCCCTCATCATCTAATCAAAGAAAACTATCAGGTTCATTTGACAGGATGTCCCTGCCATGAAGCCATGCTGTTTACTGTCCTGGAGATGGTTGCTCTCCAGGTAGTCCACAAGGTCTTCTTTGACCAGTGAATCCATCAGCTTCCCGACAATGGAGGTCAGACTGACAGGTCTGTAGTTCTCCACTTGTTCACCCCCCCTTATGGAGGCTAATGATGTTTGTCACCTTCCAGTCCTTTGGAACTACTCCTGTCCACAGTGAGCAGTTCAGTAGTCCTACCAGGGGTTCAGCCAGTTCCTCTGCGAGTTCCCTGAGTATCCCCAGATGCAATATATCTGGTCCCAGGGCCTTATTTATCATTAAGGCCGCCTGTCCTTTCTGGACTCCATTGCTTGTAAATACTGGCTGCCTCAACTCCGGGACCCCTTTATTGGCTGCTTTGGTGTCACTCTCAGGCAAAGGTCTATCTTCCTCCTTGGTGAAAACTGAGCAAAAATGATCATTAAGGATGGCAGCTTTTTGCCTTTCCTCTTCTATCACCCTACCCCCTCCTAATATCCTAATATCCTAATATCCTAATGGTTTTGCCTTCTTTCTTTTTTCCCTAATAAATTAGAATAAATGTTTTTGTCTGTCCTTGACCCCTTCTGCAATATGCAGCTCTGTGTCTGGTTTTGCCTCCCTATCCTCTCCTTATTTCTCAGTAAACATGCTCCCCATTCTTCCTCCCCCCCCTCCTTTTCTTTGTACTTGTACAAGGCCTTATTCTTAGCCCCCACTGCTTACCCTGACTTTTGCAGAAAACCATAATGGTCTCTTGAACATATTCCCTTTGTAATAATCTACATCTACAAAATGACTGCTGTCCAGTCTGCCACATCTCTCAACTGGCTGGCCGGCTGTCCCCCCCCCAGCTGTCCTTTTTTGTCAGTCCTCTACCCAGCCACCTCATCTCCCAAAACAGTGAAGACCCAGAAAAAAAATGGCAGAAGTCCTCAGTTTTCTGGGATACAATTAAAGCCTTTGACTTCTGACTGCAATCTAGCATATGTCGCATGTGTACACAGGCTGTTGCTCACAGATGGTGGTGTTCAACTAGCAGAACGCTTCTTCAGCATCTTCAACTGAACCAAAATATCATTACAAATAAAAGTATTAGCACACTGGCTGTCCTACTAATTCAGATGACAAAACAACAACATAAATGTTGTTGGGGAAGGGAGGAAGTAGCCACTAAGAAAATGGCAAAAGAACCAAAGCAGCGCCCTCTACTGGCAGTCATATCAGCAATACATTTTTATTACTGCACACTATACAGGAACTAATGTATCTAAAATCTCAATAAAATGTTTTATAACTCCTTTTTAACAAAATTTTGTAACTTCATAGTTTTTTCTATTTGTTTTTTTACTTTTTGGACTCATTTTACAAGAGTAATAAGACAAGCCGGGCATGTACATATGAACATACAAATCTTCTAGAAGAAATAGGACACCTGGTCTATAAAGTCTGCTCGAGTGTGCAGCTACCACCCTTATCTTGCAGCTGCCCAACCCCCTCCCCTTCCCAATTACACCCCTCTCAGCTTGTCCCATCCCCTTTTGAAACTATCAGCTGTCTTACAGGCTACCACCTCCTCCTGTAGAACATTCCATTCTGCCACGACCCTCTCTGTGAAAAAGTGTCTCCTCATTTCTATCTACCCCCCTCCAGTCTAAGGCCATGCTCTCTCATGTCCCTCCCCCTCCCCAGCCTGAGTATCTCCTCAGTGCCTGCCTTGTTTAACCCCTTTATGTACTTAAAGGTCTCAATCATATTCCCCTGGTCCCATCTATCCTCCGTGGAGTACATATTCAACTCTCTCAGCCTCTCCTCATATTGTCTGTCCTCCAATCCTGAATCATCCTTGCTGCCCTGCGCTGTACCCCTTCCAATAATTTCACATCCTTCTTCAGATATGGGAGCCAGAATTGCACACAGTACTCCAGGTGCAGCCTGACCAGTGCCCTGTAGAGAGGCAGGATCACCTCCCTGCTCCTGGAGGAGATCCCTCTCGTGATACAACCCAGCATCCTGTTGGCTTTCACTGCTGCCCTCCTACACTGCTCTATATTGTTAATCTTCCCCATTACAAGTGCCCCTAGATCCTTCTCCTCCTCAGTGGAACTTAGCTGCACTCCTCTCAGTGTAAAACCCCTCCCTGGGTTCTTTGCTCCAAAGTGCAGGACTTTGCACTTTTTTTGCATTGAACCCTAATTGCCACACTTCCAGCCACTCCACCAGTTTGGCCAGGTCATCCTGCAGCCCCTGCTGACCTGTAATATCATCCACCACTGCCCTCAATTTGGTTTCATCAGTGAATAGACTTATTTTATTCCTGGCACCTTACGAGATGTCTGCTATGTATATTCCAAACAGCACTGGCACCAGTACCGATCCCTATGGCATCCCACTTGTCACAGCCCTTGGAAATGAGAGTTCCCCACCACAACCACTACCCTCTGCTGTCTCTTCTGCAGTCAATTCTCATTCCATTTAACCATCTTAGTCCCCACCTCATGTAGCTCAACTTCCCTCCCAACCTCCCATGCGGCACTGAATCAAAGGCCTTACTGAAGTCCAAATATATGACATTCACCGCATGACACTTGTCCAATTCCCTCATGACCCAGTCGTAATACTCAACTAGATTCATCTGGCAGGATTTTCCAGAGACAAACCCATGCTGGTGACTGTACTGGAGCCAACTGTCTTCCATAAAGGTCACCAGCCTTTCCTTAAGTATTGTCTTCATCAGCTTCCCCATGATGGAAGTTAAGCTCACCAGCCTATAATTACCCAGCTCATCCTTTGGTCCACTTTTATGGATGGGTTCCTCATGGGCCATCCTCCAGTCATGCAGTACGCACCCTGTGTCCAGGGAGGTATTAAACAGTTCCACCAGCGATCCATCAATGATCTCAGACATTTCCCTCAACACCCTAGGGTGTATGCCATCCGGTCCTGGTGCCTTGTCCACCCTCTGAGCACTTAACCCCTTGTGGGTTGTATTTATTTATTTAATTTTGTTCACTGGGTAGGCCCACTGGGCCCAACAGGTACCTTTTTCAGGGGCAACCCAGAATTAGTTACAGAAAAATTTTTGGTACAGCACACTTCAAATACATGACAGTTTTAGGTACAATCACAATACATAGCAGACAAAAATACAGCAATACAATGCAGATTCTTGACAGCTTTGAGGTATAATCACAGTACATTGCAGACAAAATGCAGCAATACAATGAACAGACTCATATTAGGGGGCAGACCTAGACTTTTTATGGGACAAAAATCAGGGACCCTGGTTTTCCATTTTTATCGGTAACACCGGTAACAATCACGGAATCGTGCTTGGTTTGCGGAATTTGAATTCTTGTAATGGTGCCTCATGGAAATTGCATGTCACTGCACAGAATCTCGAAGATTGCAGCATCTTTTTAAATTTTTTTTATTTTCTCTTTCTATGTCCCCTTCTCACAGCATCAGTCTCCACTTTCCAGAGATCCCAAGGCTGGGTATCCCATAGCTTCACCCCCAGGTAATGCTCAGGAGCTCCTGTGGGCCTGCCCTATGCTGCCTGGGTTGTACCCCCCAGGTGGGAAGGGAGGGAACCCCAGGTCACCCCTCCATGCTCCCTTATTGTGTGTGTCAGGCAGCTCAGTGGGTCCCTCATGGAGCCTGGTTATGATTCTGGGGCATCTGGGTCCCTTCTGTCAGTGGCCGATGTGGGGTGATTGTTCCTGGTTTTCTAGTCTCTGCCCCTGAGGGCACCGGCACTACAGGAGATCTAGGGAGGTAGGTCACACAGAGATATGCCACTGCTCCAGATACTGGCTAGCATCCTCCCCTCCTGATCACTCTGCAGCACCATTGCACCACCACCTGTGGTCCTACAGGTGGTGGTAAGGCAGCAGGACCTGCAGCCCACCCTCCCCAGAGGAAGATAGCAGCCCCTCAGGTGCTCAATCCTACTCCCCAGGCCAGACCTGCAGCAACCCGAGTTTGCTTCTGACCCTGGGTCGCTGACATTGCAAGCAATAGTGCTACCACAGCAGCAGTGGGCTGGCTCAGATATCAGCATCTTAAAATGAATGCTGCTGTGCTTTGCATTCTTTCTGCTTTGCTGCATATAGAGTCAGTAAGGAAATCACCCGCACTGCTTTGTTGTAATCAGCCCTTCAGTTTAACCACCCATGCCTAGTGGTTAGAGTAACAAACAGTGATTGAACTGGGTACATCCAGCATACTTGGGTTTGATTCCCACAACCTCCACTTGCATACTGTGTGACTCCAAGCAAGTCACTTAACCTGTCCAGTTCTTCTAAGTCACTCCTGAAAACAGACAGTTCTGCCTAGTAGGCCTTACCTGCTTTACAAAGAATATAAAAAAAAAATACCAATATACAGTATGTTTACTACATCATAGAATAGTAGTCAGCCACCATGTAATTTACCTGAGTTTTACTTGGTCTGCAATGATTTTGTATAGGTAAAGATAAATGTTCAGATACATTTTATGTGATTTATGTGATTTATAAGCTTGTTTTTAGATTTTAGTCAGGTTTTTATTGTATTCTTTGCATCTAAGCATCTAGGTTGTAGATTGCTAAATGCAGGATCACTGTTACCAACTAGCTTATTCAAGTTTATAATCAGTAGAGCCATCCAAAATCCTCAGTTGTTTGAATGAAAACTAGTCTGAATGAAAGTATGTTCACAAAGAAGAAGAAACTGGCTTACTACTTATTTTTATTTATTTATTTAGTTTTTGTTGACCGGGTAAGTGCACTAGACAAATCCTGCCTATTTTCAGGCACGACGCGGGGGGAGGGGGATACAGATGAATGCCAACTGACCTTGAACCAGATTAAACTGTTGGTGGTATTTTTAGTGAATGTGGGAAATTTGGCTAGGACACCGGGGAAATTCCCCTACTCACCACTGGGGGGAATTGCTGGCCATCAGCCAAGATTGCCACGTCACGTGTGCTGGAGGAGAGTACAGACGTCTTGGGGACAGGAGAGCAGGCCTTCTCCCCTTTCTTGCTTCCTTCAGAGGCTGAATGTTCAAATTCGTCTACTTCTGTGGTTTGTGACCATGTTTTGCCACCTAGTTCTGCAAATTCTGAAGGTAATATTGAGATTGTACCTGAAACGGATGTTTCTTCAGTTGGGATTGCTCAGCATCCTTCGGTCGAGCAGCTGGAATGCCTCCCTTTAGACCTTGCAGACTGTGATCACTTTGCTCCGCAACAGACCTCTGTAACTGTTTTTTTTCCTCGCCGGCTCACCCGGCACGGACTGACGAGCAGCGCCAGCTGGCGTGTGATGCAGCATTCTTGCAAACGTCGGAAGTTCAGCCTGTTGGCTTGGAAGCTGCAATTACCTTAGCCTCTTGTTTACAGACTTCTCCTGAGGAAAAGACTGGCAGTTCAATCACTCATTGGGGTGAGTGCCTAGAGTCAGGATTAGGGGGAATCATTGCATGACAAGTTTTCTGCTCGGACTGTGGGTTCTAATTCTGCATATGGTTTGGATTTACTCTGGGTTCAGCTGCCAGTGCATGTTGCTGCTGCCTTACGGAACCCAAAAGTGGAGCACTTTCCAATGGATTTTTCGAATTCAGTACCCTCTAGGTCCCCAGGTACCCCTCTTGTTTCAGTTTCTTCACCTAGTGCTATTCCCTTACCTTCTATACAAAATATTGATAATAATGATTCTCCTACAGTTTGCTCAGATTCTGCTCCAGTGTTCCCCCTCCCTCCCTTTGATATTACTCCGGTTCTCCCTGATTATGATGCCAGTGTTTCTGTGTCTGGGGTCACTATTGCAGAGGCTTTACGGGGGGGGGGCTGGCAAAAATCGCTGGTTTCTCTTACTTGGTCCTCTCCTCCTCGGGATCCCTGGAGTAGCGGTGTTAAGCCCCTTAGCTATTCCTTGGTCTGCATTTGACTCAAAATCCAGTCTTAAACCTGGGTTTGCCTCTACTCCTGTTGATTTTGTCCCTGGCCTGCATACATCTCCTCTCCTGCTCCACCTGTTTCCAACTTGTTAATTTCTTCCCCGGTAGCATCTACCAGTACAACCCCTCCACCCGAGGCTCCCAGTCGGCCTGTGCATATCAACATGGGACAACCCATGGCTACTACTGCTCCACCTACTACTTCTTCTACGCATTCTGATTCTCCCCCATGAAGAGGTGCAGGCTTCTCTGCCAATACTGGGCCTCGCCCTAGATCTTATGCTAGACTTTTTCATGCTCCCCCTGAACTGGTGAAGTGCCGAAATGCTGTCAGAATCAAATACAAAGGGGGTTTGGAAGTTTTTCCTGATCGTATTTATGTGGGGAAAACCTTGATTAAAGACAGTTTACAGTTTTTGCCCATGGAAGTTTATGCTCTTATCCATACTTCTGGAGATACTAATTTTGATCTTAGTTTTAAGACTGCTGCAGGCCTGAAACAATTTTGGGCACGTTATCAACAGATGAAGTACACCCCACTATGGTCTCCTTTTGTGGCTATTCCTCTTTCAAGACCTGCTATCAGAACCATTACGGTGTTGTTTAAAAATGAGGGAGTGGCTGTTACTGATATTATTCAATGGTTAAAGTTAAAGTGCACAGTTTTGGGTCTTCCAGAAGCCATTATTGATTCAGAACAGTTTTGGACTGGGAGCTGGAAGATTCAGGTTCGATTACCCTATCTGAATGGTGTGCTGCAACATCTCCCAAGCTGTTTTTACTTGGGCCAGGATCGTGGTTTTATTTTTTATCCTGGTCAGCCTAAGTCATGTTTTCATTGTGGAGCCCAGTCTCACTTGAGTAATGCTTGTGATAAACTGAAGTGCTGTCTTTGTTTAGGCATTGGTCATACTAATCTGGGATGCCCTAACCCTACCTATTGTAAGCTCTGCGAAGCTACTTCCCATACCTTTTGTACTTGCCCCTGGGCCTTCCATAATGATCCCTCTAACACACAAGATGTACAAGATGAGGCTGTGGATAAGGCTCAGAAGCATGCTGCTGCCAGACCTTCTCCTACTGCTCAGCCCCCTTCCTCTGCCGCTCAAACCTCTCCTTCCGCTACTCAGCTCCCCTCTCCCTGCAGCAAGTCCACAGGATCTTGGACAGACCCCAGGGCTACGGTCCATGAGGGAGGAACCCTCTAACCAAGTCTCTGATTCTGTTGTTTCTACTGGTATAGCTTTGAGTTCAGAGATGGTGGACTGTTCTGCTCCTGCTCTACCCTTTTCTGAGCCAGTACAAGAGACCTCTTTGAGTGCGGTCATCCCGGATTCAGGTGCTGAGGATTTCCCTGTTTTGTCTTCTGTGGTGGATGCTCCTGAAATGCCTCCTCCTGATGATGTGGTGTGGACCCTCAAATCACAAAGACGGGTGACTAGAAGTAGTTCCCTTAAGGGTTCTACTGAATCCCTGTTTTTGCCTGACGCTTTGAGACCGGTGGATGTAGTGATGACCACTAACCGGTATGCCCCTTTAGCAGAATGTAAACAATCTGCAGGGACGGAAGATGACTCTGATGCTTACTTGTTGGCATCCTCCTCTCAACCTGATCCTTTAACTGATTCAGAGCAGGTTCTCAGTGATTTGAAAAAAATGGTCAAGAAGAGGTGTAAAAGAAGATCTCCTGGGAAAGGGAAGAAGTCTTGATCCTTCTTTTACTACTACTTATGCTCTTTGACCTTAAGTGCGGGACATTGAATGTTAATAGCATTCAGAATCCTAAGAGACGGCGTTCCACTTTTTCTTTCTTGAAATCTTTTCATTTACATATAATTTTTTTACAGGATACCAGACTGTATTCCCTGGATGATACTCGAAGTGCTTCTAGGGAATGGTCTCATGGGCTTTCTTATTGGTCTTTGGGGGAAGAGCTTTGTGCTGGGGTGGGGATTTTGTTTAATAATCTATATTTTGTCATTAACCATTTAGTTGATTTGATTCAGGGGAGGGTTTTGATATTGGATGTGGTTATTTTTCCCAAGAATGGAGGCTGATTAATATTTACAACCCTCAAATTAAGATTCATAGAATGGAAGTTATGAAGGCCATTCAGCCCTATTTGCATACTACTAAATCGGTTTTGTTTGGTGGGGATTTTAATTGTATTCTTTCTCTGTCAGACAAAACTGGTTTGACGCAGAAATTGTACACTGATTCCAATTTTTTTGCTTTCTATGTGTGAGACTGCTCATTTAAAGGATGGGGCTCTGTATGGCCCTCAACCCCCTTCTCACACTTTTCATATGGGATGATCCTCTTCTAGGATCTACCTTTTTTTTCCTTTCCAGTTGGATACTCTGTACTCAAACATTGGTCCTTCCTATTGAAACCTCTGAACACTGTTTATTACAGGTGCATTTGGGTCTACCTCAGAATAAACCACGTTCTCACAGTCACTGGAAGATGAATACGAAGCTTTTGGAAGATGCCCATATTTGGCAGGTGTTACACTAGGTTCTCCAGGCACGGCTTTCTTTGTTTGAATTTTATGATGATCCTATAATTTGGTGGTTGGAAACAAAACAGGAAATTAGGCAATATTGTCATCTTAGTTCTAAACTTAAACATAAATCTATGTTGTACAATACTTAAATAAAAGACGGCATTTACAGAAATTGCTTTCTTTACAATCCTCTTTTGGCTTGCATTATACATCTCAAATTGCTCAAATGAAAAAAGATATGTGTTCTTTCCAATATGATAGGGCAGCCTCTTTGTTCATGGAACAGAAGTATGGCATGAAAGGCCCTGCACAGTCTGTGAACCCCTATGATTGCTGCAAACAACGGGTGGACATTAAATATATGCTGACCCTGAAGGACCAGTCAGGTGTGATTTTTGATAATATTTAGGGTATTTTGAATGCTGTGGTGCAGCATGCTTCTGCTATGTTTGATCAAGCTGCTCCTGTTTTGGATGACATGACAAATTTACTGGATAAACTTTCTCTCCCTACTCTATCTGCAGCAGATACCAGACACTTGACACAGCCTCTTACTCCCTCTGAGGTACACTTCTTAATATGAAAATTAAATACAGGAGTTACCCCAGGCCCTGATGGCATCCCGAATTACTTTTATAAAAAATACGTGGATCTTCTCTATCGACCACTTACTATTGTCTATAATGCGATATTGCAGGGCGACCACCCTGTCCCATCTACTCTGGCAGATAGTTTACTGTTATTTGTGCACAAGAAAAATGCTAAAGATGACATTACTAATTGGAGGCCCATTAGCCTAATTAACACAGATTGGAAATTACTTAGTAAATTGCTCTGTGTCAGGTTACCTTGAGTAGCTGGTGAGTTGATACATCCCACTCAAACCTGTGCTATTTCACAATGGTCGATGTTGGATAATCTCAGATTGATGAGGGAAATTTTTGATAGCAGTACTACAGGTGGTTATGTTCTTAGTCGTGATCAAACAAAAGCTTTTGATTTAGTGTCTCACTCTTATTTATTTTCAGTACTACGGATGTATGGTTTACCACAAATGTTTGTGCAATGGGTACAGAGATGGTATAATTCTACTTTTTTACACCTTTGGTTAATGGTTGTCTGGGTCCCCATGTTCCAATTCGATGGGGAGTTCGGCAGGGGTGCCCACTGAGTCCTTTGTTGTATGTCTTTTCAATTGATCCTATGCTGAGGCTTTTAGACACTGATCATCATATTACTCACATGCACAGTCCTGATAGTATAACATTCCCATGCACAACGGCTTATGCGGATGATGTCTGCCTTCTGGTGGCTGATCATGTTTCTGGAGATTATGCAATTGCAAAGTTACAATCTCTCTGTAAATTTTCAGGATCACAACTTAATAAGCAAAAATGTACAGGGGTAGCTATAGCTATTGAGACCGAACCTTGAGTCTCTGAGATAGCAGGTATACCAATATGTGATACTGAGCTTCGCTTTTTGGGCATTTTATTTGGAAGTGATGCTGCTGCAGAATGGAATTGGTTGGAAAAACTGGAGTTAGCTGGAAAGAAAGTTAATAAATGGAAGTCCTATCCTATGACCAGGCTCAAGAGGATATATATGTTGAAAACTTATATAGTTCCAATATTTTTGACATTGAGTTCTGTATTCCCACTCTCTTACAAATTCGAAGTCAGACTTAATAATGTTTGTTTTCAATTAATATGGGGGAGTCGGTTGAACCTGGTTCGTCAGGCTGCAGCTTATTGGCCCATTAAACAAGGGGGTCTGAACATGCTTAATGCAGTATTGTTCTTTTTTTCTATTTTTGCCTATTCCAATATTCTTCCTCTTCTTATGGGGAGTCAATTGACTTGGGCCTTAAGTTTAATAGCTAGATGTCTTTATTTTTTCCAAAAATGGGAAGCACCACATTGGGGACCATTTCGATTAATTCTGGATGGCACCTCTCTTTATTTAATTGAAGTGTTTAAAAAGCTTAAACAATGGGAGGTGACCACTCAGCTCTGTCAAAATTCAGATAGAAAAGCTTTTTATAGATCTGTTTTGGAGAGACGGTTCTTGACTGGTTCGTGTTTTCTTTGTTCTCCCAATATTGAATCTAAATGTTTGTTGGCACAACTCTCTGAGGCCAGGATGCTAGGGAAGATATGGGATACCTTGTGGCTGTGTTGCCATGGCAACTTGAATGTAAAGGGTAACCATGCTCATAAGGCAGTTGAGGACCGTTATTGTATCAGGGACTCCTGCATGATGCAAATAGAAACAATGCAGCATTTGTTTTTTGAGTGTTCTTATATAGTTTCTTTTTGGGATCAATTGGCTTGGCACTGTCAATTTCCCCTTTTTTGTATGATTTCTTATTCTGACTTGGTTTATGGTAGTTTTGGGTCAGCATGGGATATGTTTTACCCAGGGACTTTGCATGTTCTTTTTGCAATTATTAAATGGTGCATTTGGCAGACTAGATGCAAATTTGTTTTACATCAATGTTTTATACCTTTACAGGGTCTGATTGCTACTATTACTAAAGAAGTAACACATTTTTACTTGAAGGAACATTTGGCTTTACCTCCTCCCATGCTTGCTAATTGGTAGAGGGCTGTTCCATCTATTTTATTTGAAGGCGTGATGTGAATACAGCCTCTGACTGAGTATTTGACATGATTACTGCATGTTACGTGTTTTGTCTTGAATTTTTATATGAATTTTGCCTATGTATTTCTATCTGGTTTTTCTCTAGTACTGTT
Source organism: Neoceratodus forsteri (assembly GCA_016271365.2). Lineage (NCBI taxonomy): Eukaryota > Metazoa > Chordata > Ceratodontiformes > Ceratodontidae > Neoceratodus > Neoceratodus forsteri. Next base: position 63,654,343 of record CM028129.1, read on the forward strand.
GTATTGTTATATTATTTACTAATAAAAAATTCCCCTGCTCTTTTCGATAAGTGCCATGAGATCTTTAACATCCACCTGAATTACCACTAGTCCAGGCAGATGAGACCTCGGTTTAATGTCTCATCCGAAAGACAGCATCTCAGAAGTGCAGCACCCCTCTCATGCTGCACTACAGTGTCAGTACTGGGATATTAACCCAAGTGCCAGATGTGGGAACTGAACCCACAGCCCTCTGATCTCCCAGCCTCAGAGGCGAGTGTGCTACCTACTGAGCCACTGACACTAGTACTTATGAAAAGACTTCACAGTTAGCACTCCATTTAGGTGAACTGGATCATTTGCACCTTTTCTCCCACCTGCTGTTTCAGTCACTGTGACAACAAAAAGTTTTCTGACAGACTGCTTCAGCAAGAAGCAAATGTTAAGTATTTAAGAGTACTTATGTTTGGCCAGTGGATTTTGAAAGCACAGTCAATGACATACAGAAGGTAAGACCCCAGGGGCTGTATGATGCTGGTGGGCAGAGTGGTGCTCAATTCACATCTGAACAAGGACATGAAAACTGAGAGACAACCTTTTCATGGACACCAAGTAAAAAAAGCATCCACATGTCTGGGAGATGCATGAACCCATTTGAAGGTCCTCCACTAATCACTTGTGGATTTTTTAGGTGAAGACACTTTATTTCAAAGAAGCAAATTCAAGCAATTTTTTTTGTTCCTCCTACCCCCTGGCCATCCACTCCTTCAGGTCTGCCAAGGCCCCCAACCACCGCTGCTGAGTGCTGACCACAATCCACTGCCCCTTACTGCTGTGCTACCAGGTAACCCAAAGTAACCCTTCACTGAGTGGGCGGGCTCCTACCCCTGTGGGAGGCTACTGGAGGAGGAGAATTGCCCCAAAGAGCTTCCTGTGTATCCTGGGCATGGCAGGGGTCAGAACAGACATGTCTGAGGCTTCTGGCTTATGGAGGGACCAACAGCCATCCTTCGGTTGTTCAGTGGGTGTTTTCCCATTTTCTTGGGAGTGTGACAGGCCACATGATGTCAAAGCACAAGCCGATGTCCATCACGGTCCTGTCTGCAGTGAAGGCTGATAAGTTGTCATGCCTCTGGCCTCCACCAGGGGTTTGCAAATGCTGAGCCATGGACCCACTCTCCCTCCCTCCCAGGAAAAGGTGAGTGGTCAATGGACACGTAAGCCTTCACCCACCAGCTGGCCCTCCAACACTCAAGTCTGTTCCCTAACACTGGTTAGCGGTGTCACAGGCAGAAATCCAATTTAGGCAGCTAAATTATAGATAGGAAAAAACAAAGGTCATCCACCTTAGCGTTGATGGTTCAGATTAATTCACATCTGAGTTCTAACAAGCAAAGAGACCAAGTCATTTGTAATTTGTGCATGTGGAGTGTGGGTGTTGAAGAAAGGGGATCACAGTGCTGTCACCACTGCCATCACCCTAGAGGGATGTGGGCTGCATTGTTGCTACTGCCATCACTCCGAAGGGGTGGGGCCTGTAGTGCTTCTGCCATCACCACTGGTGGATGGGGAATTTAAGTACCTCAGTGGAATCAACAAAGTCCAAGGGTGTAGCATCTTTCAGAAAAAGAGATTTGCAAGAACAAGGGGACACAATTTGAAGATAGAGAGGGGATGGCTCAGGGGCAATGTGAGGAAGTATTTTTTCACTGGTGAATGCATAGAACAGCCTTCCTGAGGAGGGTGTGGGGTCTAAAACTGTGGAAGAATTCAAGAAGGCAATTTTTGGGGGTAGGAAGAAATAGGATGTTTGTTAAATAGGATCTGCAGCTTATCCTGTAGGTAGGGAAATGGGCAGACTAGTTGGGCCAAGCGGTCCTTATCTGCCATCACAGTCTATGTTTCTATCCCACCTGAGGGATTGAGACCATAGTGCTGATACTGCCATCACACCTGAGGAGTAGTGAACGTAGTACTGCTGCCATCACATCTAAGGGATGGGGGCCACAGCGCTGCGGCTTCTGTCACACCTGAGGGAGGGAGGTTGTAGTGCTATTGCTGCTGCCATCACACCAGAGGGATGGGGACTGTAGTGCTATTGGTGCTGCCATTGCACCTGAGGGATGGGTCCGTAGTGCTGTTTCCATCACACCTTAGGGATGGGGGCTGTAGTGTTGCCTAAAATAACTTTAAATTGGTACAAGGATGGAAGAATGTGTAATAGTGGAGTTCAAAATTGCTAAAATGCATGTTAGTAGAGTTAAAAATTGTTAAATAAAGCACACAAAACCAAACACCGGTAAAACCGGATTTTGGCTTAGCAGACACCGGTGACAATATTGTTTTTTACAATGTGCAGAATGGAATATGCCCTTTCTCAAGCCTGGTAAACCAGTGTCCCTGACAAAAATATATTTTATTGTAGCACATTCATATAGTCTGTACATGGTCACCTTCCCATGTAGAGTGTAGGCACCTGTAGCCAAGGGTATAGGACAAGAGATGCAGCAAAGTTTTACTACACCCGCAAAGTTTACTCAAAGTGGGCAACTTCAAATTCACGTAGCACTACACAAAATTTCCATTAAAATATCGAAATTCACCTTTAATGGACTTTGTGTTGTTCACTTCGAGTTATAGTTTGAGAAGGTGAAGTTAGTAAGAAACAGATCACATATCTGACTGTCTGCAGGTTACATGACATTTGTGTTTAGAGGACTGTGGGTAATAATGAATGCACACATTCTGTGAACTGTACCCTCAAAATCAAGAAAGGGGATGTCAAAATATAACTACATGTCTTTAATATTTATTTGTCAATTGTCATATTATAGTCAGGGGGCAAGATATTCAGAAATGCACCAAAGGCCAGCACAAGGCCGGTGCAGTGCAAATCCGATGCGCAGATGGCGCAACAGGAGCCATATTCAGAGGTTGTGCTGGCCATACTGCACTAGCACAACATGGCTGAATATGGCACAGTTGCATCATGGTGCCACTGTGGATGCGCCATGGTGCAATCACAGGTGCACCACGGGCAGATAGAGAAGTCCCAGGGCAACCGTGGGAGCAGAGCACCAGAGCAACTGAGGGGGGGGCACGGCACAGAGAGGAGACCCAGGGACAGAGCCAGGGAAGCAGAGTGACAGGCCACAGGAGGCCACCACCAGCAGGGCACAGCAGGGTGCACACAGACACCCAGACCCCCACCCCAGAACACAACAGTGGCACAGACAGGAGGCAACAGGGTGTGCCAATGGGGGACAGAGGGCCACCAAGGGGACCCTCCGCAGGTAGCAGGCCATGCCCTGCCTGCACATCCAGACCAGGCCAGGCCACACCCAGGACCATGCAGCCAAGCAGACACACCCTCCACACAACCATGACAGCCGCCCCAAGGGCACCCCAAGGCACAGCCATCAACCGAGGGGAGGCACACCACTACCATGGGACACACAGCAGCACACAGCAGTGATCCACAGAAGCACAACATGCACCCCAACACATGCACACCACACGAACGGCACTGGGCCACTGCAGCATGGCTCCTCACGCCACCTGCAAAGCAGACACAGACACAGACACAGGCAGGTAAGTCAAAATAGATATATATTCAAAAAACTACATACAGTAACAAGGGGTTGGGAGAGGGTAGGATAGTGAGGGAAGGGGACAGGGGGCAGGGACTGTACAGTGGGACGAGGGACTGGAGGGGGAGGTATGGCTGGGGAAACAGGGGAACACAAAGTTGGGCTAGCGGCTGCCACGTCCTGCCACCCCCTGCTGCCGCTGGTGCCTTCTGACCACCAGGAGCAGTCTCCAGGCCTGGAATACTGCTTCCATAGTCATCAAGGTTAATAAGATGAGCTGCCTCAGGAGCCTGCAGTACAGGGGTCTCCTACGCCATCGGCGTACACCTAGGACAAGGGCAGGACAGGTGATCAGTGCAATATCCCAAGAAACATGGCCCAACCACAGTGCGTACTGGGCAGGGGGAACACACACCCACGGAGCACCAATACAGGCCACCACAGGGGTGTGGGCCAACGCCTGCTGGCAAGGCAGCACACCACAACAGCGCACAGCAGTGGTCCTCACTGCACAGTGGCCATCCAACTGCGCCATGGCAGTCACATGGCACAGTGCACTGGCTGCACCACAGCAACATCAGTGGTGGCCGTGTGCACACCCACCCCATGAGCAGCTGGCACATGTGACCGATGGATGCACCACAGTGGCGGGCAGCACTCACAGTGTGACACAGACAGCTGCCATGGTGCAGGCAGCCATGCCCGCACCCATGCCCCTGCCACTCCCTCAATGATGGTGCACAGAACAATGTCAGTGCCTACTTGCCCTCTGTGGCCCCACTGGCACTGGAGCTGCTCCTCCTCCTCCCTGGTCTGCTGCAACCTGGCATCCTGCCAGCGCCACCTGACATCTGTCCTCAGATTCTGGGAATGGAACAGAAACAGGTACACATCAGTAACCAACCACATCAGCTGCCCACCACCCCCACCCTCTGTGCACAGGGTGAGCCCCTACCTGACACATCCCACAGAGTGGCAGCACAACGCAAGTGGCAGAGGGCGATGCCACCCAGCAACGTGCATGATGGTAGTACTCCACCCTGCAGGACATGCTAGGCAGCCTAGCCAATACCACAGTACAGCACCCAGGCACACATGCATGATGGGCCTACTCACCTGGCTGTGGCACAGCCCCATGCCTGACGTGCGCCTCCATCCTCCTGAGGCACTTTGGGTCCCTCCGCACCAGGTCCCTGTATCGGTGGAGACACTGCTCACCAGTTCTGGCCACCCCTGTGCACTGAGTGAGTGAGGCAGCAAATTGCCTGCCACACAGCCACCTGGGGCTCCTGCAGTGGCGCCTGCCCAAACAGCTGGGGTGAGTGCGGCTGGACACAGACCACGAGGTTGGCCAGCTCCACCTGCATCCAGTTGGCAGCCCATCCACGTTGCTGCTGCTGCGCCATCACTATGGTGTGAGCCACGGAGCAAAATGGTGGCAGGAGGTGCACATGGCCAGTGCATGCACCAGAAGCATGGGCCGAGGGGACATGCGCTGTGTCTCCCCATCATGCAGTCATGGAGATGCGCAGCATGGGTGTGGCTAGATGGGATCACGGGTATGGGGGTCACCTAGGGGCAGAGGTCACAGCAGGGGTCAGGGGTCAGCCGCTGCACAGTGCACACGTGCGCAATAGCAGGCATGACGCACCATGCACCACAGTTCCTATTGCGCAGTGGGTGCACAGTGCACAATAGGTGGCAGCACACTGCCTGGTGCATGCGCACTGTGGTCCTGCACAGGGGGGGGGCCTGCTGATGCACCACAGTTCACAGTGCAGGAGAAGTTGGTGGCAGCCACCATGCGCTGCAGCACCATGGAGGGTATGCCAGGTGGAGGATTCCAGATGGGTGGCAGCCCATCACTGCATGGCATGTATGTTGGGCATGCACAGCATGCAGTGGCTGTGTTGGGGGGTGGGAACTCATGAGCCTCGTATCACTGACACACCTGTTTTCTCTTTCAGCACCAGCACACCTGCATGCAGAGGATAGGGCACCAGCAGCAGCCGTGGAGGCAGGACCAGCCCTGGAGGACCAGCCATCCACCTCCATGGGCATCCAGGGGCCTGATAGGCTGCAGCACACCACCGTCCAGCTGGATGTCCTGGGCATGGGGTCGGACGACGCCCTGGATGTGTTTCTACAGGATGCCAGTCTCGGCATCCTCTGTGTGGAGACACAGATTGAGGTGGGGTCCGACACCGATTATGGCCTAACCATAATCCTGGACAGCATGGGTGATGTTGTGGTGGAGATGCCTATACCAGACACCAACACAGGCAGTACACCCAGTGGCCTGACAGCAATGGAACAGCTGCCCGCCGCCACTAAGGGTGCTGCTGTGTGCACTGCCACAGCTGTGCCATGTGGTGGTGCTGGTGTGGCTATGCAGGAGCTGGGCTGCATTCAGTGGCCGGATGGGCAACGGCAGCAGACTGCAGGAGCCACAGGGCAGCCGGACACGGGATCTGCTGCCGGGGCACCTGCTAGGGGCATACCCATGAAGACCCCACTATGCAGTGTCCACCTGAGTGGGAGGCTGTGCAGTGGGGTCGGTCACCGCAGGAGGGTTGGCACCCTGCCCAGGTTCCCCAGGGCACTAACCAGTTGGCAGAGCACACCTGTTTGCTGCAGGCCTCCATGGAGCAACAGGTGCTGCTTGCCGCTGGGGTGTGTGCACTGCATGTGGAGGTGTGAAAGGCAGCTGAGCAGTGTGAGAGGGACACTGCGCAGCTCCTGGCTATACAGCACTTGCAGGAGTCCATGACTGCATCCCAGGATTGCATTGCCAATGCGATCATGGATGGTCTTGCACTGCTGGCTGCCACAGGGCATGGCTGGCCACCATGGACCCCATGCAGTGCACTGTCCACCCCTTGATCCTGGCATTGGGTGACAGCCATACTGTCGATGCCGGGCTCTGCTGTTGGCATCCCAAGCAAGCCTGGGGCAGGACTGTTTGGGCGCCTGCACACCCCTGCATGGATCCGGTCACGGTCCCGCAGAGCAACCCCTGGGGGGCTGTTGCTAACACCTCCTGTGGCTGATGAGCAGCCTGTGGCTGCTGATTGGCCCCGTGCATGGCTGCCACCATGGCCGCGGTGACCATGGTTCCGCGCGGTGGCCCTGATGTGCATGCCACCCTGACCGTAGTCTGCAGCTGTTGCCCTGTGCACGCATGGGTGGTGTGTGTGTGTGTGTGTGTGTGTGTGTGTGTGTGTGTGTGTGTGTGTGTGTGTGTGTGCATACCACTAATGTGGCACCTGCATGTCGTGCCACACGCTGCCTGTGTGCATGCCTGCCTGGCTGCTGGCCCATGTGGCATGGGCGTGATGAGGGCAGTTCTGCACCGGTTGTGCCTGTGCACCAGTGCAATGCATCTGATCCCTGCCACTTTCTAACATAAAAACATAGAATTTGACTGCAGATAAGGACCGGTTGGCCCACCTAGTCTGCCCATGTCTCTACCTAATGGATAAGCTGCAGATCCTAGTTAACCAACAGCCTACTTTCTCCGACCCCCCACTAGAATTGCCTTATGTCTGTCCCATGCATTCTTGAATTCCCCCACTGTTTTTGACTCTACGACCTCCTCCAGAAGGCTGTTCCATGCATCCACAACCCTCTCTGTGAAAAAATACTTCCTTAAATTACCTCTGAGCTGCCCCCATCTTCAAATTGTGCCCCTTGTTTTGCACACCTCTTTTTTTGAAAGATGCTACCCTCTTGGACTTTGTTGATTCTCTTGAGGTATTTGAAAGTTTATATCATGTCCCCCCTCTCCCTCATTTCCTCGAGGCTATACATCTTTAGTTCCTTTAGTCTTTCTTCAAATGTCTGCTGGTGCAGACCCTGCATCATTTTGGTTGCCCTCCTCTGGACAGCTTCCGTTCTGTCTATGTCTTTGCGGAGATTGGGTCTCCAGAACTGCACGCAGTACTCCAGATGGGGTCTCACCAGCTGTCTGTACAGAGGGATAATGACTTCCTGTATTCTACTGGTGATGCCTCTCCCTATGCATCCCAGTATCCTCCCAGCCCTCCTTGCTGCCCTCTCACATTGCTTGCCCACCTTTAGGTCATCTGATATGACTACCCCCAGGTCCCTTTCCATTTTTGTTGTTGTTAGTATCTCACCCACATTGTGTACTCTTCCCCTGGGTTTTTGTTTCCCAGGTGCATTGCCTTGCACTTCTTAGCATTGAATCTAAGCTGCCATACATTTGACCATTCCTCTAACCTTGCCAAGTCCCTTCTCATCCTTTCCACCCCACTTCAGCATCAACTCTGTTGCAGATCTTTGTGTCATCTGCAAAGAGACATACTTTCCTTCAATCCCCTCTGCAATGTAAACATAAAGACATTGAAGAGGACAGTCTAATACTGAACCCTCTTGGGTACTCCACTAACCCCTTTCTTAGAGTGGACTCCATTTACTATTACTCTCTGTGTCCTATTCTCCAGCCAATTCTTTACCAGGCTGTCATCTTGGGACCCACTTCCAGGCTGGCTAACTTGTATATTAATCTTTTGTGTGGGACTGTGTCGAATGCCTTGCTAAAGTCTAGGTAGGCCATGTCCACAGCCCTCCCTGATCTACTACTTTGGTCACCCAGTCAAAGAAATCTATCAGATTTGTCTGGCATGACCTTCCACTGTGAATCCATGCTGCCTTGTGTCCTAGCCCATCTGGCCTTCAGATACTCGACAATTCTTTCCTTCAGAAGTGATTCCATCATTTTCCCTACCACTGAGGTTAAACTAACAGGTCTGTAGTTTCCTGCTTCTGCTTTGCTCCCACTTTTGTGAAGGGGAATCACATCTGCCCTCTTCCAGTCCTCAGGTACCACCCCATCCTCCCATGATTTGTTAAAGAGGTTAGTCAGTGGTATCACTAGTTCTACCCTTAGTTCTTTTAGAATTCTGGGATGAATCCCATCAGGCCCCATTGCTTTGTCCACCTTCAGTTTTAAGAGTTCTTTCAGAACCCTTTCTTCTGTAAATGGGCTGGTATCAACTTCTGTATCCAGAGTATTTCTACTGTTTGTTTTAGGTACCTCCCCTCTTCCTTTGTAAATACTGAGCAAAATATTTGTTTAGTATCGCTGCCTTTTCACAGTCACCTCTGCCCACCCTCCCTCCCTTTATTAAGCCTCACTATCCTCCTTGGTCTTCCTTCGCTCCCTGATGTACCTATAAAAGGTTTATCCCCTTCTTAACTGAGTTGGCTATCTTTTCCTCGGTTTGGGCCTTTGCTGTTCTGACTGCCTTCCAGCTTCCTTTTGCTTAAACTGATACAGTTCTCTGTCCTGCTTCTTCTGTGATTCCTTGTACTTTCTGAATGCTTTCTTTTTCTCTTGAACCTTCACTGCCACTTCCTTTGAGAACCATAGTGGTTTCTTTACATCGTTTCATTTTGTTTATTTGCTTCACACAAAGGCTTGTTACCTCTGTGATAGCAGTTTTTATTATTCCCCATTGTTCTTCCACCCCTCCTTCCTGCCCATATGCTAGTGCATTCCTTAGGCACTCACCCATTTTGGCAAAGTCAGCCCTCCTAAAGTCCAGTACTTTTGCCTTTGTATGGCTTGACTCTATTTTGTATTTATTTTTTATTTTATTTTTATTTTAAACATTTGTTTACAGGGTAAGTACAATGAGCCAAAGGCCTGTTTTCATGTATGACCTGGGGAATGAATACATATACAGTCAAGATGTTTACAATTAACAAAACTCACAACACAATACAATACAACACTAAACATACATTACCAAATTACAAATATACAAATATATATAAAATAATCATTGAAAACAGCAACAATGCAATTTAGTAAAAAAATAATTTCTTAACCTAATTTTAAAAGTTTGATGACAAACATTTTCATATAAAACAATAGGAAACTCATTCCAATTTTTAGCAGCAGAGTAAGTAAACGAACCATCCCCCATTTTAGTCTTAGTTTTTGGGACATTTAACTTAATTTGTTGATCAGAGTGAAGTTCCCGTGAATTGATTTTAATATGTAAAAGTGAATATAATGGAGAATCTGTACCTTGACGAAGAACTTTATCTGTTAGTAAACATAGACTGTATAGACAACTCATCCTGGGAAGAAAATGCAGATAATCTATACAGCTCACAATGATGAGTAACATAGGACAACTAAAGTAAATCTACATATACCATGAAACACATTAGTAAGGAGATAACTCTCTATTAGACAAGTTAGTAAAAGAAATGCATTATAATTCAACTGTGATAATAAGACACCCTCTGCTATTGCACATCTTGCTGGTAAAGTCAACAGGGATTGAAACTTGAATAATATACCAAGTCTCTGATTTATCTGATGAGAAATAAATTTTACATGATCAGAAAATTTTAAGTATTGATCTAACAGGACTCCAAGATATTTAAATTGTTTTACCTGCTCCATACTATTACCCAACAAATCAGAGATGGAAAAATTCTGAGATCTATTTAATCTAATTCTAGATCCAAAAAGCATACATTTTGTTTTAGAATTATTTAATGCCAAACAATTCCCTTTTAACCACCCACATAAAATAGCAAAGTCCTTATTTAAGGACCTATTTATGAGTTCAATAGAAATTGAACTTTTATACAAAATAATATCATCTGCATAAATCAGACAATGTGTATCACTCAATAAAGATAGAACAACATCCACAAATACCGTAAACAACAAAGGGCCCAAAACAGACCCCTGAGGCACCCCGTAACAAAATTTTACTAGTTGAGAAAGCTCCATTTAGTCCTACTTTAAGTGGACGATCAGACAAATAACTATGAAACCAATCAACAGCAATCTCTGTCATACCATAACTTCGGAGTGTCCTAATCAGCAAAGGATGACTTACTAGATCAAAGGCCTTGGACAGGTCCACGAACACAGCATCAGTGAGCAGACCCTCATCCATAGCTACACTGGTGTGGTTCGTGAACCTGGCCAAGGCCGTCCCCGTCCCATGATACTTATGAAACCCATGCTGATCAGGAGTCCTAAGACCATTATCTTGTAAACAGGCAATAAACTGCTCATTCACAAGTCTCAAAAATTTTACCCAAAGGTGGCAAAAGAGAAATAGGATGATAATTGCCCATGTCCATTCTATCACCAGATTTATAAATGGGTTTGATTACTGTCTGTTTCCATACATCAGGGAAACATCCAGTAAGCAAAGACAAATTATAAATAGAAGTAAGTGGATAAGTAATATATTCAGAAATCAATTTTAAAACCGAGTTTCAAGTTCACATGCACTTGAACAGATTGGCATGTTTCAAAAGATAATAAACCTGATATGGTTCAATGAATGAAACAGAAAAGAACCAAATTGGAAACAACATGAGATTGTCTGTCTGTACACAGGTCCTGAGTAAAGGCTCGTGATACCTAGACAAGTCAAGGAGTTTGTTCAAAAAGAATCACAGATAACCTGCACATCAGAAATAACCTGACCATCCTTACTAAAAGCCCCAATAGATTATTTTCTTGATGGATTAATTAAAGAATTTATAGAAGACCAAAACCTTTTCGGATTATTTAAACTAGAAGTTTGTAGTTTTTGAAAATAACTAGATTTACTTTTGCTAATTTTATTTTTACATTCATTTCTAAGCTTCCTATAGCTATTAAAATCTGTCATTGACTTAGTTACCTTATACAATTTCCAAGCAGCATCTCTCAGTTTAATTAAATGTAACAAAGGGCAGTAATCCATTTATTAAGGAGCCTCTAACTCTCCTAACCACTCTAGGAAAATATTTATTTAGTAACCCCAAAGGGTGGAAGTGAAATAATCAACAGCAATATTTACATCTGGGATTGCATCCAAATAAGTCCAATCAATATTCTGCAAATCAATAAGAAGATCACCACTAACTTCATTAACGAACTTACAATAAGATATGAACCTAGGAGCAATTTAGGTCTTTTAGATCTCCACATGCAATAAGTGGCCAAATGGTCACTTATTACATCAGGTAATACACCAACACCGGAAATGTTTACCTGTTTATTAACAAGAACCCAATCCAAAATTGTATGATTCTGACTATTCATATTCATACGAGTAAATGAACTAATGAGCTGAAACAATCCAACATTAGTCAATAATGTCTCAATAGAAGGATCATTTATGGGATCCCAATGAATGTTAAAATCTCCAGTAATCAAAAGATCACTACCTGATTGAATAGTTGCTACAAACTGTAAAATATCATCCAACCCTTTCTTAGCAGCTTTTGGGGATTATAAGCTGTACAAAGTCGCAACTTTTGGCAACCACCCAACTTCAATTCCAATAACAACCATTCAAAATTAGATTTACATTTATAATCAGGAAACATTTCTACTAATTGTAATTTAGATTTATAATATACTATTATACCCCCTCCTTACTTTTTTCCAGTCCTATCTTTCCGTATTACATTATAACCTTCCAAAGCAACAAGATTATCTGATACTGAAGGTTTCAACCAGGTTTCAGTTACACTAAATATATCTGGGTCATAAGTAGTGAGCCAGGCCTCAATTTCAGCTTGTTTAGACATAAAGCTTCTAACATTTAAATGAGTTATTCTTAAACCTTTAGTTTGCCAATAGGTGTCATAATTTCCTTTGTTTGAAGTTAAAGGCCCAGGGTTTGTTTCCACATCACCAGATAAAAGTAGAATACACCACATAGTACCAAGCAACAAGGAAACAAACAAAATTTTCACACTAGATGTTGAACAAAAAAAAACCATTTCATACACATTTCTCCTACTAAGACTACCCAAATTCCTTACAGTTAAAGAATAACTGGAGGTAGAGACATAATAAATTGAAAATGTATAGTTAGTAGATGAATAATCATAAACATTTACCAATATAGGGTCAGTACAATATATGAGACCATGATCTAACAATGATCTGTGTTTATTGTGAACCATAATGTTCAATGGTCGCTACTTCCCAGATGGCTACCACTTCTACATCTGTGATCCTCTCTTCATCTCCATTTGAGAGAACCAGGTCTAAGATTGCTCCTCCCGAGTGGGCTCCAATACTAGTTGTCTAAGGCATGCCCTCTGTAGGGCATCTAGAATAACCCCACTCTTTGAAGTGGCTGCTGCAACTGCACTCAGTTAACATCTGGCATATTCAGATCACCCATCAGCAATATCTCCCATTTTCTGCCATTCTAAGTAAACTTTCTATCATTTCCTTGTCCATTTCCTCCCCTGAGAAGGGGTCTGTATCTAACCCTGTGCAGATTGTTGTGCCATTGCCGGTCTCCAAATTTACCCACAGTGCTTCTTCTTCTCCCTGTTTTCCCTTTTGTTCTGTTGTTTCATTCCTTCCTTATGTAAAGATCTCTCTTCCTCCTCTTTTACCCTCCCTGTCCCTCCTGTAGATAGTGTATCCTGGTATGTTTATGTCCCAGTCATGGTTTGTGTGTACCATGTTTCTGTGACTGCCACGATATCCAGATGCTCCTCCTCCATCAAGGCCACTAACTCAGGAGCTTGTTACTCAGACTATGGGTATTGGTACTCATTGCACTCATATTTTTGATGGCTTTACCTTCTGTTGCAGCATCCCCACTGACCTTTCTACCTCTGTCTTTTCTCATTTAGTACCCTGTTTTATAGGGAGAGGCTGGGATTTTCCTGCTGCTTATCAGTGCCTCCCCTCTTGACTGGTTTAAAAGCTTGCCAATGAAGCTTTTAAACTGATTGCTCAAAAGACTTGTTCCCTTACTGGACAGATGCAGACCATCCTGCCAGTATAGGCTGGTGTCCCTCCAGGTGGAACCCCAGTCCCCAATGAAGCCAAACCCCTGTGCTCCACACCATTTTTTCAACCATTCATTAAACTATATGGTGCAAAGTACCCTCGCCTCACTCATGCCACTGACAGGCAGTACCTCTGAGAAGGATACTGTGTGTGCTACTTGTCTTAGGCCCTTCCCCAATTCTACAAAGTCCTTCTGCACTGCTCTAATCTCATGTTGAGCCAAGTCATTTGTCCCTAGGTGGACAATGACATCCAGCTCAGACTCCTGTGCAGCTGTTCTCGTGATCCTGAGGATGCGCTTCCTGTCCCTCCAAGCCATGGCACCAGACAGGCACTTTACTTCAGTTTTCCTTGCTCCCCCCAGTTCTATCCCCCCCAATAATTGGGTCCCCCACCAGGAGCTGCTTCCTTCCTTGTGGTGTTCTCTGCCTCCTTCCTGTGGGCCTCCCTTGTGACAGTTGTCCTCAGCCTCCTTAGTCTCCTCTGCGGGTGCATCCATAGGGGAGCTATGCTCCCCCAGAATGGTGTATGGATTGTGGAGTGGAACAACTGACTGGGTGTGCCTCTGTTCCATCATCCTCACCCTCCCTGAGCCCACTGTGGTCCAACTGCTGTGCTTTCTTTGCAACCTCTGAGGTAGTGGTGGTGGCTCTGGTGCTCCCTGGATGGGGGAGGTTCCCTTCCTACCATCCAGTGTGGCCTGGGGGAAGGTTCCCTTACTACTGTCCAGTGTGGCCTGAAGATGGGCAACTTCCTCCCTCAGGGCAGAGAGTTGTCTGCAAATAGGGCAGCATCTCAGCCTCTAGAAAGACTCCCAGAAGACTGCTGCCCCACAGCCATTATATTGCACTACTCCCCACATGTTTATCTACTTTTTTTTTGTGTGTGTGTGTGTGATTGGTTTGTTATATAGAAATATATATATTATACAATATGTATGCTTATATTGTCAGTGCAGTGTGCTAGAGAAAATATGACAGTGATATGCACCTTGCACTCTTGAGAAATGATGACAGAACTCAGGTATAAAGGAACTATTTCAGGGGTGGGTGGGGTGAGGGGTGGGAAGGGGTTGGGCCTAAACTGTGCCCTCACAAAACAATCAGCTAAGAGCTCTGACCCACTGCTGCGATGAGTGCCTTCCTGTCAGCAAGATGCCCTATACACCAATTTGACAGAGAAAATACCCTGCTAATCAAACAGAGAAAAATCCAGACATCCAAGTCAAACACAGTTAAACCTCCCCAGCCCCAAAACAGCCTAGTGGTTTGTGCTCTGAAAGCAGTCAGCCCCCAAATAAGTCAGCTGTGCTTTAAACTCTTCCTGTACTGAACAATCTTAAGAATTGTAACAAACATAAAGCTAGATCCACCTCCCTCTGTTAGTTGAAAGACTGTCTTTTCCTGATAATTCTAAGTTCCTTATTTCACCTTTCAGTTAGAAGTAGCCTCCACCTGCAGAATATCTGCTACAAACCAAAGGCAATTGTAAGGTTCACCTCCCTCTGTTGTGAGCACAACTCGCTTTCTTGCAAATCCTATGTTCAGTATTGCAGCTTCTAGCCAGAGTTTCAGTTGAAGAATATTAGCTGTTCTGATGAGTTTGCTATAAAACACTTGCTTATAATACTATTGTTCTCAGGTCTGTTACCAAAGCTATTGGCTTGTAAGTAGCTATGATGTAAGCACTTCCTGACAAAGTCTGGTCTGCCCTTATAAGGCACATACAGATAAACACAAAAAAACTGTTTCCACCCCCTAGGGCACTGTCTGGGTCAAATACACAACCTGTACCTGCACTTATTTCAGGATTTATGACAAATTTTTAGCCCAGGGTTTAAACTCTTTCTGCACTGAGAATCTTAAGAATTGTAACAAATGTAAAGCTAGATCCACCTCCCTCTGCTGCTTGAAAGACCATCTTTTCCTGATAATTCTAAGTTCCTTATTTCACCATTCAGTTAGAAGTAGCCTCCACCTGCAGAATATCTGCTACAAACCAAAGACAATTATAAGGTTCACCTCCCTCTGTTGTGAGCAAAACTCACTTTCCTGCAAATCCTATGTTCAGTATTGCAGCTTCTGGCCAGAGTTTCAGTTGAAGAATATTAGCTGTTCAAGATCGGAGATCCTCTCTCCATCCCCATTTGAGAGTACCAGGTCTAAGATTGCTCCCTCCTGAGTGGGTTCCAATGCTAGCTTGTCTGAGGCATGCTCCCTGTATGGCATCGAGAATGGCCCTGCTCTTGGATGTGGCTGCAGCAAAGGTGCTCCAGTCAACATCTAGCATATTCAGGTCCCCCATCAGCAATATTTCCCCTGTCTCTGCCATCCCAAGGATGCCTTCTATCATTTCCTTGTCAATTTCCTCCTCCTGAAATGGGGCTCTGTATACAGCCCCTGTGCATATTGTGGAGCCATTTCCAGTCTCCAGGGTGACCCACAGTGCCTCCTCTCCTCCCTTTTTACCCTTTAGTTCTGTTGCTTTGATCCCTTCCCTTACATGGAGAGCTACTCCTCCTCCTCTTCTTCCCTCCCTATCCCTCCTGTAGATTGTGTACCCTGGTATGTTGACATCCCAGTCATGGTTTTCTGTGTACCATGTTTCTGTGACTGCTAGAATATCCATGCTTCCCTCTTCCATCAAGGCCACTATTTCAGGGAACTTTTTACCTAGTCTACAGGCATTGGTACTCATTACCCTCCATTTTTTTATGGCTTTATTTCTTTTTGCCCCATCCCTGTCCCTACTGCCTTTGTCTTTTTCTCCATTTACCCCTGCCCTTCTCCCTATTGACTGCTCTATCTTGGTGTTTACCTCACTAATTACCCTGATTTTGGGGGGGGGGCTAGGATTTCCCTTCTCTTCAGTGCCCCCCTGGCTAGTTTAAATGCTTGCCACTGAAGCATTTAAACCTATCACCTAGGATCCTGGTTCCCCTCCAGGATAGATGCAGACCATTGCACCTGTATAGGCCTGCATCCCTACAGGTAGAGCCCCAGTCCCCAGTGAAGTCAAATTGCTGAGCTCTGCACCAGCTTTTCAACCAGTCATTGAATCCCATGGTGCAGAGTACCCTAGCCTCATCCATGCCATAGACAGGTAGCACTTCTGAAAGTTACTGTGTGTGCTACTTGTCTAAGGCCCCTCCCCAACTCCACAAACTCCTGTTGCACTGCTCTGATCTCATTCTCAGCCAGGTCATTCGTCCCTAGGTGGATAATGTCATCCAGCTCCCTACCCTTTGCCACTGCTCCTACGATCCTAAGGATTCATTTCCTGTCCCTCCAAGCCTTGGCGCCAGACAGGCAACTTACCTCTCTTTCTCCTCCCTCCCCCAGTTCTACCCCCCTAACAATTGAGTCCCCCACCAGGAGTTTTCTTCCCCTGTGAGGTCCTGGGCCACCCTCCTGTGGGTCTCCATTATGGAGGTTCCCAGTATCCTCCTTGGTCTCCACTGCAGATGCCTCCAGAGTGGTGAATGAATTGTGGAGAGGCACAACTGGAGAGATGCAAATCTGTTCCATCACCCTCACCCTCCCTAAGCCTGATGTTTAACTAACTAACTAACTAAATAAATAAATAAATAAGCCCATCATGGTCAAACCATTCCTCTCTCTTGGCAACCTCTGAGGTAGTGGTGGTGGCCTGGGTGGTCCCTGGGTAGTCAAGCAGGTTTCCCTAATCCTTGCCAGGTCAGCATGGAGACAAACAACCTCCTCCCTCAGACCAGAGAGGTGCCTGCAAATAGGGCAGCAACGCAGTCTCCAGAATGTCTCCCGGAAGACTGGTGCTCCACTGCCAGTGCATTGCACTACTCCCCACATGTCTGTGTCCCTTCCAGTTACAGATGCTTTTTTGTTTTTGTTCTTGTTTGAGTGTGTGCAAGCTTGTGAGTGTCTCTACCCCTATTCAGTGTGCTGTGCCTTTAATATCTCCCAGCTACAGTTCCTCCCTGGCAAATTAAAGTTAAAACTAAGAAAAGTCCACCCCAAAAACAGAATCAATACTAGTTACTTAGACAGGTCCAAAAAGTAATAATTCAGTTCAGTGTAGTGTAGAAAATAACCTCCTTGATTCAAGGAAGCTGTGGCTGCTTTCACACTCTCTCTGTCTCAGTCTCAGCAGACAGAGACCACAAACAACTCAATTATAAATCTTCAGTTCAACTAGGCCCCTTTCAGCTCCTCCCCTTAACAGACACCTATTTCACAAAGGCTAAGTAACAGGTCTAGTCACAACTGACTGCAAATATCTCCCAGCTACAGTTCCTTCCTGGCAAATTAAAGTTAACACTAAGAAAAGTCCACCCCAAAAACAGAATCAATACTAGTTGCTTACACAGGTCCAAAAAGTAATAATTTATTTCAGTGTAGTGTAGAAAATAACCTCCTTGATTCAAGTAAGCTGTGGCTGCTTTCTCACTCTCTCTGTCTCAGTCTCAGCAGCAGTTCTAGTGCCTGGATGCGTGGGTGCATGTGTGTGTTACTGTGTGATGCTGTGTGGAGTTGTGTGCCACTGACTCCCCTACCCCTGCATCATACCTCTGTGTGTGCATGCCCATTGCCATGCACACCCCTGCCTGTGTGCTGTACCTGTGTGTGTGGCCTTTGCATGGGTTTGGTACCACCTACCTGCATGCACCATAGTGCTCCTGTGCGATGGTGCCTTGATGCTGCCGTGCCATCCTTTGCAGCCGAGGATCCCTCTGTGGGGGGGGGACTGTCCACCACCCTCCGGCCCATTGCCTCCATTGTCCCCACTACTGTTGCCCCCATCAGCCTCGACAGCTATCCCACAGTCAATGGCCATGTTGTGCGGTATGCAGCAGGCCAGGAATAGGCCACAGGCTTTCGAGGGGCTGTACTGTAGGGCACCACCAGACCTGTCTAGGCAACAGAATTGTGCCTTCTGCATTCTGAATACATGCTCAATGATGTTTTGTGTGCTGGTATGTGCCTCATTGTAGTGTTCCTCTGCTGAGGGGGTGAGCAGCCAGGGCCTCAGTGGATAGACGCTGTCTCCTGTGTGGATAATGACTCGGTTAGCCCTGTGACATCCTTTGCTGTGCCCCTTGCCTGTCCACGGCACCCTCACCAGCACACCCACCCTGCCCTCCCATCCCATGGCCTGCTCTGCCTTGCACCCTGGCCTGTCCCATACTCACCCACTAGGTGGCCCATGGGGATGTCCCCACACTCGAACCTGTGGCACAGTGCAGAGCTGTGCCAGATGAATGCATCATGTGCACTCCCAGGGTGTGTGGCACAGACATTGGAGATGCACTCCTTGGCATCGCACACCACCTTGCAGTTCACATTTAGGAACCCCTTTCTATTGGTATAGGCCACACCCTCAGGGCCAGGTGGCATGTGGATGTCCCATGGGTGCAGTCAATGGCCCCACGCATGCCAGGCATACGTGCTACCCTGTGGAAGTCCTGCATGGTTGCTGTATACTCCACCTGTGTGCTGGGGAAATGGATGTATTCCAAAGCATATGGCAGCATAGTGTTGAGGAACTGTGTGAGGAGGCATGATGTGTCCTACTGGGTTATGCCTGTGGTGTCCCCTGTTGGTCTCTGGAAGGTGCCTGTGGTGAGCAGGCACATGACAGCTGTCACTTTTGTCTCCACAGGCATTGCGTGGCTCCATCTTGTGGATGCCTCTATCTCCTCACTGCACAGCTCACAGAACTGCCTCAGAATGGCCCTTTTCAGGTGGTACCATCCCACAATCTCTGTGTCGGTGTAGTTCTCGAAGGTGGTGGGGGCATGGTACCACCTGTTCTGGGTGTACCACCAATGGACCCTTCCTCAGCCACGTCGCTGTTCCTCCTGCTCCCTCACACCCCTCTTTATGGCTTCCATAAGGAAGGGCACACTATCCATGGCCCCTGATATCCTGTCTCCTCCAGACAGTCAGCTGTTGTGGGCTGTAAGCCACCCTGGTGCACTGCCTGGCACTGTGCCTGCCTGTCGCTCTCGCTTTCTCTGCCCCTGGGTCCCTCTCCACTGCTACCTCTGTCCCTCTTCTCCTGTGGCTGCCTGTGACAGTCTCTCTGTCTCTCACTGGCTCTGTCTCCCTTGGTCTGTCTTTCTGTCTGTTTGTCCTCCCTTCTTGCTGTGTTTTGCCACTCTCTCTCTCTCTCTCTCTCTCTCTCCCCCTCATGCTTGGTGTGTGCTTGTGCCCTGTATTTATAGGCTCAAGTCTGCTTGGCGCATCCAGATTTTGCTCTGCACTTGCGCCATGGTTCCACGGTCGAATATCGCACTGCACCAGATATTCATGGGCACGCCCCCTGCTCTTGCACCTGCATTCATTATAGTTGCACATCGGCACAATAGGATTTACGCTGCACACTGACTCCTGCTGAATATTGCTCCTTGGTGAAAGTCCACACTTGCACCAGTGCAACTCAGTTG
The DNA here is from genome assembly GCA_016271365.2 of Neoceratodus forsteri. Lineage (NCBI taxonomy): Eukaryota > Metazoa > Chordata > Ceratodontiformes > Ceratodontidae > Neoceratodus > Neoceratodus forsteri. Next base: position 63,674,147 of record CM028129.1, read on the forward strand.
TGCATGCTTTGAATATCCTGTCCACGGCCACAATTTTTCATTTTTAATGTGAAAAAATGGTAACATTAAGGAACTGAGACAGCCTTCGCCCCATCAATTTTGCCATTACTCCCCTCCCACAAAATCCTCATCATCATCATCATCAAGAAGGAAGCAGTTCTCATCGCAGTCCTCAATGCTGGCATTGTACCCACTTGGAAATTATTTCTTCCATGACTGTATCATCAGCCTTAATGGGGCACCATTTGATGCTGCCACCAGGATGGCCTGCTTTGCCTGCATCATCAGAACAACCATCACCATGATGGGGTACAAACATTGATGTGGTAGTTCGACTTGGTATGTGACCTTCATTCATTTTCATAAATGTCAGCATAGGTGATAGGTTTGTACGACGGTAACACACTATGGGCCCCGCAGAACTAAATACCCTCTCCACACTTACACTGGAGGCTGGGTAGATCAGGTAGTTCAGTGCTACTGATGCCAGCATTGGTCATTCATTCATCTTGCCACTCTAGTACACCAAAAGATCGTCCAATATTGTCAGATACCTGTTTTCTGCCAAACAGGCCTCAACCATGGTCTGCGCTGCATGCATTCCTGAAGAATCATCCACCTGGCCACAACATTCATCTAGTTCACAAATTCTTACTTGGGACAAGGCACCCAAAGTGGATTAATGGACAACTGTGCAGCTGACACCGCTCCTTGCCCCTCAGCCACCTTACTGTATGTGCTTGGTCCACAGTGAACCTAAGCCTTGTTATGCTGTTGTTTGCAGAAATTTACATGTGACTTCTGTGCCCTATGAACCAATCAGACCAGCTGCCCAGTCAGAGTTTGAACCTGATCATGCCCTCCCTCCAGTAGGGATGCAATGCCATGCTTGTAGCATGGGTCCAGCATTGTGGCTATTCCAAATTCTGGAGATTGCTGAATAGTGGTGATGTGTCGATTGCTGTCTAATATTGTAATCATGTGTTTCTGTAATGCACAGCTTGACTGATCTCCGGCCACATCAATGCTAGGCTGCAGATTCAACAAAGTCTTCCTCAGCACCCACAGCAGTGGAATGGCTTGACTAATGGATACAGTGTCACCACTCACTGCCTGTGTGGTATGATCAAATGGCCTCAAAATTATTATTACTGAGTCCATAAGTCTCCATTGTTCAGTTGTCATAGACATTGAGGCCCCTGAAGTGTCACGGCCAGTGTGCATAACTAGGTACTTGGAGATGGCTTTGTACTGCTCATACAACTACTCTGCCATGTGACGTGCTGAGTTCCATCTCGTGACAACTTCAAGCTTTAGGTGATGCTGAGGGAGGATGTTTTGAATCTCTAATCCAGGAGATGCAGTGAATTTAAAATCCGCCGGCGAAGTGAACGTGAAGTGGCTACTTAGCGTTGGCACTTTGCTACACGGAGTGCCCCATGGGAAAGGCTCACTTCGCCTTGTTATTATTACTTCGCATTGTCATTCCACCTTAAACGTGAAGTAAGGTGGAGTGACAACAATATTGGCAGCATCCCACCCACACAGTCACAAGAATGAATGTGCATCCCCCAAAGTGCTACTGTCTTGTGTCCAGAAAACTCCCCAGTGCTGGTGAAGTGAAATGAGAGTGTAACAGGAAATGCAAAGTCTCCCAGAATGAATGGTGCACTATCATGTGTGCAGTGGTCAGGTCACACACACAGTCATCAGAATTAATGTGCATCCTCAAAATGCTACTGTCTTGTGTCCAGAAAATTTCCCAGTGCTGACGAAGTGAAATGACAGCATAACAAGAAATGCAGTCTCCCAGAATTAATGGTGCCATGCAAACGCACAGACAGATTAAGATTGCGCTGCACACTCAAGGGATGCATACGAAAAGGCATAACACCTTACCAATGCTCACAAGTCACAAATCCAAATCTGGAAAGGTACATTTTGCCAGTTGGGGATTAGTGCACGGCAGTAACAATCCACTACCAGTAAAGATATCACAAAGCTGTATAAAAAATTAATGCTGGTGCAGTGGACAGCAGGTTCACACTGCTGCAATTACTCTGTAACACAATAAATGGTGTCTCATTTAATGGCACGCATTGCACACACACTCACACGCACTTTCAAGTAATGCATAGCAAATTGAAAACCTTTAGTAATATAACCAAACGTTTTAAACAGACAAATTGTACACTGCTGCACCACAAAAATCAGCAAAAAAATGTCAAGAATTACTGAAAATATTACTGTGTACATTAACTCAGTTATACAAGAAAAATAAAACAAAAACAGAAAGACTGCCTTCTTCTCCCAGTTAATCTACCTACACCACAAGTACGCCCCTCTCCCCAAAGCACACTTCACGGTACACAGACTGACAGTTCTAAATTAACATTCAAAATTCACACACAACAATAAACACTCGATGATATGAGCACAGAAAGGTTTCCTACAATCTATGTACTAAATTTATAGCAAAAGATATTACTCAAAAAGGCATTTTAAACAGCTTTTAGAGGTTTTGAATCGCAGAGGTCTGAGAGCAAACTGTCTCCAGCTACCACTGCACACACACACTACCCAGGCCAGAACTGAGGCTGTGTCGAACAATCTAGAGCCCATGTGACCTGCAATCCCATGAATAACTGCAGAATTTCATTTGGAGCACAATTACAAGGCGAAGTGAGGTGAGTTACATTGATTTCAATGTACATTGCCTTAAAATTGATGGAGAAGTCAATCAATCAATTAATCAATCAAAGTCTTTATTTAACCAGGTGATCACCGTTGAGCAAGCTCATTTTTGAGGTGGATCTGGGTTTGTTAACAAGGAACAAGGGACAATATACATGGGATGCAACACACAAGAAAATAGTGATAATACAAATAAAGTGCAATACAATAATACAGTATACACAAAGTATCAGCAGGTAGCATTGACAGTAGTATATGTTTGGAACAGAAGATACAGCTAGTTTTGGGTAGGACACAAGTTTTCATAAAAGTAAAGAAATATACATATCAGGTGCACCGAACACAAATAAAACCTAATATAAAAAGATATATAGTGATACAGTATGGAGAATTTAGAGCTGGAACCAGGGTGAAAGGAATGTGGAAGGGACAGATATGGGGGGTAGAAAAAGGGGAGGGAAGAGTCCATTATAGATGTGATCAGTCTTTTAACAGCAGTAATTAGAGTGTGCTTGGACTTACAGGAGTCACTATTTAGGGTAGACAGGTACAGGACTCCTTATTATGATGTAGATATAGAGATTTAAAAGCTGCTAGGCTGATGGGGTGAGTTAATTTCAAAGTTTTTTGCAGCTTGTTGCACAGTTGAGGGAGCACAAAGCTGATGGCTGCTCTGCCAATGCGAGATTTTGCTTTGTAAACATAAAGGTAGATATATGAGGTGCTTCTCATGGCATACTTCCCCAGAGTACACAAAGGTAAACAGACAGAGATATACTGGGGCAGTTTATTTGAGATAGCTTTGTATATCTAAACTGCAGCATTTTTTTGCCATCTGTAAGCAAGGGATGACCATCCCACTGCCATGTACAATGCACAGTGGTGGGTTGAGTATTGAAGACCAGTGATAAATTTTATGGCTCTGTGATAAAGCGTATTGAGTTTGGCTAGGGTACCTGCAGGTCCCTGACTATATAGAAAGTCTGCATAATCCAATAGGGAAAGAAAGGTAGTTTGAACCAGTTTCAGTTTAGCTTCTCTTGTGAGGAGATTATTAATCCTAAAGAACAGACCAAGTCTTTGTCTAAGTTTCTTTGCCAGTTCTTCTAAGTGATCTGTGAAAGTAAGTCTATGGTCTAACCAGACCCCCAGGTACTTGAACTTTGGTACGTAGTCCAACTGCTTACCCAGAATGGTAGTGATCTGCGGGAGTGTCCCAGCAATTGCAGGATTTATTGCATTTTGAAGGGGCGAGAGGAACATTGCTTTGTTTTTTTTTGCATTTAAGAGCAGTTTCTGGTTTATAAGCTAATGTTGCAGCAGATTAAATTCATTTTGAAGGGCTTTACAGGCTACTTCAGGTGTGGGGCTACTAGCATAGAGTACCGTATCATCTGCAAATAGGTGTATTTATGTTTCTTTGATGTGGGCATCTACGTTGTTAATATAAATGGTGAAGAGCAAGGGACCAAGAATGGAACCTTGCGGTACACCCCTCAATAAGGGTTTTGGTAGAGAAACTTCCCCTTCTGCCTTTACTTGTTGAAGTCATCCTGAGAGGTAGTTGGGGAACCATTTAAGGGATAGGGAATCCAAACCAATGTTCCGGAGGGACAACAGGAGCAGTCTGTGATCAATGGTATCGAACGCCTTGCTTAGGTCCAAGAAAACTGCGCAGACAAAGTTTTTTTTGTCTAATTCAAGCTGCCAGTCATTTGTCACCTTGGCTAGAGCAGAGATTGTACTGTGCTGTGCTCTAAAACCGGATTGTAATGGGTTGAGCAATTTTTCTGATTCCAGGTACTTCCGAAGCTGGGAGTTCACAAATTTCTCCAGCATCTTTGGCAGGATTGGAAGTAGGGAGATTGGCCTGTAGTTATTGAGGTCAGTTCGATCTCCTGACTTAAACAAAGGGACCACAAGTGCATTTTTCCAAATGGGCGGTAGGTCACCCTGGGACAAGGATAAGTTGAAGAGATGAGTAATTGGAACTGTGAGGACATGGTAGCTGACTTTTAAGAAGTACAGGTCAATGAGGTCAGCCCCAGCACTTTTCTTAGTGTCCAGCTGTAGGAGAAGATCTTTGACTTCTTTCAGGGAGGTAGGCTACAGAGAGAAGGATGGACTGGGGATGTTTTTTTCTTGTGTATCCAATCTAAGTTGTTGGAGGATATTCACGGGAGAGGAGTCAAAGGCTAGCCCTGCAGTGGCAAAATGATCATTGAGAGCATCGAGAATAGGCGGTCTGTCGGAGATGACAGTATTGTTGATCAATAATTTAGTAGGTAGGGAATTTACAGTGGTGTGACCTTCAATGTCTTTGATAGTCCTCCAGAACTTGGAGGCATTTCTTGAAGAGCTCTCCAGCTGAGAGCGGTAGAAATTAGCTTTGGCTTCTCTGACCATTTTGGTGCAGAGGTTCCTGCCCTCCGAAAGAATTCCAGTCATTTACTAAATTAGTTTTCCTAGCAGTTCTCCAGAGTACATCTCTACTCCGTAAAGCATCTTTCAGGTCTTCTGTAAACCACCAACAGGATTTGATTCTGCCATGAACTTTACTATGGAGCATACTTGTTGAGAGCCCCCAGCACAATTTCTGAGAAAATATCATGTCGTAGTCAGGACTTAGCTCAGATAGAAGTCCCAGCATCGCATGGAGCTCCCACGCCTGATATATACCCATGGAGATCAAAGTTGCGTATGCACCTTTTAAAGAAGAATTTTGGTACAGTTGTGGATTTAAGAGTGGATCTTACACATGCGATGTAGCAATAGTCGCTAATATCAGAGAAAAAGACGCCAGCATGGGAGAATAAATGGAGTTTGTTAACTAAAATAATATCCAAGAGAGTACTGTTATTAGGGTTGAGCTTGTTAGGAGAAGTAGATTCATTTATTAGCTGTGACAACCCAAGGGAATCACAGAACATTTTAAGTGGGGAGGATGCACTGGAGAGCCAGTCTAAGTTGAAGTCCCCTAGTATGATACACTCTGAAGATGCCGAACCCAGGATGTTTTTGAGATGTTTTAACAACTGTAGTCCAGCTGATGGGGGTCTGTAGCATCCTATTATACATAATGAGACACCGGTGGCAATTTCAATCTTTAATGACAAGCTTTTGAATTCTTTTGGGACAGAGGCTGAGTCAATTATGGAGGCAGGGAATTTATCCTTGATGTAAATAGCTACCCCACCATCTCTGGTTTGCCTGTCAGCTCTGAACGAAGAGTAGGAGGGGATGTTAACTCCGTTGTTATTGGTTGCCGGTCGAAGCCAGGACTCCATAGTCACCAGAACATCTGGAGCAGTATGACATACCCAGGCCTGAACAGAAGTGATTTTTTTTAAAGGCTACATACATTAACATGCAAGAATGTAAGCCCCTTGAGGCTTTGTAGCTCTGCTGGGGATTCCATGGGTGCCAGAGGGCATGGATTAAGCTCAACATTTCCTGAACATAGTAAAAGCAGGAACAAGAGTTTCCTGCAGAGTCCTAGGAGAAGTGTGGGTGGCTGGTTCTTCTTGCAATTACGTGATTTGTCTGCAGCAGTATAGGGAGTTCTGAGGCTAGTTCCCAGTTTTCCTGATGCTGCATACAATAATACCCTGACCAAGAGAGTCAATGGGAGTAGGGGGGAGCATGCAGAAGGTGGTGTAGCCCTGTGAGCAGGCTCTAGGAGAGTTCCTGTATGCCGGTGCAGGTGAAGGACCAGCAGTGGGCTGGGAAGTTAGAGCACATACAAGTTCTTCTACTTGATAGGAAAAGTCCCGGTTGGACAATGTAAAAAGAGAGCCATTCTCCACTCTAGGAGTTATTTTTTGATTCACGTTCAGGTCCAATACATGTAAGACGAGCAGAGACAAGCATAGAAACAGGTAATACGCCCTCATTTTGAGACTATCACCCAATGGGCACTACAAGTGAGGGCAAGAGAAGGGATTCTCAATGGAGGAGAATTTTGTAATCCCTGCAGAATACTACTATAGGCAGTGGAGCCTGAAGCAGTAATCCTTAAGTATAGCTCCTAGTCAGGCTAATAAGAAAAGAGTTCACCTGACTATAGAGTAGTAGGGCAGAGAGGCTTGAAGCAAATTTCTTAGCTACTACCTGGAGCAGACTAAGTACCAGAGAGAGATCACTCCGACCTAAATCAACTGTCTTAGCAAGACAGGATATGCTAGTGAGCAATAAACAAACCTAAAGTACCAAAATGGTATGCCTCCAGCAAGACAGAATAGAGATAAAGCCTGTTAGAAGGCTTAGTTGCAAAAAGGGGATGGAGGAATTGCAGTTGTTGACAGTAAGTAACCAATAAATTGAAACATTAGATAGGAGTGTGTGGAGACTGTGTGCATTTAAAGGAGGCCTGGGAGGGGGAGGGGGTGGGACAAAAAATCAAGGGGAAGTTTGCAGAGCTAGCACTGAATCAGTGCATGTACAGTTGGAGAGAAACTGCAGCGGGGTGGGGATGGTAAGTTACTTTACACAGGCTGAGCAGAACAGACTAAATTAAAATATATAAATTAGAAGCCGAGTACAGGGACGCAGGCTTACATTAAGCCACATGTCTCGGGTGCTCCTATCTCAGGTGAGTGAGACCAGCCAATCAGGGAGCTCTACACAGGCGTGGAGCCAATAGCGCTAACCTGAGAAGGCACTGAAACTGAAAACAGCAAATTGCAAGTGATGATCCAGTTCAGCATTCACACAGCCCAGAGAAATCGTGGCAATTTTTTAAGCATCGTACCTTATCTATCTCTTTGGGGGTGGGTGGATCAGGCTCTTTGCACTGTAGATGTGCTATGGATGGATCACGACCGCTGTCCTTGGGGGCAAGTGGCACCTTATCTATCTCTTTGGGGGGTGGGTGGATCAGGCTTCTTGCATGGTAGAGGTGCTATGGCTGGATTGTGACCCTTGCCTGTGGGGGCAAGAGAAGTGGTTTGGGGAAGGCGGAATAACGCAAAGTCATTGGTTTCAATAGACTTCACATTCCTCATTATGAAGTGAATACTCTGCTTCACATTTCGGAGTTCTCCGTGGATTTCATGTTACTCAGTGAATCACTTCACAGAGCAAATTGGGGCCACTTCGCCCACCACTACTTACAGTACTGTAACTCACATGCAGCATGGGAAGGAACTCAAATGCCTATGGCTGTACTTCCCCAATGGACTGTAGCACAAAACTCCCAGACTTAAAAACGCTTATTAATGAGTACAATTGCAGGGTGGTGAAGCCTGGAGAGATACTACAAAACATGCTTACAATACATCCAAGTAACTAGTAAAAAAATTAATGTTGTGATTCATGACATGATCGTGAATCATGATTTGTGACTGCATTTGTGACCTTGATGATGGAGAACATGATTCGGTGTCGACGGTGTGAGATAAACAATATGGAACTGTATTGGGAACACAAATGCCTACGGCTGTACTTCCCCGATGAGCTGTAGCACAAACTCCCTGACTTAAAAATGCTCATTAATGAGTACAATGGCGGGGTGGTGAAGCCTGGAGAGATGATACAAAACATGCTTACAATACATCCAAGTAACTAGTCAAAAAATGAGTGTTGTGATTCCTGACATGATCGTGAATCCTGATTTGTGACTGCATTTGTGACCATGATGATGAAGAACATGATTTGTATCACGAGTGACTCCTGATGATGGTCCTGACTCCTGACTTAAAAATGCAAATTAATGAGTACAAGGTTCATGCAGAATTATGCACCACATCTGTCCAGTACTCTGAACGGAAGTCAAAGAAACAACTGTGACTTAAGTTACAGATGGAGATTGGGCCCTAAAGAGATGTAGATGCACAGACAGATTAACATTGCGCTGTGCCCTGAAGAGATGCAGATGCAAAGGCACAACATCTAACCAGTGCTCACCATCAGAAATTCAAATCTGGAAAAGAATACCTTTGCTGGTTGGGCGGGCCACAGGGGGCAGTGTACTGCACTGCTGCAGTAACAGTCACTCAGTACTAGTACCAGTAAAGATACCACAAAGAAGTATAAAAATCACACAGCTGCAGTGGATAGCAGGTTCACATTGCTGAAATTATTATGTGGCACAAAAAAAGGTGTCTGATTTGATGACACGCGTCACACACATACTCACACACACACACACACACTAAGTAATGCATAGCAAATTGAAAACTTCAGTAATATAACCACATATTTTAAACAAACTAAAATTATGCACTGCTGCACCACAACAATCAGCAAAAACATGGCAAGAATTATTGAAAATATTACTGTGTGTATATTAAGACAGTTATACAAGCAAAATATCACCAAAACAGAAAGCACTGTCTTTTTCTCCAAGTTAATCTACGTACACCACAGAAACACCCTTCCCCCAAAGCACACTTCCACTGTCTCTCAGTACACAGACTGAATGTTGTACATTAACATTCAAAATCCACATCCAAACAATAAACGCTTGATGTTATGAGCACAGGAGGGTTTCCTATAATCGATGAACTAAAGTTTCAGCAAAAAAAATGACTCAAAAAAGCTTTTTTAACAGCTTTTAGAAGGTTTGAATTGCAGAGAGCTGTCAAAGCAGATTGTCTCCTACAGCTTCCTACACACACTACCCCAAACTGAGGCTGTGCTGAACAAACTAAAGCCCATGTGACCTGAAATCCCACGAATCACTGCAAAATTCACCTTTGGAGCTTAAAAACAAGGTGAAGTGAGGCAAAGTACATTGATGGAGTAATGGTTTGGGAAGATGGAGTAACGTGAAGTCATTGTTTCCAATGGACTTCACGTTACCCATTATAATGCGAAGTACTCCGCTTCGTGCTGCGGAGCACTCCGCGAATTCAACTTCACAGAAAGTAAGGAGAGAGAGAAAAAAACAGAGGAAAGAGTAAGGATTGCAAACAGTTAAGGGGCCAGAAATAAGACATGATTGGAGTGGTGCAGTGCAGTGGCTGTGGAGCAGCAGTCTTCCGGGAGACATTCTGGAGGATGCGGTGTTGTCCCATCTGCAGACACCTCTCTGGGCTGAGGAAGGAGGTTGCTCATCTCCAGGCTGAGTTGGCCAGGATTTGTGGGACCTCCTCTTCCATCTAGGGATCACCAGTGCCACTACTGTTGCCTCCAGAGGTTGCCAAGAAAGAGGTGCGGTGGACCACAGTGGGGTTAGGGAGGGTGAGGGTGCGGGTGGAACAGAGGTGCATCTCTCCAGTTGTACTCTCCACAATTTCTCCTATGCCATTCTGACAAAGTGTGGTTTCCTCTATGAGAAGGCACCTGATGGAGACCAAGGAGGATGCTGGGAACCTCCATAAAGGAGACCCACAGGAGGGTGGCAGGGGACCCTGCATGGGAAGAAACAACCCTGGTGGGGACCATTGTAGGGAAGGTAGAACTGGGGAGGAAGGGAGAGGGAGGCAGGTGCCTGCCTGGCACCATGGCTTGGAGGGACAGGGAGCAAATCCTCAGGATTTCCGGAGCAGCTGCACAGGGAAGGGAGCTGGATGTCATTGTCCACCTAGAGACAAATGACCTGGCTAAGAAAGGGATTAGCGAAGTGCAGGAAGAGTTTGTGGAATTGGGAAGGGCCTTAGACAAGTAGCATGCATGGTAACCTTCTTGGAGGTGCTGCCCGTCTATGGCATAGGAGAGGCTAGGGTGTTCTGCACCATGGGATTCAATCAGTGGTTGAAAAACTGGTGTGGAGCTCAGGGATTTGGCTTCATTGGGGACTGGGGGTCCACCTGGAGTGATGCAAGCCTATACTGGCATGATGGGCTGCATCTGTCCAGGAGGGGAACCAGGATCCTAGGTGATATGTTTAAATGCTTCATTGGCAAGCATTTAAACTAGCCAATGGGGGGAGGCACTGGAAAGGAGCAGGGAAATCCTAGCTCCCCCAAAACAATCAAGGTAGTAAGTGCGGCAAGCACCATCATAGACGTGTTGATAGGGAGAAGGGCAGCAGTAAATGGAGAAAGTGAGAAAGACAAGAAGGACAGGGATGGGGCAAAAAGGAGTAAGGCCATCAGGCAATGGAGGGTAATGAGTACCAATGCCCGTAGTCTGGGCAACAAGCTCCCTGAGCTGGTGGCCTTGATGGAAGAGGGATGCCTGGATATCATAGCAGTCACAGAAATATGGTACACAGAGAACCATGACTGGGATGTTAACATACCAGGGTATATAACCTATAGGGAGAGACAGGCAGGGGAGAAGAGGGGAGGAGTAGCCTGTATGTAAAGGAAGGGATAAAAGCAACTGAACAAAAGAGTAAACAGGAGGAGAGGAGGCACTGTGGGTCACCTTGAGACTGGAAAGGGCACCACAATCCGCACAGGGGTTGTGTACAGACCCCATGTCAGGGAGGGAATGGACAAGGATATGATAGAAGGCATTCTTAGAATGGCAGAAAGGGGAGATACTGTTGATGGGAGACCTGAATATGCCAGATGTTAACTGGAGCACATTTGTGCAGCCACATCCAAGAGCAGGGCCATTCTTGATGCCCTACAGGTGGCAGGCCTCAGACAGCTAGTTTTGGAACCCACTCGTGAGGGAGCAATCTTAGACCTCATACTCTCAAACGGGGGCAGTGAGAGGATCTCAGATCTAGAAGAGGGTTGCCATCTGGGAACAAGTGACCATCAAACAGTGTGGTTCATGTTAAACTCAGCTACAGAGTCAAGCCATACAAAAGTGAGGGTACTGGACTTTAGGAGGCTGACTTTGGCAGGATGGGAGAGTGCCTCAGAAAAGCACTAGCAAACAGGCTAAAAGGAGGTGTGGAGCAACAATGGGGAATCATCAAAACTGCCATCACAGAGGCAACAAACCTTTGTGTGAAGCAAATAAACAAGTCAAAATGAAAGAAAAAGCCACTATGGTTCTCAAAAGAGGTGGCTGTGAAAGTCGGGAAGAAAAAGATAGCATTCCAGAAGTATAAGAAAACACAGAAGGAGCAGGACAGAGAACTGTACCAGTTAAGGCAGAAGGAAGCAGGGAGGGAAGTCAGAATAGCAAAGGCCCAAACTGAGGAAAAGATAGCCAACTCAGTTAAGAAGGGGGATAAAACCTTTTATAGGTACATCAGCGAGCGTAGAAAGACAAAGGGAGGGATAGAGAGGCTGAATAGAATGAACGGTGGGTGGGCAGAGGGGGACAGTGAAAAAGCAGGGATACTGAATGAATATTTCTGCTCAGTATTCACAAAAGATGAGGGGGAAGTGCCTAATCCAATTAACAGAAGCACTCTTGATAGGGGGGTAGATCCCAGTCCTTTCACAGAAGAAAGGGTTCTGCAAGAACTCCTAAAACTGAAGGTGGACAAAGCAATGGATCCTGTTGGAATTCACCCCAGAATTCTAAAAGAATTAAGGGAGGAACTAGTGAAACCACTGGCTACTCTTTTAATAAATCATGGGAGGATGTGTGGTACCTGAGGACTGGAGGAAGGCGGATGTGATTCCCTTCACAAAAGTGGGACCAAGACAGAGGCAGGAAACTACAGACCTGTCAGTCTGACCTCTGTGGTAGGGAAAGTGATGGAGTCACTTCTGAAAGAAAGAGTAGTTGAGTACCTAGAGGCCAGTGGGGCACAGGACCCAAGGCAGCATGGGTTCACAGTGGGAAGGTCATGTCAGACGAATCTAATAGATTTCTTTGACTGGGTGACCAAAGTAGTAGACCAGGGAGGGGCTGTGACATGGCCTACCTAGACTTTAGCAAGGCATTTGACACAGTCCCACACAAAAGATTAAAAGTCAAATTAACTAGCCTGGGAGTGGGTCCCAGGGTGGTAGCCTTGCAAAACATTGGCTGCACAACAGACACAGAAGGTAATTGTAAATGGAGTCCACTCTGAAGAAAGAGGTTTACTAGTGGGGTACTGCAGGGTTCAGTATTGGGTCTAGTCATTTTAATGTCTTCATCAGTGACATTGCAGAGGGACTGAAGGAAAGTATGCCTTTTGCAGATGACACAAAGATCTGCAACAGGGTTGATACACAAGGAGGCGGAAAGGATGAGAAGGGACTTGGCAAGGTTGGAGGAATGGTCAGAAGTATGGCAGCTAGGATTCAATGCAAAGAAGTACAAAATAATGCACCTGAGAAACAAGAACCCAGGGGAAGAATACACAATGGGGGGGGGGAGGTAGTAACAACAACAAAAAAGGAAAGGGACCTGGGAGTAATCATATCAGATGACCTTAAGGTTAGCAAGCAATGTGAGAAGGCAGTAGGAAGGACTGGGGGTATACTGGGATGCATATGGAGAGACATCAGCAGCAGAAAACAGGAAGTTTTTATCCCTCTGTACAGACAGTTGGTGAGACCCCATCTGGAGTACTGCGTCCAGTTCTGGAGACCCCATCTCCGCAAGGACATAGACAGAATAGAGGCAGTCCAGAGGAGGGCATCTAAAATGGTGCAGGGTCTGCAAGAGAAGCCATATGAGGAGAGACTAAAGGAGCTTAATATGTATACCCTTGAGGAAAGAAGGGAGAGGGGGACATGATAGAAACTTTAAGTACCTCAGTGGAATCAACAAAGTCCAAGAGGGTAGCATCTTTCAGAAAAAGAGATGTGCAAGAACAAGGGGACACAATTTAAAGATAGAAGGGGGTGGTTCAGGGGCAATGTGAGGAAGTATTATTTCGCAGAGAGGGTAGTGGATGCATGGAACAGCCTTCCTGAGGAGGTTGTGGGGTCTAAAACTGTGGGAGAATTCAAGAATGCATGGGACAGACATAAGGCAATTCTTGTGGGGGGTAGGAAGAAATAGGCTGTTGGTTAACTAGGATCTGTGGCCTATCCTGTAGGTAGGGAAATGGGCAGACTAGATGGGCCAAGCAGTCCTTATCTGCCGTCAAAGTCTATATTTCTATGTTTCTATGTTTCACTCTGCGAATCACTTCGAGGAGCGAATTGGGGCCACTTCACCCATCTCTACTCTAATCACACCTAGCTTGAAATATAAAGCATATATAATTAAGAAAACTGTAAACAAGTGGATGTCGACAGACTTCATAGGTATCATAGATATCATAGGTAGAAATCACGCTAATAGATTGTTGTCCTTTAAAGCGTTCCATAACCCCAAGTTAAAATTGAGTTGTAAACTCACTAAATATCTGTCCAAGTTGTTCTTGAAGCTATTCATACTAGGACTTTCAACAACATCTAATGGAAGTTCATTTCAGGGAACCACAACACTTTGACTGAAACAGCACTTTCGTTGGTTGCGTTTCCAGCTAGAGTGAAGAAGTCATCTATTGTGTCTCCTTGCACTGCACCATCTAATTTTGGGCTGGAAACCAATCTCCGCACATAGCTTGCCATCTCCCATTATTCTATAAAGTAAACACAGGTCTCCCCTAAACCTCCTGTAGTAAAGGGAATAAAGGTTGAGGGATGCTAATCTTTCACCATACGGTTTGTTCTTTAAACCTTTTACAGATCTGGTAAATCTTCTCTGTACTCCCTCCAGCCTATTAATATCTTCTCTGTTCAGTGGGGATGAAACCTGCACACAGTACTCCAAATGAAGCCTAACCAGTGCAACATACAGTGGAGTCAGTACCTTTTCATCTCTACTGGCTATGTGTCTGAAGATGCCATTCAGATTATGATTTGCTTTCATTACCTGAGTCCTGCAGTGGGAACCAAATTTAAGATCATTAGTAATCATAATCCCCAAGTCTCTTTCCTCCTTGTTGTCAATACATGTAGTATTTGCGAGTTTGTAAGAGACCATTCCGTTGTGGTTACCAAAGTGCATAACCTTGCACTTGACAGCGTTCAGGACTAATTTGTTAGATACTGTCCACTCAGAGATCACATCAATAGCCCCTTGTAAGGATGCAACATGTTCATGGTTGTTTACTACTGTCCCTAATCTACAGTCATCTACAAATTTATAAAGCCAAATTTTGGGGTTATTTAATTTAAGAGAAGATATGTAAATATTAAAGAGACTTGGTCCCAGGACAGAGCCCTGGGGTACCCCACTAGTGATAGGAGCCCACTCAGAAAGAGCCCCATTTATGGTCACCCTTTGTTGCCTCCCCTGCAGCCATGCCAATACCCAGTTACAAATATTGTCATTCAGGTTAATTTCCTCTAATAGGGTTAATAGTTCTATGTGGGGCAGCTTGCCAAACGCCTTAGCGAAATCCATATTAACCACACTGACTGAGTTCCCAAGGTCCATATCTTTGTTGACATTCTCATAAAAAGCTAAGAGGTTTGTTTGGCATGATCTGGACTTTGTAAACCCATGTTGTACAGGGTCAACCAGATCATGAGTCATTAGAAATTCTAAGATGAGATCCTTGATTAGCCCTTCAGTAATCTTCCCTACCAGGGAGGTTAAACTTATGGGCCTAAAGTTATCAGGTTTTGATTTAGGCCCTTTTTTTAGAATGGGGACTATTATGGCAGTTTTCCAGTCTGAGGGTACTGTTACTGTGTCAAGTGAGGTCTGGAAAATATATATGACTGGCAAAGCCAATATATTCACCAGTTCCTGTAGGACTCTAGGATGTAAGCCCTTGGGGCCGGGTGATTTGTTAATATCTAGTTTACTAAGACGATCAAAAACATCATTGTGGCCAATAATTATTTCCCCAGGCCTGGATGCCGCCTTGCCATTATGTAATATGGGATTACAGCTATTATAGACTGAGCAAAAATACCCATTCTGAATATCAGACATTTCCGTCGTAGTAACTGTCTGTCCTGACTCATTCAGAAATGTCCCTGTCATACTGTGGCCAGCTTTCATGTTGTTAATGTAAGAGAAGAATTATTTTTTACTCTCCTGCACTTTATTTGCTAGCTCCACTTCAAACTGCGCCTTAGCTTTCATGATTTTTACTTTAACCTCCTTGACACAATCTCTGTAGGCTTGATAAATCAGAGGTGATTTATAGGTAGTTTGTTTTAATTTTTTGTACAACCTGCTTTTCCTGTTTATTAATCTTCTATTTGAAGCATTCAACCAAGCAGGTTTTTTCTTTTTCTTGTTGGTATTATATTTAGGAACACTAGGTATATATTTTTGAGCACAACATGCTACTTTAGATAGCAACAAATCCCACATGCCCTGTACAGTTGTACCTTTGAAATCATTTTCCCAGTCCCAGAGTAAAAGTTGATTTCTGATACTAGGGAAATCAGCTCTACTAAAGATTAACCTTGTTGTGGTGTGTGATGTTTTGGTAATTAGAGGTTCACTGATGCTAAAGTGGACTGAACAGTGATCACTGTTACCTAAGGGGCTGTTAACCTGGACATTATTAACTGAGTTTCCCATGTTGATGAGAACTAAATCAAGGATTCTAGTTCCTCTAGTACTATCATGAATCAACTGTTTGAGTCTCACTTGGTCCATGATATCCAGACATTTCTTGTCCATGATGCTACTTCCTTGCCCATTCAGCCAGTCTATACTGGGTAGGTTAATGTCACCTACCAACAGTAATCTGTCTACAGGGTTCAAATCCCCAATTGCTTTAAGTATTGCTGTATCGTCATCTAATGATGTGGAGGGTGGCCTGTAAAGTAAGCCAAGAATGATTTTAGTACCTTTTTGGGGAAGCAGTTTTACCCAAATTAGTTCTAGAGCACCCATGTCTCAAATTAGCTCTTCACATTTTATGGATTCATGTATGTATATAGCAACGCCTCCCCCCCCCCCTTTCTATGAGCCCTAGATTTAGAGAACAGGTTGTAACCTGGCACATTCTTCTCCCACAGGTCGTTTTCACCCCATCATGTTTCTGTAAGCAGGGCTAAGTGGATATGTTATGAATGTAGCAACAGTTTGAATTCGTCATATTTATTCATTAGACTCCTTGCATTAATTAGGACTGCCTTCCATTCTGGGGTCCCATTGGGAACATTAGATATGTTAATTCTGCTGTTCATGTCATTAGCTAAGTCCCCCCCCTTCCTTCAGTTTAAATGGAATATTACTACATCAAGAATTTGTTTGCCCAAAATCCTGGTACCCGAGTAGTTTAGGTGCAGGCCTTCAGTTCTAAACAGAGCTGATCTACTGAATGTTACAGAATTATCCATGAAACCGATGTGTTCCTCCTTACAGAACTGTCTCAGCCACCTATTTATTTGTACAATCAACTCATTTTTATAGGAATGATACCCATGTATGGGTAATATACCAGAAATGATAATTTCCCCATCTCTGTTTTTAACCCTTCTTGTTATAGCTCTATATTCAGCCTGGGTATACTCCATCTTGCTTCCAGCAACATCATTGGTACCTATATGTAAGATCAATACCTATATGTAAGATCGGTACCTATATGTAAGATCTCCAGCAGTTTAACTGTATTTCCAATAAGCCCAGCCAATAAAGTTGAGATGTCATGGAGCCGTGCCCCAGGTAGTGTGCTGACTGTAGTGTGCTCCTGGCGGCCATTACATACTGCAGTGTCTGTCCCTCTTGTAATTGAGTCCCCAGTCACTAGTTTGTCCCTATCTGTAGTTCTGCTCTTATCTAAATGTTCCAATGTAATCTGTCCATGTGCTATATTGGTCAGGATAGGATTCCTGTCTATGGTCTGTGCCACATGTGCCTCCAACAACTCCTCATCCATCCACATATAAAGCTTCAAATTTGTTGGAGGAGCAGTCAGGGTGCTCCCAAGGAAGGGGAGGGCAACTAGAGGGCATGGATGGAAGCTGGAGGGGGGGAGATTCAGGGGAGAAAGGAGGAGGTGCTACTTCACTGAGAGGGTGGTGGAGCCATGGAATGTGCTGCCCAGGGGGCTGGTGGAGGCAGGGATGGTGGAGGGGTTCAAGAGGGGGTGGGACAGGTACAGAGGAAGGATTCTGGAAGCAAAGTCCTCTGCAGCGAGAATATCCGGGACTGGGAAGGGAGAAACCAGAGAGGGTGAGGGAGGGCAGCAAGGTCAGCTCCCAGGGTGGGAGCTGACCAAATGAGCAGACACGAAAGACCATTAGGCCTATTCTGCTGGCATTTTAGTATGTTAGTATGTTAGCTTAAGGGATATTTCTAATGTGGGGCCTAGTTTACTGTCCCTTTGTGAACATGTGCATGACCCCCCCCATCTACAGCCACATCCTCCTTACTTTTATTAAGAATGTGAGTGCTTTCCTCAGAGTTTAATTTCTCAGTCATAATACAACTTATGTCACAGACTGCCTCATCTATAAATTCTTCCAGCCTCACAATCTCTTTCTGAGTTTTCAGCCTTTTTATCAATTGCTGAATTTCTTCCTGAAGGGTAGCAACCAGAAGACACTCGTTACATGTAAACTCTTGACAAAGTTTCCTCCATGTACATTTTACACTCCATGCATGCTTTCTTTCCCATACCCTTTTTGATTTACCTTGTGCCATTTATATTTGTTTCAAGAACTACGATGGTCCCCCTGAATCCTAATCAGTTTCTGCTGCTTTATAGTCTGCTCCATCGTTATATCACCCACTGGTCCAGCAGTGTCCACAGCAGACACAGCAGTCACGTGATGCACATGTCTCTGTGTGCATCTCTGTGCGTGGAACAGCGTGCTCACCCTGCTCCCGCTCGCTCCCACTTGTGTGGGGGCTCAGCTTTAAGTTGGGAGGGCAGAAAGTATCTCTGTGTCACTTCCTGTCCCCTGATTGCTCCGTAAACCAAACTGTGCTGTTGTAATTTAAAATCCCTACTGCCACCTCATGCGGTGGTCTTAATAAAATATAGAAGCTTGTCCCCTGCTCCTACGTTCAAACTAAACCTTGCACAGTAGTTGCAATCAAGTTGTATTAGGATGGACTGGAGAGCAAGGTAAGCCTCCTCAGCCCCACAATGCTTCAGTACTAGGAAGCCTTGTGCTACCTGTTGCCTTGGCAACGGCCTGAGAACTACCTTGTCTCCCCAGAGGAACATTCGTACCTTCAAAGTAAGTCTGCTACCACAGCAGAAGCCCAAATCAACAATGTGAGCAGTTCAATGTCAGCAATTAAGGTTAATTAAACAATTGCATTACTCAAAATGGTTTTCAGAAAATAACTATTACTTTGGTTTTAAACCATACTTGGAGATTTTGACTGATTTCAAGTTGAGATCTGTAGTCTTGAACTATAAGTTCAAACAAGTGAAAAGTAATATGTTACTCTATTGTTATAAAACAAAGGGCCTTACATCAGGTGAATGTGATTGCAGCTGGGGGGGGGGGGAGAAAATCTTATTCACATATTATGGCTTTGTACATGGTATCAAGTCCAAAGGGCCTACTGGCTGAACCCATTTTTAAATAGTATGTATCCAACAGATAAAATATTATTAACCAATATACTGTTTTATATGGAGGATGCATGGTCCATTGATCGTTTAGTGAAGTTTTTAGTAGCAGCTAATAAAATATCAGTATAACATAAATGGGTGAAAACATAGCATGTCTATTTATGTATGTATTTTGTATTCTCAGACCTGGACACATTGGAATATTTAATATGGGTATTTAATTTATATTGTGAATTTATGTCTGATCTTGCTGCGTTCCTTGATCTGTATGTATTGACTTTCCTATGATGATTTGTACTGTTGTTTTACTGTAAGGCTTTTCAGCTACACAAATAAAGTTTTTTTTTATGATTTTTTTTGAATACTCTTCTTGGCAGCAGTGCCACAGCCAGAAATAGCCTTGCGTGACTGTCTCTTAGAGGGCATTTTTTAAGAGTACACAGACAATTAACAGCAACTTATCATTTCTGCTGTTTTGGGGGGGATGGGAAGCAAAAACTGAAAGAGATGGTGTCGCACAGGTACAAGTAACACAACACCTTAACCAGTCCAGCTTTAGCTACACAGACAGAAGCAGGGAAAAATATTTAATGCAGACAGGCTTTCAGAGTACTGTTATTGCGGTGCCGCAATAAAATGCTTATCAATTTACACCACAACCACAGATTAAAGGTCAGGTACAGAAACTTTAATTGTTTAAAAAACTACAATACAGACAGTCCTTTAAAACGAGTGAAAAAAATGCCCAGCAAACAGAAAAAAAACATACAAAATTAAGTAAAGTTGTACTGTGTGTACCTCAACACACAAATAATAAACTAGCCAAAAAAAGTTGCAAAAACTGTCTTTCTCACTTTTCTCCCTTCTACACCACAGAGCCGCCCCTCCCCTGAAGTACACTTCTACAGTGTCTGTCACTGTGGAGACTGAATCTAATAAATTAACATTAAATAATTATACAAAATCAATAAATACTCAATGATATAAACACATAAGGGTTTCCTGTAATCAATGTACTAAAGTTTGACACAAAATTTTGTGGCAAAAATTGATTTTTAATGTTTTTTCGATTGTTTGAATCTCAGAGCTCTGAGAGCAAACTGTTTCCAGCTTTCCACTACATATACTACACTGAATGGTTCCATGTCATAATAGCGATTGCAAAACAGTGACTGCTATTATGGTGAGTGTATATCGCTGAAAAGCAAATCAGCGATACACTTTACGGTGACCCCCCTGGTTTTAGATTCTCAACTCCAGGGGGGGTGCATGTCGGGGAAGGGGCACTGTCTGGATTTAAAACAAATTAAGTCCCACAGCCACAGGCAGTGACAAGATTTTAACCTTTCTAGTCCCCAGCACCTTCTGAGCCAGAGGTAGCCACCCACACCACCACGCCACACAACTAGCTCAGCTGGAGAAGGTATGCCACCCTCCTAAAAACACCTCCCCTATCCATTTCCCTTCCCTCATTATCCTCCCCTTCTGGTAGCTGTTCGTTAGAGTTGCCTGTACATAGGGTTGCTATGCTTGCAGGGTAGCTTATGAGGAAAGCGCTGAATATTAGTCACCATTTTGAAGGTCACACATATTCAATCACTATACTCCCTGGATACCAAGCTGAACTGAGGCTGTGCAAAACAATATATAGCCCATGTGACCTTAGATACAATGAATCGCTGCAAAATTCACCTTAAAAAGTAAAAAACAAGGTGAAGTAATGCATAAAACATAGAGAACAATGGGCACTTCACTTTAGTTTGAGATGCAAAGTTATTTGCTTTGGTCTGCGGAATATTTTGCGAAATTCAGGTTATACGCGAAATACTACGCATAGTCATACCTCTCAACTGTACCACATTACGAGGAACGTTCCTCATTTTACTTTTATAAAAGCTCCCTGTTCCACATTGTGAGGACTTGTTCCACATTCAAAGTCAACATTTTAAAGCAAAACTCCACAGTAAATGATGGAAAAAATAAATTTATTCAATTAATAACAGACTTTCTGTGCATAAATGCAACCTTTAACAGTGTCTTGAGCTTCTTAGGTAAAGATTTGATTAAGTGTTCCACATTTTGCCCATTTGTTCCACATTTTGACAGGCAATGTTCCACATTTGGGGGGCAAAAGGTTGAGAGGTATGCGCATAGTAAATTTTAGGTACTTCACCCACCTCTATATAGGACATGGGGGCAATTTACCCAGATTAGGACAGTCTATTTGGGGTGAGGGAGTCACAGATTGACTTTGACATTTGCATTGCCTGTGTTCCCTATGCAGCTCTAGGAGTCCATTTTTAAAGGAGGTTAGTGACCCTGCATTTTGCAGCTGGTTCGGGAGATGTTTCCAGTGGGTAGAAGCAGCATGGGTGAAGAACTTATTCCTCGCTGCCGTTCATATCCTAGGGATCTCCAGTAGCTTCCGAGATGAGATGAGGAGCAGTCTGCCTGGGCGCTTAGGGCCAGTATCCCATTTAGGCCAGTTGGGTGTGGGCCACTTACTATTTTGTGGGTGGTGTACAACAGAGGGAATTGGAGCCTTTGGGTAAGGGACAGCAGTTTAAGGAGTCAAGCACCTCACAGTGGTGTTGCCTCGTAGGTGATACGGTAGCAGATCTCACAATTTTGTTACAAAGAACTTGCAACCTGCTCAGCTTCTTACCAGATGGGGCCTGGATGATGGGAGTGGCACAAGTTAAATTGGGCAGGAGGATACTGTTTTCGATTGCAACCCTAGTCTCAGGGATAAGTTGCGAATTCAGTTTGTATAGCAGCCCAAGCTTCTGATGTATAGTTTGGGTGACCTGGTCTACCTGGTATGTAAATGTGAGGCCTTGGTCGAGGACAAGGCCCCAGGCACCTAAAAGAGCTCACCACTTCCAAGGGTGTCCCTGAGGATGAGACAAGGGGGGGTAGAAGGGATCTGTCTAAGTGTAGTGTCCTAGGTCCATATGCCATGACTTTTGTTTTTTTTGTCATTCAGCAGCAGCCTATTCTTCAGTAGCTGCTTTTCCAATGTACTGTAGTCATTCTGTAGCAGAGACTTGAATTCCAATATTCTGGTAGTGGTTCTGTATAGTACAGCATCATCCGTGTAACCCCCCTACAAATGGGGGTTCCCGAAAAGTCTTCCTTGAGTGTGCTTAAATGCCCCCTGCCAGGCTGGTATCCTGCATCGTCATGCTATTGCCTTAATGCCTCTGTGCTCTGTCTCTTTAAGAGCTGCCTATAACGTGGTGCTTATTTAATCTGGGATGGGGCTGAGTGTTGCTATGCTTGAGTCCTGCCTGGGCTGCCAGATAATTGCTCCGTTCTGCCATCGCTAGTTGCGCAGAAGGAGCTCTGTTAGGAGCTGTACTTATTTGCTGATTGTCTCTTAGAATAGTAATGATATTGTAGTTTGTCTAACCTGCCTTTTTTGCAGCATGGACAGTTCTGTTTATCACCACCATCTTGGTCCTGGACTGCCAGAATGGGCCAATCAGTACTGTTGGGGACTCTAAAATGGATCCTGTCCCCAGGGGTCTTGTGGGAGCAAAACTCTGTAGGAATTGTAGTTCTGGGCTTTGGCACCCAAATGGACCTGGAGGGGGAGCCCTTGAACTGACTGACAGACCGATCAGCCAACCGAACCTTTTGGATCCTGGGGAAAGTCCCAGGCTGCTTGCAGCTACAGTCAGTCTGAGTTGGGAAGAGTTAGAGTCAACAGTTCGAGACTGTTGAGCAGCAGTTTCCGTGAAGTGCATGTGGGAGAACTGTGGAAGGATTGAGTTTGGCCTGTCTGCCTGCTGTCCCTTAGAGGGAACTTGGGAATAGTTCAGACTGAATTTGAATCAAGAGAGAGATTAAAGCCTCTGAACTGTGACCAGGCTTAAACCCTGAAATAGACCGAAGATTTGCTGAATGCAATCAGCCTGTCAGGACCTCAGTGATTGCTGGAATCCCGGTTTGGCGCAGAGACTCTGTAATTGCGACTGGACTGCCATCCATCTGGTACAGTGGTATTTCCTTACTATGAATGTGCTGTGTGCTGCTAGTGGGTCGCGATTTGGTTCCCCACTGTGTGCTGAACTGTGTTCTGCTTGCTGAAGGCTGCATCTAGCCCCACTGGACTGAATCCGCTTTCATCTTCCCTTGGCCTGGGCCTTGTCACACTGGCCCAGTCAGATTACCTGCTACACAGAGAAAGCCATCGATGAGAGACCTGCCTGGGGATCAGCTCCCTGCTCAACGGCTTGAACAGGAATGATGCCTTAGTGATTCATGTGGGCCCTGCTTCTCCTGACACTCCAGCTCATCAACCTGCAGTCTCAATTTCATCCTGCCTGTGTCCTATATTGGGTATCATGAGTAAACATGAGGGTAACTCCCTGCAACAACAGCTAAATCTAAAGTGTTGTCATCTGATTGACTTGTTGTCTTTTCTTTCACAAACTGAGCCCTCCAGCTCTGGATTACAAATAGTGTGTGTTGTGCATGTTTCTTTTTTCCATCACAGGGCCCCAACCAGCTGTGACGCTGGCCTACCCTGGACAGTGTTCCTGGCTAGCCCATCTCATTCCTACCTGGGTACCCAGAGTGTGTGACTGTGTTGAGGGACTAATAAGTGCATGCATAATTGCCTGACTAGATCAGTTTTCGAACCAATCAACCTGATTATGCCCCTAACTTGTTCAATTCCCCTGAATAAATCAGATCTAACTTTTTTTGCATTTAATCTGACTGTGGTGCCAGTTTGTACCAAAAGCACTGTACTGTTGTTATTTGCTGTGCCTAACCTTGTTTTACAAGGGGTCTCCAGGGTCAAACTGGTGGAACCAGCCCTGCTGGTAAGTGAAAACAGTGTGGGGAATTTTATGCTGAATTGGGGCTACTGTGAAAGTGTTTGTTACATATTGTCTTGGCCACTAGAGGAGAAAGAGGGGGGTTACAGTGTCCTAGAGGGCTGTACCCAGGTTAACCTTGTTACTAACAACCCTGTCCTCCAGGTGGAGGCACCCGTTTCAGTACCCTGGTCCCTTAACCTGCAACTAGCCTTGCAGGCAGGAGTAGGTGCCCTTGGGATCGCGCCATCTAGGGGTTACATCTCATACTGTATTATAGCGCTACCACTGCAGTTGTTGCTGAGATTGCTGATAAACAGTGAAAACAGGAAGGCCCCAGGATAGAGCCTTGAGGTGTCCCCTTCTTGATAGGTAGACTACCTGATAAAGATGGTAACCCATGAAGTGGGCACATGAGGAAGGGCACAGTCCATTACGGTGACACCTTCCTTGTGCAATCCACTCACGGCGACCGACGGGTAGGGTGACCGGATGAGGGGGTGGGCGAACTAGGTGACAGGATGTCGCTATTCATACGCACACGGGGGTGTGTGAGCAAGTAGGGGGTGGCACTGTGGTCATCGGTTGAGCTGCGGCGTGGCATCAGGGATTGGGCAATGGCTGGGGTGGCTGAGGTACTGGGTTCGGGTCCGGGCACTGGTGCAGTTTTATTGCGCCCATCTTGAACCTTTTATTTTTACTACTTTCACCCCCGACATGCACCCCTGGTGTTGAGAATCCTTAAGGTGGGGTGCAGGGTGAATCCCCTGTGAGGGGTGGGGCGGCACAGCCCCCCCACAGAAATCAGTCAAAATATGTCCTTACGCCATTGTGCTGGTGTGCCAGGGTTGTCAGGTGCCAAAAATGTGTTCAGCACTCTGACTGAGCGATAACTGCGATTGCATTTAGGCGTTCGCTGTTCTCACACAGACATGATAATGATCCATTCCAGTCAAGCTGGGTTTGATGGGAGAGGTAACTATCAAGCCATGCCAGGGAGTGGCAGTCTAGGCCTATGTTCTTTAATTTGTCTGCCAGCAGACTGCGGTCGACCAAGTCGAAGGCCTTTGTGAGATCAATGAAAATGGAGCCTGTGGTGTATCCATTGTCAAGGGTCCTGAGGGTGTCAGTTGTAAATTTGATAAGTGCAGTGTCAGTACCATGATTTGGTCTGAAACCATGCTGGTTTGGTACTAGTAGTTGGTGCATATCCAGGTAGTCCTGGAGCTGGTTATAGACGAGTCATTCCTGTATCCTGGCCAAGATTCAGAGGAGCAAGATAGGCCTATAATTGCCAATTGGTTCCTTCTGACCACGCTTATGTACAGGGACAACATGGGGCTCTTCCCATCTGGCTGGGACAACTCCTTCTAATAGGGACCTGTTTATTAGCCAAGTAACAGGAGAGGCAATAACGGGTGCAGCCTCTTTCAGTAATCTGGGGAACAGGCCCTCTGATCCTGCAGTTCCCGTGGTCTTTATTTTCCTTAGCGAAGAGAGTACATTCTTCTGCTTCACCTTTTTCAGATGGAATTCATGATGTAGGGGTTCCACCCTGCTAGTATGCAAGTGGTCAGAGGTCTTGGAGAAGACTTTAGCCTTGTATTCCTCCAGATTGGTAAAGAAAGTGCTGAAGACATTGACTGTTTCTAGGCTGTCGCTAATAGTGTGGCCATTGGAGACAACTGGTCCTTGCTGGGATTTACTCTTGCCCTTCAGTAGATGATTGACATGCTGCCAGAAACATCTAGGGTTAGTGAGACTGGCCTGCTGCAGGTGTGTGACATATTTTCTTTTGGCAGTTTTTAAGCATTTTTTGCTCTGATTTCCCAGCTCCCTGTGAGCAACCCAGTCTGTGGGTGTACCAGATGTCTTGTATTTCTCCCAGGCCCCATCCCATTGCTCATGAGGGTTTTTAGCTTGGGGGTTATCCATTTGAAGCATTGCCTCTTGACTCTGAGCTTTCTGACTGGGGCATGCTTGTTTGCTGCTGACAAAAAGCAGTTCTGGACGTCCCAGGTGCTGAAGGCACTCATACCTCAGCACACACCTGGGATGTGCGTTTATCAGACAACAATCCACACCCTGTCACTTCTTATTGCTGATATGTCCATATATTCATGGCAAAAAACTTTGATAATGCATCAGTTAGGGTTCATAGCACAGCGACAAAAGTACAGTATAGAAATGTGATGTTAGAGTTACCCCATCACCACCCCTCCACCCTCCACTCACCAACATACATCGGGATGTGCCATGGGATCATCAGGCCGAACCCTCACCCCATTCCATGTGGAAACAAGCTGACATGCTACAGCATAAGAGAACGGGGTGAGAGTTAGGTTTGATGATATCATAACACACTCTGTGTCTGTTGAGTAGTGAAAGTAGATAAGAGGGTGGGTGGTAGGGGGTAACCCTAACATCACATTTCCATGCTTTATTACTGTGCTATCAACCCTAACTAATGCATTAATTTTTTTGCAATGAATTTCCCTTCTTTTTGAGAAAGTGTACTGTAACTGGTATGTGGTTGTGGGAGCGCGGGCCCTTCGGGCCCTGCAGTGCCTTCACGATGCCAATGTATGCCTAATTGTATGCGTGTGTGGAAGCACAGGCCCTCTGGGCCCTGTACTCCCACTTACACATAAGTACAGAAGCATACAGCAGCCCTATAATTCTGAAAAGGAACCCTTGTAACACTAATTTGGCAATATCTCAGTAACCGTAGCAACTATGAAAAAGATTCCACTACAGTTGTAATCATGACTTCAAAACCTCCATACAATTAGGTGGACTAAGCTGCGTAGAATGAAAACTCTGAATCTCGAATTGTTTTTGAGATACGGGTGTCAAAAGTCGTTGCGGGTGCCACAATGTTATCCTATGGAAAATTTCTCAATTTTGGAGTGCTGTAACTTTGTAATCCTTTTAAATTTTTTTTACAAAACCATCAAAAGGCACATCTATGGGGCCAGGGCTTGCCACCCTTCAAATTTCAGACCAAAAGCCCCAAACGTTTAGGTGCAGTGGTGTGGCAAAGAAATTGTTGCAAATTGTAACAGTACAGATGCGACAGTGTCATGATTTGTGACACTACAGGGGGACCCCATTTTAAAAAATATATTTCTAAGGGTCCTAGAAAAAAACTGATGGCATCACTGGGTTCCTCAGGCCCCGTTTAGATAAACACAATTGCCAGTGTTTACCTAGGGGCTCTAGAATTTGAACCACATACATTTTTCTTCACCACTAACTGAAACAAGATGGCAGACACGTGTCATCACACTACTAAGTGGATTTTTGACAGTAAAATGTGGTTTTGCGACAGTTTCGAGAGGCACATATATTTTTCCCCCATTGACATCAATGTTATAACTTAAAAATTGAATAACTTTTGAATAGTTTAATATTTTTTCACCAAATCTTTAAAAGGCACATCAGTGACCCTGTCTGCATCTTCCCTGAAGATTTCAGACCAGACGGACAAAGCATCTGGGCTGTAGCTCAGGCAAAGAAACATGCAAAACCCCTATTTTAGCATGTGTATTGGCGCTCTGCAGCTCCGCAACTGCTCATTTGACCTGAATGCAACTTACCAGATCCAGAGATCTATGATACCACACTGTGCATGTAAAAGTTTAGGCAAATCCGTCATACAGTGGCAAAGTTATTAAAGTGGAAATGTTAGGGTTTAACATAGACGTGACCAGGCAACCCTAACTATAGCTGCCCTACCATGCAATTATAATATATATGAATTGCAACAAACTTCATTAATGCACCAGTTAGGGTTGACAGCACAGTAACAAAAGTATAGAAATGTGATGTTAGGGTTACTCCCTACCCACCCTCCACACACCAACAGACATTGGGGTGTGACATGGGGTCGTCAGGCCAAACTCTCACCCCATTCCATGTGTAAGCAAGCTGACATGCTACAGTATAGGAGAATGGGGTGAGAGTTAGGTCTGACAACCCCATGGCACACCCTGATGTCAGTTGGTGTGTGGAAGGTGGGGGAAGGTGGGGGTGGGATGATAGGGGGTATAACCCAAAAATCACATTTCTGTACTTTTGTTGCTGTGCTATCAACCCTAACTGATGCATTAGAGAAATTTTTTGCAATAAATGTCCTTCTTTTTGAGAAAGTGTAATGTAACTGGTAACTGGCATGTGTTTGTGGGAGTGCGGGCCCTCCGGGCCCTGTGCTTCCTTCACATTGCCCATTTTTTGCATAACGGTGTGTGTCTGTGGTACTGTGGTTCCTCTGGGCCCTGTGCTCCTACTTACACATAAGTGTAGAGCCATACAGCAGCCTCATAGCACTGAAAAGGAACCCTCGTAACACTTATTTGGCAATATCTCAGTATACATAATAACTATGGAAAAAATTCCACTGCAGTTGTAATCATGACTTTGAAACCTCCATGCATGCTTAAGCTGCAAGCAGTGAAAAATCTATATCTCGAATGGTTTTTCAGATATGGGTGCCAAAAGGAGCCCGGACGCCGCAGTGTTATTCTATGAGAAATTTCTCAACTTCGGAACACTGTAACTAATGGCCCATTGAATGTTTTGGGACCAAACCACCAAAAGGCACATCTGTGGAACCAGGGCTTGCCAACCAGCAAATTTCAGCCCAAAAGCACAATCCACCTTGGCACAATGAGGTGACAAAGAAAACAACACATGGGACAGTGTTTTTGTGCATTGTTTTTGTGAAAACAAAAATATTTTCATAACACCCCTATACCTTATAATGAAATATTTTCGTGCACATACAAATTTTCCCATAGCTTAAAATGGAACATGAAAAACTTCCATAACTTTTGAACAGATTAATATTTTTTCACCAAATCTTCAAAAGGCACCACTTTGACCCAGGCCACATATACATATGCACATTTAAAATCCAAACAGATGCATCGTTTAGTCTGTTAAGCCTGATGAAAAAATGCACAAAAGTTGAGGATTTTTCACATTTTTGACACTCTGCAGTTCTGAAACTGTACATCTGACCGAAACAAAACTTTCCAGATCCAGAGATCTATGGTTGGACACTGTGCATGCAAAACAACAGGCACATTGGACAAACAGTTTCAAAGTTATTAAAATGCAAACTTTGGGGTTTAATATAGAAGCGGCCCACCAACCCTAACTATAGCTGCACTACCATACAGCTATAATATATAGGTTCTATGATGCCGGTTCTACAACACTTTTGTCGACGGGCATATCAGCGACTGGATTTATGTTGACCGCATTTTGCGGTCGGCATAAATCCTGTATTTTTCCCAGTCCTGTGCTCTATTGGGGGGGCTTTGCTCCCCTGAACCCCCCATGCAGGGGGCTCTGCCCCATGCACTTCCTGTACTTTGGATTATCAACTCCAGTGGGAGTTGATTCAGGGAGGGGGTGCAGGACCCAGAGACAGCGTGCTCCTGTCTCGGGTGCACCAACACAACGACCTGTGGGCAAAGCGTTGATGTTACCGACAGCGTGATATGTCACTGTGTTGGTGTAGCTGTCGGGTCGGCATACCTAATATATATATACACATATATATATATATATATATATATATATATATATTATAAAATGGGCAGGAAAAATGATCTCTGCTAGTTGGTTGAAACACAATAACATGACCGTGCATGTATCAGAGTGTGACAACACACCTGCACTTTCACTCCCTCTGAAACAATTTTGCCATTTTATAAGATAGATAGCCCACTCTAGGAGTGTAGTCGCACTTCAATATACACATGCCTTGGGTGGGTGATGCACACGGCCTGTGGCCTCATGCATAACATTGCACACCAAGGCGATCACACATCTTAGAGTGGGTTATCCATTATATCTATATATATCTATATATATATATCTATCTATATATATATATATATATATATATACATATATATATATATATAAATACAATAAGGGTGAAGGTATATGTCATTGAATACATACCCATAAAATCACTCCCAATGATGATGTATCCACAGTGGAATAACTGAAAATAAACTACGATGTGGATTCATCACAACTAAATAATCCACTCCAGATACATCACCTTCTACTCAGCTAAACTGTTCCCTAAATACAATTACTTCAAAAACACCTGACATTGCCTGGTGCAAATGACATTCCACATATCTCTCGTGCACCGCAGAAAACAACCAGGAATAAACCTCTCTCATGCACTGCAGAAAATGGCCAGGAATAAATAAAGCAGCGAGCCAAAGCAGTCACATCTAAACACATTTAGGGACCGTATTGTATAAATAGCACACATGGCATGCAGCTCTGTGGAATATGGTAAATATTTGTATTCATGCAGTGACCTGGATAATATCACTTGTGGCAGAGCCACTTGCGATATTATCCAAGGTCACTCTGCACTCATGCAAATAGTTTACCATATTCCACAGTCACCCAGAATGTAATATATATATATCTATATATATATATATATATATATATATATATATATATATGTATATATATTCATGGTGAAAAACTCCATTTAATGCATCAGTTAGGGTTGTTTCACAGTGACAAAAGTGAGGAAATTCAATGTTAGGGTTCCCACCCCCCTTGCACCCTACTGTCACCCCGCCCCTAACAACAGGCATCGGGGTGTGAGTTGGGGCCATCAGTCCTAACTCTCACCCCATCCAATGCGTAAACAAGCTGAGGTGGTGCTGTATAAGAGAATGAGGTGATAATTAGGGCCGATGATGCCAACGTGGGGGGCTAAGCATTTTTTCAATGAAAATTCGTATCTCGAAGCATTTCCGAGATACGGGCCCCGAAAGGCACGGCAGACACCATAATGTTAGCCTATGGGAAAAATCGTCAACTTCAGAGTACCATAACTTTGCAGCTCTGTAATATTTTGTCACCAAACCACCAAAAAGCACATCTGTGTGATCTTGGCTTTCTTCGCTCTACCTTTCAGCCCAAAAGACCAAACCGTTCTTTTACAGCAGGGTGTCAAAGATTTCCTATTCTTTTGGGCATAGTGTGGCATAGTAGTGTCGCAAATCATGACACTTTCACAAAAGAAATCACGAACGTGTTACAAGTGCAACACTACTTTGTGACACTACAGTTTACAAAAATTTCAAAAACATATTTCTGGGTTGTTTAACTCCCCAAAAAAGATATGGCTGCCATCCTCAGGGCTCGACTAGGTGAACACAAAAATAATTGTGTCCTAGACAGTCCCACATTTAAATGGCAAGTATTTCTGTGACCAGTAACTGAAAAAAAAATGACTAACTCACGACAGTACAGGGGTCATTTGAGGCACTAAAAACTGCATTTGCGACACTGTCGAACTTTTTGTTAACTTTTCCCATTGACTATAATGGGAAACTTGTTTTTTGAATAATGTTTGAACCATTTAATATTTGTTCACAAAATCTTCAAAAGGCACATCAGGGACCCTGGCTGCATGTTCCCTGAAGGTTTCATACCAGTCACGCAAACCATGTGACCTGTAGGTGCAAGCAAAGAATGCGCAAAAATGCATAACTATGACTTTCTATTGTGCTTTATAGCTAGGCAACTGTATACCCGACCATTACAAAACTTGGCAGATCCAGAGATTTATGGCACCACTCTGTATTTGCCAAATTTCAGGCAAATCCATCATACAGTGGCAAAGTTATTAAGCTGCAAAATTTCACACTTTAACCTTAAATAGGGTACTCAACCCTAACTATAGTGGTACTACCGTGCCACTATAATACATACATGTAGATATATATATATATATATATATATATATATATATATATATATATATATTATACCCCACCCTCCATACGCTAATTGATGTTGGGGTGTGCCATGGGGTTATCAGACCTAACTCTTACCCCATTCTCTATACTGTAGCATGTCAGCTGTTTCTACACATGGAATGGTAAGAGAGTGGGGCCTGGGACTACTCCCATGGGGCACCCCAGCATCAATTGTGTGTAGAGGGTGGGGCCATTGGGGTGGGATGGTAGGGGGGTAACCCTAACATCATATTTCCATACTTTTGTCACTGTGCTATTAACCTAACTGATGCATTAACAAAGTTTTTGCAATGAAAAAATATATATATGTGTGTGTGTGTGTATATATATATATATATATATATATATATATATATTTACTTCAAAAACTCCATTAATGAATCAGTTAGGGTGAATAACTCTGCGACAAAAGCAAGGAAATAAGTGTTAGGGTTTCAACCCCTACATACCAGTTCCCACCCACTACCCTACCCACATTCCCTCAACCCTCCACACACCAACAGGCACTGGGGTGTACCATTGAGTCATCAGGCCCAATTCTCACCTCATTCCTTGTGTAAACAAGCTGACACACTACAGTGTAGGACAATGGGGTGAGAGGTCTGATGATCAATGGCACACCCGACACCTGCTGGTAGGTGGAAGGTGAAATGAGGTAGGAGTGGAAGAGTGGGAACCCTGAGAAACAAGCATGAGGTTAGAAACCTAATGCATCATTTCCACAATTTTATCACTGTGGTATTCACTCTAATGTATTAAAGGAGTTTTTTTCCAAAGAATTTACCTTCTTTTTCAGATAGTATAATAGTATCCTCATTTTACTGTGGGGGTGCAGGGTCCGACCCATCCCTCAGTCCAGATAGTATAACAGTGTCCATGGACCCTGCACTACCATCCCTCTATCCAGATGGTAGAACAGTGTCCATATGTGATGGTGGTAGCACAGGGTCCTTTGAACCCTGTGCTTCCATCCCTCCACAGATGCACATATATAAGTAGCTGTGGAAACACAGGGGTCTCTGGCCCCTGCGCTTCCACACATAAAGTAACCAGCAGACATAGACAGATAGCAACAGATAGTCATAACTGTGCCATCTATAATGATTTTCACCCCAAATGTTCAACCTAACCTTCTTAACACCTTACCACATGTAGCCAGTACAGAAAACTTTCAAATCCCTGTCAAAATAAAATTCTGCACAACTGTAACACTGTTTTTGTGCCACAGTTGCGGGAAAATATTTTTAGTAGGATTTGAAAAATGTCAGCTGTAGTGTTCATGAGGCGGTGTGAAAATATGGCAATGTTAAAAATCTGTAGTGGAAATAGGAAAAATTGGTGAAGTTACAAGCGTGTGTAGAAACTGCGCAACACCTGCTTGTAACGCGATCATTTTCAGATGTTTTTTTGCCAGCTTTTCAACATAGGCATTTTGGGACCTCCTCTCATGAACTGTGCAACTGTGATTTTGTTAATCCATCCCAAAAAGTTGATTTCGCACAGCGATCGCTTCATTCTGCGCCACAGGTGCGAAAACATGTTCCGGGCAGGATGTGCAACATGACAGCTGTACTGTTCATAAGGAGGTGTAAAAATTGACAATGTTGAAAATCTGAAGTGAGAATATTAAAAATTGGAGAAGTTATGAGTGTGCATAGAAACTGCACAATGCACACTCGTAATACAGTAATTTTGGGGAATTTTGTCACCATATTTGCAACATGAGCTTTTTGGGTCCCCACCTCATGAACAGTGGCACTGTCATTTGGGGAATCAGTCCAGAAAGGTGATTCCATTCATGATCAGAAAATCACCTTTTGGGACCGAGAAACAAAATGACAGTGCTATTGTTCACAAGGTGGGGTTCCAAAAACCCATACTGAAAATTTGGTACAAAACTTCCTAAAATTGGCTGTGATATCAACATAAGTTGAAAGGCTCCCATTGACACCCATTATACAGCTTACCTTGATTCCTCAGCTCACAGTTCGGCTTTGAAGAGTGCAGACATGTCCCTGGTCCAGAGAAGATCGCCGATCCCGACCGTATGGGTGGGGTGGGGGGTGCGGGGAGGTGGGTGAGCAGAGGGAGGGTAGGAATGGGAGAAGCAGAGTGGGAAGATGATGAGGGACAGTTTTCTTTTTTTGTGTTTAAAATTTAAAAAAAAATTACTTCTGGGCATGGTTTTCTTCATTTACAGGTTTAAGTGTAAAAAAAAATAAATAAATTTGGGCACATGGGGGTGGGCTCCCAGTGTGCCACATGAGTTTTGGGGGGCCATACATGATGCTGATGGGGACTGGGCACCCCCATTGGCAATGGAAGTGGGCTGGGGGGAGACATCTGACACTGGGAGTGGGCATACTGGTGTTGGAAAGAATTTTAAATAAAAAACAATCTGGGCACACTGGGGTGGGCTCCCAGTGTGCCATAATAGTTGGGGGATACACACCATCATAAGGATTGGGCACCCTGATGTCAGTCCCAAAATAGGAATTTGTCGGGGGGTGGGGTGGGCAGGATCCTTCATCAAAATTATGCAAATTTTGATGCAGAATTCTGTATTAAAAAAAAAAAACACTTGTGAAAGTTAGATTTTCACATCAGGCTACTTGCAAAAGTCTTATTTTCACACCTTGATCATGAATGCGAAAGTCAAATTTTCGCATTTTGCCCTAATTTTCTCAAATTGTTCGTGCTAAACACTTAACGTTTCCCATAGGAAATAATGGGAAATTAAAAACTTTAATAACTTTTGAATTAATTAATATTTTTTCATCAACCCTTCAAAAGTCACATCTGTGATCCAAGGGCTTTCTACCCTGAACATTTCAGCCCACAACATAAAGCCATTGCTGAGATCCAGGGTGACAAAGAAATGTCAAAAAATCTGTTTTTACAGCACTTTATATCTCAGAAACCACTTGACAGATTTCCACCAAATTTGTCAGATCAAGTGAGCTACCCTAAAAAATATGCATGCCACATTTCATGCAGATCTGTTGAACGGCTCCAAAGGTAGTCAGCTTCAAACTTTGGACTTTAACAGAGAAGTGCACTTTCACCCTAACTATACTGGCATGACTGCGCCACTATAATATATATTCATTGCAAAAAACTTTGTTAATGCATCAGTTAGGGTCGATAGCACAGTGACAAAAGTATGGAAATGTGATGTTAGGGTTATTACCCCTACCACCCCTCCCCCACCCTTCCACACACCAACAGACGTCAGGGTATGCCATGGGGTCATCAGGCCCAACTCTCACCCCATTCCATGTGTAAACAAGCTGACATGCTACAGTATAGGAGAATGAGGTGAGAGTCAGGCCTGATGACCCCATGGCACACCTCAATGTCTGTTGGTGTGTGGAGGGTGGAGGGGAGGTGGTGTGGTGTGGTAGGGGGTAACCACAACATCACATTTCCATACTTAGCTGTGCTATCAACCCTAACTGATGCATTAATGAAGTTTTCTGCAATTTATATATATATATATATAAAATTATTTTCAAAAAAAACTTCATTAATGCACTACTTAGAGTTAAAGTGACAAATGTTGGGAAATGTGGCAATAGGGTTTCCAGTCCTCACACTCCACCCTCCAGGCAGCAACAGGAAAAAACATTACGGTTTCAATTTTCCTGCATCTTCACAAATCAATCAGGTGTGGTGTGTGCCTTGTGGTTGTCAACTCTAACTCTCACCCCATTCAATCATTAAATGAGCTCAGATGTGAACAGTATTTGATAACGTGGTGTTAGGGTTCAGAACCCCAAGGCACACTCCACACCTGATTTGAAAAGATGCAGGAGAGGTGAAACCATAATGTTTTTTCCAGTTGCTGCCTGGAGGGTGGTGGTGGAGTGTTAGGATTGGAAACCCTAACACCATATTTCCTTATTTTTGTCAGTTTAACCCTTAGTAGTGCATTAATAAAGTTTTTTTTGCAACGAATGTTCATTCTTTCATTCTTTTTGAGATAGTAGAATCATATCCTCATTCACACAGTTCCCTTTGGGACCTGATGCTCTGCACCAAGGTAACACTCCCTCCACCTACAGAAGTGCAGGGTGGGCCCTGCACTTCAGTGAAGCAATGAATGCAAAGAATTCATTGGGCTGTCCAGTGGGCTGTGGAAGCACAGGACTCTGCGGTCCTTGTGTTTCCACGTAGCTGCAGACACAGATACACAGGCCAAAAAGTGCATCTGTCAGCAAATGCACAGAGCCCTCTGCAACCCAGAGGTCCAGGGCCCTATGCCAAGAGGACATTTGCCTTTGCTATGTGGTACCCATGCCCATGTGGACAACCTTGCACCTTTCGTTCTCTGGCTGGGGTGGTGCTGCATAGCAGCACCATCCCCCACCCTCACCCATCCAGCTGGGTCACTGAGCTCACCCCCATACTGAGCTCACCAGCATGAGATCACAAAGCATACCCACTGAGGTCAAGAGTGGCACTACACACAATATTTGTTAACAATTATGTATATATCTTTTTCAGTTTTGACTCCAGATGTTCAAGATACTCATTTTATGATTCGCTTTATAAACATGATATGTATCATTTATAGTCTACTGACCAAAATGCCATTTCACACCAGAAGTGCAAAAATACACCTCACCCAGGATTTTAAAAATGACGTATTGTCACATTAATGACATGGTGTGGAAAAATGGCTATTTTGAAAGTTTGGACTCAGAATAGTAAACATTAGTGAAGTTATTTATTTATTTGAATTTTGGTAACCTGGTAGGCCTACTGCGATGGAGTGTCCCTTTTTCAGGGGCGACCTGAGGGAAAGGGTTACAGGGGGAGGGGCAGTGGTCCAAAGTATAAAAGCACATGGTAAGTGTACGCAGACACTTTTTACAAAAACATAAATAATAACAAAACAAAGCAAAAAACAGGCAATAAAAGTTACATTACGTCTTCAAAATACTATTGGGATATGGGGTAAGGGAAACTAAAATTGAACATAAAATAGTATATACATATATATATATACAGGCAGAGAGGGGGGTCAGGAGAGGTGGGAAGGTGGGGTGAAGATATTATCTCAGAGTGAGCACAGGGTGAGAAAGGAGAGGGGGAACCAGGAGGGGGAGAAAGCACAAGTAGGCAGGGGAGGAATTAGGAGCAGTTACTTTTGCATACAGGAGGTAGGAAGAAAGTTTTTTTCACTATGATCCCGTGTTATTTAGAATTATCACTTGCCCCTCTGTGGATGTGTTGGATTAAATCAGTTTATGTGTTTACAGTATCATTCATAGGTACAGTGTTTTGTAGTACAGTACTACGACTTGACTGACATTACCAACAAACAAATGCACCCTGCCAGGTGCCACCTCACTCCCTTACATGGCCAGCTGTCACCTCAACTCCCCCATGCCACCTCCCATGCCCCTTCTGCTGCCAGCCCCCTCCTGGCAAGCAGTTTCTCCAACCCCAAACCATCCTGGCCCCTCTTGTGTTGCATCGGCAGGGGTGGGGGGGGGTAGATCCCTACGGCAATTCCTGAAGGGGTGCCAACTGTTTGGCACAGCTATCAGATTCCAGAAAACCTGAAGAGTTTGGCACTGGGACCCTGATTTTTGTAAAATCGGTTGTTGGGTCTCTATCACACCTGGAGTTTGCCGTAGCCCTGGAGTGATGCAACTTGCATCATTGCAAGGGCTCTTGGAAAATCGAGTGCATTATTTTATGAGCTTTAAACATTTGTAAGTTTAAACAGTAAAAGGAAAATGGTGACCATACAAAAAAGGATTTTTCCTCATGAAAAAGGATTGGCTCCATATGAAAAAGGATCCTTTTTTGTATTACCAAATTCTTTTTTTTTTGTTTCAAGCATCTATCCTAAAGTGCCTGTTGAGCATGCTCAGAACCACAATTTTAAATCCTTATATCTCTGGAACAGATTATTATTTTTTCACCGAACCAGTGAAACACACTATTCTGGGCCAAGGCCTTTCTACCCAGAAAATTTCAGACCAAACGTCCACACCATCTGGGCGCTAGGAACCAACAACAAAATAGCAGCCCCCCTCGATATTTACACATTTTTAACTGTCTGGATCTCAGAAGCTGCATATCTGATCCGAACAAAACTT
Source organism: Neoceratodus forsteri (assembly GCA_016271365.2). Lineage (NCBI taxonomy): Eukaryota > Metazoa > Chordata > Ceratodontiformes > Ceratodontidae > Neoceratodus > Neoceratodus forsteri. The sequence continues at coordinate 63,711,876 of CM028129.1, forward strand.
GGACTTTAAAGAGTGCCTGGGTTTCTAACAGGACATGCAAACTTTCATGCAAATTCCTTGAATGGCTGTGACGTTATTAAAGTGCAAAAGTGGGATTTAACATTAAACAGCCTACTCAACCCTAACTACTGTATATAGTGGTGTGACTGCACCATGTGTGTGTGTGTATATATATATATATATATATATATATAGAGAGAGAGAGAGAGAAAGAGAGATATGTATATATATATATATAATGGTAGCGCGGTAGTGCTACCATAGTTAGAGTTGAGAAGCCATTTACATGTTAAACCCAAAATTTTGCACCTTAATAACTTTGCAACCGTTTGATGGATTTGCCTGAAATTTGGAATACTTGATCAAGATCCATACGCCTTGGGATCTGACAAGTTTTGTACCGGTTGGATACACGGCTGTGGAGTTATTAAGCATGATCTGTGTGTGCGTTTATGCTTTTTCTGGAATTCTACGGTCGCGCCTACAGGTTGCACGGTTTGAACGACCAGCCCAAAATCTTCAGGAAATGTGTGGCCAGTGTCCCCGATGTACCTTTTGAAGATTTCGTGAAAAAATATTAAATGGTTCAAAAGTTATTCAAAAAACAATTTCCCATTATAAGTCAATGGGAAAAGTTAACAAAAAGTTCGACAGTGTCGCAAATGCACTTTTTGCTGTCGCAAATGGCCCTTTTACTGTCGCAAATCTGCAATCAGAAAAATGCTTGGCATTTAAAATTGAGACCCTCTAGCAACCTAATTCTTTTTGTATTCACCTAGTCAGGCCCTGAGGATACTAGCCATGTCTTTATTTTGGGGTAAAACACCCCAGAAATATGTTTTTCAGATTTCTGGAAAAAGTACTTTCTCAAAGTAGTGTCGCACTCACGAAAGTGTCACAAATTTTTGCGAAAGCTTTCGCAAATCACAACACTACTTTGCGACACTATGCCCCAAATAACAGTAATTCTTTGGCACCTCGCTGCAAAAGAACGGTTCAGAGTTTTGGGCTGAAATTTGGAGGGAACACAGCCGACATCTCACAGATGTGCCTTTCAGTATTTTGTTGAAAAAATATTGCATGGTGGCAAAGTTACGGTACTCCAAAGTTGACGCTTTTCCCTATAGGATAACATTACGGCGTACAATGCATTGCAGCACTCGTTTGGTGCCCTGCTGCAAAATAACGGTTTGGTCTTTTGGGCTGAAATTTGCAGGAAACACAGCCAACATCCCACAGATGTGCCTTTCAGTGGTTTGGTGAAAAAATATTACATGGAGGCAATGTTATGGCAGTCTGAACTTCTGTTTTTTTCCCACAGGATAATATTACGGTGTTCGCCGTGCCTTTCTGGGCTCATATCTCGAAAACAGTGCGAGATATGGACTTTTTGTTGAAAAATCCTTATAAACTTAGACAGGAAAGTGATAATTCATATGACTTTTAAATTTCTTTTGTATGTCATACGGTTACTGAGATATAAGCAATTTACTATTCCAAGTCCTCATTTTTGTGTTCCGAGAGTCATTATTTTGCATACATTCTTTGTACTCACTGTCTTTCTATATACAGCTTTTGGGGAAAACCAGCCTGTGCGCTTTCATTACTGTTACCATTACCATTTCTGCTTGCAGTTCCGTGCCGTTCACTTACCATTCCGTTTAGCCACCATGTGCGTTACCCTTTGCGTTTTCATTTGCGGTTGCATTTTGCGTTGTTTTAACATTTCTGTCTCTACAGTACTGTTTCTCATTCTGTTTTTTGCCTTTCGTCACCATGTGCATTGATTTGCATTTTGTAGACCTGTACTCCCTTGTACGTACATTCACTATTTCTCATTATCATTTTCAAAATAAGGGAAATTAGAGGCAAAAAACTCTGTTTAATGCATCAGTTAGGGTTGTCCACAGCGACAAAAGTTATTAAATTCCATGTTAGGGTTGAAACCCCCTTTGCACTCCTCCAGCATACCCCCCAAACTGGAATCGGGGTGCTCATTGGGGTCATCGGTCCTAACTGTCACCCCATTCTCCTATTCCTCAGCTTCTTTCCACATGTGATGGGGTGACAGGGCTGATGCCCCATTGCGCACCCCAATTCCAGTTTGGGGGTGGGCTGGAGGGGTGCAAAGGGTTTCAACCTAACATTGCATTTCCTCACTTTTGTCGCTGTGGAACAACCATAACTGATGCATTAAATGAGTTTTTGCCTCCAATATCTATATATATATATATTTTATTTAGTTGTTTAACCAGGTATAGTACACTAGGCTGAAAGCTTTTTTACAGGAGCGACCTGGGAGCACAAGGAGGTTAAGTGACTTGCTCAGGGTCACACAGTATGCAAGTGGAAGCTGTGGGATTCAAACACAGGTCTGGTCTGCTGGATGTCACCAAATTTGCAGCTCAGAGCCTTAGACCACTGCGCTATACTGCCTCCTATATATATTATGGTAGCATGGTAGTGCTACCATAGTTAGGGTTGAGGAGCCATTTACATGTTAAACCCAAAATTTTGCATCTTAATAACTTTGCAACTGTTCAATGGATTTAACTGAAAATTGGAACACTGAATCAAGACCCATACACCTTGGGATCCGTAAGTTTTGTACCAGTCAGATATATGGCTGCGGGTTATTAAGCGTGATCTGCACATGCATTTACGCTTTTTGGAATTTACGGTTGCACCCAACAGGTCGCACGGTTTATGCTGGCTTCGATCCAAAATCTTCTGTGGAACATGCAGCCAGGGTCCCCGATGTGCCTCTCAAAGATTTCATGAAAAAATATTAAACAGTTCAAAAGTTATTCAAAAAACAAGTTCCCATTATAAGTCAATGGGAAAAGTTAACAAAAAGTTCGACAGTGTCGCAAATGCAGTTTTTAATTTCTCAAATGGCCCTTTTACTGTCGCACAGGGATCAGTGCTGGGACCAGTCCTATTCAACATCTTCATCAGTGACATTGCGCAGGACCTAGAAGGCAGAATTTCACTGTTCGCTGATGACACAAAGCTCTGTAACAGAGTAGACACACCAGAGGGTGTAGACAGAATGAGAAGGGACCTGCAGAAACTTGAAGAATGGTCAGGGGTTTGGCAGTTGAAATTCAATGCAAAGAAGTGCAAGATAATGCATATGGGGCACTAAAAACCCTGGCACAATATATCAGTTGGGGTGAGGATATAGCGTGCACCAAGCAGGAAAGGGATCTTGGGGTTGTCATCTCTGATGACCTCAAGGGAAACAGTGTGACAAGGCAGCAGGTAAAGCAAATAGGATGCTGGGTTGTATAGGCAGAGGCATCACCAGCAGGAAAAGGGAGGTCATAATTCCGCTATACAAGACACTAGTGAGGCCCCACCTGGAGTACAGTGTACAGTTCTGGAGACCATACCTACGTAAGGACATAGACAGGGTAGAGGAGGTTCAGAGGAGGGCAACAAAGATGGTGCATGGATTGCATCACAAGTCCTATGAAGACAGGTTGAAGGAACTGAACATGTACCTCTGGAGGAGAGGAGGGAGAGAGGGATATGATAGAGACATACAAGTATCTTACAGGAGGAACTGGGTGCAGGAAAACACTATTTTAAGTGAAAAAGATGTTCCAGGACTAGAGGGCATGGGATGAAGTTGGAGGAGCGATTCAGAGGAAACATGAGAAAGAATTTCTTCACAGAATGGGTGGTGGACAAGTGGAACACCCTGCCAGAGGAAGTGGTGGGGGCTGAAACAATCACGGGATTTAAGAATGCATGGGATAGACATAAAGGAATTCTGAAGGTCAGGAGTAAGGGGCAACAGACTTCTAGGAAAACAAACTGAACTTACAAGCTCAAATGGGCAGACTGGGTGGGCCATAGGCCCTTATCTGCCGACACTGTCTATGTATCTATGTATCTATGTAAATCCACCATTTTGCTTTCAGTTTTTGATCAGAAAAATGCTTGGCATTTAAATTTGGGACCCTCTAGCAACCCAATTCTTTTTGTATTCACCTAGTCAGACCCTGAGGATGCTAGCCATGTCTTTATTTTGGGGTAAAGAAATGTGTTTTTCAGATTTCTGGAAAAAGTACTTTCACAAAGTAATGTCGCACTCATGAAAGTGTCACAAATTTTTACGAAAGCTTTCGCAAATTGCGACAGTACTTTTCTAGGCTGTGGGAAAATGACAGCAATTCTTTGGCACCCTGCCGCAAAAGAACGGTTTGGTGCTTTGGCTTGAAATTTGGAGGGATCGCAGCTGACATCTTACAGATGTGCCTTTCAGTGTTGCATTGAAAAAATATTACACAGCGGCAAAGTTACGGCACTCCAAAATTGACACTTTTTCCCATAGGATAACATTACGGTATCTGACGCATTGCAGCAATCTTTTGGTGCCCTGCTGCAATATAACGGCTCGGTCTTTTGGTCTGGGAAGACAGCCAACATCCCATAGATGTGCCTTTTAGTGGTTTGGTGAAAAAATATTACAGGGAGCCAAAGTTATGGCACTCCGAACTTCTCTTTTTTTCCCATAGGATAACATTACAGTGTTTGCCGCGCCTTTCAGGGCCCGTATCTCGGAAACAGTGCGAGATACAGACTTTTCATCAAAAAAATGCTTAGCCCCCTAACATGGGCTAAGTATGAAACTAGCCAGGAAAGTCATAAATCATATGACTTTTAAATTTGTTTTCTACGTCGTACGATTCCTGAGATATAAGCTATTTAGTATTCCAACTCCTCATTTTCTGCTCCGAGACCCATTATTATGCATACATTCATTGTACTCACTGTCTTTCTCTATGCAGCTTTTGGGGAAAACCAGCCTGTGCACTTACATTACTGTTACTGTTGCCCTTTCCGCTTTCGGTTCCATACCCGTTTCACTTACCATTCACGTCTACGCCACCATGTACGTTATCCTTTGTGTTTTCATTTGCACTTATGTTTCTGTTATTTTTTGCCATTTGTGTCTACAGTACTGTTTCTCTTTCTGTTTCACTTTGCGTCACCATGCCAATTGACATTTACGTTTGCGGGCACCGTGTTACTATGTGACAACACATCACGTGGAGGACCGTTCCCGTCTATGCCACTGGGTGCGTTACCATTTCTGTTCTCATTCACACTTGCGTTACCATGTGCGCCACTGTTAGCACTTCTGTTTGTGTTGCTGTTCCTGTTACTATGTCACAAGACATCTCCCGCCGCTGCATTACATTCACTATTTCTTGTTATCTTTCTCAAAAAGAAGAGAAATTAGCGGCAAAAAACTCCATTTAATGCATCAGTTAGGGTTGTTCCACAGCGACAAAAGTGAGGAACTTCAGTGTTAGGGTTGAAAACCCCCTTGGATCCCCAGACCACCCCCAACCGCATTGGGGCGCATTGGGGTGTTGGTCTAACTCTCACCCCATTCTCCTATACTTCTGCTGCTTTAAACATGTGATGGGGTGAGAGTTGGGCGATGACCCTAATGCACACTAATGCTGGTTAAGTGGGCTGGGGTCCAAGGGGTTTTCAAACTCAACACTGAATTTCCCTCACTTTTGTCACTCTGGAACAACCCTAATTGATGCATTAAACAGAGTTTTTTGCCTCTAATATACATATATATATATATATATATATATATAAACTTCATTAATGCACTAGTTAGGGTTAAAGTGACAAAAGTAGGGAAATGTGGTGTTAGGGTTTTCAACCCCAAGACCCCACTCCCACCCTTCATGCAGCAACAGCAAAAACCATTGCTGTTTCACCTCTCTTGCTTCTTCACAAATCAGGCATGGGGTGTGCCTTGGAGTTGTCAGCCATAATGCTCACCCTATTCCATTGTTAAATAAGCTGAGATGGGTACAGTTTATGAGAATGGGGTGAGTGTTAGGGCTGACAACCCCAAGACACACTCCATGGCAGCTTTATGAAGAAGCAAAAGAGGTGAAACCATAATTTCTCTTCTGCTGCTGCCTGCAGGGTGGAGGTGGGGTGTTAGTGTTGGAAACCCTAATGCCACATTTCCCTACGTTTGCCACTTTAACTCTAACTAGTGCATTAATGACTTTTTTGCAATGCTTTCCTTACTTTTTGAGATAGTACAATCGTATCCTCATTTGCTTGTGGGAGTGCAGGGACCCCCGGGGCCTGTGTTCCCATCCATCCATAATTTTTGAGATAGTGTAATGATATGTGTATATATATGTATGCAGTGGAAGCGCAGGGCCATCCGGGCCATGCACTTCCATTTATAGCAAAACAGCAATCAAACTGTCAACATAGCCTTCGTATTACCCAACCTCATTAATCTGGTGCTGTAACTTTTCAAATCCTAAACAAAACGCCATTACTCACCACTGCAACATCATTCCACGCCAGAGGCATGTAAACACATTATGGTGAAGATCTGAAAAAAGACAGCTGTCACTTTCAGGAGTTGTTGTGAAGAAAGGGCTATGTTGAAATTCTGGGGTGAAAATATTGAGCATTACAAAGGTTACAAGCAAGCGTAGCTTAATTTCAATGGGTGCATATAATTTCACCATTTTAACCCTAAATTTTGAACATGCCCTTGTTATGACCCCAGCACATGAACAAGGGTGGTAAAATCTTTTAAATCCTGCCCAAAAGGTGATTTTTCCAAGCGACTGTGAAATCACTTTTCGAAATAGATTTGCATAATTCCAGTGACACTGTTCATTAAGTGGTGTCTCAAAAAGGCCATTTGAAAATGTGCAGTCAAAATATACAAAAACAGCAAGGTAATGCACCAAAGTTGAAAACCCCATTGAAATACATTAAACTGCACTTACCTTACTTCATGAAGCAGTTGCCGGTTCTGACCAAGGTTGGCGGGGGATTTTAACACAGTGGAAAAGCATTGCTTCAAATTGCACATCACTGGGTAAGTCAACACAGTTTCCCCATTTAGTTCATACTGCTTGAGACTTTTTGTTAACTTAATAGGTTATTGTGTGAGTTCAGTGGCCATTAGCCTTTTATGTTAAACGTTAAATTCGATCTCCATGAAAAAAAGATGAAACTAAGAGGAAACTATATTAAAGATAACACTATTCTGAGATCTCCAATTCATTCTAAACAACTCCCACATATTCTGTTAACATCAATAGGGGTGGATGGGGTGGGGCTGAATCAAACTAACACAATCACTACTGTTTTCTGTCTCTGTTTTTATATACTCTAGCCTCTGTGCACGGACGGATTTACCTTGTCATGGGGCCTACATACAGCAGTGACCTTGCCCTGCCTCCCCAGCATCACCCTGCCCCCCTCAATAATTGCACTGCAGCTGAATTTTAACAGGAAAATAGAACCAAATACCACTAGTAGTGAGGTGAAAACTCAGTAGCATGATTCTTATTCATGAATCCAAAATCTGCTAATGTACCATGCATAATTCAACAGTGTTAGTTCTCAATTTCCTTGTAAAAGCAATTAAGAGTAAAAATGGGAGGGGGGGGAGGTTTGAGAAAAAGATGAATAGTTCATCAGAAGCTGTCACCAAGCACTATAAAGCAGTCACTACACTGAAAATATGTTTAAAATTATAGTATCTGTTTAAAGGTTGTTTATATACAGTGCTGCTCACCTGTCCCATATTATGAAGGACATCCCTAATTTTAACCCTTACAACGGGTCTGTTCCACATCTGTCCCATATGGAACAGGTGCTGCCAAGGGTTGTCAACTCAGGCTTTAATGCAGAAATTCATGATATTTTAGGCTGCCGAATTCTGTACGCACAAAAAAGCACTTGTTTCCACAGTGTTCTGAACTTGTATCTCCATTTCTGAAGATATGTTCCACACAGCACGAGAGCTAGTGCCCACGCGTCCCACATTTTGAGAGTTTATGTTCCCCACATTTCAGTCTAACTAGTGCTATAAATAACCACATCAAACTTTAGCACTGCTACAGAGCTGATACAGTAATTTATGGCACTAGTTAGAGTTCTCTGTAAGGACAGGCTTTTTAGTCTACAGTGCTGCAGTGCAGGATCATGCAATTCCCTTAAAAACCAACTAATTAAAAGCCAAAAAATAGAGGAGCAGCTTTTAAAAAAACATAACTACAATTCACCAAGGATTCAACCAACTCTTAAATAGGAGCATTACCTGATCCATACCTTTCTGCTATAACACCATGCTTGCTGACATGATGATGTCGCAGACTTGCAGTCCATGTCTTCTGAGTCCTGTCCTGACTCTCAGAGGCATATTCTCCTCCCAGTTTATGTCCACTATTCATTCTGGGACTGAAAGACTGTAACTGTTCATTCTGGGATATAAACCGGGACTCCAGCATAGATGGTCTGTGAGGAGGGCCCCTAACTCCCACCACATAAATGTAAGTTACATAATTTCTCTTAAACCTTCAGTTTTATGCTTATTCAGCAGTTGTTCTGGCTCTCTGTATTTATCTAAATCTGTTTAGGGCTTAGTGCCATTTTCAAGCACCCCACAACCTGCTTGCAGAAAAGCAAACAACTGAATAGTCATTTCTCAAAGGGAAGTCCAAAGTAGCCTAGCCATGGAGCATCCAAGACTCCCTTCTTCTGTGAAGACCTAGCAAGGGCCCCATGCAGAGTCGCAGTTAGGGGTGGCAGGTTGGCAGGTTTTGGGAGCACACACAGTCTCCTCATACTGGCCACTCCCAAAAGCTGCCATGCATTGAAAATAGAAGCCATTAAACATCTGCAGTTTCAGTGTGATCATTTCTCTTTTTTTCTGTTTGTTTCACTCTTTCCTTGTTTAGTTTTGTGCACCTCCCTCTCCTGGCCTGAAAGCCATGCATCTGCAGCTCCTCTGACCATGGGCAGTCCTAGACTGGCTGACCCCAAGGATTGCACCTAAGCGTGGGTTGTCCTCATGGTAACTTGATGTGTTTCCACTGGTCTATCATGGTGGCTAAGCTATCTTTTTTATTTTTACTTTTTTCTTCTGTCTCTGTAGTCTCATTGACTATGTTTCTGTTTTAACAAAGCTCCCCTTCCCACCAAAGAAATTACTGGTAGAAAAGTTCTCTCCTCTCTCTCTGTCTCTCTCTCTCTTCAGCGCCACAGCAAAAGGTTGCAATGCTCTGTGCTCTCTTACCCCCTCCAATTGAGTAAAAATAAAGCTTTCCCCGCCTCATCCACACTTACCTAATGGCAGCAATGCTCTCTCCTTCCCCAATACACATAATGGCAGTAATGTGCTCTCTTCTGTTCTCCAAGACCTAATGCCTGCAATGCTCTCTTTCTCTCTCTCTCTCTCTCTCTCGCTCTCTCTCTCCTACTTCCCCTTAATGGTAGTAATGCTCGCTGCAACCGCCACCCCACCCCAGACCTAATGGTAACAAGATTCTCTCCCTTTTCCTCTCCCTTTTGTGATCCTGCCCCTGCACTCCCCCACCAACAGACTTGCCTGATCCCAATTTTTAAAATCCAATGTAGCCCATTTCTACCCATCTCAGCCACACTACCGTCCCCAGGGAGGAAAGGGCTGTTATTATCAGTGCTCTCCAAACAAACTCATTACAAAATGCAATTAATGCACTGAGGCTGGGCGTCCTACTAGGGAACTAGAAAAGATAGGGCTGCCAACTCCACAGGAACAGTATTTGGTTCATTCACTTAAGTAAGTCCCATCCTCAAATTATTATTAGATTTCTTTGACTAGAGTATTGAAAGGTTAAGCTACATGTGCATAAAAAAACTTTAAAGCTGCACCGGTGCACGTCTACTTGTCCCTCTGTGACATTTTTAGTTAAGATGAAGTGAACGTGAAATCTTTCTTGCCCACACATCCCTCACCCATTCTTGCATTTTACACAAATATCAATAGAATACTGTCCTACAGCAAAATATCATTTACTTTTGTTATTATTATTATTATTAGTAAAATATTTTTTTCTTAGGCAAGATAAAACACTTAGGACATAAAGAGGACCTATTTACAAGGTTGTACTGACAGTAAGGCAAGACTTTACAGGATAATAATAAAATACAATGTACATATCTTGATACAGTAAATGTGGTACACAGATTATAAACAAAAATCACAAGTATCTACAAATGTTAACATCTGACAAACATGATGTACTAATCAATAATCAAAACAGTAAATTACCATGCATACAATATACCAAAAATTTATAAGTATCTTAATTTGAAAGCTTATGAAATCCAATCACTATCAGAGTCTCACATATATCTTAAGACAGACAGGATGATGCTGGGAGGGAACAAAAGTTACAAGAGGCGAGTGCGAGCAGTCAGTAAAATAGGTGAGCACTTACTTGGGTAACAATGTAGGTAATATGGCATACAAAGCTGTTTTTGAACATTTATTTTCATTAAGTTTGTTTTGGAAGTTGGTTTCCTTTTTTTCAGCAGGTTTTACAAATTCAAAATGTGGCTTATCAGGGCTGTTTGAACTTTTGAAAAATAGAAACAAGCATTTGTCAATGCCGAATGTTGATTGCGTTGGTCTGTTGAGCTCGTTCAGTTGCCCTCTGTCACTGGCTCAGTCTGTTTGTCCCGGTGCTGCAGGCTGCTCTTTTGTACTGGGCTGCTGCCTGCATTGGCACCTTGTTCTGCTGAGGAAGAAATCCGCAGCTGTCCCGACAGAGCTCCATTGAGCTCACTCACTCACCCTCTCTCACTCTCTCATTCTGTTTTTCCTGGTGCTGCAGGCTACCCTTTTGTATTGGGCTGCTGCCTGTGTTGGTGGCGTTTGCTACCCACAAAGAAATCCACAGCTGTCCCGACAGAGCACCATTGAGGTTGCTCACTCCCCCTTCTCACTCACTTAGTCTGGTTCTCCTGGCGCTGCAGGCTGCCCTTTTGTACTGGGCTTCTGCCTCTGTTGGCACCTTTTTCTGCCCACAAAGAAATCTGCAGCAGTCCCGACAAAGTTGCATTGAGCTCACTCACTGCCCTTCTCTCACTCGCTCATTCTGTTCTGCCAGCTGCAGGCTGCCCTTTTCTACTGGACTCCTGCCTGCATTGCTGCCTTCTATGCCCACAAAGAAATTTGCAGCAGTTACAATGCAGCTCTGTTGAGCTCACTCACTCACTCATTCTGGTTTTCCTGCCACTGCAGGCTGCCCTTTTGTACTGGGCCCCTGCATGCATTGCTGCCTTTTTCTGCCCACAAACAAATCTGCAGCAGTCCCAACAGAGCCCTGTTGAACGCACTGACTCCCCTTCCCTCACTCTCTCGTCCTGTGTCTCCTGGCGCTGTAGGCTGCCCTCTTGTACTGGGTTCCTGCCTGCACTGGTGGCTTTTTCTGGCCAGAAAGAAATCTGAAGCAGTCCTGACACAGCTCCACTGAGCTTGCTCATTCCCCCTCTGTCACTCTCGCATTCCGTTTCTGCAGGCGGTGCAAGCTGACCTTTTGTACTGGGCTCCTGCCTGCGATGCCACATTTTCTGCCCACAAAGAAATCTGCAGCAGTCACACTAGAGCTTCGTTGAGGTCGCTCACTACCACTCTGTCACTCGCTCATTCTGTTTCTCCTGGCGCCACAGACTGCGCTTTTGTATGGGGCTCCTGGCTGTGTTGGCACCTTTGTCTGTCCACAAAGAAATCCTCAGCTGTCCCGACAGAGCTCCATTGAGGTTGCTCAGTCTCCCTCTCTCATTGCTCATTCTGTTTGTCCTGGCGCTGCAAGCTGCCCTTTTGTATGGGGCTCCTGCCTGCATTGGCGTCTTTTTCTGTCCACAAAGAAATCCCTGCAGTCCTGATTGAGCTCCGTTGAGCTCACTAAGTCCCCTTGTCTCACTTGCTCATACTGTTTCTCCCACCACTGCAGACTGGCCTTTTGTACTGGGCCTCTGCCTGTACTGACGCCTTTTTCTGCCCACAAAAAAATCTACAGCAGTTCTGACAGCGCTTCGGTAAGTTTGCTCACTCCCCCTCCCTCACTCGTTCTGTTTCTCCCAGTGCTGCAGGCTGCCATTTTGTACTGGGCTCTTGTGTTGGGTCCTTTGCCTGTCCACAAACAAATCTGCAGCAGTCCCAACAGAGCTCAGTTGAGCTCGGTCACTCTCCCCTGTCACTTGGTCAATCTTAATCTGTCCCAAACACTGATTTCCCAGAGTGACCGTGCTATTGTCCGGCAGGAGTGCAAAAAACATATTTTGGTCAGGATGTGAAAAATGACAGCTGTGGTGTTCATAAAGAGGTGTGGAAAAATGGCACTTTTGAAAATCTGGTGTGACAATATCACAAATCTGCTAAGTTACAAGGGTGCGTGGAAAGTGCGCAATGCACACTTGTAACACAGTCAATTGATAGGCTATCATCACCAAATTCTCAACACAGGCATTTTAGGACCTCTGCTCATGAACAGTATCATTGTAATTTTCTTAATCTGTCCCGAACAGGGATTTCCCACAGCGACCCCTCTATTCTGCACCCGAAGTGCGAAAACACATTTTGGCAAGGATGGGAAAAATGACAGCTACACTCTTCATAAGTAGGTGTGGGAAAATGGCAATGTTGAAAATCTGGAGTGAAACTATTATAAATTCAGGAAGCTACGAAAGTGCGTGCCAACTGCGCAACGCACGCTCGTAACACAGTCATTTTATGGAGTATCATTACCAAATTTTCAACATAGGCATTTTAGGACCTCTACTCATGAATAGTGTCACTGTCATTTTCTTAATCTGTCCTGAACACTGATTACCCAGAGCGACCACGCTATTCTGCGCCAAAGTGTGAAAACAAATTTTGGCCAGGATGTCAACAATGACAGCTGTACTGCTCACAAGAAGGTGTGACAAAATGCCAATGTTGAAAATCTGGTGTGAAAATATTGTAAATTCACGAAGTTACGAGCGTACATAGCAACTGCGCACTGCGCGCTCGTAAAACAGTCATTTTTTGGATTTTTTCCACCAAATTTGCAACATAGGCTTTTTGAGAGCCCACCTCATGAACACTGGCACTGTAGTTTCATTAATCGGCCCCAAAGGGTGATTCTGCATAGTGACCGTGAAACCACCTTTCAGGGCCGATTAATGCCTTGGCAGTTCAAGAATTCATGAGGAGGGGTCCCAAAAACCTCATGTTGAAAATTTGGTGAACAAATTCCCAAAAATGCCCGAGATATGCACTAAAGTTGAAAAAAACCCTATTCATTACATTATACAGCTTACCGGCATTTCTTCAGTTCGTGGTCGGCTTTGAAGAGTGCAGACGTGTTCCTGGTCCACAGAAGATTGTCGTGCCAAGCTCTGGAGGTATGTGGTGAGTGGGATGTGGGGAGGCAGGGTGCACAGTGGGTGGATGCGGGTTGTGGGAGGGGGACCCCAGAGACTACGAGGGACCGTTTCCTTTTTTTCAGGTAAAAAAAAAAAAAAACGTTGCTGGGACCATTTTACCTTTACAGGAAGGGGCATGTCGTGCACGGAGTCTTGCTGGGGGGGGGCAGCTGTAGCCAATGGGGGATTGGGCACCCCTGTCAGCAAACAACAAAAGGGGGGGTTCATTTCTGCTGATGGGGATTGGGAACCTCATCGGCAAACAACAAAAGAGAGGGATACATTTCTGCTGATGGGGATTGGGCACCCCATCGACAAACAACAAAGGGAAGGGGATTCATTTATGCTGATGGGGATTGGGCACCTCCGTTGGCAAACAACAGAAGGGGGGTACATTTCTGCCGACAGGTATTGGGCACCCCGTTGGCAAACAACAAAAGGGGGGGATTTGTTTATGCTGATGGGGATTGGGCATCCACATCGGCAAACAACAGAAGGGGGGGATTCTTTCTGCTGATGGGGATTGGGCACCCCATCAGCAGACAACAAAACAGGGGGGTTACAGTATGCCAACGTGGAGTGGGCTCCCCCATCGGCAAATAAACATGGTGGGGTAGATATTGCTTGTGAATACAGCGGCAAGCTGCCTCCATGTTCACAAACAATATCAGACATCCTACATCCCGCCCTGCAATGACGGGTTGCTCCCTCACTGCAGCGGATGGCTGACGCTGCAATGACGAGGCGGCCCCTGATTGTAGCAGCTGATTTTTTAGAAAGTTGTGGCACGCTGGCTGAACTAGTGTCAGCAGCAGCGTGCCACGGCATTGGGGGATGGGGGACAAGCCTTTGCAGGCTGTGAGGGCATTGGGCACAACAGTGCCACACCTCCACAACCTGCTTCTGGAGAAACCTGCCGCAATATGTTTCTTGTGCATGCGCGCAATCAACATAAAAAGGTACAGCTGTGCTTTTTTTTATGGGTTGCTGTGAGATTTACCCACAGGTAAAGACCCTACTTGACCAATAAGGTTACAGGATTTTCAGAACTCCATTGTACAATTTGAAACATGACATTGGCTCTTGCGCTATGCTTCAGAATGTTCCAATATACTTGTGATTTGCTCCAGGTACTACTTTGTACTGGAGCACGCTTTCAGGTGGTATAATTCAGGATCTTTGTATATCCTGCCCAGTATCTTTCTTAGGAAGCAGACCACAGTCACGGAAGCATGATTATAAAGAAATAAGTCACATCCCTGCATACTCTCCACACAAAGATTAAATAAAGTCACCAAGTGTATTCACATTTATACTCTTGGATGCTGGAAGAACAGTAGGGGCCTCAAGCGTGCATGGGACTCACACTGGGGAATATTAGTCAATAGGCAGGAAGAAGAGAGGGTTGCTGGAGACCAGTTAGGGTCTGTGGAGACAGACTAGGCAGGGACCATCTGGTAGACAGGGTGGGCAATGCAGTCCTTTTCTGCCCACAAATTCTATGTTTCTCTGCTTAAGAAAACATGGCATTGTTTTAAAGAAAAAATATATCATTTTAAATGTAATATATTTAATACTAGTTCGTTTGAATAGTAAACAATTTCATCTTTGGAAAACTATTAAATACAAATATTAAATGGCAATAATGTTATGTTAGCTTTCTTGAAACTTTTCTGTAAAAGAAAATTAAAAGGAAACCACCAGATTTCATTCATAATAAATTGACTGATTACCTATTGCTAAAAAAGAAGACTGAAAATATGTTTTTAAAGGCAACTTTTTGCAATGGTGATTTCATTATTTCATAGTCTGAAAAACCTTCATTTGTTTTTCAGGGGTGCTTGGATTTAGTAACTTTTATGCCTATGGAAATATGTCAAAAACCATTGAGAATATACAGTACCTATTAAAGACCCACTGATGTTTCTGGGCAACCTTTGAACAACATACTATTCAGACATAGTTCAGCTTGTTTTTCATTTATCTTCTAAAGGTTTCTCCTCTTTCTTATTTATTTATTTATTTTATTTATTTATTCAATCTTGGATTACAATACCTTTGAGCGGGAGACTGCTCTTTTACAAAGGTTCACGTCGTAAAGGGTGGGTATACATACAGTACATTGTGGGTTTAGGAGTATCTAGCTAGGTGAGTAAACATAGACAAAAATACATTGTAAATAGGAAACAGAGATGGTTTTAACACTAGGATAATTCAGGTAACAGTAGCAGCCTATGTGGCATTGTCAGGTAAAAGACAGTAAGCAGCTATCCAGAAAGGAGAGTAGGGGGCACTGAGTCGGGGGGGGGCATGATGACTATTTAGGGGGAGGTGGGAGAGGAGACTACAGGGTATTGGAGGACAAAAATGGGGACAATTCAGTGTAGAAGGACAAAGTAGGAGTAGTGAGGAGATGGCAATAACCTGCAAGGTGAATAAAACCGGGGTCAGAAGTGGGTGTGTGTGGAGTAATTAGAAAGTACAGTCACAGGAGCTTTTCTTCAGTAGGTGTTGTCTTAGCTTGGTCTTGAAAAGCCCCAGTCTCTACGTGGTGTTATGTTCAGTGCCAAGATTATTGAGCCAAAGTGGTGCCTGGTAGGCATATGACCCCTGTCCTTGGGAGGTTCTGCAGTGAGGGATAGTGAGAACCTGATGGTCAGAGTCCCTGGTGTGGTGTGGGCCTGTGAATAAGCATAATAGGATTGTGACTCCAGGAGGTTGAAGTCCGAGTAGTGATTTTTTAGCTAAGAGGCAGGTTTGGTATTGTATCCTGTTTTCAAGTTGTAGCCACCCGGCTTGCTCATAAAGGTCACACGTGTGCCTTAGTCAGGGGGAATTGGTGAGCAGTCTGCAGTCTTTGTTTAGGGCTACTGCTATCCTACGTAGTGAGGTGGGAGTGGCTGAGCTGTATATTACCAATCCATAGTCGATGACGGAGACAACTGTGCTATGGATTGCAGTTTGGAGTGCTTCAGGTGTTAGGCATTTCTTGTGCCTGTGCAGGAGCTCAGTTCTTATGTTGACTGTTTTGGCCACATTCTCAATGTGTTCTGCATAGGAGAGGGAACAGTCAAGCGTAACCCCCAGGTATTTGAACTGCTCCACTTGTTCAAGTGAAACCCCTGTGCAGTTAGTGATGTTAAGGGATGCAGCTTTGTGTTTGCTTCTAGCACTGCTAAAAAACATTACTTTTGTCTTTCTATAGTTCAGAACCATCTTGTGGGCTCTGAACCAATCTTCAGTTTGTTTAAAAGCATGTTGTAGCTGATAGTTTAGGGTGTGAGGGTCATGTTGAGAAGTAAAAATAACAGCATCATCTGCATAGAGAAGTATCCGTTGGTCACACGATAGAGGTAGGCAATTTAGAAAGATACTGAAAAGGAAGGGTCCTAGGATTGACCTCTGGGGGACCCCACAATGAACTGGTAGGGGCCCAGATGTGATGTTTCCAATTTTTACCTGTTGGTAATGATCAGCTAGATAGCTTTTGAACCAGTTAGTAGTAGGGTTAGAGAGGCCTATCGAGGTGAGTTGTTGAAGTAGTAGGGAGTAACTGACCATGTCAAAGGCCTTTGTTAGATCAATAAAGGCCGCGCCAACAAGGTTACCCTGGTCCAGTGAACTGTGTATGCAGCTGGTGAACTCCAGAAGAGCTGTGGAGGTACTGTACCCTTTCCGAAATGTATTTATTGTTAAGAAAGTTCCCACAAAAACAGAATCTTCATCCCTTAGAATTTAACTGTCCCAGCCGACTTGGTGGCATTGAGGATTGAGGCACTGGATGTCACACCTCTCGCCACACTGGTGACCCAGGTTCAGGAATGGACTCGGGTCATTCGGGGGTCAGCCGGGGGAGGTAAGGATTGAGCATCTGGAGGACTGCTCTCCTTTCTTGGGGGGGTTTGTGCTGCATGTGTCAGCACAACAAAGAGGGTTTCGGCTCATACCCAGGGTGCTTGGGTGCCTCCATGGAAGTAAAGACAGTTGCTGTGCCCACTGCACAGGTGCAGGTGCGGGGGAGAAAAACAGAGGAAAAAATACCAGGACCCATCAGGACCCATGATGGCCTCAGTGTGTGCCGGAGGACGTACCCCTCTTGGGGGGGGGGGTCATAGCCCCTGCTAGGTCCACGGAGGTGGTGACAAATAATGTTGTGATAAAAAAGAATTCAACTGTCCTTACAGCTAATTCCCTACTTGTCACCCTAATTCTCTGTTGTCACATCACTGTCTGTTATTGTGCAGAGTCAAAATTACAAATAAATGTTAATGAAAATAAAATCCTAGTTTATGGACAGAAATAAAAGAAATGTGTGTAAAAGCTCCAGTAGAAACCTCTGGAGGTGTTTTAAACCTTTATTTATCTGGGACACACCTTCTGAAATAATACGTGTTGGCTGAAACATAAACGAAACTCACAAATATGAAACTCAAGCAATCCTCGAAGGGCCTATTGTGTTTTAACAGCAACACAGAGGAGTCACACCTGAACCAGTCCTGACAACTTGTGAGATGAAACTATACAGAATGTAGTAGAGCATTGTTCCATATAGAATTCCATCCCTTTCAAAATGCTGTTGTTCTGCAGGTTAAAGGTCAAGGAATGTGACTGTATTCTTATGTGGTACCATAGCATTCTGAAACCTCTAGAGACTGCACAACTCAGTTTCATTCTGAAAACTAAAGAACCACCACACACACACACACACATACATTTCAAATAGCACTGTAGACTATAAAGATGCAGGATGAGCAACTTTATGCACAACTAGTGTCTTCTGCCACCTCAGAGTTCTGATTCTTATTAACCTCTTGAGCATCACTCTTGAAGTCAGAGGGACTCAGAACCCTCTGTGGCAGAACACTCTGGTTGTGCGGTGTTGCCTATCCAGTATTCTCTACACATTGGCATTAATCACTGAAGTCTGGGGCATTTATGTAAAGCACCTGGTGGAAGTAGCCTTTTCCCAATTTTGCAAAGCCCTGCTAAGATTACATAAAAGTGTCCCTTTGGCAATTGTATGGGCACAATTAGGCAGATTAACAATAAAAACTGTTGTGAAAAGTAGATACATGTCCTACTAGATTACGTGCATTGGGACATGAAAGAGGAAAACTGACCTGTTTATGTCTACAGGAAATTAATTGGTTAGGCTCAAATTTTCAGTCTGCATGGCTACAGCATGTGAAAGAAACACTGTATTCTTTAAATCTGGGTCATTTCAGGGTGGATTCCCTTAGAGGAACTATAATAAATATCCTTCTTACTTTACAATGATCAAAGATTGACTTTATTATGAAAAGGCAGCAAAAAAAAAAAAAAGACAAAATTGGTCAAGGAATCAAAAACTTCCGAATTGGTAGCTAATAAGTATAAGTGTGTATGAACCATATCTGTCATGTTTCATAAAACCATGAGGATAGGAGAAGTTTTATTATAAATAGACTACAGATGACTAAGCCTAAAAAGCTGATGTCCAGATATGAAAAGAATGGAACGGCTACTGTACCTGTTGAAGTTTAGAATTGTGATTGCGGGTTGGGACAGAGGGATGACCTGCTACATACTGTAGATTGATCAACTGCCCATGATATCTGAAACCTAGAAAGCACAGGACAGCAAAATATCTCACTACATCTTATATCAGCAAAAGTTCTAACATATTAAAGAGCAACTAAGCCTGTTGGGAAAACTTTGGAAAACATAATATTTAGACACAATTCAGCTTGTATTTCATGTAGCTTCTTTAGATTTCTCCTCCATATTATTTATTACTGAAGGCATTCCCACAAAAACATGATTGTTATCTGTTATAGTTCATTATACAATTGCAAGAAAAAAATCTGAACTCTGATTGGTCAGTCTTGGGCTGGACCCATGATGTTATCCCCAGCACAACATCACAGGTCTAGTCTCAGCCTCACTGTGAACCTGCAGATGATTGCTTACTTGATTTTTTTCTGCTTGATTGTTTCATCTTCTCTTAAAAAACAAAAATATTTTTCCACACAAAAACATCTTTAACATTTTTTTTATTCTGTATAACAATGAGCCATTGTATAATAGCAATAATGCCCTCCAGGGTGTGTGTCATTTGGGATAACGTCACACCTCAGTTGTTGGACGCACTCGGCCTGCGGCCTCCTGCCCAACCACCTGAGGCATGATGTTATCCCAGCACGGCACACACCCTGTTGGGCATTATTGCTTAACTTGCCTCTATAGCTTATTTCTGACTTGAAATTATAATCAACAAAAAGTCAAGAAAAAGCCCTTTCAGGTGCTCAGGATATATGGCAGCACCTTAAACTTGAAACTGGACAGAAAACAAAGGAGGTGCACAAAATAACAAATCACAAATGAAAAATCCACTCCTCAGTGCTTTAATTGTGCTAAAAATGAAAAACAGAACAAACAAGCCTCAGTGCTTCGAACCCCTGCTGGTTCTTCTGGTCCTGCAGGGGTTTGAAGCGCTGGGGCTTGTCTGTTCTGTTTTCCATTTTTAGCACAATTAAAGCACTGAGCAGTGGATTTTTCCATTTGTGATTTGTCATTTTGTGCACCTCTTTTGCTTTTCATTGAAATTATAATGCTTTCTTGTGACATCACAATCTGTTGACATGAAAATAACTGTGATGTCACAAGCAGAATATTATTGCAACAGGTTGGGAAGAAGTAATAGGAACTGATGAACCCTCAAGAACCAACCACCCTGTGTTCATGCATATGACCTCTGTAATAAATAATAGAGATAAGAAATCCAGAGCTAGTGAGAAATATAAGCTGCCTTGTGTACAAATATTATGTTTTTCAAAGTTCTTCTCAAGATGTTGGTGGACCCTTAATAAATCCATATTCTGAATATATAGACCACGATGTAGTCATGTATTTAAAAAATGTGGATTTAATATGGAACTGGATGGCCAGTAAGTCTGGGAAAACATAAGAAAACAGCTAAGGACAGGGGTGTTTCATAAATAAACAAATTCTGGTCAGAGCCAATATGGCTGCGCAGAGCTTTTCAGAGTGCTGCCGGAGTGTGCCATTCACAAGATGGCAGTGATGATAGAACTGCACCTGTGTGATACTCGCGCATGCAAAGTCTGAGTCGACAGTCAACTTGTGCATGGCGCCCATCAGTTCTGCAATTGTGGAAGAAAAGGAAGTGCCCTACAAAGTGAATGTGTTTATGCAGCCGGTGGAGGGAAAGGGTTGCATAAACACAACCACTGGGAACTGTACCACAACACTGTGGAGACACACCAGACAGCAGTCGGTCATGTGCTTCTACAGTGTTATTCTGAGATGATGATGATCAAATAACGTCTGCGAAGCTCTGCCCATGCAGCCGTAAAAACTACTAGCTACTAATTATAGAAGGTAAAAAGGAGAATAGAGTAGACATTATTATCTTTAGATGCATGTGCAGTTATGGAGGTGACTTTTTTAAAGGGGAAATTGTTGTATTGATAATGTGCTTGTGTATATGTGAATATAGTTTTTCTTATTCGGTTTCAACTTCAAAAAAATTGAAATAGCCTTAAAGGCTGCTCAGTAAAATGATTTGAACCTTGATTAGGAGCCAGGACAGTCAGAAACACTACGTGCGTAGACTGAATTCTGGTTCACTGTCCTGGACTTTGGATTTGCAAGTCGTACCCTAAAGGAGGTTGCCATTGACATAATAAAAGATAAAAGAACCTGCAAAAAACAATGAGGTAACAACAGATGAGTGCACCACAGACATTCTGGAGCAGAGAGTTATTAATTTACTGGAAACTGCTTGTCCATAATGGAATCAGACTGACAATACCTTGCTACCAGTCTAACATGTCAAATGTTAGATTTTTTTTTAGCTTTCTATTCATGCCCCCATACTCTTCAGCTCCCTGAACCTACCAATCCCTCTTACCTTCCAGTTGTGATTACTTACTTCCATTGAGCCTTGGCTTTGTCCCCAGGTGGGGGCAGGATGGAGGGATGCTTCTGGACATTCTTGTCTTGTCAGACAGGGTATTTGCTGGAGAAGTGGGGGACCCTGGATATACAGGGACCATAAATATTGTGGAGGTGCAGGGGTCATGGTCTTTTTTCCTGTAAGTACTCTCTGAGACATTTTTGTGCAATGTGATACAGGCATATGTAGGTATGTATTTATTTATTTAATTTTATTTAAACATTTGTTAAACGGGAAAGGCACACTGAGCTGAGGCTCGATTCCAGGTGCGACCCGGGAGCAGGGGAGAGGAGGAATACAACATTTCCAAGTACAACTAAGCCACGTTACAGTGAGGTTTGCAAGACACAACAGGTAAGCATTTAGGCTGTACAAATGCAGTTATATAGCAGTCATTAAGAGCAAAATACAAAATCCAAGATACATATACCAGAGATAGCTGGTTGCAACATCAAGGTCATTTTGAGATAAGTGTTTTGTGGGGGCATCATTCAGTGGTAGAGAGGAGTGGAGCATGAGCAGGTTCAGTTGTGACAGTGATGAGGGGGTGGAAGAAGGTGAAATTGTTGCTTGCAGGCAAGGTGGGGGGAGGAGCATCTGTGCATGTACTATGCTGTGCTATACATGTGTTGCCAAGCCAGCATCTGTGACATTCTTCCTTTCAAGTCCATTTCCAGCTGCACTGCTACCTGTGGTCACTCAGATGACAGTCTTGCAGTGGAGAATGTAATTCTCCTGGATGCTTGATTCTCCTCCCCCTAGCCGTTCTCCAGTGACCCAAGCTTGTTTCCAAACTCGGGTTGCCATGGTCATGTATAGGGCTACTGTCTCACCGATGGGCCTGGCTTATTTTTTTATTTATATTTATTATATTCTTGGGTAACACATTTAAATCAGAAGCTCTTTTACAAAGGTTTCATGTCAGCAAATAAACAAGGACATAGGAAACACTTGAGAATACCCAGCAGAGACACATTTTGTCAGTGTACACAGTGTCAAAGTAGGATGCAATTATTACAGCAACTTTACAATATAAACAGGTTGTATGCAAAGCAAGGAACTTAATGTCTATGAGCATATGCCAGCCTGGTGGTGTAGAGAGTTGAGGCGCTGGTGCCTTACCTTGACCCACGCCGGTGACCTGGGTTCGGGAATGAGCCTGGGTCGTCGGAGGTCGGCATGGGGGGGGAGGGTGCAGCTGGATAGAGCTGCTGGCAGTTAAGCTCTCCCCTCTGGAGAGGAAGCGTGGCATCCCTTGGCTGATGGTGAGCCCCAGTGGAGGCTGGGGGTGGTATGGGCCTGAGGGTGCCTAGGCATTGGGCCATGGGGTGGGGGAAAGGGGTCAGAACCGGGGCTGTACAGTGCATGTGCACCTCCAAGCACATGCGTGCATACTCCTGGAGCCCCTGGGAGAAAATCAGAGGGGAAAACATGTTGGTCAGCAGGATGAAGACTGACTCCCTGCAGGTGCCGCTCCCGGGGCGGGCAAGGTAAGTGCCGATAATTCTGAAGGACGAGGCTGCAGAGGGTCGGTTGGATGAGGGCTGACGAGCAAGGTGCATAAATACAAAACTAAATAAAAAAAATATCTATGAGCTTTACACAAAGATTAAGGGCTGTGTGGGTGTCAGCCTGCAGAGACTTTGCCAAGGGGAGGGTAGGGGAGTAGTAGGGTAGGGAAAGGGTAGGACAAAATGAGAATCAGCAAGTCAGATATCAGGGGCCAGATATTCAACCAGGCACAACATGATTATGCCCAGTTTGTGCCACAATCCTATATTCAAAGGGTATCTTTGCACATGCTAAAATCATTTATACCCCAGGGCAGAGATAATGTATGCAGCATGCAAAGGCCGGGGTGGGTCTATGCATATTGGCACAGCACGATATTCAGCATGTAAGCACTGCACAATTTGGTTTGTGCTAGTCACTTAGATCTGTGCAATTATCACCTATAAAAAGGCCATGATAAACTGGGGCAAATCCTAAAGATGGGTGGTGACACTGCAGGCCATAGTCCAAGATGGTGTTCTGTGGAGCACATATAGTGTACTTCATGCAGCATATCCTAGAGGATGAGGAGAGGGACAATGTCCACCCTGGGGCCACACATAGGCCATGGAAGCACTACGCTGCACACAGACAGTACAATTCATGAGTCACATACAAAGACCTCAGTGATGACCAGATCACGGTCTGGTACAGGCTTAACAGGTCCATTGTCAGGCAGCTGTATGAGCTGCTGCATGACTGGCTCTGGACAGACACCCAGCAGAGGCATGCGTTGTCCATAGATCTAAGGTGACAGCTGCATATGTGTTTCCTGGCCACCACAACATTACAGACTTTGGTTGGGGACACCACTGGTATCAAGCAGTCTGTCATCTCATGCCTGATGGGCTACTTCCTAGATGCCCTGCTGGACCATGCTGAGGACTTCATTGTATTACCCAGCACACCAGCTGAGTAAACATCAAACATGCAGCAGTTCCATTGGGTTGTGCACCTACCATCTGTACTTGGTACCATTGACTGTACCCATGTTGCCATCCGAGCACCCACCAGAGATGGACTGGAGGCCTATCTCAATAGGAAGGGGTACCACCCCATCCATTGCCAGGAGGTGTGTGATGCAACAGGGTGCATCATCAGTGCCCTGGCATGGTACATTGGCAACACCCATGATGCCTTCATATGGCACAACTCCATCCTGTGCTGGAGTTTCGAATGTGGTGAAATCCCTGGTGGCTACCTCATCTGTGAGTATGTCCCAAAGGCCCCCCTCCTCCCCATGCTGCAGATGATGGCACTAACCAATGCCCTTTGCCTACATAGGGACAGTGCCTATCCCCTGCATCCATGTCTCCTCACACCTGTCCTACACCCCCATCCGTTGCAGAAGACAGGTACAATGTAGCACACAGCTCCATGTGCAACATCATCAAGTGTGTCTTTGGAATGTTTAAGATGTGGTTTATGTGCCTAGATCATTCTGGTGGTGCCCTACAGTACACCCCTCAGAAGGCCTATGCCATATACCTTGCCTGTTGATAATACACAACATGGCACCCCACTGTGGGATATGCATGGTGGCCCCAGAGGAACAACCTGCAGTGGAGTTGGAGCCAGAGGACCAGAGGATACTGGAGCAGCTTGACAGGCGTGAACCCAGGATGGCAAGGAGGGCAGAAGAGAACAGAGTCCGACTTATAAGAGACATCTACAGACACAGAAGGTGAGTACAGACCACACAGGAGACTAATATGGTCACTCAATGTATTATGAAAAACCAAGAACAGTACATTCAGAGCATCATAAGTTTCATAAGTGGCATAGGAGGCAACAGCTTCCTCCAAGATGTCTCGTTGGGCACTATACTATATCTCTTTGTCCCTATGCAGTTCATCTAATTTATTCTTTAAGGAGGTTATTGTTTTACTGTTTACAATTTCTGGTGGCAATCTATTCTGGGGGACACAACCCATTGGTTAACCCAATGCCCCCTTTTGTTGGATTTATATAATTGATCCTTTAATTGATGTTCATGTGAATGGGAGCTTTTTTTTTTTTTTACTTGTTCTTTATTCTCCCCCTACCCACAGTGCTCCCACTCTTCAGGAGACACCTGTGGCCTTCTAGTCTCTGCCCTCTTACCTGGAGCCCTGGTACAGTCCATCCCCCATTTAACCATGGCTATATCCCCCAGGTGGGCACAGGGCCGGGCCACCACTGAAGTCCTTCTTGTTGTCGTCAGGATGCTGGTACCGGGTTAGGTAGGGGCACTGGAGATTGGGGCCTGGTGCTCCATCTACCGGGAGCGCTGTGGGGTATTTTTCCATTTTCTGTGGGCGTGAAGTGTTCCCTAACATCAAGGCGTCACTGCCGTCACCCACTCCCAATCCCCTTTATACGCTCGTGTGCTTGCTATGCTTTCAGCTTCCACCAGAGGCCAGACAGGCGCCACATGTGTGTCCCCCCTCCCTCCTGGGAAAGGAGAGCTGTCCCTTGGACACTCAATCCTTTCCCTCCCCTGCCGACCCCCAATGGCCCGGGCTCATTCCCAAACCCAGGTTGCTGGCGTGGAGCGAGGTGTGGCATCCAGCGCCTCAACCCTCAGCGCCACCGGGCCAGGTGCATGGGAGCTTTTTGTGGAGGTTCACAAAATCCTACACATTCCCATAGTTCTTTGTTTCTAAAGGCTGAATAAACCAGACACAGGTCTCCCCTAAGTCGCCTGTACTCTAACGAGTATAAGTTCAACTTGCTCAATCTCTCATCATAGGATAGAGCTGGCAGGCCAACAATTCTCTTAGGCCCTGTCCACACTATGCCTCTGTAACGTTACAGAGGGCTCAAACCGTTACCGCAATGGTTTGCGTTTACATCTGTAACGTTACAGAAGGCGATTTCGTAACCGTTGTTGAGGACCGCACATGAGGTGGTTTGAACAACGATTGCAACAGGTAATAACCTATGGCGTTACCAGCCATAGTGTGGACGCGTGAGCGTGTAGCTCCAGTATTCCCCGAGTGCAGCATGAACTGCATTGTGGGATAGGGTGCAGCTGAAACGTTACAGGGCACCCACAAATGTGGACACGCTGTAACGGTTCCAAACCGTTATCGAGACTATTTGCCGGCAGTGTGGACACACTGTAATGGTTCCGGTCTGTAATGGTTTGGAACCGTTACAGACTATAAGTGGTGTAGTGTGGACAGGGCCTTAGTTACTCTCCTCTGCACTCTCACAATGTTCATTATATCCGTTCTATGGAAGGGATTCCAGAACTGCACCCCATACTCCACAAGCTGCCTTGCCAGTGTGCCATACAAAGGCAGTAACAGTGATCTATCCCTGCTTCTGATATTACGCAGTATACAGTGCAACATCCTGTTGGCTTTATTAACTACCGTAGCGGTTTGCTGCCTAAAAGTTAGATAATTTGAGACCCAAATACCCAAGTCTTTTTCATAGCCTACCTTTCCTAATGGTTGTCCAGACAACCTGTAGATTGAGTGAATATTATTGTGACCAAAGCGCATTGCACTGCACTTATCTGTATTAAATTTCATCTTGTGGGTAGTTTATTTATTTATTGCATTTTGAGAACCGGGTAGGCCCGCTGGGGCCCAGAGGTCCCTTTTTCAGGGGAGACCCGGGGGTAACAATTATTACAGGTAACAGATCAGTACACTCAGATGATTATAATGTTATATGTCATAAAAGACTTCATAAGTTTACAAGCGGTAAGTTGTGGAAGACATACAGGCAGTTAGGACATAGAAGTTACACATCGAGAAACATTTTGCGTATCAGGTACATGTTGGGCAGTTGCCCAAGTACTTTATTTATCCAGTTCTACTTGTAGGTTTTTTGCATCAGCTTCTGTTCTTACTATTGCCCCAATTTTGCTATCGTCTGTGAACTTGGACATCCATACTCCATTTGAAGTCTGGAGGGATGACACAAAAATGTTAAACAGCACTGGGCCCAACACTGAGACTTGAGGGATGCCACTGGTCACCTCACCCCAGTCCGAGTAATACCCCCTGACACTCACTCTGTTTCCTATTTTGAAGCCATGCTTCTACCCACAGAACAAGACAATGTTCAATATCCAATCCCTGCAAAGCATTAATAAAACCATCATGAGGCACCATGTCAAATGCCTTGGAGAAGTTGAGATATACCACATCCACCTGTATGGCATCGTTGAGAGCTTTACTCACGGTTTCAAAGCAACTCATCAGATTAGTCTGGCAAGACCTCCCCGATGTGAATCCATGCTGAGTGACATCAGAGTAACCTTTTACTTTTATTTGGTTTTCCAAGTGTTCTTTGATATAACTCTCCATTACTTTACATCAAACGCAGGTCGGGCTGATAGGCCTATAGTTGCCAACATCAGATTTCGTTCCACCCTTATAAATTGGTGTAACAGTTGCCCACCTCCACTCCTCAGGTATCACACCATCCCTAAAGGACATGTCAAATAATAACCCAACTGGGACACTCAGTTTTTTTGCCAGTTCTTTAATTAGGCATGGATGAAGGCCATCAGGCCCTGGGGATTTGTTGCTTTTGATATTGTTCAATTTTTTGAATAGTGTCACATTATTAAAGTCAATAGTATTATTAGTGCCACCACCTCTGTCAACTAAGAGTGTCCAACAAGCTTTGGGTTGGAAAATACTAAGAACAAATTCATTAAATGTAACTGCCATATGTTTCTCACTTCTTATTTTTCACCTCCATTTTGAATAGGCCCCACATTCCTTTGGTTGTTAATATAATTAAAACAGATTTTTTTTTAGGTTTGCCACTCTTTCCTCCTCATTTGCTTTGTCATGTTTTATAGCCATTTAACATTTTTTTTTGCAGTATTTTTGTATTTTTGCCTGTTTCCGGTCAAGAGGTTAAGTTTATATTTAAAGAAGGCCCAATTCTTTTTTATTGATGATCCTTTTCAGTGATGGAGTAAGCCAAGCTGGAATTTTACTGCGAGTATTATATTTAATTTTTTCTGGGACATAGTGTGTTATACAGTATTCCAGTTGTTTAATTATGTTATCCCAGATCTGCTGTACATTGTGCTCTTTAAGTTCACATGCCCAGTTCCATGCTGTTAAATGTTTCCTCATTGCTTCGTAGTTAGCCTTGTTCCAACACCTGATTTTTGTTTGTCCTTTATTAATGGGACTAAATCCTGAAATTGTGAATTCTACCATAGTATGGTCACTGTGGCCAAGAGGTTCTCTGACTACACAGTTCTTTACATCATCCGCCTTATTGCTCAGGACGAGAGCAAGGACATTATGGGCTCATGCACTTTGATTAACGTATTGTTTCATTTTGTTAGTAGCTAGTACATCCAGGAAGTCTCTTTCTAATTTATTATTCCCTATACAATTAACCCAGTTGATATCAGGTAAATTAAAATCTCTCAGTATTAGTGCATTGCCACTTAAATCCATATTCCGGATGTTGTCCAGAAATTCAACATTTTCCCTAGCATCTAAGCCCGGTGCTCTGTAGCACACACCAAATGTAATTTTTTTCTCCTCTTGTCTAATAATATTAACCCATAGTTGTTCAACTTCATTGTAGTTATCAGGTGTAGGCCTGATTTAATATGCCTTGTATCTGTCGCTTACGTACAGAGCCACACCTCACCCTTTTTTCGATGTTTTATCAGTGCTAAACAGCTTATATCCCTGAATAGACTTCCCCCAATGATCTTTCTGCCACCAAGTTTCAGTAATAGCACAAATGTGGATTTCCTCATTGTGTAATAGAAACCTTAACTCTTCAATTGTATTTCTCATGCTCCTTGCATTAAGTAACAGTGCCTTAATTTTCTTGGATTTGTTTTTATTTTGTGTATGTGTTATGCATCCTTGTGTCTGGAACACATTTGATATATTGCTCGCGTCTAATTCAACACCAAGAGGATGCCCTTCCCTCTGTTCCATATTCACAAACTCCCTTCTCACAATTCTATTGTGGGAGGTGCTGCACTTAAGAGATGAGGATACAGCCCCTTCCCCCTGGAAGTCTAGTTTAAATGGTTCTCAATAGCAGTTAGTAGTTATCTTCCCAGTAATGTATTTCCCCATTTGCTGGGGTGGAGTCCATCTTTACAGAATAATTCTTGTTTATCATTATATTCTTCCCAGTGTATAATACAGGTCATTGATTGTTTTAGACACCATTTGCACAGCCACTCATTTATGCATTTAAGTTTTTGATTTAATTGAGGTGAATATGTAGGGATGAGAAGAATTTCTGAAATATGGGTAGTGCACCCCAAATCTACTAATTTATTTGTTATGGCCACAAACTCCTCTAGCCATGGCATATGTTATTGGCCCCAACATGAAGAATAACCAGAGGATTTTCTCCACAATTATACAGGATATTAACTAGCATCTTTGTTATATCAACAATCCTAGCCCCACTAAAGTGTGAACATGTTCTACTGGATTTATTAGGGTTGCAGATAGTCCTGCCTAAATATTTGACTAGTGAGTCCCCCAATACTATACGTTGTCTTTGACTAGGTTAGGGGAGAGAGGCAGCAGTTGCAGAAACTACCTCCATTGGAGAATGGTCAATATTGGGCGAGGAGGTTTCCTCCTCAGTATGGATGTCAATTAAAGGTTGAGTCGGCATGTAGGAAGCAGACAGATTGTCACGGAAAGGAAGTGTGCTCCCTGAGCAGGTATTACACACATCTTGGGTTGCAACCCTAGTGGATTCACTTTTGGTTCCCTCAGTACCACTTCTATTAGTATCCTCATTTGTTAGACAATTTAAAGGATCAAAGCTGTTACACAGTGGAATGATGTATTGTTCAGCTTTCCGTCCCTTTTTACATATCCTAGTACTTTGCGCTTGGTACCATGTATCATCTCCATCACGACTATTATCAAGTGTTTCATCCTCCCTCACTCTTTTTTTATTAGTCTGATCAGGGATTGGTGTGTTCTAATAAGAACTAGTGCTAGTAGATTATTTAGTTGGTGAAGATATTTTCCTCCTTACTGTTTGGGCTCGGATAACAATCTGAGGGGAAGGTAATGAGTCATTGGGCAGGGGAATAGCATTCATTGCCTTGAACCATACCACCATCTCTTGTTGGCTCCTTTCTAAGGCAGCTAATTGAGAGGTAAACATTAAGATTTCAGTCCTCATTTCCATATTTTGTATACACTTTATGCAGCAAAATAACTCTGTGGGCACCCTTTCTTGGTTAAAACGATACATTTTGCACTGTGCACACAATATCCCTACTACTCCTGTTTGGGTCACAATAGTGGCATTTAATTTTGATGTAATTTCTGTAATAGGTGGTAGTTTCCTAAAGACTGGTTACAGTAGCAGGGTATTTTACAGATTTTTCAACATACAGCTTGTTCCAATTTCTGGCAATACCACGTCTAGTTGTATTTCTACCTTGTCTACCTTAATGACAACTTCACCCTTTGATAGGTAATGTTACCTTACTTACATAGCTCTTTGTCCTTCTGTCCCCCTACCCATCTGACATGCTGGACAGGTGCAAAAGTGCGTGTCTCGGCATGCATCTCCACGTGCGGTGACGAGTGCACCCCCCCCGGCTCACTCTGCTAGCAAAGGGGCCACTCTAAATACTTAAAAGTGACCCGGAAGTGTTCTGGAGGTTGTGTCACCCTCCCAAATGCAAATTGCACTAGTAAGTGCAGTTAAATGCAAAATCAATGTTCCTAGCCCTGGGTCAAGTCCTAGACTCCTTATCAGTTCTGTCCATTGCCTTGCAGTGGAAATCAGCCCCTTGAATTGAGTCTGTAGTTCGGGTACAGACACTCCCCGAACTACAAATTACCACCCCTTCCTGTCTCTTTCAGAGTGAATGCAGGCTCCCTCCAAAGCACTACACCCGTTTCCCTTCATCTCCATTTTCTCTGTTTCTATGCCTCTGTCCACTTCCCATAATCCCCTACACCTTTTTTCTCTTTCTCTTTTTTCACCTCCCCCTTTCCCCTCAATTGCTCTATCCCTTCACTAGCTCTCCAACTTTTCTGACCCCCCTTCCTACTCCTCTGTCCACTAGCCCAGGTCCTGAATGTCCTCTGACCTCCCAACCCCCTACACCCTAAACTACCTCCCTACACTTACGCACCCCCTCTCTCGTATGCCTATATCAATTTGATTCTTCAATCCCTGCTACTTTTGAAACTCTTCTACTCCGATGATAAGGCTTAATTTTGCTGCATTATAATTTTCTGTATAATTGTGTCCGTGTACTCCACTATTCGTAAAGATATTCCCTGTTTTTTCATTGTATCTAACCTAGCTACTATGCCTAGCTGTACTGTTTCTTGTGTTAAGTATCCCTGGACTGTGTAAACCAATTTCAGTGTCTTTTTTTTTTTTTATGAACTTTCGATGTGGAACCTTTGTAAAAGAGCCTATGGCTCAAGGTGTTAACTCTGAATTCCCAGTAAATAAAATAAATAAATACATATTAAAAATATACACAATAGCAGGTCAGCAGTTCATTAGACTGTTGTTGCCTGTCTCACAGCCAGAGCTGTCTCACAGGTCAGCAGCATATAGCATATAATATCCTACTATGTGCTCACAGAGGGGCCACTCTAAATACTTAAAAGTGACCTGGAAGTATTTTGGAGGTTGTGTCGCCCTCCTGAATGCAAACTGCATTTATAAGTGCAATTAAACATAAAATCAATGTTCCTAACCCTGGGTCAAGTCCTAGACTCCTTATCAGTTCTGTCCAGTGCCTCACAGTGGACATTATATCCTTGAACTGAGTCTGTAGTTCGGGTACAGACACTCCCTGAACTACAAATTACCACCCCTTCCTGTCTCTCAGAATGAATGCAGGCTCCCTCCAAAACACTACAGTGACACTACAAATATGCACAATAGCAGTTCAGCAGTTCATTAGACTGTTGTTGCCTGTCTCACAGGTCAGCAGCATATAGCATATAATATCCATATCATACCGGACAGGGAGGGTTACAACAGGGGAAATCAGAAATGCATAGCAACCAGGTTGGGGGGGGTTGAACAAGGGCATGCACGCGCACACACACACACGCACACACACACACACACACACATTCATGGTAGCAGGGGTTGCTACAGGTGTATCAACTGAGATTCATGCCATCAAGGTGCAGAGGATGGGGGGGCATGGACATACAGGTCTGCCAAACAGGGGGTGGCAAATGAGTACACAAAAAGACAGGCCATGTTGGGGGGCCACAGGGCTGTACACATAGTTACCTGCCAGCCAGTTGGGGTGGTGCTACAGTACTGGCCATCCATGCAGGCTAGAACTGCCTGGGTTAGGCCAAAGGGACAGACTGTTGTGTCACATGGGTACTGCAAGGGTGGGGTGGGCATGTTGACAAGGGGTGGACATGCGCAACCAAAATTTTTCCCTTACCTCCCTCCCGGGTATGAACAGTGTCTGAGTGCTGTGGCCAGTAGGGTTGGGGGGACTTCATCCATGGTATGAGGGTGAGCATGGGGACAGTGTTACCTTCCCCCAGCCATAGCCCCATGAGGTATTAACTCAATGGAGAAGCATCTCCAGACCTGGTGTGTGTGTGTGGCCTTGTTGGTGACCTTGGAGTCCTGTGTGTGCGCTGGGCATTTCCATCCTGGCACTGCGTGGCACAGGCATATACCACATTGTTCTTTGTTGGGTGGCACTACTCCCGTTGGACATGCTGGGGCAATGCCCCGCCCTCACAATGCCTACCACCATGGCTGTATTCTCCAGCACAGTTGCACACAGGCAATCCATGCAGGTGGTCATGTCAGTGGCCAGATCATGGTGCAGGTTGCATAGGACAGTCATGTGCTCCGCATGACGTGCCTCCACCCACTTCTCAGCATGCTGCATGTCCTTATGCAGCACATGGTGGAGGCATGTCACTTTCTACTGCGTGACACTTTGTCATTCCATGTCCAACTGCAGCAGCTGGCAGTTGTCGAATACATCCCACTGTCTCTAGGGACCGTCCATTGGAACAAGGTCAGGTTGAACCCTCAGCTGTTTTAAGGGCTGGAGCTGCACCATGGTTGGTGCTACGGGCCATTGTGGGCACCGTGGACCAGCTGTGGCCATCCTGGTGGTATGGACATGGGGTGACAGGGCAGTGGCTATGCTGGAGGATGGTCCATGAGGAGGCACAACAGTGGCTGGCCCTGCGGTAGCATCCTGGGACAGCAGGGCAATGGCTATGCTGTGGTTGGGGTCATGGGGTGGCACAGTGGTGGGTATGTCAGTGACTGTGGTGGGCTGCACCCATGTGACTGCTGGGCCATGTGGGGACATTATCTATGCCCAAGTGGTATGAGGGATGGCAAGGGGGAACCTCTCTTGGTCTGGGGTGGACCCTGCCTGTTCCCAGCTCTCAGTGTAGGTCTCATCATCGATGTCATCCACATCCTCCTCACTGCTGTCCAATGGCTGGCACAGATGGGTGGGTGACAGGATCAGCTGCCCCCAGGACATTCCTGGGTATACTCTGCTGAGTCCAGTGCAATGTGGTGTGCTGTTGGGAGAGAAGAATGGAGTTATTTAACATCATATCATTCAGAGCAGTGTGCCAGCTGAAGCAGCATGCATGCCCAGCATACGGTGACACCTCACTCATGCTGTGTGTGTGATGCAGCACCTACTATATATCCCCATGTCCCTACACACTCCACACTCCTACACCAGACAGCACACACACCATCACCATGGGGCACACAACCCTGCTCCAGTATGCACATGTCCCAACACTAGTGAGCACACGCCCCAACACCTGTGAACACACCCCATCACCAATGAACACACATGGCCAACACCAGTGTGCGCACACACCACTACCATTGAACACACAGTCAGCACCTGTGGGCACACTTCCCAGCAGCAGTGGGCACAAACCCCATCCCCAGGGAGCACATATCCTTGAACTGGTGAACACACGAACAACAACAATTGGGGCACAGCTGTACATCTGCACACTGATGGCTACATACCAGGTGACAGGGAAATAACAGTGTGGCCAACACCCGCTGTGTTACCCACCACTGGTGCATGCATGCAGCCATACCTACACACACCCACATCTACACACAAAGCCAGTGGAACATCACAGTAGCTGTCACGCACTTGGCTAGGCTAGTCCCGCTTGATGCTCCTAGCTGCCACCCAGCACTCCCATCACATCCATAGGCCACAGGGTGGATGCTATGACCCCCTTTGAAGGATCCAGGGTATATGTAGCTTCCAATGCCTGTGGGCCCTCATCCATGGCATGCAGCATTCTGCACTGTGTTGCTATGAATCTACCTCCTTGTGTCGCCAAAACACTTTCTTATTGCTTCTGTGTGCCTGTTTCATCCGCTGATGGCATTGAGTTCATCAATTATCCTCTCCAAAGCCCAATGTACCTGGGTATTTTTGTACTTGCTCCAGGATAAGACCTCCTACCTAGCCTTGTAGACTAGTATCAGTGCTCTTAAGTCTTTCTCACTGAAGTGGTGGGTCTAAATTTGGTCAGTGTCCTCCATGGTACCTGTTGAAGAGGGGAGTGCCGTACAGGTAACCGGACAGTATACATAGTGGAACACAGCTGAATGGGACTGTGGTGTAGTCCCTCCCAACCACATAGGTGTTCTGGTACAGCCTGTCTTACAACAGCTCTCAGCCACCTGACACAGGCCTGCCCATGAGCAGCCACTGCCATTGTGATGGTCACAGACACACAGGGGTGGACATGGGCAGGGACCCAGAGGAACCCAGGGCCACTGCCACCCACACACATATGTGAGGGGGTGACTCTGCTTACAGTGTGCAACACGGACCATGGTAGACAGGTTACCTCCACCCAGACATGGCAACACCACCACCACTAGATGTGGACACTATCGCCCACCACCACCATGTGTCCAGGGTGCCACTGCATACAGAATACACACAGGGGTTACACAAGGCTGGAGTCATAGGAACTCCATTTAATCACCTCACTGACACTCGCGTGAGAGGCCCACCAAATGCATTCATCACACCTCATTCACTACGGTACCTGGTTAGAATAACGCTATACAAATAGCACCAGTCTACAGAGTGCTAGTTCATGTAGCGCTAGCACAGACAGTGAGAGGGGATATACAGAGCTTTCAGTAAGCTCTCCCCGGTCGCTGTCAATGGTGCTGCACACACACACAGACACCAGAATCCAGGAGGCTGACTCAGCTGCTCCTGTGGTATGGTGAGCTGGTGCATAGAGCAGCTTAGTCAGCAGCAATGGAGACCAGGGATCTAATTCTGGCTTCCAACTTTTTTTTGCACTCAGGACATGGAATTGTGTACATGGGGCCATGGAAACAGTAGTCCATGGCTCCACGAATTTTAACTTTCCACATGATCTGCTCCTCCCTGGAGTGAGAATAAATTTAGTCCGGGGGTATGGGGGGGGGGGCATAGCCCCCCGATGCAGAAATAGAATCAGTGCTATTTTTTCCTTGTGATCCTTGACTGTGCTATTAATGTTGGCACTATTCCGACCCAGTGCCATTGACTATTATAGGCAACTATCACCACCTACAGTGGACACATCCACCACCAAGACATGTGGATCTGAGAGGTCCTCTACCAAAGCATTTCCAGTGTAACAAGGTCCATAGATGTACAGGGTATCCTGTAAAGTAGGTTTTTATTAGGAGCTGCAGCTCCAAGGGATCCTGTGCTGTGGTCAAAAGTTAAAGTATGTGTAAACATAAGGAGACCCACACCTCTGCTAAAGGCAGGGAGATATTCCCATAGTAGTCACACGTTCAATGAGTCACAATTTCAAAGACTCACCAGCTCAGGTTTCTTCTTTATAATCACAATAGTATCATTTAATGAAGAAAATACAACCAGAGCAAATAAATCCAAATGCACACACCGCTCCCCACGGCTTGTTCCCACTTCCTGGTAGTATGACCAGGTCACCTGATGCGTTTCACTCAATCAGAGCTTTCTCAAAGGTCACCCTGGAGATACATTGGAAATGCCACACCAATGTGGGATCCCTGCTGTAGCCACTGCATACACACAATCCAATGCCCACACATCCCTTTCTAGGCTATTGCACAGAACAGGGATGCACTGTTTGCCTGCAGGTCAGTTGTGGCATCTAGGCTGTGCACTGTGCTTCTTTATATACTACAGGCACAATCAGGTGTGGAAATGTATGCATACCTGCTAGTAATGATAAGCAAATTAGTTTTTTTGCCCACTGACTGTGAAATGCCTTATTTGCATACCTTGGCTTCATATTGCATTTTTGCCCACTGTGCAAACCTTGTTTGCACCAGCATGTCATTTTTCACTGTGCCTGTGTTGGCTTGGCATTGGGCTGCGTCACCTATGATGCCATCACTCTGTATGCTCGCATGCCAGGCCATTGTGCAGCACTGTGCTGCGCATGAGCAGGATGCATATGTGCATTGTGCACACATGCCACTCCATGCTGGCTGCATGCTCCTGGTCCAGCCCCACCCCGGATGTGCTTGTTGTGCAGCGCATCACAACACAGAGTGGTGCAAACACACCAGCGTACTATGCAAGACCCAGACAGGCCAGAACCAGGAAGCCACATGCTACAGCACCGGGACCTTATAGACAGAAAGGAAACACAGCTGAGTGAAGGCACAGGGCTGTCCCGCAGAGGGACCAGCGGTAGACCACCATCAGCTTGCAAATCTGGTCAGCCTGGTGGTGGCCAGGGAGGACCAGCTGCTGGGGGAGGTAGCAGGGGCTGACAGGCCCTGCAGTGAGGTGTGGGTGTCTGTGGGGTGGGGCCTCACCAGAGAGACAGGGGTTGCACACACATGTGACCAGTGCAGTCATTGGTACAGTGACCTGCAGAGGATGGAGGTGTGTTGCCTACAGGACCTGCAGACAATGGTGGATGCTGGCACTCTGCCCAGACTAGGTGAGTACCGATGGTTGTATGTTTTGTATGTGTAATGGCATGTGTGTAGGCCTATGTCATGATAGTCCATGATAGGGCTAGTGTCCATAAGGCACTGGGCACATCATCCATGTGCCCACGATGTTGCCCTGTGTGTCATGGGGCATGCACCACTACACTGCATACCAACCAGTACTTATGTAGGTGTCTGAGCCTCCTGTCCCATGGGATGTCTCTGTGACATGACAGGACACACCGTGTTTGCCTGAGGCATGTGCTTGCCTGGGCTGCACAGTCATGGGCCACTACGGCGACATGGCATCAGTATCATGGTGCATGACAGGCCTACATGTAGTGTTATGCAGGCAATGTGTCCCAGGTATGGTGAACTAGACAAGTCACCCCCCCTGTTGCTGGGCAGGACCTGGGATACAGTCACATACATCCTACCTGTGGATGTGCAGGTAGGCATCTCTATTAAGATATGGATGTGCCCGCCATGTGTGTTGTGCACACTGTCCGTACTGTGCTGCATGGCCACTGGTATGCATCTGCCAGGTACAGCATAGGGTGATACATTACTGCATAGGGGTTTCCAGACATGTACTAGCCACTGTGCGGGCCCACACCTAGTATATCCTGGCTCCCCATCCATTCTGCCAGAACGCCATGCTTGCCCTCGTTATCTGTATTCTGGTACACTATGCATACCCATGCATACTATGCCTGGAAAGGGTCTGGGGACGACCTATATGGTCTGTTGTATGGGGGCTAGGGAGCTGGCAGGATGTGGGCACTCCATGGACCTACATACACTGTGCAAGGCCTGACTACCACGGGGGTATCATAAAGCGTGTACCTGAGCTATAGCCTTCATTTGTGTTATGCCACAGCTGGTCCTATGGGAACATCACAGACCTGTTCAGGCATGTCCATCCATGGCATGCATATGTGGTGGCTGCTGCATGATACAGGTCTATGGGCATTTATTCTGTGTGGTGTGTATTGAACAGAGCGCGGTGTTCCTCTGCAGCATACTGATCACACCTTCTGTTTCCTCCTCTACAGACCACTGTGGACAGCCAGCCTCAGACAGGAGCAAAGCATTGTGGGATCAGCTGTGCCAGAGCGAGGCACACAGGGGGTTACCGGGCCATGACGGTGCCCAAGGCAGTGGATCACAGAAGTGGCATCCACATGAGTACCCTGCATTTTGTGCCACACCCAGGGTTTTATGCGTAAACATATAGATGCCGGTACAGGTGGCATTGCTGTAGCCATGGCCCTAGCACTGTCATAGGTGTTAGGGCCTGGCCCTCTCCGTTCTTGTAATCATGGCTATATATGACACTGGTGGAGAGTGACTTGACACTGCTGCATGTGCTGTTCATACTGATACATATACAGCACCATCTGTGTGGCATGAAATATGTTAGCAACACTGGGGACAGGGATGCCTTATATTTGTAGATGGGGGCAAGAGACATGTCCTGCTGGGTCATGGCACAGTGGGCAGATGTTACAAATATAAACAGTGGCCTGGACAAGGGGTACAAGGCACAGAGTGACACACTTGGTGGGCAGGGAGAGATACACCACTATTGTACACCTGCTTGAGGCAGCAAAATGAGTGTTGGTGACCCCAAGCTGGGTGGGGGTATTCATTCCATACATCCTGGGCCCTGCCACTGTCCAGACTTTTGCACCACCCATCTACACTGTGCTGCATGACTCTGTGGCCAGTGATGGATGCCCCTGTGTGACCCATCATGCAGGATGTGTGCCTGTGGGGGCATCATCTCGAGGGCTGTGGTGGGAACAATCATCCTGCACATGAGGCTTTGGCCAACCAGCATCACTATGGTATGTCATGGTCTGTGTGGTCTACTGCTGTCCACCTGCATGCTGCTGGCATGGGACCTGTGTCTGTCTACCCTGCGATACCATGCCCTCCACCGTGTAGTGGCAAACCCACTGTTCTACCAAACAGGTGCCACAAGGGGCTGATGGCACTGCTCACAGCTCCTGTTCTTCCCTGTCACAGTTGGTCAGGTATGTACAGCATCTGCTAGGTACTATGAATGCATGGCTGTCAGTAGGTGTATGGCATTGACCACTGTAGCAATGGTACACCACCATGTTGTGCTGTGTGCATCATTCAGCCACCATGGTAGTCCAACTATGCTGGTGCCATATCCTGTGCCATTTGCACCATGCGGCACACCATTGTGTCTCACCAGAGCCACACATACGTGGCATGGGGATGGTGGGCAGTGGGGCCATCAGTCAGCAGTGCATGTAGGGTGCCATATGTGATTGACTTTGTTATGCAGTTGCAGTGGTGACTAACCAATAGTGTCACATCAATTAGTTGCAGTCAATCAGCTCTGCAAGAACTTGCTCCAGACTGTTAGCTCCCACATCAATTATCTTCCTGCTGAATTCGTTACCATACTATTCACAGCCACTACATATTGTACTGTACTACTGCAAAGTGCAGTTATGTAAGATTTTACCATAACAGTAGATCTTCAAGGAATGTCTCTTGCAGTAAGTCATTACTTCTGGGAGTATCCAGCAGAGGTTGCTGTCGCATGGCAGCTTCTTCTAGCAGTATTCAGCAGGGACCACCCACACATGACATCACATCCTGCTTTCTATATACAGTAAGTGTGGGTGATCCCTGGTATCCTTTATTCCATCGTCGGATACAGCTTGCAAAGGCGAGATCCGAGGTGAAACCGAGGATCCAAGAAGCCCACTCCTACTTCTGTGGAGCATAAAGAATTTCTCAGTCAGAGAAGGAGGGGGTAGGAGGAGGGGTTATACTTACTGCAAGAGACATTCCTTGAAGATCTACTGTTATGGTAAAATCTTACATAACTGCACTATCTTCTACGAAATGGTCTCTTGCAGTAAGTCATTACTTCTGGGAGATTACCCAGCAATTGTGTCCAGAAGGGTGGACAATTATGATAAGAGACCTTGTAGGACTGCACGGCCAAAGGCCGTCCTACATCTCGAAGCCACATCCAAATTGTAGTGGTGAGTGAAAGTGTGGATTGTGGACCACGCAGCCGCATTACAGATTTCTGAAATAGAGGTACCCTTGAAACAGGCTGCAGCAGTGGCCATGGCTCTTGTGGAATGGACTTGGACTGGACAAGGAAGAACCTTGTTGTACTTTTTGTAGCAACATGTAATACAGTTTGCTAACCATGTGGACAAAGTCCTTTTAGCAACAGGAAGTCCCTCTCTGCCAGAGGCGAAGGTGAAAAACAATTGAGACGTCTTTCTGATGTCTTTAGTACGATTAGTGTAGTATCTTAACTCACTGCCTCCACAGGAGCTCTCTGAAGTTTCAGCACTTGTCTCCTTTATAATGTTAACACTGAATCCTGGGCCTTTCTAAGCAAAATCAAGCCATAATCTGCATGCTGCAAGCACATTCTAATAATAGAAAAACTGTAAGTGCTAGAAACAAAGTATGAGTGGCAAACTTGGTCAGCATAAAATTACCTTTCCAGAGGTGGTATGCAAGTAATAATAGGTAATTTAGTTTTTTTTTTCTATGCTGGTTGAAACAGCAAAAAAATATATATATATTTTTTCCACTAAAAAATGCACCATAAGCCTTTTTTTTGTTGGGAAATATGTAACATATCAACACCAAATTAAGCATCAAGACATTAGATGTAGTTTTAATAATTTGAATAATTTGTTTGTAAAAGAAACCCAACTGCTATTTCTGTAGTATTAAACATAATTTTTCACCATTTTAGTCAAGGTGCGTTGGTGAGGTTTAAGGAACGAATCTGAACAATACACACCATACCATAAACAAATGCATGTAACTCCTAAAGTATACATGATACACACAACATATTAGCGGCAAAGTTGTTTTGCACAAAATTGCCTTTCCAACGGTGCTATGCAATCAACTGTGTTTAATTCGGTTTTTGTTTTATACTGGCTGAGATACCCAGAATGCGTGTTTTCTTCAAAGTGCTTAGGTTATTAGTTCTCATACTTTATGACAGTGAGCCTTCCTTAAGCAATGGAAAAGATTTCAAGCCTCCCTCAAATTTTGAAAAAACAACAACTTGGGCCTCCCCATAGAAAAAAATATATTTTGCTCAGTACACCAGGAATAAATTGAGACTAATAAAGTTAACTGAGTTTGTTCTGTTTTTATTCAACTTATTGTTCTCCACCCTCAGACCCACACCCCAGGTTATCCTTGTCACCATTTTTCTGACTCTTGAGCCCTTGTTACTCTGTTTTTTCTCTAGCTGGAACAACTTACATAGCATCCTTCATCTCTCCCCCCTTACCATGTTGTTAAGCAGCTTCATGTACCCTTCCGTCAGGTGACACCCGAAACAAACACTGGCTCTGTGTGCCTTTCCCAGTCACTCATCTGCGTATAAACATCTACTGTGAAAACAAGCCTGGGGTCAGTGTGCCTTTCCCAGTCACTCATCTGCTTATAAACACCTGATGTAGAAACACGCCTTGAGCTGTGTGCCTTTCCTAGTCATTTATTTATTGAAAAGTTTCACCAAGAAAGATACACTGAGCAACAGGATGCTCGTCTCATGGCATGTCCTGGGGAGGAGTACAGGGATACATAGCAATTATGCATGCAACATTCGAGTATGAAGGAACAACAATGAATATAACAGTAAGGGGGGAAGGTACTGGGATACAGAACATTATACATACAATTTACAAGTATTTGAGGAACAATAAGGAATATAACAGTACAGAGAATGTATACAGTATACAGAATACTGTAATATACAATCTTAGAACTTGTAATAGGAGAGGAAAGGGTAGGGTGGGCTTTACTGGGCAGGGAACTACAAGGGTTAGGAGGGGAAAGGGAGGAATCAATTTACATATCAACAAACACCTACTGCAGAAACAAGCCTTGACTTGGTGTGCCTTCTAGTTGCCAGCTGACATATAAATACACACCTAGACACAAGCTATGGCTCTTTGGACCTTTCCTGGTCACCAGTTTGTACATAAATAAAGACATTCAGCTGCCATTATTCATAATTTGTTTGCTTCATCCCATCACACAAAACATCCACAACTTAAAATGTTAATACTGTACATTCTCAAACTTGACCAGGCCTCCCCTGGAGCAGTGTGTGGCCTCCCTTGGGAGGCTGGCCTCTCAATTTGAGAACCACTGGCTTAGGTGGTTCTTAATAGACAAAATGTCTGCCACGCACACACCATGTCATAAACAAATGTGAATAACTCCTAAAGTAAACATGATACACACAAAGGCCCAGATATTCAAACTGCGCCAGGCTGTGGCGCAAGCTTGGGCGCAGCTCAACTTGGCTACGCAGGGGTGTGGACTGGGCGATATTCAATGGAGCTGTGCCATGGCTCAGCAGCTTTGAATATCACACCCTGGCCACCCCCAGTGTGCATGGCGCAGTGGCACTGTGCCAAAGCAAGTGGCCAGAGTGGAGCATGGAGATGCGCTAACACAAGTTCCATTGCGCCATGCACAGCAACCGCAATATTCAAAACTTGACATGCAAATGGGGCCATAATGTATGCAAGGCACACATGGGGCAATTTACATGTCATTATGGCCCCATTTGTATGCAGGTGCGCCGATCCCTGATGACTTGCGCCTGGCGCCCTGCCAGGCAGCAGCCGTCGGGGACCAACGCCCCCTGCAGCCCAATCGTGGGCATCTGTATCTAAAAAGAAATATGTCCTATATCCCTGGTGGTCCAGTGGATCCCTATGTGCCTGGTTGCTGGCATTTGTAAAAAAAAAGGTCCAATATCCCTGGTGGTCCAGTGGACCGCTATCTGCCCGATCGCGGGCATTTGTAAAATTAAAAGGTCCCGTATCCTGGTGGTCCAGTGGACCGCTATCTGCCTGATTGCAGGCAACTGTAAAAAAAAAAAAAAAAGGTCAATATCCCTGGTGGTCCAGTGGACCACTATCTGCCGATCGCGGGCATCTGTAAAAAAAAATAGGTCAATGTCCCTGGTGGTCTAGCGGTCCCCCTCACCACCCACTGGGCCCCACTGCCCGCTCTCCCCTGGGTCAGCCAGCGGCGGCAGCACCCCATCTGCCTGCTGCCCACCGCCCGCGACTGACACCTCAGTAGGGCTGCACACACCATTGGTTCTGGCGTAAGCCAATGGGTGTGCAGCCATTTCGCTACTACACATTCAGATATGTGAATGAATCATTCACATATCTGGAATGTAATATCAATATGGGCTTCTGCATCATTGGCTCACGCTGTGAATCGTGGGTGTACAATCCTACCGAGGTGTCAGTCGGCGGCGGTGGGGTGGCAGGTGAGTGGTGCTCCCGCCCCCAGCTGATCGAGGGGAGCAGGGTGGTGGGGCTCAGTGGGCGGGTGGGGGGTACCATTAGACCACCAGGGATATTGGACCTTTTTGTTACAGATGTCTGCGGTCCACTGGACCACCAGGGATATTGGACGAAGTCTTCTTTTTTTTACAAATGCCCATGATCAGGCAGATAGTGGTCCACTGGACCACCAGGGATATTGGACCTTTAATTTTTTACAAATGCCCATGATCGGGCATGGGGGGTGCTGCCTGGTGCAGCCGGAGCTCTGGTGGTCACCCACAGGTGGCAACTGCCGTGTTGCTTCCTGAAATGTGGCAGGTGACCTGTGGGTGGCCATCTGTTGTTCCTTTTTTTTTGGATCAACTTTGTGCTGGCGCAGGTAGGGGTTGCGCATGCATGGCTCTGCACATCCCGGGCTGAATATCAGGCTGTGCAGGGTATGTATGGGCATGCCCCCCCCATCTGCGCCTGCATACATTACTGATGCACTCCGGCGCATCGGGATTTGTGCAGTGCACTTTTCCCTTTTGAATATTATGCCGGGGCGCATCAGTGAGTTGTGCATGTTGCAACACTGTTGCACCATGTGCAACCCTTTTGAATATCTGGGCCAAAGTGGCAAAGTTGTTCAACACAACATTACCTTTCTAATAGTGCTATGCAGTCAACTCTAATCAGTTTTGGCTGGCAAGTAATATTAAAACATGTCAGTGACTTCTGTGGACATTACTAGGGCACCCAGGAAGTCTGTAGGCGACTTCTGTAGTCGTTCTGGGACACACTGCAGTATATTTGCTGCTGCCTACAGGCATATTCTAGGGGGCAATGAGTTAAGATACAGTGAACATCCATTAGATGTAATAGATGCCCACCTTGGTTGAAATGTTCCCAAAAAAATACCAGGAGTTCCAGGGATTGATTTAGGGTCTTTTCAGACACTACTTTTGGTAGAAAGGA
This sequence comes from Neoceratodus forsteri, assembly GCA_016271365.2. Lineage (NCBI taxonomy): Eukaryota > Metazoa > Chordata > Ceratodontiformes > Ceratodontidae > Neoceratodus > Neoceratodus forsteri. The sequence goes on from CM028129.1 coordinate 63,755,880, forward strand.
AAGGTTAGTACAGAGTACTATCTGGTTTTTATGGAAAATCAAGTAGGGTTCCCTACACATTAGGGCATGGACCACAGAGATATGCCGAGCAGACATAATAGCTACCAGGAATAATGTTTTCCAAGAAAGAAAATGAAGTTCACAAGTGGCTGCAGGCTGGAATGGTCTGAGAGTGAGCTTTTCTATAATAAAATTAAGATCCCACTGATGTGTGGGTCTTCGGATAGGAGGATTCGGATGAAGCATTCTTTTCAAAAACAATTTGGATAAGTGATGCTGATAGAGCAATCTACCATCCAGAGGTTCATGAAAAGCTGAAATGCCTGCTAAATTAACCTTGACTGAAGAATAGCTGAGACCAGACTCAGATAAGGAAGCAAGGTAATTCAACATGGTCGTGAGTGACCGAGAGTAAGGGTCCACCTCATTAGAGGCCGACCATATGGAACACCTTTTCCATTTGGAGTTATATGCTTCTGTGGTTGCCGGCTTTCTAGAAGCTAATAGAATACTGGCAAAGGAAGGGGACACCTGTAATTTATTTATGAATGTATCCTCAGGAGCCAGGCATGAAAACGTAGTGTCTTGAGGCTGGAATGTAGGAGGGACCCCTGATTCTGGGTCAGGAGGTCCGATCTGGACAGCAACGGAATGGGTTCCTGCACCGATAATTGGTGGAGGAGAGGAAACCACTGTTGTTGAGGCCACCGAGGTGCTATTAGTATCATGGTGGCCGGCTCCAGTTGAAGTTTCAACAGAGTTCTTAGAAGGAGCGGGATGGGAGGGAAAGCACACAAATAAAGTCCTGTCCAAGGTTGGGACAGGGCATCAATAGACTTTCCCCTGCTGTTTGGGATAATGGAGAAGTATTTGGGGAGCTTGTGATTGACTGGGGAGGTGAACAGGTCAGCTGTGGTGTCCCCTAGAGCGCGAAGATGTCGCGTAGGACATCCTTGTGAAGTGTCCATTCGTGAGCAGACAACTGATGACTCAATCTGTCCGCTAACTGATTGCACCATCCTGGAAGATGGATGGCTGTCAGTGTCAGTCCTTATTTGATTGTTGTTTGCAAGACTGCAATGGATGCCCTGCAAAGGGAGCGTGAGTGCATGCCCTGTTGCATGTTTAGGTATGAAACCACTACAGCATTGTCTGATTGAATCAGCAGCGGTCCTGGGTTAAGGTAGGGTAGGAATGCCTGAAGGGCAAGATGGACAGCTCTAATTTCTAGGAGACTGATATGAGACTGAGTGGTCCATAGACCTTGGGTATTCTATGGACCCAGGTGGGCACCCCATCCATCTAGGGACGCATCCATGGTCAATGTCTGCATTGGAGGTGGGGAGCAGAAAATCATTCCTTGACATAGACTGGTTTTGATTGTCCACCAGGTAAGGGCTGACACTAGGAAGGAAGTAACCCGAATCTGGTCTTTGAACTGTCCTGTTCTCTGAGTCCATTGGTTCTGTAGAGTCCACTGGATAGCTCTCATATGGAGATGGGCAAATGCCACCGTGGGAATAGCGGCTGACATGTGACCCACTAATTTCAGTATTTGTCTGGCTGTTACTCTCGGCTGGGACTGGATGTATAAGGCCAGGGATATTAGAGCATCCTGGCGGGTGGGCAGAAGGAAAGCACTCGCCTGGACCATATCCAGAACAGCTCCAATATATTATAGAGTCTAGGTTGGTTGTGGATTGGACTTCGGCCAATTGACCGTGATCCCTAGATCATGGAACAAATTGAGGGTGGTGGTCAGAGAGGAGAGCAGAGTGTCCCTGGAGTCTGCTTTTATTAGCCAATCATCTAAGTATGGGAAGACATAGTGCCCTCTTCCCCTTAGGGCTGCTGCTACCACTGCTAGGCATTTAGTAAAGACTCTTGGGGCCAATGAGAGGCCAAATGGGAGAGCCCAAAACTGGTAGTTTTGGCCCAACAGGTGGAAGCGCAGGAATGTTTTGATGGGTGAATTGGGAAATGAAGGTAAGCATCCATCATATCCAGGGCACACATCCAATCTCCTTGGTTAGGAGCGGCATTATGAGTGGCAGAGTGACCATAGGAAAATGCTTGTGCTGAATATATAGGTTCAGATGTCTTAGATCTAAAATGGGTCTGAGGTCTCCAGTTCTTTTGGGTACCAGAAAGAAACGGGAATAAAATCCCTCCTGTTGTTTCACAGCTGGTACTGGCATAATGGCTTGCTTGACCAGAAGTACTGACAGTTCCTCTTGGAGGATAGGAATATGCCGTGGAGGATAATGGATCACCCAAGGAGGGAAGGGAAGGGGGAAGGAAATGAATTCCAGAGTGTGACCCATTTGGCTTATTTGAAGTACCCATTTTTCTGAAGTAATCATCTGCTAAGCCTCAAGATGGAGAGCAAAATGACACCCGACCGCCTCTGAGGCCTGGTTAAAAAGGCGGGGAAGGGGCAAGCGAGGTCACTGGGCAACAGGCTGGCCGGCCGCGGCAGAGGGGCAGACACAGGAGCCACGGGTGGTAGAGGGAGCACCTCTTGTAGGTTGGTTTCATCCTCTGAATCCACCTCTATTAGAGGTTTTTATATTTACCACCTCTCCTGGAGTAGGAGAAAAAATGAGTATAGTGGATTGATTGGGGGTTATGATATAGCCCTTGAACCATACAAAGGGTTCTTCCAGATGATTGTAAGTCATCTATGAGAGTCTGTGTACCTGGCCTGAATAGTTTGGACCCATTAAAGGGTGCATTAGTTATCTTATGTTGCACGTCAGGTGTAAATCCTGACACGCAAAGCCAAGCCTAGTGACGCAGAGCCACACCAGTGGCTGAAAGTTGGGCAGAGGTATCTACAGCATCATAATCCAACCTGAGAATGTGGCGGGAGATGGAATGGGAAGTAGTAACCATGCCCATTAATTGGTCTTTCTCCTGGGAAGGAGAGAGCTTATTGACCGTTTCTATGGTAGAGGTCCCCAGGGTACGTTGATATTTAACCATAGGTCCCATATAATTTAGTATACGCACATTCATAGTGCCTGAGAAAAAAACATTTTTCCCCAGGTAATCAATCTTTCGGGACTCTTTATCTGGGGGCAAGGAGCTCAAGTGTTTAAGTTTCTTAGACCTATCATGAGCGGCAGAAATGACCACCGAGTCAGCCTCTTGCGTGACGGAGAGGAATCAGTGATCCAAAGGAGACTGGTATAGTCGATTAGCCTTGTGAGGAGCCCCCAAAATATTAGAAGGCTGCTGCCAAGCAGCCAATAAGGCATTTTGAGATGTAGGGATTAGTAGTGGGACCACTAATGCCGGTTTCTCTGGCAATTCTAAATAATCTGCCATATCCTTACGCTCTTTGTCATGTTCCGTAGTGGAAAATCCCATCACCTTTTGTATTTGGAGCATCATCTCTGAAAAGGTGGGATCATCTGGAGGAGAGGTAGCCATTGGGAGAGGCAGGTCTTCGTCCAGAGAGGAGATGGCTGAAAAAGGTGAACCCGGTCCCTGAAAATCAGGGGCGGAGTACTCTTCATTCACGTCATCAGGGAGATCTCCATATGTCTCCCAGTCCCACGGGTAGTGTTCCATAGGAGGAGAGGAGTATGCAAAGTCGTTAATGCTTATGAGACTGAGAGGGACTATCTCCCCACCCTGGGTTGGGAGGGGCGGCACAACGTAAGCTGTGCAAGACCTGCTGCATGATTTTTCTGTTGGAATTCCTGTGCCTAGGAAGGGGGGGTTAAGGGGTGAGGTTATTTGGGGAAAATGGGATAAAGGAAGGCACAGGGTGTGCAGTATAGGCAGGTCTTAAACCTGGGTGGTAGTAACCAGGGTCTCTGTCACGAGCTGGCTGACCTCTGTATTAGCCCACTTGAGTTGGTGGAGGGGCATGTTGAAGGGCAAAAGCCAATGGCTTACCCTGAGGTTTTTATCATGAAAAGAACCTGCCATTGTTGATGGGGGAGAAGCCCCCGTCAATGGAGCAACAGTGAGTTTTGTTGCTGAAAGGACAGTAGAAGCGTCATCCATGATGGGTTAGAAAACTCTGTCAATGGAGCAGGTATTTTCTGCACCGTAATCAAGGCAATGGCAAGCATCGTCAATGATAGAATTATCGTCGTCGATGAGAAAGCTCATCTAAAGGCCTCCGTTGACGAGAGAGGATCCCTCGTTGACAGAGAAGCATAGCCAAAGCCTTTCATCAACGAGAGAAGAGCTCTCATCAATGAGAAAGCATGCTTTAAATCCACCATCGATGGGAGAGGAGCTCCCAACCATGAAGAGGCATGTTCCTGGAGCTCCATCGATGGGATAACCATAGAAATGGTGTCCGTCGACGAGCGGTGTGGGGCAAAGGAAGAAGGATTTATTGGGTTGACCTTCTCCTTAAATTGCCCAGAAATGAGAACCAGATGCTGGGGGGAGCCCTTTGAATGGACCCCCTGGTTCTCTCATAGAGACATTTTTGCTCTGACATGAAATCTGAAGTTCAAGCAACCATTAACGACAAGCTGATTGAGTAGATTTCTTGTGTTGAAGAATCCACTTTCTCGTTGATGACTGCTACACAGAAGTTGAACTAGCTGCTGCATGAGTTGAAGATGGCAGGGAAATGAACAAAGGATACCAGAAACCACCCACACTTATATAGGAAGCTGGATGTGATGTCATGTGTGGGTGGTCCCTGCTGTAAACTGGTAGAAGAAGCTGCCGTGCGACAGTGACCTCTGCTGGATACTCCCAGAAGTAATGACTTACTGCAAGAGACCATTCCGTAGAAGATCAACAATTACAGTACAACTTTCTACCCTTACAACCCTCCAGCATATTGCCTCATCTGATGGGCGAATTGTGCTCACCTGGAGTTTGTTTTATAACATTTATGCTGGGGTGAATCATGAGGGAACGATTTGTACAGGGGCATGACTAACCATGGAGCTAATAGTCCAGAGCAAGTTCGCATGGAGTGGATTGACTGAAATGAGTTGTGATGTAGCCCTAACCAATGCAGTGATGTCCAGGGTGTGATTACTCCACTGTACACAAGTGGGTTCAGCCATACAGTCAGAAATGATGGAGCTGTTCAGGGCTCATGACCTGCACAGGCCCTGTAATGAGGGACACCTTTTATTTAGGGTGGCATCAACATCCACCGGGATAATGGGTGCTTTCAGGCTACACTGCACTGGAAACCAGTGTTGTGGTGACTAGGGCACAATGTGTTTTGCACAAACCTATGTACACCTCCCCTGCACTTGCGTGTTACCATGACTGCTACTCACAGTGCTGCATAACGGCCCCAGCCATGTATATCTGTGTTGTGTGCATCACGTGTGTGTGTGTGTGTGTGTGTGTGTGTGTGTGTGTGTGTCTGAGAACCATGCCTCCTGCCACTCAGGGAGACTCCTGGATGTCTTTGTCCTGCATGCCATTGTTAGCCTGTATGCTGGATGCCTGGTCCGTGGCTGTGGGGCGTGTGAGTGCGACTCTTAGCCACTGGGCCCATGCCAGTGCTGCACCTGCGTGTTGCATGATAGCACTGGCCACTCATTGTAAATGAGCCTTGTTGCTCAACTGGGTCCTGGCCATGTTCATGCTTTTCTTTGATTAACATGAATAAAAGTTTTACTATTACTACTACTACACGGCTTATCAGAGTCTAGCTTGGCACTGCTATTGCATGTGCTGCATTCATACCTCTGGCATGCCCGCCAATGGTGAGTGTCCATTCCATGGCTCAGGCATGCTCTGGTACAGCACTGAACAACCATTGCATGTGCACTCCTGCACTGTACGGGTCCACGATGCTGTCTCTGGTATGCCATGACCAGTCCATTGTGGATGTATGCTGTCATCCACATGTGGCACGGCGGCCCATGTGTTGGCTGGTTGTACCTTGGTTGTGTATGGTAGGCCACACCTGTGTTTCTCATCCTGTGTGCTCAGCTGACTGAGTTCATTGTCTTACTCTCCATATGTGCCTGGAGGAGTGCAGGCCATTAAGACCTTATTGAGGACCAAGGGGGGGGGATGATCTGCAGTGCAGAATTATCCACCTGCAGTAGCTGTAGATCTGCAAGGTACAGGAGACCACAGAGGCCATACGGGACATGAGTGCAGCCCACCAGCAGCAACACTCACCACCATCACTGCCAGCAGCAGGGGCCCCATGAGAATGTGGCTGCAACAGTGGAGATATGAGTTTATGAGTTTTTGTCCACCCTGTTTATGGACAGATGCACCAGTTGTTTTTCCCCACCCACTGCTGTATTTACTGTTTTCTGTTCGGTTTGTATGGCCTGTTGCCTTTATCTCACAGTAAAGTTTATTTTGCTGTATCACGTGTCTGTCATTGGTGCCCACTTCACCTACCCACAGCCACCACCAGTGTGCAGGTCCGTACCTGGTGCTCCAGTCAGGCTGCACAACTGCTTGCCCACTCTGTGTTGACACTATCCTTCATGCTATATTCAGAGCTGAGATACTGCAGTGTGCTGCGCAACTGCCTACTGCTTGCGCTACACACAGTCTGTCCTATATTCAAATGATTTAGCGCCGGTGGTATGCCTCTGATTATGGCATGCTTAGGGACCGGTGCAAGCACAGGTGCAGTGCTAATATTGTGCTTGCCTACACTTGTGAATATCTGGGCTCAGATGTCTGTTCTGACCAAGCCTTATTTGCACAATAATTTGTATACCCATGAGGCTTTGCACTGGGGTTGAGGCTTTATTTTTTATTTTATTTTTATTTTAGTCTTTGGCAACCAGGTAAGGCCCTCTAGGCACAAATGCCTGTTTTCAGGGGTGACCTGGGAGCACTCGGGAGATTAAGTGACTTGCTCAGAGTCGCATAGTATGCAAGTGGAGGTTGTGGGAATCAAACCCAGGTCTGCTGGATGTACCAAGCTCATTCACAGCTCATTACTGTAACCTGTAAGCTATACTACCAGCCCCAGTTATTGAGTATTGTTTTGTTTGAATAGATGCACAAAACCCAAACAATTTAGATTTTTCTGGTCTCCTAGCAACCTGTTATGGAGCCATGTACTGTACTACTCGTACTGAAAAACTACCTGTTCGGTGTGCTCTCTCTGAGTGCACTACATATCCAGTCCTTTGGGGTTCTAAATTGTTGCCTGGTAATACATAATGCCTGTAAACATGTAAACATAATGCCTGTAGTACACTAAGGAGTACCAATGGTAGGCGACACATGTTTATACTTAAGTCAGTCTCAGCCTATCCTGGATCAGGTATACAACCCCCCTTTTTTGAGAATCATACTTTATTGTTTCCATAACATATAAAAGACCTACAACATGTATTACATTTACAGTCAGCATATACAATTCTGCAAATACAATAAGTTCTTCAACCTTTGATCCTAAGTGGGGACCCGTGCGGAGTCGTAAGATATAAAAGTCCTCTAGGTGGAGCTAGCTATTCCACTGGTATGGTTGTATAGCCCAGAACCTTATACAAGCCTATTTGAAAGAGTTTGTGTGTGGTTTTCAGAGATACATAAAAACCAAACAATTTGGAGAGTTCATCTCTCCAAGATTCCTTTTACAGATTCCATGCATCACTCATCTTGTAGACTGCCTCTTGGGTATGCTCGCCTCCAGTGCTCTAAAATGTCCAGTGCGTTGGAGTTCTGGCATTGTACTTGGCTGACACAATGGCTGCAGTACACTGCCAAGTCCCAATACAACAAAACACATACTTTGTCTTTCTTAGTCTACACTGGATCAGATGTACAAGCCTGTTTAAGGGGACACTGTCAACTCCCACAAGCCTCAAAACTGTCAGTAGTTTAAACAAACTCTGGTCAGAGCCGATATGGCTGCAGCTGAGCTCACTGAACTTACAGTGGAACACCACATTGTTCGCTGTGTCCAAGATGACCGCCAGAGCTTAGTGCGCATGTATGAGTTGTTGTGCATGCGTGTGGTGAAATCGCTCATGCGCGAGTCACACTGAGCTCCAGCGGCCATCTTGGACACAGCAGACTATACAGTGTTCCACTGTGAGTTCAGCGAGCTTGGCGGGCAATGACAGAAAAAGTAGTGTGCCCTCGGGGGGGGGGATGAGTGCACAGTTTTGAAACTGCAGAAGGAAGTACTACAACTTCAAATCCAAATGTGTGCTTTGGTATCCCCTTTTTCGAGCTACCGCAGGACTGCTGCAGGATCTGCCCACTGCAGCCATAAAAATCTATGTTGTGGTTGTTCACATTCTGTAGATTCTCATGATGTAGCTGGTAGTTTGGTTCGGATTCTTTTTTTTCTATTAAAAAGTGAAAAACTGACTACTGACCATACTGGTGTTCCACAGAAAAACATTTGTTTACGTTTCTTGATCAGCTCCCACTGTATCTTCTCTGGACTTAGGATCACCCCCAAGACAGTCTTGCCACTCATTGGCAGTGGGAGTAGAAGAGACTATTGTATCATGAGCGGCTGTACTGTTTGGGGGGTGCTCCTAATGTTTAGGAAATATGCAGTAAGAAATTTTCCAAACACAAGCGCTCCACTATCAAATGTAATTACGCAAGGTGGTGCAACCTTTAATACTTCAAACTCCAAATCTTTCAAAAGGTGCACCCACCTCCTTCATTAATCCACACCTTTTCTATAATGTGATGTATTTAGCTTCCCAAATGTACCTTGGAAAGAATGCAAAATCCAATACTCACAGTGCAAGGAGACTTTAATAATAATTGAACGCTTTTTCAACATCAGTGCTTCAAAAACGAGCAGAACACAGACAAGAACAGTTCACATAAAATGCTAGAGCACAGCCTTACGTTTCACCACCACTGTACATGGTTTCATCAGAGGCATAAAGGATGTTACTAGTGTTGGGTCTATTTATACTTGTAGTAATAATTAATTAAAGTGCAAAAGATTAGTGTTACCAATAAATCAACCCAACACCATATATATAGTACAGACTAACGTTTTAAGTAAAAGCAAAAACATTGATTCATTTAAACATCAAAAACCCCAATTTTCCATGATACAAAAAAGGTAAAACACCACTAACAATACTACAACAACAAATTTAAAAGTTCATATACCCTTTGTGCTTTCGGGAAGGGGGGGCACTGCTGAACCCATTGCAGATCACAGAACCAGGGACTTGGCAGTCTACCTCAATGACTACTCGGTGTGGTCCTGACACAATGTTCTGCTCAGTGGGCTGAACAGTCGTACACTTCAATGGACCAAGCCATTTTAATATGAGAGAGCTTTGGCCCTTTAATTTGCATGACTGTTTAGCCCACCAAGACATGCAGCGATTTGTGTGCCACATGCCTCACTCCTTAACAAAACAAAAGCCTTTGTTAGCAGCCCTCTCAAGCTGTGCAAAGCCAGTCGATTGTAATGCAGCACTGTCTGCTTTGTGACTGAGCCCCCAGTCCCCTAGTGCCCCCATCACTGTGCAGCCTGCTGGCATATGTCCCCGGTGGCAAAATCTTCTGCTCTACCTGTCTTGTAGTACCTGGGAATGTTTGAAAAAGGCTGAGATGCAGGTGATGCACAGGCTGAGACATCGGGACATGCAGTGGAGTTGGCAAATGCTGGTGGCCCAGCTAGCAGCAAGGAAAGCATCAGCTTGTTTGCAGGCAGCAGAATAAAAGGCTGGGGTGCTTAATTATGACATACATACGTGCCAGTCCTATTGATATAAAATAAGTTACAGTGCTAGATACTGCATAGGGGAAAGCCGCAGTAAATAATGGGCCTCACCAGCACTGAGAGCTGCTTCACTTTGTCCCTGGGATGGGGATGAGGTGGCGGAGCTGGTAGCAGCTGGCAGGGAGAGTCGGGCGTAATGCTACTGAAGCCTGTCTCCCCATTCGGGTGTTGCAGTGTGTCCTCGGGCATGGTGCTGAATGGTGAACAAGTGTCTCCGGTGTCTCCTGCAGATTCCTGCTCCCACTGTGTGTAATCCTGCTCTCTCTCTGCATCTGGCACACGGTGGCTCTCTGCAGCATGGGAGCAGTCGGCAACAGTGAGCCTGCGGCCTTCCACAGCAGCTGGGTCAGGCGAGTGGATTTGAACTTTCATCTCCAGGACTGTCTCATTGAGGGGACAGGGGATATAGTCCAGACATGAGCTCTGATTTCTGTAAGATAGCCAAAAAAAGACCCTGTAAGGCTGATCATATACTTATTGTTTCTTAATAACATGCCTTTAGTATTTTTAATCACAGGTCCATGAATGTATCTATTTATTTAAGCAAAACTGATTTCTCTGCTCAAAGTTGACAATGCAAATTTTGCTTTGTGTGTGTGTGGGGGGGGGTCGCCAGATCAGTGCTCTCTGGCTCTCTCTCTGAGGACAGTTTTTGGCCTCATGTTTGCTGGCTCTGCCAGCCACTTGCTGCAGTTTTCCCCACCATGCTGCAGTGACCAGCCCAGATTAGTGAAGTTGCCAGTCTGACTGATTTCTCTTCAGGACAGCTGTGAGAAAGTATGTGAGAGCCAGCCGACTGCCCATAGCTTGAAGTGCCCCCCAGTTTTGTGCTCCCCGGTCGAGACTGAGTGCCCGCACTGTTTTACAGAACAGAAATATTTAACAAGCAACCAACGTTCAGCACTGACAAATGCTTGTCTTTTCTTCTTATTTGTAAATGCCTCTTCTTCTTTATGTAATTTCAGTTCCAGTTAGAAATCTGAAGATTTAAAGGAGCCCATTAAGCTTTTACATAAATAACTGTGTGCATTTTAATTTTCTTATGTAGCTATTTATTACTTTTTTAATTTTTTAACTTATACACAGTTACAAATAAAGCATGTTTCATATATTTAATATAGTGCAAGTCTATTGTTGGAAAAGTGTGTAATCCACAAGTTAAATAATTATAAGAATGCACTACCCACATTTCAAAACTAGAAATAAATACCATCATTATTCATCGTTATCAAAATACCGCCTCGAAAATTCATTTACTACAAGAACCACAGTGATTATAGCAAGCTAAGAACCCTTACACACATCTCATTATTCCTAAAAATGGGGGACTTTGATAGATAATAAAGAAAAAGTGGGGGAAAAAAAAACATTTTGCTTATTTTATTCCATAAATAATGAAGTAGCAATCAATTTTATAATAAATATAGTTCGATTGCATGCATCTTATAAAAGATGCTTAACCTCAATCGAATAGTTCACACCCGGTGGGAAACATGCCCGAGTGCGATATATCCAAACTCTTTTTCTTTCACTTACTTCACTTTCCCAATCACCCCCCTCTTGGCTTCCATTTAACTTTTTCATTTTTAAAACACTGATGTTGAAAACGTTCTAAATTATTCTTAAAGTCATCTTGCACTGTGAGTATTGGATTTTGAATTCTTTCCAAGGTACATTTGAGAAGCTAAGTACACCACATTATAGAATAGGTGTGAATGAACGAAGGAGGTGGGTGCACCTTTCGGAAGGTTTGGAATATGCAATAAGAGTAGCTCAAACATTTGAAGCAAAACAAGGTTGCTTAGAACTATACATTAGCATGCATTTCAGTTCTACTGAGCAAAGTGGCAGATCAAACCACCAGCAACATCAGTGAGTTTTAGAGAAGGTAAGCAATCATAAAATGTGAGCTTTTGACTATAAATACTATGATGCAAGAAAGGTCATCGGTGTCCCTTTAAAAGGTAATGCATTTTCTGAGAAAACTTTGTCAGCATGACTTACACGAGAATACCTCACAGGGGTGAGCAGGATGCAGGAAAGTGGTCTTTTTCAAATGAGTAAGAGCACCAGGACCAGGGGACATTCAATGAAGTTGGAGGGGGGACGTTTAAGAAAGATGTGTGGCAATACTTCTTCACTGAAAGGGTGGCAGATGCCTGGAACAGATCACAAATGGAAGTGATGAAAACAGTGGGTGTTTCAAGCATGTGTGAGATAAACATAGAGATGTATTATAAAATAGACAGGGACAAGGGAGGGTCAGTGGAAATCATTTGGAGTCTGCAGAGACAGATTAGGCAGGGACCATCTGGGCAGATTAGGTGTGCCAAATGTTTCTGTGAAGCCTTGCACTGGGACTGAGGCTTTGGAGATTGTGTGTGGTTTGAAGAGATGTGCAAAAACCAAAACTATAAGGAGCGATCTGTGCATAATGCTAAACAATAACCAGAAATATTCCCCTCAGTCTGATCACGCATATGGGAGAGTTATCAGGCTACTGGAATGTATCAGATGAGGATTCACAAGCTGCTGTGAACAAGTAGTCATGCCATCACACAGGATACTGGTCACACCACATCTAGAGTGCTGCATGCAATAACCCAAATCGAAGAAACTATTATGTATCTCCTTGAAAGAATACAGTGAAAGGCGACTAAAACGGTACAGGGGGAGCAAAACAGGAACTACCAGGAGATGTTGACAAGCCTTAACCTGCATTCTTTGGAGGAGAGGAGGGAGAGAAAGGGGGACGTGGTAGAGACCTACAAATACAAGGGAGGTACAGTAGGTTCAACAGTAACAAGCTAGACTGAAAGGTCCAAAAAACACCAAGGGTCTTTCTCTGACAGAAGGAAAATTCAGAAAGGATGTAAGAAGGTTTTTCATTACTGTGACAGTGGTAGACCAGCAGAACAGGCCACCCTGAAAAGTGGTGAATGCTGCTGTTATATCAGACTTCAGTATCAAATGGGACAGACATGAAAGGGTAGTTGTGGAAAACAGGATTACAAAAAAAGAAATCTCCGTAGAAGGTAGGAACAAATTAAAGAGGAGCAGTCACCACAAAAGGCCCCACACTCAAGTGTGGGGCTGGTCCCAATGTGTGCAAAAACATTTTGGTTCACTTACTGTTTACTGTAGTATAACCAATTGTAGCAGACTAATGTTTCTTAGTTCTAGACTGACATCTGTTACTACAAATCCCAGAATCTCTGCAGCTGACATCAAAGCAGTAGGCAGCAGTGGGAGATTCAATAGCCTGCAATGCATATTAGAGTTTTTATAATCTCCGATAAAATGTTTTCTGATTCTGCTTTTCTCCAGGTGCTACGTACAGTCCTCTGTGACTGTACATAGCCCAAGGGAGGATAGGGGAATCAGTAAACAAAAGATCAGACCTTCCCCCCCCCCAATTGTTTAACCAGGTAAGACACACTAAGCTGAAAGCTTGTTTACAGTTGCGACCTGGGAGCACAAGGAAGTTAAGTGACTTGCTCAGGGTCACACAGTATGCAAGTGGGGGCTGTGGGATTCAAACCCATGTCTCCAGATTTGCAACTCAGAGCCTTAAACCACTGCGCTATACTACCTCCCAAAATATATAAATTATATAAATGATATATTATACCTTATATAAACTCTAACATGCACTGCAGGCTACTGACTCTCCTACAGCTGCCTAGTGTTCTGATGTCAGCTGCAAGGGATTCTGGGATTTGTAGTAACAGAAGATGTCAGCCTAGTAGTAAACAAAATTACTCTGATGCAATCTACCATACTACAGGAAACAGTAAGTAAACCAAAATGCTTTTGCACACAAAGCGCACGTTGGGCAAGTCCCACAGGTGTGGTACCATTTGTGGTGACAATTCCCCTTTAAATTGGGCAGAAAACATGGCAGGTTAGATAGATGAAAGTCCTTGGCTGTCCTTAAAGCAGCAGTTCTAATTAACACAAATTTAAATAATTTGGTTGGTAGTTAGGACAAAGCAGAACACCAATAGATATGATTTTTTTTTTAACTTTATTTCATACCTGAAGCAAGATAGAGGGTTTTGAAGTTCTTAAAAGTTTCTTGTTCTTTGCCAAGTCCACCATCATAGATGTAAACAGATTAGGATGGTGTTGTGCTGTTGGCCATCAGAAACATGTGCTAGCCACACCCTGACATAGCTCCATTATGAATACACTGTGTGCAGTTAGTATGCGATTTCTGGGGAGAAGATTTTTTGAAAGTTGCTGGGGGCTGCCATCTTTGTTGTAGTTTTGTAGTTCCACACAGATTACAAAAGATGTAATTAAACACAGACTTAAAATAGCTGATTCAGTTTATAATACCTGAATGAAGAATCTGAGATTATCAGGAATATATTTCTGGTAAAAAAAAGTAGGATGACATAGTTTGCTGGCTAACTTGTAGTGCTGCTTTAAAGAGCAGCTGACGTCTTCAGGAGATCTTCATTTTTCTTTAAAGGGGGCAGGTCTTCTTTTTTTAAATCAATCTTTCAGACGAGACATTAAAATTAGGTCATTTCTGCCTATTGTGGTGGTTGTTCAGGTACACATTAAAGATCCCATGGCACTTTGTGAATAAAAAAATATGTAGAATTCCCCCAGTGTCCTGGACAAATTTCTCCCATGCACTAAAAATAGCACCGACTGCTTAATCTAATTCAATACAACAGTTTACATCTGTATCTGCCCCTCCCCAGGATGAGGCTGTAAATAGACAGACTTGCCTAGCTGTCCTTTTCTTTGCAGCAAAAAAAAAATTAGAAAATTAAAAGATGTTTTTCTGCAGCAGGGAGAGACTCCCACTCAGGTGAACCACCATATCTCTCAAGTCACTCATCCCCACACTCCCCCATGCCCCCCCTAACTAGGTGCCATGCACATCTGTAGGGGGAGACCATATCCAGTTATAGGGTTGGGACAGGTATTGGGCTGTGTCTGCCTTTGTTTCCTCTGTCTAATGCCTTCTTTGGAGCCATCAGTGAGCGATCACTCTCAGTTCCGATGCAACGCTACCCCATCATCATTACCTCCCCAGACCCACCCACCAGTGTATTTGTCTGTCCCAGTTCTGCAGTGTACCACTGAAGGAAGCATCAGCACATGTATCATAGCCTTCCATCACCCCCATGGTGGTTGTTGGGGGAGCAGCACAAGGGTGTTTATCTCCCTGTAATGGAGTGTGCTGTTCTTGGCAGTGCACATGCCTCTTGGTCACATAATATAGGGGTCTGGGCTCTTTCTCAAATCCCCATTGACTACAAGTCAGTGCACTACCTCTCTGTCATATGATGTAGGGATCAGGGCTTGTTTCTAAATCCTGGTTGCATAAATGGAAGTACATCTACCTCTGGGTTACATTTTATGGAGTTTGGGCTCATTCCCAAATCGCTTTTGTCTTCATGTCAGAGAACTGCCTTTAGATCACATGATACAGGGTCTGGGCTCTTTCTCAAACCCTGGATGCCTACATGCAGTGCACCTGCCTCTGGATCACACGACATAGGGTCTGAGCTCTTTCCCAAATCCCGGTTGCCTATATGGCAGTTTACCAGCCTCTGGATCACATTAGGGGTGTTGGCTTGTTCCCAAATTGCAGCTGCCTACATTGTAGTGCTTCTGCCTCTGAGTCACATGACATAAGATCTGAGCTCTTTCCCAAATCCCTTTTGCCTATATGGCAGTTTACCAGCCTCTGGATCACATTAGGGGTGTTGGCTTGTTCCCAAATTGCAGCTGCCTAGATGGTAGTGCTCCTGCCTCTGGGTCACAAGACATAGGGTCTGAGCTCTTTCCCAAATCCTGGATGCCTACATGGTAGTGCACCTGCCTCCTGGTCACACAATATGGGGGTCTGGGCTCATTCCCAAATCTCTGTTGTCTACGTGGCAGAGCATAGTCTCTGGGGCATGTGATATTGGGGTCTGGGCTCATTCCCAAATCCCAGGGTGCCTACATAGTCTGCACCTGCCTTTGAGTCACGTGATATGAGGGGCTGGGCTTGCTGCATTATCTCTGCTGCCTGTATGGCAGTGCACCTGCCTCTGGGCCACATGATATACAGGTCTGGGCTCTTTTCCAAATCCCAGTTGCCAATATGGCAGTGCAGCTACTTTTTGGGTTACATAATATAGGGTTCTGGGCACTTTCTCAAATTCCAGTTGCCTATATGGTAGTGCACCTGCCTCTGAGTCACATGATACAGGGGTTGGGGCTTGTTCTCAAATCCTGGTTACCTATATGGTACTGCACCTGCCTCTGGGTCACATGATATAGGGGTCTGGGCTCATTCCAAAATTCCATTTGTCTGCCTGGTAGTGCACTGCCTCTAGGTCATGTGATATAGGGGCCCTTGGCTCCCAAATCCTGGTTGCCTACATGGCAATGCACTTGCCTCTGGGATATATGATATATCGGTCTGGGCTCCTTTCCAAATCCTGGTTGCCTATATGGCAGTTTATCTGCCTCTGTGTCACATTATATAGGGGTCTGGGCTTGCTCCTAAATTCTGGTTGCCTACATGATAGTGCACCTGCCTCCTGGTCACATAATATGGGGGTCTCGGCTGATTCCCAAATCTCTGTTGCCTACGTGATACAGCATTGCTTCTGGGTCACATGCTATTGGGATCTGAGCTTGTTCCCAAATCCCAGGATGCCTACATAGCACTGCACCTGTCTCTGGATCGCATAATATGAGGGTCTGAGCTTGTCTCAATATCCCTGTTGCCTGCATGGCAGTGTACCTACCTCTGGGTCACATGATATATGGGTCTGGGCTCATTCCCAAATCCTGGTTGCCAATATGACAGTGCAACTACTTTTTGGGTCACATGATATAGGGGTCTGGGCTCTTTCCCAAATCCCAGTTGCCTACATACGAACATACGAATTTGCCAGCAGAAACAGGCCACATGGTCTACCAAGTCTGTTCGAGTGTGCAGCTAGCACCCTTACCTTGCAGCTGCGACACCCCCCTTCCCCTTCACAATTATCCCTTCCCCTCACCCTGTCCCATCCCTCTTGAAACTACCCACTGTCTTGCAGGATACCACCTCCTCTGGCAGAGTGGTCCATTCTGCCACAACCCTCTCCATGAAAAAGTGTCCCTCATTTCCCTCCTATATCTTCCCCCCTCCAATTTAAGACCATGCCCTCTTGTGTCCCTGCCCCTCCTTAGCTTAAATATCTCTTCAGTACATGTCTTGTTTATCCCTTTTAAATACTTAAAGGTCTCAATCATATCTCCCCGATCCCTTCTCTCCTCCAGGGAGTACATATTCAGCTCACTCAGCCTCTCATCATAAGGCCTGTCCTCCAATCCCCTGGATCATCTTCATTGCTCTGTGTTGTACCCCTTCCACTAATCTTGCATCTTTCTTCAGATATGGGCGCCAGTACTGCACGCAGTACTTCAGGTGTAGCCTGACAAATGACCTGTAGAGAGGCAGGATCACCTACCTACTCCTTGAGGAGATTCCTCTCACAATACATCCCAGCATCCTGTTGGCCTTTGCTGCTGCCTTCCTACACTGCTCTGTATTGTTCATTTTCCCTGTTACAGTCACCCCTAGATCCTTGTCCTCCTCTGTGGTACCTAGCTACACTCCTCCCAGCTGATAATCCCTCCCTGGGTTCTTTGCTCAGAAGTGCAGTACTTTGCACTTTTTAGCTTTGAACTCCATTGCTTCCAACCACTCCTCAAGTTTGGTCAGGTCATCCTGCAGCCCCTGCCATACTGCTATGTTGTCCACTACTGCCCCCAACTTGGTGTCATCAGCGAACAGGCTGATCTTAATCCTGATGCTATGTGAAATGTCTGCTATGAATATCTAAAACAGCACCAGCCCCAGTACCGACCCCTGTGGCAAACCACTCATCACGGCCCTGGGAGATGAGAGCCCCCACCACCACCACTACCCTCTGCTCTCTTCCCTGCGACCAATTCTTGATCCATTTAACCATCTTAGTCACCACCCCCACATATGTCAACTTTCGCCACAACCTCCCATGTGGCCCTGAATCAAAGGCCTTGCTGAAGTCCAAATATATGGCATCCACAACATGGCCCCTGTCCAGTTCCCTCATTATCTAGTCATAATATTCAACCAGGTTAGTCTGACAGGCTCTTCCCTACATAGTAGTGTACTGCTACTAGGCAACTGCATTAACCCTGTGACAGTCACTTTAAGCATGGGTTGGGAGTGATACGGTTTGGCATCATAATAAACTTGTACTTCCCGATATTCTGCAGATAAAAAACAGAAAAACAGAACAATATCCAGCTCTCACCACCTTTTTCAAATCTGGATGTCACTCTGAGGATAGCTCAGTGGTATTTCATCTTTGTTAAATTCCCTGGTACCATAAATTATTTCAACCCCTGATGTGTTTCCTATCTGTGGTTAGATCAATTGTCACAGGCATGTAACAGTTTAAAAACACTAGAGTTTTTATATGGTCTGATCATAATGACATCACTATGAAACATCATCCAGGTTCCCTGCAAAATACAAAGAAAATCCATTAAAGTGCACAAGTCATATTAAATGCACATTTTAAGATCTTTACCCTCCATACATAATGAATACAATAAATAGAAAAAATGACCTCACTGTGAGCATAAACTCGTAATGCTATTTACAGTATTTATTACACACACGCACACAGACACACACACGTGTGCCCCTTCTCCCAACTGATTTTGTCCTGCCATATTCCCTCTTTGAAAGGGAGCAGGAGGACATTCCATAATTAATGATAAAAATCACAGTCATTTCATACTGCAGGTTGGCTGCTGCAAACAGGTAGTGACTCTGTCACCTGGTGTGATGCTGTGCTGTGTGTGATGACCAATTTGCAAACAGAAAAGAAAAGAGAGAGAGAGAGAGAGAGAGAGAAAGAGTGAAAAACCCAGAACCGAAATATAAATATTAAGTTAGTACAATGTGAATTCATGCCACTTTGACATTGTTATGCAGTTATATGGCTGCAGAACACTATACATCAGCTTTCAATGAGCACTTTTACTTATTACCTGTAGTCTGGAATTTCTTACATAATTTTTTTCAGAAGAATTTTTAGGCATATTCATTTCAGAAACAGTGAAAGTTCAAAACTGCCATTTAAACCTAGTACCCTTCTAGCTGTGCTGCTGTAAATCCAAAACGACTCTCTCTTGAGCGCCAGCTTATTGAAGTCTCCACCTCTAGGGTGTGGACAAACACAGCTAATAGCTCTAAAGCTAAGGACATGCTCCTCTGGATTCTGTGAGTTAGCCACAGGGCAAAAAGTTGCATAAACTATGTTTTTACTGGTGATAACTCTGCAGTAGTCTCCCACCTACACCTGAAGTTGTCATACAGGCTTACCTACATAGTAAGCACCCCAGGGGCATGTGGTTAAATACATTACTCCTGTTGTGACACAACTGGAAAAGTGTTGCACCTCATACTGGTGGCCACAGTGGGGAATCAGGAAAGAATTTCTGGGGGAGACGTATTTACAGTAAAAGCATATTTTGCAGAGGTAACAGCCCTTTTTCTTTTCAATTAGCCAATTTTTATGTTGCTTGCACGCATGTGCAAGAAACATAGTGCCATCATCCGAGTTTTCGGAGGTGTGGCAGCCGTCTTCCAATTCAGTCAGTGTGTTTGCAGGCGCGGCCACAGTTCCCCAATCACTGCAGCAGCTGTCTATGACAGCAGTTGAAACGGTGGCATACGGTTGAAAGGAGCTCCTTCCAGTGAGCAAGAGCTCCCCCCACACACCGCATAAGCACGCATACTGCGTGCTGATGTGTACTGCGCACACACTGTGTGGCGGCGGTGCCCAACCCCGTCAGCTCCATGCCCCAACAAAAGCTGTCCAGGTGCTACCGGAGCCTACCCCAGCGTGGCAAAACTGTTATAGCCGACGGGGTGCCCAATCCCCATCGGCTCCATGTCCCCCCAAAAGCTGTCCAGGTGCCACGCTAAGAGCCTACCCCCAGCGTGGCAAAAACTGTATTAGCCGACGGGGGTGCCCAATCCCCCGCCGGCTCCACGGCTGCACCCCCCCAAAAGTTTTCCAGGTGCCATGCTGGGGAGCTTGTTATGGCTGATGGGGGTGCCCAATCCCCCATCGGCTCCAGCCCCCCCAAACAGCCTTTCCAGCTGCCATGCTGGGAGCCCACCCCGGCATGGCAAACATCCTGCATCGTCTTAATAAAAAAAAACAACCTGTAAACAAAAAAACGGTCCCTCGTAGTCTCCCTGCCCCCCACAACCCGCACCACCACTGCGCACCCTGCCTCCCCAAACCCCCTCACCCCATACTTACCTCCGGACCTCGGTGCGATCTTCGTGGACGGAACACATCTGCACTCTTCAAAGCCGACCGCGAACTGAGGAAATGCCGGTAAGCTGTATAATGGAATAAACAGGGTTTTTTCAACTTTGTTGCATATCTCAGGCATTTTTGGGAATTTTGGGCCCAAATTTTCAACATGGGGTTTTTAGGACCCCCTCCTCATGAATTCTTGCACTGTCATGGCGTTAATCTGGCCTGAATGGTGATTTCACGGTCACTGCGTGAAATCACCTTTTGGGACCAATTAAGGAAATGAACTGCCAATGTTCATAAGGTGGGCTCTCAAAAAGTCTATGCTGAAATTTGGTGAAAAAATTCCTAAAAATGACTGTATTAAGAGCGTGCGTTACGCAGTTCCTACGCACGCTCGTAAGTTCGAGAATTTTCAATATTTTTACTCCAGATTTTCAACATTACCATTTTACCACACCTCCTTTTGAGCAGTACAGCTGTCATTTTTCACATCTCACCCAAAATGTGTTTCCTCCCATGTAGCGCACAATGGCACAGTCGGTGTGCGAAATCAATGTATGGGACACATTATGAAAATCACAGTGGCACTGTTCATGAGGCGAGGACTTAAAATGCATATGTTGAAAATTTAATGAAATTCCAAAAATGAACTGTTTCTGATGCGTTCGCGCAGTTCCTACATCGCCTCGTAAGTTTGCGGATTTTCAGTATTTTCACTCCAGATTTTCAACATTGCCATTTTACCATGCCTCCTTTTGAGCAGTACAGCTGTAATTTTTCACATGTCACCCAAAATGTGTTTCTGTGCATATAGTGCACAATGGCGCAGTCAGTGTGCGCAATCAATGTTTGGGACAGACTAAGAAAATCACAGTGACACTGTTCATGAGCAGAGGTCTTAAAATGGCTATGTCGAAAATTTGGTGAAAAAATTCCCTTCAGCCGTTCTGCAATGTTACTAATAAAGACCCTGCAGCACCCCACTAGTCACCCCTCTCCCTAGACTGCACCCCATTTACCACCACTCTGCCTCCTGTCTGTTAGCCAGTTTCTAACCCAGTTTACCACCCTTTCCGCCATGCCCAGCCTACCCAGCTAGTTTATCAGCCTCCTATGTGGGATGGTGTCAAAGGCTTTGCTGAAATCAAGGTAAGCGTTGTCCACTGCCCCACCCTGATTCACTTCCTTTGTCACCCAGTCAAAGAAATCAACCAGATTTGTCTGACATGATGTCCCCACTGTGATTTCATGTTGTCTATGGTCCTGGGCTCTGATGGCTTCTAGATGCCCCACTATCCTTTCTTTAAGCAATCCTCCATGATCTTCCTCACTACTAAGGTGAGGCTGAATGGCCTATTGTTCCCTGCCTCCTCCCTGCTGCTGCATTTGTTTAGAAGGACCACATGTGCCCTCCTCCAATTCACTCATGTTGAATGACTCAGTGAACATGGCTGCCAGAGGTACTGCTATCTCCCTTCGCAGTTCTCTTAATATCCTTGGGCATATGCCATCTGGTTCCATCGCTTTGTCCAGCTTCAATTTAGTGAGCTTCTGCAGGACTCTTTTGCCTTTGAATGGACTACTGTCCACCTCTTCACCCCATTGGCAACTGCTGTACTGCTGTGGCCCTTGCCCTTCCCACTCTTCTGTGAATACTGAGCAGAAAGACACAGCGGATGACTTGGGAGGAAGGCATGGAACTATCACTTCCAAATACTTAAACAGCACGTACAAGCAAGCAACATTCGGCATTGACAAATGCTTGTTAGTTTTCACATACTGAGTGTGATTGTATACAAGAACATCTGTTAATGTTGTTGCCCTTTTATATGACATTCTTAGAGGGAACTTAGCAATTTCCCTTAAATCACTATGACCCTGCAGGGCATGCCAAATAGACTTAAAGGAGATCTACTGGGAAGGGAGCTCGAGCCACTGTTGCATAGATTGTGGCTCAAGCTCCCCTTTCCCCCAGTGAGTCCCAATATTTATTAACTAACAAAAATACCTGAACACTCGTAAAAGTTCATTTCCCAAGGGAGTGCAGCCAGCATATCGTCAACTGGAGCGCAGCCCCCTGGGAGATCACCCTGGCAAAACCCACAAGATGATGCGGCACCCACATGGCATATATATCCATCTTTCATAAAAATAACACCAGGACCCAGATATTCAAAAGGGTTGCGCATGGCGCGCAACAGTGTTCGCGCCATCGCCTGCTAATCGCCCGTCGTGATATTCAAATGGAATTGCGCCTGGCACAAATCCCGATGCGCGAGTGCATCAGTAATGAATGCAGGCGCGCAGGTAAGAGGACATGCCCATGCATACTCTGCACATCCTGATATTCAGCCAGGGATGTGCGGGCCATGCATCGCCTTCTGCACCAACACAAAAGTTAATCCAAAAAATAGGAACACGGATGGCCACCCACGGGTGAGCTGCCACATTGCAGGCGCAACATGGCGGCTGCCACGTTGGTGTGCAACTCAGCTGCACCTCTGTGGTGGTGCCCCCCATGCCCAATTGCGGGCATCAGTAAAAAAAGGATTAAACCTAAATCCCTGGTGGTCCAGTGGACCGCTGCCCGCCCGATCGTGGGCTACATTAAAAAAGTAACCTATGTCCCTGGTGGTCCAGTGGAATTGTCTGCCTGATCGTGGGCTGAATTAAAAAAGAAGGAAACCTATTATCCCTGGTGGTCCAGTGGACCTGTCCGCCCGATGGCTGGCTTAAGTAAATTAGAAGGAAATCTCTATCCCTGGTGGTCCAGTGGACCTGTCTGCCCGATCGCGGGCTGAATTAAAAGAAAGAAATATATTATCCTCGTGGTCCAGTGGACCCCCTCCCCACCACCCACCCACTGATCCCCACAGCCCGCTCCCCCATCAGCGGCAGGCGGCAGCACCCACCCTCCTGCCGCCCGCCGCCTGCCGACTGACACCATCAGTAGGTCTGCTCGCCCATTGGTCCTGGCGTGAGCCAATGGGCGTGCAACCCTCCCGTACTACACATTCCAGATATGATCCATTCACATATCTGGAATGTGTAGTATTGTATCAAGCAGATGCCCATTGGCTCACGCCAGGACCATCAGGCGCAGCCCTACTGATGGTGTCAGTCGGTGGACGGCTGGGCGGCAGGCGGGTGGGGTGCTGCCGCCCGCCGCTGACCGGGGGGGGAGCGGGGCTGTGGGGATCAGTGGGCAGGTGGGGATGGGGGTCCACTGGCCACCAGGGATAATAGGTTTATTTAATTTTTACTTCAGCCCATGATCGGGCAGACATATCCACTGGACCACCAGGGATAATATATTTTTTTCTTTTTACTTCAGCCCGCGATCGGGCAGACAGGTCCACTGGACCACCAGGGATAATACTGTATATTTCCTTTTTAATTCAGTCCGTGATTGGGCGCACAGGTCCACTGGACCACCAGGGATAGAGGTTTCCTTCTAATTTACTTAAGCTCCCGATCGGGCGGACAGGTCCACTGGACCACCAGGGATAGAGGTTTCTTTTATTTTACTTAAGCCGCGATCGGGCAGACAGATCCACTGGACCACCAGGGATAATATTTTTCTTTCTTTTTAATTCAGCCCGCGATTGGGCAGACAGGTCCACTGGACCACCAGGGATATAGGTTACTTTTTTAACTTAGCCCACATTCGGGTGGGCAGTGGTCCATTGGAACACCAGGGTTATAGGTTTATCTTTTATTTACTGAAGCCCGCAATCAGGCTGTGGGGCACATTGCTGCACTGCAGGGGGTGTTGGTCCCGGACGGCTGCTGCCTGGCAGGGCGCGAGGAGCAAGTCGTCGGGGATCAGCACACCTGCATGCAAATGGGGCCATAATGACATGCAAATGGCCCCATGTGCACCTTGCATATATTATGGCCCCATTTGCATGTCAACTTTTAAATACCGCAGTTGCTGCACCTTGTACAATGGAACTTGCGCTAGCGCATCCCCATGCTCCACTCTGGCCACTGGTGCTGGCACAGTGCCACTGCGCCATGTGCACTGCGGGTGGCCAGGGTGCGATATTCAACAATGCTGAGCCATGGCGCAGCTCCATTGAATATCGCCCGGTCAATGCCCCTGCGCAGCCAAGTTGTGCTGCACCCAGACTTGCACCACAGCCTGGCGCAGTTCGAATATCTGGGCCCGGGTATATAAAATACAGAGATTTTAATATCTTCGTACATATGGGCAATGGAGAGGCGGAGGCGAAACCATGTCATCATCTCGCGTGTTTTGCCAGTGCGATCTCTCAGGTGGCTGCGCTTTGGTTGTCAATATGCTGACTGCACCCCTGGGAAATGTACTTTTACGAGCATTCAGGTATTTTTGTTAGTTAAGAAATATTGGGACTCGGGGGTGGGGGGGGAGCTTGAGCCACAATCTATGCAACAGTGGCTCGAGCTCCCTTCCCAGTAGATCTCTTTTAATAAATCATTCAAGATGACCGGCATGTGTTGAATATACAGTTACAAAGTTAAAGGGAAAGTCCCCTTAACCTATTTTCTATTTACAGTACCTGTGTAGTCTGTAGGCATGAACAATGATTCCCTCTCTTGCATCCACCTAATTTCATCCTAATTTAAATATAAATTGAGGCTGCTTCACTCTGTTTTGCCCTGATGAGAAAACCTGTTTGTCTCCATTGCAAAGGACATGACTCCACTCATGTACGGCATCATGGGAGTTGAAGACACATACCTGCACAAGCCAGCAGAAGTTATACTCTCAGCCAACTCTGTTACATGTCTTGTAAAATCCTTGTATTCTCTAAAAGCATTTTTTTTTAACTCAGATAAACTTTAAACTATAGAAAACTGCAGGGCACTTACTATGCCTTAAAAAGTTTCACGGCCAGCATAAGACAAGAACATAGGGACTGTACAGTACAGCAACAACACTGACTAATACACTAGAACTGCTGCAGGCTTCTTGTTTTTTCTTGAAAAAGCTGTTTATTGAGTGTCATGACCATAGACACATACATGTCAGTACATATCAGTTTCTTAGTCTTACTAAGGTACATAAATTCTCAATGCACATTAACACTTTTTCACTAACATACTCATTTTAGTCTGCAAGAAACCCATAAACATAACACTGCAGTTCATATCAACACATATCTGACAAACAATAAACTATAAAAAACAGTTTAACAAAAACAGTGCTAGATATTCCAGACTGTGTCCTTGCACATTTTATAATCCTGTACCATAAATTAGGATGATTCATCAAATCAGTACTAGGCTAAATATTATATAATCCTTTAGAGGAACTTAACTCTTTCCCTGGTAGGACTAGATAATAGTATTCATTCAGAGCAAGGCCTTCTCTGCTGGTGGAAAAGGGTCCATAAATGCCCCTTCCCCACCCTTTCAAATAACTCCCTTCTCCTTAAGCTCATATGTCACTCTTTCTAAAGGCAATGTTTAAATCGCAAGCTCAAGTCACAACCCTATTGTTGGTGGCTGGCAGGAGACCCATGTATTCTGGATGCATTTGCAGGCCAGTACCAATAAGATCCAAATTACCCTGAGACGAGGATCCCATTCTGCATTATCCGAATGGTCAATCCCCACCATCATAGACAGAGGTGTCTCCTGTATTAACACATCCGCTCTTTGTCCTGTCTTACTGCAGGCTTTTAGCACGAAAACGTCATGACCTTTACAATGGAGTCAAGGAGGTTTTCACACCAGACTTAAGTACCTTCATATACATTTAAATTCTGTGAAATTTGGAGGGTGCATTAAAGACAATCATTGTTCATGCCTATAAACTACACAGGTCAACAGAATAAAAGGCTGAGGGGACCTTCCCTTTATATTTCTGTGGGCTATTTGACCATTGTGTTCTATCGTAAAGCTGGTCTCGTCTGCTTTGTGACCTTACAAATGTTTTAGCTTCTTTTGTTTTTATTATGTGTACAAGGCTTTAAATCTTGAAATGTGCATTTAGTATGACTTGTGCACTTTAATAGATTTTTTTGTATTTTTGCAAGGAACCCTGATGATGCTCCTCAGTGACAGCATTAAGATCAGACCATATAAAAACTCCAGTGTTTTTAAACTGTTACATGCCTTTGACAATGGATCTAACCAAAGCTCCAAAACCTCTCAGGCGCTGAAATGGTTTATGGCGAAACCTGTCAGGCACTAAAATAGTTTATGGTGTCTGTTTTGCAACAGGGATTTTAATGAAGATGAACTAAAACTGGACTATCCTCTGAGTGGTGTCCTAATTTGAAAAAGATGGTGAGCACTGGCTTTTTTTCAGTTTTTTCTGGCTTGTGAGTTTATCTACAGCAGCAGCACCAGCCACATTAGATTTTATTTTCTGTTGTACAGATGAAAAACATAAAAGGTTTTTAGTTACATACAAGTATGAAAACAATTTCTTCAATGTTGAAGTGGCCTTATGAAGCTGTTTTTGAAGCAGGCATTCCTAACTGAAAAAGGGATGTCCTTCCTGCCTGTGTCTTCTAGGAATCTGCTTTGACTCTGTAGGTCTTTGATATTGAAACAGACTACACCATGTCTCTTTTTCATCCACACCCAAGCAGTACATCTGGCATGTAATTCAGCTCTGCTTCCACTGAGCTGGTGAAGGGAGTTTAAAGTGAGTTTCAAAAACAGGTTTGTTAGTCCAATAACAGGTATCACCTACAACACATTTTTTCCCTTCTTCTACATTGTCAACTGGACTAGCACAGCTACCACATTTCTTTCTCATACAGACAAATACAAAATGCAAAGTGCTGCAGGACCTGCACTGGCATGTTTCTGTGCCCCATAGCTTCCTTCGGAAAGAGTATCACCAGCGGAGGTGCAACAGCACCTTACATTTCATATTTGTATGTAAAAACCTTTTTCTACATATGAGCATTATGTAGTTCTGAGCACTGTTAACACTGTCAGCACTTAGTAACATAGAAACATAGAAATTGTTGGTAGATGAGGACTGCTAGACCCATTCAGTCTACCCATGACTCTTACACATGTTTGCGGCCTCTGACCCTACCTGGTCAATGGCTTTTCACCCTTTCCCACCTCTTAGGTTCCTTTATGCCTGTCCCATGTATGTTTAAATCCCTTCACTGTGCTCGCTTCCACCACCTCCTGTGGCAGACTATTCCATGTGTCCACCACCCTCTCTGTGAAAAAAAATGTTCTTACATTTCCCCTCAACCTGCCCCTTCCAATTTCATATCATGCCCCCTCGTTCTTGTACTCCTCCTACATTGGAAGATGTCTCCCCCTTGCACCATGTTTATTCCCTTAAGGTACTTGAATGTTTCTATCATATCTCCCCCATCCCACCTCTCTTCCAGCAGGTACATATTGAATCCTTTAATCTCTCCTTATATGTCTTCTGGTGCAAGCCCTGTACCATCTTTGTCACCCTTCTCTGGACTTCATCCACCCTGCCAATGTCCTTATAAAGGTGCGGCCTCCAGAGTTGTACACAGTACTCTAGGTGAGGCCTCACCAGTGTTTTATACAATGGCACCACTACCTCCCACCTTCTGCTAGTGATACTTCTGCCTATGCACCCCAGCATGCCGCTGGCTGTCCCTGCTGCCTTTGTACTCTGCTTAGACACCTTTAGGTCATCTGAAATGATAACCCCCTGGTCTCTTTCTTCCTTGGTGATCATCAGCAACTCCCCTCCCCCACCCATCCTGTAGCTTTCCCCAGGGTTCCCTCATCCCAGGTGCATTATTTTTCACTTCTTTGAACTAATCCTCAGTTACCGTACCTCAGACCATGTTTAAAGTTTCCTCAGGTCCCTCCTCATTTTCTCCACCCTGTCTGGAGTATCCAACCTGTTGCAGATCTTGGTGTCATCTGCAAACAGGCTGACCTTTCCCTGCAGCCCTTCCACAATGTCACTAATTAAGACATTAAACAAGACTGGCCCAAGAACCGATCCCTGAGGTACCCCGCTCATCATTCCCCTCTCCCTGGATTGGATCCCATTTACCACCACCCTCTACATCCTGTCTGCTAGCCAGTTTCTAACCCAGTGTACCACTTTGTGCCCCATACCCAGACAATCCATCTTGTTAACCAGTCTTTATGTGGGATGGTGTCAAAGCCCTTGCTGAAATCGAGGTAGGTTATGTCCATCGCCCCCCCCCCCATTTACTTCCTTCATCACCCAGTCAAAAAAATTTATCAGATTCATCTGACATGACCTTCCTGCTGTGAGTCCATGTTGTCTCATATCCTGGGCACTGCTGGATTCCAAGTGTGCCACTATTCTTTCTTTGAGCAGTACCTCCATGATCTTACCCACTACTGAGGTGAGGCTGACAGGCCTATAGTTCCCTGCCTCCTCTCTACTACCACTTTTGTGTAGAGGGACTACCTGTACCTGTGGTCAGACAGTACTATTTCCTTTATTTATGGTCCTATTGTATGTGCTGTAATGTACAATGTGAGTTAAGGCACTGTCTCTTTAAAAGGCTTTTAAGAGTAAAACAAAATAGCCAGAATTTCTGTAAACACTAGGTTGGGTCTGGTCCTGCTCCAGATAAGGGACCAACAGGTTTATGACCCCAAAAATATCCTAAACTATTAGATACAACTGGGCATGTAGTTTCCAATAACAGGAACGAGGTCACGGGATGGCCTGGGGTCAGAGGCCAAGCCAAATGCTTAGACCAGATGTTACAGGGGGTTGATATGGAACCTGACATGGAACCACAGTGACACCTGCAGGAAAAGGTAAACTGTTGCGCCCCAATATCTGTATTAGCTGAAAATAGTGACCTCATCACAAAGGAGAGAGGAAGTGGGTGTGTCTTAAAAATTACCAGACTGTATTTATCAGACACACATTTTGAACAGCAGAGCAGTTTTAGCTTGGAGTCAACAGTCTGAGCACTTGGAGAATCTCAGAGCTA
The DNA here is from genome assembly GCA_016271365.2 of Neoceratodus forsteri. Taxonomy (NCBI): domain Eukaryota; kingdom Metazoa; phylum Chordata; order Ceratodontiformes; family Ceratodontidae; genus Neoceratodus; species Neoceratodus forsteri. The sequence continues at coordinate 63,784,838 of CM028129.1, forward strand.
AGAAAAACTTACCAAGCGGATATATACTTTTACAAAAATAGTATATGTGTAGGCTGGAAAAACCTCTGAAACCAGACAACCAGTGTTATTTTTTGGTATTGTCTGCAGTTCAGATCTTCCAAATTGTAACATGCCAGTGTAGCAGGTAACCTGTGGATCCTGCACCATGCTGCTAAGCCACGCACCCGCTCTTGGCCTGGCAGTGGAGAGCCCTCACTATTTCTAGCCTACAGGCTCCTCACCTCCCTCGGTTACCATATAGTTGCACTGGACTATGAATGCATTGTATTATGTGTAAGACAAGGCCTCCCTGAGGCAGCTTACTACCAACTCATATCATGATTGCTTTAGCTACCAATTGTATAGGTCTTAACTGCTCATTAGGTAAATATGTCGATAGCTCTACCCTGTTTTAGCTACCAAATGTATAGGCATTAACCAGTGCTCATTGTACTTATACTCTGTATGATTGCTCACCCACATTTATTCTATGTATGTACCATAGGAATGTTTTTATTCTGACGTGGAGCCTTTGGCAACAAGTCTATGACTCAAAGGGTTGTAATTCCAATTTCCTAAATAAATAAATAAATAACATTTACTGTGTTGTTTTTATTTCAGTAAACTTTTATGATTTTCTTATCAACTCTGCCGGGGGTCTGATTGTGTGATCTAACATTTTAACAGAAGGGTTTTACAAAGACTGTGTGCCTTGACAATGAAGATAGTGACCGCTTGGCTAGCCTACAAAGCTACTTATGCAAGAGGCTGCCAGTAGCAGTGGTGGGATTCAAACCCCAAACATAGTACAGAGTCAGAGTCCAGGGAACTCGAAACTACAGTTTCCACCCTCCCACTGGGAAAAGGAAGGTTGGTGATTCTTCCTGAACCCTACAACTGCTCATAAGTTCTGTAAAACGGGGGATCCTCTCTACAAACAGGCGATCCTACCAAACCATGGGGGCTGGGCTCGTGACAGTGCCCTCTTCCAGTCATGTGCTGAGTGACTCAGTGAACATAGCTGCCAGAGGCACTGCTAGCTCTCTTCGCAGCTCCTTTAATATCCTAGGGTGCATGCCATGTGGCCCCATTGCTTTGTCCACCTTCAGTTTTGTGAACTCCTCCAGGACTCTCTCTACTGTTAATGACTTGTGTTTACCTCTCTGCCCCCTTCGTGTCTATTCCCCAGCTGTGGTCCCTGACACTCCCCCTCTTTAGTGAATACCTAACAGAAGTATTTGTTCTGTATTTCCACCTTCTCCAGGTCTCCCTCCTTACACTCCCCTGTATCCCCTCTGAGCCTTACGACCCCCCCCACCGGTTTCCTTCTTTCACTGTTATACCTATATAATGTCTTGTCCCCTTTTTTCACTGCCTGCGCTAATCTTTCTTTGGTCTGTTCCTTTGTTCTCCTTACAGCCTTCTCTGCTTCCTTTAGATTCCTTAGGTACACCTCCCTGTTTTTCTCCCTTTGAATCTCCTTATATTTCCTGAAACTTCCCCTTTTGGCTCTTACCTTGCCTGCCACCTCTCTCAAGATCCATAGTGGTTTTCTCCTTCTCTTACATTTGTTTACCATCTTTTTGAAATGGTTCGTCACCTTCTCTATGGCTTCCTTAATGAAGTTCCTACTGCTCCTCGGCTCCTTCTCCTATCTCCTTCCTCACCAGGGCCTCTTCGATACAGCTTCCCATTTTAACAAAATCCACCCTCCTAAAATCTAAGACCTTTGCCTTTGTGTGACTAGCCTGTGTCTCTGTCCCTACACTAAACCACACTGTGTAGTGGTCGCTGGATCCCAGATGACCTTCCACCTGGACGTCTGTGATTCTGTCCCCATTGGTCAGTACAAGGTCCCGAATTGCCCTGTCTCTAGTGGGGTCAATCACTAGTTGACTGAACCCTGCCCCCTCTAGGGAATCCAGGATGTTGTGGCTCCTGGTTGGAGCAGCTGCTGAGATGGTCCAATCCATGTCTGGAACATTGAAATCACCCAGCAGTAGCACCTCGCCTTTTGTTGCTATCTCATGAATTTGATCCATTAGATCCCCGTCCCACTCCTCCCGCTGCACTGGACGTCTGTAGAATACCCCTGTGTGGATTGCTGTGCTATTGCCTGGCTCAGGGGTGACCCACAGTGCCTCAGTCTCCCCTGTCTACCCTGCACCTCCTTTGCTTTTATACCTTCCCTTACATACAGGGCCACTGCCCCCCCCCTTTTTTTACTCCCCCTATCTCTCCTGAATAGAGCATACCCTGGAACATTTGCATCCCAGTCATGATTAGCGGCGTACAGAGTTGGGATTTTATTTCCCAGGCTGCGGGCATTTGTGACAATGGCCTTCCATGTTTTGCTGCCTGTCCTCCCTCTTTTCTAGTGTTTGCCCTCCTGCTTCTTTCCCCACCTTCATTTTCCTTTTTATGCTGCCTTCCTACCCCTGTCTTTCACTTTGTATGCAGTACTGGTGTCCCTGGCTGCAACCTAAATTCATGTTCATCATTTCTGGCTACTCTAGCCTGTAGGGGTTGGCTACTTGAATCTCCCTGCTCCCTTTGACCCCCCCAGCTAGTTTAAATACTCATCCAGGAAGCATTTAAACATTCACTGAGGACTTCCATCCCCATTTTGGAAGGATACAGTCTGTCCCCCTTGAACAGGGCTGCATTGTTCCAGGTGGCTCCCCAGTCCCCAATGAAGTTATACCCCCTCTCGCTGCAACAGCCCTTCAACCACTTGTTGAAACTGCTGATATGGAGATTCCTATCTTCCCCATACCGTGGACTGGCAGCACCTCCAAAAAAGTCATGGAGCTTGCTACCATCTCCAGGCACCCTTCCAACTTTCTTAGTCCTCCTGCACCTGCTGTATGCTTGCCCTGTCATTGGATAGGTCATTCATTCCTAGGTGGACAACAACCTCCAGCCACCTTCTCCTTGCCACTGCTTTAGTGAGCCTCAGTATCCGTTCCCCCTCACTCTGAGCATTGCCTCCTGGAACGCACTTAACCTCCCTCTTCTCCCTGCTGTCTGTGCCCAGAACCATCCCCGGACAATTGAGTCCCCCAGAAGGAGTAACTTCTTCTTCCTTTGGCGTCCCCTTCCTTCTGCCACTGGGTCTTCCTCTTGGAGGACCCACACCGCCTCCCTGATCGCAGCCTCGGGTTCCCTTGTGGGACTCTCCCGCACCTTCAGAATATCACAGGAGTTCATATACTGGACTGGATTGGGGATGTGCCTCTGACCACCCTCCCTGAACCTCTCTGAGCCCACCATAGTCCATCCCCCAGATGTGGTGGCCTCTGGGTGGGGGCAAAAGTTCCCAGTACTCCTGCCAGCTTGGCCCAGAGACTGGCAGTCTCCACCCTCAGCCCAGAGAGGTGCCAGCAAAAGGGACAACATCGCAGTACCCATAAAGTTCTCCTGAAGACTGCTGCCCCACACCCAGTGCACTGCACCACTTCCTACATCTTCCTGTTCTGGTTTATTCCTCCCCCTATTACTCTGCACCCTGTTTTTTTTCTTTACTGCCCTATTTTATGCTATTATGCAAGAATGCAATCCCAAGCCTGAGTCTTCTGAGGCTGTATGAAGTGGCTGTAGTCCCTCCTGTCCTGAACTAAACAACTCCTGAGTGCCAGCCTATAATGGTGATCTAGCTCCTAGTGCTAGGGATGGGGGTGGGTAGGGCAGGCCTAAACCACATGCTGACACTGAGGAGAAAAACAATCAGTTATACAAATTGCAGTTTGCTACAATTCTTCCCCTCTGCACCTTTCGGGCAATTGTTTACAGTATGATCCTCTCACAACACAGTTCTAGCCCTGACTGCACAGTTCAGGGAATGATCTCTTTGTTCTCACAGTGCCCTGTAAGGAAATAACCCCCATGTTACAGCACTAGCATATGAATCTTGAAATCAAGGTAAGAAACACCGCTTCTCTGCTGTGTTCATGGAGCCCCTGTAAGGAAGAAAACCCCCATATCACAGTACAATCATACCAAGCTGAAAATCACTTTACAATCCACCACTTCCCTGCAGTGTCGCCTGGAGCACACTGGAACCGAGCTCTGGTCCTCAGATGTCCTGTTCCTCCCTCAGCTGCATGTCCCCTGGTGATGTTTACCTCCGTTAGTAGCTGTGATTTTGCACAGTAAACTTGCTATATAAAATACATGTGAGTGATATGCTCAGTCTCAGAATATAGACACTGGGCTATATGCCTATATTTTTTATCTGTAAGACATCTTGGGGTGCATCGTTTTTGTGTTGTCACTTTGGAGTCTATGGAATTAGCAGCCCCTATTTTATGCACCCAGTCACTTTCCCACTTGCATGGTTGTATTTGTTGCCATACCTGGAGAAAAATCATGGGTATCTGCTGTATCTCATTAGCTATTCACTGTATCACCAAAATATTGTGACGGGGCTCAACACCGACTGAAGGGATCGAGGAGTAGTACTTAGGCACCTGTTGGTGTGGTAGGTATCTAAAGCAGTAGTATTTTTAGTAATATGGAATTTATGGTAAAAACATCAATATCTCCATTTTTCATTTCATTGCATTTCAATTCTGAACTGAGATATGGAGTTCTGAAGTTTTTAAATGTCCTCTCTGGCCATGCCTACTGTGAATAAATTAAACATCTTAGTGTGGTGCTATGCTGTTAGTCACCTGAAATATGTGCTAGCACCCTCCTGACTCACCCTCTGTAGGAATCCAGTATGTAAAGTCAGAAAGTAACCTTGTACACTGCCGCTTTAAATTTCAATTATCCAGGTGTGAGGCTATTTGGAGTGTTAATAATCTGACTGAAAATGTTAACCTGGAACATGTAAAACTGAAATTTTAACAGTCAGCTTGCTTTGACAACAAGGATAATTACAATTCTGGGAAAACTAAAATTCCATTCTGCCTTGGCAATGATGCAGTGTTGTACGCGCTAACAAAATGTAAAGTGGTGCAAGTAAAACATTCAGAATCATGCTGCAGTCACACATTAGCGAATGGAATTCAAAGTATACTTCACATCACTTTCTCTACAGTATATCACATGAAATGCTTAATACAGAAAAATATAAATGGTGATTACAGTAACAACATTATTGTCTATTTGAAAGTAGGTATCTGCCATAAATGAATCCTACACCGTAATGCCCTTTGCTGATGGAGCTTTGCGTTATTTGTAACAAACCCTCAAAGGAATGGACTGTTGTAAATTGGGTCATTCTACATTATGCACAGCAAACATCTGTGGACTCAGAATTTTCCTGCAAGCTACCCCATTCCATTTCTTTGAAAGAGGGAGCTTATGTAGTATTGTTAAATGAGCGTGTGTGTGCGTGTGTGTGTGTGTGTGTGTGGGGGGGGGATGTCCCATACCCCGATTGGCTGAGAACATTCTTATCCCACGTCTGATGTCTAATCCCGGTGGGTGCCACTATACAAGTGAGGACTTCTTTTGACAACTAGGACACAGCACACTTAGTTATCTATGTCTCCCAGAAACTTTTTAAGATACATTTCTGGCAGCCATCTTTGTATAGTAGAAAAAAACAAAAACTACCCCATAACCATGCGCTCCACTATGCGCCTGTTCATACATTCATCATACAACAACCAGCATGCCATCATGTCTTATTGCTTTTCTGCTGACTGAAGCGAAGCATTGTAATAGGTCTTGCGGCTAATTAGGAATACTGCCATTTGTTATACGAATACATCTCCAAATGAGCTCTTACAAGCACAATGTTCCAACGCAGGGCAAAGTATGGAGGGAACTGACAGATCTGTGACTCTGAAAATATGTTCTCTAATGGTCTCATTCCTATAAGTGGAATTTACTGTAGCATGAAAAGAAATGTTAGTCATCCCCAGTCACTGTCTTGTCAGTGCAGGGCTTGTGTCAGACCAGAAATGGTGAATCATTCTTGAATGACATTCTTAAGCCACTTTCAAAAGGTTATCCCTGTTCAAAATGTTTCACCTTTCATTGACAATAACTAAGGGAAAGGAAAGGGGAAATTGTTTAACCTGGAAAGGCACACTAAGCCGGAGCTTGTTTCCAGGTGCATCCTGGGAGCACAAGGAAGTTAAGAGACTTGCTCAGGGTCACACAGTATGCAAGCGGAAACTGAGAAACTAAAAGGTTTACTTTAGCATAAAACAACAGGGAAGGGGGGGTTAGAGGTAAGGCTTGTTTAGTTACACATTACCCTGAACACACATCATATAAGAGGAAAAAACTTTCAATGGTGGCCATTCAATAAAATCCTGTATTAAATATAGAATAATACTTGGGGATCAGTATGTTATATGGTTGGTATGTGAGGCCACGTAAACCATTGAAGTGAAGCACAAGTGGTTTAAACAGACATCATACACACAGAGGATGTGTAAAAAATGAGTTACCATGCTCCCCATGATTTGTTTCTTTTTATAATTGTCCCCCACCATCAGCACCGCCCCATCTTCTACCCCCTTGCCAGTGGCTTTCACCAGTATTTTATCTAATTCCTCCCTCTGTGCTGGAGGTCTGTAGATCACTCCAGTGTGAATAGTGGCTCCATTCTCCATCTCCAGGGTGACCCGCAGTACCTCTGCCTTCTCCTGTGTTGCCTGTATCTCCGTCACTTTTATGCTGTTCCTCGCATAAAGCACCACACCTACTCCAGGAGGGCATCTAGATGTATAAAAAAAACTGTTTGCTGTCACCTTTAATCTGTGACGTTTATAGATAATTTACATATTAGGGTATACCTTACTCCATTTTTCCTCAAGTACAGTTAATTTTTCCTAGGATAGTCTCACTATTTTCTGTCATATTAAATTAGTAAAAAAAAACTTCTTTATTTTTGTAAACCACCAGTTTAGTATTCCTCAATAAATTGTTTTTATAATGCAAGATAACAGCACTGTCATGTGCCTTTTTTAATTCTAGCTTGCCTCATATAGGCATTGGAGATTTGGACTCTTTTATGCACTTCTGTAAATTATGTTACCAGTTTTCTCTGAATCAGAATACTTAATTACAGATATATTCCAGTATGGGAGGTTTTCATTAAATTTGAGAAAAAGTTCCTGCTGGGCATAGAAGAGGAATTAGGAAAAGTGGAAATGAGGAAAACACTTAATGAAAAGAAGAAGAAGGGTTGTTTGCATTTATTTAAAAATAAATTATTATTATTATTACAATTTTTGGCTAGGAAAAACAAACTAAGCTGAAGTGTGTTTCCAGGTGCATCCTGGGAGCACAGTGAAGTTAAATTTTATTGTATTTTATTTAGTTTTTGTTGACCGGGTAAGTGCACTAGACAAATTCTGCTTATTTTCAGGCACGACCCGGGGGAGGGGGATACAGATGAATGCCAATTGACCTTGAACCAGATTAAGCTGTTGGTGGTATTTTTAGTGAATGAGGTAAATTTGGCCAGGACACCGGGGAAATTTCCCTACTCTTTTCGATAAGTGCAATGGGATCTTTAACATCCACCTGAACTACTACCAGTCCAGGCAGATGGGACCTCGGTTTAACGTCTCATCCGCAAGAGGGCACCTCAGAATGCAGCACCCCTCTCATGCTGCACTATAGTGTCAGTATTGGGATATTAACCCAAGTGCCAGATGTGGGAACTGAACCCACAGCTCCCCGATCTCCCGGCCTCAGAGGCGAGAGTGCTACCTACTGAGCCACTGACAATAACTTGCTCATGGTCACACAGTATGCAAGTCATGGCAGTGCTCTTAACCTCTATGCTATACTGCCTCCCTGTAAGGGAAATGGATTTATTGAAAAATCAGGGCATTTAGGAAAAAGAATGAAAGACGCAATTAAATGAAGACATGTGGGCAAGATTCTAACAAGGCCCAAAGGGACATACTGTATGTGTGCTGATCTCTCTCTGGTGGCTCTCTGACCACTGCCCAGACCCAGTGTCATGGCCAAGTTTCTCCCTGTCAATAAAACAGGTCCATGGTACCCTCATAGCCAGCTTCTGGTTCTCCCTTATTCCCTGCTATCTCTCCTTCTCACCTCTCTCGCCTCCAATCCTGCTCTCTGAGGAGCTCAGACTCTCACTCGTACCTAATCCCTTTCTTGAATGCTTTGGCTGGATAGGCCTCTTTCTCCTACAGTCTCCTCCTTCTCACCCTAGAAAAACCTCACAGTTAAACTGTGCTCCCTCCTCTCTTTTCTGTCTTAAAGCTAGTACTCTGGGCCCACATACTGTAACCCAACCATGCTCCTGGGAATCCATATGATTCCCTTTATGATTATTTTGACAGTTACCTTAGTTGTGCAGAAATTGCCTGAAAAGGATACATTTAGGAAAGGACTTTAATAAAACACTGAAAAAAGCTTTTTAAATAGGGATGTGGAGGCATCCATTTTGTGGACAGGAAGGGTTTTATGATGATGTCACTGCCTCACTAGTGTTAGCTGTGTGCAGTGCAGCAGGTGGGAATGGTTTGGCTGTGCTGTTAAAGATCCAATTATACTCTGAAGAACTCCCTGGATTTTATGTTTGGCAGAGTGTTAGTAAAGAATCCAATGCTTTTCTTCATGATGTATAGCAGGATTCCTGTCTATAGGAGCAGTTTGTTTGAACCTGCTTCATTGCACACTGTTAGAGCTGGTGGGGCAGTGACATCATCACAGCACCTTTCTTGTCCACAAAATGGATTCCTCCACATCACAGTTTTAAAAGTATTTTTCTGTATTACCAAGGACATTTTATAAATAAAACCCAGCAGTTTGCATACTGGATCCTCATAGTAAACTTTATAATAATTTATAAGGGAGTCATACAGATTCCCTTTAACCACTCTCCCAGGTTTTGGCTATTCTGCTATATCTGTTTCTGCTGGCCCTCATGGCTGTCTTCTTTGCTATATGCTGTTCCAGCCATTACAAGCATACTGAATCTTGTAAATCTATATTGTAAATATACTGTACAATGCACTTTCTCAAGTAATATTGCACCTTGTATAATGTTTTATAGATATAACTGGTGTGTGTTACATTTTGCTTATTTACCAATATATAATTACTGGTTAGGGTCCATTACAGCCCAAAACCAAGGTCTGCTTTTTGATGTGACACACCCCTCCTTACACACCTCTCATTACACTTTAGTAGGTGTAATGCAACTGACCTTGCACTCTACAGCTGCAGCCTGCCCTTCCCACAAATCTAAACACAGAGTGTTAGTTGTGCACAGGTTGTGAGGGGCAGATCATGTGCTCCTCTGCTCTCTTTCAAGACTCTCAGAGCAGTTACCATAATGACGTTTATGATCGGAGCCAAGAAGAAACAGAATTCTCAGCTTCACAGATTCACTGGATATCCTTTACTGACCTGAACGCTTCAAGTCCTACTTGCACAAAATTAATCAATTAATGTTTAATTTGATTACATTTTAAGCTTTTTGGACCAGATTTGAACCCATTTACATGTTGCAATAAACAAAAGAAAGTAAACCACTTGGTTCTTTCTGTGAAAAAACAACAGTATTTACATAAAAAAGCTCACCACAATACTTATATATATGGAAGACAATATAACTATTAGGAATCTTGCCTTCTTTTTCAGGACAGTGAAGTTTATAAGGAAAAAAATTATGTACAAAATAGCTCTAACAGTAAGTAGGTGAATTAGTGCACTCTAAAAAATAAATCTGATAAGATTTCCTGAAGATTACACCGGTGGGACCCTAATGACTGAGTATTTGGCTTGAAGTGGTGGGAAACCCTGGGACTCTAAATACTGGTCCCCTTTACATACCTTCTGCCTTGAGGTGTTTTATACATTTACTTCAATTTTTTTATCTTTTGTATTACTTTTAATGTTTCTATTTTAATATATGATGGCCCAGATATTCAGAATTGCGCCAAAGCCCGAAGCAAGTCCAGCGCAACGCAAATCCGTTGTGCCATGGTGCAGCTGGAGCCATATTCAGAGGTTGCTCAGGCTGGTGTGGGCAGGACAGTAGTGTGGTGGGTAGGTAACTGGCTGGGTGGCAGGACACAGAGGGTTGTGGTAAATGGCTGTCACTCCACAGAGGGAAGAGTGACCAGTGGGGTACCACAGGGATCAGTGCTGGGACCGGTCCTATTCAACATCTTCATCAGTGACATTCACTTAGGACCTAGAAGGCAGAATTTCACTGTTCGCTGATGACACAAAGCTCTGTAACAGAGTAGACAACCAGAGGGTGTAGACAGAATGAAGCGACCTGCAGAAGCTTGAAGAATGGTCAGGGGTTTGGCAGTTGAAATTCAATGCAGAAGTGCAAGATAATGCATATGGGGCACAAAACCCTGGCACAATATATCAGTTGGGGGTGAGGATATAGCATGCACCAAGCAGGAAAGGGATCTGGGGTTATCATCTCTGATGACCTCAAGGTGAGGGAAACAGTGTGACAAGGCAGCAGTAAAGCAAATAGGATGCTAGGATGTATAGGCAGGGGCAACACCAGCAGGAAAAGGGAGGTCATAATTCCGCTATACAAGACACTAGTGAAGCCCCACCTGGAGTACAGTGTACAGTTCTGGAGACCATACCTACGTAAGGACATAGACAGGGTAGAGAAGGTTCAGAGGAGGCAACAAAGATGGTGCATGGATTGCATCACAAGTCCTATGAAGACAGGTTGAAGGAACTGAACATGTACTCCCTGGAGGAGAGGAGGGAGAGAGGGGATATGATAGAGACATACAAGTATCTTACGGGGAGGAACAGGGTGCAGAAATACACTATTTTTAAGTGAAAAAGATGTTCCAGGACTAGAGGGCATGGGATGAAGTTGGAGGGAGGACGATTCAGAGGAAACATGAGGAAGAATTTCTTCACGGAATGGGTGGTGGACAAGTGAAACACCCTGCCAGAGGAAGTGGTGGGGGCTGAAACAATCACAGGATTTAAGAATGCATGGGATAGACATAAAGGAATTCTGGTTGTCAGGGGTAAGGGGCAACAGACTTCTAGGAAAACATAAACTGAACTTACAAGCTCAAATGGGCAGACTGGGTGGGCCAAAGGCCCTTATCTGCCGACACTGTCTATGTATCTATGTATCTATGAACTGCGCCAGTGCAATGCGGTTTGAAGATGGCAGGGTTGCACCATGGTACAATCAGAGGTGTGCCATGGTATTTATAAAGTTCAATATGGTATACATTTATAAAGTGCAAGAAACTGTATGCAAAAACTAAAACAGTAAACAGTTTGTAAACAATTTACTGACACAATAAAAACCAGTTACACCATCGCTGTATTACTAAAAAATAGACAAGCAGATTAAATCTCAGTAAGGAGTAACCAGCATGTCAGCACAGCAGTAGCACTACTGCTTGCAATGCTGGAGACCCACATTCAGGACGAATAAGGTAGATGGGGGCCAGCCGAGGGGAAGGTTGCCAGCTCCACTGTCACCTGGGTGACCATAGGTGGCAGTGCAGTTGGAGAGGAAGGGGACCAGGCTGGTGCTATGCCACAATGCAGTCGTGGTTTGTGTGCATGTGCACCCTCACAGGTTATGTCCTGAGGGAGAGGGGAAACTTAAGAGTCTTGGCCAGGCAGGATGAGCACCGGCTCACCACAGGCCCACACCGGTGATGTGGTGCTCCACTGTCAGGGACCTGGCACAACTAGAGGTGCATCACGGTGCACACAGAGATGCTCCAGCACACCTGTAGCAGCAGAGCAGCAGAGGGGGGCAGGGCACAGAGTACCAACCTAGGGACAGGGCCATGACAGCACAGTGACAGGCACAGGAGGCCTCCACCAGCAGGCACAGCAGGGCACACACAGACACCCTGACAGTGGACCCCAGAACACAACAGTGGCATGGACAGCAGGGGACAGGAGGTGCCAACAGCCGATGGAGGGCCACCAAGAGAGCCCCCCAGCAGGTGGCTGGCTGTGCCCCACCCCCCTGAGACCATAGCAGGCTACACCCAGGACCATGCAGCCAAGCACACACACACAACACACAGGCTCACAGGGAGCGCACACAGTGGTCACCAAACAGGCCAGGTGGCAGGCAGCATGGCAGATCACATGGGACAGGCCACACAATGTCAGGCAGAAGACCCCAACACAGTGTTCGGACAGTATCTGACCAATGACCATGGCTGTGAGCCACGACCATGCACACACCCGCCACATACCCCTGACTGCCGCTCCACATGCACCCCAACACATAGTCACTGACCCAGGGGATGGACACCACCACAGTGGGACAGACCACAGTGCGCAGCAGGGAACCATGGAAGCACAACACATGCCCCCTCACATGCACACAACATGAACAGACACTGGGACACTGCAGCATGGCACCACACATCACCTGAAAAGCAGACATGGACACAGGTGGTTATGCCAGGCTATATATATATGTATGGAACAACTATGTACACAACCAGCAGGGGCTGGGGAAGGGTAGGGACAGTGAGGAAAGGGGACAGGGAACAGGGACTGTTCAGTGGGAGGGGGGACTGTAGGGACAGGCCTAACAGGGGTGACAGGGGACACAGGGGCAACCCTAGTGATGGCCCCAGCGGGCTGCCCTGGCATGCCATCCTTCACTCCTCTCCGCCGCAAGCATGCCCTGCATGGCCATCACCACCCCAAGTATGCCTGGGACCACAAGCAAGACCTGCTGCGTGAGCCGGCTCAGCATCTGATGCAGCATTGTCCGCACTGGAAACTGGACACCTATAGCAAGGGACAAGACAGGTGCCCAGTGCAATGGGCCAGCAACCATTCCACTCACAGTGCGCATGTGTGCGATAGGGAATGCGCCATCATGCGTGAAGTGCACGTTGCCAGCCCTGTGCAGCTTGCACTGTGCTGATACATTGCACTGTTCATATGTCTTGCGTGACTGTCACTATGTCAGTGCAGTGTGCATGTGCACTGCAGGCCCGAGCACCGCACATATGTGGGCATTGCACTGTCACTTACTCTGGCGCAATACCATTATGCATGGCACATTATCTCAATATTCAGACACTGCATGCAAATGAGCTCATCAGCCAATGCACGGTGAAGTGGGGTACATTAGCATATCATTACTGTTGCACACAGACTCATTTGCATGTGTTGCACCACATAAGTGCCACCGAACAGCACAGACCATGTACCTTCATAGGTGTGGTGGATGCCAGAGCAGCACACAGGGGGCAGACAGCATTGCAGGGTGGGATGGACCAGGGTGATGCTGCCAGGGCCTCAGCGGGTATGCGCTGTCACCTGTGTGAAGCATGCCACAGTTAGCCCTCTGCTCTGCTGTGCTGTGCCCCTTGCCTGTCCCTAGTGCCCACATCACCATGCACACCCTGCCCACCCCATCCCCAGGACTGCACTGCCCATCGCACCCTGCCTGTGCCATGCACACCCACTAGGTGGCCTGTAGGATCGTCCCCCACATTCATATCCATGGCACGGCACAGTGCTGTGCCAGTTGAAGGCATCCTGTGCATTCCCAGGGTGTGTGGCGCAGGTATTGGTATACACCCATGGCATCGCATGCCACCTAGCAGGAGCTGCTTGGGTGCTCCATCCTGTTATGTGCCAGTCCCACAGGGCCAGGGTGGCATGCAGATGCCCACGTGGGTGCAGGCACTGGCCCCACTCATGTCAGGCATGCATGCCATGCTGTGGCCATCCTGCAGCGCTGCTGTACACTCTGCCTGTGTGCTGGGGAGATGGTTGCATTCCACAGCATGTGGCAGCACAGCAGTGGGGACCCATGTGAGGATGTGGGCCATGGGCGCCTGCGTGATGCCCGTGGTGTCCCCTGTTGGTCCTTCACCGGTGCCCGTGGTGGGCAGGCACATGATGGCAGTCACCGTCATCTCCACGGCCATAGCGTGGCTCTGACTGGAGGGTGCCTGCAGCTCCGCACTGCACAGCTCGCAGGGTTGCCTCAACATGGCCCTGCTCAGGCAGTACCAGCCCACATTCTCAGTGTCACTCTGGTTCTCAACAGTGTTGCCGGCATGGTACTGCCTGTGTCAGGCATGCCGCAGCCGGGACCTTCAGCAATGTACCTGTTCCCCCTGCCACCTCACACCCCTCATTACTGCCCCCATCAGGATGGGCGCACTCTCCATGTCTCCTACTGTCCACTGTCCCCCTGGGTGGTTGGTTGCTGGCTGTGTGCCACCCTGGTACACAGGCTTTGTGTCTGCATGTGTATGTCTCTCTCTCTCTGCTCCTCTTTCCCACATCAACGCCACCTCTCTGTCCCTCTCCCTCTGTGTCTGGTTGTATGTCTGTATGTCTGTATGTCTGTCTGTCTGTCTCTCTGTATCTCTCCCTCACACTCTTGACGCAACTGCTGTCTGTGTGTTTGTGTCCTGTTTTACTAGGAACAAGTCTGGTCGAAGCAACTGTGATTTGCTCCACACTTGCGCCATGGTTTCACAGTTGAATATGTCACTGCACTGGATATTAATGGGACCACCCCCTGCACTTGTGCCTGCATACATTATAGTTGCGTGTTGGCGCAATGGATTTTGTGCTGTGCAATGGCTCCTGCTGAATATGGCTCCTTGGCACAATTCCGCACTTGCGCTGGTGCAACTCGGTTGCGCCATGTGCAACTGCTCTGAATATCTGGGCCACAGTGTATGCTTTTAGTTGCTTTTTGTAAGTACTGTAGTGCTTTGATACGTGCTCTTTTATGTTTTTAATCCACCTATTGTAATGCTCTGATACCTGTTGTAATGACTCTATAGTTGAACAATAAACTGAATTGATAAAAAAAGATATGGGTTACAGTAGTAATTAGTTTTATTTACAGGCATTCGGCATGCAAGACCAGTATAAACCACTCAGCCTTTGATCTCATGGTTTGTGTGGTGTCATACACCTTAGGTTTGTAAAAAAAAAAAATGAATTGCACATACATTATTCTCTGTATAATTACCGAGTCTCCCTTTTTCCTATAGGGAAACCACAGCATTATTTGCCGTAATAAAGGAGTGTTTATTATGGCAAACACGCGCACGGTTTCCCTCACTCTGCACATGCTCCTGCAGCAGCTCTCCCTTCCTGACGCGACGCTTGTCTTCTTGCTGTAAAGAAAACCGCTAGGCTAACTTGGTGGTAAGTTATCTTAAAAAAAAAATCTACTAATGTTTCACATTTTTGGGGCCAAATTAACATTCTTTAAATCTTGGAAGACTTCACAGAGATAGTGCCACTTAATTTCTGAGCATAGAAGAAAACGGAGCGCAGCCGATTGGCTCTGCCATTTTATATAATTGCTGTGGTGAAAAAAAGAAACCCAGCAATTATATAAAATAAAATATGGGGTGTTGTGAGTAAACTCGAAGTTTATACACACCCACAGGGTTAAATGCTTTCACAAACCCCTCGAGCTTTGCTCTCAGGGTTTATGTAACATCTAACTCCTCGGGCGTGTGTAAACTTCTCGTTATACATGCCACCTCATACTTTATTCTCTATTTTATTCATCACACTAGCTTATTATACACATTAGCACCTTCTATAATAGTTACTGTTATTATAAATTATTCTTATTTTCCTCTTCCTGTTCCCGCTCCTCCGGGACACACTTGAAAATGAGTTTTGGCTACATGGGCCTTTCCCAGTCACCAAATTATAAATAAACAAGCATTTGTCAATGCCGAATGTTTGCTTGCTGGTATTGGCATTGGTGGCGCAGAAACATAGAATCATAGAATCTGACGGCAGATAAGGACCGCTTGGCCCACCCAGTCTGCCCATTTTCCTACCTAATGGATAAGCTGCAGATCCTAGTTAACCAACAGCCTACTTCTTGCTACCCCCCCACTCCCTAGAATTGCCTTATGACTGTCCCATACATTCTTCAATTCCACCACTGTTTTTGACTCCACAACCTCCTCCAGCAGGCCATTCCATGCATCCACAACCCTCTCTGTGAAAAAATAGTCCTTACATTACCTCTGAGCAATCCTCCCTCTATCTTCAAATTGTGCCCCCTTGTTCTTGCACACCTCTTTTTCTGAAAGATGCTATCCTCTTGGACTTTGTTGAGTCCCTTGAGGTACTTAAAAGTTTCTATCATGTCCCCCCCTTCTCCTTTCCTCAAGGCTATACATATTAAGCTCCTTAAGTCTCTCTTCATAGGTCTTCTGGTGCAGACCCTGCACCATTTTAGTTGCCCTCCTCTGGACTGCTTCCATCCTGTTTTATGTCTTTGCGGATATTGGGTCTCCAGAACTGCATGCAGTACTCCAGATGGGGTCTCACCAGCTGTCTGTACAGAGGGATAATAACTTCCTGTTTTCTACTGGTGATGGCTGTCCCTATGCATCCCAGCATCCCCCCAGCCCTCCTTACTGCCTTCTCACATTGCTGGCCCACCTTTAGGTCATCTGATATGACTACCCCCAGATCCCTTTCCATTTTTGTTGCCTCACCTCCATTGTGTACTCTTCCCCTGGGTTTTTGTTTCCCAGGTGCACTACCTTGCACTTCTTAGCATTGAATCTAAGCTGCCATACATTTGACCATTCCTCCAACCTTGCCTAGTCCCTTCTTATCCTTTCCACCCCACCTTGTGTATCAACTCTGTTGCAGATCTTTGTGTTGTCTGCAAAGAGACATACTTTTCCTTCCAGTCCCTCTGCAATATCGCTTACAAAGACATTGAAGAGGACCGGTCCTAGTACTGAACACTGCGGTACCCCACTAGTAACCCCCCTTTCTTCAGAGTGGACTCTGTTTACTATTACCCTCTGTGCCCTGTACTCCAGCCAATTATTTACCCAGGCTACCCTCTTGGGACCCACTCCCAGGCTGGCTAACTTATATATTAATCTTTTGTGTGGGACTGTGTCAAATGCCTTGCTAAAGTCTAAGTAGGCCATGTCCACAGTCCCTTCCTGATCTACTATTTTGATCACCCAGTCAAATAAATCTATTAGATTCATCTGACATGACCTTCCTGGTGTGAATCCATGCTGCTTTGGGTCCTGTGCCCCTATGGCCTCTAGGTACTCAACAATTCTTTCCTTCAGAAGTGATTCCATCATTTTCCCTATCACTGAGGTTAAACTCATAGGTCTGTAGTTTTCTGCTTCTGCCCTGCTCCCACTTTTGTGAAGTGGAATAACATCTGCCCTCCTCCAGTCCTCAGGTACGACCCCATCCTCCCATGATTTGTTAAAGAGGGTAGTCAGTGGTGTTAATGGTTCTACCCTTAGTTCTTTTAGAATTCTGGGATGAATCCCATCAGGCCCCATTGTTTGTCCACCTTCAGTTTAAAGAGTTCTTTCGGAACCCTTTCTTCTGTGAATGGGATGATATCAACTCCTGTATCCAGAGTGTTTCTATTGTTTGGTTTAGGTACCTCCCCCTCTTCATTTGTGAATACTGAGCAAAAACATTTGTTTAGTATCTCTGCCTTTTCACAGTCAACTTCTGCCCACCCCCTCCCCTTTACTAAGCCTCACTATCCCTCCCTTGGTTTTTCTTCACTGTCTGATGTACGTATACAAGGTTTTATCCCCCTTCTTAACTGAGTTGGCTATCTTTTCCTCGGTTTAGACCTGTGCTGTTATGATTGCCTTCATAGCTTCCTTTTGCTTTAATTCATACAATTCTCTGTCCTGCTCCTTCTGTGATTCCTTGTACTTCCTGAATGCTTTCTTTTTCTCTCTAACCTTCTCTGCCACCTCCTTTGAGAACCATAGTGATTTCTTACATCGTTCTGATTTGTTTATTTGCGTCACACAAAGGCTTGTTGCCTCTGTGATGACAGTTTTGATTATTCCTCATTGTTTTTCCACCCCTCCTTCCTGCCCATTTGCTAGTGCATTCCTTAGGCACTCACCCATTTTGGCAAAGTCATCCCTCCTAAAGTCCAGCACCTTTGCCTTTGTATGGCTTGACTCTACTGTTGTGTTTATCTTGAACCATACTGTTTGATGGTCGCTAGTTCCCAGATGGCTACCCACTTCTACATCTGTGATCCTCTCTGCATCTCCATTTGAGAGTACCAGGTCTTAGATTGCTCCCTCTCGAGTGGGTTTCAATACTAGTTGTGTAAGGCATGCCCCCTGTAGGGAATCTAGAATAACCCAACTCTTGGAAGTGGCTGCTGCAACTGCACTCAAGTTAACATCTGGCATATTCAGATCCCCCATCAGCAATATCTCCCCTTTTTCTGTCATTCTAAGGATACTTTCTTTCATTTCCTTGTCCATTTCCTCCTCCTGAGATGGGGACTGTATTCAACCCCTGTGTGGATTGTGGTGCCATTGTCTGTCTCCAAATTGACCCACAGTGCTTTCTCTTCTCCCTGTTTACCCTTTTGTTCTGTTGCTTTGATTCCTTCCCTTATGTAGAGAGCTACTCCTCCTCCTCCTCCTCCTCCTCCTATTTTACCCTCCCTGTCCCTGCTGTAGATAGTGTATCCTGGTATCTTTACATCCCAGTCATGGTTCTGTGTGTACCATGTTTCTGTGACTGCCACGATATCCAGATGCTCCTCCTCCTCCATCAAGGCCACTGCAGGAGTTAAAGAGATGCATAATAGGAATGGCAGTGAAAGTACTGAAGTAACGCCAACCCCACCCCCACCCTGCAGAGACTGACAGGCATTGGGGGAGTGCCTTTGGGTCATCAGCCATAACACTCACACCATTCCACCTCACCCCACCCTGCAGACACTGACAGGTGTCACAGTGTGTCTTGAGGTCTTTGGCCCTCACGCTCACCCCATTCCATAAGTAAATAAGCCGAGAAGGGTGCAGTATAGCAGCATGGGGTGAATGTTAGGGGCCAAAGACCCCAAGGCACACCTCAATGCCTGTCAGTAGCTGCAGAGTGGGGGTGGAGGTGGAATGGCGTGTGCATTATGGCTGATGACCCCAAGTCATACCCCGATGCCTGTCACTCTCTACAGGGTGGGCATTACGGTTGGAACCCCCTAACACCCCAGGCGTTTGTTGGCATTTTTGCTCCAAATTTTCAACATGGGCTTTTTGGGACCCCACCTCATGAACAGTGGCAGTATCATTTTGTTACTCAATCCCAAAAGGTGATTTTACACAGCGAGTGTGCCATTCGGCACCACAGGTGTGAAAACACATTTCAGGAAGGATGCAAAAAATGACAGCTGTACTGTTCATAAGGGTGTGTGAAAAAATGGCAATGTTGGAAATCTGGAGTGAAAATATTAAAAATTGATGAAGTTATGAGTGTGTGTAGACACTGCACTATAGACACTTGTAACACAGTCATTTTTTGGGAGGGATCACCAAATTTGCAACAAAGGCTTTTTTAGGACCCCACCTCATGAGCAGTGGCACTGTCATTTCATTAATTAGTCCCAAATGGTAATTCCATGCAGCGACCGCAAAATCACCTTTTGGAACAGGGAAACAAAATGACAGTGCCAGTGTTTATGAGGTGGGGTCCCAAGAACTCCATGTTGATAATTTGGGTCCAAAACTCCAAAAACTGTCTGAGATATCAACCTAAGTTGAAACCCCCCCATTGACTGCCTTTATAGGGCTTACCATCATTTCTTCAGTTGCTGGTTGGTCTTTGAAGAGTGCAGACGTGTTCTCGGTCCACAGAAGATCACTGCTTCTGGCCTCTGGAGGTAAGTATGGGTGAGTGGAGGTGCGGGGAGGTAGGGTGTGCAGAGGGAGGCTGTGGGTTGGGGGAGGGGAGCTGGTGGGAATGACGAGGGACCATTTCCTTTTTTTTTCAGGTTTAAAAAAAAGACGTTGTGGGACTATTTTCTTTTTTACAGGTGAAATATTAACAAAATGGATTTTGGCACACTGGGGTGGGCTCCCAGTGTGCCAGAGTACTGGGGGGGATCAGTGCTGACCAGGGGATTGGGCACCTGAGGCTGGCTAAGAACATAGGGGCATGGGGTGGGTGGGTGGTACATCCAACACCAGGAGTGGGCATCCCGGTGTTGAAAACATCAGGGTATTTTTGGCACACTGGTGTGGGCTCCCAGTGTGCCACATTAATGAGGGGAGGGGTACATGCTGACATGGGGATTGAGCACCCTAAGATCTGCAGGGGACAGAGAATGGGGGGTGTGGGCTGGGCAGCAGCAGTGGGAGGGAGCTAACATTTAAATTTGTTATCCTGCTGTGTGCCTGGGAGGGAGGGGGGGACTGCTGCTGCAATGACGAAACTGCCCCTGATTGCAGCAGCAGATTTCTTTCAAGTGCTGCACTTGCTCTGAAACTGCTGTCATCAGCATCTTCAGTATTAATTGGTGACCGAGGGATGCACCCATTAAAGCATCCGCTGCATTGGCCACAACACTGCCACACCTCTGCAATGCTCTACTTTCTCAATATGTTTCTTGTGCACTGTGCACACAAGCAAATATAAAAATACCATCCCATCCTAAACATACAAGTTTCTTAGTAATACCCATCTCTTTTCATCTATAAGGAGGCTGTCACAAGTTGAAGCCAATGGTTTGAAGTCAGTAATAAAATGCAAAATGGTGTGGGGACAAGCTAGAGAGAAATGCACTGATGTGCTTTTGCTGCAAGAGACCCAAATAGGCACACAAGATGCGGTGAAGCTGGAAAATAGTTTGTGGAGAATATTGGCAGATGTTTCTTTCACTTCCAAAGCAAGAGGAGAGGCCATATGGACTTAACTCTGGTCCAGCCGCCCCGGGCATGCCTATATTTGACAATGGACACCTCAGTCCAGCCTAGGCCTGCAAATAACCACCAGAGCATGGCTAGTGCCACCGCCCTGCAGTGTATGTTTTGTTACCTACTACCGTCTGCACTACGTACCTATGCTTGGCAACACTCTGTATCTCTGTATCACCAGCTGCTTTACTGTGTTATCTATAACCATTTTGTAACCATTTCTGTAACTACTGGGTCTAGTTGTTGCTATTGTCCCTGATGTCTCTGTTTTCAGTGACATGGAACCTTTGTAATGGGGTCTTTGACTCAAAGGTATGTGATCTGATATCATCAGTAAATAAATGAATATAGTTTAGACTGGGGTTAGGGGTACAAATACTTAAAGAGAACAGAGATCCCTAGGGGAGCTATGTGGTTGTGGAAGTGCATGTGGGGCAGGACAGGTACACCTTCATATTGGTCTATTGATCGAACTACAGCTGCCCAGATTTCTTTATTATCTGTGTCCCTTTCAGTGTAGTTTTCACTGTTCATACCAGGAGGCCATTTCAACTCCCCCTGGAAGCCAGCGGCAGATTGTTCAACACCTCAGACCTGAATCCTCTGAAAAGCTCCAAGGCCTTGTCCAAGGAGCAGGCCCTCACAGAAATATGGTGGCATTTCCACCCAAGAGATTGAGAGTACTCATTTTGTTCACATGCTCATAGGGTAGACACCCAGACTGATATGCAGCTGGTGGCAATTACCTTAGTACAGCAGATGTTAGAGGTGGAATATGCACCCATATTAGTATCAGACCATGCTCACTTAAGAGCTGTAATGAAAGGAGGAGGAGGCTACCCTAAACCAAAAACCTGAAAGCTAGACCCAAGATTGTGTATAGACCCAGAATACAATGTCTGCATGACCTGGACCATAAATGATTTCCTGCAAAGCAATAAAAAATGTAACACTTCAGAGGGGAGTAAGATGCGATGCTCCAAAGCCATATATATAAGCGAGATGACAATCTCCTATGCCTTAGGGAAGCATAAGGAGGGATCACAACATGAACAAGTCTTCACAGAGGCTGTAACCAGCTTGGAAAACTGCACATGGCTGGGGGCACCCCAGAGGTACTTAGGTAGCTTATTAAAAAAAAAAGAGGGAATCAAACCAGGTCACCTTGGTAAGACTGGAAAAAGACCTCCTAGTAACACATTCCAAGTCTTTTTTTGAAGGGGATAAAGCAGGCAGGTGACTGGCATAGTAGTTCAGAAGCAAAGAGGGGGAGATGATTGGTAGCACCCAGCAAGTACTGTAGATGGCATGGTAACTGTGGTTCAAAAAGAAGCAGTGGAAGTCTTTAGTGTTGTCTACCAGTCCTTATATGCCACAGAGATGACACAAGACTTGTAAGGAATGTTTCTTGAATTCCCTGTCCCTGCCCCAGGTACCCATAGAGGAGCAAAAAGTAATGGAGGAAGAGCTTGGCTCAAGGGAAATTGAGGAGGCTGTGTTCTCTCTGGCCCAAGGAAATTTTATGGGTCTCGATGGCCTCCTAGGAGAATGTTACCGATACTTTTGGGGACCTCTCGGGCAGGTAATGGAGAACTTGAACGTAGAGGCCCTGAATACAGATCAATAGCCAGAATCACAATATATGGCTACTATCACTGTCCTGCCCAAACCCAGAAAGCCCCCCACCTGGTGTGGTTCGTATAGGCCCATATCAATGCTGAATGCAGATTATGAAATAATAGCTAAGATTATAATTTCCAGTTAGGAGGGGGTTCTACCTAAGATCATTCACAAAGATCAGGCAGGTTTTGTGAAAGGCAGGCAGGTAAGATATAGCTTGCACAGAACACTGACCATCATTTGGAAATGGGCCAGTTGAGGGCTTCTCAACTTGGTCTCCTGGCACTAGAAGCAGAGAAGGCATTTGACCTGGTTGAGTGGCCCTTCATGTCTGCTGTGCTGGCATGTTTTGGTTTTGGTTCATGGATACATTCCTGAGTTGCTGCACTATATAAAACACTACAGGCCCAGATTCTGAAAGAGACTAACATGTTTAAATATAAGAACAAGCATTTGTCAGTGCCGAATGTTGATTGCATTAGCCCTTTGAGCTCGCTCACTGCCCCTCTGTCACTCAGTCATTGTGTTTCTCCCAGTGTTGCAGGCTGCTGTTTTGTACTGGGCTCCTGCCTGCATTGGCAGCTTTTTCTGTCAACAAAGAAATCTGCAGCTGTTCCAACAGAGCTCCATTGAGGTGCTCACTCCCCCTCTCTCACTTGCTCATTCTGTTTCTCCTGACGCTGCAGGCTGCCCTTTTGTACTGGGCTCCTGCCTCAGTTGGTGGCTTTTTCTGCTCAGAAAGAAATCTGCAGCAATCCCAACACAGGTCCATTGAGCTCGCTCACTCCCCCTCTCTCACTTACTCGTTCCATTTCTGCCAGCGCTGCAGGCTGGCCTTTTGTACTGGGCTCCAGCTTGCATTGCTGCCTTTTTCTTCCCACAAAGAAATCTGCAGCAGTCATAATAGAGCTGCCGTTGAGCTCACTCACTCCTCCTCTCTCACTCGCTTGTTGTGTTTCTCCCAGCACTGCAGGCTGCCCTTTTGTACTGGGCTCCTGCCTGTGTTGGCAGCTTTTTCTGCCCACAGAGAAATCCGCAGCTGTACCGACAGAGCTCCGTTGAGGTCGCTCACTCCCCCTGTCTCACTTGCTCATTCTGTTTCTCCTGGTGCTGCAGGCTGCCCTTTTGTACTTGGCTCCTGCCTCTGCTGCACCTTTTTCTGCCCACAAAGAAATCTGCAGCAGTCCCGACAGAGCTCCGTTAACCTCACTCACTCCCCTTCTCTCACTCGCTCGTTCCATTTCTGCTGGTGCTGCAGGCTGCCCTTTTGAACTGGGCTCCTGCCTGCGTTGCCGCCCCTTTCTGCCCACAAAGAAATCCACAGCAGTCAAGACAGAGCTCTGTTGAGCTTGCTCACTCCGCCTGTCTCAGTTGCTCGTTCTGTTTCTCCTGCTTCTGCATGCTGCCCTTTTGTACTGGGCCCCTGCGTGCATTGCTGCTTTTTCTGCCCACAAAGAAACCGCAGTAGTCCCAACAGAGCTCCGTTGAGCTCACTCACTCCACCTCCCTCACTCATTCTGTCTCTCCTGGCGCTGCCCTTTTGTACTGGGCTCCTACCTGCATTGGCACCTTTTTCTGCCCACAAAGAAATCCACAGCAGTTCCAACAGAGCTCAGTTGAGCTCGTTCTCTCTCTCTCTCCCCCCCACTCGCTCGATCGCTTGATCCTAATCTGTCCCAAACACTGATTTCAGACAGCGACTGTGGTATTCTGTGCTGGAAGCGCGAAAACACATTTTTGCCAGGATGTGAAAAATGACAGCTGTACTGTTCATAAGGAGGTGTGAAAAAATGCCAGTACTGAAAATGTGGCATTAAAATATTACTAATTTGCGAAGTGACAAGGGTACATGGAAACAGCACAACACATGCTCATAACACAGTCATTTTATGGAGTTTCATCACAAAATTGTCAACATAGGCATTTGAGGGCCTCTGCTCATGAACAGTGTCAGTGTGATTTTCTTAATGTGTCCTGAACACTGATTTTCCACAGCGACCGCGCTATTGTGAGCCGGAAGAGCAAAAACACATTTTGGCCAGGATGTGAAAAATGACAGCTGCACTGTTCATATGAAGGTATGGGAAAATGGCAATGCTGAAAATCTAGAGTGAAAATATTGCAAAGGTACGAGCCTGCATGGAAACTGCGCAAGGCACGCGCATAACACACTCATTTTATGGACTTTCATCACCAAATTTTCAACATAGGCATTTTAGAACCTCTGCTACTGAAAAATATCACTGCCATTTTCATAATGTGTCCCAAATATGGATTTCCCACAGCGACCCCGCTATTCTGCACTGGAACTGCGAAAACACATTTCGGCTAGGATATAAAAAATGATAGCTGTACTGTTCATAAGGAGGTGCAGAACAATGGCAATGTTGAAAATCTGGAGTGAAAATATTATCAATTTGCAAACTTATGAGCGTGCGTGCAAACTGCATAACGCACACTTGTAACACAATCATTTTTATGGAGTATCGTCCCCAAATTTTCAACATAGGCATTGTAGGACCTCTGTTCATGAACAGTGTCACTGTCATTTTCTTAAGTCCTGAAAACTGATTTCCCACAGCAACCACGCAATTCTGGGCCGGAAGTGCAAAAACACATTTCAGCCAGGATGTGAAAAATGACAGCTATACTGTTCACAAGGAGGTGTGAAAAAATGTCAATGTTGAAAATCTGGCGTGAAAATATTGCAAACATGCGAATTTACGAGTGTGCATAGCAACTGTGCAACGTACGATCGTAAAGCAGTAATTTTTTGGATTTTGTCCACCAAATTTGCAACATAGACTTTTTGAGAGCCCACCTCATTAACACTGGCACTGTCATTTCATTAATCGGTCCTGAAAGGTGATTCCACGCAGTGACTGCAAAATCACCTTTCAGGGCAGAATAACGCCATGACAGTGGATTCATGAGGAGGGGTCCCAAAAACCCCATGTTGAAAATTTCATGCCAAAATTCCAAAAAATACCTGAGATATGCATCAAAGTTGAAAAAACCCTATTTATTCCATTATACAGCTTACCGGCATTTCCTCAGTTCGCGGTCAGCTTTAAAGAGTGCAGTTGTGCTCCCGGTCCACCGAAGATCGTCGTGCTGGACTCTGCAGGTAAGTATGGCGTGAGGGGTGTGTGGGGAGGCAGGGTGCGCAGTGGGTGGGCGCGGGTTGTGGGAGAGGGGCAGGAGATTGCAAGGGACCGTTTTCTTTTCACAGGTAAAACAAACAAAAACAAACGTGCAGGATTTTTTGGGACCCTTTGGCCTAAGGTGGCTCCAGTGTGCCAACACAGTGTTTTATTGGAGGGCCAGCTCTTGCTGATGGGGATTAGGCACTCTGCTGGCACAAAAGGGGGCGTAAGTGCAGAGGGGATTGGGCACCGGCACAACTGCAGTGCGTGTTTTGGGGAATTATGCTGACGGGAGTGGGCCCCAATCGGCAAATTATACTTTGTGGGGGACATACTGCCAATGGGGAGTGGGCTCCCCATCAGCAACATGAACATTAGGGTTATGGCCACTGAAGCCGGTGGGGATTGGGGCCCTCGTTGACACACAAACACTGTGGTGGGGGTTTCACTTATATTGTTTGTGAACACCGCGGCAAGCCGCCACCATGTTCACAAACAATATTTCACTTGGAAACATTCCACCCAGCAATGATGGGTTGCTCCCTCATTGCAGCGAATGGCTGATGCTGCAATGACGAGGCGACCCCTGACTGCAGCGGCTGAAACGTTTCAAGGTGGTGGCACGCTGGCTGAACTAGTGTCAGCAGCAGCATGCCATGGCATTGGGGCAAGTGGGCCAAGCCTTTAAAGGCTGTGGGGGCACTGGCCACAACAGTGCCGTGCCTCCACAACCTGCTTCTCGCATGCTGCCGCAATATGTTTCTTGCACATGCGTGGAATCAACATAGAAATAGCAGGACAAGAGGACACAGCATGAGATTAGAGGGAGGCCGATTAAGGGATAATGTGAGGAAGTTCTTTTTCACAGAAAGGATAGTGGATGCATGGAATGGCCTACCTCAGGAAGTGGTGGATATGAATACAGTGCAGGGCTTCAAACAGGCATGGATAGGCATAAGGGAGCAATACAGATGAGTATGAATAGATAGGCCATTGACAGAGCAAAGGCTGATGTCACATTCATAAGGTAGAAAAAGAAATGGGCAGACTGGATGGGCCTTGCGGTCCTTATCAGCCATCAACTTCTATGTTTCTATGTAATGGTCACTGCTCGAAGGGATTCCTGTTGTCTATGGGGACTGGACAAGGAAGCCCGCTGTCCCCTCTGCCGTTACATGTTCCGACAATAGAACCCCTTGCAGTGGCCATAAGAAACAGTGAACTCATAAAAGGCCTGAGGTGGGGAGCACAACATGTCATCTCACTTTCTGGAGATGACATACAATTGTTCCTCTTGAACCTCGAGGAGGCATTGCAGGCTTTGTTTAACATCTTTAGTGAATATGGCCCTCTGTCAGGATACAAAATAAACTGGGCCAAATGCGAGCGGATGCCCATGGGGAAAGTGTGGACCCTCTAAAAAGTGTAGATTTCCTACTCATGCCCCTAAACCAGATTACGTACTTGTAGGATCTTCTACCAAAATAACTTTCCACCATTTGAGTGATCAACTACAAAACAATTATGTCTGCAACCCACTGACAGGTGGAGGTCTCTGCTACTAACTCTGACAGCTAGGGTCAAGGCAGTAAAAATGTGCCCGCTACCCAAATGTCTATATTTGTTTCAGGTTCTTCCAGTACATGTGCCTTTGTTCTTCTTCCTCAGTATAATGGGATCCCTTACCTCCTTCTTTTGGCAGGGGAAACAGGCTTTGGTAAGGAAAGATTTGTTACAATTACCATAAGCGAAGGGAGGCCTGGATCTTCCAAACTTCAGCTTCCATTACATAGCAGCACAATTTGCCCATGTAAAAGATGTGATTATGGGAGAGAAGAGTAGATCGGACTGTGTGGGGTTGGAGGAGTAGACCCTAGGCGGTCTAATAATCGGGGACATACTGGCACCTGCCCTCAGAACAGGGATAATAAAGGCTATCACCGACCCCTTTACTTGGGCCAGCATAAGAGCATACAAGTAGTAAACAGCCCACAAAATCACAAAACATGCACTGGGCCTTTCACTGCTAGCACACACACAAAAGGGCCTGTGGAGATATCTGACTCCTCTCCTCAGGAGCATTTTGCCCAAGTCGTAAAGCAATGGCAAGCCCAAGGGCTGACACTCATAGCTGATTTGTACAAAAAAGGGATGTTAAACTTGTTTCAAAACCTTACAGCCAGATATGTCTTGAAATTGTCTGGTTTATTTGCTTACCTCCAGGTGAAACAGAAAGTCTGGGACCACTCCAATTCCTAGACCCATCCAAATGTGTCTTTAATTGACAAAGGAGTCACATCCTCTCAAAAAGGGGACAGACCACTGAAAACACTCTACCAAAGCCTTATTTCAGCTGCACTACAGTCTGAGATCAGGTCTAGGAATAAAAGGACTATGGGTCTGGGCCTGAAAATCTTACCTGATGAGCTTTGTGAGGTGGCAGTGATGTCATTACATGCCTGCTTAAAGAATAACAGTTTGAGACATGTGCAACTCAACTTCTTACATTGTACCTGCATTACTCCCATTATGGCACATACATATGATAATTCAAAGCCAGATACATGTCCGAAGTGTAAGCTGGAGGAAGGATCTTTTCAGCATCTAGGATGTGACTGTCCAGGGATTAGGAGCTTCTCCGGGGTAGTGACCCAGGCTCTGCCTGACTGTTTGAAATTCCAGTATGCGGCCATAGTAGAAGTGGTCATTCTAGGATGTCACCCCAGGGGCAGTAAACAACAAGAATACCATTACCCTCTGTGGCAGTTGGATCTAGCGATAGGGACACTGGATATTGCCAGAAACTGGCTTTCTGACAGAGTAACAGCAGTGGCGCAATGGGGGAAATACCATGTTAAAGTGCCATAAAATTGGAAAGACTCAACATAAGATTGTCGCCCATGAAAATGGGCTTTTTGCTCATAGATTTACCAGATTTTAAGTAATCAAATCAAGATTCAGAATAACACCTCTATCTACCACCATATATGGGACCCACTAGAATCAACCCTGGAATCAGGAACATTCCCTTTATCAATAAATAACCAAAATTAATGTAGCACTGCTGAAATGTTATTACAAGATTATGCCAGGAAATCCTTGGAAACTGGGGATTAGAAAAAGGTTTCATGTGTCACAGCTTTGATCCACTGTATCTGCAATAATATAGTGATTCTTTATATACTATGATTGACTGTTACAGACAGTAGGAAAAGGATTCTGTATTTCTTGAACCTTCCTGGATACCTACCTGTACTATATGGTGTACTTTTGATATATTCACTTGGCTGAAGTTGCTTCAATAAAGAAAATTTACCAAAAACAAATATCACAGTTGAACTGTTTTTCCTGGAAGGGAATGTATAAATATTCTAATTTAATATAATAGAGTGTATCTTTCAGAGAGTTACATCTTGGCTGACTCCAGAGCATTAGCCTTGCATTATCATTATATTTGGTGCCCCAGTATGTGAACAAATGCACAAGGTATGTAACAGTTTCAGATTAAAACAGTGTGGCTCTGCTGCACTGGTTGCGATCCCAAGTCTCTGACTGGTCTGAGATCAGCCTTTGGATGAAGGGGTTAACACATTGAGAGGAGTTGTCCTTGCCTCAATGCAGTTACAGCAAACTGTGCTTCCAAAATTGCGTTATTTACCGAGTCACAAGCCGAAACTCAAACAGTCAAAGCACCTACAGCCACCATGGGGAACTGTTATCTCCTGTGGTGAGGTCAGCACTTTTCTGTTATTTTAAATAACCACGAATCGAGGGGCAGAGGTCAATGGGTAGCGGTCCCATATGAGAACCAGGTAATAACTGCCTTCAGTAAGTTTAGGACTTGGGAGCTGACATAGTTGAAAAAGGGACTTGGGTTTTGTATAATAAAAAGTAACAGCCCTCAGCAGATGCAGTTACTCATTCTTGGCAGAATTGGAGGCGGGGTAATAGTAGGTTGACAGTTCGTCAATGTGATGGGAGGTTATTTACATATCAGTACTCAAAACAAATTAACCAAAAACAGTGAAAGAATTACCCTTTCAGTTAGGAATGGTGAGCGGTCTATGCAAGACTTTGTGTTACTTGTATATGCAGTCATCATAGAAATATAAAGAAAGCGCTACAGAGAGGGTTTAAATACCAATTTGGAATGCTTCTAGCACACCAAAGGAGGGAGCCCAGAGGTTTTGTTTTCTTCATACCCAACGGGAATGCAGGGTGAGCATACCTCTCAACTATCCTTGATTTTCAGGGATGTTACACAGACAGAGGGAGTAAGAGGTTTTTTCTGGGGGGAGGTGCTGGTTGTGCACTCAGCTGCTTGCTGATGACTTTATGCAGATGAAAGTAATGAAGCACTCTCTCTCATTGGAGCGCTTAATTTCTTTCAACTACAGGATACTTCCAGCTGTGAAACTCTGACCACTGTCACTCTCTGCTTTGGTGGTCATTGGTCTGTCAGGGACAAGTCCACTGTAGATTGCTTTGCATTGGGCTAGTCCCAGGCGCACCTCTGAAATGTCATTCTCTGAAGCAACCTCAAGATGTTTCTTGTGCATGCGCAAGGAAACATAAAAATGAATACATACTACAGTAGGATGTAGATCACCAGCTGATGGATTC
Source organism: Neoceratodus forsteri (assembly GCA_016271365.2). Taxonomy (NCBI): domain Eukaryota; kingdom Metazoa; phylum Chordata; order Ceratodontiformes; family Ceratodontidae; genus Neoceratodus; species Neoceratodus forsteri. Next base: position 63,814,887 of record CM028129.1, read on the forward strand.
GACTTGATTCAGTTGGACACTTCAGCTGTTTCAGAAACCCTCATTTAGAGTCCTGTAAATCATACATGGCAACCAAAACAAACTACATCAGAGGCAACAATAGAGAACACTACCTAGGCTGAATAATATTATAACAAATACCAGTAATATTAGCATAATCATGGATGACAGATCTTTGTCTTAATCTCAAGTTGAATGACAGAATAATGGTAGGAAATGGAACATTCTGATTAGCTGACAGCAATGTGAAAGGTTTCAGCCTAGGACTGGAAACTCATGTACACTTGAACACTTAGAATGTTAATTAAAGAGACACTCATTTAAAGAAGTAAACAATTTAGCTTAATAATAACATTGTGCACTCCAGGTGTTGAAATACATTCGCTGATCTATTTCTAGAGGTGTAAGACGTTCACCTGTGACTCATGCCTCATAACCACCTACTAATGGTAACCAACCTGTAATCCTGCCCCAGTACATAACTGGATTTGATTCTTTTTCTTGTGCATGCCAATATTAGAGTCTCTACTTGATTTGAGTTAATTGAATGATTGAATATTTATTTACTTCTGCTTCTCTTGATTTTTATTAATAAGGCTTTGCTAATTCTGGTGAACATATAGTGTGGTATCCAAATACATTCATAAAATGGGTAGCTAAAATACAGACTAATGATACGATTCAAAGAATCACATGACTGTACAGCAATACTGCGTAATGCACAGTTACAGGTTTTGCTTTCTTTTTACATATTTTATTTGTTAAGTATCCATTTTATAAGTGCTATAACATGTTCCAAGGTTCTTATCAAGGTTTAATTGCAGCACACTGCAAGTGTTGTAATGGACTCTGCTGGTGGTCTCATGGGCCATCGCATACCTGGGTTATGCAGCAATCTAGGTTAATGCACACCCCATTATGTGTTATTGCTCAAAAATTTGATTTTGTAATGTGGCACAAAAAAGAAAGAGGAAAGCAAGCAGGCAGATAGGTTGAAACACACCAGCTGGTACAGTGCAAACCATGGTTTAATACCACGGTAGATCACGGTAGACACCAGCCGCGTGCAAAAAGAAGTAGAGGAGACCCTCGGTCGCGTGTGCACCACCCAATGTCAGGGACGAGCCAGCCCAAGACATCTGCACAGCACATCGAAACCTGCGGCGCTGAGAACAGTCAGTTGAAACCGCGAGTGCCACAGGAGAGCAACCTAACGAGTGGGAAAGGCAGAGGGTGGCAGAAGGGAGGAAATACCATAGTTGTGTTAGGCACCAAAGTACTGTGTGGGAGAACAGCAATCCAGGGAGCTATGTGCAAGAGCTGTCATGGTCAGAAACTCACTGGAAGATAACCTTATTAGCCGCCTATAAATAAGGTGAAGTGGGTTGCATGCACAACAAGAAGTGCATAGAAATGTGTACTGAGAGGTACCAGTCACACCCGCAAGTCAGACAAGGAGAGCACAAGGAGCCTGTGAGGGGAACAGATGCTGATCCGCAGAGAGACAGTGGGGCAGCTGAAGCGGTAGCGGGTTGTCAAGGCAACGATGCAAATCAGCAGGCACACCCAGCGTGCAACAGGACACCTTCAGCAACCCGCTGCGCATCGCACCTGACACAGCACAAGAGAAGCCATACAGAAGAAAAGTAGCGACAGGCAGCAGGATGTATACTAGAGCTGCAGATTTTAGCCACCTCGGTTCAGTTTCATGAACAGCAGATAAGTATACAAATGGATGCTAGATCTGCAACGTGCACGTGCACGCTTGACAGTGAATTCAGCCTTATAGAGACATTAGTGAGAGACACAAACGTGATGTTCTTCGGGCACTGAACAAGTCATATCCACGTATGTTCTTAATAATAACACATATCAAGTTGCTACAGTCCTTGCAATGTTACAAGCGGATTAACCCACGAGAAAGCATGGGTGGGTCTACTGTGAAATAATCCATGGTTGGTCGGTTGACCCACTCGCCTCGCCCGGTGGTCCAACTTCAAACCATGGATTAATTCCACAGTAGACCCATGCTTTCTCGTGGGTTAATCCTTACTTGTAGTAGACTGGACAAAATATCTTATGTTCTGGGGACAAATCTTCTAAATAATTAAAGGTCCTTGTTTCTTAGAAGCAGGTTTGTGTGATTTTTTTTTTGTTTTGTTTTTTGTTTGGCTTAATACTAGAGAGTTTTATCTTAATTATTGCTAACCCTGGTTTCTATGAGGGCATCAGTGAACTGTGAGAGATATAACTTATTTAATTTAGTGATATGTTGTGCATTCTTGTAACAGAAATTACTATTGAATCATCACTTATTTTGCTGACAATGGATTTAATTACAAGCATTTGTCAATCCTGAATGTTTGCTTGCTGGCATTAGCATTGGAAGTGCAAAAGTTAGACAGATGCAGAATAGGAATGGCAGTGAAATATTGAACTGACACCAACCCCACCCCCACCCTGCAGAGATGGACAGGCATTAGGGTGTGCCTTTGGGTCATCGCATAGCACTCACGCCATTTCACCTCACCCTACCCTGCAGACACCGAAAAGGGTCGAGGTGTGACTTGGGGTGTTGGGGCTTTACACTCACCCAATTTCATAAGGAAATACACTGAAATGGGTGCAGTACAGGAGAATGGGGTGAACTTTGAGGCCAAAGAGTCCAAAGCACACCTCGATGCCTGTCACTGGCTGTAGGGTGGGGGTGGGGGTGGAATGGCATGAGCATTACTGTCGAGAATTCCAAGTCACACCCCTGACGCCTGTCAGTCCCTACAGGGTAGGGCGTTATGGTCGGAAACCCAAAATCCCTGGGTGTTTTTTTGGTATTTTCACTCCAAGTTTTCAACATGGCCTTTTTGTGACCCCACTGCATGAACAGTGATATCAGTTCATTAGCGGAAAGGTGATTTTGCACAGTGACTGCGTCACTTGGCACCATAGGTGTGAAACACATTTCAGACAGGATGTGGAAAATGACAGCTGTACTGTTCATGAGGAGGTGTAAAAAAAATGGTAATGTTGAAAACCTGGAGTGAAAATATAAAAAAATTGGTGAAGTCACTAGCGTGCTTAGAAACTGTTCAGTGCACACTCGTAATGCAATTATTTTGGGAATTTTTTACACCACATTTTCAACATAGGCATTTTGGGACCTCTGCTCATGAACAGGCACTGTGATTTTCTTAATCTGTCCTGAACATTGATTTCACACATCGACTGTGCCCATTGTGTGCGACAGGTGGGAAAACATGTTTCAGGCAGGATGTGAAAAGTGACAGCTGTACTGTTCATAAGGAGGTGGGGAAAAATGGCAATGTTGAAAATCTGGAGTGAAAATATTAAACATTCTTTAAATTACGAGCGTGCATGGGAACTGCACAACACACACTTGTAACACAGTCATTTTTTGGAATTTTTCCACCAAATTTGCAACATAGGCTTTTTAGGAGCCCACCTCATGAACAGTGACATTGTCATTTCATTAATCGGTCCCAAAAGGTGATTCCATGCAGTGACTGTGAAATGATCTTTCAGGACTGAATAACAACATGACAGTGACTGTGTTCATGAGGTGGGGCCCCAAGAACCCCATGTTGAAAATTTGGGGCCAATAGTTGCAAAAATGGCTGAGATATCCACCTAAGTTGACCCCCCCCATTTATGCCATTATACAGCTTACCAGCATTTCTTCAGTTCGTGGTTGGCTTTGAAGAGTGCAGAAGTGTTCCTGCTCCACCGAAGATCATTGCGCTGGACTCCGGAGGTAAGTATGGGGTGAGGGGAGGTGTGGGGAAGTGGACTGCATAAAGGGTGGGTGCAGGTTGCGGGAAGGGGGCATCATGACCACAAGGGACCATTTTTTCTTTTACAGGAAAAAAAACAGACATCGGTGAAGGATTCTTTTATTTCAGGTTTGCTTTGTGCACACTGGGGTGGTCTCCCAGTGTGTCACCTGTGTTTTTTTGGGAGGGGGACTGAAGCTGACAGGGATTGGGCACACCGTTGGCAAAGAAAGAGTGTCTGTGTTGGGGGGCGCATGATGCCGAGGGGGATTGGGCACCCCCTTCAGCACACAAATGAACAAGAGGACATTATGCCGACAGGGATTGGGCTCCCCCGTCAGCAAATGAACTGGAGAGGGGGCATGCCGGCAGGGGGATTGGGCAACCCTGATGTAGGCTTTCAGGCTAGACTGTGTGAGGTGGATGGCGACAGCCGCTGCCATGTTTCTTGAAATGTTACACCAGGTAAGGCACGCCCTGCAATGAGGGGGTGCTCCCCCATTGCAGCGGTGAATTTATTTCTAATTGGTGGCACACGTCTGAGCTGCTGTCATAGACAGCATGCCAATTTATTTATGCCACAGAGACAAGCCCCAAAAATCAGTGGTGGCATTGGCCACAACACTGCCATACCTCCACAACCTGGTACTCCAGCAAGCTGTCACAACATGTTTCTTGTGCATGCACGCAAGCAAACATAATAAATGTAACCCACTCACCAGAAAGCACCTGGAACCAAGCTGTCACAGCTCAATGTGCCTTCTGTCATCAAAAATTACTAGCAACTGGCCAAAAAGCCATTGCACTTTAGTTGGCGCACACAGCTTATATTATTCCTGTAAAACTGGGTAAAGTCTTAAGCAAAGTGCTGGAAAGGAGTCTAATGATTGGTACAATGCTACAAATTAGGTTGGAAATATCTGAAAGTACAAGACAGAGGGCAAAGGTTGAGCTGTGTGAGAGGGAGAATTTCAGCAGTGGAACTCTAGCTTTCGAAATGCTTGGCAGTATTTTTTTTTTCTTACAAAGCTGTTTATCTCCTTCAGCCCTCTGACTGCCCCTCTATCTGGACTGGTCTCCCTGGTCCCATCATGTGACTTCTCAGGACGTACCCTCTCAGGTGGTCATGCCACAGTACCCTGTATCGGAGGAGCCCAGTCACCAGAGTGAGGCCTGTGATAGACTGAGCCGTAAACGCGTCATGGTTGGAGGGATTTTTTTCTCCTGTTTTATCCCTATTGGGCCCACATGCAAGCATTGATGTATGTGCATATTCCTCCTGCATGAAGACACCCCCAGCGTCTGAGCGTAGGGTCCCTTCTTATGCTGTCCCGTAGTGTTGCCACCTAGCTTCATCTTGGATGCAAGCAAGCTGTGGGACACGCAGTCCCTTCTCCCTAAGGGAGGAGAGTGGTCTTATGGACGTTCAGTCCTCCCTCCCTGGCCATCCTCCTGAGCTGCCCAGGTCCATTTCCAAACCTGGGTCACTGTTGTCATGTGATGCTCCCAACCAATAACAGTGCTTCCTTTAGTTGCTTGTGAGACACTCTTATTTTCATAAGAATGTCTCATGGACTGTTCCTCACTAATAGGCTTCTCCTTGGCAGCTCATGCCATCAACATTTTGAAAAAATTAAAAAGCCTCAAGAACAAATGATTTGCACAGTCTATAATAATTTTATGGGTCTGGTTGGAAGGTCTCTTATGGATATGAGTGTCACCTTTTGTATCCCTAGAATACCAGAACTGTTCACCTTCAGAAAGCCGTGCTAAATGAATGTACCAGCACATAAAGGCTTTATGGTCTATTTAGTCTGCTCAATTGAGCAGTTCCAATTGTGTTTACAGAGGGAACTGCCCCCTCTCCCTTTCCTCTTGAGCCCCCTCCTCCCACTTGCTCCTCCTCTACCTGCAACTCTCCCCTTCATCCTTTCCCAACCTCTCTTGAAGCTGCCTACTGATTTTTAGGGACATCACTTTCTCTGGCAACTTAGTCCACTTGTCTACCACTCCGTCAGTGAAAAAGTGCTCTGTCATCTCCTGCCAAAGCCTTCTCCCTACCAGATTTAGGCCCCCTGGTGGCCTTGTTGCCAATAAGGCTGAAGAAGCCCTCAGTCCTCACCCTTTTCATACTGTACCTTTAAGGTACTTGAAGATCCCATAGAAACATGACCCACAAAAATATAAAGTATATACATAAAACATACTCTGATATGAAGAGAATACAAAAACATAGGCTGTTAAAGATGATCACATGAAAATAAATGTAGGTATTATTTTTTTCTTCTCAGTGAAAAGAGAGTAAAAGTGTTACCCCACTCTATGAACTGCCTAACTGCTAATTGTGTGGTACCCTTTGACTAAACAAACTATTTTATCTACATCTACCGTACCCGGTTACCAAAGACTAAAATAAATAAAATAAATAAATTCGCGGTTCCCTTTTGCCCTATGCAGCGAACTGCCTGAACTGTAGTGTCCTCCTGAACAGAAACCTGGTTACCTACTGAGTTCCCTATTTCACTGTAATTTGCCTGAAAGGTAAAGTGAGCTCAGGGTGCAAAATACATTCTAGCATGCTCAAATAAGAAATGAGGCATGGGGTCATGTTGCCTAATACAAAAACCGCACAGCAATAAATGCCATGAACAAAAGGGCAGGAGCTGCAATTTCATCAGGTTAAACACCAACATGACACAAACAGCGCACACCCTTATTAACAATAGGAGTCCTTGATTTTTGTGTGGAGGCATCGCCACCTCACCCCCCCGGAATTTATACAACAAACTCCGGGGTGACTTAAAGGATGGGGAAACTCAGTCGGGGGGGAACTTTGTATTTTGTTTTTAATTAATCGCAAAAGTATTAGTATGGGCAGACCTAGGGGGACACGAACCACAGTCCCAGGTCTCTTGATTCTGCCCTGTGCTGGTGCCATAGCCGCTCCACCACCAGAGTGGCTCGACCAGGCACCCAGCACATGGAAACTTAATCTTTCTTTGTAAACGGTGTACAGCAACAGGGGTAGCAGTAATTCCCTACCGCTGTTATACCCAGCCACTGCAAATTATGCTGCACTCTACACAGTGTGGTTAATGCCACACTGCCTTACATGTGCAGTATTGACCCGTTACCAAGAAATGACACCTGTTTTAACAAGGAATTTATTGCAACTGCCACAACCTGATTCTTCTGTGGCACATGCACTTCTGTTCTGGGGTCAGCCATTGAGTCAGAGAGAGGGTGATAGTCAGGCAAGATCACTGCCTGTTTTGTTTTTGCTACTGCATCCTCAATATGAAGTAAAGGTAGCCTACCCTCCCCCAACTCCCAGTCCTGTGAGTCTCCCTTACAGTCACTACTAATGCAGGCTGCTGACCATGCCCCCTTACACCCCACTATTTACACTAGCATGTCTTCTCCACTGAGCCTCCCCTCACCCCACCATATCTCCCTATACCTTATTGCCCTTCTTCCCCAACCCTTCACCTTCACTGCAGTACATACCTCTCTCTTGTACCTCCTTTCTTCACCCCACTGCTAGCTATCCCCGTCCCTCTGAACTACTGACAAGGCACTTTGTGGCTGCTTATTCCCTCCCCATAAAGTGTTTTTCTTGTTATTTTAACTTGTACCTATGTTTTGAGTTATTCTGTAAGTTCTGAATCCAAGCTGTATCGTTCATTGTGATGTACCTTTGCGTTCTCCTATTGTACTTTGTTTTGCAATCTATGACTTGGAAGCTTTGTTAAAGAGCTTGCGCGCTTAGGTCTTTTCTGAATCATGAAATAAATAAGTACATAGATAAATATATATAAATAAATAGGAGCCTAAGAGTCACACTAGCTCAGTAGCCAGGGCCTTCGCCGTGCAGTGGGTTGGGGTTTTCTTTTTCAGGAGTGATGAAAGTGGTCAGCTACAGGAGCAACAAAAGCAACCAGAGTCCCAGGAGCAACTAAATCAGCCAGATTTCTAGGAGTGATGAAAGCAGCTAGATCCAGCAGTGATAAAAGCAGTCACATTCCCTGGAGTGACCAAAGCACCCAAATTCCCAGGAGCAATGGAAGCAGCCACATTCCCAGGAGTGAAAGTGAACAGATCTAGGAGCAATGAAAGCCACAAGACCTTTAGGACAAGATTTGGTCCTTCTTTGTGAATACCCTGTCCAGCAATCTGCTACAACCCTTTCCCCGGTGACCAGGGAGTCTGATGAAAGAGTTTAGTTTCTAAAAGACGCTGCCCAGTGGTCTGCTACAACCTTTTCCTCAGCAACCAGAGGGGCAGACAAGAGAGTTCTGTGATGTTGCATCTCGCCTGGTGGACTAACATGACCTTTCTTGATCATTTAAGTATGACAAATCAGGGGAGGAGGTATGCCCTCTGCTAGTCTGCTGATCTCCACTTGCTGCAGCTAAAGTTCAGTCCTTTCCTGTCGGCACCTTTCCCGAGCGCCCAACCAGTGCACAACCCCAATTTGCAAGACGTTCCTCTTGTTCTACCCTACTGCTAAATGCTAAATCCAAACCTGCAGGTCACTGAGTGCTCAAACATCACAAGATTAATCAGACTACCACTTCAGGTTGTTCCTGGCCAGGGCACCTAGAGCATTTAGAGTTGCTTAAAGTAGTGAGATTCCCTTAAAGTATTTAGATTTATTTATAGTGCTTAGATTTACATTAAACATGTAGATTTATTTACTGCATGATTCTGGGGCAGACCCGATGGAGCTTGTGGTCCCCTTCTGCCATCACTTTCTATGTTTCTATGTAGAGCATTCATAGTCATTATCAGTATATCAACAAAAACAGGACAGGAGTTTGCAACAGGGATAGTGGCGCTACTAGACCAAATCCAGACAAGACAACAGTAAAAGCTGAGCACTCACCAACCTCAAAAATAATCAAGGGCACAGGTCTTCAGCAGAAAAAACGTTTTTTTTTTTTATTTAAAGTATAACCAGAAGCATGAAACACCTGATGTGTTTCGGATGTGTCGGCATCCTTTCTCAAAGGCTAAAATGAATCTAAACCACAGCAGTTAAATACCTTGATTAAAATTACATCATTATGACATCACAGAAATTCCAGGCATGTGATTGTACAAAATTTTAAAGGCGAAGCAATTGATGTATAAATCATCCCAAATCCATTTGACACGTAAATAGATCACCAATAACCATATCAAACCTTCTAAAACACTATGTGAAGCTTAAATAGTACTAAAGAAAAATGGCAGGAGACACAAAATGGGGGAAGGTTGAAAGAAAGAAGGGGGTGAAGAGATTCAAATGGGGATTAGGTAAGGGAAAAAGGGAAAGGGGAAGAGGGGAAACAGACAGTCCAATGTGTAAAGGCATGGGGTCATAATGTCATGGGCAAAACCGCGCACCACAACAATGCTACACGCAAAGCAGCGTGCGGCAAAATAACATCGGCACAATATGCTGACCAGCGCACACAGAGCGCACACTGCAGCAACAACTTAATTTTTTCCGGGGACGTATCTGCAACAAAAGAAAATACGTTTTTGATAACTGAATCCCCCATAAGAGCAACTGCCGAAAATTCACAAGTCACTAGAAAACCTACCGGGTCGCCCTATAGTGAGCGGAATAGGCCGGCTTACAGAAAGTCTGTCACAATATATAGATGTATTTCTTCACCCCTTAGTGAATTCCTTACCTTCATACTTACAAGACATGAAAGGTGTCCTGAGACTTTTAAATGATTTAAATGTCGCCGAAGACTATCGATGGACGAAGACACATTGTATTCTAATATACCCCAAAAGGGGGTTCTTGATGCAGCAGCTGTGTTTCTTATCTATGGGGGCAACCACCTACATTTTTAGTTAAGCTTCTGGAGTATGTTTGAAGCATAATGTTTTTATGTTTCATAACAAGTTTTACGTACAGATTAAAGGGGCAGCCATGAGGGCCGCTTGTGTCCCTTCCCTAGCTAACATCTATATGGGACTATGGGAAAACACCGTTGTTTTAAATAGGAACAAGAACCCTTTCTTTGACAAGGTAGAGGTTTCGAAACGCTACATCGACAATTTGTTTTTCCTATGGAAAGGGGATGAACTGGAATTGAGTTAATTTATTATGTTCTTAGAGGGAACATATAGAAATTTAAAATTCACTTACACAGCATCTAGAGAAAAAAAATCTGTTTCCTGGCCTAGTCTTAAGTAAAGAGAATGGTACAAACACAGAGACAGATTTGTACAGAAAGCCAACAGATGGCAGCACTCTCCTTAGAGCCAATAGTTGCCACCCACGGCACATTATTTATTAATAAAACATCCCTCCCTAATGGGCGGTTTCTGAGGATGGTCAGGAATTGTGATGACTGGATGAAATTTGAAAGGGGAGCAAGGGCACTCAGCTCCTATTTGATACAGAGGGGTTACAGTAGAAATAACATTAATGCAGGCTGCGAATATGCTGTACAGCAGGAGAGAGACATCCTTCTGGAAACAAGCAAACTCTACAACATCAGGACAATTGGAGATTTAACTTTGTAACCACATACTCAGGGCATGCTAATGAAATAGAACAGACTATTAAAAAACACTGGGAGGTCCTGGCAAGTGATCCTGGATTAAAAGATGTAGCCAGTGCCCCACCCCGTATGGCTTTTAGGAGAGCTACAACCCTGGAAGATAAGTTGGTACACAGTCATTTTCTTAACAATGGGAACAGTACATGACTCAGAACCCCCTCAGTTGGATGTTACCCTTGCAAGAGATGTAATGGCTGTGCCCATATTAAGCAGGGAAAGAACTTTGTAAATTACAGAACAGGGCACAGTTAGGAGGTATGCCAACTCATTGCATGTAATACAGAGGGGGTGATATACCTTGCAACATATAGCTGTGGACTGTTTTATGTGGGGAAAACAAAGTGGTGCCTCAAAACACGAGTGGGAAGAGCATGTGACAGCTATCAATAAAGGGGATTTAACGCTACTGCCGCTCATGTTGCAAGATGTGAGAATAAACATGAACTTGTCTTTTCTTTCAAGGAACAGAGAAAGTAAACCCACATTCAGGGTGTGTGTTGGGGGATTTTAATGATTTACATCTCATAAGAGAAAACTTTTGGATTGTGAATTTAAATGCCTCCAAAAATCCAGGTCTAAATTATGGATTTGAGCTAAAGCCATTTTTGAAAAAGAAGAAATACTGTGGATTAAATTAGACTGCATCATATAGCTGAAATTATAATCTTGAGATGTGTTTCTACATGGATTTACTATCTAGTATATATGTGTTTTGTGAATTGATGGCTGTCCTAATATAAATTGTTATTAATATGTTACTGATGGGATGTATTTATTAGAAAGTGATATTGTGATATTTTTATATGTATACGAACATACGGACATATGAATTTGCCAGCAGAAACTGACCCCGTGGTCTATCCAAGTTTCCTTGAGTGGGAAGCTAGCACCCCCTAGATTGCAGATGCCCCAACCCCTTCCCTACCTTCAGGATATTCTCAGCCCTGTCCACTCAGTTCTCAGCACCATTCACCCAGACCTTCCCTCCTTCCCTGTCCCATGCCCTTTTAAAACTCCCCACTGTCTTACATAATACCACCCCCTCTGGCAGGGCATTCCACTTCAACACCATCCTCTCTGTGAAGTAATGTCTTCTCATCTCTTTCCTAAATCTACCAGCATCCAATCTTAGCCCATGTCCCATTGTGTCCCTACCTTTCCTCAGATTAAACAACCCATCTGCACCCCCTTTGTTTATCCCCTTCAAATACTTGAACATGTCAATCATTTCCCCTCATCCCTCCCCTCTTCCAGGGTGTACATATTCAGCTCACACAACCTTTCCTCATAGGCTTTACCCTCCATCCCCATAACATTTTTGTCACCCTCCACTGCACCCCTCCAGCATTCTAATGTCCCTCTTCAGATATGGGCGCCAGTACCGCACACAGTACAAGTGCGGCCTGACCAGTGAACTGTAGAGGGGCAGGATCACTTCTCTGTGCTTGGACATGAATCCCCTAGCAATACACCTCAGCATCTTGTTAGCCTTAGCTGTGGCTTTCCTGCATTGAGCAGAGTTCTTCATGCTTCCATTTATCAACACCCCAAGGTCCTACTCTTCCTCAGTGTCCCCCAGCCTCACCCCACCCAATCAGAAGTCTCTATTTGGATTCTTTGCCCTGAAGTGCATAACCTTGCACTTCTTCACATTGAAGCCCAGCTGCCACCTCTCTGACCACTCCTCCAGTTTGGTTATGTCCCATTGTAGCTGTCTCCATCCATTCTCTTCATTGACTACCGCTCCCATCTTACTGTCATCCGCAAACAGACTAATCCTGCTCCCAATTCCATGTGAGATATCCAAAATGAATAGCCCAAACAGCAATAGACCCAGCACAGAGCCCTGTGGTTCTCCACTCATCACTGGCCTTGGTGCTGAGAGTCCCCCCCCACCATGATCCCTTGTTGCCTCCCCTTTTACCAGTTCTCTGTCCAGCTTGCTAGTTTCTCTCCCACCCCAGTGGATGTCATTTTCCCCCTAGCGGCCCATGAGGCACTGAATCAAAGGCCTTGCTGAAGTCCAAGTATAGGATGTCCACAGCATGACCCTTATATAGCTGTCTTGTAACCCAGTCATAATACTCTGTTAGACTGGTCTGACAAGACCTTCCTGAGATGAACCCATGCTGCCTCCTATCCAGGAGTTCATTTCCCTTCAGAAATGCCACCAGTCTCTCTTTCAGTATCACCTCCTTAAGTTTACTGACTATGGAAGTGAGACTTACAGGTTGGTAGTTGCCAGGTTCATCCCGTGGACTGCTCTTGTGAATGGGCACCACATGGGCCACCCTCCAGTCCTGGTGCACATAACCCGTGTCCAAGGAGGTGTGGAACAGGTCTGCCAGCAGCTTGGCCAACACCTCTGTCATCTCCCTCAGCACCCTGGGATGAATACCATCAGGACCTGGTGCCTTTTCCACCCTTCATGTTCTCAGACTCTCTAACATTCTATTCTCCTCCACCTGTCCATCCATCATCCCCTCCCCTCGGCCCCACCTTCCCCATCCACAGAGGTAGTGGACCTCCCTTCTCCTGCGTGAACATGGAACAAAAGTATTCATTCAGAGCTTCTGCTTGTTCCACTACCTTTTTCACTCCCCCCCAACCTTGCTATGCTGTCTCTGCACTTCCTTTTTTCCCTGATGTACCTAAAAAAGTATTTTTCTCCTCTTTTACTGCCGTGAGCTAACCTCAGCTCTCTTGAGGCTTTGGCTTCCCTCACCCACTTGATAACCTCCTTGGACCAACTCTCATATACCTCCCTATCCTCTCCCCTCCCCATCCTCCTGAATCTCTGGAATGCAGCCCTCTTTTCCCCTATCCCCTTCATCACTGCGCTGTTCAGCCAACTTGGCTTCTTGGCCCTGTTCTTCTTGCTTTGAGTCCTGGTACAAGCCTCTGCTATCCCAAGTTTAATAATATTCCACTTTTGTTGTGCATCCATCTCTGGTCTGACCCCCACTAATCATCCCTGCAGTATTTCTTGCATATTCCTGTAGTCTACCCTCCTAAAGTCCACCACCCTTGTCACTGAGCCCCCAGTCTCCCTACTCAGATTGAGTGCAAGCCACACTGTTTGGTGGTCGCTTCCTGTGAGAGGGTCTTCCACCCTTATTTACCTTCATGGCCTCCCCATTCTCCAATACCAGGTCCAGCATGTTAACTTGCTGAGTTGGCCTGCTGACCAGCTGTGTCAGGAGTATCTGCTCCCTGGCACTGGAAGTGGCAGGGGTGTTCCAGTCCACCCCCAGCAGACTGAAATCCCCCACAATGACCACACCCCCCTCTCGACATACCCTCCTAATCTGCTCCGCTAACTTCTTGTCCGGCACCTTGGACTGGGCAGGATGTCTGTACACCACTCCCGGCTTCAACTTTCTACCCTTGGCATCCAGGAGCCACATCCACAGTGCCTCATCTCTCCCTTCTTCCCCCTTGTCCGTCGTGCATCTGATCCTATCCCTCACATAGAGCGCCACCCTTCCCCCCTTCCTGACCCCTCAGTCCTTCCTATAAATTGTAAACCCTTGGATTGCCAGATTCCAGTCTTAGTGTTGGATGGCCCAAGTCGCAGTTATTGCTGTGACATCCACCCTTCCCTCAGCTAAGCATGCCTGAAGCTCAGCTATTTTATTACCCAGACTCCTCGTGTTTGGGGAGACCACCCTCCACCCGTTCCTGTCCATCTCCCTTCTTGGACCCTTGGACTGCCCCATTCCTTCTGTGACCCCCTCTCTGTGCATTCAATGTTTTCCTGGGAGGACAGCGTGTTTGGCTATATGATTATTTATTATTGTATTTACACACTGGGCTGTCTGTTTCCCCTCTTCCCTTCCCCCTTTTCCCTTACCTAGTCCCTACTTCTCCCCCTTCTTTCTTTCATCCTTTTCCTCCCTCCATTTTGTGTCCCCTGCCTTTTTTTCTTTAGTTCTAGTTAAGCTTCACATAGTGTTTTAGAAGGTTTGATGTGGTTATTGGTGATCTATTTAAGTGTCAAATGAATTTGGGATGATTTATACATCAAATGCTTCATCTTTAAAATTATGTCCAATCACATGCCTGAATTTTCTGTGATGTTATAATGATGTAATTTGAATCGGGTATTTAACTGCTGTGTTTTGGATTAATTTTAGCCTTTGAGAAAAGATGCTAACACATCCGAAACGCGCCAGGCGTTTCATGCTTCTAGTTATGTTTAAAGAAAGTTTTTTTCTGCTGAAGACCTGTGCACTTGATTATTTTTGAGGCTGGTGTTTGCTCGACATTTACTGCTTGTCTCATGTAGAGTATAGCATTCTCTCATGCATTATACCCAGTACCAATTTCTTATTGCATTTTGGCACCTAGCGTACTACCATTTTATTAGTGGCATTGGTTATCGTGATTCCTGACTTGACATTTGCATTTCCTTCCCTCTAAATAAACATCTTTGGTTGCATCTGAAAGTCATGCCTTCCTCTCCTTATATTTCAAGATAAGCTTCGGGTCCGATATAGCAATACAGAACGAGTAGCCCTGTCAGAGTTCCTGTACTAAAGGTGTGTCCACCACATGAGCATCTTGCATGCTTCATTTACATCTACCCAAATGCACTGCCAATTTTAAGTTGCTGCCTCTGTTGTCACAATAAAAAAGACTTTAAAGATTCTGGGTTCGCTTCTCAAAGCTCCTGGCATGGTGAAAGGGGCTTGCACCACAAGGAATGGTGCAAAGTGCCCCTTGTACCACAGGATGCACCGGAAGTGATCCTTAATGGCAGGCTCCATCTACCATAGGTGCCTGCACCAAAGGGGGCTTGTGCTGTCTGTGCACCGCAAAATGGGCTGTAGCATGGTGCTAGGGGGCTTGCGGTAGATGCAGACTGCCAAGTCCCCTACAGTGGTATTCTCAAAATCTTCCCATAGTGCTAATTACTAAGTTCCATTAGACCAGCCAGGGCTGGTCTAAGGATTCTTAGAAATGTGCCATCTGGGAGAGACGAACAATGTGCCATGATCCCCTCCCCAGCCCCAATTCCAGTTTAATGAATTACATTTGTCCCTGGTGGTGTAACGGGCCCCTCAGCCCAGTTCCCCATTTATTACATTAAGTCTATCCCTGGTGGTCTAGCGTTCCCCCCACCCCGATCCCCATGTTGCATGTAGTAAATTCCAAACATTTCCTGATGGTCCAGTGGTCTTCCCAAGCCACAATCCCCTTATTCATAAAGTTATTAGTCCCTGGTGGTCTAGTGGACTCCCTCCACTGCAGTTATTGCACACCATCCCACTCCCCCCAAATCTGAACACCAGCCAGTGACCGGCACAGCTCTCCTCTCACCACTGCGGCCGGCTGCCGACTGATCTGTCAGGGAGCACGTACTGTATACAGTACACACTTGTTGATTGAAAGCTGCTGTCAATCAATGAGTACATTCTGTATATAGTATGTGCTCCCTGCCAGTTCAGTCACTGGCTGGCCACAGTGGTGAGAGGAGGGCTGTGCTGGTCGCTGGCTCAAGTTTGGGATGATGTGCAGTGTGGCATGGTGGGCACTAACTGCAGGAGTGGGCTTCCACTAGAACACCAGGGACTGATAACTTTATGAATAAAGGGATCAGGGCTGGGGGGGGGGAGAGGGACTAGACCACCAGGGAATTTTAGGAATTTGCTATGGGTAACATAGGGGATCAGGACGGGGGGGTACCGTTAGACAACCAGGGATATAGTGAATTTGATAAATGCGGATCAGGGCTTGGGGGAACTGCTAGACCATGATAGTTACATTGCCACACAGCCACCTGCAGCTTGCAGCAACCAGTCCAGAAGCGCCCTTTGTTTGGCGTGTGGCTATGGCTGCCGCAAGCCACGGGACTTTGCCGCTGGGACCCTACGCAATAGAAAATCAGGTTCAGGGTCCCTGGTGCACAGGCAATTGGCACATGCCACCTGTGGTGCAGCTTTCGATGACTTTTGAGAATCAAGCCCAATGTGTTGGTGTCTATTTCTATTTATTTTGTTTTTTTTTAAATGCCATTAAATTTGCCAATCAGATATGCAACCTACTCTGTCTCCCCAGGTTACATACATGATAATGTTTTGCATGTTTCAAGGACAGAGGGATTGGGGGTATCTCACCCTCCTAAAATAAAACAAAAGTGCTTGACTTACTTTTGCAATAGGTAGGCTCTCCCGCTAACTGTTCAGTGTTGTGCTACTGCTGCTAACAGATCCCAACTGCCCAACTCTGTCTCCCCCATTTACTTATGTAATGCGACCTAGCTTACCTTGGGAGCATGCCTTTTTATTCAGTATTGATTGGCTTATCTATAACCAATCACTATACTGTTTGCCCTTTATTTTAGATGTGGTTTGCCTGCAAATCAACCATTTGCCTATATTTCCTGCATGGTTTTGGCAATCTGTCCCCCGAGTTACAAACAAGATCTCTGTTACAGACCGTATATGACTTTACTGTTTTGACTTACATGACAGCAAAGTCAGGTTCAGCTGAGAGGAAAAGCTTGCAAAAAAAGTGACTGGACAGTTTATTTTCTCAAAGTGAATGCTCAATTTACTGAAAATGCTAACTGGTGTGCTTTTTGGCAGGCTGCAAACGTTGCTGTGGACAGAGAGCAGGCAACCCCATTTGTAACAGGGGACAGCTTTAACTGATCTGTCCTTGTTTCAAATGGGACTGCAGTACTGGCCAGTGTTTTTGTCATCATGAAAAATGCATAGTATTTATTATGGGAATCAGTTCTGCCACTGAAATAAATTTTGCAGTATCTGAAAATGGCTAGTTTTTATAAAGACTGCCGAAGTATACTGTTTTATGTTCCACCACTTCCATTTATGCGCCCCAAATACTAATCAAATGTAAAGTGTGGTATATGTTCTAAACAGGGGTATAACACTGAGTAAATAACAGTGTGAGCTTTTGCTTGACAGATTGCCAAACTTTTGTTTTAAATGGTTTAAATGTTGTGTCTCGTTTGTAACTGGGACAGATTTAACATGTTCATGTTTATAACAGGGGACCTCCTGCAAACATCTGTCCTGATTACAAATGAGACTTTTGGTGGTACTCTCCTTTCTTGATGACTATTAAGAGATTTTTGACTTGAGTGGGTATTTATAAAGGGTGATGTAACAAAGGTCTTTTGGTTTGAAAAATGGCAATCGGCATGCTTTGTGTGTGGGGTGGAGGTGTCTGCCTGCTGTTCTGAAACAAAGTATGAAAATGTGATATTTACTTCAAAGTATGGTATTAAAAAATGAAACAATATGTTGCCCCATTAATTCACTAATAAATCTGAAGCGAACAAAGCTTTACATTTATGTTTGATTTTAAAAGGTGGTCTGAAAGCTCCCATTTGTGTTCAGTCTCGTTGGCTACAGGCACAGATTTTTTATTGAAGTCTGTAAATGGGGACCTTCTGAAAACACCTGTCCCTGTTGTAAACAAGACGTTTTCTTGTTCTCTTAATTTCTTTATAAGTGTTCAGGCTGAAAAGGGTAATTTGAAGTCCTTGTTTGAACGGAATGATGACACAAAGGTAGGTCATATGAAAAATGACTGTCTGCCTCCTTTGGGGGTTGGGGGGCTGCCTGATCTTGATGCTCTGTTTATGCTAACTTGAATGTTTGATATTAAAACATAAAAAGTGGTGATGCTTCAGTGATTTATTAATACATTTAAATTAAGCAAAGCTTTAGATCCATGGCTGCATTTTAAAAATTGTCCTTAAAGCCCCCCTTACAAGTTCAGTCTCAATAGTAACAGGGACAGATTTATACTTATGTTTGTAACAGGCGACCATCTGAAAACATCTGTTACTGTTACAAACAATATTATTGTTTTGTTTTCTTTTAAGTGTTTGGGTGTAAAATTATTATTATAAGTCCTTGTTCCAAATGGAGTGGTGAAACAAAGTAATACACTTTGGCCCTGTTCACACTACAGACAATTTTTATAACATTTTTGGATCCATTTTTAAAATCGTTTCCGACCTTACCGTGCTTAAGCATCCGCACTACTGAAAGCATGTTTAGAAACGGTTTATTATCCGTTTTTAGTGCATTCGCACTGTCTGGGTAAAGGTGCCATCTCCACTTTTGTCCAGCACTGCTTTAAGAGGACAAACTTACCATCATGCATTGCGGCATTGTGGCAGACAACTCGCAAGACAGACCTAAACGATTCAAGGAGCGGTTCACATCACAGGTAAACATGCATCGATTCGAAAAACAGTTTTCCAATCATGCTCAATCCTACGTCCCACCAGGGCTTAAGCACGGTTCTTTAAACCGTGTCTGGATCCGTTTACAGTGCGAGCGCGGTCCGTGCTATGGGGCTCTTGAAACAAATTAAGGCACTTGAATCATTTCAAGAGCCCCAGTGCGAACGAGGCCTTTGAAAATGGCCGTCTGCATTCTTTGGGGAGTGGGAGCTGCCTGCTCTTGAGAAACTAAATATGAAATGGGATGTTTATTTGAATGCTGGGTATTAAAAAAATAAAAACAAATGATGCTACAGTAATTTAACATAAATTGAAAGCAAACAAAGTTTTAAATCCAGGTTTTCATTTTAAAAAGTCTTAAAATCTCTGTTTCAAGTTCAATTTAATTTGCAGTAGGGATAGTAGTGTCCCAGTCTCATTCGTAACAGGGACTGTGTTGTGAACATCTGTTGCTGTTAAAGTTGAGACTTTTTTTGTAACTCTTATTTTTATGTTAATTCTAAGTATTATGGCATGAAAGAGTAATTTGAATGCAGACTTCCAAAACAGTGATGGGTACTAAATGGAATTGTTTTTTGTGAAAAAGGTGATCAGCATGGTGGGTGCCAATGCTTATATCTTTTCAAGTGTATTTTGGTTAATAATGTGAACATATTTTAATGTTTTGCAACTAAAGGTCATTTTACCCTTGTCATTTTATATAAACAATAACGACGGTGGAGGTGGTAGCTCCAGGACTCCATCCTTGGTTGCACAATGGCTCCAACTCTCATTAGGCTAGTAAGAGGAGGCAGTATGGCGCAGTGGGTTAAGGCTCTGAGCTGCAAATCTGGAGACCTGGGTTTGAATCCCACAGCCCCCTAGGTGTGTACTGTGTGACTCTGAGCAAGTCACTTAACTCCCTTGTGCTCCCAGGTTGCACCTGCAAACAAGCTTTCAGTTTAGTGTGTCTCACCTGGTAAAATAATTGGTTAAAAAAAAAAAAAGAGAAACTATGGTCCAGGTCCAAGGGAAGGCTGACAGGGTTGGGGAAAGGAAAGAGGGTGCTGCCAGCTCATAGGGAAGGTTGACAGAGTGAGGGAAATGATGGACTGTGCTAATACCTCACAGGGAAGAATGGCAGGGCTGGCGAGGGGAGAAGAATGCCACCAGGTACTTAAGACTGCTGACAGGGAAGGGAAAAGGAAGCAATTTTGGCCCCCAGAGACTGCTGACAGGGGTGGAAAATTGGACGTTGGTGCCACCAGGTCCCAGGGAGGACTGGTGGTGTAAGGGAGAGGTAGGAGGGTGCCATCAGGTCCCCAGGGACTGCTGACAGGAATGGAGATGTGGGACTGGAATTACACCAGGTCCCTGAGACTGCTGATAGGGCTGAGAGTTTGAGATGGGTGCCAAAACATGTTCCATGGAAGGTTTTTAGAGCTGGGGGGTTGGAAGTAGGTGCCACCAGGTCCCAGGGAAGGCTGACAGGGTAAGAAGATGGAGGAATGTGCCACCAGCTCTTGGGAAAGGATGACAAGGCTGGGGAGAGGGAAGAGGATGCCACTAGGTCCCCAGGGAGTGCTGACTGGGTTGGGCAGGGGGAATTGGAATGACCCCTGGTCCTCTGGGATTTCTGACAGGGCTAGGAAAGGTTGCTGGGGTTGGAGGGGTTGAGGCAGGTGCCACCACGTCAAAGGGAAGGCTAACAGGGCTGGGGATAAGGAAAAGGGTGCCAACAGCTTCAGGGAAGGCTGACAGGGATGAAGACAGGAAAGAGAACAATGCTAGTCCCCAGGGACTGCTGACAGGGCTGGGGATAGGGAAGAGGGTATTACCAGCTCCCAGGGAAGGTTGACAGGATTGGGGAGAGGGAGGAGGGTGCCACCAGCTACCAGGGAAGGCCAATGGGGTAAGAGAGAGAAGGAGGGGGGTGCCAACAGGTCCCAAGAGACTGCTGATAGTGAAGGGGAGGGGGGAAGAAAGTGCTGCCAGCTCCCATGGAAGGCTAACAGGGCTGGAGATTGGGAAAAGGGTGCCAATAGGTCCCCTGGGTTTGCTGATAGGTATGGGGAGGGGAAAGAGAATGATGCCATGTCCACAGGGACTGCTGCCAGGGCTGAGACATTTGAGGCTGGTGCCACCAAGCTCCAGGGAAGTCTGACAGGGATGGGGATACTGAGGAAGGTGCCAACAGCTCCCAGGGACAACAGACAGGGTTAGGGATAGGAAGGAGGGTGTCACTAGCTCTGAGGGAAAGCTGACAGGGTTGAGTATAGAGAAGAGGGTGCCACCAGCTCCAAGGGAAGGTTGATGGAGTACAGGAGAGGGAGGAGGGTGCCAACAGCTTCAGGGAAAGCTGACAGGGATGGGGATACTGAGGAAGGTGCCAACAGCTCCCAGGGACAACAGACAGGGTTAGGGATAGGAAGGAGGGTGTCACTAGCTCTGAGGGAAAGCTGACAGGGTTGAGTATAGAGAAGAGGGTGCCACCAGCTCCCAGGGAAGGTTGATGGAGTACAGGAGAGGTAGGAGGGTGCCACCAGGTCCCCAGGGACTGCTGACAGGGCAGGGGAGTTTGAGGCAGATGCCATCAGGATCCAGGGAAGGCTGATGGGGTGGGAGAGAGGAAGAGAATGATACCATAATGTATTCTTATATGATGCTGTACTGTCTTTTTTTATGTGAACTAACCCTTTACCCATCTCACTGAATTTATATGCTTTGATTCTGACATTCTTTTGTGATAACTCATAACAGTTTCTGTATTATGTATAAATAGCAGGATAGAACATTGTAGAGCAGCCTGTGTTTTGTTGATAAATCATGCTGGCCCAGATATTCAGAGCAGTTGCGCATGGCACAACTGAGTTGCGCCGGCACAAATGCAGTATTGCACCAAAGAGCCATATACAGTGGGAGCCAATGCACAGCACAAAATCCATTGCGCCAATGCGCAACTATAATGAATGCATGCACAAGAGCAGGGGGCATGCCCATGAATATCCAGTGCAGTGGTATATTCAACCATGAATCCATGGTGTTAGTGTGGAGCAAATCGAAGTTGCTCCAAGCAGACTTGTTCCTATAAATACAGGGTGCAAACACACAGACAGCACTTGCGCCAGGGGTGTGAGTGAGAGTGAGTGAGTGAGTGAGAGACACAGACAGAGAGAGAGAGACACACACACACACACACACACACAGACAGACCAAAGCCCACACACAGAGGGAGAGGGACAGAGGTGGCGCTGGAGAGGGAGAGACGGGTACAGAGAGAGAGAGAGAGAGAGAGAGTGTGAGAGAGACACACACAGAAACACACACACACACACACACACAGACAAGCAGTACACCAGGGTGGCTCACAGCCAGCAGCCAACCACCTGGAGGACAGTGGACAGCAAGGGCCATGGACAGTGCACCCTTCATGATGGAAGCCATAAAGAGTGGTGTGAGGGGGCAGGAGGAACAGCGACATGGCTGGGGAAGGGCCCATTGGCGGTATGCCCAACACAGGTGGTACCGTGCCCGCATCACCTTTGAGAACTACAGTGACAATGAGATCATGGGCTGGTACTGCCTGAATAGTGCCATTCTGTGGCAGCTCTGTGAGCTGTGCAGTGAGGAGATGCAGGCACCCACCAGACAGAGCCACACCATGTCCTTGGAGATGAAGGTGACCGCTGTCATGTGCCTACTCACCACGGGCACCTTCCAGAGACCAACAGGGGACCCCACAGGCATGACCCAGTCAGCCATGTCCCACCTCCTCACACAGTTCTTAAATGCCCTGCTGCCAAATTCTTCGGAATTCATCCATTTCCCCAGCACACAGGCGGAGCATACAGCAACCATGAAGGACTTCCACAGGGTGGTATGTTTGCCTGGCATGATTGGGGCCATTGACTGCACCCAGGTGGCTATCCTCATGCCACCTGGCCCTGTGGGCATGGCATACATCAGTCGGAAGGGGAGCCCAAATATCAACTGCCAGGTGGTGTGCGATGCCACGGGGTGCATCACCAATGTCTGCGCCACATACCCTGGGAGTGCACATGATGCGTTCATCTGGCACAGCTCTGCACAGGTTTGAATGTGGGGACAGCCCCAAGGGCCACCTAGTGGGTGAGTATGGTATGGGCAAGGGCGATGGGCACAGCAGACCTGGGGATGAGGGACGGCATGGTGTGCATGGTGGTGTGGGTGCCAGGGACAGGCAAGGAGTGTAGCATAGAATAACAGAGGGCTAACCATGTCAATCTCCACACAGGTGACAGCACGTATCCACTGAGGCCCTGGCTGCTTACCCCCTACCGGCGTCTGGTATCCTCAGCAGAGGAATGGTACAATGAGGCACGCACCAGGATGCACAACATCATTGAGCTTGTCTTTGGCATTCTGAAAGCACGGTTCCATTGCCTAGACAGGACAGGCGGCGCCCTACAGTACAACCCCTCGAAAGCCTGTGGCCTATTCCTGGCCTGCTGCATACTGCACAACATGGTCATTGACCATGGGAAAGCTGTCAAAGCTGATGAGGGTGACAGTAGTGGGGATGACAGAGACAATGAGCCACAGGGTGGTGGATAGCCACCCCCTGGGAGGAGGGACCCCCAGCTGCTCCAGCAAGTGTGACACCACCGGGACACCATCGCACAGGAGCAAAATGGTGCACACAGGTAGGAGGTGCGGTACACATGCATGGGCCACACAAACAGGTACAGCACACATACAGGGGTGTGCATGGCAATGGGCATGCACACACAGAGGCATGAGGAAGGGGTAGGGGAGTCAGTGGCACACAACCACACACAGCAACACACATGCCCACATGCACCCACACACCCAGATTTTGGTATGTGACATGGATCAGATGCATTGCACCAGTGAACAGGCGCAACTGGTGCTAGCCTGCCCTCATCATGCACACACCACATGGTCCATCAGCTGGGCAAGCACGCACACAGGCAACATGCGGTGCAACACACAAGTGCGACACCAATGGAAGGCACACACACACACACACCACCCATGTGTGCACAGGGCAGCTGCAGCAGACAACAGTCAGGGCGGTCTGCACGTCAGGGCCACTGCACAGAACCATGGCCACCACGGCCACAGGGGTTGCTGCGCTGGGGCCGATCGACAGCCACAGGCTGCGCATCAGCCATGGGAGGTTACACAGACCCCAAGGGGTGGAACTGCAGGACCCTGACCATGTCTGTGCGGGGGTGTGCAGGTGCCCAAACAGGCCATCCCCAGGCATGCCTGGGATGCCTACATCAGAGCCCGGTGTCATCTATGTTTGGGTCATCTGACGTGGGGTTCCAGTGGCAGTACGGGACACCTGGATGGCCCCCACCTTCTCCTTTATTTGCCGCTTGTCCATTCCCACCTTCTTCCGGCACTCCTGTGCCAACTGCTGGTGACTGCCATGCTGGTTGATGTAGGCTGCCACTTCCTCCCACGCACCAGCCCTGGCCTGTGGTGTGCCCGTAGCACCACTCAACAGGGGCTCCCTGTCCAGGTAGACCTCAAACAGGGCATCAGTCTTGGCCTTTGTAAAGTTGGGCCTGTGCTTCCGTGCAGGCCCCCTCTCCTCGCCATCCTCATGTGCTGATATGTTGCTGCCTGTGGAAATGGACAGCACAGTGTGACAGTGGCAGCATCTCCCCAGTCCGTCCAACCATGCAGTGCTGTTATCTCCCAGTAAGCTGCAGTGGCATGCACAACTTACCTATCAAGGTTGCAATACTGGTCCATGGCCTGTGCTGTTTTGTGGCACTTATATGGCTCAAAGCATGTAAATGAGGTTGGGTGCAACAGTAATGACATGCTAATGCACCCACTGTGCCATGCGTTGGCTGATGAGCTCATTAGCATGTGGTGTCTGAATATCGTGATATTGTGCAGTGCACAATGGGATTGCACCGGAGCAAGTCATGATGGTGCAATGCGCACGCCTGCACAGTGTGCAGGCCCACAGTGCGAATGCATGTAACGGCATCATGGTGTCAATCAGCGTCATGCAGTGGCATTGCACATGATGTGCATGGGACAGCTACGCACATGGCTGCACATGGGTTGCCCTCTCATGCATGTGCATAATGCCTGTTGACCCCTGACCCCAGGGTCAGACCTCTGACCCTGTGACCCTGCATAGCCATGCCCATTACACCCATCTCCAGCACTGTGCAATGTGCATGCACTGCATATGCTCCCGCACATCACGTGGTGGGCTCATGGTGTGGACACATGCGCATCCTGCTGCCATTTTCATTGCCTAACGCATTGAGCTGACAGTGGTGCAGGCAAGATGCAGGAGGGCCCAGAACTGGATGCAGGTCGAGTTGGCCAACTTAGTGGCCTGCGTGGAGCCCCACACCCTCAGCTCTTTTGGCAGATGCACCTTCAGCGGGCCAGGGACACCATGTGGCAGGACATCATCAACAGCCTGGAGCACAGGATGGGGGTGCCCAGGACTGGGGAACAAAGTTGCCACCACTATGGGGACCTCATGCAGTGGGATCCAGAGTGCCTGAGGAGGCTACAGGCATGCGCCAGGCAAGGGACTATGCCACAGCCCGGTAAGTTATCTTATGTTGCATGTCTGCCCTGGTGCTGTACTGTGGTGTTGGCTTGGCTGCCTGCCATGCCCTGCAGAGGGGTACACTGTCCTCATGTGCATCGCAGGGTGGCATTACCAGCTTCTGCTTGCATTGTAATGCAGCCGTGCGGGATGTGTCGGGCAGTGGCACACCTTGTGCACAGGGGTGGAGGGCAGATGCTGTGGTTGGTTCCTGATGTGCACCTGTCTTCTTTCCATTTCTAGGACCTGAGGACCATTGAAGGGCCCAGGCTGTAGCAGTGCAGCAGGCCGCAGCGGGACATGATGGAGTGGGACTAGCACCAGCAGGGCCGCAGAGGGCAGTTAGGCACTGTCATGGTCCTTCTCACTGTACATGGGGGGGTGGTGGGGGATTGGGTGCAGGCATGGCCACCTGTGCCATGTGCCATGGCAGCTGTGTGTGTCGCACTGTGCGTGGTGCATGCCACTTTGGCGCATCCATTGGACACGTGTGCCAGCTGTTGGTGGGGTGGGCATGCGCCCAGCTGCCACTGTTGTTGCTGTGGTGCTGCCGGTGCACTGTGCCATGTGACTGTCATTGCACAGCTGTGAGACCATTGTGTGGCAGGGACCACCTCTGTACAATGTCATGATGTACCAAGTTGCTGGCTGGCGATGGCCCCTCTCCCTGTGGGTGGCTGTTATGGGCTCTCCAGGAGTGTGTGTTCCCACTGCCCATTGCACACTGTGGGTGGGCATGGTTCCTTGGGACATTGCACTGATCACCTGTCCAGTCTCTTGTTATAGGTGTCCGGCGGCAGAGACCGCCTCACTCAATGCTCTCCAGACTGCTGCGCCATACCCTTCTTGTGGCCTCCATGATGCTGGAGGTGGTTTTCCAGGTCTAACGGGTGCTGGTGGTGGATCGGAGGCAGAATCAGCATGCCAGGGTGGCCAGACGGGGCCGCCGTTAGTTTTGCCCCTGTTTTCCCCTGTTTCCCCTGCTGTACCTCCCCCTTCAGTATCCCCTCCCACTGTACAGTCCCTGTTCCCTGTCCCCTTCCATCACTTTACCTACCCTTTCCCAGCCCATGATTATTGTATATAGTTCTATTCAAATATATATTTTCTGACTTACTTACCTGAGTTTGTGTCTGCTTTGCAGGTGGCGTGAGGAGCCATGCTGCAGTGGTCCAGTGTCTGTCCGTGTGGTGTGCATGTGAAGGGGCGCATGTTGTGCTTCCGTAGTTCACAGCCGTGTGTTGTGGTGTGTCCCACTGTGGTGTTGCCCGGCCCCTGGGTTGGTGGCTGTGCCTTGTGCTATGGTCTAGGGGGGCATGGCCAGTGACCTGTGGAGGGGGCTCCCTTGGTGGCCCTTCATTGGCTGTTGGCACCTCCTGTTGCCTGCTTTCTCTGCCACTGTTGTGTTCTCGGGTCAGGTGTCTGGGTGCCTGTGGGTGCCCTGCTGGTGGAGGCCACCTGTGGCCTGTCACTGTGCTTCCCTGGCTTTGTCCCTGGGTCTGTTCTCTGTGCCATGCCCACCTCTGTTGCTCTGCTGCTCTACTCCCACAGTTGCGCTGGAGCTTCTCATTTTGCACCATGGTGCAACTCTGTTTGCGCCATGGCGCAACTCTGCCATATTCAGCCATGTTGCGCTGGTGCAGTTTGGCCTGTGCAACCTCTGAATATGGGTCCTGTTGCACTGTGGCACATCGGATTTGCGCTGCGCCAGACTTGCGTGGGGCTTTGGCACATTTCTGAATATCTGGGCCACTGTGTATAATGTTTTGAGGTTGAAGTCACTCATTGGAGTTTAACTAGTGCCAGTAATATGAAAATTATAGTAGGAACATTAGTGATTGTTTGGTGATGGAATCTAATTTTAAGAGCTAGCAATAGTAAATGAGTACTGGCACAACATTTTATAAATTTGTAGTAAATTACATATGAACTTTCTAATAAATATTGGCAGTTTTATAGTAGATTGTATTACTGTTTGTTCACTGTAAAAAGCTGTTATGACCTAATAATGTATATAATTTGTTCATTTTTCTGCCCCTGCATTGTGATCACATTCGATGCAAAGAAAAGCTTTACTTACCAGCATTTGCCTCATATTAAAGTAAGTCCATACAATTGGGGAGGTTCTGCTTAACAAACTGGGCAGAGGCATTTTATCACTATTTAATTAAAAGAGTGGATTAATCTGAAGTGGTATTTCAGCCCTTTAATTAAAATGTTAAGGGCTCCTGAATTGATCAGAGGTGTTACAATTAATTGTAGTTTAATCAGTACTTCTAACAGCTACAAGTTTTTCATGCAAACACAGATCCTGGAGTATTTAAGCAGAGGCATCAGGTATGAACAGCACTCCCTGACAAAGCCTTTTTTAGTAAGGTGAAGTGCCGGGCAGTCCAGTGCTCTCCTAACCACCTCAGTGCTTTTCTGAGGTTATCATGCGTTTACTTTGTACATTTTTCACTACATTTTTGCACTTTGTTGTACTGGTGGTTTGAGTGCAATAAAAACTGGAAACAAAACTTTTTAGATGATTCTTGGACTTTCTGAAAATGTATGGCCAGTATTTGCAAGGGAGTATGATGCCATGTCCCCAGGAACTCCTGAGGGGAATGGAGGTGGCAAGGGGATGCCACTACCTCCACCCAGGGTCTTCATGCCTCCATTTTGTTTGCAACCCAGTGGCTGTACATGTTTCCATTTTGTTTGCAATCCTGTGACTGTGAGTTAGTGTGTCTCCAGTTTTTCTGCAACCCATAAACTGTGCATGAACCCATTTTGTTAGCAACCCAGAGGCTGTGCGTGCCTCCATTTTGTTGGTAACCCAGAGGTTGTGCATGCCTCCATTTTGTTGGTAATCCAGAGGCTGTGCATGCCTCCATTTTGCTTGCAGCCCAGAGGCTGTGTGTGCCTCTATTTGGTTTGCAACCCACTGGCAGTGCATGCCGCCATTTTGTTTGCAACCTAGTGGCAGTGCATACCTCCCCATTGTTTGCAACCCTGCTTACCTGCTCGAGCAAGTCACTGTGAGTCGGTGCTTGCATCCTCGTCTGGTGGATTCTGCTATGCCTTCACCTTTTGTCTCTCAGCTCCCTTGTCAATCTTCTATGGGGCCCTGGTGGATCTGCATGAGGAGTACTGTGCACAGTTGCTCGAGCGTGCCACTGTAAGCTGGCACCCGTGTTCTCATCTGGGGGATTCAGCTATGCTGTCATCTGAGGTCTCCCAGCTCCCTTGTCTGTCTTCTACAGGGCCCTGGTGGGTCCAACATGAGTTGTACTGTGCACACTTGCTTGAGCGTGTCACTGTAAGATGATGCCTCTGTTCTAGTCTGGTGGATTCAGTGATGCCATCACCTGGGATCTCCTCGGTACTTGGTCAGTCTTCTACGGGGCCCTGGTGGGTCCTCATTAGGAATACTTCTTTGTACAGCTGCTTGAGTGAGTCAGTCACTGTAAGCTGGTTCCTGCATTCTTGTCTGGTGGATTTTACTACACCATCACATGTGATCTTCCAGCTCCCTGGCCAATCTTCTATGGGGTGCTAGTGGGTCCACATAAGGAGAACTTTGCTGGCCTCCTCTAGAGTCACTGTGAGCTGGTGCCTGCATTCTCATCTGGTGGATTCAGCTACATCATCACCTGTGGTCTCCTATTTTGTTTTTGACAGTATCAAAACACCCATATAATAAGTCACACCGTGGTTGATGTAATGAAACATGCTCAATGCATACATATAGAAACAACATTAAAGTGGACCCAGATGTTTATCAAAAATGGCATAGGGATGTGCAAGTAACAAATATTATTTCCTAAGTATCACGAATTATGCAGTATTCACTATTCAGATCCAAATAACGAATAGTGAAACACAGAAACATAGAAACGTAGACTTTGGCGGCAGATAAGGACCACTTGGCCCACCAAGTCTGCCCATTTCCCTACCTTTCAGATAAGCTGCTGATCCTAGTTAACTAACAGCCTACTTCCTCAGACCCCCCACTAGAACTGCCTTATGTCTGTCCCATGCATTCTTGAAGTCCCCCACTTTTTTGACCCCACTACCTACTCTGGAAGGCTGCTCTCTTTGTCCACCACCATCTCTGTGAAAAAATACTTCCTCACATTACCTCTGAGCCATCCCCCTCTATCTTCAAATTGTGCCCCCTTGTTCTTGCACATCTCTTTTTCTGAAAGGTGCTACCCTCTTGGACTTTGTTTACTCCCTTGAGGTACATGAATGTTTCTATCATGTCTCCCCTCCCCCTTTAGGAAGGCAGTATAGCACAGTGGTTTAAGGTTCTGAGCTCCAAACCTGGAGACCTGGGTTTGAAACCCACAGCCCCCTACTTGCATACTGTGTGACCCTGAGCAAGTCATTTAACTTCCTTGTGCTCTCAGATTGCATCTGTAAACAAGCTTTAGCTTAGAGTGTCTCTCCTGGTTAAACAATTTCCCCTTCCCCCTCCTTTCCTCTTGTGGGTACCTATTAAGCTCCTTTTGTCTCTCTTCATATGGCTTCTGGTGCAGAACCTGTACCATTTTAGTTGCCCTCCTCTGGACTGCCTCCATCCTGTCTATGTCATTGCGGAGATGGGGTCTTCAGAACTGCACGCAGTACTCCAGATGGGGTCTCACCAATTGTCTGTACAGAGGGATAACAACATCCTGTTTTCTACTTGTGATGCCTCTCGCTATACACCCAGCATCCTTCCAGCCCTTTTTACTGCCTTCTCACATTGCTTGCCTACCTTTAGGTCATCTGATATGACTACCCCCAGTCCTGTTCCATTTTTTTTGTTCTTAGTACCCCCCCCCCATTGTGTACTCTTCCCCTGGGGTTTTGTTTCCCAGGTGCATTACTTTGCACTTTTTTGCATTGAATCCAAGCTGCCATACTTTTGACCATTCCTCCAATCTTCCCAAGTCCCCTCTCATCCTTTCCACCCCCCTTGTGCATCAACCCTGTTGCAGATCTTTGTGTCATCTGCAAAGAGGCATACTTTTCCTTCCAGCCCCTCCACAATATCACCTATAGAGACATTAAAGAGGACCAATCCTAGTACTGAACCCTGCGGTGCCCCACTAGTAACCACCCTTTCCTCAGAGTGGACTCCGTTTACTATTACCCTCTGGGTCCTGTTGTCCAGACAATTTTTTACCCAGGCTACCACCTTGGGACCCAGTCCCAGGCTGGCTAACTTGTTTATTAATCTTTTGTGTGGGACTGTGTCAAATGCTTTACTAAAGTCTAGATAGGTCACATCCACAGCCCTTCCCTGGTCTACTACTTTGGTCACCCAGTCAAAGAAATCTACTATATTCATCTGACATGACCTTCCTGCTGTGAATCCATGCTACCTTGGGTCCTGTGCCCTGCTGACCGCTAGGTACTCAACAATTCTTTCTGTCAGAGGTGATTCCATCATTTTCCCTACCACTGAGGTCAAACTAACAGGTCTGCAGTTTCCTGACTCTGCCTTGCTCCCACTTTTGTGAAGGGGAATAACATCTGCCTTTCTCCAGTGCTCAGGTACCACACCATCCTCCCATGATTTGTTAAAAAGGGTAGTCAGTGGTGTCACTAGTTCTAACCTTAGTTCTTTTAGAATTCTGGGATGAATCCCATCAGGCCCCGTTGCTTTGTCCACCTTGAGTTTTAGGAGTTCCTTCAGGACCATTTCTTCTGTGAATAGACTGGTATCAATCCCGCATCCAGAGTGCTTCTGTTGTTTGGTTTAGGTACCTTCCCCTCCTCTTCTTGTTGTGGTAGGTACTTCTCATGCCTATTTGTATTCAGAAAATACAATATTTGATTGCTGCACCAACACAGGTACAGCCCCTTCAGTTAGCTCCAGGGGGAAACAGGTTTTTGTCTTTGAGTCTGTGGCCATTAACAGGACATACCCTTGCAACTCTCACACAGCCATGTTGGCAATGGTAGGTACCATTAAAAACCATGTCCATTTGATGGGGCAGAGTGAACATCTGTGCTGTCACTCAGTTGTACCCTTACCCCTGCCCCCTGTATATCTATCCTAATTGCTGCTGATTCCTAAACTGATGCCCCCATCCCACCTTACCTCAATGACAGGTGATGGTGGTTTATCTTGTCAGGGCTCCCACACCTCAGAAGCCTCCTCACAGCTGCACCAGGTGGAGGAAGAAACTAATCATCCTGTCGGGGGCTGTGGATTATCTAGGCCACGCTGGGACAGCTCTGAAAGGGCTCATGCTCTTGCTCAATAAAATCAGCTGATCATGGGAACAGCTGTTTTGTTTTAGTTATGTGCGCTGGTGTGCTTTCAATCAGAAGAAGACTGATGGCCATGGAGGAGGGTGGGTTTGCATTGGTCACCTTCTTCCTCACTGACTTCCTATTCACTGGCTTTTGGGTGCTAGGAGGGGGAGGAAGAGCATAGGAGGAGGGTGCTTCCAGGGTAGGGGGTTTGAGAGACTTATATGATTTAGTGCAAATTAGCACTGAAAGATGATGGATTGCTGGGGAGGTGGGGAGGTTTTTCTGGCTGCCCATTGGTGGAGTTTTTTTTTTAATATAGCTCATTTAATTGAACATCATGAGTGTTGGAAGAAGGGAGGAGGGTGTGATGGATTCTAACTGGGTGGTATGGGAATACTGAATATAGGGTTGGGCCATTTCTTTTTTTACCCCAGCACCTGAATAACAAATATGAATACCAAATACTGAGCATTTCGGGCCTCAAACAGAATATTCAGCCCACATATTCGGGATAAGGTTTTTGCACACCCCTATAAGATGGTCAGAGGCAGCACGACTGAGACAATTCTGTAAAAACATGCACAATGAAACAAGGCAAAAATACAATAAAGCCACCAAACTAAGAATTTGTGAGTACCACATGAGAAAAAAGGTAGGGGCCTCATCAAGCAAGGGAAATGAAGAAAATAAAATGGTGTACCAGAGTGGAAGAGGGAAAGAAGAAAATATAACTTGAGGTTTGCATCTTAAGAAACAACAACAGCGAAAAGAGATGTCAGCACAGACGAAAAGGTGACTTAGAGAGAAGGATGCTGAAAGGGAAAGAATGCAGTATGAGGGAAAGAAAAGAAATGCTGAATCAAGACGGGTCTGCAAGATCCGTGACACTGAAGGAACATCAACATCCAGGAGTTCACTGGGAAAAGCAGTGTACTGTGCCAAACAGAAATTACCCAAATCAAGAGATTTGCGATTATGGTAGTTACGTTAATTAATTAAAACACCCCAACTAAAGAATACCTTAAAAATGTCAGCATAGGCTATGATAGGCAGCCAAAGAAATAATTTTTAACATGGCTATAAGAAACATGCAAATGTACGAGGAAAAGGAGAGTGCTCATTAGCTGCCTGGTTTCCCATTTGGATTGCAAACACGGACTAAAGAAGAAAGTTTGTAATGAACTGGGCCTCAACCATAAATACCTTAATAAGTATTGTGCACTGCAGAAATGGAACATCAATGTGGCATTGCCTGTGAAAAAAGATGAAGCATTAAGCACTGAGATTCAGCAAGCAATTACAGAGCACTACCTCCACCCTGATTTCAGTACTGTGAAGCCCAGTAAAAAGGGAGCTGCTGTTATAATGCTCAGATATGTTCTGCTGTGTTACATTAATTGAGATGTACTTATTTCTGAAGGAGAATGCAGGGACTGTAAGCAAATCATAATTTGCACAGCTCAGACCCAGGCATGTCCTGGTACAAAGCAAGGCGAAGGCTTATGGTGTTATGCCTGGTTAAATAAAGTTTTGATTGATTGATTGATTGATTTATCAGTGCCTTTGTGAGAACTGCACAAATGCTGATCTGAAACTAAAAGTTATTAATAAGTTAGCAAAATAGAACAAAGTGAAGTACCTCATAATTGATCGGTACCATGCTCCCATACTGAATCTCTGCCCAAAAGAAAGAAGATATGCCCGCTTGAATTGTAATAACCAAGACTGTCCCACATGTGGAGTGCATCAAATTCAAAACTTCATGGAACCATTAATACCTGTCATTGGAAATGCACAGGCATCATGGAGAAAATGGGGACAGACAACTTATAAAGACCTGAAAAAAAGCACCTTTGACAATCCATGGAAAAGTAGCTAATTTAACTGAAGAACTAACGCAAGAATTGGTGTAATTTTCTGCTCATTTGTTGAGGCCAGATGGCAGCAGACACAGTTCTCCTATGTCGTAAAAAGTCCTCCAATGGAATGTGATGTGCTTGTCATGGATTTCATTGAAAATTATACCTGCTTAATGTAGAATGAAGGGCAAAGTGCACGCTGATTGGAAATTCAGATCATGCTATACACCCTAGTAGCATTTTACAAATGTAGTTCTTGCAATACAATTGGTCCAGTAAGGGAGGCAATACACATAATTTCTGATGACACAAAACATGATTCACATGCAGTTAAGCACTTTATTCAAATCACAACACAACACATGAGAGGTGAGAGGACCGGAACTGCGTCGGCTTATTCACTTTACTGACCACTGTAATGCACAATAAAAAATCCCAGACTCCATGTGTAGATCTATCATTCAGCACAGAAGCCTTGGACATCAAAACAGTCTAATGCTATTACTTTGGTTTCATCACGGCAAAAATGCTTGTGATGGGGAATGAGGAGTTGTAAAGAATGCATCCAGATAAGCGGTCAAATCTCAGCCAGACCTGATAATTGATGGGCCACTCTGCTTTTATCTCTTCTGTACTGAGAGCCTGATGAGAGATGCTACTGATTCAGAAGATGAGTGTAACCAGTTGTGGCAATTTTTCTATATCACAAGGCAAGGTGAGGTAGACAGAAATCATCCAGCAAGGACTGAAGTTGGCACTTTACTGGGAACTCGCCAAGTACATGCTGCCATTACAATCAATCAATACCACTGCAAGGTTTGGATGCATAATGTTCTTCTGTTTAATATATGACGCTAGGAAAGAAGGATTAACTTGTGAGAATCGTAATTTTACCACTTACTGGGCAGAAAAGCACTTAAGTAAAACATCAAGATCTGGAACCTGAACAGATTGCATTAAATCTTGTTGCCTTTGAATCAGCTTCATTATAGGATCATGCATATTTTTTTTTTTTTTGAAACTCGGCTTTATTCAATTCCATTGTCAATCTAGTCACAAGATCTGTAACATGACAAAACTTGTTTGACCTAGGGCAGTTACAACTCATGCAAAAGACCAACAAAGGTAATGCATATTTTTGTATGCAAAATATATCAGCATAACAGTGAATGTCATCTCAATTGGTCAGAGTATTACCATAGAACACAAATTTGATTTACCCTTTAAGTTTGAGCTAGTTGTATGTTCCTTTTTAAAACTGTCCTTAGTCCATTATTTCCCCCTGGATAAAAGACCTACATAACAGGTTTGTCAAAAGAGGTTAAAAACAACCAATTAGACCTATTTTATTAAAAGAAACTTGTTAACAAGAACCATAAGAAGTTTAAAACTGTATTATAACAATAATCGAAAATCCAGTGTTAAAATGGGTGTGTGCACCCAGCTGAAAACAGAAGTAATTCTGACTGAGTACTAAATGCAAGGTCAATGTAACCCCTTCCCCCCCTTGACACGGTGGTGAGCAGCCATAGCCTTTAGGGCAAAATAGCCAGAGTGGAGAAATGCATCCAAGCTCTCCAGGTCTCAGTGAATTTCTCTTCTGTTATGCACAGTCTTGCCATGAGCTGTTCCATATGGAATATTTGAGAAACTCTATCCCACCATTCGGACAACCCAGGAGTGCCAGGGTTGAGTCAGTGAGCCATCAAAGTTTTAAAGGCTGCAAGAACCATACATTGAAATACCACCCTCCCTCCCTTTCTGCGATGTAATCCCTGGCACGCTGCTGCCTAGTATGTAATGATGATAGACCTCTGACATCTCCACCCCAGATTTTGGAGAGCTCCCATCTAATTTGCTTCCAAAAAACAACTCCCGGACAACACCACAAGATGTGATCATGTGTACCTACAGTTCCTCCAACATTTGTTAGTGGTTGTTGTCCCAAAGTACTTTGCAATTGTTGGAACATAAAAAAACCTGGTTATAATCTTCCAGTGGAACTCCCTCCAGCTTTGTGAAGCTGAGACACGCCATCCACGAATGCATTCACTGTGTTGTTCATCAGAGATAGGGGCCCCTGCCTCTTCCTGCCATTTGTTTTTAAGGCTACCTAGGTCTGGCCCTCTGGGTTTCAAAAGTAAGCTATACATCATAGAGATGTACCTAGACCTGTCTCTAAGAACTGTCAACCAATAAAGAAATTCTTTCCATGGAGTTCTGGCCCATTGAATCTGCTGGAGCCTATCAGCCTCCATTAGATAGCTATGTACCTACAGATAGTGATAAAAGTTCATCCTACCGCAATGATATTTAGTATGTAGGTGCTGAAATGAGACACAATGATTAGCCTCTAAAAGTTGTTTGTATCTTGTTAAGGCTTTTGTGTTCCATTGTTTAAAGCCCCTGTCAGTGTATCCCTGCAGGAACTCTAAATCTCCAGTAAACAGGGTGAGGGGACCAATATCATTTGGTGTGCCCAAAAGAAGCCCTATTTTTTGCAGGATTGCCAAATAATGGAGGACTCATAAATTAGTTATCATTTTCTTAAGCACAGGGGTTATTTTGGTGGTGAGGCATGCATACAAGGGGAGAGGCAAGTCCTCACTTGCATCTTAGTACACCATTTGGACTCCTTCCTCTGCTTGGCTCATGTTAACAGGGAAGGAGCTTTGGCTGCTATATACAGTAATACAACCAGAAGTCAGGAAGGCCTAGCCCCCCCCCCCGCCGAGGGAGGGCCAGTCTTCTGCGATCAACCCATGACCTTCTGCCTGTCCAAATGAACTTCTGGAAGTGCTTGTCCAGCCGAGTCCAAAAATAGTTGGGGATCCCTAGGGGAAGTGATTGGGAAAGAAATAAACACCTCGGGAGGAAATTCATTTTTATGATTCCTATCCTGCCTAATAGGGAGAAAGGGAGGAGGGACCAGTGCTTGAGGTCTGCCCCATATCCACTAATAACCTCTTATAATTTAGTCTGAACAGTTCACTCAGATTAGGGGTAATGCAAACACCCAGGTAATGTACAGTATTATTCTTGGCCCAGGCAAGGGCAACCCCACCTTACCTGCCTGTGAAATCTGACCACTTATAATAATTGTTTCAGATTTAGTATAATTTACTTTGTAACCTGAAACTTTACCATAGTCTTGTAAAAGAGCCAAAAGTGTGGGAACCAAGGTCCCCAGGTCACTAATAAAGAGGAGGGCATTGTCGTCAAGAAGCAATATGTTATGCTGTTCCCCGGTCACCTCTATCCCCTCAATATTCTCTGCATCCCATATCTTTGCAACTAGGGGTGCAATACACAAGAAAAATAGTAGGGAAGACAGGGAGCAACCCTGTCTTGTACCCCAGGCCAAGGGGAATCTTTCGAAGTTAATCCCATTGACCTTAACCACAGCCTCTGGTTTCCAATATAATGCACTGATGCAGGGCAGAAAGCCTGGACCAAAGTTCATGACTTGGAGGACACCTTTAAGATACTCCCACCACACCCTCTCAAATGCCTTTTCAGCATGTAAGAACAGGATTAACTGCAGCTTGGTGGAAGACTTTTGGGAAGAGAAGATGCTGAGAACCCTATGGATGTTATCCTGCAGCAATCTGCCTTTTATGAAGCCTGTTTGGTCTGGGCCAACAAGCCCTTGCATGTATTTTTGCAACCTGGCAGCCAGTATGGACATGAATATTTTCATGCCCACTGGTAGGAAGGATATTGGTCTGTATGAGCTGCAAAGCTGTGGATCCTTTCCAGATTTTGGTAACACTGTGATCTGAGTCTGACGCCAGGTATCTGGGGCTTGTTCCCCCTCTAATATCTTATTGAAAGTAATTTTTAATATTGGTGTTAGAGACCCCAAATGTCTTATAAAACTCGTCT
The DNA here is from genome assembly GCA_016271365.2 of Neoceratodus forsteri. Taxonomy (NCBI): domain Eukaryota; kingdom Metazoa; phylum Chordata; order Ceratodontiformes; family Ceratodontidae; genus Neoceratodus; species Neoceratodus forsteri. The sequence continues at coordinate 63,852,017 of CM028129.1, forward strand.
TGGAGGCTGTCCACCTCCGGTGCTTTATTACTTTTTAGATTTTTTATGGTGGAAAGGATTTTGGAATTGGTGCTTCCAGCTCATGCTTTCTACATCTGATGGCTGATGCAGGGTGACAGAGGATAGAAAATCCTCCAGAGCCTTACCATCATCTTCCCCCCAGGAGTCTGTGTAGAGAGAGTTATAGTAGGATGCAAAGGTGTGGAAGATGTCTATAGGATTAGTATGCAGCTCCCCCACCTTGTTTTTAGTTTTAATCACGGCTCTGCTGACAGCTTGCTGGTGAAGCTGCCAAGCCAATAACTTTCCTGCTCGATTCCCTGACTCATAATAATGCTGTTGAGTATAACACAATTAATTTCTCCTCTGTTTTTTGCTTGACTAATTTGATAAGCTTGTCCCTACATAGCTTAAGTCTTTCCTTAATTTTTGGGTCAAGTGTAATTTTGTGTTCGGCCTCTGCGTCAAACAGCTGTCTCTCCAAATCTAGTCTTTGTTTTTCCTGCTCCCTCATTTTACATGAGGCATACTGGATGCACAGGTCTTTGAGGGTTACCTTCAAGCTGTCCTAATGGGTAGCCTCAGAGGTTTTACCCTCCCTGTTTGTCTAGAAATATTCCCGGATTGCCTGGGCCTGGGTGTGATAGAAGTCCTAATCATTCAAATGTGAGAGGTTAAGTCTTCAAAAAGGATTTTTAAAAATAGGCTCCACCATCAAATCTAGGATCGCTGGGGCATGATCAGATGCTGGGATTTGCCCTACAGTGCTCTGCTGAGCCAGATGAAACCATTCAGTGGACAAAAGACAAAGGTCAAAGCGGGCATATTGAGAATATGGATGGGAGAAGAAGGTGTAGTTTGTCTCCCCCATGAAGAGGATCATGTGTATTTTAACAACCATGGTGGAGAGCACTTATTATTTTGGTAATTTTGTCTAAAACATATCAATATTCCAATTACAAAATGCAAATTGTATCCATTTTAGAGCTCAACATTTCAAGCACCCATGATGAGGAGGGTTTGGACCTGATGATGACAAACGGACTAACTCAGGATTCGGGTTCGGATAGCCTTAGAAAATAGAGGAGTCCAACAACTGGCAGAAGGTAAGAAAAAGTTATAAAAGGGGGAACGATTGGGTGGGAGAAGGTATTATTGCCAGCAACCCATGTTTGTTAATTTGGTGTGGGGGGGGGGGTGTAGTGTAACTTACAGCACCTTTAATGCTAATTTTCTCTTAACTGGGTGCAGGTGTTCTGTGTCTTTAATGTTATGCTTATTCTCCATCTACCACCTGACACTTACTCCTTCGTGCTTTCTTGACACGAACTGACCACTCTAAGGATAATCCTGTACATCACCCCTAGGTGCCACTAATTCCATGTCACATGGTGAGCCCCCCGGCAAAGAGAGCATCCTGAGTATGCTCCGTAGGCCTTTCTGCTGGCCTCCAGTCATAGCGTCCCAGGTTTGGGCCATGAACCCAGGTTACCAGCCTCCCGGGGTGGTCCCCCACTGCTCAGTGCCTCTGAGCTGACTGAACACATAAAATATAATAAGAATATAAGCAGACAAGATTTGGGTGCATTTTGTTATATTGCAGCAACAGTGTGCCCTGTAGAACCTTGGGTTCCATTATAAAAGTTGCACTTGTAGAACAAAAGGCATATGAAAATATACATTAGATATTTAATCATCATTTTATTTTTTTGGAGGGAGATCAGTCACCCTAACATACCCACAGATGAGACAAGTGATGCACCACTGAGGGGCATCCACAAAGAACTGGACTGTTATTATGCAGTCTTATATGACAAGGAATAATATATTGGAAAGCTGGTTACTGTGAAGGACAATTGCTATACAGTAAGTTTTATGCACAGACAGTGATCAGCCTCCCAAAACACTACATTTTATTGGAAGACATATTTCATTTTTTAATTTTTTTTTTAATTTATTTAGTTGTTTAACCAGGTGTATAGACCCTGTAGAGGATAAATATGTCCTGTGTGCACTTCTGGCCATTGCTTGGGATAGGCCATATGTGGTCCAGAGTACAGTGATGGTGAAAGTAGCCTTCCAAAAAAGGAAGCAATAATGTGGACTCTTCAATAACACGGACTAATCATTTTACTCCCAATTGTACCCCCACTAATTACACTTTTATTGTCAGTTTTGTGCCAGATTCACATGTAAGATAATACACATCTGAGGGAGGGACTGAGGCTGAACTGAGCATTGTCTTTAGTGTGCACAGTGTGGTGTTTTGGTTATATGTCTTATTTACTTTTTTTGCTTGTGTTTTAATAAATTGTGCCTGGTACTTTTAGTTAGTAGTCGTGTTGTTCTGTTGGATAATTCTAACATTCATGAATTTGCTTTGCAGTGGTTGTATGCAAAGAGTTTTAGTTTAACTTTTCCTGTTAATAATTCATTACTATATACATTTACAAATATAAATATAGAATAATGCATGGCAAAATGTGTATTATGAGGATTTTATGCACACCTGAGGTGTGCAGTGCCCCATAAACCCCAAGGACAAAGCCTGAGGGGTTTATCAGGGCATTGCACACCAAAGGTCTATAAAATCTGAATTTGATTCACTTACCCATGTTTTATTTTTTTATATTTACTGGTTATTGCATGAAAGTGAGGGCTATTGTCCTAGTGGAGCTCCGTGAGCAGTGCGTGTTGAGGTTAGCTACATAGTTACCTTTGCGTGCACACACACACGCACACACACACACGAACATGAGTTGGATAATATATTTGCTCTTCTGGAGAATGTGGAGTGAGTTTGTTTTATCTATTTATTTAAACTGATGTGGAAAATTAAATTATTTAAAGCGTGATGTGGTTGCTTGATGTACCATAATGGGACCTGAGACAGCACGTCAGTGGGAGTTTGAGCCAGGAACAAAAGAAACAAAATGCAGGTATTACAAAAAAAAAAAGCTGGTGTTTTGTTTTTGGTGTGTGGCAAGATGGGAGGGAGCTGGAGTGCAGACTTTGCTTGGGCATGGAGGGAGGAGGCTGTCTCGCTTGATCCTTCATGCTGGCGCTTTTCCTGAAAAAGTGAAAGCCAAAGCCAGTGCGAGGACAAACAGTGACACAGGTGTGCAGTCGGAGTGAGTTTTTTTTTTAATTCTCCCTGAAGGTGGTTTACAGAACTCTGTAATTCACATGTGTGAATTATGGAGTTTGCGAGGGTCTGCCCACGGTGGTTTATTGACCCTAACCAGTGAATATATTTGAATAAATGACTCAAATAGCATTATTTTTCCAGAATGTTTTCAGTAACTGCTCACAGCTTTTTGAGTTGCACTCTCTCCTGTTACATACATTAATGCAAAGGTAAATACACTGGGCGGGATTTTTCAAACTGTGGATGAAGCACTTGCATCCATATTTTGAATGCGTGCCACTGTATGTCCATGCTGGTGTCTTCGGATGTTTACATCCTAGTCACAGACATCTGGATGCTTTTGTGACATTTCCCACAGTGTACTTCAATTTCTGCCGCAACTGTCGGACTCACTTCTGTTTTTCTGATGCAAGTGCAGAAATCCATCTGGAAAGTTATACCAACTTTTTGCTGTCTTACTTCCTGGGCAGATTTCTTCAGTTGCATTGGAAAAACGTACAAAAACGGCCAAAAATCTTTTTAAAGTAAGCAACCAAAGTTGAAAATGTTATCTACTCTGATCCCCACTTACAAATGCATTTTAATCTATGCTGCCTGGACAAGATCTCACAGTGAGGAAAAACTTTAAAATCACTTTGCCCCTTAGAATTACACTATGCATGGGATTATTGGTTATAGCGCACAATTACATGAAAATGTTTTGGAGTAGCTCAGTGACTCAACTAAGTGAGTTAATGTACTGCAACTTCACATACAGATCAAAAGATATTTAGCTCAGCTGGGATGCAACACATTTTGTTTTCATTGTGGTCTGAATTTTAACAGCTTTTATAGTGCATCTGCCCCAGACAGCTCAGGTGAGATGAAACATCGCATTTATAGAAGCGTCCTGTGTTCAGCCATTTTTTTGCAGTGGATTTACCCAAGGTATCCCAGTCCAAGTGGAATGCAATATCTTATCTTCACTGAAGTCCTATTTCTACAATGTATTTGTACAAGAGAGCCCAGCCGCAATGCCATAGTGTGGTTTCAGATGGCTTTTACTTTACATCTGTTATTTTCCAAGGATAGCATTTATCCAGGATAGCCTTTCTGTACCTAGATGCAATATCTTGTTTTCTACAGGGAACTGCTTTTACCAATTGTACAATGTACCTTGGGTGGTCCAGCTAAAATGCGCCATCTCAGTTTCAGTAAGGTCCTGCATTTCTCCATTTTTAAGCTGTAGTTACTCCGGCTACCCTATCTGAGATGCAACATCCTGTGTTCACTGGGGTTCCCTTGTTTACTCAATTTACACTATGGTTACCAAAGATTTATTTATTTATTGAAATGCTTTATCAGGAAGATACACTGAACAACACGTTGTTAATTTCCCGGTGCAACCGGGGGGTACAATTGGATGAAGAATTAGAGGTACAGTTTACCATTTAACATATCTGAGAAACTAAACATTCACTTACATTTGTAACAAGACATACAGTTAAAAAATATCATAAATAATCATACAATTGCATTTGTGACATAACATACAGTTAAATATATCATAACTGTGAAATATGCATTTAAATGCAAGTGGCACATCTGAGGAACCATAGTAAAGAAATTTAATGTAACCTTAGAGCCAGATCCTTACAGGAATGGATCACAGTTAAAAGACAGATAATTCAGCAATTATTGAATGAATGAATGAGGTGCAGTGAGGGGACATCAAGGAGGATAGAGGGGTAGACAGGGGAAACCAATCTGAGCACTGCATCAACTCTTTGCTCTCCAGCTATTCCATCCTTACATACATACATACTCTGACATTACAGAATTTGGCACTGCCAGGATATTTAATGCTGCATTAACAGGCCAGCTGTACACACCTTACTCAGACAATGATGCAGGTGTACAAGATTACTTATTAGCATCCGCTTACCTCACAGAACATACTACATACATGCTACAGTAATATAAACATTACATTATACATACATTAAAGATGATCTCTCTACATACCGTATGTCATATCCCCTTTAAACCCAGAATAATAACCAGCTACTAGTCTGGATGGGTTAAGTTTATATCCAACTATTAAATTTCAGCAGCCTTTTGCATCACAGGTTAGGTGCTGCTGCTAACACCATTCTCTCCATCAGTAAACTTTTCCAGAAAACTTTTTATGCTTGCCATGCGCTTGTGTGAGTGAACACACTGTTATGAGAGTGGGTTTTCAGAGGTGTGTAATTGTTGGTCCAATGCAGGGCAGTCTGCAAACGGCTAGTCTGTATCACGTTAATCATCAACCAGGTTTATCATGACACTAGTCTAGCTTGCTGGGTGGAAACTTTGTGTAGTTCAAAGGAGAGAGCCAGCCCAAACTTAGGGTGACTCTTGCCTTTGATCTGCATAATGTCACCCAGCAAGCAGAATTGATCACGTCTTGAACAGCCTGCTGTATACCAGGCAAGCACTGAACAGCTCTGTTTTTTTTGACTTGCCTGGCTTATGCCAGGCACTTCATGTGGGGGGGGGGGGGCCTACACAGTGCCCGAGAAGAGCTGATGGTCCTTTGTTATTATGTTACTGGCCAGACTGGACACCCGCTAATTTCATCACAAAAGGGATATACAACATGCAAGCAAGAAAACCACTTTTCTCCATCCAGCACACTGCTTTCATTATTACTGTGCAGGCAGCTACAGTACTGTTCTAAAAGTAGAATGATAAACCTTAACAACACAATTTCACTGTTTACATTTGAAGTTCTGCTGCAAAGTACTGCAGTCCATGCAGAGAGGTTGGCTTCAAAGCCTATAGAACTAGGGAGATGCTTGCAGCTAGGTTAAAAATACTTTGTATAGTCTTTGGCTTTAAGAACCAGGGATCAAATTAATTTTTCTTGCGTGCATTTCTACTGTATTCTAGTTTGCATTTAAATAAATGTCCTACACAATGATGAAAGTCTGGTGTGTGGCAGTCAGGAGTGAAGGCCCTTTCTTTCTTTCTTTCTTTCTTTCTTTCTTTCTTTCTTTCTTTCTTTCTCCCCTGCCACTGGGCTTGGGATTTTGTTGTGAGCTGAGCAGGGGAGGTAGTGACAGCTGCAAAGGCTTTTACTATCTTCCCCTATCTCGCAATCTGTTACTGTAGATTAATATCTGCAATAGCGTGTACTGCCTGCCCCCTGCACTGGCATTTTGCTCATTATGTGCCACCCATTCACGCTTATGAAGACCAACATGCATATCAGACCAATAGGTACTGTGTAACATGTTTTAAAAGTTTATTTCAGGGGCCATAAGCAATTAATTGTATATCTCAGACTGTTACAATTATGGCATTCTGGACACTTGTGTGACACCGGGGAACCTGCCCCGGTGTCCACACACACAACACCAACACTGTGGTGCCCAAATCCATGTTGGTACCTGAAATAAAGAAAACAGATCCTCTTATTGTTTTAACATACCCCATAAAAAGAAAAAAAATGTCCATTGATGTCTTTTGTCTCTGCCACCATTTCTCTCCCCCCACTCGACCTCTCCACTCAGCACCCACCACCCCACCCCCCTCAAAGCTCTTACGCACCTAAGGGGTTTAACACCATAATCCTCTCTGGACTAGAGACTTGTCTTCACTGTTCAACCATGGACCACAGACTGAGGAAATTGGGTATCCAGTTCAATGCATTTCAATGAGTTTTGAACTTGTCATCGTAACTGGCTCATTTTTGAATATTTTTCCCCCAAAGTTTCAACATGGATTTCTTGGGACCCCACCTCATGAACAACAGCAGTGAAATTGTGCAAATGCATACTGAAAGGTGATGTGGCGGTGGCTGTGTGAAATCACCTTTTGAGCAGGATCTGACAATTTTTTCCACCCTTATTCATAAGGTGAGGTCAGAAGAAGGCCATGTTGAACATTTGGGGTAAAGAAATTAAAAAACAACAAAGTTATGAGCCTACATTGAAATGTATGAAAGCATGCTCATAACTTTGGTAATTTTCAATATTTTACCCCAAAGTTTCAACATAGCCATTTTTTCATACCACCTCATGAATGTGACAGCTGGCATTTAACATAGAAACATATAAGTTGTCAGCAGATAAGACTCTTGACCCACCTAGTCTGCCCTATTTTCCCTTCCAACTGAGCCACCTCAGACCCTACTTAGTCCTTGGTTCCCTCCCTCACTTGCTTAACTTCTAGGATCCCCTTGTGTCTATCCCATGTATTCTTGAATCCTGTGACCATTTTAGCTTCTACTACTTTTGCTGGTAAACTATTCTAAACAACAGCATTTTTCAAATCCTGGCCAGAATGTGGCACTTGTAACATGAAATCACCTTTTGAGCAGGATTTGAAAAACTTTTCCACCCTTGTTCATGAAGTGTGACTATACGAAGTCTATGTGGGGTCATAAGAAGGCTATGTCGACAATTTGGGTTAAAACTATGAAAAAAAACAAAGTTATGAACATGTGTTGACATCTTTTAATGCATGCTTATAACTTTGGTTATTTTCAATATTTTGACCCCAAATTTTCAACATAGCCATTTTTTCACACCGTCGCATGAATGTGACAGCTGTAATTTGTCAAATCATGGACAAAATGTGTTTTCACACTTGTGGAGTAAAATCACCTTTTGGGCAGGGTTTGAAAATGTTCTCCATTCTTGCTTATGAGGTGGGGGTTTGACATTTTGCAGTAAAATTATTAAAAAAACAACAATGTTTTGAGTGTACATTGAATTTTATCGACACATCATCTTAACTGTGGTAATTTTCAGTGTTTTGACCCCAGATTTTCAAAATTGTTATTTTTTCACACTACCTCATGAATGTGACAGCAGTCATTTCTCAAATCCTAGCAAAGCCATGTTTTCACACTTGTGGTGCAAAATGATATTTTGGACACTGTTTTATAAATAACAGTTATCACTGCATTTATTTATTTATTTATTTGTTTATTGAGAGAATCAGAATTATAGTCCTTTGAGTCATAGACTCCTTTGCAAAGGCTCCACGTCAGTACAGGAAAGCAAAAACATTACATTTAATAACTGTTAAGGAGTCGTCATAAAAAGACTACGTTGAAAATCTGGGCAAAAATATGAAAAAAACAACTAAGTGATGGGGACATGTTGAATCATTCCAGTGTTTACTCATAACTTTATTTTTGCAGATTTTGTCCCCAAACATTCCCTTGTGTTACCCCACCTCCTCAACATGACAGGTGTCAATTTTCAAATCCTGTCTGAAACTTGTTTTCAGAATCACACAGCAAAATTACCTCTTGGATGGGACTTAAAAAATTCTACTTCTCTTGATCATAACACCGGGTCATAAAAAGATTGTTGGAAATTTGGGGTCAAAATGTGGGAGTCCACATTGCCTCTCAGCTGCCCTATCCTGGGTAATTAAAATCTACCAATGTGTAAATGCAGGACTCCACTGAGAATGAGACATTGCATCTCATGTGCTCTGTCCTGGTAAATATGTAGTAAAAATGTGCACAAGCAAGACCCACTATAATAGAAATACAGGTGGAAAATATTTGACATTGGCAAATGCTTGTTACTGAATGCTACTGCTTACAGAAGAAGTTACAGGGAGAAAAATGCAAAGAATGTAAACAATGTGAGAAGGCTGGGAGGACAACCAGTGGTATGCTGGAGTGCATAGGGAGAGGTGTCTCCAGCAGAAGGAAGGAGACAGTAATGACACTGTATAGAACAGTGGTGAGACCTCATCTAGAGTACTGCGTCCAGTTCTGGAAGCCACATCTCCAGAAGGACATAGACAGAGTAGAAGCGGTTCAGAGAAGGGTGACAAAAATGGTGCAGGTCCTGCACCAGAAGTCATGTAAAGGGAGCCTGGAAGATCTCAATATGTATTCCCTGGAGGAGAGAGGAGAGAGGAGAGAGGGGGGATATGATAGAGACTTTCAAATACCTCAAGGGTGTAAATAAGATACAAGATGGTAGCATATTTTTAAAAAATGATGTTCAAGAAAAAGGGGCCATGATATGAATACAGAGAGAGACAGACTTAGGGGTGACACAGAGAGGGAGAAAGCAGCCACAGCTTCCTTGAATTAAGGAGGTTATTTTCTAGACTAAACTGAACTGAATTATTACATTTTGGACCTGTGTAAGTAACTAGTATTGATTTTGTTTTTTGTGATTGACCTTGCTTAGTTTTAACTTTAATTTGCCAGAGAGGAACTGTAGCTGGGAGCTATTTGTAGTCATTTGTGACTAGACCTGGTATTTAACCTCTGTGAAATAAGGTGTCTGAAAGGAAGGGAGGCATTCCCTGGGGTGGAGGGTCAGAGTTGTAGTTGATTGCTTCTGGACGGCATAGGTTTACTCCTCCCACCCTTCCCCTCACCCCACCCTCCCCAAGTGCATAACTTCCTTTATAGTAGGGTTCTAACATCACTTCCCCAAAACTACTAACAACATCTACCTGTTCATATCCTTAAAGGCACAGCACACTGAATAGGGGGTAGAGACACAGACAAGCTTGCACACAATAAAACAAGAATAAAAAACAAAAGAAAAGCATCTGTAACAGGAAGGGACACAGACATGTGGGGAGTGGTGCAGTGCACTGGCTGTGGAGCAGCAGTCTTCTGGGAGACATTCTGTAGACTGCATTGCTGCCCTATTTACAGGCACCTCTCTGGTCTGAGGGAGAAGGTTGTTGGTCTCCATGCTGACTTGGCAAGGATTCAGGAAACCTGCTTCCCCACCCAGGGATCACCAAGGCCAGAACCACTACCTCAGAGGTTGCCAAGAAAGAGGAGTGTTTGGACCACGGTGGGATCAGGGAGGGTGAGGGTGGTGGAATAGAGGTGCATCCCTCCAGTTGTGCCTCTTCACAATTCATTCACCACTCTGGCAAGCATGGTTCTTCTATGGAGGCACCCACAGTGGAGACCAAGGAGGATGCTGGGAACCTCCACAATGGAGACCCACAGGAGGGTGGCACAGGACCCCACAGGGGAAGGAAGCAACTCCTGGTGGGGACTCAATTGTTAGGGTGGTAGAACTTGGGGAGGGAGGGGAAAGGGAGGTAAGGTGCCTGCTCGATGCCATGGCTTGGAGGGACAGGAAACGAATTCTCAGGATTGTGGGAGCAGCTGCAAGGGGGAGGGATCTGGATGTCATTATCCACCTAGGGACGAATGACATGGCTGAGAATGGGATCAGAGCAGTGCAACAGGAGTTTGTGGAGTTGGGGAGGGGCCTTAGACAAGTAGCACACACGGTAACTTTCTTGGAAGTGCTACCTGTCTATAGCATGGATGAGGCTAGGGTACTCCGCACTATGGGATTCCATGACTGGTTGAAAAACTGGTGCAGAGCTCAGGGATTTGGTTTCATTGGGGACTGGGGCTCCACCTTCAGGGATGCAGGCCTATACAGGCATGATGGTCTGCATCTATCTAGGAGGGGAAGCAGGATCCTAGGTGATAGGTTTAAATGCATCATTGGCAAGCATTTAAATGAGCCATGGGGGGAGGCACTGAAAAGGAGCAGGGAAATCCAAGCCCCCCCAAAAATCAGGGTAGTTAGTGAGGTAAACACCAAGATAGAGCAGTCGATAGGGAGATGGGCAGGGGTAAATGGAAAAAAAGACAAAGGCAGAAAGGACAGGGATGGGTCAAAAGAAATAAAGTCATAAAAAATGGAGGGTAATGAGTACCAGTGCCCATAGTCTAGGTAAAAAGCTCCCCGAAATGGTGACCTTGATGGAAGAGGGATGCCTGGATATCATGGCAGTCACAGAAACATGGTACACAGAGAACCATGACTGGGATGTCAACATACCTGGGTACACAATCTACAGGAGGGACAGGGAAGATAGAAGAGGAGGCGGAGTAGCTCTGTATATAAGGGAAGGGATCAAAGCAACAGAACTAAAGGGTAAACAGGAAGGAGAGGAGGCACTGTGGGTCACCCTGGAGATTGGAAATGGCTCCACAATCTTCACAGGGGTTGTATACAGACCCCCATCTAAGGGGGAGGAAATAGACAAGGAAATGATAGAAGGCATCCTTGGGATGGCAGAGAAAGGGGAAGTATTGCTGATGGGGGACCTGAATATGCCAGATGTTAACTGGAGCACCTTTGCTGCAGCCACATCCAAGAGCAGGGCCATTCTCAATGCCCCACAGGGGGAATACCTCAGACCGCTAGTTTTGGAACCCACTCGGGAGGGAGCAATCTTAGACCTGGTACTCTCAAATGGGGACGGAGAAAGGATCTCTGATCTTGAAGTGGGTAGCCATCTGGGAACAAGCGACCACCAAACAGTGTGGTTCATGATAAGCTTAGCTGTAGAGTCAAGCCACACAAAAGTGAAGGTACTGGACTTCAGGAAGGCTGATTTTGTCAAAATGGGAGAGTGCCTCAGAAAAGCACTAGCAAACAGGCAAGAAAGGGGGGTGAAGTAACAATGGGGAAACATTAAAACTGCCATCACAGAGGCAACAAGCCTTTGTGTGAAGCAAATAAGCAAATCAAAATGGAAAAAGAAACCTCTATGGTTCTCCAAAGAAATAGCGAGGAAGGTAAGGGAGAAAGAGATAGCATTCAGGAAGTATAAGGAAACACAGAAGGAGCAGGACAGAGAATTGTACCAGTTAAAGCAGAAGGAAGCGGGGAAGGCAGTCAGAATAGCAAAGGCCCAAACTGAGGAAAAGATAGCCAACTCGGTTAAGAAGGGGGATAAAACCTTTTATTGGTATATTATGTAGCAAAGAAAGACTGAGGCTGGGATACTGAGGCTGAATAAAGAGGAAGGTGGTTGGGCAGACAGCAACAGTGAAAAAGCAGGGATACTGAACGAATACTTCTGTTCAGTATTCACAATGGAAAAGCAGGGGGAGATTCCTAACCCAGTCAATAGAAGCACTCTGGATAGGGGGTTGATATTAGTCCTTTCACAGAAGAAAGGGTTCTGAAAGAACTCTTACAGCTGAAGGTGGATAAAGCAATGGGGTCTGATGGGATTCACCTCAGAATTCTAAAAGAACTAAGGGAAGAACTAGTAACACCACTGACTACCCTTTTTAATAAATCATGGGAGGATGGTGTAGTACCTGAGGACTGGAGGAGGTTGTATGTGATTCCCCTTCACAAAAGTGGGAGCGAGACAGAGACAGGAAACTACAGACCTGTCAGTTTGACCTCAGTGGTAGGGAAAATGATGGAATCACTGCTGAAGGAAAGAACTGTTGAGTACCTGGAGGCCAGTGGGGCATGGATTCACAGCAGGAAGGTCATGTCAGACAAATCTAATTGATTTCTTTGACTGGGTGACCAAAGTAGTAGACCAGGGAGGGGCTGTGGATATGGCCTACCTAGATTTTAGCAAGGCATTTGACACAGTCCTGCACAAAAGATTAATAAACAAATTAGCCAGCCTCGGAGTGGGTCCCAGGGTGGTAGCCTGGGTAAAACACTGGCTGGACAACAGAACATAGTGGGTAATAGTAAATGGAGTCCACAGTGAAGAAAGGAGGGTTATTAGTGGGGCACCGTAGGGTTCAGTACTGGGGCCGGTCCTTTTTAATGTCTTTATAAGTGACATTACAAAGGGACTAGAAGGGAAAGTATGTCTCTTTGCAGATGATACAAAGATCTGCAACAGGGTTGATACACAAGGTGGGGTGGAAAGGACAAAAAGGGACTTGGCAAGATTGGAGGAATGGTCAGATGTATGGCAGCTTAGATTCAATGCAGAAGAGCAAAGCAATGCACTTGGGAAACAAAAACCCAGTGGAAGAGTACACAATGGGGGGTGAGATACTGACAACAACAAAAATGGAAAGGGACCTGGGGGTAGTCATATCAGATGACCTAAAGGTGGGCCAGCAATGTGAGAAGGCAGTAAGGAGGGCTGGGGGATACTGGGATGCATAGGGAGAGGCATCACCAGTAGAAAACAGGAAGTTGTTGGCCCTCTGTACAGACAGTTGGTAAGACTCCATCTGGAGTACTGTGTACACTTCTGGAGACTCCATCTCCGCAAAGACATAGACAGGGTGGAGACTGTCCAGAGGAGGGCAACCAAAATGGTGCAGGGTCTGCACCAGAAGACATATGAAGAAAGACTAAAGAAGCTTAAGATGTATAGCCTCGAGGAAAGGAGGGAGGAGAGGGACATGATAGAAACTTTCCAAATACCTCAAAGAATCAACAAAGTCCAAGAGGGTAGCATCTTTCAAAAAGAGATGTACAAGAACAAGGGGCACAATTTGAAGATAGAGGGAGGATGGCTCAGAGGTAATGTGAGAGTATTTCTTCACAGAAAGGGTTGTGGATGCATGGAACAGCCTTCCTGAGGGAGAGTCGTAGGAGTCAAGAACAGTGGGAGAATTCAAGAATGCATGGGACAGACATAAGGCAATTCTAATGGGGGGGTAGGAGGAAGTAGGCTGTTGGTTAACTAGGATCTGCAGCTTATCCATTAGGTAGGGAAATGGGCAGACTAGGTGGGCCATGCGGTCCTTATCTGCTGTCAGATTCTATGTTTCTATGTAACGTGAGAAAGCTTTTTTTCATGTAAAGGGTGATGGATCTATGGAAGAGCCCCCCGGCAGAGGTTGTAAGAGTATTCAAAAATGCATGGGGCAGACATAAAGGAACACTAATAATAGGAAAGAGACGGTAAGCTGCAGATCATTTAGGATCTGTGATATATGAAACAGGTAAGGAAAATGGGCAGGCTAGGCAGGCCAATTGGTCCTCATCTGCCATCAAATTCTATATTTCTTTGTTTCTAACAAGTAAATGTTTTCCAGTAGTCCTGTGGTTCCTTCTTCCTCTAGTGCCTGTCTGTTTAACCCCCTTTAACTCCTTCAGACCATTATCAAAGGAAAAAAAAAAAAAACTTTCAAAACATCTTAAGCTTCCACTCATTATTGCTTTTCACAACAGTTAAGCAGAATGTGTTTATGTGGCAATACAGAAACCAGGGCTCCAAGAAAGACAGCAGGTGTTACTGAACAAAACAAGTAGAACCATGCCTGCTTGATTATTATTTATTGACTGATTTAAATTTTTTGTGTAGGAAATGCACGCTGAGCCAAAATTGTTTTCTAAATGTTTCCGGCGGTGGTGGTGCGGTACAAAAATAACTGGGTGAAAAGACATAATAAAGCATTTTGAGTTAAAAAAAATAATGGGGTGAAAACAAGGTAAAAATACAATCACAATGTTATATAGTTATTAGCAAGGAAATAATCAAGCATATAAAGTTGTGACTATCTCACAATAAACACAATACATTAGAATGCAGTGACTGCTGAGGTGACAACCAGTGTAAGTAATAAAAGAGACAGCAGCAGTAATGGCAGTTTGTAATGTTAAATCTTCAAGCTGATATATATATATTTCATCAACTGTGCTGGCAACAAGTAAAAATTAGGGGCAGAACAAACCCAATAAAGTTCTGACTAACTCAGGTTCTACCAGTTCCACTAAATGTGTATATTTGAACTTATTCATCTAGAACCTGAACTTTATCTGAAAACAATTAGAACTTTATCTGAACACAATTAGAAATAAAAAATGACAGCCAGCCCAGTGGTGTGGAGGGCTAAGGCATCCATGCCTTACCTCCTGCCAAGCCGGTGATCCATATTGGCCGTGCGAGCAGGCCGCTGGGGTCGGCCGCAGAGGGAGAGGATCGAGTATCCAGAGGACAGCTCTCCTCTCCCAAGGAGTTGTGGGATTGGTGTCTGCTGCTTGCCTAGCCTCTAGTGGTGGCTGGGGGCTGATGTAGCAGACCCATAGCCAGAGGGGGCGAATCCGGGGCAGATGCCCAGAGTGCACGGCTTGGCCATTGGCATCATTGCATGCCGCCATGCCACATTCGAGGGTCAGGCCAAAAATTTGGAAAAAATCTTGAATGGCAGGATGATGCTGGCCCCTTTCAGGTACCATACCTGGCCAGCTGGCACCTCCAAGAAAGAGCCAGTATATGCTGGGGTGATGGAGCTGGGGGGGGCAGGGGAAGGAAGCTGGTTGGGAGGGGGAGAAGCAAATGAGGAAAAAAATAAATAAATAAAAAAAGACAAACTAGTTCTATTCTGAGTGAGAGTGGTGACTATCCAAGAAACTCCTCTTACCTCAAGTGGCTTTGCTTCTCTACGGCGTTTATCCCTCTGTCCAGACATTATGGCTGTTTTCCCTGAAGACACAGGAGGAAGAAGCATCAGTGTTTAAGGGGGACTGGGTGGCAGTTGCAGGAGGAGGTCTAGTAGATTGTTTGAGGTGAAGGACAAGGATGGTTGCATGAGGGAGGTGAGGGAGGCAGTAAAAAGGTTTTTCTTTTGCATTTTTTGTTTTGGATCTTTTAATGACTGGAGGATGATATTCTTAATGGTCCATAGAATTTTTTTGTTGTTCATAATTTTATTGAATTTAACTTTTTACAACAATAAAGTAACTGGTTTATGACAGTAATATACATCACTTGTTCTATAATATATGAACAAAATAAAATATAATAGAAATATTTTGTAATACAACAAGACAAAGTATTTGGTTTGTATACCTAAAATAAGATAAATAACTCTGATACAGAAAGATAATGAACTGTGTTAGTAACACACAATATCAAAACAGTGATGTAATTATAAATTTTGCTTTACTAACTTTACACCTGTGTAAAATTTAAAAATGGTTCCCACATTTCTAGATATTTATCAAGTCATTGTATATTTACATATGACACTCTCTCATAACCTGCTCTTGTATGTAAATCCTGTAGCCACTCTTTAATTGATGGGGTCACTGTGCTATTCCAATGTCGTAACAGGATATTTTTCGCTCTAATAAATGCTGCTAAGAGCCAAAGTTTTTGGTGTAATGACAGGACAACTAAGTCTGAGCTTACCCCTAACACAACAAGTTTGGCTGAGCCCTCTATTTCACTCTTGGTAATCTCACTACACAATTTCAGTATGCTCTTCCAGAAGGGTATGATTACTGGACATGACCATAGAATATGAAAGCGTGACCCTTTATCTTTTGAGCATCTCCAACATTTGTCATCTAATGAAAGGCCAAGCCTCAACATTTTACAAGGGATATAGTACCATCTGTGTCCTATTTTGTACTGTATAAGCCTCCCTTTAACTTCTCTACAAGCTTTTAGTATCATCTTCCAGTTAGCATTCCATTCTTCTGTAGTAATCTGAATTTGTAGCTCCTGTTGCCATCTTTCTTTTAATGTTATTAATGGATCTAACTGTGAGTCTATCAGCATCTCGTACATCTTTTTATGCCCATTATTTGTTGTGCAGATTTGGTCCAAGACATGTCTAGGGTGAAAAGTGACCTCATTGTTTATTTGAGTTCTAAGGACCTCACGCAGTTGTAAATATTTATAGAATTCCAATATAGGTATTTTAAACTTAAGGGCAATCTGTGAGAAGGACATCAAAGAGGCTGTATCTGGATCAATAATGTCATCAAGAAATAAAATACTTTTAGATTTCCACATAGGTCAATCTATACATTTACCCGCTATTTTTAAACTTGGATTTCCCCATGGAGGACAGTGGGGTGAGGATTGAGTGTTTAGCAACTGTGACTACAAGCTCAGCTATTGTTCTGTATTATTGTATTAGATGTTTGGATTAGTATCAAATCCCCTTTGCTCCACCAAATACTTCCATAATTAACTATAGGTATCAAGGTACCAATTACTTACTTGTTTAGATCTGAGTAAAAGTAATCGGGCAATGAAATCATTGTAAAGCAAAAAAAAAAAAACCCAAAAATAACCACTGAATTTCTGAATGCCTTTTTACTATAATATTTTAGAAATGGTGTTGTAAATATTTCAATATCAGATCCCATATATTAAATGTGGGAAGCTGCTAACAATCCCATGACATACAGGCTATATTATATATATATAAAAATTGTGAACTTCCATCTAGTTGGTGTATTAAGATAAGGTCTGTAAACCAAAATGAAAGTGGCTGTTGACCTAATATGCAATGTCACCTTTAGGTTAGTCAATAAGCACTAGTGAACAGCAGACCACCTTATAAATCATATAATGCAGTACAGCATTTGTCAGAATTTTGAATACTGCAGGGTATCCCTACCCTAATGGCAGTCCGACAAATTGTAGTATCCAGCAATTTAGAGCTTTAATGCCACATTAACCATCATGCAAAATAAGTAAAAATAACAGTAAATTGCAGCTGACTTAAAGATCATGCTCAACGGTTTTTGCATATTTTTTTATAAAAGCTTGAAAAGCTGAAATTCAAGTCCTTATGTCATGATTAGTGTTTCCTGAGAATTTCATGCTGTTTGGTTTTGTGGTTTTCTTTAAATTAGCATTTGTTAACTTGCTCTACAGTAGCTGAAAACAGTGGAGTTATTTCTGTCCTCTCAGTCAAACTTAAGAGTGCAATGACATCATTTTGGAGTAGCTTGCTGTTTCAGATTCCCAATCAGAACAGTAGTTTATAAAGTTAATGGTTTGCTGAGCTCTCCAAGTTTCTTACCAACACATTCTCTGGCTTCCATTTAGATAGATCAGTTTAAAATGTAACATTATCTTCTCATAAAAAGTTGATCATTTTCATTTCAAGGCTGAATTGAAGTGGTGGAAATCTTTCTCTGAGAAATTAGCTTGTCTGTATCACAGCACTCAGTTCTTTCTAATCAAAACTCAGATTGTGTTTCTAACTATATAACACGGCTATTAAATGTATATAAAAATAAAACTAAATTGTGTTCATTCACAGAAACAGTTTATCTTCGATGTAGCCTCCATAAATAGATTAATGTAAGAATGTTTTCTTTTCATGTCAGTTTGACAAACAGTACATGTGCTTGAAATACTGTAGCAGTCTGTGACAGGCACCTGTCAGAACTCACACATTTCAGTTCTTTGGTGGTTTCTGTATGAAAATACATTGTTAGGTGTAACTAGAAACATTATGTGGCATCTTGATGCACCATGTCTCTGCCTCAAAGCTTGGCAGCTGCAGCCTACTGCCACCTGTCCCTGCCCCACCCGCCTCCTTCCTTCTGCTCCACATTTGAAGCTGCTGCATCCTGCTTTCCACAATCTTCTCCCACACAGTCAAGGATTATACACCCTGCTGCCTCCATCCCCTGCCTAAAGGATCAGGGTTGCTGTACCCTGCCTCACCCTGCTCAAACAGTTGGGGTTGCTGCATCCTGCTGCTCTCTTCCCTCCACCCTCAGTTAGGAAAGCTGAACCTGTTGCCCCATGTTCCTGTCTCCACAGTCAGGGCTGCTGTGCTGTGCTATGCTGTGCTAAGCCCTACAGTGCCAGGTTCCCTGCCTCTACAGCTGGTACTGCTGTACCATGCTGCCCTAGCCACCAGAGGTGGGGCTTTTGCTACACTTCCATTGCCCCAAATGGTAAGGGCTGCTGCACAACGTGTACCCCATCTCACAGTTAGGGCTGCTGTACCCTGATGCCCCCTGTGTTCTGCACCACAGTCAAGACTTCTGCACCATGCTGTTCTCTATCCCCTGTCACCAGAGAGAGGGCTGCTGCACTCTGCTCCTTTCTACAGTTTGGGTTGCTATGGCCTGCTGTGCGCTAGAGCCCCATGCCTCTGCAATTAGGGCTGCTACACCTTGCTGCCACTTGCAACAAGATTCAGGGCATTTGTTGCACCCTGTTGCATGCCTCCACAGTTGAGGCAGTTGCACCCTGCTGTTCCCCCTACCACCAGAGTCAAATCTTTTGCTACACCCTGCTCCCCACATCCGTTGTCCCAAACAGGCATGACTGCTTCACCCTGTCCCCCAGTTTGGGCTGCTGTATCCTGTTTCCACCCTTATCTCCTGCCTGAACATTCAGGGGTACTGCACCATGCTGCCCTCTGTCTCCACACCCACAGTCAGGGCCACGGCACCCTGTGGCCCCCTGTTCCTATCTCCACAGTCAGGGCTGCTGTGCTGTGCTACACCCTAGAGTCTAATGCTGCCTTCATCCACAGTTGGGGCTGCTGAACCCTGCTATGCACTTACATTGCCCCAAATGGTCTGGGCTGCTTCACAATGTGCACCCTGTGCTATTGTCAGGGCTGCTGTACCCTGATGTACACCTGTGTCCTACCCCACAGTCAGGGCTTCTGCCCCATGCTGTCCTTTGTCCCCTGCCACCATTGTGCCTTGCTGCACCACAGAGCCCCTTGCCTCCATGGACAGGGTGCAGCAAATGCCCTTACTCTTGTGCTGCACCCTTCCTGAACAGTTGGTTGCTGCACCCTGCTACCTTCTCTCTCTCTCCCTCACAATCAGGGACACTGCACATGTTGCCCTCTGTTCCTGTCTCAGCAAGGTGTAGCAAAGGATCTGACTCTGGTAGCAGGGAGATAGCAGGGTGCAACTGCCTAAACTGTGGATGCATGCAAGAGGGTGCAGCAAATGTCCTGAATCTTGTGGCAAGTGGCAGCATGGTGCAGCAGCCCTAACTGCAGAGGCATGGGGCTCTAGGGCACAGCAGGCCACAGCAACCCCAACTGTGTAGAAAGGAGCAGGGTGCAGCAGCCCTGTCAATGGTGACGGGATAGAAGACAACATGGTGCCCTGACCATTTGGGGCAATGGAAGTGGGTAGCAGGGTGCATCAAAAGCCCCACCTCTGGTGTTAGTGCAGCATGGAGCAGCAGCCCCAGCTGTCGAGGCAAGGAATTTGGCACTCTGGGGCTTAGCACAGCACTGTAACCCTGACTGTAGAGACAGGAACAGGGCAACAGGTGCAGCATCCCTAACTGTGAGGGTGGGAGAGAGAGGGCAGCAGGGTGGGAGGGTGCAGTAATCCTGATTCTTTAGGCAAGGGATGGAGGCAGCAGGGTGCATAATCCCTGACTGTGTGGGAGAAGACAGTGGGCAGCAGGGTGCAGCAGCCTCGAATGTGGAACAGAAGGCAGGGGGCTTGTGGAGCAGGGGACTGGTGGCAGTAGACTGCAGCTGCCTCAACTGTGGGGCAGAGACATGGTGCATCGGAAAGCCACATAGTGTTTTTAGTTATACACATACATGATGTATTTTCACACAGAAACCACCAAAGAACTGAAATGTGTGAGTTCTGACAGGACATGTGCTTGAAATACTGTAGCAGAATGTGACAAGCACCTGTTTGTTAATCTGACATGAAAAAAATGTTCTTACATGATTATATTTATGAAGGCTACGTCAAAAACAAACTTTCTGTGAATGAACAAAATTTAGATTTATTTTATATTCATTAAACAGCCCTGTGTTACACAGTTAGAAAAAAAAAATTGAGGTTTGATTAGAAAGAACAGAGCTGTGATACAGACATGCTGATTTCTCACAGAAAAATATTTCCACTACTTCAATTTAGCATTGAAACAAAAATGAACAGTTTTTTAAAGGAAGAATATTATATATTTTAAGCTGATCTATCTAAACACAAATCAGAGACTGGGGTTGTAAGAAACCTGGAGAGTTCAGCAGACCATAAATTCTACAGAGTGGTGCTCTGATTGGGAATCTGAAACAGCAAGCTACTCCAAAATGATGTCATTGCACTCCAAGTTTGACTGAGAGGACAGAAATAACTTCACTGTTTTTCAACCACTACAGAACAAGTTAACAAATGCTGATTTAAAGAAAACCACAAAATCAAACAGTGTGACATTTTCAGGAAACACTAATCATGACAGAAGGACTTGAACTGCAACCTTTTAAACTTTTATTAAAAATATGTAAAAAAAACATTGCACATGATCTTTAAAGCAAGACTATATAGCTTTCATAAAAAAAGGCACTACTACTATATCGGTATTTATGAGTTATTAAAACTAGGATTGCCATATTATATATAAGAGTCCACCATCCTTAAATAATATTTGTAACCCTGAATCTTAAATGTAGCAATCAGCTCTGTTTGACATATCCACACCCTATGTCTAGTTAAGAATATGACACCTGCCTCCCCAAAAAAGTGAAAACAAAGTATGCTTCCCCCTAATGATTTTCATTGCCTGCATCTAAAAAAAAAGAAAAAACATTTTTTGTTCGTTTAACTATCTGCAGCATGTTTAAATAACAATAGGGTCCATCTTAAAAAATCCTGCAACAAAGCTGGGCAGTGCTGAGCTCCATCCCTGCTTATTTAGCAAATCCTTATTAAAGTCAACACTTACCACCCCCATATGTTCTGATCAGTGATCCTAAAAGCAGATGGATTTCCTCATGGACTACTGCTGTGATCGACTGTAAGAGAGTGAAGGCATTGTTAACCACTTATAATGTATGGTAGAACGCTGTTAACCTTAGGAAATCATCATTTCCTAAGGTTGTTAACCTATCGATGTGACGTAGAAATGTTGTTAGCCTATCGATGCTACGTCACATTGATAGCTTAACAACAGCGATCGGTCTGCGCATGAGCGTGCCTTTTTTTTTACACGGGGAACCTACGGATGAACGCAGCGGTTAGGGAAGGACTGAACGGCCGCGGCGGTGACTATTTTTCAAAAAGTAAGCAGCCATTTTACTTTTTACATGGGACCATACACTATAAAAATAATGTATGGTCCCTCTATCGGCACCCGGTCACTGTTAACCGTCTTGAGGGTGCCATGGCGATGCAGACCTCTCGAGCTTCGCTCTCGAGGTTTACATAGTCGCCTTGGCAACCTCTCAACAGTTAACAGACTGGTTACCAATAGAGGACCATACATTATCCTGCATGTAAACATATATAAACATGCAAGTTAAATCAGGGTAAAAATACAAGAACTCTTAATATAGCATGCTTGGGATTAGTCCTAAACTCAAGTTGGAGCCATGCATAATCACGAGTAATCGGAAGTGAAGACATGCACTCTTTGACCTGTGAACTCTTCTAACAAATCAGCTGGAAGTTCAGCCCACCGGGAGCATCTCGATTGGTAGATCAAGAGTGGAAAGTTCTTCATCTGGCGCGACAGAAGGAGAACGTTGCACTGCGCGATGACTGGAAACAGTATTTTTATTTTGGGTACCCACTTTAATCGAGAAACTTTTCTTAGCTGAAGCTGCAGGGAAATATCCATTATGGCTCTGCTTGTGAGAGAGGTAGGTTTTTCCAGGGGGTTTACTCTTTCTTGAGATGCCAGCAAAGGTCAGGCTCTTTGGAGAAGGAGCATTCTTTAAGATCTCCGAATATGGTAGAGGAGTACAAATTTTAATCAGTTCTTCATGTGGTATTTTATTGATAGATTGAACACTGCTATTGGAGAACCCGCATGGAGAAGTGGGGGAGGTGTTTGGCATTGAGCTCGAGGTTTTCGCACGGTCTTCTTTGGAACCCTCAGACACTTTTAAAACTGCCCACAGTTTGTCTTGAAGGCCTTGATTTTAAGTTTTCCATGAGCTACCAAACTGCTTCTGCTGAGTCACACATATGTGTAATTTTGTCTGGTGTGGTAATAGCTAAGCTGGCAGGATATTTGAACTACTATAACCAGCCCAGCTTTTGAAGTTGCTTTTTGGGCTCAAAAAATGTTTTTCTCTTGTCGACAATAACTGTGGAGAAATCCTGAAATAGATAAATTCTCTCCCTTTGCCAGAGTAGTTGTTTGGCATTTCTAGCCAATATAAGCACTTCTTTTACAGATTATCTAAGAAAATACACTATTATTGCTCTGGGTCTGCCCCCTAATTGTGTTTTAGTTGCCTGTGATCTGTGGGCTCTTTCAATGGAGGCAATATGGCACAGTGCTTTAAGGCTCTGAGCTGCAAATCTGCAGACCTGGGTTTGAATCCCACAGCCCCCACTTGCATACTGTGTGACCCTGAGCAAGTCACTTAACTTCCTCGTGCTCCCAGGTTGCACCTGCAAACAAGCTTTCAGCTTAGTGTGTCTCACCTGGTAAAATAATTGGTAAAAAAAAAAAAAAAAATTTCTATAGGCCAGGGCCATTCATAATTTAAAAGATCTGGAATCATAGACTGTAAGAAAGGAATCATACCGTCCCTTCCCTCTGCTCCCACAGGTACACCAATAATGCGCATGTTATTCCATCTGCCCCTATTTTCAAGATTATCCACTTTTTGTAATAAAAACTGTATTTTCTCAGTTTGTTGGTCAATTTTATCCTCCAAGAAAGCCACAGTATCTTGTATATTATCAATTTTGTTACCCGCTTCAGCTATGTTCTTTGTGTTGTTAATAATATAATTTTTCAGAGCCCCCATGTTGGTATATATATTAGCAATATCCACTTTTAATTCTGTAAACATTTATTTCACAATGTCCATGTCCGAGTTACCCAGGTCCATCTTGCAAATGAGCTTCTGCTCAATGATGAACGCCTGGTTAAATAAAGACTTGATCGATTGATTGTTTGAGTTACCCTTTACATTGGAGTAGTTGCTCTCCATGACGGTCGAGTCTCCTTGATGTGCCGCGGCTGTGTTGTTTCACCCAGTAGATGTCCACAGGAGGTAATTTGTGGATAATTACGATTTAGCACAGTGGACTACACTTTTTTTAATATCGTTATGTCGTTGGTACTTTACTCTTTCTAGTCGCGCTGAAATGGTGCCATGAAATTTACTATTTTTAAATAAATAAAGAATAAAGTGACGTGGGTGAGCTGGAGCTTTACATTCAAGCGGCCATCCTGTTGGCGCCATGCACGCGCCCCCCCATGGCCCATAGAATTTGATTTTTTTTAGCCAAAACATTTTGGTTCTCTTCTAAGAACTCAAACAAGATGGGTTCTATTTTTTCTAGAATTATTCTCCTGTTTCTACTAAAAGTGATAAGGATCTGACACCTACTGTGGCAGTTACGATGTATTGCTCCATAAGCAGTTTAGCACCAGATTACATGTCAGAACATTTCAAATCTCCATCAAACATCATTTCATTTCTTTTTCATTTTTTTCATTTTTTTATGAGGCAGTGCTCAGATGGCAGTCCTTTTTCAAACATATCTGACATGTAGACCATACAGTACAAACACCATTAAATGTAGGTAAAAAAATTACTTATAAACAATGCACAACAAAATCTGTGAAGCATCAAAACAAGTAATTTTGAATGCTGCAAAGTACATTTTCATTCAAATAACTTTCAGATGAGTTGGATTCCGAGCTGAATTAACCAATACAGCTAAACCGTTTTGTAAATGTGGCCCATACCGTGTCGAAGAACTTTTAGCAATGTTTAGTTCTGGTGTTTTTACATGGAAGAGAGTTGAACTGGTGCCACCAGTTCTACAACCAGATCATGCTAATCTGGGGCCACAGGCCCAAGAAAAATTTGGGGCCTCCCTTTGCCTAGGCCATGCTCCTTCATCTTTGACACACACCCTTCTATCAAGCCATACCCCCTTGCCATTGCATATCAGTTACATCCTTTCATACAATAAAACAAAACTGAGACTGTAGCCATGTTGATCCTTGGAAATCAAGAGTAGCTGGATAGTTTGATACTTTTTATGGGACCAACAAACCGCCATTTATTGGCCAGGATAGGTGTGGGAAGGAGACAGGGATATCAAGAGAAAATGAAAACGGATATGCACACACATACCATAGCTGGAATGCCCAAATAAGTATGCCCCCCCCCACACACACACGCTGGATGGAAGTATGTGCAGGCATAGCCGTGCATGCAAACATACCATGCATACATGAAAGCAAATGTGACTCCCGTAGTGAGACTGCTATTCCTTGCTGCATTGACTTTGTGATGACTTACCTACATCTGTGTCCATGAGAGCTGCCATAGCAACCATACACTAAGCACTGCCATCCCTCTAATAGCTTAGCCGTGCCCCCACTCCCCGATTGGTGGTGGCAGCCCGGTTTGGCAGGGTTTAAATTCAGAAGCTGGGTAGATGCAGCGGCATCTACAGCAGCAGCTTGTGGTGGCAAAGTGCAGCTAAGTGTGACGGGACTTGATGGGAGTCAGTGGAAGCTGGGGTGCTGTTGCAGGAGGTGCTGCTAAAACTGTTTTTATTTTTGTTTTGTTGTATATCTGAGTTTTTTGTTTTATTTACTGCATCATGGTTGTAAATGGGGCTATTATAAGAGTGGTTAGTTGTTTGTTGTTAGGTTTAATCTGCTGTAATTATATATCTATTTATTTAATATCACCAGAGCAAGGTGGGGCAGTATAATGTAACTGATTTTTCTAGGTCTAATTTGGTGGTTGGTTGCCAATTTGAATATAATGACTTTAGGGTCCTACTGGGCGAGAGGAATAATATTAACATACTGTATGTGGGGCATTATTGTTTCCTGTGTTTAGGTGTATTTACCAAAAAGAACAAAGCAATGTTGGGTTTTTATTGAAAATGCTTATTTGGTTTCAGCTTCTCATGCTGTCTGGGGATGTAGAGCTGAATCCAGGGTCTAGTGAAACTGTATATGAAAGTGTCTTGCCTACTATATCCTGGTATGCTACTCATGGTCTGAAAATGATTGATTTGAATGTGCGGAGCTTGTTTCTTAAACTGGCTGAAATTGTGAACATGTCCCATTATTACAATCCTGATTTAATAATTGTTTCTGAAACTTGGTTGAAACCTGCATTGAGTGATCATTTGTGTGAAATTCCAGGGTGTAGTATGGTGAAGGCTGATAGGAAGGGCAATAAAAAAGGGGGTGGGCTAGCTATTTATTTTAAAGATCATTTTCAGGTTAACATTGTTTTGAGAAATAATAATTATGAATGTATGAATGACTGGGTATTGATATTATTATTGTGGGCGGTAAACATTTGCATGTCAGAGGAATATATAACCCACCAGATTGTGGTATCACTGGGCTGAAGGCTGTGTTGGACAGTATAACTAAATTTCTGACTGGCTCTGATTTTGTTATGCTTGGGGATGTTAATGTGAATTGGTCCATGCCTGATAATTCAGGCTTGGAAAGCTTGTTAAACTCATTCCATTTGACCCAGTTGACTGATGAACCAACCAGGTTAAACACACTTTCTGAAAATCATACAATCTTCGATTGGGTGATCGCTGGTAATTCTCAGAGGGTGTCTCAAGTTGGGGCACTCCCTGATTCTGCAAGTGACTGCCAAGCAATTTTTGAGTTCATTGTGGCGTGCAGGTGCAGACGATCCCATTGCTATAATAGGTGCTCTACAGGGGTGTGCCCAATGGAGAGCTCCATTTCTAGGGGTGGGTCAGCGGCAGGCGAATCAGTCAGCAGGCTGGCGATGACTCACTTTCAGCTGTTTGGGCTGAGTTGGACAACTTTTCATAGGACAGAGCTGCACCAACGGGGGGGGGCAGCTCGGTCTTTTGAAGTTGCTTTCCTGCATTGCATTCCTGGTTGCGCGTTCACACTGCTGTAGCTTACAGCAGTGTGAACGCATTGAGCCCAGGCTTTCCATATGCCCCCTCTCAGTTAAAAAACAAACAAACAATGGGGCTGCCCAATCCCCCTGTTGGCATGACTCCTCCCAGTTCATTTGCTGACAGGGGAGTGCACTCCCCGTCGGCATAATGTACCCCTTCCCCCGCAATTTGTTCTGTGTGGCTGTGCCAAAGTTTAACAGAAATAAACCAACGGAGGTGCCCAATCCCCCTGTCGGCATGCCCCCTCCCAGTTCATTTGCAGACAGGGAAGCATAATGTCCCCCCAATTTGTTGTGTGCCAATGGGGGTACCCAATCCCCATCATCTACAGCCCCCCCAAAAAAACAATCAGGTGGCACACTGGGAGCCCACCCCAGCATGCCAAAAGATCCTGTAAGTAAGAAAACCTTTCTGTGATGTGTTTTTATTTTTTTAAACCTGTAAATTAGAAAACGGCCCCTTGTTGAGTCTCTTGCCCCTTCCCCCAACCCGCACCAACCCACTACGCACCCCACCTTCCCACACTCCCCTCACCCCATACTTACCTCTGGAGCATGGTGTGATGATCTCCGGTGGACCAGGAACACATCTGCACTCTTCAAAGCCGACCGCGAACTGAAGAAATGCCGGTAAGCTGTATAATGGCATAAATGGTTTTTTTTTTAACTTTGGTGCATATCTTGGCCATTTAGTGAATTTTGGCACCAAATTTTCAACCTGGGGTTCTTGGAATGCCACGTCATGAATTCAGTCACTGTCATGTGGTTATTTGGTCCCGAAAGGTGATTTCGTGGTCACTGCGCAGAATCACCTTTTGGGACCAATTCATGAAACAACAGTGTCACTGTTTATGAGGAGGGCTCCCAAAAAGTCTATGTTGAAAATTTGGTGACAAAATTCCAAAAAATGACTGTGTTATGAGCATGCGTTGCGCAGTTTCAATGTACATCGCGAATATGTAATATTTTCATCTAGATTTTCAACACTGATATTTTTTTACACCTTTTCATGAACAGTACAGCTGTCATTTTCAACATCCTGGCCGAAATGTGTTTTCACACTTCCGGCGCAGAATAGCGCGGTCACTGTGGGAAATCAGTGTTCGGGAAAAATTATGAAAATCACAGTGACACTGTTCATGAATCAAGCTCTCAAAATACCTATGTTGAAAATTTGGTGACAAAAGTCCATATAATGACTGTGTTATGAGAGTGCATTGCGCAGTTTCCATGCACACACGAAACTTCATGAATTTGTAATATTTTCACTACAGATTTTCAATATTGTCAGTTTTGCACACCTCCTTATGAACAATATAGTTGTCATTGTTCGCACCCTGCCCAAAATGTGTTTTCGCACATCTGGAGCACAAAATGGCATGGTTGCTGTGGGAAATCAACGTTCAGGACAGAGTAAGAAAGTCATAGTGACAGTGTTCATGAGTAGAGGACACAAAATGCCTATGTTGAAATGTTGGTGAAATTATTCCACTAAATGACTGTTATGAGCGTGCATTGTGCAGTTTCCACATATGCTTGTATGTTCGAGCATTTTTAATATTTTCACTCCAGATGTTCAACACTGCCTTCTCTTCACACCTCCCTATGAATGGTACAGCTGTGATTTTTCACATCCTGCCCAAACTGTGTTTTCACACATCTGGTGCAGAATGGTGCTGTCGCTGTGAGAAATCAACTTTCGGGACAGATTAACAAAATCACAGTGCCACTGTTCATGAGCAGAGGTCCCAAATGCTTTCATGAGGTGGGGGTCACAAAGGGGCTTGTTGAAAATTTGTAGTTCAAATACCAACAAATGCCCAGGGCATTAGGGTTTTTAACCATAACGTCCCTTTCCCCAACCCATGGTGGTGCTCCAGTGCCCTCATCATCTCTGAACCACAGACACATCATCACTCTTCAAAGTCAGATCATGAATTGTGGAAACAGGTATGTACTTCACTGTATTTTAACGGGAATGTAAACTTGGTGGCATAACTTGTTCTTTCTGCTGGGAACTGCAGTCCTGCCAATCGGTGCATACCAACAGCAATCCCAATGGCAAACTCCGGCATTGACAAATGCTTGTTTGTTTGTTGAATTTAGGTGCCCCATGTTCTCTCACATTTTCTTCAATTTAGGAATTTTGAGAAAGTAGTTCTTTCTGCCCTTCAGAATAAATTGTTTGATATTGACTGGTCTTTTCTGAATAGCATCCCAGATCCTGATAATGCTCTAGATTTTTTTTTAAGCAATTGGTTCCTTTACAAAATGTATTTTTTCCGTTGTGTAAAATTTGAGTTAGAGGGGTGTTTAATCACTGGCTCACTGCAGAAATTAAGGATTGGATAAAGGCCAGGGATATTGTTTGGAATAATTATAAACAGATGCCCACCCATTTTTTTTAATGGACAGGTATAGATTTCTTCATCATAAAGTCTCTAATTTGGTGAGGGATGCTAAAAAAGATTTTTATAGGAAACATTTTGAAGAAAACTTGTCTAAACCCAAGTCCTTTTGGAGCTCAGTGAACCAACTTTTATCCACCACAGAAAAGCGTGCTATTCAAAAATTGTTCACACCAAAAGGGGGGTGGTAACTGATCCAACTGAGATCTCAAATTTATTTGGTTTAAAATATTTGGATTTCTTCAGTTATGGTGTTGGTGGGCAAATTTCTTTGGTTAGGAATGCTTTATTTTCCTCTGCTACTAGGCTCCCCTTTTTTTATTTTCATAAGATATCCCGTAAACAGGTTTTGAAATTATAATTATCCATTCCAAATAAATATAGTGACTGCAGGGAGGGGTTAGAAGGTCATTTTATTTAGCTGATAGCACCTGTTGTTGCTGCTCCATTACGTACTACAGTATCTTTAACGTAAGTTTAATATCAGGTTATTTTCCTTTTTTCTGGAAACTGTGCAAGGGTGGTACCTGTTCTGAAGAAATCTGGCACTGAAAATCTAGATGATTTTCTACCCATCTCCATACTGAATCCCCTGATCAAGATTCTTGAAAAAATGTGTCAATAAACAAATGAACCAAATGCTGCTGTTAATGAAGCTAGAAACCTTAGGTCTTGATAATCCTTCCAAATCCTGGCTCCATGATTACTTATCAGGTTGCTCCCAATATGTCAAATGGGGCAATAGTCAATCCTCTTTAAGTCCTGTTACCCATGGCATCCCACAGGGGTCCATACTAGGCCCCCTATTCTTCTCGTTATTTATCACTGAGCTGCCAAAGTTCTATGGTGGGGCATCCATCCAACTGTATGCTGACAATGCCATCCTATACTGTGCCTCAGCTAATACCCACTGGCTCAATCAGTATCTGGAGTCTGACTTCAGACAATTAGAAGCATGGTTCCTTGAAAATAATCTACTTTTCAGTACAAAGAAAACCAAAGAAATGCTTTTCCATCCTCCCTTCTATAAAGCTGCCCATAACCTGCTTCTCTCCATCTGCTCTTCAAGTGGGGACTCCTTTGAAACAGTTGATTCCATTACATATCTGGGCATCCATTCTGATCCTAGCCTCTCTTTCGAGGCCAATATCCATAAAATCACTAAGACCTTATACCAAAAGATTGGACTGTTATACCATCTTTATCCCTTGCTATCTAATGCATCCCATCTCAAAGATGCCTCTGCCTCATTGCTACATCTGCTTTCCTATGGAGTGCCTTTGTTCTTATCTGTCAAGGCCTCTCACAAACCAATTGAAACAACTATACCATAAGATTGGGTGCTTTACTCTTGGAGTGGCCCCGCTCCAACGCCATTGCATGGCATTGGCATTGCTGGGCTGGTTGCAGCTTGAACATAAATTCCAGTGCAGCTCTCTCTGTCTTACTTTCAAGCTCTCACATTTCTATACTCCACCTAGTCTATCAGACATCACTGAACAGAAATAGCCTACTCAGTCCCTACAATCCAACTATCTTCCTTTTCTTGTCTTACCCAAGGCCCGGCTATCAACTGGTAGAAGACCCTTTGCCTTTACTGCCCCCTCGGTCTGGAACTCCCTCCCCACATCTATTCTCTCCTGCTCTACCCTCCCTCATTTCAAGTCTGCACTGTATAACCATCTCGCTGCTTCAGGGTTCTGTACCTGCCTCTCCTGACTCACAGGCCTCTGCTCCAACTCTGATTCTCCCCACAACTCTAAGTTCACCTCTGTCTTTGATCCATGGTAATGTCGGGTGCTGAGGTGCTGTATGCTGCTGTCCATAATATTCTAAAATGTGAATTTTCTATATGTACTTTCAGCACTGCTGTTTTGCTCTACCCTGTATTAATTATGTCTGATTGTTAATTATGACCTATCTTAGCTCTGTTTGGTCTATTTAATTGTATTAGTTGTTTTATATTAACTATGAACTTGTACAGTTCTATGTTTGCTATATTACTTTTGCCCTATGTATCCTCCCTGGGGCCGCTCCTGTAAAAGGGACTGCATGGTCTCAGTGGGCTCACCTGGTTACCAAAATTCAAATAAATAAATAATACCAAAGTATAATATGCTGTGTTCCCAACAACATGGTTTTCGGCCTAACTAAGGGACTGAGACTGCCTTGATCAGGTTCACGGACACTGCCCTCAGGGGCTTTGATAATGGCGTTATGTTGGAGGAGGTTTTCATGGACCTGACCAAGGCACTCGATCTTATTAACCACTCTTTATTGTGCTTGAGATTAGGTGAATTGGGATTTTCTGTGGTTGTCTGGTTTAAGGTTTATTTATTTAATAGTTCTGTTTTTGTTAATGTTGGGGTTTCTACTTCTTCTATTTTTCCTATTCACTCTTGTGTTCCTCAAGGTTCTATTTTGGGTCCTCTTTTGTTTTCTTTGTTTATTAACCCGTTACCTTCCCTTTGTTCTACTTGTGATAGTTTACTTTACGTTGATGACTTGATTTTCTTTTCTGAATCTTATTGTATTTCTTTACTGAGTTTATCTCTGGAAAAAGATTTTCTTATTTGCAATTTGGTTTAGGGAAAATGCTTTTGTCTTGAATACAGTTAAAATTAAAGCCATGGGGGTGTGGCTTGACCCCAACTGTCTTGGCAGTTAAATCCATTACTCAGCTCAGCCAGGGGACTATGTCTAAGACATACATCAAAACCAGATTTAATACAGCATTGAACATCTAACAGTAAATGTAAGAAACTTACCAGAACATTTGCACCTACTCACCTATTGCCGCTTCAAGTCCTGGAACAAGTAACATGGACTCCAATGTCAGGTGACTGCACGGCGCACAGTTCGGACCTGGCCAGAAGTGCCATGGCCAATATGCATTAAATAGATGAAATGTTTGCAGCTTTAATGCAGAGGATGGAGCAAGTCACATTAGCCTCCACCAACACAACAATGACCATTCAACAAATGGATATTAGGATGTGCCACACTGAGTAGTAGGTATCCATAAACACCAGGGAAATTGAAACGCTGATGGCCACTTTAAGAGAGCAGTCCATCACTATTCATGTCCTACAGGGAGAGCTGGACAATTTAGAAAATAGGGGCCACCAGAACAATCTGCTGCTGACAGGGTTCCCTGAGGGAACAGAAAAGGGGAACCCACTAGAGTTTCTATACAGTGAACTGCCACAGATCCTACAGCATAATCAATACCCTCAATAACCTCAGTACTTCAATACTGAGTTACCATTAAAGGTACCCTAATAAAAGAATGATATCTTAATCAAACAATAATTAACTATCTTAAAAAAAAGCATGAAATTAAGAATCTTTAGCAAATAATCATTTACACATAAGACTACAATTTAAACCAATTATACATTATTATTACAGAAATAATTAAAACTAGAATTCTGATAAACAGAATAGCTCCTCCATTATAGATTTGTTTTAAAACAAACATTCAGAGCTCATTTCATTCAGAAATCCATTTCCGGTTTCCAGCATATTATACAGTAAATAGGTAAAATATAGAATTACAATATCCTCACAAAATCACAAAATCACCGTTTCCTAGATATGTCGGTCACAGCAATGGACTAAAATCCGTGGAAAGCTGCATATTACTCTCACAGAATCAATACATCAAATAAAACATTTGCTAAAGTGACATTAAAGGCTATTCTATTAGCATGAAGTTCTTTCAAGTTCTTTATGAGCTTCATAAGCTAGCACTTTTTACAGTGTCCGTGATCACTATTGTCCATGTGTATGTGAAGCAGCTCTGGAACAAAATAAAGAATAGAGTTCCACTTAAGCACTGTGACAACAATTAAATGTAGAACCTTACTTAATGCTTAAGAAATTGCTCCAGCTTCTCCACGTCTCTAGTAGGAGTCTTTGGAAAACAGAAGAATCATGATTTCTATTTTTAACAGAAGTGAATAGTTCCTTTGGTGTGCTGGAGTCTATATTTGTAATTAGGTGATGGGAGCTTAATAGGGGTTTCAATTTGTCAGTGGTTTTAAAAAAAAAGCTAATTTTAAGGCTCCTTTATATCCAATAATTTCCAATATATTTTCAAGTCTTCCCTAATTTCCCATACACCAGCAGATATATTTAATGTATAGATTTAATGAGGCAACAGAGTACAATGACTCAAATCAACAAATTAGAGTCCCATTAAGAACTCCAAATTACAAGAATCACTGAAAGTCACTGAAACTGAGTGTCTCAGTATAGCCAGATAGCCCTTTTAAGCACATATTTTGAATGCAGTCCTGTAGAACAATAACCCAGGGTTTATATCTTCAGATGCCAAGTTTAATTTGTGTCTCAATGAGAAACTGTTAATCTTCAGGTAAAGGAAAAGTAAAAACAATACCTCGTAGGGTCAAAGCACCAGTGAGTACCAACTCTTCACATGGCCCCTATAAACAAAATATTTCTCATCAAACTTATGAGACTGACTTATATTCTATTAGCCTTTAGGCACCGATCGGAAACCTGGGCTCAATTGCCTTCCTGTGCGAGGCTCTCCTCGCAGGCTCCCACAATCGACAAGTTCAGCTTCCTATGCTGGGATTTATGAACTCCAGACATCTAGAAAAAACAAAATACATTGCTCTTCTGAGTGTAGTAAGTTTTCTACTGTTTAGCAATAGACCCCCAGCCCTTAGGTAAAGATGACATACCTTTCATGTATACAGTTTGAACATTTCAGCACATAGTGTGGCGTCTCTGTATGCCATATCAGGAACGTCCCTGGTCTCCTTAGTTTCTGGTGTCTCACTGACATCAGAGTCCATCAGATTCCACTTTCATCTCTGGTTAAAGCTGATATCCACACCAGCACTGCTCAAGCAACGATTCCCTGCAGATACAGCTCACTCAGAAAAAACAGGCACATTGAGCAAGCCCGTCGATATCAAAAATGCTTATAAAGCTTATCCGGCAACATGCTACCGATTACTTACTATCCATAAGGTAGCAGCATTTTAGTAAACCAAATGCCATTTAAGCAAATGTTTCATTCACCAAACAATAAAATAAGAAATATAGCTAATTTTAGCGAAATCTCATAAAACGCTCGACAAGAACAGAATTGCTGAAAGGAGCAGAGCGGAACAGCATTGCAGCCATCTTGCTTCTCCAACCCCACCCGCCAGTTGACCAAAGACGAAAAATCTAATATTTAGTAGAAAATGTCAGGAATAGGGCTCCCACCCATGGGAGGGGCCCTCCTGAGTACCATACCCCTACCAGAAGGACTGGAGAGGCCTCAGGTGGCCCAGTGCTGCTGGCCCAAACATCCAGCTTTTTCCACAGTGCTACAATGTGCTAATGGTGTAAGTAGGTTAAAATGTTTTACTGTTGTTATTGTTGTAATGGTTTTACGGATAGACATAAGTAAGCCCGGTGAAGGCAATGGTGTTCTCTGGAAAATGCTCAGACAGACCCTAGGCTCATTTTGCGTGTGATCAATCAAGCCCTATCAGACATGTCCATAAAGTGGATTGCACCCCAAATATGTACAGCACCCAATAGGAGGGAATTTGCTCTCTTCAGGCAAGTATAGCACAGAACAGCCATTCTATACCAGCACACTAAAACATGGAAGAAATCTTGTATACAACCTGGAACATCAGGGGACTAAACACTCCTGTCAAGAAAAAAAAGTGCTGTCACACCTGAAGAGAGTAAAGACCCATGTAGCTTTCCTATGGGAAATGAAACTTATAAGAGAGGATCATGCACCTCTGGTGAGTGACTGGGTGGAGAAAGAGACACTTGCCAGGACCCAATCCAAACAAAGAGGGGTGGTCATGCTGATACATAAATCCTTCCAGTGGTCTCTAAAAAGGAGTTGCCCAGACCCTCAGGGAAGGTGGATTCTAGCTTTGATGGACACCCCAAGGGGACTTGTGTTATTGGCAAACATACACTCCAAACAAGGTTATTCCATCCTTTTTTCATGACTTGTCCAGCAAAGTCGGATCCATGATACAGGATGACACCCCCAGAGTGGTAGGAGGAGATTTTAATTTAACTCTGGTACCGATACTAGACAGAAGTGATAGGGGGAAAGAGACTCACCATAGAGGGGTACAGGCTACACACCTGATGATAAAGGAATTCAACTTAGTGGACACCTGGCACCTGCTACATCCAAAGGAGAGGGATTATACATTCCACTTAGGGGTCCATGGCACATACAGTCAGTTAGACCTGTGGCTTACCTCACACAGGATCACTCAGGCTGTATTAGATACCAGCATCTGATTCCTCCACATAGTGATATCAGACCATGCCATGGTCCAAATGCTGCTGTCATGGGGCCCATCTCCCCCTCGTTCTCCCACTTGGAGAATGGATCCCCTACTACTTAGTACAAGCACCTCCACTTCCCAGTCTAGGAGTATTTGAGAGGTTAAAGTTCATGGGAAAGGGGGAGCACTGTACAGTCAAGAACATGAAGTCCATAAATAAGACAGGAAAACAGTACTTGATTGTCCATGGGTGATGATGGTGATTGCCCCGGACCCTCAGGACACTGAGCTGGTATGCAGGAGGGGTGACACAGATCTTTACCTGCCTGGCCTTGGCCACTTCATGCAACAACCTTTGTAGACTGCTTTCAACAGGCAGCCCTCTCGATGTCTTCCTCAGTGGGTCTTTGGTCCCTGCCATTCTAGGTGCCACCCTGGAACACACTGGATGCAAGACTGTGGAGGCAACTTCTTTTAGTAGCAGCAAAACACAGCTTCTTCAAAAACACCAGAGGCAAACACCAAGTTGTAAATACAGGGGACCCCATTTCATGAACAGTGAATAGAATAGACAGTTTACTCCATGGAGCAGTAAAGCAGGACCAGGAGGTCACCTTAGTAGCTGAACGATAGAAGATAAACTGTACTCTGGACCCAGGACTCCCAATTAATAACTCACTGCAGTACCACACACAGCCATAGGAAGCTACCACAAAACTGCTAGGCAGCTTACAGTCCAAGGCAGGCACACACTTGATACCAAACAGGCCCTCTTGACACTAAACAGGCTGCAGACACTTTCTGGCTCTCTCTGAACACTGTCACGAGGAGCATGCACACTTGGGGGAAACAACTGCCTGACTCTTAGTTACCCCAACACATGCTTTTTCCTAGATGCTGGGCATGGAGCCCAGAATTGCTATTTTATTTATTTATTTATTGTGAGATCGAAATTACAAACCTTTGGGGCAGAGACTCCTTTGCAAAGGCTCCACGTCATGGAAGTACAAAAGAAGAGAAATGTACAATACGATGAAAGGTATTACAAATGAATGCAGAGGGTAAAACAACCCAGAGTCAAGTATGGCACAAAGGTCAGGGATCATATGATGTGGCCGATGGTGTAGGATGGTGTCTGTTTGAGCTCCCAGTTCCCTCACCATTAATTAAACTTTTTTCAGAGTATTACAGCATTTAAGGTGAGTACCTGTTAAATCCCTGAGTTCAGAGGGGCCAGTAGCAAGAACTGTGCGGATTTGGTGTGGATTCCGGTATTTTAATTCTCACTATGGAGACGGAGATGCAGGCCTCACTAACCTGACATACCCCCCCACCAACCCCCAAGAAAACGGCCAAAAAGAATCGCTCGCAATCGGGGGGAGCTGCTAAAATTCCCTGGGCATCAGCGGAACAAGGTTTACTCACCATTTAAAGATTCTTGGTAGAGTTCGCTCCTTTTCGGGAGGAGCTTAAATCTATCATGGCAGAGATTATGTCAGTGACCAGAGAGCTGGAAACCACCACAAGGCACCTCGCGGATGTGGAGGCCGAATAATATCAGTCAAGCACAAAGCGGAAAAAGCTCAATCCCGAACTCCAAGCCACGAAGCAGAAAATATCCAGGCTTGAGAATAAAGTGGAAGACTTGGAGGGAAGAAACCATAGGAACAATGTTGTAATAATTGGTTTACCAGAACAGGAAGAGGGCACAGATACCATATTGTTTACTCAGAAGTTGGTGGCTAAAATTGCACGTCCCTCACCCTACGGGCCCAACTATATCATGGAGCGAGCACAACGGGCACTGCGACCTACTCCACCCCTGGGCACACCTCCTCGAGTGTTTATATTTCACTTCTTCAGCTACCTGGAAAAACAATATTTCTTGGGGAAGGTGAGAGAGTTAAAAGAAGTGAGATGAGCCTCTCATCTTCAGATCAACCCCTCTATTCCCTTGAGCAATAAGTTTGCACTCTTGGAGGATGACATGCACTCCTCGCAGGAGGATCTTTCCCAGCAAATTTCAGATGAACATCCCTCAAATTTGGGCTCTGTGCCTCAGGGCTGTATTTCTGCTGATACTTTATGGCAGAAGTTGTTGCAAGTTCCACCTTCAAATCTTTAGAGCCACCCAAAAAGAAACGTAGGGCAAAGACCAAAAGCAAGAACATCAATAGTCACAATCCTGCTAATAAATCTAAGGTGTCATGAGCCTATATGGTCAGTAATATGGTCACAGTTGCTATATCTTGGTTGGTTTTGCTTCCAGAATACTTAAAGGGGAGTGCCAGTACACTTTTTCTGCCTAGCCGCCCGCTCTACAGTCTATGCTACCTAGTTGCTTTCGCTCCCAGCTGGTGCAAAAAGCAAAGGCTGTACATCGCAGCACGATCAATTTACTTTTTGTTGCAGTGTTTAAATGAGCAGCTTAGAGGTCTTCAAGGGAAGTTTGGTATATCAGCAATGCTTTTCTAACCCATTATTTTAGTGTTAGATCTTATACATTACCTCACTAAACAGGCTCTCGGTTTCTTGCCTTTTACTCTCCAGTTTAGCAGTGCATCGGGTTTATAGTCTTTTGGCTGTTCAGTTGCATATCTTCAATCAGTATGCATCCTGATTATTGCCTTTTCTTTTTTCATATGTGAATTATTATATATTACAAGGCAACTTACCCCTTCCCTCTCCTGATGACAGGTTCTTAAGTATTATTGGCAACTACATTTAACCTATCTCCTTCCCTACGCTCCATTATTCTTACTACCTCCTGTTTACAATATGGAACTATCATTAGTACTCAAAGAGGTGGGCTATGTTTGGTATACTGTTGCAAAGGATTATCAATCTACATCTTCCTTATGCTCCTTATTTTACTCGGAAGCCTACAGATATTATAGAAATCCACTGCTGTGTGGTCCCTCCTGTTTTGGGGCTCACTGGGCCTAGTCCTCTAGACCTAGTCACCCCATATAACACCTATTTAGGTGATTTTTTAGTAATCAAGGTTGATCTTTACTATGACTATCTCTTCTGTCTACAGTTATCACCGAAGTCTATACCTCTCCACATAATCCCAATTTGCATTTGGCTCAGGGTGTAAGGGCTTAAATTGACCTCCCCTTTCTTCTTTCCCCCCCTCAGTATTGTATTTATTATGTACTTATTCTGTTGCACTGCAAAGTATACTCAGAGTCACTCTAATGTGGTAATGATTTACTTTAGAAAGAAAAAACAGCACCGTAGCCAAGGCTGAGCAGAGAGTATCTCTTAGATAAATGACAATGAATAAGTCCCATACAAAGACTCACCTACTCCTGGTTATGCTGTAATGCTTCGCAAAACTTGCCATATCTTTTATTAATCCATAGGTACATCAGCAGCAAATAACAGCAGATAAAATCCCAAGCAGGGTCAAAGTATAGTCCAAAGCAACACACAACACACGCTTCCTGGTATGACACCTCATCATCTGACATGTTTCGCTCAATCAGAGCTTTTTCAAAGGCTTAGAGGCCATACATCACCAGGTGCTTAAATGTTAAAAGATTTAAAGGTACACTACCACCATTTCACCTTAAAACAAAAACATCCCTAATAACATATAGAATAAATGAACAGCTAAACCATGGTAGAAAAATATATGTGCAGACTTATATAAAAGAGTAGAAAAAACATACTTTGTTTCATAATTCTATTTTTGACCAATTTCTGTTATTGTAACCATTATTATGTTTCTGGTACTTATAATCTCCAGTATTAATTTAAGTCATAACAGAAGGCACATTGTACAGATCAATACCATGTTACATTTAATATACATTGATTAAACTCAAACCTGTCAAAGTAAGAAAAGATTGCATCCAGTTTGTGTAGAACTCAGGTTGCATGGAATGCTGGTGCAAATCTGTGTAGAAAGAAAGGAAAAAAGACAGAATTAGAAACTTAACAACAAGTAACAGTAACACAATAATTCCTTTTCTTAAAAAAGGTTTAACTTCAAGTCTTTCATTTAGTCCTTTACCATCCATTGCCTTAAAAGAAAAAATCCAGCGTTGCTCTCTCTTTAGTAATAGGTTGTTGTAATCACCCCCCCCCCTTTCTGGGCATCACTGGTTTCTCAATTCCAGTGTAAGTGAATGTGTGTTCATTTCTATTTCTAGTTTTGAACACATGGATAGACAATGCATTTGTCAGATCTTCATTACTGATGGCTCTCATGTTCCCCTATTCTGGTCTTAAATGCTCTTATAGTTTTCCAATATAAAAGCAGCCACATCTGCATAATGCAAGGTATATAATGCCCATAGTACTGCATGTAATAAAACCCCTAACCGGAAACTCTTTCCAGAGAGGGGGTTCTTAACCAGTTTAGTAGTTACTGCCAAATTTACAGTTGCCACATTTATTACAGCCATTTTCCCTTCTTGGAAGCCATATTTTAGGATTGTTCTATCCTGGCTGTAAAGAATGGACTATCCTGTATTTGATGGTATTGCCCTTGTGATATACAAAATCAGGCCCTTTTTCCACTAGGTTAGCCAGACCTGGATCCTGTTTAACTGTATGCCAATGTTTATTAATAATACTGGCTATAGATGTTAAATATTAAATAAAGGTAGAGATACTAAACAAATATTTTTGCTCAGCATTTACAAATGAAGAGGGAGAGGTACATAAAACAAACAGTAGAAACACTCTGGATACAGAAGTTGATACCAGCCCATTTACAGAAAAAAGGATTCTGAACGAACTCTTAAAACTGAAGGTGGACAAAGCAATGGGGCCTGATGGGATTCCCAGAATTCTAAAAGAACTAAGGGTAGAACTAGTGACACCACTGACTACCCTTTTTAACAAATCATGGGAGGATGGGGTGGTACCCGAGGACTGGAGGAAGGCAGATGTGATTCCCCTTCACAAAAGTGGGAGCAAGGCAGAAGCAGAAAAGTACAGACCTGTTAGTTTAACCTCAATGATAGGGAAAATGATGGAATCACTTCTGAAGGAAAGAATTGTCGAGTATGTAGAGGCCAGAGGGGCACAGGACCCTAGGCAGCATGGATTCACAGTGGGAAGGTCATGCCAGATGAATCTGATAGATTTCTTTGACTGGGTGACCAAAGTAGTAGATCAGGGAGGGGCTGTGGACATGGCCTAGCTAGACTTTAGCAAGGCATTTGACACAGTCCCACACAAAAGATTAATATACAAGTTAGCCAGCCTGGGAGTGGGTCCCAAGATGACAGCCTGGGTAAAGAATTGGCTGGAGAATAGGACACAGAGAGTAATAGTAAATGAAGTCCATTCAGAAGAAAGGAGGGTTACTAGTGGGGTACCGAGGGTTCAGTGATAGGACCGGTCCTTTCAATGTCTTTAAGTTTACATTGCAGAAGGACTGGAAGGAAAGTATGTCTCTTTGCAGATGACACAAAGATCTGCAACAGAGTTGATGCACAGGGTGGGTGGAAAGGATGAGAAGGGACTTGGCAAGGTTAGAGGAATGGTCCAATGTATGGCAGCTTAGATTCAATGCTAAGAAGTGAGGTAATACACCTGGGAAACAAAACCCAGGGAAGAGTACACAATGGGGGTGAGATACTAACAACAACAAAAATGGAAAGGGACCTGGGGGTAGTCATATCAGATGACCTAAAGGTGGGCAAGCAATGTGAGAGGGCAGCAAGGAGGGCTGGGGGGATACTGGGATGAATAGGGAGAGGCATCACCAGTAGAAAACAAGAAGTTATTATCCCTCTGTACAGACAGCTGGTGAGACCCAATCTGGAGTACTGTGTTCAGTTCTGGAGACCCAATGTCCGCAAAGACATAGACAGGATGGAAGCTGTCCAGAGGGTCTGCACCGGAAGACATATGAAGAGAAATTAAAGGAGCTTAATATGTATAGCCTTGAGGAAAGGAGGGAGAGGGGGGACATGATAGAAACGTTCAAGTACCTCAAGGGAATCAATAAAGTCCAAGAGGGTAGCATCTTTAAAAAAAAGAGGTGTGCAAGAACAAGAGGGCACAATTTGAAGACGGGGGGCGGCTCAGAGGTACTTAAGGAGCTTTTTCACAGAGAGGGTTGTGGATGCATGGAACGGCCTTCCAGAGGAGGTTGTGGAGTCAAAATCAGTGGTGGAATTCAAGCATGCATGGGACAGTCATAAGGCAATTCTAGGGGGTGGGGGTAGGAAGAAGTAGGCTGCTGGTTAACTAGGATCTGCAGCTTATCCAGTAGGTAGGGAAATGGGCAGACTGGGTGGGCCAAGCGGTCCTTATCTGCCATCAAATTCTATGTTTCTATGTTAGAGAATTTACCTTCCGGTCAGAGGTGCATGGTTCCTTGTCCAGAATTGACTACTTCTTGCTGAGCCAGTCCCTTTTACCCAGGGTGAGGGAATGCAGAATTGATCCGGGCATCATCTCTGACCATTCGCTGGTATATTGTAGTCTTGCCCCGTCCTCAAATATCCCCAAGCAAACCATTTGGAAACTCAATAATCAGCTACTCAAGGACAAGAAGGTGTCAGAAGAGATAAATAAGAAGATTGAGCACCACCAAGAAATGAATTTGCATTCTACAGGGAGGCTAGATATAGAATGGAGTGCATTAAAATGTGTCCTGAGAGGGGAACTGATCCAAATAGCAGCCAGGAGAAAAAAGAACAAAGAGCAAAAGGCATTGCAGTTGCTGCCTGTGTCCATGAGCTGGAGAAGAATTTGTCTCCTCATACAACAGAGGATGTACGGAGTCAGGTTGAAGGGTATAGGCACCAATACAATGTGCTCTTAAAGGATAAGACTGAATATGCCATCCTCAAGACAAAAGGGAAGTATTTATACCAGGGGAAAAGGCAGGGAAACTGCTGGCCTTTAGGTTAAGGAAAGAAGAATCCTCTAGAATCATTCGAAGTATCAGGACCAGAAGTGACAAGTCAGTTAAAACACATCCCCAAGACATTGTGAAGGAATTCAAGGAATATTACAGAGAACTATACAGCCCTATGCTACAACCACCCAGGAAGATAGAGGTCAAAGAGTATCTGGCCTCAACCCCGCTTTAAGAGATTCCTCCAAAGCTGAGAGAGGGACTGGTGTCTCCCTTTTTGGAGGCTGATATTCTGGAGATAATGAAATCCCTGCCTCTAGAAAGAGCACCCGGGCCAGCTGGATTCTATCTGAATTTTTATAAATGTTTTGCTGATTAACTAGCTCCCTGGCTTAAAAGGCTATTTCTAGAAATAATTAAGGCTGACGTAATAGATCCCCATCTATTAGAGGCACTTATTATTGTTATTCCCAAACCTGAGAAGCCAACAGATGAGGTAACTAGCTACCGCCCGATCTCACTACTCAAGACCCTTGCTAAGCTTCCAGCAAATAGGATGGCAAAGGTTCTTCCCCACATTAGACATCAAGATCAAGATGAGGTCATGGCAGGGGGGATGTCCTCGGATCATCTTTGCAAACTGTCTCACATTTTCTCTGTATCCAGGGACTCCATTACTCTGATGGGTTTGTTGTCCCTGGACACAGAGGAAGCCTTCACTAGAGTAGATTAGCAGTTTTTGTTTTGTACTATGGAAAGGATAGGCTTTCCCTCAGCTTTCATCAAGAGGGTCTCCTCACTATGTAATGGTCCAAGGGGAAAGCTTTATTACAATGGGGCTTTCTCCTCTTCATTTCCATTATATTCTGGTACCAGACAGGGGTGCCCATTGTTGCCCCTGCTCTTCAACATGTACTTGGAGCCCTTTCTTACAAGATTGAGGGGTAACCCCCAGGTACAGGGAGTGGCTCTTGAGTCCCATGAATATAAAGTATCTGCATATGCTGACGACATTCTCCTCCATTTGGCTCATCCCCGGTCTTCCTTCCCAGTGGTGCTGGAAACAATTAGGACCTTTAGCTCAATCTCCTACAATAAAATTAATATAAGTAAGACCACAGTGTTTCCACTCAATAATAGCCTACAGAAAGGAGATATATCTGATTTGGGGCTGCAATGGAGCCCGAAAACCTTGAAGTATTTAGGTATCATTTTGTCAAGAAGTGCTAATAAAATGATTTAATTTAATTTAGATGCCCTTATACAAATAATCAAACAAGACCTGTCCTGGTGGTGGGGATTACTGGTATCTCTCTGGGTTGCATCAATATTATTAAAATGAACGTTTTGCCCAGAGTGTTTTATCCCCTGAACATGCTGAATAACTGGGTTCCTTAGAAATGGTTTAAAAAGATTCATGCCATGATCTCAGATTTCATATGGTAGGATAAAGCTCCCAGAAGAGCTTACTATAAGCTGGCTGCCCCTAAAACTAGAGGTGGACTGAGACTTCCACATTTTGGTCTATATTTCTGGGACAGTGGCGCTAGTGAGTATTTAAAGTGGCTGATAACCCCGGAGGAGATGGAGGCCCAGAAGTATATCCCTTCCTGGGTAAGTCTGGAAGTAGAGTTGATCAGGAAGGTGGGTCTCTCGCCAGTTGCTATCCTATATTCTAATTATAGGTGCCTTCCTAAGAAATTGGTAGAGTCTCCTATAGCTGTATCACTTAGAATTCACTCACAACTCTGCTCCTTCCTTAAATATGACAGAAATTAAGAGTTCAATCAGCCCCTTATTAAAAATCCCAATTTTAAAATAGGGGGAAGGTGATTACAGAGTTCTGGATCCCTCAGATGAAGGATGCCAGATTAAAGGACCTTTTAGCTGAAGTGGGATGTCTTTCGATAGAATCTATTCTACTGAAATACCATCTGAACAGAGAACAGGCATTCAAAGTTTTCCAGATAAGACATATGCTCCTGAAAGTTGATAAGGTGAGCAGGGTTGGGAAAGAGAAAGGCACATTTGAAACTATGGCCCTAGGAGCTTGGAGAACCCATGTGGTGTCTAACTTTTATGCCTGTCTATATGATCTGGCTCTCCCAGAGGTTAATGGTATCCCTACATAAATAATTGTAGGTGGGGTCAGCACTAAAAAACTTTTTCTCAGGTGTTAAATCACACAAGGCTTTTTATTATATACAGAAGCATCATCGGTAAAAAAAGCATCACAATTAAATTAAACAATGTATGGTCCCCACCTACTGGTCAACACATTTTCCTGAATTGCCAGAGCAATGGCCTA
Organism: Neoceratodus forsteri; assembly: GCA_016271365.2. Taxonomy (NCBI): domain Eukaryota; kingdom Metazoa; phylum Chordata; order Ceratodontiformes; family Ceratodontidae; genus Neoceratodus; species Neoceratodus forsteri. Next base: position 63,896,350 of record CM028129.1, read on the forward strand.
GAATTTGGCTGGAAACCTACAAATATATCACACAGAACTGTTTAAGGTTAATGCAGTATAAACTTGTTAACAATATGTACTGGACGCCATTGAGATTGCATAATACTGGAAGATTATCTCAGCCTACATGTAATAGATGTCATCAGGAGGAAAGCTCCCTAAAGCACATTTTTTGGGATTTCCCACCGGTTAGGGATCTATGGGAGCTGATTAAGTCTAAGGCTGGCCCGCTGTTGGGCATAGAAGAGCTATTTACCCCGGAGAGCTGTCTGGTGGGGGATTATAGGAGAATCAGAGTAAAACAACAGAGGTACTACATGGCACTAATAACTTCTTCCCTCAAGAAACTTATACTGAGGCATTGGCTGGATGACCTACTTTTGAGCTGCTTGGAATGGTTGAGGGAACTGTTTTTGAACCTCCAAGTAGAACAAATGGGGGCTAACATAAAAAAAAAAAAACCTCCCCAGACTTGCTAAGATTTGGGATAAGATACAAACTTATATTTGCCTCAGGTTGGAGCCTTACCATCTTGATGGCATCTATCTAATAGGACTGTTCCCTGTATAGGTTAAGTTATGTGTGCATATTGATGGAGGTTTCTCCCTAATACAAAATTTGAGTTGTAAAGTAAGGTGGGGAAAGGGGGTGGGGGGTAGGCGGGGGGAGGGCAGGTAATTTTGATATTGTCTGGATGGATGTGCTCTTGTACTGTCTGACTGTGTACCTGCCCTGTATACTTGAAACACAATAAAGTTGAATCTTCCCTCTCTGGATTCTCTGGCTGAGGATCTTAGGGCTCTCCCAAAATGGCAGCCACTGCTCCCCCATACATCCTTAGGTGGCTGTACTATTTAAAATAAAAAAAAATGCAACAGCGACCACATGGCTGAGTGGGTGGGTGCCCCACTCCAACCTCCTCTTCTCTCTCCCCCTCTCCAATTCTCTCCTTCTCCTCTCCATATTTCCCTTCTATCCCATAGAGGGTTTGGTGCCTAAAAACATTGGTCAAATCATGGACCGAACCCACTGGTGCCAAACCTGCTGCCTATTTTAATGCCCCATGGGACTTGTAGTCCCGAATTCAATACTTTCTTTGTGCCCATGGTACCAGGCGGAACCGAAAACTACTGTCTGCCAAAAGGAGCCACTGCTCCTTTAAATGTTTTCCTTTGGTATTATCCGCACATGCATATTGCACGTGGGACCACCTTCTTAAGCAAATATTTATTTATTTACAAAGAGCTGTCCTAAGCCCAATCCACCTCCAAACCAAACCCAGCACCACACTCCCCACACCCGCCAGCATGGACATCCATCCCAGCTCTTGGCCCGGCCCTGAATGGACCGAGACACCAGGAAAGAACTGCTGCAGTCACAAGCCACATGAGGGATTACAAAGCATGACTCCCACCACAGCCCCAGGAGACAGTGCCACGGGGGAAAGTAACTGAGCTGCATGGGCTCCACATCAGGCAAGCCCACTTTGGGAGGCTTACACACTTCACTGACCAAATTCTCGCCGTCCTGGTGAGCCAAAACTCACCCTACTATTATTTACACTACACTTACTCTAATCATAAACTAGCCATTACCTATCCTAGCACTAACCTATCTCACTAAGCCACCCGGGAATCACTATACCTACTGGGCTACCCACTGACCAGACATATGAAAGACCCAAGCTCAGCCTGACCGATGGTGTCTCAAGTCCCTTAGCTAATCTCTACTCAGCCACCCACTGACCAAGCCTATGAGGTACCCAGGAGCTTGGCTCAACCAATGGCATCCCAGCTTCTCCTTCCCTTGGCTACCCACCACTAAACCTACAGACGGATTGCTTTTAGTTCACATAGCGGCATCCTGGTTCCCATATTCTGACACAAATCTACCACTTAACCTCTTACTTGCTAACAGCGGCCTGTGTTGGACTGCCTGGACCCTTCAGAATAGATAACACTTTTATAGAACAAAAATCTTAGCAATAGTTACTAATCCACCCTAAAATAGAATTACTGTATCATTTCTTATTTTTAAACATTTTATCTTAAAACATTTTAAATAGAGAAAACAGTCTACACCGATTGTCCCCAACATAAAATGATTTCCCTTTTGAAACATTAAACACACTTTAACCCTTGTGCAAAAGTACAATCATTAATCACGATATGCAATACTAACAGTGCATAAACATTCAATCACATTTTTTTTATTTTTTTTTAAATCAAAACACCATTTCCCCCCAAAACCCATTTTCTATAAATCATTTAAAAGTCTCTGCATTAGCTACATCTCAGTTCAAATACATGGGGCACTGAATATTCATGGGGCAATCCACCCCATACCTGAGGTCTAGATATGAGGGGCAATGTCCATGTTACAGTCTCTGCTCCCACAAAATCCATCTTTCACTTCAGTTCTAGCCAGTGACTGAAGCAAAGCTCTTGCAGCTTTCACAGAAAAGGCATGAAAATGTCCCAGTCATAGGTGCCATTTTGACTGTGCACCAAATAATCCAGCAAAAAAGGTGGGAAGGGGGATGTCCACAGCTTGTCCAGCACCACAGTCTTTAGGTGGAAAAGGCCCAGGCACCCCTAAATCAAATCCTGGATGAGCCTCCACATTGTAAGCACTCCCCACTTCCCAGTCTAGAGGTGTTTGAGATGTTAAAGTTCATGGGGAATGGGGAGCGCTGTACAGTCAAGAACACACAGTCCAGAAATAAGACAGAAAAACAGTACCAGATTGTCCATGGGTGAGGATGGATGGACTCCATTAGGGTACCCTGGACCCTCAGACCGCTGAGCTGGTATGCAGTAGGGGTGACACAGATCTTCACCTGCCATTTTATGCCAAACTGTATGCAACCTCCCGTACAGAGTCCCCAGCAGACATCAAGTCATTTTTGGACAGCCTTTCCCTTCCTAAGATTTCAGAAAAACAAAAAGAACAGCTGGAGGCCCCACTTATAGTACAAGAGGTACAATCAGCCTTGTTGTTACTGAAAAAGGAAAAGAAACTGGGAGGAGATAGGCTTTCAGTCGACTTCCTCCAGGCCCTGGCACCCCTGGTAGCCCCGGTCCTCAGTAAGGTATATGTGGAAGCAGCTGAAAAGGATTTATAATCTTCCACTCTCAGGAAAGTGGTTATAACTGTCCTCCCAAAGAAGGGAAAAGACCTCTCTATCACAGCTAGCTATCGTCCCATTTCCCTCATCAGTGTGGACAGCAAGATATATGCTAAAGCAATGGCGACTAGGCTAAATACACTCCTTCCTTTGCTTATTCATCCATCACAAGTCAGCTTCATGAAAGGCAGATACAGTGCTGATCACATTCGCTCCCTGATACATTTGATTTACACAGCCAAAGGTATCAGCAGCCCAGCAGTTGTGCTGACAAATGACTTTGAGAAGGCTTTTGATTCGGCCGAGTAGGATTACCTTCAGAGTTCTTCAACACCTAGGATTTGGACCAAGATTCTGTACAGGGATCACCTCACTGTACACAGCCCCCCAAGCCCAAGTTCTTACAAATTCTGTCCTATTAGACCCCTCTGTACGGCAAAGAGGGACCAGACAAGGATGCCCCCTAGCACCCCTACTCTTTGTGTTGTCAGTTGAGCCCCTAGCCGCAGCCATCCACCAGCACGAGCATGTAAGAGGTATCCAAATTGGAAAAATTTAATACTCCACCCTGATGTATGCTGGTGATGTGCTTATCCCCCTAGCAGACACTCAACACTCAATTGAACCACTTACAGAACTTCTCTACATGTTCACACACATATCCAGCCCTAGAGTTAATCAGAACAAAATGGAAATCCTCTCCCTTAACCAGTTCTGCCAACCCCAAGCCCTGCCCAAACAAGACCAGCAGCGGTCCCAGGATGAAATCTCATACCTAGGCATCAGAATATGTACACAGATAGACACTCTGTAGGATTGCAGTCTTGGTCCTCTTCTGACAGAATGCAAGGGTGAACTAGACAGATGGTCTCATCTCCGATTAACAATGGCAGGTAAAATAGCCACAATAAAAATCAATCAATCAACATTTATTTGTAGCGTGCTTTTCAAAAAACCAAAGCACGAATACATCATAAATATAACAACAAACATTCAATAATAAAAACACATATCAAAACATAAAAAGGCAGCAGAATAAAACTAAGTATTATCTCCAAAAGCCAACTTAAATAAATATGTTTTCAGAGAGGCTTTGAAAGTCTCAGAGGACAAACACTCTCTAATCTGATGAGGGAGAGAATTCCACAGGGTTGGGGCCACTAAGGAAAAAGCCCTGGCCCCAGATGACTGAAGATGAACACTGGGAACCTCTAGCAATCCCTCATCAGTGGAGTGGAGTGGACGGAGAGGGTGGTAGAGCCAAAGGAGATCTTGCAAGTAACCCGGTCCCTGTCCGTGTAGGGTCTTATTGGTCAGTAACACGACCTTGAAGGTGATCCTCCACTGCACCGGCAGCTAGTGCAGTTCGTGCAGCACAGGTGTGACATGGCAAGTTCTTGACAAACCAGTCAACAACCTGGCCGTAGCGTTCTGCACCAGCTGCAGGCGATGGAGATCCACCCCTGGTAACCCTAGGTGTAGAGCACTGCAGTAGTCAAGATGAGAGGACACAAAGGCGTGAACCAGTATAGGAAGTTCATCATGCGGAACAAGGTGTTTTATCTGGGCAATGTTCCTCAGATGGTAAAATGAGGACTTGACAACAGCTGACACCTGTGCTTTAAGCATCAGCTCGTTGTCAAGCACTACGCCCAGATTCCGCACCTGTTCAGAAAGTCTCAACTGGTTACCCCATAACACAAGGCCAGAAGGAAGCCCAAGAGTCAACTTCTCTATATGCTGACCTGGATCCACTACCAACACCTCAGTCTTGTCCGGATTCAGTCTAAACCAGTTAGCACGCATCCAGTCCTGAATCTCAGTGAGGCAGTTGTCAAAGACCAAGATTGCATTATTTTTTCCAGTACAAAGGAAACATAGAGCTGAGTATCATCTGCATAGCAGTGAAAACTCAGCCTATAACACCTTATAACGTCTCCCAATGGCAACATATACACCATGAACAACATGGGGGAAAGCACGGAACCCTGCGGTACCCCACAAGGCAGGACAAAGGGAGCTGAGGAAAAAATTACCATTGCATCAAAGGTCTTCTACATACTCTCACATATCCCTTTATTTCTCCCCACATCATGGTATAAAAAAACAGACAAAATGTTCGTGGCTTTCATATGATACATAGATACATAGATACATAGACAGTGTCGGCAGATAAGGGCCTATGGCCCACCCAGTCTGCCCATTTGAGCTTGTAAGTTCAGTTTGTTTTCCTAGAAGCCTGTTGCCCCTTACCCCTGACTTCCAGAATTCCTTTATGTCTATCCCATGCATTCTTAAATCCCGTGATTGTTTCAGCCCCCACCACTTCCTCTGGCAGGGTGTTCCACTTGTCCACCACCCATTCTGTGAAGAAATTCTTTCTCATGTTTCCTCTGAATCATCCTCCCTCCAACTTCATCCCATGCCCTCTAGTCCTGGAACATCTTTTCGCTTAAAATAGTGTTTTCCTGCACCCTGTTCCTCCCTGTGAGATACTTGTATGTCTCTATCATATCCCCTCTCTCCCTCCTCTCCTCCAGGGAGTACATGTTCAGTTCCTTCAACCTGTCTTCATAGGACTTGTGATGCAATCCATGCACCATCTTTGTTGCCCTCCTCTGAACCTTCTCTACCCTGTCTATGCCCTTACGTAGGTATGGTCTCCAGAACTGTACACTGTACTCCAGGTGGGGCCTCACTAGTGTCTTGTATATGAGGATCCTAAAAGTCAAGATATAGTCATAACAAACTAAGAGCTCACTTGGAGGCAGGTGGGTGGGGCCTTTCCTAGATGGAAGGTTATAAAATCACTTTTCACAACTCCCAAACAGAGAGCTGGTTCACTCCAGAATCGGACACATCCCCCCCCCCGGATAGGTATGGAACAGGTGCAGGTGTACCCCCATTCTTGCATCTCTACTATGGCTAACTCCTTCTCAGGTACACCAGGCACACCCCACCATAGGCCCCACAATCAAATACTGGAAAAAAATACATGAAAGATTGAAAGATTAGAAAACCCCCCAGACCCAACATTCATGTCCCTTTGTGGTGTAACGCCACACTCACTATAGATAGGCATCCAATACACTGGCCCCAATGGGCAGACAGGGGCATCTTCTACATACATGATACCCTAATACCCAGTACCAGAACAATGGACACATTTCAAAATCTTCGATCAAAATGAGGAATCCTGTCCTGGGACTTCTGGGGATATCTCCGGATACGAGATGCAGCAAAATCCCTGTTAATCCCAGACAAACAAATCTACTCCAAGTCATCACTACTCACAAAATGGTTAACTCTCCCTAGAGGGGTAGCAGGCGCTATGTACTCTCAGATTAGAGACACATTACCCAGTCAGTCCTCACAAACACAAATGGGAGATGGCAATGAAGATATGGATCTCAGACAGTCAATGAGAACAGTGCTGGATGGTGGGCCATGCATTCCACAGGGATGCCCACAGCAGACTCACTCATAATACATTTCTGCATTCCTGGTATAGGACCCAGGCAGTACTTAACAAGGCTAAATTCCTGAATCAAGACAACTGCTGGCATTGTCAGCAAAAGGGAGGAGACATAGTTCATATATTGTGGGCCTGGCCCAAAATACAATACCTCTGGAAACAGGTATCCAGAGAAGGCAGCAGGATACTCAAAAAACCCATACCTCTATCAGCTCCACTGTTCTTACTAGGGCTGAGAATAGAAATATCTCACCTCTCTGTCCATGAATTCAGATGGCTGATGCTACTTAGCATGCAATCTAAGAGGCTGCTGCTTAGCAATTGGAGAAGCACCATAATCCCCTCCCTAAAAGATATCATCACATCAATGGCAGCCTTTTATGAGCTGGATAGATGTCACACATAGCCCTTTCTCGGGAGGGAAGTTGTCAGAAATGCTGGGCACCATGTCAGGCATACTTGGCACCAAGGGCAATTAAAGGGTAGTAAGTGACCACCGACAATAGGAAGGACCAATGGGAATATATGAGAGCCTCCAGAGAAATGCAGAAGTAGGGCATCATTTACTAACAGTAAGACAATATACAAATCATTTGTATATAAGTTAATTATAGATGTAGGATGTTATGTCTCTGTGTTACTTTGTGTTATACTTCCTCTGTTACAGAGTTTGATACTGTGAGGGCACCACCGGCAGGTATGACATCCTGATCTCTCAGAAGCCTTGGCACTAGATCCAATCTCGATACCTTCTGGGTGGTTCCAGACTATCACTGAAAGCAGGTACATACAAATTCATACTCTAGTGGGTTTTAGCCCGGTTACAGCAGTCAGTACTTGTAAGGTATCTGCTTATACTGATGTATGGAGAATGCAAACTCTGCAAACATATGGCTTGTTATTACATATGTGGTGTGGTGGACTCAGGTACTGGAGGAGAGGGGTTTTCCCTGAATAAGATAGTCAGGGTACAGCTGCAGCTGATCAGCTAATTGTCTGCAGCTGCTTAGACAGGGGAGCTTTTAAAACAGGAAGGAAAAGTCAGCAGGAGGGTTGCTGCAGGGGTAGAGGGCTGACAAGCTGCCTGGATGTGTTCTGGATCAGGAGTCCCATAAGCAACTCTCAGGAGATTGGTCTGAATTTGGCCAAAAAGAAAACTTTATTTTCATTGTGAGTTTTCCATTCTACTGTTTGTGTTCTTCCAGAAGGTCTAGCCTTCTGGAAAAGGGGGTTTCTAGTTAGGGTCGGGATTGTTTAGACAGCGCTCCCACCTGGAGCTAGACCTCTTTTTTTATGTTTTTATTTCATTTTCCCCATTGGGGCTTAAAAAGAAAAGGGCAGAAGCCCAAAGTCCTGTGTTACCAACCATATTAAGGAAATAAAAATATACCTGGTTGGTTTGATGTTAACAAACTGGTCTTCCTGAGACTCCTTACTCACCGCAAAGCTGATCCTGAGCCCTGTGCCGAGGTCATGCCTTGTCACACGTGGTATCAGAAGTGGGATCCAAGTCAGCAAAGAATTTGGCTGGTATCCAAACTGCCCCAGAGTAAAGGAGACCAGGGCATGGAGGACGTGGTGAAAGCCTTGATCTAGGCTACGGCAGCCCAGCAGGAAGCTACACGGATTCAACAAGAGACAAACCAGTTGCTGCTCACACAGATAGTCCAGGACCATGCTGTCCTCCAGGAAATGGTAAAGTGTCTCATCAAGATCACGCCGGGAGAGGGTCACCCGGGAGGGCCTACCCCAGAAGGTTACCGGACTGTACAGGCTTCCCACTGTCTGCAGAAAATGAAGATGGCTGATGACATTGAAGCATATTTGCTCGCCTTTGAAAGGATGGTTGCCTGTGAATTATAGCTTCAAGATCAGTGGGCTGGCATTTTAGCTCCATTTTTTTGTGCAGTGAGGCCCAGAAGGCGTATTATGATCTGGATGAGGGAGTCGCCACAGACTATCCAAGACAGCAGGAAGAGAACTAAGCCCATGCCGGCGTGACTCCAGCCCTTTGAGCCCAGAGGTACCACAGCTGGAGATTCAGGGAGTCAGCGAAGGGTCGGACACAGATGTATGACCTCCTCCACTTGGCCAAGAAGTGGTTGCAACCCGAGCTCCATAGGGCTGCCAAAATCGTGGAGTTCCTGGTAATGGACCGGTTCTTAAGAGGACTACCGCCCAACCTATGACAGTGGGTTGAACAGGCCGACCTCACTTCCTGTGATGAACTGGTCACCTTGGTGGAGTGGCATTATGCCATGAAGAAACTTTCCCTGGATGTTAGATTCAGCTACCCCCGGGACATGGGGCAGACTCCAAACCAGAGATATCAACCCCCCACGAGGTCGGACCAGACAGGCCAGGGAGAAGGGCCACTGAAGAGCAGTCCGAGGCCACAAAGAGACTTTTGGGTTCAAAAATAGAGGGGGACCTGGTCAACCCTAGAAGCCCAAAGGGTCCAGGGTCACCCCAAGAACACTACTGCTGTTATGGGTGTGGGGAGCGGGAACATGTAATTGCCAACTGCCCGAATGGGGTTGAACCAATGCAGTGCAACTGGGGTGGGTCCCCACATAGTGCTTGCCATTTGATTAATGTAGTAGGGGTGGTCGCCACTTCACACCGATTTACCTGGTTTGTTAAAATAAATGGACAGGCCGTTATGGCCCTTGTCGACTCACGGAGTGAGGTCACCCTTATAGTTCCTAGTCTGGTGAAACCCTCCCAAATTAACTTCCAGAAGCATACCGGGATCACCTGTGTTCATGGCATGGTGTTTTATTACCCCACGGTGGTAGTTACTGTGGAAGCACAGGGGAAGAAGAGGCAGGTCATGATGGGGGTCCTCCTTTGATTGGCACATCCTGTCCTGGTGGGTCAAGATTTCCCAGGGTTTGAGACATTACTCCATGGGGGGAAGACTCGGGAGGCCAGGGCCCCGGTAACCAAGGCTATGTTGCTAGGAATCCCTGAGAAGTCAGAGGAGTCATCTGATTATTTCCCTTATGGACATTGGGAACCCGAGCTGTATGGAGAGGCAGGAAAGTCCCAGAAATCACAAAAGGAACATAAGGATTGTAAGAAGTTAGAGACCAAGATACTGGCTGTCAATGGCAGGTCCATGCTGGTGGGAGGTAGAACCCCACTTCCAGAGGGACAACAGGGTGAGCGGTCTGGTGCCCATGGGGAGAGTTGTAGGGAGAAAGAGGAGGACTCAGAAGTGAAGACAGAGTTGAATCCTCCTGAATTGAGTACCCTCAGGATAGCTTCCAAGAACTTTGGTCGGGACCAAATAAACGAGCCTCTCTTTCAGAATATCCAGTCAGAAGTTGTGGAGATTAACGGGGTGCTGGTAGATGGCAAAGCCAAGGGACCCAGACCGTATTACATGTTAAATAATGACCTCCTATACCGAGTGATACCGGATGGAGAACATGATGTGGAGCAGTTACTGGTCCCCCGCCTGCACATGAAGACGGTACTGGATTTGGCACATGCTCACCTCCTCGGAGTACACCTGGGGGTTGAAAAAATGTTGCGCCAAGTGCTCCGAAGATTCTACTGGCCTGGAGTTTATGCTGAGATAAGGTGGTACTGTGCTTCATGCTCAGAATGCCAGTTGGCATCCCCACAGCAGAAGTTAAGAGCCCCGTTGGTGCCCTTGCCAAAAATTGATGAACCCTTCACAAGGATTACGATGGACCTGGTAGGCCCCCTAGACAGGTCAGCCTGGGGCCACCAACACATCCTAGTAATCATAGACTATGCTGCAAGATATCCAGAAGCGATCCCGGATCCTGCGCTGTAACACGGCCTCAAAGTCGATTGCCCGAGAACTCATTCAAGTCTTCATGAAGGTTGGATTCCCAAAGGAGATACTGATGGACCAGGATACCCCCTTTGTCTCACGTTTGATGAAGGAGCTTTGTAGGCTCCTCCAGATCCGTGTCCTGAGGACCTCAGTGTACCACCCCCAGACAGATGGTCTGGTCGAACGATTTGATAAGACTTTGAAGGGGATGTTGCGGAAAGTCATGAGCTGAGACAGAAAGGACTGGGACTTACTTCTTCCCTGTTTAATGTTTGTTTGTTTGTTTGTTTGTTGGTTGTTTGTTGAATTTTGTTGACCCGGTAAGCCCACTGGGCCTAGAAGTCCCTTTTTCAGGGGCGACCGGGGGGGGGGATACAGATGGTATGCAACTGAAACTGAACCAGATTAAGCTGTTAGTGGTATTTTTAGTGAATGAGGGAAATTTGGCCAGGACACCGGGGACATTCCCCTACTCTTTTCGATAAGTGTCATGGGATCTTTAACATCCACCTGAACTACCACCAATCCAGGCAGATGGAACATCAGTTTAACGTCTCATCCGAAAGACGGCACCTCAGAAGTGCAGCACCCCTCTCATGCTGGACTACAGTGTCAGTATTGGGATATTAACCCATGTGCCAGATGTGGGAACTGAACCCACAGCCCTCTGATCTCCCGGCCTCAGAGGCGAGTGTGCTACCCACTGAGCCAATGCTCTCTATCCATGAGATCCCACAGGTGTCCACCGGATTCTCCCCCTTTGAGTTGTTATATGCCCACCAGCCCAGGAGTATCCTTGATATTCTAAAGGAGCACTGGGAAGAGAAACCACCGCAAGGAGCCAGTGTGATTGGGTATATCTCCCAAATATAGAAAAGGATGGCCTGGGTTACTTCTATTTTCCGGGAACACTTAGAAAAGGCTCAAGAGACCCAACAAACTTATTATGGCCATCAGGCATGGATACGGAAGTTCCAGCCGGGGGATCGGGTGATGATCCTGGTTCCCACAGTGGAAAGCAAACTGCTCGCCAGGTGGCTGGGTCCATACGAGGTTGTGGAAGCTGTCAGTGATGTGAACTATAAAGTAAGCCAACCCGATCACAGGAAGAATTTCCACATATACCATATTAACCTTCTGAAGGCGTGGCAAGACTGGAAGGCCTGCTGTGTCTTGTTGGGCGTAACCCCGGCAGAAGGTAAAACAGAGGGGCAAGTCAATATCTCACCCGAGCTGTCTCCTACACAGTACAAAGAAGCAGTGGAAAAGGTTCAGCGGAATGGGGATGTGTTCTCCGAATGACCTGTTTGAATGGTCACTGCCTATCACGACACTGTGACAGCTCCAGGTGTAAGGATAAGAGAAAGACCCTACCATATCCCAGAGGTCAAGAGGAAAGAAATCCGAGCCAAAGTCGAAGGATGTTGAAGCTTGACGTCATAGAAGAGTCCCAAAGTGAATGGTCAAGCCCCATCATCCTCATGCCAAAACCAGATAACACTTCGAGGTTTTGTAACGATTTCAGGAAATTAAACGAGGTATTGCAGTCTGATGCATACCCCCTACCTAAGGTTGATGAACTGATCGACCAGTTGGGGAAGGCCAGATATTTCTCCACCTTGGACCTGATGAAAGGATATTGGCAAATCCCACTCACAAGGGCAGCCCAGGAGAAGACTGCCTTCATCACCCCAGGGGGTTTATACCACTACAAGGTCCTTCCATTTGGTCTGCATGGAGCACCCGCGACATTTCAGTGCATGACTGACCAATTGCTACACCCTCACTTTCACTATGCTGCTGCCTACATCGATGATGTGGTCATCCATAGTACGGATTGAGAGTCTCACCTTCGGAAAGGTCGAGGCCATACTAGATACTTTACGAGAAGCTGGGTTGACAGCGAACCCCGCCAAATGTGAGATCGACTTGTCAGAGGCAAAATACTTGGGCTATGTGGTTGGACGGGGATTGGAGAAACCCCAGATGAGGAAGGTAGAGACAATCCAAAACTGGCCCCAACCAAACAAGAAGAAGCAAGTGAGGGCTTTCCTAGGGTTGATTGGTTACTACCGGAGGTTCATCCCTCACTTTGCCACTCAGGCTGCTCCACTGATGCAGTTAACCAGGGTGAAAGCACCAGACATCATGTGGTGGTCGGAGGCAGTGGATGGGGCATTCACCAACCTCAAGATGGCCCTCTGTTCTGATCCAGTACTGGTCTCCCGGAATTTAATAAAGAATTCATTCTGCAAAAAGATGCCTCAGATGTTGGATTGGGGGCAGTACTCTCCCAGATGATAGCAGGTGAAGAGCACCCTATCCTGTACCTGAGTAGGAGGTTGTTACTCTGGGAACAGCGGTATGCCGTAGTGGAAAAGGAGTGCCTTGCGGTGAAGTGGGCAACAGAAACCCTCAGATATTACCTACTGGGTCGCAAGTTTACTCTGGTGATGGACCATGCTCCTCTCAAGTGGATGCAAACAAACAGGGGAAAAAAGATGCCAGAGTGACAAGACGGTTCCTTGCACTGCAACCATAACAATTTGTGGTCTGCCACAGAGCAGGGACAATGAATGGGATGCAGACAGACTTTCCTGAAGACCCTACCTTTTGGCACAGGCTACCAACCCTGTAGTGTTGAGCTGGGGAGGGGGATGTGTGGTAGACTCAGGTACTGGAGGAGAGGGAGCTTCCCTGAATAAGAGAGTCAGGGTACAGCTGCAGCTGATCAGCAAATTGGCTGCAGCTGCTCAGACAGGAGAGCTTTAAAAACAGGAAGGAAAAGCCAGCAGGAGGGCTGCTGCATGGTTAGAGGGCTGACAAGCTGCCTGGATGTGTTCCGGATCAGGAGTCCCATAAGCAACTCTCAGGAGATTGGTTTCCTGAATTTGGCCCAAAAAAAAACTTTATTTTCATTGTGAGCTTTCTGTTCTACTGTTTGTGTTCTTCCAGAACATCTAGCCTTCTGGAAAAGGGGGTTTCTAGTTAGGGTCGGGGATTGTTTAGACAGCGCTCCAACCCGGAGCTAGGCCTCTTTTTTTCTGTTTTTGTTTCATTTTCCCCGGTGTGGCTTAAAAAGAAAAGGGCAGAAGCCCAAAGTCCTGTGTTACCAACCATATTAAGGAAATAAAAATATACCTGGTTGGTTTGATGTTAACACACTAGTCTTCCTGAGACTCCTTACTCACCACAAAGCTGATCCTGAGTCCCGTGGCGAGGTCATGCCTTGTCACACGTGGCGAAAAACTTAACAAAACATTCAACTGCAAAAACTAAAACCATGTTTTTTGGAACCCTCCCTCAGCTGAGAAATAATCATATCTTAACCATACATGATAAAAATGGGATTCATTTGGAACAAGTTTTTGAGTTTAAGTACTTAGATGTCTTGATCGATCCTGGTTAACATTTCAATCTCAAGTTATAATTGTCTGTCGGAAGGTGAACTAGAAACTTGGACTTTTATATAAAATGAAATGGTTCTTTACTCTGGAAACTAGAAGGGCTATAGCTACTGGGGTACTTTTGCCACATCTTGATTATGCTGGGGGTCAGTATTATAATATGTCTGTCAGAGAAACTCAGGCTTTAACTATGGTATATAATAACATTTGTCATTGTGTGCTGGGTGAACCTCCCTCTAAGCATCATAGTTTGCTTTATTCCTCCCTTGGGTGGCTCCCACCCTACACTCGATTTACTTATTATTTATGTTGTCTAGTTTTTAAATTCCTAGTCTGTTTTGATTTGCACCCATTGACTGATTTGTTAAGTATTAGTCATACTACCTGAAATTTGAGATCTTTCAAGGGAACTCTTCTTTTAACTAAACCCTCTACAACTAAAGTTGGCTTTCTGGCTTTTTCAGCCTTAGCACCCCCCCCCCCACCATGGAACAGCTTGCCTGAGGACTTGTGAAGTGTTTCTTCTTTGAATTGTTTTAAAAGTAAGTTGAACGATTGGTTGAAAATTTTGTATGAATGTAAATGTCATTCATTTTTGAACTTTGTCAATTTTGTTGTATTATTGTATTGTTACTGTATTGTTATATGTTACTATGTGTCAGTTTGGACCTGAAAAGGAGCTTGTCCCAGTGTCCTTATCTGGTTAACAAAATAAAAACAAACAAACAAAACACATATATTATGGGGTAGGTGTAAAATGGATAGGCTACAGTGTTAAGCCATAAGGTGGCTGAAACATGTTAATAAAATACGTCTGTTATTTAAACCAGAGGGGTGCTGGGAGCCTACATGGATGATAAAGTTGGTTTATGTGTCCTTCTTTGACCATAATGTCAATGATCCTTCTGTTTTTGTCCTTTAGCAAGGTTTCCAGGATGCTACCCAAAGGGAAAAATACACATACATCAGTACAGCTTTCTGGTTTAAATGTCAGAATTACTTTCTAACACATTTCAGCCATCATACGGTTTGCCACTGCAGTCTATCTCCTACCCCCACCTTCGTCACTGTTCATCCTTTTTGCTATGTGCTGATAATTACTCCCCACTTGAGGGCTCCTCAGCTCATTCACTCCCTCTATACTTCTCCATCCCCATCATCACCTTTTTTGTTTTCCAGCTTCTGTTGTTACCTTGCCTAGCACACCTTTTTCTACTAGATGCTCCCCCATTTTCTTTCTTCTCACACACACACACGTCTCTTATTTCTCCTCACCACTCCACTAACATTGTATTTTCTCTATAAGATAGTTCCTGAAGAAGATCTATGGTCAAAACGTTGATCCTAACTCTATTTTCAGCATGCATTTAAAAATGCTTTTTCTTTCTTCCGCCAATACGCTGATGCACTGCCTTGATTTCTGGATCCTGAATAAACATTTTCTTGTGTAATATGTGCGGCAATCTGCAGTCATGTATCACTGTGCAAATGCTAATCGTCATGGGCAGGGTCCTATGTGAGCAAGTCCCTGAGCTTATGGTAAAATATCTTTACGTGAACAAATAAACAATAAATATTTATCCTCAATATTAGCAGCCTGATCACTTTAACTATAAAATACATGTTTATGCTTTTCTTCTGAGGCCTACATTAATGTGCAGAGGTTTTGCCATGGCACTGTGCTGAAATTATTGTCCTTCGCTGTGATGTGATATCTGTCACAGTGAAAAATCTAAGATGTCCTCAAACAGCATACTAAAAACATTATTATGCTTCTAAAGTAGATACAGGATGGCTGTTACATTCATAGGTGGTGGAAAGTTTGAAATGTTGTAGTGTTAAAGATGTAGGGGGTTAATTCCCCCATCCGCTGGGTGAGTTCCTCCCACCCTAAATCTGTTTTCAACACAATTTGTAATTGGTGGTGCACTCGCCCAATTAACAGTAGCTCCTTTTGCTTAGTTGTTTGACACCCCCAATCCAATTGACAGCAGTTCCATATATACACTTTCTCATTTTGTGTCATCCCCCCCCCGCTAAATCTCAATTCTTCTATGAACTGCTGAACAAACTGAACTGGCTGGCAGTATAGCCTAGAGGTTAGACTAACAAGCTTTGAATGAGCTTGGAACATCCAGCAGACCTGGACTTGATTTTTACAACCTCTACTTGCATGCTGTGAGACTCTGAACAAGTCATGTAACCTCTACAGTGCTGCTGGGTTGTCCCTGAAGACAGGCCTTGTGTCATGTGATCCTTACCAGGTTACCAAAGAATTAAAGAAAAGAAAAAAGGGAAGTCACTAGTCCATAGCCAGAAATCTTGTGGTTTTACTTTGTAAAGTTTGACTGTTGTGCCCTAATTCAGCAGGCCCCAGTCCCATCAGTCACAAAAGGCTCAACTGCAGCACTACATGGCATGCTGTCTGCTCATAGAAACATAGAATTTGATGTCCGATAAGGACCGCTTGGCCCACCCAGTCTGCCCATTTCCCTACCTAATGGATCAGCTGCAGATCCTAGCTAACCAACAGCCTACTCCTTCCAACCTCCGCCTCCTAGAATTGCCTTATGACTGTCCCATGCATGCTTGAATTCCACCACTGTTTTTGACTCCACAACCTCCTCAGGAAGGCTGTTCCATGCATCCACAACCCTCTTCGTGAAAAAAATACTTCCTCACATTACCTCTGAGCCATCCACCCTCTAGCTTCAAATTGTGCCCCTTTGTTCATGCACACCTCTTTTTCTGAAAGATGGAGAAAGAACAGGGAACACAACAGGTGGGAACCACAAAGCAATGGCTCAAGGGAGAAAAACTCCAAAAGACAAAGAATTCCAAAACACCCAACAATTGTAAATCACAAAAGTGCAAATTTATTGCAATAGTGCAACAAGAGCAAGGCACTGCCTCACTGCCTAATGCTTTGCCTCACACTGAGGGTTCATCAGGGGGCCAACGCACCCAGCCCACCACCATGTGCAATGCACAGACAATGGACCCAGCCCACCATCACCATGAGCAGTGCACAGACAATGCACCCAGCCCACCACCATGTGCAATGCACAGACAATGGACCCAGCCCACCATCACCATGAGCAGTGCACAGACAATGCACCCCACTCACCACCATGAGTAGTGCACAGACAATGCACCCAGCCCACCACCTATGAGCAATGCACAGACAATGCACCCAGCCGACCACCATGAGCAATGCAAAGACAATGCACCCAGCCCACCACCATGTGCAATGCACAGACAATGGACCCAGCCCACCATCACCATGAGCAGTGCACAGACAATGCACCCCACTCACCACCATGAGTAGTGCACAGACAATGCACCCAGCCCACCATCATGAGCAATGCACAGACAAAGCACCCTGCCCACCACCATGAGCAATGCACAGACAATGCACTCAGCCCACCATCACCATGAGCAATGCACAGGCAATGCACTCAGCCCACCACAATGAGCAATGCACAGATAATGCACCCAGTCCACCACCATTAGCAGTGCACAGACAATGCACCCCACTCACCACCATGAGTAGTGCACAGACAATGCACCCCACTCACCACCATGAGTAGTGCACAGACAATGCACCCCACTCACCACCATGAGTAGTGCACAGACAATGCACCCAGTCCACCACCATGAGCAGTGCACAGACAATGCACCCAGTCCACCACCATGAGCAATACACAGACAATGTACCCAGTCCACCACCATGAGCAGTGCACAGACAATGCACCCAGTCCACCACCATGAGCAATACACAGACAATGCACCCATCCCACTGTCACAGATTCACTCAGCAGGTCATGCCCTCTGCTCCCAAAGTGCCAACCTCTGAGTGTAGTCTTCTGAACAGTGTAACAGACAAGGTAACCCTCTTTTCTGTTTTTGTGAGTTTGGATCAACCTTTGGTCTCAGTTCTGGAGGGATTCAACTGTAACCTCTTGCTAGCATTCCCAATGCACAGGCTCAGATAAATCTGTCTTCGGGGGGCCAGATATCTTTGCCTACTGGCCCCTAACCAGGTATTCAGAGATGAAACCTTAAAACTTAATAAAGACCTCAGATTTAAAATGCTTCTGTTTTGGTACCACCATACAAGCTGTATGTCTGCTGAACCATAAATATTTCTTAGCAGAGAAAGCAATTCAAAGACAGACCAGGTTTGCTCTAAAATTAGAGTTTTTACTAAAATATATAATAATATGTAAAACATACAATACAGAACTCTTATAACACAAGACATACATATCTTTAAACAAAACAAGGTTTAAAACAGTACAATTCCTACAACTATATTTAGATTTTGTCTAGCTTTCTAAATACCTGTTTTCAATGCTCAGATGTTTCCTTAGTCAGTGTCAGATATAAATGCATCTCTATAGTGAAAGAGAATAATCTTTTCAAGCAGTATTGGCGAACCCCTTTTTGATGAAGTCATCCAGCCCCTCCTCTGGTCAAATATCTAGCAAAAATATATTTTTATATAACCACAGTATGTAATTTTAAAGTATTAATTCTGCAACCTTAGCATAACTCCAGTTTCAATGACGCCTTTTTTGATCTCATACTGTACCCTCTTCATACAGGCTTCATAGGATCATTTACAACCTTACACCTCTGTGTATCACCCTAGCTTCCCTTATTTTAATGTTGTAAACCTAGTTTATGATTTCTCTCTTAATAAAATTAACTTAACAACTCAGTAGTTAATTCAGAGAAACAGGATCCTTAATAAAAGTCTTCCAGTAACACATTGTCTCTAAAAAACTGAATGTGTGATACATATTGTCTGCAGTTCTCTTGACCTGCATCTGTCAGCTGAAATTTGGGGGGGGAATGAGAGAGGTCATTCCTAGTGCATTTGATTTTCAGCAGACAGTCATAATATATTTTATATAAAAAAATATTATCCAGCACTCAGAACTGGCTGTCTACGTCGCAGAGGGCATGGGATGAAGTTGGAAGGAGGGGGATTCAGAGGAAACTTGAGGAAGAATTTCTTCACGGAACGGGTGGTGGACAAGTGGAACACCCTGCCAGAGGAAGTAGTGGGGGCTGAAACAATCACAGGATTTAAGAATGCATGGGATAGACATAAAGGAATTCTGGAAGTCAGGAGTAAGGGGCAACAGACTTCTAGAAAAACATAAAGTGAACTTACAAGCTCAAATTTGCTGACTGGGTTGGCCATAGGCCCTTATCTGCCGACATTATGTATCTATGTATCATTGTACTGTATCACATTACTGCACTGTGTAATGTACTTGCACCATTGTACTGTATCATGTTATTGCACTATGTAATGTACTTTTTCCGTTGTACTATATCATGCAACTGCATTATGTAATGTACTTTCTCCATTGTTTAATGTTACGGCAGTATGTAATGTACATTTTCGATTGTATCATGTTACTGCAGTATGTAATGTACTTTTTCCATTGTTCCAGGTTACTGCATTATGTAACCTACTTTTTCCGTTGTACTGTATCATGTTACTGCAGTATGTAATGTAATTTTTCTGGGAATGTATCATGTTACTGCACTATGTAATGTACTTTTTCCATTGCATCACATTATTGCACTACGTAATGCACTTTTCCATAGTACTGTATCACATTACTGTGCTATGCAATGTACTTTTTCCATTGTACTGTATCACATTACTGCATTATGTAATGTAATATTTCCATTGTAGTGTATCACGTTGCTGCATTATGTAATGTAATATTTCCATTGTAGTGCATCGTGTTACTGCATTATGTAATGTAATATTTCCATTGTAGTGTATCGTGTTGCTGCAATATGTAATGTAATATTTCCATCATAGTGTATCACGTTGCTGCATTATGTAATGTAATATTTCCATTGTAGTGTATCGTGTTGCTGCAATATGTAATGTAATATTTCCATTGTAGTGTATCATATTGCTGCATTATGTAATGTAATATTTCCATTGTAGTGTATCATATTGCTGCATTATGCAATGTAATATTTATATTGTAGTGTATCATGTTACTGCAATATGTAAGATACTTTATGTACTGTGTCATACTACTGCATTTTGTAATGTACTTTCTCCTTTATACTGTATCATGTTACTGCATTATGAAATATACTTTTTTCATAATATCTTATTACTACACTATGTAATGTACATTCCCATTTTACAATATAATAATACTGCGTTATGTAATTTCCTTTTTCCATTACATCATGTTACTGCACAATGTAATGTACTCTTTCCATTGTATCATGCTATTGCATAATAATCTAGGCTTCCAACATAGGTCCCACCCAAGTGGGCTACCTAAAGAACCCACCCCTCCCCAGCCCAGCCTAGTGTGTAAGTAAGCTACTCGATTCAGCTCTTATCTGTATGCAGTTATGCCTCTCCACATTCTCCCCTCTCCACCCCCAACCAGACATGGCATTTTGTGCTGCTACCACCATCTCCACCCCATTGCACCCCATCCCACTGCCCTCCTCCCACCCTCCAGGAGTAATTTCAAACCCCACTTTCTGGTTAATTTACAACTAGCCCACTACTTTCAGAGCAATCTCGTACCACTTCTCAGTAGAATCAACTTTAGTCTAAAAGCTTATCCTGGAGGTCACTGCGGGTAGGGGGTGGGGGGGGGTGTTAAAATTGGTTTAAAATTGGTGCATTTAATCCTGTTACTAAACATCTTCTAGTTCTGTTATAATTCTTGTTCGTAATTTGTCTGACTCTGATGTAATTGCTCCTGTATGCCAACTGAGCAGGCTTTCTGTAACCACTGTATATGTTTATTGTCCTATGTGTCCACCCTGACGTGGAACCTTTGTAAAAGAGTTCACGCTCAAAGGTCTCTCCAAAAGAATAAATAAATAAATAAAAATAAAGTAATGTCTTTTTTCCATCGTACTGTATCACATTACTGCACTATGTCATGTACATTTTCCACTGTATCATGTTACTGCCCTATGTAATGTACTTTTTGTTTCATTATATTACTGCACTATGTAATGTACTTTTTCCATTGTATCACATTACTTCATTTAAGCAATAAGGCACGACAGTGTGTGTGTTATCGTGCAATAACGTCACTCCTGGGGTGGGTTGAAGCATGAGGCTAAGCCGAGTACTTCCATCACCCCAGGAGTAACGGTATTACACAATAACATACACCCTGAAGTGCCTTATTGCTATTATACAATGGCTTGTTGTGATACAAAATAAAAAAAAATGTTTTTAGTAGATTTTTAGTGAGGCAGTATATCTTTGTTTCTTAAGAGAAGAGCAAAAAAAGCTAAAGCGAATCAATGACAGTGATGTTATTGTGTAATGTCATCACTGTGCCAGGCACACACTGACCAGTCAGAATAGAGGAATTCTCCTTGCCATTGTATAATATGTATTATACAATGGCAAGAAAGAATCCTGGCTTCTGATTGGTCAGTTGGCTGTCACAGCAGGGATGTTATCCTGGCATAACATCCCTGCTGATTGTTTGTAGGGTATGGAGCATGCTGCTGCTGCTGACCTTTTTTTTCTCTTGAGAAACAAAAATATTTTTACACACTAACAAAAACATTCTTTAAAATTATTTTTTAACTATAAAACAATAAGCCATTGTATAATAGAATAATGCCCTCCAGGATTGAGGTGTTATGCTGGGATAACATCCCGCCTCAGGTGTTGGACGCCCTCGGCCAGTGGCCTCGGGCCCAACCTCCCGAGGTGGGATGTTATCCCAGCATAACACCCACCCTGTCAGGCATTATTCCTTTAATATACCTTTTCCATTGTATGATATCACCTTACTGCACTATGTAAAGTACCGTTTCCATTGTATCATTTTACTGCACCATGTAGTGCACTTTTTCTATTGTACTGTATCATATTACTTCACCAAGTAATATACTATTTTTGTTGTACTGTATCATGTTACTGCATTATATGTACTTTTCCATAGTACTGTATCACATTACTTTGTTATGTAATGTACTTTTTATATTGTACTGTATCATGTTACTGCATTATGTAATGTACTTTTTCTACTGTACTATATCACGTCACTGCATTATGACATGTACTTTTCCATAGTACTGTATCACATTACTGCATTATATGTACTTTTCCATAGTACTTTTTCTATTGTACTATATCATGTCACTGCATTATGACATGTACTTTTCCATAGTACTGTATCACATTACTGCATTATGTACTGTAATGTACTTTTCCTTAGTACTGTATCACATTACTGCATTATGTACTGTAATGTACTTTTCCTTAGTACTGTATCACATTACTTTGTTATGTAATGTACTTTTTATATTGTACTGTATCATGTTACTGCATTATGTAATGTACTTTTTCTACTGTACTATATCACGTCACTGCATTATGACATGTACTTTTCCATAGTACTGTATCACATTACTGCATTATGTACTGTAATGTACTTTTCCTTAGTACTGTATCACATTACTGCATTATTTAATGTAGTTTTTCCATTGTACTGTATCATGTTGCTGTGTTATGTAATGTACTTTTTCTATTGTACTATATCATGTTACTGCATTATGACACGTACTTTTCCATAGTACTGTATCACATTACTGCATTATGTAATGTACTTTTCCATAGTACTGTATCACATTACTGCGTTATACAATGTACTTTTTCCATTGCACTGTATCATGTTACTGCATTATGTAATGTTCTTTTCCATTGTACTGTATCACATTACTACATTATGTAATGTACTTTTTCCATTGTACTGTATCATGTTACTGCACTATGTAGTATACTGTTTCCATTGTATTGTATCACATTACTGTATTATGAAATATACTTTTCCATAGTACTATATCACATTATTGTGTTATGTAATGCACTTTTTTTCCATTGTATTGTATCATGTTACTGCACTATGTAATGTACTTGTTTATTCCATATACACTTTCACTTCCTCGGGGCACCAGAGTAGGCTAGCTTCTGTCCCCTCCCTTGAGAGGATTCATGCATCCCTGTCTGCATCGGGGTCTTCATGTGCCTGCCCTGGTACTCACTTTTCTGTTTTCTCCCTATGATTGCCGCTTAACTCCCCGGTGCCCACAGTGCAAGGATATAACATACCCATATAGGTGCACATGTCACCTTGGCCTGCATGGCCACATTCCCACCACCCCTGGCCTAATGCATAGCCTCCCTCTGATGCCCAAAGTACCACCACCCTCCACATGGTGGCAACCAAAGGCAGGGTAGGCTAACCTCCTGGATCCAGGAGATGAGCGCTGACAGACGGCAGCTTGATCCTCATCCAACCATCCCCAAACCAAGCCCTGATGGCCACTGGTCACCAGCATGGTAGGAGATAAGGCAAGGATGCTTCATACCTGCACACCACTGGGCCGGCCCCATGTAATGTACTTTTTCATTGTATCATGTTACTGCATTATGTAATGTACTTTTCCACTGTACTGCATCACATTGCTGCACTATGTAATGTACTTTTCCCATTGTACTGTATCATGTTGCTGCATTATGTAAAGTCCTTTTCCCATTGTATCACATTACTGCATTATGTAATGTACTTTTCACATTGTACTCAGTCACATTACTGCACTATGTAATGTACTTTTTCCATTGTACTGTATCATGTTGCTGCATTATGTAATGTCCTTTTCTCATTGTACTGTATCACATTACTACACTATGTAATGTACTTTTCCCATTGTACTGTATCATGTTGCTGCATTATGTAATGTCCTTTTCCCATTGTACTGTATCATGTTACTGCACTATGTAATGTACTTTTCACATTGTACTGTATCATGTTACTGCATTATGTAATGTCCTTTTCCCATTGTACTGTATCACGTTACTGCACTTTGTAATGTCCTTTTTCCATTGTACTGTATCATGTTACTGCATTATGTAATGTCCTTTTCTCATTGTACTGTATCACATTACTGCACTATGTAATGTCCTTTTTCCATTGTACTGTATCATGTTGCTGCATTATGTAATGTCCTTTTCTCATTGTACTGTATCACATTACTGCACTATGTAATGTCCTTTTTCCATTGTACTGTATCATGTTGCTGCATTATGTAATGTCCTTTTCTCATTGTACTGTATCACATTACTACACTATGAAATGTCCTTTTCCCATTGCACTGTATCATGTTACTGCATTATGTAATGTCCTTTTCCCATTGTACTGTTTCATGTTACTGCATTAAGTAATGTACTTTTCCCATTGCACTGTATCTTGTTGCTGTGTTATGTAATGTCCTTTTCCCACTGTACTGTTTCATGTTACTGCATTATGTAATGTACTTTTCCCATTGTATCACATTACTGTATTATGTAATGTGCTTTTCGTATTGTACTGTATCATGTTACTGCACTATGTACAGTACTGTACTTTTTCCATTGTATCATATCGTATCATATATCATATCATATCAACTTTATTTATGAGCACTTTTCCAAAAAGATCAAAGTGCAGTACAGCGAGCAACAAAACCATGTACACAAAATTAAAGCAGTTAAAACCAACAATTATAAAATAGTTTTGCTTATGAAATAGCAGTTAACTGATTATCGTTAAGATCCACATAAGCTAGGATGAACAGATAGATTTTCAAGTAAGCAATAATACCCAACAGGGTGGGCATTATTGGGAAATACCGGACCGCCCAAGGGTGTGGTGAGGCCTGATGCCGCAGGTGGAAGGCCTTATAGCCCCTGGAAGGTCCGGTATTTCCCAATAATGCTCAGCCTGGATGGTGTTATTGTGCTTAGAAAATGGTTTTCTTAGTAAGTTTTAATGAAGTGGTAAAAGAAGAGAGGAAATTATTCTAAAAAAATTAATAGTATTAGCAGAACCAAAAGTATTTAACAAAATAGTCCATGTTTCTTTAAGGCTGTTCTAGGTTCTGTTGCTCCTCCCCACAGCTATCACCCCCCCCCCACTTCTCAACACAGACACATCCACCTGAAGAACTAGTAAATATCCAGAAGCAGTCTGTGGGCATCGTTTTTAAGTCGTGTCATGTTTGTTTAACATTTTTATTTTTTTTTAATTGGGCTGCAGTTGGACATTGCGTCTGTTAAGCGCAGGACCTGTGGATGAGAAGTATGCCTTGATGAACAGCCCCGAGGTAAATGGTGCATTTAATTTAGCTTGGTAGATGGAATAAGTGTGGGAGCATTGTAGTTTGAGGCAGTTCTGTTGTTTGTGGCAGTAGAATGATATGGTTTTGAAAGTGGTGTTTCATAGTAACAAGCTTGGAAGCAATGGATTCTTTCACTTCCGGTTAAGCGCAGTGCTGCGATAGTGCGGTCGGGAGAGTGCAGCTGTGAGAAAAAAAGATTTTGGCACTCTTCCCGACCGTAGAATAAGTGGAGTGTCTTTTTTTTTTTTGAAGAGGAGCGAGCTGACACTGTAGGAGCGTGTGTGTGTGTGTGTGTGGGGGGTCCAATTGCTCTCACTAAGCAAGAGAAAAACATGGTGGGGATTTTTAATTTTAGCTGGTGGTTTCAGCCAATGACTAAGCAGAGTGAGCACCCCTGCACAAGGGTATGTGGTAAGGTGGCACTCAGGCTGGTACTTATTTCTTGCTGGGCATTTATTGAAAAATAAATGCCCAGCTAGGAGGTGGTATTAGCCAATCAGCACTGAGAATCCATTCTTGTCATTTTTGAAGGTAATTTTAAAACTCTTGACAATCAGGCACTCTCTGATCTAATGATGCAGAGAGTTACACAGAGTAGGGGCCACAAAAGCAAAAGAACTGGCTCCAGAGGTCTTCAATCGCACCCTAGGAACCTCTATCAGTCCCTCACTGGGGGAATGGAGTGAGCAGAGGGGGTGGTAGTGGCAGAGACAATCTTGCAAGTAGCATGGATCCTGTCTGTGCAGGGCTTTATAGGTCAGTAACCTGCTCTTGAAGGTGATCCGCCAATATACAGGCAGACAGTGCAGGCTGCGGAGCACAGGAGTGACATGGCAGGATCTTGATAAGCCAGTCAACAACCTGGCTGGTGCATTCTGCACTATTTGCAACTGGTGGATAGCAACCCCCAGTAGCTCTAGGTATAGGGCATTGTAGAAATCAAGGTGTGAGGTTACAAAGGTGTGGACTGTGACACTTGGCCAGCTGGTTATGATTGCTCTATGATTTGTAAAATAGAATGTGGTATGTAACCTGTCTCACAACGAGACATCCTGTGACCCTGGGATGACATCTCCCCCTCCAGGTTTCAGTTCAAATGACAGGATATGTTTAACAGCAGATCTCTGTAATGTAATTAACTTCCAAGTTGCATTTTATGGCTGTGTTTAAGATCTGTGTTGCTTTGAAGCCAGGAAACCTAAAATATACATTTTATGATGTCTTCAGAGGAAGAACAGTTTTAATTTTTTTATTTTTATTTTATTTTATTTATTTATTTTATTGAAATCTAGGATTATGAATACCTTTGAGCAGGAACTGCTCGTTTACAAAGGTTCCACGTCGAAGGAATGGGGGGTATACATAATACAAAGGTCAACATAATAATACATAGTTACACAATATGAGACTGAGGCTTAGGAAATTCCAGTAATTCAAAATGTGCCAAATGTTAGGTAGCATGACATAACCAGCCAAGGGTAATCTTGGAAATAAGCACTGCAGGTGAGAGGGAAGGGGATATGCAGGCAGGAAGGCCATTGTCAGAGGGTAGAGGGTGAGGGTAAGAGCTCTAAAGGGGAGAGGGAGAGAGAGAGAGAGAGAGAGAAAGGATAAAAGTCAGGAAATGCCCCGGGGGAGGAAAGGGAGAGGGGGCAAGGGGGTAGGCAGGTAGATGGAGGCAAGGCAGGGAGAGAGAGCTTTCAAGACTGAAGTGGAGGGCAGTGAACAGTGGGCCCCCGATTAGTCGAGGCAGTCACAACGACTAGTTGAAATTAGATGAAGTCGGAGTTGTCTCTTAAAAGTTAATTTCAGCTAGTGTTAAAGCTATATTGCACCTAAGTGAGATATGGCAGAGTTAGTCATAAAAGTCCTGTGATGTCTTTGAAAAGCAGGAAACCACACCAGATCAAAGGAAGACTTAAATGAGAAGTCATATGGGGAAATGAGTTTTTGCTAATATCACCTTATTTAATATACCTCCTGATTAGGACATCCTGTTCGTATAATTTTTATATTCTAAAAGGAGGAGCTAGATGGCTTCATAGAAGGGGTAGAGACACAGAGTTTAAACTGTATTCTGTATTTTCACTTACACACACACACTTTTCTTACGGGCTCTTACAAAACAACATCTAACTATATACACTGTAAGAAGGTAACACATTAGCTAGGGAAGTCTAATTGTATTGTGGTAGGAGTTTATGTTTGCACTTTAACCTTGTTCTTTTAAGTGATTGTATGCTTTATGATATATTGCTCTGTGTTTACATTTTACATCTTTTTATCCATTTTCTAAGTAAACCTCTTATTTTAAAGAGACTGCCTGGTGTGCTTTAGAAGTTCTTTCTTTTGCATGTGAAGTATAGATGGTTAAAGTTGACAACTGTTTATAAGCTTAATGGTGTTACGGAACTAGAAAAAAGTAAGAATACCTAAGGTCTTTTCATACAGTTTTAAGGGTTCATTTTGGATACCTGGTTAGGTGCCCTTAGGTGAAAGATATCTGGCATTCCCCGAAGAGCAGAATTATCTGAGCCTGTACATTTGGATATGTTAGCACAAGGTTCGCCATTTGAATCCCCCCCAGAACTTGAGACCAAAGGTGATACGGACCCACAAACAGACAGGAGGGTTATCCTGTTCTGTTACCTGTCCACAATGCTGCGCTCAGAGGTTGGCACTGTGGGAGCAGAGGGCCTGACCTGCTGAGTGGGGCTGTGACATGGACCAGCATTGCAAGATCGCCAGACGGGACCAGGTGCTTAGTCTGGATGATGTTACTCAGATCAAAAAAAGAGGTCTTAATGACAGCAGGCACTTGAGATTTTAATATCAGGCTGCTATTGAACACAATGCCCAGATTTAACGCCCAGTCAGAGGTAAGCAGCTGGTCACCCCCGAGCCAGAGTAAGGTTTTATTTGACTCTAAAAATTGATTAGTGTTTTGCTCATAAAAGTGCTAAGTCTTTGTGAAAATGCATAGCTCTTGCCTTACTGTGTTTAATAAACACAACACTTCTAGAAAATCTGTATGAATACTTTCTATACAGTTAGTATCATCCCAAGAAAAAACTGCTAATCAATTATTTAAAATCCTGCAGAGCTCAGATGGTTGACCTGCCAGCAACCCCAAACTATGGTGTCCTGGCTTTATCACCAACACCTCAGTCTTATCCAAGTTCACCTTCAGCCAGTTGGCACTCATCTAACTGACATTGTATCATGTGACTGCATTCTGTAATGTACTTTTCCATTGTACTGTTATCACATTACTGCACTATGTACTACACTTTTTTCCACTGTATCACAGGCAACACTTCAAATAATGAATATGGGATGAAACATAAATAAATATATTTATTTTATTTATTCAAAAATTTGTACAGTACAGATTAGATATCCAGGATGCCAAACTTCCTAAAAAGGATCAAAACAGGGTAGAATTTGACATGCCATGCTAGCCTAATTTTCTTGCAATATCTAGTTCACAAGTGGGGAGGGGGGAGACAGTAGTTTAATTACATGAATTACAATTCAAAACAAAACTGGATTAGTGACACAGGTCTGTGCTTGTTATACAGATTTAATTAAAGAGGTGGACTGGCCACCCTTTGTGATTACAATAGATAGGCTGTGATGCTGCAGCCCTCTAAAAATGAAATAAAAAAAAAAAATGAAATAAAGTTAATCCGCTCTTAGTGCTTTTTCTCTAACTGAGCCCATAATCTTCAATTTGTGACATCACAATAATTTGAACAGCAATGCAGTTCCTTCTCCGACGATATCTAACTGTATTTTGACTTACAGTTGTTTAAATACTCCCCTGGGTAATAGAGATGGTACGGATCCCCTTTAAGTTAATATATGTTTGCATAGCGTTCTTCTTACCTGCTTATAAACCGGGAGTTGGGATGGGGTGGGGCGGGGATGGACATGGTGGATCTAGAGTGCCTTGTGGTTTTAAATTACTGTACTACTATATATAACTTTTTTGGTATCTTTAACAAGGGACTGAAATTATACACCATTTGTGTGCCCAGGTTTATATTTTAATCTCAATAAAATAAGATCTATGCAATAACAAGACAGGGTTATTAAGGTGTTATCTTTACCAAAACAGAACGATTCTCCTTTTGTTTCTTTCATTCAATAACCTTTGTCCCTAAAATTCAACATTGTACTTTGGAGACCTAAAAATGATGGTGGATGTGTAAATACTAATGATGGCTTAAATTTTAACTTAGAAAGAAAATGGAAAATTCTTAAGCTTTTGTGTTACATGACAGTACAAACATGTGTTACATGACAGTATAAACATTTGTAGTAATATATGGAAACATCTGACCCACTAGAGGGATAATTGCTAGTCTGCCTTTAAAGCCTCAAAAGCTCCCTCTGACTGGGCTAAATATGGAGTCCTAAGAAATGAGTGAAAAAGGATCATTTGACACAACAGACATCAGCAACATAAACTGCTCTTTGATTCCACTTCTGACAACCCACGCCAGTTCTGGAAATATATAAAACAAGTCTTGGGGCAAACTAGTAACTTCATACCTTTGGACTTGGATATCAACAGAGTCAGCTTTAATAATCCCACAACAATAGCTAATGCATTCAATCAATGCTTCACTGATTTCTCAAACTATGCTGAGTCTCCTCCCAACCCCCCAGTTTCGACTCCCCTTCACCCCTGTCAACCAGCTGCATCATTCCCCATTCTACCTCAAAGTTATCAAGGTTTCTGATGTGTGCAAACACCTTATGCAGTTTCCTGTAACCAGATCTGCTAGCTGATGGGAGAGATCCTAAATTACTCAGGTTCACTGACAATGAACTTGCTGCACCAATTACAAGAATCTTTGTTACTGACAACACAAATTGTGTCTGACTCTTGGAAGATATCGCATGTTGTACCAGTGTTCAAAGAGTGTAACAGTAAACATATTGGCAATTATGGGCCTATTGCAGCACTTTCTGTAATCAGTAAAATTCTTGAAACGATAGTTGCTTCTCAAGTCACAGACTATCTTACCACCTACAACCTCCTTCCTTTCTTCTGTGCAACGTGGTTTTCACAAAACCATAGCACTACCACTGCCTTCTTATCATTTACTATGAACTCTGCCACTTCAATGAACAGGGGTAAATTTGCAGGAGCAGTCTTTACTAACCTTACCAAGGTTTCAACTTGATTGACAGCTCCTTATTCTGTGAGAAACTTAATGTCCTGGGCATTTCATCCTCCATGCTCCCCTAGTTTAAGAACTACCTGGATAATAGATACAAGTATGTTAGGTTCGGACCTTCCCTGTCAGAACCAGCCTACACCCCTGTTGGGGTCCACCAGTGATCTATTCTTGGGCCTCTCCTTTTCTTCCACAATATTGACTCCATCAACTAGTGTGTCTTGCATGGTGTGCCCATCCTCTATGCGGATGACTTAGTCTTTCACACAATACTGTAGCATTGTCAACATAAATACTTGCCTGTCACCTGATCTCCTAGCTGTCCAAAAATGTCCTTCTTCAAATAGACTTTTCCTGAATACCACCAAGTCACAGGCCATGCTTTTTGACTCTTCCCTAGGACAAAGAACTGTACAGCTCCACTGCTGGTTGTCTGTGATAATAGGACATCCTTGGCCTCAGTCCCCTCTTTCAACTACCTGGGTGTTATGTTTGGGGAAAGGGAACATTGTTTAACCAGGAGTAGCACACTAAGCCGAATATTGTATCCAGATGCAACCTGGGAGCACAAGGAAGTTAAATGACTTGTTGAGGATCACACAATATGCATCTAGGTGGCTGTGGAATTCAAACCTAGGTCTCCAGATCTGCAGCTCAGAACCTTAACCCGCTGTACTATATTGCCTCCACTTGACCCCTCACTGGATTTTTTACTTCATGTAGCTTTTCCTGTAGGGAAGTTAATTCTAAATTTGGAACTGTCTTTTAACGTTTGTCATACTTACACTCCTAAAACTTGCCTTCCCATAGCCTGAGGCATCCTTCTGGCTAAACTTCAATATGGGATGTTTGTTCTCTTTTCAGCCTCTAAAATGATACTGCAAAAATGGGATATGGCATGTAATAACATCTACTGTTTCACATTGGCCTCCAACTGATATACCCACCACTGCACCTTAAACTCAACACTTGGATGCCCCCTACATCTGTCCTAAGTAACCTCTATGTTGGGAGATGCCATTTACAATGTTTTACTTAAACAGTCACCCTTGCCCCTTGCTTTACTAATGCGCCTAATAGACTCTGATATCCCCTATGGTCCTCTGACTTTGATCTCTTGTCCTTACCACAGACAAGACCCAAATTAGATGAAGTAGCCTTCTCCTACACGGCCCCAAAACTCTGGAACACCATTCTGGCTGCAGTTAGGCAGAGCCATTCTTGCCAGGGCTTCTCTAATAGATACCACTCTTATTTCAATCATCAAAGTGCTCCTGCCCCTGGCTGGCATGCACCTTTCTTTTGGCTTCTTTGTACTGGGCTTTTGAAACCAGCTTATCATCACAGAGAACCTTTGCACTTGTTAATTTCTTGTAAACTAGGTACAGTATGTTCTATATACTTTGCCCCATATCTCTCAAGTATCCCTCATTACGAAGGACATCCCTAATTTTGCCCCTTAAAACTACCTGTCCTTCATTCGTCCCTCATGGAAAAGGTGCTGCACACACAGACAATGTGCTGTAAATTCAGATTTTAAAGCAGAAATTAATAATATTCTAAGATGATACATAAAACATAAATGCTGTAGAAGTAAAAGCAATGGTTTCCACAGTATTCTAAGCTTGTATGTCCATGTTTGAGGATGTGTCCCTAATTATGAGGGTCTGTGTCCCTCACTGTTCCTCATTTTGGGGGTCCGTGTCCTCATTCCAGTGACAAAAGGTTGAGAGGTGTGTTTTACTCTGTATCTTTGAGTATCATCATCTAGATTTCTTTATTTTGGTTGTTTAACCAGGAGTAGCTCACTAAGCTGAAAGCTTTTTTTATAGGAGTGACCTTTGAGCACAGGGAAATTAAGTGACTGCTTAGGGTCACCTAGTGTGCATATGGAAGCTGTGGGATTCAACCCTAGGTTTTGTCTGCTGGATATCACCAGATTTACAGCTCAGAGCCTTCAACCACTGCGCTATACTGCCTCCTTAATTTCCACTTTGCACTGTATGTATTTTGGACTCTGTATAAAGTTATTGTTCTGCATGTACCTCTGTTTATTACATTTTTCCCTGTTGTAGCCTCCCAGTTATGTCTGAAAATAGGCAACTGATAGCCTGGTGTACCCACCTGGTAAATAAAAACTAAATAACTATATCAATAAATGAATAAATAAATCAATAAATAGTTCTTTACAACCACACTATTTAATAAATTATGCCATGGACTCTAATCATCTGGTAGAATAGTGTTGCAGCAAGATTCAGCTAGGCAGTAGCCTTCAGTGAGAGTTTTACAACTCTCTGCAAGACAGTGATTGATTGCTATGGTCTTGAATGTCCTCCAATTATTCAGCATCTAATCTGGTTGATCAATGGTATTACAAAATTAACTTCCCTTGATGTGTCAGTTTAGCCAGTGCATTGCAACTCAGAAATTTACTAAGACCTTTTTAGAAAACAAAACTTTAAGGGCCAGCTTCCAGAACTCTTCTGTTGTTGCAGGATGATTCCAATAGCATTTGTCTGCAAATGGCAAATGAATGTACTGAGCATACAGTACCACGGGCCAGGTTTTCCAAATGAAATTCAGACTAGGACTGTGTATGATCCATTTTATTTTGAATTGTTTGCAAAGCGTGAACTCAAGGGGGAAGAAATAGAAATTCCCAGCAGAGGAAATGGAGAGGGAGCGTCCAGAGAAGTTACACTCCCAAACCATTATATTCTAGAAATGACAGAATTAACACTAAGTAAACATTTTTGATATGAGAACCAGTTTTGCTGGCAAGTGAAGGCAACTGCGATGGGGGTCCAACGTTACACAGAAACTTAGAATCTGTTGGCAGATAAGGACCATATGGCCAACCTAGTATGCCAATTCCCCAACTCACTGCTGCGACCCCAGATCCTATTTGATTTGCAGCTCTTGTGCTCGGCACATCTCCAGGGTACCCTTATGTCTATCCCATGCACTCTTGAACCACCGTATTGTTTTGGCACAGGGTCATAATGTCGCAAGACATTATGCCGCATGGCAAAATTGTGCTGCCAATACAGCACAATTTTGCCATGCAGCATAAGTCTTTTTTCTGTGGGGAGCTCTGCATCTACACCCCCATTTTGGGGAGCTGTGCCCCTGAACCCCCCCCCAGTAAGGATTCTCAACTCTGGGGGGAGGTTTTCCTTGGGGAGCACACAATTTCAGGAAAAAAATAAAATGTCTGGGACCTGGAATTAAACCCAGTACAAGACACAGCGCATGGGTTCCTGCTGCTGTGGCTCAGTCCAGTGAGCCACAGCAGCTACTCAGTGGAACTGATCTCAGCAGAGGTGTTATCCTCTGCCTGGGATTGTGTGAATGGTGCAATACGACGTGCAGAAGTATATGCGGGATTGCACCATTCGCTGTCATGGACAGCACTGTTTTGGGTTAGCTATGATGTCGTACGTTAGTAAGCATACAACATTATGACCGGTAGATATTGTTTTCACCCCCACCACTTCTGCTGGAAGGCTGTTCCACATCTCCACCACCCTTTCTGTTAAAACTTACTTCCTAACATTACCCCTGAGCCTTTCACCCTTCAGCCTCATATCATACCCCTTTGTTCTTGTGCAGAGTTTTCTCTGAAATATGCTTTCCACCTGTACCTTGTTTATTCCCCTAAGGTACTTGAAAGTCTCTATCATATCTCCCCTCTCTCTTCTTTCCTTCAGTGAATAGATATTAAGGTCCTTAAGTCTTTCCTCATAGGGCTTCTGGTGCAGTCCATGTACCATCTTCATTGCTCTTCTCTGGACTGCCTCTATTTTGTCAATGTCTGTACGGAGTTGTGGTCTCCAGAACCAGACACAGTACTCCAGCTGAGGCCTTACCAGTGATCTGTACAGTGGCATCACTACCTCTTTCTTCCTGCTTGTTATGCCCCTCCCTATGCACCCCAACATTCTGTTTGCTCTCTCCACTGCCTCTTCACACTGTTTGGTCACCTTCAAGTCATCAGATATGATAACCTCAGGTCTCTGTCCTGCCTTGTTGCCAGAATTTCCCCACTCATCCTGTATTCCTACCTTGGATTCCAGTGACCCAGGTGCATGATCTTGCACTTTTTAGCATTGAAACTCAACTGCCAGACATCTGACCACTCCTCTAATAGGCCTAGGTCCTTTCTCATTTTTTCCACCCCCTCCAGTGTGTCCACTCTGTTGCAGATCTTGGTGTCATCTGTGAAGAGGCACACCTTTTCCTCCAGACTCTCTGCAATGTCAGTAATGAAGACATTGAATAGGGCTGGCCTCAGCACCAGCCTCTGTGACACCCCACTGGTCACCTCCCTCTCCTCAGATTTCATGCCATTTACCACCACCCTCTGAGTCCTGTCCCTTAGCCAGTTCCCAACCCACTTTACCACTGTAGGACCCACTCCCAGGCTCCCCAATTATTTAGCAATCTCCTGTGTGGGACAGTGTCAAAGGCCTTGCTGAAATCCAGGTAGGCCACATCCACCCCCACCCCCACCCCCGATCTACCACCCTGGTTACCCAGTCAAAGAAATCTATAAGATTTATCTGACAAGACCTTCCCACTGAGAATCCATGCTGCCTTGGATCCTGTGCCACACTATCTTCCAGAAACTTTACAGTCCTCTCCTTAAGTAAGTACTCCATTAGTTTCCCCACTATTGAGGTCAGGCTTACAGGTCTGTAATTGCCTGCCTCCTTTCTGCTTCCACTCTTGTGGAGAGGGACCACATCTGCCCTCCTCCAGTCCTCAGGTACCTCCCCTGTCTCTAGTGATGTATTGAAAAGGGCAGCCAGTGGTTCTGCCAGCACTTCCCTGAGTTCCTTTAATACTCTGGAGTGGATCCCATCTGGCCCCATTGCCTTATCTGCCTTTATTTTCTTGAGTTCTTCTATGACTCTTTCCACCATGAAAGGGCTGATGTCTACCTACTTCCCCTGAATACCCCTCTTAATGAGTCTCAGTCCCTCACCCTCCCCTTCCCTGGTGAATGTCACAAACCCACTCTGCAGGTCAGCCCTCTACTCCCAAAGTGCCAACCTCTGAGCACAGTCTTGTGAACAGGAAACAGAAACAGGGTAACCCTCCTGTCTGTTTTTGTGGGTTCAAATCAACCTTTGGTCTCAAGTCTTGGAGGGATTCAAACTCTGAACCTCTTGTTAGCATACCCAATGCACAGGCTCAGATAATTCTGTCTTCGGGGGACCAGATATCTTTGCCTATGGGCACCTAACCAGGTGTACAAAAATGAACCCTTAAAAACTCTAATAAAAGACCTCAGATTTAACTCTACCTTTTTCCAATTTGGTATCACCATTCAAGCTTATGCATAGTGTCAACTTTAACCATGTATACTTCACTTGTTAAAGAAAGAAATTCAAAGACAGACCAAGTTGGCTCTAAAAAAGAGTTTTACTAAAATAGATAAAAATATGTAAAACATAAAATACAGAACTATATATCACAAGAACCATACAATCTTTTAAAAGAACAAGGTTTTAACAGTGCAATCCCTACTATAGTATTTAGATTTGTCTCTCTCTCTCTAAATACCTGCTTAAAGTGCTCAAAGATGTGTCTTTCTCAGAGTGTAGATAGAAGTGTGTCTGAAGGAAAACAGAATACTGTTTAAAAAACTGTCTTTGCCAACCCCTTTGCATGAGGTCACCTTGCTCCTCCTCTGTTTATTAAAAATCATACAGTCAGGATGTTTTATCACATTAGAAGGAAAGTTAATTAAGATTACATTAGCAGAAACTCCTTTCCCCATGTGACTTCTCCAATCAAGTCTGTAAATTTCCTTTCATCTATGAGCAGTATCCTCTGTCACACAGAAATCAAAGCATTTAAGATTTTGCACCAGTGTGCCATAACCTGTTTTCCTCCTCGAAATGTCATAAAATGGATACTGATTTCCCTCTTAGCAGTTAAAGCTATATTTAACTTAGATAAACAGGAGATCCTTGATTAAGGTCTGTTCTAGTCTGTAATTAGCTCCTGGTCTTCCAGGTAACACCTTGTATCTTAAACCTAGGTGTGTGTGTATGTGTGATCTCACATGCTGTCTCAGCATCTCTCAAGACAGACAGTCCATAACACATTCTTATATTACAAAAAGCATAGTGTACTTAGAACTGGCTGTCCATGTGTACTGAGCAAAAGTACTTGTTCAGAATCTCAGCCTTTTCTAGGCCATCCTCCATCCTTTCTCCTCCTCCTCCTTCCTTCTTCAGCCTAACAATCCCATTTCTGGTCTTTTTTCTCTTGCTAATGTATCTGAAGAAGGTCTTGTCACCTTTCTTAATAGCCTGGGCTATACCTTTGTAACCCCTGCCTGCTTGGCTAATTGCAGGTTAAGGGGCCTGAGTACTGAAATGGGTGCCTCCACCCAGAGGACAGGGTTGTTAGTAACAAGGCTAACCTGGGTACAGCCCTCTGGGACTCTGTAATCCCCCTCTTTCCCCTCTAGTGGCCTAGACAATATGCACCAAACATTTCCACAGTAGCCCCTATTCAGCATACAAATCCCCACACTGTTTGCACTTACCACCAGGGCTGGTTCCACCAGTTTGACCCTGGAGACCCCCTGTAAAACAAGGTTAGGCACAGCAAATAACAACAGTACAATGCTTTTTGTACAAACTGGAACCACAGTCAGATTAAATGCAAAAAGAGGTAGATCTGATTTATTCAGGGGAATTGAACAAGGGAGGGACATAATCAGGTTGATCGATTCGAAAACTGATCGAGTCAGGCAATTATGCATGCACTTTTAGTCCCTGCACAGTCACACGATCTGGGTACCCAGTTGGAAATAAGATGGGCTAGCCTGGAACGTTGCTCAGAGTAGGCCGGCATCACAACTGGTTGGGGCCCTGTGATGAAAAGAAAAAGCATACAATTTGTAATCCAGAGCCTGAAGGCTCAGTTCGTGAAAGGAAAAACAACAATGCAATCAGATGACAATGCTTGAGATTTAGCTGTTGTTGCAGGGAGCTACCCTGATTGTTACTTACACTACCCAATGCAAGACACAGGAGGGACAAGATGGAGATTGCAGGTTGATAGCTGGTATGCCAGGAGAAGCAGGGCCCACATGAATCACCGAGGTGTTGTTCCTGTTTGAGATGTGGAGCAGGGGGCTGATCCCCCAGTGAGTCTCTCATTGATGGTGTTCTCTGCGCCTGAAATAGCTGGCTGGGCCAGTGTGGTAGGGCCCAGGTCGGGTAAAACAGTTCAGAAGTCAGTCTAGGAAGGCTGGATGCAGCTTCCAGCAAGCGTGGCACAACTAAACAGTGGGGAACCAAATTGTGACCCTCTAACAGCACACAGCACATTCATAGTAAAGCAATCACCATACCACAAAGCGGATAGCAATCTGGCAGCAATATCAGTGTCTCTGAGCAAAACCGGGAGTTCTATGGTGAATGGA
The DNA here is from genome assembly GCA_016271365.2 of Neoceratodus forsteri. Taxonomy (NCBI): domain Eukaryota; kingdom Metazoa; phylum Chordata; order Ceratodontiformes; family Ceratodontidae; genus Neoceratodus; species Neoceratodus forsteri. The sequence goes on from CM028129.1 coordinate 63,934,002, forward strand.
TGTCCTGACAGGCCGATCGGATACAGCAAATCTTCAGTCTTCTTCAGGTTTTAAGCCTGGTCACACTTCAGTGGCTTTTTCTCTCACTCAATTCGGATACAGTCCAGAGTATTAAGCCTTTCAAAGGATTCCCTCTTCAGGGACTGCAGGCAGACAGGGCAGACTCAGCCTTTCCACCAATCTCCAGTGCGAACTATGCAGGGGCTGCTGCTTGAACCACTCAAGCTGTTTACTCTGCAAACTCTAACTCCAGACTGACTCACTGCAGCATGCAGCTTGGGAATTTCCCTTTGGTCCAAAAGGTTCTGGTTGGTTGATCCATTTGTCTGTCAAAGCAGGGGCTCCCCCTCCAGGTCTGTTTTGGCCCCAAAATGTAAAAACTACAATTCCTACAGAAATTTGCTTCCACAAGACCCCTGGGGACAGGCTTCATTTTAGAGTCCCCAAAGGTACTGACTGGTGCTGACTGGCAGTGCAAAATCAAAATGGTGGTGCAATACATAAAGTCCATGCTGCAAAGACGTCAGGTTAAACAAACTACAATACTATTGCCATGCTAATAGATGATCAGCACGTAAGTACAGCTTCTAACAGAGCTCCCTCTGTGCAAATAGCGATGGCAGAATGGAGCGATTATCTGACAGCCTGGGCAGGACTCTAGCATAGAAACACTCAGCCTCCTCCCAGATTAAATAAGCACCACGTTATTGGCAGCTTCTCTGCATCAACCTGTTGTTCATTGTACTCTCCCAGGTCGCACCTGAAAATAGGCATCTATTTTTGTCTAGTGTGTTTACCTGATCAACAAAAGCTAAATAAATAACAAGCTCTTAAAGAGACAGACCACAGTGGCACTCTTCACACAAACACTTTTAAAGCACTAAGATACAGGATACCAGCAAGGCAGTGGGCATTTAGGCACACCCAAGGAAGACTTTTGGGAACCCCCATTTGTAGGGGGGTTATACCTTCCTCTGTCTGTGCTTTAGCCCTTCTAATTATTTTCCCAGATTCGCTCTGTTTCTCCAAATATTGTTATCTGTCCTCATATGTTTCCTTATATCTTCTGAAGGCTCTTTTCTCTTACTTTCTCAGCCACTACCTTTGAGAATCAATAATGGCCTTTTCTTTCTTTTACTCTTGCTATGCATTTTGACACAGTGAGGGTGTCAGCATGTCTCAGTTGGTAGCATATGTGCCTCTGGGCCAGAAGGTCATGGGTTCTGGTCCCACACTTGAGTTGGGCTGGGCTCTTTCTGTTTTTTTTATTATTTTTGGTAACTGGGTAAGGCCCACTAGGCACAAGTGTTTGTTTTCAGGGTGACCCGGGAGCACTGGGATGGTTAAGTGACTTGCTCAGAGTCACACAAGTGGAGGTTGTGGGAATCAAACCCAGGTCTGCTGGATGTACCAAACACATTCACAGCTCATTACTCAAACCTCTAGGCTATACTGCCAGCCACAGTACAGCATGAGCTTAGGCTCATACTGTACCTTCAACACTGGCACCCGAGTGCAATACTGGGGTGTGCTGTACTGTTGGGGTGTGCCATCTTTTGGATGAAACATTAAATGGAGGTCCTTCTGCCTATCTCTGGTGCTAACCAAGTGGGTGTCTATGTGGAAGTAAAAGAACTCAAGGCACTTTTCACAAGAGTAGTGGGTTTTCCCCAGTGTCCGGGCCAACAGTCCCCTTCCCATAAAACTGCTTCATGCAATTGTCCAAGGCTGTGTATGGGTGTTGATGTGGGAAAAGGCTGCCACTACATATTCAGTCACTTCACTACCAGTCTACCATTGCCTGTAAAATGCTTTGGGTTACAATGTGTATGAAAAGCACTATATAAATGCTTATTCTCCTTCTTCTTCTCATTTATTTATGGAGTCTTTCAAATGGAGGTCTGTATATGGAGAACACTGCAGCCCGTTGTTCCCATATCTGGTAACTTAACGTCGTATTATACTTGACATATTGATCATTTGTAAGGGTACAGAAATAAACTTAAACGATTTCATGAATATTTAAACCCCACAGTGGAAACCACTTCTTTGAGTGCATCGCCAATGAAGGGGTCTGGGTACAGACTGCAGAATCATCCTCGTGTACTGGTTTCCGGGCGCAGGGGTGGTCTTTTGCAGGAGATGGAAGGTTTCATGGCGGAGCTAGTGATGGACTCATCCAGCCTGTTAGTGCTGAGTGATTTCAACATTTGGATCAATGATGACTCTCAGTTTGGACAATAGTTCCTTCAGTTTATGTCTTTATTGGGCCTAGTACAGACAATTGCAATAGGGATTGTGATCGCAAATTCTCTCACTGTAAGTATTACCTCCCGTCGTCACGGGCCAAAAACCACACCACTGGGTTTTGTCTTAACGTTGCTTTATTTGATCAAACCTTTCACATGCATGTGGGAGTTCTGCAAAGGAGAAGCTCCCTGATTACAATTTACAGTAGCTTTTTATAAGCTAGTTTCTGCAATTCTTATCTTGAAAAATACCAACATTTCAGTATAAGCCAATCATAAAACAGAATAACAAGTTGATACCAATGTGTGGTGTACTTTTCCACTGCTTACTTTATTTCTTACCCAATATTTCTTGATACATATGCCAGTGGGTCAATCTGACCTAGGTGAAACAATGAGTTTCACTCACGCCATAGCAACATACAACAACGTAAAGCTTGCCTTCAATGCCTCAACGTGCTGTTATCTTATACTTTGCCCAAGCATGCTGTTATCTTATACTTTGTCCGAGCGTGTTGTTAATTGTAATTAAAGGAGTATCCAAATTCCAAGAAGCTGCTGTTATTCAGGCTGGTATAACCAGTTCTGCCCAGTTTTATCTTGCTTTCTGTTTCTACAAATGTACCTCAAGTAACCTCAGTAACATTCTGTAACCCTGTAAAAAAAACAGCATGAGCTCAGAAATTTCTACTACATTCATTATGACTTTGTTACAGCATGGCTTACAAAGCAAACATAGCTTGAAGGCATATTATAGCAAATATAGCTTTAGGATATATAAAATTCCCTCACACTCTCCCCCCTTTTGATACTTTGTATCAACTTGTTAACTATTATATTTTAGTCACATCTGGTACATCATAGAATGGGAACACCCCAACTAATTCGCTAGGGTCTTGGTCCTTGGGGTGTAGTAAGGGGTGCAGCTGGGTGATGGCATGTGGCGACAAAGGTGCTACACAGGCATCGCAAGAGAAATTTGAGCAACACAGTCAGGAGCCATAATGCCAGTATCACCACCACAATTACTGCCACCCAGTGGAGGAGGGTAGCGCCCCAGTCACCAAATATGCTTGAGAACCATGACCAGGGGTCCCATCCCTGTGATATAGGTGCATGCTCACTAAGAACACACTGCTGTAGCGTTTGTATTCCCTCAATCACTTGCTCCAGGTCCTGGGAGTTATCTGGTATATAGGTGCAGCATTCCTCCCCTATAATGGTGCACACCCCCCCTTGCGAGGCTAATACATAATCAAGTGCGGCTCTATTCTGCAAAGCTACAATTCTAAGGGCTTTAATTTCAGCTGTCAGCAAGGCAGTTGATTGCAAGGTATCATTAATTAACGTTTCCAACTCATAGCTTAACTGGTCAATGTAATGCATGTTTTGAACAACACCCCACCATGGAAAGATTCCTGCCCCAAATTTTTCTCCCACTGGGACACGTTTATTTGCATCCGGCACCTCCCTTTTTTGAACTTGATTTACATAGCTTGTATGTCGATGTGTAGTAGATGCGTTGTACACATATATATGGGCCGAGGGTGGAGTTGCATATAACAGCAGCCCGTCCACCCCCAGGCAAAAGAGATAAGCTCTATCCTGCATACCCAGTATAGGCTCGACAGACTGCCTAAAGAGGAATACTCGTCAGGCACTTGGGGTGTATTGTGTTGGGAACAATTAGTAGTAGCTGCTTTTTACCCCCTCAGTCTGCTGTTTCCAACACGACTGGCAATGAGACCACCCCAAGGTATTGTTAATGTTTTTATTGCATACACAGAGCGGGGCTGAAACATTGTTGCCTCACATGTCTAGGTACAACGGAACAGTTGTGGCACTCGGTGGAAAATACCAGGTGGCAAAATCATGTCCCTGAAAGACAGAAAGATTTTGTACCTTGCGGGTGGAGTAGGAAACCTCAGTAATGTTGATGCCCGCTATGGCAAGAAAAACTGCATTTGCTTCAGATTTGTTTAAGGGTCTAGGTTTCAAGTGGAGACCTACTGCTGCAGAAAATGGAGAGCTCGTACATACATAGCAATTAGACATATTTGCATTATTAGCATGCAAGTTCATTAGAGTCCACCAAGTGTTCGTAGTGTGCAATGGCTCTGTCCTGCGGCGGGAGCAGTTGCCCCCATTGTATTCAGAGCCCCATAGTAAGAGTACCAATAGTAGCGATAGTCCAAACGAAAACAGAACAATAATAATATTCATGGTTGCTCAGTTCACTGTTCACTGGTATTGACTGTAGAGGCTGTCACCAAGCGACAATGAGATGCATGAATCCATGTCTCTCTCTCTGCAATTTTTATGGCCATGGCGGTAGTCAGGAGCACTTGGAATGGTCCTCTCCACCTCGGGGCACACCACTTTTTTCCTTCGGAAGTCCTTGATAACCACAAAGTCTCCTGGCTGTATCCTATGCAGGGGTCCCTCCAAGGGGACTGGAAGCACAGCCTTCACCCTAGGATAGAGAGATCTTAAAACAGCATTAAGAGATAAACAGTAGGCAATCATTTCATTATCTAATCCATGCAATGTTATTCAGTTTTGTGGGAAGGGGACATTTGTCATTCTGAGGGGTCTTCCCATCAAAATTTCATGAGGTGATAAACCCATGGGGCCAGCTCTTCCCCTCGTACTCATTAGGGCTATTGGTAGTGCCTTTACCCAACTAAGGCCAGTATCTGCCATAATTTTGGTCAATTTCAGCTTTAATGTCTGATTTGCCCTTTCTACTGCCCCTCCCAATTGTGGGTGGTATGCACAGTGTGTTCGTAAATCCACTTGCAGTGCCTCACACAAGGTTCTGATGACTTCATTTGCAAAATGCGAGCCATGCCTTAGAGTTTGGTTTCACATTGGGTCCTGACAGTAATGATGTCAGGGTTGATCCAGTCGGGTGGTCGGATCATCATGCCATGCGAGTTTCAGTGTGGGGCACCCCATTTTGAAATACCCTCTATGGAAATGGTGAAATATTGCCCTGTTAAAAATATGGAGCAAATAATCTCCTAGTGATTCCAGACATCTTGAGCATGTGAGGTGTGTGGAGAAACATAGAAACATAGAAACATAGAATTTGACGGCAGATAAGGACCGCTTGGCCCACCCAGTCTGCCCATTTCCCTACCTACTGGATAAGCTGCAGATCCTAGTTAACCAGCAGCCTACTTCTTCCTACCCCCACCCCCCAGAACTGCCTTATGACTATCCCATGCATGCTTGAATTCCACCACTGATTTTGACTCCACAACCTCCTCCAGAAGGCCGTTCCATGCATCCACAACCTTCTCTGTGAAAAAATACTTCCCTAAATTACCTCTGAGCAGCCCCCTCTATCTTCAAATTGTGCCCTCTTGTTCTTGCACACTCTCTTTTTGAAAGATGCTACCCTCTTGGACTTTGTTGATTCCCTTGAGGTACTTGAAAGTTTCTATCATGTCCCCTCTCCTTCTTTCCTCGAGTTATACATATTAAGCTCCTTAAGTCTCTCTTCATATGTCTTCCGTGCAGACCCTGCACCATTTTAGTTGCCCACCTCTGGACAGCTTCCATCCTGTCTATGTCTTTGCGGAGACTGGGTCTCCAGAACTGCACACAGTACTCCAGATGGGGTCTCACCAGCTGTCTGTACAGAGGGATAATAACTTCCTGTTTTCTACTGGTGATGCCTCTCCCTATGCATCCCAGTATCCTCCCAGCCCTCCTTGCTGCCCTCTCACATTGCTTGCCCATCTTTAGGTCATCTGATATGACTACCCCCAGGTCCCTTTCCATTTTGTTGTTGTTAGTATCTCACCCCCATTGTGTACTCTTCCCTTGGGTTTTTGTTTCCCAGGTGCATTACCTTGCACTTCTTAGCATTGAATCTAAGCTGCCATACATTTGACCATTCCTCTAACCTTGCCAAGTCCCTTCTCATCCTTTCCACCCCACCCTGTGCATCAACTCTGTTGCAGATCTTAGTGTCATCTGCAAAGAGACATACTTTTCCTTCCAGTCCTTCTGCAATGTCGCTTATAAAGACATTGAAGAGGACCGGTCCTAATACTGAACCCTGCGGTACCCCACTAGTAACCCTCCTTTCTTCTGAGTGGACTCCATTTACTATTACTCTCTGTGTCCTATTCTCCAGCCATTCTTTACCCAGGCTGTCATCTTGAGACCCACTCCCAGGCTGGCTAACTTGTATATTAATCTTTTGTGTGGGACTGTGTCAAATGCCTTGCTAAAGTCTAGGTAGGCCATGTCCACAGCCCTCCCTGATCTACTACTTTGGTCACACAGTCAAAGAAATCTATCAGATTCATCTGGCATGACCTTTCCGCTGTGAATCCATGCTGCCTAGGGTCTTGTGCCCTCTGGCCTCTAGATACTCGACAATTCTTTCCTTTAGAAGTGATTCCATAATTTTCCCTATCACTGAGGTTAAACTAACAGGTCTATAGTTTCCTGCTTCTGCCTTGCTCCCACTTTTGTAAGGGAATCACATCTGCCCTCCTCCAGTCCTCAGGTACCACCCCATCCTCCCATGATTTGTTAAAAGGGTAGTCAGTGGTGTCACTAGTTCTACCCTTAGTTCTTTTAGAATTCTGGGATGAATCCCATCAGACCCCATTGCTTTGTCCACCTTCAGTTTTAAGAGTTCTTTCAGAACCCTTTCTTCTGTAAATGGGCGGTATCAACTTCTGTATCCAGAGTGTTACTACTGTTTGTTTTATGTACCTCCCCTCTTCCTTTGTAAATACTGAGCAAAAATATTTGTTTAGTATCTCTGCCTTTCACAGTCTCCCTCTGCCCCTCCCTCCCTTTATTAAGCCTCATAATCCCTCCTTGGTCTTCCTTCGCACCCTGATGTACCTATAAAGGTTTTATCCCCTTCTTAACTGAGTTGGCTATCTTTCCTCGGTTTGGGCCTTTGCTGTTCTGACTGCCTTTCCAGCCTCCTTTGCTTTAACTGATACAGTTCTCTGTCCTGCTCCTTCTGTGATTCCTTGTACTTCCTGAATGCTTTCTTTTCTCTTGAACCTTCACTGCCACTTCCTTTGAGAACCATAGTGGTTTCTTACATCGTCTTGTTTTGTTTATTTGCTTCACACAAAGGCTCATTACCTCTGTGATGGCAGTTTTTATTATTCCCCATTGTTCTTCCACCCCTCGTTCCTGCCCATTTGCTAGTGCATTCCTTAGACACTCACCCATTTTGGCAAAGTCAGCCCTCCTAAAGATACTGAGGAGAGTTATAACAAAACCCTTGCAGTGGCCTTTAACTATCTGGATCCTTATCGTGTTCACCCCTTGACACCCTGCACCAGATCACCCTGGTCTGATGTTAATCTGAGGCTGTTGAGACTAAGGAGTGGAGGCTAGAGTGTTCCTGGCAGAGGACCAGCTCTGAAGAGGGTAAACTGACATTGCATGCTCACTACAGTGAGTATCACTGAAAAAGACAGAGTTTCTATCACGAGATAGCTGAAGGCATGCCCAGAATAAGGCAACTTGGGACTGTAGACCCAAGAAAAGTCTGGGGCCCCCCACACCACAGCCATGACCCTTCACCATGACTGTATCTCTTGGCCATTACATATCAGTTACTGAAACTTGAAAAAAAATTGTCCAACTGTCCCTAAAAAGTGTCAGAAAACAAATAACCAAACTTCAAAATTAATGAAACTAATAATATTCGTATATAAAAATAACAATAGTCTGAGTTTTGATAGTTTATAGAAAATAATTACTAATTGCCTGGTAAAAATAATTTTTTGGGTGTGAAATGTCATGAATTGCACTTCTCTAAAGGCTCCCTCCATAAACATACACGAGTGCGCTCACAGTCTGGGTGTTACCATTTTGTCCTGTCAGGTAGTATATACCAGGATATGGGAGTTTTGTTGGGTAGGGTAGGGTAGGGACCCATCTCTAAAAGAGGCTAGGTCTGGGTGGTGTAGGAGTTAAACTGGTGGTTTACTAGAGGAGTCATGAACTTTAGAGATTATACTGCAGAGCGAGTGATTGTTGAAGAAATCATTCCCGGGATCAAACATTTCCATTATTGATAAGTAAGCCAGGATCAGTAAATCTTGTCACTTATTGATCCTGTCTTACTTATCAATGAAAAAGGGAAGGGAAGGGGAAATTGTTTCACAAGGAAAGGCACGCTAAGCCAAAAGCTTGTTTCCAGGTGCGACCTGGGAGCCCAAGAAGTTGACTTGCTCAGGGTCACACAGTATGCAAGTAGGGGCTGATGTAATTCAAACCCAGGTCTCCAGATTTGCAACTCAGTGCACTTAACCACTACGCTATACTATCTCCTTAAGAAAATGGAACTATATCAAGGTCAGAACTTCAATATGAGTGAGACAAGGGAATTAAAAAAAAAAATAAAGTATGATTTTCAATTTTACCATTGAAATGCATTGTAGATTTCTCAATTTGAGTCAGATTAAATATAAAGAATATACTTTGAATTGCACTGTTAATCTTTTATGTTTAAGAGTAAGACTTGATTCTCAGTGAGGATTGTAAGTGGGGGTGGGTTACAATGCAAAGAAAATGGACCTTTTCACACCTTAAAGATTAGACTGGCCGGGGCCCCCGAAGCTATCAGCTGTATTTAACACCTAATCAGGGAGGTGAGAGTCACGTCATAAGCCCTACTTACATGGTCACATTTGTACTGGAGTAACCCATGTGCTCGGTTTGCTCCAGTGCAAATGTGATGTGTGGTCACGTACTCAATCGGGGTAAGCCACTGGCTAAGATGCTCCCAGATTCTCTGGCAAGCTGGGAGTGCCAAGAGGAGCAAGCAGCCTACAGCGGCTGAAGTGGCAGTGTAAACTGCCTGCACCACAGCAACCCCTCCATCGGCCAGCAGATGTCTGGTTCCCCCGATGCATGGCTCCTCATCAGCACAGACTGCAGCGGTGCAGAGAGCACCCGTGTAGATGGACAGATCTCGGGTGGCAAGTGGTAGGGATTGCGCTGTTGCGGTTTTATATTACCACTGCTACCGTCGTGTAAACACGGCTATAGTTCAGCCCCTGCCTTGCTCACATTACTCTGTGGCTGAGTCCTTTACAAAAATAATGTAGCTCATGCAGAAAGAAGAGGATATGTAGTAAATATATGTTGAGGATTGCTGGGGGGTTCCCTGGCAGGCAGGGGCCCTAGGCCTTTGCCTATGTTGCCTATGCCTTAATCCAGCCTTGGTTGAAACTAAAAATCATCCAGCTCAGCTTTTCAGCACTGTAGACAGATTGTTAAATCCTTGGTGTCTGCAGTCAGGAAGAGTATTTATACAGAAAAGTGCAACGAGTTTAATTAATTTTTGCTTAGCAAGGTGTCCTCTATCCAGTCTGAAGCCTCCTCAGTTGGCCTGTAATGGCCAGCAGTTTTCATAAGGTGAGGGATTTGAGCACTTGGTAAACTTGGGAGGAGTTTGATTAGTCCTATTTGAAGAGGTCTCCCACGTGGTCCTGGGACTGCATCCTACATACTGTATTTTGGGCCCAGGGCCTGCCAGTTTTCTCTCAATTTGCTGGTCGATGCTGTATTCAGCTATTGCCAAGATTGTTAGGTGTTTACTTCGGAAGGGTGTGTTCCCCACTGAACTGAAGAGGGAAGTGCTGAAACCCCTTCTGAAGAAATCATCACTGGTCCCTGATGATCTGGTAAATTACAGACCTGTCTTAAACCTCCCATTCTTAGGGAAGTTTATTGAGAAGGTCGTGGTGGTGGTGCAGCTACAAGACCACTTGGAATGTTTTGAGATCCTTGAGCCTCTTCAGTCTGGGTTTAGGCCTCGTTAACTCTTGTCATGGTGTTCAAAAGTCTTCTCCAGGCTAGAGACAGCAGACATTGTTCCATCTTGGTACTGCTGGATCTGTCCTCGGCATTTGACATGGTACAATATAGAGTGGTATTATCCATCCAAGACACTATGTAGGACTCTCAGGTATAGTGATGTGGTGGTTTGAGTCCTACATATCCAGCAGAGTGTGGCAGGTGGTGTTGGGTGGAAACATCTTGGATGCAGATGTTCTCAGCTGTGGTGTGCCTAAAGGGTTGATTCTAGTACCCATGTTGTTTGCTGTGTAGATATTGCCTTTCAGGGAGATCGTCAGGCAGTATCACGGTCTGGGTTTTCAGTGCTATGCACATGATACCCAGATCTCTCTGACATGTGCACTTGACAGGCCAAAATGCAGTAGCTGTGCTGGATGAGTGTGTGGTAGAGATCCAGGACTGGATGACTTCAAGCTGGCTTAAACTCAGCTCATTGAAGACAGAGGTGCTACTGGTGAAACCGGGCTGGGTGGCTGTGGCAAAGAATAATGATGACTCCTTTTTGCTGTTGTTAAATGGCACCCTACTGTGAGCTGTTGATAGAGTTAAGAACTTGGGAGTCAGTGTGGATAACAGACTGATGCTAAAATATCTGGTGTTGCCCATTGTCCACAGTGGTTTTTACCGTCTATGAAATATTGCCCGAATTTGGACCTATCTTGCTTACTCTGACCAGGAAACACTAGGTGCATACTTTTGTCTCCTCCTGATTGGATTATTGTAATGCTCTTTACCTATGGCTATCTGCAGTACTGGGTTAATACCGTGCATGTAAGACAGCACGGTATTAACTACAGTGTTTAGGCAGCGCCTGGGTTTGCAGCAATAGGGGTAGAACAGCAGTAGGGGGAATACCACTGCCCAGTCACTGCATGCTGAACAGGAGAGTGGACAAGTTGCTGCGTGCTGGGTGCCTGGTCAGGCCGTTCCCATGGAGGAGTGGCAAGGGCAGCAGCACACGATGCAGTCGGGAGACCTGGGACCGTGGTACAGTCCCCCCCCAGGTCTCCCTGCTACAACTTTTCTTGATGATTTAAACCCCCCCTCCTGAGTTTCTCCCCATCCCTGAGGTCCCCCCCCAGAGTTAATTATTTAAGTTCTGGGGGTGTGGGGATGAAGCCCCCCATGCAGGGGGTGCAGGGGGAAATCCCCTGAAAAAAACCCTAAAGACCAATTGTTTTCAATGGGCGCTGTGTTCAAAACAGGTCAGTGTTTTGCCTAACTCTGTTTTTGTTCAGCACTGTTTGTCTGCAGCATTTTTAGCTGTCCTGTTTTGTCCTGCAGCAGAATGACCTCATGCCCTGTCTGCTGGGTGATGTGTCACTTGAAGCTTGTGCAGAACTCAGCAGCCTGGCTGATAGCTGTGACCCCTCGGTCCAGGCATGTCACGCCTGTTCTTCGGGAACTGAACTGACTGCCATTGAGGTTGCGCCTCAGTTTCAAGATAAGTTTGTTCATTTATAAAGCCCTGCATGATCTGGCTACCAGCCATCTGAAAGACTTTCTAATAGAATTTATTTATTTTAAAATTTGTAACTGGGAGAGACACACTGAGCTGATGCTTGTTTCCAGGTGCATGTCAGCAGAGGGGAACAGGAGAAACAGCAGTACAATACATGAAACAAGTCAATAGAGCAACATTTGTTCAATAAATTGGTACAAAAATAAGTAGGTACACAAATAAAATTGTTATAGAAACAATAAAGTGCAGTTACAGCTCAATGCCAGTTCAAGTACAAAATAAACTAGCAATGCACAGCATGCAGTTACTAAACTGACAACAGGAGAAAGACCTGTAGACAAGTGTATGTCTAACCCCAAGGTAGAGGGAAGAGCAGTGGTGGTGTGGAAGTGCAACCAGTAGGCAGGTAGTGGAGACCCAGCTGGAGGCCCAATCAAGGACATTTGAGGCATGGCCAGGGAGGTGTCAGAAGGAAGGGTAACAGGAGCAGGTGGGGTGAGGTTGGAGTTTGAACTGGTGCCTGAGGGAGCCGGGGGGGAGGGAGAGAGGTGGAGGGAGGAGGGGAGTTTGTTCCAGAGTGATGGTCGTTGCTAGGAGAAGGTAGATTGCCCAGCAGAAGAGAGAAGGTGCGGAGTGGAGAAAGTGCAACGATCCCTGGAGCTAAAAGAACAGGAGACAGGGGAAAGTTGGGAGAGGAGAGAGAAGAGGTAGAAGGGAAGGGAACCAAGCCAGTATTTGGATATGAAGGAGGTACAGTGAGCCTGGCGACATGAGGGTATAGGGTAGAGGGAAGATGGAAAGAGAGGTGTAGAGGGTGCAGTGGTGAGTAGGAGGGGTGATGTTTGTAGCAAAGTGGCAAAAGGAGTTACAGAGGGTGTCCAGTCTGGCAAGGGAATTGGAGGGGGCAGTGTTGTAGACTACATCCGTGTAATTGAAGACAGGGAGCACCATTTTTGATAACAAGCTCCCTACTGATCTGCAGAGAAAAACAGCATGTTTTGCTGTACAGGGCACTGAGCTTGAAACACAGTTTGGAGTGGATGTATCAATGTGGTACAAAGTCAAGTTTACTGTCAAGCCACACACTGAGGTACTTGAAGGACTCCACAGCTTCAAGGGAGGGCATCATGCAGTGTGGTGAGAACCAGAGGCTGTGAGCCTGGCCAGTTTCTGACTGGTTCCAAAGGTCATGGACACCATTTCTTTTAATGCTGATCCGGAGCTGGTTTAGCTGGAACCAGTGCAGAATGTTGCTGACATCCTGCTGAAGCAGATCTTCAACAGCTGCAGATGAGGGACCAGAGGTGAAGATGACTGTGTCATCAGCATACTTGTGAATATGAAAATTGGCACCAGCAGAGGGGAGGTCAATCAGGAAGATGGAGAAGAGGATGGGACCCAGGATGGAGTTCTGTGGAACCCCAGCCTGGATGGGTAGTGGAGGTGACAGGAAGCCTCCTATCTGTACTGACTGTTGATGGTCCATGAGGTAGAAATGGAGCCAATCAACAGCAGAAGCTAAGAGGCCAGCAGAGTCCAGCCTGTCCAGCATTGAAGACTTTGGCCAGATCGACAAAAATTGTGGCAGTAATGTGCACCAGACCCATCCCAGAGAAGATGGAATCAGTGACACACAGGAAGTAGGAGACAGTGGAATGGTGTTTTCACAAGCCAGACTGGAAGGGGGAGAGGAAGCTGGAGGATGATAGGTAGTCAAGGAGTCTGAAGTGTACCAGTTTCTCTTGCAGTTTTGAGAGGGAGGGCAGGAGGGAGATGGAATGAAAATTGCCAGGGGAGGAGGAGGGGGAGAAGTGTAATAACTTTGGCTAATTTCAAAGACTGAGGAAAAGCACAGAGGGAGAAGGAAAGATTGAGTTGGTGAGGTAGGGGAGTTGCAATGGCAGGAGCTTAGAGGTGGAGGAGCTTGGGGTCCAACCTGTCCAGGCTGGACATAGATGGGATGAGGGAGAAGAGGGCAAGCAGGGTTTTCTGGGTGGTGACAGGGGGGAAGTGCAAACCTAGGGAGGGGTGTGTTGGGGAGGAAGGGGAACAGGAGAGGAAGGAGAGGATCTAGAAGAGGAAGAAGAGGGGAAGGCACAGGTTGTGAAGAACTCATTGAACTGTGCAGCAACAGAGGGAGGGTCAGACACAGGTGAACTATTAACCACTGGGGCAATGGACTGGGCCAGGGGGTTGAAAAGGGAGTGGATAACTTTCCAAAATTTAGCTGGGATGTTAAGGTTTTTCTGGAGATTGACCTTGAAATATTGCAATGTTGTGGCCCAGACAGCCTTCGTACAGTTGTGTCTCAGAGCCCTGTAAGAGATGAGGTCAGGAAGGGAGTGGGATAATTTATGGTGGGCCCAGGTGAGATTATGGGACTTGCACAGGTCAGTGACATCATAGGTAATCCAGGGGTGGTGTGAAGTTTTAATTCTGGATTTTCTGAGAGGGAGGGGGCATGCTTGTCCCAGATGGAGAAGAATTTGGAGTGAAATAGGGCAAGTGACGTGTCAATATTATAGGCAGAGAGGATGGCTGACAAGTCTATTGCAGCTAGATAACTCAGTAACCATAGAAACATAGAATTTTACAGCAGATAAGGAGTGCTTGGCCCATCCAGTCTGTCTCTTTCTCCCTACTTGCACTATTTCTGCAGACCATACCCAATCTACAGCTCTTTCTCCTTCCCCCTTCCTTTCCACCATGATTCCCTTGTGCTTATCCCATGCCTTCTTGAATGCCACCACTGTTCCGCCCCCACCACCTCTGCTGGAAGACTGTTCCAGGAATCTACCACTCTTTCTGTGAAGAAGTACTTCCTCACATCTCTCCTGAATCTACTCCCCTCCAGCTTCATAGCATGTCCTCTTGTTCTTGAGTACCTTTTCCTCTGAAAAAACTCTCCTTCTGTACCTTATTTACCCATGAGGTATTTAAAGGTCTCTATCATATCCCCCTTCTTCTTCCTCTGTTCCCGGGTGTACATATTGAGGTCCATTTGCTGATCCTTGTAGGGCTTTTGATGCAGACCCTGCACCATTTTAGTTACTCTCCTCTAGACCACCTCCACTCTGTCTATGTCCTTCCAGAGATGTGGTCTCCGAAACTTGACACAGTACTCTAGGTGGGGTCTTACCAGCAATCTATACAGAGGCAATACCACCTCCTTCTTTCTGCTGGTGATACCCCTCCCTATGCACAGCAGCATCCCACTCGCCTTCCCTACTGCCTTGTTACATTGCCTGACCACCTTCAGATCATCTGATATGATTACCCCCAGGTCTCTTTCCTACTTGGTGGCTGTCAATATCACTTCACCCATTTTGCACTTTGCCCCTGAGTTTCTGTGCCCTAAGTACATTATTTTGCACTTTTGTTGCATTGAAACCCAGCTGCCATACTCTTGATTACTCCTCTAGTTTTCCGAGGTCTTTGCTCATCTTTTTCACACACACCCCACCAAAAGTGTCCACTCTGTTGCAGATTTTGGTGTCATCTGCAAAGAGGCAGACCTTCCATTAAAGAGGACCAGATCCAGCACTGATCCCCAAGGCACCCTGCTGATCATGCTCCCTTCTATGGAGTGATATCTGTTTACCACCACCCTCTGTTGTTTACTTGATATGTTTTTGCAACTAATATGAAATGTAGTTTCTGTTTTATCTTATGCCTGTAATATATGGTACCCATGTTGTTTATTGTCTTATACCCCTTGTTTGTATTTGCTCCCCTGAAATCCCCACGTCTCACCTGGATATGAGTCTCAGCTCAGTGTGCCTTTCCCAGTTACCAAGTTTTAAATAAATAAATTAAATAAATTTAGGCTATCATTCAGATAACAGATGATGATGATGATAAAAATTTTAATTTTAGACAGGATACAAATTGCTGGGTTTGTGGCCCATTTTCAACGATGTCCTGCGGATTCACTCTCCCATCAAACAATCATCCACCAATGCACATTATACATACATTATCACTTCACTTTCACTATTATATAGTCATATTGCACATATAAATTAAAATAATCTATCATCAATCCCTCAATAAGCAATCTGCTAGCTAAAGCAAGTACAGTTCTCATACAAATAACTTTTCAGAGCTCTTTTAAACTGTAAATGTCCCTGTATTAATTTTGGCTCTCTAGGTAATTTATTCCAATTGATCGCAAGGTTATTTTTCAGGGTAGTATCCCCTATTCTGCTCCTAGATCTTACATTAGGTATATATGACTCTGAATACCTTAAGGAGGTGTGGGTTCTAATAAGATATATTGATTTAGGGGATGCGTATGTATGCTATACATTAATTTGTGACACCAAGTCAACCAATAATATAGTCGTTTTGAGGCTGGATTCAACCATCCAAGATTTCCATAAATTTTACAGTGACGAGTTCCAAATGTAGCTTTAATCACAAATCTGTCAAGCCTATAATAAGCCTGGTTTATTTTGTTTAAATAAATCTGGGGGGAATTCATATATAGGCTAGACCCATATTCCAGGACAGGGATTAACAAATGATTCACCAACCTTTCCCTCGTTTTGATTGTGAAACACCCAGACAACCTCCTCATGGTTCCTAATCTTTGGTTAACTTTACTTACTTGATGACAAATATGCTCAGAATATTTTAGTCTTGAATCTACTAACACCCCTAAATATCTTTAAGACTTTACATTTCTTAATTGAGTGCCATCAGTCAATCTTAATTGTAATACAGGAATTTCAGACTTTCTGACACCTGATGTAAAAATCATACATTGAGTTTTTTAACTGTTATTTGCAAGGCAGAGTTAACAAACCACTCTTCCATATGAAACAAATCATTCTGTAACTGCTTTTCCAAATGATCATAGCTATCAGCTGATGACACTAATACAGTGTCATCGACTTATAGCTGGATTTCACTTTTAGACATTGTAGATACGATATCATTAACATAAATGTTGAACAATAGGGGACCCAAGATTGATCCTTGGAGTACCCCTCTCCCAACACCTACCAAATCTGAAACCACTGTTCCTATGGAGACACACTGATATTGATCAGATAGGTATAATTTAAATCAGTGCAAGGGTTCTTCCAAAACTCCTACTATACATAATCTTTCCAACATCTTATAATGATCCACCAAATCAAAAGCTTTACTTAGATCCATGAACACCCACACCAGTCTTTAGACCCAAATCTAAAGATGTTGCAACAAGATTATTAAAGTCTACTGGTGCGGTGTTCGTGGATTGTCCTGCTCTAAAACCATGTTGGTAATTAGTCAACAAACTATGTTGTCCCAAGTGTTGACTTAATTGTCCATGGACTAATTTTTCCAGAACCTTAGATAAGATTGGCAAGAGGGCTATATGCCTATAATTTGATAGAATAAAGTTATCACCACCCTTATACACTGGGATTATCCTCCCTATTTTCCATGAATCAGGAAAAAAAAAGAGGAGCATAAGCTCCAATTAAATAAATGTGTCACCATAGGAGCCAATAAATCTGCACCTACTTTCAAAAACCTTTAATCAATTTCATGCATCTAAATGCCTTAATTCCTTCTCAACACTATTAACCCTAGTCCTCATAAACCTGAATTTTGGCCCCAAGGAATGTTCCAAACTTTCTTCAAACCTCTCTTTCACCTTGTCTACCACTATAGCTACTGAAATTTCTGAGGTTTTTAAATCTGGTTGTTTAATCTTTATATTGGGTAAATTGACAAAATAATGATTGAAGATTTTAGCTACTTCAACTTGATTATCTACCAACCCATCAGTCTCTAATAATTTGATTAATGTATTGCCACTAGTAGGATTTTGTATATCCTTAATGCATCCCCAAAACTGTCTAGTCCCTACAGCTTTATTTATACAGTTCAAATAATGTCTATTTTTTTGCCTGATTTATTTCCCTTTTACACTTATTTCTCCATAATTTAAATGTATTCCAGTCCTCCTCCACTTTTGTCTTTTTTTGCCTTTTTCCACAACTGATTTTGTACTCTAATTCTTGTTTTCAACTTCTCATCTATTCAATCCACATCCCTCCCTTTTCCACTTTTTAACACCTTAGGCACATGCCGATCAATTATCCCTTTAAGTTGAGTAGTAAACTCATGGATTGCTAAATTTAAATCTGGGATCAACATTATCCTATCCCATCTGATTTTTACCAGATCTCTTCTAAATGATCAATTCTCAGGAGAATGTTTCAGGCTACTGCTAGTAGGATAAAGAGGAAACAGACTCAAAAGACCAGTTGACTTGCTCCATCTCACTCCACCTATGCACCTACGAAAGGTTGAGGGTAGTCACAAAGAAGAAAAGCAGTTCTGCCTCCAAATGAAACAACCCCTGTGCACTTCAATAGATATACTTGTCAAATTTTTATTTCAAAAACATCAACAACCAGATCCTCAGCAGTCACTTCTGATTTATAAAGGCAAGTTTCAGTGTGTTGCTCGCATTAGGCATCATCTATAGTCACACAAAAATTCAGATGCATTATATTTCAAGTACTTTCTGGAACAGAATAATAAAAAAAAAGATATAAATGGATTGTCACATAAACTGAAGTATAGAGTGGTCTGGTGACATGAAGGGCTAATGCACTGAATATCTTACCTCCTGCCACACCAATGACCCTTGTTCAGGAATGAGCATGGGTTGCCGGGGGTCGACAGGGTAGAAGAGGACCGAGCATCCCAGGGACTGTTCTCCTCTCCTGGGGAGGGGTGGCCAGCCATCTTAGCCTCTGACTGCCACCAGGTGGCAGCCCGGTGGTAGTGCAGTTCAGTGAACAGCTCAAAGGGAGGAGCCGTGGTTTTGCATGTCATGCATGCCTCCATGCATACATACTAACATGTTGATGTGACAGGACTAAGTGGGAGAAAAATGGAAAATTTGCAGAAGACAGGCTTCTTGAGGCCCGGCCCTCTCTACCATGGCCTGTGCTGCTGCATGACTGCCAGCAGAAATCTGGATTGTTGATCAGGGAGGATAGCCCTTCCTGTATGGGCCCCACCATGGGAGGAAATCTGTGGGTGACTTGTCCCCTGGTGAAGTTGAGAGAGGCAAAACTCGGTTGCGTTTGGCAGGGGCAGGGCTGACAGTCTGTCCACCAGATGCCAGGAGGAAAATGGCTCTCTGGAAAAAATAAAATGCAGAGTTATAAGCAAAACAAAAGCTTTACATTAGGTCTTGAGCTGTATAAGTCTTTATCTCACAACCCTTAAGTGTTTTAGATGCAAGAATGCTTTTTTCAGACAGTTTAAGCTTTGCACTTTTTACTTCAACTGTGCAAGTCTTATCTCACAACTTATGAATATTCATTGGTAAAGTGCAGACTAGTGCACAAAAATACTTTTTCCCCAACAGTTCAAGTTTTGCACTTTCTGAGAAACAAATACAGTCTCACAGTGCTATTTTTTATGTAACTTTAAACATTGAAAAAGGGACCTGCCTAATGCCAAAGATGTCCCACAAACTGCTACTGACAATTCAGAATTAAAAATAAAAATAAAAAATGTGATGCCGGCCCGCTGGCGCAGCGGTAGCACTACCATTTGTGATGCTGGTGACATGGGTTCGGGAACAAGCCCAGAGCCGGAGGGCCAGCTGGAGGGATGAGGCTGAGCCTCCAGGGGACCACTGTGCTGTGGCTCAGCACTTGAATGGCCCCAGGCAGAGGCCTGGTATACAGCAAGCACCCAGCCACATAATGAGAAGGGGAGGCATGGTGGAAATCGGCAGTCATGCCTTGTTGTCAGGGCATACATCATGCTCAGAACAAGAAAAAATGGCTCCCTACACTCTGGGGAGACTGAGCACCCCGGCACTGCTCCACGCCCCCCTTACCTATCCCAGTCTGGTGCCCTGATGCACGGAAGATGTTCAGGGTGTACAGGCCCCCACCTCGTCCCCACCTGGGGAACAAACCATGGCTACATGGAGGGACTACTACAGGCTCCAGGACAGATGTCATGGGTGACTTCCGAGGCAGTGGAGTGTAGGGGCAGGAGGAGCATAAATAGAAAGTAAAAGAAATACAATAATAATAATTTCCGCAGTAACAACACCAATGTTTGGAAGCAGACACCATTTCAGAAACAGTTTAGGGCCCCAAGTCTGTCAATTGGTGACTGCTATAATGTGCAAACAGCAATTACCTCTACTGGCTGAATTCACACACAAATGTAACACAATGTATGATGTTTTAGAAATCTCGTTCTTCAGAACACTGAGAAATATCTCTTTGCAGTCTGTGAAGGAACGTTTAACTTTTGTAAATGAAGGTGTTGCCCTTGCTACCTCCAGGAAGGCATTTATTAACTCAGTTTTACCCCAGCAGCCATTTTGTATCAGGTTAAGCGATGGAGGTTTGGTCTTCATACGGAGCTGCTGGAGGCAGTGGTTAATAAGTAAATGTAGGAATATGACAATTTGGTATAATGTAAACATTGCAAAGTGCTGGCAGGAGAAGGCAAAAGAGTTAATAGGAATATGTTCTGTTCTAATACTTTCTTGCTAATGCCCGTGTTATTGCAAAAAATAGTTTAGTACACTGTGCACAACTTGTTACTATGATAAAATGCTGAACATAGAAACAAAATTAGAGACAGCAAGAGCTATGTGTAAAGCTGTACAGTACAGTAATATACTCATGTGTAAGGCTGTACAGTACAGTAATATACTCAGTGAAAGATTACCTGGTATGGACATATGTTGAGTTCTGTAAAGATAGTGGAAAGTGTATATAAGATAGGCTGTGAGAGGTGGAGGGTGAGGCACTATGAACCCCAAAATGAAGTTCTAAAGCCTCCATGCCTGTCTGGTTCATCCTCCCAATGAAAGGTCATTGATCATTACTTGTGCCTTGAAGGCTGGGCTGCGGGTGCTAATATAGTATATGTGTTAGTTCAATAAACCTTGCTTTGTGGTATGTAGTTCCTTGTTTCCACTGTAATCATTGGCTCCAATACCTAACAAACAGTTCAACAATAGACTCAGTTGGAAACCATGAGAACATCTGGAATAGTTTTAAAAATTGGGTGTCATGTTGCTATTTATTTAAAGTAGCAGTGCAACGAAAAATATTTTTCCAAAAATCTAGTTTCAGCTACAGTTAATAAAAACAAAAATACTAGCATTTCTGTCAAATCTACTTTTCTATGTACCTCCTATGCTGGCAACCAGGAGTTTTTTTTTTATTTTCATGAGTCTAACCCTTGCCTGGTAGGACTACAATGCTATTCATAAGCCTAATGCAGAGAACACCTTCTTTTCTTGAGAAAAAATCAATTAAAAGATTTATAAAATACTCAAAGGTTGGTGGAAATACAAAATGTTACCACCAAATAAAACTGGAGAATCCAGGAATATTTTGTAATGAAAACAAGGTAGGGTCACATTTGCTGCCTAACTTCATTGCACTGTGGCTTTAACATGAAGATATAGAGTGTCTCTGCAGAAAAAGATTAAGTGGTCCCTCTAGTCTGTCCATCTTTTTATTTAAAAATGTCTGATTAGCAAAGAATGGTACCTGGTTAGAATAGTGTTACATGACTAGGGCCAGTCTAGAGAGCTCTAGTTCGTGTAGCGCTAGCATAGACAGCGAGAGGGGATGTACAGTGCTTGCTGTATGCGCTCCACTGGTTGCTGTCCATGGTGCTGCCAAAAGGACAAGGGCAGCCGAATATGGGGGTCTGGCCGAGCTGCTGACATGGCATGGCGGGCTGGGGCATGGAGCAGCTCGGCTGGAAGGCAATGGAGACTAGGGTTCTAAGCCTAGTCTCCTACCATTTTACCAAAATCGGGATTTATCTTTTTTTTACAAGGGGCAGTGGAAACAGTATTCCACAGTCTCACATATTTTAACTTTCCCTGTGATCTGCTACCCCCTCCCGAGTGAGAATCTTTAAGTCTGGGGGGGGGGGTGGAGCCTCCCGCAAAAACAAAAGTGACAGCATTTTGGCTGGGCTATTGTTGCTGATGGCATTCTTGTCAGTGCTATTCTGATCCAGTACCACAAAGAACAATTTACCTACAAGCTGCTAGATTTCCAGGTGTACCTTTAGAAATAACCTACCATTAAAAGTGACCTAAAACTGCTAGTAATCGCCATTAAAAGTAACTGACCTAAAAACTGCTAGTTTTCCAGGTTTACTTTTAAAAATGAACCACCTTGAAAAGTAACTGACTTACAGACTGCTAATTTTCCGGGTGTATTTTTAGAAATAAACCACCATGAAAAGTAACTGTCCTAAAAACTGTTAATTTTTCAGGTGTACTTTTAGAAATAAACCACAATGAAAAGTAACTGACTTATAAACTGCTAATTTTCAGGTGTACAAAGTTCAAAGACCCAGATATTCAAAGGAGATGCACTAGGTACAATAGAGTTGCACCAGCACATCTCCAAAATGTGCCACTGCGCCATATTCAAAAGGGGGTGATGTGCCGTGCAATTCTGGATGTGCTGTAGTGCAAAGATAATGTATGCAGCGCATCTAGAGGGGGTGTTCCCCTTCATATGCGGCACATCTCCATATTCAGCCAAGATGTGTGGCGCAGCTGCCTACACAACTCGGAGATGTGCCGTGCAAAGATAGTGCACAGTGCAACACAGCAGCCGCCAGCCCCTGGGTGGCTACCCCCCCAATCCCCCATCATGTTACAATAAATATCATCCTGCCCTGGTAGTCCAGTGGCCCCCTGCCCATCCCTGTCATGTCATAAAAAATTCCCCTTCCCTGGTAGTCCAGTGGCCCCCCCCCAGCCCCGATGTATAATAAATAAACATTCCTCTGTCCCTGGTAGTCTAGTGTCTCCCCATCCCCGAACCCATCCGATGTAAAATTCTATGATTGCAAGTCCCTGGTAGTCTAGTGCCCCCTACCCTGATTGTAACCAAAGAATCCAAACACCAGACCTCCCCACTGTCGCGCAATGGGTTTGCAGTGTGTACTGTATGCTTTCTTTCACAACTTTGTGTCTACCAATGGGCTTACAGGTGTACAGTATGCTGTCATTCACTGATAGTTCAGTTGGCGGGCAGTCATGGTGGTGTGCATGTGGGTTGTTCTGCCCACCAATGAGTTGGCAATGCTGTGACGGGGGAGCGGGGTGGGATGGAGGTCTCTCAGTGGGTGGGGGTCCACTGGACTACCATGGAAGTCTGGTGTTTGGATTTTTTGGTTATGATTGGGGCGGGGGCACTAGACTACCAGGGACTTGTGATCAGGGACTTTTACATCAGATGGGGTTTGGAGATGGGAGAGGGGTACCACTGGACTACCAGGGATTTTCAAATTTAAATTATTATTCGGTCATAGGGAGTTTGGAGATGGGAGGGGGTTATGACTGGACTACCAGGGATTTTCAAATTTAAATAATTATTCAGACAGGGTTTGGGGCTGGGGGGGGTACCACTAGATTACCAGGGACTATGAAGGTAGAGGGCTGTGGCAGCAAGGATGTCTGTTACCCGGTGATGCCGTGCTTGGTGGCTGAAGAACATGGGGTGTGTACCGGGTTCCACCTGGTCTTGGCTGGTGTACCTGGCACCCCCTGAGCCTGGCACTACACGGCTTAGTAAATGTGCATAGTGCAAGCAAATCCCAGACATCTGCCCAGTACTGTGCTCCACGAGAGG
Organism: Neoceratodus forsteri; assembly: GCA_016271365.2. NCBI lineage: Eukaryota > Metazoa > Chordata > Ceratodontiformes > Ceratodontidae > Neoceratodus > Neoceratodus forsteri. The sequence continues at coordinate 63,957,227 of CM028129.1, forward strand.
CATGGGCGGTGGGTACGTTTGTGCCTTGTGCACCCTTCGTGAATGCCGCTGGGGTTCGCAGGACCCCCACTGAGTGGCATTCACACTTAAGGTTGCATACACACCTCAGCTACGCTGTGCATAGGCAACGTCTCCTTTCATACATAGGCCCCTATGTGCACAAGCCTTTGGCTTTTACAAAGCACTGTAGGCAGCATGCTTGAAATTCAAACAAACACAGACACTATGATCTATTAGCATGGGCTATGCATGAGACCACTGAAGGTTTATTGGAAGAAGCACACTACTAGAGCTCTAAGTGCTGTCAGATGTCCAATGTACCCTCTATGAGAGTACCACAAAGCGCAAACCCATCACACTTGCAAAATACCTCACAGGAATGTTCACTTTGAGCAATCTGGGCAGTGTGTGAGGCACAAACCCATTTGTGCTGCAGTGCACAACTGCAGTACTGGCCCATAAAATGTTAATACCCCTGCTTAACATGCAAGGCCCTCCTACTCAACATGCAAGGACCCAACACCTTTGTATCATATCATCACCTGCCATTAAGGCCCTGTCCACACTTGCAATTAAAATATGGTAACGGTTTTCAAACCGTTATGGAGCTTTCCATGCTGCCGCATCCACACTAGTGGGAACCTTGTATGAACACGGTTATGTGTCTGCCTGCACCTCCCAAAATGTAGGCGAGTTTAAACATGCTGTCAGCTCGCTTGCCAGTGTAGATCAGATGCAGCGTGGTGGGCGCCAGGAGGATCACAGGCATGGAACACGGACTGGATGCCTGTACACACTGGTAGGTGAAAATGTTTCTCACTTAAACCATTTTCAAAACCGTGCTAAAACCCTGATTGTATCAGGGTTTAAACACAGTTTTGAAACACGGTTCGGTAACATTACCAGTGTGGACGCGAACTGTGTACCCCGATTTTAAAACATTACAAGGCATCTGTAATGTTTTAAGATCCCCAGTGTGGACAGGGCCTTACATATCAATATCCTGGAACATTACCATACTGAAGTAAACGTATCCCTGTATTAAGTGAGCAAGCATAACATTCGTAATGTGTTTGTTCAAGGTCCACTACATCAGTATGTCATCATACTGAGGCCTACTAACCACGCGGGTTTCACATCAAAGTTCTTCTCCCTTGGGGGCGGAGCCTAACAGCCAACATGGAAGGAGCATAATCTGATGGTAGCAGTATCAGGCCCACCTATCTTCATACATCCGACAAGAGTGAGAGCAAATTAATACTCCATTCAACCAGCATCAGGAGTAGCAAGCCAAGGAGGTCAGTTCAATATCAGTCTTGCCTGGTAAAACTCAAAGGAACTGACACTGGACAGAGGTCAAATCTTTTACAGGATTATCATATTGCCAGCCTGTCTGACACATCCAAGCAGCCTTGTAAATTTCAACTAGCAGCACCTGACTGTCTCCACTGGAGAGGATGGGTATCTACCTTCGACAGCAGCATGGCTAAGCCACAACTCTCTACCCTGGAAGCTGAGATGACCAAAATAACTCTGCTCCTTAATAAGTTATTACAAGATACTGCTGAATTTAGAGCAACAGCATCTAGAACTAAAGAGGAACTGGGGAAAAGAAATGCCAGAGTTACTTCTATAGAGACCACTGTAAAACAACAGGCAGAAATCCAGCACTCTGGTACCTGCCAACTTAGGCAACATCACAGCCAAATACAATACCTGCTAGAGAAGGTCAATGACTTAGAAAACAGGGCAAGATGGAAAAATTTATGAATAACTGGCATACCAGAGGGAGCGGAGGGCAGGGACATAATGGCTTTTCTCAAGAGCTCTGTGACAGTTATACTGAAAACCAACACTGGTTCTCCACCAGAGCTGGAAAGGGCCCAGGGTGAAAAACCCCCGACCCATACTATGCAAGTTTGCCAGATACCCTGAAAAAGAACTATACTTGAAAGCAGCCAGGGAAAATAATAATCTGTTGTGGGAAGGCTGCAGAGTGCAAATGTATCAAGATTTCTTGGCTGACCTATCCAAAAAAAAGACTGACATATGGTCAGGTTAAGCAAAAACTGTATTGGATGACCATACCACATCTCTTATATAACCTGCACAATTCAGAGTTCAGTATAAGGGAGAATACTTGCGGTTCAATTCACCAACAGAAGTCGAGGAGTTCCTGGCTGACATCTCGAGCAGGGACCAGCTGCTGAGCCGACCCAGATCATCACCTCATGGAGAGGACATCCAGAACATGGACACCTCTGAGGATCCCACAAGCAAGTTCCCACAACATATGGTGCAAACTCCCTCCACATCATCCACATCTCAGGAATGGCACCAGGTCCAAAGAGGGAGACAGAAAAATAAAAATAAGCTTCCAGCCCAGACGAAATCTCCCTCCCATAAAGCGAGATCATGCAGCAGTTAAAGGTGACAACAGCTTTCCGGTAGCACCAGCACGTCACCGGGGGACACTCCAGTTAAAATTAGTAACCGCTACAAACCCCTCCAGGACTTGATACAGATGGCTCTAGACTTATCCATCCCCGATGTGGTGCTTCCCCTCAATCAGACCCTGACTTTACCGGAAGAAATCTCTGATGCTTGGGCCCCAGTTTACCAGGAGTGGGCGGATTGTGTGGCGGAGGCCCCTTATGAACTCCCGGACGACTCCCACCATGGTCCCTGCATGACTCTCCCGTAAATGAATGACAGAGCAAGGTGGACTACCGGATGCTGGCTCTGTAAGTAATCTTTCTCACAGCCTTTTCAAGGGACTCTTCCTCTACTAGGAAGAAGGCTGTATGGTTAATCCCTCTAGGCCACCACCACGATTTTAGGCAGTGCTATGTGGCATAGCTTTTCAACGTTTCTCGTGGAGCTTAAATGTTGTGATGAGCTCCATCGGAGGCTTGCGGGTTTTCTGCACTGTTTAAGTTAGATTAATGCTAGCATGTAGGGGTATTGACCGGAGGGAGGGGTGGGATTGAAATGCCACAGCACTCATTTACTGTGAGCGCACCCCCCAATTTACAATACTGGCTGCAGCCTTGTACAGATAATGACCCAAAGAGAGGGCAGATAGCTCCTATGAAGAGCATTTATGCAGTCTCTGAGCACTACTGATGTTAAGGGCACCTTAAACAAAACTATAGGAGAGAACATCAAGAAGGCTCCTTAGTGGGTACCCGCATACATAAAAAAATAGTTGAATATAGATTTAGTGATACTGTGCCCCTCAGGCTGCACTGCAGCTGAGAACTGAATTAAAACTTTATTGTACATAGTTTTCAGTGCAGACTGTTGTGTCACTACAAGTATTATTGCAACAGCACCCATTGCCTGTGGGGCATAAAGATGGCTAGCCCACCTGCAGGGCTCAAGATGTCTTGATGAGCCATGTTGGGGGAAGGGTAGCTGCTGGGATATGGCACATAACATGTGCCATTTATCACTGGTGATATCTGATCTGAAGCAGAGGGGATAATGCCAGAACTCTGGGAAAGAGAACAATTCCCCCCCCCCGATATCTCACGAGCGAGGATTACCTCAGCTGCCTTCTCCTATCGGAACAGGGCACTTACCTCCTGGATGCCATTATACCCCTAAATTCGGAGACTTCCTGATGCAGCTGACATCCTGGGGGAATGGAAGCTTGGGGTGCTCGCCAAGGCAACACCCTGGTACCGATGCTATCACCCATCACCCAAGAACTGAATCAGTGCACAATTATAGGGGTGTAAGCATATCATCAGATGCTGACTCATGCACTCCTAGCTGAGGGGTCTTGGGAGATGGACTGACCTGCCCCATGACTCCCTTGGTTTTACGGAGGGGTCATACTCGGCAAAGGGCAAGCTAGGTGGTGGTACAGGAGGGATCTCCTCCTACCCCCTCGTCAAGGATGAGGTACACCAAGCCAGCAGAGGACCACAGAACAGCTACTCCTGGGCCACCACTCAATTCCATGCCCAAGCCATGGTGATAACACTGCGGTCCCTGGCAGACCAACATGAACACAAAGCAATGCTGAATCGTTGCTGGACAGGAACCTGAATAAGCTGGAAACCCTTACACCTTAAATGAAAAGGTTGCTCATACCCAAAGGTTTGGACTACTGCTCTAGTCCCCCTGGTTTGTTCATTCTGTGGTAACTGGGCAAAGCCCGGCTCAGATAACTGACCCTCCTCCCCCAGAGTTGAGTTATCTGACCATTGGCAGGCTAGGAGAAAGACAGCCTGCCGGTCCACACAAGTCGACTCACACTCTATGGATTGACTATCAACTGTTGATGTTACTGTTTAGAAGGTTCAGTGTTATTGTTATAAAATATGCTACCGTTTTTTCTTTTTGCTAGTAGCTATAGACAGGTAGAGAATCAGAGGCAAAGAAAGAGAATGGTTTTCAGTACACATAAGGTACCATTTTCAGTCAGCAGGCAAGTTATGTGTGGTTCATAGCTTGGTGCTTGTGCTACGTACTGTAACTGAATAATGTAGGTTGTGCTTGGATACAGAGGCCAGACCAGTAAGTACCTGTCCCGGGTCGCACCTGAAAATAGGCACATGGCTGTCTAGTGTGTCCTACCCGGTTAACAAAAACAAATAAATAAATAAATAAATAAGTAGGGAAATGCTTGCAAGGTATTAGTCATATAAAATGATTTGTGCTTAGATACTTCAGCATAGACATGAGCAAGTCAGTGATTATAGTACATGTGAACTGGATAGAATATGCAAGGTGCTTAGATACTTGAAATGATGAGTAGCTTGTTATGACTTGCTTGTTTTGGCCTTACCCAGTATCCCACCGTAGGAAGGATGCTTGGACATGTAGGCTGAGACCCTCCAAAAAGAATAATGATATCATACGATTATTTCCTCCAACTCCGGAGAGTGTGGCCAGTAGCACGCAGGAGAGGAAAAACCCCCTTGGGGGGAACCTCTGAGGACCCATGGCTACTGACCTGCCCGTCCTTCTGGGCATACTATATGAGAATAATCCTAAGTAATGATTTAAAGTTATCGGTTAATCAGGAACCCAAAGTTGTAGATCCCGATCCAGTGAAAGTAAGAAGCTGAATAAAAGTACTGATATTGAGTAACGGTGAAGATGGCAGCACATCCTTCTAGTGAACTCCTAGTCCAAGAAATCCATGTCTGGGGCAAAATCTGATAGTAGATTGAATCTGTGATCGAGCAAATTCAAAACATCGAAAGTTGCATTAGTGAAGCGCTCCAGAAGGCGAGGAAGTCTTGTCCGAGGAATTAGGAACCAAGTGGCTAAGACTCCAAGTCTAGAATATAAGGAATTGGTTCTTTCCATTTGGCAAGCTTGCAAAAGAAGGCCTTAGTGATGAAGCACGGAGCTAAGTGCAGGCTGCGTGATTTAGAGAGGGCGGAGCAGTAGGAGCTTCTGGTTCGAGTGGTTGGCAGGTAAGGTGAGTTGGCAATAGAACTTAATGCGACTAGGTAGTCATAAGTTAGATGGACTTCCAGGCCCCTAGGGGTGAAGCAAGTTGTAGAATTGGTGAGACAGTCTTTGATGACCCTCTAGGCCCTGTAAGGGCGAAGCAGGAAAGTATGAGCATATAATGAAAATGTGTGGCTTTGCACATAGGTCAGCAGTAGTTGTAGTAAAGTTGAACCTGCATGATGCAGATGTAGTAGCAGAAAAGTAGTATTGAATTGATTAAGAATGATATACAGCTGAGAGTATTAAGGGAATATACATAAGCATATAATTCGAAGAGCTTTCATTTGGTGAGCAATATGGTTCTACTGAGCGATATATATATATATATATATATATATATATATAAATATATATAGACATGTTCTGGGAGGCCAGAGTGGTACATCAGCTGGAATTAGACTCGTAAGAATGATGATGAGTCCTGCATTTGATGTGCGTACTAGTCATAAATGATGATAAACGATGAGAGGACCAAGTCTGATGAAATATTGTCGTAACAGGATCCAATGAGCCTTAGAGCATGGAGCAGAGTGATGTTGAGGCGTAAATCATGAGAGTGAAAGTCTTCCGAATAGGCTCAACTAAGTGTCCTGATAAGAGTGTAGCAGTAGTAAATCCATGTGAACTGATGCGGTAAGGCAGAAACATCCAAAGGAATAGATGACGAATGGCTAAACAAATCCAGATGTAAGTCCATAGTAGAAAGGAGCTCCTAAGGCTGGGAGACACGGTGGGCAGGCAGGAGTAGAATAGAATATGTGAACATCCAGGCCCCGATGCTGGGCGAGGCAGGTATGGAGTAGAAGTAATCGAACCCCCAAGCCCGGATGGGCGAAGGAGGTCATGTAAGCAGACGAGAGAATGCATTAGTAATATAAGTTCAAGGACCCCCGGGCCCGTAGGGGCACAGGTCATTCAAAGTGCATTGCAGTAACACCTCCGGCACTACCGGGCAAGGCAGGTTGTAGAGCAGTGATACAGAGTAATAGTAATTGTCAAACCTGCATGCAATGCAGAAGTAGTAGCGAAGGAGTAAGAATAGATTGTATTTGGTACTGCAAATGGTAGCATATCCAGAGTCAATTCCGTGCGGAGTAGTACTATATTTTAAGGCAGACTTATGAGAACAGTAGAAGGTACTGTAGACAGTCATATCCTGATGATTGAGGATGGTAAAGAATGCAGTAAAGAGACCTGGGCAGATGGGTTGGCAACTCAAGCAGAGGTAATAAGCATATGGAAACTGTAGTAGATCTATGTCTTAGGTTTGAGTTATGATGAGGAAGGCAATATGAATAGAGCTCAGCTGGGAGTTCTGATGGAGACAGCAGTAGTAACTCCAATGGAGTTGCAGCAGCATGGCAAGAAGCACCCAAGGGAATTGAGGTGAATATCCTGAGATGAAAACCAGAAGTAAATCCAGTGGAAGGAAGAAGCTTATCCTTGACAAGTGGAAGTAGGTGTGAGCAAGCAAGGTGAAGGCTGCAGCGTCCAGAACTGGAGTTGTGTGACTGAAGGTGAGACATCACTGGCAATGTATCCAATCCTGATGAAGGTCGGAGATGAGAAAGAGACAGGGATGCAGGCTTCTGGAAGATGGATATCCGATGAATGCCCAAGGGAGGAAAAATCTGAAGGAGGCAGGCAAGAAGCAGCAGAAGCAGACTGGTTCCAGGTCATGGAGAAGGGAAATACGGCAGAGCAAACGAGGAATGTTTAGGAATGGGCAGATCCAATGGACGAACGGCAGGAGACATGACTGAGCAAAGTCCGCTGAAGGCGATCCAGGATGCAGCATAAAGCTGATATTTTGAGATCAGGAAGAATCCGGAGGAAGGAAGTGAACGTATTAATTTAGCGCATGGCAAGGTCCATGGCAGGAAATCCTGAGGACGAAGGCACTGAATCAGCTAAGCTCATACGTGGGGTAGGATGAGCGGCCGGACCACAAGTAGGTCGGCCGAAGGTAGGAGTAGAGAGTGGTAGCTAGGCCCCACATAGGCTAGCATGTCCATGGACCCGCACGTAGGGGTAACTTTAGGACAGTAATATGAGTGCGCGCAGTATGGAGAAGCAAAGAAGACCAGCCTCAGAGCAGCATTGAGTCAATGATTCAAGTAAGTAACTCCTGAGAACTGAAATCCAAGGAATATACCAGGGCACAGTAACGTAGAACCTGATCTTGCTTGCAGTCCTATGTGGAGATGAGCAGACATAAGTAGGGAGATAGAGAAGGGGGATGGAGACTGCATGCTCTCCCATGGTATTGCAGAAGGGAAAGAATAGGGTATAATTTCAGATGTTGATGTGCAAGTTAGGCAGTAAATAAACTGAGTGTCCAAATATGCAACATTGTCCATATCCTGGATTAGTTAACAGTATGCAGCAGAACAAGAGGACCTGTCTCGGGTCAGTTGCGTGGTTAACATATGATTAGGAGGTGCAGAGGGCAGGTACATGTAAAATAGGGACCATCTTAGCGCTGTAGCACTAGTATTGGGCAGAAGGTTAAACAGGGATAAAGGTGTACTATATGCCAGTTAATGCAGTGGGGAAATTGCAAGCCGACGGCTATATGTCCAGCTGTCGGAATACAAAGAGCAGTAACCTGCAAAAGTTGCCATGCATAGTTGGATAGTTTAGACTACCAATGGAAAATGCAGAGTTTACACAGAAGTGTCATTTGCATACCTTATAAAGGGGACTGCTCTCTGCAGAACTCTGCAGAAATGGGTGTAGTCACTTGCTGCTAGCCTAATAGTTATCTGCCATCTCCATGACGACAGTGGCCCCTAGTGTCTGCAAGGATGCTAAACCCGGTAGTCCCAACTGAATTAAATGTGGTCGAATGAAGTAGCACACCCTTATAGAATGTGCCATGCATGCAGAACATTAATGTCGATCTACAAAAGTATGAGCTCCACGGTAGAAGTATGGATGTCCAGCAGTTGAGGACCAGAATGCAGCCTGGAGAAGTGGCAGTCGGCCGCATGATTGGGGAAGCAGAGTGGGGGAGAAACGGAGGTCTGAGCTATGAGGTAAGTGCTTCGGTGCAGACAGAATGGCATGGAATGATGGCAGCACAGACAACGGCTGCCCAAGAGCATAGGCAGCGAAAGGGGAAAGTAGAAGGCAGTGAGGCAGCCAGGTATAGGCATAGCACAGAGGTAGCAGCGAGGAAGGATCCCAAAAAAGCAGGAAAAAAACAAACAAACAGCAGGGGAGGAGAGCAGGGAGGAGGGGGGAAAATGAGCAAACAAACAGAAGAATGAACGACGGAGGCACGGGAAGGGGGGGCAGAACAGAAGGGAGGAAGGAGCAGCCGAGCAGTGGTGGCACCACTAGTGAGTGCTACTCACTCTAAGCAGAGCGACGGTTGCCTGTTGTGTTTAACCCCACCTGATATTGACTGTTCCATAACTGTACATATATCTGTAACCTTGTATCTCGCTATGTATTACCTGATTAGAGCCTTGTGTGCACTCTGTATATTTGGTCATCAAGGCGCTGAACTGTATAGTATGCCATTGTATGTGTATTACCTTCAGGACCTCCTTGTGAACGAGCTTGCTCAATGGATTCTTCCTGCAATAAACTTTAACTTGAACTTGAAACTTGAACAATCCCCAAGGATCCAAAGCAGCAGCTGGGGTCTGGGAAGCTTACAAAGCTACAATGCGTAAGAGAATTATAAGTTTTGCAGCACACGGGCATAAACAAAGGGAGGCAGAATGTGCCCAACTAGAAAAGCAGTTAGCACAACTGGAAAATCAATACAAGAAAAACCCTCAGGTGCTGAACGACACAGCTAAATTAAAAGAAATCACAGCGTTGACTCCAATTAAACATCCTAGCCACTAGAAAAGCCGAACTCCAAATACTGAGAACACAACACAGATATTGGGCGGTGGTGGAAAAAGCTGGGAAGCTGCTGGCACATAGACTGAAACAAATGCAGGCAGAAAGGCATATCCCCTACCTCAAAACTAAAAATAGAACGCCCACATCTCACCAAAAAGGAATCAACATGATTATGACGGAATTCTATAAAGAGCTGTAACCCTCTCAAAACAAATGGGACCCTGACAGGTATAATACTTTTGTCGCCTGTCTATCTCTACCATGCCTTACACCACAGGCCAGAGAGGAGTTAGAAGCCCCGATTTCCTAAAAAGAGGTCTCCATAGCCATTCAGCTAATGGTGTCACATAAGGCGCCAAGAGGGGATGGCTTCCCGGTAGAGTTTTATAAAGCAACAAATCACATTGTCACCCCCCCAACCCATATGTTGCAATCAGCTCACACAGCAGGAGAGCTGTCAGATACACTAAAATAAGTCATTATTACAGTACTACCTAAAGAGGGTAAGGACCTTGCCCTCCCAGCTAGTTACAGACACATATCACTGATCAATGCAGACGCCAAGCTATTAGCCAAGGTCCTGGCTATTAAGCTAGAGAAATCTCTCCCACAAACTATTCACTCCTCACAAGTCAGCTTTGTTAAAGGAAGGGCAAGCTCAGACCATCTTCATGCCCTAATCTTCTTGATACAGACCACAACAGGTACCCTCACTCGAGTCACAATGGTAGCTATCGATTTTGAAAAGACGTTCAACTTGGTGGAGTAGGAGTACCTGCATGAGGTTATGAAGTCCTACAACTTCAGCCCATATTTTATGTCCTGGGTCAGAACCATGTGTAACGAGCCAAAAGCAAGGGTTCTCACTAACAGCATTATGTCAGACCCCTTTTCCCCATGCAGGGGAACCAGACAAGGCTGCCCACTCTCACCATTGTTATTTGTATTGGCCATGGAACCTCTGGCTGCTGCAATCAGGGCTCACCCTGAGATTACAGGTTTGAGTGCAGGAGAGGCCCAATACCATTCAAAGTTGTATGCCGACGATAGCCTGATACTAACAATAATATAATCAAGAGCCTGCCCCAGATTCCCAGCACCTTGGAAACATTTGGCACAATATCAGACCTAAGAATAAATAAAACTAAATCCGAAATACTCCCTCTGAATAAACACTCTACCTACATAATAAAGGACACGTTAGGCCTTCCATGGGCACCGCAAGGGATAAAATACTTGGGGATTAAACTCTCATCTGACCTGGCCAACCTGGCAGATGACAACTTCAGTTCTATATTGACAGGGCTACAAAGGGACATGGAAAGATGGGAACACCTCCATTTGTCCATGGCCAGGAAGACAGCTGCCATAAAAATGATGATGGCCCCGAGGGTATATTACCTACTCTCACTTTTACCAATTATTCTCCCGGCAAAATGGGTCCAAAAATTACATACCCTTATGAATAAATTCTTATGGGGATCCTCCCCCCATCCCATATGGGGATCCTCCCCCCCCCATGGTACACTGGAGCAAAATTGACAACACCATGGATAAAAGGTGGGTGGAATCTCTCTGACTTCACAAATTACTCCTATGCTTTCATCACAGCCAAAACTCTAAAACGGTGTGGCAGACAGGACTCAGATCCACCCGCATGGCTTGAGATAGAAAATGTCCTCATGCATGGATACTCACCTGCAGCATTCCTAGGCTATAAGCTCCCAAAGCAGTTCCAATACCTGACTGCAATCCAGGCCACGTACCGAGCCTTGCAATTGATGGGGCAAAAGGTTAAGCTATGCTTGAACCCCCAAAATGATATTCCACTGTGGAACAACCCCAATCTGTGCATTAACGGGGAACCCTTTAGATGGTTGGGATGGGAAAGTAAAGGTATAATCACATTCAGGGACATAGAGATGCCTGGGAGAAACATATTAGACTCCTTTCAATCCCTCAGAAATAAGTACCTGCTACCGCAGGGCGACTTCTGGAGATATTTACAAATTAGAAGCCTGCAGCAGCAATGCCAAAAAGCTAAGTGCGCTTGCTCTACATGTACCAGGGCTCAAACCCATCCACAGGAGAAAATACAAATTCACACATGGCTCTCTAAACCGAAGGGACTTGCTGGGACCATTCAAAGACTCATGAGAGACAGCAGCTCTGATCCCTTGCTACCAGCCAAGGAGAAATGGCAAAAACAAATGGGCACCATGATCACCGACCAACAGTGGAAACAAGGGTGGGTACTAGCACACCAAGCATGCAGGGATCCGAGGAGTCTTTTGATCCAAAACAAAATACGCCACCTATGGCATCGCACAGAAACACAACTAAAGGTCATGTGCTACATTAGCCAGGACAATTGTTGGAGGTGCAGTGCCCCCAAATGCTGATCTGCTGTATGTTTTATGGGACTGCACTCCCCTCCACCCCTTTTGGATGCATATCACAGCAGTCTCCGTAGAGATACTTGGGAGCCCCACTCCCCTTGACCCACTAATCTGGATCTTGGGTGTCTTCCCGATCACATTAAAGCTTGGTGACCATCAAAAACAATGGTTAATCCAAGCCTCAGTAGAAGCCAAGTGACTCATTTTGAAAAAGTGGAAAACTACCACTATACCGACTCTCAAAGAGTGGCATACAGCCATAGAGTCTCAAGCTTCCCACACGCGAATACACTGTTTTAACAACAGATGTATGCAGAAGTTCCAAAATAACTGGACCTCCTACCTGGAATATATTATTACCAGCACCACGCTTGATGTGGGGAAGTACTCTAAGGACTTGCTTAAGCCCCCATGACTCCCATGCATATGTAGCCCAGATACGTACGGGTATGGACCTCATCTTCCTGTAACACCATAGAAGAAGGATAATAGAATGTTAGGCACCTTAAATGGCACTTACATGGTTAACTTTGCAGCACAGATTTCTGTTCTTATGCTACACTTTAAAGAAGTACTCATTGTTTAACTCCTCTGTTCCTAATATTATCAAATAATGCAAATATGAAATAAATGTGTCTGCTTAAGTAACATCACAAGATATGTCCAAGTGCGGAATGTAAATTTACTGTATGACTGAAACTATATACCATCTAACAAATCTTTTAAGGATCTATGTATAAAATGGAAAACTGCTCAATAAAATGATTAACTGGAAAAGTTCTCCTCCCTCCATTAACAATACTTTTGAGAGTTCCATTACAAGTGTCCATCCATCCCCTTGGTATACCATTGCATCAGATACATGACTGTTTTTTACAGGGCATTGTATAGTATTTTATAGGGTCCATACTATTCACACACTGTTAAAATATGATTTTTGTCAGGCATTAGCTAGCACCATGCAAACATCCAATTGGTACTTTCTTGGGTTAAACAACAGTGTATGACATGCACCCATGTTTAAAGATGGCGGTCAAGATTTTGAGCAAGATTGGATGTGCGTGTCCATGCAAACCATCAAATGCCACTGTTATAATCGGGGGGGGGCTTCATCCCCACACCTCCATTTAACCCTAACCCTACCCTAACCCAAACCCTAACCCTAATCCCTTAATATGCTACAACTAACTCATTACTGCCGAGAAGTGACTATATTTAGCAATGTTACACTAACACACCACTAGTCAGTTAGTGACACCTGATGGATTTCATGATTACATTCATGTAAACGTAACTGTGTAAACTTGTCAGAAATCTTGTCACTGAGTAATGTGTTGGACAATGTAATCTACCCCATTCTTGCTCTTCCAATATACCATTGTGCCATGTATGCACAACTCCAACTTTCATTTACACACATGACGTGCCATGCAGCTGCAGCTTCTTATTTAGGGGTTGGTGTACAACTACAAACCAAATGCTAACATCCATGTTTGCATGGACAAACACAGTTTGTATGGGGCAATCTGTCTCAATAAGCTGCCTTTAGTGTTTGAATGTTGCTTTGTCAGCCTATTCACAAAGCCCTCTTAAAATGTTAGCTTTGCTTTATTTGGCTTTATTTTACTCTTGTTGTTGTTTTTACTCCACTTCAGAAGGCCAGTGCTAGATCAAAAGCAGTGTGAAACCACAAGAAGAGTATTAAACAAAAGAAATAACACCAAGCAAATGTTTCGTGAATAGCGTGGCAAAACTAAGCCCTCAGTGCCCTGGAAAATAGTTTCATGATTATAAGCTAACCAGAAAGACAGCACGATGTAGGAAAAGGAATGGAATTGTTAATAACACAAAGCTGCTTAGCACGTGTACACATCTGGAATTGTTTGGCATCTGGAATGGTTTATGCTTATGTGCTAGGCAACAACTGGAAGAGCATGTTCTGTATGTATAAGAACGAAATTATGCAAAAGACTACTTTGTTTAAATGTGCTGCAGTAGGACACCATTTTTTCCTATGCGTTTGTTCATTTATATATTTATCTATTTATTTTAGCCTTTTTACACAGCAAAGCATGCTGAGTCACAAGCAACTCATGTCCTGGGTGTAAGGGAATAGCAGGGCCCAATCCCATACTATAATGATACGGAGAATACCACCTGGGAGTCAGAAATCCAGGCCAGGGGTATACCCAGGGAGGAGACATGATTCAAGTCACGAAGGGTGAGAGGGACCTGGGGGTAGTGGTAGAAAATGAACAACTCAGAGACCTGTAGGAGGGCAATGGCAAGGGCAAATAGGATGCTGGGATGCATCATCAGGGGGATTACCTCCCAGAAGGGTGGAACTGATCCTTCCACTGTACAACTGCTTGGTTAGGCCACACCTCGAGTGTTGTGTATGGTTTTGGAGACCACATTTAAAGAAGGACATTACACTCCTAGAGAGGGTCCAAAGGAGGGCAACAAAAATGACATGGGGCCTGGGGGAGAGGACCTATGAGGAGAGGCTTAAGGAGCTCAACATGTATACCCTGGAGGAGAGGAGGGACGGGGGGACATGATAGAGGTCTTTAAGTACATGAAAGGGATCAATTAAGGAGGCCCAGTCAGGGTGCTCCAAAGGAAGGAGGGTAGAGCAATGAGAGGTCATGGGTGTAAGCTGGAAGGGAGCAGGCTCAAAGGGGAGAGGAGGCGATGTTATTTCACTGAAAGAGTGGTGGGGCCATAGAATGCACAGCCCAGGGAGCTGGTAGAGGTGGAGACTGTGCACGGGTTTAAGAGGGGATGGGACAGGTACAGGGAAGGGTAAATCTGACCAGGTCCAATACAGGTGGAACATCTGGGACTGGGGACAATTTAACCCAAGAGGGAGGGGGATACACCAAAATCGTCCCTCAGTGCAGGTGCTGAAAATCGAGCAGATTCGAAAGACTGTTAGGCCTATTGTGCTGGCATTTTAGTATGTTAATATGTTAATTAATGAATGTAATAGAGTATCAGTTTACTAATTACCGGAAAAACCCAGAAAGTTACAGAGAATAATGATTGTTGAATATAATGGCTAAGTAAGATAAATCACAAAAATATAGCCGCTCCATAGGGGCGGTACATGCACTTACATGCATGTAAAGGAAACATCTACTTGCAAATGCCCCACACCATGGTGTGGGGCAGCCCCCAATTAAGATTTCTGCCTAAAATAAAATGTTACCTTCTGGCATGTTGTAGTGTTTCAGATTTATATGGCTGATCCTGCTGTCCCTCTCACCAGCATTTTGTGCCAAGCGCTGCTTGAGGTGCATCCTAGAACCTCCCAGAGCTGACATCAGAACCGGGCATCAGCTGCAGTGCAGTATATAGTTTTTATCTATATATGACACTATTATCAGCTTTGGTTTGGTCACTCAAATTCCCTGTGACACACCGTAACCAAGTATAGACTGCTAGCTGCTGGACAGTCTAGACTTGGTTTCAGTGTATCACGAGGAATGCAAAAGACCAAACCAGAGCTAATACCCTGTAAACAAGTTGTGTCTTTCCCTGTGATCTGTCACTGTAATCACTGTAATGTCTGTCTGTTTGTAACCTATGTGACGTGGAACCTTTGTAAATGTGTCTGTGACTCAAAGGTACTCTTCAATTCTGTAATAAATAAATAAAAATAATACTAGCTCCATGTATTGATAAAAACTGTACACCCTCCGGAAGGTGATCCCTAGTTCTGATGTCAGCCATGGGAGGTTCTGGGATGCACCCAGAGCAGTGCGTGTCACAAAATGACAGTGGGAGGGACGGCAGGATCAACCAGATAAACTTAAAATACTACAACATGCCAGAAGGTAAAATTTTAATTTTTGGCAGAAAGCTTGATCGGGGGCTGCCCCACACTACGGCTCGGGGCATTTGCAAGTGGACATTTCCCTTTAAAATACTCATTATTTCCTCTTTCTAGTGGTTTCCTCTCTTCTAATCACTAAGTTAATGGTTAGCTTGTACAGAAAATCCCTATTCTGCATGCAGTTACTGAGTATTTTTGTAAGCACTTTACTATGGCTGTGCATAACAAATAATTAAGCATGTGGCACCTACTTGCTAACACGAAATGTATTACTGTTATACATATAAATATTTTCCTTGGAGCCTCCCCTGCAGGAGGACTTGAACTATTTAGTATAATGGTATTTACTCACCTGGTTGAGGTGATTATATCTGCCACCTTTACAGTGGCTCAGAGAACCATAACCACTGGGTATCCTTATCCATCCCATTGGTTGATTATACGTAAGGGGTTTGGATGACAGAAGGCCAAATGCTCATAATTGTCATCCCACTTCACAGTGGAGATTTGTTGGCTTCCAGAGGCCAATCCCCCTGTCTCCAGCAGAAAACTCCAGTCTGACACTTTCCTAGCAGACAGAAGAAAGCAA
Source organism: Neoceratodus forsteri (assembly GCA_016271365.2). Classification (NCBI taxonomy): domain Eukaryota; kingdom Metazoa; phylum Chordata; order Ceratodontiformes; family Ceratodontidae; genus Neoceratodus; species Neoceratodus forsteri. Next base: position 63,973,389 of record CM028129.1, read on the forward strand.
AACCAAAAATCCCCAAACATAGGCACGTCATGCAAAAGACAGAAAATGTCAAGGACCAACACACACAGCTAAACACAGTGTGAAAAATAATAGATGTTTATTCAAACAAACAAGAGTACAGAGATAATACAGGTGAAATGATAACAATACATCCAGATGCCCATAACCCAAACCCCTAGCATCCTGCAGGTGACTGATAACGTAGATTAAACAGGAAGACCTATAGTCCCCCTACTAAAACAAAATGCAATTGTTATAATACACAAGTGTGCAACACTAGGAATAACAAATCAGCAAAATCAGAAAAAAACCCTCTCCAAATCTGAAGGGACACAGGAGATTCCAGCTGCTGTAAGGGAAAACAGGACGTCTATCATGGGAGGGACCCTGATCACTCTAAAGGCTGCAGATATAATCAGCTTTACCAGATGAGTAAATACCATTATCCCCTGCCGCCTTTCTAGTGCTCAGAGAACCATAACCACTGGGTTATTTGTAGCAGTACTCAGGAAAACCATGGGTGTGATAAACAAAAGATAATCCTCATTAGGAAGGACACCCTACAGCAGCCTGAAGCACCACCCTGCCAAACCTGATTCTATTGGAAGAAGCCATATCAAGCTGGTAATGGCAGACAAAGGTATGAACAGAAGACCAAGTGGCCGCAGGACAAATGTCCTGCACAAAAGAACCACCCCTCTCAGACCAAGAAGCAGATACAGCCTGGTGGAATGAGCTTGAATGCCGCTAGGAAGGTCCTTACTGGCAGCCTGGTAAGTTGTCTCTATGGCCCTCCTGATCCAGCCAGCAATAGTTGCCTTAGACACTGCCTGGCTCATCTTAGTACCAGAACAGAGCACAAACAGGTGGTCTGAACACCTGAAGGCTTCAGTCATTGCCAGATACCTCTTAAGTACAGAAACCATATCAAGAAGATGGGGAATTCCCTCCAAACTCCCTTTCACCCCTGGCATAGTTGGCAAATGAATGGCCTGCTCCAAATGAGAAGACAACACAACTTTCAGTGCCAAGGAAGGGACTGGGATCAGAGACACCCGGTCATTATGGAATATGAGAAAAGGTTTCTGGCAGGAAAGTGCTTTCAATTCCCTCACCATTTTGGCAGAGCACATAGCCATGAGGAACACCATTTTAACAGTCATCCAATAAGGGGAGTCGGGAACAAACGGAGGCTTGTCTAAGCCTTTCAACACCCAATTGAGCTGCCATGGTGGACATGTGGGACGAACCCTGGGAGTGGAGATCTGCACAGCTCGCAGAAGATGGACCACATAATGATGGGAACCCACAGGCCCCACCTTTGGCAGAGAACCCCGTATCACAGATATAGCAGAGGCCTGTACTCTCAGTGAGGAACAGGCCAAGCCCTTTTCAGCACCATCGTTGAGGAAGTCCAGAATTTGGGGGAGGCCCCCCACTGAAGGAGTCAGGCTTTTGCTGTGCATTATTTACAGAAAATTTGCCAGTGTCTCTGATATGTCTTATTTGTGGAAGCTCTCCTGGATCTCAACAAGCGATCCACCACCCTGGCGGGATAGCCCTTCTCTAACAGTCTTCTCCTTTCAGCATCCAAGCCATCAGCGAGAGATCCTGTGGACTGTGGTGTAACATCGGACCCTGCCATAGCAAGTCCAGGCACAGAGGCAGGCGTCAAGGTGTGTCTGTCAGCAACGCTTGAAGCAGAGAGTATCCTGATCTCCTCAGGCAGCCTGGTGTCAGCAGCAGAACTGTAGGTCTTGTGTCCTGGATCTTGAGTAGTACTTTGGCTCTAATCAGAGTTGGTGGAAATATGTGTGCTTTCTTGAAACACCATGTTGCTGTCATTGTGTCAGCCTCTTTGGCCCAACTGTCTGGGAAGCATGAGTGAAACTGGGGCAGTTGAGTGTTGTGCCCTGAAGCCTAAGAGCCACCTGAAATGGCCCCCACCTCTGGTCGATTGTCTGAAAACCCTGAGGGTGCAGCTGCCACTCCGCCTGGTCCAGAGTCACCCAATGAAGCCAATCTGCCTGAAAATTGTGCTTCACAACCAGATATGTGGCCGAGATGCTTTTTAGATGTTTTGCCACCCAGCGCAGGGTCTGAGGCACCTCCTGGAGCATGGATCTGCTTCAGATTCTGTCTTGCTTGTTGATGTATGCCATGGTGATCTGATTGTCTGTCCTGACCAGAACCAACTGATCCTGAATCTAAGGGGCAAAGAACAAAAGGACCCTGTACACCACCTTCATCTCTAGCACATTGATAGGCAGATACGCCTCCACCTGGGACCACCTGCCCTGTGTCACATGGCACTCCAGCATGGCACCCAGCTGAAGAGGCTGGCATCCATTGTGATGGTCATTGATAGGGGCGGCACCAGCTGTACCCCCAACATTAGATTCTGCTGGTCGATCCACCAGTTGAAACTTCAAAGGATGTTTGGATTGGGGATGATTTTGAACTCGAAATCCTGGGTGGACTGGCCCCATGTGTCTGGGACATACCTTTGCAAGGGGTGCATATGTAATCATGTCCACGGAACCATGGTTAGCATGGCTGCCTTGAGGCCCAGCAATTGAAGGTATGTGCGCACGGGTCTGTACAGTTGGTCCTGTATGGAGTCCAAGAGTCGAGCTATGTTGCTTGCCTTGTCCTCTGTTGGGTAGACCCAGCCTGCGGCCATGTCTATGCGGGCACCCAGGTGAGTGAGTATCTGCGTGGGCTGCAGCTGGCTTTTTTCCCAGTTTACGGCCCATCCATGACATTATAAGCACTGGAGCACTGCTTCTGTTTCCCTTCTGGCCTGGTCAGGGTGCCTAGCCAAAATCAGTCAGTTGTCCAGATATGGGATAGCATGTATGCCCTTTTTTTCAGAGGTCCGCTGCTAGCACTAGTAGTGTCTTCGTAAAGATCCTCGGTGATGATGCCAGACCGAATAGCAGGTATGTGAACTGGAAATGATGCCTGTAAATCTGGAATTAGATAAACCAGTGGTGTTGGGGGAAGATTGGGATGTGCAGGTAGGCATCATTAAAGTCTATTGAGGCCTGAAAATCACCTGGATGAATTGCTGCCAAGGTCTATTGGAGAGTCTCCATCTTGAACCCCTTGTAAGTTACAAACTTGTTAAGGAATTGGAGGTTGAGAATGGGGCAGAGGACCCCCCATCTTTTAGGGGACCGTAAAGAACGTAGAGTACACCCCAGTGTCCCTCTCGTGAGCCAAGATGGGGCTATTGCCCCACTCCTGGTGAGGTCGGCAAGGGTCAGCTGAATCGCCTTTACCCTTGTGGGGTTCTTGGGCACTGGGGAAATCATCAGTCTGTGTGGAATTGTCTTTTGAGAAAATTCTGTGGTATAGTCATGGAACACGAGTTCCCAGACCCAGAGGTCCATTGTAGTGTGGGCCAATTGATTGGTGAAAAACTTTAGTCAACCCCTCACTGGGGGGAAGTCTTCCGGGGGACCCTTTTCCATCATTGGTTCTTGGCAGTGGAGCCACTACAAAACTTGTCCTTGGTTCCCTCTCTTTTACTGAAATTCTCCTTGAGTTTGGATTTGTTGTTTGAGGACTTGAACCGGGATCTTGCAGCCCCACCCCTCTGGGACTGGACTGCGGCTGCTTTTGTCCGGTTCTGAGCTCCTCTAACTCTGGAGCAAAGGAGCTGACCGGAGGGGAGGAAAAGATCCTTTTTCCCTGCCATCTGTTGAATCCCTGCTCTGTCCCTCAGGAATGGAGTGAGAGCTTCCCCGAACAGGTGGCCCCTTTTACAGGGGAGCTTCATCAGGGTTGCCTTCGACTCGGCATCTGCCTGCCGTAACTTGAGCTATAATGCCCATCTGGCCCGGTTGTTCAGGACAGCTGCCCTGGTGCTAACTTAATGGAGTCCGGGGAAGCATCTGCGAGATAGCATGCTGCCTGCAGCACAGTCCACCTGCTCTGCCAGTGGGGAATCTTCTGGAAGCCCATCCGTGATGGTTTCCACCCAGCACAGGAATGCCCTGCTAGCATACCACATTGCCGTATCCACAGATAAGGCCATCCCTGTCACTTTTATTTATTTATTTAGTTTTTGTTTACTGGGTAAGTGCACTAGCCAACATGATGATTATTTTCAGGCATGACCCGGGAGAGTACAGAACAAATTGAGCAAGCACAAGTACATTTCAAAAAAGGTAAGGAGCAAACAATACACTTTTCAAGGTGGAGAGCAATGTACATAGATACACGAAACAGTGTGTGTGTGGGGGGGTGTAAACATAATGAATGTGGAGGGCAGCAATAACAAATTCCCTAGTACAGAAACAATTTTACAGATGGGAAACAACATAAGGAACTAGAGCAACACCGTATACATCATTGAAGAAGCAATTAAGACAGATAGCAAATGTCGAGGGGATATAACATAATGTAATACAAGTAAGATACAGTATTGGGAAAACTCAGCTATCATAATTATCTCAGCAATAAAGTTGAGAGATAGAGGAAGAGAAGGAGGTGGGCAGGAAGGAGAGACAATGAGGCAGCAAAGAGATAAAGAGGGTAAAGGAAGGTGGAGTAGCGATAAGGTAAAGGACGTAGGGGAGGATACAATATGGGAGGAAAGGTGAGAAAGATTGGTGGCCAGCACAGGCAAGCTGGATAGAGGAGGTAAGGCTGAGGGGAGCTAGAGTGGAGATACAGGGGGAGAAGAGTTTGGCAGAGAGGGATAGGACATACCAGGTAGGAACCTGCAAGACCAGAGACAAAAGAGACAGGGGACACATGCAGAGATAGGAGAAGGATAATAGGGCATAGAGGCAGACAAGTGTAACCAAGGTATCAGGTAGGGACAAAACAAGTGCAGAGATAGGAGAAGGATAATGGGGCAGAGAGGCAGACAAGTATGACCAAAGTATCAGGTAGGGTCAAAACAAGTGCAGGGGTCAGCACGCAGTAGATAACGATAAAATTAATTTTTGAAGCACTGATGGGAATCAGTCAATCTGAGTTCAAGGGGAAATGTATTCCAAAGCTGGAGAGCCACATACTTGAAGGCCCCAGTGCCCTTTGAGGTGTAGCATCTGAGAACATTTAATAGATATTTGTCAGCAGACCTCAGTCCGCGAGGGGCTGTATGAGGAGTTAGCAGCTCCACAAGAGATGTAGGGGTTTTGAGCCTGACAATTGAATCAGTAAGGGAGCCAAGATAATATTGTCTTGATGCAGTAGGGGAGAGACATCCAAGGTCATCATAAAGCTGACAGCGGTGTTTTAGTCGCGAGGAGGAGGACGCATAATGACATATGTTATTGTAAGTGACATCCCATTTCTGTAGGGCGGTTTTCTAGGCACTGGCAAGGAGGGGGTACAGTTGGTAAGGGAAGGAAGCAGTAATACTCTGGCAATGCCCTGTTTATCAGATGACATTAGCATGAAACCCGACTTATACGCAGCACTCAGTTTGCAGTTTACCTTCTTGCAGGTGGATTGAACGTGAAGGTTAAGGTCCAGGGATTGGTCGAGCATGATCCCAAGATAATTAAAAGACGTGACAGTTTCGAGTTCAGTACCATCAAAGTCCTACAATAATAATAATAATAATAAATAATAATAAAACTTTATTTATTTAGCGCCTTTTAAATACCAAGGCGCTGTACAAATGAATCATAAAATCAAAATATGCATATAAGAACAACAGTTGATAACAGCATCAATCCACAAAAGCCTTGTTCCATAACAGAGTCTTAAAATCCCACTTAAAGGCTTCCACGGTCGTGCATTCTCTAAGCCAGCGAGGCAGAGAGTTCCAGAGGGTTGGGGCTGCAGACAAAAGCCCTAACCCCAGAAGACTTCAATATAACCCTCGGAACCTCTAGCAACCCCTCATTGGCTGAGCGGGCTGTCGCATGGGGTGGTAAGGATCAGACCCAGGGACTCTCTCTCCTGGTTCTGCACCCCTCGATCCAAATCAGGCTACAGTTAGAATCCTTAGATCGGGGTTGCAGGAGTGAAACCCCCTCACGTGGGTGGTTCGAAGCCAAAGCCCCCCAATGAAAAAACAACCAGGATCTCCATTCAGATTTGCAAGTTGCAGTCGACATAAATCCATCGTTGTGATAGCGGTCAACAACTTAGTTGTTGAACCGGCATCGTAGAGCCTACTGATGTTCAGAAAACTAGTTGTCCAAACGAAGGACCCATAAGGGATCAATCAAGGGAGGAAGGACAGTTTCGAAGTTGGGGGCTGAGCCAAAGAGCATAACCTTTATTTTCTTCACATTGAGCAGAAGTTTATGTTCATAGAGCCAGTTCTGGACATTTTTGAAGTCAGTTGAGAGGGCAGAGTTTAAGTTCTCCACTTTGTTATCACTTGCGAAGATAACAAGATCATCTGCATACAGGAGAGATGAGCAGCTTTTCAGTGCACTAGGGACATTGTTTACAAAGAGTGAGAAGAGGAGTGGCCCCAGGATGGAGCCCTGAGACACACCCACATTTATTGAGGCAACCTCAGATATAGCTGCGTTAAATTTCACCGCTTGTGACCTACAGGACAAGTAGCTGCTAAACCAGTGAACAACCGGGGTAGAGAAACCCATGCTGCGAATGCAGGATAGAAGTAGGGGGTGGTCCACTAGGTCAAAGGCCTTAGTAAGGTCGATGAAAACAGTCCCAGTAAGTCTACCCAAATCCATATTAAAGAGAATATCTGAGGTAAGTTTTAATAGAGCAGTGGATGTGCTGTGATTTTTTCTGAAACCATGCTGAGCATCAGAGAGAATACCATATTTTGAAGGAAGTCCAGTGTTTTGGTGGCAACAGCCTTCTCAAGTAGTTTGGACAAGACCGAGAGAATAGCAATGGGATGGTAATTACTGATATCCTTTTTGTCCCCTTTTTTGAAGACTGGAGTTATTCGAGCCACTTTCCACAGGGCCGGAACTGTGCCACTAGACAGAGATAATGTATATATTTTTGCCAAAGGGGAGGATATATAGGGGGCCGCAGGTCTGAGGAGGCGAGGTTCAAGGAAGTCTGACCCTACACTAGCATTGTCAGATACAGATACAGATAAGAGGAGTTTAAAGACCTCCTGAGCAGTTATAGCCTTGAAGTAGAAAGGTGGGGTATGTGATGATATTTGGGAGTATGTAGAGGATCCAGGTGACCTATGTACCACATGAGACTGAGGGCAGGAGGCCAGTGGTTGGAAGGCAGAGATGTACAGGGACAGATCCGAGAACATTTGGTTGAAAGCATTGGCTATAGTCTTCAGATCATTACAATGAGCCCCATTTAGTATCATATCTGAAGGGGTGTAAGACTGGGAGGATCCTAGAAAAGTCTTGATATGAGTCCAGAATTTCCTAGAGTCCGATGCCAAGCTCACAAGCAGGTTCTGGCAGTATTTACTTTTGGCTAATTTTATTTTCCTTTTGCAGAGATTTCTGTGAGACCTATAGGTATTGAAGTCAGCCAGCTGCCCAGTTAGTTTAAAGCTTTTCCAGTGTTTGTCCCTCTTATGTAGCTCAGTTAGGAGGTCCTTATGTAGCCATCTAGTTGGTTTGCCTCTGACTCTCCTGGTGATCTTAGGGGCATGCCTAGACTGAATGTCAATAAATTTGTTGAGAAAGATCTGTAAAGCCTCTTCAACATCGTTAGTATAATAGATTTTGGTCCAATCTATGCGTGACATGTCTAGATGGAATACATTTTCATCCAAGTGCCTGAAATTCATGAAAGTAACGTAGCGAGGTGGAGGAGATGGCGGGGCGGCAGAGGCCCACAGGCAGAAGATTGGAGCATGGTCAGTTATAGCATCCGCAAGAATCCCAGTTGAGGTCACATGTTCTAGACAGTGTGTCAGTAGCCAGTCCAGAAGGGTACCAGTTTTAGTTGGACTTGGTGTCCTAGTAGGCTCAGTAATCAGCTGATGCAGGTTATGACTACTGGCTACCAATACCAAGGAGCTATGAGCAGGACCCAGCCAATTTAGGTTAATGTCCCCCAGGAGTATTACCTCATTTTGATTGGCAAGTGTAAATGTTGTGTAGAGTAGGTCCTGAAACCCCAATAAGCCAACAGTAAGGGGGTTATAGGCACAGACGATATAGAGTTTTTTTGCTCCTAATGTGACAGTGACATGTAAGTGTTCACATGGCGTGGAAGAGGTCTGGTCACTAATAGCTGTTAGGTTGAGGTGATCTTAGTGATAGATGGCAATGCCACCACCTTGTTTCTTAGTTGGCCCATCCCTATGGATTAGGGAATAGTGAGCTATTGAGCAGAGAGCGTCAGATATACTGGGTTTTAGCCATGTTCAGTGAGACAAAGAATATCTGGGCTATATTCTTTCGTCCATGCCACAAGTTCATCCATGTGGCATATGAGACTTCTTGTATTCATGGAACCATTCCTCCACCTTCTTGTCCATCGGATCTTTTAGTGTTGTGGCACTCTCTACCGGTATGACCATACGCCTAGCCAGTGCCGACACTGGGATGTTTACCTTTGGGGCCAAGTGCCAACTCATCTGATAGGACACAGTGAGGGGGTAAAATTTCTGCATGGCTCTTTTTTTGGGGATCTTCACTGCAAGATGACATCGAGAGCTGGGCAGGTGAGACAGCAATGCTGCACTGACTTTGATTGGAATGAGAGGAGGGGGTCCGAGGAGGTGTGGGGCTCTTCTTGCTCCACCAGGATCTACAGGACTTCCCAGTTTAGGTGAACCAGCTGTGCCACATCCTCCTGTTTGCACAGCTTGCCTGATGCTGGACTTGGATCCTGTTTCACCACATCTCCCTCCAATGAGCCTGGATGTTCTTCCGCCTGCCTGCATTTCTTCTTTTGTGGCTGTGGGCTCAGTGCTGTGGCTGTGCAGTTTTTCACCGCTGCTTAGGACTCACTTGTGGGCTGCTGGGCTTGCAATGTCTCCAGCCACTGGAACAGCAGGCCTGCCTGTATGGCATTCAGCTTGAGCGGGGTGGTGGGAGTCACTGGTTCTTCATGGGTCGCTACCACTTCCATGGAATTCTGCAGAGCGTTGGACTCAAAGTAGTGCACATTGCACACAAACCTTCCCCCATGTGTGATTCCTGCTTTGCCCCGCATTCTGTGCAGGTAGGCATGGCAATGAAGGGTGGTGAGGAGTCCAATCTGTGAGGGGCAGGCAAGAAAAACTGAATTAGAAACATGGCCAGCAGGCATTTATTAGCTTACAAGAGCAGCAGTCAGTATTCACAGCCCAGACAGAAAAATTGTGTTGGAGCAATGGGTCTGTGCCTTTAAAAGGAGGCAGTGACCCTACACAAAATGGCCGCCCACATGGTGGGAGTGTCCAATGGCTCCTGTGCTTCCAGCTGCTCTCTTCAAGATGGCAGTCCCCGCTGCTGTCTGCCAACATGGCCGCCGATCCATCAAGCGTTTGTGGGAAGAGCCTTGAGATTTACTGCTGTCTCACGATGTGCATCCTCTGGAACTCTCAGAAGGTGTGGAATCACCCACAGTTCTGGGTCCCATTCCATTAAGTAGCCCGCTGATCAGCACACTGCTTTTATGCCTTTTCTGCACAATGCTAGATATCCTCGGCCTCCCCATACGGGAGGCGGCAGAACTCAGTTGGTCCCATAGTTTCATGAGAGCCACCATGTTGCTCCCTGAGACTTGAGACAAATGGAGAGGGATGGCACCACTGTAATGCATGGGATGTGGGGTAATCTGGAGCTGCCGCCAACTGGCGTGTAGTGCTTTACAATGGTGCCAAAACTGTACTGTTTGCATCCCCCCCATCTCTGGGACTGCCGATCAGGACAGAAGACTTAAGGAGTCATCAGGAAGGACCCTTATCCTGGGGTCCCATGGAGCTGCTTGCAGTTACCCTCATATGGCTAGTTTGTTGGACAACGATGCCTCATGCTCGGGAATTCATGGATTCATGGGTGCAGTTTGCTCCTGGGAGGCATCCAGCACCACCATTCATTGTTGGGATGCTACTAGAGGGTCCTGAACCTGGGCAGGAGGGTGAGGCAAACACTACGTGAGGGTCTACCTCCCCTGGGTCCTGCCTCTCGGTGCGCAGCACAGCCTGTTAACCGCTTGAACACCAGGTTGATGGCTGCTAAGTCTGAGGGCCCTTGACAGTTAAAAGTTAAATGGGGCTCTGCTTCCTTAGCTTAGAAGGTTCTATGTCCCTGAAAGGGCTTTAACCTGCCATCCACTGCTTACAGGGCTGTTTCATTGCAGTAACTATATGGACGGGACAAACAGAATGTATAACTATACATATGTCATAATTTCTTTTGTTTTGTTGATGCAACAAAGGATAAGGAAAGGATCCTGCATCAGAAACAAACGCGCTTGCTGATGACGTGCCTACGCTAAATAGTAGGAGGCAGAACTATAAATTAGGAAGGCAATACCTGTAATTCTTAGGGAGCGAGATTGATCATGGCCACCTTCCAGAGATGCACGAGTTAGACTGGAGTTTTCGGCTGGAGACAGGGGGACTGGCCTCTGGCAGCCAAAAGATTTATGATCGTGCATCAACCAATGGGATGGATGAGAATACCCAGTGGTTATGGTTCTCTGAGTACTAGAAAGGTGGCAGGGAATAATAATATTTTCTGTTGCAAAAATGAATTGCTGTTAAGTAAGCATTTAGTTATTTGGCACATACCTATTAATGTGCAACTGAAAATAAAGTTTTGAAAAAGAAAATAGCTATTACTTTTTATTTTCCAGGTAAGACTTTTTCAATATTTTTCTTCACGGCTTATTATTATGTGTTTCTGTGGTTCCTGGATATTCTGGGATGTCACTTCCACACTGTTCCATGACAGGTAGAACTAATTGTCCTTGTAGGCTGTCAAAAAAGCATAGAAACTAAGAGCAGGAAACGTTAAAGAAGGAGAATAAAAGACAGGTGTGCTGTCACTATGAGTTTTTGAAAAAGCATTTTTGTGTGTGTGATTTTGTGCTCATGAGATGTGACAGATTGACAGCACTTGCAACTGAAGCTTTCTGTTTATCCACATGATGAGTACAGTATGGGTGTTCACAATACAAGCTTCCCCACATTGCCCCACCAGTGAACCTCAAGCCTGCCATGGAGGGACCACTACGTAGGTGAGAGGGTAGTTCAGACTCCATGCCCATTCAGCCCTTAGCCTCCCATGTAGACTGCCAATTAGTGCCAATTGTGTTGGTGGTTTTGTGATGTGGACACCTGCCCACTGGAAACTGGATTGAAACCACCGCAACTCATTTCATGTACTGTAAGTCTCTGAACAGCCCTCAGGTAATAATAACTTTCGACCACTACCAACCTGTACTGGATCTGAACCTGTGACTTAGAGATGAAAGGCTCCTTTACCCACTATCAATCCACTAAGCTGTCCAGTTCCCAGATGCACTGTCACTGTGACTAAAAACAGTTCCATGTCATAATAGCAACCGTAAAACAGCGATCGCTATTATGGTGAGTGTATATCATTGAAAAGCAAATCGTCGATATACACTTCAAGGCAACCAAACATCAGATTTAAAAAAGTGTTTTTGTGGGGTGCAGCCCTGTACCCCCCCTCATGGGGGTTTTGCCCCATGCAGCTCCCTAGAAAAAGAATTCTCAGCTCCAGGGAGGTACATGTCAGGGAGGTGACAAAATCTGGATTTCGGGCAAAATGTAAGTGCCACAGCTCACAGCTGCTGCAAATTGTACACGCTGCTGGTCCTGAACCCAGTACCTGCTGTGCCAGCACCAGCCACCCACACCACCATGCCACATGGCTAGCTCAGTGGCAGCAGGTATGCAAGTGCTTGAAAAGCCCTTCCCTGGGCTTTCCCTGTCCCTCCACTTCCCCTTGCTATTCCTCCCTTCCATTTGCACTTCCCCATGGTTGATACCCCTTACCCTCGCTATTCTTTTTTTTAAAATTTAATATACTTTATTGTGAAGCAGGTGGGTAACAGACTTGCCAGATACATACAAGTAGGCTCTGAATGTTTACACGGAGTTGACTGAGCATCATACATTAGGAACATTTTACAATTTATATATAAACCTCCAAATCCCCCTGCCCAACTCTCCCAACCCCAGCCAATGGAGATAAATAGGGAAATCAGAGAGGCAAGGTGTCACCAAGGGAGTGCTAGGGCAGGAACAAAAGTCAGGTGAAGCAAGACAGAAGGGAAGGAGGTTTTGTACCCAAGAGGGGGGCATGCCAGGTGAATAGTGAACATCAGTATCTTACTGTATTGTCAGAAAAGTATGCAAAGGTTCCCAAATGAGATTAAATCTAGGCATTTTATTGGTCATGCTTGCTATCATGCGTTCTGCCTGTAATGCAAATATGACTTCCTTGAACCATTTTATGTTACTAGGGGTAATCTGGTCTTTCCAATGTCAAAGAATCAACTTTTTGTTGTGTAACCCCCCTGTCACCCGGGGTTATAAGAATCCCATTTAGATCTAGTGGCAGGCGGGGAAAGGCAGCTTGTGAAACACCAGTTAAATGGATTTCACACTGTCTAACTCTGTCCTCAGTTTCAGCTGAGCTGGAGGGGATGACATCATATAGAATTCTCAGAGCAACATAAGCCACTTTGGAATGTTGCAGCAGGGAGTTAGTTAGAACATTGGGAGGTTTTGAATCAGTCTGCAGGAAGACTCAATGGAAGCAGGAGGTGTGCTGCAGTTGCAGCCCCTCAGGACTAAGTTCTGCTATAGAGCTACCCAGAGATAGAGGGTGTGTGTTCCCGGCTTAGATAGAAACACAGAAGAAATTGGTCTAGTGGCAGAGACCATTCCCCAGTTTGTTCCAGTGCCCCATCCCAGGAGGGATGGGGGGAAGAAGCCAGCAACTTCAGGGGCAATCCCCTGGCCCTGCTGAAGAGGGAAAGCTGCCTGCCGTGTGTTGTTTCAAGAGCTGAGGCACCAAGAAGTATGTTTATGTTTCCTGTGAGATGCCTGTGGGCACCTGCAATCTAGTGGGTGAGTCAGCTCTGAAATAGAGCCCATGTTTTCACCAGACAGTGTGTGTAGTATCTGTTACTGTGGGGTCAAGGAAGGACAGCCAAGTACAGTACTACAGTTGTGTGTGTGACTTAAAATGTAATCTGTACAGTGGGGGTCTACAGGGATGGACATAGCCACTTAAAGAACATTACAAGTCAGGACACTATTTTCAAGAGACTGTAGAGTGTTAAGTGTGATATAAATTTCGAGACAGCATTCTACAACAGTGTGTTTGAAGAAAGGTGTTGATTCCAAATGAATGACCGGGTATAGATTTAGGAGCAAGAGTTGGGAGACCCCCCCCCATTAGGAGTAACCAGATTTACCTCCACGGGTTCCCTCTGGGCACCTGTAGTTTTCTTCTGGGCACTTGGCCAATGTTCATGGAAAGTACCCAAATGTGGGATTAGAGATGGAAGATGTTCCCTTTATGGAGCCAGTATGTGCTCATGGATGGTAGAGGGAGCCACCAATAAATGTCCATGCCTTATGGAAAGTAGTCCAAGTGCAGGCCGGATGTGCCACACCAGAGAATCCAGAGAAGAGTAGTCCAAGTGCTGGCCAGATGTGCCACAACAGGAAACTAAGAGAAAAGTACAAGTTCGGGCTGAGAGCCAGTGTGTTTCAGAACCTGAGGGTTACAGTTTGTAAGAAGATGTGTTCTGGTCTCCGTTTGTCTGCATTACCAGCAGTGTAGCTCCATGGGGGTCCACCTATGCTTTATTGTTCTGTTAGTGTTGTGAATAAAAGCCACACTCAAGAATCTCACTCCTGGTTTGGACATCACAGTTATTGCTTCCGGTGTCCAGAGTTACTTGGGTGCCCCTGACTAGAAGCCAAACCTAGTGAAAATGCCGAGCAACAATTTTCTCCCTGAACCCAGGAAGCCAGGTAGTGGGTTACATAATAGAGGCACTGCAGAGCGCTAATAAAACAAAAAACAACATCAACCCGACCCCTGGTTACAGTTGTAAGCCGATGTCAGGGCCATATGCAGGCGTTGGTTACCAACTAGTTGTTCTGTATATTCACCTATTATGCAAGCTGCAGGATTACATTTCTGGGAGAGCCCCAACAAGGGGTCAAGTCTGTCTTGGATAGAGGACCCGAAGGGGGAGACAGTCTCACATGACCACAATATGTATAGGAGAGTAGCAGGTTCCTTACCACATTTAGCGCAGAGATCTGATGATAGGCATCCCATTTTATACAATCTAGAGGGGGTATAGTAGAGGTCATACTAAGAACCATACTAAGAACGGAAAGAAGCAAAAGGCCACAAGGCCCGTGGAGCTTCATACCTTACATATAGTAATTAAGGGTCAATCCTGATCTCATATAACTGTCTAGTCTATTTTGAAAGATGTTCTTATTTTTACTAACAACAATATTTAGGTACAACATATTCTATGGCCTGACCACTCTCTGGGAGAAATAGTAGGCCCTTTTCTTAGTATTACATTTATTCCTAGCAAACTGTAACAGCCTCAGGTGACCTCTAGTGTTAACCTGAACTTGCTTGAAATCTAAGCCACACTGTGCTGATAAATAAGGATCTTGAATAATGTCCCATGTGAATAGGAGCTCACCTCTGATTCTCTGATCCACCAATGACATCAAGTTAAATTTAGATAGTCTATCCTCATATGAAAAGGCCTTGTTAGAAACAACAGATTTGGTAACTCTTATCTGTACCTTTTCAATTCTAACTGTGTCCTTTCTTTTAAAAGGACTCCATAGTTGTGAAGCGAAGTCAAACTATGATTAATCTGGAATTGCATAAACCTACAACGGTCCCAGTGTATCATGGTATATAGCTGTTTCCATATCTAGGGCCAATCTCTTGAGGAGAAGGAGGAAGGCAGAGCCTGGTCCCACCAATAAAATTGCAGACCATCCCTGGGAGAGAAAAAGGAGTGTAGAAACTGATATGAATACGAAATCAGATGGGTTTTTGGGATGGAGCTCAGGTAGGGGGAGATAGCAGTATAGAGAGGTTTGGTCCATGGACTGTTGCCCAATACAGCGTACAGCATGTGTGTGATTTGGAAAAACTTAAAAACTGAGATGGGGTCCAACCATATGCTATACTAGCTTCCTGGAAGGTCATTAGCTTTTGTTGGTTTGTCAGGTCTTCCATGGTCTCCACTCCCATGTTTGGCCAAAATTTATCCCTTGAAAATATTTTACCTAAAATCCGGAATTTGGGATTCCCAAATAATGGTTGGGAGATATCGTGGCTAGGGTGAACCTTAAGCAACACGCTTAGTTGGGATTGAGAAATTAGGGAACTCCTTAAGGGGGTGTTCTGTACCTGGCTAGGAAATTGTTTCTTTGAAAGATAGGACAGCGCTGCAATGTCTAAGCCATAATGGGAACACAGCGTGCTTTCAGTTTCTACCCATAAGGGGTATAGGTACCATGCAGGAAATCTTGGGCGTGTTTGAACCAGTGTAAAGTCCTAGCTAAATGTATAGCTATATAATATAAGTAGAAATTGGGGGCTTGTAGCCCCCCATCTCTCTTATGTCACATTAATTTAAAATATGCTCTTCTAGCCTGTTTCCCCTGCCAAAGAAAAGAGATTAAGATTTTGATAATGTGAGAAAACCAAGCCTGGGGTAATGACCCATTAAACATCTGGAGGGGGTATAAAAGGTGGGGTAATATTTTCATTTTAATGATGTTGAGCCTACCCCATACAGTTAGAGGTAATAGGATCCAGCGACTTAAGTCAGTTTTAATGGTGGTCACTACCGAGTCCAGGTTACTTCGTTTAATTTTCCAGGAGGATGTGCTGAGGATGATCCCGAGGTATTTTAGATTGTCTTTCACCCAGAGAAACCCCAGATGTTGGAGATCTGCTTTGTTGGTGTATTTGTTGAGCAGCATCACTTTGGTTTTGTGGAGATTTAGCTTATAGTTAGAGTTGGTGCTAAACTGTGATGAGCTGTAGGGCAGCAGGTAGCGTTGTGGTGGGTGATGAGATATGCATCAGGATATCATCCACATATGGGGAATCAGATGATCAGATGGATAGGCAATTGGCTCCAGGACTGTTGGCGGGATAGTCTCATCCCCAAGGAGGGTCATTAGTGGGGTCCCACAGGGATCAGTCCTTAGGCCCCTCCTGTTCAACGCCTACGTCTCTGACATAAGGACAGGAATCAGGAGTGAGATGAGTCTCTTTGCAGATGACTCAAAACTGGGGGTAGTGGTGGATGGGGAGGAGGGGACGGTGGCCCTACAGGGGGACCTGGAGGCTCTGGAAAGATGGTCTAGAAGGTGGAAGCTGAGGTTCAATGCAGGGAAATGCAAGGTACTCTACCTGGGGGCCAGAAACCCGGGCCAAGTGTACACCCTGGGGGAATGCTACAAGTCTCAATGGCTGAGAGGGACCTGGGGGTGGTGGTGGATGTCAAGATGAACAACTCGGAGACTTGTAGGAGGGCAGCAGCCAAGGCCAACAGGATGCTGGGATGCATCACTAGGGGTATCACCTCCAGAAGGAGGGAAGTGATACTCCCTCTGTATAACTGCTTGGTGAGGCTGCACCTCGAGTACTGCGTGCAGTTTTGGAGGCCACACTTAAAGAGGGACATTAAACTCCTGGAGAGGGTCCAGAGGAGGGCAACCAAAATGATTTGGGGCTTGGGGGACAGGACCTATGAGGAGAGGCTCGAAGAGCTAAATATGTACACATTGGAAGAGAGAAGGGACCGGGGGACATGATAGAGGTCTTCAGGTACATGAAGAGGGTAAATAGGGGAGGAACAGTCAGGGTGCTTCGAAGGAAGGAGGAGGGGGCCACTAGAGGGCATAGGTGGAAGCTGGAGAGGGGAAGATTCAGGGAAGAAAGGAGGAGGTGCTACTTCACTGAGAGGGTGGTGGAGCCATAGAATGCGCTGCCTAGGGGGCTGGTGGAGGCAGAGACGGTGGAGGGTTCAAAGGGTGGTACAGGTACAGGGGAAGGGTTCTGGAAGCAAAACCCAATGCAGCAAGAATATCCAGAACTGGGAAGGGAGAAGCCAGAGAAGGCGAGGGGGGCAGCAAGGTCAGCACCCAGGGTGGGGGCTGACCAAACGAGCAGACACGAAAGACCGTTAGGCCGATTCTGCTGGCATTTTAGTATGTTAGTATATACAGACAACTTATATTCCATATTGCCAACTCGTATACCAGTAATGTTTGGAGAGATATTAAGCTTAAGCATTAGGGGCTCTAGGAACAATTTAAACAGGTATGGGGAGAGAGAGGCATCCTTTCTGGTACCTTCATACAGGGAGAAGGGTGAGGACAAAAAAACATTTAATGAGACTCTTGCTGATGGAGATGTGTAAAGTACTTTGATCCAGCGGATAAACGTGTTGGGGATATAGAATTTTGGTAGTATAGAGAATAGTCCCATGAGACCCTGTCAAAAGCTTTCTCTGCATCCAGGGAAACCAAGGCTGCTGCCACGGAGGAATCCCAGGATGCAGAGAAAAGATAGGACAATTTCCTGAAGTGATCGGCTGACAGTCTGCCCTTCACAAACCCAACTTGCTCCCTACTGATCAATGAGTCCCAGACCAGACTTAACCTATTAGCCAGGATTTTAGCTAAGATTTATACCCTTGCTATTCTGAAGGATAGCCCACAATAACAGCGCCCAAAATGAGTCGCTATATTTCTAGTCACTCATTTTGGGTTGCTATTATGACGTGATACCCTAAAAACGTATAATAAAGACTATGGGATCCAAGATGGCAGCTTGATAGGTCCTGCAACATGAGTGATCTCTGCCCTTACCCCTTAAAAGTTAAGATTTCAGATTAAGATTTCAGTACCTTAGTATGAAAATGTCTGCATCAAAACAACAGAAAAGAAACAAAAATCATTGTTGTCTAATGAAGATAATGCACCTGTACACAATGGGATAAAGGGTCCTGTACACACTTTTCTGAGCCTACGTCTAGATCTGGAGGAAACTACTGTGGTAAGGGCAGTGGAGTCTGTTGTTGGAAGGGGAGGGCCCATAGCCATGGCATACCCAGGCAGCACTGACCCAACAACCAGGATTATCACTCTACTTACAGCAGAATTTTTTTATATATAATTTTTATTTTTTTAATTGTATTCATTTTAAAACAACAAATGCATGGACAACGTAGATTCATGCACTGTAAATCAATAGATAAACTAAATATAACATCTCAAGACATCCTGACTGTCAATATTGGGCAATTAATAAGGGTTCTTTAAAAATCCAGTTCTGGAGACCACATCTCAGAAAGGATACTGTCAAAGTGGAGTCAGTCCAAAGGAGGGACACCAAAATGGTGCAGGTTCTGCATCCAAAACCCCACAAGGAGAGGTTAAAGGAGTTAAATATGTGCACCCTGGAGGGAGAAGAGAAGGGAGAGGGGAGATATGACAGAGATCTTTAAATACTTCACAATGGTAAATAAGATACAAGAGAGGGTATTTCTCTGAGAAAAAGGTGGTCTAGAACCAGAGGGCATGATATGAAGCAGGAGGGGAATACACTATGGAGTGATGTGAAGAAGTATTTCTTTAAACAAAGGGTGGTGGATACCTGGAACAGCCTTCCAGCGTAGCTAGTGGACATGAAATCAGTGGTGGGGCTCAAAAATGCCTAAGACAGGCACAGGAGAATCATAAGGTTAAGGAAGGGGTGGGGGGATTGTGCTGTAGATCAGATAGGGTCTGCAGCAGAAAACTGAAGGTTACAAAATGGGCAGAAACATAGAAACATAGACGTTGATGACAGATAAGGAACAAAAGGCTCATCCAGTCTGCCCATTTTTTCTACCTTATGAATTTGCCATAGGCTTTTACTCTGTCAATGGCCTATCAATTCATATCTGTCTCTATTGTTCCCTTATGCCTATCTCATGCCTGTTTAAAGCCCTGCACTATATTCATATCCACCACTTCCTGAGGTAGGCTCTTCCATGCATCCACCACCCTTTCTGTGAAAAAGAACTTCCTCACATTACCCCTTAATCTGCCTCCCTCTAATCTCATGCTGTGTCCTCTTGTCCGCTATTTTTCTTATATTGCAACATGTAAGACTTTTTCACCTTGTTAATGCCCATAAGATGTTTAAATGTTTTAATCACATCACCTCTTTCCCTCCTTTGCTCTAGGGTATACATCTTGAGCTCCGTTAATCTTTCCTCATATGTTTTCTGATGCAGTCCCCACACCATTTTGGTTGCCCTTCTCTGGACTACCTCCATTTGGTTAATGTCCTTGTGCAGGTGCAGCCTCCAGCACTGCACGAAGTACTCCAAATGCGGCCTAACCAGGGTCTTGTAAAGAGGGTTCATTACCTCCCTCTTATGACTTGTGATACCCCTACTAATACACCTCAACATCCCCCTAGCCTTACCTACTGCTTTAGTGGTCTGCTTGGATGGTTTCAGGTCATCTGTGATGAATATACGAACATATAAAATTTGCCAGCAGATAAAGGCCTAGAGGTCTATCAAGTCTGCTCGAATGTGCAGCTAACACCACTTATTCTGCAGCTGCCCCTCCCTTCCACCCTTCCCCTTCATTAACCCTCCCCCTTGTCCTATCCCATCCCCTTTTGAAGCAGTCCACTGTTCTACTGCATACCACTTCTGCAGGTAACGCATTCCACCCAGCCACCACCCTCTCTGTAAAAAAGTGTCTCCTCATCTCCCTCCTGAACCTTCCTCTCTCCAGTCTCATATCATGGCCCCTGGACCCTGGTGGCCCTCCTCTCCCTTACTTTGAACAGCCCCTCTGTACCCATCTTGTTTATTCCTTTCATGTATTTAAAGGTTTCAATCATGTCACCCCTGTCCCTCCTCTCCTCCAGTAAGAACATGTTCAACTCCTTCAACCTCCTCTCGTATGATAAGTCCCCCAGCCCCTTGATCATCTTTGTCACCCTGTGCTGCACCCCCTCCAGTAACTTAATGTCCCTCTTCAGATACGGGCGCCAGTACTGCATGCAGTACTCCAGGTGTGGTCTAACTAATGACCTATACAGTGGCAGAATCACCTCCTCCCTCCTCGAGGATATACCCCTTGCAATACAACCCAGCATTTTGTTGGCCTTTGCAGCTGCCTTCCTACATTGTGCCGAGTTGTTCATTGACCCTGTAATGAGCACACCCAGATCCTTCTCCTCCTCTGTCTGGGCTAGCTGCACTCCTCCAGCTGGTAACTCCTCCTTGGGTTCTTCATCCCAAAATGCAACACCTTGCACTTTTTGGCATTAAACCCCAGTTGCCAGGTGTCTGACCAGGTTGCAAGCTTTGCCAGATCATCCTGCAACCCCTGCCATCCCCCTAGGTCATCCACCATCACGCCTACCTTGGTATCATCAGCAAACAGACTGATCTTGCTCTTGATGTCCCATGATATGTCTGCAATGAATATCCCAAATAACACTGGTCCCAACACCGAGCCCTGACGATGCCCAAGTCTCTTTCTTCCTTTATGACTGTCAGCAACTCCCCTCCCAGCCTATCGGTGGCTTCAGGGTTTCTCTTCCCTATGTGCATGATCTTGCACTTCGTTCTTTGCGTTAAACCCCAGTTGCCACTCTTCCAACCATTTTGCCAGACTAGGTGGACCCTGCAGCCCTTATGTGCCATCACATTCTATGTCTCTAAAAGAACCCTACAGGATAATTTATACTGTGTGAATTATAAATAATAAGGAGTATTTACAGTGCCAAACCAGTTCATAAGTGTTATTTGGGAGACATGCAGATACACAGAGATAATACATCATAAATTACAGCAAAAGGAAATTTTATCCAATTGCCAAATATACTTTCTCAGTTCAGTGCCATATGTACCAGTACTTAAGAATAAATGAAAAGACAGAGGCATAATCCATCCAAAAACAACTATAATTTATTTGAAAATTTGCTGACTGGGAAAGGCTCGTTTTTATGTTGCTTGCACGCATGTGCAAGAAACATAGTGCCATCATCGGAGATTTCGGAGGTGTGTCACCTCCTCCTCCAATTCAGTCAGTGTGCTGGCAGGCACGGCCCCTGTAAGCCAATGCATTTTGGAGCTGTCTATGACACGCTCCAAAATGCAGTGGCATACAGTTGAAAGGGGGAGCTATGCTTCAGTGAGCACCGATAAGAAGCGTAGCCTCCCCACGCAGGCGCTCCCCAGATGAGCTGTATAGCCGACGGGTGCCCAATCCCCGCCGCTGAGCTGCATCCCTCCCCTCCAGTAGAGTTGCCACGCTGGGAGCCACCCCAGCGCGGCAAGCGATCCTTGCCGACGGGGTGCCCAATCCCCTCGCTGAGCGTCCTCCCTCCTTTTGCCACGCTGGGAGCCCACCCAGCGTGGCAACAATTCCATGGCTGACGGGGTGCCCAATCCCCGTCGGCTGAACGCCCCTCCAACATCCTCCTACCACGCTGAGAGCCCACCCCAGCATGGCAAAGGATCCCACGTCGTCTTTTTTTTAAACCTGAAAACCAGCGGTCCCGGGCGCGTCTCCCAACCCCCTCCACAACCCGCACCCACTGCGCCCAGCCTCCCCACCCCCACCCCCATACTTACCTCCGGACTCCGGTCGTGATCTTTGGTGGACCGGGAACCGCTACTGCACTCTTCAAAGCCGACCACGAACTGAGGAAATGCGGTAAGCTGATATAATGGCTACAGAGGGGTTTCAACTTTGTTGCATATCTCAGGCATTTTAGGGAATTTTTGCAAAAATTTTCAACATGGGGTTTTGGGACCCCTTCTCATGAATGATGTCACTGTCATGGCGTCAGCCGGGCCCGAAGGTGATTTCGCACAGTGACTGCGCAGTGACTGTGAAATGCTGCCAGACTGAATGCCACCATGACAGTGACATCAAGAAAAGTCTCAAAAACCATGTTAATGCTGTCAAAATTCAAAAATGACTGTTTCTGACGTGCGTTGCGCAATTCCTCTTGCAGGCTCGTAAGTTCGCAAAATTTCAATATTTTCACTCCAGATTTTCAACATTGCCATTTTACCACACCTTCTTATGAGTAGTACAGCTGTCATTTTCACATCTCACCCAAAATGTGGCTTTCCCATATGGCGCAGAATGGCGCGATCGGTATCGCGAAATCAATGTATAGGACAAATTAAGAAAATCACAGTGACACTGTTCATGGAGCAGAGGATCTTAAAATGGCTATGTTGAAAAATTTGGTGAAAAATTCCTAAAAGCCAGCTGTTTCACAGATGCAGATTGCGCTCCCTCGCAGCGACTAAGTAAGTTTGCCAGATTTACAATATTTTCACTCCAGATTTTCAACATTGCCATTTTACACACCTCCTTATGAGCAGTACAGCTGTCATTTCACATCCTGCCCAAAATGTGTTTCCACCACTGTGGCGCACAATGGCACAGTGGTTGTCAAACTCAATCGTATGGGACACATTAACAAAATCCACAGTGACACTGTTGATGAGCAGAGATCTTAAAATGGCTATGTTGAAAAATTCCATAAAAAATTCCTAAAAATGATTGTTTTACGAGCCGCAATATGCAGGTTCCTACCACGCTCGTAAGTTCGCAAATTTTCAATAGTTGCACTCCAATGACTTCCAAATATCTAAACAGCACATAGAAGCAAGCAGCATTCGACACTGACAAATGCTTGTTAAACATTGCAATGCGTCACTAGAGCAAGTCAATAATATCTTCTAGTAAAGGAAAAATCAGTATCAATTTAAAGGGAAACTGTCAACCCTATTTCTGTCTTACTATTTCTACATTTTATGACTGCATATATTGTCAAAAATTCAATGTTGTTGCTGATTAATCTGCCTCCTTTCTTGGTAGAGCTGAAATGCATGCTAACGGTATAATTATACCCAGCCTTGTTTTGTTTAAGATCTTTGAGCTAACTTTTTTTTGCATTCTTTCTGAACATTAGAAGCACCCACTCCTGATACAACAGTATCCTTGCCTCCCACTGCATCGTGAGTG
Source organism: Neoceratodus forsteri (assembly GCA_016271365.2). Classification (NCBI taxonomy): domain Eukaryota; kingdom Metazoa; phylum Chordata; order Ceratodontiformes; family Ceratodontidae; genus Neoceratodus; species Neoceratodus forsteri. The sequence continues at coordinate 63,996,367 of CM028129.1, forward strand.
GCTAGACTGTGTTGTGGGTGTTCCCAAGTCCAGGAAAAATGCACTGGGAGTGGATTAAGGAATGTAATCAAACAGATTTTGATATGGAAACACCAGTATGGTGAGCAGTCTATTTTTCCTTTTTAAGAAGAAGAAAACAAGCATTTGTCAATGCCAAATGTTGCTTGCTTGTATGTGCTGCTTAGGTATTTGGAAGTCAGTGGGTACAAATATTGAAATTCGCGAACTTCGGACGTGCATAGGAACTTCTTTAGCATACGCTTGTAAAACAGTCATTTTAGAATTTTTTCACAAAATTTTCCAACATAGCCATTTTAAGACCTCTGCTCATGAGCAGTGACACTGTGATTTTTCTTAATGTGTCCCAAAATTGATTTAGCCTTTTGCCGATTCTCATTATATGCTTCATGAAAGGCAGCTTACATTTTGGGCAGAGATAAAAATGACAGCTATACTGCTCATAAGAAGGTGTAGGTAAAATGGCAATGTTTAAAATCTGAAGTGAAGATATTGGAAATTCGCGAACTTACGAGCGTGCGTAGGAGCTGCACAATGCTTGCTTATAAAACAGTCATTTTAAGGAATTTTTTCACCCAATGTTCAACATAGCCATTTTAAGACCTCTGCTCATGAACAGTGACACTGTGATTTTCTTAATTTGTCCCAAAAGTTGATTTCGCACACCAACTGCGCTATTGTGTGCTACATGGGCGGAAACACGTTTGGGGTGAGGTGAAAAATGACAGCTATACTGCTCATAAGGAGGTGTGGTAAAATGGCAATGTTGAAAATATGGAGTGAAAATATTGAACATTCGTGAACTTACGAGCGTGCATAGGAACTGCGCAACGCACGCTCGTAAAACAGTAATTTTAAGGAATTTTTTCACCAAATTTTCAACATAGGCTTTTTGAGATCCCACCTTATGAACACTGGCAGTGTCATTTCATTAATGGGTCCTGAAAGGTGAATTCACGCAGTGACTGCGAAATCACCCTTCGGGCCCGATTAACGCCAAGACAGCACAAGAACTCATGAGGAGGGGTCCCAAAAAAACCATGTTGACAGTTTGGGCCCAAAATTCCCAAAAATGCCTGAGATACGTAACAAAGTTTTTATTCCATTATACAGCTTACCGGCATTTCCTCAGTTCGTGGTCGGCTTTGAAGCGTGCAGACGTGTTCCTGGTCCACCGATGATCGCCGCTCGCGTGTTCGAGTGTAAGTATGGAGTGGGGGTGGAGGTGGTGTGCAATAGGTGGGTGCGGGTTGTGCGGTGGGGGTGGGGAGACTGCGGGAAGGTTTTCTTCTTTACAGGTTTTTAGATGACGCGGGACGTTTGCCACGCTGGGGTGGGCTCCCAGCGTGGCAGCTGGAAAGGCAGTTTGGGGATGCTGGAGCCAACGGGGAATGGGGCACCCCCATTGGCCATAACATGCTTTGCCACTCTGCACATGGAAAGCTTTTTTGGGGGGGCATGCAGCCATGGAGCAGATTGGGGATTGGGCACCCCCATTGGCTATGACAGTTCTTGCCGCGCTGGGGTGGGCTCCCAGCATGGCACCTGGACAGCTGTTGTTTGGGGGTGGGCGTGAGCCGACGGGATTGAGCACCCCGTCCGCCACACAGTGTGTGCGTTGGGGAGGGCATCAGCACGCAATATGCATGCTTATGCAGTATGTGTGTGTGTGGGGGGGAGAGGAGAGCTCTGCTCACTGAAGTGGAGCTCTCCCTTTCAACTGTATGCCACTGCATTTTCCTGCTGTCATAGACAGCTGCAGCAGTCATTGGAAAACTGGGGCCATGCCTGCAAACACACTGACTGAATTGGAAGAAGGGTGCCACACCTCCGAAAACTCGGATGATGGCACTATGCTTCTTGCACATGCGTGCAAGCAACATAAAAAGGGTCAGAAGCACATTACCAGTTGTAACATCAATCTCTACCAGATGTGAACAATCATAAAATGTGTTTTTTTTTTAAAACTAGGGATCGAATGAGGCCTAAGGGGGGGTTGACAGTGTCCTTTTAAAGTGGGCTACAGCAATGTTTTGAAAACTTTTCAGGAATATGAGGAGAGAGCTTCCCAGTCTGTCTGCACTACAGCAACACCTCCTGCTTCAGTATCTCTGACAGCATCCTCAAAGCTGCTTCAGTGGCATATGTCATCATTAACAGTGTTCCCATTGGCAGAGGGACAAGAGGAAATAAGTAAGTGATAAGATCCGATAGGGTGTGGGATGTTGTGTGATACCAGCTCCAGGGCCTTCATAGCCCCTGGAAGGGCATGTTTCACATAACAACCCACACCTGGAAGGGTCTTATTGCACTTATAAAATGGGCTGTGGGGTTGTAGTGTGATAAATACTCGAATAGTGTGGTGTGGGCAGTGGCCGACTGTGATGATTGAAGAAATGGGAGGAAGTGGAGGGATTGCAGTGTTGGCATTGCAAAGTGGAAAGTAATCGCAAGCAGGGAAGTGTGAGCCACAGACCGTCTTTTAATTTTTTTACAGGGCTGCAGTACCTGGAAAACATTTGGCTAAGAAATGCAGTCCACCATTCAGAGGAAACATTACTCTTACCCACTTTCTACAAAGGTTTTAAGCAAGTAAATCTTGATTTTTCCAGTTTATTTAAAGCTTGATTCCATCCCCACCAGGACAGACTCATCAGAAAAATTGATTCAAGCAAGGGGCTTAAAGAGTTTAAGAATGACCTTTAATAAACAAAAGACAACAAAAAGAAATGCCAGAAAACACAGCTAGAACTGAAAACAAACTTTTAAGTCTTGATGCTCTAACAGTTATGAACACACAAGCTATTGTCACTCCTTAAAGGGAAAGGGGAAATAGATTGACCAGGAAGGGCACACTAAGCCAGAACTTGTTTCCAGGTGCAACCTAGGAACACATGGAAGTTAAGTGACTTGCTTAGGGTCACACAGTATGCAAGTGGGGGCTGGTGGGATTCAAACCCAGATCTTCAGGTTTACAGCTCAGTGCCCTTAACCACTGTGCTATACTTCTCTTTAATATAAACATGAAGTACTTGAGAATAAGCTTCGCTACAGGAAATGGAGGTAGTTTGTCTCTCTAATTTATGTGATCAGCAATATAAATCCTTGGGAGAGTTACTAAAAACTATAATTAAGTGTGGTTCATAGCTCAGTGCTTATGTTACATACTGTAGCTGGATGATGTAAATTATAGTTGGATTCAGAGGTCAGCTGGTAAGTAAGACAATGTTTGCCATGTACTAGTAGTATAGAATGATTTGTGCTTAGGTACTTCAGCATAGACATGAACAAGTCAGTGATTATAGTACGTATGAATTGGATAGTATATGCAAGGTGCTTAGATGTTTGAACTGATGAGTTTGGCTACTACATCTAAATCATCCCATTCCAAGACAAAAATATGGGACTTCAGAGGAGCTGACTTTGATAAGATGGCCAAAAGAGTTAAGCTAGCCCTGGCAAAAAGAAACACAGGTGAGGGGGTACAGGCAAAGTGGGCAAGCATTAAGGATGCAATACTTGAAGCAACATCCCATTGTGTTAGACAGAAAAGGAAGTACAAAAGAAGAAGGAAACCACTTTGGTTCTCAAATACAGTAGCAGAAAAGGTCAGAGCCAAAAGGCTGGCCTTTCAGGAAATATAAGGGAACACAGCGGGATGAAGATAGGGAGGCATACCAAACTGCCCTAAGGGAAGCAGGGAAGGCAGTAAGGCAGGCAAAGTCCCAAACTGAGGAAACACTAGCACAAACAGTAAAAGAAGGTGACAAGACTTTCTATAGATACATTAGTGAAAGGAGAAAGTCCAGAGGGGTGTGCTAAGCTAATGGAGAAAAGGGAGCATGTGAGGAGGAGGACCCTGTAAAGGCATCTATCCTAAATAGATACTTTTGCTCAGTATTTACTGAAGAGAAGGTAGGGCAGGGCCCACAGCTCAGCATCATGGACACAGGGGAGGGAGGTGAGCACACCCTTCACAAAGAAAGGGTCCTACAAGAGCTTGCTAAGCTCAGGGTGGATAAGGCAATGGGACCTGATGGCATACATGCCAGGGTACTTAAGGAGCTAAAGGTGGAACTAGCAGAGCCATTAGCAGAACTGTTTAGTGAGTCTCTGAGCACAGGAGAGGTTCCAGAAGACTGGAGAAGGGCTCATGTGATCCTGCTCCACAAGAGTGGTAGCAGGGAGGAGGTGGGAAACTACAGACCAGTCAGTCTTACCTCTGTAGTGGGCAAGATTATGGAGGCACTCCTTAAGGAAAGGATAGTACAACACCTGGAATCCATAGGGGCACAGGATCCAAGACAGCATGGGTTTACAAAAGGAAGGTCCTGTCAAATTAATCTCATATATTTCTTTGACTGGGTAACCAGAGTGGTGGACCAAGGGGGAGCAGTTGATGTCACCTACCTTGACTTCAGCAAAGCTTTTGACACTGTTCCACATAGAAGATTGATAAATAAGGTGGGTAGGCTCGGGTGGGTCAGAAGTTGGTCAACTGGGTGGCAAACTGGTTGACGGGCAGAAAACAGAGAGTGTTGGTAAATGGTATACAGTCAGAAGAGATGCAAGTCACAAGTGGGGTACCTCAGGGATCAGTTCTGGGGCCAGACCTCTTCAACATCTTCATTAGTGACCTTGCAGATGGACTAGAGGGTAAGGCTTGTCTGTTTGCAGATGACACCAAGATCTGCAACAGAGTAGATGATCCAGATGGGGTGGGCAGAATGAGAAGAGATCTGGATAAACTAGCAAAATGGTAGAAGAGTGGCAACTGGGATTTCATGCAAAGAAGTGCAAAATTATGCACATAGGGAAGAGAAACCCTGAAGTCACCTATAGGCTGGGAGGGGAGTTGCTAGCAGTCTCAAAGAAAGAAAGAGACTTGGGCATCATCATCACTGATGACCTGAAATCATCCAAGCAGACCTCTAAAGCAGTAGGTAAGGCTAGGGGGGTGTTAGGGTGTATTAGTAGGGGTATCACAAGTCGTAAGAGGGAGGTAATAATCCCTCTTTACAAGACACTGGTTAGGCCCCCATCTGGAGTATTGCATGCAGTATTGGAGGCCACACCTTCACAAGGACATTAACCAAATTGAGGCAGTCTAGAGAAGGGCAACCAAAATGGTGCAGGGACTGCATCAGAAGACATATGAGGACAGATTAATAGAGCTCAATATGTATACCCTTGAGGAAAGGAGGGAGAGAGGTGATATGATCGAGGCATTCAAACACCTTAAGGGCATTAACAAGGTGAAAGAGTCTAACATGTTTAAATATAAGAAAAATAGCTGGACAAGAGGACACAGCATGAGATTAGAGGGGGGCCGATTAAGAGGGAATGTGAGGAAATTCTTTTTCACAGAAAGAGTGGTGGATGCATGGAACGGCTTACCACAAGAAGTGGTAGCTATGAATACAGTGCAGGGCTTCAAACAGGCATGGGTTTAAATGCTTCATTGGCAAGCATTTAAACTAGCCAAGGGGGGAGGCACTGAAAAGGAGCAGGGAAATCCCAGCCTCCCCCCACAAAACATGGTGATTAGTGAGGTAAACACCAAGGTACAGAATTTATTAGGGAGCAGAAAAGATTTAAATGTAAAAAAAGGCAAAGGCAGTAAGGACAGAAAAGGGGATAAAAGAGGTAAGGCTATCAAAAAGTGGAGGGTGATGAGTACCAATGCCCGTAGTCTGTGTAACAAGCTCCCTGAACTAGTGGCCTTGATGGAAGAGGGCTGCCTGGATATTGTGGCAGTCACAGAAACATGGTACACAGAGAACCATGACTGGGATGTCAACATACCAGGATACACAATCTACAGGAGGGACAGGGAGGGTAAAAGAGGAGGAGGAGTAGCTCTCTATGTAAAGAAAGGGATCAAAGCAACAGAGCTAAAGAGTAAACAGGGAGCAGATGAGGCACTTTGGGTCACCCTGGAGACAAGAAATGGTACCACAATCCGCATGGGGGTTGTATAGAGACCCCCATCTCAGGGGGAGGGAATGGACAAGGAAATGATAGAAGGCTTTCTTAGAATGGCAGAAAAAGGGGAGATATTGTTGACGGGGGACCTGAATATGCCAGATGTTAACTGGAGCACCTTTGCTGCAGGCACATCCAAGAGCAGGGTCCTTCTTGATGCCTTACAGGGGGCATGCCTCAGACAGCTAGTATTGGAACCCACTCAGGAGGGAGCAATCTTAGACCTGGTACTCAAATGGGGACGGAGAAAAATCTCAGATTTAGAAGTGGGTAGCCATCTGGGAACAAGCGACCACCAAACAGTGTGTTCACGATAAACACAGCCATACAATCAAGCCATACAAAAGCAAGAGTACTGGACTTTAGGAGGGCTGACTTTGGGAAAATGAGAGTGCCTCAGAAAAGCACTAGCAAACAGGCAAGAAGAAGGGGTGGAGGAACAATGGGAAGTGATCAAAACAGCCATCACAGAGGCAACAAGCCTTTGTGTAAAGCAAATCAATAAAACACAACAAAGGAAAAAAACGCTATGGTTCTCAAAAGAGGTGGCAGGGAAGGTTAAGGAGAAAAGGACAGCAGTCAGGAAATATAAGGAAACACAGAAGGAGCAGGACAGAGAACTTTATCAGTTAAAGCAGAAAGAGACCGGGAAGGCAGTCAGAATAGCAAAGGCCCAAACCGAGGAAAGGATAGCCAATTCTGTTAAGAAGGTGGATAAGACCTTTTATAGGTACATTAGGGAGCGAAGAAAGACCAAAGGAGGGATACTGAAGCTTAATAAAGGGAAGGGAATGTGGGTAGAGGGTGACAGTGAAAAAGCAGGGATACTGAATGAATATTTCTGCTCAGTATTCACAAAGGAAGAGGAGGTGGAGTTACCTAAACCAAACAAGAGAAACACTCTGAAGACGGGGGTCGATACCAGTCCATTTACAGAAGAAAGGGTTCTGAAAGAACTAATAAAATTGAAGGTGGACAAAGCAATGGGGCCTGATGGATTCACCCAAGAATTCTAAAAGAACTAAGGGTAGAACTAGTGATACGCTGACTACTCTCTTTAACAAATCATGGGAGGATGGGGTGGTACCGAGGACTGGAGGAGGGCAGATGTGATTCCTCTTCACAAAAGTGGGAGCAGGACAGAGGCAGGAAACTACAGACCAGTTAGTTTGACCTCAGTGGTAGGGAAAATGATGGAATCACTTCTGAAGGAAAAATTGTTGAGTACCTAGAGGCCAGTGGGGCACAGGACCCAAGGCAGCATGGATTCACGATGGGAAGGTCATGTCAGACGAATCTAATAGATTTCTTTGACTGGGTGACCAAAGTAGTAGACCAGGGAGGGGCTGTGGACATGGCCTACCTAGATTTTAGCAAGGCATTTGATACAGTCCCACAAAAGATTAATACACAAGATAGCCAGCCTTGGAGTGGGTCCCAAGGTGGTAGCCTGGATAAAAAATTGGCTAGACAACAGGACGCAAAGGGTAGTAGTAAATGGAGTACACAGTGAAGAAAGGAGGGTTACTAAGGGGTACCGCAGGGTTCAGTACTGGGACCGGTCCTTTTAAATGTCTTTATAAGTGACATTGCAGAGGAACTGGAAGGAAAAGTATGTCTCTTTGCAGAAGACACAAAGATCTGCAACAGGGTTGATACACAAGATGGAGTGGAAAGGATGAGAAGGGACTTGGCAAGGTTGGAGGAATGGTCAAATGTATGGCAGCTCAGATTCAATGCAAAGAAGTGCAAGGTAATGCACATGGGAAACAAAAACCCAGGGGAGGCATACACAATGGGGGGTGAGATACTGACAACAGTAAAAATAGAAAGGGACCTGGGGGTAATTATATCAGATGACCTAAAGGTGGGCAAGCAATGTGAGAAGGCAGTAAGGAAGGCTGGGGGGATACTGGGATGCATAGGAAGAGGCATCAGTAGTAGAAAACAGGAAGTTGTTATCCCTCTGTACAGACAGTTGGTGAGACCCCATCTGGAGTACTGTGTGCAGTTCTGGAGACCCCATCTCCTCAAAGACATAGACAGAGTGGAGGCTGTCCAGAGGAGGGCAACCAAAATGGTGCAGGGTCTGCACCAGAAGACATACCAAGAAAGACTAAAGGAGCTTAATATGTGTACCCTTGAGGAAAGAAGGGAGAGAGGGGACATGATAGAAACTTTCAAGTACCTCAAGGGAATTAACAAAGTCCAAGAGGGTAGCATCTTCCAGAAAAAGAGATGTGCAAGAACAAGGGGGCACAATTTGAAGATGGGGGGACGGCTCAGAGGTAATGTGAGGAAGTATTTTTTCACTGAGAGGGTTGTGGATGCATGGAACAGCCTCCCTGAGGAGGTTGTGGAGTCAAGAACAGTGGGGGACTTCAAGAATGCATGGGACAGGCATAAGGCAGTCCTAGTGGGGTGTAGGAGGAAGTAAGCTGTTGGTTAACTAGGATCTGCAGCTTATCTGTTAGGTAGGAAAATGAGCAGACTGGGTGGGCCAAGTGGTCCTTATCTGCCGTCAAATTCTATGTTTCTATGTTTCTGTGTTTCTATGGGATAGGCATAAGGGAGCAATACAAATGGCTATGAATAGATATGCCACTGACAGAGCAAAGGCCGATGGCACATTTATAAGGTAGAAAAACAAACGGGCAGACTGGATGGGCCTTGCGGTCCTTATCTGCCGTCAACTTCTATGTTTCTATGTTTCTATGAGTCATTGTTTTATCTTTATATTTGTTTTGGCCTTTCTTTGTATCCCACCATAGGAAGGATGCGTAGTCCTGTAGTATGAGACCCCCCCGGTGGGATAAGAATGCCGCAGAAGGAGGAGGTGTCAGGGGAGGATGGAGTGTGAGTGCAACTCGCTCTAAGCAGAGTGGTAGTGTGCTGCTTGGCTAAATAGGATGTGGGGAAGGAGCTCTTCCCCCACATAACCATGGGCTTGTGCCCTTGAATTATTAACTCATTAGAACTGGCTGAAAATAATGTTCCTTTTCATTCCAAAATCCTTTAGAATTTCCCTGAAAAAGCAAACAGAAAGCCAGAAAATTAGACACAGAATTTCATCAAATTTAGAATAGGCTGATCAGACAAAATACTCTAAAAAAGTTCCAAAAATATAAAGAAAGATTCTGCTGATACAATAGTTATTTCCTTTGAAATAGAATGTGAAATTGTAATTCAACATGTGAGCAAAAGACGGGCACTTTTTTTTCAATGTTCAAAATGTCATAGCTTTCTCAACATACTATACATGTGGCTACCCAGGATAGAATGAAACCATTTTTTTTTCCCAAAGAAAACTTAATAGTGCTTCTTTCTCATTTCACTTTCCTGCTAAATGTCTTTTGTCTTACAAGGGCAAGAAACATCTGTTTTATGACTCTGACCAGATGAACCTGTTTTCCTTGCACAACAGTGTCATAAGCAAAAACAAAATGAGGATGGAAAAAATCAGCAAATGCTGGCTGGAGAATCAACTGTCACGTATGTCCATTAGGAAATTTGTTCTTGTTCAGCTGCAGTTTACACTACTGCAGGAACCTTATTAGTGCTGCATTGCTCTGCACCGAATATTGCTGTTTGCACAACTGTTACTGTACTGCATGTTTGCACCTTATTTTGTTTGTGCACTATTTCTATTCACCGAATATTGTTGTTTGCACAACTGTTAATGTATTTGTACTTTTGGACCTTAGTTTGGGTGCTATGCATGACTGGGCAGAAAGTACACTCCAGAGCACATACCCCACCCGCATGGTTCTGCACCCATGGACAGGTGCGTACAGGCCAGTATGCACTAATGGCCAACACCTGTTCAAGATTCCTTCCCACCGGGGTGCAGGACTCCATAGGGCAGCTGGGGGTTGAGTTGTGAACCCAGGCAGGCATCCAATGTGATGTCCGTCCTGGGTCCCAGAGTGGATTACTTGTGCAGGAAGGCACAGGTCCGGGTGTGTGAATAGCTCCTGCAGACATCTGGACCTGCATCACCATGCCCCTATGGTCAGTGGACCACCCTACCTGATAAGCATAAGGAAGCAGTATAATGTAGTGGTTTAAGGCTGTGAGCTGCAAACCTGGAGATCTGGGTTTGAATTCCACAGCCCCTACTTGCATACTGTGTGGCCCTGAGCAAGTCACTTAACTTCCTTGTGCTCCCAGGTTGCGCCTGTAAGTAAGCTTTAGCTTAGTGTGTCTCACCTGGTTAAAAAATAAATCAATAAATAACCACCCCTGCCATGGCATCCGCTGCACCAATATCCCCCTTCATGAGCACCACCGCCCCATGCCTGAATGTAACCCCCACCCCCACACACCTCCACCCTGTCCCTGTTAGTACACATCACACCCCTCCAACACATGTCTGCCCCATTCCCATTTGCTCATAACAAACCCCCCACCCCGACACATGTCTACCCCTTCACCATATGGCACAAGCATACCCCCTGCCCCAACACATGGCTTCCCGGTCCCCAGTGTTGCACAAGACATCACCCCACACACACACACACACACAGATGCCACAGTTCCTGGTATTGAACAAGAACCCCCCACCACACACACACACAACACACAAACTCACACACACACACAGTCGCACACATGCCCCGATCAACACACACCCGACCCCCAAACCCAGTACCCCAGCTGCATCTTTGGTGGACAGAGGCTCCCCCCACCCACTGTGACACTAACAACACCTCTCAAAGGTCCCCGTACCTGACAGTCAGTGCCGTGTCCCTTGATGACCAGTGGCACAGCCCTCCACATGCATCCACGGCCACTGGCCATCCACCTGATGCTGGGAGTGTGTTGCTTATTTATAGCAGCACACTCCCAGCATAATTTGGGCAGCCGGCAGCTGAGGAGGTGTGCAGAGGGCTGTGCCACTTACCATCTGGAGCTGCAGCACTGACTGGTGGGTATAGGGACTGGGAGGAGGTGTTGTTGGTGCTGCAGTGGGTGAGGGGAGACCCTGCTCACCAAAGATGCAGCTGGGGTACCAGGTTCAGGGATCTGGTGTGTGTGGACCAGGGCACCTGTATATTTGTATGTGGGGGGGGTTCTTGTTCAACAGCAGGGATGAGGGCACCTGTGTGTGTGGGGGGATGTCTTGTGCAACACCGGGGACTGGAGTCAGTCATGTGTTGGGGAGTGGAATGCGCTTGTGCCATATGGGGATGGGCATATATGTGTTGGGAGTGGGTGGCATGCCTTTGCCATACAGGAACTGGTCGGACATGTGTTGGGGGGTGGGATCAAAGGTCCGGGCCTGTGCGGGTGTTCGGGTGTGTGTGGGTGGGCTGCCATACAGCTGCTGGGACCATTTGGGGGTCCTGTGTGCATGGGGCTGGGCCCATACAGCGGTTACAGCAGGGTCCCCCCTGGTTTAACTGTCACCCTCCTATGCCCCCCCGCACAGCACTATGCACCTTAGTGAATGGCGTGTAGTGTGGGCATGCCCACCCCGGTGCATCGCAGTTCACGCAGCCGGGGATCTGGCACGTAACTAATCTGTGAGTCATTCATGAATGCCACCCGGGGTCAGCAGAACCTCACTGCATGGCATTCATATGCATCCATGCCTATGTGCCCAGTTTCCATGGCGCGTAGCTATCATGCATAGGCCCTTTGTACTGTATTACTATGCAATGAATATTGTTGTTTGCACAAGTGTTAATGTAGTTGTACTTTTGCACCTTATTTTGTCTGTGTGATATTACTATGCACTGAATATTGTTTCACATTGCACCCTGTTGCGATCGTGTGGAGGACTGGGCTACTCTGTGGGGCAGCAGCGATTGCAACTGAGAAACAGCTACTGTACTGCTGAAAAAATTAAATAACTCTCCCACTCTCCCCACAACATCTATAATTTGCTGTTCTGTGCACTTTTTGGGATTGTCTACATCCTTTGACACTGTCAGGGTCCTGACGCATAGGCGCCGACTATGGGGGAGGGGCTGAGGGGCTTAAGCTCCCACCCAGAAAGATTAGGTAGGGACTCTGCCCCCCAGAATTTATAGAGCTGTAGCAGTCCATGGGGTTTAAATTGAAGAGGTAGAAAGGTCCGCAATGCAATGCCATCAGGCATCAGACAGCCACCACCAGCAGTTTCCTTTTAACTTCCCTGCTGCCAGCCCAGCCAATCTGTGTGCATCATTTTTAGGAAGAAGAGCGACGAAAACTAATCACTACGTTTGGTGTATCTTGTCAATGATGTGGTCACATGATGCTATTTCGTCGGGATTTGCACCAGCTGCACCACTACACTAGTGGTTGGTTTCCTTGCTCACACACATAGGGGACAAGTGTCATTTCTTCTTGTTGTGGGTTTGGGTCTCTTGCTCACTTTCTCCTCATCATTCTCACTCGGGAGTCATCTGGGTCAGCATGGACACCATTCGCATCATCCTCAAAGTGCTCTGAGGGAAAGGAGCACGAGCATATGGCGGCATAGAACGGGCCAGTGGACCAGGCAGTGGTGCGGTCCGGGGGGGGGGTAGTGGGCTAGCGGCAGTGAGGAGGCGAGCAGCTGCAGCTGGCTTTGGAGGACCAGGAGTAGAGGACTGGAGCGGAGGCAGTCAGAAGAAAGCCTCAGAGGAATAGTAGCAGAAGGACACAGAAGGCAACTAAAAGACTTCCTACAGGTAGGACATGTGGGGAGCACTTGAACAGTACAGTACTGTGGTGATGAGTCAACTAACTTAAAAATTGTGTTGGTATTGGTAGCCTGACCAGTTGCTTGATGAATGGGAACAAGCATAACAAAGACTGAAATACAAGAAAGCTTTTAAGCTTGTATTCCAGCTGGTTAAGGTCTTGGGGGTTGACTTTGATTACTATTTACTATGTGAATATGATCTGATTAGTCACTTGTTGGTAAAGGAAAGAAAAGGAAATGAATAGGTCTCAGACTCTCAGGCAGTTATAATTTGAATATGATAAGCTTCACTTCCCAAAGAAGGACATAATTCACATTACTGAGCTACAGTATACAGCAGCGGAGTGCTAAATGATCAGTGACTGGCCTGGTAAAAAGACTGAGAAGAGAAGAAGCAGAGAAAAGAATGGGATAATGAGGGGATGGCAGCATGAATGAAGAAAGAAAATGGAAGATCTTAAGAGAATAGTTGTAGATTAGCTCATAAGTGCATGGAAGGAGGTAGAAGAGGCAGAATAGAACAGATTTTTTTTTCAGACTAGAAACTCGCACATGTTGTAGTATTGTATATCAAGTGTTCACAATATTTGTCATTCTTTTCTATTCACCTACAGTATTACAAGATATAAGAACTTGGATTTTTATTCACTCTTTTTATCTCGGCACCCTCATTCTATTTGAAATAGAAGCACTGTAGTACAATACCAATATAAACTGCCTAGTGGGTGGAAGCACCTAATGACAAGTTGTCACTCAGTCATTCAGGTGTGGGAAGCCATAGTGACGTAAGGCTTGTCTGTCAGTCATTTAGATATGGGGGGCAGTGGTGATGTGGGACTTGTCAAGCACTCAGATCTGGGGAGCTCTTGTGATGAGGGCTGGGGAAGTTGGAACTGTACTGTGAGGCTTGTCATTCACACCAACGTGGGGCCACTGGTTATATGTGTCGTGTCTGTCATGGTAGGCCATACTGTATAAGGGCACTACTAATGTGGGACTTGTCAGACACTCACAAGTGAGGAGCAGTGATAATGTGGGAATTGTCAGGCACTCTAATGTGGGGAACTCTTTTGATGTGTTTGTGCCTGCCTGTCACTGCAGTAGGACTTGTGAGAGGCAAAAATAATGTAGTACGTGCCTGTTAGTCACAGTCTACAGCTCCGTCACTGTGGTTGGGAAGCCAGATGAAACACACAGAGAAAAAGACTCCACCTGCCTCCTGCCACCAGCAGCAAAGAAAAGCAACCAATTACTGTAGTTTTTAAAAATAACACTGACTAAAAAAATATACAGCTGGTGTGGAGTGGACTTCCTAAGGACAGTGAAGATTTGTGGGGAAGAGGTGAATACAACCTATTTAGGATTTTTTTTGGCAGTACAGTATATCTGTGTTTTGAAGATGATATGCCTAGTAGTACAGTACTTCACAGTTGTGCTTACTTAGGAAAAAAATTCTGGCATCTTATGTTAAGCGGTTTGTTTATGAAGTTTGCTGATTGTGGTTATCTGATTTTTTTGTTGTTGTTTTGTAAGAAAGTTACGGCTCCCAAACTGTTGGTTTAGAATCCTAAAGTTGTTATATTGGTAACATGTAAGTTTTACCATCAGCTCAAGTTAGAATATGCTTAGGTATTATAGAACTGCTTCATCTTCTTAGCTGGGCAGGATGCGTCTTCATTTTTGTATAGCAACCTCTGCCATCCACTACTGTGTGCCAGAGCAGTGCCTTTCTAGAATAAAATTGGGTTGGATTCCATTAGATGTACGGGCTAGGGGAATCTGGCTAAATCAGGTTCGTAATATATTTAAAAATCAATCCTTAGATAACTTAAAAAACAAATTACAAAAACCAAAACATGGTTTAAATTTAAGAAAAACTGGTGCTAGAGATTTAATAATACCAAAGTAAAAAAATCGATTTAGTGAAATGACCCTTCAATATCAAGTAGCTAAAAGCTGGAATTGTCTTCCTCCTTTTTTATGTGAACTAACAACTACTGATCATGTTTTTAAAAATGGCCTGAATCACAAACTTAGTTTTCGTTGTTGCTGTAATAGGTGAAATTAATGTAAATCTAAAAATGCTAACATGCCTGTTATTGATGAGTTTGTAAAACTCTGATGTATAGTTTAGTATTTTTCTGTAACTTGTATTGTTATAAATGTATAGTTGTAATAATTTTGCATAATGAAAACAGGTAAGCCTTGTGAACAGGGATTTTCAGAACCCTAATGGCTGTATCACTGTATAAATAAAATTTTACCATACCATACCATACCATACCATACCATACCATACCATACCATAAAGATTTACATCTGACAGATAATGTGAAGACTCACAACAAAGGCAAATGGGCAGCTTATCTTTCTCAGAGCACAATAATATGCCATGTGTATAGGCATCATGGGAGTATTCTGATCTAAAACAACCCCCATATTTTGCTAGTGTAACTACAGCATACACCTGTGGTCACCTGGCATCATGCAGTTTACACATTTTAGTTTGGAGGGGGGAAAAGTGGGTGAGTTACATCACCTGTGTCTGCACAGCTTGCTGGGGAGTGGGTCAAGGAGGTGAGTGACAACACAAGAGGCTATGCCAGTAGCTGGGAAGGGGATCAGGGTGGGTATGTGACACCACTGGACTCTGCAACACTTGCTGGGGAGTGGGTCAAGGTGGTTAGTGACAACACCAGAGGCTATGCCAGGACCTCAGGAGGGGATCAGGTTGGGTGACACCACTAGTGTCTGCAACCCTTGCTGGGGGGGTCAAGGTGGTGAGTGACACCATCAGAGGCTATGCAGGTAGCTGAGGGGACAAGGTGGGTGGGTGGGTGATACTATCAGTGTCTACAACACATGCTGGGCATTAGGTCAAGGTGGTGAGTGACACCATCAGAGGCTACACCAATTGCTGGGGAGATGGACAAGGTGGGTAAGTGATGCCACCAGTGTGTGTGACATCTGCTGGGCAGTAGGTCAAGGTGGTGAGTGACAACAAAATACAGGCAAATTTAGGTAATGTGCTGGCATTGAAATGGTGTTTATTATGCTGTGCTATCTCTTCAGTAAAACCCCTTAAATGCACCACAGAGCACCAAAAACCCTAGAGCTTCTGGAGGCCTTGGTGGCCCCCGACCCCCAGCCATTTCTTGAGCCCCCCTGGCAAAAATAACAGTTGGCTCCTATGCCCTGAAGTGTGTCAGCAGTGAATTAGGAGTTCATCAGCCATAGCTGGGAGGGGAAAACAGTTCCAGCCAATTGGAGCCCATGGCAGAAGGCACATTTTTTTAATCCAAGTAGTCTGCTGTTTCATGCTGCATCCTGCTGCGATGGTGTGGAAGATTGGGCTAATCTGTGGGGCAGCTGTAATTACAGCCGAGAGACACAACTACTGTACTGCTGAAAAACTGTCCACCCTTCATCCCTGCACCACCTCTTTTATTAAATAGTCTGTTTGAAGCTCCTCCCTAAGGGAAGCTACCAAGTGGGTGAAGGGGCTGGGGTGGTATTAGTTTGTACATATAATTTTGCATAGTTATGTGGCTAACAGTTATCCCTATATTATTTTCATATGGTTTAAAGGGTAGTTTTTATGTTGGGCTAAACAAGGCAGAATTTGGTGGGGGGATTGCACTGTACCTGATGGTATTTACCACAATGTATACAACTGGGTACCACATCAATCCCCCTGAAGCAGGTTGTGGGGGTCTGGTATAAGCAAGGAGGCCATGTAAGGGGTGTGGAGGAGATGTAGCTGCTTGAAAGTGTTGTGGTAGTGGGGTGGGCAAGACAGAAACTGGAGTTATGAGAGGAAGGAGTGGGGTTGGGTTCAGGGGATGGGGGGCTGCTATGGGGGCATGGGGGGTGATAGGGGACAAGGGGGGACAGAATAGTGAAATGCAATAACTGTGGGTCAGCAGTCTGGATGGACACATTGTGGAGACTACGGGAATGTCCCATTTGTCATAGTTTGGGGGGCCTGGAGGCAGAGATCCATAGGAAGGAGGGGGAATTAAGGAGGATAAGGGATGGATGGGGAAGTGTGGAGGCAGGATAGGCACCCCATAGGATACACATGGGGGTCATGGTAGTGGGGTCTATGGAAAGGACAAGGTCTCTGAACAGCAGCATAGGGCTATATCAAGACGGCATAAGAGGCGCTGACTGCAGGAGGGGGGCATGCTTGAGCAGCAGATTTGAGGCACTGGCATCAGTAGTGGAGGATGATGGTGAGGTTCACCTGGATGAGGCAGGTGGGTATGGGAGTAGGGGGTATGCATGGGGTCTACAGTCCAGATGGGGAAGGGCATAGGATGTTGGGCGGGAAAGGTATCAAAGGTAAAGGTAGGAGCAGGGGAGGGGGGAAGGGCAAGGGTAACAGAGGAGGGGATGCTGCTCAGGGAGGAATGGCATGGTATATAATGAGGAAGGGGTTGTGATAGATGGTGGGTAGGTTATTAATGGTGAGCCGACAGGAAGATCAGGCAGGAGGGATATGGGGGGGAGGGGCAAGATCCAGGCACTGTTGAGCAGGAAGGAGCTGATGCCCATAGGTTGATGAGGATTTCAGGATGGTACAGTCATCTGGGGAGGAGGTGAGCAGGAAGTTGTTGTGTTAGGGACTCTATCCTAAGGGGACTGATGGGAGGGAGGGGTGAGCAGCAGTCGCATATGGGTTGAATCTATATCAGGCTTGTCAGCAGGTAGGGCGGGACAGGGTCTTTCTAAGTGTGTTAGGAGAGGAAGAGAGAAACCGCATGTGGTGGTACACATAGGCACTAATGACCTAGAGGGGTGCACTTTGGATTCGGTAGGGGAGAGATTTGAGGAACTGGGGAGGATTTGTTCAGAGATAGGGAGCTCAGGGGCCTTCTTGGAAGTGCTGCTGGTTCCCAGGGTAAGCAGAGCAAGGAAGGACAGAATAGAGGAGTTCAATTCCTGGTTGGGTGAGTGGTGTTGTTCTTATGGGTATGGGTTGGTGGGAGATTGGGGGAGCACATGTAACAACAATGATCTGTCTGCAAAGGACAGGTTGCACTTAAGTCGGGAGGGGCAGGGAGTTTTGATGCGTAATCTAGAGGAATACTTAACATCAAGGGGGGTTTAAACTAGGTGGGGGGAGATGAGTGTGCACCTAGTTTGCAGGGTTGTCAGATAGGTGAGCTGAATGAGTTGATCCCCACAAACACAGTGTTTACTTCAGGGGTGGACCACAGGGGAGGGGTCAGGTTAAAGTGAATTTTGGTAGGGAGAAGAATGGAACGGGGTGGAGGTGGTCTCCCCGAATGCGAGGAGCCTGGGTAACAAAATGACTGAGCTCCTGGCTCTCTTAGCTGTAGGGATGTTTTATTTATTTATTTTATTTATTTATTGAAATGTTTCACCAGGAGGGCACACTGAACAATAAGTTGCTCATCTCATGGTGCAGCCTGGGGGGTGGAGGAGGGTTACATGGGGATAGGACACAGAGGTGACACAGAATCACAGTATACACAATTAAAATGGCATACAATTAAGAATCAAGTAGACAGCTGGCATACAAATGACATTCAAGGGGAAGAGAAGCAAGAGGAGGGAGCTAACAAGTAGTGCATAAAATAGAATGAAAACAGTTTGATCTAAGGCAAGCTGGTGTACAATATCACAAACAGTACAATAAGCTTCATTACAACAGAAGTGCAAATCAAATTCAAGTGCATTTTAGATTTGGGACTAGAAGTTAGCAGAGGAATGCCGTGGGGAGGAGGGAGGTAAGGGTGTAGAAGGGGGGAAGAAGGGGAGGGGAAAGGGTAGTGCGAACAATGCCAAGAATGGACCCCTTCAGGATGCTGAGAACCCTGCCAGGGGGCAGAAACAAGGTGAGGATAGAGGTGAGGAGAGAGATAGAGAGGTAGGGGGCAGGAGGAGGTATGGAGTTAGTACTGAGGAGTGCAGTGGAGGAGGAGGTGAGGGATGGGGTTGAGAGGGAGGGAGGGAGGGAGGCATACCAGGGACTGACCCCTACAGGATGCTGAGGACCCTGCCAGGGGGTGGAGCAAGGCAAAGCTAGAGGTGAAGGAGAGAAGGTAGATAATTGGGGGAGCAGGAGGGAGGTGAGGAAAGAAGATCGGAAGTAGAAAAGGGGAAAGAGGCAATGGGGATAAAATTAGAGGAGTGGGAGATTTGAGGTGAATAAACAGGAGCAGAATGGTGGACATTGAGGCTATAACAGAAACCTGGGCCTCCCAACACCAGGACTGGGATCGGGTGATCCCAGGGTACAGAATTTATAGGAAGAACAGAGGGGTGGGGAGAGGGGGATGGGTGGCAGTTTATGTAAGGGGTGGGATTAAATGCACTAGAGATGAAGGGGAGGAAAGGAGAATGGGAGGATGGAGGTGCTCTGGATGCAGATCCAGGAATCTAGAGGTGGAAAACTGAGGTTGGGGGTGGTGTATAGACCACCAGCTCAGTTCGAGGAGTTGGATAGGGAGTTGGTGGAACAAATTCGGTGGGTATGTAAGAAAGGAAATATGGTGATTGTTGGTAACTTTAATTTGCTTGGGGTGGATTGGAGTAACCCAGCCACCTCTAATACCAAAAAGCAGATATTGCTGGATGCGTTTCAGGACAGACTTTTGGCATTGGTTGGAATAGCGTACAACTAAGTTGGATATCACACCGACCTGGTAGTATCGAAAAGGGAGGTGGTGAGGGATCTTAGCATGGAGGACCCACCAGCTGGGAGTGAGCACCATTTGGTGTAGTTCACACTTAGCTTGAGCAGAGAGTTCATAAGATCAGTGACAAGGGTGGTGGACTTCAGAAGTGTGGACTTTGGAAAGATGAGGGGAATCCTGATAGGGTGCCTAGAGGGGATAAGACCAGGGATGGATGCACAATAGAAGTGGGATATTATCAAACTTGGACTGAAGAAAGCTATGGAGGCTTGCTCCAGGACTCTGAGTAAGAAAAGCAGAGCTAGGAAGCCATGTTGGGTGAACAGGAAAGTCTTGGAGGGGGTGAGGGCAAAGAAAGCAGCATTTTGGAAATTTAAGAGGACCAATGGAGGGGAGGACAGGGAGGAGTATGTGAGGAGGATCAAGGAGGTAACCACACTAATAAGAGAGGCCAGGGCTTCCAGAGAGTTAAGGCTGGCTCAGGGCATCAAACGAGGTGGCAAGGATTTTTTCAGGTACGTTAGAGAGAAAAGGAGCTGCAGGGACCAAACAGTACAGATCAGGAGGGGCAGGGGGTTGGGTGAGTAGAAAAGGTTGCAGAACAGATGGAAGCATTGAATGAATACTTTTGCTCTGTGTTCACCCAGGAGGAGGGTGGTCCATTACCTCAGTGGATTGGGAGGGTGGGGAGGTGGGTGGAAGGGGTGACGGATGGGGAGATCATGGAGAGCAGAGTACTAGAGGGTCTGAAGGCACTTAGAGTGGACAAGGCACCAGGTCCTGATGGCATTCATCGCAGAGTGCTGAGGGAGATGGCAGAGATGTTGGCTAGACCACTGGCAGACCTATTCAATACCTCACTGGACAGACTGTGTGTACCACAGGACTGGAAGATGGCTCATATGGTGCCAATCCACAAACATGGCCCTAGGGATGAGCCTAGAAACTACTGATCTGTTAGTCTCACCTCCATAGTGAGTAAACTTATGGAAGTGATACTGAAGGAGAGATTAGTCACATTTCTCAAGGTAAATGGCCTCCAGGATTGGCAGTAGCATGGATTCGTTTCGGAGAGATCTTGCCAGACCAACCTAATAGAGTACTATGACTGGGTAACAAGAGAGCTGGATAGGGGCCATGCAATGGATGTCCTGTATTTGGACTTCAGCAAGGCCTTTGATTCAGTGCCTCATGGGCAGCTGGGGGGGACTGAGAACCGTTGGGTGGGAGTGAAGATGGCTTACTGGATTGATAACTGGTTGAAGGGCAGGCAGCAACAGGTGATGGTAGGGGGGAGGGGGACTCTCAACCCCTAGGCTATTAACAAGTGGGGTACCTCAGAGCTTTGTGCTGGGATCAGCATTGTTTGGGCTGTTCATATCAAATATCTCACATGGGGTTAGCAGCAGGATCAGCCTGTTCACAGACGATACCAAGATGAAAGCGGTAGTGGATGATGTAGAGAGGTAGAAAGTGCTACGGGGGACCTAATCAAATGGGAGGAGCGGTCAACGAAGTGGCAACTGGGCTTTAATGTGAACTAGTGTAAAGTTATGCACTTTGGGGTAAAGAACCTGAGGAGGGAATACTAGTTGGTCAGGGTGAGACTTGGGTCCACTGAGGAAGAGAAAGACCTGGGCATGATAACAGAGAGCATGACCAACTCTGCCCAGTGCAGAACGGCTGCAGCCAAGGCTAACAAGATGCTAGGGTATATTGCAAGGGCAATCTCATCCAGACATGAGGATGTGATCCTGCCCCCCTACAGATCCTTAGTCAGACTGCACTTAGAGTACTGCATGCAGTTCTGGCGACCATAGCTAAAGAAAGATATCAGGCTGTTAGAGGGGGTGCAACACAGGGTGACAAAAATTATACAGGGGATGGATGGCAGATCCTTTGAGGACAGGCTGAGGCATCTGAGTTTGTACACCCTGGCGGAGAGGAGGGATCAGGGAGATATGACTGAGACATTTAAGTATATGAAGGGACAAATGGGTTATTTAGACTGAGGTTGGGAAGGGACATCAGAGGACATGGGCTAAGACTGGAGGGGAGTAGATTTAGGAGAGAGATAAGGGCACACTATTTTACAGAAAGGGTGGTGTTGAGATGGAATACCCTATTGGAGGAGGTTGTATCATGTAGGATGGTTGGCACTTTCAAAGGGGGACAGGGTATGGGGGAGGGTCTGGCTAAGTGGCAACAAGAAATTGCCAAATGGGGAGAGGGGTGGGGAAGCTGCAACCTAGTGGCACTAGCTGTGCATTCAAGCAGAATTGATAGACCACAGGGTCTGTTTCTGCTGGCAGATTTGTATGTATGTATGTTTGCACAAGTGTTAATGTGCTGAATATTTGCACCTTTTTTGTCTGTACTATTGTCTATCACTATACACTGAATACAGGAGGAGCAGGGAGGAGAGGAGGTACTGTGGGTCACACTGGAGAGGGGGAAGGGGGAAGCTATCTGCACAGGAGTGATATACAGACCTCCAGCACAGGGGGAAGAGGTGGATAAGGAAATGATGCTGGCAATCCAAAAGATGGCTCGGTGGTGGGATAAAATACAAGAACCCAGCACAAAATACAAGAACTCGGCACAAAATACAAGAACCCAGCACAAAATACAAGAACCCAGCACAAAATACAAGAACCTGGCACAAATACAAGAACCTGGCACAAAATACAAGAACCCGGCACAAAATACAAGAATTCAGCACAAATACAAGAACCTGGCACAAAATACAAGAACCTGGCACAAATACAAGAACCCAGCACAAATACAAGAACCCAGCACAAATATAAGAATCCGGCACAAATTGGCACAAATACAAGAACCCGACACAAATAAAAGAACCCAGCACAAATTGGCACAAATACAAGAACCTGGCACAAATACAAGAACTCGGCACAAATTGGCAGAAA
Source organism: Neoceratodus forsteri (assembly GCA_016271365.2). NCBI lineage: Eukaryota > Metazoa > Chordata > Ceratodontiformes > Ceratodontidae > Neoceratodus > Neoceratodus forsteri. Next base: position 64,018,635 of record CM028129.1, read on the forward strand.
TACAAGAACCCGGCACAAATACAAGAACCCAGCACAAACTGGCACAAATACAAGAACCTGGCACAAATACAAGATCCCGGCACAAACTGGCACAAATACAAGAATGCAGCACAAATGCAAGAACATGGCACAAATACAAGAACCCGGCACAAATTGGCACCAATACAAGAACCCAGCACAAATACAAGAACCTGGCACAAATACAAGAACCCCACACAAATACAAGAACCCGGCACAAATTGGCACAAATACAAGAACCTGGTACAAATACAAGAACCCGGCACAAATTGGCACAAATACAAGAACCCGGCACAAACACAAGAACCTGGCACAAAATACAAGAACCTGCACAAATCAGGCAGATAAGATAGGCCTAAAGGTCTCCTTCTGCTGGCTACTTCTTATGTTCTTTTGTTCTTATGTATTGCTGGTAGGAGACTTTAATCTACCCTACATGGACTGGAGCCTCCCTGCTGCAGCAACAACCAGGAGTAGAAAAATCTTTGACTCCCTGCAGGGAGCATTCCTCAGGCATCTGGTTATGGAACCCAATCCTGAGGGGGCACTACTGGATCTAGTGTTGAATAATGGGGACAACGTGGTAGACGTTATGGTAGGACATCACCTGGGGACCAGTGATCGCCCTACGGTGTGGTTCTATATAAAAGGTGGATCAGAACTGAATCACATGAGGATGAGGATTCTGGACTTTGGGAGGGTTAATTTCAAGAAAATGGGAGAATGCCTGAGGGACACCCTAGCAGGAGTAGGGAATATGGGTGGAGTTGAGGAACAGTGGACAAAATGGGACTTGAAATAGCTACTAATCTCTGTTTCAGGCAGGTTAGCAAAAGCAAGAAGGAAAAGAGACCACTATGGTTCTCAAAGGAGGAAGAGGAAAAAGTCAGAGCAAAGGATATGACATTTAAAAGATGCAAAAAAACACAAGAGGAGGGGGATAGGGAGAGTTACCAGAAAAAAAACAAAGGGAGGCAAGGAAGTCATTTAGGAATGCAAAGGCACAAACAGAGAAAAAGATTGCCAATTTAGTGAAAAAAAGAAATACAACTTTTTATAGGTACATATGTGAAAAGAGGAAGGCAAGGAGTGATAGTAAGGCTGAAAGGATTAGGGGGTTGTGTGGAGGAGGACCACCAAAAAGCGGACATATTGAACAAATACTTCTGTTCAGTATTCGCGGAGGAGGGGTCAGGAAAAGGGCCAATGATAAGGGAGAAGGGCATTAAGGGTCAGGAGGTGAACACAAGTCCTTTTTCAGTGGAAAGGGACCTTAGGGAACTAATGGTGCTAAAAGTTGATAAGGCAATGGGACCAGATGAGGTGCACCCCAGGATACTGAGGGAACTAAAGGAAGAGCTGGCTGCACCTCTGACAGCCTTGTTCAATCTGTCACAAGAAATGGGGGATGTACCAGGGGACTGAAGGAGGGCAGGTGTAGTCCTTATTTATTTATTTTATTTATTTATTGAGGTCTTGGATTATACCAGTGAGCAGATGCTCATTTATAGGTTCCATGTCAGTTACATAGACAATATAATACAAATGACAGGGTTACATCTGGTACAGGTAAGTTACAGGGTACAACAGCATTAAACAGCTTAGGCAGTATAGCAGCTAGCCGGCGTCAAAGGTTGACACCCTACTTGGAAGCTCTCCAAGGTGAGAAGAAGGAGGGGTTGCAAACATGGGTGGAAGGAGTAAGGTAGTTGGGAGCATCTGAGGGGGTAGGGAAGTGGGAGCGATGTCATGATTGGGGGGGTAGGTGTAACCTAAAGTGCTGAGATTGGGGTCCCTCAACTCAGTGAGTTGTCAGGAGGTAAGTGCAGGTAGTTGGTTGATGCTCCAGGAGGGTGCTAATGGTAGCAGTCATATTTACTAGATTTTACGAGGTGCTGCCGGAGTCCGCATTTGAATAATCCAATAGATGTGGCATTGATAATGTCAGGAGGTAAGACAATGGTCCATAGTGGAGCACAATAGTCCTTCCCTACAAAAGTGGAAATGAGGAGGCAGGAAACTACAGTCCGGTGAGCCTGACATAGGTGGTGGGGAAGGTAATGGAATCAGTTTTGAAGGAAAGGGTTGTGGAATACATGGTGGCTAATAGTCTTCAAGGTCTAGGGCAAAGTGGTTTCACATGGTGGAGGCTGTGCCAGTTAAACCTGACCAAGTCCTTTGACTGAGTAACCAGGGAAGTGGATCAGGGTGGGGACTTGGATGTGTCCTACCTGGTTCTATGTCATGATAGTGAACACAAAACAGTGATCGCTATTATGGCGAGTGTATATCTCCAAAAAGCAATTCAGCGATATACACATGCCAGCGTCTAAACATTCGGCAAATAGACTTAGTGTCTATGTGGGTGAGCTGCGTCCCCCACACCCCCCTACTGAAGGATTCCTAACTCCAGGGGGGTGCATGTCAGGGAGGGGGTGATACTCTGGAATTACGAAAAAAAAAGTCAGCTGCAGCTAGCAGCCAAAGCTTTGCCCCCCTCCAGTCCCTAGCATCGAACCCAATACCTGCTGCGCCAAAGTTATCCACCCTCACCACCACACCACATGGCTGGCTCGACGGCAGCAGGTACACTACATAGAAACATAGAAACTTAGACTTTGATGGCAGATAAGGACTGCTTGGCCCACCTAGTCTGCCAATTTCCCTACCTACTGGATAAGCTGAAGATCCAAGTTAACCAACGGCCTATTTCTTCCCCCCCCCCCACAAGAATTGCCTTATGTCTGTTCCATGCATTCTTGAATTCTCCCACTGTTTTAGACCCCACAACCTCCTCAGGAAGGCTGTTCCATGCATCCACCACTCTCTCTGTGAAAAATTAATTCCTCACATTGCCCCTGAGTCGCCACCCCTCTATCTTCAAATTGTGTCTCCTTGTTCTTGCACATCTCTTTTTCTGAAAGATGCTACCCTCTTGGACTTTGTTGACTCCACTGAGGTACTTAAAAGTTTCTATCATGTCCCCCCTCTCCCTTCTTTCCTCAAATGTATACATGTTAAACTCCATTAGTCTCTCCTCATATGGCTTCTCTTGCAGACCCTGCACCATTTCAGTTGCCCTCCTCTTGACTGCCTCCATCCTGTCTATGTCCTTGCAGAGATGGGGTTTCCAGAACTGGATGCAGTACTCCAGATGGGGTCTCACCAACTGTCTGTACAGGGGGATAACAACTTCCTGTTTTCTGCTGGTGATGCCTCTTCCTGTACATCCCAGTATCCCCCCAGCCCTCCATACTGCCTTCTCACATTGCTTGCTAACCTTAAGGTCATCTATATGATTACCCCCAGGTTCCTTTCCATTTTTGTTGTTGTTACTACCTCCCCCCACATTGTGTAATCTTCTCCTGGGTTTATGTTTCCCAGGTGCATTATTTTGCACTTCTTTGCATTAAATCCAAGCTGCCATACTTCTTACCATTCCTCCAATCTTGCCAAATCCCTTCTCATCCTTTCCACACCTCCTTGTGTATCAATCCTGTTGCAGATCTTTGTGTCATCTGCAAAGAGGCATACATTTCCTTCCAGTCCCTCTGCAATGTCACTTATAAAGACATCAAAAGGACTGGTCCCAGTACTGAAACCTGCGGTACCCCACTAGTAACCATTCTTTTTTCAGCGTGGACTCCATTTACAATTACCTTCTGTGTCCTGTTGTCCAGCCAATGTTTTACCCAGGCTACCACCCTGGGACCCACTCCCAGGCTGGTTAATTTGATTATTAATCTTTTGTGTGGGACTGTGTCAAATGCCTTGCTAAAGTCTAGGTAGACCATGTCCATAGCCCCTCCTTGGTCTACTACTTTGGTCACCCAGTCAAAGAAATCAGTTAGGGTCATCTGACATGACCTTCCCGCTGTGAATCCATGCTGCCTTGGGTCCTGCCCCACTGGCCTCTTGGTCCTCAAAAATTATTTCCTTCAGAAGTAATTCCATCACTTTCCCTACCACAGAGGTCAAACTGACAGGTCTGTAGTTTCCTGCCTCTGTCTTGCTTTCACTTTTGTGATGGGGAATCACATCCACCTTCCTCCAGTCCTCAAGTACCACACCATCCTCACATGATTTGCTACACAGGGTAGTCAGTGGTGTCACTAGTTCTCCCCTTAATTCTTTCAGAATTCTGTGGTGAATTCCGTCAGGCCCCATTGTTTTGTCCACCTTCAGTTTTAGGAGTTCTTTCAGAACCCTTTCTTCTGTGAAAGGACTGGGATCGACCCCCCTATCCAAAGTGCTTCTGTTAATTGGATTAGGCACCTCCCCCTCCTCCTTTTTTGTGAATACTGAGCAGAAGTATTCATTCAGTATCCCTGCTTTTTCACTGTCCCTCTCTGCCCACCCACAGTCCATTCTATTTAGTCTCACTATCCCTCCCTTTGTCTTTTTATGCTCCCTGATATACCTATAAAAGGTTTTATCCCCCTTCTTAACCAAGTAGGCTATCCTTTCCTCAGTTTGGGCCTCTGCTATTCTGACTTCCCTCCCTGCTTCCTTCTGCCTACATGCTAAAAACCCTCTTCCTTACCCCTCTACTTCCCCTCGCTATCCTCCCTTTCCAGTCGTCCTCCCCTGTCCTCACGGTAGCAGGGCATCACTACCTTTGCAGGTCACCCATGATAATAGCGCTGAATATAAGTGACCGTTTTGACGGTCACTCATATTCACTTGCTATTATCACTGGATACTAGCCTACCTGGATTTTAGCAAGGTGTTTAACATAGTTTCACATAGAATGCTGATAAATAAGCTGGGGAGTCTAGGAGTAGCACTAAAGTAGTGAAATGGGTAGAGAACTGGCTGGACAATAGGATTCATAGGGAGGTGGTTTATAGCATACACTCTGGAATAGGCAGAGTGACCAGTGGGGTGCCCCAAGGATCAGTACTGGGTCCAGTTCTCTTCAATGTCTTTATTGGTGACATCTCAGAGGGACTAGAAAGGAAAGTATGCCTGTTTGTGGATGATACAAAGCTCTGCAATAGAGTGGACACACCAGGGGGTGGATACAAGTAGGGGTAATCTAAAAAAGCTGAAGGAATGGTCACATGATTGTCAGTTGAGTTTCAAGGCTAAAAAGTGCAAAATGATGCACATTGGGTACAGAAACCCGTGGGCAACATACCAATTGGGTGGGGTGGCATTGGCAGGCTCAGAGCAGGAAAGGGACCTGGGGTGGTCATCTCAGATGACCTGAAGGTTATTAAGCAGTGTGACAAGGCAGCAGGGAAGGCTAGCAGGATGCTAGGATGCATAGGCAGGGGCATCACCAGCAGAAGGAGGGAGGTAGTAATTCCACTGTATAGATCATTAGTGAGACCACACTTCAAATACTGTGTCCAGTTTTGGACATCCCATCTTCGAAAGGACATAAAAAGGTCTAGGCATAGTCTGACTTTGACATTTGGGGAGGCAAGGGGCGGGGCTGAGTAGGTTGCATGTAACTGTATTAATCTCTCCCTGGTGGTTTAACAGATACATTTACATTGTCTTAATTAAGCAGTAAGGCATGATGGGGGGTGTTATGGTGGGATAACAGCCAACCCTGAGGTGGGTTGAAGTACAAGGTATAGCCGAGGGCTTCCACCACCCGAGAAGAGCCATTAGTCCACCATAACACCCCCCGGAGTGCCTTACTGCGATTATGAAATGGGTGATTTTAGTAAATTTTATGCATTTTTAAACATAATACTTTCAGCTGGGCTGTTGTGCCGGGATAATGACCCAGCTGAAAACAGCTCTAGGTCAATCAGAATTCAGCATTCTTTCTACCCATTTCATGATATAGAAATACTTTAATGTAATTACATTCTTCTTTCCCTTCAGTTAACATAAACATCTACAATGTTCTCTGGGATCAGCTTTGCAGTCAAATCAGCTTCTATGTGGCTGACCCGGTGGCACTGAGGGCTGAGGTGCTGGATGCCTTACCTCGTTGTATGCTGGCGACCCATGTTTGGGAATGAGCACGGGCCGCTGGGGGTTGGCAGGGTTGGAGAAGGATTGAGTGTCCAGAGGACTGCTCTCCTTCTCTGAGGAGGGGGGGCATCAACAGTCGGCATGGGGTTGGCCCCTGCTGGAGACTGAGGGTCAGTGCCGCTGAAGTTACAGAAGTAGGGGAGGAAGGGGGCAGACGCTGGGAAGAACACATGTGGATGCATGCGTGCTCCTTCCATTGGCATCACTGCATGTCTCTTCCTGCAGGGGGATCCACATGAGAAAAAAATGTCTTGGCAGCATGAAGGCTGCTCGCCGGTGCCACAATGGTCGCATGCAAGTTAGCTACCTCCTGGGTCCACCCTCCTGGTCTCTGCAGTGGTGGGGTAAGTACCAGCTGTGAAGTGACCAGGGGGTAGTGACGGGGAGGTCAGAGCACTGTCCATGACTGGAACAGCAGCCAGGCTGGTTGGTTAGATGGAGGGGGAGCAACCAATGGCACAACCTCCACCCTGTCGAGGACAATAAATAATACAAAACAAAAAAAAAAAAACAGCTTCTACGTAAAGGACAGCCACTGAAGAAAATCTTTCTTCTCTCATGTTTGAATACAACCAGTTTCTAATTAGTCTCATTGCAGAAAATCTTTGTTCAGATGTAGCTGTCCTGACAGGCAAAGTGAGAGCTAACTGAGTGAGTTTATAATAGTTTGGGTAAAGTGTTTGAGATGCTTCTTCTTGAAGCCTCTGAAAAGTAATAGAAGATTCACTAATGGCAAAAATTTCCATTTCTGCAGATGCAAGATGAGGATTTATGTTTAGTGGTTCTGCATACCACTGCAAGAGTGGCTGAATGCCATTTCTGTTGCACTTTAACACTGAATCACAGGCTCCAGCAGTTTCCATCGATTCTTTTGAGAATCGCCTCCCTAACTCTCCAATCATGGCATCCAAAACAGATAAATATAACTGCTGATGCCATCAGGTTTTTTTAGGTGCACTTGTAGTTGCAGCCTCTTCTACACCCTCTCTTTGACCCAAAGTGATTGGTATAAGGAAGTCTTTAAGATGTGCTGAGGTTTTTGAGTAGCATAAGAAGGAGTTCATCGATGATCCGAGAAATGGAAGCCGAGCGATCTAGGGATCGGGAAAGGGGGGAGGGGTTGGGGATCTGGAAAGAGACAGAGTCATGATCATGATAGGAGCAAAGAAGACAGGCTTGGACAAGGCTTCATGGGTCAACAGTCCCAGTATAAGTTTTTGGCATGGCTCATGACGAGTGTTAGATTAATTTTGTGGAATGTTAAAGGACTCAGGGGTAGATGTAAAAGAATGGTAATTATGAGACATTTGGATCAAATGGGGGCCCATATTGTTGCTCTGCAGGAGACACATTTATTGATGGAGGAGCTGAATAGCCTTAAGCGACTCTGGATGGGGCAAGTTTATGGGGCAGGCAAGGAAAGGGCCTCAGGAGCAGTAGCAATTTTAATTAGGAAAACCTGTTTGTACAGCATGGAGCAGGTGATTACAAGAGAAGATGGTAGAGGGATCTATATTTCGGGCCTAATATATGGTAGGGCTACCTCAGTGGCTTCTATATACGGACCAACGCCCCCTAACCCGGAATTTTTTGCCTCGATAGAGAGGGATATAGCTGTTTTTTCTGGGCATTCTCTTATTCTAGTGGGAGATTGGAATGCATATGCTGACAACGTAGGAGATAGGATCCCGCCTACCAGAGGACCATTAACAAAGGCCCAAATTGCATTAAATAAGCTGCTAGAGGTTGCAGCTTTGGTGGATCCCAATACGGACCCACTCCGTGGGGGGTAATATTATGACATTCTGTTCGGCGGCACACAAGACTCAATCTCGTATTGATTTTCTTTTTAGTTAATAGGGAGGTACTTATGAGAATTAGGGGATTGACAATGGAGGGTAGAACTTTTTCAGATCTTTCTCCGATTAAATTAATCTGGGAACTGAAATTAGGCCCACCTAGACCACCCCGATGGAGACTGAGTGACTCCCTAATGACGGAATCAGCAACTAAGGGTAAGCTTGAGGGAGCCCTGCTAGAAATCATACAGCAACAATTACCTACACTGCTCAATAAGAAGCTGGCATGGCCAACCTGCAAAGTGTTATATGCAGGAGTGGCTCAGGAGCTGGCAGCTCAGGAAAATAGGCAGAGGAGGGCAAAAGAGGAATTTATTTTAGGGGCCATTACCTCATTGACACCACTTGAGTTGTCCACAGAGGAAATTGACGGGGAACTTAAAAGCCTAAGATGGGAATTGGAAGATATTGTTTATGGCAAGGTAGACTTCTGGTTAGAAAAGATTAAAGCTAAATATCTTTTGATGGGAGACGTTCCTGGACGCTTGCTGGCGGCTAGAGTTAGGGAATGGGAGGTGAGCAGAATGGTGACATCTATCTGGCATGGGGGGAAGCTTATAATGGATCCTCAGGAGCTAGCAGACACTTTTGCGTTGTATTTTAAAGATTTATACCAGATTGGGAACACGGTGGGGGAGAAATAAATTAATGCATTCTTGGAGGGAGTATCTTTGCCTGTAATAGACCCCATTCAAGCTAGTGAATTAGCGGCTCCTATAGGTGCAGCAGAGATTGTGGAGGTAGTCGGGTCTTTACCCGTGGGCAAAACACCGGGGCCAGATGGTCTCATGGCAAAGTTTTACCAGACTTATATCCACACTCTATTGCCTATGCTTCAAGAATTCTTTAATAATATAATGCAGGAAGGATTGTTCCATCCCCCCCCATATCAGGCGTACATTACATTAATCCCCAAATCAGATAAGCCTAGGGATTTACCATGTAATTATAGGCCTATAGCATTAATGAATTAGGACATTAAGATCCTTACAAAAATTTTGGCCAATAGAATTTGGCAGATAGCACTTGCTATAATCAGTCAGGAGCAATTGGGATTTATGCCAGGGAGGGGGGCACATGATGCTCTGAGGAAGCTACATCACATCTTGAATTATGCATCAGACTCTCAACTACCCTTAGCCTTGATACCTTTAGACGCTGAGAAGGCCTTCAACAGGGTCTCCCATCCTTTCCTTTTTGACACAATGGAGAAGATGGGCTTTCCTGAAGGTCTTCTTAGAGGCATCAAAAATCTGTATGCTGCTCCGATGACCAGAGTCCTATGTAATGGCTATATTTCACAGGAAATACAGTTGGAAAATGGGACCCGTCAAGGATGTCCTCTTTCCCCGATATTATTCAATATCTACTTAGAGCCTCTGTTGAGAGCAATTAATAATGATAGATATGTAAGGGGGGTTGAGATAATGGGACGAGACTTAAAATGTTCAGTTTTTGCAGATCACATACTTTTTGCACTTACGAGATCCGGTGGTCAGGTTTGAGAGGACTAGAGAACTAATAGGGTATTTCACTAAAGTCTCTAACTATAAACTAAATTTGACCAAAACGCAAATCCTCCCCCGACGCCCTATGTCTACAAGGCAGATTTCGCTCAGCTGTGAATTCAATGGGTGACTGACAAGATTAAATATTTGGGCATTTGGATTACAGGGAATAATGAGACAGGGGCTGAAATGAATATGGAAGGGACTCTGTGAGTTATTAGGGGTGACTTAGTAACATGGAATAAGCTGCCCTTGAACTTTATGACTAGACTTGGGCTTATCAAGATGAATTTGCTGCCAAGGTTGTTATACCTGGTGTATCTAGCCCCATATAGTATTCCCAAAAAGTGGTTCAGAATGATTAAAAAGCTACTCTCAGGCTTTCTATGGAACCTTAAACCTCCTAGAAAAAAATATAATGATCTGCATCTATCTACCCCTTTAGGAGGGATTAAGCTGCCAGATCTCCATTTATATTATGTAGCGGGACAGTTAGGTTTAATGACCCGATGGGGTAGAAGTAATGAGGGAGAAGCTTATATCCCGGAATGGTTATATCTAGAGACTCAAATGATGAAGGAGGTAAGCCTCTCTCCGGAGGCACCATTGTATGCTAAAGTAACTAATTGTTTTAAACAAGGGTTGGGAAGCCCAATTTTGAAGGCAGCGGAAGCGTGGTGGTCGTTTCTGACTTTGGTCCAAAAAAAGGACCAAATGAAGGCCCAAGAACAACCATTGATGGGTAATCCCAACTTAGTCATAGGGAACCAGGTACTTAAAGGGAAGTGGTCTAGGTGGGTCTTAGGTTTGAAATTAAAGGATGTTATTCAGGATAACAAGGTGGTCCTCCCGGTACAGTGTGACAGAATGCCCTCCTTCCATAAGGTACAACTTATACGTATGCTGGAGGGGGTGCTAAAGAGATTAGGAGGCCTTACAGATTGTTCATTTAAATGGGATGAGCTGAGGGAGATTGACCCGAAATCTAGGTCCCTATCACAAGTATACAAAATACTTTTAGATTTCTTTGGTCCGTGTTCTCCTATATCAGTGCCATATTGGGACAAAATGTTGGCACCTCGAAATTTTGACTGGGCTAACGTATGGAAGAATAGTATGTATATAGTGATACCTAAATATAGGAGCTTACATTTTTTTATTGTTTCTAATCTATACTTTACCCCTGTGAAGCTATGTGATAGAGGCCTTAGACAGATAGACCTGTGTTTTAGGTGTGGATTAGAGAGAGGAGACTTGCTACATGTGCTGTGGGACTGTAGCAAAATATCGCCCTTGTGGGATGAAATAAAGAGACGGATGGACCCAATGCTAGATTATTCGGAATTCATAACACCAGATATATGCACCTTAGGGGATCTATCACAAATTGCTGGTGTTACACCTAAGTATCACTTATCCCTGATGGCGGCAGTAATTAAATCATATATGGTCCAGCATTGGAAGGATGACCAGCCCTATGCATATAAACATTGGATTGGAGATCTTATTGGGGCTCTGAATAGAATAGACACTTACATTCAGAGGGGAGGAAAGGGTTATATGCCAAAAGATGGGCGGTATTGGAGGTGATATACTCTCAGCAAGGGGCATATGTTCAGATGCAGGTCTGTCTGTCGGGCTGTGACTAGATGGAGAAACCTGGACTGGAACGTGTAAAGGGCAATAGAGACATTAACAAAGATTTGAGGGTTTGGTTCGCGATTGTATGTGATGTGGTTGGGACTTGGGATGTGAATATTAGTAAGAGGTTAGGGTCTGCTAGAAAAATTTGGGGGGACGGGGAATCTCTCTCTTTCCAGGGGACACAGAGGGGCGCCACCCCTTAAATAGGCATTAACTTAGCATGGAAGTGGGCCAAGGAGTATCTATCAGGTTGCAGAAAACTTTCATTGGGGGTAAGGGGAGAGGGGCTGATTTGTAAGCAGCCTGATGATCTTGTTTTAAGGTGTTGATGAAGCAAGTTTAGATCTGGCTTGGAGGGGTGGTGTTACCTCTGTGTATGTAAATAGTTAAATTGTATATAGTTTACACAGTCAGTTTTGTATTGTGTGCCCTGGAGTTCCAGGTCTATGTTTGTCTTGTCTTTATTTGGAAATTGAATAAAGATGTGTTCAAAAAAAAAAGATGTGCTGAGGCTTTTACATAGATACATAGATACATAGACAGTGTCGGCAGATAAGGGCCTATGGCCCACCCAGTCTGCCCATTTGAGCTTGTAAGTTCAGTTTGTTTTCCTAGAAGTCTGTTGCCCCTTACCCCTGACCTCTAGAATTCTTTTATGTCTATCCCATGCATTCTTAAATCCCGTGATTGTTTCAGCCCCCACCACTTCCTCTGGCAGGGCGTTCCACTTGTCCACCACCCGTTCTGTGAAGAAATTCTTTCTCATGTTTCCTCTGAATCGCCCTCCCTCCAACTTCATCCCATGCCCTCTAGTTCTGGAAAATCTTTTTCGCTTAAAAATAGTGTTTTCCTGCACCCTGTTCCTCCCTGTAAGATACTTGTATGTCTCAATCATATCCCCTCTCTCCCTCCTCTCCTCCAGGGAGTACATGTTACAACCTTTCTTCTTTTTGGAGCATGAGGTGTATCTTCATCTGGCACTGCAATGTTATGCTCTTAGCAGAATTCTATAATTTCTTTCCACATTTCATTCCAGCCTTCTTCAGTTCTGCATTTCATAAAGTACACGCTCATGTTTTCGATTACGCAAAAAGCTTTTGCAAGCGTGATATAGCTGCCTTGAAGTCCTTTGTAAGAGATAGGAACAACTTTCCAAATATCTTGGAAGATTATTAAGCATGCAATGAACTACCCTCCATTCATATTCTGATAGAGACCACCTGCTTCCACAGACCATGTTTCTCCTAACTCATTGAGTTGTTTAAGGCACTGCATGTTGGCAGTGTATTGTATTTGTACCGCAAACACACTTTTCCACTTGCATGCCCAACGTGTATCGTTCAACTGCACTATCTCTCACTGCCAAAGCTTCCTGCATATCAAGAAACACTTGATGATTCATTGGCTCAGCAAAAACTGAATACAGTTTCTCAATTACATTAAAAAAAACACAGCAGTACGAGTGACTTTACAGCATTTTACAAGGGCAAGGTTGAGTTTGTGTGTGATACAATGTACATACATTGATAATGGATGGTCTTCTTTCATCCGCTGCTGAACTCCAGTAAGATGTCCTGACATTACGGATGCACTGTCATAAGACTGTGCAACTATTGGCAGATTCCGCAATCCGGATGTTGCTATAGCTTTCTTTATGGCATTGTAAGTGCCATTTCCATTTCTGGAAGCTGAGCAATTGATGAAGCACAAGAAACTCTCTTTAACATCTAGGTTTTCAGCATATCTGATGCAAAAAGAAAGCTGCTCTATCTTAAATGACCTGGTCTCATCTGCGAGTACAGTAAAGAAACCGGTCTGACTCACTGCCCCTACAATTTCTTTTTCAAACCAATCTGCACAAATCTGCAGCACTTCATTTTGAAAGTCAGGGCTTGTGTAGTTAAAATAACTTTTCTTCAAGGAGTCATCATACTTTGAAAAGAAATCACAAAATTCAAGGAAATTTTCTTTCAATTTAGATTATTTTCCCTCATCATGCCCTCGAAACAGTAAACCAAGTTTCGAAAGTAACTTGACAATGTCACAAACCTTGGCAGGATAATCTCAGTTTCTTTCAACAATAGTTTTATAGCTTGCTGAAAGCTTCATAGCTACTTAATCAGGTTCTTGACTAAGGTTGAAGCATTGTACTTTTACATACATTTCACATGAACTTGGGAAAAGACATATTTCAACAACTTTTTGGAGAGTTTTATCCAATCTGTCTCACCTTTTTTGATAAATGAATTATCTGCATAGCCTGTCTCAGTATGAAAGTGATGCCATGGAAAGCAGACTATATCATCTTGTTGAACCGAATATTCAATCCAAGGAAATGTCATTTAATGGAAAACAGAAAATGATGGGTTGTGTTTCCCAAACATTCTTCTTGGAAAATCAAGCAAATGTGGTTGACCAAGTCCATTGCATTTTTCTCTGAGATCCATAGGGATAGTTGGGCTGGTTAAATTATCTCTTTCTGTAGTATCTGTAGTGATAGAAGAAGAAGAATACCTTGTCATACTCACTACCTCTGAAGATATGAGATGATCCTCTTGCTGTGCTCATACTGCACCTAAGGGCTTACCAGAAGCTGACGCTGCTGGGCCTGGAGGTGTTGTAACATCCTGCTGCTGCTGCCATGGATCAGGCACTCGCAGTTTAGAACAATTTGTTGTTTTAATCAAAAACTTGCAAATGTCCATTATCAATTTTAGATGACTCAGCCGAGTTACAGCTTGCAATAATAGGCTAAATGAACTTCAATTGTTTAAGTAGTGATTCAAAGTTAGCTCACTAAGGCTAAACGTGACTGCTCCTAGCTCAATAGTAGCTGCGACAAAATGGATGTATTAGGTATAATAAGAAGTGGACTATGAGAATTTTTTTTTTTGTGTGATTTTTTTTTTTAGTAAACCAAGATGATCTGGTTAACTTTCTGATAAATGAACAATCTGAGTGAGGACTCTACCCCCATGTTCAACAAAGCCTGCTGTTTTCCTCTCACACTGTGAAGCAGACGTAACTGTTTAGATGATTAAACAAAAATCAGGGTTATACTGAAGCAATTTTTTTTTTTACCCAGGTACAGGATAATATGATCTGCAACTAAAGCTACAAGCTGTGTCTAGCAGCCCAACCTGCCCAAAGAGAGAGTTTTCTTCTCAGACTGTGAAGTAGTCTTGACTTGACTGTTTAGATGATGAAATAAAAATCAAAATTATACAGAAGCAAACTTTTTTTTGTAAACCAGGTCCAGGATAATATGATCTGTCTGTTGCTAAAGCAGCAGGCTATGTCTCTCAACCCTTGCATGCCCAAAGACTAAGGTCTTGTTCACACTGGGTTATACTGAGCATTTTTTTTCCAGTACCCAACACTTTATTTTTTTGTAGTTAATCTTTTTATTACAGTTATTGTGGACACCTCAATGGTGAGTTTTCTGCAGCAGAACTCTAAATTAGAGATGCAGTGAAGTTTTACTACGCCCGTGTATACAATGTGAAGTGATCAACTTCTCATCTGCATAGCATTCGTAAAGTCTCCATTTAAAGGTTGAAATCCACCTTTAATGGACTTCATGTTCCAAACTTCACATTAACTTTGGGTTACATTGTGAAAAGGTGAAGTTTGTGAGGAGTAGGCCACAGATCACATGTCTGACTGTCTGCAGGTCACATGATGCAGGCAGGAAGTGAATCAGGCAGGAAGTCAGTGAACTAGTTTCACTTTGACTTTCACTTTGCTAGAGAAGGAGCTGTGGAGCTTAGTGCCTAGTGTGCTAGTCAAAACTATTAAAAGAAAGAGTTTTCTGCTTTTGATCTCTTTTTTCCATGTTCCTGAGTTTATTTTAAACCTCTTTCATCCCTGGTCCACTTTTTTGTTATCGGATTCTGTTTCTCTGTTTTTTCTTATTTTAGTTTGTAATATTTTTAGTAATTTTTGTTTAAAAAGGAGAGAGGTGGAACAAGTGAGGTTCCTCGCAGCCCAAGGATGCATGGGGGCCTTGGGTGAATCATTCACCTCAACCGTGGCAATGTTTTGCAATCCAGTGCCCCTCCATGCAAAATGTTGTTTCCACTGGTAGCAGAAGTGTGGTGCCAGAAGCAGCAGCAGCTGCTTCTTCGGATTTTAGTGGTGCCAACCCTGCAGCATTAGTGGCTACCGACCCCTCACAGCAAACCAAGCAGCAGCAGCAGGAACAACACCAGCATCAGAAGGAACAACAACAGCATCCGCAGGAACAACAACAGCAGCAGCAGCAGCAATAATAACAACAACAGCAGCAGGAACAACAACAGCATCGGCAGGAACAACAACAGCAGCAGCAGGAACAACAACAGCAGCAGCAGGAACAACAACAACAACAGCAGCAGCAGGAACAACAACAACAGCATCAGCAGGAACAACAACAGCAGCAGCAGGAACAACAGCAGCAGCAGGAACAACACCAACATCAGATGGGACAACAACAGCATCCACAGGAACAACAACAGCAGCAGCAGCAGGAATAACAACAGCATCAGCAGGAACAACAACAGCATTGGCAGGAACAACACCAGCATCAGAAGGAACAACAACAGCAGCAGCGGCAGGAACAACAACAGCAGCAGCAGGAACAACAACAGCAGCATCAGGAATAACAACAGCATCCAGAGAACAACAACAGCATCAGAAGGAACAACAGCAGCAGCAGCAGGAACAACAGCAGCAGCAGAAACAACAACAGCATCAGAAGGAACAACAGCATCCGCAGGAACAACAACAGCAGCATCAGGAATAACAACAGCATTAGCAGGAACAACAACAGCAGCAGCAAGAACAACAGCAGCATCAGCAGCTTGTTGCTCTCTCCCAACTGTTAAGCAGCCTACAACATCTGGGCCCCCCACCTGTGCTTGGTCCTCCCTGTTGCTCACCAGTGTGGTCATTTTCACCACACTGGCAGGCTACCAGACTGTTGTGAAATGCAACATCTGCGGCATGGTGGTGCATTGTGGCTACAAGGGCAGCCACTTGGGCATGAGTGGCCAAAGAACTCATCTGATAGTGCACCATCATGCCCAGTGGGAGGCCAAGGTGCAGGAATTAGCAACCGCTCCTGCAGTGGAGTGTGCAGTGGAAGAGGTGGCAGTGCGGCGACAGCCTGCGTGGCATCCAAAATGCAGCAGAAGGGAGAGGGCTGAGCAAATGGCAGCTCCCGCAGCTGTAGCCAACCTACTAAAAATGCCAGCCACACAGCCGGACCTGGCCATCCTGTGAAGTGAGGTTGACTACCTGCGTAACATTGTCGACCAAACTCGCCAGCAGTTGGACCGAATGGAGGCTCAGCAATTACAAATAATTAGTATGCTACACACACTTACTGGTCAGTCACAGGCCCAATAGCCTTATATAATTTTTTTTGTTTTCTGTCTTAACATGTAGTGTGTGTTCTGTCTTTATTTTTCCTCACTGTGCTCCCACCCCCTCAAAAAAAAAATATATGAAAAATACACCAAAACAAATGATAAAAGATCAAAAGAAATCCTGTCCTACTCTTTTCCTTCTTTTACTACTTAATACACTTTTTACATACAGAATAAGTATGCAATTTTTTCTCCATTAATATTTTCTCCCTGTTGTATGGTAAAGCAGCAGTGCAATAATCCCATGACAGTTTTGACCGATACTTTTGTATTCTATTTTCGATTGGCCCTTATCTACTAACTTGTATGATTCCCTTCTTTCCACAATTTATTTGATTCTGCATTACTCCCTTTTTTTACATCTGAAATAGTAAAAGTAGTACTCCTTTTAATATTGCTCAGACCTGGTTTTCATCAGTATTCCCAGCTGTTTTTGAATACCTACTGATCCATAAAGTCATGCAGCACTGCCTGCTGCCTGCTAATTCATCTTAGTCACAATGGAACTGATTTTAAATAATTGATGTACAAAAACAGGTGGGAATACTGATGAAAACCTGGTGCAAGCCAGATTAAAAGGGATGCTCCATTTATTATTTCAGATATAAAAGAAACGTTCTACAGCAGACTTAAAAATTGTGGAAAGAAGGGTATCATATACACCAGCAATTAGATAAGGGGCAATGTAAATTTAATAACAAAGAATCAGTCCCAATGGTCACCATATTCTTGCACTGCTGCTCTAATTGTCATGCTGTATTACTTTTTGGTTACTGTTGACTGTGTTCAGTTTTCAGAGTACACCCACAACTACAATCAAAATACCCTAAAATCACCTACAGTGACAATCAACCACCCCTCCCAAATGTCCTATATTATGAAGGTAACTGGCTTATACTGCTATCTTGCTACATCATTCAACATGCAGTATTAGTGTCCTGAGTAAGAATAAGCACATGAAAAAGTGTTCAGGAAAGTCACAAGTATTTCTTGGCACACTGCATAAAATGTACAAAGACAGCCAGAACTGTGTAGCAGTGTCCCAAGTGAGAATATCATTTGCTGACGCCTGTTGCTGTTGTCCTGCTGTTTCAATTTCATGAAAAGTCCCTATGGAGAATAAGCACATAAAAAACTGTTCAGAAAACTCACAAGTATTTCTTGATGCACTGCTTAAAATGTGCAAAGAGAGCCAGAATGGTGTATCAGTGTCCCGAGTGAGAAAATTGCTTGCGGACACCTGCTGCTGCTGTTGGTGATGTACAGTGTGTTGCTGGATGATGATAGCCGCAGATGACCATGGGTTGAAATGTAATTTGATGTTCTTGAAATGTCTTCTGCTGCACTGACTGAAACGTGCTGCCCAATGAGTGTGTATTCATACAACCAATGGTAAGTTATTGTACGTGTCACTGTCATGTTTGTTGAGAGACACTGCCGTTTAATTTGTATTGAATCTTGTTTGTTGGAAGCAGTCTGTCATGTTGCTCCTTTGCAGGGAATCATTGTGATACATACTGAATGTTTCCCCTTCACCGATGTGTTGGCCATGATCACATTCATAAGGTGTATATATGTGCCGCCGTCTAATGTGATACTGTAAAATGTAATTTGTTTTGGGGGGGTGGTTACTGTTGTGGTTAAGTTACAACCATTTCTCATTACTGTTCTTTTCTTTTGCATTTTTAGGTCATATCACCCAGATTCACAACCGTATTGATGAGATCATGCTGCCGCCATACATGGGTGCTACATGTGTCTGATTTTTGAGTTCGGCAGTACTACAACTACAAGCCATGAAAGGTAAGTATTTTTTTGAGGGGGGGTCCTTCTTTGAAAAACAAATTTTCTTAATATTTTTGTCTTCTTTCCAGGTCTTCAGTGTATCAGAAATGTTGTCTGTCTTGAGATTGAAAGATGGCTCAGGTCTGCAGCACCTCGATGTACCTGCAAACAGATGAAGCAGAAGTTATTCCGAGTTCATTCCAGTACCACATTCAGTACCCAGTGGTGCTCTTCCTGCCTTTTGTTATATCCAGCATCAAATACACAGCTGTTACTAAATACCTGTGAATAAAATAATCAAGTTTAGTGACACACACTGGACCAGTGCCTCACAGTCCCGACCAGGAATACATGTAATAGACTCCTTCCATACTGAAGTACGCCTGTCTTATCTGTGTAGAAGAGATATTATCTGGCCTGAATTTTTCCACTGTTGAATACTTCACCCCTGAAAAAAAAAGAAAAGGAAAAATAACATGAAGAGGAAATCAGACTAATACTTACCTATACATAAAATAATTTACTTGGCCGCACAGCAACGGTGTTGTTGGTGTACTTACAGTACTTTGTATCATTTTGGTCCTAGAACTGTACGATTGAAAGTTAAAACAGCCACCTGTGAAGAAAAATTGAAAATCACTTCCTTGTATTTGGCCATAGCAGCATAGTGTGCACATGTATAAAAAGGGAAAGAAAGGATTAACAACACAATTCAAGTCCAAAGCACAGTAAATGAGATTCATACTTACTGTAAATTACTGATGTTCTTGGCAAGTACAATGTTAACTGTGTGATAATGCTTTGCTGGCTGCAGCCTGTCTTGCAGTGCACCACCTTCAGGGAAATAACCACAGATAACAGCCAACATTAGAAATTATTGTTCACTGTGGCACAAGTACAGTATTTTGATGTTACTTTTTCTCATATTGTCTTATACCGATCATGCAGCTATATTTAAAACAAGCATTTGTCAATGCCAAATGTTTGCTTGCTGCCATTAGCATTGGAATTGCAGGAATTAGAGAGATACAGAATAGGAATGGCAGTGAAGTATTGAAATGAGGCCAACCCAACCCCCACCCTGCAGAGATGGACAGGCATTAGGCTGTGCCTTTGGGTCATCGCCCATAACACTCATGCCATTTCATCTCACCCTACCCTTCAGACACCGACAAGTGTCGAGGTGTGCCTTGGGGTGTTCGGGCTTTACACTCATCCCATTCCATAAGTAAATACACTGAAATGGATGTAGTATAGGAGAATGGGGTGAACTTTGGGGCCAAAGAGTCCAAGGCACATCTCAATGCCTATCACTGGCTGCAGGGTGAGGGTGGAATGGCATGAGCATTACTGTCGACAATCTGAAGTCACACCCCTGACGCCTGTCAGTCCCTACAGGGTAGGGTGTTATGGTCAGAAACGCTAATACCCTGGGCGTTTCTTGGTATTTCCACTCCAAGTTTTCAACATGGGCTTTTTGTGACCCCACCGCATGAACAGTGACACTATCAGTTTGTTAGCCAAAAGGTGATTTTGCACAGCAACTGTGCCATTTGGTGCCACAGGTGTGAAAACACATTTCAAACAGGATGTGAAAAATGACAGCTGTGCTGTTCATGAGGAGGTGTAAAAAAATGGTAATGGTGAAAATCTGGAGTGAAAATATAAAAAAATTGGTGAAGACATGAGCGTGCGCAGTAACTGCACTACGTACATCCGTGATGCAATTATTTTGGGGATTGTTTACACCAGATTTTCAACATAGACATTTTTGGACCTGCACTCATGAACAGAGGCACTGTGATTTTCTTAATCTGTTCCTAACATTGATTTCGCACAGCGACCGCGCCCATTGTGTGCCACAGGTGCGAAAACATGTTTCAGGCAGGATGTCAAAAATGACAGCTATACTGTTCATAAGGCAGTGTGCAAAAATGACAATGTTGAAAATCTGGAGTGAAAATATAAAAAATTGGCGAAGTTACCGTACGAGCATGCATGGAAACCGTGCAACGCATGCTGGTAACGCAGTCATTTTTTGGAATTTGTTCACCATGTTTGCAACATGTGCTTTTTGGGACCTCTCCTTATGTACACTGTCACTGTAATTTTCTTAATGTGTCCCAAATGTTGATTTAGCACAGCAACTTTGCCATTGTGCGTCAGATGTGCGAAAACACATTTTGGGCAGGATGTGAAAAATGACAGCTGTACTGTTCATAAAGAGGTGTGGAAAAATGGCAATGTTTAAAATCTGGAGTAAAAATATTAAATATTCTCAAGGTTATGAGCGTGTGTGGGAACTGCACAATGCACGCTCATAACACAGTCATTTTTTGGAATTTTTTCACCAACTTTGCAACATAGGCTTTTTGGGAGACAACCTCATGAACAGTGACAGTGACACTGTCATTTCATTAATTGGTCCCAGAAGGTGATTCCGTGCAGTAACTGCAAAATCACCTTTCGGGACCGAATAGCGACATGACAGTGACTGAGTTCATGAGATGGGTTCCCAAGAACCCCATGTTGACAATTTGGTGCTAATAGTCATAAAAATGGCAGAGATATCCACCTAGGTTGAACCGCCCCCTCCCATTTATGCCATTATACAGCTTACTAGCATTTCTTCAGTTCGCGGTCAGCTTTGAAGAGTTTAGACATGTTCCTGCTCCACCGAAGATCATTGCACCAAGCCCCGGAGGTAAGTATGGGGTGAGGGGTTGTGGGGAGGTGGGGTGCACACAGGGTGGGTGTGGGTTGGGGGAGGGGGGCACCACAGGTAACGAGGGACTGTTTTCTTGTTTACAGGTACATTTGGCATGCTGGGGTGTGCTCCTAGTGTGCCACCTATATTTTTGGGGAGGGGGGAGACTGAAGCCGATGGGGATTGGACCCCCTGTTGGCAAAGAAAGCGTGTCTGTGTTTGGGGGGCATGATGCCAAGGGGGACTGGGCACCCTCTTGGCAGACAAATAACAGGAGGGGGAACATTATGCCAGCAGGGATTGGGCTCCCCGTCGGCAAATGAACTGGGGAGGGGGCATGCCGACAGGGGGATTGGACACCCTGATGTTGGCTTCTGCAGGACTGTGAGAGGTGGACGGCAACAGCAGCTGCCATGTTTAGTGAAATGTTACACCAGGCAAGGCATGCTATGCAATGAGGGGGTGGTCCCTCATTGCAGCAGCGAAATTGTTTCAAGTTGGTGGCACGCTTCTGAGCAGCTATCATAGACAGCATGCTCATTTATTGGTGCCACAGAGACAATCCCCAAAAAGCAATGGCCACAACACGACCGCACCTCCACAACCTGCTACTCCACCAAGCTGTCACAACA
Organism: Neoceratodus forsteri; assembly: GCA_016271365.2. Lineage (NCBI taxonomy): Eukaryota > Metazoa > Chordata > Ceratodontiformes > Ceratodontidae > Neoceratodus > Neoceratodus forsteri. The sequence goes on from CM028129.1 coordinate 64,040,190, forward strand.
TGCTTCTTGCACATGCATGCAAGCAAACATAAAAATAATCTAACACAACAAATTAACTTTTTTTAAAAGACTAGTCCATCATTACTGAATGGTAGAATCTCTATGAATGTGAAATAAATTATTTTTAATGACCAAATTTAAAACAATGGTGCTAAATTTGGAGAGTTTATTTCCAGAACATAGAGATATTCCTGCTAATATGCTGATGACAATATAAACCAAATTTCTGCAAAAATGGCTATAGTACCAAAGTGGGAGAATAAGAAATAAATTAATGTATGTTCATAGCAAATGAACACGCCATGGCATCACAAAACGAGTGTTATTTTGGCAGCCAGTACTGTATGTGGCATGAGTCAGATAAGCCAGATGGTACTGTCCTGATGGACGTCACTTGTTGCATGCACAGTAGATGTCCGATCATGCTGGCTGGCTGTGGCTTCTTATATTGGTCAAAGGCATAAGGTCTATCAGTCTCTCCCTCAAGAAGCAGGGCAGTTGTAGCTGGCTGCGGGTTCTTATATTGGCCCAAGGCACAAGATCTGTCTTTCTCTCTCTTTCTCTCAAGAAGCAGAGTGGCTGTGGCTGGCTGTGGGTTCTCATATTGGTCAAAGGCACAAGATCTCTCTCTCTCCTCTCTCTCTCTGAAGAAGCAGGGTGGCTGGCTGGGGTGTCTTATGTATTTCAATGTCAGGATATCTGTCATTCAATCAGCATGATGTCAGTGGCTACAAGTTGGTATGTATTTAGATGACTGCAGGTAATAATGACTGCACATATTCTGGGAACTGTACTGGCAAAAGCAAGGAAGGCAAAGGTGAACTCTAATGACATGTCTTTATGAAACTTAGGACAGGAAGAAGTACTTTAATGCCAATTTTGTCTTTATGCCTTTCCACCAACCTCCTCATCCTAATCAGTGAGGAAGCAGCCCTCGCAGTTCTCAGTGTTGGAGTTGTCCCCACTTGGAAATTATTTTTCCATGAGTGCATCATCAACCTCAGTGGAACACAGTTTGACGCTGCCACCAGGATGGTCTGCTTCACCCTCATCAGCACCACCATCATCATGACTGGGTACAAAACATAGATGTGCTTGTCCTACTTGGAATGTGACCTTCATTCATTTTGATAAATGTCGGCATGCCAACATTTGTAGGTGATAGGTTAGTACAACAGTCATGCACAGTGGCCCCCACTGAACTAAATACCATCGCCATACTTACACTAGAAGGTGGGCAGGTCAGGTACTTCAGTACTATTGATGTCAGTACTGGCCATTCATTAACCTTGCCACTCCAGTATACCAGATGACCATCAAGTATTGTCTGATGCCAGTTTTCTGCCAAATAGGCCTCAACCACACTCTGTGATGCATGCAGTCCTGATGAGACATCCACCTGTTCACCCCCTTCCTTTAGGTCACAAATTCCAACTTGGGACAAGGCACTCCAAAGTGGCTTAATGGGCAACTGTGCAGCTGACATCAGCGCTTGTTGTGCAACCATCTTACTGGAGGCACGGTGGCCTCAATGACTTTCAGCCTGATTATGCTGTGAGGTGTAGAACTTTGCACGTGACATCTGTGCCTCATGAATCAATCTGACCAGTTGTCCAGTGAGATTTTGAACCTGATCATGCCTGCTCTCTAGTATGGATGCAATACCACATTTGTAGCATGGGTCCAGCATTGTGGCTATTCCAAATTCTGGAGATTGCTGAATGGTGGTAATGTGTCTATTTTTGTCAAATACTGTAATCATGTGTTTGAGTAATGCACTGCTTGACCTATCTCCAGCCACATCAAGGCTAGGCTGCAGATTCAACAATGTCTGCCTCAGCACCCATAGCAGTGGAATGGCTTGACTAACACATGCAGTGTCACTGCTCACTGCCTGTGTGGCATGTTCAAATGACCTCAGAATTAGTATGACTGAATCCATGTGTCGCCACTGTTCAGTTGTCAGAGGCATTGGTACCTAGAAACTGTCATGGCCAATGAGCATCACAAGGTACTCTAAAATTGCTTGGTACTGCTCATACAAGTACTCTGCCATGTAAAGTGAGGAGTTACATAGATACATAGACAGTGTCAGCAGATAAGGGCCTATGGCCCACCAAGTCTGTCCATTTGAGTTTGAAAGTATACTTTATGTTTTCCTAGAAGTCTGTTGCCCCTTACCCTTGACCTCCAGAATTCCTTTATATCTATTCCATACGTTCTTAAATCCCGTGATTGTTTCAGCCCCCATCACTTCCTCTGGCAGGGTGTTCCACTTGTCCGCCACCTGTTCTGTGAAAAAATTCTTCCTCGCATTTCCTCTGAACCATCCTCCCTCCAACTTCATCACATACCCTCTAGTCCTGGAACATCTTTTTCACTTAAAAATAATGTATTCCTGCACCCTAATCCTCCCTGTAAGATACTTGTATGTCTCTATCATGTCCCCTCTCTCCCTCCTCTCCTCCAGGGAGTACATATTCAAGTCTTTCAACCTGTCCTCTTAGGACTTGTAGTGCAATCCATGTACCATCTTTGTTGCCCTCCTCTGAACCTTCTCTATCCTGTCTATGTCCTTACATAGGTAAGGTCTCCAGAACTGTACACTGTATTCCAGGTGGGGCCTCACTAGTGTCTTGTATAGTGGAATTATGACCTCCTTTTTCCTGCTGGTAATGCCCCTGCCTATGCATCCCAGCATCCTATTTGCTTTACCTGCTGCCTTGTCGGACTGTTTCCCTACCTTGAGGTCATCAGAGATGATAACCCAAGATCCCTTTCCTGCTTGGTGCATGCTATATCCTCACCCCCAACTAATTTATTGTGCCAGGGTTTTTGTGCCCCATATGCATTATCTTGCACTTCTTTGCATTGAATTTCAGCTGCCAAACTCCTGACCACTCTTCAAGTTTCTGCAGATCCCTTCTCATTCTGTATACACCCTCTGCTGTGTCTAGTCTGTTACAGAGCTTTGTGTCATCAGTGAACAGGGAAATTCTGCCTTCTAGTTCCTGCACAATGTCACTGATGAAGATGTTGAATAGGATCGGTCCCAACACTGATCCCTGTGGTAGTCCACTGGTCACTCTTCCCTCTATGGAATGACAGCCATTCACCACCACCCACTGTGTCCTGCCACCCAGTCAGTTACCTACCCACCACACTACTGTCCTACCCTCACCCATATTCCCCAGTTTGTGTAATAGTCTTTTATGTGGCATAATGTCAAAGGCCTTGCTGAAGTCCAGATAGGCCATGTCCACTGCCCTCCCCTGAGCCACCTCTGTAGTCACCCAGTCGAAAAATTCAATGAGGTTGATCTGACATGACCTCACCCTGGTGAAACCATGCTGCCTTGGGTCCTGTAGTCCATTGACAACCAGATGTTCCACCAATCTCTCCTTCAGTAGTGCTTTTATGATCTTCCCCATGACTGAGGTGAGGCTGACAGGTCTGTAGTTGCCCGCTTCCTCTTTGTTCCCACTTTTGTATAAGGGGACTACATCTGCTGTCCTCCAGTCTTTGGGTACCTCCCCTGTTTCCAGTGATCAGCCAAACAGGATTGCCAGAGGTTCAGGTCCACCTCTCTTAGTTCTTTAAAGACCCTGTGGTGCACCCCATCTGGCCCCATTGCTTTATTTACTCTTATTACTTCCAGTTCCTTCAGGACCCTTTCTCGTGTAAAGGGACTTGTGTCCATTTCTGCACCATTCCTACTCCTTGTACTCCCTTCAGACCCATTACCCTCCTCTTCCTCAGTAAAGACTGAGCAGAAATACCTGTTCAATATATCAACTTTACTGTTGTCATCCTCCACGCAGCCCCCATCCTCCCCCTTTAGTCTCACTATCCCTCCCTTCACCTTTTTTTACTTATGTACCTGTAAAAGATTTTGTCCCCTTTACCCACTGATTTTGCAATGTTCCTGTCTGTCTGAGCTTTGGCTTCCCTTACTGACCTCCCTGCCTCCCTTTTCCTGGTACTTTTCCCTATCCCCTTCTGCCTGTGTCTTTTTGTATTGTCTGAATGCAATCTTTTTGGCTTTCACTTTCTCCACTACCTCCTTGGAAAGCCATAATGGCATTGTCTTCCTTTTCCCCTTGCTAACCTGCTTAATGCATAATTCTGTTGATCTTGTAATCCCCATTTTAAATACTACCCACTGTTTCTCAACCCCTGATTCCTGCCCCATTCCCCTTAATGCCTCTTTCAGGCATCTCCCCATTTTCCCAAAGTCTGACCCCCAAAAATCCAGGATACGTGTTTTTGTGTGGTTTGGTTCTTGCTCCTTCTGTAATTTCAAACCACAGTGATTAGTGGTCACTGTTCCCCAGGTGCTCCCTCACTGTTACCCCCATCACACTGTCCCTGTTTGTGAGCACAAGGTCCAGAGCTGCCTTCTGCTGAGTTGGTTCCATGACTAGTTGCTTGAGGAAGGCACCTTGAAGGGAGTCCAGGATAAATCTGCTCCTAGTTGATGCTGCTGCTGGGATGCTCAAGTCCATGTCTGGAATATTGAGGTGTCCAACCAGCACTACCTCACCCTAGTCTGCCATCCTTTGTATGGCTAGCATCTGCTCCCTATCTGTTTCTTCCTCCTGGGCTGGTGGTCTATAGACCACTCCTGTGAGGATGGCTGGCTTCATTTTTCTTTCCAGCTTAACCCACAGTATCTCTCTCCCATTTTGTTCCTCCTGTATCTCAGTGGCCCTTATGTCATTTTTCACATAATGTGCCACTCCTCCTTCCCCTTTTCTGCCTATCCACCTCTTGTGTGCTTATCTCTATCTTTTGTACACTGCTTTGTAGAGAGATTCACTCCTCCGGTTCACTGGTTCCATTGCTAGCTGTGGGGGGTGGGCAATTATGTACCTTCCTTGCTGGCCTGTGACCCTCCTTGCCTAGTTTAAATGCTTGTTCTTGTAGCATTTAAACTTATCATTGAGTGCTTGGATTCCCCTCCAGAATGGATAAGTTCCATCTGATGACAACTTCAGGCTTGAGGCGGTGCTGAGGGAGGCTGTTTCAGATCTGCAGCTGCCTAAGCTGGTCACGGGCCCTTCCAGAATGTAGAAAGTGGGCACAGATGCGGCGTGCAACAGTCAGCATTTGCTTGATTTCAGCGTACTGCAGAAACTTCTGTACCATAAGCTTTAAACAGTGGGCCATGCAGGTGACCCTCACAAACCCACCATTGTTGATACATTTAATAACATTTGACCCATTATCACTTGCAATGAAGTCAGGTTTTAGAGACAGGGAGTGCAGCCACTCATCGATTTCTATCAGTAGTAAGTCTAGCATGTTTTTGTCTGTATGCGTCACTGCTACACTCCACATTGCAAGCATGTCATTCTGTCTAATACCATGAAGGCTGCTATCACCACTGTTTGACTTATTACAGTGTTTTCCCACCCCACAATCACAGATAATCCCAGGTAGCTATGCCCAATGTGCAGTAATACACAGATAAGAATTACCTGCCATTTTGCCACTTGTCCACATATCCATACTGAAGTGAATGTATGGTGATGCAGAATGCTGAAGAGTGTGTCTTATAGACTCTGTCACAGTCTGATATAACTTAGGGACAGCCTGGGTGGCAAAATATGTCCTGGATAGAATCTTCCATTTGGGACATGCACGTGCCACAAAGCATTGGAATCCCGCATTCTCCACAAAGAAGAATGGCAACAGGTCAATTGCAAGCATTTTCACTACAGCAGCATTGAGTTCACGCACAAACACATGATTTGGTGGGTATTTACTTTGCCGCTCATAAAGGCTGTGCAACATGGGTTGCATTGTTCTGTGTTTTGCCTGGGGTGTGTCAAACATCTCTTCTCTGTGAACAGCCATGGATAGGATGGTTTTGATGTGGGGTGGTGGGTGCACAGGTGACAAACCAATAAATGTGGTTATTTTACCTATTGTAAGCATCGTTGTTGATGTAGTAGAATGACTACATGAACCACCACTGCTACTCTAACTGCTACTAGAACATTCAAAGTCATCCTCCTCCTCATGTTTGTAGTAATCCTCCGGTGTTAATTCACAACGTTTATCTTTTTTTTTTATAATTTAAACTTTATTAATGCATTTCCTTTACAAAGGGCAATTACAGCAAATCAGGATGTAATGTAGCACATGTACAGTAAGAACTGCACAACCCACCCCTCACCCCACCCTCCTTACAGCAGCAACAAGACCATATCAGCCTAAAGTACAGTGAGTAATTCTATTAAACATAGGAGTAATACCAAGGTGTGATCTAGACCTCAGTGAGACAACAAGAGTAAGGAATGGAGGGGATCCCATATCTTACCATATGCTGCTAGTCTATTATGAAGACTTGCAATTGCCCTCTCTGTTCGGAGGTTAGCAATGATTTCGCGTAACCATTCCTGGAGGGAAGGGGCGGATTGGTCCTTCCAGTGATGTAGAATGAGTTTCTTAACTGAGAGAGCAACCATGGAAATATGGTATTTCCTGATTCTAACGTTTACCAGGGACATGTCCCCTAGAAGACACACCTCTGGAGTAAAATACTCCTGTAGGCTCAGTAGGGGATCAAGAGACATCTTAATTGAATTCCATAAGGAGAAAACTTTGGGACAGGACCAGAACATATGAAGGAGCGTACCTTCTTCCTGTAAACACTTAGTACATGTACTAGAGTTTGTGAAGCCCCATTTTTATAATTTAATAGGGGTACAATACATATTATGTAAAATATGGTATTGCATGAGATGCAGTCTATCTTGGGAAACATACTTATGACAGAATCTCCATAGGGCTTGCCAATCCAACTGGTATTGAGGTAGGAGTGACTTCCAGAAGCTAGTAGGTCTGAAGGAGTCCCCATATTTTTTATAGTACAACACCTTGTATAACTTGGATACTATGCCTGAGGATCCAGACAGTAGGGAAATTTCAGGAATCAGGGCTGACACTTTCTGAGAGGGGAGAGAATTCCCCAGAGCTACAGTAAGAAGGTGTCTTACCTGCATGACCTTAAAGTGAGATGAGACCGGAATGAGAAACTTGTCAATAATTCCATGTGGGGACAGTCAGTGCCCTTCCCCATCTACCAGGGAAAACAGTTTTCCATAGCCTAATTGAGGCAACCATTTGCAGGGAATCCACTTTCCATTAAAAGTAAAAGATGAGGAATTCCATATGGACTGAGTTAAATCAGTCTGAGGGGAATAGTGAAGAAATAAACATAACTGTGCGTAAACTCTTAAAGAGATACCTATTGTGGTGCAGTGAGCCATCTTTACATGGGACAATTTAAGGTAGAATAAGTTTAAGGGATCCAGGCATTTAGATTTAATTGCATCTAACTCAGTCTTAAGCCATACTGGTTGTGCCATTTCAGGACCTGGGGATATCCATCTCAGACATTTTGCTAGATGACTGGCCCAGTAGTAAAATGCAAAGACTTGCCTGCTCTTGTTGGAAACTGAGAAACTTGCTATACTGCAGAGAACAAACTAGAACGCATTTGAGGAACTGGGAACTGGGAACTTGGTAAAACATAATATTGTAGGGGACTAGGAAAGTAAGCTACACTTTCTACAGAAAGTTTCATTATTTTCTTATTGGCATTACGAATTGCAGGATTCCATTAAAGTGTAGTAATTTTATAACCAGAGGGGTTACAATACAACTGAAGTTGCTTGATTTCTGTGCTAGACACATAGGATTTGGAAGGATATTTGTGTAATATTTTAGAAGTGTCCTGCTGGCTGAACAGTGAGTTCGTTTTTATCCCTGGACTCAGTAGAGTGGTTTTTGTAGGAGCAGTGGTCTAGTACATTATGGTGTTGGTTGACTTACTTTAAAGGGCAGTACTCACCAGGGTGGTGGAGCAGTGGTGTATTTGATTGTTTCTAATGGTTACCAGTGGTTGTGGCTCACCCACCCACCCTTCCCATCACCCACCCACCCCAGGCATGGCATTTCATTTATAGCCAAGGTTCTGACATCACTTCCTCAACAGGTCTTGGAGCAGAACTGTCATATTCTTAATTACCAAGCACAGTGCATACAGGGTAAGTACACACACACACACTCACACAAAATATATTACTCATTGTATATTATAAGGAAGAGGGACATGTGGGGAGTGGTGCAATGCACTGGCTGTGGGGCAGCAATTTTCTGGGAGACATTCTGGAACCTGTGTTGCTGCCCTATTTGCAGGCAACTGTCAGCTCTGAGGGAGGAGGTTGCCCACCTCCAGGCTGAACTGGCAAGGACTAAGGAGGCCTCCCCCACCCAAAGAGCATCCATTCCACAACCACTGACTCAGAGGTTGCCATGTGTGAAGAGCAGATGGACCACAGTAGGTTCGGGGAGGGTGAGGGTGGTGGAACAGAGGTGTAGCCCCCGAGTTGCACCTCTACACAAATCATATGTCAGCCTGGTAAATCAAGGTTTCTCTATGATGGCACCTTCATTGGGGACCAAGAAAAATGCTGGGGACATCCACAAGGAAGACCCTCAAAAGAGTGGCAAGGGACACCAAAGGGGAAAGAAACAGCTTCTGATAGGGGACTCAGTTGTTAGGGGTGTAGACCTGGGGAAGGGAGAGGAGAGGAGAGGGAAGTAAGGTGCCTGCCTGGTGCCATGGCTTGGAGGGACAGGATGTGAATCCTCAGGATTGCAGAAGCAGCATCACAGGAGAGGAAACTAGATATTGTTGTCCACCTTGAGACAAATGACCTATCTAGGCGTGAGATCAGTGCAGTACAGGATGAATTTGTGAAGTTGAGGAGGGGCCTCAGACAGGTAGCAAGCATAGTAACCTTCTCAGAGGTGCTGCCTGTCTATGGTAGGGGTGAGGCTAGGGTACTGCACACCATGCAGTTTAATGAATGGTTGCAAACTGGTGCAGAGCACAGGGCTTTGGCTTCATTGGGGACTGGGGGTCCACCTGGAGAGATGAAGGTCTATACTGGCATGATGGTCTGCATCTGTCCAGGAAGGGAAACACACTCCTAGGTGACTGGTTTAAAGGCTTCCTTGGCAAGCTTTTAAACTAGCCAAGGGGGGAGGTGCTGATAGGAAACAGGAAAGCTCAAGCTTCCCCCCACAAAACATGGCAGGTAGTAGGGTAAACACTGAGGTACAGAGCTTGACAGAGGGCAGGACAAGGGCAAATGGAAAAATGGACAAGGGCAATAAGAGCAGGGATGGGGTAAAAAAGGATAAAGCCAACATTAAATGGAGGGCAATGAGTACCAATGCCCATAGTCTGGAAAACAAGCTTCCAGAGCTAGTAGCCCTGATGGAAGAGGAACACTTGGATATTATGGCAGTCATAGAAACATGGTACACAGAGAACCATAATTGGGATGTCAACATACCGGGGTACACAATCTACAGAAGGGACAGGGAGGGTAAAAGAGGAGGTGGAGTAGCCTTCTACATAAGGGAAGGGATCAAAGCTACAGAACTAAAAAGTAAAGTGGGGGACAAGAGGAACTCTGGGTCACCTTGGAGACAGAGAATGGCATCACAATCCGCACAGGGGTTGTATACAGACCCCAGTCTCAAGGGGAGGAAATGGACAAGAAAACGATAGAGGGCATTCTCAAAATGGCTGAAAAAGGAGAGATACTGTTGATGGGGGACCTGAATATGCCAGATGTTAACTGGGCAACATGGACTGCAGCCACATCCAAAAGCAGGGTCATTCTTGATGCCCTACAGTGAGCATGCCTTAGACAGCTAGTGGTGAAACCCACTCAGGAGGGAGCAATATTAGACCTGGTACTCTGAAATGGAGAGAGGATCACAAATTTAGAAGTCAGTAGACATCTGGGAACAAGCGACCACTGCACTGTGTGCTTCACAATAAACACAACCATGGAGACAAGCCATACAAAGACAAGGACACTGGACTTTAGAAGGGCTGACTTTGGCACAATGGGTGAATACCTGAGGAATGCATTAGCAATGGTCAGAAAGGAGGGGTGGAAGAACAATGGAGAAAAATCAAAACTGCTATCATGGGGGCAACAAGCTTTTGTGTGAAACAAATAAAGAAAACAAAGCGGAATAAAAAACCACTATGGCTCTCAAAAGAGGTGCCAGGGAAGGTTAAGGAGGACAAGGCTGCATTCAAAAAGTATAAGGAATCACAGACGGAACAAGACAGGGAACTGTATCAATTAAAGCAGAAAGAAGTGGGGAAGGCAGTCAGAAAAGCAAAGGCCCAAACTGAGGAAAAGATAGCCAACTCAGTTAAGAAGGGGGATAAAACCTTTTATAGGTACATTAGGAAGCACAGAAAGGTTAAGGGAGGGATAGTGAAGATTAATGAAGGCGAGGGGAGGTGGGCAGAGGGAGACAGTGAAAAGGCAGAGATACTGAATGAATATTTTTGCTCAGTATTCACAAAAGAAGAAGAAGAGGAGTTACCTAAACCAAACAGTAGAAGCACTGTGGATAGTGGGGTTGGCACCAGTCCATTTACAGAAGAAAGAGTACTGAAAGAACTCCTAAAACTCAAGGTGGACAAAGCAATGGGGCCTTACAGGATTCACCTTAGAATCCTAAAAGAGCTAAGGGAGGACCTAGTGACACCACTAACCACACTTTTTAACAAATCATGGGAAGATGGGGTGGTACATGAGGACTGGAGGAGGGCAGATATGATTCTCCTTCACAAAAGTGGGAGCAAGGCAGAAATAAGAAACTACAGACCTATTAGTTTGACCTCAGTGGTGGGGAAAATGATGGAATCACTTCTGAAAGAAAGAATTGTTGAGTATCTAGAGGCCAGCGGGGCACATGACCCAAAGCAGCATGGATTCACAGCAGGAAGGTCATGTCAGATGAATCTAATCAATTTCTTTGACTGGGTGGCCAAAGTAATAGACCAGGGAGGGGCTGTGGATATGGCCTACCTAGACTTTAGCAAGGCATTTGACACAGTCCCGCACAAAAGATTAATAATCAAGTTAGCCAGCCTGGGAGTGGGTCCCAGGGTGGTAGCCTGGGTAGCAAACTGGCTGCACAACAGGACACAGAAGGTAATAGTGAATGGAACACATTCTGAAGAAAAGGGGGTTACTAGTGGAGTACCTCAGGGCTCTGTATTGGGTCCAGTCCTCTTTAACATCTTTATAGGTGACATTGTGGAGGGTCTGGAAGGAAAGATATGCCTCTTTGTGGATGACACAAAGATCTGTAACAGAGTTGATACACAAGGGGGGGTAGAAAGGATGAGAAGGGACTTGGCAAGGTTGGAGGAATGGTCAGACATATGGCAACTTAGATTCAATGCAAAGAAGTGCAAAGCAATGCACCTGGGAAATAAAAATCCAGGAGAAGAGTACACAATAGCAGGGGAGGTACTAACAACAACAATAATGGAAAGGGATCTGGGTGTAGTCATATCAGATGACCTAAAGGTGGGTAAGCAATGTGAGAAGTCAGTAAGGAGAGCCAGGGGGATACTGGGATGCATAGGGAGGGCATCACAAGTGAAAAAGAAGTGGTTATCCTCTATACAGACAGTTGGTGAGATTCCATCTGGAGTACTAGTGCAGTTTGGAGACCTCATCTATGCAAGGACATAGAAAGGATGGAAGCAGTCAGAGGAGGGCAACTAAAATGGTGCAGGGTCTACATCAGAAACCATATGAAGAGAGACCTGAGAGCTTAATATGTATACCCTTGATGAAAGGAAGGACAGGGGGACATGATAGAAACTTTTAAGTACCTCAAGGGAATCAACAAAGTCCAGGAGGGTAGCATGTTTCAGAAAAAGAGATGTGTAAGAACAAGGGGGCACAATTTAAAGTTAGAGGGGGGACGGCTCAGGGGTAATGTGAGGAAATTATTTTTCATGGAGGGAGTGGTGGACGCATGGAACCGCCTTCCTGGAGAGGTTGTGGGGTCTAAAACAGTGGGGGAATTCAAACATGCATAGGACAGACATAAGGCAATTATAGTGGAGGGTTGCAGGAAGTAGGCTGTTGGTTAACTAGAATCTGCAGCTTATCTAATATGTAGAGAAATGGGCAGACTGGGTGGGCCAAGTGGTCATATCTGCCGTCAATGTCTATGTTTCTATATGGGGAATCCTCAGCCCCCTCAGGTTTTGGGGCAGCTAGTTTGTAATAGGCCAAGCAGGGATATTTATCAGCCCAGATAAATCTGGTAAATATACTGTGCAACTTCCTAAACTCAGTATGGGAATAAAGAGTTGAGAAGGATAAAGGGTAATAAATTCTGGAAATACTCATCATAATAATGTTAATCCTGCCCATAATGATATGGGAAGTTTAGACCATCTGTCAAGGTCGTGAATAATAACCTGTGAGAGAGAATCCAGATTATCTTTAACCCACACTAAGGGGTTACGGGATAGCTTTATGCCCAAGTATTTAAATGCTCTAGGGTCCAACCCGCCTTAGGGGCAATATCATCCTTAAATACCTTGTGGTTTAATGGGAAAATAAGGATTTACTCGCATTCAACTTGTAGTTGGACAGCTCGCTAAACCTGACTATTTCATACAGTAAGGGTGGTATTGAAGAAACTGGATGGGAGAGATGTATCAGCAAATCATCTGCGTACGCAGTGAGTTTAATTTCATGACACCCAACTCTGATACCTTGTATAGAAATATTTTGGAGAATGTTTTGAATGAGGGGTTCCAGGTACAAGTTAAACAAAAGAGACGATGGGGGCAACCCTGCCTAGCACCTGAATGAAGTGGGAAGTAGCTAGAGAAGGCCCCATTAGCTGAGATTCTTGCTGTAGGGGATTTATACAATGCGGCAACCTGGAGGAAATTTTAAGGTACTCAATACCTTAAAGAGAAAACTCCAATTCACCTGGTTAAACGCCTTCTCGGCATCCAAACAGACCAAACCTGCAGGGAAGTCGGCATCTCTGGCGGCCCAGAAGACATGGGATAATGTACGCAAATGATCTGCTGAAGAGCGTCCCTTCATAAAACCTACCTGATTCATACTTATTAACTTAGGGAGCACCACAGTTTACCTGTTAGCTAAAATCTTTGAAAGAATTTTAATATACTGATTTAGGAGGAATATAGGCCTATAGCTCAGAACGAGCTCAGGGTCCTTGTCTGGCTTGGGGAGAAGTACTATCAAGGCCTCAAAGAGATGGCAGTCAACCTCCGTCCCAGATAGGATGTGCTGAAATAATCTGTTAAGTATTGGTAATAAAAGTTCTCAAAATGTTTTATAGAAAAGGGAAGAAAATCTATCAGGCCCAGGAGTTTTATCTGAGGGTAAATCACTAATAACCTCAGCAATTTCTTCCTGAGTTATAGGAGAGACCAGAAAGTCTATGTAATGTACTAGGAGGAAGGGCAGATGCAAATCCGTCAGCTACTTCTCCACACTTACAGGGCTAGGAAGTTGCTCCATGTCCCCGTACAGCGTTTTGTAGTATGCTGCGAACTCTTGAACTGTCTCAGAAGGAGATGTTTTCAGAGACTCACCTACAGATGCCCTGATAGAAGGGATAAATCTCAGTAATTCTTGTTGTTTAATACAGAGTGCCAAAAGGCGCCCTGCCTTCTCACCTTGATCAGTATAACTAACTTGAGTGTATATGATAGCAAGCTCTGCCTTTTCCTGGAGTAATTCTAAATATTTGTCTCTCAATCACTAGGAGCTTCACCTTATCCTCTTCTGAGAGTTAATCAAGCATTGATCTCGAGAACCCTAATTTGGGATTCAAGGACAATAATTTCTTTCCCTAACTCTTTTCCTAGCCACTGAGAGGCTAATAAGAATGCCTCTCATGTAAGCCTTGAAAGCTTCCCATATAATATCTGGTTTGGCACTATTTAAAGGGTTGGATAGAAAAAAGGCCTCAATGTGCTCCCTTAAGGTTTTGCAATAATTAGGGTCTTTAAGCAGTTGGTCATTAAGCTTCCATCTTGTTTCTCTTTTTGACACATCCTGGATTGTCAGATCACACAGCACCAAAGAGTGGTCAGAGACAGGACCAGGCTGTATCAATGAGGATCCAACCCAAGGCAGGAGAGTCTGAGAAATGAATATGTAGTAAATACGGGACTGTGAGCTGTGTGCCAAAGACCTGTGTGTGAACTCCTTGGAATCAGGATTTAGGACACGCCAGACATCAGAGAGCCCGCATTGATCCAGTAGGTCTCTAAAAGCAATCTGACCTGGAGAAACACCCCCCCCCCGAAGCACCACCTGACATGTCAAGGTTTGAATCTACAACCTGGTTGAAGTCGCCCCCCCAGGATAATCCTTATGGGAAGGAAAGGCAGGATTAAATTTGTGAGTCTCTTGAAGTAGACGGGGTCATCAGCGTTAGGACCATATATGCTGCCCAATCGCAGCGGTATTGACCAGAGAGTACCTATAATTAAAGCGAACCTACACTTGGGATCCTTGATAATATGAGTTGAAATGAAGGGAATGCCCCTGTTAATAATGATCATAACCCCACAGCTGTTTGAGAAGCCTTGCGCCTCATACACCATCCCCACTTGCTGCCTCCTCACTTGTGAGGCTTCTGCTTCTAATAGGTGCGAGTCCTGTAAGAAAGTAACCTGACTGCGTAGTAGACTTAAGTGTTTGAGGACCTGGTATTGTTTGGATTTTTTCCTGATCCCTTTGACATTCTACTTTGCAAAAGTCACCTCCTTGGCCATCTACTACTAAGAGTGGTAGATTCAGCCCTGCACTCAGGGGCCCAGATATTCAAACTGCACCCAAAAAGTGCACAATAGCAGGAGCAAGCACAAGTCTATTGTGCCCATGCACAAGAGATGCAATATTCAAAAGCAGAGCAGGCCAAACTGCGTCTACAGCTGACAATTGAATATTGCGCCACCTGCACCATAGCGCAACTAGGAAGGGGAAGCTGAGCAGATCTGATGCACCATAGCGCAACAAGGGATGTGCAGCTGAGCAGTCCAGAGGTGTCATAGCACAAGTAGGGAGCCCCTCAGCTGCAGAGCAATGTAACTGCACAATCAGGGAGGTAGGGGCCCACCACCCATGCCAGAGATGGGCACAGGAATACACAGCAGAACAGACATCGTCCACCCACACCCCAAGCACAGCACAACTGGGGGAGGGCTGGAATAACCACTGGTCCATGGAGACAAGCAACCAACCCACAGCCTGGCCATGGTGTCCCATCACACCTACCGGCAAGCTGTGACTGGCACACAAGGAGGGCAGACCACCCTGTGCCACACCATCCCCCCAGTGCACAGCACACCCTGCACCATGACCCCCAGACACCCCCCATGAAGAGTGACCACCACTGCAGGAAACCCCATGCATGCCACCACCCCCACTGTGTCAATGCAACCCTGTGCACCACAGAACCATGTAAGTCAGCCGCACCACGAGCACCCATCAGCGGGTTGCAGCACATGGCAATGCAACAACAGCAGACACAGTGCCACCACAAACAGTCCCCTCGAGGTACTACTGAGAGACCGACCATGCGTTGGCACAAGAGGTACCCCACATGGGATGGTTGTGTCCTTGACACCACCACCAGTGGTACAGCACCCTGCACAGTTTTCCAGTGACACACCCCAACCCACCACTGGCCACAACAGCCAGCACAGACACCCACAGTGGTGTGTGGAAGCATGCACCACACCGGATGCCACACAGGGTATGGACAGACACCCACCCATACCCAAGGGCACAACAACACATGGACACAGTGGCGGGGCAACCAAGCCCCCATTGTGAGCCCATGTAAGCTGTGTACACACAACCTATAGTCCACCATGGCACTGGAGTGCCAGCCACCCTGCGCAGGCACTGTAGACCCATACACCAGCAGTATTCACCCAGAGCACAAGCCACAGACAGTGGGGCACATACCCTGCAACACACACAAGCCACAGCATGGAGGTAGGCCAATGACCATGTTGCCCACAGTGCCACCCAAGCCAGGTATGCACCACACCAGTGACATGGGCAACCCAGCAAAGTGATGGGTACAGTGTCTGCCCTGCAGGGAATGACACCACTGACATGCCAGCAGACCATGCAGGTCACAGACAGGCATGTGTGTTGGCTGCACAGGCCATGGACGGGCCGATGGGTGCGCCATGGACACAGAGCACACGCCATGGACCACTGCACACAGTCATCCAGCACACAGGGAACAACACACACAACACTGACACTGACTGATATCTACCCCCACACCATAGTCACCTCCACACGGACACACACACATAACCATGACTGCGCCACCCCTGATGCCATGCACACCCCTGCAGCTGAGCACCTATAGCCTGCTGCAAATCAGAGACCACCACAGTATTCATATCAAAATCAAATGTATTGGAAATATAAAAGTGAACTATGTACAATAATAACAATTATATACAAGCTTGGTGTGGGGACACAAACAAGGTGGGGGTGGGCAGGGGGAGGGGTGGACAAATGGGATGGGATAGGAGGGGTGTGAGGGTGGTTCCAAGTGGGTAGGGAAAGTCAGGGACCAAAGGACTGTCATCTCGACTGCCGTTCCTGGCTCTGGGACCTCCTGCCTCTGTGTCTCCGTAGCACCCCTGTTGTGTCAAGCCTCCTCAAGATGTCCACAGAATCACGGGCCAGATGAAGGAGCTCCCTTAAGGTGTCCCTAATTTCACAGAGATGGCGCATACCTAGGACAAGGGAGCACAGTCAGTAGGTGTGAATGCACAACCCATACAGCCGGCCCACTGTGCATGGCATACAGCCATGGGACATACCACAGGACCTGCCCACCCAGGTGCATACAGCCATGCGGAACACTGCACACACCCACTGGCCATGTCATGCACAGCACCACCGCGGCCGTTTAGTGACATAGCTATGTGTTGCAAAGGCAGTGGCACAGCTATTCACCTGGGGCATGCATGGACCACCAGTGACGCACACTCAAACATGCACTGCCACTGGACAGTGTTGACTGTAACAAGTGGCGTGCATGGCAGTGGTGTCAATGAATGGTGGCCATGCCCTGCTGCCCACCCTGTTGCACAGCATGCAATAGTAATCATGGATGTATGGCACTCACCCTCATCGGGCCGGTCAGGTGGGCATTGATGGCTCTCGGCCCGCCTGGCTGCGTTGTCCTCCCACCTCTGCCACTCTGCCCGCACCCTGTGGATTTTGTCCGGGCCTGTGGGGAAAAAAAGGAGAGAAGAACATCAGTACATTCCCGAAGCAAGTCTCCCTGCCCCAAGGTGTGTGCCCTCGCACCCAGCCAGACCCACTCACCCCACACCCTGTGAACACCGCCATGGCCAGCCCCATACAGTCCCTCCCCTATGTGCTGGACACATACAACAATGTGACTCATATGGATGATGAAAGTGTGTTGATGGAACCCCTACCTGGATGTGGTACTGTGCCCCTCCTGGCACGTGACCGCAGTCAGGCCAGTAGCTCCGGCTCCCTCCTGTGTAGATCACCATAGCGGTGCCTGCACTGCTCAGGTGTATGCCCCAACCCTGTGGCCTCTTCCAGGGCAGTGGCCACCTCCTGCCACACCTGGGTCCTGGCCCTGTCCAGGGGATCCTCCCTGAAGAGAGGCCCATGGTGTGGCTCAACTATGGCCACCAGATTGGCCAGCTCAATAGCCATCCATTGTGCTTCCCATCTGCACATCATTCCAGCAGCTATAGTAGACAATATGGCGCTCTGCAGCATGGCTCCCCATGTGCAGATGCTGCGTGATACAGTGCTACCATTCCCTATCACGCTGTTACCGAACAGCATGATAGAGGTGCACCTATGCCTGATGCATGGCACCAAGGGGGAAAAGGTAGGGCAAGGGTCTCTGGCACAAGGCCATGCACAGCGCCATTGGATGACAATGCGTGTAGCATCATTGGCTGCCTGTGTGCTGGCACCATAGTGGACTACTGGGCAGTTGGGACATTGCACCTATGATGGTCCAGTGCCACAGCGCCATGTAGAGACCATTACTATAGCACCACTGGCACAATGGTGGCCATGCCCTGCATTACCTACTGCGCATAGCACATCATCAGCATGGCAGATGCCTGTGTCAGCAACCCAGGCATGCGCAGTGAGGTGTAC
The DNA here is from genome assembly GCA_016271365.2 of Neoceratodus forsteri. Lineage (NCBI taxonomy): Eukaryota > Metazoa > Chordata > Ceratodontiformes > Ceratodontidae > Neoceratodus > Neoceratodus forsteri. The sequence goes on from CM028129.1 coordinate 64,058,288, forward strand.
CATGCATGTCACAGGACTGCGCCATTGGCTCAGCATGTTTAACACAATTGCGCAAAGCACAACAGCATGATATTCAGCTGTCATATGCAAATCATCTGATCAGCCATTCAATGGTGCAGCACTGCAATTTGCATCTACTTAAAGTTGCTCCTCACCTCATTTGCATGGATTGGGCTATAAAGGTGCGACAATGTGCTGCAGTGGCCATAGTTGGTTACTGCAGTTTATTGGTGAGTTGCATGCTGTTTGGAAGTGTGGACTGTGGATTCAGGGACATGCATGGGACTGCACAGTCACAGGTAACAACTACCATTCTTACAGGCTACATAATGACCGAGCATGTTGTTGGAGAGGAGGAAAACAGTGGTGGGATGAGGAGGAGGCTGAATTTTACAAAGGCTGAAACCGAGACTCTTTTTGAGGCCTACCTGGATCAGGAGTCACTGCTCAGTGGACAGCAGGGAACCCCTCAGGCCAGTGCTGCTGCATGGGAGGAGGTGGCACATGCTGTGAACCTGCATGGCAACCACCAGCGCTCCCTGCAGGAGTGTAAGAAAAGATGGGCACGGACAGGAGGAGGGTAAAGGAGATAGGCTGCCATCAGGGCAGCACATGTTGCAACAGGTGGGGACAGCTGAGGTGGTACAGCTCACCCCAGTGGAGAGGCAGGCTTGCTGGAAGCATGCAGCAGTGCCATTGAGGGTGTTCCAGGTGGTGGCTTCCAGACGGGTGGTGGCCCATCACTGCATGGTAAGTCATGGTCTGTCTGGGGGGGCAGGGTAGGTCACACGCAGTAACGCGAGTTTGCTTTCCCTTACAGATCCTGAGCATCTGCATGGTTCAGTGGTGGTGGGCCTGTCCACTGCAGACAGCTGGATGAAGTCAAAGGTGGGACCATCCAACTCCACAGGTATATGTGGAGCATTGCAACAGTGGGGCCCCCTGGCTGTCCACACTGATGTAGTTGTGACAGGTGTGGAGGAAGCCCTGCCTGTGTCCCAGTGTGCTGGCATCCATGGATGCCAGCACGCTGTGGCTGTGGCCAGGGCAGAGTCCGACACCAGTGATGATGACACGACCATCGTGGGTAGTGACACGTGTGTGCTACAGGATGGACACACAGCAGAGCAATTCGCACCCATGGCTGTGGGTGGTGCCACCATGGAGGCCTGCATGTCAGCATAGTCCCAGGCTGTGCCTGTCAGCACCAGTGGGGCAGCACTGGTGTCTGTTCAGGACAGTGGGACTGTTCTGGCCACTGCGGCAGCACCACTGAGCCCTGGGGTGCGGCAGTCAGAGGGGCAACATCAGCAGTCACCCACTGGGCTTAGGGGTACAGGGTTCATCGGTGGTGTCTGTGCACCACCTGTGGACATGCTCAGACCTGGTCCTGGTGTGCAGCACACACCCTGAGGGACAGGATGCCGACGAGGCTGATGATCTCTTGGACAAGCACACCCACCTACTGTGAGCATCGGTCCAGCAGAAGATGCAGCTTGTGACATCCGTGGATGCACTGCATGTAGCTCTGGAGCGGGCAGAGGAGTGTCGCAGCAGGGATACCGAACAGATCCTGGCACAGATGAACTGTTTACGGGAGGATGTGACCACTGCCATTGACAGGCATGCACAGGCGTTCATTGTTTTCATGGCCACAATGGGCACACAGTCAGGTGCCCAAGCATCGTGGACACCACTCAGTGCACTATCCACCCCCCATTCCCGGTGTTGTGCGACTCCCACCCTTTTAACACTGGGTTCAGCTGTGGGCATCCCAAGCACTCCTGGTGCAGGCATGTTCGGTGTGCTGCAGACCCCTGCACAGGCACAGTCGCGTTCACATAGTGGAACCCCTGGGGGACCATCAGTGCCACCCCATGAGGCCAGTGGTCAGCCTGCCAGTGCTGGCAGGTCTCGGCGGGGCTGCCCACACATCCATGGTGGCCATGGCACTGTGTCGTGGGACTGACCTGTCTCCCAGCATGGCTACTGTCTGGTGCTGCCCTGTGTGCATTGTGTGTGTCAGTGGGAAGTGCACGGGTGGGTACCCGACCCTGCACGTGGACAGACAGTCCATCTGCACACCCTCCCAGCTGCTGTCCACAGTTGCATGTGCATGATGATGCCTGCATTATGCTGTACACCAAAGTGCAATGTTGCTCAGCATCTGACACACGCACATGGACAAGCAGTGGGTGTGGTGGCCTGTGGACATGTGTGTTGCTAGGGTGTGCATTCTAGGTCAGTGTGCCTTCTGCCCTCTGTGCACGTTTGTTGAGTTGTGTGTGTGCATGTGTGTGTGTCCTTCAGCATGGCATGTTAATCCTCACCCATCCCTGGTTGTGTGTGTGCCTCTGTGCCCTGCCACTTCCCTAGATGGCATGCACCCCCGGTGTGTGTCCCTGCATATTTGTGGGTTGTGCCTTGGCCACTGGTGGTTGCACATGGCCCCATGACTTACCCGGGTTGGCTGAAGTGCTCCTCTGTGATAGTGTCCCAGTGCAGCTGTGCCAGCCGGAGCAGTCGGGGGTCCCATCGGCCAAGAGGGGGCTGCCCATCACCATCGTCATCGGCATCCCCATCGTCCCCATCACTGTCCCCCTCTTCGACCTGTACAGCTATCCCACATTCATTGGCCATGTTGTGCAGGATGCAACAGGCCAGGAATAGCCCACTGGCCTTTGAGGGGCTGTACTGTAGGGCACCACCGGAGGTGTCCAGGCAACGGAAATGTGCCTTCAGCATCCCAAACACCCGCTCGATGACATTACGTGTGGTGGCGTGTGCCTCATTGTAGTGTTGCTGCAATGGGGTCGTGGGCCGCTGGTAGGGTGTGAGCAGCCAGGGACAGAGTGGGTATCCAGTGTGACCTGTGTGTAAAGAGTGGAGGTTAGTTTGGTGATCAGCATCGCCCTGCCCTAGGCCATGTAGGCCACTACCCATGCCACCTCTGGCCATGCCCCCCCAGGCCCTATGATTGTCCATGTGGTTTGCATACTCACCTACTAGGTGGCCAATGGGGATGTCCCCACTGTCGAATCTGTGGCACAGTGCTGACTGGTGCCAGATGAAAGAATCGTGTGCTCCCACAGGGTGCATGGCACAGACATTGATGATGTGCCCGCTGGCATTGCACACCACCTGGCAGTTGATGCTGGCATAGCCCTTGCGATTTATGTATGCGGCCCCTTCGGGGCCAGGTGGCGTGCAGATGGCCACATGGGTGCAGTCTATTGCCCCTAGTATGCCAGGCATATGTGCTACCCTGTAGAACTCCTGTATGTTTGCTGTGCACTCTGCCGCTCTGCTGGAGAAATAGATGTACTCCTTAGCATGTGGCAGCAGTGTGCTGAGGAATTGGGTGAGGTGGAGTGATGTGGCTGACTGGGTTATGCCTGTGGTGTCCCCAGTTGGTCTCTGGAAGGTACCCGTGGTGAGCAAGCACATGCAAGCTGTTACCTTGGTCTCCACTGACAGGGCATGGCTCCATTGTGTGGGTGCCTGCATCACATCACTGCACAGCTCACAGAGCCACCTCAGAATTGCCCTGTTCAGGTGATACCAGTCCACAATCTCAGTATCAGTGTACAGCTCAAGGCTGGTGCGGGCTCAGTACTGCCTGTTGGGGGCATACCGCCGACGGGCCCTTCCATGGCCATGCCCCCCTGCCGCCCACCTTCACACCCCCCTCATTATGGCCTCCATGTGGAAGGTGGCACTGGCCATGTCCCTGGCTTGTGTTCACCCCCCTGGCAGATGTTACTGTATTCCCCCTGCTGTCCTGACTGCTACCTCTCCTGCACCGGGTACACCTGCCTGTGCTGGCCTCTGTGCTGTGTGGCTCCCCACACCTTCCCTGTGCCTGGCTGTTCACTGTGACCTTTTCCTGGCCTGCCCTGTTTATGCCTCCTGCCCTGTCTGTCTGCCTCTGCCTCATGTGGCTTCTCTGTAGCATTGTTGTGCCTCTTCCTTGCTCCTTTTTATTTTGACTCATTTCTGCTATGGTGCAACTTCCGCTTGCTCCACTATTGCGCATTGTGCAAGTCTTTGAATATCACACTGCACCATTTATGCATGGTTCCTCCCCCTTCAGTTGCGCATGCCTTCATTATCATTGCACTGTTGCTCAGCATGATTTTAGGGGTGCAACTGCCTCCTGCTGAATATCGCAGAATGGCACAATTTCGGACTTGAGCAGGCACAACCCTATTGCGCATGGCTCAACTCTTTTGAATATCTGGGTCAGGGTGTATAGCACAAATAATCTAACCCCACTCCTTGCTGCTGTAAGGCCCTCCCACTACCCCAGGCCCCCCACCAGGAGCCCAAGTTTAAACCCCCCAACCAGAATACATAGCCCTCCCCACTCCCAGCCCCCCAAACTGTCACAAGCAATGCTTAGCACAGCACTGGATCGAATCCTCCCTCCCACCCCCAAACATATCCCCTGCTAATGTTCACCCTCATAACTCAAGATACAAAGCAGTTAATAAACTGTGCCAATGAGGGCATAATGTCTAAAGAGAGGTCTCGGGCTTCCACGGCCTGTGAACATATGTTAGTGAATCCACTAATTATTGAGAGAGGAAAATGAAACTGGATGTCATAAATGTGAAAATGGGAGGTCACCACAAGGGTCTAGAGAGGGAGTTGAGAAATGCTTGTTCCCCATGGGGAACTGCTTCGTGAACCAGAGCCAGAGAAAATTGACACAGAGGGATGAGCCCATCATCGAGATGAGAACATTAGAAAGTAAAAACCGGGTGAGAAGTGAAACAAGATCCAGAGATGGGAAAACAATGGGAATAACTACCCAGGGGTTACTGACCCCCAATTCTGGAACCCCCCCTACAAAACCAGGATGACATAACAGTTAAAAGCAGTCCCTCTCAAGGCAAAATGACCAGACCTGCGTTACATGGGCAAACCGCGCCCTCTTGTGGTCATAACCTAATCTAACCAGTCTGCTAGAGGTGCCCTGAAAGCCCGGAACCGCTTGGATCTGAAATCCCAACATGTAAAACTAGATCAGAAGGCATAACCCAAAACCTTCCCCTGTGTGCTCCCCCTAGAAACTAACAAGCAACATTATCTTGGATGCAGTCAGAAGCAAACCCTCTGGTAGCCCCCCCAAGGACTCTCCCTGAAGCACTGTTCACACCAACAGGCTAGGGCCTGAGAGAAATAAAGTCAGGCCATCTACTAGTAGCCCAGTTCTATTAGAGAGCATAGACTTGATTGAATTCCGCCTTTAGAAAGAGCGTTTTCCACACAAAAAATTAAGTAACAGTTCACTCAGCAGTTCCCGATGAATCCCGAAGATCAGGAGGCCCTCTCAGGTCATCCGGAACTGATCTGGCAATGCTGACTTAAGGCTTAGCAGTGTAACTTCAGAATCCTCAAAACTGAGCCATGAGCCATTTACTGAGACTTGTAACTTGGCTGGGCACCCCATCCTGAACTTTAATCCTGCTTCAATAATCTTAGATACAATCCGGTGGAAGGCTTTCCATTTCAATCGGACCGAGCCAGGGATGTCTTGAACAATTCTCAGCTTCACCTTCTCCCATCTGACTTCTTGCAGGGCCTTGACTTTCTGTAAGAAATGCTGCTTTTCTAGGTAGTTCAGAAAGCAGCAAATGATGGGGCGAGGAGGTGCATCAGGTGGGGGTTTTGGTCGCAGAGACCGGTGGGCCCGCACTATCATATATGTTGGGCCAAAGGAAGAGGGACCAGCAACCCTTTCTACCAGCTTCTGGACAAAGACTACCATGTTCTAGCCTTCTTCCCCTTCAGGTAGCCCAAGAATTACCACATTATTTCTCCAACTATGGCCTTCTAAATCTTCGAGTTTTGCTTCTAGACGAGATAGCTTTTGTTTCATTAATAGGAGCTCAGGATCCAGACTTTCCAATTTTCTCTCAATTGAAACTATTTGGGCAGTGTTGTCCGATACTGTTGTGGAGACTTCCTCTAACTTTCTGGAGAGGGATTTCAAGTCGATTGCCATATCCTTCATCTCTTCCTGGAATGGTTTAAATTCCTCCAAGAATCTGTTAAGTGTTATGGGTTCTTGGTCCCCAACTTGACACGAAGGTTCCGGTTTGTCTGGGCCACTCGAGGCTCGAGATTTCTTTGAGACCTTCTCAGGAGTGGCGAGGGAGTATGTTTATTCTTCATATAAGCCTCCATTTACCACACTGATACCCAAAACAGGAACACAAGCTGTTTAGAGACAATGAGAACTCGTAGGCAAGGGAATTAGATGAAGTTTAACTGTATTAAATGACGAGTTTATATTCGGGAGGAAGGAGCTTAGCGGAGGAGCATCTACTCAGCACTCTGCATCACGTGATCTTTGCAACGTTTATCTACATGGCTACTTACACTGACTGAACAAGGGGGCATCTTGCTCACTAAGGTTGATGAAGGTGAACACCCCACTATGCCATCAGCTCCCCTCTGGTGAAAAGTCCACAGTGCCATGTGTCTGCTCTTGAGATGAGTATGCTGGTCCTCAGTGCCAAAGTGGCTACCCTTTTCACCACGCCTCACACGTGCTGGGCAAAGCTGGCAGATTGCCACTGTTTCATCTTTTTCATCTTGTATAAAAAAATCCCAAACTCGGGTTGGCTGCCCTACATTTCACATGCTGCTGCTACTGCTGCATATGGCACTGCAGATTCTTTGGAGGTGAAATAATGGGGGGGGGGGGTGCTGCATGATTTCTGGTGTGACGCAGACTTTGACTTTAACTGAACATCTTCACAATCTATGAGTATGACTTCAGGGTCATCCACAGATACAGCTCCATCAGAAGAACTTTGGAGAGTGGGATTTACTAACAGATTGTTTACCTACAGCCACCGTAACTTTCTTTTTGTCTGGTTCCCATATAGGATTGCGATCACCACCATTATCATCATCCACAAATTCACTCTGGATGCTGTCCTGTGGAGATAGTATAACCTCAGCCTCACTATGACCATTCACATTTTTATCGTCACCATTTGATTCTCTGGGTGGCCTGACCTGTGGATCTGTGGAAACATGGAACTGTGACCCATGATGGTCAGACTCATGTTCATCTACTGTGGGGAGTGGGACATCCACTACCCTCAAGTCTTCTGACTCCACAATGTTTTTCTGACCTGATAACTTTTCCTGAGTTGTAGCAATACTCATGCTGTTATCCACAATGCTGTCACTCGCTTTACTATCAGTGCCACCAGCATCCCCAACCAGCATTGATGTCACTGATTTGGCTGAGAAAAACTGAGTAACAAAATCCCTGAACTTGCAGCAATTGCTACCTTTCCCTTCTGCTGCACAGTACCACATCCACACCCACACTTAACATTTGCTATCCCCTGAAGAACCTACCTCATCATCACAACAACTTCCACTGCTGGCATTTGGAGGCACACAAGCAATAGTCTTATTGGCAGCAGCACCACAGCCAGAAACAGCTTTGCAAGACCATGTCTTCACGGTCATTTTTTTAGATTACACAGACACCAAGAAAAGAAACACATGTGCCACAAAAAGTGATTTTTCTTTTTTTGTGGGTTACTATAACACATTCAAGAGAATTCACAAGACAGTACAATGCCAGAAATACAGCAATATGTATGGTTGTTTATTCTGTCTGTTTTTGTTCGTTCTAATCCTGGTCTTCTTCCATTTTGCCACTTGGGACTTTGATGTATTTTATAAGGAACCATGAAAACAGTATTCCATTGCCCTACAAATTTTATTTTGCCCCATGATCCACTCTCCCCGGAGTTAGGATCCTTTAGTTCGGGGGGTGCGAGGGCACAACCTCCCATATTGAGGGGTTTGGGGTAGGGCTGTGTGAATAATGAATATTATTTCCTGAATACCATGAATAATGAGCTATTCATTATTAGGAATCTGAATAATGAATGGTTCACTATTCATCCATATTCGGGGAATAATATAACCTCCTTCCCCCAACCCTCAGATAGTACTCAAAACCCCTGCTCCCAAGTGCTCCAACTACTATTACAATATTAAAAAAAAAAAAAGGCAGCAAATTGTTTTGGGGGCAGCTTACATAACCCCACCAACCTCCATGGTTGGCTGCCAGTTTTCATTACTAATTTTTTTTTTTTTGCTTAGTTGTTTAACCAGGAGTAGCACACTAAGCTGAAAGCTTTTTTACAGGAACGACCTGGGAGCACAGGGAAGTTAAGTGACTTGCTCAGAGTCACACAGTAAGCAAGTAGAAGCTGTGGGATTCAAACCCAGGTCTGGTCTGCTGGATGTCACCAGATTTGTAGCTCAGAGCCTTAAACCACTGCGTTATACTGCCTCCCAGATTTGCCTCCCAAATTAAAAGTTAACAGTCTTCTCCATGGGTCTCCTCCACCCCCTAGTATCAGCAGCAGCCCCCGCCTCCTCTGCCGTCTTGTGAATGAAACCGTGCCTGCTTGCACTTATGTAGAGAATGCGCTGATCACATGATCAACTCATTCTGTATATAAGTGCAGGCAGGCACAGTGTCATTCACAATAAGGCAGCTGGCCATGGAGAAGGGAGGTCTCTACCAGCTGCCTTTTTCTTACATTTATATCTTGTTTAGGTACAGGCAGGGTACAGCGGGAGGTGGGTGCTGGTGCTGGGTACTGGGGGTGTATGTATGGAGGAGGACCATGAGGAAAGACTGTTAACTTTTAATTTAGTAATGAAAACTGGTGGCCAGCCATGGAGGTGGGTGGGGTTGTGCCACTTGCCCCAAAAAAGAATTTGCTGCCTTTTTTTTTTTTAATATTGTAACAGTGGTTGGGGAACTTGGGGGAGGGAGGAGGGGTTTTTGGGTGCTATCTGAGGGTGGGGGAAGGTGGTTATATTTTTTTGCTGAATATGGATATTCGGCTGAATATTCAGTCGTGCTATTTCTGAATACTGAATATTCGGTCATGCTTGCTCCAAATACTGAATATTTGGTCGTGCTAGCTCAGAACACTGAATATTTGGTCGTGCTAGCTCTGAATACTAAATATTCAGCTGAATATTTGAAAAAAGGTATTCACACAGCTCTAGTTCGGGGCCAGAGCCCCCCAAAGAAAAAAACTAGTACCATTTTTACTTCGCAGTTCTTGGCCACACTGTTCTAGTCAGCGATGTTCCGACCACATGCCCAATTATGCAGTATTAAACAGAAAAAGTTCAACATTTTGTTTTCTAATTCTCTGCAACCTGCTGTTCCACTAGTAATAGCAGTTTTTATAACAGTGTTTTTATATAGGAAACAAAAGCGTCTGACTGTGTTTAAACATTATGACAAGTTTATCCAGCCAGTACTACGTTAGTTAGATAAAACAGTGTTTATTAATTAGGACCCCCCCAAAAATGTGTTCTTATTATTTTGTCTTACATCTAATGAGAAGGGAAACTTTACTATAAAGTTATGTTTTTCTATAAGTAACACAAACTTAAACAATTTAAAATTCTATTTTAAACCTTTTAACTTTGTCAGTGGTTAAAGTACTTATAGTGTTTTTATATAAGAAAGCAAAAAAGTGACATAGTCACTGAGTTTTAAACGTTTAAAAAGTCTCACTTGTCAGTACACAAAGGAAGTATCAATTCAAAGAGTTTTTAAACATTTGTTACTACTTTAAGTTGCAAGTTACAAAGGAACTGTATAAACAGTGTTGTCCTATAAGAAAACCCCTAAGGAAGTTTATCTGTGTTCTTAAAAAGTTTTAGAACTCACAATTACCATTAAATACATATTACAAGAACCATGTTGTTGTACTAAAAAAAGGAGACAGTCTGAATGTGTTTCAGACATTACCAAAGCATATGGTTACAAGTATGGAATTTGCTGACGTGCTGCTAATCAATTAATCAATCACTTTATTGGAAAGCAAGTTGAGAGTATACTCTCTTTTACAAATGCATCCAACATTTAACAATAAAAAGACAAGTAAATAATAAAACAGCTATTAAAGAAATTGTTCCATCAGCTGTGAGCAGTCACCAGTGCTTTCCCTACACTTGTGCAACATGTTTTGATTTTATTATTCATCATGTTTTAATAAACTATAACTCATTTCACAATTACTTTCTGTTGGTACTCATTTATGAGATGGACATATGGTTTTACCTTACCCTATTGAAATGTCACTGCTTTTACAAAAAGTAAAACCAGACAATACAAACACTACATGGTGTATAGTAATGTGGCTAGGGCTTCATGAATGGCATGTGCCTGATATCCAAGCTTGGCCGCAGACCTGTCCTCATAACTTGACTGGTCAATTCCAGGTTGTTGAAACACATCTGTTTTACACATCTACTCCCGAAGGAACAACTCTGACTTGAACTCGCATACTGTACATTATGAAGGATGCAGCAAGCAGCAACAGTTATTGGAAAGTGTTCCATGAAGAATTCCACCCACTTTAGAAGACATCTCCAGCACCCTTTCAGGGGATCAGATGCACATTTGGCCACCATACTAGCCCAGCTTAGTCTATAATTGTAGTTATGCTTTCTTGGGTCTGTGTAGTCCGGAAAGGGTTTCATAACCCATGGAAGTAGAGGGTATGTGGGGTCACTGATTAGGACTGTTGGGACACTGATTCCTCCAATGTCCCTCACAGCTGCAGAAAACAAGGTGCCACTCTACCCCTTTCAATACACTGTGTTGTTTTTAAATACTCATGCATCATGTACCCTGCCAGGCCATCCGATAGTGACTTCTGCAAAGCAAAACTTGTGATCCACAACTGCTTGCATTACAATTGAATAATAACTTTTACGGTTGAAGTATTCTGTTGCATTATGGGGTGGGCATATGATAGGGAAACGCATACCATTGCTACCATGACAGTAATACAACAAAGACCAGTACAGTGACACAACTGGCTGTTCGCTGTACTGGTCCGCTGTCTTACCAATGCCACTGTCTCCGAGGAGTTTGAACCCTCCCCAAAACAACTCTGACTTGGAGTTGGTAATCTTCAGTGTGGGGGTGTGGGTGGCAGAGTCCCACCCTCCTGCAAAAAAAACACTTGAGTTCCTGGATGGACAATGCCGACTATCGGCATTGTGCTGTCACTGTAATGGCATTCAACAGGATTCCTGTTGATGCAGCATGGTGGAACCATAGGGAAATGGGTGGCATCTATGGCTCTTATGTAGCATGGGAAACCCCATTCCCTTTCAAACCCTGGCATAGAAACATAGAATTTGATGGTAGATAAGGACCGCTTGTCCCACCTAGTCTGTCCATTTCCCTACCTAATGAATAACATACTAACATACTAAAATGCCAGCAGAATAGGCCTAACGGTCTTTCGCATCTGCTTATTTGGTCAGCCCCCACCCTGGGAGCTGATCTTGCTGCCCCCTTGCCTTCTCTGGCTTCTCCCTTCCCAGTTCTGGATATTCTCACTGCATTGGATTTTGCTTCCAGAACCCTTCCCCTGTACCTGTCCAACCCCCTCTTGAACCCCTCCACCGTCTCTGCCTCCACCAGCCCCCTAGGCAGCACATTCCATGGCTCCACCACCCTCTCAGTGAAGTAGCACCTCCTCCTTTCTCCCCTGAATCTTCCCCCCTCCAGCTTCCACCCATGCCCTCTAGTGGTCCCCCTCCTTCTTTCGAAGTACCCTGACTGTTCCTCCCCTATTTACCCCCTTCATGTACCTGAAGACCTCTATCATGTACATATTTTGCTCTTCGAGCCTCTCCTCATAGGTCCTGTCTCCCAAGCCCCAAATCATTTTGGTTGCCCTCCACTGGACCCTCTCCAGGAGTTTAATGTCCCTCTTTAAGTGTGGCCTCCAAAACTGCATGCAGTACTCAAGGTGCGTCCTCACCAAGCAGTTAAACAGAGGGAGTATCACTTCCCTCCTTCTGGAGGTGATCCCCCTAGTGATGCATCCCAGCATCCTGTTGGCCTTGGCTGCTGCCCTCCTACAAGTCTGAGTTGTTCATCTTGACATCCACCACCAACCCCAGGTCCCTCTCAGCCATCGAGATTTGTAGCATTTGCCCCCCCAGGGTGTACACTTGGCCCGGGTTTCTGGCCCCAAGGTGCAGTACCTTGCATTTCCCTGCATTGAACCTCAGCTTCCACTTTCTAGACCATCTTTCCAGAGCCTCCAGGTCCCCCTGTAGGGCCACCTTCCCCTTCTCCCCATCCACCACTGCCTCCAGTCTTGAGTCATCTGCAAAGAGACTCATCTCACTCCTGATACCTGTCCTTATGTCAGAGATGTAGACGTTGAACAGCAGGGGCCCAAAGACTGATCCCTGTGGGACCCCACTAATGACCCTCCTTGGGGATGAGACTATCCTGCCAACTATGACCCTCTGGGTCCGATCCTGGAGCCAATTGCCAATTGCCTATCCATCTTATTATCTGGTTCCCCACCCCCATTTCTAGAAAGAGGACGTCCACTGGTCTACCCAGGTCTAGGGCACTCATCTCCCAGTCATAGAATTCCACAAGGTTTGTCTGACACAATTTCCCCAGGACAAATCCATGCTGTCTATCGTCCAGGCACCCTGACTTTTCCAGGTCCTCCCTAGCCTCTCCTTGACAATGCCCTCCATCACCTTGCCCACCACCGATGTCAGGCCTGTAGTTCCCTGCCACCTCCCTTGATCCCCCCTTGTGGATAGGCACTCTATGCACCACCTTCCAGTCCTGGGGCACCCACCCTGTCCTCAGAGAGATAGTGAAAAGCACCACCAGGGGTTTCACCAGGACATCCGCAAGTTCCTTTAGCACTCTGGGATGTAATTTATCCAGTCCCGGTGCTTTCTCTGTCTTAAGGGACCTGAGGGCTTCCCTCACTCTCTCTGCTGTGATTTCCACTTCCACTACCTCTTCTCCTTGCTTAGCCTTCCCCCCTCCTGCCAGTGATGCTTCCCCCTCTCCCCAGACCCGCTGATCGGTGAGGGTCCCCCCTTCCTCAGTATCACTGTCTCCTCCCATGTATGATGCAGCACCCCCATTTTCCTTGGTGAAAACTGAGGTGAAGTACTTATTTAGTACCTCAGCCTTCTACCCCGGGTCTTGTGCCCATCTCCCCCCGTTTTAATCCTGCTAATCTGCCCCTTCACCCTTTATTTTTCCCCAATGTGTCTAAAGAACCCCTTGTTTCCTCTCCTAATTTCCCTGGCCAGGTTCTGCTCCTTCCTTGCCTTAGCCCCCCTCACCACCCTAGTGGTCCTTCTAACCATCAGCTCGTACTCCCCTCGATCCCTTTCACTCCTTGAGCACTTGAATTGCCTATAGGCTGCCTTCTTCCCCCGTATGACCTCCTGGACCTCCCTGGTCCACCAGCAGGGTTTTCGGGCCCTACCGCATTTTCGTCTTACTCTTGCACAGGTGCTGGTAGCATCCTGCACCCCTCTCCTGATGAGTTCCCACCTACTATCAGCGTCCATGTCTGACCCAAGCCCATACAAATGCTCCTTAAGGATTCTTCCCATTTCCTTAAAATCCACCCCCCTGAAGTCAGTTACCTCCATCTTTGTGCAGCCTTCTACCCCTCCTAGGTCCAGGCAGAACCAGACAGTGGCATGGTCACTCCCCACCAACAGGTCCCTTACCTCCAGGCCCCCAATCTGGTCACTGTCTGCCAGGACCACCTCCAGTACCCGTGCCTCCCTGGTCGGTTCCCCCACCTGCTGAGTTAGGAATGCATCTTGAAAGACTTCCAACAACCTCTGTTCTCTGGCCACCGAGGATGTCATAGTCTCCCAGTCTGTTCCTGGCATGTTTAAGTCCCCCAACACCACCACCCTTCCCCTGCCCAGTCTGCAGTGTCTCCCAACATCTGCCACCAGACTCTCCTCCAGCTCCTTCGCCAGTGCAGGGGGTCTATACACCACTCCTATTTTTACTCTCTTGCCCCCCCTTGTTATCAAGGTGACCCAAATTGCCTCCATGGTTCCCTCCGCCTCTTCTACTCCCCCTATGCCAATGCAGTTTTTGACTATCATTGCTACCCCTCCTCCCCTTCCCTCCCCCATGTCCTTCCTGAACATAGTGTAACCCTCCAGGTTCAGGTCCCAGTTGTGTCCTGCGGTGGCCCAGGTCTCAGTGACTGCTGCCACATCCACTGATCCCTCAGTTAGCATCGCCTGGAGCTCAGGCATTTTATTGCTCAAGCTCCTGGCATTTAGAAGGACTACCTTCCACCCTTTCCCTATACTTACATTTCCCCTGCTCGCGTTCCCATGGGGATTCTGTTTTCCCCTGGTCTGCACTTTACCAGTCGACCTTTTCCCGCATTCCTCCCCTCCAGCTCCCCAGGGGGGTGGAGACTGAGTCCCTCCTTTATCGGCACCCCTCAACAGCCTTTTCTCCCATCCCTCCCCCCTTCACAAGTTTAAACCCCACTTTTCACCAATGAACCCCTCTATTTTCAACTTAAGGATTCCCTTCCCCTCCAAATTGAGATGGAGCCTATCTCTAGCATACAGCTCCTTATCTTCCCAGGTCTCCCCCCAATCCCCCATCAACCCATACCCTCTGGCCTCATACCACTCCCTGAGCCACTGGTTTATCTCCCTAATCTTCCTTTCGTGTTCCCCACTAGTCCTTGGCACCGGCAGGATTTCTGAGAAGGAAACTGTGCATCCTATGTCATGACAGACCCTGGCAAGCTCCCTGAATCTTGTCTGTATCTCTAGCTCGCTATTTCCCTCAATGTAATTTGCACCCAGGTGAACCAGTATGTCTGGGGAACCCCCACAATCCTTTGCCAGCTGATATACCTCATGCTTGGCCCTGTGCACTGTTAATCCAGGGAAGCATTTTGTTCTAACTGGCCAGGCTTCTCCCTCCCTATCCCATTTGATACCCCTGATCATAGAATCCCCCCCAACAGGAGCACTCTGACCGCTCCTTTTCCTCCATTTCCCCCCCTTCCATGTCCCTCATCCTTTCTACTGGCCCCTCCACCCAGCCGGTTCCTTGTTCCTCCTCATCTGGGTGTCACATGCCCCTCCTGTTTACCCTGGCCACCCCGATCCTATGCCTCTCCTCCTCCCTAGTATCCTTCTGTAACTCGCTAACTCCCCTTACTGCTCTGCGACTGGTCCTTCTCTTCATCCGCTAAATTAGCCTGGCCTGGCCCTCCTTCCTTCCTGTCTCCGCTTAGTCCCTCCTTGCTTGTCGTGCTCCCCTGGCCTAAACCTCAGCTCCCTTTACTGTATCCTCCTTGTACTCCTGGTCCTTCTCCTTGCCCTTTCCTCCCCAACTGGTCCTTCTCCTTGCACTTTCTCCTCTTCTCCTGCCCTCCTGCTCTGATTCACTGCTCCCCATTTTCCTTCATTCTGGGTTCCCCTTTCCTCCTGCTATCAGACCCCCACCTCCTGCCCCCCACTCCCTTTCCATCTCTAACCACCCCTGTTGTGGCTACATCACCCCCCTCATCCTCAAGCAGAAGAAGAAGAGAACTGAAGTGGTTACTGAGCATAAGGTCTGATCCACCTCCCCGCCTTGGTTCCTTCTGTCCAGCCCCACCCATCTGCCTACTTCCCTGAGAATGTTGTCCCTCTGGCCCCCCTTTGTGAGGGTCCCCAGTTACCTGCCTGCTTCCTTGGTAGAGTCCTCCTTTTGGGACCCCTCTGCCAGGGTTCCTATGTGACCCCCAAGTATTCTCCTGCACTCCTTTTCCGATGCCCCCACCCCTAGTGCTTGGTGCAACCCTGTGGGAGATCCCCTGCCCCCTTCCCCAACCATACCTCCCCCCTTCCCCCAGCTGTCTCCTAATCCCTGCAACCTCCTCCCTAAGCTGTGCCAGCTGGTAGCACACTGGGCAACCACTGAACTTCCAAGCCCAGTCCAGTATCATGTCTGCTCCACACCCTGTGCACCCCACCACCCTCCCAAAGATGCCGGCCCTAATGACGTGTGGTCCCATCCTCCTCCAAGTCGGTTTCCTTGGGTGGGCCATCAGGTTCCCCACTAGTCCAAGATATTCCCCTACTGCCTAATCAGGTCACCCACTAATCCTAGATACAGTCCCATAGTAAACTGGTAAACCTGTTACTAGGTGCAGTACAACAAAGTAAACTTATAAGGGAAGTGAACAACTCCCTAAGCTCCTCTCTCCCAGCCTTTAAATCCAACCCCCAGTGGCTAGAACTACATAAGCAGCACCTACAGCCTTTTCCTCCAATTGCAGGGCAAGTGTTCCCCTATAAATTAGCAGAGCTCTGGGGAGGAGGGTGGGGAGGGTGGGTTTTGGCCTACACTGACTCTCGAGAGAGTGTATCAGCCCTGTGTCTGCCCCTCCTAGCCCGGCAGCCAAAGAACCAGCCCCAAGCAAATCCCACCAAATAGGTTTTAAATCAGAAGAAATAGGCCTCCACCAGCACAGCCTGTTACACAGTGAAACATCCAACAAATTAGCCCATTTACAGCCACCAAACCAGTTTTCAAACTTCCAACAGCCCCCAAAACAATACCCTGCTAGCCCCTTAGAAGAAAGAAAGAAAAGAAATAACCTTCTACCAAGTAAAATCCACTAGAAATCCTGTAAAAACAACAAGAAGCAGCTACTGTCATGGAACACAACTGATCCTGTTCCCTTCCAGTTCCTTCTGAGAAGACAAAGCAACTACCACCACAAACCTGATTCAGCTCTGCCTCCAGTCAATTAGCTGAGTGAGACCTGTCCAGACCATTAACACCTTTCCCCCACTATGCACTGACCTTTTCAGCTAATGGAGTCAGCAAAAAGGAATCAAAATTCAACTCAAAGCCCCCAAAATATGTTTGCTGCCAAAGGAAACAGGTCTCTAATTTAATCAGCTTCACTAAGAACACTTCAAAATAGGCTTGAAATTAACAGATATAGGTCTCCAATTCAAATAACCAGCCCCAAGCTAATCCCACCAAATAGGTTTTAAATCAGTAGAAATAGGCCTGCAGATCCTAGTTAACCGACAGCCTACTTCCTCCTACCCCCCACTAGAATTGCCTTATGTCTGTCTAATGCATTCTTAACTTCCCCCACTGTTTTTGATTCCACTACCTCCTCAGGAAGGCTGTTCCATGTATCCACAACCCTCTCAGTGAAAAAATACTTCCTCATATTACCTCTGAGCCATCCCCTCCATCTTCAAATTGTGCCCCCTTGTTCTTGCACATCTCTTTTTCTGAAAGATGCTACCCTCTTGGACTTTGTTGATTCCCTTGATGTCCTTGAAAGTTTCTATCATGTCCCCCCTCTCCCTCCTCTCATCGAGGGTATACATATTAAGCTCCTTTAATCTCTATTTGTATATCTTCCGGTGCAGACCCTACGCCATTTTAGTTGCCCTCCTCTGGACAGCCTCCATCCTGTTTATGTCCTTGCACAGATGGGGTCTCCAGAACTGCATGCAGTTCTCCAGATGGGGTCTCACCAACTGTCTGCACAGAGGGATAATAACTTCCTGTTTTCTACTGGTGCTGCCTCTCCCCATGCATCCCAGTATCCCCCCCAGCCCTCCTTACTGCCTTCTCACATTGCTTGCCCACATTAAAGGTGATAGGAACTGGTTTTTACACCTCTAGATGCTCTCCAGTTGTTCTTTTATTGGATACCCAGTTTTCTGATATAGTTTTGACCTTTTTTGTTAAATTAATAATCTAATTGTGTTGCTTTTGTAACTACCCTGAATCCCTCTCTGCTCAGCAGTTGCTGCTGCCTCTTGTCATACTGCCTGAACATTCTATGACATCACAAACTCCCATTCCAGGAAATTCAGATGGATAACATGGAAAGGGAGCCTGAGATGTCATAGAATGCCTTAGAAATATGAAAATCAAGAGCAGTAGCTGGTGAGAAGAGTGGAACTCTATGTAGATCTGAAGACACCCCAAAGCTACATTATTTATTTATCAAAAAATCATCAAAGCATATCAGAATACATAACTGGCATGTAAAGGAAGATGGAAGGGCAGTTAAATATGCAACAATAATTTCCTATCTCCTTTAAGGTCATCTGATATGACTAACCCTAGGTCCCTCTCCATTTTTGTTGTTGTTAGTATCTCACCCCCATTGTGTACTCTTCTCCTGGGTTTTTGCTTCCCAGGTGCATTACTTTGCACTTCTTTGCATTGAATCTAAGCTGCCATACCTTTTACCATTCCTCCAACCTTGCCAAGTACCTTTGCATCTTTTTGACCCCACCTTCTGTATCAGGCCTGTTGCAGATCTTTGTGTTGTCTGCTAAAAGACATACTTTTCCTTCCAGTCCCTTATAAAGACATTAAACAGAACTGGTCCCAGTACTGAACCCTGTGGCACCCCACTAGTAATCCCTCTTTCTTCAAAGTGAGCTCTGTTTACTATTACCCTCTGCATCCTGTTTTCCAGTCAATTTTTTACCCAGGGTACCACTTTGGGACCCACTGCAAGGTTGGTTAACTTGCATATTAATCTTTTGTATGGGACTGTGTCAAATGCCTTGCCAAAGTGTAGGTAGGCCATGTCCACAACCCCTCCCTGGTATTCTACTCTAGTCACCCAGTCAAAAAAATCGAGTAGATCCATCTGACATGACCTCCCTGCTGTGAATCCATGCTGACTTGGGTCCTGTGCCCCACTGGCCTCTAGAAACTCACCAATTCTTTCCTTTAGAAGTGATTCCATCATTTGCCTACTACTGAGGTCAAACTGACTGGTCTGTAGTTTCCTGCCTCTGTCTTGCTCCCACTTTTGTGAAGAGGAATCACATCCACCCTCCTCCAGTCCTCTGGTACCACACCATCCTCCCATGTTTTGTTAAAGAGGGTAGTCAGTGATGTCACTAGTTCTACCCTTAGTTCTTTTAGAATTCTTGGATGAATCCCATCAGGTCCCATTGCTTTGTCCACCTTCAGTTTTAAGAGTTCTTTCGGAACCCTTTCTTCTGTGAATGGACTGGTATCAACCTCCCTATCAGGAGTGTTTCTATTCTTTGATATAGGTACCTCCCCCTCCTCTTCTTTTGTGAATACTGAGCAGAAGTATTCATTCAGTATCCCTGCTTTTTCACTGTCACCCTCTGCCCAGACTCTCTTCCCTTTATTAAGCCTCACTATCCCTCCCTTGGTCTTTCTTTGCTCCCTAATGTAGCTATAAATGGTTTTATCCCCCTTCTTAACTGAGTTGGCTATCTTTTCCTCAGTTTGGGCTTTTGATATTCTGATTGCCTTCCCCACTTCCTTCTGCTTAACCGGTACAGTTCTCTGTCTTTCTGTGTTTCCTTATACTTCCTGAATGCTACCTTTTTTCTCCTTAACCTTCCCCGTCACATCTTTTGAGAACCATAGCATTTTTTCCTTCATTTTGCTTTGTTGATTTGCTTCACACAAAGGTTTGTTGCCTCTGTGATGGCTGTTTTGAATTTTTCCCATTGTTCCTCCACCCCTCCTTCTTGCCTGTTTGCTAGTGCTTTTCTGAGACACTGTCCCATTTTCCCAAAGTCAGCCCTCCTAAAGCCCAATACTCTTGCTTTTGTATGGCTTGACTGTATGGCTGTGTTTATCGTGAACCACACTGTTTGGTGGTCACTTGTTCCCAGATGGCTACCCATTTCTAAATCCAAGATCCTTTCTCCATCCCAATTTGACAGTACCAGGTCTAAGATTGCTCCCTCCTGAGTGGGTTCCACCACTAGCTGTTTGAGGCTTGCCCCCTGTAGAGCATCGAGAATAACACAGCTCTTGGATGTGGCTGCAGCAAAGGTGCTGCAGCTAACATCTGGCATGTTCAGGTCTCCCATCAACAATATCTCCCCATTTTTCTGCCATTCTAAGGATGCATTCTATTATTTCCTTGTCCATTGCCTCCCCCTGAGATGGGGGGTATGTACAGAACCCCTGTGCAAATTGTGGTGCTATTTCCTATCTCCAGGGTAACCCACAGTACCGCCTCTACTCCCTGTTAATCCTTTAGTTCTGTTGCTTTGACCCCTTCCCTTACATAAAGAGCTACTCCTCCTACTCTTTTACCCTCCCTGTCCCTCCTGTAGATTGCGTACCCTGGTATGTTGATATCCCAGTCATGGTTCTTAGTGTTCCATGTTTTCGTAACTGCCATGATATCCAGGTGTCCCTCTTCCATCAAGGCCACTAGTTCAGGGAGCTTCTTACACAGACAATGGGCATTGGTACTCATCACCCTCCATTTTTTGATGGCCTTTACCCCTTTTAGCCTCATCCCTGTCCTTACTGCCTTTTTCTACATTTACCCCTGTTCTGCTCCCTATTGACTTCTCTACCTTGGTGTTTACCTCTCTAACTATTGTGTTTTGTGGGGGGAGGCTGGGTTTTCCCTGCTCCTTTTCAGTACCTCCCCCCTTAACTAGTTTAAATGCTTGCCAATGATGCATTTAAACCTATCACCTAGGATCCTGGTTTCCCTCCTGGACAGATGCAGACTATCATGCCAGTATAGGCCTGTATCCCTCCAGATGGACCCCTAGTCCCCAGTGAAGCTAAAACCCTGAGCTCTGCACCAGTTTTTCAACCATTCATTGAATTCCAAGGTGTGGAGTACTTTTGCATCACCCTTGCCATAGACAAGCAGCACCTCCGAGAAGGTTGCTGCATATGCTACTTGTCTAAGGCCCCTCCCCAACTCTTCAAACTCCTCTTGCACTGCTCTGATCCCAGTCAGAGCCAGGTCATTTGTTCCTAGGTGGACAATGACATCCAGCTCCATCCCTCATGCAGCTGCTCCCGCGATCCTGAGGATTCACTCCCTGTCCTTCCAAGCTGTGACACCAGGCAGGCACCTTATCTCCCTCTCCTCTTCCTCCCCCAGATCTACCCCTCCAGTGACTGAGTCCCCCAGCAGGAGTTGTTTCTGTCCCTTGTGGGGTCCCATGCCACCCTCCTGTGGGTCTCCTTTGTGGAGGTTCCCAGCATCCTCCTTGGTCTCCACTGCAGGTGTCTCCATAGAGGAACCACTCTTCACCAGAAGAGCGTACGAACTGTGGAGCAGTACAACTGGAGGAATGTACCTCTGTTCCACCATCCTCTCCCTCCCTGAGCCCACCTTGGTCCAACCACTCCTCTTTCTTGGCAACCTCTGAGGAAGCGGCAGTGACCCTGGTGGTCCTTGGGTGGGGATGGAGGTTTCACAAATCCTAGCCAAGTCAGCCTGGAGATGAGCCACCTCCTCCCTCAGACCAGAGAGGTGCCCATAAATAGGGCAGCATCGCAGCCTTCAGAAAGTCTTCCGGAAGACTGCTGCCCCACAACCAGTGCATTGCAGTACTCCCCTCATCTGTCTTCTTTCCTGTTTCTCCTGTGTTAAGCCTTTTTTTTTGCTATATATAGTTAGTGAGCATGCTCTTACCTTCAATGCAGTGTGCTGTGCTGGTAAGGATATGAGTTGTATGCACCTTGCCCTCTTGAGGGAATGATGTCAGAACCCCTGCTATAAAGGAAATGATGCCGGGGGGGGTTTCTGTGATGCTTCTGAAATGAATCACACGTGGCATTAGGGCTGTTACTATAGCATGACACACTTCACTCACTGTCTCACAGACAGTAGACAGCCCAACACCAAAGAGATGACCCAGTGTGCGGTATTCAACATTACTTGCAAGCTTCCACAGTGTAATCATAACACGTTTATCCACAGGTACACGTTTTCTGAGCTGGATA
The DNA here is from genome assembly GCA_016271365.2 of Neoceratodus forsteri. Classification (NCBI taxonomy): domain Eukaryota; kingdom Metazoa; phylum Chordata; order Ceratodontiformes; family Ceratodontidae; genus Neoceratodus; species Neoceratodus forsteri. The sequence goes on from CM028129.1 coordinate 64,079,937, forward strand.
TCCTGCTTCACGATGACGTCATGAATTTCTGAGCACAGCACATAAAACGAAGCCCTGGTCATATGGAAATTCTGAATCCACTCATCATCCTGCCAGGAGTTGAGTACAATGCCATTCCACCAGTCTGAGCTCCCATCCCTGCACCATACGCCTTTATCCATAGTCATAGCCATGTACGCGATTGCGATTGTATTGTACATTAACACCAGAACTTTCATCAGTTTCAGACTTAAGACTTGCATCCTCTGCTGCCTGAGTTGTAAAACATTCATCTCCTTCCAAATCTCCCCATTTGCATTCTTTTAACTCTCCTGTAGTAGGCAGAAACAGTTGCAAGCACCACAGAGTCAGTGAGGGGAGCCATTTGTTTACAAAAACCTAGGTAACAACCGTTGCATTATGGGACGTGAGGCATGAGCGCAAAACATTATGGTAAGCAGCTTCTGGCACTGTCAGAAAAACGTGATGCGCTGCAACATGGACTCAACATTACAGTGTGAACACTGTGACACATTTCCAAACATGGATTTAACATCAATTGGGACAATGCAGCTGCTGAAACAGGGTAAGCTCTAATCCGTGTTTAAAAATGATTTAGCCAAATGTACTGTAGTGTGAACAGGGCCTAAGAGGTAGATTTCCTCTCAGACTGTGGCATAGACTTGACTGTTTAGATGATTAAATAACAAAAAAATCAGTTATACAGATGCAAACTTTTTTTGTTTTTAAAACCAGGTCCAGTATAACGTAATCTGTCTGCTGGTAAAAGCATCAAACTGTGTCTGCCAGCTCCTGTCCAAAGACTAAGAGATAGATTTCCTCTCAGGCTGTGAAGCAGACCTGACTGTTTAGATGATCAAATAAAAAAAATCTAATTTATACAGAAGCAAACTTGTTTTTTAAAAACCAGATAAAGGATAATATGATCTATTAAAGCAGCAAGCTGTGTCTGCCAGCCCCTGCCCCCACCTACACGGTGCACAGACTGATTTAAAGGGAAACTAACATGAATTATAAAATGTATCAATAATTCTACCAATGGAAATCTGCTTTACATGAAATATACAGCAGCTCCTCATCTCATCGAGGCATGAACATTTCAGTTCCCTGACCTTCTCAACTGTGGTCAGTAAATTAGAGACTATCTGAGACCAGCTCACCAATCGGCCTGCAGTACTGCAGCATGTGCAGCTTGCAGTAAGTTTTCTGTGCTAAAATAAAGCAGTAATTCAGCAAGTGCTGCTTGCAATTATTTTTCTTTCCTACTGTAAAGCAGAACATTTGTACATTTTTGAAGTATTAAGTACTTTAGAGTGTCTAGAACTTGTTGGCATTGAAATGGTCATGCCTCAATGAGATGAGGAGCTGCTGTATATTTCATGTGGGAAAGGCAAGATAAAAAAAAAGCTGCAGTTATAAAGAAAATAAACCTGTTTTTTTATTTTGATAAGAGAAAACCTATTTCTAAAGTGTTTAAATAAATTAGTTTAATGTTTGAACCCTTAAAAGGGTTCTCTATTGAGTATTCCCAATATCACTTATACCAGTTATCTTCCTTATCACACACCAGTACAGAACAATAACCGGTTTATCAAAGGTAGCCTAGTTGAGATGTAACATCTTGTTTCCAGTGCGATCTTATTTCTACCCATTTGTACAGCTGAGCGGAATGGAGCACAGGGAGATCACGTCACTTGCTGAAGGTCACACTGTTAAGTGTTTGGCTCTACTGAGTTTTGAATCTGTGACCTCCCAAGTGCAAATCTGGTGTTCAAGACCAATAGACTCTTATTACACAAAATGAAGCTAGCGAAACAAAAATTATACACAATTGGTTCAGTACAAAGAAATGTAAAACAGCACTGGTGCATACACTGTTTAGAGTGGTATTAGCAGGACTCTTTGCAAATCACACAGCTGCTGCTGTTAGTGGCAGCACTTTTGTATATATTTGGCATTATGTTAAATGTTTTGTCTACGTAAGTTACAAATTTGTGCATATCTGCGTAATTTTTAGCTTATATCCTTGTGCTGTAACTTATTATATAAAACACAGGATCGCCTTGAAAATTGGGCTTTTTTGGCCCTAAGGTATATATTTGGCTGTATAAATAAAGCTGTTTTACTACTGCTGCTACAACACATTTCACTCAACTGAAATGTCACAAAACACTGTACAAATCAACAGAACCCCAAAGGATTCAGAAATTGGCACTGGCAGCACACAACTTTTTTTATAACAGGGCAATATACTTGTCGCTCCACGACACAGTGGCTTTACAAATTTGTAAGATGGCAGGGGTGCTGATGCCTGAACATGCCATCAACACAATTTACCGCAAATGTCCCTGAGAGTTGAGGGGATCACAAACTATTCACTGGAAATTACTGACAGCACTGTATTTTCCCTCTGTTTTCCCCTGATGTTGTCATCTCCTGTGCCTGTGATTTAGAAAATGGATGCCTGCAGCTATAAAGGGAGGGGCAACTAAATGGGTTACAATTCTGACCCTAAAAGAGTTACAGGTTCAGACAACAGCTTATGTAAAGCAGATTTCTATTGGTAACAATATTGATACATTTTATAATTCATGTTAGTTTCCCTTTAAATCTTATTTTCCTCTCAGGAAGACTGCAATGCAATTATTAGGATGTTGGATAAATTAGAAGAAGTTGAATACAAAAAACATAGAAGAATTGAAGGAATTTTTGTCTCTTTTTGTTCACACGCAGATAGGCCGCCTTACTGTATACATCTGTGACTGGGATGCACCCCACATACCTCATTGACCTTGACTTGCTGACCAGAACCACATTAATCTACCAGCTAAGGCATCAAGTCAGTGAGATATTTCACATCCCTAGAGTCTGCAAATCTATTAGCAAAATGCTTTCAACTGCAGTTGCTCCAGCAAGCAAGACTCTTATCCTGAACAGCATAGAAGAATCCAGGAATAATGGGCACTTCAAGAGAACCATGTTGTGTCACAAACCATTTTTCCTTGCCTCTCTCCTATCCCCTTCTTATTCTATCTCTTATCCTAATATCCACCTACATCACTTGACTGCTGTGCTAAGCTAGTGTATTCTCTACACAGCTCAATAGCTGAAGCTTTGTCCTACTGTAACTCACAAACTGTAGTGAGAAAGAAGTAATGTAACCTACTGAGAGCATGGGTGTCAGCAGGCATACCCCGTTTACTTTGCTGAGTACAGTAAAATCTGAAAAATCCATGAGCAACATGAACCTCAGGCCAGGGCAACAAACACAAGCAGAGCCTGATGTAGATGAATAACTGTTTTTCCCCTCCTTGGATGCTTTACTGAGAGTTTGTAAATGATCTTTGGAAGATGTGTGGGCACTAATCCTAGAGGTCACAACTGTATAAGTGACCCCGTCAAGTGTGTGTGCATGAGTGCTGGTGTGACTAGAGTTCTCTAAGGCTGGCTACTTTGATGTGGTACAGAGGCTTATCACAATGTATTCTAAACAGTGTAACTAAAAGCCAGCAAATATCTGTATGATTGGTAGTATGTGTGTTAGGTAAAATAAAATGTGAATCTATTACAATCATCAGCGTACTAACTATTGTTGACTGAAAAGAGAGTGGGGCAATGTTTGAGTGGCAGGGAAGAACATCTTTTGGTCTGTGTTCACAAGCTGGGGCAACAGTTCCATCAACTCTTGAGTACAAGTTTAAAATTCCTGGCTACACCCCTGACTGGGAAATGAACCCAGGCCCCTGGAATACCATGCCAGTGCTCTAACCACTGTGCCAGAGGGTCACTTGGTTAGATCTGACTCTTGCTGAACATACTGCCTCTCCTCTTATAACTGTAACTGTACCTGAACATGATGAAATTCTAAGTTTTGTACAGAATATAACTGTATGTAAATTGCAAAAAACTTTGTTAATGCTCTAGTTAGGATCAAAGCCACAAAAGTAGGGAAATGTGTCATTAGGGGTTTCCAACCCTAACACCCCACACCACCCTGCACACACCAACAGGTGTTGGGGTGTGCCTTGGTGTTGTCAGCCCTAATGCTCACCCAATTCCATGAGTAAATAAGCTGAGATGGGTATAGTATAGGAGAATGGGGTGAGCATTAGGGCTGACAACCTCAAGGCACACCTTGATGCCTGTTGGTATGTGTAGGATGGGGGATGGATGTTAAGGTTGGAAACCCTAATACCATATTTGATTACTTTTGTGGCTTTGACCTTAACTGGAGCATTAACAAAGTTTTTTTGCAATTAATATCCTTACTTTTTGAGACAGCATAATTGCATCATTTTTTGCTTGTGGGAGCGCATGGTTCTCTGGATCCTTTGCTCCCATCCCTCTGTTGATGCATAATATGTATGTTGCTATGTTCTCTGGGCTCTGCACTTCCATTTATAGGGCAACAGTGACCGAATTGTCAGCAAGTTGATGCATAATATGTATGTTGCTATGTTCTCTGGGCTTTGCACTTCCATTTATAGGGCAACAGCGACCGAATTGTCAGCATGTTGATGCATAATATGTATGTTGCTATGTTCTCTGGGCTCTGCACTTCCATTTATAGGGCAACAGCGACCGAATTGTCAGCATGTTGATGCATAATATGTATGTTGCTATGTTCTCTGGGCTCTGCACTTCCATTTATAGGGCAACAGTGACCGAATTGTCAGCATGTTGATGCATAATATGTATGTTGCTATGTTCTCTGGGCTCTGCACTTCCATTTATAGGGCAACAGCGACTGAATTGTCAGCATGTTGATGCATAATATGTATGTTGCTATGTTCTCTGGGCTCTGCACTTCCATTTATTGGGCAACAGTGACCGAATTGTCAGCATAGCCATCTTATTACCCCACCTCATGCACCCGGTACAGAAAATTTTCGAATCCCCGACAAACGTAATTCTGTGCAACTGCAATGCCATTCTGTGCCACAGGTGCAAAAACACATTTTGGCCAGGTTTTGAAAAATGACAGCTATGACATACATGAGCTGGGGTAATAAGAAGGCTATGTTGAAAATCTGAGGTCAAAATATTGAAAATTTCCAAAGTTATGAGCATATGTAGCAAAATTGCAACAAATGGTCATAACTTTGGCATTTTTACATATTTTGTCCCCAAATTTTCAACATAGGCTTCTTATGATCCCACCACACGAATGATATTACTGTCACTATGCAAATCCTGCCTGAAAGGTGAATTTGCCAAGTGATCACAAAATCACGTTTTCGGACAGCAGTTGCACAATGACAGTCCTCATGTTCATGAGGTGGGGTCCCCAAATGGCTATATTGAGACTTTAGTGCCAAAATGTAAAGAAATGGTTGAGTTATGAATAAAAGTTGAAACCCCATTGAAATACATTGAACCACATTTACTTTAGTTTCTCATATTGCAGTCGCTAGTTCCAGCAGCAAGACACGCTTTTGATTGGAGGGTGAATCTAGAACCTGGGACCTGTTCACGTGAATGAGGGTGTGTGGGGGTGTAATGGGGGGTGTGGGGAGGTGGGTGCTGAGTGGGAGGTGGGAGTGGGGAGGGGCTGATCAACAAGGAACCATTTTCTTTTTTTACAGGTCTTGAAAAGAAGATTTTATTTTATTTATTTATTTAAAATCTTGGATTACAATACCTTTGAGTAGCAAAACTCTTTTACAAAGGTTCCACATCAGCAAGAGTAGGACATAGACATACAATGGTAAAACAACAGGTAAACAAGTAGAGTAACATCAGAGTTATATTTTGAGATAATACATTGTAAAGATCATAATTAAAACATTACTTGGCACTCAGTATAATAGCAACAAGCATTTGTCAATGCCGAATGTTGTCTCGCTGGCATTGGCATTAGTAGCGCAGGAGTTAGAGACACATAATAGGTATGGCAGTGAAGTATGGAACTGATACCAACCCCACCCCCACCCTGCAGAGACTGACAGGTTTTGAGGTGTGCCTTAAGGTCGTCAGATATAACACTCATACCATTTTATCTCACCCTATCCTGTAGACACTGACAAGTGTTGTGATGTGCTTTGGGGTCTTTGGGCCTTATGCTTACCCCATTCCATAAGGAAATACATTGAGATGGGTGCAGTATAGGAGAATGGGGTGAACTTTAGGGCTGAACACTCCAAGACTCACCTTGATGCCTGTCACTGGCAGCAGGGTGGGGTTGGGGGTGTGGAATGGCATAAGCATTACAGCCAATGATCCCAAGTCACACCCCTGATGCCTGTCAGTCACTACAGGGCGGGGTGTTACAGTTAGAAACCCTAACGCCATAGGTGTTTGTTGATATTTTCACTCCAAATTTTCAGCATGGGCTTTTTGTGACCCCACCTCATGAAAAGTGGCACTATCAGTTTGTTAGCCAAAAGGTGGTTTTGCACAGCGACTATGCCATTTGGCAACACAGGCATGAAAACTCATTTTGGGCAGGACGTGAAAAATGACAACTGTATTGTTCATGAGGAGGTGTAAAAAAAATGGCAATGTTGAAAATCTAGAGTGAAAATAAGAGAAACTGGTGAAGTCATGAGCATGCATAGAAACTGCGCAACACACGTCCATAACCCAATTATTTTTGGGATTTTTTAACCACATTTTCAACATAGGCATTTTGGGACCTCTCTTCATGAACAGTGGCACTGTGATTTTGTTAATCTGTCCCAAAAGTTGATTTCCCACAGCGACCATGCCATTGTGCGCCACAGGTGCAAAAACACATTTGGAGCAGGATGTGAAAAATGGCAGCTGTACTGTTCATAAGGAGGTGTGAAAGAATGCCAGTGCTGAAAACCTGGCATGAAAATATTGCAAATTTGCGAAGTTACAAGGGTGAATGGAAACTGCACATTGCATGCTTGTAACAGTCATTTTGTGGACTTTCATCACCAAATTTTCAACGTAGGCATTTTAGGACCTCTGCTTATGAACAATGTCACTGTAGTTTTCTTAATCTGTCCCTAAAACCGATCTCCCACAGCGACCATGCTATTCTGCACTGGAAGTGTTAAAACTCATTTCAGCCAGGATATGTAAAATGACAGTTGTACTGTTCAAAAGGAGGTGTGGAAAAAATGCCAATGTTGAAAATCTGGAATGAAAATATTACAAATTCATGAAGTTACAAGTGTGCATGGAAACTGCGCAATGCACGCTCATAAAATAGTTATTTTTTTGGATTTTTTTCACCAAATTTGCAACATAGACTTTTTAAGAGCCCACGTCATAAACAGTGGCACTGTCGTTTCGGTAATCATGCTCAAAAGGTGATTCAGTGCGGTGACTGCAAAATCACCTTTCGGGACCAAATAACGCCATGACAGTGACTGAATTCATGAGGAGGGGTCCCAATAACCCCATGTTGAAAACTTGATGTCAACATTCCCAAAAATCCCTGAGATATGCACCAAAGCTGAAAAATACCTATTTATGCCATTATACAGCTTACCAGCATTTCTTCAGTTCGCGGTTGGCTTTGAAAAGTGCAGAAGTGTTCCCGATCCACCAAAGATCATCACACCGGGTTCTGGAGGTAAATATGGGGTGAGGGGGGTGTGGGGAGGCAGGGTACACAGAGGGTGGGCGCGAGTTGGAGGAGGGGGGCAGGAGAGTCCACGTGGGACCGTTTTCTTCTTTTACAGGGAAAAAAAAAAGACAACGAGGGTCGGTTTTCTTTTTTTGCAGGTGTATGTTTGGCACACTGGGGTGGGCTCTCAGTGTATCACCTGCATTATGGTGAGGGAGACCACAGCTAATGGGGATTGGGCCCCCCATCAGCACAGAAATGGGTGGGGGGGCACGCATAATGCCGAGGGGATTGGGCACTCAGCACACAGCATAAATGGGGGTTGGGGACACTATGCTGATGGGGAGTGGGCTCCCCCATCAGCAAATTGGACTGAGCAGGGGGGACTGAAGCTGATGGGGAACAGGCCCCCTGTCAGCAAAGAAAGACTGTGGGGGGTGCATGATGCCAAGGGGGATTGGGCATCCCCTCGACACAGAATTTGAATGGAAGGGGGGCATTATGCCGATGGGGAGTGGGCTCCCCTGTCAACAACTAAAATGGGCGGGGCATGCTGACAGGGGAATTGGGCAACCTGAAGTCAGCACTCTGTGCAATGGCAGTCAGTGCCGCCATGTTTCTCGAACTGCTTCACCAGGAAGGGCAAGTTGGGAGGCGTGTTATTGTGCCGTTGCATGACGAGCTTGGCTCTCATTACAGTGGCACTTTTCTGAGATCTAGTGGCCACTTTACATGTTGCTGGTGTCGGCGCTTGCATGCAGGCTTATTGGGGAATGAGGGACGCACCTACTGATGTGTGCCCTGCATTCGTCCACAGTGACTGCATCTCCAAATCTGCTACTACTGCAATATGTTGCATAAAAAAGGGGGGTGGAAGTGTAGAGGTAGTGGAAGTGGGAATTAGGAGGATGGAGCAGCATAGCAAGCCTTGTCAAGAAAATAACGGGTTGCTAGGTGGGAATTGTAGAAAGGGGAGGGTAAAAAGAGGGCATGTGAATGGGATATTGGGGAAAGAAAGCAGAATGATAGGAGACTACAGAAATTAAAATGGGGGAAGGGGGATGGTATAGGAGGGAACAGTGGGATAAGCAGGGGACGAGGGGTGGGAGAACCAAGGCTAATAAGCTGGAGTAGGGTTAGTTTCTTTATTTACTTATACCATATGGTCCATCACCTGAAACTATATTGTGTATTCTCCTGTATCTATGGATAGCCTAGTGTAAGGTCTAATTTCTCCTCTACACTAGGTATCACCATGCCTGTTTGTACTGTAATGTGTTTGACCTAAGTCTATATTATATAATAGTAACCATTGTGATGTGATGTGCTTTTGCCTATGCCGGTAGATCTCCTGGGCTGTGACTGAAAACAGGCAATTTCTTTGTCTAGAGCACTTACCCGGTAATCAAAAACGAACTAAATAAATAAATAAAGTGCAAGGAGGGTCCCATAAAGCAGTGGAGGCTATTATGGTAGACAGTCACAAGAACTGTTTACCAGTAGTAGCTGACAGAGCTTGTGTTTGAATGGGCCCAATTTTGATTGAATGGGAACAACCGTGTGCAGAGTGTTAAACCAGACTGGAGCTCTGTATGTGAAAAAACGCTGACACTGAGTTGTGTGGCATCTGGGAACATTGAAGACCTGCGTTGCAGAGCTGTGAGTATGTAGCAGGTTGGAAAAAGGGCTGAGGAGTTTTTGGACCCCAGGAGGTTGTAGTCCTAGGTGAGCTTTCTTAGCTAACAAATGGGTTTGGTATTGTATCTGTCCAGACAATTAAAGCCATCCAGTTTAAGCATAAAGATCACACATGTGTGTGAGGTGGGGAACTCCCATCAGGAGTCTACAGGCCTTATTGAGGGTCACAATGATCCTACTAAGTGCTGTAGCAGAGCAGAGTCATATATGACCAGGTCATAGTCTATTAAAGAAACGATGGAGCTGAAAATAGCAGCTCTTAAAGCCTCCAGGGTCAGGCTGTGCTTGTGCCTGTGGAGAAGACCGATCCTTATGTTGACAGCTCAGGCTACATTATCAATGTGTTTCATGTAGGTAAGAATGTTATCAAAGGTGATCCCAAGATATTTAAAAGTTTTGACCTGTTCAAGGGGAGTGCCCATGCAGTTTCTGATACTCAGAGGTTTGGTTTTATGCTTGCTGTGGGTGTTGTTAAAAAGCATCACTTTGATGTTTTTATAGTTTAGCACCAATTTATGGGCACTAAACCAGCTTTTCCACCTCCTCAAAGCAGAGTTGGAGATCCTGTTGCAGGAGTGTATGGTCAGAGTTACCCGTGTAGATTACTGCATTGTCCACATAGAGCAGGATCCGTGTATGACAGGCACTTGGGAGGGTATTCAAAAAAATGCTAAAAAGGAGGGGTCCAAGTATTGATCCCTGAGGCACTCCAGGGACCATTTTCTTCATTTTGGGTGAAAAGCTTTGTGCCTGAAATGGGAGGGTGGGGGTGCCACTAGACACCAGATCAATAATGGGGATGGCAATCGGTAGGTGGGGGGTGCCAGTAGACACCAGGGATTGGCAATATATATTTTTCATATGGGAGATGGTGATCGGTGGGTGGGAGGGGTGGCACTAGACATTAGGGAATCTAGGTAGGAAACTGCTCCTGAAAGTGCTGTTTGTAAACTCCTACACTTGTGGTTTTGACTTTCACCTGATTCTTAAGTCCCACACTCACGGGAAAGAAAACCACATGGTTGGACAAGATGGGGCTGCCCTTCACTACCCTCCCTCAACTAAGGTTGTGTTTTCCTTTTTTTGTTGTTGTTGTGGAGTGAGCTGATTACTGCCCTTAATGTGCCCTTCCTCAGGACTCCTAAATGGGCCTATTGGGCTATCTGACCATGGGTCGCACAAATCTCACTACCCAGGCTGCTGTGTAAGATATCAGGGGGAGAGAAACATAAAGGCAGACAGAAATTCAAATGTGGACGGGGCCTGCCATTTGAACCCTAAGTAAGTCTTTGACTATTTTGGGAGGGGAGAGTTTTGCAGTGTTCTTAATTTCAGATGCCGCATACACAGTTTCAAAATGGACTGTTAGCTGTAGCCATTTGGCACCGAGTTGTTTGATCCTCCAGTGGGCTGTGTTCTTTTGTAGTATGCCAACCATGGTCAGAGGAGTACTGCGATAATGGTCCACAAAGCAAGCAGAGTTGGGTTTTATTTTTTGTGGAGACATTTCTTTTTTTTTGTCAAGAAATTTCCGCTGTTCTCATACAGAGAATGTGGGGAATGGCTCCTGTCACTAAGCTGGGCACCCAGGATTTTGGGTGTCGAGAAAAAGCATTTGTCGGCATTGTGTTAAAAACAAACATCAAAATCTAGCTAAACAGGTCCCATTTAGCTAGGATCTGATGTTGATTTTTTTTAAATCCCAGTATTTTTATATGTTTTCCATGTTTGTTTGTTCATGGAAAAAATTACCAAGATGGTGGTTGGCATGGTAAAAAAATGTTTGGTGCCCTGCTAATGAAGTGGCACATAAGCAAAAACAGGCAAATTGAGCATCCAACTTTTACTTTTGCCGCAGAATGTTATCTCAAAACCACTACTTCGCATGCGAGTGTCAAAAAAACATGACATTTAAAAGACTTATAACTCATGAACGCTTGAATATTTTTTCACCAGACCTGTCAAAGGCACTACCTTTGGACATAACAAATTTCACCTGCAAGTTTGGGGCAAAACAAAAATTCCTTTCCATGTAGGCTGTAGGCGAGAGCAAAAAAAAAACAAAAAACAATGTTAAGTATAGGAGAAGAATTAGACTTTTACAACAAATGACACATCTGAATCTCAGAAACTACATAAGCTGCCATCACAAAACTTTCCACACATCAAGACCTTGCCTCCTAGACAACCCATACAAAATGTCAGCTCATTTCATGAAAGGCAGCCAAATATATTATTGTGCAAAATTAGGAGTTTAACATTGAACATCCTACTCAACCCTAACTATAGGGGTGCTACTGCTCCCCTATAATTTATTGTGAATGTAACCCTGTACCTAAACCCTGAAAGATCCACTGACTCCTCTGGGAAAATGTAGGAAAACCTAATATTTAGACAACACTCAGCTTGTATTTCATATATCTTTTATAGATTTCTCCTCCCCCTTTTTTATTACTAAGAAACTTTTCATAGAAACAGGATTTTCATTGCTCAGAGTTTATTGGCCCCTACATCTTATTCCCAAATTATAGTCATAATCCTTTCTTGTGTCATCATAGTCTGCTGCTATGGGAGTACTTGTGATGTCACAAGCAGAATATTATGAGATTTTGTTTGGGAATCAGCAGCAGGAGATGCGAACTCTCAAGGAACAAAAATTCCATTTTCATGCATATGACCTCAGTAATAAGTTCTAGCCAGAGATGATAGGGCTGTGATGAGCTACCAAATGATCAAAGTTACAAATGTGGGTAGAAATTATGCAACGTCTGGGTGTAACTTTGCCATTTTTTGAAGGTATTGCACCACATTTTCAACATGGCCTTTTTGGGCCCCCTCCTGATGAAGTGTCATTTTGTTCACTTGTCCCGAAAGGTGATTTTGCAGAGCGAATGTGTAAATTGGTAGCGAACTTGATATGTGGTTGGGAAACTTTGCAAAGCTTCCGAACTGTGATTATCCTAGATTTTTACCAACATCACTGGCAAACTATAACTTTACAATATCTCTATCTCCAATACAAACGCATTCCCTTTTTGAGTTTTTATTTTGAAAGAGAATATTTTTACTGTTGTACATGACATGGTCATAGCAACAAGTATAAACAGTATTTACAAGTTAAATATTTAAAATGTAGACTACATATTAAAATAATATGTGATTATTAAGAAGCAATGTTCAAATATGGAAAACATATTTTACTAAAAAAAATGTCCATACTTTCACTCAAATATTATTTTTGATAAACATTTCTGATAGCAATTTATTATTTTCTTGTTGGCACCGTATAGTGCTGTTCAGTCACAGTCATCAAAAACTGGCATGCTGCTAATTCAGTCCTCCTGAATTTATTTAGTCAGAGTACATGATGATGCTGCTGTGTGTGTGTGTGTGTGAACATGCAACCTGCCACTGTAGATAAACAAAAGCTATAGTTCCCAGTTTTGGCAGTCTCTCACCATTCACCAGGACTAAACGCAGACAGTGTGGAAACCAAGCACTTACCCTGCCTCCACACTGTAGCTGTCTCTGTGGATTATCCAAGGGTTTAAAGTCCAAATGGTGTCAGTCCCTTACCTCTTACCAGTGCTAAATCCATCACAGTGTGATTAAGTTTGCACTGAGCCTGCCCCACATGGTTCTGTACCTGTGGATAAAGTGAGGGCTTTATCTACTTTTTACCAGTAATAAATTAATCACAGTTGGTGGACTGGGGGTGGGGGGTGGCTGCACAGTACCTGTCCCTGAGGATAAACAAAGAGTTTTAGTTTACCATCTAGTGCTATAGCTAACAGAGCTGCAGCTGGACTGTCTTTAATCTGACACTGTAGTCTGCCAGACTGTTTCAGTGTGTTAATAAATTCTAGTACAACAGATAATGAGTTAACCCCTAGGTTGCTGAAACAAATCAAATAAATCTATTAGACTGAGCTGGACAGATGTTCAATCTGCAACCCTGCAAAGATTCAATTGATGGGCTAGAAGCAGCAGTTTCATAAGATTTTTTTTGCTAATATCCTGAGAAGTTCAGATAGCCCATACATGACTTCTGAGGCTCAGTCTGTATTGACAACCACAGGCATAAGTTGGTTTGTCAAAACCCTTACTGCAAGTAGGACATTCATGAGACCAGGGTCAGACACTTTATTTTGCATGTTCTGATGTTCACATGTCATGGAATGTAGTACCACAAACTCCAGTTAAGGTACATGTACAGACTAACATAAATGTTTCAAAGGCGTGAACTGCATGCCTACTGCAGCACAAATGTACAGTATCTGTGACACAGTGCTGCTCAGTACTGTGTTGTGCTGCAGCTCCAATAGCCATCTGTTACCATTGGACTCAGGCCCAGCCTCTCCACAGTCCATGGAGCAAAGTCCTGTTAATGAGATTGACATGGCCATCAATGGACCAATGGCTGCCAATGAGCTGGTAGTGACTCCTTAGCACCTTGAATGGGAAATGAGCTAATTTGCATGAGGGCATTCTAATCTAGTGCATTTGTGTACATTGCTAACCTATCTGGGATGCATTAACTGATACCTTGTACTTGGGTTTCCTGTTCCCTAGACAGTGTTATTCCTTTCCTTGACCAGCAGGGTGTTGTGTTTTGTGATTGCACAATCCTATTAGTGCCTTGCTTATTCTGCTCTCTAGGTGGGGTGGTGTATTACTACGTGCTTTGGACTCCCATAGTGTGCTCTGTCTTTGTATGCATATTCCACCTTTTGTGCACTGTGCACAAAAGCGCTAGAAGAAGGGACTTTGCATGGCACTGCCCTGACATTCCGATATGAGGCAGGATATTTTCTTCAGACTTTTGAAATATGGATGGATTCTATGAAGACTTGGTGTCTCCTAATTGTTGTTGCTGGTATACCTTCTTCTGCATTATTACAAGGTGTGCCTACAGGTGTGTGCTAACAGATTACTGCTGTAATCTTCTGATTCAAATTGTCTTTTGCAAGGTATATCTTCTGTTACTGCTTTATTTTTCTCTGGAGCAAAGTGTTTCTTACAGGGTATATCTTCTCTGAAATTACTGTATTACAGGTGGAGCTTACATTTTTGTGACTTTTTTATCATTGGGCTGAGCAAAATTACTGTTTGACACTGTGTTTTATTTTATTCTTGTTTGTTGAAAAGGTTTGTTGTCTCAGAGGTGTTTCAGTCTCCTTCTCACATTGAAGAGCTAATTGCTTTTCCTCCCACAGCTCTTCCAAAGGATTAGGTGTGTATGTGGAAGTGGAGCTGGTAAACTGTCAGTAATTTCCAACAGAAAGAAGGGTTAAAAGTCAGGTTAGTTGATATCTTGGAGGTAGAAGACTTGGTTTGCTGGCCAAGGCACCTAAGCTTCACCTGAGCTCTTTCCTTCTAAGACTGCTTGAAAGGCAGAGTAGAGAAACTTACCAGAGCAAGGGAGAAGGATTAAGACTTAGTTTGGCTAAGCAGATTTACTGTGTGGTGGTGTTTTTATTTTTTACTCACAGGGATTGCTACTGTTTGTTGCTAACATTTCATTGCTTTAATTTTTCTCTGATTCAAATTGTTGTTGCTGGTATACCTTCTTCTGCATTATTACAAGGTGTGCCTACAGGTGTGTGCTAACAGATTACTGCTGTAATCTTCTGATTCAAATTGTCTTTTGCAAGGTATATCTTCTGTTACTGCTTTATTTTTCTCTGGAGCAAAGTGTTTCTTACAGGGTATATCTTCTCTGAAATTATTACAGGTGGTGCTTTACAGGTTTTACAGTTTTATCTAACATTAGGATAAGCTTTCAGGGTTACTGCATTTGTTGTTGACTGATTGTTTCTGCTCTACCTCCTTGTTCTTTCGTCCGTGGTTCTTCTTTTAGGCAGAGGAAGGGCCCACACCCACCCCATCCCCAACCACCCCACCCACACTCCTTTTATAGGGTACCACAGTTGTGACATTTCCTGTGGCAGAGCAGGAAGGGGTGGATCAGTGGGCCTCCACAAGGTGATCTCATTTACAGGGCACTAGTAATTTAACTTGTTATAACAAGTTAAACAAAACACAATTAAACCATTACTTGCATTTTTTTCCTTCTAATTACTCTGACTAGGTTACAAACCCATCAACTTATTTGGAATGGATTTCATTAACTGCAGGTACTGTGGAACAATTTTCAGAAGGACAGTCTTTCAGGATTTAGGACACTGTCCTACATGCTGGCCTTTGGAGATCTTAGGTCTCAGCTCGGGCAGCATGGGCAGAGATTGCCGCCTCAAATTTCATATTGAAGAGGAAATACATTATAAGAACCACCGCCATTTCCCCAGCATCCAACAGAAAAACCTCGACTGCAGAGGGTAGTTGGTCCAGGAGGTTGGCAGGTGGTTAGGAGGAGCAAATCGGTGCTCCATCACTCTGCTCTCTCCAACATATTACCTCAAAAACCATATAAACACTGCAAACAGGTATCTGCCTCTATCTCTGAAATCAAATAAAGAGGCAGAAGACACTGCAGAGCAGGACACTGCGGCACAGGAGCTAGCACAACAATACTCACCCAAATCAGGAACCAAAACTAAACAAGCACAAAGGAAATCCAAAAACTTCTGATCATAGGAGACTCCATGATTCGGGAGTTGATACCCATCTCCAGCCAGGGTGATGGTCAGATGTCTCCCAGGTACATCAGCATGGAGAGACACTGACCATTGCTAAAATTGTTCACAAAGCAGGAGAAAACATTGATGTCCTAGTACACATAGGACTATGATCTGCCAGCCGGTCAGTTGTGGAGACCAAGGAACACCTGACTAGGCTGGGTGACAAACTATCATCTATTTCATCTGGCATCTCCTTCTCTGAGATCCTGCCAGTCTGGGAGAAGGAGCAGATGGACGGAAGGTCAGAGAAGGGGAGATAGGGAGCTAAACACGTGGCTCAAGGACTGGTGCCAGGAAAAAGGACACAGATTTGTAGGAACTGGCAACAGTTCTGGGAGCGAAAGTTCTTTAAATTTGATGGACTGCATCTGACTAAGAGAGTCAGTGCATTGGGGCAGAAGTTTGACATCTTTGCAGAATATTTAAACTAGCAAATGGGGGAGAGGTGCAGCACCCATACGCCGAATGGGAAGAACACCCCTCCCCTCAGCTAGTGGTCAAACAGGAATTCACCGTGTTTGCCGCTCATTTGCATCACCAGGTAAGAAAAAGGTTTGTCTCCCCATACGATGCACAGGGTAATGCCAAACTTCACCCAACAACTAACACACCAAAATCTGGCCAATGGAAAATCATGTACACAAATGCTCACAGCCTGGGAAATAAGATCCCAGACCTGCAGGCAATAATGTCAGAGGCTAAACTGGACATAGTAGCAATTAATGAGACGTGGTTTACCAGTAACCACACTTGGGAGACTTCAGTACCTGGCTATGTATTGTTCAGAAGAGACCGAGGTGAAAAGGGGAGGAGTGGCCCTGTATGTTAATGAAAATATCAAGCTACAGAAATTCAGAATACACATAAGGAGCCAGAAGAACTGTGGGTCACCCTGGAAACAGGAAATGGGACAGCCATAAGAACTGGGGTTGTCTACAGGCCCCAGACCAGAGGGAGGACATAGACACATTACTGTTAGAAGATATACAAAACATGACAGCTAAAGGGAGGTTCTGATAATGGGAGACTTCAACATGCCAGATACAGATTGGTCAATACCAGCAGGAACATCTGCCAGAACTAGACTCATAGTGGATTCCCTGCAGGGGAGGGCCTCAAACAACTGGTACAGCAACCCACAAGAGACAGGGCTATCCTAGATCTAGTACTGACTAACAAGAAGGATCACAGATCTCCAGGTAGAAGGTCACCTGGGGCCAGTGACCATCACATGGTATGGTTCAATTTGGCTACTACATCTAAATCATCCCATTCCAAGGCAAAATATGGGACTTCAGAGGAGCTGACTTTGATAAGATGGCCAACAGAGTTAAGCTAGCCCTGGCAAAAGAAACACAGGTGAGGAGGTACAGGCAAAGTGGGCAAGCATTAAGGATAAATACTTGAAGCAACATCCCATTGTGTTAGACAGAAAAGGAATGCAAAAGAAGAAGGAAACCACTTTGATTCTCAAATACAGTAGCAGAAAAGGTCAGAGCCAAAAGGCTGGCCTTCAGAAAATATAAGGGAACACAGCGGATGAAGATAGGAGGCATACCAAACTGCCCTAAGGGAAGCAGGTAAGGCAGTAAGGCAGGCAAAGTCCCAAACTGAGGAAACACTAGCACTAACAGTAAAAGAAGGTGACAAGACTTTCTATAGATACATTAGTGAAAGGAGAAAGTCCAGAGGGGTATTGCTGTTTAATGGAGAAAAGGGAGCATGGAGGAGGAGGACCCTGTAAAGGCATCTATCCTAAATAGATACTTTTGCTCAGTATTTACTGAAGAGAAGGTAGGGCAGGGCCCACAGCTCAGCATCATGGACACAGGGGAGGGAGGTGAGCACTACTCCCTTCACAAAAGAAAGGGTCCTACAAGAGCTTGCTAAGCTCAGGGTGGATAAGGCAATGGGACCTGATGGCATACATCCCAGGGTACTTAAGGAGTCAAAGGAGGAACTAGAGCCATTAGCAGAATTGTTTAGTGAGTCTCTGAGCACAGGAGAGGTCCCAGAAGACTGGAGAAGGCTCATGTGATCCCACTCACAAGAGTGGTAGCAGGGAGGAGGCGGAACTACAGACCGGTCAGTCTTACCTCAGTAGTGGGCAAGATTATGGAGGCACCCTAGGAAAGGATAGTGCAACACCTGGAATCCATAGGGGCACAGGATCCAAGACAGCATGGGTTTACAAAAGGAAGGTCCTGTCAAACTAATCTCATAGATTTCTTTGACTGGGTAACCAGAGTGGTGGACCAAGGGGGAGCAGTTGATGTCGCCTACCTTGACTTCAGCAAAGCTTTTGACACTGTTCCACATAGAAGATTGATAAATAAGCTAGGTAGGCTCGGGGTGGGTCAGAAGTTGGTCAACTGGGTGGCAAACTGGTTGACTGGCAGAAAACAGAGAGTGGTGGTAAATGGTATACAGTCAGAAGAGATGCAAGTCACAAGTGGGTACTCAGGGATCAGTCCTGGGGCCAGTCCTATTCAACATCTTCATTAGTGACCTCGCAGATGGACTAGAGGGTAAGGCTTGTCTGTTTGCAGATGACACCAAGATCTGCAACAGAGTAGATGATCCAGATGGGGTGGGCAGAATGAGAAGAGATCTGGATAAACTAGCAGAATGGTCAGAAGAGTGGCAACTGGGATTTAATGCAAAGAAGTGCAAAATCATGCACATAGGGAAGAGAAACCCTGAAGCCACTTATAGGCTGGGAGGGGAGTTGCTAGCAGTCACAAAGGAAGAAAGAGACTTGGGCATCATCATCACTGATGACCTAAAATCATCCAAGCAGACCTCTAAAGCAGTAGGTAAGGCTAGGGAGTTAGGGTGTATTAGTAGGGGTATCACAAGTCGTAAGAGGGAGGTAATAATCCTCTGTACAAGGCATTGGTTAGGCCCCATCTGGAGTAGCGCAGTATTGAGGCCCCACCCTCACAAGGACATTAACCAAATTGAGGCAGTCCAGAGAAGGGCAACCAAAATGGTGCAGGGACTGCATCAGAAGACATATGAGGACAGATTAACGGAGCTCAATATGTATACCCTTGAGCAAAGGAGGGAGTGAGGTGATATGATCGAGACATTTAAACACCTTAAGGGCATAAACAAGGTGAAAGAGTCTAACATGTTTAAATATAAGAAAAATAGCAGGACAAGAGGACACAGCATGAGATTAGAGGGAGGCCGATTAAGGGGGCATGTGAGGAAATTCTTTTTCACAGAAAGGGTGGTAGATGCATGGAATGGCTTACCAAAAGAAGTGGTGGCTATGAATACAGTGCAGGGCTTCAAACAGGCATGGGATAGGCATAAGGGAGCAATACAAATGACTATGAATAGATAGGTCACTGACGGAGCAAAGGCCGATGGCACATTTATATGGTAGAAAAAGAAATGGGCAGACTGGATGGGCCTTGGGGTCCTTATCTGCCGTCAACTTCTATGTTTCTATGTTTCTATCTTCCTTCTTTTGGAGCCCTTTTTTTCCTTTTTTTTTTCTTTACAAACAGATTTTTAAATCCATTCTGTGAATGCCTATAGATCTTAAATTTTTCAGGCTATAGATATTAAGCATGTGTTTGCTCAAGTAATATTTTGTTAATTATGTCGGTTGGAACAAATTGTGCTTCATCTGTAGAAATACTAAACTAATTTAACACGTTGTAACTTGGATCATCACTGATTACTGATGGACTCAGCTGTAATCAATTTCATAGGTTATTCATGTATTTATATATCATTTCATGCATGAAAATATTAGATACACACTGCTTTGTTTAATTCATTTTTTTACTTTTATTTGTAGAAACTATATCTACAGTATATTTGCTATATTTCTAACATGTGTGTCTCAGATTTCTTTTATAAAGAGTTTAGAAAAAAGAAGTCAGTGAGAAATGTTTCCATAAGACCAAACAGAGAAATCAGTGGGATCACAGCTCAAATTAACATGTTAAAATTAAGAGTAGGTGCCTGACCTTTGAGGAGGTCACTGTGACATTAGTTGTCAGGCTTATTACAACTCAGCCAATTTTTGAGACCAAGAACTCTTTAAAATCACAGAATCAAGAAAAAGAAAGAAAGTGACTGAGAAAATAACCTTTACACGGTTTGCAGGTATCCTTAAGAAACATTAGTGGGGCGGGCACTCGTTGCAGTTTGTCTCTGACTGCATGTTCTGACATTATTTCAAATCATACCTTTTCTCCTTGCACTGCACTGTTATTATTATAGTTAAGGCCAGGCCTGAGAAAGTTCCTTGGACCATTGATTTTGCCAGGTTAAATAATAATAAAATAAAATAAATATAATTCAGGGATAAGATGCATACCTCTAACTTGGTGAATTGAATGTGGTAGCATCGCTTACATTTTTTTAAAATCTTTTCTTTATTAAAAAAGTAGGTACATCTTGCTGGCCCAGTGGCACTGAGGTACTGGACACCTTACCTTGCCCCATGCTGGCGACCCATGTTCGGGAATGAGCATGGGCTGCTGGGGTTCGGCAGGAAGTAGAAGGACCAAGCGTCCTTTGACTGCTCTCCTTCTCTGGGGAGGAGGGATACCGGCTTTCGATGCACTACTGGCTCCTAGCAATGGCTGGGAGCTAGGGGTGCTGAAGGCAACAGTAGGGGAAGCCGAGGCAGACATTTGGAGGAATGCATATGGGAGTGTGGGCGTTTTCTCCTTGGACATCATTGCATGTTCTTAGCTTGAGGGATCTAAAATTAGGTGGAAAATGGTCCTGGCGTGCTTCATGATGTTCAGTCCCTGCAGGCGCCGCCGCCCTCACAACTGGCAGCAACACACCTCCAGCACCGAATCCTAGTGTGAGGTGGGTTGAGGGATCCCCGCCACCCCACCATGGGGGGAGAACCATGGGGTAGCTGGGGGTTGAGCTTCGAGCAGGGGACGAGGCTGGGAGACCGACGGGGGGAATGACTGCCAGGGACCGAGGAATCAAAAAAAAGAGTAGGCACATCTAATTGCCATGTATTTATCCATTAACTTATACATGTCATATGTTGTTCTGCTGCTCTGCTTATCCCCTCTATACAATCTGCCCCCATCCTTTTGGCCTCCCCAGCCCTGTCACTCTGGCTCCTCTTAGAGTTTACTGTGCAGCACTGCATGTTGCCCCAGGACTTGCCTACCTGATAAGCTCAGAGGGGTTCCCCACTCCCCCGACGCATCAAGGATCTAGTTGTTGTTAGTGGTGATGCCTGAGTCACAGGGTGTGACGCTTGTGGGAGACCAGAAACATCCTGCTGGCCAGCCTTTTTCCACTTTTCCTCCTTCACCTTGGATAAGCGGATATACAATGTCATCATGATGCACCATACACACTTTTGTGCACCTTGCATCGCCAGCAGCAACTCCTTCACTCCAATCAACAGTCCCAAACCTCCTGTTTCCAAGCCACTGCTAAAAGCCAGGCTTGTGCTGGGCGCCACAACTCTCCCTCCCCGGAGGAGGAGAGATGTCCAACAGTTGCTTGCTCCTTCTCCTCCCCCTGGCTGAACCCCTGACACCCCAAACTCACTACCAAACTTGACTTCTCATTTCCCACAAGAGGTACTGCTGCCACTGCTCCAGTGGGTCAGTCTATATGATTCATATTCTTAAAATACCTTTCTCCAGTGCTTCTCTCATGAATTTCTGCATGCTTATGAAGGTTTTTTTATCTCTTAATGTAGTGTACATAGGTCTGTTCCACAGGGAATGTGTTTAAAGCAGCAGTATTTGTAAGCATCAATAATGTCATAATATATTTGTTTAGTATCAATGTATATCTGTCAAAAACATCAATATACGCATATTTTTCTTTGTATTCTATTTATTTCATCTCTAAACTGACATATGTGGTTTTGAAGTTTTTCAAAATTCCTGCTAACTTGCCATACCCACCATGAATGAATTAAACATCTTTTTTTTTTTGTGGGGCTCTGTGTTTGCCTGCCATCTGTCCAAGCATGCTCCGCCCTGCACCCCCACCTCAGGACTAACCCTACAATCGAACACCATTGGCTTACTCCCCAGGGGTGGGTCTGCCAGGTGTGGCCCTTCCCTGACTGAGACTGGTCAGTAACATGGGAGCAGGAGCCTGGCTGCGGCGTGGTACAGCTACATGGAGTGGATGTCACCCTGTAGAGGCAGAACCTCCAGTTTTTCCATGGTTTTCTCCTCAGGAGGCATGTCATGCATGATGTTAGGGCAGCACGCCGAACATCTACCCCCCCCCACAGATACAGTCCTGGCTATGGAACCCATAGCTGCCACATGGGGTTATCCAAGCACATTTGACTCCCCCCACTGAGAGAGAACAGCAGTCTGTGGAATGCTCTCTCCTCATCATCTCCTGCCCCAGCCACCCCTCCGACTACCCAAGCTCATTCCTAAACCCAGGTCATCAGCATCACAAGCAGTAGTGCTGCCACTGTGCTGGTCCCATTAGTTAAACATCTTGGCGTGATGCGGTGTCTCCCATCAGAAACATATGCTAGCACCATTGTAATGCATTTGTAGTATTAATCTAGTCTGTGCAGTCAAAAAGTAACCTTAAGAGAAGACACTATTAAAAATTAACCATGGCGTTCATGTCTATTGCCTTGAGTTCTTAATTACAGAATTACTAATAAAAGCTGTTTAAAAAATGTCCAAGGAACTAGAAAATACACAGCTGATCAATACAAAGAAAGCAGAAATGCATTCTTGTCTTGATTAAAACTGCATGATAGCCGGCCCAGTGGCACAGAGAGTTGAGGCACTGGCGCCTTACCTCACACCACACCGGCGACCCGGTTTCAGAACGGACATGGGCGCCGGAGGGTCGGCAGGGGAAGGAGTAGGATTGAGCATCTGGAGGACTGCTTTCCTCTCCTGGGGTGGGCTGGGGATTGGCATCACTCTATAGTGGCCCCCGATGGAGACCAGGGGAAACTCAGAGGCAGTGCAACTAAGGGAAATCTGAGGAAAAATTGAAAATGGCATCTCCTCCTACCAGATGACGGCCGCTTGGATCAGTTCCCCCTCAAGCTCTGTGACAGCCAACCCGGTCGCAGCAGCACCCACCCGGCTGCAGCAGCACCCAGAGCCAATGCCTGGGCTAATAGGCCATTTCCCTTCAGAAGAGGAGGACCCACCCGAAGCAAGGGTTACGTTGGGTTATCGTTTGGTGGCTGCGATGTGGGGTTGGGATCGGTGGCGGAAAAGAGCGAGAGGTGAGCATCCTTAGCACTTGGCCTGAAGGAGAGGTAGGTGAGGGTTGCTGGGGAGATAAATATATAACACACAAAAAAAAACTGCATGATGAAATGTTTTGCCACTAATAAATCAAATCAAAGTTTATTGATAAAAAGTGTAATTCAAAAATTGTGAAAGTGCTTGTACATACATGGTAAAAAGATAAATTAACACACTTTAAAACAGATAACAAAGGGCAGCAATAGTTTAGGCTTCAGAGAATGCCATATTAAACAGGTATGTTTTTAGTGCAGATTTAAATACCTCAGCAGTCAAGCACTCTTGAATCTGATGAGACAGAGAATGCCACAGAGTCGGGGCCACAAAAGCAAAAGATCTGGCCCCAGAGGTCTTCAAAAGGACCCTGAGAACCTCTAGCAATCTCTCATCAGAGGAGCAGAGCTGGCAGAGAGGGCAGTAGGGGTGAGGAAGATCTTGCAAATACCACAGTCCCTCTCTGCGTATGGTCTTATAGGTCAATAATCTGACCTTTAAGGTGATCCTCCACCAAACCGGCAGCCAATGCAGGCTGTGGAGCACAGGTGTGACATGGTAAGATCTAGATAAGCCAGTCAGCAACCTGGCAGCAGCATTCTGCACCAGCTGCAGGTAGTGGAGGCCCACCCCCAGTAGCCCTATGTATAGGGCATTGCAGTAATCAAGGCGGGAGGTCACAAATGCATGCACCAATGCTGTAAGATCATCAGATGGGACAAGGTGTTTTATCCAGGTGATATTCCTCAAATGTTAAAATTAGGTCTTGACAATGGCCGTCACCTGCGACTTAAGTGTGAGCCCACCATCAAGCATAGCACCCATGTAGCCCCTAGGCAGCGCTACTCCTAGAGTTACACACGTGCCTACTACCTGCGAGCTAGGATGAGGGGTTTGGGTTCGCAAACTTATACTTGGTTCTAACAGTGCAGTGCCGCCACTCACAGTTTACCTTTATGTGGGCTAGCTGTTACCTGGTATAACCCCCTGAGATGTTATACCACCCACAATTACCATTTACCCCCTCCAGATATAACCCATTTGCATTTTCCCACAATTCAAGATGTTTAGCAATTAATGACTCTCTCTAATAATATGTTCACACACGATGATTTGCAAAAATAGTAATAACGAGATTTATTTGGGAGACTTAGGAATTGGGATGGGGAAACAGGAGGAATAGAAGTTATGCTGATTACTATTTACAAAATGTACAAGGTTTGTTCTTGCTGGTGAATCCTCCAGCTGGGTGGCTATTAAATTAAACAGAAAAGGCAATCGCAGTGCAAATAACCAGAAATGATACCTAGATCCCTGGCTAACTAAACAGCTGACTAAATCTGATGTTACACTACTATCATCCCCACCACTGCTACCAGTTCCAGAAACATGCAAACCCCACAATCTCACACTATACACTGGGTACCCAGATACCAAAGTCATTGTTGCAGGCCTGGTGGAGCTGCAGCTGGTTGAGTTGGCCAGCTTTGATTTGAGAGGAAAACAAGCAAACAACAATGACTGTTGATCCTTATCAAAGATGCAGGGGTTGCTCTGCTTTTGGCAGTATTGCAGGGGTTGCCCTGCTTGCTGTAGGAGGGCAGAGATTGCCCTTTAAGTCACAGAACTGAACACTTCAGAACAGGCAGCTGTCTAGGTTACCTTGACTAGATCTTGGATTCACAAATCCTGACTATTCAGCACATATATACAGTATATATATATATATATATCTATCTCGTGGTCACATCCAACACATTTATATACCAATACATCTTTAACTCATCTGTATTCTCAGGCATAATTCAGATAAGGTAGAATTCTGTCATTTCCATGGTTTAAGCACATTCTCAAGTTGACCCTTGGGTCTCATACTGGGCACTGATGAATATCAGCACATTTATATGATTTGACATAAGTGCACACTGTTTGGTCTCTCTTGGGAACCCCCAGCAACAGCTGCAATTGGTATAGCACAGACTCAAAGATACACCTGTCCTGGGCTAGCAGGGCAGCAGGCAAGGTATGAATTGAATAACTACTAAGATAACAGTCACTTGGGCAAAGTGGCCCAGAATAATTACTTCGGCTTTCAATTAGGGAGATAGAGGGCATGTCAGCACAGGATCACTTATTCTGTCTGTCATAGCATAAAACAATTACAAGGGCAGGCAGGCCCATAAGTTAACTTACAGTATTTCTCTTTCCTTGCACTTTGGGGTACAAGGGTACTGATACAGGTCCTCCATGGTCGATTCCAGCTACAGAAGGCTACTGGCATCTTCAGTCCTCTCACAACTGAGACTCTCAGTCAACGCTCTCACCGCTGCTTGATGTCATCTGGTTTTTGGTCCACATCTTCCCCCGACGTGGAAGGGAGGGCTAGCACCTGGAGGACAATCTGTCAACCTACTGACTAGCAGTTTAACAACTTAACTGTAATTACTTTAATTTTAACTAATTAAAGGGGCAAACCCTCTCCAGGATGGAGAGGATCAAATGGAAACCCAGGCTTAGCAGCATGACTGAGGCCTGAGCTCCCCCCCCCGGGGAGGGCTCCTGCTCGAATCTCTAGGCTGGAATCCGGCAAAATTCTGGAAAATACTGTCTCTTACAGGGCTTTCCTGAGGCTCCTGATTGGTTGTGGTGATCCGATTGGCCAGAGGACCTGTCAATCACAGAAATGAATAATGCATGAACCTCATTCGATTCACTGTTGGTCTGCTATTTTGGCACCCAGAATTAGGTCCCTGTAGGTTCCCATGAGCACATGGCATTTACTCATGAGCTTTGGTGAATGTCCCACAAGTTCTGGCTTTATTTTCCTGGCTTTCTGATTGGCTGTGACTGCTTGCAATTGCTGCTTAACCCACTGTCCCTGTAGCAGCTTGAGCACAGTCCTGAATAATGTCCTGGTGCAGCCAGAGATAAACAAATATTTGCCCCAATGACCTATAGTTCTGTAGCCCAGATTGAGTACTTGCTGTCACGCTCTGATAATGAAATTTGTGCAGTCTGTTTTTCTGTCGCTGCTGCCAGTATTTAGTGAGCCCTGATTTTGCAGCAGCAGACAGGCTGACAGTTTTTTGAGTCCCAAATATTTTACTGGTTGTAGCCAGGAGAGAACAGTATTTATTTTAAACATTTCCCCCCTGGTTACATCTTTCCCCCACTTAGCAGCAAGGTACAATAAAAAAAAAAACTTTTCCTTTTCTCTTTTTCTGCTGCAGCTGAACTACTGATTCCCAGAGGGCAGAGAGACCCTGATAAATATTCATTACTGATCGGGGTTCCTGCTTATGAATATTAATGAGTCCCGATTGGATCACACCATGGAATTCCATTACATTTCCAGGGGGTGGCATCTTAGCAGCCTGTCCGTGGTCACCGGGTCCCACTGATGTGATGCGTATCCCAGGACCCATGGAACACTCCCCAGAATAACTGTAAATCCGCACGGTTGAAGATCAAGGGTGCCGATTGTGCCTACGTGATCCACGCTGCCCCAAGGGCAGAACAACAAGCAGGAGATCACGGTTCATGTTCTTGAGCCCCGCAGGGCTGGATTAGCGCATTGGGCTATATGACTGGAGCACGTGGGGCAGAAAAAGACCTGGGGAACTACAAAAAATTGTGACTGGATGGGGACATACCCAGGAGAGAAGCAGGAGGACAGAGCTACAGGGTGGCAGGTAAGCCCGAATTTTGCAAGGGGGTTACACCCAGATTCCGTAACTAGTCAGAGGTCATCAGCTGGCTGCCCACCAACCAAAGTCCAGATGACTGCCCAGAAGACAACCCCTCTACCTGACATCCTGGGTCCACAACCAACCCTTCAGTCTTATCAGGGTTCAAACTCAACCAGTTGGCACTCATCCAGTCCTGAATCTCAGGGAAGCAGTTATTAAAGGCTGAGACAGCCTTACCCTGCTCAGGTACAAAGGCCATTTATAGCTGAGTATCATCTGCATAGCTGTGAAAACCCAGCCCGTACTGCCTTATAATGCCCCCTAATGGCAGCATATACACCTCGAACAACATGGGTGAAAGAACAGAGCCCTGCGGTACCCCACAGGACAGGGGCCGAGAAAGAGAATCCCTGACACCACTCTCTAAGTCCTGCCCATGAGGAAAGATTGAAACAATCTGCGGACTACACCAGACAGGCCACAGATATGCTACAGGAGCTCCAATAACACATCATGGTCCATAGTGTCAAATGCCGCAGAGAGATCAAGGAGAACCAAGATCAAACATCTCTTCTGATCTCTTGCTATCAGGAGGTCATTAAGTACCCAAACCAGTGCTGTCTCAGCACTATTCCTCTTCCTGAAACCAGACTGGAGAGGATCATAAACATCATGGGTAGTAAGAAGATCCTTCAGTTGTAGTGCAACTACCTTCTCAATAACCTTGCCCACAAAAGGCAAGTTAGAGACAGGTCTGTAGTTAGCGAGGTAGTCAGGGTCAAGAGAAGACTTCTTAAGAAGGGGACACACCACAGTCTCCTTCAGGGTGTCTGGGAACACCCCTGTGTCTAACGAGTACCTGACTATCTCAGCTAGGATCGGTATGATTACCTCTACGCATCTCACCAAGAGGCACGTTGGACCAGGATCCAAACTACAGTAAGCTGGTCGCATACCCTGGATAATCTCCATGATGTCCATGATCACTAACTGGTCAAAGTCAGACCAGAGAAAATGGGCAGCTGCAACCTCCCACTGATCTCAACTACAGCTATTAGAGTGAGCTCTGACCTGATGGTGACAACTTTATCTGTGAAAAATTGAGCAAACTGATCACCCTTATTCTGTGAAAAGTCTCCCCGATTCTGAAGACAGGCTGGATTGCACAGCATGTCCAAAGTACTAAAGAGCTGAGCTGGTCGATTTTACACAGCAGCAATCTCTCTGGACAGGAACTCTGCCTTCTTATGGGAGATGGCCAATTGATAGTCTTTATAATGGGCCATCAATACACAATCTACAGTAAGTCTGTCATCAACCAGGTCAGATTTCTGGTTGGTTCTCTTCAAGCTTCACACCACTCTCCACAGCTCCCTTAATGTCCCATCAAACCAAAGGGACTGAGGGCGAAGGGTGAGAGGGTGAACGCAAACAGGACAACTGTCACCACCTTATTATAGCCTAGTAGCAGCACCTCTGGATCCATGCTTACACTCGGTCTACCTGATAGATCCAGTACTGCCATAAGACTATCAGGGAGTCAATCCCAGTAAAGGGCAGTACCGGACCATCTCCATAGGGGAAGGTCTATTGGGGGGGCCTTGAAACCGAACCCTATAGTGCAGTGATTGGACCATCCAATGGGCTCCACCCCACATCAGAGATCTCCATCCCCAGCAGGAACACTAGGTCCAACGAGTGACCTTGACTATGGGTCACAGAGGTAATCACTTGTGTGAAGCTCAATGAAATCATCAGTTGGAGGAAATACTGTTGCTTTAGTTACTTTTGTGCTCATAGAGGGTCCAAGTTCTTTAAAGTTATTTGTAATACATCTTTAATTGTTTACTAGGGCAGCTGTACCAATCCTGGCTTTCCCTCATTGAGTTTCTCATTCAAATATTAGCTTCAGACACCAATAATACCCTGCTAGGGGATATACAACTTAAAGAATTCTAATTGTTGCCTGGATTAAGGCTCATCAGATAATGTGTGCATGGAACATTTACTGGACAGTTGTCACTTAGTGCTGTGATGCACAATTAACCATTTCTAAGAAATGAATCCCACAAAGGCTTCATTTTGGACATAAACATCAGAAGAAGAAGAATCAACTTTACACTGTAAGTGTGTTCACAAGAGACTGATCATAAAAGCATCAATGTATTTTGGTTTACTTCAAGGTCAACTGTACTTTATAAGTGGCCAAAGTAGGATTTTTGTAATACCGTATGTACTATGTATATGAGTCATCCTCATATATGTTAAACAATTTTACATTGTCCATCTTAGAAAAATATTA
The DNA here is from genome assembly GCA_016271365.2 of Neoceratodus forsteri. NCBI lineage: Eukaryota > Metazoa > Chordata > Ceratodontiformes > Ceratodontidae > Neoceratodus > Neoceratodus forsteri. The sequence goes on from CM028129.1 coordinate 64,109,051, forward strand.
ATCAAAGTGGATACTAGATACAGTACTTTTTTTGTGGCCAGCACAGGGCCAAATCTATTCTTGCATCCAGAACTGGACACAAGAAGGTTTTGCAGATTTACAAGAAACTCTTGAAAACCCCACAGATACTATAGGTCTACTGATAAAAAATAGACATGGGACTCTTGGATGCCTATTGGTGATACCAGCCAGTCAGATTTTACTACTAAGCTATAGAGCGACACCAGCCTGGATGGAACGTAGTAGTGCTACAGTATATCACGAAATGCTGCAGTATACTACAGAACAGTATAACTCAATGGCAATTAAACCCTTTTGCCCTGCATTATTTTGTAACATTTCACTTACTACAAGTTATTGCATTGCATCATGACTGGCTCCGCTGTATGTTACTCACCACCATTCATTTGCCTTATAGGTTTAAAAGAGTGATAACACGCTTGCTTCAACCGGGGATTTCTTTTTACAAGTTTCCACACTGCAAATGGGGGGTTTAAGGGCCTTGGGAAAGAAGAGTCTGTTTGCTGGCAAGAGGATGGTAAAGTAAGGGGCAGTTTCTGTTATCACCAAGAGGGGTAGGTAGGAAGGAGTGGGGAGGGGGACTTAGTTTTGCTGCTGGGGAGAAGGGATGATGGTGGATGACTTTTAAACTTCACTGGGCATGGGGGAAGAAGGAGGTGGGGGCTAATGGGGGGATGGGTGGGCATACTATATTCAAAAACATGTGGCATGTTGAGAGGGAATGGGAGATATGCCACAGAGGCCGGGGTGGTTTTATCATTTTTTAAAATGATAAAAATGTAGGCAAAGGTTTTACAGCCATCATTAACTTTATAATATAAGTGTGATGTTCCTGACTTTGCACCAGTGTTACTTGCAAATTAAAACTTTGCAAAATCTATAAATCTGGTAGAATAACAAGTACTCTGCCTGCATGGTATGCTGCTGCTGCTCTTTTCAAAATCTATGCCTGCCTGACATGTTTATCATTGCTTGCGGAACATCAGGTACAGCAACCCACATGGTACTGTAGGCAGTCTCTGCTTCTAAAAAGGATGCCTATCTGACATGCTTATTATTGCTGTGCCAACTGACTACCAGGTACGGCAGCCCAGAGGCAGATCGCCACCAATGTTTCAAAAATGCTTGCCTGTCTGAAATGTTCACTGCTGTTGTGTTTGCTGAATATCATGTAAGCAGCACACATGATGATCACCACTTTGAAAAACGTTATGTCTGTCTGCCATGTTTACTATTGCTGGGTTGGCAGAATAGCAGGAATAGCAGCCTACATGGTGGAATGCCAGTGTTCCAAAGAAATATATATATATATATATATATTTTATTTAGTTGTTTAACCAGGAGTAGCACACTAAGCTGAAAGCTTTTTTTATAGGTGTGACCTGGGAGCACAGGGAAGTTAAGTAACTTGCTCAGGGTCACACAGTATGCAAGTGGAAGCTTGTGGGATTCAAACCCAGGTGTGGTCTGCTGGATGTCACTAGATTTACAGCTCAGAGCCTTAAACCACTGTGCTATACTGCCTCCCTTCTATGCCCATCTGGCATGTAAGAAGGAAGCTTGAAGTGACTGAATCTAGGCCAACTGGACTGCGACCCTGAAGAGGATGGACTTCCTTTGCACTGCTCATAAAAAGTTTTTTTAAGATGGCTTGGCAAATGGATATACTCATCACCGACAATTTCAAACAAATGGTTATCTTTGTTATCATTGCCATTTTGGAACCCCCTCCTCCCCTCCCATCTTCAGTATCTTAACTGGAACCAGACAGGAATTCAGGCAGAACTTTTGATATAAACTCTTCCTTTAATGTAATACCCCAATGTAAGGGGTTAAATTAAATGGGGGCATTACAGAAAATAAAGCAGAGGGGTCTATCATGCCCAGGGGCCCCACTGTGTTGTGGAGCAAGAGGGCTTTATTGGTGGGAGTCCCTTTGTAGTGCTTCACATAACCGCCCCCAGAAAAGTGTCAGGCAGGGCATCGTTTAAAAAAATATATTTAAACTTTTTCCTCTCTGCTGCTTGCCTGCTTCATTCTACCCCCCTCCCAGAGCAGGCAGCAAGAGAGTGGATACCCACATGCTTTGACCACTGTGTCTGGCCAGCGCATTGTGCCCTGTCTGAATCCCTGTCCGTTTGTGTGGGCACAGGCTCGGGGTTCCAGAACTAGAACCCCGAGTGCCTTTTCAAACGGGACACAGCCATTTGAGTTAGTTGTCAGGCTGGCTGTAGAGAGAGAGAGAAGCACCTGCAGAGTGCACCGGAGACAGGGGCTTTCCTGAGCTTGGTTGAAGCCGTCTTGTTGACTCTGTCCAGTCCGGATGAGCCGACTGGCAAGGCCTTATAGAAGACCTCTTGAATATTCATTAGAGGGACGGGGACTGGCGAGGAGAAAGGGAACAGAGTGGCAGCAGGCTCATTCGAGCCATAGACAATTAAAGGGGCCCAAGAACCAGGCCCAGAATTAAAGGGGCAATGCTCGGACTCAGATTTAAGACGGCAGCCTAAGCCCAAGTGTTTAAAGGGGCCCAGCAATAAACAGGCCCAGAATTAAAGGAGCAATGCTCGGCCCCAGGTTGAAGAGGGCATCCTGGCCCAGCAGTTCAGGCAAGCCAGCCCCAAAGTAGTTAGGGCATCCAGACTCAGCGGTTAGGGCAAGCCAGCCCCAAAGTAGTTAGGGCATCCAGTCTCAGCAGTTAGGGCAAGCCAGCCCCAGGTAATTAGGGCATCCAGGCCCAGCAGTAAGGGCAAGTCAGCCCCGTAGTAAATAGGGCAGTCTTGGCCCAGAGCAATTAAAGCAAGCTAGCCCCGAGGTATTTAGGCAGTAGGCCTAGCAGCAAGTGGTGCATCCAAGTGCAGTGATTGGGGCATCCATAGTAAAGTGTTCAGGGGTAGCCAGATCCTATCCAGAGAGGCCCTAAGTGGGAAAAGGGTCCAATCGAGGGGTGCTTAGCACACAAAATGTTGTGGAGTGACTGTCAATAACTGTACTGTTGTGCAAAATGTTTATTGCTCAAGCATCTGAAATGCTGTGTTAAATCGCTAAAGCACCAAGACCGTCTTGTGACACATTAGGATTGTGGTTATTTGCCCCTTGCATCTGAACAATTGCCCCTTGCATCTGAACAATTACTCCTGACATCTGAACAATTGCCCCTTTCATGTGAATAGTTGCTCCTGGCATCTGAATAATTGCCCCTTGCATCCGAACAATTGCCTTTGTAGCTGAACAATTGCCTCTGCCATCTGAACAATTATTCCAGAATTGTCACAATTGCCCTCACAAGTGAACAATTGCCCAAATTTTAATAATTTGCCCCAGTTCCTGGCAAATTACCCTGCCATCAAGCAGTTCTCTTGGTATAGCGAGAAGGTGTGTCTACTAGCTACAGTGTTGTCAACATATGGGAACAGACTAAATCTTCTGCCACATTGATGTTTCATGGTGTGGTCTGCTATTCCACATATTCAAAATCAGTCTCTACCCGGAAGAAGATGTTATCATCATCCTTCTTCTTCAGAAAGTGTCTGTCCAGCAGATCATACTTCATCCTTGTCATTCACCGAAGTTGAGTCCATCACAATCTGTGCAAGTCACACCTGCCGTTCCTTCTGTTCCTTAGGTCGAGGTCGAGTTCGCTGAAGTTCGAGTGCATCACGTCCATCATGCCAGTGTTGTCTTTCGTTTCCTGATCCGGATGTCCCGAAGTTGATTGCCCTCAGCAGAAGAGTGTGCATATCCTGGAAGAACCTTGTCTGTGTCCCCTGGTCATTCACTGCAAGTCGAGTCCATCGAAGCCCAGTGCAGGACGCATTCACTATTTCATTATTTTGTTCCAGTTCCTAGTGGTGATACTTCAGAAACAATTGACATCACCTCAGATCCTTCTCAGGTTCCTGGTTGCATTGGAGATCCATCTTCACCTCAGATCCTTCAAGTTCTTGCTGGTCCTTGAAGTGCTGCAGCATCATCCAGGTCATGGTAATCCTCTAATGGATTCATCACCATGATTCATCTGGTTCTTCTTTATCCTTGGTGGCCCCAGAAGTGGGTTTTGGCCAGGTAACTCTTTGCATCCAGTGTTGAATCTGACAACTCGCAAGTGGATTTGTTCCAGGAACCAGCTTCTCTGGTTCTTTCTTGCTGGCAGTCTTGGAGAGAGTGGGTTTTATGCCGAGAAACCTATGGTCTGTTTACAAAACCTCTCACCACCTCAGTGGCCTTAACCAGGCCTGTGCTGGGATCACTGCCTAAGCATCCTAAAGTTCTTTTCTGCCTATCTTTGTAGCTACCAATAGTGTCCGTTGATGCACACGAAGACTGCAGACTTCAGACTTTGGACAATTGGACTCTGTTATGATTGTATGAATGTAATAGACCTAGGCTGACCTGTAAGAATTCCTTTGGGAGTGGTAAATGTTTTCTGATTTTCTGAGTGGTACTAGAACAACATACAGTATAGTTTTCTGTGTCAGCTAACTTTTAGGAAATCATCTTAGAGTATAGTGGCATTAGGCCAAGGTGCACTTCAACATTTTTTTTTGTAGTTGTTTTAGTAGTGTGAGATAAAAGCAGTACTGTTCTCTCTATTGTTGTTCTACCTACCCCTTCTGTGACTGTGCCACCCAACCCACTGTTAATGAATAAGGCCCTGTGGGCATCAGACTTCATGGATGACTCCAACCTCTCCTTGTTTGGGTAACTTGCATCTATCCTAATTTATTCAGACCCTGGTGTTACTCACCATCATCAGAGAACCACAAAATAAAATTTGGCATAGTTGGCAGGATAAGATGAACATTAATCCAAGGAGTCCGAAGTTGGAGTTTCCTGGGGAGAGATGCAAATGGAGCCAGAGTGTAACAGTGGACTATCCGGTGGAGATGGTGAGTCAGTTGGAAAAGACAGGGTTGGAACCCAAGAAAGAATGCAACCATCACTGTTAACAATGCAATACTACTTCGGAGCGCCATGGCTTCCACAATTTTCCAGAGAGAGAGAGAGAGAGAGAGAGAGAAACGGAAGTAGAACCAGCACTTTAGTGGAATTTTGCTCAGAAATGCAGGCCATGTTCAGATTGTACCAGGTCCCAGAGCAACAGACGGTAGAGATTCTGACTGGGCAATTAAAAGGAGCAGCTCATAGAGAAGTACAGTCCTGGCAAAATGGAGCAAAAGTTACTGCTGAGCAGGTCTTATGGAGGCTGCAGCAAATATTCAATGCTCGTACAGTGTCTGATCTCAAAATGAAATTTTTCTCACACTCTCAGAAGCTCCAAGAGATCCTACATGGGTACGCTTTGAGCCTGCAAGAGCTATTACGAGCCATTGAGTGAGCGGATGCTGAGGAAGTCCGAGATGCAAATCGGGTGTTGGTGGAGACATTTGTAGAAGGGATGTATAGCGAGGCTTTGAGGAGAGAGCACCATATGTTACTTTTGCAAGACCCTGAGGCTGATTTCTTAGATTTTAAGGAGAAGACAGTTAAGGTCCTCAGTCCCAGACACCCTGGAGAAGAGGCTCTGGCCTATCTGCAAATGGCAGCTTCGCTGGGGGCTGTGTGGCCAAAATATCCTACGGAAAGGTGGACCAAAGAAAATTCTTGAAAAAGAGGACTTCAGCCTGAGGAATTGTCTCTGCAGAGGTTGGAGTATGGAAGAGAACCAATCGCATATCCAAGCCAGTATTCGGAGCATAGACAGATGTATGGTCCTATGGTGCAGGCACCAATCTGCTCTGTGCAGTCCAGCTCAAATCAACATTCTGAGTTAACCGAGCAAATTGCCACCCTGACCTGCAAGATGACGGAGATGTGTTAGGAGATGCAAGGCCTAAAAGAAGGATGGAAAAAAGAAGTATCCCTTAACCAGCCTGAAAGAGAAAAGAGATGGAGTGCTTGCATAGATCATCCAAGAAGGGGTGAAGGAAGATTCCCCATGGATTGCTTCGATAACCAGGGAAGGCCCATCTGTTGTCAGTGTGGCATCAGTGGCCATGTGGAGTGATGATGCAATCAGCCAGCGGATACCACCTTGTCGTTAGACAGAAATTCTTCTGGGATGAGGACCGATACTTGAAGAGTAGACAACCAGGTCCAATTGCCCCAATAGACCAGTCATGCTTTATCAGCAGGAGTCCAATGGTACCAGTAAAGGTGGATGGAATTGAACTGATGGCCTTATTGGATATGGGATCACAAGTCACCACCATGCAGGGGTGAGATTTCAGAAAGTGTTGCGCACCCGACAATCTTAAACCACCTCCAAGATCTTGGGTAAAGTTGATAGAGAGTAATGGAACCGAAGTATCATATCTGGGTTATCTTGAAGCTGATATTCAGTTGGGAAGGAATACCCAAGGCTGAGAAGACATCATCATTAGCGACATGGAAAGTGATCATCTGCCACTGTTGATTCTTGGAATGAATTTCCTGCAGAATTGTTTTGGCAACCTGCTCACGATCCTTCAGCAGAAAGTCAAGCACATACCTCAGGTCAATAAGCATGCTTTACAGCAGACCATTAACCTCCTGCAATGCCACCAACGATTTGCCAGTGCTGACGGTGAGATTGGTAAAGTCCGGGTGACAGACACCAGACCAGTGACATTAAAGCCAGGAAAGGAAACCACCCTGTGGTATAAGGCAAAGGTGGGCACGAGGGGTCAGGATTACAACACTTTGGTGGAACCATGTCCTACTGGAAAAGAAGAACCCATAATAGTGGCTTGGAGTGTGGCTACTGTTACCAAGGGTCAGATTCCTGTTAGAGTGCTAAACTATGGAAATCATGAAGTGCAACTTTACCGTAATCAGCCTTTTGCTCAAATACATACTGTGTGCCTTCAGGACATTATTGAAGCTGAGGAAGAGAGTGGGCAGAGTCAAGAGTCAAAGGCGGTACCCGAAAAAAAAGGCAAGAGATGTTAGTATAACAAAATGGGTCAAAGAGATCAATTTGAGCAATCCTGAAACCACTGCAGAACAGAAAGCTGATGTACTTAAAAGTAGTTCTACACTATAAAGAAGCTTTTAGCAAGCACCCATTGGACTTTGGACTAGCTCGCGGTGTACAGCACCACATCTGTACAAATCGACATCCTTCCATCAAAGAGCATTTTGGACCAATCCCACCAGCGAGGTACCAACAAGTAAAGATCATGATCAAAGAGATGAAAGAGGTTGAAGTGATTAAAGAGAGTCACAGCCCATGGGCAGCTCTGATTGTGTTGGTCAAGAAAAAGGATGGCAAAATTCCAATTCTGCGTTGACTACCATAAGTTAAATGCCATCACCCATAAAGATACGTACCCCTTGCCCTGAATTGAAGATTTCCTCATGACTCTGCAATCTGCTGCTGTGTTTTCCACTTTAGACCTAACCAGTGGATATTGGCAAATTGTGATGGCACCTGAAGATCAAGAAAAAACAGCCTTCATCACTCCCATGGGTCTCTTTGAATTTACGAGGATGCCTTTTGGACTCTGTAATGCCCCTGGAACATTTCAGAGACTTGTTGAGCATTGTCTAGGAAGCTGAAATTTTGATATCTTATTACAGTATTTGGACGATATCATCATCTACTCTAAGACCCATGAGGAACATTTATTACACTTAGGTGAGGTGTTTCAACAACTAATTCAATATGGTCTAAAAGTAAAGCCATCTAAATGCCATCTGTTACAATCCAAAGTAAGTTACCTGGTACATGTAGTTTCCTTAGAAGGAGTGTTGCCTGATCCAGAAAAGACAGAGGTGGTATAAGACTGACCTGTTCCTGCTACTGTCAGGGATGTCTGGAAGTTCTTAGGTTTTGTGGGGTATTATAGACAGCTCATCAAGGACTTTTGAAAAATTGCTGTGTCATTGCACAAACTGTTGAAAGGATTGACAGAGGATCGAGTCCCCAAAAACCATCCGGTTGTATGGGCAACTGAGCAACAAAAAGATTTGACAAGTTAAAGAAAATACTGACTGAAGCTCCTGTCCTAGCTTATCCTGACTGCACAAAGCCTTTCCTTTTATATACAGATGCCAGCAACAAGGGGTTGGGTGCGGTACTAGCACAAGAACAAGATGGTGTTGAATGAGTCATAGCCTATGCAAGCTGCAGATTAAGAGGCTCAGAGAGGAAGGATGCCTTGCTATGGCTCTTTTAAGCTTCAATTCCTGGCATTGGTATGGGCTATTACTGAAAAGTCCCATCATTATTTGGCTGCTAATCCTTTTACAGTCTTCACAGATAACAGTCCATTAGTGCACTTAAATACAGCAAGGGTTAGAAGCACTAGAACAAAGGTGGGCATCCAGACTTGCAAACTATCAATTTTCCCTTAAATACCACTCTGGTAAAGCAAATGTAAGTGTGGATGTATTATCTTGGATGTCTGGACTGGTGGAAATAGAAACAGATGATACTTCATTGGAAAACATAAAGATGCCGCCTTTCCTCCAAATACCAGTGGAAATTGTACAAGCTTTATTTATTTATTGAAATTGTTTCACCAGGAAAGGCACACTAAGCAACAAGATGCTTGTCTCCCGGTGCAACCCGGGGGGGGGGGCTACAAAGGGATATGATAACATGCAGATTATCAAGTGAACAATTAACAGAAGCCAAACAAAAAAAAAAAGATTGTCAAGTTTCTTCAGAACCAAGTATGGGAAGCCAACCTGAACAATGACACAATTGCTGACCAGAAAAGTTTGTGGGTTCAATTGCAGGACCAGGATCCCACTGTTACACAGGTTAAAACTCTTGTTTCAGAACAAAAATGTCTGGCCCAGCAAGAAAGGGAAAAGCTTGATAAAGAAGTAATAAAACTATGGAGGCATGGAACCCGTCTGGCTGTAGAAGATTCTCGCCTGGTCAAACGGAGTAGAGATCCCACTACGCGCTGTGAAATGACTCAGATCATAGTTCCAAGAGTGAGCACATCCATAGTACTGGAAGCATATCATGATCATTCAGGACTTTTTGGGCACAAGAAAACAGAGGCTGTTATTAGAAGAAGGTTTTATTGGATTGGAATGCGAAATTATATTGTAAAGTGGCACGAAGAATGCCCAGCCTGAATCTTGAAACGCAGAGAAAGAGATGACCAGAAAGCTCCTCTTCACCCTGTAATCAGTAACACACAATTAGAACTAGTTGCTTTAGATCACCTGAAGCTGAAACCAAGCACCAGTGGTTACATGTATGTTCTTATAATGGTCGATCACTTCTCAGAATTTGTGGTTGCCAGTGCAGTTAAGGATCTCTCTGCTCGGACTACAGCAGAAACTTTTCTGAGATGTTTTGTGTGATCCTTTGGTCATCCGACAAATATTCTTACAGACCAAGGAACCTCTTTTGAGTCTGAACTATTCCATGAACTATGTGCTCTTTATGGAAGTCACAAACTAAAAACCATGACCTACCATCCCTAAAGTAATGGATTCTGTGAGAGAACCAAGCAACCTTTGCTTGAAATGCTACAAACTTTACCGGAATACAAACATCCCTACTGGCCAGCTCTTCTTTCTGAACTTGTTTACCTATATAATAACACTATTCACTGCTCTACTGGGTATACACTTCGTAATTTAATGTTCGGATGCCACGGAAGACTCCCAATGGATTTAGTACTAGAAGTACCACTTGATGAAGCCAAAGTCGAACAGCCAATTATGAACTGGGTACAAGAGCAAAACCAACATCTGCAAGAGGCTGGACAAATTGTAGGCAAGCATATGGAACAGGTACGTCAAAGACAGAAAGCAAAATATGATGCAAAGGCCAGTGCTACACCCTTACTAATAGGAGAAAGAGTAATGCTAAGAGGAACTAAAAAATGCAGCAAGTTAGCTTCAAAATGGGAACCTGAACCTTACCGCATTATTGAAGTCCCTTATCCAGAGTTACCAGTATATAAGATTCAGAAGGAAATGGGAAATACTACCAAGATTGTGCACCGAAATCTTCTGAAAGCATGTACTTTTAGAGACGCTGTTCCAGCTGAAGACAAGAACAGTTTTATGCCAAAGGAGAGGCAGGAGTCTATAAAGGATGGAATGTTGGGACTGGAACCGCCAACCAGTTGGTGCAAAGAGCCTTGGATTCGCACTTCCAATGTAAATTCCTCTTGCCATTCAATCATGGTACCAGAAGTAAATCCTGAAATGCCTGATTTCTTTGAACCAGCATGTATTTCCCCAGAACCCGTAGGTTTTCAACCCTGTAGATTCCAAAGATCTAATGCAGGTGTTCCCCCTAGAAGATACATAATGGAAGCCTCTCAACGTGCCTCATCTTATCATAGATAGATCTGTTCAGAATAATACTTCGATATGGTCGCTTTAGTTTAGCAAATTGAAAATTTGCTACAGGAAGTTATAGATATTTTAAGAATGATTTATTAGAGTAAATTTCCACAGAGTGTTAAATGAAATATTAGCATGTTAAGAAAATGTTATAAACTCTGATAGAAGTAATAGTTAAGAAATGTTTTATAGAGTGTTAAGAAAGGTGAATACATGGGGACATGTATTTTTAGGCAGACCCGAATCTGTAACGCCCCAAAGTAAGGGGTTAAAATAAATGAGGGCATTACATAAAATAAAGCAGAGGAGTCTATGATGCCCAGGGTCACCACTGTGTTGTGGAGCATGAGGGCTTTAGTGGTGGGAGTCCATTAGTAGTGCTTCACATACTTGCCCCCAGAAAAGTGTCAGGCAGGGCATCATTTAAAAAAATATATAAAAGATTTTTCCTCTCTGCTGCCTTACTGCTCAATTCCACCCCCCTCCCAGAGCAGGCAGCAAGAGAGTGGGTACCCACGTGCTGGGACCGCTGTGCCTGGCCAGCACAAGGTGCCCTGTTCAAATCCCTGTTCGTTTGTGTGGGCACGCGCTTGGGGTTCCAGAACTAAAACCCCGAGTGCCTTTTCAAATGGGACACAGCCATTTGAGTTAGTTGTCAGGCTGGCTGTAGAGAGAGAAGCACCTACAGAGTGCACTGGAGACAAGGGCTTACCTGAGCTTGGTTGAAGCCATCTCGTTGACTCTGTCTGGTGCCTCCTCCAGCCAGTGAAGATCCCTGCTGCTGTTTCTGCTGCTTCTGTGCTGTGTGTCCTGTGGTCGAGTCCGGCAGTCCATGATGCCATCGTGGGCACCAGAAGAATTCGATTCCCTGCTGCGGTGTGGACTTGTTGGCCCATTCGTTTATTTATTTTAAAAGTCCCTGGTCCCTCATTAGCGGCATTGAAGAGCCACATTGTCAGGCGCTGAGAGCCCAGCGAGGCCCCCTGACATCCACCCCGCTGCCTGCATTGTTCCCTCCCACTGGCAGAAAACCTCCCGCCTGTTTCCTTCATCTCCCGGTGGTGTGGTGAGTCGGCAGCAGCATGCTGCTACGTGCTGTCTGCCCAACTGAAGAAAAGAGACTGTGTTTTTTTTAAATAAATTGTTTGCGCTAGGCGCAATAAGGAGTGTCTGAGCACCGCGAGAAGATTGGGGTGCAAGGACCCCTGTTTAGTATTCAGGAGGGGGCGGGAAGGTAGCGACGCCCATGGGAGGAGCTGACTGGCAAGGCCTTATAGAAGGCCTCTTGAATATTCATTAGAGGGGTGGGAACTAGGGAGGAGAAAGGGAACAGAGTGGCAGAAGGCTCAGTTGAGCCACAGACAATTAAAGGGGCCCAAGAACCAGGCTCAGAATTAAAGGGGCAATGCTCGGCCTTAGGTTTAAGAGGGCAGCCTAAGCCCAAGTGTTTAAAGGGGCCCAGCAACAAACAGGCCCAGAATTAAAGGGGCAACGCCCGGCCCCAGGTTGAAGAGGGCAGTCTGGCCCTGCAGTTTGGGCAAGTCAGCCCCAAAGTAGTTAGGGCATCCAGGCCCAGCAGTTAAGGTAAGCCAGCCCCCAGGTAATTAGGGCATCCAGGCCCAGCAGGTAGGGCAAGCCAGCCCCATAGTAATTAGGGCATCCTTGGCCCAGGGCAATTAAATCAAGCCAGCCCTATGGTATTTAAGCAGTAGACCTAGCAGCAAGTGATGCATCCAAGTGCAGTGATTGGGGCATCCGTAGTAAAGTGTTCATGAGTAGCCAGATCCTATCCAGAAAGGCCCTAAGTGGGAAAAGGGTCCAATCGAGGGGTGCTTAGCACACAAAATGTTGTGGAGTGACTGTCAATAACTGTACTCTTGTGCAAAATGTTTACTGCTCAAGCAACTGAAAGGTTGTGTTAGTCACTAAAGCACCAAGACTGATGACACATTAGGATTGTGGTTATTTGCCCCTGGCATCTGAACAATTGCCACTTGCATCTGAACAATTGCTCCTGGTATCTGAACAGTTGCCCCTTTCATGTGAACAATTGCTCCTGGCATCTGAATAATTGCCCTTTGCATCTGAACAATTGCCTTTCATCTGGACAATTGCCCTGGTATCTGAATAATCGCTCCTTGCATCTGAACAATTGCCTTTGCAGCTGAACAATTGCCCCTGCCATCTAAACAATTATTCCAGAATTGTCGCAATTGCCCTCACAAGTAAACAATTGCCCAGATTTTAATCATTTGACCCTGCTCCTGGCAAATTACCCTGTCATCAAGCAGTTCTCCTGGTATAGTGAGAAGGTGTGTCTACTAGCTACAGTGTTGCCAACATATGGGAATAGACTCAATCTTCTTCCATGTTGATGTTCCATGGTGTGGTCTGCCATCCACATATTCAGAATCAGTCTCTACCCAGAAGAAGATGTCTTCATCATCCGTCTTCTTCAGTAAGTGTCTGTCTAGCAGATCATACTTCATCCTTGTCATTCGCCAAAGTTGAGTCTGTCGCAATCCGTGAAAGTCGCATCTGCCGTTCCTTCTGTTCCTCAGGTCGAGATCGAGTTCACTGAAGTTCGAGGGCATCACATCCACCGTGCCAGTGTTGTCTTTTGGTTCCTGATCCAGATGTCCTGAAGTTGGTTGCCCTCAGCAGAAGAGTGTGCACATCCAGGAAGAACCTTGACTGTGTCCCCTGGTCATTCGCTGCAAGTCGAGTCCGTTGAGGCCCAGTCCGGAACGCTTTTGCCATTTCATTATTTTGTTCCAGTTCCTGGTGGTGATACTTCAGAATCAACTGACTTCATCTCAGATCCTTCTCTGGTTCCTGTTTGCATCAGAGATCCATCTTCACCTCAGATTCTTCAAGTTCTTGCTCGCCCTTGAAGTGCTGCAGTATCGTCTAAGTCATGGTAATCCTCTATTGGATTTGTCACCATGCATCTTCTGGTTCTTCTTCATCCTTGGTGGACCCAGAAGTGGGTTTTGGCCGGAGAATTCTTTGCATCCAGTGTTGAATCTGACAACCCGCAAGTAGGCTTGTTCCAGGAACCAGCTTCTCTGGTCCTTTCTTGTGGGTAGCCTTGGAGAGAATGGGTTTTATGCAGAGAAATCTATGGTCTGTTTACAAAACCTTTCACCACCCCAGTGGCCTTAACCAGGCCTGTGTTGTGATCATTGCCTAAGCATCCTAAAGTTCTTTTCTGCTTATATTTGCAGCTACCAATGGTGTCCAACGGTGCACACGAAAGCTGCACTTTGGACAATTGGACTCTGTTATGATTGTATGGCTACAATTGACCTAGGACGACCTGTAAGAATTCCTTTGGGGTAGTAAATGTCATCTGATTTTCTGAGTGGTACTAGAACGCCATACAGTATAGTTTTCTGTGCCAGCTAACTTTTAGGAAACCATCTTAGAGAATAGTGACATTAGGCTGAGGTGCACCACAACATATTTTCTTGTAGTTGTTGTAGCAGTGTGAGATAAAAGCGATACTTTGCTCTCTATTGTTGTTTTACCTACCCCTCCTGTGACCATGTCACCCTACCCACTGTTACTGAATAAAGCCCTGCGGGCATCAAATTTCATGGACGACGCCTGCCTCTCCTTGTCTAGGTAACTTTCATCTATCCTAATTTATTCAGACCCTGGTGTTCCTTGCCACCATCAGAGTACCACATTTAGTGCTGGGTAAAATTGTGAAAATCTGTTTCACAAACGTTTTGTGATCTTGAACCTTTTTAGCTAAATTTCACACAATTTCAAAAATTGAACACAAACTTCCTGATGATGTTTTGCACCCTTCCAGGTCCTTAAAAGCACCCACAAAGGTGTGAAATGCTGTCAGGAAGTTTTCGGCACTATGGGGTATGATATTCATATAATAGAAACATAGAATTTGATGGCAGATAAGGACTGCTTGGTTCACCTAGTCTGCCCATTTCCCTACCTAATGGATAAGCTGCAGATCCTAGTTAATGAGAATTTGTTGCTAGTTTTTAAAGTTTATACTGGATAAAAGGAACTTTTTTAACTTTAAATATGGTTTAAAGTGTCTTGTTTATTAGGTGCATTGTGCAAGTGCGGGGTCCTTTGGTTTTTTGATATTTGGCTGCCTGTTTGACCCTATGCATTGCTTTAAACTGGGGCGATCAATTTTTGCTTGATTATTATAAAATAGCAAGAAAAAAATCTAGAAATTTCATTGGCCAAAAGAGATCTCCTGACTGTGCATTAACCTTCTATAAATGCATGGCCAGGTGCTGAATCTCAATCCCTCCCCCCCAAAAAAATACTTAGAGCCGTGTTATAAGCCCCTCCAATATGTGAATCATAGGATTTTAATGCACTTCAGGGCATAAAGACACTCAGTCTTCAGCCTTGTACCTTATTACACCTGTGGGGTGTGCAATAAAATCATATAATCCACTCCGTTTCATGGTTTATTGCCTACTTATTGTCATGAATGGCCATGGCTACCACTGTACGTTTAATATTGTGCACGCTCCATCATTTTGCACAAAAAAAACACATGGTGATGACTGCTGAAGAGGTCATAGTCCGTCATCTTGTGTTATGGAACACATTTTGGGATAACCATTTGGCTTTTTGTAAAAAACTGATGAAGAATGACCATTTTTAAGATTTAGATTTCTAAAAAATACACACTTTCAAAAGTGTGTAACATTCATAAATAAATGAGTACAATGCTACCAAATAGAGCTTTTTTTTATTTTGAGGGGCATGGTGGGAGGTTTTTTATTCCATAAACCCTGGCTGTCTTATTGAGCATGCTTTAGTGTTAGTCTACTCGTCACCTTTAGGCATTTGAGAGCGAGAGCTGTCAGAAGACTTTGACCTGCAGAGCTGTATTGTAGACCAATTCTTGCTAAAATAAACTTGAAAAACTATTTTTTTCTTTTGTAAACTGCCAGAAAGTAGTTAGCAATCCCTTTTTAATATTATTTTTGCAGTGTGTTCAGATTGTAGGCTACACTTATATGAGATGTACCCAGTTTAATTATTTTTAAGCATATCTACAGGACAGCCTGCTTTATCATCTGTTTAGTGAGATTAATTTTAGCTAAAACATTTTGTTCTATTGTTTTTGTATTAATTAAGGGACAGTATTGCAGTGTAAGAGTTTAAAGTTAATTCATCATGCAGCGCCACAGCTAGAAACAGCTTTGCATGATCTTGTCTTCTCAGGCATTTTTTTAGATTACACAGACGGTCACCAAGAAAAGAAACACGTGCACCACAAAAAGTGATTTTTCAGGTTTTGTGGGTTACTGTAACAAATTCAAGAGAATTCAGAAGACAGTACAATGCCAAAATACAACAATAGGTATGGTGCACAAGGTGGGGTGAAAAGGATGAGAAGGGACTTGGCAAGGTTAGAGGAATGGTCAAATGTATGGCTGCTTAGATTCAATGCTAAGAAGTGCAAGGTAATGCACCTGGGAAACAAAAACCCAGGGGAAGAGTACACAATGGGGGGTGAGATACTAACAACAACAAAAATGGAAAGGGACCTGGGGGGTAGTCATATCAGATGACATAAAGGTGGGCAAGCAATGTGAGAGGGCAGCAAGGTGGGCTGGGGGATACTGGGATGTATAGGGAGAGGCATCACCAGTAGAAAACAAAAAGTTACTATCCCTCTGTACAGACAGCTGGTCAGACCCCATCTGGCGTACTGCATGTAGTTCTGGAGACCCAACCTCTGCAAACACATAGACAGGATAGAAGCTGTCCAGAGGAGGGCAACAAAAATGGTGCAGGGTCTGCACCAGAAGACATATGAAGAGAGACTTAAGGAGCTTAATATGTGTAGCCTCGAGGAAAGGAGGGAGAGGGGGGACATGATAGAAACTTTCAAGTACCTCAAGAGAATCAACAAATTCCAAGAGGGTAGCATCTTTCAAAAAAAGAGGTGTGCAAGAACAAGGGGCACAATTTGAAGATGGGGGCTCAGAGGTAATTTAAGGAAGTATTTTTCACAGAAAGGGTTGTGGATGCATGGACGGCCTTCCGGAGGAGGTTGTGGAGTCAAAAACAGTGGTGGAATTCAAGCATGCATGGGACAGTCATAAGGCAATTCTAGGGTTGGGGGTAGAAAGAAGTAGGCTGCTGGTTAACTATGATCTGCAGCTTATCCATTAGGTAGGGAAATGGGCAGACTGGGTGGGCCAAGCGGTCCTTATCTGCCATCAAATTCTATGTTTCTATGTTATTTATTCTTTCTGTTTTTGTTTGTTTAAATGCTATAATATGCACTGGAGAGAGTAGGGGCATAATTATAGGGGATCTGGGGGGACAGGTCCCCCCCAACATTTCAACATTGCAGTCTTGAATAACTTATAAAATAGCAAGAAAAAAATCTAGAAATCCTCTTATGGTTATGTCCCCCCCCCCCCAGCTATTACACCAGAGTTACTCCACTGAGTGTTCACAGTACTATGGGGAAGCACACAATAGTGGCACCGTGACAACAATGTCAACAGACTGAACTGAGATATTAACAGCAAAGTTATATTTCTTTGGCTTTGAGTGGATGGGAAGTCAAAAAGCAACAATAGTGACTTTGAGACAGAAATTTGGAAATAAAGAGATGTAGCCGCACAGGCACAAGACCTTAACCTCACTTTTCACAAATCCAAAAAGTGGAACAACAATACCATCTTTTTTTTTTTTTTTGTGGGGGGAGTATTTACAACAGTAGCTAGATAGAAGTAAAAGAAAATACTGCAGACAGGCTCGTAGGAGAAAATACTGCAAACAGGCTCAGAAATTAACAGTACTGCTGTTACAGTGGTGCAATAAAATGCATATGACTTGATGCCCTGCACACAGACTAAAGGTAATGCGCAGAAAGTATAACAGTTCAGTAAAATAAAACAGTCTTCTAAACAGATAGAAGAAATGCACAGCGAGCAGCAAAATATTGTCAAAAAATGACTAAAAGTATTACTGTGTGTAACTGTGTACAGAACTGTACTCATTAATACTTAACAATTGCTGGCAATAGTTGGCACGACTGTCTTTCACACTGTGCTCCGTGAGTCTCCCTTCTACACCACAGATCCTTTCCTCCCCCAAAGCACACTTCTGCACTGTCTGCCAGTACAGACACTAAAACGACTAATTTAAGATGCAACATTCACACCAAATCAATAAGTAATCAATGCTACAAACACTCCAGGATTTACTACACTTGATATACTAAATTTGAACTCAAAAGTCCAAAGGTAAAATGGTTTTTTGAACGTTTTTTGAAGTATTCAATCTCATAGCTCTGAGAACTAACTTCAGCTTTCCACTGCACACACTACACTGAACTGAGGCTGTGCAAGCCATTATTACAGAGTCCATGTGACCAGCCATCCCATGAATCAGTGCAAAATTCACCTTTGGGAGCACAGAAAAAAGGTAAAGTAATGTGAAGGCCATATGATCCAATGGCAACTTCATGCTACTCAAAAAGGCAAAGTTATTCACTTCGCAATGTGGAGAATTTCACAAAATTCGAGTTCTATACAAACTACTCTGCGTAGCAAAGCTGAGTGACTTCGCCCATCTCTAGTCCTAATGTAAATGAAATGCTACATGCTATGAAATGACAAATGCTTAACAGTAGCCCAGGGATTGCTAGAATTGTAAAGGAGTTACCATAGCCACAAGGGTTAATCACTGAGTTGAATCCCTTGCTAGTATTTATGAAGTCTGGTGTCCGTTTGCGCACTTGGTAAAAGTATGCAATAGGGATTTCAAAATTGCACCCCCCCCCCATATTGTAGATCCTTTGCATATCTACATGCTCTGCATCACTTTACTGTTACTTGATCTTGACCTGTTATTCTTTTTTGCAGCCTGTAAGAGGGAACAGGATGAGAAGGACCATGCAGAAGCACTGATTGACACATCTACGGGGTCCAAACCAGTGGTCATATGCGAAAGCCTGCTCGATACTTCAGATAGCACCTTGCCTCATCCATCAACCAGTACACCTGTTCCTGCTGCACAGAAAAGGTCTGCTGATTATGAGCCACTGCAGAATCTGCAGAAAAGGAAAAAGAATGAACTGCCTACAAGAGATAATGGAGTCTCTGTTCAAACCCACTAAGAAACTCTCGATCGACCAGCATCAACAAATGATGCAGCCGAACAGGAGAGCGCTAAAGCAGAACTAGAAATGGAGGATCACATGTGTAGGCTGGAGGTGCAGAAATGCGTCACCTTCTTTAACAACCTGTTACAAATCTTCTGTTCAAACCAATGGCCCCAAGCGCAACATCCAGCACTTCCAACCCAATGATTGTTCTACAAAGTAATGGCCACAGTGCCATGTACAATGCTGCACACCAGATTAACATGACCAGCAATGTGTTGGGCAGTCCTGGCACTGTAGGCCTGAGTTCTTCATCGCGAGGTGCATACTATACACCTGCAAGTGCCAGCCACAGCATGATACAAGAGTTGTTCAGTGATGAGATCGCATGGACACACCTGTGATGTATGCAGTGTACCCAAGAATGCAAATTTATCTTTAAAGCTAGCCTACCACATTGTCTCATCTTGTATTTACCAAACAGACAATCTTGTGTTGTCATTTGTTACGTGTTCTACCACCATTTTACTGGTACAGGCGCTGCTCTTTGTAAATTAAAAGAAATCGTAATCCATAATTTGAATGATAAACTAAATGTTAATGCCAAAGGAACTTCAAGTATGGGTATCAGGTTATAATAGCACTACCATGATACTGTAGCACCGGAAAAGACAGCGCTAGTCTGAACGTCGCTTCCACGGATGGCGACAGGGGATTTGCAGTGCTGTGCAGTGAGCATTCCCCTGGTCGCTGTCCATGGTGCTAGCAGAGAACAAGGGCAGACTGATTCCACAGGCTGGCAGAGTTGCTCCTGTGGTATGAAATGCTGAGGCATGGAGCAGGGTGGCAGTGGAGACCAGGGTTCTAATCCTGGTCTTCTCCCATTTGGGACTTTGATATTTTTCATAAGGGGCCATGGAAATAGTATTCAATAGCCCCACAAAATTTGTTTTGTCCTGTGATCCACTCCCCCCCAGAGTTAGAATCCTTTAGTTCGGGGGATTTGAGAGCACACACCCAAACATCAAGGGGTTTTGGGGCCAGAGCCATCTGAAGAAAAAAAAAAACTGGCTGTGATTTTACTGTGTGGTTCTTGACTGCACTGTTCTAGTCAACGATATTCCAATCCTGTGCTCAAGTATGCAGTGTTAAACATCAAAGTTTGGTATTTTTTTCTGATTCTCTGCAACCTTCCATTCCACTAGTACTAGCAGTTTTTATAACAGTAATGTTATATAGCAAAAAAAAAACAGTTTGACTGTGTTTAAACATTATGACAAGTTTATCTTGCCAGTACTACATGTTAGTTAGATAAAACAGTGTTTATTTATTAGGACCCCCCAAAAATGTATCCTTATTACTTTGTCTTACATCTAATGAGAAGTTAAACTTTACTATAGTTAAAGTTATATTTTTCTATGAGTAACACAAACTTAAACAATTTAAAATTCTGTTTTAAACCTTTTAACTTTGTCAGTGGTCAAAGTACTTATAGTGTTTTTATATAAGAAAGCAAAAAAGTGACATAGTCACTGAGTTTTAAATGTTTAAAAAGTCTCACTTGTCAGAACACAAAGAAACTATCAGTTCAAAGAGTTTTTAAACATTTGTTACTACTTCAAGTTGCAAGTTATAAAGGAACTCTATAAACAGTGTTGTCCTATAAGAAAAACCATAAGGCAGTTTATCTGTGTTCTTAAAAAGTTTTAGAACTCATACTTGCCATTAAATACATATTATACGAACCATGTTGTTGTACTAAAAAAAGGAGACAGTCTGAATGTGTTTCAGACATTACCAAAGCACATGGTTACAAGTATGGAATTTGCTGATGAGCTGCTTATCAATCAATCAATCAATCAATCAATTTATTGGAAAGCGAGCTGAGAGTATAATCTCTTTTACAAATGCATCCAACATTTAACAATAAAAAGACAAGTAAATAATAAAACAGCTCATCAAGAAATTGTTCCATCAACTGTGAGCAGTCACCAGTGCTTTCCCTACCCTTGTGCAGCATGTTTTGATTTTATTATTCATTGGGTTTTAATAAACTATAACTCATGTCACAGTTACCTTCTGTTGGTACTCATGTATGAGATGGACATATGGTTTTACCATACCCAACTGAAATGTCACTGCTTTTACAAAAAGTAAAACCAGACAATACAAACATGACATGGTGTATAGTAAAGTGGCTAGGGCTTCATGAATGGCATGTGCCTGACATCCAAGCTCGGCTGCAGACCTGTCCTCATAACTTGACTGGTCAATTCCAGGTTGTTGAAACACATCTGTTTTACACATCTACTCCTGAAGGAACAACTCTGACTTGGACTCGCATACATTATGAAGGATGCAGCAAGCAGCAACAATTATTGGGATATGTTCGATGGAGAATTCCATCCACTTTAGAAGACATCTCCAGCACCCTTTCAGGGGATCAAATGCACATTTGGCCACCATTCTAGCCCAGCTTAGTCTATAACGGGTGGGCTTTAAGCCGGAGGTTCAATGGGCAGAGCAACAACGTCATTCCTACATCGACCTCAAGACGTCACTCATCCTGGACTCTCCAAGGATTCGTTTTCATTGCAGCTGGAAGCCACGTTGGCTGTTCCTTTCTCCTGCTCCCGTTTATCAAGCCTTCCTCGATTTGCTTCTGCCCTTCCTAGCTTGTTCCCTGCCTTCACCTTTCCATTCCCCGCCTGCCATGTTCCCCTTGTATTCTTGGCCTCGCCCCCTCCTCTCGCCTAGTTCCTTTCTCCCCATCGGACTGCCTCATCCAGTTCTGTGTCCTCCCCCAAGCTGTCTCGCTCCTGCTGCTTTCCCCGCCTTGCTCCGCACTGGCCCTCTGTTCTCTTCCATAGCATCCATTTTGGTTTTCGTCTGTAGGCTTCTCTGGCTTTGGTTCCATCACCTACCTGGTCTCTCTGGCATTGTACTGCATGTTCCTGCCTTGGCACCTGAATTATGCTTCAGGTGTTGCTATTTGTTTTTCTTGAGTCAGCATTCCCAAGACTTTCTATCTACCCCCCATGGGTGCTCAGCTGCCAACTGCGCTGCCTTCTTAGCCTGCTCAGTGCTATGGGTTCGTTAGCGGTTCTGCTACTTGGCTCCTATTTCTCGCCTTCCGCTCTCTCCTACTTACAGCTACCTGCAACAGCCCCCATCCTGGCTTCATGCCGTCATGTCCTACTCCATTGAATCCACATTTATTTATTTTCCCCTCCATTTAGCAGCTCCCCAAACTCCCCGTGTCACACTGCTCCTCAATTTGGTGGTGCGCTGCTCATGGTTTCTGGTTCACTCCCTCCCTTCAGCTGCTTCTTCTGATCTGGTCCTCATAGCAGATCTTCCTGCCTTCCTTGTCCGCCGCTTCTCCTGGAGGCAGCAGCTCGTACCTAAAGCCAGGATGGGCTGGTGAGTGCAAGAGGGCACCTCTGTTTCCACATGTCCTCCCTCTTTTCTCTCTCCCTGCTTGAGCGTCTCATGTCTGGGCTCCTGATTCAATTCTAGGTTCGGGTCCTGGATCGCCAAGGTGATACCCTATTTCTAATTGTTTCTTACATCTTCCTTTCCTGTCAGGGTGCAACTCCCTTTTGTGGCCACGTCGACTTTGGTACAGAGCTGTTCCTGGTTTCCATGTCTCTTGTCCATGACCGTTCTTTCCTGGGGCTTCTTCACCTGGGGTATATACTGCTTCTCATGGGCCAGTGTGCTTCCTTGCCTACTACTCGCACACAAAAAAAAACAGCCCCCCCACCTTCCTTTTGGAGCATTCCTATCATGCCTATCTTTGCTCACCTCCATCAACTGCTTTTCTGCACTTGCATTCCTTATCTGTGTGTTTTGGCTTACCCGTAGCTGCTCCATATGGCATTATTAATTCTTTCCATCTGTTGCTGGTTTCCTCTGACTTTAACTGTGCTGCTGTTTCATGCTATCCTTCTATGTGCATATTCATGCACTGCGTTGCTGCACCTGTTTTCAGGGCATTGTCTCCGTGTTTTATTGCAGTTCTATCTCTGCAGTTAGCCTACTGACTCCTGCTGAGGCCGTTACTCTGGCTTCCTCATGCTTACCCCGCATTACCTCCACCATCCCCAGCATATTTGTCTCCCTGCTTTGGCCTCCTCCTCCTTTACTTTGATGTCCCAAAGTTCTTCCTCATGCATACCCCCTTGGATTCCCCTCCTGGCCTGCTTTCATTAAATCATCTTTCTGCCATTCTCCTTCTCTACTGACCTCCTAGGATTCCTTCCATGCTCAGTCGGCATTCGCATGTCTTTGGGTTTGCCCATCATGGTCCCTATGCTGCCTTCTTGAACCTCGGCCCTCCTGCTATGTGTCTCAGCTTCCCAATTCCTTCTCTCCTGCCAGCTGCCTTTTCTCATTCCGGCCATCAGGATTTAATCCACTCATGGCGCCCATCCTCATCGTCCATAGTCTATTGCTTCCCTGCTTCTTTGCTTCGATTTTTTTTCTCCATACCTATCATCACTCATATGCCTTCCCTCATCGTTCCTCTAGTTCCTTCTCGTTACCCTTCCCCACCGCATCAGGGGTGTCTACCCCATCGCTTCCATTCATTGCCTTCCTCCTCCTCAGTCACCATCTGGCCTGCGCTCAATATTCTTTTTGAGCATCCATATCCTTCATCATATGTGCTGGCTCTCACCGACCTGCTCCTCTATTTCTATCATTTGATCTGTCTGCCTTGGCTGACCAATCAGCTCTCCTCAGCCGACTCTGTCTAGCTCCTCTACTATCATGCTTTAATTCTGAGGAGCTTACTTACTCATACTGCCTTCGTACCACTTCATTTTCAAGTTCATTCCTGTCTCCTCCAAATTACTGTCTTCTCCTCTTCCAATTCTGTCTGGCCTTCCAGGAGTATGCAGGAACTCCAATACACTGGCCTCTTCCTCATTCAATTCGCACAATTTCCTTTCCAGCACAGACTGTGCCGGGGCCAGTGCTCCTTTCTTCATTTTGTTTTAGGGCCTTACCAAGGGCTAGTGTAAATAAGCAGATCGAAAGCTCTGAGATTCTTTTCATTTCCTGCCAGTAAATAGGCTGATTGACCTCATATTTACTTTACAATGCATTACGTTTCTCGTGCAGCGCTGGTCGCTGAGCTCCCTCCCACGTATGCCCTTCCCGCCCACCATGTCTCTCTTCTTCATTCATTCTGCATGTTCTGCTCATTGCCCATACATCCTGTGCTATGTTGAACTGCCTCAATCTCCTTGCACTGGCTGGGTCCTATGCCTCCCATTGCCCTCCCTACCATCTTTCATCCTTCCAACCTCGTCTTCCTGTGCTGGCCTCCATAGATCCACTCCATTGACTTACCTCACCTGTTCCCTATTTTACCTTCCTCATTCTGGTGCCTTTCTCATGCCACCCGACTCCATCTGATCTACAATGGATATTTATTTTGGTTGTACTGATCCCGACTCTTATTGCACCTCATCAATCCGCAGCCTTCCTGCCGCATGTATAGGTTTCTCTGTCTGGTCCTCTTTGCCATTTATTATCTCATTGAATCGCACTTCATGGATTCATTCTATCATTGGCCTTCACGGCTTCATTCTGGTCATAGTTTCCCTTGGCCTTGGAGTTTCTTTTTCCAGTTGCTTACTCCTGCATCTGCAGCCTTCCTACCTCTCAGGTACACGATGCCTCTCTTCCTACTCATTTTTCCCTCGCTCACTCAGTGTTCCTCGGCTGCCTCTTATGTCTCTGCTACCTCTTTCTGGTATGCATTCGATAATTCTTTTGGGCATACCTATAATTACTTATATGCTGCCTCATCGACCTGTGGCTCTACCGTCGCCCGTATCGGGTTCAAGACTCTGGTCATCATTCGCCACTTTATGCCAGCCATTGGAGGTCACTCTACTCATGGCTTCACTCCTCTTACATTCCTGCTACCCTGATTTGATTCTACCTCCTCTCAAGAGCCATGCCTTCTTGTCCATAGCCCTTTGCTAAGAGCTGGCTGGAGGCTCTCCACCATCATTCAAGTTCCTTTCACATTCCTTTTTGAATCTGCCCCCTTTTGTGGAGACTACTTACTCACCTCGCTCTGTTCATTTCTGAATCTACCTCCTTTCGAGGAGTCTACTTAGTCGCATTGCTCTATCAAGCTTATCAACCTTCTGGTTTGCATACCTTCTGGTTCCAGACATGCCTTCTTGGCCTTGGAGTATATCTCCTTTTGAGGAGCCTCATTACTTACATCACTTTATTGATTCATACTATCTCTCATGGGCCATCTACGGCTGATTCCATCCGACCTTCCATCAACCTGGACCTAAGCACCACCTCATCCAATTCACTCTCCTGCCCCCTGTGAAGCCTTCCTCCTTCCCAAAGTCTATTTGCTCCATGTCGTCTGTCCTCGATCTCTTCCTGAGAGATCCTTCGACTCTTTAGCCTCCTTAGCTCGCGATGTCTGGCCTTGACCTGCTCGTCTTATTCATTCCCTCTTTCAGTATGCTTTGGCATGGTTCGCTGCATTGTCTGCGCTTTTCCTTTGCTCCGTCTGGCCATTCCTATTATGGATTATATACTGTCTAATCTGACTCACCCCTGTGCAGTTCTCATCCCGTACCGGCTGGGTCCTGTGCTTCCTTTGACCTTCCTACCATCTTTTGTCCTTTCACACCCAGCTTTTCAGTACCTGCCTTCCTGGCATCAATCCCTCGGCTCTTCAGGATTCACCCTACTTCAGGCCTGCTATCGACATTCCTTTTGGGCATACCTACCATAACTTCAATGCCACTTATCTAACTCGACCATCCTCCCACACATATTGAGTTTATAACTCTGGTCATATCGAGTTCACAAATTTCAGTTATCATTTACTCAGCATTACCTCAAGATTTATCTATTTACATTGCTTACTCAAATATTAGTATCACCGAATTTCATAATACCTCATCGATTACAACTTCAGGGTCTAATAGTTCAGGTTGTAAAAAAACAAAGACAAGGCGCTGCGTCAGCATATGGTCTAAAAGCAAAACAAAATGGTTATATTAAATGCCGCTGAAAATGAAAATAGAGTTAAAATCTATGTTTAGGCCTTAGGTCTTCTTCAGGAAATATCTAAAGGAAAAAAACTATCTTGTTTTTCTCTTTTAGATATTTCTGAAAGAAAAGACCTAGCATTTCGACCATTTATATTTGCTAACTAGTCAGGGTCTAATCATTTACATTGCATAATCAAACATGCCTCTTCAACCTCAAAGTCTCCTTACTTGCATTGCTCAATCAAGCGCAGTGCCCAATCAAGCCCACCTGCATCATCAATTATCTCCTCATCGGCACATCTAGAATCTCCTCGTGATCACATCTTACACCCCTTGCTTCTCTGTCTTATGTATCAATTTACTCAATCCTAGCCTTTCTCCTGTGCTCTACCATCTCTCATTGATTACTCTAGTGTATCCTCCTTGGGTCCCTGCTACAGTATGTTCCTCATTTTGTCTATGCTTTTTATGAGTTTTCCCTATCCTATCATAATTCTACTTACTTATATCCCTCATCTAGGAACTATTCTCTTTACTAACACATGTCCTTAAATCAAACGTCGTAAGCCTGGAGGGAAGGTGACCTAGGCCTTGGATCACCAGAGGTTTCCTCCTCAAAGAGGGGTTTTCCTCTCCTCCATGCCAACGGCCATAATATTAGTTAGAATTAGTGATTTCTTCTTAGTTAGTTAGGTTCTGCTGTTGGAGGAGGCGGATGGTGGCTCGGCTTTCCCCTCTCTCCTCAGGGAGTTAGCCCTGCTCACAGAATTCATTAATCACTTCTCTCTTTAACGCTCGACAATTTAGGTATTCTTTTTGGGCTTCTTTCTAACCTACCTTTAGCCGACTCATTCATTTCCGGCACCTGTAGGGGGGAACCCTCCCTAGGGTTCCTTGCATCATACCCCTACAGGAGGTATATCCCATGGATAGAGAGGTGGAAAGCCACATACAATTCAAGTTACACAAGCATTATCATATTATATCCAGTTGCTTAAGCACATTGAATTGTAGTTATGCTTTCTTGGGTCTGTGTAGTCTGGAAAGGGTTTCATAACCCATGGAAGTAGACGGTATGCTGGGTCACCGATCACGACCGTTGGGACACTGATTCCTTTAATGTCCCTCACAACTGTAGGAAACAAGGTGCCTCTCTGCCCCTTTCAATACACTGTGCTGTTTTTAAATATGCATACATCATGTGCCCTGTCACGCCATCCGATACAGACTTCTTCAAAGCAAAATTTGTGATCCACAACTGCTTGCGTTACAATTGAATGATAACTTTTATGGTTGAAATATTCTGTTGCAGTATGGGGCGGGCATATGATAGGAAAATGTATACCATTGCAACAGTGACAGTAAGACAGCAAAGACCAGTACAGTGACACAATCGGCTGTACTGATCCATTGTCTTACCGATGCCACTGTCTCTAGGGAGTTCAAATCCTCCCTGAAACAACTCCAACTTGGAGTTGGTAGTCTTTAGTGTGGGGGTGCTGGCGGCAGAGCTCCCCCCCCCCACTGCAAAAAACACTTCAGTTCCTGGATGGCACAATGCTGACTGTGCTGTCACTGTAATGGCATTCAATAGGATTCCTGTCGATGCGGCATGGTGGAACCAGAGGGAAATGTGTGGCATCCATGGCTCCTCTGCAGCATGGGAAACCCCATTCCCTTTCAAACCCTGACACTACCTCTGTGATGTTTTTGAAATGAATCACATTTGGCATTAGGACTGTTAATATAGCATAACACACTTCACTCACTAACTCACAGACAGTAGACCACCCAACACTAAAGAGATGCCCCAGTGTGTAGTATTCAACATTAGTTGCAAGCTTCCACAGTGTAATCACAACACCTTTATCCACAGATGCACGTTTTCTGAGCTGGAGATCCTGCTTCACAATGACATCATGAATTTCTGAGCACAGCACATAAAACGAAGCCCTGGTCATATGGAAATTCTGAATCCACTCATCGTCCTGCCAGGAGTTAAGTACAATTCCATTCCACCAGACTGAGCTCCCATCCCTGCACCGTATGCCTTTATCCATAGTCATAGCCATGTACGCGATTGCGATTGTATTGTACATTAATACCAGAAATTTCATCAGTTTCAGACTTAAGACTTGCATCCTCTGCTGCCTGAGTTGTAAAACATTCAATCTCCTTCCAAACCTCCCCATTTGCATTCTTTTAACTCTCCTGTAGTAGGCAGAAACAGTTGCAAGCACCACAGAGTCAGTGAGAGGCACCATTTGTTTACAAAAGCCTAGGCAACAAACATTACAATATGGGATGTCAAGCATGAGCGCAAATCATCATCGTAAGCAGCTCCTGGCACGGTCAGGAAAACGAGATGCGCTGCTACATGGACTTAACATCACAGTGTGAACACTGTGACACATTTTCAAACATGGATTTAACATCGCTTGGGACAATGCAGACGCTGAAACAGGGTAAACCCTAATCTGTGCTTAAAAACAATTTAGCCATATGTGCTGTAGTGTGAACAGGGCCTAAGAGGTAGATTTCCTCTCAGACTGTGAAGTAGACTTGACTGTTTAGATGATTAAATAAAAAAAAAATCAAAGTTATACAGAAGCAAACTTTTTTTGCTTTTAAAACCAGGTGCAGTATAATATATATATATATATTTTTGAAATTTAAGTTTATTGATTTTACATACAAAACATAACTCTAACATATAGTCGAACAGATAGAATACAGATAATACAGGTAAAACCAAAAGAAAAACCCACCAACAAACCCCCTCCCCACCCCACATGTCAAAGCCCTCCCCAAATCCCTCCTCCAACCATTACCCACCCCCACCCCATATCCCTTCCCTCCACTCCCTCCTCCACCCAAAACTAGTGTATGCCAAACAGGCATTGCCTTCAAACTGAATAAGTAAGGTACCAACCGCCTATACCTATGCTTCAGCCCCAACAGTAGAGAACACATCTGACAATATATGGCAAGACATAGATTGTCTATGTGGGCATTAGGGAAAGGGCCAAGAACTCATTGGTGCAAATATAGCGCCTGCAGTCTACCCCATCTTTTCTGAAACAAGTCCAGGCGACAGTGTAGGCTGGCTACCAGACTTTCAGAATTAAGGTAAGCAGAAAGCTCAGCCAGCCATTCAGCATATGTCAAAGCCAATTGATCAGTCCAGTGTCTAAGGACCAGTCTCTTGACTGCCATGGACACCAAGGCCATGTGATACCGGCGCTCCACACTATCCATGCTAGCGTAGTCACCCAGAACACAAATCTCAGGGTTAAAAAAACTTGAGAGACCTAGCAGGGGATCTAGATTATCTCGGATAGAAGACCACGGAGGGGCCACCTTGCAACAAGACCAGAAAATATGTAAGGAATCCCCTCATCCTGCATACATCTGGAGCAGGTAGGGTGTGGGAGCTTCTTAAGCTTGAAAAGCTTCCTAGGAGTGTAGTACAGATTGTTCACAATGTAATATTGGGTAAGCCTTAGTCTATCTTGAGTATGGTACCTATGAAGGTCCTTCCAGATGCGAGGCCAATTTGAGGTAGCCTCAGGCAGCAATGAGGACCAGATACTAGAGCCCCTAACGGGTTCCGGAAATTTATAATTTAAGAGAAAGGAGTAAATTAACAAGATGGAATGCAGTTTAGAGGCAAGGGTTTTTATTTGAGACAGGAAGGGGTAGACCATTGATTCACTGAAGGAGGTGCCAAATTTCTCAGCAACAAGATGCCTTAACTGGTAAGTTTTGAAAATCTGAACATTCGGAATGGCATATTTTGCAAGTATGTCAGCTGAGGAGAGAAGAGATCCTTGGTCGTAAAAGTGTTCCAGCCTGGTTTCCCTAATTTGTGGAAGCCACTCGGAAGTAATCATTGATTTACCCAACTTAATATTAGGATTAAGAACAACCGGTTGGCCCAAGTCCCGCCCAGAGAAGATATTCATAAAACGCAAACATTGAAAAAGAGATTTAAGAGATACAAGAATCGTACGGTCCTCAATCCACTGCGAAGCTACCGATAGAGAGTTATAAAAAATTGCATGTGTGTCCAGCTTAACCTCCGAAAGAATCGACCTTTCAACTTGGAGCCAGACCGGGCATGGGAGATCCGAGTTCGTTGGAAGCCATCTCCTAACTTAGCAAGGTGAGCACCAATGGTAAAACAGAAGATTAGGTAACCGGAGACCACCCTTATCTTTAGGAAGGGATAACCTAGAGAAGAACGCTCTAGCTCCCTTTGCCCCGCCTAAATGAAGTTAGAAAACATCACATGAAATTGCTGAAAGTAGGAGACAGGCAGCCAGAGATTTAACAAGTTAAGGGGGTAGAAGACACACGGGAGAACATTCATTTTAATGATATTGATTCGGCCCCAAAGAAAAATGGGAAGGGTGGACCAGCGCAGTAAATCCTGCTGTATGAGACCTTTAATATTGTCCAAATTAAGCTTCCTAAGGAGGGAAAACTCTGTCGAGAAGTAAATCCCTAGGTACTTGATCGATCTGGGAGACCATCTCATACCAAAATTTACAAAATCCTGCTTATACGTGAAAGCATTTAGCGGAAAAATTTCAGATTTAGAAATATTTAATCTATATTGAGAGAGGGCCCCGTACTGCCTAATAACCTCTAATGCCGCTTTTAAGGAGTCAGCGGGCATTCAACATGCAGGAGTATATCATCCATATGCAGAAAGAACCAGCTCGTTGCACTAAACAGCCTTTAATAAGTGGAGAAGATTTAAGCCTGACGAGGAGGGTTCCAAATATAAATTAAATAGAAAGGGTGAAAGAGGGCAACCCTGCCTAGTACCAGTGTACAGCCGGAAGCGAAGAGAAGACCCCATTACAATATATCTTGGCCGAGGGGGAGCTATAAAAGATCTGAACCCACTTTAAAAAGGAGGCCGGAAGCCCATCCTCGCCATCACAGCCCAGAGAAAGGACCAGTCCACTCAGTCAAAGGCCTTCTCTGCATCTAATGAAACTAAAGCCATGGGACAACGGGATATTTGTGCATGCTGAGAGATGTGAGACAAAGTTCTTAAGTGATCCGATGGAGATCTAGAATACACAAAACCCACTTGCTCCAGACTAAGCAAACCAGTCCAGACCTTCTTGATTCTTTCAGCCAGGACCTTAGAGAAGATCTTCATGTCATAATTCTGAAGGGATATAGGCCGATAGCTTGCTGGGTCCATAAGAATTTTATCGGGTTTGGGAATTAAAATAATAGTGGCCTCAAGAAGAGTGGGATCTATAAGACAGGAAGAGGAAAGGTATTCGTATAGCCTAAGAAGTATAGGAGCGAGCTCCTTAGAAAAAACCTTATAGAAATTGGCGGGGAAGCCATCAGGGCCCGGTGCCTTATCTGAAGCCATAGAGGCAGTGACCTTCTCTATCTCATCAAGAGAGAGGGGAACAGTCAAAACCTCTTTGTGAGATGGCAAAAGTTGAGGGATGTCAGTGTCATCTAAGTATGCTGCAATGTCCGAGAGAGAGGCAGACTATATAATTCCTTATAATAATTCTCAAATACTTGAGCAATTCCTCTGGGAGAAGTTTCTATGGAGCCAGTGGGGACTGTAAAGTTGGGATTATCCGTGAACCTTCAATGCCCGGAGGATAAAGCTAGAAGTTTCCGACTTTTCCCCATGATCCAAATATTTAGCTTGGGTCCTAATAATACAGTACTCTGCTTTCTCCTTCAGGAGATCAGTGTATTCATTCTTAGCTGCCAGGAGGGCCTCCAGAGACGATAGCAGGAGAAGTTGGGGTGTAGCGGCTTCTAAGTCTTTTAATTTTATTCACTAAAAGAGCTCGGGCTTGTCGGGCTTTTTTCCTTGCAGAAGCTATCTTTATTAACTCACCTCTGAGACAGCATTTTAGAGAACACCAGATCATATAAAATCTCGGGGTGGACTCAAGGTTTCTGCAAGGAAGGAGGAGATCAGGGATTTTATCTGCGACACCGTATGGGGATCTTTGAGCAACTGGGTATTAAGCCTCCAGGTAGTGTCCCGACGAAAATCAGGGTCCAGGGAAATTTTAATCCATACTATTGCATGGTCCAAGAGGATGATCGGCTCAATGCCAGACTGAAGGAAACCAGGAAGGAGAACTTTACTGAGCAAAATATAGTCAATTCTCGACCTTGACCCATGGGGCTGAGAGAGAAAGCGAAAAGCCAGTGAGGGGTTAGAGAGTTTCAGAAGTCGCTAGCCACAGCCTAACATCGACAAAAATCCTGTAGAGCCCTTTGGACAGATGTAGGGGTCTGTTATCTTGGGGATCTCTATCCAACATATGTGAAGGCGAGACATTCCAGTCCCTCCCAAAATGAGTTGCGGGAGGAGAAGCTAATTTTATCGGCTGAACTCATAAAGAATTCAGAACTCCCCAACAGGCCCATAGATGGAACCCAAAACTACTGTACTCCCACTTAGGGTACCTTTAACCAAAACAAACCTCCCGTCCGGGTCCAGTACGACCAGGTCCCTTATTAATGGAACATGTTTTTTGATGAGGACAGCTACCCCTTTGCTAAAATTGGATCCTCCCGCCACATAGATCTGCGAGAAACCAGATCGAGATAACCACTTAACCTCCATTTGACCTAAGTGGGTTTCTTGAAGGAAAAGTATGTCTACCTGCAGTAAGGAGTAGTGATTAAAAACCTGAGTTCTTTTGACCCGTTCCCTAAGCCCACGCACATTCCAGGACACTATTTTAATAGCACTTGTAGCCATTTTAAATAAAGAATGAGAGGGAAGCAAAACCTGAGATATCCAGACGTGAAACAGAGATAACAGCACACTAGAACCCCAGAGACCCAAATCCCCACATCCTGCCAAGATAAACCAGAAAGAAATAACACCAATCCGACAGAAATTATCCCAGTCAAGAAACAGTCATAAAAATATCTAATTAGGCAGGCTTTTCTCTCCCCACCATCAAACTGCAGACCCCAAAAGTCCAACCCTTCCCAGCTTGCCATCGAGAGCCCCTTAGACCTAGCCACCACTTAACAGTGTCCAATACTGTCCAGCTCCTAAACTGCTAAGTAGAACAGGCAAGCTGGCCCCTTTCCTCCCCATCCCCTTCCCACCCCCTCCCTTCCTTCCATCCCTCCCCAAAAAAACTCCCCTAATTAAACCCACCAAAAAACTATATACAGTGTGGTACCAGAATATGAAGCCATCAGAACTACAGCCAGGAATCCAAAGTTCTGAGTACCACCTCCCCAGTGCGAATCCAGAGCCTTCTAATATATAAGGAACCATCAAGAACAGTAGTTGTCTAGGAGAAATCTCCCTGGAGGAAAAAAATCCTCCTAGCCCACACAGCATGGCCCAACAACCAATCTGCCAAAAGGCCTGGATTAGCGATCCCCCCTCCATAGGTTCGCGACTCAGCTACCACCAGGAGCCAGGCTAGAGAGCCCCCCCCACCCACCATCCATCGTCGTATTAATAAAAGGACAAAGCCACCAAGGCAAATAGCGGTCGATGATGTCCACAGCCTCCTCCCCATTTAGGATCAATAATAAAAGATGCCCCAACAATAAAGGAAATTACTAGTTTACTCACTCCACGAGCGAGGCAGAAGGGTGGAGCTACAGGCAGGCTAAATGGGTCGCGGGGTAGGAGGCTAACCATCAACCAGGCCGCATGTTTCTGGGGGTGCTAGAGTGGTAGGACCAAAATCAGGTCCCACACCGCTAAACGGAACCACCGGAAACCCCTCTGATGTACAGTTCGGAAAAGGACCAATCAGCCCATACTAGCTGCCTACCACACTCTGCACAGCCCACCAGGATCCCACCACCCAGCAGGAGCCCAGAGACGCCCGGAGCAGGTAAAAAAACAAAAGGAAGCATACTAGTCAGCCAGAAAAATGGGCGACAAGGGCATCAGGGCATAATGTTTTGTTCAGAGAAGGAGAAAAAACCTAAACCGAGAAAAGGGGAATAGAAAAAACATGATCAACAAGTCCCAGAGTCAAAACTCTCCAAAGCACAGTCCAGACATATTATCTGCAGCACACTTCAACCCTTTGGCTTGAAAAGGTCAGGAAGCTTGTCAGCGAGATCTCTTTGGGCCGTCTCCGGCGAGTCGTATCCATGGGTAGCGTTGCCTACTGTGACTCTGAGGGTAGCGGGGTAGACCATCCTAAACGGGATAGATGCTGCGATTAGTTTTTGCACAATAGGATGGAACGCTGCTCTCTTGACTCTCATCTCCTTAGGGAGGTCCTGAGCAATCCGCAAGTGGGCTGACCCCCAAGAAATTGATTGCAGATTCTGGGCTTTATTAAAGACATGTTGCCTCTCAACATAACTTAAAATTTAATGATTATGGGCTGCGGGGATCCAGATGGTGGTCGAGGTCTCAGTGACCTATGGGCCCTCTCAAGATGGTAGTTCAAGTTAATCGGCGAGGGCCTACTATTTTGATTAGAAAACGCTGCAGGAAGGCCATCAGATCTGGCCCTTCTTCCAGCTCTGGGAGGCCCAAGGACAGAAGGTTATTCCTTCAATTGCGACCCTCCAAGTCTTCAGTTTTTAACTGGAGTTTCCGCACCTGGAGGGTCAATCCAGATATTTCCGCCTCAGCCTTCATCTTCCACTGCTCCAGGGAAAAGATTTTCGCTTCAGAATCTGATACCCTCATAGTGAGGGAAGAAAGATCCCCCTGCAGCGACTTTAGATCCGCAGTAATATCTTGAAGGATGGATCTTATTGGGGCCAGCTCTTGTAAGAATTTGTCTTCGGTCAGTAAACTGGACGTTTGTGGCTTATCTCCGACTCTCTCAGATCCGGCACCCGCTGATTCCGCGTTTCTTTGACTGCTAGTCGAGGGCGGCGATGTTCAGCCGCGGCCTGCTTCCTATCCCCCTCCATCTCCTCACAGAACACTCAAATAATGACCCAGATATGCCTGAAGGTCAGTAAATAGAGCCTGAGTGCTTCAAAAAGCGCAATCTGGCTGCAATAGTGCTTTTAAAACCGTAGATTTCAGCAGTTAGGGCATCGGAAGGGGAGAGCTCTATGCCTAAGCTGCCATTTAGTCAGCTGCCATCACGTGACTCCTCAGGTGCAGTATAATATAATCTGTCTACTGGTAAAAGCATTAAGCTGTGTCTGCCAGCCCCTGTCCAAAAACTAAGAGATAGATTTCCTCTCAGACTGTGAAGCAGACTTGACTGTTTAGATGATTAAATAAAAAAAAAATCAAAGTTATACAGAAGAAAACCTTTTTTTTTTAAATCAGGTCAAGGATAATATGATATGCTACTAAGACAGCAAGCTGTGTCTGCCAGCCCCTGCCCCCACCTATACGGTGCACAGACTGATTTAAAGGGAAAGTGACATGAATTATAAAATGTATCAATAATGTTACCAATAGAAATCTGCTTTACATGAAATATACAGCAGCTCCTCATCTCATCGAGGCATGACAATTTAAATTCCCTGACCCTCCCAACTTCAATCAGTATTAGAGACTAGCTGAAACCAGCTCACCGATAGACCTGCAGTATTGCAACAGGTGCTGCTTGCAATAAGTTTTCTGTTCTAAAATAAAGCAGTACTTCAACGGATGCTGCTTGCAATCGTTTTTCTGTGCTACAGTAACAGAACATTTATACATTTCTGAAGTATTAAGCACTTTAGAGTGTTTAGAACTTGTTGGCATAGAAATGGTCATGCCTCAATGAGACGAGGAGCTGCTGTGTATTTCACCTTGGAAAGGCAAGACAGAGTAAAAATGCTGCAGTTATAAAGAAAATGAACCTGTTTCTTTATTTTGATAAAAGAAAGCCTATTTCTAGAGTGTTCAAATAAATACTTTTTAATGTTTGAACCATTAAAAGGGTCCTCTTTTGAGTATACCCAATATCGCTTATACCAGTTATCTTCCTTGTCACACACCAGCACAAAACAATAACTGATTTATCAAAGGTAGCCTAGTTGGGATGTAACATCTTGTTTCCAGTGGGATCCTAGTTCTACCCATTTGTACAGCTAAGAGGAATGGGGCACAGGGAGGTCACATGACTTGCTGAAGGTCCCGTCACACTGTTAGTATTTGGATCTACTGAGGTTTGAATCTGTGACATCCCAGGTGCAAATCTGGTGTTTAAACCAATAGACCACACTGCCTCTTATTACACACAATGATACTAATGAGACAAACATTATACACAACTACTTCAGTACAAAGAAATGTAAAACAGCACCGGTGCATGCATTGTTTAGTGTGGTAGTAGCAGGACTCTTTGCAAACCACACAGGTGCAAAAAATTTCACTCAATTGAAATGTCACAAAGCATTGTACAAATCAACAGAACCCAAAGGAGCTCAGAAACTGTTGGCATTAGCAGCATACAACTTTTTTTTACAACAGGGCAATATACTTGTGACTCCATGACACAGTGGCTTTACAGATTTGTAAGATGGCAGGGATGCTGATGCCTGAACATGCCGTCGGCACAATTTGCCACAAATGTCCCTGATAGTTGAGTGGATCACAAACTATTCACTGGAAATTACTGACAGCACTGTATTTTCCCTCTGTTTTCCCCTGATGTTATGTCAACTCCTGTGCCTGTGATTTAGAAAATGGATGCCTGCAGCTATAAAGGGAGGGGCAACTAAATGGGTTACAATTCTAACCCTAAAAGTGTTACAGGTTCAGACAACAGCTTATGTAAAGCAGATTTCCATTAGTAACAATATTGATACATTTTATAATTCATGTTAGTTTCCCTTTAAATCTTATTTTCCTCTCAGTCTGGCTGCAATGCAATTATTAGGATGTTGGATAAATAAAAGAAGTTTAACAAAAGACGTAGAAGAATAGAAGGAATTTTTGTCACTTTTTGTTCACACACAGATAGGCCACCTTACTGTATATATCTGTGATTGGGATGCACCCCACATACCTCATTGACCTTGACTTGCTGACCAGAATCACTTTAGTCAACCAGCTAAGGCATCAAGTCAATGAGATATTTCACATCCCTAGAGTCTGTAAATCTATTAGCAAAATGCTTTCAACTGCAGTTTCTCCAGCAAACTAGACTCTGATCCTGAACAGCGTAAAAGAATCCAGGAATAATGGGCACTTCAAGAGAACCATGTTGTGTCACAAACCATCTTTCCTTGCCTCTCTCCTATCTCCTTTCTATTCTATCTCTTATCCTAATACCCATCTATATCACTTGACTGCTGTGCTAAGTTAGTGTATCCTCTACACAGCTCAATAGCTGAAACTTTGTCCTACTGTAACTCACAAACTGTAGTGAGAAAGAAGTAATATAACCTACTGAGTGCATGGGTGTCGGCAGGCATACCTTGATGCCACTCTACCACACCTCACTAAAATTCTTAACCTCTCGCTCTGCCTAGGCCAGTTCCCCTCTACCTGGAAGAGAGCCATAATCACGCCCTTCCTGAAGGGTGGAGACCCCACCAACACCAGCAACTACAGACCCATCTCAATACTCCACCTCTCTCCAAAGCCCTTGAAAGAATAGTCTCTGACCAGTTAACCGAACACCTATCAAGCATAAGCTCCTTAGCCAGGAGCAGCATGGTTTCCGCTCAGGTCATAGTACCATCACCACTCTCACTGAGCTCACCTCATTCCTACATGAAGCCCTCGACCATGGCTCAATTGCAGGGCCATATATGTGGACCTAACCAAAGGCCTCGACACGGTCAGTCACGAGCTCCTGCTTCAAGTCCTCCCTAAACTAAATGTGGTCCGGAGACCTTGTCCTGGTTCCAGGATTACCTCACAGGCCGCTCACAACAAGTCAGGATATGCTCCACCCTCCACCCCTAAAACAGTTGCCTCAGGGGTCCTCAGGGGTCAATCCTAGGCCCACTGCTGTACCCTCTTCCTAAACTCCTCCCCAAGGCTTGCAGTGGTCAGCTGCTCCTCTATGCTGATGATGCGGTTCTGTTCTGGAGACACCCCACCCTACCGCCCTCCAGCAGGCCCTTCAAAGGCACTTCCGGGAACTTGAGACCTGGTTCTCTGAACACCGCCTAATCATCAACTATAATAAAACTAAATCCATGATTTTTGCCCACATAAAATCCTCATAGTCAGTCTGCTCTCCTCATCAAGAACGCTCAAGGTGCCTCTAGAACAAGTATCCAATTTCAAATACCTAGATGTCACCTAGACACCTCCCTCTTGTACCAGAGGCACACCCAAATTCTTCCACCTCTATCAGCTCAAGGGTAGGCATCCTGTATCGGCTCAAGCACTGCCTACCCCACCCAGGCAATGCGACTAGCAGTCCTCCTCCATCCTCTCCTGGTGGACTACGGGATCACTATATACGGCTTTGCTGAACCCACCTCCCTGAACAGGATAAGCATTCTCCTGAACAAAGCCTGCCGCCTAGTCACTGGTTGTGATCGGCTAACCCACACCTGTGATCTCTATGCGTTATCTGGTTGGTTAAACTTCCAACAACGATTACAGTTCCACACCTGCATCCTTGCAAAAAAAATACACCTTCACCTAGCCCCTGTCGGACTTTTCCCCCTAATCAGTTCTGCACCCCTCATGTGCAATACAAGACTTGCCGCAAGCTCCCCTTCCTTGTACCTCAATGTAGAACTTCCCTTGGACAAAGATCCTTCAGATACGGGCCCCTCTCTGGCTCAATCGTTACCGCTCCCTCTCACAGACCCACAGCATCTTTCAACTTAAAACAGGCCTCAAAGCTCACCTCCTTGAGAGAGCCATATGTGGCTGCGGCTAACTCTGCTCACCCGGTTAATCTGCCCCCCCTACTCGACTCAGGCACACAAGGCCCCACGTATCTCACCATAATCCCGCCTGGGTATCCCAAGATTGCTGCCTAACTTCCTCAACAGTCACTAAGTTTGACTGGACTGCTCCTTTGATTTTTTTATGTATATTCTGCCTGTTACATGTATGTTCTCTACTGTATTTGTCCACCCTCCACCCTTGTAACTGACGTGGAGCCTTTTGCAAAAGAGTCTGTGACTCAAAGGGTTGTAATTCTGATTGTTTCCAAATAAACAAATAAACAAAAATAAACTTACATAGAAACATAGATTTTGACAGCAGATAAGGACCGCTTGGCCCACCCAGTCTGCCCATTTCCCTACCTAATGGATAAGCTGCAGATCCTAGTTAACCAGCAGCCTACTTCTTCCTACCCCCCCCCTAGAATTGCCTTATGACTGTCCCATGCATGAATTCCACCACTGTTTTTGACTCCACAACCTCCTCCAGAAGGCCGTTCCATGCATCCACAACCCTCTCTGTGAAAAAATACTTCCTTAAATTACCTCTGAGCCGCCCCCTTCTATCTTCAAATTGTGCCCCCTTGTTCTTGCACACCTCTTTTTTTGAAAGATGCTACCCTCTTGGACTTTGTTGATTCCCTTGAGGTACTTGAAAGTTTCTATCATGTCCCCCCTCTCCCTCCTTTCCTCGAGGCTATACATATTTAGCTCCTTAAGTCTCTCTTCATATGTCTTCCGGTGCAGACCCTGCACCATTTTAGTTGCCCTCCTCTGGACAGCTTCCATCCTGTCTATGTCTTTGCGGAGATTGGGTCTCCAGAACTGCACGCAGTACTCCAGATGGGGTCTCACCAACTGTCTGTACAGAGGGATAATAACTTCCTGTTTTCTACTGGTGATGCCTCTCCCTATGCATCCCAGTATCCCCAGCCCTCCTTGCTGCCCTCTCACATTGCTTGCCCACCTTTAGGTCATCTGATATGACTACCCCAGGTCCCTTTCCATTTTTGTTGTTGTTAGTATCTCACCCCCATTGTGTACTCTTCCCTGGGTTTTGTTTCCCAGGTGCATTACCTTGCACTTCTTAGCATGAATCTAAGCTGCCATACATTTGACCATTCCTCTAACCTTGCCAAGTCCTTCTCATCCTTTCCACCCACCTTGTGCATCAACTCTGTTGCAGATCTTTGTGTCATCTGCAAGAGACATACTTTTCCTTCAGTCCCTCTGCAATGTCGCTTATAAAGACATTGAAGAGGAGCAGGTCTAATACTGAACCCTCTACGGTACCCCACTAGTAACCCCCATTTCTTCAGAGTGGACTCCATTTACTATTACTCTCTGTGTCCTATTCTCCAGCCAATTCTTTACCCAGGCTGTCATCTTGGGACCCACTCCCAGGCTGAGCTAACTTGTATATTAATCTTTTGTGTGGGACTGTGTCAAATGCCTTGCTAAAGTCTAAGGTGAGCCATGTCACAGCCTCCTGATCTACTACTTTGGTCACCCAGTCAAAGAAATCTATCAGATTTGTCTGGCATTACCTTCCCGCTGTGAATCCATGCTGCCTTGGGTCCTGTGCCCCTCTGGCCTCTAGATACTCAACAATTCTTTCCTTCAGAAGTGACTCCATCATTTTCCCTACCACTGAGGTTAAACTAACAGGTCTGTAATTTCCTGCTGCTGCCTTGCTCCCACTTTTGTGAAGGAGAATCACATCTGCCCTCCTCCAGTCCTTGGGTACCACCCCATCGTCCCATGATTTGTTAAAGAGGGTAGTTAGTGGTGTCACTAGTTCTACCCTTAGTTCTTTTAGAATTCTGGGATGAATCCCATCAGGCCCCATTGCTTTGTCCACCTTCAGTTTTAAGAGTTCTTTCAGAACCCTTTCTTCTATAAATGGGCTGGTATCAACTTCTGTATCCAGAGTGTTTCAGCTGTTTGTTTTAGGTACCTCCTCCTCTTCCTTTGTAAATACTGAGCAAAAATATTTGTTTAGTATCTCTGCTTTTTCACAGTCACCCTCTGCTCACCCTCGCTCCCCTTTATTAAGCCTCACTAACCTTCCCTTGGTCTTCCTTCGCTCCCTGATGTACCTATAAAATGTTTTATTCCCCTTCTTAACTGAGTTGGCTAGCTTTTCCTCAGTTTGGGCCTTTGCTGTTCTGACTGCCTTCCCAGCAACCTTTGCTTTAACTGATACAGTTCTCTGTCCTGCTCCTTCTGTGATTCCTTGTACTTCCTGAATGCTTTCTTTTTCTCTTGAACCTTCCTGCCACTTCCTTTGAGAACCACAGTGGTTTCTTACATCATTTTGTTTTGTTTATTTGCTTCACACAAAGGCTTGTTACCTCTGTGATGGCAGTTTTATTATCCCCATTGTTCTTCACCCTCCTTCCTGCCCATTTACTAGTGCATTCCTTAGGCACTCTCCCATTTTGCAAAGTCAGCCCTCCTAAAGTCCAGTACTTTTGCCTTTGTATGACTTGACTCTATTGCTGTGTTTATTGTGAACCATACTGTTCGATGGTTGCTAGTTCCCAGATGGCTACCCACTTCTACATCTGTGATCCTCTCTTCATCTC
Organism: Neoceratodus forsteri; assembly: GCA_016271365.2. Taxonomy (NCBI): domain Eukaryota; kingdom Metazoa; phylum Chordata; order Ceratodontiformes; family Ceratodontidae; genus Neoceratodus; species Neoceratodus forsteri. The sequence continues at coordinate 64,149,940 of CM028129.1, forward strand.
CATTTGAGAGAACCAGGTCTAAGATTGCTCCCTCTCGAGTGGGCTCCAATACTAGTTGTCTAAGGCATTCCCCCTGTAGGGCATCTAGAATAACCCCACTCTTGGAAGTGGCAGCTGCAACTGTACTCCAGTTAACATCTGGCATATTCAGATCACCCATCAGCAATATCTCCCCTTTTTCTGCCATTCTAAGCATTCTTTCTATCATTTCCTTGTCCATTTCCTCCCCCTGAGAAGGGGGTCTGTATACAACCCCTGTGAGGATTGTCATGTCATTGCCCGTCTCCAAATTTACCCACTGAGCTTCTTCTCCTCCCTGTTTTCCCTTTTGTTCTGTTGCTTTGATTCCTTCCTTTATGTAAAGAGCTGCTCCTCCTCCTCTTTTACCCTCCCTGTCCATCCTGTAGATAGTGTAGCCTGGTATGTTTACGTCCCAGTCATGGTTTTGTGTGTACCATGTTTCTGTGACTGCCGTGATATCCAGATGTTCCTCTTTCATCAAGGCCACTAATTCAGGAAGCTTGTTACTCAGACTATGAGCATTGGTACTCATTGTTCTCCATTTTTTGATGGCTTTACCTTCTTTTGCAGCATCCCCCACTGACCTGTCTACCTCGGTCTTTTTCTCATTTAGTACCCTGTTTTGTAGGGAGAGGCTGGGATTTTCCTGCTGCTTATCAGCCAAGTAGAGTAAAATCTGAAAAATCCATGGGCAACATGAGCCTCAGGCCAGGGCAACAAACACAAGCAGAGCCTGGTGTAGATGAATAACTGTTTTTCCCCTCCTTGGATGCCTTACTGAGAGTTTGTAAATGATCTTTGGAAAATGTGTGGTACTAATCTTAGAGGTCACAACTGCATAAGTGACCCAGTCCAGTCAAGTGTGTTTGCTTGAGTGCTGGTGTGACTAGAGTTCTCTGACTGGCTACTTTGTTGTGGTACAGAGGCTTATCACAATGTATCCTAAACAGTGTAACTAAAAGCCAGCCAATATCTGTACGATTGGTAGTATGTGTTTTAGGTAAAATAAAATGTGAATCTATTTCAAGCATCAGCTTACTATCTATTATTGACTGAAAAGAGAGTGGGTCAATGTTTTTTGTGGCAGGGAAGAACATTTTTGGTTTGTGTTCACAAGCAGGGGCAACAGTTCCATCAACTCTTGAGTATAAGTTTAAAATCCTGGCTATACACCTGACAGGGAATTGAACCCAGGCCCCTGGAATACCATGCAGTGCTCTAACCACTGAGTCATAGGCTCACATGGTTAGATCTGACTCTTGCTGGACGCACTGCCTCTCCTCTTATGACTGTATCTGTACCTGGACATGATGAAATTCTAAATTTTGTACAGAATATAACTGTATATAAATTGCAAAAAACGTTGTTAAATCTCTAGTTAGGTCAAAGCCACAAAAGAAGGGAAATGTGGCATTAGGTTTCCAACCCTAACATCTGACACCACCCTGCATGCACCAACAGGCATTGAGGTGTACCTTCGGGTTGTCAGCCCTAACACTCACCTAATTCCATAAGTAAATACCTGTAAGCTGAAATGAGTACAGTATCGGAAAATGGGGCGAGCATCAGGGCACACCCCCAGCGCCTGTTGGTATGTGCAAGGTGGGGTGGATGTTAGGGTTGGAAATCCTAATGCCACATTTGATTACTTTTGTGGCTTTAACTAACTAGAGCATTAACAAAGATTTTTGCAATTTATTTCCTTACTTTTAGAAATAGTATAATTGTAACATTATTTGCCTGTGGAAGCTCATGGTCCTCAGGGCCCTTTGCTTCCATATTTCCGTTGATGCATGTGTACATGTAGCTGTGAAAGCACATGGCCCTCTGGACTCTGTACTTCCATTTATAGGACAACAGTGACCAAACTGTGAGCATAGCCATCTTATTACCCCTCCTTGTGTACCTAGTACAGAAAAGTTTCAAATACCCACCCAAAAAGTAATTCTGCACAGCTGGAATGCTATTCCATGCCACAGGTGCAAAAACACATATCGGCCAATATTTGAAAAAAGACAGTTGAGACATACATAAGATGGTGTAATAAGAAGGCTATGTTGAAAATCTGAGGTCAAAATATTAAACATTTCAAAAGTTACAAGCATATGTAGAGAAATTGCAACTAATGGTCATAACTTTGGCATTGTTACACATTTTGTCCCCACATTTTCAACATAGCTTTCTTTTGGCACCACCTCTTGAACAGTACAACTGTCATTAAGCAAATCCTGCCCAAAAGGTGAACTGGCCAAGCAACCACAAAATCACCTTTTGGAAGGGAGTTGCGTAATGACAGTCACCGTGTTCATGAGGTGGGGTCCCCAAAGGGCTATATTGAAAATTTGATGCCAGAATGTGAAGAAATGGCTGAGTTATGAATAAAAGTTGAACCCCCTATTGAAATTCACTGAACTGCATTTACTTTAGTTTCTCATATTGTAGTTGCTGGTTCCAGCAGCAAGACATGTTTTTGATTGGAGAGTGGATCTAGAACATGGGACCTGTTCAGGTGAGTGAGGGTGTGTGAGGGTGTACTGGGTGTGTGGGGAGGTGGGTGCTGAGTGAGAGGTGGGGGTGGAAGAGGGGCTGATCGTCGAGGGACCATTTTCTTTTTTACAGGTTTTGGAAAAAACACTTTTTTTTATATTAATTTTTTTTTAAATCTTGGATTATAATAATTTTGAGTAGCAAAATTCTTTTACAAAGGTTCCACATCAGCAAGAGTAGGACATAGGCAAACAATGGTAAAACAACAGGTAAACAAGTAGAGTAACATCAGGGTTATACATTGAGATAATACATTGTAAAGATTGTAATTAAAACACTATTTGGCACTCAACATAATAGTAAAATAAGCATTTGTCAATGCTGAATGTTGTCGCAATGGCATTGGCAGTGGCAGAGCTAGAGACGCATAAGAGGAATGGCAGTGAAGTATTGAAGTGACGCCAAACCCACCCCCACCCTGTAGAGAGCGACAGGCATTAGGGTGTACCTTTGGGTCGTCAGCTATAATGATCATGCCATTGTACCTCAGCCTACCCTGTAGACACTGACAAGTGTTGTGGTGTGCTTTGGGGTCTTTGGGCATTATACTTACCCCATTCCATGAGGAAATACGCTGATGTGGGTGCAGTATAGGAGCATGGGGTGAAGTTTGTGGCCAAACAGTACAAGACACACCACAATGCCTGTCAGTGGCTGCAGGGTGGGTGTGGGGGGTGGAACAGCATGAGCATTACATCTGATAATCCCAAGTCACAGCCCTGATGCCTGTCTGTCTGTACCGGGTGGGGTGCTACAGTTGGAAACCCTAACACCGTAGGCGTGTAGTGGTAGTTTCACTCCACATTTTCAACATGGGCTGCTTGTCAGGCCACCTCATGAAAAGCGGCACAATCACTTTGTTAGCTGAAACGTGGTTTTGCACAGCAGCTGTGCCATTTAATGACAGAGGGATGAAAACACAGTTTTGGGCAGGATGTGGAGAATGACAACTGTATTGTTCATGAGGAGGCATAAAAAATGGCAATGTTGAAAATCTAGAGTGGCAATATGAAATATTGGTGAAGCAATGAACATGCATAAAAACTGCGCAACAGACATCCGCAACCCAATTATCTGTGGAAGTTTTTTAGGCACATTTTCAACATAGGTATTTTGAGACCTCTCCTCACAAACGGTGGCCCTGTGATTTTGTTTATGTGTCTCAAAGGGTGATTTCCCACAGGAAGCATGCCATTGTACGCCACAGTTGTGGAAACGCGTTTTGGGTAGGCTGTGAAAAATGGCAGCTATACTGTTGATAAGGAGGTGTGCACAAATGCCAGTGGTGAAAATCTGGCATGAAAATATTGAAAATTTATGAAGTTACAAGGCTGCGTGGAAACTGGGCAACGCACGCTTGCAGCACAGTCATTTTATGCACTTTCAGCACCAAATTTTCAACATTGGCATTTTAGGATCTCTGCTCATGAACAGTGTCATCATCATTTCCTCAAACTGTCGCGAAAACTGATTTCACACAGCGACCGTGCAATTCTGGGCCGGACGTGTGAAAACACATTTCAGCCAGGATGTGTAAAAAGACAGCTGTACTGCTCATAAGGAGGTGTGGAAAAATGCCAATTTTGAACATCTGGAGTGAAAATATTACAAATGCATGAAGTCACGAGCGTGCATGCAAACTGCACAATGCACACTCATAAAACACTCATTTTATGGACTTTTGGTGCCAAATTTTCAACATAAGCATTTTAGGACCTCTGCTAAGAACAGTGTCACTGTCATTTTCATAATGTGTCTCAAACATACATAGATACATAGATACATAGACAGTGTCAGCAGATAAGGGCCTATGGCCCACCCAGTCTGCCCATTTAAGTTTGTAAGTTCAGTTTATGTTTTCCAGGAAGTCTGTTACCCCTTACCCCTGACCTCCAGAATTCCTTTATGTCTATCCCATGCATTCTTAAATCCCGTGATTGTTTCAGCCCCCACTGCTTCCTCTGGCAGGTGTCCACTTGTCCACCACCCGTTCTGTGAAGAAATTCTTCCTCACGTTTCCTCTGAATTGTCCTCCCTCCAACTTCATCCATGCCTCTAGTCCTGGAACATCTTTTCGCTTAAAAATAGTGCATTCCTGCACCCTGTTCCTCCCTGTAAGATACTTGTATGTCTCTATCATATCCCCTCTCTCCCTCCTCTCCTCCAGGGAGTACATGTTCAGTGCCTTCAACCTGTCCTCATAGGACTTGTGATGCAATCCATGCACCATCTTTGTTGCCTTCCTCTGAACCTTCTCTACCCTGTCTATGTCCTTCCTTAGGTAAGGTCTCCAGAACTGCACAGTGTACTCCAGGTGCGGCCTCACTAGTGTCTTGTATAGTGGAATTATGACCTCCCTTTTCCTGCTGGTGATGCCCCTGCCTATGCATCCCAGCATCCTATTTGCTTTACCTGCTGCCTTGTCTCACTGTTTCCCTGCCTTGAGGTCATCAGAGATGATAACCCCAAGAACCCTTTCCTGCTTGGTGCATGCTATATCCTCACCCCCCAACTGATATATTGTGCCAGGGTTTTGTGCCCATATGCATTATCTTGCACTTCCTTGCATTGAATTTCAACTGCCAAACCCCTGACCATTCTTCAAGTTTCTGCAGGTCCTTCTCATTCTGTCTACACCCTCTGGTGTGTCTACTCTGTTACAGAGCTTTGTGTCATCAGCGAACAGTGAAATTCTGCCTTCTAGGTCCTCAGCAATGTCACTGATGAAGATATTGAATAGACGGTCCCAGCACTGATCCTGTGGTACCCCACTGGTCACTCTTCCCTCTGTGGAGTGACAGCCATTTACCACCACCCTCTGTGTCCTGCTGCCCAGCCAGTTACCTACCCACAGTACTACTGTCCTGCCCACACCCATATTCCCCAGTTTGTGCAATAGTCTTCTATGTGCACAGTGTCAAAGGCCTTGCTGAAGTCCAGATAGGCCATGTCCACTGCCCTCCCTGATCCACCTCCTAGTCACCCAGTCAAAAATTCAATGAGGTTGGTCTGACATGACCTTCCCTGGTGAAACCATGCTGCCTTGGGTCCTGTAGTCCATTGACAACCAGATGTTCCACCAATCTCTCCTTCAGTAGTGCTTCCATGATCTTCCCCACTACCGAGGTGAGGCTGACTGGTCTGTAGTTCCCGCTTCCTCTTTGTTCCCACTTTTGTATAAGGGACTACATCTGCTATCCTCAGTCTTTGGGTACCTCCCTGTTTCTAGTGATCGGCTAAACAGGATGAGCAAGAGGTTCAGCCACCACCTCTCTTAGTTCTTCTAAGGACCTGGGGTGCACCCCATCTGGCCCCATTGCTTTATCAACTCTTATTACTTCCAGTTCCTTCGGACCCTTTCTCGTGTAAAGGGACTTGTGTCCATTCTGCACCATTCTCACCCTTGTACTCCATTCAGACCCATTACCTCCTCTTCCTCAGTAAAGACTGAGCAGAAATACCTGTTCAATATGTCAGCTTTACTGTTGTCATCCTCCACACAGCCCCCATCCTCCCCCTTCAGTCTCACTATCCCTCCCTTTGCCTTTTTTTCACTTATGTACCTGTAAAAGGTTTTGTCCCCTCTACCCACTGATTTTGCAATGTGTTCTTCTGTCTGAGCTTTGGCTTCCCTTACTGACCTCCCTGCCTCCCTTTGCTTCTCCTGGTACTTCTCCCTATCCCCTTCTGCCTGTGTCTTTTTGTACTTTCATGTACAAAATCATGGGAAACATGGACTTTCCACAGGGACTGCTCTGCACCGGAACGGTGAAAACACATATTGGTCGGGATGTGAAAAATGACAGCTTTACTGTTCACAAGGAGGTGCAGAACAATGGCAATGTTGAAAATCTGGAGTGAAAATATTATAAATTCGTGAAGTTATGAGCATGGGTGCAAACTGTGCAACGCACACTCGTAACACAGTCATGTTATGGAGTATCATCACCAAATTTTCAGCATAGGCATTTTAGGACTTCTGCTCATGAACAGTGTAACTGTCATTTTCATAATTTGTCCCAAACATTGATTTTCCACATTGACCACGCTATTCTGTGTCAGAAGTGCGAAAACACATTTCGGGCAGGATGTGAAAAGTGACAGCTGTACGGTTCTCAAGAAGGTGTGGAAAAATGCCAATGCTGAACATGTGGCATGAAAATATACAAATTCTCTAAGTTATGAGCATGCGTAGCAACTTTCATACTGCGCTCATAAACAGTCATCTTTGATTTTCCCACAAATTTGCAACAAAAAGCTTTTTGAGAGCCCACCTCCACGAACACTGGCTCTGTCATTTCATTCCTCACTCCTGAAAGGTGATGCTGCGCAGTGACGGTGAAATCACCTTTCAGGACCAAATAATGCCATGACAGTGCAAGAATTCATGAGGAGGGGTCCCAAAATCCCCATGTTGAAAATTTGGTGCCAAAATTCCAAAAAATGCCTGAGATATGCATCAAAGTTGAAAACCCCCCCATTTATTCCATTATACAGCTTACTGGCATTTCCTCAGTTTGCGGTTGGCTTTGAAGAGTGCAGGCGTGTTCCTGGGCCCACTGAAGATCATCGCGCCAGACTCCATGGTAAGTATGGGGTGATGGGAATAATGGGGGCAGGGGTGTGCAGAGGGTGGAGTGCGGGTTGTGGGAGGGAGACAAAAGGAATATTTTTGTGTTACAGGGTTAAAAAAAAAAACATCATGGGACTTTTTTCCTATAGAGGGTTTGTACGCTGAGGTTGGGCTTCCAGTGTGCCACCTAACTGTTTGGGGCAAGGGTGCTGCAGCCAATGGGGGATTGAGCACCCCCATCGGCACATAACAAAAGGGGGGGTTAATTTGTGCCAACGGGAATTGGGCACCCCCATCGGCACACAAGGAAAGTGAGGGGGCAAGAGCCAAGGGGGATTGGGCACCCCCCCCTTGGCATATTCCAAATGGGGGGAGTGCTTTATGCTGATGGGGAATGAGCTCCCCCATCGGCATATATATTGGAGCCTCAGTAAGCTGGCAGGGGGATTGGGCACCCACGAAGTTGGCAGTTGTGTGGCCGCCATGTTTACAATGTGGCCAAGCACGTCGGGAGGTCTGCTGCATCTGACGAGCTTTGCTCGGATTGCAGCTGGCCTTCCCATAGATATGTTCACCGCATTATGTATGTATGGTGTGGCGCTGGCATGCAGGCTGATTTGGGAATGAGGGACACACCTACTGCTGCATGCCCTGCATTCACCCAACAGTGACCGTGCCTCCAAATCTGCACTACCGCAAGATGTTGGGTGCTCAAGCGTGCCAACATAAAAAGGGGGCTGATAGTTTGGAGCAGTATACCATGCCTTGTCAAGAAAATAATGGGTTGATAGGTGGGAAGAGCAGAAGGGGGAGAGGGGAAAAAGAGGGGGCAGGAATGAGGTAATAGGATGCATAGGCAAATAGGATGCTGGGATATATAGGCAGGGGCATCACCAGCAGGAAAAGGGAGGTCATAATTCCACTATACAAGACACTAGTGAGGCCCCACCTGGAGTACGGTGTACAGTTCTGGAGACCATACCTACGTAAGGACATAGACAGGGTAGAGAAGGTTCAGAGGAGGGCAACAAAGATGGTGCATGGATTGCATCACAAGTCCTATGAAGACAGGTTGAAGGAACTGAACATGTACTCCCTGGAGGAGAGGAGGGAGAGAGGGGATATGATAGAGACATACAAGTATCTTACAGGGAGGAACAGGGTGCAGGAAAACACTAATTTTAAGCGAAGAAGGTGTTCCAGGACTAGAGGGCATGGGATGAAGTTGGAGGGAGGACGATTCAGAGGAAACATGAGAAAGAATTTCTTCACAGAATGGGTGGTGGACAAGTGGAACACCCTGCCAGAGGAAGTGGTGGGGGCTCAAACAATCACGGGATTTAAGAATGCATGGGATAGACATAAAGGAATTCTAGAGGTCAGGGGTAAGGGGAAACAGACTTCTAGGAAAACAAACTGAACTTACAAGCTCAAATGGGCAGACTGGGTGGGCCATAGGCCCTTATCTGCCGACACTGTCTATGTATCTATGTATTGGGGGAAAGAAAGTAGAGTGATATGAGACTGGGGGAATTTAAATAGAGGGGTGGGGAAGGGGATGGAAGAGGGGTAGGAGAGAATAGGGGGACAAGCAAGGGAGGTGGGGCAGGGAACCAAGGCTAATAAGTTGGAGTAGGGTTAAAGTGCAAGGAGGTTCCCATAATGCAGCAGAGACTATTATGGTACACAGCCACATGAGCTGTTTGCCAGAAGTAGGTGATGGAGCTTGTGTTTAAATGGGCCCAATTTTGATTTAATGGGGATGACCTTGTGCAAAGCATTGAACCAGACTGGAGCTCTGTATGGAAAGAACATTGACATTGAGTTGTGTGACATCTGAGAACATTGATGAGCTGCATTACAGAGCTGTGAGTACATAGTGGGTTGGAAAAAGGGCTAAGGAGTTTTTGGACCCAGGGAGGTAGTGGTCCTAGATGAGCTTTATTAGCTAACAAACAGGTTTGGTATTGTATCCATCCAGACAATTGAAGCCATCCAGTTTAAGCATAATGATCATGTGTGTGTGTGTGTGTGTGTGTGTGTGTGATGCAGGGTGCTCCCATGTGGAGCCTACTGGCTTTATTGAGGGCCACAGTGATCCTACTTAGCAGAGGCAGAGCTATATATGACCAAGCCATAGTCTATTAAAGAATCACTGGAGCTGAAAATAGCAGCTGTTAAAGCTTCCAGGGTCAGGCTGTGCTTGTGCCTGTGGAGAAGACCGATCCTTATGTTGATAGTTTGGGGCTACATTATTAATGTTTTGCATGTAGGAAAGAGTGTTATTAATGGTTTTCCCAAGATACCATATTTCACTGTTTAGAAGCCGTGGCTTCTATTACATTTTTCCATTTTCATCCGCGGCTTCTAAATGAGGGCGGCTTGTATTCAGGGGGAGGCTTTAATAGAAACATAGAAACACAGACTTTGACGGCAGATAAATACTGCTTGGCCAGCCTAGTCTGCCCATTTCCCTACTTACAGCATAAGCTGCAGATCTTAGTAAACCAACAGCCTATTTCTTCCACTCCCGACGAGAATTGCCTTATGCCTGTCCCATGCATTCTTGAATTCTCCCACACTTTTAGACCCCACAACCTCCTCAGGAAGGCTGTTCCATGTGCCCACCACCCTATCTGTGAAAAAATGCTTCCTCACATTGCCCCTGAGCTGTCCCCTCTCTGTCTTCAAATTGTGTCCCCTTGTTCTTGCACATCTCTTTTTCTGAAAGATGCTACCCTCTTGGACTTTGTTGATTCCACTGAGGTACTTAAACGTTTCTTTCATGTCCCCCCTCTCCCTGCTTTCCTCAAAGGTATGCATATTAAGCTCCTTTAGTCTCTCCTCGTATGGCTTCTCTTGCAGACCCTGCACCATTTTAGTTGCCCTCCTCTGGACTGCCTCTATCCCATGTCCTTGCGGAGATGTGGTCTCCAGAACTGGATGCAGTACTCCTGATGGGGTTTCACCAACTGTCTGTACAGAGGGATAACATCTTCCTGTTTTCTGCTGGTGATGCCTCTCCCAATACATCCCATTATTCCCCCAGCCCTCCCTACTGTCTTCTCACATTGCTTGCTAACCTTAAGGTCATCTGATATGATTACCCCCAGGTCCCTTTCCATTTTTGTTGTTGTTACTACCTCCCCCCCCCACTGTGTAATCTTCCCCTGGGTTTTTGTTTCCCAGGTGCATTACTTTGTACTTCTTTGCATTGAATCCAGGCTGCCATACTTCTGACCATTCCTCCAACCTTGCTAAGTCCCTTCTCATTCTTTCCATGCCTCCTCGTGTACCAACCCCATAGCAGATCTTTGCGTCATCTGCAAAGAGGCATACTTTTCCTTCCAGTCCCTCTGCAATGCCACTTATAAAGACATTAAAAAGGACTGGACCCAGTACTGAACCTTGCGGTACCCCACTAGTAACCACTCTTTCTTCATAGTGGACTCCATTTACAATTACCTTCTGTGTCCTGTTGTCCAGCTAATGTTTTACCCATGCTACCACCCTGGGAGTCAATCCCAGGCTGGTTAATTTGATTATTAATCATTTGTGTGGGACTTTGTCAAATGCCTTGCTAAAGTTTAGGTGGGCTATGTCCGTAGCCCCTCCTGGTCTACTACTTTGGTCACCCAGTCAAATAAATCAATTAGATTCGTCTGACATGACCTTCCTGCTGTGAACCCATGCTGCCTTGGGTTCTGTGCCCCACTGACCTCTAGGTATGCAACAATTCTTTGCTTCAGAAGTGATTCCATCACTTTCCCAACCACAGAGTTCAAACTGACAGGTATGTAGTTTCCTGCCTCTATCTTGGTCCCCACTTTTGTGAAGGGGAATCACATTTGCCTTCCTCCAGTCCTCAGGTACCACACCATCCTCCCTTGATTTGTTAAAAAGGGTAGTCAGTGATGTCACTAGTTCTCCCCTTAATTATTTTAGAACTCTGGGGTGAATTCCATCAGGCCCCATTGCTTTGTCCATCTTCAGTTTTAGGAGTTCTTTCAGAACCCTTTCTTCTGTGAAAGGACTGGGATTGACCCCCTATCCAGAGTGTTTCTGTTAATTGGATTAGGCACCTCCCCCTCTTCCTCCTCTTTTGTGAATGTTGAGCAGAAGTATTCATTCAGTATCCCTGCTTTTTCACTGTCCCTCTCTGCCAATCCACCTTCCATTCTATGCAGCCCCACTATCCCTCCCTTTGTCTTTCTATGCTCCCTGATGTACCTATAAAAGGTTTTATACCCCTTCTTAAGCAAGCTGGCTATCTTTTCCTCAGTTTGAGCCTTTGCTATACTGACTTCCCTACCTGCTTCCTTCAGCCTTAACTGGTATAGTTCTCTGTCCTGCTCCTTCTATGTTTCCTTATACTTCCTAAATGTTATATTTTTCTCCATAACCTTCCCCACCTCCTCTTTTGAGAACCATAGTGGCTTTTTCTTTCATTTGATTTGTTTATTTGCGTCACACAAAGGCTTGTTGCCTCTGTGGTGGCAGTTTTGATGTTTCCCCATTGTTGCTCCACCCCTCCTTCTAGCCTGTTTGCTAGTGCTTTTCTAATGCACTCTCCCATCTTGCCAAAGTCAGCCCTCCTGAAGTCCAATACCCTCACTTTTGTATGGCTTGACTCTAGCTGAGTTTTTCGTGAAACACTCTGTTTGGTGGTCACCTGTTCCCAGATGGCTACCCACTTCTAGATCTGAAATCCTCTCACTGTCCCCATTTGAGAGTATGAGGTCTAAGTTTGCTCCCTCACGAGTGTGTTTCAAAACTATCTGTCTGATGCATGCCACCTGTAGGGCCTTGAGAATGGCCCTGCTCTTGGATGTGGCTGCAGCAAGTGAGCTCCAGTTAACATATGGCATATTCAGGCCCCCCCATCAACAGTATATCCCCTTTCGTCCACCGCTTAGCCAAAGGAACCAGGAGGCCAGGGAGAAAGCCAAGAAAGGTATGGAAAGCCATAAAATTTTGCCGCCCCACCCCCAGGGTGTTTCTTTTATACACCTTCCACCAAATCTCATCCCGCCCATAGCTATTCTCCCAGCCAATTCCCGACTCATTCTCTTCACATCATCTTACTTCTTTAACCCTCTCCTACCCTCCACCATGCTGCCCCTACTTCTGCTGCTTTGCTTCTCACCTTCCTTAGATCCAGATGAGATAACTGTTGGAACCCATACCAAGGTGCTTAGGGTGACCACTCAACACTGCCCCCCTCTACTGTCCCCATTGGATACCCCTAAACTATACATACTTATACTACCACTTCTGCACAATAATCCTTGGGGAATCCCAAAAAAAGGCTCACAACCAGTTTGGAACTCCTCTATCCCCCTGCTACCATACTGGCACTACAATTACCCCCTACGCCTGTCCATTAAGCTGGCAATCTATGATAATCTCGATAACCACGCAGCAGGATCATCAGCCACTATATATTGGATCCCAAGAAAGAAGAAAAAACTCCCTGACTGCTCACTACTCCTATCACTTGGTGCCCTCATCAAGTTAATCTTCTTTCTGCTGGTCTGTGTTGGCACTGTGGAAATCAACCCTGGACCCACTGAAGCTCGATCTCTCCAACTGACCTAACCTCCATAAATGGATTGAGTTTTCTTCACTTCAATGCCTGCAGCCTCCTAAAAAAGTTCTCATCAATACAGGCCTGGGTTGCACACACCCTACCGGACTGTCTGGTTATATCTGAAACTTGGCTCAAATCTGCAACAAAGATAGTGAAATAAACCTTCCCAACTATCAGCTCTTCAGATCTGACCGTCTATCCAGGGGCGTGGGGTTGCCATCTATGTCAAGCAAATATCTCTGCATCCTGCCTCAATTCCACATCTCAACCAAAGGAATTGAATGCTTGTCTATTAAAATAACCCTTCCGACACATCTTCCTTTCAACTGGTTTGGTTGCTATAGGCGCCCTCTGCAGGCCTCAAACTCCTATCCATTTAGGATCCATACTTAATCTGGGCCCTGAAGACACCATCATCTTAGGAGACATGAACTTAAATTGGCTGACTAATGCATCTGCACCCCTGGTAACCTTCTGTGACACCTATGGTTTCTCTCAATTAATCAAAGAACCAACAAGGATCAACCCAAGAATACTCTCAACAGCACACTCCTGGATATATTGGTAAATAAACCTCATCATTATCCCTATGCAGGAGTACTTCTCCAGTGACATAAGTGACCACTGCCCCATAGCTGCCATTAGATCAACAATCAAGCCACCCAATCCTGCAAAATTCCTCCCACGAAGGTCAAAAGAACTTTAACATTACAGGATATCTCCATGATCTGTGCACACCACACGTTGGCAGAATTCTATCTCACAGCCTCAATAGAGTCAGCTCTTCAAATCCTAAATGATATAATCATAAGTGCCCTCAATTCACATGCACCCTCACCAGTGTCAGAACCAAACTCAAATCCTGTCGCTGGTTCTCTGCCGACCTTAAATCACACTGCTTGCCAGAGACAAACTCTGGAAAAGGGCAAGAAAGACAAAGGACCCAAATGACTGGCTCCAATTCAGAAAAGCCAGAAACTCCTGCACAAAACAAGTAAGAAAAGCCAAGGCAACCTTCTACACAGCTGAACTAGATGCACTCCTATAACAACCCTTCCAGGTTCTGGGTACCATAAAGGGCATCCTAGGTCAAACCTCTACCCCTGTCTTACCATCCAAAATTCAATTAAATAATATTGAAATCACCGACAAGCAAAATATCTTGAATGCCTTCAATGACCATTTCACTAGCTGGCCTGGCTTTCGACTCCTCTCCTGCAAACCTATTAAGATCATCTCTAAATCTACAATCTACTGAGAATCAAAGGTTGCTTCCACATTCTCATTCAAACCAATATTGTTTAAAGAAGTAGAAGACCTCCTACTCCAACTAGATACCACCAAAGTGCAGGTGCAGACTCCCTGGATCCCTACTTTCTAAAAGTAGCACTGTATGCCTTAACCGCCCCCTCACCCATCTCTTCAATCTATCCTTGTCACTGGTACTATCCCTCAATATGGAAAACAGCTCAAGTGTTTCCACTACTTAAGGCAGGTGATCCCATGGACCTCAATAATTATAGGCCCATCTCCATCTTACCAATACTATCCAAGATGCTTGAGAAGCTGGTAAACTCTCAGTTAACTGCCTACCTTGATACCAACAATCTCCTAAACCCAGCTCAATCTGGGTTTAGATCAATATAGCACCATCTCTGCTCTAGCAAAAAGTCACAAATGACTCGCAGACTGCCCTAGACAAAAGAATAATACCTGTGCTGTGTTTCTGGATCTAAGCAAAGCCTTTGACACTGTGGATCATGACCTTCTAATCACCTCACTAAACTCCATAGGCCTTGACTCACTCTCTATTAAATGGTTCAGATGCTATCTCTCTGGAAGGCTACAACTGGTAAAGAATGATGGTGATCTATCTACCCTAAGCCACTCCTAAGAAGGTGTACATAAGCTCCATCCTGGGTCCCATCTTTTTGCCATTTACATCAACAATATTGACTCAATCTCTCTCTTTCTAATATCCACCTTTTTGCAGATGACACTGTACTTTATGTGGCGATCCCTCACCATCAAAAGCCTGTGAGCTCCTACAGTCTCAATTCTCCCTCCTCCAGCATAACCTATTAAAAAGAAATTATTACTAAATGCTAAGAAAACCAAAGCTATGTTCTTTTGCCCACAGAACTGTTCTTCCACTATCCCATCATTCACCTCCCACAACTCTCTACCATCCTTGGTGAAAATCTGGAATATGTTGACAAATTCAAATACCTAGGAGTATGGATAGACAATAAACTAGACTATACTACCCACGTTGAAGAACTCCTGAAAAAGCTAAGACAAGACTTGGTCTATTCTATAGAATCAAACACTACCTGACCAAAGATTCCAAACAAAGATTAATCCTTGCATCATTCATGTCCCTCATTGATTATGCTGACTTCCTCTCGGTCATTGCTTCCTCTCCCATCTAAACAAACTAGACACCCTGTATCATAGAGCTATTAGATTCATTACTGACCTTCCCTCTAGCACCCATCATGTTCTCTCTACAATGCAGTCAGCTGGACATCCCTGCAACATAGAAGAAGAAAAATGCTGCTATCTGGATCTACAAAGCTCTGACAAACAAACTCCCTTCCTACATCTCAGATTGCTTCAACCAGATCACATCCAGGCCCTACACCTTGAGGATCAACAAACTGATCCTGCTGAAGATTCTATCACCTGCACCCGGTATGGAAGAGCTGCAATCAGTTATTCCTGGCACTTATCTGGAATTCTATCAAAAGACATTGAAAATGGAAACACTGATCCCCTTACATCCTTCAAAAAGCTGTACACCAGCCTAATCCCAGATTCATCAATTGCTTCCACAAGGCCTAGTCCTCCCACCCCCCACCCCCACACCTCTCTCTCCCCACCCCTTCTAAATCTCATCCCTATCCTTCTATCGTTGCTCTGGTCCTTTCCACATCAAACCACAAACATATATGCCCACCCATGTACCATTATCCAAGCCTTATCCCCACCAGACTGTTTGTTTCTCACCTTTAATAGGTTTTGGTTTACTGTCCTTTGCCTTATATATGTAAATAATTGTATATCTATCTCACTCATAAATGTTTGTATTTGTGCTATTTCAATATCATGTTTTTTGTATACACTCTGTAACCTTTTTTGTTATGACCACTCAGGTCCATCTTGTAAATGAGCTATGCTCAATGATGTTCGCCTGAATAAATAAAGATTTTGATTGATTGATTGATTGATTGATTTCTCTGCCATCCTAAGAATGCCTTCTATCATATCCTTGTCCATTCCCTTCCCCTGACATAGGGGTCTGTATACAACCCCAGTGCAGATTGTGGTGCTATTTCCAGTCTCTAAGGTGACCCACAGTGCCTCCTCTCCTCCCTGTTTACTTTTTTGTTCCATTGCTTTTATCCCTTCCCTTACATAAAGAGCTACTCCTTTCCCTCTTCTCCCCTCCCTGTCTCTCCTGTAGGTTGTGTACCCTAGTATGTTAACATCACAGTCATGGTTCTCTGTGTACCATGTTTCTGTGACTGCTACAATATCCAGGCATCCCTCTTCCATCAAGGCCACCAGTTCAGGGAGCTTGTTGCCCAGACTATGGGCATTGGTACTCATTACCCTCCATTTCTTGATGCCCTTACCCCTTTTTGCCCCATCCCTGTCCTTATTGCCTTTTTTATTTTCTCTATTTACCCTACCCTTCTACCTATCGACATCTCTACATTGGTGTTTACCTCACTTACTACCCTGATTTTTTGAGTGGGCTAGGATTTCCCTGCTCCTTTCCAGTGCTTCCCCCCTTGGCTATTTTAAATGCTTGCCAATGAAACATGTAAACCTATCACCTAGGATCCTGGTTCCCCTCCTCAACAGATGCAGGCCATCATGCCAGTATAAGCCTGCATCACTCCAGGTAGACCCCCAGTACCAATGAAGCCAAAAACCTGAGCTCTGCACCAGTTTTTCAATCACTGTTTGAATCCCATGGTGTGGAGCACCCTAGCCTCACCCATGTCATAGACAGGCAGCACCTTCGAGAAGGTTACCATGTGTGCTACTTGTCTAAGGCCCCTCCCCAACTCCACAAACTCTTCCTGTACTGCTCTAATCCCTTTCTCAGCCAGGTCATTTGTCCCTAGGTGGACAGTGACATCCAGCTCCCTCCCCTGTGCAGCTGCTCCGGCGATCCTGAGGATTCGCTCCCTGTCCCTCCAAGCCATGGCGCCAGGCAAGCACCTTACTTCCCTCTCCCCTTCCTCCCCCAGTTCCACTCCCCCAACAATGGAGTCCCCCATCAGGAGTTGTTTCCTTCCCCTATTTAACAATTAACAAGCTGTGTTTTTACCACACAAAGCCTTCCTACCCACTCACAGTTCCTCTTTCTCTTTCTCTCTCTCCCTCCTGCCTGCAGACAGCATTTAAACAAATAGACAGGTAGACAGCTAACAGAGCAACGCCAACCTCAATCCCAGATGCTCACTTCCTCTGTTCACTGTACTACTGTCTCCCTCCCGCCTGCACACAGCATTTTTATCTGCCACACTGCTTGCAAAAAGCCAAGAAATGCTTCCTCTTACCACAGCTCCACTAAAAATAATGCCACAGATCAGAAGTTAAGACAGTCTGGAACACTTGGATGGGAAAGCAACCACATGGCTCATGCAGACTGGAAAACCCCAGAGCTTCTTGTACTGTACCGGTACCTGTGTCTAGGAGGCAGCTGCCTATTTCACTGTTATCAAAGCCAGACCCCTTTAGAAGCCGCGGCTACAAATTGGCTGCAGCTGCTATTAAGAAACTTTATATCTGCTGTGGCTTATATTGGGGGGCAGCTTCTAATCGGGGGTGGCTTCTAAACAGTGAAATACAGTATTTAAAAGTTTTGACCTGTTCAAGAGGAGTACCCATGCACTTTCTGATAGTCAGAGGTTTGGTGTTAAAAAGCGTCACTTTGTGCTGGCCCAGTGGCATGGAGGGCTGAGACATCATGCCTTACCTCCTGCCATGCCGGCGACCTGTGTTAACGGTGCAAGTGGGTCATAGGGGATCGGCCAAGGAAATAGAGGATTGAGCATCCAAGGGACAGCATTCTTCCCCCCCGGGAAAGTGGGGATTATGGACCAGCATTTGTCTGATCCATGGTGGTGGCTGGGGTTCGGAATGCTGTGTCCAAGAAGTTGGGGCAGAGGAGGAGCAGCTCCCCGATGTGCAGCATGTGGACACATGTGCAGTGCATCACTGGCAGCATTGCACACTCCTCACTCCAAAAAGTAAAGCGGAAAAAGTCCCCCAACTTTGGAGCATGAAGATGGTCCTTCCGCAGTGCCAACCCAAGAGGACTACTTCTCAGCTGGATCCCTTCACGGTGGGCAAAGTCACTCCGCACCACCCCTGTCATGAAACGTAACTCATGAGGGTATAGGAGAGGAGGTCCGATATTCAGGAGATGGCGTGGGGGGGGTGGCGGCGGCTGAGGTAGCCAGCCAGGAACCATGGGGAGGAAAAATGATTAACAAAAAAAAAAAGTATCACTATTTTTTTTTATTGTTTAGCAGCAACTTATGGGTGCTGAACCACTTTTCCACCTCCTCAAAGCTGAGTTGGAGAGCATGTTGCAGGAGGGTAGGGCCAGAGTTCCCCGTGTAGATTACTGCATTGCCCACGTAGAGCAGGATCTGTGCATGACAGGCACTTGGGAAGGTATTTGAAAGTATGCTAAAAAGGGGAGGTCCAAGTATTGATCCCTGAGGCACTCCAGGGAATATTTTCTTTATTTCAGGTTAAAAACTTTGTACCTGAAATGGAAGGTTGGGTGGTGCCACTAGACACCAGATCAATAATGGGGATAGTGATCGGTGGGTGGGGGTGCCACTAGACACCAAGGGATTAGCAATATATATTTTTCATATGGGGGATAGTGATCGGTGGGTGGGGGTGCCACTAGACACCAGGGATTAACAATATATATTTTTCATATAGGGGATAGTGTTCGGTGGGTGGGGGGGTGCCACTAGACACCAGGGATTGGCAATATATGTTTTCATATGGGGGATAGTGATCGGTGGGTGGGGGGTGCCACTAGACATCAGGGATTGGCAATATATGTTTTCATATGGGGGATAGTGATCGGTGGGTGGGGGTAGCCACTAGACATCAAGGAACCTAGGTAGGAAACTGCTCCTGAAAGTGCTGTTTGTAAACTCCTGCACTTGTGGTTTTGACTTTCACCTGATTCTTGAGTCCCACACTCACGGGAAAGAAAACCACATGGTTGGACAAGATGGGGCTGCCCTTCACTACCATCCCTCAACTAAGGTTGTGTTTTCCTTTTTTTCCTTTTTTCTGTGGAGTGAGCTGATTACTGCCCTTAGTGTGCCGTTCCTCAGAACTTCTGAAGGGCCTATTGGGCTAAGTCAGACCATCTGAGTCTCACTGCCCAGTCTGCTATGGAAGATATCTGGGGAGAGAACCATGAAGGCAGACAGATATTCAAATGTGGACAGGATCTTCCATCTGAACCCCAAGCAAGTCTTTGACTTTTTTGGGGGTTTGCAGTGTTCTTAATTTCAGATGATGCATACACAGTTTCAAAATGGACTGTTAGCTGTAGCCGTTCAGTACCGAGTTATTTAATCCTCTAGTGAGCTATGTTATTTTGTAGTATGCTGGCCTTTGTCAGAGTAGTACTGCTTTAATGGACCATAAAACAAGCAGAGTTGTGTTTTCTGTTTTGCAGAGACATAGATACATAGATACATAGATACATAGATACAAAGACAGTGTCAGCAGATAAGGGCCTATGGTCCACCTAGCCTGCCCATTTGAGTTTGTAACTTCAGTTTATATTTTCCTAGAACTCTGTTGCCCCTTACCCCTGACCTCCAGAATTCCTTTATGTCTATCCATGCATTCTTAAATCCGTGATTGTTTCAGCCCTCACCACTTCCTCAGGCAGGCGATTCCACTTATCCACCACTTGTTCTGTGAAGAAATTCTTCCTCACATTTCCTCTGAATTGTTCTCCCTCAACTTAGGTCCATGCCCTCTAGTCCTGGAAAGTACAGTTACGTGAGAACTTACGCAACAGTAGATCTTGAGAGAGAGGCTCTTGCAGTAGGTAATTACATATAGGACTGACGCCGGCAGGCAGCAGGACCCCACGGAAAAATTTCTCGCTAGCAATCCCTGGCAAGGGACCACCCCCCCCACGTCAGGTGACCAGTGTCAGGAGACGTCGGTATACAGGGGTGGTCCCGAATGCCCACCTTCCAGTTCTTTCCTGCCACTGGCCAAAGGAGGCTGGATGAGAGAGGAGCAGATATTTCCCTCAATGGAAAAGGAGCTGAAAAAGCTTAGGGGGATGGAGGGCAGGAAGATATTACCTACTGCAAGAGCCTCTCTTGAAGATCTACTGTTACAGTAAGTTCTTACGTAACTGTACTATCTTACTTCAAGAGGGCTCTTGCAGTAGGTAATTACATATAGGACTGAGTCCCAAGCAGTCTGGAATAATAAGAAGCACATGGGAGGAGGAAAGCTACTCCAAGTAGAACCTCTAGCTTTACAAGTCTTAAGAGAGGAGGCCTTGCAGAACAGCAAGCCTGAAGCCTGCTCTATGGTGAGAGGCAATATCCAAACTGTAATGTTTTGTAAAGGTATGGTCGGAGGTCCAAGTGGCAGCAGCACAAATGTCCACCGCTGACAAATTCTTGAAACAAGCTGCTGAGGCAGCGACTCCCCTGCTGGAGTGACCTCTTACTTGAACCGGGAGGGTCTTGTTGCACTTGTCGTAACAGAAAGTGATACAATTAGCCAACCATTTAGATAGGCATTGCTTAGAAACAGCATTTCCTTATATTCGGCTAGTGTGCCTTACATTGTGTATTTTCTGTATTTTCTCAGGAATCAGGTTTTCTGGATTGCTCCCAAGTAGGGGTTGCTCTCTTCTCTATTTCTCAATCTTGCTATTTCTGTTCTGGATTTCAGGAGTCCAGTGTTTACCTATCATTACTTACGTTACCTTTATCTTTGATGTGTTGTTACTGACTACTGATTCTATAAGAAGGTTTATATTCTAAGGCGGGGTTTTTGGGTACATGCGTGGGAGGTTGGACGGGAGGAAGGAAGCGGTATTATGCTGAACATTGCTCAGGACAGTTGGGGAGGAGGCGATATTGTGTTGAGGATTGTCATATTACTTGTTAGTTGGAAAGGGATGGAATATTTGGGGCAGGGGTGGTGGCTGGGAGGGAAGTGGATATTCGGTTGGGTAGGGTATACAGCAGCAAACAGGGGTTCGGGTCATTTAAGTCTGATTGTTGTGATTCCTAGATTTCATATAAGGTCCTCGTTCCTTTTCTGATTAGATGGCCAGTAGTATAAAAATTGCTACATGGAATGTGAAGGGGATAAGGAAAAGAGTTAAACAATACCAAGTGTTAAAACACTTGAGTTTACTATCTTCTCAGATTATATTACTGCAAGAATCTCATTTACTGGAAAGTGAATCCCTGCAACTTAGGAGGCAACAAATTGGGCAGGTGTTTAATGCCTCGGGGTCCACTAATAGCTGCAGGGTTATGATTCTAATTAAAAGGAGCATTCCCTTTATTTCCAAACAAGTTTTCAGGGACCCGGATGGTAGATATGTCCTAGTTCAGGGAAGTCTCTGGTCTACGTCTATTTTACTTGGTAGCATTTATGAGTCTAACTCAGATGATCCGAGCTTTTACATAGATACATACATAGATACATAGACAGTGTCGGCAGATAAGGGCCTATGGCCCACCCAGTCTGCCCATTTGAGCTTGTAAGTTCAGTTTGTTTTCCTAGAAGTCTGTTGCACCTAACCCCTGACCTCCAGAATTCCTTTATGTCTATCCCATGCATTCTTAAATCCCGTGATTGTTTGAGCCCCCACCACTTCCTCTGGCAGGGTGTTCCATTTGTCCACCACCGTTCTGTGAAGAAATTCTTTCTCATGTTTCCTCTGAATCATCCTCCTCCAACTTCATCCCATGCCCTCTAGTCCTGGAACATCTTTTCACTTAAAAATAGTGTTTTCCTGCACCCTGTTCCTCCCTGTAAGATACTTGTATGTCTCTATCATATCCCCTCTCTCCCTCCTCTCCTCCAGGGAGTACATGTTCAGTTCCTTCAACCTGTCTTCATAGGACTTGTGATGCAATCCATGCACCATCTTTGTTGCCCTCCTCTGAACCTTCTCTACCCTGTCTATGTCCTTACGTAGGTATGGTCTCCAGAACATGAAGCTTATCTCCATACTCCTTCCCATGCTTCCCATTGGTATAATAATTGGCGGGGACTTCAATCTGGTTCTTCAACCTGAAGTTGACAGGTCTGGTACTGGGTTGAGGGGCTTAACGCCCGGACAGAGGGCCCTTAGGGACTTTCTGGACCAGTGCAGACTGTGCGATGTGTGGCGTGTATTACACCCTAAGGACAGGGAGTATACCTTTAATTCACCGGTATGCAGAACCCAGTCTCGCATAGACTATCTTTTCCTCTCTCAGGCCCTTTTGCCAGGGATCTTAACTACCAGGTCCAGTGTCTGATCACTCTCTGGTAACTTCCAAGCTGGCCTTCCTTAACATTCCCCATAAAAAAACCCGATGGAAATTAAATGGTCAATTGCTCAAAGACACTAAATACTGTGACCTAATAAAGGAGCAGCTTGATTTCTTTTTCTCCACTAATTCCTCTGAGGATATGACACCTGATATTTTGTGGGGTGCTTTCAAATCATACATGAGAGGGATCATTATCAGCTTAGCCACAAAAAGGAAAAAGACTCGAGAGGCGGAATTACTAACTTCATTATCTCTAATTAGGTCTTTAGAAACCAAGTTATCCTCTAATGCCTCGGAAGCTGATATGAGGAGGCTCTCGGTAGCTAAAGATAAATATTTAGATCTATTGAGGGGAAAAAGCAGAATTATCTATTATTTGTACCAAAGCAAACTATACCGATCAGGGGAAAAGGCGGGTCACCTGCTAGCCTTAAGGTTAAAGCAGCAAGAATCAGCTAGATTTATACCTCCAATCAGGGCCCAGGCAGATGGATCCTTGAAGGTATCCCCTTCTAAGGTCATGCAGGAGTTTGCCTCCTACTATGAGGATTTATATAGGGATATGGACAACCCTCCTTCCTAAGAAGAGCTTGAGGCCTACCTGAGGGATTCCTCTCTACCCTTTCTATCGGAATCGCAGAGAAATTTTCTATCCTCACCAATATCTCTAGAAGAAATATCAGAGGTCATTGAGGCTTTGCCCTCAGATAAGGTCCCAGGACCAGATGTTTTTTCCACTTTATTTTATAAAACTTTTCGATCACAACTATTGCCAGTTCTCCACCGGTTGTACTGTCACATTTTTTCTGGTGCAAAAATAGATACACATTTGTTTGAAGCCCTGATTGTTCTTCTCCCTAAGCCCGATAAAGATCCGGAATTAGTGCAAAGCTACAGACCAATTTCCTTATTAAATCAAGATGTTAAAATTCTCTCCAAAATATTGGCTGATAGAATAACACGAGTTCTTCCTGATCTGATTAATATGTCTCAGGTAGGGTTTATGAGGGGACGTTCATCAACTGACCATCTACATACCCTGTCACACGTAGTCTCAGTGTCCAGGGATGCTGCCTTTCCAGTGGGATTGGTCTCCTTGGACACCGAGAAGGCATTTGATCATGTCAGTTGGAACTTCCTGTTTCAAGCCCTTAAAGTATTTGGTTTTCCGGCTAAGTTTATAGAGAGGATTCAGGCCTTATATCAAACTCCAACTGCTAGAGTCTCTGGCAATGGAGTATTCTCCAAACCCTTTCCTTTGTCTTCTGGTACCCAGCAGGGTTGCCCTATCGCCCCCTCTTTTATTTAATTTATACTTAGAACCCCTTATCCGAAACATTCTCAATAATCCGAAGATAAGCGGTATCCCGATTGGCAATCAGGTGGTGAAGATTACGGCTTACGCTGACGATCTTCTCCTCCATTTATCTCATCCAAAAACCTCAATTCCTGTCATGTTGAGGGAAATCGCCAAGTTCAGTGCTTTTTCAAATTATAAGCTGAATATAAATAAATCCTCCATTTTTCCCCTTAATTATAAGGTGTTTAAAAATGATTTGTCATCCTTTGGTCTCTGTTGGTCTCCATGTGTTCTCAGATACCTTGGTATTAATTTGACGCGTAACCCCTCCTCCTGGTTTAAAGAAAATTTTGAGCCTCTCTCCCAAGTGGTCCAAACTCCCTCCCTCTCTCTCTCTCTTTGGGATCGCATTAATATCATTGAAATGAATGTTTTTCCTTGTTTATTTTACCCCCTCTCACTTCTTAACTCCTTTACACCGCTATCATGGTTCCAGAAAATGCATGGCATGTTCACAAATTTCACCTGGTCTAATAAACAAGCCAGGTTAGCATATTACAAACTAGCTGCTCAGAAACAAGATGGAGGACTGCGGATCCCCATCTAGCAATTTATTAGTGGGCTAGTCATATTGAAAAGTATTTGCGATGGGTGAATCCAGGTCCGGAACATTTAAGACTGGTCTGGCTCAAAATCGAGTTAGTCTTTATTCAATCCAAGAACATTGACCCCCAGACAATGTTCTATCTTAAAATAGCCTCCCTTCTGGACACTATTAGTTGTCCCATTATCTGAATGTCCCTCAGAGTTCACATGCATCTTTGTTCATTTCTGCGGTATTCTCCAGAATTGGATCTGTCCCAGTCCATTTGGAATTCCCCATCTTTCTCAATAAATAAAAAGATGATATCTCGTAAATGGTTGCCCCAGATTGGGGATGGGATAATCTCTACTTTTCTGGATGACGCAGGGGAATGGCTCTCAGTTTCTAATATAATTTGCAAGTTTCATATTCCGTTAACTTTTTACTTCAGGGTGGACCAATTGAAACATCTGCTCTCTGCAATATTTGGTAATATCCCTCCTCACCCACCTGCTTTTCAGTTTGTATCGGATCCTCTCCCCTTTATTAGGGTCACCAGGTACTATCTCCAAAATATATTGTGTCCTATATTATTGGAAATATGGGAGACCTGAAGGTCCCACTAGGCTCTGGGTTTCTTTTTTTCCTCAATACACTCCTAACTGGTCAGCTTTATGAAAGTTTTGCCATAAATATGTCTCTCAGGATAGACTCCGCCTTATGCAATACTATGTATTACATAACATGTATTATACCCCTGTGAAGCTAAGGAAATAGGGTCTTATAAGTTCGGAGGCCGGTACCAGAGGATGTCAAGAGGAAGGTACGCTTCTTCACGTCTTTTGGTCATGTCCTAAGATAAAGCCATTATGGATGGCCATACAGAATAACCTAGACCCCATACTGGGTTTGCAGGAATACTTCACCCCAGATGTATGTTTGTTGGGGGATTTATCCTCTATCAAGGTGAGAATCAGAAGGTTTCATATTTCCATGATTGCATTATCAGTTAAAAAAAATTGTGCTTCGGCATTGGAGAGATACAATAAGCCCAACATATCAGGAATGGGTTAATGAAATTTTGGCTAACCTACGCATTGAGAAAGCAATAGCAAATCTCCACAATAAGTTGCAGTGTTACAAGAATACTTGGGATACTCTTCACACGTTAATTACGGCCAGAGCTGCTAAATGAGTCAGTACATCCAGTGCTTTTTGATTTGTGATACTATACTGTATTCTTTTATTTTTGTAAGTACCTTGCTGCTGTATGGGGTGGGGGGGAAGAGGGGGGGATGGGGACAGCTCATACATCATTTTGAGTATAAGCATTGTATGTGGTAATCCTCTGTCCCCTGTATTAGTAAAACAATTACTAACAAAATATGAATTACAAAAGAAACAGCATTTCCTTCTCTTTTGGGTGCAAAAGAGACAAAGAGTTGGTCGGTCTTCCTGAGATCCTTTGTCCTGTTAGTGTGGTATCTCAGAATCCAGTGAACATCCATAGTATGTAGTAAATACTCCCCAATTGGAGTACTGCATAAAAAAGGTGGGTAACTCTATGGACAGGTTCAGAGTAGACTCCGCTACCACCATGGGAAGAAACTTATGGTTAGTGCGCAGAGCCACACGTTCCTTGTGAAAAATCAAGTATGGAATTTTACACATCAGGGTCTGGTTCTCGGAAATTCTTCGAGTGGAAGTAATGGCCACAAGAAAGAGAGTTTTCCATGAAAGGAACTTCAAGTCTGCGGAAGCTGCCGGTTCAAAAGAAGGCAGGGTAAGTTTCTCAAGAACGAAGTTCAGATCCCAAGGAGAGGCAGGAATATGGATAGGAGGTCTTAGATGGAGAACCCCTCTGAGAAAAGTCTTAGAGACCTCCAGCTGTCTGTCTCTGTCTCTGTCTGCAAAAGGAACATGATAGGCTGAGATGGCTGCCATGTGAAGCTTCAGAGAAGAGTGACTAAGACCCAGGTCAAAAAGATGGTGCAGGTACTCTAGCAGTAGCCCAGCTGAGCAGGAAAAAGGTTCCATGTCTTTTGAAGTAGCCCAGATTGTGAACCTTTTCCACTTCATGGCATATGTAGACCTAGTGGAGGGTTTTCTAGCCTCCACCAAAATCTCTGCCACTTGGGGAGAAACCCCAAAGCGACTTTGAGCTATGTCTGCAGGAGCCATGCATGAAGTTAAAGGGACTTGAGACCTGGATGGACCAGAGTCCCCTGATCCTGGGTCAGCAAACTTCGAGATAGAGGAAGAGGAAGAGGTGGATTCCCTGAGTATTGTTGTAGAAGAGAGAACCAAATTTGCCTGGGCCAGAAAGGAGCGATTAAAATCATTTGTGCTCCTTCTGAACCTAGTTTCTGCAATACTCATGGCATCAGAGGAACTGGGAAATCTGTCCTTCCAATTTAGAGACAAAGCATCTCTCCAGAAAATGCCTCGCTCTTGAACAAGCAAGCAGAAGTTGGGAAGTTTTGGGTTTAGAAGGGAAGTGAACAGGTCGACCTGTGGTGTTCCCCAGTGTCAGAAGGTATTATCTAGAACCCTCGATCCAGTTCCCACTCGTGAGCCAGAGCAGATGAGTGACTTAGCTTGTCTGCCAAGGTGTTGTCAACTCCCAGAACATGAATTGCGGTTAGGTGAAGGTCATGTTGTGCTGCCCAATCCCAAATCCTCATTGCTTCCCTGCAAAGAGGGTAGGACCGGGTCCCCCCCATTTGTTGATATACCAAACCACGCACATATTGTCCATCTGGATGGCTAGGTGGCCGGGAAGAATGAACAGATGAAGGGCTTGGAGAGCATAAAGAGCTGCCCGAAGCTTGAGCACATTGATGTGGAGTGTTTGTTTGAGCTTGGACCAAGAGCCCTGGGTCTGGTGGGGACCGAGATGGGCTCCCCAACCTTTGCCTGAGGCATCTGTGGTTAGAGTCTGGGAGGGGGGAGGAAGGAAGAAAGGAACTCCCCGAAGCTGGTTCTTTTGAACCATCCACCACTGCAAGTCTCGAAGAATCAGTGAGGAGACTAGAACCAAGTGATCCAAGTCGTCCACCAACTGATCCCATTGGGAGCAAAAGCATCCACTGGGAAACCCTCTTGTGGAGCCGAGCACAAGGGACTGTCAGGATAGCAGCCACCATGAGCCCAAGGAGGTGAAGAACCAATCTTACACTGACCCGCCTGTGGCCAGACAACAGACTTACTTGAGTCTGGAGAGTAGACACCCTGTCCGGTGGCAGGAAGGCCCTGCCAATGGTCATGTCTAAAATTGCCCCGATAAACTGCAGTCTCTGAGATGGGATCAAGTGAGACTTGGAATGGTTGATGGTAATACCTAGGCAGGCAAAAACCTGCTGGGTAAGGGCGAGGCAGTGCAGGAGTTCCTCCCTGGATGAGGTCACCAGAAGCCAATCGTCCAGGTACGAGAAAACTTGCACCCCCCTGGGTATGCAGGTAGGCCGCTACCACTGCAAGGCATTTGGTAAATATTTGGGGAGCCGACGATAGGCCAAAGGGAAGTGCCTTGAACTGGTAGTGGTCCCCCTGGAACACAAAATGGACATATTTGTGGTGAGATGGGCGAATGGAAATGTACAGGTAAGCATCCTGCATATTCAGAGCACACAGCCATTGGCCCGTGCAGAGGAGGGGCAGAAGGCTCTGCAAGGAGAGCATTCTGAACCTTTTGTACTCCACAAAAAGATTCAGGGAACTGAGATCTAGAATAGGTCTTACATCTTCTGTCTTCTTCGGGACCAGGAAGAAGTGAGAATAGTAACCTGTCCCCTGAAGATGAAGAGGGACAGGTTCTATCGCCTCTTTCAGCAACAGTGTTGAAATCTCTTCCTGGACCAAGAGAAGATGTTCCCAAGAATACAACGACTTTTGGGGGGGGTAGCGAGGTGGTTTCTGTAGAAACTCTATTGAGTGTCCTTCTGCGATCAGCTGGAGCACCCAAAAATCTGATGTTATCCTCTTCCAGCCCGGAAGGTGGAAGGAAAACCTCCTTCCTACTGGTTCCTCCGGGGAGTCCGGAGGCTGTGGGAGAGGAAAGGAGTCAGGCGGTGTGGGGCAGTGCTGCAGCTGAAGCACCCGCTGCTTTTTTGGGTGGGGGGCTTAGCAGCTGTGGGGGCCTGGCATTTAGTGGCCCACTTTCCTGGAGGTTTCGCCTTTGGCCAATTCCATCTGCGAAAGGGACGGCTCTGCAACTGGTAGGGATGGTACATAGAATCAACGGACTTTAGTGCCATCCCCTTCTCCTGCAAATCAGTGATGATGTCCTTGACATCGCCACCAAAGAACACCGACCCCCGGAAGGGTGCCTCCTGTATAGCGGACTGCACTTCCGGGACCAACCCGGACTCATGGAGCCAAGCGTGATGACATAAGCCTTCGGTGAAAGCTGAGCTCTGTCCAGCATTGTCCACTGCATCATAGGTCACACTAAGCATGTGTCGACTGGCCGAATGTGCAGAGCGGACAAGGTCAGCCAACTCCTGCTTGACTTGAGAGTCTGGCAGAGAGTCCAATTTGGCTTCCACTGTAGTAAGAATTGCATTCTGGTAATCCTCCATATGACTGACACAGTTCAGGGTCCTGATCCCCAGTGTGGAAGAAACAAAATTCTTCTTACCATACTGGTCTAGTAGGAGAGATTCTTTATCAGGTGGCGATGAGCTAAGGTGTTTTGGGTTAGCTGACTGGCCATGAGTGGCACTAATCACTACTGAGTCAGCATGAGGGTGAGAATCTAAAAAGTCAACACCCTCGGGACCCTGGCATAGCCTGTTCAACTTCTGAGGAAGTGGGGCTAGAGCCGATGGTTGTTTCCAAATGGTGGTAACAAGGTTGGCATGAGGCTCGATCCAGGGTGGCACCAAGGTGGGAGCTGTCACAGGCAGATCCAGATACTTGGCAAGTTTCACCTGCTGTGGGTCTGGTTTCAATGATTGCCACTTGTGTACCTCCTGGATTTTGTGTAGCAGCTCTGTAAAGGAAAGCTCTTCTAGAGGCGACTTCAGAGGAGTCCTTGGCCTGGGTCTTGATGGAGAGTGTGGCTCATCATCCCTTTTGGAGCAGCCGTTGGAAGAGTTCGAGGAGTCCAAGGAGGAAGAGGAAGATGAAGAAGAAAGTGACTCCCTTTCCCATCCAGGGGAAGGAATGGACCCCTTGGAAAGCTCTCAGGAAAGCATGTCCTGCCCCTCTCTGGACCCAGAGGGATTAGCCCTGGTGTACAGAGGTGGAGAGGGAGTGTGCCGTTGTGGATGTACAGAAACCGGAACTGGCACCATCGTTGGTAGATGACTCTCCACCTCTCTGGTGAGCTGATTCTTGGCCTCAGCCCACCAGGATGCCAGAGTCTCCTGCAAATCCACTGGCAGCTGAGTAGCTGGTGGAGGAGAAGGAGGAGGGGGATATGGATGTGGACTATATCCATACAGAGAGTATCCAAAACCTGGCAGTGGGAAACCAGGCTTGGAGTATTGTGGTGCCGCGTACTGCAGTGTCGGGAAGACCGGCGTTGGGTACTGTGACGCTGGATACTGTGGTCCCGGGTATGCCAGCGTCAGATACAGCAGAGGATACCCGGGAGCCAGAGGAGCTGCCGTAGCAGATGGCCTGGCCATAGGCCCCATGGGCGGGTCCAGGTTGGAAGGCCCGGACGGCCCGGTGTTAGGGTGACATCCCAGAGAGGGATGTCAGCCGGAGTCGGTAAAACTGACGTCAGAGTCAGCATCGGAGGTACCAGTGTTAGAGCCGGCGTCCGGGGAACTGACGTCAGATCCGGTGGACCCGCAGGTGGAAAGTCTGATGGAGGTGGAACCCCAGCGTCGCCTGGGGATGGGGGGGAGAAATCCCCGGGGTAGGGCTGGGGAGACTCAGGGTCCCCGGAGGGCAGTGAAGGCTGCGGGGAGCCGGGGACGATGGACGTGGGAGGGTCTGGCATCAGCTGTTCCACTGTACAGATGTCGGGTGAACTGACGTGCGGTTTATCAGTGGGATCCAGGCGGGCCCCGGAGGGGCTGGCGTCCAACATATCGGACCCATCGCCAGAGGTGGATCGCGATGGAGGAGTGGCCTGGTCCAACGAAAGAGCAGCCATGCGCTGCCCTGAAGGGTCATGCGGCTTACCGGCCTTCTCCATGTGGACATCGGAGGAGCTGACTTCTGGCTTATCAGACGCCATGCGCCACATCGCCAGTAGGCGAAGCTATGGCCTTACCGGCGGAGGCACTCTAGCCCGAAAGGCCCCAAAGAACCTGCGTCGCGGCGCAGATAAGGTGGGCGCCGCCACGTAGAAAGCCTCTGAGATGGCGTGAGTACCTGTTACTGGCGACTCCCAAGGAAGTCGCGATGGAGGAGCCCTTGTTCCGGTGCTTCTCTTTGTCCTTTTTCTTCCGATGGCCTTCAGGGGAAGTGGACGTCTGCTGCAGTTTTTTAAGTTCTTTCTCTATGGAGCTCATCTTTTTCATGAGAATATGGGCTTCCAGGAACTGCTGCCGCCTTCTCCGGGTGGCCGCATTAAAACTCAGGCAGTCCTGGCACTTCTCTACCGGATGATCGGGGCCTAGACAAAAAAGGCACAGGGAATGGCTGTCCTTGTGCGGGAGTTGGGCACCACATGAGCTGCACTTGTTTTTGTGCTCAGAGGGTGTACACCGATGTATGACTGACGATTTAGCAAGAAAAGTGAAAAATACTCAGTAAAACACCTACGAAGGGAGTCTGATGAGCGAAGAACTTTTCCACGAGGCGCTGGCATGAGCTAACGGGAAAGAACTGGAAGGTTGGTGTCCAGGATCACCCCTTTATACCGATGTCTCCAGACACTGGTCACCTGACCCACAACAGGAAAATCCATGGCCTTAGTCTGGGTATCCTGTGACAGGCTAGTACATCTGAGCCAAGCCATTCTGCGAAGAGCCACAGATGTAGCCATGACCCTTGATGACACATCATTAGAGTCCATTGCAGCATGGAATTGCACCTTGGATGCCTCAATAACATCAGCAGCCACCTGCTCCAGCTCCTTGGCAAGTTGGGCAGGGGCCTGTTTTGCTAGAGCCATAACAGTATCCCATCTGGATTTCTGGTATCTAGCGACATAAGCCATATAATTTGCCTGTCTGAGTCCCAAGGATGCTGCCATGTGCTGTTTCTTTGCATGGCATCAATCCTCCTGGAGTCCTTGTCAGGGGGATGTGAAGCCAAGGGAATATTTGCCTTGTCACAGGCTGCAGCCTGCACTATCCCAACATGGCTGTAATGTTGTGTAAGGAACTCCGTATCAGAGCCTGACAATGTGTACCTCTTGTCTATTCTTTTATCCACAGGAGGTATAGTGTGAGGAGTTTTTAGAATTCTTACTGTCTGTTTCCCAAAAGATTTATGCAAAGGAATAGGCAGTCTCCTAGACTCTGGGATATCCATTATTTCTACATAGTCAGGTTATTCTTGATCATCCACAGCTTCCTCCATAGGGAGCTGGAGGGTTTCAGCCACTTTTTTATAAAACATAAAATGAGAAGGGGACTCAGAAAGCCTAGGAGGAGACACTCCCGGAGGTCTGTCTGGGGAGATGTCCGGTTCAATGGACACATCCAGACTTTCAAATCCACATTCACTCTCCTCATACTCCTCTTCCCCCTCCTCCGGTTCATAAAATTCCTCTAAATCATACTCTAGAACCAGTGGAACCGACCGAACCATACGCTTACCTGATGGTGCCGGTTAGGTCGGAACCAGGGAAAGCGACTGGACAATTTTAATCACTTTGGCTGGGACTGCTAGCTAGAAATTTTTCCGTGGGGTCCTGCTGCCTCTCGGCGTCAGTCCTATATGTAATTACCTACTGCAAGAGCCCTCTCGAAGTAAGATCATCTTTTTCACTTAAAAGTAGTGTATTCTTGCACCCTGTTCCTCCCTGTAAGATACCTATATGTCTCTATCATGTCCCCTCTCTCCCTCCTCTCCTCTAGGGAGTACATATTCAATTCCTTCAACCTGTCCTCATAGGATTTGTGATGCAATCCATGTACCATCTTTGTTGCCTCCTCTGAACCTTCTCTACCCTGTCCTTACATAGGTAAGGTCTCCAGAACTGTACTCTGTACTCCAGGTGGGGCCTCGCTAGTATCTTGTATAGTGGAATCATGACATCCCTTTTCCTGCTGGTGATGCCCCTACCTATGCATCCCAGCATCCTATTTGCTTTATCTGCTGCCTTGTCACACTGTTTCCCTACCTTGAGGTCATCAGAGATGATAACCCCAAGATCCCTTTCCTGCTTTGTGCATGCTATATCCTCACCCCCCAACTGATACATTGTGCCAGGGTTTTTGTGCCCCATATGCATTATATTGCACTTCTTTGCATTGAGTTTCAACTGCCAAACCCTGATCATTCTTCAAGTTTCTGCAGGTCCCTTCTCATTCTGTCTATACCCTCTGGTGTGTCTACTCTGTTACAGAGCTTTGTGTCATCAGTGAACAGGAAATTCTGCCTTCTGGGTCCTGTGCAATGTCACTGATGAAGATGTTGAATAGGACCAGTCCGCACTGATCCCTGTGGTACCCCACTGGTCACTCTTCCCTCTGTGGAATGACAGCCATTTACCACCACCCTCTGTGTCCTTCCGCCCAGTTAGTTACCTACCCACCACACTACTGTCCTGCCCACACCCATATTCCCTAGTTTGTGTAATAGTCTTCTATGTGGCACAGTGTCAAAGGCCTTGCTGAAGTCCAGATAGGCCATGTCCACTGCCCTCCACCTCCCTAGTCACCCAGTCAAAAATTCAATGAGGTTGATCTGACAGCCTCCCCTGGTGAAACCATGCCTTGGATCCTGCAGTCCATTGACAACCAGATGTTCCACCAATCTCTCCTTCAGTAGTGCTTCCATGATCTTTCCCACTACCGAGATGAGGCTGTCTGGTCTGTAGTTCCCCACTTCCTCTTTGTTCCCACTTTTGTATAAGGGGACTACATCTGCTGTCCTCCAGACTTTGGGTACCTCCCCTGTTTCTAGTGATTGGCTGAACAGGATAGCCAGAGGTTCAGCCACCACCTCTCTGAGTTCTTTAAGGACCCTGGGCTGCACCCCATCTGGCCCCATTGCTTTATCAACTCTTATTACTTCCAGTTCCTTCAGGACCCTTTCTCGTATAAAGGGACTTGTGTCCATTTCTGCACCATTCTCACCCTTTGTACTCCCTTCAGACCCATTACCCTCCTCTTCCTCAGTAAAGACCAAGCAGAAATACCTGTTCAGTATGTCAGCTTTACTGTTGTCAGTCATCCTCCACGCGGCCCCCATCCTTCCCCTTGGGCCTCACTATTCCTCCCTTTGCCTTTCTTTTTTCACTTATGTACCTGTAAAAGGTTTTGCCCCCTCTACCCACTGATTTTGCAATGCGCTCTTCTGTCTGAGCTTTGGCTTCCCTTACTGACCTCCCTGCCTCCCTTTTCTTCTCCAGGTATTTCTCCCTATCCCCTTCTGCCTGTGTCTTTTTGTATTGCTTGAATGCAATCTTTTTGGCTTTCACTTTCTTTGCTACCTCTTTGGAAAACCATGATGGCCTCATCTTCCTTTTCCTCTTGCTAACCTGCTTAATGAATAATTCTGTTGCTCTTGTAATCCCCATTTTAAATACTGTTCCTCAACCCCTGATTCCTGCCCCATTCCCCTTAATGCCTCTTTCAAGTATCTCCCCATTTTCCCAAAAATCTGCCCCCCTAAAATCCAGGATATGTGTTTTTGTGTGGTTTGGTTCTGCACCTTCTGTAATTTCAAACCACAATGACTGGTGGTCACTGTTCCCCAGGTGCTCCCCCACGGTTACCCCTATCACACTGTCCCTGTTTGTGAGCACAAGGTCCAGTATTGCCTTCTGCTAAGTTGGTTCCATGACTATTGCTTGAGGAAGGCACCCTGAAGGGAGTCCAGGATAAATCTGTTCCTAGTTGATGCTGCTACTGGGATGCTCCAGTCCATGTCTAGAATATTAAAGTCTCCAACCAGTACTACCTCACCCTTGTCTGCCATCCTTTGGATGGCTAGCATCAACTCCCTAATTTATTAGACATTTCTTTTTTTTGTCAAGAAATTCCTGCTGTTCTCATACAGAGAATGTGGGGAATGGCTCCTCTCACTAAGCTGGGTACCCAGGATTTTGGGTGTTGAGAAAAGGCATTTGTCAGCATTATTGTTAAAAGCAAACATCAAAATCTAGCTAAACATAAGACAATTTTTGTGGGTGGTAGGAAGAAATAGGCTGTTGGTTAACTAGGATCTGTGGCCTATCCTGTAGGTAGGGAAATGGGCAGACTGAGTGGGCCAAATGGTCCTTATCTGCCGTCAAACTCTATGTTTCTATGTCTGGGGTGTGCTGTGCAATCCAACCCTGAAAACAGGTGAACTTCTTCTGTAGGCTACGTATGTTAAGTGCGGTCAGCTTTAGGTTTCCATTTATGCCCTTTTGGGTGGCTCCATGGGAAGGGGGACCTGGGTTAGGATGAACATTCCTGGAAATGAGGAGAAGGAGGAGTACATTCCAGAGAAGTGCCTGCCTGAGTAGTATTGGTTTATTCAGGGCTGCTGTGGGGGTATTAGTTTTAGTTACGATGACTGGGATAGGGAGGGAGCGTAACAGGAAGACTACAAGGGCTGTAGACAAAGGAAATTGTTACCCTGGAGGGTAGCTGTGGGCTGGGGTCAGAGGGTGAGTCTTTATTGGCATCAAGGTAGTAGAGCTACAGGGTATGTGTGCCCAATGGTTTATTTATCTGCATGGGTGGTCATATGCGTCAGCATAATTATGGTCCAAGAGGAGTATTTTGAGGGGGCCTGGTGGGGGATATTCACTATTAGACCAGCCTGCAAGCAATGCAGCCATGCTGGTGGAACTAGGTAGGGTTGCGGATGTGATCAGCGTGGTGAGAAGGAGTAAAGTTATGAGGGGAGAAATCATATTGTTCCTAATACTGTGTGTACTGTCTGAGAGTAGCGGCCACTAGTGGTGGAGTTATTAGCTGCCAATGGGAAAGTTGGCTGATTGGTTATTTCACATGTATTGCTTCTTATATTACAGAAGTTTGCCAAGGGCGGTGGTGGGGGTGGTGGGGCAGCCGATGAGAAGCATTGGTGGGGACAAACAGTGCCAAGACCAGCTCGGTTGTGACTTTGGATGCTTCCACAGTGATTTAAATGGCTGCGTACCTTCAGTGTCAGTTCCTGTGGTGTGGGGGAGGGCACTGGTGCAGCCCTCACGACCTCCAGAGGTTTGGATCCAGTGCTATGGAAAGGGGGAAGAAATGGAGACTGGCTAAATAAGGTAATGGATGGGTGGGACAAAAGCTAGAGTACTTACTTGTCTGCCTTCTTTTATTTATTTATTTATTTTTTTAAGAATTGATTTGCCTCTGAAATGCAGCCTGCTAAAATTGAGTGAGCTAGCACAGTCTCCGTTTGGTTATACTGCACAGAGCAACTTAGTAGCAGGAGAGACTAAAATTAATAATAAGAACCTCTTACACTCTAGGTGCACCCTGGATTCACCAACACATTAGTAGCTTGCGGACTCTGGTTTACAGGGCAACAGGGAGCAGGACTAAAAATAGTCCAAATTTTTGCAGAACTAGCCACAAAGAAATACATTTAAAGATGATTCTTTCACTTACTTTTTTTTTTTTAAACAAATCTTTATTGATTTTGGATTTTACAGACAGTAAACAGACATACACACATAACCCGGAACCCAGGGTACACAGCCCCAAACTGGCCGTGCAAACTATATACATCTAACTATGTACATATGCAGAGGAATCATCAACCCTCCTCTTCCCGTTTGTCGTAACTTCGTCCCTAGTCCAAGTTAAGACCCATAGGCTACCTATTTCCTTACTCGCTAATCTATATTTACTCAGACTCCCTGTAGCCTCGTAAACATTCCTTCCCGGGATTATCTGCATTAATACTAGCCCAGGTAAGAGTGTGATCCCTCTGCATCCCCCGGGAGAGAGAGAGTCCCTAGTTCATCAGTAGGTCTGGCAGACCCTTAACTGTATTATCCTCTAAACCCCAACCATATCACCCTTCATCCATTAATAACCCTACTAAACTTATCCAAGAAGTTAAATACCCTTCGATCTAATCAGCCAAATTACTCCAGCTAGTCGCTGCCCAGCAGACAGACCTGTGCCAAACCATCTACTTCTTGTACAGAATATATTGCCTCCAGAGCTGCCCACCTTTTAGCATATACCTCTACTTTGCCCTCTGCATATAAATGCCTCTTAATTCCAGCTAATGTCCCAATAAGATCCTTTACCCATTGACCATATCCATATAACTGGTCATCCTTCCAGTGCTGGACTACATAAGATTTAACTACTCCTGTCATCAGAGATAAGTGATACTTAGCAATAGCTTCAGCTACTAGCGACAAGTCCCCTAGGACGCAGATCTCTGATTTTATAAACTCTGAGTAGTCCATTCGCCTTGTTATCTCAACCCACAACGGTGATATTTTGCTGCAGCTCCACAATACATGTATCAAATCACCCCTCTCTGTACCACACCTAAAACACAGGTCTGTCTGCTTTAGGCCTCTCTTACATAGTTTCACAGGGGTGTAATATATATTTAAGACAATAAAAAAGTGCAAGCTTTTATACTTGGGGATCACAATATACCTAGCATTATACCATACACTAGCCCAATCAATTGTTAATGGGGCTAACACTCTATCCCAATAATTCACTGCCGGAGGTGCCCTCAGACCCATGAAGCTAAGGATGATTTTATAAACCTGTGATAAGATCCTTGAGCTCGGATCAACCCCCTCCAGATCTTCCCAACTAAATGAACCTTCTATAAACCCCCCTATCCTTCTTGACTCTCTCTCCAACATGCTTGTAAGTTGTAGTCTGGGAAAATACGCCATTCCATGGCATTGTGGTGGGAGAACCACCTTAGAATCCCGAATTACATCCTCCAGTTTCAAGCCTAGAAGCCAATTGGCCCACTTCCCTTTGAGCACCCTATTCCCTATGAGCAAATTAGGATTGCCCAATAAGGGCTGCTTTATGGCCTTCTTCTGATCTTTTTTCGGAACCCTAGTCAAGCACGACCACCAAGCTTCTGCTGCCTTCACTACTGGGTTTTCCCTGTCTCAATTGAAGCACTTAGCTATATCAGTATACAATGGGGCCTCTAGGGAGAGGCCTGCCTCCTTCATCATTAGGGTCTCCAACTGAAGCCATTCCGGGATATAAGCCTCCCCCTGTTCCCCTTTACTCCATCGAGTCATGAGACACAACTGGCCCGCCACATAATACAAGTGGAGGTCCAGCAGCTTAAACCCTCCATACAAAGCAGGTAAGCACAGGGCTTTATATTTTCTCCTGGGTGGTTTAAAATTCCATAAAAAATCTGAAATTAGCTTTTTAACCTTGCTAAACCATTTTTTGGGGATATAGTATGGGGCTAGATAAACTGGGTATAGCAATCTTGGCAGTAAATTCATCTTGATCAGCCCAAATCTTGCCATAAAATTCAATGGCTGCTTATTCCATCTTATTACGTCCCCATTAATTCCTGCTAATGTCTCTTCCATATTCACTTCCGCCCCTATCTCCGAGTATCTAGTAATCCAGATGCCCAGATATTTAATCTTATCGGGCATCCATTGGATTTGGAGATGGGCAAAGTCTGCTTTGTATACATAAGGGGTCAGTGGGAGAATTTGGGTTTTAGTTAGATTCAATGCATAGTTAGATACCCTGGCAAAGTGCCCTATTAGCTCCCTTACCCTCTCC
This sequence comes from Neoceratodus forsteri, assembly GCA_016271365.2. NCBI lineage: Eukaryota > Metazoa > Chordata > Ceratodontiformes > Ceratodontidae > Neoceratodus > Neoceratodus forsteri. The sequence continues at coordinate 64,187,967 of CM028129.1, forward strand.
AACCCGTCCACTTGGTTCCACAGGTGTAGGAGCACATCATCAGCAAAAACTGATAATTTTAATTCCCGCCCCAATATCTCAACCCCCCCCTAACATATCTATCATTATTAATTATCCTCAGCAAAGGTTCCAGGTAGATGTTAAATAATATTGGGGAGAGGGGGCACCCTTGCCAAGTCCCATTTTTCAGTTGTATTTCCTGAGACATGTAACCATTGCACAAGACTCTGGCAGAGGGGCCAGAGTACAAATTTTTTATTCCCCTAAGGAGGCCTTGAGGAAATCCCATTCTCTCCATTGTGGCAAACAAAAATGTGTGGGAGACCCTATCAAAGGTCTTTTCTGCATCTAAAGATATCAAAGCTAGAGGTGCTTGACAATCTGATGCATAATGCAAGATGTGGTGCAACTTCCTCAGGGCATCATGAGCTCCCCTCCCTGGCATAAAGCCTACTTGCTCCCTACTAATCACCCCCACTGTATTCCGCCATATTCTGTTAGCTAAAACTTTTGTAAGAATCTTAATGTCCTGGTTCATTAATGCTATCAGCCTGTAGCTAGACAATACATTCTTAGTTTTGTTTGGTTTCGGAACTAATGTGATATATGCCTGATAGAGGGGGGGATGATAAACACCCTCTTGCATTACCTTGTTATAGAATTCTTGGAGAAGAGGCAAAAGAATATGGATATACGTGTGGTAGACCTTGGCTGTAAGGCCATCTGGCCCTGGAGTTCTACCCGCCGGTAGAGATTGAACAACCTCCAGAATTTCTGTCGCCCCAATGGGTGCCTCCAGCTCTGCTGCTTGTGTGGCTTCCAATACCGGCAAGGGTATTCCCTCTAGAAAGGCATTAATTTCCTCTTCCCCCACATTATTTTCAAGCTGGTATAGGTCCTTGAAGTACATTGCAAAAGTATCTGCAAGTTCTTGAGGATCTATTATATATTTCCCTCCCTGATTAATTGCTGTTATTGTCCTATTAGCCTCCCACTCCCTGACTCTGGCTGCTAACAAACGGCCTGGAACATCACCCTTTAGGAGGTATTTAGCATTAATTTTAGCTAACCAAAAGTCTACCTTACTATAAACAATATTTTCTACTTCCCGTCTTAGACTTTTGAGTTCCCGGTAAATTTCTTCCAATGATCCCTCCAATGGAGCCAAAGAGCTAATAGCCCCCATAATAAATTCCTCTTTTGCCCTTCTAAGTCTGTTGTTTCGAGCTGTCAAGTCCTGGGCCCTACCCTCGAATAGTACTTTACAAGTTGGCCAAGCTAGCTTCTTGTCAGACAGTGTAGGTAGTTGCTGATGTATGATTTCTATTAAAGCACCTTCTAAACTATCCTTAGCAGCAACATCTGATGGAAGAGCATCACTCAGCCTCCAACGGAAGGGCCTGGGGGGTCCTGATATCAATTCTCATGATAACACAATTGGGGAATGATCAGAAAAAGTTCTGCTCTCCACTGATACTCCCTTTACTCCCAAAAGCACCTCCCTATTAACTAAAAAGAAATCTATCCGAGAGTGAGTCCTGTGTACTGCTGAGTAAAAAGTCATCGTGTTATTTCCTATGGAGTGGGACCGTATTGGATCTGCCAAGGCAGTGGCCTCTAACAACTTATTCAGGGCCACCTGGGCTTTCGTTAGGGGTCTATTTGTAACTGGAGACCTGTCCTCTATATTATCCGCAGTTATATTCCAGTCTCCTGCTAGGATAAGAGAGTGTCCCAGATAACCAGCTATGTCCCTCTCTATAGAGTCAAAGAATTCTGGGTTAGAAGGGGTTGGTCCATATATAGAGGCCATCGAGATGACCCTCCCATATATGAGACCCGAGATATATATGGCTCTACCATCCTCTCTTGCAGATACCTGTTCTACAGTAAAGGGATACGTCTTTCTAATTAAAATCACCACCCAACCCGAAGCTCTTTCCTTTCCTATGCCAAAAACTGGCCCCACCCACAGTCGCCTCAGACTATTCAATTCTTCAGTCAGTAGATGCGTTTCCTGCAGGGTGGCGATTTGGGAACCCATTTGATCCAATTGTCTCAGTATTACCATTCTTTTACATCTACCCCTGAGTCCTTTAACATTCCACAAGATTATTTTAACATTTGCCATGAACCTAGCCTAACATTTGCTCTGGGGTATTTAACCTCCAAGATTCGGTCTAGCTCTGCCTGTTTTACTCGCCACCAAGGGAACTCTCTCTCTTCCCATATCCCTATCCTTCCCCCCCTTGCCCCCTGCCCCCGATCCCTAGATCGCCCTCCTCCTATATGTCAGATCATCGATGAGCTCCCTGCTGTACTGCTCCCCTATCCCTCTACAATCTGCCACAGCAATCGAGAGGGCCCTACTCCAGATTTGATATAATTCCTCTTTGTCACCCTTAAGTAATCACCTATAATACTCCAGACTCAATATCAATTGGCCCTACCTTCTGGATCATTAACCCCAACAAAACCCGTAGCAACCTTACATACCCCAAATATTGCTACTCCATGTTCTCAAATTTCCAGGGTAACAATAACGGCTAAATCCCTCTCCTCTTCAAAAGACCCCCCCCCCGTTAGCAGTTTCTCCTTATATCCAGCACCTCCTAATTCCCCCAAACTATTCCGAGTCCTTCAGTGGCCTTCTTCGCCATCAAAATGCATTCCAGTCCATTTCTGGTCTGGTCTCGAGGAGTACGGATGGTTGAACCCAGAAGGCCTAGCCAAAACACCAGATGCAGGAAGGGCGCCAGTAAGCCTATCTAGAAATGTTCCAACCATAAATCTGCAACCCTCTGTTCTCACTACCAGTTCCCCTGAATATCATTTCTCCCAATGCTGCTATTGTTAAAGAAATATTACTTTATCCCTTCTTTTTAAGTGCCCACCTTAAAATTCCTGTTACACATCATATCTCACACAGCCATAGTCCAAAAATAATATTCCAAAAAAAAAAAAATAATGGCCCCCTTCCTCATCTTGATCAGGTTCCCAAGCCTTCCCACAACCTGTAATTCTACACATAGAGCTGAAAAAACGAAATTAAACAAATACACCACCCTGAACAAGTCCCCAAGAGTCCAAGTTAGTCCACATTGAAGCTTTCCTTAAACTCTGTTTCGCCTCAGCTTGGTGCTCTAAATAGCTCAGGGAGTTCCGTACGAAGCCCTTCCAGAGCCTCCTTTGCAGTGACAAAGTGCTTTTCCCCTGATTGAAGTCACACCACCAATGTGGCAGGGTACAAAAGACGAAACTTGATTCCAGCTAAATAGAACTTCTTTTTAATATCTAGATATTCTTTCTGCTTTCCTCTTACAGAAGGCGTTTGATCTTGAAATAACCACAAGGTGGCCCCATTCCATTGCAAAGGTTTCTTCTGTCTCGCTGCAGATAGAACATGCATCTTTTCCTTATAATTGAGAAAACGCATGATGATTACCCTCGGTCTTGCTCCTGGTGGGGGAGTTTCTCTTAACGCTCTGTGTGCCCTTTCCAGATTATAGGCATCTCCATAAGGTGTGGGGCCAAACATTTTAAGTAACATTTCTTGAATGTAGGCGATGCAATCTGAACCTTCGGCTCTCTGGCAGCCCTGCCAGGATTAGGTTGTTCCTCCTGCTTCTCGACTCTTGGTCTTCAATTCTCTCCTCCAACTTTTTAATTTGCCTTTTAACCACTGCCAGCTCTTGCTCCACGCAGTGGAAGTTTCTCTCTTGAGATGCAAGTCGGGCTTCAGCATCGCCCATCCTCTGGGCTAGCAATTGCAGCGCTGGCTTTACTTCTGCAAAGTCCATGACTAGCCCCTTTAAAAGCTACTTAATTTCTAGGATGTCTCCCCCATTCGAGCTGGCTCCCCCTTCTGTATTTGCTACTTCCTCCTGCTCTTCTGGGGTTGAGAACTGTGATTTAGGCCGTTTAGAGGCTGGGGCCCTTCCAGCCAGAGACTCGCCCATCTCGGGATCCATTTCACTTTAGTGTCGCGGTCTGACTTTACCGCCAGCTGCTCACCGCAAATCTAAAACAGAATAACAGATTGCGGGTCACCACTCACCAGAACCATGTCCGGGAACCTCGCTGAGCCAAGAAAACCCCTTCTGGGGTATTAATTCAGCCTTACGATGCTACGAGGGGTTATTTTAAAACTGAAGGGCCCAGGAGCAGCATGAGGGATGTCTTACCCGACCAAGCTCATCACATGATCCTTCGATTCTCTCACTTACTTAATGAAATGTGCATTTAAATAAATTAAAGCTGGTTCTCTTAATTATTCAATGAAACGTGCATTTTCTGGTTCAACAGGGCAGCAGGAAGCAAGACTACACTTAAAGAAACTATCCCTTAAGGTACCCACAGTAAATTAAATTAAAGTGCAGCCAGATTCTCTAATATACCTAAGGAAACTTCCAGTTTCTGCTTTAACAAGGCAGCAGATAGCTAGGATCTGATGTTTATTTTTTTTAAACCCAGCATTTTTATGTGTTTTCCATGTTTGTTTGTCTGTGGAAAAAATTACCAACATGGTGGTTGGCATGGCACACAAATGTTTGGTGCCCTGCTAATGAAGTGGCACATAAGCAAAAATAGGCAATTTGAGCAACCAACTTTTACTTTTGCCACAGAATGTTGTCTCAAAACCACTACTACGCACGCGAGTGTCAAAAAAAACATGACATTTAAAAGACTTATAACTCATGAACCCTTAAATATTTTTTCACCAAACCTGTCAAAGGCACTACCTTTGGACATAACAAATTTCACCTGCAAGTTTGGAGCAAAACAAAAATTCCTTTCCATGTAGGCTGTAGGCGAGAGCAAAAAAAAAAACAAAAAAAAAAAAACAAACAATGTTAAGTATAGGAGAAGAATTAGACATTTACAACAAATGACACATCTGAATCTTAGAAACTGCACATGCTGCCATCACAAACATTTCCAAACATCAGGACCTTGCCTCCTAGACAACACATACAAACTTTCAGTTCATTTTGTCAATGGGAGCCAAAGATATTATTGTGTACTGTTAGGGGTTTAACATTGAACATTCTACTCAACCTTAACTACAGGAGTGCTACTGCACCCCTATAACTTATTGTGAATGTAACCCTGTACCTAAACCCTTAAAAAGCCACTGACTCCTCTGAGAAAACTTTGAAAAACCTAATATTTAGACAACATTCAGCTTGTATTTCATATATCTTGTATAGATTTTTCCTCCCCTTTTTTATTACTGAAAAACTTTACATGAAAACAGGATTTTCATCACTCAGAGTTTATTGGCCCCTACATCTTATTCCCAACTCGTAGTGATAATCCTCTGTTGTGACATCATAGTATGTTGTTATGGGAGTACCTGTGATGTCACAAGCAGAATATTATGGCATTTGGTTGGGAATCAGTAGCGGGAGCTGTGAACTCTCAAGCAACAAAGATTCTGTTTTCATGCATATGACTTCGATAATAAATGATGGTGAGAAGAAATACAGAGCAACTGAGAAATACAAACTGCTTTGTGTCCAACTATTATGTTTTACAAAGTTCTCCAAGAGGCATCAGCGGCTCTTTAAGTTTGCGCATAATGCAACCATTTGATTGCTCTTGTACTGTTCCCTCGGCAGCCTCGCAGAAATGCGGTACATCACAAAAAGAAGGCTACTCTGTTGTGTGCAAATCCTAACTAAAATTAATAAAGAAAATTAAAAAATGAAATGAAAAAGGGAAAAAAGGAAAAACTAAAGTTGGGAAGGGACGAGTCAGATATTAAAAAGTTTAGCGCCATGCAATCTGATGTTTACACCTTGAATCTAGAATTAACACAGGGATTTCTATATGTAAAGCTTTGGTTTGTGTGATACACGTTCAGTTGAGTGGCAGCACAAAGGTAGGGACTGAGTACACTGAAACTACTGGGAGGGACCTGCACAGCATGCAGTAAGCTACAGTATTTGAAGTATTGTGACAATGTTAAGGGTGGTTTTGCATTATGCAAATTACCATGTTTAAAAGGCAAGTTTTAACTTAAAACACCATATTGATGACACTTTCAAACAGCCCATACATGACTTCTGAGGCTTGGTCTGCATTGAAAATCACAAACATAAGTTGGTTTGTGAAAGCCCTTACTGCACATAGGACATTTGTGAGACCAGGGTCGGACACATTATTTTGCACGTTCTGATGTTCACATGTCATAGAATATAGTACCACAAACTCCAGTTACGGTACATGCACAGACAAACATAAATGTTTCAAAGGCACAAACTGCATGCCTACTGCAGCACAAAGGTACAGTACCTGAGACACAGTACTGATCAGTACTGTGTTGTACTGCAGCTCCAATAGCCATATATTAGCATTAGGCTCTGCCACAGACTCCCTGCAATCCAAAGAGTAAAGTCCTGTTTATGAGACTGAAAAGGCCACCAATGGACCAATTGCTACCAATAAGCTGGTAGTGACCCCTTAGCAACTTGAATGGGAAATGGGCTCATTTGCATGAGGGCATTCAAATCTAGTTTAGAAAATGGGTAAAAACATCCTTGGGCTCTGACTGGCTGATAGGCCTCCCAAGGTGGTCGTCTATCAGACAACAGAGCCCAGTCATTAATAGTACCAGCTAAACACAAGCCCTAGTACACAGATCAAACTCCAAATAGAACGTTAGTTTTTAAAAGGTAGACATTTTTTTTTCTCACTTCTCACCGACCTAGTTTGTGGCCTTCCCATAACCCCAGACTCAGTGCCATCACATCAGCCATCTAAAGCCAATAAAAAAATGCCAGAAAAATGAAATCAGTAGCAAAATTCATGGCGATTGCCTGTGATCACTATAAAAACCTCCACAGCCACCTTCTTTACCTTGTAGCTTGCCATTTCCCAAGTCACTCTCCCACCCCGAAAAGCCGGCAGCTCAATTGAAGTCCCCGAGCCAGCAGCAAACATAAGTGAGCCCTCATATTGATTGGCTTTATGGAACTGCCTGTCCTCACTTTGATTTTTAAAATGTGCAGTGCGTGAAGCAGCTATTCACAGAAGCTAATCAGAACACAGCTTACCCAAAACATAGCTGTGACCAATGCCATTACAGGCACTAAAGGGTGAGGATCTACAGTCCATGGTTGGCACAGACGAGGATCCGTAGTCCATCGTTGCTGGGAGTCACACTCACCCCGTAACTTTGGGGAAAAAACAGAAAGCCCCCTGATTCATTATCGTGCTCCTGCTGCCATCTAGTACCTAATTACTCCTGTCTCTCTCTTTACAGCCACCCCCCTCACTTTTACTTTTGCCGCGGGAGCGGCTTCAAGCGAATAGCAGCTCCTTGCTGCTCTTTGAGCTTCATAGGGCATGATTTCACCCCGCGGGAAGCACTTCCCTTCCTTGCCTGCATTCCAGGCAGGCTTTTAAATGATAATATTTTGAATTTAGTTGCAGCAGGCGCCGCTCTCGCTGTTGCCTCCTTACTCCTCCCTCTCTCTTTACAACCCCCCACACAAAAAGGTGTTTACTTTTGCCATGGTGCGGCTTTATTACTGGCCCACTCTTCTCCCCCTGCTCTACTAAAGCAAGAGCGTGTGTAGCCATAGCAACCACCTCCCAAGAATGCAGGCGGAGGAACTATTTTATTAAACATCTTACTTTAAATACATTTTTCTTCAACATTTTTCTTATTAAACTTATTTTTTTGACTGCCCATTTTCTAAGCACAATAATACCCTCCAGGGCGGGTGGTATTGTGCTATACCAGACCTTCCAGGAGCTATAAGACCCTCCGCCTATGGCGTCGGGCCTCATTACGCCCCTGTGCAGTCTAGTATAGCACAGTACCGCCCACCCTGTTGGATATTATTGCTTAACATTTGCACATACTGCTAACCTGTCTGGGATGCACTAACTCAGGGGTTTTCAAATGGTGAGGTGTGATCCCTTTTCAGGGGAGGGATGGAGACTTAGCAAAAAAGTGTTTACTTATCTCTGCAGAAGCACTTTGTTTTAGTCGGTGCACCTCCCAATTCTTGTTGCTACCTGGCTGCCTGGCCACATGGCTACTACACCTCCCCCCACCCCACACTGCTGCATCAGTTCTAAAACTCCCTTCCCCATGCTGGCAAGAGACTGTGCTGATGTGGCTGCCCTGTACAACCCTCCTCTTCCTCCCTCCCAAGCCCTGGGACTTGTGCAACTCTTCAAAGTTCAAACCTAGCAGGGCTAGAAGGGATCTACAGCCAGCCAATCAGAAGCAAGGAAAAGGTCTTTAGCAGATCAGTCGGGAGGAAGAGCATTTGCACCAATGAGAGGGAGGTGGTTACAGCCAATCAATGGCAGACAAATTGTGAATCAGTGGCAGGCTTCCTCAGCCAATCAGCAGCCTAGAAGCAAATGTTGCCATCATGGGTTCCATCAATAAAGCATGGTGTAAAATGTGGGGATGTAAACTGCTGAGATTTGGACTGTGATCACTTGAAGCTGCTGACTTGACCTACAGGCCACTGACCACCTTTACTTGCTGCCTTGGACCTCCAACCGCTTGTGGATGCCACCTCAGACCTCTGCTGCTTGTAGCCACCACCTCAGACCTCTGCCCACTTGTAGCTGCTGCCGCAGACCTCCACTTGCTTGTAACTGCCACCTTGGACCACTGCCCCCTTGTAGTTGCTGCTTTGGACCTTCAGCCACCACCTGGGACCTCTGACCACCTAAACTTGAAGACACCAACTGGGACCTGCTGAGCCTGCAAACTCCGATCATCTCCTGCTAACCAGACCTCTCCCGGACCGCTCCTTTGTACAGGGCTGGTAAGGTTTGGGGTACTTTACTGTTTACTTACTAAATATGCACAAGTAATGTTTTTTGTGGTGATCGGAGGTTTGAAATTGGGGGGTGAAGTGGGGGGGTCATTTGCCTCTGTGTGCAGCATATATAGGGTTAGATGGCTAAACGTGCCTCTGCTGCATGTTTTAGGGTTGAAATGGCAGTGCACCAAGTTTGTGTTGCATCTGAGAGTGTCTCAATGTTTCATTGTTAAGGTGTGGAAGGAGGAGAGAGGATTAAAATGGCACACTGTCATTGATGGTGGGGGTTATGAAAAATGCACCTGCATCATGGAGGGGTATATGTGATGTCTCTGGTGTGGGGCTGAAATGACATGGTGTTGTATATTTGCTGGTCGGGGTGGGGAAGCTGGGGGACTTTTGAGTGAAGGGCCTGCTGGTGTAGCTTGGGGCCGGGGGGGCTTCTGCGGGTTTGTTAAGGAGCACTCAGTCCACCCCCCCACTCCCAAGGCCCTTCCCTTCAAAAGCAGCAAAACCAGTCTGTGTTATTTTATTTATTTATTAAAGATTTGGAAAACAACCTTTGAGTCAAAGACTCATTTGCAAAGGCTTCACATCATACCGTACATACACTGTGGGCAGGAACTGAACATAAACTTACAGTGGAGTACAAGAGATGTGTAACATCTGGTATAAGTGTCAGAAACATAAATGTACATCAGATAGAACATTTTGTAAAGAACAATAGTGAAGAGTTGGACAGGTATTCTAACAACTAGGAGGGCAAGTATAGCAGGAAAGGACCCTTGTCATATCATCATTGTAAGCATACCATCAGAATATTAAGACTGGCAATAATGAACATATAGTTAAATGGTACAAAGTATAACTAAACAACAGATACTAGGGTTAAGCTGACTCAGTTCAAAGAACATAATAGGATAACCAGCTAATACTTAATAGACAGTCCTGCCTAGGCGGGAATCAATAATGGGCACAGATAGGTAATGGTCAGGGGCAGTCACAGTTGGCCAGCTCGAGGAGATGGGTCTTGAGGGCTATTTTGAAAGGGCCAAAGGTGGGGAGATTGGTGATGGACGTTGGAGTTTCATTGAGCTATGAAGGGGCTCGGTATAGGAAGGCCCTTTGGCAAAGTGAGGTTCTGCACCATGGTACAGAGTAGGTGGACTTGGTGGTACTTCAAGATACATGGGTAGCGGGTGCTATAGTGATCAGGAGGTTGAAGTCAGGAGGAGTTGTTTTGAGTACAATCTTTTTTCCAAGAATGCAGGTATAATATTTAATTCTGTTGTCAAGGTTTACCCAGCCTGCAGAGTCATGCAAGTTACAATTATGGGTCAGTCTGTCATGTCCTGTGACTAGTCTACAGGCCTTATTCAAGGTAGTTTTAACCCTGGAGAAGGCAGGTGGGTCAGCTGAGCTATATATTACCAGACCGTAGTCAACCAGGGAGAGGAAAAAGGAGGAGACAGCCAGGCAGAAAGCTTCAGGAGTCAGGAAATGTTTGTGCCTATATAACAGACCAATCCTGGTGTTGAATGCAGACAGAAGGGTCTAGGTATGGTCATGGAAGGAGAGTTGGGAGTCAAGGGTTAATCCCAGGTACTTGAAAGAGTTAACCTGGTCCATAAGGACATTTGTTGAGCTACAGATAGATAAGGAGAAGTTATGGTGCCGGCTTTGACGGTGTGAGAAGACCATGGATTTAGTTTTATTAGTATTGAGGATTAATTTGTGGGTGACAAACCTGGACTCAATGGTACAGAAGTGCTCTTGGAGCATACTTTGAAGAGTATGAGGATTAGGGTGACAGCCGAAAATAACATCATCATCCACATAGAGGAGCATATTACCGAGACAGAACAGAGGGAGGGGGTTTAGGAATAGGCTAAAGAGGAGAGGACAAAGAGTAGAGCCTTGGGGGACACTGGAGAGAACAAGGCGACAGGAAGAGAGGGTGATACCAATCCTGACCTGTTGTGATCACTCAGAGAGATAGCTTGCAACCCAGGATACTACCTAAGGGTGGAGACTAACAGTTGGGAGGGACTGGAGTAGTAGGGCATGATTGACAGTATCGAAGGCTTTTGTGAGATCTATATAGACAGAGCCCACCGGATGTCCACTGTCCAGGGTATGGTGTATGAAGGTAGTGTATTCAAGTAGTTATGGGGTGTATATATATGATGACTTTTGTGGGTTGGGAGTTAAAATGGCACACTGTTTTATTTTTGTTATGCAATTCATTGTGTAACTATGAGGAGCCTGTGTTTTTGCGTGGGGGACTTTTAAGCCAGATGGTGTTGCCTGGTGAAGTACCCATTGATAATGTTGGAGCTACCAGAAAAGGAAAATATGGTAAGTATAGCAGAATTTCTTCTATCCTCCCCCTCCCACACCCTATCTGGTCTGCATGGTGGTGGGCTTGGAGTGAAAGGTCTGCTGAGAAGTTTGGAGTGAAGAACTTGATGGTGGGGGGTTGGAACAAAGGACCTGCTGGTGTGGGTATGTGGAACCAAGGGTCTGCTGCTCTGGCTTGATGACACTGAGCCTCAAAATGAGGGATAATCCTTAAACATGGAAATGTATGCATGGGGGTGAATGTAAGATGGAATGGTTTCATATGTGGTGGTGGTGGTGGTGGTGGTATCAGGGCTGAGTGGATGGTAGGTATGACAAAACTAGATTGTTTTTTTAAAGCTGGTGAGGCTCTCTGTTGCTGGGATGAAAAAGGCTGTAATGGAGAGTGGAGTAAAATGTTTGTGTCTGTTGGACCCGGTAACTCAAAGTTATGTGCCAAATTGCTACTAGTTTCCTGGTTTTAGAATGGGGTGCAATTGCCCACAGTCTTGATCTTGCTGTCTTCGTCCATCTTTACAATGCTTTTCAATTGCTATGTTCAGTAGTTTGAGGAGGTCTTTGTCAGTGACCGCGTTCTGTGCTTATGCACATGGTTTTGTGTCTGTAGCAGTTTTGGCGGAACATGTGGGCAACAGTAGCCTGTGACGATGGCAACCACGACTGAGTGCTTTCAAAAAGGGCTTCTCAATCATGGCACCTGTGCATAGGGCTACTGGGCAGGGAGGGTGACCGGATAGGTGGTTCGGCGAATATTGTGACAGGATAATGCTACGTATACATGTGCATGGGAGGCAGGGACCATACCGTGTGATGGGCAGAAGGGGAGGAGGGTTTGTGGGATGTAGTGCGGTGGTGGGCTGCCAAGCTGGCCGTGTGGCATGGTGGGTTGGTGGCAGGTTCGGGTTGGGAGGGTGCTAGGTTTGGTTCTGGGCATGCTAATTTTTTGCGTCACGTCAGGGATTTTCTTTTTTTCAGTTTTGCACCTCCACCGATATGCATCCCCTTGGAGCTGAGAATCCTTTAGTAGGGGATGCAGGAGGGGCTATGGGGGGCACAGCACTCCATATAAAATGTAAAAACCCAACTGTTGTGTGCCCTTTTGCTGTGCGCTGAGTGTACATCGCCAAAACAGATTTTTGGCAATGTACACTTGGAACCCGGGCAAGCCCAGGATGGTCTGACTGATGACAGGCTTAATTGGTGTCTACGTCTCATGAATATGAATTTACCATTGCATTTTGGAAAGAATGGATAATTTTCTGGTGATGGGAAGGAAGCGTGTGCATGAGGAGGTGGAAGCTACTGGACAGAAAGAACCTCAAGCAAAGCGCAATGCCAGAAGATATGACAATGACTACTTGAAGCTTGGATTCCCTTGGATCTGGAACAGTACTTGGATCTGAAACAGTGATGTGCCAAGACTGCAGTGTGTTATGTGTGCTGAGGTTCTGGCACAGGACAGTATGCAGCATTGCATGCCACAGTGTCATCTGGAAACAAAGTATCCCAGCTTACTGTCAAAACCTGTGGAGTTTTCCAGAGAAAACTGAGTGAACTGAGAGGTAAATAAAAAGTTGTGGAGAAGCAGGGGACTGTCCCTGCAATATCCTTTGAAGTGTCATACCTTTTGTCTCTGTTAATTTCTAAAGCTGGGAAGCCACACACTATTGAAGAAGAGCTGCTAATTTTTGCTGCAAAGGAAATGTATGCTGTAATGTTTGGTGAGGAAGCAGCTGCACAGCTGGGTGCAATTCCTCTTTCAATCAACACAGTTTGCCATCATATTAAGGCTATGTCTGAAGATATGAAGAGGCAGATCATAGATTCAATTCATCAGAGCCCATTCTTCTCTCTGCAGATCGACGAGTCCACTGATATTGCAGATGCTACGCAGCTTCTGGAGTACGCTCGGTATGCCATGGACACAGATCTTCATGAGGAGTTTCTGTTCTGCAATCAACTTCCTGCAAGAGCAACTGTGAAAGAGCTCTTCTGCGTGCTGAATGTCTTCATTGAGAATGAGGCCTTGACTGGGATCGTTGTGTTGGTATTTGCAGTGATGCAGCTTGTTCAATGACTGGAAGACACAGCAGGATGGTGACTAGGGTACAAGCAGTGGCTCCCACTGCTGTCTGGAACCACTGCATGATTCACAGAGAAGCTCTGGCAGACAAGAGGATGCCAGCTGAGCTCAGCAAAGTCTTGGCTGATGCAGTGAAATCCATGAACTTCATCAAGGCTTATCTAGTGAATCCCAGACTGTTTTCAGTACTGTGTGAAGAGATGGCAGCAAAACACACACAACTGTTCTTGCACACTGAGGTCTGTTGGTTGTCCCGGGGCAAAGTGCAGACCCAGCTCTATGAACTGCATGATGAAGTCCGCATATTTCTTGCTGACTGTAACTCTCCACTTGTGGAACATTTTCACACTCCACAGTGCCTTACTTTGCTCGCATACTTGGCAGATATTTTTGCCAGACTGAACTCAATCTGTCACTTCAAGGATGGGACTTCAGTGTTTTCACAGTCTGGGACAAGATCAAGGCATTTGGTTCCAAGCTTGAACTTTGGTCCACATGAGTGCAGCAAGGATCAGTTGCCACATTTTCAACCTTGGAAGATTTTCTTCAGGAAAATGAACTTTTAATTGACAGCATCAAAGAAGTTACTTATTACAGAACATTTAAGTGGGTTGCAAGGCAAGCTATGTGACTACTTCCCTGAGCATGGCAGAGGAGAGTGACCAGTGGGTCAGGAATCCTTTCATTTTTAGGCCAAGCGCTGCAGACTCTTTATCCTCAGAAGAACAGGAGCCCATCATTGACATGGCCACAGACCCATCTCCGAAGGTCTCTTTTGCACAATAACCCCATCAAACCTTTGGCTGTCACTTGGACATGAGTTTCCAGTGTAACCCCCCTGCCAATGGGGGTTCCTAAAAAGCCTGCTTGGGCTTATCTGCCACCTGCCCCTCTGTCTCTTCCTGCTGTTTCTCCCGGGCTTCTCTTATTCTGCCAGCAAATTTTCTGGTCCTCCAGATTTTGTTCCTGTCCCCTGGTGCCTCAGCCTGCAGCCTGACCTAAAATCCAGCCCCTCAGGGCTCCAAATGCCACTTGTAATCTCCCGCTGCATTAGTGCTGCCTCCAGGACAGCGTGAATCACATTAGTGTGAAAAGCGCCTTTGAATTGTAACTACTTCATTTTGCAGTCGCTTCAGGGACTGTGCCATTGGTCCCAGGATCCCTCCCACCTATTTAGGACCAGGTGACCACAGACAGCCTGTGGAGGGCCACTCCTGTAAAAATTTGAGGAGTTTGGCAAGGTACTGGACCGGGGCTCATTTAAATATTCATGAGCAGGGTCCCAGTCCTCTGAATAATTCATTAATGCATCTGGCTGCCCCAGAGTAGCTATAATTGGCTGCTGCCAAGACAGGAAAAAGAAAAAGTTTTATTAAATAATAAACTGCTGCTGTATGTTAGGGAAGTGTGCTACAAATGGGGGGCGTAGTGTTTAAATAAAAAAAAAAAATGCTTTTTCCTGGATTCACCAGAACTTTTGGGACTCTAGGTATCAGCCTGTCTGCTGCTGCAGGGAAGCTTAAATATTTCCAGTAGTGACAGGAAAACCAGCAGAGCCACACTCTTCATCTGTGCAGCGACAGCAAGTATATCATCTGGGCTGAAGAACTGTGGGGTATTGGGGCAAATATTTATTTCTTCCTGGCTGCACCAGAATTTTATTCAGGACTGTATCTATTCTGCATAAGGGACAATGAGTCAAGCAGCCATTGCAAGCAGCCACAGCTAATTGGAAAGCTAGGAAAATAAAGTCAGGACTTGTGGAACATCCTCAACATCTCATGGGTAAACACCAGGTGCTCATGGGGACTTACAGGGACATCATTTTAGGTGCCAATTCAGCAGACCAACTGTGCCTCAAGTGTTATGAGTGACAGGTCCTCCAGCCATTTGGAGGTCGATCACCCCATCACCTCTGCCAATCAGAAATTGTAACACGGCCCTATAAGAGACAGTGTCTGCCAGCATTTCTTCAGATTGAGATCAAGACAGAGGAGAACAGATTCAGTCTGCTGGAAGCCCCCCACAGGGGTGGGGGCTCAGGCTCCTGCCATACTTCTGGGCGTGGGCCTGCTAGTTGAGCCCCTCCAACCTGCAGAGGGTAGTTGTTAGTTTATTTAAAGTTAAAGTAATTTAGTGTTGCTTCATTTGCTAGTCTGGAGGTTGCCAGAATTGTCCTCCAGGTGCTAGCCTACCCTCCCATGTCGGGAAAAGATGTGGACCGAAGACCAGAGGACATCAATCCTCAGTTATTCCAGATGACTGAAGACACCAGGACACCTTCTATTGTGGATACCACCAGTGGAGGACCTGCGTGAGTACCTCTGTACCCCCCCAGTGCAAGGGAGAAGTTCTACCTGTAATCTTTGGGCCTCAAGCCCATCTTACTGAATATGCTAATCATCTGAATTGTTTATGAGATCTTAGAAACTAACATACTAACATACTATTTGCCAGCAGATTAGGCCTTATGGTCTATCGAGTCTGCTCGAACCTAGATCCTTAGTTGGGTGCCGAGACCCTCCCATCCCTTGTGCTCCAGAAACCCCTATCATCCATCCCCACCCCCCTGGGACAGGCCATCATCTGATACATCCACTTTCTGTGTCTGTCCCACCCTCTCTTGAAGCCCTCCACTGTGGATCTCTGAACCAGCTCACCAGGCAGTGCATTCCAAGGGTCCACCACCCTCTCAGTGAAAAACCTCCTCCTCTTTTCCCCCCCCTCACCCTTCCACCTTCCAACTTCAAACCATGTCCTCTGGTGATACCTCCCTGCTTTAGTCTAAAGATCCCATCCATGTTTACCCTATTTATTCCCTTGAGGTACTTGAAGACCTCAATCATGTCCCCCTGTCTCCTCTCCTCCAATGAAAACAGGCAGAGCTCCTCAAGTCTGTCCTCGTAAGTCAAATCCCCTAGCCTCGTGATCATCTTTGTTGCCCTCCTCTGTACCCTCTCCAGGAGCTGTATGTCCCTCTTCAAGTGTGGTCTCCAGTACTATACACAGTACTCAAGTGTGGTCTAACCAGTCCATTGTACAGCGGCAGAATCTTCCTTGCTCCTAGAGGTGATCCCTTGCGATGCATCCCAACATCCTGTTTGCCTTGCTAGCTGCTCTCCTGCACTGCTCAGAGTTATTCATACATGTATCCACCATGACCACTAGGTCTTTTTCCCTGTTGAGGCTTCCAGCACCTCCCTCCCAGGGTGTACCTGTGTTTAGGGTTTCCCGACCAAGATGCAACACCTTGCACTTGGCGATATTAAATTAATTTCCATGTGTGAGCCCAGCTTTCCAGGGTGTCCAGGTCCCTTGCAGGCCAACCTCCCTCTTCTCCCTCAACTACTGCTCCCATCTTGGAGTCATCTCTGAAGAGACTCATTTCACACCTTATACCATCCCTGATGTCCGATATGTATGCATTAAACAGGATTGGACCCAGGACCGAGCCCTGTGGTACCCACTACCAACCTCTGTAGGGTTCGAGAGCTCCCCACAGACCACTACTCTCTGAGTCGTCCAGCTATCCAGTTTTCAATCCATCTGACCATCAAGGGCCTCTCCTAACCCCATCAGTTTCTCCACCAGACCATTGTGGGGACAGAGTCAAACGCCTTGCTGAAGTCCAAGAATAATACATCCACAGGCTTACCCCTGTCCAGTTCTGATGTTACCCATTCATAGAACTCCACAAGGTTGGTTTGACATGATCTACCTGGCACAAACCCATGCTGCCGACTATCCAGACCTCCCACACCCCCAATCGTTCCTTTAGTATACTCTCCATTAATTTTCCCACCACCGAGGTTAAACTGATGGGTCTATACTAAACTATCAGTCTTGGCCACCAAGCCTCCAAGAGACTGCGTTGTTTGGAAGTTGTTCAGATGCATCTTGCCTGCTGCCCAAATGGCCCTTTGCAGGTGCATTTCAATGTTGTGTAGTTAATCATATAAATGTGCTGATAGTCGTCTCTGCCCTACGGGTTAGTTTCTGCCCTCTTGGAGTTGCCAGCCAAAATTGTGCTGTCAATTCATGGGTCAGGAGGCCCTAGAGCTCATTTTTGTCTATATTACTGTATGCCTGGAAAAACCTATTTCTGACTTTGCCAGATTTCGTCTGAGAATGAGAAATGCTTGATAAAAGTGTTTAATATCTGAATGTACTGGATGTGACTTTGCCTGAAGTAAGGATGCCTTATTGGTATTTAAATGTACTGGATGTGACTTCGTTCTGATGAATACGAATACTTGATAAAAGTATTGCTATCTAACTAGATCAGATGTGACTTTGATTTATATTGTGCTGAATGTTCAGGATGTGAAATCCAAGATCTAGCCAAGTTGCTCGTCCTGGAATTTTCATTTTCTGTGATACGCAGGGTAATCTCTGCCTGTCTGTGACCAGCAGGGCCAATCCTGTTACTTCTGCCAAATGCAGGGCAATCCCTGCCTTCGTCTTGTTTAGGATCTACAGCTGTTGTAGTAATGTAGTTCTCCAAGTTTGCCCCTTCCCTTCAAATTAAAAGCCGGCCAACTCGACCAGCTGTAACATCCACCAGGCATGCAACTTCCAGGACTTTGGAATCTGAGTACCCATGTGTACTGTGAGATTGTGGTGATTCATACTGTTCTGGGACTGGTACCAATGTGGAGAAACATAATTGTTAATGTAACATCTGATTTTGTCAGCAGCTTAGATAGCCAGGGCTCTGGGTATCAATGTCGAATTGAGAATGTGATCGCCTTTCTATTGGTATAGTAGCCACCCAGCTGGAGGGTTCACTAGCAAAATCTAATCAGACCTTTGTACATATGTAAATAACCAATCAGCATAGCCTCTGTTCCATTTCCCCATTCCTAGCTCCTATGTCTCAAAAATAAATCTGTTGTTACTGTTCTGAAAAATCATCATCCTGTGTGTGAGCATATTATTAGAGAGAGTCATTAAATGTGAAATGCTGAAATGAGGGGAAATATCTATTGGGGCATGTCTGGGTGAGGTAACTGGTAATTGTGGGTAGTATAACAGCTCAGGGTGTTATACCTGGTAACAGCTAACCCATGTAAAGCACACTCTGAGTGTTGGCACTGCGCATTGTTTAGAATTATCGGTTAGTGAACCCAAACCCCTTAGCCTATTGTCTAGGGTAGTAGGCAGGGATGTAACTCTAGGGACAGCGTCACCTAAGGGTTACACCAGCACTAAAAAATTGAGCTCTTGTTGTCGTTATGCCTTTTGCCTCAACATATCTGTGTGAATCCAGCTTTTCTGCACTGACAGCAATAAAAACAAAGTTTCGGGCCTATCTTAAAGTAGAAGATGACTTGCACCTCTGCCTTTCAAATGCCTGACCAAGAATACAGCTGCTAACTGCACGAAAACAGGCTCACAGGCTGCTCTCATAACAGACTGGACCATTTTGATTAACAGGCAACATGATTTACAATAGATTTTAATACATTTTTAATACACTGTAACAATAAACATGCATTGTTTAGTTAAAAGTGACTGTGTGTGCTTTTATGAGTGGTAAATTCATCATTACAGGCTGTTTGCACTTTATTAAATACCTTGTACTACCTGGACTTTAAAAGACGTTGCATAAATCAAGCTACTTTGCACAAACTGATCTGCACTGAGACAAATTGCTGTTTCCTGTGTTTACTTGAAACTCCTGTTTCTTATGTTTGCTTGAATTTGACTGAAAGAAAGTAAGGACTATTTGTTTTATATTAAAAAAAATAAAGGGAGAATTATGATGAAACAGCCCTGTGTCCAAGGTTGTAATAAGTAACTACAGAAAGTGTGCTTGAGGTATTGATAATAGGGAATTTACAGAGGTAAACACTGTGACACTTGGACAGCTGGTTCTGATTCATCTATGCTTTTTTATAATATATAAAAATGTACTGTGATTGCCTGCCATGAGAAATTCTGTGCCTGGATAACCCCCCCAGGTTTCAGTTCTCTAACAGGACAGGATATATGTTAAACAGCAGATCTCTGTGATGAGAATAACTTTTAAGAACTCGCATTATATAGCCTTATTTAGTATCTAGGTTGTTTGATGCTAAGACATGGAATATCCATTTTATGGCGTCCTCAGAAAAGTCAGTTAATTGCAGCAGGTGTTATAAAAAGCCCTTTGATGTGTTTGAGAAAGGAAACTGCTCATGGATCAAAGGGACTGAGAAATCACAGTCTTAATTAGTGTCATCATTGGGAAAATGAGTCTTGCTGGAGTCACAGAATTCAATATCTGGACGGGACTTCCTGTTTTGTATATATACTAACATACTAAAATGCCAGCAGAATAGGCCTAACGGTCTTTCGATTCTGCTCGATTGGTCAGCCCCCTCCCTGGGTGCTGACCTTGCTGCCCCCCTCGCCTTCTCTGGCTTCTCCCTTCCCAGTTCCGGATATTCTTGCTGCATTGGATTTTGCTTCCAGAACCCTTCCCCTGTACCTGTCCCAGCCCCAGCCCCTCTTGAACCCCTCCACTGTCTCTGCCTCCACCAGCCCCCTAGGCAGTACATTCCATGGCTCCACCACCCTCTCAGTGAAGTAGCACCTCCTCCTTTCTCCCCTGAATCTTCCCCCCTCCAGCTTCCATCCATGCCCTCTAGTGGCCCCCTACTCCTTCCTTCGCAGCACCCTGACTGTTCCTCCCTATTTACCCTCTTCATGTTCTTGAAGACCTCTATCATAATAATAATAATAATAAACTTTATTTATATGCGCCTTTCTCATAACCAAGGCGCATTACAATAAAATACAGAATAAAACATACTAAAACATATTTAAAAAACTCAGTTGACTACAAGCAATTAATCAGCATCCAAGTTATTTGTAAATGCCTTACCCCATAAAAAAGACTTTACGCCCCTTTTGAAACCCTCCACCATCATGCACTCTCTAATCCAACATGGTAGAGAATTCCAGAGGGTCGGCGCCGCGAACATAAAAGCTCGGGCTCCGGAGGATTTTAAAATTACCCTTGGGATCTCTAGCAACCCCTCGTTGGCCGGGCGGAGTGGTCGCATCAGTAGGTAAGGCACCAGAAGCTCTTTCAGGTAATCAGGACCCAAACCGTGTAGGGCTTTGTAAGTCAGAAGTCTAACTTTGAAGGTGATCTGCCACTGAATCGGCAGCCAGTGCAGATCTCAGAGCACCAGTGTAATATGGGAAGAACGGGAAGTCCCCATTAACAACCGGGCCGCCGAGTTTTGCACTAGCTTGTCCCCCCGGTCCCTTCTCTCTTTCCAATGTGTACATATTTAGCTCTTCGAGCCTCTCCTCATAGGTCCTGTTCCCCAAGCCCCAAATCATTTTGGTTGCCCTCCTCTGGACCCTCTCCAGGAGTTTAATGTCCCTCTTTAAGTGTGGCCTCCAAAACTGCATGCAGTACTCAAGGTGTGGCCTTACCAAGCAGTTATACAGAGGGAGTATCACTTCCCTCCTTCTGGAGGTGATCATATACTGTATATATATTTTTATGTATCCTGAAAGGGAGGAGCTAGATGATGACATCATGAAGAGGGTTGAAACACAGCATTTTTTAAACTGTAGTCTGTATTCCATTTAGATATACATGTTTGGACTCTGAAAAAGCAACACCAGGCACTGTTAGAAAATATACATTAGAAAAGACAATTCTAAGTGTACTGTGATAGGAAATTGCACTTTTTTTTTGCAGTTAATCTTTTTATTTATTTATTTATGATGTATATATACAGAGAACAACAAAACAACCTCCAGTGCATTGGTATGTACAGTGTGTGTGTGTTTGTGTGTATATATATATATATAAAGTGCTAGAAACAGCATATTATCTGAAACAATGTCCAGTTGGTATAACAATAAATGATTAAAGACCAAAGCAGGTTGTATATACAATGCAATAAAATGAAGATTAATATTATATGAATAAGGGAAAGCTAAAAAAGAAACAGGTGAAAACATGTTAGTATTATATACAATCGTGGTTATACTATGCTGTGATGTAAGAACTGTAGCACAATGACAAAAATATATAACAGAGGATGATTATAGAGTAAATTGATAGAGTCTGAAAGAGATATAAAGAAAAAAAAACAGAGAGAGGAAAAAGAGGAATAGAATAATAGAGGAGGGGAAAGAGAGGGAGAGAGGAAAGAGCAGAGAATAGAAGATGAGAAAGAAAAGAGAAAAGTGAGACCACTGCAGGTTAACTAATTAGTGTATCAGTGAGAAGGAGAGTTATTGTGCATATCAAAAACCATACATTAGTTAACAGATGGATTGAATGATGCCAAATAATTGAAAAAGCCCTGCCAACAACTATTATATATGATGAGACGGTCAAGAGATATAAGTGTCTTAAGGTCAAGAGAGGCATAAAAAGATAATTGTTTGAGAATGTCAGCAAATTAGGGGATTATATTGGATCTCCAATGCATCAGAATGCTATACTTAAGTTGAAGAAACAGTATAGATAACCATCTATTCACAGAGTGGGATATTTTTTGGGAACGAAAATTAAAGATACCCAGTATACAGTGTTTGGGGTCCAATAAAAAGGGCTGACCAATCACTTTTATTGCAAAATTGTGTATATGGGGCTAAAGTTTTTGAATGAGAGGGCAACTCCATAAAATATGTAATAGATCTCCATTGGGTGAACTACAGCGCCAGCATTGGCTATTGTTCATAAAACCCATTTTATGTAATATAGCTGGAATTCTATACCACAAATGTAGAATTTTTATTTGAATAAGAGAGCCGCATTTATCGCTAAAATATTTGTGGCAGGCTTGCCAACATCTGTGCCATTGTATATCGGTGATATTATAATGTAGTAGCCTACACCATTTATTTTTTGAGTTGATGGATTGATCTGGAAGTGTATCTCTGATGGCTTTGTAAATGACACTATTTAAATTGTATGTTATATTGGTCCAGTTAGAAATGTGTTTATTATCCGGAGATTGGAAAGAAAAGAAGGAAACATAGGAATTGCATGCCATATGAAGTTCAAGATATTTCCAAAAGTCCCGGTGGGGGAGATTCAATAGAGTCTGCAGGTCAGAATAAGATTTTAATTTTAAAACATGGGGTTCAAGAATATCTTTCAAGAAGAAAATACCCTTATTTTTCCAAGTTCGACAGAAAATTGGATGATTATCTAGAGATATGCCACTATTTCCCCAAATAGGGGTAAAAGCAAGAGGGGTTGGGTTTGATTTTAGTAATTTATGAGTTCTTTTCCAGTAAAATGTGGAAGATGCGATGGTGGGGTGAGACTTTAATTTGGGAGGAAGGAGATTGTAAATAAAGGTTGTGGCAACATTACCTGGACATAGGGAAGATTCCATGTTCACCCATAACAGTGATTTGGAATTAGGTTTACTAAACCATTTAACAGTTTGAGCTAATTGAAATGCCCCAAAAAAGGCTTTAAACCAAGAGAGTCTGAAACCCCCTCTTGTCCAGTGAGAATGAAGTTTATTGCAGCTGAATCTAGGGATTTTGCCATCCCAGATAAAATTACCAATGATTTTGTCAATTTTGATGAAAAAAAGAGAGGGAATTATTAAAGGAATATTAGAAAAAAGATATAATATTTTTGGGACAATTGAAATTTTTATAGCAGAGATTTTCCCATTGAAAGATAAATGAAGTAGTTTCCATCTGTCGAGCATGGATTTAATATTAGTTAGTAAAGGTGAAACGTTGGCCTCCCAAATTTTGTCTAGTGTCGGGGTGATCCAAATGCCAAGATAAGTGATTCTATGGGGGGCCCAATGGAAACCTAGCAGGGCATTCATAAAGGGTTTACATAGGTTATTCAGTGGTAGCGTTTCAGACTTGTTAAGATTCAAAGCTAGTCCAGAGAGTGAGGTGAATTCATTACGTAGTTGTATTAGAGGATGTCCGGAGATTTCAAGAGTATCTAATAGAATAAGAAAGTCATCTGCATAAGAAAGTGAGGTATAATGTGTGTTACCAATAGGGATACCATGGATTATACAAGATTGATGGAGGGATGCAGATAAGGATTCCATGGCAAGAATAAATAGGAAAGGTGATGGGGGCATCCTTGTCTAATGCCTCTAGCAAGATAAAAAGAGGGGGAAAGAATAGAGTTAGTAAGGACACAAGCAGAGGGGAAGGTATATAGTAATTGAATCCAAGCACAACATTTGTTAGTAATGCCGAAATGGGATAGTACCTGATATAAATAGTTCCAATTAAGGGAGTCAAACGCTTTCTTGAAGTTGATGGCAATAGCTACAGCTGGGGTGTTAAGGGATTTTGCTTTATGAATTAAATTGAATAAAGAACAGAGATGGTCAGAGCCATTTCTGTTTTTAATAAATCTTACTTGAGATGCATAGATAAGCTTCGGGATTAAAGATTCTAAATGAAGGGTTAGCACTTTTGCAAATAGTTTCCCGTCTGTATTAAGTAGTGATATTGGTCTATAGCTAGAGGGGAAGGACAGGTCTTTATCTTTTTTTGGTAAAACAGTTATAATGGCTTTGTTTAAAGTATGAGGTAGTTTGCTTTTAGAAATTGCTTCCTGAAAAACGTTAAAGATCAAAGGGCAGAGAGTGTCGGTCAAGGGTTTATAAAAATCAACAGGGAATCCATCACTTCCGGATCACTTGCCGGATTTTAGGGAGGCTAATGCTGATTGGCTCTCTTGTAAGGTAAGGGGTTCATCTAACATAGCCATATCTTGGTGGGAAAGGTGAGGTAGCTGCAATTTATCCAAAAAATGTTGTATTTGGTTGGGCTGTATTATGTTTTGGTGTGAATATAATTGGTGGTAAGAGGATTGCATGATGCGGTTGATTGAAGAATTATCCATATGAAGTTGGCCCAAGGAACTTTTTAGGCAGCAATATGTCTTTCCATTTGCTGTGATTTGAGTTGGTACAAGAGTAATTTACCACATCTGTCTCCTTGTTCCCAATATTGATGTTTGAGCCTTAAAAGTGCGAATTCTGCTTTTCTAGTTATTAATTTGTTGATTTTGATTCTTAATTGTAGGATTTCCTGATGGAGTTGTGAGTTGTGGTTAGGTTTATTTGTTTTGTAGTATAGAATTTCTTTTTCTTTAAGGGATTTCTCTAGATTGGATAATTGTTGTTCTCTCTATTTCGTTCTGTGAACTGCATAACTAATAATTTTGCCTCTAATTGTGGCTTTTAATGCTTCCCAAATAGTACTGTGCGATACATCTGGAGTATTATTGAAAGAAAGAAAATCATGAATTTGGGTTGTAATCCAAGGCATAAATTCTGGATCTCACAATAAAAGTGGATCTAGACACCAGGAAGGAGATTTGGTAGAGTGTGGACCCCAAAGTAAATGTAAACTTATAGGAGAATGATCTGATATGCTGATCGGGAGAATGTTTGTATTAACTAATTTTTCAGTGATGGAAGAGGATGTGAACCAACAGTCAATTCAACTGTAAGATTTATGTAGTGGGGAGTAGAATGTGTAGTCACGTTGTCTAGGGTGGTGAAGTCTCCATATATCAGAAAGACCCTGATCTTTCAATAACATTGACAGAGCATTAATACTACAGGGATGAGCATCTTTTGATGAGTTACTTCTGTCTGTTTGCATCTCAAGTGCAAGATTAAAGTCTCCACCCATAAGTATAGCTAAATTGTTGTTGTTGTTATTACTCATAATTAGTTGAGTCAGGTTGTGGAAGAATTCAGGGGAGTCTGAGTTAGAGGCATAGAAATTTACTAGCATAAGGGGACCTACCATAGAATTCAATATAGCAACAACCCATCTACCATCTGAGTCAGTGATGGTATTAATAGGAGACCAATGAAGGGATTTGTGAATTAAAATTGCAACCCCACGTTTTTTAAAAGGGGATGAGGACGCATATATTTGACTGACCCAGTCCCTTTTAAACCTATCGACATCCTCTGATAAAAGTTTAGTTTCTTGTAACAAAACAATATGAACTTTATGTTTTTTGAGAGAAGTGAGTATTTGCTTATGCTTACAAGGTGAATTGAGTCCCTTGACATTCCATGAATGAAAAATTAAATCAGTCATGACAATAGTAGATAAAGTAGAAGGTTATAAATACGAATGAGGGACTCTTCATGTAAAAGTTAAAGAATGTCATAGGCTTAAAAGGGATATCCATAAAATAAATATATGTGTGCAGGGCTGTTAAATTGTAT
Source organism: Neoceratodus forsteri (assembly GCA_016271365.2). Taxonomy (NCBI): domain Eukaryota; kingdom Metazoa; phylum Chordata; order Ceratodontiformes; family Ceratodontidae; genus Neoceratodus; species Neoceratodus forsteri. The sequence continues at coordinate 64,213,412 of CM028129.1, forward strand.
GGTTTCAAAAATGTTGAATGATTAAGATTATTGGGTCTCACTAAAGAATAGTATAGGTGATATAGTGTAGAGAGTATAAACATTAATACAAACAGAAACTTATATACTATAATAGAGAAAAAGAGCTGATTAAAGAACATCTATGAAATGTAGAGATAAGAGTCAGTGGAAGCACCAAGACTCTCTCACTACACTACTAGGCATGAGAAGAAGTAAGTAAAGTTTAAGAAAAAAGCAACCTGCTCTAATCTTAAGCTACAAACTAGATTCACAATATTGGCAACTCTTAACTGTGGTTAGTATTCAGGTAATTAGAATGAGTCCCTGGGAGGAACCGCCAACACCTTACTATTTATATAATAGAATTATTGAAATGTTAATAAATCTCAAACATAATAATATGGCATAAACTTATAATTGCCAACAAAATGCAAAGAAATCTAAGTTATGTAAGCCAGAGAGGGGCCTTTTTTTTAACAAGATTGTCCACATAACTGTATTTATAGTTAGGAATTTAGTAATGCATGGAGATTGATTAAATAATATATAAAAAAAAATGGAGGGAAGATAACCTAGTCAGTATAATATAAATTATACATAGGGCATCAGCGTATTATAAGGTTCATTTTGGCAAAATGATACTATGCAGGGTAGAAAAATGAATTTATAAATAGATATATATAGTCATCTTAATTTGATATAGTGATAATGATAGGAAAAAGATTCAGGCTTCAAGAGTCTAGCTTATCAAATAAAAGTGTCAGAATTCATTGCTAGTGGTACATGACTCGAATATTGCCAAAAAGTGAAAAACAATTATTTATAGTGGGGTAGCCGGGTCTAATAAAAGGCCTGGCAAGCCTCTACTATGGATAAATTCACAGAGCTTGATAGAGCTGTAAAGTATTGGCTTCGAGTATACATGTACTGTCATTTTGTCAATAAAGTGTGAAAGCCTTGAAAATTGCTTGAGATGAAGTAGTAGTAAAGAACAGGAAAAAAAAAATGTTAATAGAAAAAAACTGAAAAAATGAAAATAAAACACTGAAGCCCCATATATCAACAGCTAATAGGGTAATATTGAGTAATCATATACATTTAAACAATTTCCACACTAAAATGATCCGTGTGGCAAGCACTTAAATTATTAACAGGAACAAAAGGCTTGCTAGATATGTGTTAGAGGAAAAAAGAAAGAACTTCGTATATATGTATATGCAAAATTACACATCTTAATAGTGGTGTGTACATAACATTGCTGCACATGTGTATTGCTGAATAAAACAAGTGCAAAAAAATGGCAATACACCAATTAGGTAAAGAAGGACCTTACCATTACCATTTCTATAGCAATGGGAAAGTTGACCTAATGTAGAGAGTCACACAATGTTGAATAGTTGAATGGATCTTAAGACTATTGAGAATTTTAAGAGAATAATACCCTGAGCTTGCAATTGACGTTTACAGCCTTGCGCATTCCAAACCGGTTGCGTGCGATAGTAGTGCACACTTTAGGAATGCGCTGTATGGTTGAAGCAGAATATAGGTCTAGACAGTTAACTAGACTGATGGGGTAGAAATTACATTACAATTAGCTGCACAAAGTGTGGAAAGTTTCAGCGATTCTTGTATTTATGTGGATTTGCAGAATCAGCGGTTGCTTTATTCTTCAGCTTCGCTTTTTTTTTCTTTTTAGGGGGTTCAGCTGACTTAAAGAGAGATCTGGATACCAATTCAGCCCATGAAGAATCAGGAGAGTTGCTAATGGGCAATGATTCTTTAGGAACTTGACTCTCTTGTTCCGTATTGTTTTCGCATAGTTCCTCCTGTGATGAGTGCGAGTCATCCTGTAGAAGGGAGAACTTATTGGAGAGGGCCAGTGGAGTGGAAAAAGCAATGTGTCACTCGGGTTGATAAGGAGAGACCGAAGGAACATCCTTTGAGTTGCATGGATGACCGCCATGAGGTGAACGGCTGGATCTTCTATCTTTCAGGTGAGCAGAAATGCGTAGGGAAGGTGCAACAGTAGATGAAGTCGGGGCAGATTGTTCTTGTCTTTCGAGACTGAATTCAGTAAAAGGAGCAGAGCAATCTGAATGTGGGATGACCAAATCAGAGCCATGGGGAGCCACAGCATTAATATCTGATGGGGTGAGTACAGATTGAGGTGCACCAAGAAATGCAGATAGTGCTTTGGGGGTGCAAAAGTCCCTGGTAGAATCTCTTAAAAATAGATGCATTGTGGCTGGATATCGTAATGCAAACTTAATGCCCTGCTGATGTAACAGTGTTTTAATAGGATTGTAGACTTTAGGCATTGTTGGAAAGATCTCTCGAGAAATCTCTAAAGATTAAGATTTTATATTCCTGCTACATAAGCTTTCCAACTTGCCTTGCTCTGTTAAGTATTAATTCCATATGTGCATAGTTTAAGAATTTATCAATAATGGGCTGAGGTTTCTGGTCAGGGTTAGGCCTCTGACCTAGAGTACGATGAAATCTTTCAGTGATGAAATTCTGACCAGCTGGTAGTTTGAGCAGAGTAGGTAAGGCATGCATTAGGAGTGCATTGGTATCACCGAGTTCTACACCTTCAGGGAAATCTAGGAATCAGAGGTTATTATGTCTGTTTCTATTTTTGATATCATTGATTTTGTCTTGTAAGGTTCTAATAACTCTGTCCTGTTCCCTGACAGTAGCTTGCAGAACATTAACTGAATTTTCATTATGGCTTGCTTTAGTCTCTGTAGCATTGATTTTTTTGGTCGAGGACTTGCATATAGGTGGCATTCTGCTCTGAAGTTATTTTTAAATCATTTATTTCATTATATAGCTGCTGAAACATTGATTCCACTCTGTTAAGGGAGCTATTTTGAAAAGGGTGGTCGGCCATTGTTGTAGGCCCTCACAGTGAATCACTGTCAATGTTGCTGTAGGTTCTAGAGGTAGGTAACTGTGAAAATACTTTACCAGAGTTGGCTTTTGTAGAAGGCAAAATAAAGTTCTGATTGTTGGTGAAGATTGAATGTCTAGGAGTAGATGGATAGATGGTGATGGTTAATGTTCCCAGGGAGAAGCAAAATTAGACAGCCATCTTCAGGACAACCAGGCCACGCCCCCTTTTGAAATTGCACTTTTAAGCCTGTTTTTTTAAGTGATTTGTATGTTTTGTGATATATGGTTCTGTATTTACATTTTACATTTTTATCTATTTTTAAGTAAAAATCTCATTTTAGAGACTACTTGGTGTGCCTTTGAAATTCTTTCTTTGACAAGTGAAGCATATATGGTTAAAGTTGACACTGTGCTTAAGCTTACTGTTCACCAAACTGGGAAAAGGTAAGAGTTTATTTTGAGGTCTTTAATAGAGTTTTTAAGGGTTCATTTTATATACCTGGTTAGGTGCCCATAGGTGAAAGATATCTGGCATCCCCTGAAGAGCAGAATTATCTAAGCCTGTACATTGAGTACGCTAGCAAGAGGTTCACAGTTTGAATCCCTCCAATAACCTGAGACCAACGTTTGATTCAAACCCACAAAACAGACAGGAGGGTTACCCTGTTCTGTTAACTGTTCTCGATACTGCACTTGGAGGTTGGCACTGTGGGAGCAGAGGGCCTGACCTGCTGAGTGGGGGTTGTGACAAACATCGCCATTACAGGTGCCAGTATTTCTCTCATTTGTACTGTGCTTTATGCTTCTACCAGGCACTGTACTCAACCTTGGTTGCGGTCCCCACCACTACAAACTGCTTGTTTCTAAAAAATACAGACTTTCAAAAATGTGTTACATTAACTAAAAAAGTGAGTGCTATATTAAGGGGATACTTGTAGCAGAGGTATATGATAGCATTTTTATCAGTACAAGTGGCAAGTGAGCTCGGGGTTATCACGAGTGGCTCCACGAAGCAGAGCCATGAGTGATTAAACCCCGAGCTCACTTGCCACGAGTTTTGATAATAGTGCTATCATAGACCTCAGCATCACATATTCGTTTTATATCATAGAGGTTGACTTTGTATTGTGGATTGCTTAATTTTTCCGTGGTTATTTTAATAGTTTTTTACCTGTGATTGGGGGTTTCATTTCTGTTTCTGTGTTGCTGTGGTAGACTTTGTTTGATTGGTTGTGCATGTAATATGGTGTTATGTTATTGACTGTTGAGAGATGTGGGTGGGTTTATGTTCTTCCGGGTATCGGTGTGTGTGTGCGTGTCAGATCAGGAAGCTTTCCGAGATGTTTGTGTACCTATTTTATTTTTATGGTATTCATTTTACTGGGTGACATTTCATGTGTTTTTCTGTTTTCTGAATTGCTGCTGAGTGGAGCGGACAAATTAGCACCGGGGAGGGACAGTGAATGTAGTTGGGCAGTAGGTTTGCCACTGACGTGTACACAGTGCTGATAACAGGAGCTACGTAATGAGAGTATTGATAACCTGTAATTCTTGTTGCCTGTGTACATGTCATGACAAGTGAATTGCTGAGTAGTGCTGATAGCGGTTTTTATGTGATACATTATCAGTCAACCCCTATAATATAATTAAGTAATAGTGCATGACAGGGTGCGTGTTGTGCTGGGATAACCTCATGCCTGGGGTGGTCGGGCATGAGACCACAGACCAAGTGCATCCAATGACCCCAGAAGTTCAAGTTCAAGTTTATTGCAGGAAAACTCCGTTGAGCAAGCTCATTCACAAGGGGGTCCTAAATCATGTAAACAGTCAGGATCCAAAAAAGGCAACGTATAAAAAGCAAAATGAAACAATATACAAATAAGATTACTATGGTACAGTTAAGGTTCATATAATACCTAGTGCTCAATTAGGACAGGACAAGATAGGATTGTTAGCATAAGATGATGAGGAGCAGTAAATGATGGGAGTGTACTGTGAAAGGAGAGAGTAGATAAGTAAGAGGAAGGGGTTGTAAATGACAGGAGAGAGTAGCTGAATAAGAAGGAGGGGTTGAAAATAAGTGGTGAGTGGAGGAAGAGGGCTAAAGAGAGTAGGAGGACAAGGATATAGATAAAGGCAAGGGTAGGAGAAGGTATTGAGAATAACTGGATAGTTTCATGTCCTGACAAGCACTGGTTCCATGTGGAAGTGATGTTATCCCAGCATGACACACACCCTGGAGTGCATTATTGCTATTATACAATGGCTCATTGTTATACAAAATAAAAAAGCATTTTAAAAATGTTTTTGGTAGATTTTTAGTGATGCAATTTATCCTTGTTTGTTAAGAGTAGAGCAAACAATGCAGCAAATCAGTACAGTGAGGTTGTGCTCCAGGACTAGACCCATGATGTTGTACTGGAATAACATCATGGGTCCAGTCCCAGACTGACCAATCAGAGGCAAGCATTCTTTCTTTTCTTTGTATAATACCAAATAGTGCTTTATTTTTTTTTTAGGGGTGTGGTGGGAGGCTCTTTTTCCATGACCCCTGCTTGCCTTACACTGAGCGTGCTTCAGTATTGATCTACCTGTCACCTTTATGCATTTGAGAGAGACACGTCAGAAGAAGTAGACCTTCAGCGCTGTAATGTAAAGCAATACTTGCTAACATAAGCTTGAAAATCCGTTTTTTCCTTTTGTAAACTGCTATAAATTCCTTAGCAATCCCTTTTTATGTTTGCTTGCACACATGTGCAAGAAACATAGTGCCATCATCGGAGATTTTGGAGGTGTGTCACCTCCTCCTCCAATTCAGGCAGTGTGCTGGCAGGTGCGGCCCCTGTAAGCCAATGCATTTTGGAGCTGTCTATGACACGCTCCAAAATGCAGTGGCACTCTGATTGAAAGGGGAGCCTCGCAGGTGAGCAGCGATAAGAAGCTGCTCACGCACAGCTCCCCCACGCAGGCGCAAGCGGGCCCCCTGACAGCAGTGTATAGCTGACGGTGCCCAATCCTCACGGCTGAGCTGCATCATCTCCCCTCTCCAGTAGTTGGTGCCATGCTGGGAGCCCACCCCAGCGTGGCAATCAGTCTTTTGCTGACAGGGGTGCCCAATCCCCATCGACAGGCAGCCCCACCCCAAAGTCCTTGTGCCACGCTGGAGCCCACCCAGCGTGGCAAAAAGCCAATCCTGAGGTCTTTTTATTTATTTTTTCCTCCTTTTGCTGACAGGTGCCCAATCCCTGTCGGCTGAGCCATACTCCCAAGTCATGTGCCACGCTGGGAGCCCACCCCAGCGTGGCAAATGGTCCCACGACGCCTTTTTTTATTTTTGTACCTGTAAGACAAAAGCGGTCCAGCGGTGTGTCTCCGACCCCCTCCACAAACCCACACCCACCCACTGCTTTAGCCTCCCCACACCCCCTCACCCTATACTTACCTCTGGACTCCGGCAAGCGATCTTGGTGGGACCCGGGAACCGTCTGCACTCTTCAAAGCCGACTGCGAACTGAGGAAATGCCGGTAAGCTGTATAATGGGCTAGATAGGGGTTTCAACTTATTGCATATCTCAGCCATTTTGGGAATTTTTGCACTCAAATTTTCAACATGGGTTTTGGGATCCCTTCTCGACAACTGTCATGGCATTATTCAGGCCCGGCAGTGATTTGCCGCAGTGACCGCGCAGTGACTGTGAAATCACCTTCGGGCCTGAATACCGCCATGACAGTGACATCATTCATGAGAAGGGTCTCAAACCCCATGTTGAAAAATTTGGTGCCAAAATTCCAAAAAATGACTGTTTAACGAGCGTGCGTTGCGCAGTTCCTACGCAGGCTCGTAAGTTCGCGAAATTTCAATATTTTCACTCCAGATTTTCAATATTGCCATTTCACCACACCTTCTTATGAGTAGTACAGCTGTCATTTTTCACATCTCACCCAAAATGTGTTTCCGCCCATGTAGTGCAGAATGGCGCAGTCAGTGTGCGAAATCAATGTACGGGACAAATTAAGAAAATCACAGTGACACTGTTCATGAGCAGAGGTCTTAAAATGGCTATGTTGAAAATTTGGTGAAAAAATTCCTAAAAATGACTGTTTTACGAGCGTGCGTTGCGCAGTTCCTACGCACGCTCATAGGTTTGCGAATTTTCAATATTTCCACTCCAGATTTTCAACATTGCCATTTTTCCACACCTTCTTATGAGTAGTACAGCTGTCATTTTTCACATCTCACCCAAAACATGTTTCCGCCCATGTAGCGCACAATGGCGCAGTCGAGCAGCGAACTCAGTGTATGGGACACATTAACAAAACCACAGTGACACTGTTCATGAGCAGAGGTCTTAAAATGGCTATGTTGAAAATTTGGTGAAAAAATTCCTAAAAATGACTTTTATGAGCGTGTGTTGCACAGTTCCTATGCATGCTCGTAAGTTTGCAAATTTAATATTTTCACTCTAGATTTTCAACATGTCCATTTTATTAAACTTCCTATGAACAGTACAACTGCAATTTTTCATATGTCACCCAAATGTGTTATCGACATGTAGCGCACCATGGTGCTGTTGGTGTGCGAAAGCAATGTTTAGGACAGATTAAGAAAACCACAATTACACTGTTCATGAGCAGAGGTCTTAAAATGGCAATGTTGAAAATTTGGTGACAAAAGTCAATAAAATGACTGTGTTACGAGTGAGCATTGTGCAGTTTCCACGCATCCTCGTTAGTTCATGACTTTGTAATATTTTCAGTCCAGATTTTCACTAGTGGCATTTTTCAACACTTCCTTATGAACAATACAGCTGCCATTTTTCACAACATGGCCGAAGTGTGTTTTCACACTTTCAGTGCAGAGATGTGTGTCGCTGTGGAAATCATTGTTCGCACAGATAAAGAAAATCACAGTGACACTGTTCATGATCGGAGGCGCCAAAATGCCTGGAGTTGACAATCTGCTCTAAAAATCCCCAACCTAATTATATTACGGTGTCGTTGCACAGTTTCTATGTACGCTCGTGACTTCACCATTTTTTTAAATATTTTTACTACACATTTGCAACATAGCCATTTTTACACCTCCCCATGAAAGAGTACAGCTGTCATTTTTTACATCCTGCTCGGAATATTTTTGCACCTGTGGTGCTAAATGCCGTAGTCACTGTGCATAAGCAGCTTTCGGCTACCAAACTAATATTCCCCCTGTTCATGAGGTGGGGTCACAAGACAAACATGTTGAAAATTTGGAGTGAAAATACCAACGAATGCCTGAGGTATTAGGCTTTTCAACTAAATCGCCCAACCCTCTAGAGAATGACAAGAATCAGGGGTGTGGCTTGGGATTCCTGCCTGTGATGCTCATACCATTCCACACCCTGCAGTCACTGAGAGGCATCGAGGTATGCCTTGGACTCTTCGGCCCCAAACTTCCACCATTCTCCTATATACGCACCCATCTCACCGTATTTCCTAATGAAATGGGGTGCGCATAAGGGCCAAAGACCCTCAGGAACACGTGACACTTGTCAGTCTCTGCAGAGTGGGGTGTGGTGAAATGGCGTAGCCGTTATGCCTGACGACCCAAACGCACACCCCAATGCCTGTCACTCTCTGCAGGGTGGTGGTGGGGTTGGCTTCAGTTCAATACTTCACTGCCATTCCTATTACGCAGCTCTGTAACTTCTACACTACCACTGCCAATGCCAGCAAGCAAACATTCGGCATTGACAAATGCTTGTTAATGTTGTTTCTGCAGTGTGTTCAGAGTGTAGGCTGCATTTATTGCAAAGCTGTTAGCACCCTGCTATTTCACTGCATCATTCAGTTTTCTCTCTGTTATTCAAATGTAAACATATGTAATTCTTTGTTAGTGCTCCAAATCTATGTATTTTGTTTATTTATTTATTTAATTTTTGTTGACCGGGTAAGTGCACTAGACAAATCCTGCCTATTTTCAGGCACGACCCAGGGGAGGGGGATACAGATGAATGCCAACTGACCTTGAACCAGATTAAGCTGTTATACCATCCTCTTGTTCCCTTTCACCCCAAGTCGTACTGGGAGACGAGCAACCTATTGCTCAGTGTACCTTCCTGATGAAACATTTTAATAAATAAAAAAATCAATTTAGAAAGTTTTAATTTTGCCAGAGCAAAGCAGTAAAGGGAAAGGGAAATGAAAATTGTTTAACCAGGTAAGGCACACTAAGCCAGAGCTTATTTCCAGGTGCGACCTGGGAGTACAAGGAAGTTAAGTGACTTGCTCAGGGTCACACAGTATGCAAGTGGAAGCTGTGGGATTAAAACCCAGGTCTGGTCAGTTGGATATCACCAGATTTGCAGCTCAGAGCCTTAGACCACTGCGCTATACTGGAAAGAAGGAAAGAAAGAAAGAAAGAAAGAAAGAAAGAAAGAAAGAAAGAAAGAAAGAAAGAAAGAAAGAAAGAAAGAAAGAAAGAAAGAAAGAAAGAAAGAAAGAAAGAAAGTTAGTTTTTTTCTGAACTTAAAAATGTGTTGTCTGGTAGCCCTCCACTTTTTCCTTCCCCTGAAATAACCACACAGCACAGGCCTTGGAGGAAATGACCGCAGCCATGCATTTATGAAATAAATCACCACCTTTTTAGGAACAGCGTGCGCTGCCGGGAGGATATGAAGCCTTCCTGCAGGCCTCCCACACTCTTGCCCCCAATTCTTGGGGCCACCCTAATGTGGGCCTGATGAACGATGTACCTCCTAAGTCAAAACCTCTCCAACAGGAGTGGGTAAGGTCATATGGCCCAGGACACTTGTGGCCACCCATGTCTGGTGCTGCTATGCCGGAGGAATAATCCTGATGAGGTTGGACCACAACCCCCCATCTGGGTCCAGTCTTACAGTCCCCAGCCTCATGCTGACCAGAAGTGATGAGCTGTTCAGGGGAATTTGACTCGTCTCCTCCTTCTTCCCCTTGTACCCTCGGTCTGCGATCTTCCTGAGCTGCCACACCTGGCTGCGACAGTTGTATCATGTTTCATCAACAAGTCTAAACAGAATCTCTACTTTAGGGGGACAGTATAGCGCAGTGGTTTAAGGCTCTGAGCTGCAAATCTGGTGACATCCAGCAGCCTAGACCGTGGTTTGCATCCCACAGCTTCCACTTGCATTCTGTGTGATCCTGAGCAAGTCACTTAACTTTCCTGTGCTCCCAGGTCGCTCCTTTAAAAAAGCTTTCAGCTTAGTGTGCTACTCCTGGTTAAAGAACTAAATAAAAAAAGAATGAATCTTTTATTTAATATTCCTTTAATTATCAGTTATCTATTCAGTCATTAAATTTACAACCCTTTGGAGGAGGAGGAGAAAAACCCAGAAAAACCTTGATTAACAGAAAACTGGGAAAACTCACTCCTTGACCCCTAATGCATTCTCCTATAATAGGTCAAAGGGGGCCCAGCCTCCCTGGCCCCTCACCCTGATTTTACGAGGGTGGGCAGGTGGGAGTTTGATGAATGGAGGGGAAAGAAGGGAGAGCTGCTCACTCTCAGCTCACTTGACCCCTCTTTCCCTGCCCTATTCAGTCATTAAATTTACAACCCTTTGGAGGAGGAGGAGAAAAACCCAGAAAAACCTTGATTAACAGAAAACTGGGAAAACTCACTCCTTGACCCCTAATGCATTCTCCTATAATAGGTCAAAGGGGGCCCTGCCTCCCTGGCCCCTCACCCTGATTTTACGAGGGTGGGCAGGTGGGAGTTTGATGAATGGAGGGGAAAGAAGGGAGAGCTGCTCACTCTCAGCTCACTTGACCCCTCTTTCCCTGCCCTCCTCCGAATACCACCACCTCTGGGCAACCTTATGGGACCTCCCCTCATGGCATTGCCATGACATCTGTACTCCCCTGGGGAGGTCCCTTTCAGTCCTTCCAGGTCCAGGGGAGGGAGGGAGGGCTTCAGACAAATGGCCAGCTGCTGCGATGCCTTGCAGCCTCTCTATTGTCTGGTAGCCCTCCACTTTTCCCTTTCCCTGAAATAACCACACAATGCAGGTCTTGGAGGAAATTGCCACAGCCATGCATTTATTGAAATAAATCACTATCTTTTTAGGAGCAGTATGTGCTGCTGGGAGGATACATAGCCTTCATGCAGGCCTCAAACACTCTTGCCCCCAATTCTTGGGGACACACTAGTGTGGGCCTGATGATTGATGTACCATACCTCCTAAGTAGAAACCTCTCTGACAGGAGTGGGTAAGGTCATATGGCCCAGCACCCTTGTGGCCGTCCACGTCTGGTGCCATTCTGCCAGAGGAATAATCCTGATGAGGTTGGACCACAATCCCCCATCTGGGTCCGGTCTTGCAGTCCCCAACCTCATGCTGACCAGAAATGATGAGCCATCTGGGAGAATTCGACTCGTCTCCTCCTTCTTCCCCTTGAACTCTCAGTCTGCAATCCTCCTGAGCCGCCACAGGACGGACGTAGTCCAACTCCCACAAGCCGCTGCTCCAATTAGCCTCTAAGACCTGCCTACCAAGCTAACTACTATCTAACTATCTATTCCGCTCTTGCCTATTCTCACCTCCTGAGGTGCTGTGGGAAGACTCTCCCCAGATCCCCAGCCTTAGTTTCCCAACTCACTAAACCCCCTCTGCCTGCAGCTTTCTGCCTGTGACCCAACCTGTCCGGCTTACTCGATGTACTGAGTGTGACCCATTGAGAACCCTTCCAGAGGAGGAATCAACATGCTTGAGCACTGTCCTAGGCTGGACTCTGCATCAAGAAGTTGTGCTGTTCTGGTAGTACCCTAAGGGCCCATTCCTTAGTCCAGTTGGCTGCTCCTGCTACTGCCCAGTGAGTCCACACATCCCATATTCTCTGTTCTTAGTACCTTCTTGGAACCTGTAAGAGATAGCAAAAAAGTCAATGCCAATGCCTACTTGCAGTGCACAACAGCCTGCCTCTCCTAAGGCACCCTGTCCCCTTGCTGGGGTACCACCTGCCTGTTGGGGTGCCACAAAGCCCACCCCTAACCTGTCTGCCATTCCACTCTAGTATCCCCAGGCTGGAAAAAGCCCTCCCGGTACCTTCTGTTGTGCCAGCTGGCCCACCCAGCACTGTTCCATACCCCTGAGGTAATGCTCATTAATTTATAATCTTTGGTGTACATATGGACCTAGTTGTAATTGAGTCTGTGACTCAATTCAAGTTTTAATTGTAATTCACAAACCCCCGCCTTTTTTTTAATAAATATTTTTACTACTAATACACATTCTCCTCGGATCATGGTGCCTGCTGCCTCCTATGTGACTGGCTAAACCGGACATGTCTAGGTGGCCTTGAAGCCTTCTTTCCCCCGAAGCTCTCCAGCTGTTGGGGAGGGACACCCCCTTTTAGTGTATCCCAAAGGGGAGTGAAACTCACCCTTTCCATCTAACCTATCCCACTAGCCCCTTGAATAATTGGCTAATCCTATGAGATTGAAATGCCTTAAGCGGCTGCTAGAACCCCTCCTTCTAGATCCCAGAAAAGCAAAAAAGGAGGGCACCACATGTCTTGTGATACAAAATTTCACAGTTTTAATGAATGAAAAAGGATAAATAGTGGTAGCAGCAGCTGTACTCACACTACCAGACACCAAACAATCTGACCGGTTTTGCTCAACAGAGCCTCCTCAGGGATCGATATAGTACTACAACCTGTGTTCCTTAAATAGTAATTTAATTAAAGTGACACACACAACTAAGCCACAAGAATGCACCAACAAATCTCCCAGGTTCCTATCTCTTTAATACACCTGTCTTGGATGAACCTGACTGATCTCTTTTAAGGCTGGCTTCGCCTGTAACACATGCCAATTCTTCTCTAGAATCTTCCCAACCTTCCCCGAAATAGAACTATATGTGGTCACAAAATTCATTCTACCATCCTTTGTTCTGGTTTTCTCTTTATATCTACTTAGATCTTCCCTCTGCATATTTTCTACATGAAATTGTGAGTGTCAGCATAATAGAATATTTCAAAGCTGTCCACTTTTTGTAGAAATTATATAAAAAGTGTTACTGTAATATTGTATTTGATGCTGGTATCTTTTAAAGGGGCATATAAATTGAGTGTTAGGGTTTATTAGCCTATTTATGCTGGCTACTCTGACTAGTATTATGGTAATGACTATTTGCCCTATTCCTAACAGCATATTTTCTGCAACTGTTCTTAGGTGATATATAAGAGAAACACTCTGAAGACGGGGGTCAATACCAGTCCATTTACAGAAGAAAGGGTTCTGAAAGAACTAATAAAATTGAAGGTGGACAAAGCAATGGGGCCTGATGGGATTCACCCATGGGTAGTCATATCAGATGACCTAAAGGTGGGCAAGCAATGTGAGAGGGCAGCAAGGAGGGCTGGGGGGATACTGGGATGCATAGGGAGAGGCATTACCAGTAGAAAACAGGAAGTTATTATCCCTCTGTACAGACAGCTGGTGAGACCCCATCTGGAGTACTGTGTGCAGTTCTGGAGACCCAATCTCCGCAAAGACATAGACAGGATGGAAGCTGTCCAGAGGAGGGCAACTAAAATGGTGCAGGATCTGCACCGGAAGACATATGAAGAGAGATGAAAGGAGCTTAATATGCATAGCCTCGAGGAAAGGAGGGAGAGGGGGACATGATAGAAACATTCAAGTACCTCAAGGGAATCAACAAAGTCCAAGAGGGTAGCATCTTTCAAAAAGGTGTGCAAGAACAAGAGGCCACAATTTGAAGATGGGCGGCTCAGAGGAAATTTAAGGAAGTATTTTTTCACAGAGAGGGTTGTTGATGCATGGAACGGCCTTCCGGAGGAGGTTGTGGAGTCAAAATCAGTGGTGGAATTCAAGCATGCATGGGACAGTCATAAGGCCTTTCTAGGGGTTGGGGGTAGGAAGAAGTAGGCTGCTGGTTAAGTAGGATCTGCAGCTTATCCAGTAGGTAGGGAAATGGGCAGACTGGGTGGGCCAAGCAGTCCTTATCTGCCATCAAATTCTATGTTTCGATGTAGGAATTCTAAAAGAACTAAGGGTAGAACTAGTGACACTGCTGACTACTCTCTTTAACAAATCATGGGAGGATGGGGTGGTACCCAAGGACTGGAGGAGGGCAGATGTGATTCCTCTTCACAAAAGTGGGAACAGAACAGAGGCAGGAAACTACAGACCAGTTAGTTTGACCTCAGTGGTAGGGAAAATGATGGAATCACTTCTGAAGGAAAGAACTGTTGAGTACCTAGAGGCCAGTGTGGCACAGGACCCAAGGCAGCATGGATTCACGATGGGAAGGTCGTGTCAGATGAATCTAATAGATTTCTTTGACTGGGTGACCAAAGTAGTAGACCAGGGAGGAGCTGTGGACATGGCCTACCTAGATTTTAGCAAGGCATTTGATACAGTCCCACACAAAAGATTAATACACAAGATAGTCAGCCTTGGAGTGGGTCCCAAGGTGGTAGACTGGATAAAAATTGGCTGAACAACAGGACCATAAGGGTAGTAGTAAATGGAGTACACAGTGAAGAAAGGAGGGTTACTAGTGGGTACCGCAGGAGTTCAGTACTGGGACCGGTCCTTTTTAATATCTTTATAAGTGAAATTACAGAGGAACTGGAAGGAAAAGTATGTCTCTTTGCAGATGACACAAAGATCTGCAACAGGGTTGATACACAAGATGGAGTGGAAAGGATGAGAAGGGACTTGGCAAGGTTGGAGGAATGGTCAAATGTATGGCAGCTCAGATTCAATGCAAAGAAGTGCAAGGTAATGTACATGGGAAACAAAAACCCAGGGGAAGCATACACAATGGAGGGTGAGATACTGTCAACAGTAAAAATAGAAAGGGACCGGGGGGTAATTATTTCAGATGACCTAAAGGTGGGCAAGCAACGTGAGAAGGCAGTAAGTAAGGCTGGGGGGATACTGGGATGCATAGGAAGAGGCATCAATAGTAGAAAACAGGAAGTTGTTATCCCTCTGTACAGACAGTTGGTGAGACCCCATCTGGAGTACTGTGTGCAGTTCTGGAGACCCCATCTCCGCAAAGACATAGACAGAGTGGAGGCTGCCCAGAGGAGGGCAAACAAAATGGTGCAGGGTCTGCACCAGAAGACATACGAAGAAATACTAAAGGAGCTTAATATTGAGGAAATCCCTGCACGAGGATCATTGGTAAAGCTACCAACTTTGCAGTGCCTAAACTGGGACAGTCCATCCTGATTATGACTCCCCACAGCAACTGTATCACTCCCATGGGCACCGCCGCAGACAACGCTGCACACAATCAATTACATTTTGCTGCTTAGTCTGGCCATGCCGCCAACAGTAACACCAGTAGCAAACATTCAGATTAAAACAACACATCATTCTGCTGCAGCAAGTTCCAAATCATGATGTACAGAAAGTTCATTAGAAACAAACCTGCGTTAAATTGTGATCAGACATTGAAGCTGTATGTATTGTTCCTCCTGACAGTCCCATCCAACCCGTTCACACACACCTTATTGGCTGAGCAAACTTCACTTCAGTGACTCCCACCTCCTCACCAGATTGTTTTCACACACTTCCCTACAGCCGATCAGGTTTGGGCACCTTAATTCCTGGCTGCTGGTCTCTTCTCTGTCTAGAGTCCCTCTAAGCTGATGGCAGACAGACATCCACATGTGCTTGTTTGCACTACTACCCAGTCTAATCTAACAGAAAGGAAAGTGCTTTACTGTGCTGCCACTGACATGCTTCCAGTGCAAACACAGGCACAGGGGTTGCAGCTGCAAACTGCTGTCCAGCCTGAGCGGTGCCACAGTGGTGCTGAAATAACTATCACTCAAGGATTAGCAGTCAGCAAAAAAAAAAAAAGGGACAAAACTGGGACAAGTATGTAAAAACCAGGACAAAAGTGACATTTTGCAAAACTTGTGGGGACACTGGGACATGCTGCCTAAAATAGGGACTGTCCTGGGAAAATAGGGACTGTTTGTAGCTTTAATCATTGGTCCTGAAGGGATGGGAGCTATGTGCAATTGCAGCACCAGGAGTTGGTCAGGTTGCTTTGGAGGGCAATCTTATATGGGCCTAGTTTGACCCAATCAGCTATATTTGCTGGGAGTGCATTGAACCTGGAGGGGGCTCTGTAGCTGAAAGCTCTCTGGGCCAAAGTTGTCCTGACCCTTGGGACAGTGAGCGAGGTTTGTCTGTGCTATGGGCGGACACTGAGTGGGATGTCCGTTGAAGGGAGGCAGATACCCCGGGGGGGAGGGGGGAAGAGTCCGAGCACTCTTTTTTCATAAAGAGGCAGGTTTGATAGTGGAGCCTTTCTTCTAAGTTGAGCAGGTCGGTGGAGGAGTATAACAGGCAGGTGTGGGTGCAACTTGGGGCCCCTGTAAGGAGCTGGCAGGCCTTATATATGGACAGCTGGATTTTTGTAAGGGCAGTATTGTCAGCAGCAGCATAAATAGGCAGACCATAGTCAACTAGTGACAGGACTGATAAGGTAATTGCTAGTCTGAGAGCATCTTGTGGAAGGCTGTCCCGATGTCGGTATAACAACCCAATCTGAACATCGGTAGCTGTAGAGAAGGTGCTGATGTAGGAGTAAAAGGTGAGGGCTGAGTCAAAGGTGACACCCAATATTTCAGTGCTGATGCCTGAGAATGACAGTACCGCACGTGTCCCATGCTGTGACGCATAATGAAGGACCCCCTTACATGTAGTGCACCTTTTCTGATACCAGGTGATCACAAAAAATATTGTTTTCCTGATGATACTGTAAGCAGGTGCTAGCACAATTTCCCTGTACAATTTCTGCTGATGCTATTGCTATTGGCTACTGGCAGTATAGCCTAGAGCTTAGAGGAATGAGGTGTAAATGAGCTTGATACATCCAGCAGACCAGACCTGAGTTTGATTCTCACAACCTCCACTTGCATACTGTGTGACTCTGAGCAAGTCACTTAACCGCCCAGTGCTCCCAGGTCGCCCCTGAAAACAGGCACTAGTGCCTAGTGGTCCTAACCCGGTTAACAAAGATTTAAAAAAAAAATACATAGCAAACTTCAGTGCTGCATGAATGATGTGCTGTGGGGCATAATGAAGGACCCCCTTATGGATTACTCAGAGAATAGAGAGGCTACAAGGTATCACAGCAGCTGGCCATTTGTCTGGAGCCCTCCCTCCCTGGACCTGGAAGGACTAAAAGGGACCTCCCAAGGGGAGTACAGATGTCATGGCAATGCCATGAGGGGAGGTCCCATAAGGCTGCCCAGAGGTGGTAGTATTCAGAGGAGGGTGGGGAAAGAGGCGTCAAGTGAGCTGAGAGCGAGCAGCTTTCCCTTCTTTCCCCTCCATTCATCGAACTGCAAACAACTCCTGTGACCAGCAGTCAGCCAGAGGTTGTTCTGTGCTTTGCAGTTGGGGGAAGGGGAAGAGCACTGAAGAGCAGACGCTGGACTGCTGTAGACTAAAGAGCTGCATTTAGTGCTGAGAGTACCTCTCAATTGATATGAATTTTGCATAGCACGCTGAGTTTTACACTCAATTTTATCCTGGCTCACATAGGTTACTGATATTCTTAATAATGTTAGTGGGGCCCATTATTTGCAGATGTAGTATTGTTTAAAAAAAAAAGTGCTACATTCTCTGGCTTTTGCTTTGTTCCTGGCAGGCCAGTGCTATAAGTTAAATGCTGAGAAGTTGTGAGGTATGGTGCTGCACCTTACAGGGCCTGCGAGTTTAAACATATATTGCATAAGACAGTGACCTACACAGTAGGTCCAGGCTTGAATGGATTAGTTATAAAGGATTGGGTCTACTATAACTAAGACAATGTAGCTACAACTATTATGTTAAAACAGAGATGAGAGGTTGCAAGTGTCCTCAAACATTGTAATCATACTGAAAAAAAAAAAAATAAATCAAGTCGTTCGGTCAGGAGCACTGGACAGCCCAGCTGGGCTCCGTTCCTCCTGACTAGCACTTGGGTGCTCTTCTTCCCTTCTCTCTACCTCATAGCACTCCCGTGGCCATGAGAGTGCTGGTTCCCAGCCCAGTGGTAGAGTTAAACCACCATCTTCTTCAGCACTCTGAGGTCATCCCTGGGAAAGGGGGTTTGCGGCTCTGTTATACAAAATCCATGGCTCGGTTCACCTGGAGCAGTTGTTCTACTGGAGGGGGTTATGCCACCTTCACAGCTGTGGGTCTGGCTGGCATCAGGCACCACACGGTTTCAGGCCGGTTGACCATGGAGTCCACGTTGGGCCTCACCTCGTGGTGCAGGCTTCTCCACGTGCCCAGACTCCTATCCAGGGATCCGCCTTCGGCTCAGCAGCAGGATTACATGCCAGTGTGGGCCACAAATATAGCACCCATCTAGTGGAGGACAGGGGGATGCCCGGCTCTGCATGGCCTCGGTCGGCACGTGATTTCGGACAGTGGCCATTTTGTGGCTGGCACGTTTATGCTCTGTTTCAGGACAGCGTGATCTCGCATTAATCATGAGTTTTTTGGTCAGCCTGGAGGAGTGGGGTAGTGCTTCCCCTTGTGCTGCTCAGGCCTTCTGTTCAGCAGCTTGCTCAGGACCTGCAACATCTGAGCGTGGACAGCGGGGGCACATCCTCAAGCCACTAGCGTGTTTATGCAAATCTGGTCCTTGCTTGTGTGCTACTATGAAGAATGGCCTATTGGAGGTGATTGTGAAGACTCATGGTACAGTGGGCGTAACAGTGCGTGAACTGCGAGGTCAGCAACCATCTTGGGGAGGGTGCAGGGCATCCATTGCTTAATAGGGAGGTGACCATCCCTAACTCAGGCCATGAGGGATCGGGCGGGCCTCCTTCTCTCCTGGGGCTGAGCAGAGGCTTGCCAGTATGGTTGTGTTTGGGGGCCGTGCTGGCTAGCCACCCCATTCGGTGCTCTTACCCATGGCTGCTCACTGATGAATCCGCCAGCGGCGTGGGTACTTCTTGGTCCTTCGTTGAGGAGCCCGGCGGCTGCAGAACTATTGAATTCAAGGGCCATGGCATGTTAGGCATGTGGTCTGGCCTAGCGTCTCACTGGTATTTCCTTAGCAGCCCACATTAGAAGCATTGTACAGGGCTGCTCATATTGAAAAAGGAAAAAAAACAAGAAAGAAAGGAAAATGGTTTTATTCCCATGGCAGGTCTACACGGGGGTTTACCAAATTAAGTTCCTGTGATGGCGGGCAATACCATTGGCACTCTGGGGGGGGTGCAGCGTTTCGGCGATCTATGGGTGTACCCCCTCACCCCTGGCCTAGGGGATGTAGCGTCATTTCTTGGTAGCAGTGAACTGTTCCGGACACGGGTTTGGCTAACAGGCAGGGGCAGGCCCGCTACTGGTGTGTCTTGGCGACTTGGGCCAAGCAGCGATGGCAAGCACTATGGACTTGGGGTTAGATTTTCCAGCCAGGACTGAGAGGGAAACAGCCTGCTGAGATACTGGGGTGGTGTGGCCATATCTCTTAGCATGGGAATAAGCAGTACCAGACGCTGGAAGCTCAGGTTCCAGCCAGGTATCTGTGGTAGCCACAGGTTATCTTGGAATATGGCACAGAACAGTAATGAGATCAGTGTCTAAGTTTCCAGTCCTTCTACAGTGATAGCTGTGCTATCTGGGAGTCTACACCAGTGGTAATGACTGGCATGGCCGCTATACCCGGATGTCAGCATTGGTATCTTGCTTGGAAACTATTTCTCACATGAGCTGGGGGTCCATCGAAGGCCTACCAGTTTAGGGGCATGGGACCCAAGGTATATTCCCACCGAGCATGCTTTGGTGTATAGACAGTCCCTGCAGTAATGGCTGGGCATACCTTATAGCGGCCATGGGCATGCAGTGGGGTAGGGGACTCACAAGCCCCAGCAGAACGAGGATGCTGAGCAGGCACACAGGCCATTGGTGCTGGGTACAGCTCTCATTCCTGGTGGCAGGGAATAGGTTGGATGAAAGCACACTGGTGGCCTGTGGGGTGGCAGGCTCAGTGCACTAAAATGTAATCACCGAGGGGATTGCATCCACTGATGCCCATGGGGCGACAATATTTAATATATAAAGTAAAAAGTGCCAAAAAGGCAGATTTAAATAAATAAATAAATAAGTAAAAATGGGAAAACACAGATTATGATTCAAAAGGTTAATTTGCAGGGAGCTTCAAAAGATTTTCCCGAAGAAATTCACTTCACAATGTATAAAGTTCAGATGTCTTTTTAATACTGCCACTCTTCCCTACGTTTCGCTCCTGAGGGTTTGTTCAGAGGGATTTTAGTCTGTTTAACATAAAATTAACATATTTTAGTAACACCATTTTTACTTAAATGTGTTATGACTTATTGCAAAAACATATCAGGGAGCTGCCTGTTATTTACCGTCTGAACTTGATTGCTTGCTATTTAAAGCACTCTTAGTTGTCACCATTCAACATAATTCCTGTAAACACACAAGCAAACAAAAATGTTTTGTTATTTAACAGCTTCTATGTCAGCCTAGGGGAGATGCAGTGTAAATGTTTTTACTGTATTAAAACCTGTTTCCCCATATCAACACACATACCTCGTGAGCCAAGAAATACGCATGCAGTGCATCAACTTCCATTTGTGTTATTCAAGGCCAACGCACGTTTTGTTAATTTTTTATTTGAACCGATACTGCCCCTAAAACACACAATGAGTCATTATAAGTGTGTTACCTTTAAATTCCACTTTTGAAACACGTTGGTTTGCAGGGGTTTTAAATGCTTTACCTTCAGTTCAGTTTGTGAGTCGTGCTGCTTCACCCACTTTGTTTATGCGTGTTTTTATTTTACGTGCTCCCTAATGGCATTTCAAACACTGCCTGTGCTCTGTGAGGTGTGGCTCTCCTCTTGAGCCTGATGCCTCACCATGGCAGTAATTCCAAGCAGGCTCAAGAGGAAAGCCACACCTCACAGGAGGGAAACGTAGATGGGAGAGTAGAAGTATTGAAAAGACGTCTGAGCTTAATACATTGTGAAGTGAAATTCTTCAGGAAAATCTTTTGAAGCTCCCTGCAAATTAACCTTTTGAATCACAGCAACTCACCTTCATGGGAGCAGCAGCAAAGAGATTGTATACCATTACCCAGTTGTTTTTCTGAGAAATACAGATTATGGGCTAGATGCATCATGTGATGCTACCAGGACATTGGAAGTTGTGTGCTTTCTGTCTGGGGCTACTGTCCATAGCGGGGGCAGCAACTGCCATTGTGCTGGCCCACAGGAGCAACAGGAGTCCTTCTCCCAAGTCCCCACAGGTGAGTGAATTGGGTTCACCAAGCAGGGGATCCTCGATCAATGAATGCTACTATAAGCTCAGGGATAGTAGACACCCCAAGCTTACATGACATACGTCTATGCGCAGATGAAGGGATTAGTTTCCCAACCTGTCTGTGCACTCGGAGTGGGTCTGTAGGCATGTACTGGACAGCAGCATGTCATATGGCTAGCCAGGGTGCCATGCACTAAGGGACTGTCGTCAGTAAGGGGTGATCAGCCCACTGCACAAGCAGCAGGGGGCACAGGTAGGGTATTGTTGAGGAACTGTGCAACGGGGGCACGACAGAATGTGCAATGGAGTGCCTAGGATAATGTCACCATGACATAACACAAGGGCACAGCATATCAAGAGTCCTCACTAGGTTAGGGGATGGGGATTAGTGCTTCAGACCTGTCCTCATGGGCTGATGCACAAAGGAATACCAAAAATTCGAAATCGATCTATTTCACCCCCCTTTTCCTCTTCCATAATCCTCAGTACAAGCTTTTCCACAGCTTACCAAACTCTTGAGAATGATATAAGCAGCAAAAAGGAAAAAAAAAAAAAGAACTGAAAAAAATGACCTTAATGGGCCCCATTGGGGTGCCGTTAGGAATGAGACACCTGCAAGATAGGTTCCATTATCATATTCACTTCCTTCAATGATGGGCGAAAGAATTCCCATGCATAGTGGCTGCAAACTAACAAAATATTTAGGCATTTAAGCAGCTTCCCTATGGGGACTATTAATTGGACTACAGGGGCGAGGAGAGCCAGTGGGCACAGGGACCTCTCTTGGGTGGGCTCTGGGCAGTTGGGACAATTGCAGTGGGGACTAAGGCACGGGCTGCAATAGTCAGGATTCAAGTTAAGCCAGATGAAGTGACTACCGGGGCTGGCCTACAAAAAGCAGACCAGGCGGTACTCCTCTTTCCTTATTGTGGTTCCCACTCTGGTTAAGGTGGGTTACTGCTACCAAGGATGGTCTGGTTCCAGAGTCCATAGGACCCCCCCAAAGGGACATGGGTAAGGTAGGCTACATACAACCAGGTCCTTTTTTTGCAGTACCTATACTCTCTTGTAGCAATTTTCTGGACCACAGTGTGCAAGAAGAGCTATTTAGTCAGGGCCCTCAACCCCCTTTTTTTGCATGCCTCCGGCTTAGGTCATGGTGGGGTCAGTACCTCCCACCCCCCTTTTTTGGTATGGCAGGGTAGGGGCACTTTGTTTGGCCTGTGGAGGACAAATAATAAATGTAAAGCATGATAAGAGCCAACAGGCAATCAAATACAGCTACAGCAGGTGGTCACAGGGAGCATGAACTGGGTCTCCTGTGCACCTCTACCTTGGTTTCATTGGTCCAGTAGCTACTGGGCTTCAGAAGGGGGGGGGTGCCAGGAAAACATGGGAAGGCCCATCATTGGAGACATCAATAAGGGAGTGCCCTGTGAAGAGGCATTCAGGGGACCATGTAACACCAATCCCCCCGACAAAGAGCCCTAGACCAGGCAACAGCTGAAGTCAGGTACAGGCTCATTGGTATAACGAGCTATGGTAGGGGGTGAGGGTACAGTCAGGGTTCCAGAAATTGGAGAACTGGCCAGGGATGGCTAGGGTGGCCCAGGCAGGTCCAGGACCCAACTGTTGGGAGCCTATTGCTGGTGCTGTGCAGGGCAGGCACCCGGGCTGTGGTGATCCTTATGCCACTGGTAGTGGGGTCCCTTCTGGAACAAGAGGGGCCTCTCTCTGTGAGAAGGGGCTCCAGCTGGGTTGGTGTGGCTGCAGGTAGACACCAGGTGGCAGACAGATAGGCCCCAACTATGGGGGCTTGCAGAGATGGGACCGAGTGGCCAGCCCTTAGGCATAGCACAAGGCGTCATGCTGATAGCTGGTAGGTTCGTAACAAGGATCTGGTTAGCAGGAGCCCAGCTGGGATCTAGAAGAGAACCAAACAGAACAGCTCCAGAGTATGTGTGCTCACTCCAAAACGACATGCAAGAAAAGCAAAAAAGGAGGGCATCACACGTCTTGTGATCCAAAATTTCAGTTTTAATGAATGAAAAGGACATACAGTGGTAACAGCAGCCGTACTCACACTACCAGGCACCAAACAATCTGACCGGTTTCGCTCGACACAGCCTCCTCAGGGATCCATTTGGTACTACAACCTATGTTCCTTACATAGTAATTTAATTAAAGTGATGCACACAACTACGCCACTTTATTATTAAAAAAAACCTAATGCCAATATTTTATATATATATATATATATATATATATATATATATACACACAGTATATAGAAACATAGAAACACAGAATTTGATGGCAGATATAGACCCTTCCATTTTCCTACCTAACAGATAAGCTGCAGATCCTAGTTAACCAACAGCTTACTTCCTCCTATCCCCAACTAGGATTGCCTTATGCCTGTCCCATGCATTCTTGAATTCCCCCATTGTTCTTGACTCCACAACCTCCTCAGGGAGGCTGTTCCATGCATCCACAATGTGCCCCCTTGTTCTTGCACATCTCTTTTTCTGGAAGATGCTACCTCTTGGACATTGTTGATTACCTTGAGGTACTTGAAAGTTTCTATCATGTTCCCTCTCTCCCTTCTTTCCTCACAAAACTGGAATGTCTTGTACGGTATGGGCTGCACACCAATTGGCTCTTGCTCTGCACCAATGGGCATGCAGCCCTACAGCTCTGATGATCAATCCCGGCGGGCGGCGGGGTGGCAGGTGGGTGGGATGCTGCCGCCCGCCAGCTACCAGGGGACAGCGGGGTGGTGGGGCTTCGTGGGTGGGTGGGAGGTGGGACACTAGCCACCAGGGCTATGTGTGGGGGTTTTGTACAACATTTACATCCTGCGATCGGGATGTGCCACTGAGACCACCAGGGATGAATTCGGCAGGAGGGGTGGGGTTTGTTAAACAACCACTGCCCGTGAATGGGCTTTCGGTCCACTGGACCACCAGGGAATCGTTAGGGAGCCACATTGCCCGTGATCGGGCTGGTGGGGGATTAAACTATGCTCGCGATCGGGCCAGTGGTGGGTGGTGGGGATTTACAGTCAGCTGCCCGCGATCAGGCTGCAGGGAGGGTGCACAGGGACTGGTTTGGGGGCCAGCCACAGGTGGCAGCTGCTGTGTTGCACCCTGCAATGCAGCAGTTCACCTGTGGGTGGCCCTCAACTTAAGCCTCTTTTTTTGGCTCAAAGTTGTGCAGGCGCAGGTTGGGGGTTGTGCCTGCACAACTCTGCACAGCCCAGCTGAATATCGGGCTGTGCAGTTTATGCATGGTTCCTCCCCCTCCAGTTCAGCATGCATTCATTTGCATTGCGCTGTTGCTCAGCATGTTTTCTGTGGCGCAACTGCCTCCTGCTGAATATGGCAGAATGGAGCAAGTTCGGACTTGGGCAGGCGCAACCCTATTGAATATCTGGGCCCGTATGTTTAATGGTGAACATTCTTTTTGCAGTTAACTAGAGGCATGTTATGTTGTACAGGCACATTTTTATGATTTCTCATTTTTAAAAATGTATAATTTGGGAACGAATGGTGTTATGTGCTGAAATCTTGCATTTTTAAGAACTCACAATTTTAAAACTGCAAACTGTGGGGAAAAATATAAAGTTTTGGGAAAACTGGAAAGCACAATTACTTTGGTTGTTGGTGCAATTTCATGAAATTCATGCAAATGCAAAACTGACACTACTCTTTAGTCTGTGTCAGCAGAGTTGTGATACCGTTGTGTGAGATAAGAATACTGTTTAATACACACACACACACATATATATATATATATATGAGTAACTGTGTGTGTGTGTGTATATATATATATATATATATATATGTAATAGATAACCCACTCTTAGGTGTGTAGTCGTGCTCTGATATACGCATACCTTGGTGTGCATTGTATGCTTGAGGCCGCAGGCTGAGTGCATCAACCACCCAATGCGTGCATATATCAAAGCATGACATCACACTGTAGAGTGGGTTATCTATCTTATAAAATGGCAAAATTGTTTTAGAGGGGGGGTAAAAGTCTAGGTTTATGGTCGCGCTCTGATATATGCACAGTCATGTAATGTGTTTTATACAATCAGAACAATTGATTTGGAGCTTCTTCTTTTATCCATTTTATATATATATATATATATATATATATATATATATATATATATATATATATATACACACACACACATACATGCACACACATTACAAAAAAACGGTGTTAAAGCAGCAGTAGTACAACAAAAAACTCACAATTTTCTTTGTTCGGTTTAATGCCATTTGACGCTGACAAGGGGGTCATAGGCAAGAGACCTTCCCTGTGGGACTTCTGTGGCCCAATCTCCTGGCCAGACACCAGGACCTCCCCTGCCCTAAAAAAGAGCAGAGGAGTGGCCAGAGCATGAGCCAATGACTAGACTTGAAGGGTGGAGGACAGGAGAAGCATGGACAAAAACAAAGTACCTGGAGTGGTCCATGGCTCCACTGGCATCGCTCCCTTCCGTCTTCAGTCCAGGACCGCGTGGTGAAGCAACAGCAGGGTCCATTGGGTGGGAGTGTGGCTTCCTGTTGTGATCTGTTTTCTTCCTCCAGAACCCTGAGTGGTGTGGGGGAAAGCCTTCACAGGCCATACCAGGTGGTGCACCACAAAATTGGGTCCAGGCGGAAAATGCAGCCCGGACTTGTAATTCCACCCCTGTAGCTGCAGCACTGAAAAAAAGGGAGCCAGGTGGCAGTGCAGCTACCTGGCCCGGTTTTCTGCCTCCCCTTGGCAGCACTGAAGTCCCAGGCTGTGGCGGAGAGTGGGCCTAGTGACCGATTATTTATTATACTCACGCCACGGCTGCTAGGGAAGTGGAGAGGGGAAGGAGCAGGAAATTAAAGGGACAGTGCACTAGTAAGGGGACGGTGGCACAGAGGGCTCACGAGTTGAGCTTCCTGCCCTGAGCAGGGACAGAATTGGACAGTGGGCCAAGGGCCCAGCGTGGGAAAGAAAAGATCCCCAGGAGTGGCCAGAGGCCTCCAAGTACTTAACATTTTTTTTGGGGGGGGATTCTATTTTTATTGAAGTAAAAGTGACTCCAGGTGGGTAAAGAAAAAGGGGTGCCATGATTTAAAGGCCCCAAGGAGTGGGAGGTGCAGTCTGTGAGGGTCCAGGGGTGGCAGTATAGCCTATGGGTTGGCATGGTCGGTGGATGGGCTTGGTGCATTCAGTGAGCCTGGGTTTGAGTCCCACAGCCTCCGCTCTGCAGGCCCTCATTGGTATTCAGGAGGGAAACAGGACCAGAGCAAGTGAGAGCCCTGTAGACTCAGGCATAGGGGTAGTTGTACCCATTATTGAGGGGGTAGTGATCTAGAGGCCCTGGGTAGCCCACATGTTCTGTGTGGGTCTTCTAAGCACTGAACTTTGTGTTACCTGCCTGGCACCACCAAGAGACTGCACCTTGTTCCTAAATAGCATTGGTTGCTTAAAAAAAAAAAAAAAAAAACACTAACTGTTTGCTTGCTACTGAATTGTGTGATCAGACTGTGTCCTTGCACTCGATGTCCAGCTTCAGCTTTGTTGCCTGGACTAACATCTTCAGAGCCTGATGTTGACCCAGGGAGGTTCCTGCCCATCCTCCATCTGCAGCAGAACCACCTCCAGTGATGTCAGCCTGTTTCAAAGTTCTGCCACAAATGTTCCAGCTTCAGTACTGTGACAGTAAGTGGTAGAGAGCTGCTAGTGAAGTAACCAGTACTGAGTCAGCTTAGGAGCCACCCTGGCTCAAGCTTGAGGGATCACAGTTAATACCGGGCTTGCCCTTTCTTATTTTGTCAGCCTTCCGTAAGTACATGCGTACCCATGCCTCTCTGTAGCAGCCGCCTGAGGGTTGCATCACCAGCAGTCTTCTTCAGAGGTGTCCTGGGTGCTGGGGACCTGCCAGTGGTCATTGCTATGGATCATCCAGAAAGCCATCTGCTGACCAGGAGTCTTCAGCTTCTTACCCAGAGTCAGAGGATCACCAAGTTTTTCATCTTTCAGCTAGCAATGTTCCCCTTTGTGTTTCATTCATCCTGGGGAATGCCCCGTTATGGCCTGTTTACAAAAGCTCTCTGTGGGGTCAATGCCCACCTGCTGATCAGCCGATGCATAGGAAAGCCCAAGCTTGGTTTGTCTGTAGTTGCATCATCATGGCTAAGTGCATGTAGGACTTGGACTTAAAGGGGTTAACCCCTGTTCTTGGTTTGGTCAATTGTTGATCCTAATGGTATTGTTTTGTTGTTTATTTTATTATCCGGCAGCATTGTAGAAAACAATTGTCTTGTTTTTATTGTCCCTGGTAAATAAACCTCTTGCATTTTGGTCACTGAGTAAGCTTCCTGCCTCTCCTTCCAGATTCATCTGGCCAGTTCTGGAATTGTTAGGGAATCTTCCTGCCCCCACACATCCGTGATTCTTATGGAGACGTTTGTGTTTGGCAGACACTATTGTAAAGAATGGTTTTATTATGTCACTTCCTCGTTCATTGGAGGTTCCTGTGAATGATATCTATGATGTTTGACTGAGGCCCTGGACTGAGAGAGGGGGTGTAAACACACTGACTATCAAAGCAGAGACATGGGTGCCAGCATGTTAGATACACGGTGTGAAATGTATCACAGGAATTGCTCTGAACAGTGTTACTGGAAGTACGATTTGTCACACTGTATTACATATGGAAAATAGCATCCCCACCCCAAAAAAAGACTTGATGTCAGAGAAATGGGTATGTGATAGAGGGAAAGAAACAAGTACTTGCAGACAGTGACTAGCAGAAAGCCCAAAACACATCTTCTGAAATACTTCCAGTGTCCTTTACATGTTACACTGGCAGAGCACCTAAAAAACAGGACTGAGTGATCGCTACTCAGATTTCTATAGTGCTGAAGTTCTCCATTCAGCACACATACTTGTCATCAGTAATGTTCCGGAGGGTATGTGGGTATTTTGCACCGCCTTTGGGTACTTCATTATAAAAAGGCTGCAGATGCACATAAGAAAACACAAATCAGTCATGGCTGGTAGCATTTTTGGGAAATGGTAACAGAAGAATGCTAATAGGCATGCACATTAGTTCAAGTAAGCTGAAATTATAGTCCTTATTTATAATCATTTCTCCATACCATAGAAAGGAGCATAAATAGTATGCATGTGTAATGCCACAAAGGTGGTAATTCCAGAAAATTTCTAATAAATAAATAAACATAGAGTACACAGGTGCTCAGTGTACCTGCTGCAAGGGTATGCAGCAGGGTACTGTACTAAGGGGCCCCTAGACATAAAGAGTCAACCTCCTGACACACAGAAAACACTGTAAATAATAAGAAAAGAGCCTTGTGCACTTATAGCTGGTAAAAAGACAGATTGTACAAGCATTACATGTCATAATGGTCTGGATGGAATGTTGTGCTGAGTGGCTCATGCACAGCATTCCAATCCAGCCATTCTAGAACCCATGCAGGTTTAACTTTAAATTTAATTCTTCACTTAGTCAGTTGGTCAGTTCCTGGGCAGCTGTTGAGAAGAGAGGACACAGTAAGTCAAAGGGATAAGGAAAGGGCTTACCTGGGGGTTGAAGCCATCCCTGAGGACTTAGCTGTGTGCCTGCTCTGCCTCCACTGCCTGAAGATCCCTCCTGCTGCTGTAGTCCATAGTCGGTGGTGCCATTGGGGCACTACGAAGTAAAACGCAGTTTCCCCCACGTTTTAAGGGCTTTTAAGCCCTCCGATTATTTATTTTCAGCTCCGTGTGATTTTTAAAGTTCCTCCAGTCCCACGTCGGCAGCAGAGAAGCGCCGCATCGTTGTCGGCCATCGGAGGCCCCCTGGAGCTGTCCCTCTCGCTGCCTGATCATTTCCCTCCCACTGCCAGCTCACCTCCCGCCTCCCAGTTGCAGCAATGAACCCCAGAGACCGCAGAGCGGTGAGTTGGCGGCAGCACATGCTGTGCTGACCGCCAGTTTGCTTAGGGGACTGTATTTTGTTGAAAAAGTGCAGTAAGCATTTGCAGAAGGTGGCCGAGCGCTGCAGGGGCATCGGGTCATTAGGACCCATGATTTTAATATTAAAAGTGAGGCGGGGCTAGCGACACCCATGGGGAGGGGTCGAAAAGCAAGGCCAGCATAATGGCCTTATGCATATTTAACAGGGGGCGGATTTAGAGGCGGGGTTCCACGATATGAATGACAGCAGCTCTCAGTGAGCCTGCAAGATTTAAAAGGGCAACCGAATTTAAAAGGGCAATTCCAGCCCAGATATAAAGTAAGGCATTAGGCCCAGTATAAAGTGGGGCATCAGTCCCAAAGCTTAGAGGGGCATTAGGCCCATTATAAATTGGGGCACCAGGCCCAATCTAAGATGGGGCACCAGGCCCAAAGCAATGTGGGGCACCATTCCCAGTACAAAGTGGGGCACCAGGCCCAATGCGACGAGGGGCACCAGGCCCATTGTGAAGTGGGGCACCAGGCCCAATCTAAGGTGGGACACCAGGCCCAAGCTAACGTAGGGCATCAGGCCCGAGATAAAGGTAGGGCATTAGGCCCGAAGTAAAGCCTGGTCTAGAGGGAGGCCCCAGTCCAGCGGAATAGGGCAAGCCAGCCTAGTGGTACTATAGGGAGGCCCCAGCCTAGCAGAATAGGGCAAGCCAGCCTAGCGGTACTACAGGGAGGCCACAGCCTAGCGGAATAGGGCAAGCCAGCCTAGTGGTACTAAAGGGAGGCCCCAGCCTAGCAGAATTGGGCAAGCCAGCCTAGTGGTACTAAATGGAGGCCCCGTCCTAGCAGAATAGGGCAAACCAGCCTAGTGGTACTAAAGGATTCCCTAGCCACAACGTACAGTAAGGGATCCTATTTCCGAATACCCTACCTACCTATAGAAACAGGGGTTCATTTGAGAGTACTTGATTTGCCTATACTGTGAAACTACTGTAATTACTGTACTGCTTATGCTGAACTATTATTCGAAGTACCTGAACTATTGCCCTAAGTACCTGAACTATTGCCCTAAGTACCTGAACTATTGCCCTAAGTACCTGAACTATTGCCCTAAGTACCTGAACTATTGTCCTAAGTACCTGAACTATTGGTCCAAGTACCTGAACTATTGCTCTAAGCACCTGGACATTGGCTCTTATCAGTATCAATTACCCCTGAAGTTATAATTTGCCCTCCCCTGGCAAATTATTGTATCTTTCTACAGTTCTTGGGCATTCTTCAGTTATATGTTTACTACTGTATGAAGACAGTCTCAATCTTCTACCACACTGCAGTCTCATAGTGTGGTCTGTAACATCACGTGCTCAGAATCAGTCTCTACTCAGAAGAAGACGTCCTTCCAGAATTCTTCACTCCAGGGAGATCATCCATCAGCTCATCCCATCCATTTGTGTCATCCACCAAAGTAGAGTCTGTCATCAGTCATACAAGTCGTACCCACCGTTTTCTTGTTTTCACAGCTTGAAAGTACGTCCGCCAAAACACATCACGACAGCCGTGCAAGTGTCGTTCCGTATGGTTCCTGTTCCAGATGTCCCAAAGTTGGTCGCCCTCTACAGAAGAGAGAGCTCATCCTGGAGAACCTGTTCTGCACCCCACCTGGTCGTTCGCTGAAAGTCGAGTCCGTCAAAGCCCAGTCCAGGACGTGTCCACCGTTTTCTTTGTTTTGTGTTAGTTCCCGATCCTAGGATTGCAGAGTCAGTCATCATCTCTTCAGATTCTTATGGTCCCTGGTCCTGTCAGAGTTTCTTCCGAGTTCAGCTGGCCCTTGGAGTGCTGCAACATTAGTCAGGTCGTGGTAGTCCTCCATTGGATTCATCGCCACGCAGATCTGGATCTTTCTTCATCCTTGGCAACCCTAGAAGTGGGTTTTGGCTGAGGAACCTCTTGCTTCAGTGTGTTATTTCAGGAACCCGTTGCTTTGGTTCTACATTCCGGCAGCCTTGGAGAGAGTGGGCTTTTTCTGAAGATATATGGTCTGTTTACCAAACCTCTCACCACCCCAGTTGCCTTATCTAGGTCCTTGCTGGGAATTGAGATTAGGGTTCTACAGTTCTGTTTTACTTCCCTTGTAGCTACCAACGAAGAACGACGGTGTACACGAAGACGCCAGTTCCCTGGACTCTTGTAATATCTGGACTCTTATGGACATGTGTGATGCTGGTCACCCTAATGCAATGCTGAGTAGCCTATGTAACTTGATTCTCTTTTAGAGTATAGAAGTACAGTATAGACGAGTGTCAGAATAAGAGTGGCAGTAGACCTAGAGTTTATTCTTGTAGTAATAACCATAGAAGTGGTAGATAAAAGTATTTCCCTGTCCTGTTCCCTATTGTTCTCGAGCAACCCCTCCTCCTTCTTGTGACTGTGTCTGTCTACCCCTGGTACCAAATAAATGCCCTGCGGGCATCGAAATACTAAGTTGACTCCTGCCTTGCCTTGTCTGGATAGCAGTTATCCTATCCACATAATTAGGACCTTGGTGCCTCGCTCATCTCTTTTCACCACCTTTAGAGTAGAGCGCACTCTCACCTTCAACAGAGCACCACACATGCAACATCAACAGTACCAGAGCACCATTGCTTGACAGATCTTCAGACAGACACAAACTGAGACAGCCAGAGAGAAAGAGATAAAGATAGGGGGCCAGATATTAAGAAATGTGCCAAAGGCTGGTGCAACCCCAGCACTGCGCAACCCAACTGCACCATGGTGCAATGACTGTGATATTCAACAGTTGCACATGGTGACATGCGCCAGCGCAACATGGCTAAATATCTCAGGGATGTGCTATGGCACAGCCAGAGGTGCGCCAGGGAGCAACCCGACCAGCACCATAACACAGCCAGAGATGCGCAAGGGAGCAAAAGAAGATGCACCAAGGCATTAAAGGACCAGCCCTAGGCACTGCTGGGAACAAGGCGGGGGGGACAGCATGGGGAGGCAGTGAAGTCTGGCACAGTGGTGGGCCACAGGTGGCCACTGCCCACAGGGCGCACACAGGCAGCCGGCCCACCACCCACCAGCACCAGGGCAGTGGATGCAGGGAACAGGCGGAACCATCGACCAAGGTTGAGCTGCCACTGGCCCCCCGCCAGCTGAACGGTATGCCCCCACACACCCAGACCACAGCAAGCCATACCCTGGGCACATGGCGCCCAACACTCATGCCACACATCCTGTACAGCCAGCCCATGGCCACCCCAAGGCACAGCCAGCAACTGAGGGGTAAGACACCGCCATGCACGGCCCGCACAATGAGACAGGCACACCACACAGACACCCATCATGCCACTGCAGCACGGCTCCACTTGCCAGCTGCAAAGCAGACATGGACACAGGCAGGTAAGGTTGAAAAATGTGTTAAACAACTATATACAATAAAACCAGAGGGACAGGGTAGGAGAGTGAGGGATGAGGAGAGGGGACAGGGACTGTACAGTGGGATGGGGCAAGGTAGGGGAAGGGAAGGCAGGGGCAAGGAGGAGGAGGTACCGGTCCTGCTACAGGCAGCCATGTCCTGCTGCCTAGCACCTCCATCTCTGCCTGTCATGCAGCACCATCCTCCTGGTCTGTTGTGTGACCTCCAGCATGGTGAAGGTGATCAGAATGATCTGCTGCAGAAGCCAGCAGTACAACAGCAGTCATGATTTCCTCCAGATGCCTGTGACAAAGGAATACACAGGTGATCATTGCGTGTCTATAGACACCAGGCCCCAGCACTATGCACAGCGGACAGTGGGAACACACGTCCCTGGAGTGGAACCTGCCACCCACAGTGGGTGGGCATTCACCCCAGCATGCCACAACAGTGCACAGCGATGGACACCACCGCCCAAGCGCCACCCGACCGCTCAGTGGCAGGAAGGTGGCACAGTGCTGCAGCAGCACCGAAGCAGCACTGGTGGCAGCTGGATGCACACCCTTCCCACCAACAGCTGCCACACATGTGCAATGGCTGCCCCATGGTGGCATGAACACCTTACAGTGTTCTTCACACAGCTGACATGGCACAAGGCACAGGTGGCCATGGCCTCACCCCCACCCCTGCTGGCCACCTAGTAAGGAGCTCAGGAACAGCACAGTGCCTACCTGCCCACTGTGGCACTGCAAGCACTGGTTCAGCAGCCACTCCATCTCTTCCACGTGGGTCAGCTCCCCCATCCTGTCATATCACTGCGGTCTGCTGCCGCCCACCAGTCACCCCTGCCACCCTGACACAGAAGCAATCCTCAGGCCCTAGGGAAGGGACACAGACAGGCATACATCCAAACACAGCCACAGCATGAGCCCACTGCCCCCACCCCTATGCACAGTGTGTGCCACAGCCGGGCATGAGCTGCAGGGCAGTGGCGCAGTGCACCCTCGGTGTCTGGCAATGCCACACCACAGGGCACACACTGACAGTGCCCCTCCAGCATGGCAGACAGCCCAGCCAACACCATGGTACAGTGGTTGTGCACAGAAGCAGCATGTGCCCACTTACCTGGCCATGGCACGGCCCCCTGTGGACCCGTGCCTGCAGTGCCCTCAGCTGATCAGGGTCCCTCTGTATTGGTGGCAGCACTGCTCCCCAGTGCATTGCACCCCTGTGGCCTGGAAAAGGCCAGCAGCTATGGCCTGCCACACCTCCGTCCTGGCCTGCTGCAGGGGCTGCTGCCTTAATAAGCCTGCAGCATGTGGCTCTACCTGTGCCACTAGGTTTACAAGCTCCTACTGGCTCCAGTTGTGAGCACATCACACCCCATGCAGCGCCATGCTGCCTATACCAGTGGTGATACAAAATGGTGCCCAGTAGCACATGTGCACAATGTGTGCGGGATGCGCGCCTTGTAGGTGGTTGTGTGGCATCCGCCAATCGCGCATCACTGTGGATATGCATCATGGGCATGGCCAAACCAGCATATGCAGCAGGAATCCCAAGGGGGTATAGGGCAGGACAGAGGTCAGGGGTCAGCACGCGCAAAGTGCGCATGGGCACTATAGGGCCTATAGCACATAGTGTGCAATAGGGCCTATAGCACCTGAGCACCATGGGCCTTATAGTGCACCATGCACCATGGGCCCCATAGCACACCATGCACCATGGGCCCAATAGTGCGGGAGCACCATGGGCCCTATAGCGCCTAGGCACTAGAGGGTCAATGACGCATTAGGCGATATATGGCCCCAATAGCGCTCCTAGTGCACTGTGTGCAATAGGCGGTAGCACAAGCCATGGCGCATGTGTATTGTGGGAGTCGCACTGTGCATGTCACAGCATTGTGCCACGACATGCACCGCAGCAATTCCATTGCGCAAGGAACAAGTGCGCGATATTCAACCGTCACATGCAAATTAGCTCATCAACCCATTCGCAGCACACTGGGGATATTATCATGACATTACCATTACGCAACAGCTCATTTGCATACGATGCACTATAAGGGTGACACACAACAGCACAGGCCACGGACCAGTATTGCAACCATCTGAGGTAAGTTGCGCCTGCCGTGGGGACAGCCAGTACAGCAGGATGGATGGGGTAGGCTGCTGCAACCAGTAACCACATGTCCATGTCCACAGGTAGCAACATGTCTGAGCATGAGGAGAGCAAGGAGCGTGGGCCTGCCTGCAAGCGCAGGTCCAACTTTACGAAGGAGGAAGCCGATGCCTTGTGTGAGGCCTACCTCGACAGGGAGCAATTGCTGAGTGGCGCCACTGGCACACACCACAGGCCAAGGCCACGGCTTGGGTGGAGGTAGCAATGGCCGTGAACCAGCAGGGCACACACCTGCAGTCTGAACAGAAGTGCAGAAAGAAGGTGGGCACCGACAAATGCCGGATGAAGGAGAAGGTGGCAGCCATACGGGCTGCCAGAACAGCCACTAGTGGGGGCCATGCTGCTGTGCCACAGCTCACAGTGCAAGAGGAGCTGGTGCAGTGCAGCACAGTGGAGGATGTGCCAGGCGGTGACTTCCAGACAGGAGGTAGTCCATCACTGCATGATAAGTATGCTGGAGGGGTGGGGTGGGGGGACTGGTATGGTGGCACTAATGCATCCTCTTTCCCTTACAGCACCAGCATGCCAGAATGCAGTGGCAGGGGCACCTGCAGCTGCTGTGGGGGCAGGCCCAGCCCCAGCCCTGGAGGACCAGCCATCTGCCTCCACAGGCATCCGGGGGCCCGATCATCTGCAGCACACCACCACCGTCCAGCAGGATGTCCTGGGTTTGGTGACAGATGAGGCCCTGGCTGTGTAACAGCAGGATGCCAGCCATGGCATGCTCCATGTGGAGACACAGGTCAGGGTGGGGGTCTGACATCGATGATGAAATGACCATCATCCTAGACAGCGTGGGTGTTGTCGTGGGGGAAACACCCATACCTACCATCATCACTGGCAGCATGGCTAGTGTCCTGTCGGTGGTGGAACAGCTGCCTGCCACTGCCCCAGGTTCTGCTATGTGAAAAGACACAGCAGCGCTGGGTGGTGGTGGTGGTGCAACTGCCCAGGTGCTGGCCAGTGCACAGAAGCCGGAGGGACAGCAGCAGATGACTGGGGGCATTGGGCGGCCGGGTGCAGTGTCTGCCACCGGTGCACCTGACAGTGACCTACACCATGGGGACCCAACTGTGCAGTGTCCAATTGAGCAGGGAGCCATGCAGCATGGTCATACACCACTGGTGGGATGGTGGCACACCCATGCACCCTTGGGTGCTGACCCATTGACTGAGCACACCCACTTGCTGTGGGCCTTCATGGAGCAACAGGTGCTGCTCATAGCTGCGGTGCATGCACTCTGTGCAGAGGTGCGCCAGGTAGCCAAGCAACATGATAGGGGCACCTTGTAGGTCCTGAAGGCCATATAATGCCTCCGGGAGGACACGACCACATCCCTGGACTGCATTGCCAATGCAATTTTGGTCGGCCTTGCTCCACTGGCTGTCACAGCGTGTGGGTACTATCTACCAAAGTCACTGTGGAGTGCACTGTCCAACCCATAGACCCAGCGTTGGATGACACCCTCAGTGTCGATACTGGGCTCCACTGTTGGCATCCCAGGCATGACTGGGGCGGGCCTGTTTGGGTGCCTATGGACCCCAGCAAGGACCCACTCATGTTCCTGCGGTTCGACCCCTGGGGGGCAGTTGCATACCACCCCTGTGGCCGTTGAACAGCCTGTGGCTGCCGAGCAGACACTGTGCAGCCACCTCTGTGTCCATGGCTGTCATGTGTCTGTGTGGCAGACCTGATGTGCACACCGCCCTGTCTGCAGTCTGCTGCCACCGCTCTGTGTGCACATATGCTGTGTGTGTGTCTGCATGACACAGTCATGGCACCTGTGTGTTGCACCACACACTGCCTGTGTGTGCACCCACCCAGCCAATGACCCATGTGGTGTGTGCATGATTAAGGCAGCACAGCACTGGTTGCGCCTGTCCACTGGCACCCTGTATCTGATCACCTGGGCGCATGCCTGCGTGTGTGTGTGTGTGTGTGTGTTGCTGTATAGTGCTGCGTGGTGTTGTGTGTGGCTCTGTGGCACTGCCACCCCTGCCCCATGCCTGTGTGTGCATGCCCATAGCCATGCCTGCCATGGCTGTGTGCTGTGCCATTGTGTCCGTACATTGCATGGGTGTTTCTCCACCCACCTGCATGCACCGAAGTGCTCCTGTACAATCGTGTCCCGGTGCTGGCATGCCATTCTGAGGATCCAGGGATCCCTCCACCCTGGGGGGGGCTGCCCACCACCCCCCAGCCCATTTCCCCCATCGTCCCCACTGCTGTCCCCCTCTTTGGCTCGACAGCTATCCCACAGTCAATGGCCATATTGTGCAGCATACAGCAGGCCAGGAATAGCCCACAGGCCTTCGAGGGGTTGTACTGTAGGGCACTGCCAGACCTGTCTAGGCAACTGAATCGTGGCTTCAGCATCCCGAACACACACTCAATGATGTTCTGCATGCTGGCATGTGCCGCATTGTGCTGGTCATCTGCTGGGGAAGCCAGGTGCTGGTAGGGGGTGAGCAGCCAGGGCCTGAGTGGGTAGCCACTATCACCTGTGTGGACAGACATATGGTTAGCCTGGTGCCCTCAGTTACTTTGCCCCTTACCCATCCCTAGCGCTCCCACCAGTGCCCCTGCCTTGCCCGCCCCCTCCCATGCCCTGCTGTACACAGCTTCTCATGGTCATCCCATACTCACACACTAGGTGGCCCATGGCGATATCCCCACTCTCAAACCTGTGGCACAGTGCTGAGCTGTACCAGATGAAGGTGTCTTGTGCACCCCCAGGGTGTGTGGCACAGACATTGGTAATGCACCCCCTGGCATCGCACACCACCTGGCAGTTTTTTACCATCATCAAGGTTTCATTGTTCAGCTAAAAAGCCATTATAATATTGGACATTTAATACTATAGTACTTCACATAACAATATTAATATCACATTAAAATGCAGATACATATAGAACAATTTGATTACATTCGAGATATCCAGCCATTTAAATATCAGTGTACTGTAGGCAGATAAATCTACCACCCCAGTACATTATAAAATACTTAATGGCCATAATATACCAAACTATAAACAATACTTTAAGCATTTGTTACAACCAATGAAGTCTAGTAAACTCCACCCATGCTCCCTAGTAAGGAACTATCTCCCTAACCAGATCAGACCTACCACTTAGCCGGCATGTATGGGCCAGTCAGAAACAGAACTCTACTCTTAGAGGTACTATGTGAGGGAATTATCCAGGGAAGCCCACTCTCCAGACCCAAGTT
Organism: Neoceratodus forsteri; assembly: GCA_016271365.2. NCBI lineage: Eukaryota > Metazoa > Chordata > Ceratodontiformes > Ceratodontidae > Neoceratodus > Neoceratodus forsteri. Next base: position 64,251,396 of record CM028129.1, read on the forward strand.
AGGAAAGAAGCTGCCAGTAACACCCATCCCATTTATTTGTTTATTTTTATTTATTTGTATTTTAGGTGGCACCTTTGAGCCGAGGTCTCTTTTATAAAGGTTCCACGTCAAGGCAATAAGGACAATAAGGTACAAAACATAATATGATCATTACAATGGAAGTTGCAAAAAAAAAAAAAATGACAAGTAAGGTTACAATAATAGCAGCCAAAGGCATTGTCAAGGAGTTGTGTTGCGAGTTAATTATACAGCACAAGTCATAGGCGGCTCAGTGAAGCTTTGTTAGGAGTGGGTTAGTGGGAAAAGAGAAAGAAGAGTGGTGGTGAGGGAGTGATAAGGAAGAGAGAGAGAGAGAGAGAGGGAGGGAGGAGAGGAGAGGAGAAATGGGGAGGGCATTGCATTGGGTATGTGGTAGATGGGAAACAGCAAGGGAGGAGGAAAGGAGGGGATGAAACAGAAAAGGAGACAGATTCATCCTATACCCAGTAATGGGGGGTAGGAGAGAAGGAGGAGCTGAGGCAGTGAGGAGGGATGCTTGAGGGTAGTATGCCTGGAGAGGATTATAAGAAGCAATCACAAAAGGCAGTAGCCATGAGGTGTTGTCACAGTTTATACTTAAAAGCACCAATCGTGGCAATGTTGGAGATTTCTGTAGGTAGCAAGTTGAACCAGGTGGAGGCTCTGACTAGGTAAGAACGCTGAGCTTGAGAGGTCCGACAGTGAGGTATTGTAAAGGTTAGACTGTCCAATCTTCTAGTTAGGCAGAGGACACGCTGCATGGTCAATATTGATTGGACTCCAGGGGGCATAAAGCCCAATAAGGATCTTTTTGGGGAAAACCCTAAATTTCCTATGACCCAGAGCAGGTCAAAGTAGCAGTGGGTATTTGATTCCCATTATACCAGTGTGTATTCGGAGCATGGGACCGCATGCATGATGGGATGCTTTATAATAGCACCCCAATCGGATGGGTGTTACCGGTAACCTTTTACCTAACTTGGATCTGGTAATTGGGTATCCTTAGATAATTTTTCCATATGGTACCTCCAAGAGTATAGGTTTGACTTGTAACAGCTCCAGATTCACTGACCAAATGTTAGGCCTTACTGGGGATGAGAGATTACTCTCAAAAGAGATCATCATGGCTATGTTATGTTATATGATATATTAGGTTGATATATATGTGATTTATAAGAAATACTAGCTGATATCATCATCTTCTAATTATAACCCTTTAATTGTGAAATGTTTTGAGATTAAAATTGTAATGGCTTTGTTGAAATAATACTAAAAGTTAGTTATGGGAAATCAGCCAGCGAAATTTTCACTTTGTTCCCAGGGGAACTTCTGTACCTTTCTAGTTGGTCCGAACTGGCTGGCAAAGATCCTCACAGTTCCCTTCACGTTTAGGTTCTGAACTTTGAAACTAATTCCTGATATTGCAGGCCAAGTTGGCCATCTGGGGGTATACACAGATCCCAGATCTAAGTAGGAAATCTTCCAACTAATTCCCATGGCTATCTTGCTTTCATTACTTCTATAATACTATAGCAATTTTGTTAAAAATCATTTCAAAACCAAAAAGGCTGCACAAAATTAAAACTGACCCCCTTTAAATATAATTTTGGAAGGTCATAAATACACATAAGAACTCATATAGATGTTATAGTAATAATAAGAAAAATGCATTTTACCTTTAACACACAATATCCCATAATATCCCACAATAATAGCAGGAAATATTGAGATATAAAATTTATAATTCATAACTTAGAGACTCTCCATACAAACTAATATTGTTCTTAATGGAGATGTCACTTCTATGCAGAGTCAAATACCATAACAGAGTGCAAACAGAAGGGCAATCAATCCAAAAATTCCTCTAGGTTGGAGGCTATCATATTACAAAAAAGTAATGCAGCATTCTTCAATAGTAGGGTCCACTTAATTAAATACTCAAGGCCCATAAATATCAAAAGTGCTGAAAGGGTTAGTTTCAGTCTATCAGGAGAAGATAAAACATATAGAAATTAAAGAGCTTTTTTTTAGCATTCACTGAAGCTGCCTTTCTAAATGTTAAAAACCACCAGCACTCAATTAGCGTTCTTGTATGGGCGACATTACATCCTTCCATTTTCAAAAGTGTTTACCTGGGCGTTGATACAAGACAAAAGAGTAACTTCTCTGATAAGAAAAAGATGCCCCACAGAGCTAGGCTCCTTATGTCTGTCCCAAACAGCTCTAGGCAGAGGGACTTTTGTAAAGAGAAAAATGTTCACACTCCTTTTCCTTTTCCTTTTGCTCAAGACAAAGGGGAGGAGGCCAAAATTCAAGGTCAGTCCAGTTCCCCTGTTCTTTACTAGAGCTGTTCACAAAGCCTCTTCTTCAACAACCTGGGCCATCTCCATTCCCTTGATAACAAAGTATCTGTAAAACAAATTAAAAAGAAAGCGCTCCTCTAAGCGCAGTAGGTCACTTTTACTTGCACTATATTAGCCCCCGACTCTCAGGCAACATTAGCATACCTGTTTTAGGCTTTAACATGCTAATCAGCACATAAAGTACTTCCAATATTCCTTCTCTAGAATACTTCCCCGTCATTCATTCTATGGAAAGAAGCCACATTTCCACAAAAGTCCTGCACAATTCAATCATCAATGGCACTGTTACCGCTCTTTTTTTTTTTTTTTTTTGAGAGCATCTGTAGCATTTTGTCTCTTAGCACTTTCCCGACCAGAACTGCTCGAGATGGGTAGAATTCTTTAAACACTTCTTAGACTACAGAGTAACGGCAATTTGCTGAATACTTCATACCACAACAGTACAAAAACACCTCTCCGAGCAAAAAGAAGGCTCAGTCAGTTCTTGCTTTTTCCAAGAGATTCTTAAAGCAACACAACAGCACAAAACGCTGAATGCCACAACGCCGTCATTAAACTGTCGCTCAACACATAGCTTGATAACTTCAAAATGATATAGAATCTCTTAAAAACCTGATTATAAAGGAAACTGAATGATGTTTCTTTCATATAAATAAATAAATAGCTCATTAAATGATTTATAAGAGTTCTAAGACCCAAAAACCAGAAACGGAACACAATGAGCAAACAGCGAGGAGCAGAGCAGCCCTGCAGCCATCTTGCTGCCCTGCCCCCTGGCAGTTGATACTGGGGTAGCCCTTTCTATTCACATATGCTAGCCCCTCTGGGCCAGGTGGCATGCGGATGCCCACATGGGTGCAGTTGATGGCCCCTAGCGCATAGGCATCGATGCTACCCTGTGGAACTCCTGCATGATTGCTGTACGCTCTGCCTGTGTGCTGGGGAAATGGATGTAGTCTGCAGCATGTGGCAACAGGGTGTTGAGCAATTGTGTGAGAAACTGTGACGCGGCTGACTGGGTTATACCTGTGGTGTCCACTGTTGGTCTCTGGAAGGTGCCCGTGGTGAGTAGGCACATGACAACTGTCACTTTCGTCTCTACTGTCAGGGTGTGGCTCAGTCTAGTGGGTGCCTGCATCTCCTCACTGCACAGCTCACAGAGCTGCCTCAGAATCGCCCGGTTCAGGCTATACTGGCCCATTATCTCTGTATCGCTGTGGGACTCAAAGATGATGCAGGGCCAGTACCGCCTGTTCTGGGTGTACTACTGATGGGCCCTTCCACAGCCATGTCGCTCTATCTCCTGCCTCCTCACACCCCTCATTATGGCCTCCATCTGGAAGGCTGCACTGGCCATAGCTCCTGTTGTACAGTCTCCCCCTGGGTGTCTGGCTGTAGTGGACCACTTGCCACCATGGGGCAGTGCCTGTCACTCTGCCGGGCTCCATCCTGTGACACCTGCCCCTGGCTTGCAGTTGCCTGCGATCTATGTCCCATGCCCCTGTGGATGCCTGTGTCACTCCCTTCAGGGTCTTGTGGCTCCTTCTCTCTCACTTTCTCACTCTCACTCTGTCTGTCTCCCTGTCTCTCACTCACTCACTCACTCACTCTCTCTCTCTCTCTCTCTCTCTCTGTCTGTCATTCTGTCTCTCTGTGTCTGCCTGTCTGTCTCTCTCTCTGTCTTGCTCCCCTCTGGTGCAAGTGCTGTCCCTCGGCTTGCTCCCTGTTTTTATAGGCACAGGTCTGCTCAGCACATCTGGCCGTTGCTCCACACTTGCGCCATGGGTCGGGGGTTGAATATCACACTGTGCCGCATATTCATGGGAATGCCCCCTGCCCTTGCGTATGCATTCATTACAGTTGCGCATTGGTGCACTGCTACTTGTGCTGCCAATGGCTCCCACTGAATACCACTCCATGGCGCATTTCCGCAGTTGTGTATGAGCAACCCAGTTGCGCCATGTGCAACTTCTTTGAATATCCAGCCCAGGGAGAATGGTGCTGCATTGGTTCAAACAAGCAATTGTTTCCAACCAGGGTTTTTGGACAGGTAGACACAGTGCTTATCGTATATTGCTTCTGGTTACCTGTTCTGTTAATTGATGTTAGTGACTCCATGGTTTTTAAGTGCTTTACACACATATGAAAGGGGAGGGGTGGTGTATTTTTCATGTGTGCCAGTCGTACATCAATACCAAATACATCCTAAAGGTAACACTTCATGTAGTGTTGTGTGAAAGTTTTAAAACAGAGTAGATTTCAATACATTAACCATGTGGGGTTAGACAATTCCTAACACTTGCCTTGCAACCATACCAACAAGCGTGACCATGGGTACAGAGAGAGAGAGAGAGAGAGAGAGCGAGAAAGAGGAAGAGAGAGAGAGTGTGAGCCAGACACGCATCAGTATGGAGGGGCACTGCCAGGTACTGTACATGATGTTTGGTATAATTACTAGTGAAGCATTTCTGAAGGGTATGTGTCTTGCCATCGAACCAGTGTAGCAGGAATAAATATAGACTGTATGTAATGGTGGGGTGTGGGGGGGGGGATTGTTGAGTGTGTTTGTTGAGGGGGTTGCCAGCGGAGTGAGATATCGGTATAAATGTCATACATTAAGGGTGCTATCTTGATTAAAGGATTTAGGAAAATAAATGTGGTATATACAGTTTGATGTGCTGATTGATGGAGTGGGGTGTGGAGGGGTCAGGATCGGTATGCCTCGAACTAACTGCGGTTCTGGTTTCAAATTCCACTGATAACCAAACAAAAAATGTAAACCAAAAAGCAAAAACCAAAGAAAAAGAAAAAAAAACAACTATTGCTTTGCGCAAATACAGCCTAGCCTGACAAAACAGTCCCTGTCATGAGATGTAAAACACGCACGCTCACTTCCTAGGTGTCAATAAACCCACATTGCAGGAAATCAGCACTTTTATTTTATTTATTGAAGTGTTTCAACAGGAAGGCACACTGAGCGACAAGTCACTCGTCTCCCGGTGTGACCAGGGGGGAAGGGTTACAATAGGAGTGAAATATTAAACATTCAAGTTACAAGATCAACATTAACATACAGTTCTGAGGCAGGTGTTACAAGCAGTGGTACAACAGTGTTACGTATAATAGGTAGAAAGAGTGGACAATAATAAGTTCTGGGTTAATAAGTAAACAAGTGCTTACGTGAAAGAAAAGGAGGTGGTGAGAGGGGGAAAGGAGAGGGAGGGGTGAGGTGGGGAAGGGGAAAGAGTCGTGTTCAAGTTATATTCAAGTTACAAGATCAACATTAACATACAGTTGTAAGGCAGGTGTTACAAACAGTGTTAAAACAGAGTTGTGCACAATACGTAGAAAAAGTGAACAATAATAAGTACTGGATTAGTAAGTAAACAAGTGCTTACGCGAAAGAAAAGGGGGGAAAGGAGAGGGAGAGGTGAGGTGGAGGGATGTAGGGGGAAGGGAGTAGATGAGGGATACAAGCCTCGGGGGGGGGTAGGAGAGGGATCCATGGAAAGCATTTGGTGTCCCTTACATTCTGTGACAGATCAAGGGAGGCCAGTAAGGGGGAGCAATTTGGGGTAAGGGAAGGAGAGCTAGACGTTTGGGGGTGCACAGGGTAAAATTAAAGTGACAGTAGAAGGGAAGAGTTTATCCAGAGCTTAGAGGATGGAATTAGGGAGGGACATGGCAGGAGCAGCTAGATGCAAGGTAATTATTGAGGGTAGAGCTGATGGAGTAGGTGGAGAATGAGTGCCAGATTTGGGGGTAAATTCCAAATTTTTGGGAGGTGGTGTGAGTAAGCAGACTGGCCAGTTAGGGTGGATCTGCGGGGGACTATGAGGGTGTGGGAGTTGATTGATCTAAGGGAATGGGAGGATGGGGGGGTTGTTATAAAGAACGAGGTTAGGTAGGAAGGGAGCTCACCCAACCAGTGCTTTGAGGTGATTTAGCACAATGGGAGAGTCACCTATTTGTATGAGAGGGGAAGGATACGGCACAATAAAGATTGCAGTGTTGAGTGCGAGGGAGGGCATGCTGGGCAAAGCGGCTAAAAGGAATTGAAGAGGTTGTCCAGTCTGGCCAGGGAGGACTTAGCGGCAACACCATAGACTACATCACAGTAGTCGAAAATGGGCAGTATCATCTTCTGAACAAACTTACATCCAGCCATAGGAGGGATGCAACTATTGATGCTGAATAGGGCACCAAGCTTGGGGTGCAGTTTTTTCTGGATGGCGTCAATATGCCCAGAGAAGTTTAGGTGTTGGTCCAAGCAAACACCTAAGTACCTGAAGGAGGATGCATCCTCAAGTAAAGTCCCATCAAGGGTGTGGAAAGTGGGTAGGGAGGGAAGCCTAGAGAGTCTCTGCCTTGTGCCAAAGGTCATGGAGACAGTCTTCTTGGTGCTGAGGAAAAGTTGATGGTTAGCAAACCAGAGTCGAACCTTGTCGAAGTCTTGCTGTAAGCTGGTTGTAACCTCACCAGGACAGGAGCAAGATGCATACAGGACTGTATCATTGGCATACACATGTATAGCAGTGGAGGGGGAGCAAACAGAGGGAAGGTTGTTTAAGAAGATGGAGCATAGGAGGGGCACTAATACAGTGCCCTGGGGAATGCCAGTGTTAATCGGGAAGGGAGGTGAAGTGGCATCCAAGATCTTAACTGATTGGTTTCTGCCAATAAGATATGCCTTGAACTAGTTTGTGGTGGAGGGAGATAGGCCAGCTGCTGGGAGTGAGTTGAAGAGAAGGGAGTGAGGGACGGTGTTGAATGCCTTGGCCAGGTCGACAAAAATGTCAGAGGTAATTTGGCCATTGTCCATCCCAGTTAGCATGGAGTCTGTGAGCCATAGGAGAGAGGTGGTGGTTGAATGTTTTTTCCTGAAACCAGACTGGAAAGGGGTGAAAAAAGAGATGTCAGATAGAAAAGAGGTGAGTTGGGAGAGGACAATGTGTTCTTGAAGCTTGGCAAGGGTAGGGAGGAGAGAAATGGGGCGATAGTCGCCAGAGTTGAGGGGTCACCCCTTTAGGTAGAGGGAGGACCACTGCATGTTTGCATGAAGAGGGGACCGAGGCAGTAAAGAATGAGAGATTTAGGATTAAAGGAGGGTGTAGGCAATGGCCAGAGCGGAGAGGGAGAGGAGTTTTGGGTCGAGGCCATCGGGGAGGCACCTTTAGAAGGGCTGATGATGAGGAGGGCACTTAGGGCATTGTTTGGGGTTACAGTAGTGAAAGAGAAGGGGAAGTGGAAGGGTGATGGAGGGGGCACACCAGTAGATGGTGGGAAGGGTGATGGGTAGGAGGAGAGGGATTGGTGCAGGAGGTATAGTAGGAGTTAAATTCTGCAGCTACAGCTGGTGGGTCAGACACTAGTGAGCTATTTACTTTAAGTACCGGGGGGATGAGATGATGGGGTAAATAGGGCATGGACCACCTTCCAGAACTTTGAAGGGGAATTTATGTTGATGATGAAAGTAGATTTGAACTATTCGACTTGGCTAACCTTGTAGCCCTGGTGCAAGCGTTTCAGAGCATGCAGTAGTTAGTGAGGTCACTAGGATGCAGGGTAGCTTTATGATGCTTCTAGGCTCAATCTCTAGCCCCGAGCCAGGACAGAAGTTCAGAGGTTATCCAAGATAAGTGGTTACCTCTGACTCTGGTTTGTTTTAGTGGGGCAAAGGTGTTCCAGTTTACAAGAAAGATTTCTTTGAAGTAGTTAAGGGCCTTATCAAACGAGAGGAAGGAGGTTGGGGGGGGGACCAGTCAGAAGTGGCAACGTTACTCAGGAGAGGTTTAAGGTCAAGAGACTTGAACGAGTGTAGTTGTATGGTTTTGTGTGGTGATTTAGTTCTGTGGACTTTCCTAAGTATGAATACTGGGTTATGGTCACTGAGAGCATCAGGAAGGAAGCCAGAGGTGATGACATGGTGGGGGTGGGAGGTAGGGGCCCAGTCGAGTAGGGAGTGTTGTTGTGTCTTGTGATTTGTGCTGGTGGGTTTGGAGATCAGTTGGGAGAGGTTTAGGGCTCCAATTTCATTTTCAGTTTTGGTAGTTTTAGGTGACAACCAATTTATATTGAAGTTACTTAGGATTAATAATTCCCCAGAGCAAGCAAGGGGAAGTGATGGAGAGTAGTAGGTCTAGCGTGACTGACAGATGGACATTTGGGTGGCAGTAAAGGCTGGCTATGAAGATTGGAAGAGTGAAGGGGAGGGTCACATGGATAGCTAGGCATCATTGGTCTCAGGACTGGAGGATGAGTAGATGATAGAATATTGGATGGAGGCTAGAACATAAATGGCCACACCACCACCCCTGCCAGCATGGTCTTGCCTTAACAGTGAGTAGCCAGGAATGGAGACTGAGTGGTCAGGGATAGTGCTCTTTAGTCAAGTTTCTGAGATGATTATAATGTCTGGTTTTAGAGTGCACACCGTGGTCTGAATCAGGTCTATTATTTGCAACATGCTGCGAGTGTTTAGATGTAGGATCTTTAAGCCCTTTGGGATGGCTGAGAGAAGAGAGCAAGGGGAGGTAGTAGAGAAGGAAGCACCAGAGGAACTGGGGCAATAGGGCCTGGGTTAGGGTGGATATCCCCGATGGAGAACAAGAGGTGAGTGAGTATGAGAAAGTGGAGCTTAGGGTAGTTAGGAGAGTGTGAAGGGGCTCATGAGAAGGTTGGTAGATTTAAGGAGAAGGGAGTAGATGGGTGAGGAAGAAGAAGGTGGAGAACCGCAGTGAAAGTGGACACCATTATCAAAGCTGCATGAAGAATAGTGGTAGAGTGAGACCATATTTCAAATGGAGGGAGAGAGTGATAGCATGGATGTGTGTAGGGGATTGGAGATAGTAACTGATTGGGTTGGGAGAGCTATTAGGAATAGATGAGTAGCGAGCAAGTGGAGGTGGTAAGGAGAGGTATATGAGCAGAACAAGGGGAGAGAGGAGAGTAGGGGATGCATTGTTCGTAAAAGCAGAGAAAATTGGTGAACAATTGATTTATGAACAGAAGAAATTTGTAAGCAGGGAGCATGGAGAGGGACTGGTCAGATGGAGGGGTAGCCGTAGTTTAGGAAGGTATCTATATGAACAGGCAGAGATCCCTTTGATATAGATTGTGTCCCTCTAGTGGCAGTACAGTGTAACTTGCTAATGGGAAAATGGACACTTTAAAATAATTGGACAGGGTGAGGCTGGCAGCAGCAAGCTGGTGAAATTGCTGCAGCACTGGAAGGAGAGCATCCTTGCCAGGGGTCTCTGACCTGAAGGGGAAAAGAGAGGTTTTGCAATAGATATATCAAAGATGGGAGGGGGGCTGTTAGCCAGTGGAGAAGACAGAGGCACAACAGGGTGTCAGAGGAGGCAGTAAACAAAGCAGTTTGGTCAGAGGGCAGGAATTAACACCAGAGGAAGAGTCGAATCATAAGAAGACAGGGGTGGGGTGGGGTAGGGCAATGCCAGGTCTGAGGGTGAGTTTAGAGAGAGTGAGAGAACAGAAGATACCTAAATTCAAAAGATACATTTTTATGTTTGCTTGCACGCATGTGCAAGAAACATAGTGCCATCATCGGAGATTCGGAGGTGTGTCACCTCCTCCTCCAATTCAGTCAGTGGGCTGGCAGGCGCTGCCTCAGAATAACGCATTTTGGAGCTGTCTGTGCCGCGCTCCAAAATGCAGTAACCTCCCATTGAAGAGACTATGCTTGGTGAGCAGCAAGATAACGCTGCTCAGTACAGCCCAACCCTGAGCGCCAGGGCCATGGCACACCACGCCGCAACCTAGCGGCGGACTGCCAAATCCCACGTCGGCTATATTCCCCCCCCAAAACTACAAAATGCAGCTGGGTGCCCACCCAAGCGTGGCAACTAATCATATAGCCGTGAAGTTGCCCAATCCCAAATCGGCTGCTGTCCTCCACCCCAGTAGTGAGTGCCACGCTGGAGCCCCCCCAGCGTGGCAAGCAGCTAAATGGCTGACGAGGTGCCCAATCCCAGTCGGCTGAATGGCCCCCCAAGCGATCTTGTGCCGCAGCCACTGCCCGTGGCAAACATCCCACATCGTCCGGTTCCCTTTGTCACCTGTAAAGGAAAAGCGGTCTAACGGCGAGTCTCCCCGCCTCTCCACAGCCTGCACCCACCCACTGCGCAGCAACCTCCACACCACCCCACCCCATACACCTCCGGACTCCGGTAGCAGCGATCTTGATGGACGGGAACACGTCTGCATTCTTCAAAGCCGACCCGAACTGAAAATGCCGGAAGCTGTATAATGGGCTAAATAGAGATTTCAACTTACTGCATATTTCAGGCATTTTTTTGAATTTTTGCACCAAATTTTCAACATGGGGTTTTTGGGACCCCTTCTCATGATTGATGTCACTGTCATGGCGTTATTCAAGCCCGAAGGGTGATTTCACGCAGTGACTGCGCAGTGACTGTGAAATCACCCTTCGGGCCTGAATAATGCCATGACAGTGACATCAATCATGAGAAGGGGTCTCAAAAACCCCATGTTGAAAATTTGGTGCCAAAATTCCCAAAAATGACTGTTTTACGATGTGCGTTGCGCAGTTCCTACGCAGGCTCGTAAGTTCGCGAATTTTCAATATTTTCACTCCAGATTTTCAACATTGCCATTTTACCACACCTTCTTATGAGTAGTATAGCTGTCATTTTTCACATCTCACCCAAAATGTGTTTCTGCCCATGTAGTGCACAATGGCGCAGTCGGTGTGCGAAATCAATGTACGGGACAAATTAAGAAAATCACAGTGACACTGTTCATGAGGTGAGGTGTTAAAATGTCTATGTTAAAATTTGAGAAAAATTCCAAAATGACTGTTTTACGAGCGTGCATTGTACAGTTCCTACGCATGCTCGTTAGTTTGCAAATTTTCAATATTTTCACTCCAGATTGTCAACATTACCATTGTACCACACCTTCTTATGAGCAGTACAGCTGTCATTTTTCACATCTCACCCAAAATGTGTTTCCGCCCATTTAGCGCACAATAGCGCAGTCGGTGTGCGAAATCAATGTACAGGACAAATTAAGAAAATCACAGTGACACTGTTCATGAGCAGAGGTCTTAAAATGGCTATGTTGAAAATTTGGTGGAAAAATTCCTAAAAATGACTTTTACGAGCGTGCGTTGCACAGTTCCTATGCATGCTCATAAGTTTGCAGATTTAATATTTTCACTCCAGATTTTCAACATGTCCATTTTATTAAACTTCCTTATGAACAGTACAGCTGCAATTTTTCATATGTCGCCCAAAATGTGTTTTCGCACATGCAGCGCACAATGGTGCTGTTGGTGTGCGAAAGCAATGTTTCGGACAGATTATGAAAATCACAGTTACACTGTTCATGAGCAGAGGTCTTAAAATGGCTATGTTGAAAATTGGGTGACAAAAGTCCATGAAATAACTGTGTTACGAGTGAGCATTGCACAGTTTCCACGCACCCTCGTTAGTTCATGACTTTGTAATATTTTCAGTCCAGATTTTCACCAGTGGCATTTTTACACACTTCCTTATGAACAGTACAGCTGCCATTTTTCACAACATGGCCGAAGTGTGTTTTCACACTTTCAGTGCAGAGATGCGTGGTCGCTGTGGGAAATCATTGTTTGGCACAGATAAAGAAAATCTGATGACACTGTTCATGATCGGAGGCACCAAAATGCCTGAGTTGACAATCTGCTGTAAGAAATCCCCAACCTAATTATATTACGGTTCTCGTTGCACAGTTTCTATATGCGCTCATTGACTTCACCATTTTTAAATATTTTACTACACATTTGCAACATAAGCCATTTTTACACCTCCCCATGAAAAGTACAGCTGTCATTTTTACATCCTGTTCGAATATTTTTGCACCTGTGGTGCTAAATGCCATAGTCACTGTGCATAAGCAGCTTGCTAACAAACTGATATTCCCCTGTTCATGAGGTGGGGTCACAAAACAAACATGTTGAAAATTTGGAGTGAAAATACCAACGAATGCCTGAGGTATTAGGCTTTTCAACTATAACGCCCAACCCTATAGAGAATGACAGGAATCAGGGGTGTGACTTGGGATTCTTGCCTGTGATGTTCATACCATTCCACACACTGCAGTCACTGAGAGGCATCGAGGTATGCCTTGGACTCTTCGGCCCCAAAGTTCACCCCATTCTCCTATATCGCACCCATCTCACCATATTTCCTAATGAAATGGGGTGCGCATAAGGGCCAAAGACCACAAGGAACACTGTGGCACTTGTCAGTGTCTGCAGGGTGGGGTGTGGTGAAATGGCGTGGCCGTTATGCCTGATGACCGAAACGCACACCCCAATGCCTGTCACTCTCTGCAGGGTGGTGGTGGGGTTGGCTTCAGTTCAATACTTCACTGCCATTCCTATTACGCAGCTCTGTAACTTCTACACTACCACTGCCAATGCCAGCAAGCAAACATTCGGCATTGACAAATGCTTGTTAATTTATGAGAATATACAAAGAAGGGCAGTGCACAGACAAAGCAGGGTATAGTGCTGGACAGTGCCAGGTTCGGGGGGGGGGGTTATTAGAGAAAGTAAAAGAACACAAAGAGAAGGATTTAAACTGTTAATAATTAACTTGGCACATTAATAAATTAATTAGGCACAGTAGCCAACTAAGCACAACAGTAAAATTAACTAAGCACAGTTCAATCAGCTAAGCAGTTTAGAACACATTTGTACATCAATAATGATAGCAACAGCAGTAACAAGCATTTGTCAATGCCGAATGTTGCTTGCTTCTATGTGCTGTTTAGGTATTTGGAAGTCATTGGAGTGCAAATATTGAAAATTTGCGAACTTACGAGCGTGCATAGGAACTGCGCAACGCACGCTCATAAAACAGTCATTGTTAAGAAATTTTTCACGAAATTTTCAACATAGCCATTTTAAGACCTCTACTCATGAACAGTGTCACTGTGATTTTGTTAATGTGTCCCATACATTGAGTTTGCCACCGAATCGCCATTGTGCCACATGGGTGGAAACACGTTTTGGGCAGGATGTGAAAATGACAGTTGTACTGCTCATAAGGAGGTGTAAAATGGCAATGTTGAAAATCTGGAGGAAATATTGAAAATTAAGAAACCACGAAGGCAAGTGGGAACAAGCAACACACACCAAAAACAGTCATTTTAGGAATTCTTTCACCAAATTTTCAACATTGCCATTTTAAGATCTCTGCTCATGAACAGTGACACTGTGATTTTCTTAATGTGTCCCATACACTGAGTTCGCACACCGACTGCGCCATTGTGCACTACATGGGCGGAAACATGTTTTGGGCAGGATGTGAAGAATGACAGCTGTACTGCTCATGAGGAGGTGTGGTAAAATAGCAATGTTGAAAATCTGGAGTAAAAATATTGAAATTTTGTGAACTTAAGAGCCTGTGTAGGAACTGCGCAACGCACGCTCGTAAAACAGTCATTTTTAGGAATTTTTTCACCAAATTTTCAACATGGCCATTTTAAGGCCTCTGTTCATGAACAGTGTCACTGTGATTTTCTTAATTTGTCCTGTACATTGATTTCGCACACCGACTGCGCCATTCTGCGCTACAAGGGCAGAAACACATTTTTGGTGAGATGTGAAAAATGACAGCTGTACTACTCATAAGAAGGTGTGGTAAAATGGCAATTTTGAAAATCTGGAGTGAAAATATTGAAATTTTGTGAACTTACGAGCCTGCGTAGGAACAGTGCAACGCACGCTCATAAAACAGTCATTGTTTGGAATTTTTGGACCAAATTTTCAACATGGGGTTTTTGGGACCCCTTCTCATGAATGATGTCACTTCCATGGTGGTATTCAGGCCCAAAGGGTGATTTTGCAGTCACTGCACAGTCACTGCGCGAAATCACCCTTCGGGCCCGAATAACGCCATGACAGTGACATCATTCATGAGAAGGGGTCCTAAAACCCCATGTTAAAAATTGGTGCAAAAATTCCAAAAATACGTGAGATATGCACAAAGTTGAACCCCATCTAGCCCATTATACAGCTTACCGGCATTTCCTCAGTTCGCGGTCGGCTTTAAGAAGTGCAGATGTGTTCCCGGTCAAACGAAGATGTCGCCCAGAGTCCGGAGTAAGTAAGGTGGGGTGTGGGGAGGCTGGAGTGCGTAGTGGGTGGGTGTGGGTTGTGGGAGGGGTCGGGAGGCAGCACGTGGGACCGTTTTGTTTTATAGGTTTAAAAAAAAAAGATGCGTGGGCGTTTGCCACGCTAGGGCAGTGGCGTGGCCCGGGGCACAGAGATGGGGGGCCGTTCAGCCGGCGGGGTTAGGCACCCCGTCGGCAAGGACTGATTGCCATGCTGGGGTGGGCTCCCAGCGTGGCACCAACTACAGAGGGGTGGGGCAGCGACGCAGCTCAGCCGACAGGGATTCGGCACCCCATTGAAGCACAGTACATGTGAAGCATACACACCGTGCTATGTGGGAGCTATGCTTCTTATCGCTGCTCACTGAAGTGTACCTCCCCCTTTCAACTGTATGCCACTGCATTTTGGAGTGTGTCATAGACAGCTCCAAAATGCATTGGCTTACAGGGGCAGCGCCTGCCAGCTCACTGACTGAATTGGAGGAGGAGGTGACACACCTCCGAAATCTCCGATGATGGCACTATGTTTCTTGCACATGCGTGCAAGCAACGTAAAAATCAGTCCAGAAAAGCATGCTCAGATCAACTAGCCCAAGCAAAAGCTTAGTGCTGGAAGATGCACTCTGGCAGCAGCATCAGGAGCCAATCTGGGATAAAATATAGACAGAGAACTGCCAATCCTGGAGAAAGCTTGCAAATTCCCAACTCAAATCTCAGATGATTGCTGGGAGACCGTACCCTGCTGTGCTGGCAGTGGTGATAGTTGGACAGGGTGAGGCTGGCAGCAGTAAGCTGGTGAAATTACTGCAGCACTGGAAGGAGAGCACCCTTGTCAGGGGGTCTCTAATCTTACTATGCTGGCAGCGGTGAGAGTTGGACAGGGTGAGGCTGGCAGCAGCAATCTGAGAGCACCCTTGTCAGGGGGTCTCTAATCTTGCTATGCTGGCAGTGGTGATAGCTGGACAGGGTGAGGCTGGCAGCAGTAAGCTGGTGAAATTGCTGCAGCACTGGAAGGAGAGCACCCTTGTCAGGGGGTCTCTAATCTTGCTATGCTGGCAGCGGTGATAGTTGGACAGGGTGAGGCTGGCAGAAGTAAGCTGGTGAAATTGCTGCAGCACTGGAAGGAGAGCACCCTTGTCAGGAGGTCTCTAATCTTACTATGCTGGCAGCGGTGATCTTACTATGCTGGACAGGGTGAGGCTGGCAGCAGCAAGCTGGTGAAATTGCTGCAGCACTGGAAGGAGAGCACCCTTGTTAGGGGGTCTCTAATGTTTGGAACTGTGGTACTGTAGAAATATATTGAGACAACTGACTGCAAAGATTTCTTCTTCCATGACCGTGCTAAAGACAACGTAAATAATCAACACAATGACTCAGCTTGTAAAACAATGTTTTATTTCTCCGACTCAGTAATCCACAGTGAAGCTGCAAAACAAGCAAGGCAGTTGTGAACGCTCAGCCACAGCGAAGAACCAGATGTGTCCATACAACGTGATGAGATGTGCAGGGGGCAAGGAGTGATACACAGACAGCTGACATCTTTTCTGTAGATCTACATAACAAACATATTTTTATTTCAATAAAATAAACTACATAATAGATCAACATAACACATACATGTTTGGCAACTGGAAAACTAGATCTACATTATGAAATAATAAAGAAAAGATTGATCACTTCTGCATTTGCTAGTACTGCTGCTTTAATGCACCTGTTATGGTTCAGCTTAATTCTTGTATCATCTTATGCTGTCCTACCCAGGACCTCCTTGAAAATGAACTTAATCAATGAAGCCTTATCCTGGTAAAACAACAAACTAAACTAAACTAATGCACAAAAGTAGGAAAATGTGACATTAGGGTTTCCAGCCATGCTCTCCACCCCAAGCAACAAAGAGTCAAGACCACACAAACAACCACAGACCGCCATCCTCAGTAAAGGCAAACAACATACAACTGTTTTCAGGTGACTCAAAGACATCCATCATCAGGGTCCTGTACTTCTGCAGCCATAGACACACATGAACACTGCAAGACATACACACCTACTTCTAGAGGCACAGATACAAATCCACGATACTCAAACCAAAACACTACTTCTGCCTGCAAAAATGCTGGTCCCTGCAGTGCCAGCACTCATGCAGCCTCAGATACAGATACAGATACAGATACAGATACAGATACAGATACAGATGCATAGTGCAAGACATTCACTTTCACTTCTGGCTGTAGAAATGCAGGTCCCTGCAAACAGCACATCTTTACGCTTATTCTTCCGTTACCAATACTGGTACCAATCTCACTGAGCTCAGCACAATTGGTACCAGTAGAATAAACATGAAATGGTGCTGTTCTACATTGTAAGACTTAGAACAGACATTCTGGCACATAGACGTCCTCAACAGCTTAGCCTGACACCAGCGTCATTGAAGGTCTGGCTGCTCGGGAGACTGCTGATGGCATAGCAGACAAGGGGATGCAGGATCAATCAGAAAAAAACTAAAGCTGCAAAACAGTAAGTAGTAACATTATTTTCATTTATGCCTGTTTTGCTTAATCAAAACCTCTATGTCCCACAGTATTACTGTGGGGTAAATGAGAGTTCCCCTTTAAGAGCTCTCCTCACCCCATTCACATACTCACCTATCACCACATCTAAACTGAAAACTATTCCTCGCTGACAAAGTTGGGTTTTAAAAATACAGTCTAGCTAACATAAAAATAAAATTAAAGTTTAAAGAATGAATAAAACATGTTTTTATTTATTTCAAAGGTTTGTAACTCTTCATATTTTCTCTCATTATAATACTGTATATGCTTGTACGACTATATGCCTGAAGCACTATTACTAATCAGTTACTCAGTTTCTGAACACCCAGTACAGTGATTTCTGCTATGTGCCATTTTTGTTATATGCACCAAATCAGGTTGTCCTGACCTTGTGCATACTGTATAACAGGAACTGACTGTTATATACAGTAGTTATATACTGTTGAATAAGGAAGGGAGGAGGTTGGGCAGAGAAGCGGGTGGGGGGCTGAGGTTCTGCCGGGCTGACAGGCCAGGAAATGGTCCGAGGCAGGTCACTAGGGCAGGGCACAAAGAATGGGGGATGTGGAGGGAGGTGGGGAGAGGGAGTAGAGGGGGAAATGAGTCAGGTTGGAAAAGAAGTAAGGGAGGGCTGGACAAGGTTTCTGAGAGCACTAAGAACAAGAGGATAAATACCTCTAATAGGTTCTCTGTGCTGAGGGATCTAGAGGACAAAGAAGAGGGGGAAGTGCTAGGGAGGCAGGGAGGGACTCCGTCAGAACCTAGTCAAGGGGGTTCAGGGAGAATGGGGGACACTAGGGACAAGGGAGACATCTGGGACAAGGAGTCACATAAGACAGGTACTGGGTAGTGCCCAAAGGAAGGGGTGGTGCTCAAGAAGCAGGGGAAGGCACAGATGGTACTGAGTAAAGGGGCACGGGGGAAAATTGATGGGAAGGGAATAAAGGGTTGGGGAAATGGAAAAGTCAGGGGGAGCAATGGACAAGGCAAGCATGAGCGTGGGGGGTGTGGAGGAAAGAGGCTTAGACAGGGGCATCTTCAGGAAGAAATCCACAGCTGAAGATAAGTCTAGTACAATGGGGGGAAGTGAAGGTAGAGGAATTCACAGGTGATGATAAGTCCAGTCCAATGGGAGAGCAGTGAGAGTAGAGGCCATAGGGTGTGGGCAGGATGGAAAACAAGTAAGAACTCTCTTGGGGGGGTGACCATAATGGGGATGAGTTCGAGAACAAAGATCAGCTTAATCGGCAGGCAAACAACAGGAGGCAGGGGCAAGAGGAGCAAGTTGTAATAACAGGGGACTCCATCCTGAAAGATATTAGATGGGGAAATAGGAATTCTGGGAAAGGCAGCGAGAGGGTGGTGTGCTTACCAGGCATGACGACAGGGAGGGTGGGTGTAATAATACCAAAGTGCATAGAGAAGGGGAAGCCACACATTGTGGTGCATTTTGGGCACCAATGATCTAGCGAGCTGTGAAACAGTACAGTGCAGGAAAGGTTCATTGGGCTAGGACAGATCTGTAGAGAGGTGGGACAGTCGGTTGCCTTCTCGGAGGTACTACCAGTAACTAGAGCAAGTACAGTTAGGAAGCTGAGGATTGAGGAGTTCAACCAATGGCTATGGGGATGGTGTAACGAAATTGGGTATAGACTGGTGGGCAACTGGGGTAGGACGTGGGAGGATAAGGAACTATATTTGCTGGACAGGCTTCACCTAAGCAAGGAAGGCAAAAGGGTCCTGAAAGGCAAACTGGAGAGCTACCTGCAGGACAAACTACATTTAAACTGAGGAAGCGGGTGCGCAGCAGAGAGAAAGGCACACAGCCTCAGGTATGGGAGGCCCTCAGGCCTCCTCCCCCTAGGAAAAACAATAAGGGAGAGAGGACAGAAAGGGGAGAAGATACTAGGGGCAAGGGGGGAGAAGAGTCACATTAAGATCAGGGACAAGGGGGGACAGATGGCACACTGGAAGGTGCTGTCTTTGAATACTAGTAGTCTGGCAAATAAGAAAGCGGACCTCCAGGCGCTGATGGCGGAAGGGGACATGGACATTGCTGCCATCACAGAAACCTGAGCAACACAGTTTCATGAATGGAACCTTGAGATCCCAGGATACCAATTCTATAGGAAGGACAGGGCAAGGGGAAGGGGAGGTGGAGTGGCAGTGTATGTTAGGGAAAGGATAAAGTACAGCAGGGAGGAGGGAGAGGAAGGCACAGTTGGAACTCTGTGGGTGGTATTTCAGAACTCCGTTGGGAACAGTGTTTATGTAGGGGGGTGAATAGGCCACCTTCACAGGGAATAGAGTTGGATAGGGAGCCAGGGGAACAGATCAGAAGGGCAGACATGAAAGGAAGCATAGTAATTCTAGGTAACTTCAATTTACCTGGAATAGACTGGAACACCCCAGCTACCACCTACAGCAGGGAAAAGGTCCTCTCAGATGCCTTTCAGGACTGTTTCCTGACTCAGGGAGTCACAGAGCCAACTCGGGAGGGGGCCATTCTTGATCTAGTGCTAGCTAATGGAGATCATGTCCAGGAGGTGGAAGTGAGGGAACCCCTTGCAGGAAGTGACCACTGCACTGTCTGGTTTTCAATCAGCATGGGGAAGGAAGCTGCCATGACTAAAACAAGGGTGGTGGACTTTAAGAAGGCTGACTTCAGCAAGATGGGGAGAATAGTTCAGGAGCACCTGGCAGGGCTTCATCCAAGGATGGATGCGGACCAGAAATGGTCCACCATTAAGATGGGGATAATAGAGGCTACCAACACTTGCACAAGGAATAGAAAAAAGCATTCCAGAACTAAGAGGCCTAGCTGGTTTGAAGGAAATGTAGCTGAAAAGGTAAAGTAGAAGAGGACAGCCTTCCTGAAGTACAAATGTACCTAGAAAGAGGAAGACAGAGAGGCTTGCTATCTGATATCTAGGGAGGCAGGGAAAGAGGTCAGGGCAGCAAAAGCTGAGAAAGAACTTAAGCTGGCACAGGGGATTAAGGAAGGAGAAAAGGACTTCTTCCAATACATTAAGGATGGAAGAAGGAGAAGAGGATAGTCATCCTGAAAAGGGAGGTGGGTGGGTTGAAAAGAGTCTGGAGCAAGCAGAGGCATTAAATGAGTACTTCTGCTCTGTTTTTACCAGGGAGGCTAGTGGGCCTATACCACAGGGGAGGATTGGGATGCCCCTTAAGGGGGGAGGAAGGATTATGAGGGGGAGATTGACGTGGATAGAGTACTAAGAGGACTACAGGAACTGCAGGTAGACAAGGCACCTGTCTCAGATGGGATACACCAAAGGGTCCTGAGGGAATTGGCAGAGGTATTGGTGGCACCACTGATGGATCTATTTCATACCTTGCTGGAGACAGGGTGTGTACCTCAGGACTGGAGGACAGCTCATGTGGTATCACTCCATAAGAGTGATTCCAAGGATGAGCTGGGTAATTACAGGCCAGTTAGCTTAACCTCCATAGTAGGTACTGTAAGTTAATGGAGACCATTGTAAAGAAAAGGCTGGTGTCCTTCGTTGAGGAAAATGGACTCCAGGATGAAAGACAGCATGGGTTTGATAGGGGGAGGTCATGTCAAACCAACATGATAGACTTCTTCAACTGGGTTACGAAGACCTTAGACAAGGGGCAGACACTGGACGTACTATACCCGGACTTCAGCAAGGCATTTGATTCAGTGCCACACAGTAGGCTGATCAGCAAGCTGGGGGACCTGGGATTAAGGGAGAAACTGCTGGGGTGGGTCAAGAGCTGGCTATAGGACAGAAACCAGAGAGTGGTGGTGGGAGGGGAGCTATCCAAGCCAAGGCCTGTTAATAGTAGTGTCCCACGGGGCTCAGTACTGGGACCAGTGCTGTTCAACATGTTCATTAGTGACATAACAGGGGAGGGGGTCAAGAGTAAAATCTGCCTGTTCACAGATGGTACTAAGCTCTGTGTGAGGGTGAACATGGAGGAGGGGATCCAAGATTTAAGGGAGGACCTGGCTAAGCTGGAGAAATGGTCGGGCATATGGCAGTTGGGTTTTAACACCAAGAAGTGCAAGGTGATGCACATGGGAACCAGAAACCTGAAGACCAGTTACTGGCTGGGGGGAATTAAGGTGGCAGTATCAAAGGAGGAAAAGGACCTGGGGGCAATGGTCAGGGGGACATGAAGCACACTGCACAGTGCCAGAAAGCAGTATCAAAGCAAATAAAATGCTAGGCTGCATCGCCAGGAGAATCATTTCTAGAAGGGAGAAAGTTTTTCTCCCACTGCACAAATCACTGGTGAGGCCACACCTGGAGTATTGTGTTCTGTTCTGGCGCCGTTACCTGAAGAAGGATGTCAAACTGCTGGAGGGCGTCCAACAGAGGGCAACCAAAATGATCCATGGCATGGGGGACAGAACATATGAGGAGGGGCTGAGTGCACTGAACATGTAGTCCCTGAAGGAAAGGAGGGAAGGGGGAATATGATTGAGACCTTCAAGTACCTGAAGGCCATAAATAGGGTGAACACAGAGGGTATCTTTAACCTAGGGAGAGAAGGAACAACTAGGGGGTCATAGCCTGAAATTGGTGAGGGGCAGATTCAAGAGGGAAATGAGGAGGAACTTTTTTATGGAAAGAGTGGTTAAGGGATGGAACGAGTTGCCAGAAGAGGAGGTGGCAGCAAAGACAGTGACCAGTTTTAAGAGGGAGTGGGACAAAATACAGAAAAAGGTGTGGCTGGCAGGGGCCCTGGAGGGGGTGGGGTTTCAGGATGGGACCGATATTGGGGAAGTACAATTCGAGGAGGGGCAGCTCCATGGTATGTCACCAAGCTGCACACTCAAAAGGACTTGATAGACCATCACAGCCTGTTTCCACTGCCAATTTTGTATGTTTGTATGACTTGTCCAGGGTAAGGATAGAGGAAAAAAAAACCTGATGGTGCACAGCACAGGAGGTACCTAGAAATGCATATTTGACATGTCTGTTAATTTTTATATTAATTGTAGCTTAAACTAGATTTTTGAAAAACATTTTTCTTTGTACTGTTGCATTAAGTAACACAAAACTGAAGCTGGGAACTGTCTTTTCTCCAGCACTGTAGACTCAGCTCAGATGCACTGTTTCACTTTTAGAATAAACACAGTTAAACCTAGCAAGATAGCTGCTGAAAAAAATAATTTCTAAATAAAAGCTTTTCAAATCCCTTTTGCAAAGTCTTAGCCATCTAACAGAACAAATATTAACCATTATATTTTTCAGCTTAATAAGACCGATTAGGTTCAGCATTCAGAGACCCATCCCATACCTTTCGCTCTCAGTCTAGGACTGCACACTGTGTGTGGAGCCCCGTGGTGCGCTCACTGCTGTAGCATGCACCATGTGGCCATCTTTAAGGACAGAAAATCAGTCAGATGACCCACTCTCCACTGCATACTTTGTGAAGGATGATGGACATGGTCGATGATTTTCCGGGGGGAGGGGCAATGCAAAGTCCCAGCCCCCACCGCAAACTACTAGGTGAAAACCATGAAGTGTTTTTACTCCATGACAAAGACCATGTAAAGGGTAGTGGATGGACTTTGTCCGTCCTTAGTACCTATCTTAGCACCAAGCACTTACTGTGTCTGTGGCTATATGTAGTACAAATGGGTCTGACTCAACATCTCTCCTCTCTCTCTCTCTCTCTGTCTCCCTCTTGTTAATTTCTTCCTGGTGTCTGTCACTGTAAATTGGTTTCACCTTGTGCATATTTCATCATACATCATAAATTTTCAGCCCGAAAGGTCAAATGTCTTTCACAGCAGAGTCAACAAGCTGTCATTTGGAAGTACCTGCATTTGCATGTCATTTTATTGCAATCATTACAAAAGAAAACACATGATAAGCAAGGACTCTAATCTGCTGTGAAGAACAGACATCTTCTAACTGAGCAGTCAGATTTGTTTTATTTTTGCTTATAACATTTATTCTGAGAATTAGTCATATCAACATGACCTCAGCATGCGACTGCTTTCAAAACTCCAGTCTTGTGCAAAAATAGCCACAAGGTTTTGTGATTTTCCCTCTTATTTTGGGGGACCAGTGTTAGGGACAGGATTTTGCAATGGGGGTGCTGGGGTGGTGAACATACTTGATATGCAATTAAAAAAAAATAATTCTGCATATTGTCTGCCATTATCTTTTCATTACTTTTTTGACAGAAAATAGAAACATAATCTGTTGTTTTGAAGGTATATTTTCTTACAGTCAGTGTATTAGACTTAATCAATATATCGGACTTCATTAACAACATTAAACGAAGCAAGTATGCTACAATGGGGATGTGGCCACCCCCTTCATTCCCCATAGAACTGCCACTGTGGGGAACCCCTAAGTTAAGAGGACCCTGTGAAACAATAAAAGACTGCTTACCATTGCCATATAAAATGAGTCCTTCCAGGACACCTGAAACACACGCCAAACTATTCTCCAAAGGTGAAAGAAGATGCCCTTCCTTTTTGGACTGGTTGAAATGTGGGCAACATAATTGAGAAGGCAACTATATTTAAACTATAGCCATCTAGCTACTGGCTCAGTGGCATGCTAGGCTAAGGTAACACATGCCACACTGGCAACCCAGGCTTGGGAACAGACCAGGGTCACTCAGAGGCTGCTGGCCAGAGGAAGGAGAACTGCATATCCGCAAACAACTCTCTTCCTTTGGGGGGGGCAGTGAGCACTGCTGCTTGGCTGCCACGTAATGGAGGTAGGTGACACAGCATGAGCCTGCCTCTCAGAGGGCCGAGCACAGGCTTTGTGTGGTGTCTTTATGCTGCACACACACGCCACTGCGCATGCACCAACCTCAGGGAAGGGGAAGAAAAATCTGACAGAAATTCCCTAGCCAACAAGATAACTCAAACCACCAGCAGTACCTGCATCTGGCAACTCAGGTGCCACCAACAGACCAGATCCTTGACTTGACAGAGATAAAGATCCAATGCTGACCTTGCTGAGAGGGCAAGCCCTGGGGGAACAGAGTGGTGAAGGTAAGCTGGAGGAGAAGTCAGGGTGGCATGGCTCGTGTGGCTGGCACGAGGTGGGGGGCAGCCAGGACAGAAGGAGAAATGAAGGATGAAAAACAGACTGTGGTGATCTGGAGACTCCATATATTATTCTGTGCTCACACAGTGCTCACAAACATTTCTTGGCTCTAGTCACATTCCTAGCTAGGAGACACCGACTGAGTGTGACAGCTGTCTTTACAATAACATCATGACGTCAGGTGCATCAGTACTGAGAGACAGAGATGGCCACAGAAGAGTAAGCCTTCGATAAAAGATTTTTCCTGGCAAAATAGCTTCAGCTAATTGTGTCCTGACTGTGTGGGGAGCTGGCACTCTGATTTTGCATCTTCTAGCTCGGAACAAGCTCAGAACCAGGACAAAATAAAATGTTTACAGCAAGTGTGCAGATGTCTTTGCTCAGTGCCAGCTGCCCTGCAGTGTAGCAGGGGCCATTCACAGTTGTGACACCACCTGAGGGAGAAGTAGCAGAGTTAATTCATTTTGCACAAACTGGCTCCAGCTCAAATGATTCCCCGCACCACCACAACCATCACTGCATGCAGCATTAGAGTTCTGCCCCGTGGTGAAGCATGAGGCACTGAGGCCATACAGTCTCAAATGCTACTGGATCCGTGTTAAGTTACTTTCAAGTTTTGTCATCCTATTTCCTCAGCCTCAGTGTTTACCTGTGATGATGGCAATATATGGTGTCGGGGCGGGGGGGACTTCTGACTTGGCTAGTGAGGCAGTATAGTCTAGTGGTTAAGGGCACTGAACTGCAAACCTGGAGACCTGAGTTTGAATCTCATCAGCCCCCACTTGCATATCATGTACCCTGAGCAAGGTACTTAACTTCCTTGTGCTCCCAGATCACACCTGGAAACAAACTCTGGTTTAGTGTACCTTTCCTGGATAAAAAAATTCCTGTTTGGTGGTCATTAACAGTAGAAACATATATTTTGCAAGACTCCATTTCAGATTCATTACTATAAGTTCCCTGTAAGGAATTTATTTTCACACAGCTTGTTCTAGTACCTGGAGCACAGGTTGGGGAAGCTAAAACCCCAGGTTCAAATCTCACCAGAACTACTTAATTGTAATGTGACTTTGAACAAGTCACCTGACAAAGCAGTGCATGCAGAGCCCGATTAAGACGGAAAAGGCCCCCGGGCGTCATTTTGAAGCAGATGGCTCCCCCTCCCCTGAAACTGGAAGTGTGAAATTTCTGTTTTTACACTGACATGACATTTGATACATTTGTAACTGTAAACCCCTCTCGCATATGTTTTCATTATGTGTTAACTGGTGCTCAGATAACATCAGTAAACACATGGGGAGGAATATCACATTTGGTTATGTCTACTAGTCAAACTTCAGTTATGGCAGGCTGGCCTGAGAGAGCACAGACTTGTTGAGTGCCACACACAAGCATCTGCACACACTGGCATGGCTTTTTTCTCCTGCCTCCTACTCTCAGTCTCAGCATACCATGCTGCTCTGCCTCTGTGGCACCATGACACAGCTGGTGGCCATAAGTGACCAGGAGTGTAGCCAGGCATTTCAGATTTGTACACCAACCTGCCACACTGCTACTCCCACCCCACAGTTGTTCATGCCTGCCCTCCCAATGACTCGAATTCAAGGTTTCTGACTCCAATCAGATTATTTCAACACTAGACCTGTTGTCTGTCTACACTGCTAGTGTGGTGCTTGCAGCCTGCTGTTAAACATTACTGATTGTACCACAAATCCAAGACTATGGAAGAAATTTCTTCTCTCTTTCCCCAGCAGGTAGGCAGATTCACTCCACTTGCCATTCCACATGAAGCCTTCATTCTTTTAGCTCTGAGTCTGTTCTTCCATCTGCTGCGCCTCACTTCTTTTACTGCTTCTCCACTCCCAGTACAATGGAGCTAAAACTATGGCTTCTAACTTTGCTAGGGCATTTAAACTCACCGTCACCAGACTTACAACACCCCCTACCAGATGCCACAGCCAATCACTATGCAGGTGGGCCATGCAGACCTAATTGAGACCTTCAGCTTCAAAGTCTGCGGACCACTCTGCCACACCCGAAAAGAAAGCTGAAAGAGAAAAGAAAAAGCTTGTGAAGCCAAACAAAGGAACTTAAATGGGATGGACTAGAGAGGGCAGAGTAATGCTGGCAAGCTTGTTTGCTACCCCCTGCTATTAAACTTGGTATGCCATGGCTTACTTGGAGTATCAGTAGCTACACCCTTGTAAGTGACACAATGCCCAGCCTGGTGGTCCTGACTTGAATCTCCAGTCCTATCTGGTCCTTCTCTCTTTCTCTCTCTCTCTGCAGCTCAGCCTGCAGCCATGTCACTCAGCTACGTTCCCTCCACACATTTCTCCCTCCTCCTTACAGATACCAACACGGCTGGCCTCTTTAGCTGGTTGTGACTGTGGAACTGTTTCAGACTGGCAGGGATTTGTCTCTGGTGGGTCTCCTCTCTTAGTGTCCACTGACATCCCCAACAGTTGGTCTGACTTGATTCGATTCCCTTCCCACTTGCACTGCTGTGACTTTGTGAGATTCCTTCAAGGGCATGACCTGATCTCTAACCTATCTCACATGTTCTTGCAACCAGTAATGGCAGCCGGCGCTGTGCTTGTGCACAGTCACAATTGGGTCTCCACCACCTCCTAGCAATGGATGGTGACAAACAGGAGCTAAGAAAAGAAGAACATTTTTTTTTAAGTTGCTGCCAGTGAGTGTGTGTGTGTGTGTGTGTGTGTGTGTGTGTGTGTGTGTGTGTGTTTGAGGAAGCAATCCTGCCATAAAGCCATGGGGCTGACTGAACCAAGCACAGTGGAAAAAAAAAGAATGATTATTAAGGGAGGGCGATGGGTGCTACCCAGAGCTCAGGGCCCCGGGACAGTGTCCTGTTTGCCCTTCTATTAATCTGTCCCTGAGTGCATGTCAGCCCATCAGCACAGTGCCAGTGCTACTGCTTGCAATACTAGGTGACCAAGGTTTAGGAAATGAGTCCAGGACATTGGCCTGTCAGCAAAAAAAGGCAGCAGTGCATGCTGCAGTGACAGTTGCGATATATACCTTTTTATTCTGTTTTAGAGTACCCCTGTTCTCCTGGCTTGTAATGTTCCCCTTTTCCCTGTTTTCAGTCTAGTGCCTTCTGTTTACATTTGAATCAATAAAAGGAGCGCTCCTTCGAATATGGCTACCCTCAGGTTTTCATCATTATTCGCTGCTGTTTGTGAGTGGTCATTACCCAATGAGGTTAGAGAGCAATGTCTGCTGCATGCTAGTTCATTTTAATCACAAGACAAGTGATGTTACACAACTGAGGTTCAAAAATAACTGAGAATACTGATGAAAACCTGGATGAATAGCCATATTAAAATGAGTGCTCCTTTACGTCAAACATCAGAAAACATTCTACGTAGACTCAGATTGGGGAAATGGCATCTTCTAAGACAGGAGGGCAAGGGCACTTGAAATAGAATAAACAGGTATAGATTCAATGGATGTATGCAGCTTAGTGAGGAGTTGTGCTTGTGCAGCACTGTTGACAGCCTGAAGATATTTGAATGAATGAGTTGTTGACTGTCATACGTGGCTGCTTTGGCCATTCGCACTCTCTGTCCCATGGGGGACTACCACCCTGCTGGGGTATCATGAGGGCAATGGAACCCTCTTGAGGAGGGTTCCACCCCTAGAAGTGTCATGGGAAGATGATTCATTTAGGCTAAAGGTACCTTAGGAAGGAGTCCCAAGAAGGAGTTGTAGTAGGAGCAGCTTTATTTATTTCTGGCACCTTTCCCCAGAGGCCCAGGGTGCCATTACAAAAATAATATACATCAAGACTCACTTACTACATAAATAGAATAAAAGTTACACCACAGTCAGCTAAGTAACATCAATTGAAATATACAATAAAACCAGATGTGGACATTAAACATAAAATTCACAGATCATTTGAAGGTTAAATAATATAAAATCAAGAGTCCATAGCCAGCAGGGGAAGGCACTGAAAAGGAGCTTGGAAATCCCAGCCCCCCCAACACACAAAACAGAGTAGTCAGTGAGGCAAACACCAAGGTAGAGAAGTCCATAGGGAGAAGGACAGAGGTAAATGGAAAAAAAGGCAAAGGCAGGGATGGGGCTAAAAGCGGATAAGGCCATCCAAAAATGGAGGGTGATGAGTATCAATGCCCATAGTCTGGGTAACAAGCTCCCTGAACTAGTGGCATTGATGGAAGATACATAGATACATAGACAGTGTCGGCAGATAAGGGCCTATGGCCCACCTAGTCTGCCCATTTGAGCTTGTAAGTTCAGTTTGTTTTCCTAGAAGTCTATTTCCCCTTACCCCTGACCTCTAGAATTCCTTTATGTCTATCCCATGCATTCTTAAATCCCGTGATTGTTTCAGCTCCCACCACTTCCTCTGGCAGGGTGTTCCACTTGTCCACCACCCGTTCTGTGAAGAAATTCTTTCTCATGTTTCCTCTGGAATCGTCCTCCCTCCAACTTCATCCCATGCCCTCTAGTCCTGAAACATCTTTTTCGCTTAAAATAGTGTTTTCCTGCACCTGTTCCTCCCTGTAAGATACTTGTATGTCTCTATCATATCCCTCTCTCCCTCCTCTCCTCCAGGGAGTACATGTTCAGTTCCTTCAACCTGTCTTCATAGGACTTGTGATGCAACCCATGCACAATCTTTGTTGCCCTCCTCTGAACCTTCTCTACCCTGTCTATGTCCTTACGTGGGGTATGGTCTCCAGAACTGTACACTGTACTCCAGGTGGGGCCTCACTAGTGTCTTGTATAGTGGAATTATGACCTCCCTTTTCCTGCTGGTGATGCCCCTGCCGGGAAGAGGGCTGCCTGGATATTGTGGCAGTCACAGAAACATGGTACACAGAGAACCATGACTGGCATGTCAACATGCCAGGGTACACAAGCTACAGGAGGGACAGGGAGGGTAAAAGAAAAGGAGGAGTAACTCTCTATGTAAGGGAAGAGATCAAAGCAATGGAACTAAAGGGTAAACAGGGAGGAGAGAAGGCACTTTGGGTCACCCTGGAGACAGGAAATAGCAGCACAATCTGCATGGGTTTGTATACAGACCCCCATTTCAGAGGAAGGAAATGAACAAGGAAATGATAGAAGGCATCCTTAGAATGGCAGAAAAAGGAGAGATATTATTAATGGGGAACTTGAATATGCCAGATGTTAACTGGAGCACCTTTGCTGCACCCATATCCAAGGGCAAGATCATTTTCAATGCCCTACAGGGGGTATGCCTCAGACCAAACAGCTAGTGTTGGAACCCACTCAGGAGGGAGCAATCTTAGACCTGGTACTTTCAAACGGGGATAGAGAGAGGATCTCAGATTTAGAAGTGGGTAGCCATCTGGGAACAAATGACCACCAAACAGTGTGGTTCATAATAAGCACAGCCATAGAGTCAAGCCATGCAAAAGTGAATGTACTGGACTTTAGGAAGGATGGCTTTGGCAAAATTAGAAAGTACCTCTGAAAAGCAGTAGCAAACGAGCAAAAAAGAGGGGTGGAGAAACAATGGGGAAACATCAAAACTGCCATCACAGAGGCAAAAAGCCTTTGTGTGAAGTAAATAAACAAATCAAAATAAGGGAAAAAAACAATGTGGTTCTAAAAACAGGTGGTGGGGAAGGTAAGGGAGAAAAAGATAGCATCCAGGAAGTATAAGAAAACACACAAGGAGCAGGAAATAGAACTGCACTAGTTAAGGCAGAAGGATGCAGAGAAAGCAGTCAGAATAGCAAAGGCCAAAACCGAGGAAAAGATAGCCAACTCAGTTAAGAAGGGGGATAAAATCTTTTACTGGTACATTAAGGAGTGGAAAAAGACCAAGGGAGGGATAGTGAGGCTTAATAAAGTGGAGGGTGGGTGGGCAGAGGGTGACAGTGAAAAAGCAGGGATACTGAATGAATACTTCTGCTCAGTATTCGCAAAAGAAGAGGGGGGAGATACCTAAACCAGTCAACAGAAACACTCTGGATCGGGGGGTCGATACCAGTCCATTCGCAGAAGAAAGGGTCCTGAAAGAACTCTTAAAACTGAAGGTGGACAAAGCAATGGGGCCTGACGGAATTCACTCCATAATTCTAAAAGAACTAAGGGGAGAACTAGTGACACCACTGACTACCCTTTTTAACAAATCATGGGATGATGATGGTGTGGCACCTGAGGACTGGAGGAGGGTGGATGTAATTCCACTTCACAAAAGTGGGAGCAAAGCAGAGGCAGTAAACTAAAGACCTGTTAGTTTGACCTCAGTGGTAGGGAAAATGATGGTATTGCTTCTGAAAGAAAGAATTGTTGAGTACCTAGAGGCCAGCAGAGCACAGCACCCGAGGCAGCATTGATTCACAGCAGAAAGGTCATGTAAGATGAATATAATAGGTTTCTTTGATTGGGTGACCAAAGTAGCAGACCAGGAAGGGGCTGTGGACATGGCATACCGAGACTTTAGCAAGACATTTAACACAGTCCCACACAAATGTTAGCCATACTGGGAGAGGGTCCCAGGGTGTTAGCCTGGATGAAAAATTGCCTGGCAACAGGACACAGAGGGTAATAGTAAACAGAGTCCACTCTGAAGAAAGGGGGGTTACTAGTGGGGTGACACAGGGTTCAGTACTGGGGCCAGTCTTTTTCAATGTCTTTATAAGTGACATTGCAGAGGGACTGGAAGGAAAGTATGCCTCTTTGCAGTTGACATAAAGATCTGCAGCAGGGTTGATACACAAGGGGGAGAGTGGAAAGGATGAGAAGGGACTTGGCAAGGTTGGAGAAATGGTCAAATGTAAGGCAGCTTAGATTCAATGCAAAGAAGTGCAAAGTAATGCACCTGGGGAAAAAACCCAGGGGAAGAGTAAACATGGGGAAAGGGAGGTACTAACAACAAGAAAAATGGAAAGGGGCATGGGGTAGTCATATCAGATGACCTAAAGGTAGGCAAGTGATGTGAGAAGGCAGTAAGGAGGGCTGGGGGGACACTGGGATGTACCAGGAAAGCCATCACCAGTAGAAAACAGGAAGTTGTTATCCCTCTGTATGAACAGTTGGTGAAACCCCATCTCGAGTACTGCCGTCTCCGTAAGGACATAGACAGGATGGAGGCAGTCCAGAGGAAGGCAATTAAAATGGTGCTGGGTTTGCACCAGAAACCATACAAAGAGAAACTAAATGTGCTTAATATGTATACCCTCGAGGAAAGGAGGGAGAGGTGGGGCATGATAGAAACTTTCAAGTACCTCAACGGAATCAGCAAAGTCCAGGAGGCTAGCATCTTTCAGAAAAAGAGATGTGCAAGAACAAGGGGGCACAATCTCAAGATATTGAAGAATTTGAAGATAGCCGGGGGAAGATTTAAAGGCAACATAGGGAAATATTTTTTCATGGAGAGGGTGATGGAAACATGGAACAGCCTTCCAGAGGAGGTCGTGGGATCAAAAACAATTGGGGAATTCAAGAATGTATGGGACAGACACAAGGCAATTCTGGTGGGGAGAAGGAAGAAGTAGGCTGTTGGTTAACTAGGATCTGCAGCTTATCAAATAGGTAAGGGAATGGGCAGACTGGGTGGGCCAAGTTCGCCTTATCTGCATTATCTGCCGTCAATGTCTATGTTTCTATGTTTCTATAGTAGAGCCAAAAGCTTGGGCAAAGAAGGGGTTCTTTTTAAATATTTTAACCAATGAAGCCTCTCTCACAGCCCTCGGTAATGATTTCCAGATTGTTGGACCTGCTACTCCAAAGGCTCTGTCCCCAGATGTTTTTAACTAAGTTTTGGGGATTATCAGGAGGCCCTTATTGGAAGAACAGAGGATGCAAGCAGGGCAGTACTGGTGCAAGAGATCATGTAGGTAACCAGGACCCAAGCCATGCAGGGCCTTATAGGTTAATAACCCAATCTCATAATAGCTGTGCCACTTTACCAGCAGCCAGTGCAGCTCCCACAGTGCAGGGGTGATATGACTTGATCTAGCAAAGCCTATTAACATTCTTGCAGCTTCGTTCTGGTTTCATAGTGCACCTCCACTGATCCGGAGGTAGAGGGCATTGTGGAAGTTGAGGCATGATGTTATGAAGGTATGTACGAGTGGCAGCAGATCTTTATGGGGAACAAGGAAACGAATCCAGCTGATGTTTCTGAGGTGATAGAAACCACTATGGATGACCGCTGACACCTGAGTCTCCAGTGTCAGCCTTTCATCCAGAATTAAGCCTAGATTCTTCACCTGATGAACAGCATCAGGAGAAGAAGCACCAAAACAAAGGTGTGGTAACCCCTCAGATGCTGTCCATTCCCCTTTCTAACCTGGCTCCAACACCAATACTTCTTTTTTTTCAGGAATGATCCTCAGCCAGCTCGAGGACATCCAGCCCTAGATTTCAGCCAAACATTTGTTCAGCACGTCCACCCCACTACCTGGTCTTGGGGCATAAAAGACAGGTAGAGTTAAGTGACATTTACATAGCAGTGAAACCAAGCTCTATACTTGCCCAAGGGTAGCATTAACACTGCAAACAACATGGGTGAAAGGATTGATCCCTTGGGGAACTCCTCAGTGCAAGTCCCTTGGGCATGATGAGAAATTATCACCACCCTTGAGACCTGCTCTGAAAGAAAGACTGAAACAAGTGCAAAACTGTGCCAGTGAGTCCCACATATTCCATGAGATGGTCCAAAAGCAGCCCATAGTCTGCGGTGTCCAATGCAGAGGAGAGATCTAGGCATACGAGAATTGATTTCTCTCTTCTATCTCTCTCCATGAGCAGATCATTTTGTACCTGGATCAGGGTGATTTCAGTGCTGAATCTTGGCCGAAACCATGACTGGAGAGTCTCAAGGTGAACCTCAAGCTGTAATGCAATTCCCTTCTCAATAACCGTACCTAAAAATGGCAGGTTAGACAGAGGTCTGTAATTCGCTAGGACATCTGGGTCCAAGGTAATTTTTTCAAAAGGATTCTCACCAGTGTGCTTTTAAATTTGGCTGGGAAGACTCCTCTGACAAGGAACAACCAACAATCCCAGCGAATCCTAGACCCAGTTATTCCATGCAACACATTAGGTAGGTCACAGCTCCAAAATCACCTAGATGACCTCCTCCATCATAACTGGCCAAAACTCACTCCAGCCAATGCAACATCCCATCTCCTCACTGCCAGATGACGACTGTCCAGAGAAGGAGATCTCAGCTCTAATGGAGGTCACCCCATCTGAGAAAAAATGAGCAAACTCCTTACACTGAGAAAAAGATGCAGTTTTTATGGGCTACAAAACACAGGAAAAGGGGAGCACAAGGTTACGGTGCTCTCAAGCTCAATAGAACTGACAAAGAAAGAAAATAGCTTGGATACTCCACCATATATTACGCTGCACACCGAAATGAATATAAAAACGTTTTTATTCCATATTTAAAATGAGCCTAATGCATTTATAGTCCTGAGCTGGACCCTTTTTCAAAGGCAAAGTAAAATAAATAAGACAAATCTTTGGCTTATAAAGCCTACACATCATAACGTCATCAATTAGAAACAGCTGAATTCATTTCTTCCTAATGACAACAAAATCCCTACAGAATAACGCTATACTTAATGAATGGAAACATACTATCCTAAAGAACAATCAGTAAAACTACTTAAAAACACAGGTAATTAATCTTATAATTAAGAGCAATAGGGCAACATCTCTTAAAAAGGAAAACATACAAAAATAAAGTAATAGTATACTCTCAAAAGGGAATAAATAAATGGGAGTGAGGGTGGGATTTTCAAAAGGCCGACCCATAAAGAAAAATCACAGAAAACCAAAAGTTCTATTCTATTTAGCTTCCAAAAATGGTTTAATCTCAAAACCAGTATTTAAACCACACATCGTCTATATAAAGCTTCCACATTATTACCTGAGAAAAAAATGGATTATTAGCACAGTTATAGATAAAATCTTTTTCCCAAAATCTCACATATAAATTTGCCACTGATGATGCACAGGTTGAACCCATCACAGTGCCAGAAATCTGTTTGTAAATACATTTATCAACTAGTGACGACTGATAACAAGTCAAGTCAAGTTATACTTTATTTACACTGTACTAATGTTAATTTACGTTTTACTTACACATGTCATCAGGAACATAATCCATTTTTTCTCAGGTAATAATGTGGAAGCGTTATATAGACAATGTGATATTAATATGGGATGGCACTGAATCAGATTTGAGGGAACTTGTATCTTATTTACATAGAACTAACGGTTAATTTATGTTTTACTTACATGTGTCATCAGGAACATGTATCATATTTAGATTTGACAATTTCCCGATCAGCTGTGGGGCAATGTTTGGAAACTGAAACTTTCAGGAAACCATTGAATGGTTATACTATCCTTCTGGCATCCAGCTGCCATCCTAAACATGTTATTAACAATATACCTAGGGGGGGATTTCCACAAATGAAACCAAATCGTACAAATAATGATAAATATGAATTAAAAGCAGACAATTTACAACTATGTTTTTCTGAAAGGGGATACAATTCTGACAAAGTGGCTAATGCCAGACGGGCTGTACAAAATGTGGATAGAACGTCTCTTTTACAGACGGGAAATAGAAATTCAGAGACTAGCATGTCTAATAAAAATAGAATGAATATAATTACAACTTATACAGCTCAATCTAAAGATTTTGTAGACATTATTAATAAACATTGGAGTGTTTTAACGGTAGAAGAAAGCTTACAAGACATAGTTAGAATACGATCGAGGTTCTCATATAAAAAAGCTTTTAGTTTAAAAGATCATTTGGTACATAGCCACTTTCAGGATTATAAACAGATTACTCATTGGTTTACTGGACCCTTTGGTTGCCATAGATGTAGCAACTGTATGTATTGTAAATATATTAAAATTAGTAAGGATTTTAGTGTAAACAATATACAGAAAATCTATGAGATCAGACAGGTGATCACATGCACAACGCCTGGTGTAAGTTACTTAGCTACATGTTTGTGCGGTTCGTTTTACGTAGGAAAAACCACATGCTGTTTCAAAATTAGAGTTGGTGAACACCAAAGAGCAATAGAACGACATGATATCACGTATGCTACTGCACAACACATTGACAAGAATAGAGATGGTGTTTTACATGCTTTTGAATATATGGCAATAGACAAAGTTAACACCAATCCATGGGGTCGTAACTATAATAATTTAATCTTGAAAAGGGAAACCTTTTGGATTATTACACTACAGGCATTTAATTCTTCCAGTGTAAATGCTGGTTTTGAGATTAAACCATTTTTGGAAGCTAAATAGAATAGAATTTTTGGTTTTCTGTGATTTTCCTTTATGGGTGAGCCTTTTGAAATTGTCCCCCTCCCATTTATTTATTCCCTTTGGAGAGTATACTGTTAATTTATTTTTGTATGTTTTCCAGTTTTTATGAGCTCCAGACAGGCTAGGTGTAAAAGGGGAAGGGGAAATTGTTTAACCAAGAAAGGCAAACTAAGCCAAAGCTTGTTTCCAGTGTGACCTGAGAGCACAAGGAGGTTAAGTGACTTGTTCATGGTCACACAGAATGCAAGTGGGAGCTGTGGGATTCAAAGCCTTCATACAAGAGATTTCCCTCTGATACTCACCGTAGTGAGGAATCAAAGCTAGTTTGTCCTCCTGAGCCCTGGACCTCCTCCATTGCCTTTCTAACCTCTGTCTCATAGCTGTCATCAATCTTAGCTCACCATCAAACAATGGTGAGCCAAGACGCAAGTGCAGGGGATAGACATGGACCGGAGCCAACAAGTCAAAGACTGCAGTGACAGCCCTATTACAGTCCACTGCTGCTTTCCTCATGCCTGCAGCACAAGCTGCCAGGATATCAGAGGTGTCAAGTACTGCCAGAAGCCCCTTAGGGTTCAATCCTCTCAAAGGGAAAGGGCCACAGAGGGGTGCCCTGAACTCAAAACTGATGACGCAATGATTTGACAAACTGATCGGGTCAAGCATGAGGTTCTCAACCTCAAGCTCTGTGTGGAACACCAAGTCCACCATGTGTCTGTGTTGGTGGCTACCAGCAACAACTGCTAGTGCCATGTCCAGAGCTAGCATGCTCTGGAGGAACTCCTATTCAAACTGTGACAGTCTGTCACCAACCCATGTGCTAAAATTGCCAAGGATAATCCACCTTGGCTACTCAAACTGCCAGTCGGCAACAAACTCCACAATTTCCTGCAGAAAGTCTCCCTCACACCCAGGTGGACAATAGATGAGGAGGACTTTGCACTTAGCACCTGGACCACCAAGGATGGACACGCACCTGAAGGTGTCCATCTGAGGTTGCACCATCAGTCCCAGCTCAGATCTAAACAAGATAGCAACCCCTCCCCTCCGGCGATCCTTCCTCAGGCAGTGCACTACACAGAAAGTGGCAGGCAGTGGAGGAAGAGGCTAGGATGGTGGATCAAAGAAACAGTGCTTCAGAGTGAAGCTGGAGGAAGCTGGCTTAAATAGCCCTGGAATGTATGCCGATTGCATAGCACTCGCGAATGACAGTGCAATGACAACGTCGACAGGTCACTGTACTGTCACTGTGGGACCAGGTACTGCTTTCTGGGAGTCTTGCAGCCCTTCCCTGAATCAACTCCAAATTGGAGCTGATTAGTTTAGTTATAGGGGATGCAGGGGGAAGAGCCCCCCAAAGAAAACAAAGTCTGTAGTGAATAGTTTTATGCCAACTGCAACTGCGGTCAACATAAAGCCACTGCTGTAATGCCGGTTGACAATGAAGTTGTTGAACTGGCATTGTAGAGCTGCCCAGAAACAGGGTTTGGCTGGTTGGTCCTGCCAATTGAACTGCAAGCATAGCCTTTGAATTCAATGGGTGTACGCAACTTAGTGAGGAGTTATGTTGGTGCAACATTGTTGATAATCTGATGGTATATAAATAAATGTAATGTCGATTGTCATACATGCATACTTTGGCTGTTCGCATTCTCTGTCCCATGGGGGACTACCACCCAGTCAGGGTACCATGAAGGCAAAGGAACCCTCTTGAGGAGGGTTCCACCCCTAGAGGTGCCATGAGATCATGATTCCTTTAGATCAAAATGTACCCGGGCATGAGCCCAAAAGTACTGCGCAGCAGGTGGTGAACATAGAGCCTGAGTGAGCACAGGCAGGCAGCAACTAGTGACGACTGATAACAAGTCAAGTCAAGTTATGCTTTATTTATAAAAAGGCACTTTTCAAATACCA
Organism: Neoceratodus forsteri; assembly: GCA_016271365.2. Classification (NCBI taxonomy): domain Eukaryota; kingdom Metazoa; phylum Chordata; order Ceratodontiformes; family Ceratodontidae; genus Neoceratodus; species Neoceratodus forsteri. The sequence goes on from CM028129.1 coordinate 64,288,794, forward strand.
AAGCACCTGTACAATATACAATCATAAAAACAATTTCCTACAATTAGAATCCCAGACCATAAAATGTAATTCAAACAGATTAAACAGCATCAGGGAACACCAGCTCAAATTAGCAAGTCTTCAATGCAGTGGACAGGCACTCTCTCACACAACGAGGTAGAGAATTCCACAGGGTCAAGGCCACAAAAGCAAAGGATCTGGCCTCTTAAGTCTTCAAACAGATCCTGGGAACCTCCAGCAATCCCTCGTTGGTGGAATGGAGTGGGCGGGGGGGCAGTAGGGACAAAGGAAGTCTTGCAAATCATGCGGCCCCTGTTCATGTAGGGCCTTATAGGTCAACAAAGCGACCTTGAAGGTGATCCTTCACTGCACTGGCAGCCAATGCAGTTCGCGGAGTACAGGTGTGATATGGCTAGATCTTGACAGGCCTGTCAACAACCTGGCTGCCGCATTCTGCACCAGCTGCAGGTGTCGGATGTCCACCCCTAGAAGTTCTAGGTATAGAGCATTGCAATAGTCAAGGCATGTGGTCACAAAGGCATGGACCAACATTGATCATTGGGTGGAACAAGATTTATTAATTTTTTTTTATTGTTTAACCAGGAGTGGCACACTAAGCTGAAAGATTTTTTACAGGTGTGACCTGGGAGCACAGGGAAGTTAAGTGACTTGCTCAAGATCACACAGTTTGCAAGTGGGGGCTGTGGGATTCAAACCCAGGTCTCCAGGTTCACAGCTCAGAGCCTTAAACCACTGCACTGTACTGCCTCCCTGCTTTTTATCTGGGCGATGTTCCTCAGATGGTAAAACGAGGTCTTGATGACGGCTGACACCTGAGACTTAAGTGTCAGTTCACCATCAAGTACAACGCCCAGATTCTGCACCCATTCTGAGGTCCTCAACTTGATGCCCCCCAATATGAGCCCAGATGGCTGACCAGGAGGTAATCCCTCTGCCCAATGACCTGGATCTACCATCAACACCTCAGTCTTATCCGGGTTCAGTCTCGACCAGCTGGCAATCATCAAGTCTTGAATCTCAGCAAGGCAGTTGTTAAAGACCGAGACAGCATCACCCCATTCAGGCACAAAAGACATGCATAGCTGAGTATCATCTGCATAGCAGTGAAAACTTAGCCCGAACTTCCTTATAATGTCTCCTAATGGCAGTATATACATCGCGAACAACATGAGAGACAAAACAGACTCCTGAGGCACCCCACGTGATGGGGAGAGAGGCAGAGAAAAAAAAAATCCCCAACACCACTCTCTGAGATCTGCCCATGAGAAAAAAATTGAATGATCTGAGGGCTGTACCCAACAGTCCACAGATCAGCTGCAGGCGCTCCAGTAATACCCCATGGTCCACAGTGTCAAACTCTGCAGAGAGATCAAAGAGAACATAGATCAAACAGCTTTTCAGATCTTTTGTCATCAGGAGATCATTTAGTACCCGAACAAAGGCCGTCTCGGTACTGTGTCTCTTCCTGAAATCAGACTGGAGAGGATCGACCTCATGGGTGGTAAGATAATCCTCTAGCTGCAACATGACCACCTTCTCAATAACTTTACCCACAAAGGGCAGGTTAGAGACAGGTCTGTAGTTAATGAGACAGTCTGGGTCGAGGGAGGATTTCTTGAAAAGGGGTGCCACCACTACCTCCTTCAAGGGGTGCAGGAACACACCCTTCACCAGCAAACACCAGACAATCTCAGCCAGGGCCACTCTGATCATCCACACACTCCACCAGGAGACAGGTAGGACCAGGGTCCAAACTACAGCAAGTCGGTTGCAAGCCCCCGACAATCTTCATGATATTAGTGAACATCAGCTGATCAAAATTTCCCCCAGACAGACTGGGTTCCTGTACAGCAACCTCCCACTGATCGTCACAACACTCATCAGAATGTACTAGCTGGATCTCTGACCTAATGGTGGCAACCTTATCAGCAAAAAATTGAGCGAACTCCTCACACTTCAATTGTCTAAATGCTCTCCAATTCTGAAGACAGTGTAGATTGTATAGCCTGTCAACAGTTCAGAGGAGCTGAGCCGGTCAATTTCTTGCTGCAGAAATCTCCCTGGACAGGAACTTTGCCTTCTTATGGAAAATTTCTGACTGATAGTACAAATAATGGGCCATCAGTCTAAGCTTGTCATCCTCCAGGCCAGATTTATGCCAGCGCTATTTCAACTTTTGTCCCACTTGCCTCAGCTCCTTCAAGGTCCTGTCAAACCATGGGGACCAAGGACAACGAGTGAGTGGGCGAACATGAACAGGACATATGGAATTCAGGGCTCCTGATATCGCACTATCATAGTACAGTACAAGGTCCTCCAGATCCAAGCATTCCATCGGTCTACCCGATAGGTCCAGCACCGCCATTAGACCGTTGGGGGTCACACCCCTTAAAAGGCAGTACCAGACCATCTCTGAAGGGGCAGGTCTATTGGGGGGAGGTACGAAACTGAACCCCCATAATGTGATGGTTGGACCAACTGATCGGTTCCACCACCAGGTCAGACACCTCCATCCCCAGGAGGAACACCAGATCCAGAGACTGACAATAACTATGGGTCGCAGAGGTAACTACCTGCATGAAGCCCAATGAGATCATCAGTTGGAGGAAGTCTTGGCCAAAATGTGAGAGTACATCGTTGACCCAGGCATTGAAATCCCCCAGGACCAACCACCTGGAGGACTCTAACACAATGCTGACCACAAAGTCCAGAACTTCCTGCAGGAAAGCTTTCTCATCCCCGGGTGGATGGTAGATGAGGAGTATCCTGCAACCCACACCTGCACCCAAGATACACTCAAAGGATCTGGTGACCCCCACTGGTACATCTACAAGGTCCAGTTCCATCTTAAAACAGATGGCTGCACCCCCACCCCATGATCCAATCTTGGGCAGTGTGTCGCTGAGTACCCAGCTGGAACTGTTGATTCCAATACAGGGTCAGCATTTTCATCCAGCAAGGTCTCGGTGATGCAAGCCAGGCTGGATGTTCCAACAAGATCAGCGATTAATGCTGCCTTGTTCTTTATCGACCTGGAATTGCATAATACTGCCCGAGTTAGATAGGCTACCAAGGAGGAGGAGGAGCATGTCATTTGCCCATCGCTAGTGCAGCCCTTTGGTATGGGAACCAGGCAGCAAGGACCCCTTTCCTGGATCCATTTCACCCTAGGGTGCCTCCTTGAACCCAATACCCCAATCGGCCACTCTGCTCCACCCCCCTCCTAGGCCAAAGGCTCCACCCCTTCCACTCCCCCACTCTATCCCCAAGTCCCGACAATACCTATAGACCTCAGCAGGCAGTAGGGGGCAATCAAAGGGACATAGGTCCCTCAGCTTGGAGGGGAGTAATGCCTGTCCACTGAAGAACTCTCCCAAAGTACCTGTCCACCGAAGAATGCTCCCAACACATCCCGACTACCTAAACTCCCAGCAGCGGTACTCACTGTACAAACAACAGTTTTCACTCAAACAAAACAAATTAATCCAACACCCCCAAAACCCAAGTCAACCCCTTAAAATGACACACAAAACTAAATTAAATACACACTAAGCATAACAATTAAGATATCTCAATAAAATGCTCAGGTTAAATAATTCAGATGCTTCACTGTTCAAAAGAGTTGCTTAGTCTCTCATAAAAGTCCAGAAGAATGTCCCTTCACACTCTCACTGCTTAAGACAAAAGTTCCAATAAATACTTATGTAGGTAACCATCCCTCGCATCGGCCTTATAGAGCACTGCAAAATAAAATATGAATATTTGACAAAAGGTACTCCCACTGCCTTATAACCAGATTAAAGCCAAATCTACCACAATCCCAACCAGCTCTATTTTCGAAGACCCATCCACTGAACAGTCAGAGGAATGGGAAAAGATCTTGTTTGAAGAGATGCTCCTCAGCTCTACAGATCTTTTAGTCAGCCAGCAAATAGCTTTCACTTTTTACTGTGCAGGCCTTGCCTGAGTCAGTCATCTCCACAGCTGCCCCAGGGACAGTTCACAGGCTGTCCACAATGGGACACAGAAGTATCAGTTGGGGTCACAGAGGAGGAACCCCCGAAATGCCAGCCGCCTCATAGGGAAAATAGGCCCAATTAGTCCCACCCTAGTGGCCCCAAGGACATGACCAGCCTACACTGGATGCTTCCCAGAGACCTAAGAGACCCCCACAACAAGGGACAGCCAATCCACTGGCCCCAGACTAGTGCCTTCCATTTGGGACTGGGTACCGCTAACCTCCCCAGAGAACAGACGTCAGGAGCCCCAACCCCAGATCCCACAAATCAAACTCCAAAGATAGTTTTCAGGGCTCACTCACTGTCATCCAGTTCAACAGTCCTTTCCAGCAGAATGGCTCAACAGTCCCCCGTAGTAAGGCCTCTGTGATCTCCTGGCTGCAAAAGTCCCCCAGCCAAAATGCATCAACACTATTCCGGCTTGCATGTCCTCGCTGGTAGCAATCCTCTGTAGTCCTCTGCACCTCGTCAGTGATTCCACTTACTAACCAGTATCCACTTACTTGAATTGTACACCTCTGCAATTGTCTAGAGCTGGTCAGTAAGAGCAAATTTTAAATGCTTATGCCACCCTTTATCAGCAATATTTGACTTGCTAATTACAGACAAACAGAACAAAAGCACTCTGTTGTGAGTTAAAGCACCATGCATTTTAGCAGCAACATACAATGAGAAATAGGAAAAATGTGATCCTATTCTAAATACCCGAGAATGCTGAAACACTAACTAGCTAGCGCACTCTAATCCCTCACTAAACTAGCTAACTGTTAACGCAGAGGAAAATAAGTAACAGAAATAAAACCTGAGACCAAATGGAAAAAATAAATGAAACAAAAAACCAACAACAGTTTAAAAACAACTGCTGCTGATGACAGCTAGCCCAGCGTGGCTGCCGCCATCTTCAGACAGAGGCTGAATCGAGCAATGACTGACAGTAATTGGTAGCTGATAGCAAGCAGAGGCATGGCTTCCGTAAGGTGAAAGGGAATGGCAGGATGGATAAGAGGACAGCCATCTAACCCCAACTCACAGTGGAAACCTACTAGGGTAAATGCTATACTTTATAGATATACTGCATTAAGAATCATCTCCTGTGGAGACTACCTAACTTTTATGAACTTCGGTAGAGAGGAGAGGAGAGGAGAAACGCCCCCATGAGGAGGAAACGTCTGGGGATCCAAGGCCTTGGTCATCATCCATTCAGGCTATAGATACGATTAGTGATAGCTCAGCTATTACAGTTCAGAGACCCAATTCAAGGGGCAATTTCTAGAGAAAGGGCTATCGCTCTAGCCCTCTAATGGGAGCACCGTGGTGGGGCTATGAGTCATTCTCTGCAGCTAAAGCAGAATCTCTGTGAAGGAAGCCCACACTCCAAGGTGGAAGGTGGAGAGCAACACCACTCAAAGGCACTCACCTGACCTCCACTAATAATAATAATCTTTATTTATAACAAGGGCAATTCACATGTATCAAAGCACTTTTACAATGTTAAAACATATTAAAAACCATAAATATTTCAAATGCAGCAACTAGACAACAGAATTCAATTCATCAATACTCAGAAAAGGCAAGTTTAAATAGATGAGATAACTGACTAAGGGAAGGCCTAGAGAGGAAGCTGAACCCGTGAGGGGTAAGGCATAGAAATTAGGCTCTTGAGGGACCAGGGCTTGTATCAATGTATAATCTTCACCCTTGTGGGGCCGAGGAAGGAAAGTAGGGGAAAACCAGGTGAACCTTAGGCAGTCGTAGGGGGGAATAGGTTTTGAAGGTACTGCTGATATGGTCTGCACCGCTAAATTTACCCCCATGGACTTAAAGGCCCTACCCTCCAGTAGCCGAAATATTTAAATGCTACATCAAGAGGTGTCGCCGAGTTCATCTGCATAGTCAAAACTTCCCCCAGAGCATAGGACATGCTCACCTGACGGGCAGAAAGAGAAGGACCCCATGGAAGTCAAGGGACCCACTCTCAAGATGGAGACCTCAAGGGAGCTGAGTGAGACTGTTGACATAGAGGGCAGGGAGCCCTGAAGGCCATGCTGTGGTCATTGCTGACATGCATCTGAGTGCAGGAGTAGTGGGACGCTGATGGCAAAGCCTGAGAGCCATGAGCACAAACTAGAAACAAAACATAGGCAAGGCTGAGCCAGTGGCTGAGACATTGAATGACAACTAAGACATGGTATGAGACAGAATGATACTTGCCTGGATTGAATGGTAAATGCATACCAACCAATTCTCTGAGGGAGGTCAGTGTTAGTTGCTGACGCACTACAGGTGAGGTAGGCAGAGGCAGTAGAGAGTAACACATGAAACTGCTAGGGAAACACAGGAGCACATGAAAAGTGAAAACTAGGACTGAGTAAACCACCAGAACACAAATGGGAGTGGCTGCCAGTTAGCAGCCAGGTGAAAACATTTAAGGACTGCCGTTGAACTTGCTGGGAGCTTGCAAGAGGTATGGAAGAAAGAGCAAATTGGGAGCCTGAAATTGCACAAGTCAAAACAAGGACGACGAAGGCAAGATACTGCGAAAACTAGAAGGACCCAAGAACCAAGACAGAAAGAGGTACATGAGAATAGGAGGAATAGCTAAGAGAAGCACAAACTGCAGCCAGGAAGGTAGAAAGCAAAACACTGACCTAGAAAGCTGGTGAAGGCACAGATCAAACAGAAAACACAAAGGAACAAAGGGAAAGTGGGAGACAAACACAGGGGAGAAGGGTGGGGCAGAGCCTATGGCTGTAGTAAAGAAACAGTGCTTCTGAGTGAGGTTGGAGAAAGCTGGCTTAAATAGCTCAGGGAAGGGGACTGGTTAGTTGCTGTCACCCACTGAATTGCAGGCATAGCCTTTGAATTCAGTTTTTAACTGCAACATGCACTGCTGCTTTAACCACCTTGTGCTCCAATCTTCACGGCAGAAGATCAGGATCCCACTGAGGACAAAGTTATTGCACCTCAGCCAGGCTAACCTGGATAACTAAACTGAACAACAACAAAAGAAAATTGTGATTCTTTATAAGTCGGGGGTGTTGGTGGTATCCATGCACACATTTCATGTTAAGTTTCATGTTTAGTTTTTGGGCATCTCTTTAAACAACACACATATTCTGAAACCACATTTCCAGAGCAGGGCATCAAGGGTATGCAGATCCTTGTGCAAGACAGGCTGACAAGGCTTCAGAATGCATATTGCCTTTTATTTTATTTATTATTTATTTATTTAACAAATCAGAAAGACCTTTGAGCCAAGGGCTCTTTTACAGAGATTCCACGTCAAGTCACAAGAATAGCAAATTACAATGGTTTCAGTAAGTAGTACAACATGAGGAAAGTAATTATATAAACAAAAGAATAATATGGCAAGATAAATATTGTGTCAAGTGCAGCCAGTGGCCTTGTCTGAAGAGGGGTGGAAGGGATTACAAGGAGAGAAGGATAGGGGATGAATTTGGGGGGGGGGGACTTTTAAAGGAGTACTACAGTCAAAATTTGCAAAAAAACTCATGCTGTGCAGAGTGTTTTGATTTGTGTATGTAGTCCTAGTATATCTTTCTCTTTGTTTGCTATTAGGATTGTTTTCTAAATTTGCCTGTTAGTTTTGTGGCCCCTGAGGATTGCCATGTTAGAATTTTTTATTGTTCTTCTTTTTCCTACAATGCCTTCTGTCTCATGTGACAGTGATGCACCCAGGACCATAGATGCAAGAAGTACTGGTTTAGAGTCAATTCTACAGGAGTACAGCTGTGATTTTAAGTAACTTTCCTTATCCAGTGAGCAGTAATAAAGGCTACATTTACAGTTTTGAAGACACCTGAGAGATAATTAAGTGGGATGTTCCATAAGGAAATAGCTAGCATCTTCACTAACTACAGCATTGATCACCTGGGGTGATTTGTGTTCTTTTTATGGTTCTGTGTATTTTGATAAAATGAAAAGCTTTAAAAACAGAGCATTATTTTCCTGTTGGCTGCACCTAGTCATATAACTGAGAAATAAAAACAATGAATTAGAAAGAATTATTTAGTTGAGGACAGAACATCAGGGGTCTGATATTCAAAATCATGCAAAATGGTGCGCAGAAATTTGCACTGATACTTGCAATTGCCCAGGTGCCTGAGGATGCTATAGTCAGTCAAATTGCAGACTGCACTATCTGACTGAATAAAGGACCCTGCTGGTGCAGCACTAAGTCACTTAGCACTGCCCCGACAGGGATCCCGAAGTACGCTGTCAGAGTGGATAGTACCGGAGCGCTATCTACAGTATTCAAAGGGACTCATTCAAAGGAGCCCATTGGGTATGCAAGGCACTAAGAGGCCATTGCATGCCCATTATGAGCTCATTTGCATGGGTAGTGAGGCAGGTAAGCACGGTACTGCTTCCCCAGTTGCCCAGGCCCAGATGTGTGGATATCTCTGGTACTACTGCTTTCTTTACTGCATGCCATGGAGGCACAAGTCAGGAAGCACAGGAAAACCAGGAGCAGTTTCAAAATTTGCAAATAGCATTTCATTTTTCTCAAAAATAGCAAAAATAAAACAATAAAAAATATTCAGTGTAACTATTTACAAAGGTAGTACAGAGAAAACTAAGTCCTTCTTCTGAGTGCTTTTTCTAATTCCAAGTTTCAATCTCTCACTCTCCTTGTCTCGCTAGTGAAAGCATTGCTGCTCATTTTACAAGTCTTTGCCTTGTTGACATCCTGCGTCTCACAGAATGTTCTTGTCAGTTTACAGAATGTTCTTGTCAGTTTTGATACAGGTGCAGCAAAAAGAACATAATGACACATAATTGACCTCTTGTTTACAGCTCTGCAAAAAGCTTAAAAATTGCATCTCAGGTTAACCCCTTGCGTTCCAAGTAGCTTTGCAATCATTTAAACATTATAACTATATACAGTTTTAAACAAAGGGATCCCAGTATCACATACAGTTTTACAAAGAGATTCACATATATTTTTATACCCACAGATGTGCAAAGGGAAAGAAAAGACAGAACAGCAAGGGAAAGCAGAGGGAAAGTGAGAGGCAGAGAATTGCGAAACGTCACAGTGATCAGTTCCTAGGCCTCACAAGAAAATTTTGTTGTGCAACCAGACAGAGAAGAGACAGAAAAGGAGAGGATAGAACAGATCCTTTTTGTTTAACTTTTTTCTGCATAACAAATGGGGCAGGGTCTTATTGAACCCTGTCACATACCCCCCTCTTTAAGAGGGAACCTGCTTTACAAAAACAAATTTCCAAAACTTTTTTTAATTATCTTCTAGCATTAGTTATAACCTTTACAGTTCAGTGAATATGCAGTATAACAAACACAGAAGGCTAAACTCACACATTTTTTTCAACCTTTGGAATTATCAATTCCTGATCCATATCTAGACAGAAAATCAGCATTGACATTCTCTTTCCCAGGTTTGTGCATCACTTTAAATTTAAATGGCTGTAGCACCATGTACCACCTTGTGATTATGGAATTTTTATCTTTCATTTGGTTAAGCCAGCAAAGAGGATTGTGATCTGTTACAAGTACAAAGTCAGCTCCAAGTAAATAGAACTTCAGGGACTCCATGGCCCACTTTGCTGCAAGGCATTCCTTTTCAATGGTGGAGTATCTTTTCTCTCTGTCATGCAATTTCCTACTTATGATAGAATATGATGTTCTTTCCCATCTATATTTTGACTCAGGACTGTACCTAGGCCTACCTCTGATGCATTAGTCAATTACAGAAATTGCTTCTCAAAGTCTGGGCTTCTTAAAACAGGGGCTGAACATAATGCAGCCTTAATGGCCCTAAAAGCCTCGTCACACTCTGGCATCCATTTCACAATACTCGGGAACCATTTCTCTGTGAGCTCAGTGAGGGGAGTAGCTAACTCAGCAAAGCTGGGAACAAATCTTCAATAATAATCAGCCAGCCCTAAAAATGACTTGTGGTTTTGGGGACAGGGCTGTTAGCTACAGCTTCTATCTTGGAAACCTTTGGCTTGACTTTTCCATTTCCCAAACCACAGCCCAAATACAGTATCTGGTTTCCTGCATGCCCAATGCACACTTAGTAGGATTAATTGTCAGACCTACCTTTTTGATTAATTGGATAACAGCTCGTAGGTGTTCCAGGTGACTATTCCAGTCTGGATTGTACACCACAACATCCTTCAGGTACGTAGCACAATAGCCAGTGTGAGGGGATAAAATCACATCCATGTACTGCTGGAATGTAGTAGATATGGGCTTTACCATGCTGGCACGACAAAAAAGATTGTGACCAGCATTGCATCAATGGGCTCCATGTCAGCTGCGAGTTGCAGTCAGTATGGAGCTGCACAGTTTGGCTCTATTTTTTACATCAGGGGGCTTCTCCCGCCGAAGCCCCCCACATGGAGGTCTTCGCTCCCACACCCCGTGAACTAAAGGATGCTAACTCCAGGTCGGAGTTAGTTAGGGGAGTGGATGCAGGTCGGGGGAAGTGGTTGTCCCCTTCCAGCTGCGCTTCTATGGTGGCATGGAACTGTTGCTGAGATCAACGCATGTCGCTGTAGAAATGTCACTGTTAGGGTGGCATACCGTAGATGTGCCATGTAAACCAAACAGCATGGTGGTGAACTAATAGAATCCTATAGGAGTGGCAAATGCAGTTTTGTCTCTGGATTCTTTAGCTAGGGGGATTTGCCAGTAACCCTTGGTGAGATTACTGGTACTGTCTGATATACTTGACAATTCTCAGTCTGTCTACCAAATCATCTATTCTGGGCATAGGAGAACTGTCAAATTCTGACACTTAAGTTTCCTAAAATCAAGGCAGATTTTTACACCCCCTTTATTTTTTTTTACAGTCACCACTAGTGATGACCAAGCACTTCTCAACTCTTCTGTGATACCCAGTTCTTTCATTTTTTTGTAGTTCCTTAACCACGTCTGCTCTTAATCTCTCCGGTAATCTGTATGTCTTTTGTCTAATAGGGTGAGCATTCCTTGTCACTATTATGGGCTCAACCTCTTCTGCTCGGTCTGATACTGTGGTAAAAGTACTGTTAAATGACTTTAGCAAGTTACAGATTTCTGTGGCTTGTTTGGAGGTTAAGGAAACATTCACCTTTGCAGCATCAGCAGTTACAGTTTGTTCCAAACTATCATAAACTACATCAATATCTTCTTTATCAGTTTCTGGTCAAACCAGTAGAACAGCTCTTTGTGTTTTTTCAACCCATTTATTGAGGAGGTTAGCATGGTGTATCTTAGTAGGATTTTTCCTATCAGGGGTCTCAGTCTCATAGTTAACTGTGCCAGTACATGTAAGCACTTTATAAGGCCCTAGCCACTCCATTAACAGTTTTTTTCTATAGTGGGTAACAGTAGCAAGACCTTTTCACCTGACTCAAAAACGTTTTCTTTTACTCCATGGGCATAATACACCTTCTTCTGGTTTTTGGGCCTCTTCCTGATTATTATGGGCAATTTCAACATATTTTGCCAGCTTCTTTCTCAGGGCATACATATAAGATGTAATAGATTGTTTCTGATAGGGGTTATCTTCCCACGTGCCTTATTACATCTAGTGGCCCTCTAGGTTGTCTACCATACAGCATTTAAAATAGTGAAAAACCTGTTGATGCCTGTGGCACTTCTCTGTAAGTAAAAAACAGGTAAGGTAAGTATTGGTCTCAGTCTTTCCCTTCCCCTTTTACAAACCTTTTTAATGTGCATGTTAGGGTTTGATTAAAATGCTCAACAAGACTGTCTTGTCTGAGGTGATAAAGGAGGTTCTTATGGCAATGATACCTAGTAGTCGGTACAGCTCCTACAGTAATGCAGCACCAAAATTACTGCCCTGATCAGTAATAATCTCTTTGGGTATGCCCACCCTTCTGAAAATGTTTGCAGGCTCTGCAGCCGCTTTTGGGGCTGAGACAGAACTCATTGCTTGACTGCCTCTGGGTATCATAGTCACACACTACCAAAATTAATTGATTACCCTTCTTACTTTTTTACAAGGGGCCGACCACATCCATTGCAATTCTCTCAAAATGCATTTTTATCAAAGGTAGGGGTACCAGGGGCACCTTGCCTTTTTCAGTCACTGGGGCTACTTTCGGACACTCAGCTCAGGAACTGCAATAGGTAGCAACCTCTTCATGAATTCCAGGCCAGTAAAATCTGTACAGCAACCTGGCAAGGGTGTGATCCCTTCCTGAATGACCAGCCATAGGACTATCATTTGCTATCTGTAACAACTCATATCTATACTTTTGGGGTATAACCAATTGTTCTATCTGGCACTGTGTCTCAGATTTAACCCACACTCGGTACAGTAGCCCATTTAATTTTTTAAATATAGATTTACCCTGTTTTGGTTTCACCCCCAGCTGCTTAAAATAACCCTGGAGAGAAACATTGTTAGCTTGTTCTGAAAGAAAATCACAATCTGTTTAGTTTCAACATTTTCATATGTTAATCCCTTATGTCCATCAGTCTTTTGTTACTACTGTTTCTTTACGCATCATCTTTCTTTCCTGAATTTCCAGATCTTGGAGCTGTGCTCAAACAAGTCTAAATCAAAATCAACAAAAAGAAGTGTTCCCACCATCTGAGATTTTCTTTGCCTGAGCTCTTGACACCACAGCTACTGAAACATCAGGATTTACTCCCTCTTTGATTAACTCAGTAAATCCTGGAAAGTAATTTCCAATAATCACAGGTACAGGTAACTTAGGTACTACCCCCACTTCCATTTGATGCGACACACCATTAACAGTCAGAGTCACTAGGGTAGTGGGATAGTATCGAGTGTCCCCATGAATGTAGATGACACCAGTACCTGGTCCTTTTGGACATTGTTTTTCCAGCATTTCAATATGCACCAGGGTCTGTCTGTCTACTTCCCAAATCTATAAGTCCCTTTACAGTCTTATCTCCCACCTTCACATCTGTTAAGCACTTGCCCCAATTTGCCAAGGATCTGCTCCAGTGTCACTCTTCTTAATATGGCAATTTCTTGCAATATGACCTGGCTTATTACAGGTATAGTAAATAAATTCTTTGGGTACAGATTTGTTACCCTCACCTGAGTTCTTATAGGACTTGGAGTTTAAATGGAAATAAGAATGTCTTAACAGTGCTTGGCTGTTATCTCACTGATGTGGCATCTGCCTGGCCATTTGGTAGTCTTCACCCAAAGAAACAGTCTTTTCCCCACTTTCTGGTAAGTGTTCTTATACCCCAAACTGTATGCCTGTGGGTAGGATGTTGATGAATTGCTCCATCACAAATGTTTCAATGATCTGTGGGAATGTTTTGCCCTCTGGTTGGAGCCATTTCATAAGGAGTTCTCTGAGTCGGGTGATGGCTTCTCAAGGATTGTCAATGGAGTTGAACTTCCGAAACCAAAATCTCTGTCTGTAGGAGTCTCCTTGGATGTCATAACTTTTAAGGACATCTCTTTTCACCAGGTCATAGTTTTCTGAATATGCAGTGTCCATATTGCTGTAGGAAAGTTGGGCTTTACTTGTCAGGTAAGGTACCAGCCTGATTGCCCATTGCTGCGCAACCCTTTCAGAAGTTGCTAGGTATGCTTCAATATCATCCAAGGGACACAACTTTGTAAGTCTAAGGTCTTTTAAGCTGTCAGTGTTTTGTTGCTCTGCTGAACCTGTGGCAGATCCTCCAGCTTTGATAGCTTGCAAGGCATCCAGGCATTGCGGCTCCAGTTGCTGCATCTCTTCTCTTCTCTTCTCTTCTCTTCTCTTCTCTTCTCTTCTCTTCTCTTCTCCTCCTGTTGCTGCATCTCTCCATGTCTCCACTGCTCCTTTTCTTTTCTCTGCTGCTTCTGTCATTTGCTGCTGCAGAATCCATACCTTTCTGCTATGCTTCCCTGGTACCAGGTCTAGTACCCACATACAAAACTCCTGACTTAGAGTATGCATGGCGTAAATCCCATGACTGACACCATCTGTCATCAAGGCACAGGTCAGAAAGCACAGGAAAACCAGGAGCAGTTTCAAAATTCACAAATAGCATTTTATTTTTCTCAAAATAAAAAAGCAAAATAAAAAATAAAAATTATTCTATAGAACTATTTACAAAGGCAGTACAAACACAGAAAACTAAGTCCTTCTTCTGAGTGTTTCTTCTAATTCCAAGTTTCAGTCTCTCACTCTCCTTGTCTGTCTAGCAAAAGCATTGCTGCTCTTTTTATAACAAGTCTTTGTCTTGTTGACATCCTTTTTCTCACAGAATGTTCTTGTCAGTTTACAGAATGTTCTTGTCAGTTTTGATGCAGGTGCAGCAAAAGAACATAGTAACCCACAACTCACCTCTTGTTTACAGCTCTGCAAAAGGCTTAAAAACTGCATCTCAGGTTAACCCCTTGAGTTCCAAATAGCTTAGCAATCATTTCAACATTATGACTATATACAATTTTAAACAAATGGATCCCAGTATCACATACAATTTTACACAGAGATTCACATATATTTTTATCCCTGCATATATGCAAGGGGAAAGAAAAGACAGAATAGCAAGGGAAGGCAGAGAAAAAGTGAGAAGCGGAAAATTGTGAAACATTCAAAGTGATCAGTTCCTAGGTCTCACAAGAAAATCTGGTTGCGCAACCAGATAAAAAAGAGACAGAAAAGGAGAGGATAGAACAGACCCTTGTATTTAACTCTTTCTGCATAACAAATGGGACAGGGCCTTTTTCAACCCTGTCACACTGCAACAGCAAATTGTGACATCAGTAGGAGCAAGGGGGATGTGTGGAGTGGAGGGACATGAGCACGTGGGATGGGAGGCAGTTTGTTAATCACTTGGGGGGAGGCGAACCACTGAATACCTATGCTTATGTTTAGAGAAATTACTGGATCAACGATAAGGGTGGGGTGAACTGAACACTAAAGACAAATGCTTAGTTTTAGAAAGATGGCCAGATCAGTGACTACAGTGGGGGTATGGGCCACTCAATACAAATGCTTACTTTTATAGAGATGGCCGGATTGGCAGTTGGGCAGGTGGGGGGATCAGTCACCAACAATGTGTTTTGGTATGACTGGAGCAGCAAGGGAAGGTAAGCTGAAAGGGACCAATAATTCCTTCTATCAGTCCACTGCCCAGCACTTGGCCGGTGGAGAGCTTTGTGCATTACTGTCCGCAAGGATATAGTTAGGGTTTTAGCAGCATTACACAAGTGCTGAAATGTAGGTTGTAAAGCACAGCAAAAACCTTTGAATATACCACGGTGCCCTGTGTGCAAGAGGGATCCCTTATTTGCATGGGTGCAGCAGTATTTTCCATGTGATCAGACTCTCAGGTCAGCACTGTGAACCAAGGGCCTTTGAATATGGCCCCCTTCCCCCACGTTGGCTCCTGCTGTTCTCAGTTGGTATGGCACTAACATGGTTAGCACCATGCTAGGCTTTTGAATGTCATGTTGATTGTATTTTAAACATGCTTGTACATCTGATAAAACATGGGATGAGAATGGCAAAGAACAGATATGTGTTTCTTCCTCTTAGGGACTTCTCAGTGTACTGCAGGCAAAATGTCAACTACACACCCTGTAAGATCCCCAGTGTTATGTCCATTTAAAACACTTTGAGTAATCATATAAGAGAGAAAGTCTGCAGGGAAAGCTGCAGGTGGTATCTGCAATAGGATGCTGGGAGAGAAGAAGTTTAACATTATTTGGGTTTTGTGTATCTTGTTTAAGCAATAATGCCTGACAGGGTGTGTGTCGCGCTGGGATAACGTCGCGCCTCAGGTGGTTGGGCACGAGGCTGCAGGCCGAGTGCGTCCAATGACTGAGGCGTGATGTTATCCCAAATGACACACACCCTGGAGGGCATTATTGCTATTATACAATGGCTCATTGTTACACAGAATAAAAAAAATAATTTTAAAGTGTTTTTGTGTGGAAAAATATTTTTGTTTTTTAAGAGCAGATGAAACAATCAAACAAATGGTCAGTGTGCTCAAGCTCATCTGCAGGTTCACAGTGAGGCAGAGACTAGACCCGTGATGTTGTACTAATTAACATCATTGGTCCAGCCCAAGACTGACCAATCAGAGTCCAGGATTTTTCTTGCCATTGTATAATAAAGGTTCACCCATGCCGCAGTACCAAACATGTTGCCAACGCTGATTATGGTGCCAGTAACATGCCACCTGGCATTACAGCACCAGGCATTATCTCTCCTGGGAGTTCCAGTGCCAAAGCACCCTCACAGGAAACAGTCAGCTCTGCCCCCCCACCCCCAATGCGGGGGGGGCTTCGTACACCCCAAATGAAATATAACCTCCTCCGGAGTGGGCATGCCCCGGAGGAGGCAGAAATTGTGTGGGTGCAAAGGGCGACATGAGTGAGGGGTGATCTAAAATCAAAATTGCACCTTTTCACTGTCACTCTTGTTGCAGAGCCCAAATTGTGGCAGCAAAATGTACTCAGCAACTTGATGGGATACGCTCACTAAACTATATACTGTGTGTATATATATATATATATATATATATATATATATATATATATATACACATATACTCTCAAGTCTCATTTCCAGAGCAAGGCATCATGGATATAAAACTCCTTGTGCAACTCAGGCTGACATGCTTTTGCTAGAATAGACATCACCTTTTAAGCAGGCTTATACATCTGATCCTGTATAGGCTGAGAATGACAAAGTACAGACACATGTTTCATCCTGTTTGGGACTCCCTAGTATACTGCAGTCATGATCTCTACCAGACACCATGTCAGAGCCCCAGGGTAATGTTCATTTTGAACACTCGGACTAAGCATACCGATGAGCTCTCAACTGTCACAGATTAGGTACCTGGTACATGACTCATTTTACCTCTCAGAAACCACCTGTTCCACATGCAGAAGGCAATATTCCTCACTGCCCACCAGGGCATTGAACCAGAAATTCATAATACTCTATGATGCTTAGTTATTAGCAAACCCGGTAAACATTAGTACATTTATTTCCACAGTGCTCTGATATTACGATGTCATTTGTGGTGATGTGTTACATAGTTTGTCCATTTGTCACACATCTTGTCATAATTTAGGCAATAATAGGCTGAGTGATATCTGGAATGACAGCATGGTGGTCTGCAGGGAAAGCATTTCAGTTACACTTTATCTTGAGTGTCTGTTTCAATGTAACTGATCATTTTAATTTCATGCAACTGGGTAATTACACTACAGTCACATGTTTGTTGCATGCAGCTACATTGCAGCTGCAATGCAGTTGCAGCGAGTTAACTGACGCTTAAAATATTTGCTTTCCTTGCAAAGCGCCTCTATGGCATGCTCATTCCGGGTGTTCACAACGGACAGAGCATTTGGGTTGTGACATGAGGCCTGCTTGAATATGAATGCTGTTCCTTGGGGAGTCCCAAAGAGGATGAAGCATGCTTATACTTGGCTGTTCTCAGCTTATACTGGGTCAGATGTACAGGGCTGTTTAAACGGCGACATCTTCTCTGATGAAGCCTTGTCAGCCTGGCCTGCATGATGCCTTGTTCTGGGAATGAGGCTCGAGAGGATACGTGGAGTTTAAAGAGATGCACAAAAAGCAAACAGTTTGGATATTTTCTCTTTCCTAGCCACCTGTAAGAGATCCCAAATACTTTTTTCCTTGCAAACTGGCCCCCTGGCATGCTCACTCTGAATGTTCTAATTGGACATAAAGTCACGGGCTTGTTATTTGCACAATATCATTTTTTCCAGTGTACATTTTCTGCAGTCATGGCATCTGAGCCCTAATTCTCACTTTCCTATCAGCTTTAGTTGTTTCTGCATAATTCTCATACGTACTTACTGATTTCATCAACTCTGCAACTCGACTGCACTGGTATTTTTGTGATACTCTTGTGAAACATTTTACGATACTTTTCTATGAAAAACACCACATAAAAGAAATTGTATGGTATTTTTAGAAGTTTAATGGTGAGAGTGTACTTGCAAGGAGTCCAATGTACGGAAAGCATGCTGATTACAGGAATATGTCACAAGCCACACATGCGTGCCGGTGGGGTCCATAAAAGCTAATGGGATTAGCTGGAGCAATCAGGTGTCCTGGAGGGTGGCCAGGATTCATGGCACCAGCAATTGGATGGGATGCTGTCTCTACGGACAGCTGTCCTGACAGAGGAGACACAGCTATCACAAAAGAGAAAAGGCTGTATTTTCTAATGCTTGAGTCTAGCCCCCTCAAATCTGGCACAATGGGACATTCCAACATTTGGCGCTTTCGGGCTGCTGTTCATTGTTGTGGCAGACTGGATCTACTTTACTTTCCAAGCCCACGTTATTGTTTTATTCTGTGGCATTTCCCTCTCTACCTGTTGCATTTAACAAAAATTCTAGAAAAATATTTCTACTGCCCTTCAAGTAAACATTAATGCTTCAAAATAATGTGGCGCAGGGCAGCAACAGGAGAGTTACTGCCACAGTACTGGGAGAGTTATTTTCCCCTTTTTTTGGCTTGCTTTATTTTTCCGGACTGAATTCTAGGCATTTGTACCAAGCCAGCTTGGATGGTCTCTGTTCTGTCCATGTCTTTGACTGTCTTGTCAACAGCCATGACACCGCCCATTAATTATACAGCACTTGGGTTCATGTAGTTTAGAAATACAGCTAAATCATTTGTAAACTTTTATTTATTCAAAATCTGGTAACCAGGAAGGCACACTCAGCCAAGGTTCATTTCCAATTGCAAATGGCTGTGGGGGTAGGGGAGTACAAGAATTTAAACAATAACATGAATAATAATAATAATATAAAAAAAAATGTTTTGCATTGCAAAATGAGAGAATGCTATCCCTGATCTGTAATTAACTTTTAGGCTACAATTTATTTTAAGTTCTTGTTACTATGTAACAGTGGGGTAGGTTATCTTTCTTTGTTGGTGTCATCATTTGTTATGTTGATTGCGCGCATGCGCAAGAAACATATTGCGGCAGCTTTCTCCAGAAGCAGATTGTGGAGGCACGGCGGCCAATGCCTCCACAGCCTTTAATGGCTTGGCCCACTTCCCCCAATGCCGTGGCATGCTGCTGCTGACACTAGTTCAGCCAGCGTGCCACAACCTTGTAAAAATGTGGCCACTGCAACACGGATGCCCTTATTATTGAAGCGTTATCCCTGCAATGAGGAGCGACCCCTCATTGCAGGGGCTGCTGCTGACTGGGAGCCCAGTCCCTGTCAGCATGTCTCTCCACCCAAGTTGTTGTGTGCCAAGGGGTGCCCAAACCCCTCAGCTTATGTCTCCCTCACTTCTATAGCTTACTGACGGGTGCCTAACCCACATTGGCATATCCCCATTTTCAGTGTGCCGAGGGGTGTCCAATCCCCTCGGCTTATGTTCACCCCTCTTCTGTCTTTGCTGATAAGGGTACCCAATCTCTATCAGGATATCCTCCAATTTCTGTGTGCCACGGGGTGCCCAGGACCCCGCCGGCATGATGTGGCCCTTTGTTCTGTGCCAATGGGGTGCCCAATCCCCCATTGGCTGCAGCTGCCACCCCAAAAAGAGTCTGTTGGCATGCTGGGAGCCCACCCCAGTTGTGCCATATGCCCTGCAAAAAACGGTCTCATGATGTTTTTTTTTCCTCCTGTAAAAAAAAGGTCCCTTGCCATCTCCCTGACCCCCTCCCACAACCCGCACCCACCCACTGCGCACCCTGCCTCCCCACACACACCCCTCACCCCATGCTTACCTCTGTACCTCAGCACGATGATCTTCGGTGGACCGGGAACACATCTGCACTCTTCAAAGCCGACCATGAACTGAAGAAATGCAGGTAAGCTGTATAATGGAATAAATAGGATGTTTTCAAACTTGATGCATATTTCGGGCATTTTTTGGAAAATTTGGCACCAAATTTTCAACATGGTGTTTTTGGAACCCCCTCCTCATGAATTCTGGCACTGTCATGGCACTAATCAGTCCCGAAAGATGATTTCGCAGTCACTGCGCAGAATCACCTTTTGGGACCGATTAACAAAATGACAGTGCCAGTGTTCATGAGGTGGCTCTCAAAAAGCCTATGTTGCAAATTTGGTGGGGAAAATCCAGAAAATGACTGTTTTAGAAACATAGAAACATAGAAGTTGACGGCAGATAAGGACTGCAAGGCCCATCCAGTCTGCCCATTTCTTTTTCTACCTTATAAATGTGCCTTCGGCCTTTGCTCTGTCAGTGACCTATCTATCCATAGTCATTTGTATTGCTCCCTTATGCCTATCCCATGCCTGTTTGAAGCCCAGCACTGTATTCATAGCCACCACTTCTTGTGGTAAGCCATTCCATGCATCCACCACCCTTTCTGTGAAAAAGAATTTCCTCACATTCCCCCTTAATCAGCCTCCCTCTAATGTCATGCTGTGTTCTCTTGTCCTGCTATTTTTCTTATATTTAAACATGTTAGACTCTTTCACCTTGTTTATGCCCTTAAGGTGTTTGAATGCCTCGATCATATCACCTCTCTCCCTCCTTTGCTCAAGGGTATACATATTGAGCTCCTTTAATCTGTCCTCATATGTCTTCTGATGCAGTCCCTGCACCATTTTGTGCCCTTCTCTGGACTGCCTCAATT
The DNA here is from genome assembly GCA_016271365.2 of Neoceratodus forsteri. Classification (NCBI taxonomy): domain Eukaryota; kingdom Metazoa; phylum Chordata; order Ceratodontiformes; family Ceratodontidae; genus Neoceratodus; species Neoceratodus forsteri. The sequence continues at coordinate 64,309,436 of CM028129.1, forward strand.
TGGTTAATGTCCTTGTGAAGGTGTGGCCTCCAATACTGCACGCAGTACTCCAGATGGGGCCTAACCAGTGTCTTGTACAGAGGGATTATTACCTCCCTCACGACTCCCAGATACCCTACTAATACACCCTAACACCCCCAGCCTTACCTACTGCTTTAGAGGTCTGTTGATGATTTTAGGTCATCAGTGATAATGATGCCCAAGTCTCTTTCTTCCTTTGTGACTGCTAGCAACTCCTCCCAGCCTATAGGTGGCTTCAGGGTTTCTCTTCCTATGTGCATGATTTTGCACTTCTTTGCATTAAATCCAGTTGCCACTCTTCTGACCATTCTGCTAGTTTATCCAGATCTCTTCTCATTCTGCCCACCCATCTGGATCATCTACTCTGTTGCAGATCTTGGTGTCATCTGCAAACAGACAAGCCTTACCCTCTAGTCCATCTGCAAGGTCACTAATGAAGATGTTGAAGAGGACTGGCCCCAGGACTGATCCCTGAGGTACCCCACTTGTGACTTGCATCTCTTCTGACTGTATACCATTTACCACCACTCTCTGTTTTCTGCCCGTCACAACCAGTTTGCCACCCAGTTGACCAACTTCTGACCCACCCGAGCCTACCCAGCTTATTTATCAATCTTCTATGTGGAACAGTGTCAAAAGCTTTGCTGAAGTCAAGGTAGGCGACATCAACTGCTCCCCTTGGTCCACCACTCTGGTTACCCAGTCAAAGAAATCTATGAGATTAGTTTGACAGGACCTTCCTTTGTAAACCCATGCTGTCTTGGATCCTGTGCCCCTATGGATTCCAGGTGTTGCACTATCCTTTCCTTAAGAGTGCCTCCATAATCTGCCACTACTGAGGTAAGACTGACCGGTCTGTAGTTTCGCCTCCTCCTGCTACCACTCTTGTGGAGCGGGATCACATGAGCCCTTCTCCAGTCTTCTGGGATCTCTCCTGTGCTCAGAGACTCACTAAAAATTCTGCTATGGCTCTGCTAGTTCCTCCTTTAGCTCCTTAAGTACCCTGGGATGTATGCCATCAGGTCCCATTGCCTTATCCACCCTGAGCTTAGTAGCTCTTGTAGGACCCTTTCTTTTGTGAAGGGAGTAGTGCTCACCCCTCTCCCCCTGTGTCCATGATGCTGAGCTGTGGGCCCTGTCCTACCTTCTCTTCAGTAAATACTGAGCAAAAGTATCTATTTAGGTAGATGCCTTTACAGGGTCCTCCTCCTCACATGCTCCCTTTTCTCCATTAAGCTTAATACCTGTCTGGACTTTCTCCTTTCACTAATGTATCTATAGAAAGTCTTGTCACCTTTCTTTACTGTTCGTGCTAGTGTTTCCTCAGTTTGGGACTTTGCCTGCCTTACTGCCTTACCTGCTTCCCTTAGGGCAGTTTGGTATGCCTCCCTATCTTCATCCCACTGTGTTCTTTATATTTCCTGAAGGCCAGCCTTTTGGCTCTGACCTTTTCTGCTACTGTATTTGAGAACCAAAGTGGTTTCCTTCTTCTTTTGCACTTCCTTTTCTGTCTAACACAATGGGATGTTGCTTCAAGTATTGCATCCTTAATGCTTGCCCACTTTGCCTGTACCCCTCACCTGTGTTTCTTTTTGCCAGGGCTAGCTTAACTCTGTAGGCCATCTTATCAAAGTCAGCCCTCTGAAGTCCCATATTTTGCCTTGGAATGGGATGATTTAGATGTAGTAGCCAAACTGAACCATACCATGTGATGGTCACTGGCCCCAGGTGACCTTCTACCTGGAGATCTGTGATCCCTTCTTTGTTAGTCAGTACTAGATCTAGGATAGCCCTGTCTCTTGTGGGTTGCTGTACCAGTTGTTTGAGGCCCTCCTGCAGGAATCCACTATGAGTCTAGGTCTGGCAGATGTTCCTGCTGGTATTGACCAATCTGTATCTGGCATGTTGAAGTCTCCCATTATCAGAACCTCCCCTTTAGCTGTCATGTTTTGTATATCTTCTAACAGTAATGTGTCTATGTCCTCCCCCTGGTCTGGGGCCTGTAGACAACCCCAGTTCTTATGGCTGTCCCATTTCCTGTTTCCAGGGTGACCCACAGTTCTTCTGGCTCCTTATGTGTATTCTGAATTTCTGTAGCTTTGATATTTTCATTAACATACAGGGCCACTCCTCCCCCTTTTGCACCTTGGTCTCTTCTGAACAATACATAGCCAGTACGAAGTCTCCCAAGTGTGGTTACTGGTAAACCACGTCTCACTAATTGCTACTATGTCCAGTTTAGCCTCTGACATTATTGCCTGCAGGTCTGGGATCTTATTTCCCAGGCTGTGAGCATTGTGTACATGATTTTCCATTGGCCAGATTTTGGTGGGTTAGTTGTTGGGTGAAGTTTGCATTACCCTGTGCATCGTATGGGAGACAAACCTTTTTTCTTACCTGGTGATGCAAATGAGCGGCAAACATGCTGAATTCCTGTTTGACCACTAGCTGAGGGGAGGGTGTTCTTCCATTCGAGCGTGTGGGGTGCACCCCTCCCCATTTGCTAGTTTAAATATTCTGCAAAGGCGTCAAACTTCTGCTAATGCACTGGCTCCTCTTTAGTCAGATGCAGTCTATCAAATTTAAAGAACTTTCGCTCCCAGAACTGTTGCCAGTTCCTACAAATCTGTGTCCTTTTCCTGGCACCAGTCCTTGAGCCACGTGTTTAGCTCCCTATCTCCCTTCTCTGACCTTCCAGTCCATCTGCTCCTCTCCCAGACTGGCAGGATCTCAGAGAAGGAGATGCCGGACGAAATAGATGATAGTTGTCACCCAGCCTAGTCAGGTGTTCCTTGGTCTCCACAACTGACCCCGCTGGCGAGATCATAGTCCTTATGTGTACTAGGACATCAATGTTTTCTCCTGCCTTGTGAACAATTTTAGCAATCAGTGTCTCTCCATGCTGATGTACCTGAAGACATCTGACCATCACCCCTGGCTGGAGATGGGTATCAACTCCCGAATCATGGAGTCTCCTATGATCAGAAGTTTTTTGGATTTCCTTTGTGCTTGTTTAGTTTTGGTTCCTGATTTGGGTGAGTTTTGTTGTGCTAGCTCCTGTGCCGCAGTGTTCTGCTCTGCAGTGTCTTCTGCCTCTTTATTTGATTTCAGAGATAGAGGCAGTTACCTGTTTGTGGTGTTTATATGGTTTTTGGAGGTAATGTGTTGGAGAGCAGAGAGTGATGGGGCACCTGATTTGCTCCTCCTAACCACCTGCCAACCTCCTGGACCAACTACCCTCTGCGGTCGAGGTTTTTCTGTTGGATGCTGGGGAAATGGCGGGTGGTCCTTATAATGTATTTCCTCTTCAATATGAAATTTGAGGCGGCAATCTCTGCCCATGCTGCCCGGAGCTGAGCCCTAAGATCTCCAAAGGCCCAGCATGTAGGACAGTGTCCTAAATCCTGCGACTGTCCTTCTGAAAATTGTTCCACAGTACCTGCAGTTAATGAAATCCATTCCAAATAAGTTGCTGGGTTTGTAACCTAGTCAGAGTAATTAGAAGGAAAAAAAAAAAAAAAAAAAAAAAAAATGCAAGTAATGGTTTAATTGTGCTTTGTTTAACTTGTTATAACAAGTTAAATTACTAGTGTCCCTGTAAATGAGATCACCTTGTGGAGGCCCCACTGATCCGCCCCTTCCTGCTCTGCCACAGGAAATGTCACAACTGTGGTACCCTATAAAAGGAGTGTAGCGTGGGGTGGTTGGGGATGGGGTGGGTGGCTGGGCCCTTCCTGCCTAAAAAGAAGAACCACGACGAAAGAACAAGGAGGTAAGAGCAGAAACAATCAGTCAACAACAAATGCAGTAACTTTGAAAGCTTATCCTAATGTTAGATAAAACTGTAAAACCTGTAAAGCACCACCTGTAATAATGTCAGAGAAGATATACCCTGTAAGAAACACTTTGCTACAGAGAAAAATAAAGCAGTAACAGAAGATATACCTTGCAAAGACAATTTGAATCAGAAGATTACAGCAGTAATCTGTTAGCACACACCTGTAGGCACCTTGTAATAATGCAGAAGAAGGTATACCAGCAACAACAATTTGAATCAGAGAAAAATAAAGCAATGAAATGTTAGCAACAAACAGCAGCAATCCCTGTGAGTAAAAATAAAAAACCACCACAACAGTAAATCTGCTTAGCCAAACTAAGTCTTAATCCTTCTCCCTTGCTCTGGTAAGTTTCTCTACTCTGCCTTTCAAGCAGTCTTAGAAGGAAAGAGCTCAGGTGAAGCTAGGTGCCTTGGCCAGCAAACCAAGTTTTAGGAGCATGGATTGCGCAGTTGCTACTCACACTTGTAACTTCGCGAATTTGCAATATTTTCATGCCAGATTTTCAGCATTGGCATTTCTCCACACCTCCTTGTGAACAGTACTGCTGTCATTTTTCACATCCTGATAGAAATGTGTTTTCGCACCAAGCGTGCGTTGCGCAGTTTCCACGCACGCTCGTTCCTTCGCAACTTTGCAATATTTTCACTCCAAATTTTCAACATTGCCATTTTTACACACCTCCTTATGAACAGTGCAGCTGCCATTTTTCACATCCTGGCAAAAATGTGTTTTTGCTCTTCCGGTGCAGAATAGTGCAGTTGCTGAGGGAAATCAGTGTTCGGGACACATTAAGAAAATCACACTGACACTGTTCTTGAGCAGAGGTCCTAAAATGCCTATGTTGAAAATTTTGTGACAAAACTCCATAAAATGACTGTGTTACGAGTGTGCATTGTGCAGTTTCCACGCACCCTTGTAACTTCGCAAATTAGTAATATTTTCACGCCATATTTTCAACAGTGGCATTTTTCCACATCTCCTTGTGAAAAGTACAGCTGTCATTTTTCACATCCTGACCGAAATGTTTTTTCGCACTTAAAGCACAGAATACCGCAGTTGCTGTCGGAAATCATTGTTTGGGACAATTTAGGATTAAGCGAGTGGGGGGAGAGTGATCGAGCTCAACTCAGCTCTGTCAGAACTGCTGCAGATTTCTTTGTGGGCAGGCAAAGGCGCCAATGCAGGCAGAAGCCCAGTACAAAAGGGCAGCCTGCAACAGCAGGAGATACAGAATGAGCGAGTGAGGGAGGGGGAGTGCGAGAGGTCAACGGAGCTCTGTTGAGACTGCTGCTGATTTCTTTGTGGGTAGAAAAAGTCAGCAATGCATGCAGGGGCCCAGTACAAAAGGGCAGCCTGCAGCGGCAGGAGAAACAGAACAAGAGACTGAGAGAGAGGGGGAGCGAGTGAGCTCAACGGAGCTCTATCGTGACTGCTGCAGATTTCTTTGTGGTCAGAAAAGGGTAGCAATGCAGGCAGGAGCCCCGTACAAAAGGGCAGGCTGCAGTGCTGGCAGAAACGGAACAAGCGAGTGAGAGAAAGGGAGTGAGTAAGGTCAATGGAGCTCTGTTGGGACTGTTGCAGATTTCTTTGTGGCCAGAAAAAGGTGTCAACAGAGGCAGGACCCCAGTTCAAAAGGGAAGCCTGCAGTGCCAGGACAAACAGAATGAGTGCATAAGACAGGGGGAGTGAGCGACCTCAATGGAGCTCTGTCGGGACAGCTGCAGATTTCTTTGTGGGCAAGAAAAGGTGCCAATGCAGGCAGGAGCCCAGTACAAAAGGGCAGCCTGCAGCGCTGGGAAGAACACAACAAGTGAGTGAGAGAGAGAGAGAGAGTGAGCGAGCTCAACGCAGCTGTGTCAGGACTGCTGCAGATTTCTTTGTGGGCAGAAAAAGGCAGCAATGCACGCAGGGGCCCAGTACAAAAGGCCAGCCTGCAGCAGCGGGAGAAACAGAATAAGCAAGTGAGAGAGGGGGAGTGAGCGAGCTCAACGGAGCTCTATCATGACTGCTGCAGATTTCTTTGTGGGCAGAAAAAGGCAGCAATGCACGCAGGGGCCCAGTACAAAAGGCCAGCCTGCAGCAGTGGGAGAAACAGAATAAGCAAGTGAGAGAGGGGGAGTGAGCGAGCTCAATGGAGCTCTATCATGACTGCTGCAGATTTCATTGTGTGCAGAAGAAGGCAGTAACACAGGCAGGAGCCCAGTACAAAAGGGCAGCCTGGAGCGGCAGCAGAAACGGGGCGAGTGAGTGAGTGAGAGAGGAGGAGTGAGCCAGTTCAAAGGAGCTCTGTCAGGACTGCTGCAGATTTCTTTGTGGGCAGAAAAAGGCGCCAACAGAGGCAGGAGCCCAGTACAAAAGGGCAGCCTGCAGCACCAGGAGAAACAGAATGAGTGAGTGAGATGGGGGAGTGAGCGACCTCAACAGAGCTCTATCGTCACTGCTGCAGATTTCTTTGTGGGCAGAAAAAGGTAGCAATGCAAGCAGGAGCCCAGTGCAAAAGACCGTCCTGCAGCGCCGGCAGAAACAGAACGAGCGAGTGAGAGAGGGGGAGTGAGCAAGCTGAACGGAGGTCTATTGTGATTGCTGTGGATTTCTTTGTGGGCAGAAAAAGGCAGCAACGCAGGTAGGAGCCCAGTACAAAAGGCCAGCCTGCAGCTCTGGCAGAAATGGACGAGCGAGTGACAGAGGGGGAGTGAGCGACCTCAACAGAGCTCTGTCAGGAATGCTGTAGATCTCTTTATGGGCAGAAAAATCCACCAATACAAGCAGGAACCCAGTACAAAAGGGCAGCCTGCAACAGCGGGAGACACAGAATGAGTGAGTGAGGGAGGGGGAGTGAGTGAGCTCACTGGAGCTCTGTTGGGACTGCTGCGGATTTCTTTGTGGGCAGAAAAAGGCAGACAAACAGAACAAATGAGTGAGAGTGGAGGGGAGCGAGTGAGCTCAACAGAGCTCTATTGTGCCTGCTGTGGATTTCTTTGTGGGCAGAAAAGAGCAGCAATGGAGGCAGGAGCCCCGTACAAAAGGGCAGGCTGCAGCGCTGGCAGAAATGGAATGAGCAAGTGAGAGACGGGGAGTGAGTAAGGTCAACGGAGCTCTGTCGGGACTGCTGCAGATTTCTTTGTGGCCAGAAAAAGGTGCCAACAGAGGCAGGAGCCCAGTACAAAAGGGCAGCCTGCAGCACCAGGAGAAACACAACAAGTGAGTAAGAGAAGTGGAGTCAGTGAGGTCAACGGAGCTGTGTCAGAACTGCTGCAGATTTCTTTGTGGGCAGAAAAAGGCAGCTACACAGGCAGGAGCCCCATACAAAAGGGCAGCTTGGAGCGCTGGCATAAACAGAATGAGTGAATGAGAGAGGGGGAGTGAGCGAGCCCAAAGGATCTCTGTCAGGCTGCTGCAGATTTCTTTGTGGGCAGGAAAAGGCAGCTACACAGGCAGAAGCCCAGTACAAAAGGGCAGCCTGCAGCGCCAGGAGAAACAGAATGAGCGAGTGAGACAGGGGGGAGTGTGCAAGCTCAACGGAGGTCTATTGTGACTGCTGTGGATTTCTTTGTGGGCAGGAAAAGGCAGCAATGCAGGCAGGAGCCCAGTGCAAAAGGCCAGCCTGTAGCGCTGGCAGAAATGGACGAGCGAGTGACAGTGGAGGAGTGAGAAACCTCAACAGAGCTGTGTCAGCTGCCTGCCTGTTACTGCAGAGGCTTTTTGAACTAGGTGCCATTTTAGGTCGGCGCAGACGTGCTGATAGTTTTTAGAAACTCAAAATCAGCCAGCAGTGCTCCTGAAAATGGAAGTTGCAATGTACTTTAATTATACCGGATTTAGAAGCTGAAATGAAATGAAATATACATATGCATTTTTATGACATTTAACCAGACTTAGAAGCAGAAATGAAATGATAGTTAAATACACATATGCATTTGTTATGGCATTTAAAGGCTTTCACTCAGGTTGAGCCAAGCCAGCGATGTTCTTGTTTCTAAGCCTTGTCATTTGCTATTACAGTCGTTACTTTAAGGGGCCTTGCAAATGAGTTTGGCTGTGCACATTAAGTGAAGGGGTAGTTTATTGTGCTGATGTTGGCCTCGTGGGACCGAGCTGAATGATGTGCTGCGTTGTTCTGATTTCTGGTGGTTACATGGGCTGCATCATTTTTTTAGGAATTTTACTGTGCACATTGAGTTGGGAAATAGAAAAAAAAAAAGTAAAGTAGTTTTGTGCCAAATGCTAGTTTAATATAGGCTGCATAGCTTTTAACTAACTGATTTCTGGTGTTGCTCCTTGGCTGCCTTGAGGGACTGAGCTGATCCAACCTCTTAGAACTAGCAGGCTGCCATTAATTACTGCAACTGTGGTGAGGCATTTGGGGCATTTCAGGGGACTCATGGCAGGTTAGCGACTGTTGCTACAGAGTCCCCCTTCCAGTCAGCCCTGTTTGCTACTCGGAGGCACAAACTGCGCTATCGGGAGTCCCTGCACCCTCCACCTCCTTCCCCACTATTTAACCCCTGGTCTCACCTCCTCTTTTTTTACTTCAACAGGTGCTCAGGGATCATCGGGGACCGTCTTGGAGGTCGAGAGGGCCTCGGCTCCTGCCCTCCTTCCCCATGCTCTCGCTCGAAATAGTTGAAAAGGTAATTCTCCACTGCACTGTAGACGCACGGACTAATTTTGAATCCTGACTGTGCCACAGCTTACCTGTGATCGTCACCGCCATGGAAAAGGCCATGTTTGCTGGTCTCCTGATCTACCAGCTGCCTGCCTGTTGCTGCAGAGGCTCGGCTCTGCCCCGCGGCCCCCACCACCACCCTTGGTCGGCGCTCCAATTTATATGCAGTGATTTGGTCGCGTGAGCCGATTTTACCTATCAGCTCACTTTTCCATCTGCAAGCTATACAGTCTCTCCACTAGGGGTTCCCTTATAGTTTTTGGACACTTTGTTATGCACTGCACCTATTGATCTGTTACAAGTCTGCTCAAAAACCTTGTCTGACGTCGGCCTTATGATTAATAACTAGCGCTAAGGCCTTAACTTACCAATCTAAGCTGCTGCTATCAAACAATAATATTGTTAGCCTGATCGCAAGAAAATAGTAACAGGACAGTCAGACGCAGTAAGTGTCTACTAAGGTACAAATTAACTTATTGCTCTCCACCCATTTTTCCAGCCCACTATATACCTGCGTAGCACTGTTCCTGTGTCACACACCCCCGGTGCTGAGTTGTGTTGCATCTCTATGTAAAATAGGCACAGGATTGGGTCTTGATCTGGGAAGGGAGGACAATAGTAGCAACTAAACAACGATCCCTACCTACGTGTCATCTGTGGGAGGCCCTACTCTGATCCATTGGTGACCTTATGGTAGCAATTCCCCTTCCTGTCTCAACCTGACATTCGTCTTGGTGCTGACATGGGATTCCTGGAGCACCGACCAAAGCTAGTCCTGCTCCAGTTACTACTGGGCACCATCGCCATTGTGATCCTTACTGCTCTTTGGATCCCCTGGCTCACAAGTGGGGGTGCCCCCCTGAAGGGAGACCCCTGGTGTACGTGTTCCCAACTGGGGGACTCCGACTTCACCTTCTCCAACCTTCTAGCAGAGGGCTCACCCCTGCCCTGGGTCCTCGGTAGTCTTGACCTAAGGAGCTTTCTGAGACCTGCACGAAAGGTCAGGTGCTATGACCGTAAGTCACAGATGAAAAATAGATCCACTCCCTTGAGGCATCTATTCTGGCTCCTGCTGGTGACCCTTGTGCTAGCAGGGGACATAGAGCTAAACCCAGGACCTTCACTCCAGTCATCCTCCACACTGGTGGGCTGGTCGGTGGTAAAAGGGCTGAATGTAGCCCATCTTAATATCAGAAGTCTCCTGCCCAGCCTGGCGGAACTTCATGTCTGGGTAACTCGACATAAGCCTAACATCCTAGGCATTACAGAAACCTGGTTAAAACCCGCTACACCAAACTCTGTGTGCGCCCTTCCTGGTTATGACCTCATCTGTCATGATCGCCCAGGAAAAAAGAAGGGTGGTGGTATCCTGGTCTACTACAGAAGCCATCTTAACCTATCTGCACTTCCTAGTCAACAGACAGTGCAGTCCACCTGTGAGACACTGCACACGGTGCTGTTACTAGGGATGTCAAAAAAGATACACATTATATACATCTACAATCCCCCAAAAGGAGGCGTAGAGGGGCTGACTGGCCTTCTTGACACAGTTGGTGCTGTAATACGGCAAAATGAGCTAATCATTCTGGGTGACCTCAACCTCAATTGGCTGGGTGGTAACACCAAAGCCTTTGAGTCGTCACTTGCCGGTCTCTCCCTGACACAGCTAGTCAGGAATCCTACCAGGTGCCCCACAAATGATGGTAAGAGCTCCCTCCTGGACTGGATCTTGACTAACTGACCTGATAGGATCAGCTCATCCAGTATCCTGCCTGATTGTATCTCAGATCACTCCTCGGTGTACTGTGTTTGGAGGATCCCACTCCTGAAAATACCACATAAAATTATCCAGATCAGAGACTGCTCTAGGTTAGATCTATCCTCCTTTCAAAATGATATTAAGTACACTGACTGGTCGGCAGTATGGAATGTCCAGGACTCCACATCTGCTGTCAGTCACTTCCTCATTTCTTTAAGGGCCCTGCAGGAGAAACATGCCCCCCTAATCAGACAGAGGGTCAGGGGTACGGCTACAAAATGGTTTCATGGCAGCCTCCTAGCCCTCCTCAAAACTAGGGACAAGTGCTGGGCCAAGTTTAAGGCCACGACTGACCAGGTTATCCTTCAAAAATACAGGCAACTTAGAAATGAGTGCAAAAAGAACATAAGGGTAGCAAAAAGTGAGTTCTGCAAATCTGCACTACTGAAATCGGCTAGGGACCCAAGGAGGTTCTGGAGGAATATCAAACACATAGTGAGCGGTACACAGAGTGCAGAGACCACTGATATGACAATTGATGGTTCTAGCTGCAGCAACTCGGAAACCATTGCCAACTCCTTCAATCATTTATTTTGCAGATCTGTCTGAGTACACCTCGTCATTCCCCAATGGTAGTGGTGACAGCAGCGCCCAGCCCATAGCATCATTATCACCCCGTCCGCCCTTTCTTTTCAGGGCAGTGGCAGCTCAAGAGGTGCAGAGACTGCTAGCTGGACTCTTCCCCTTCTCAAGTGCTGGCCAAGATGGCTTGGAACCAGTGCTCCTCGGCCTCAGTGCCCCCTGGCTTGCCTCTCTGGTGGCACACATCTTCAGTTAGTCCCTGTCAACTGGTATTATTCCAGACATATGGAAGGTCGCCAGAGTGGCCCCAATCCTTAAACAGGGAAACCCTAAACTGATAGAGAACTATCGCCCCACATCCATCCTATCAGCGGTTAGCAAACTCCTGGAGAAAGTTGTGGCAGGGCAACTCTCAGAGTACTTACAATCACATGATATGATGTCTCCAGTACAGCACGGATTCAGGAAGGGGCATAGTACTTCCTCAGCCCTCGTTACTGTTTCATCTTGGATCAGAGAAGCCATGGACCAAGGCAAACTCTCGGAGGCTATCTTTATAGACCTCTCAAAGGCCTTTGACCTGGTTGACCATGCCATGCTATCAACACAGCTAAGATCTATTGGACTATCCATGGCTGCTCTCAGCTGGTTCTCCAACTATCTGCATGGCAGAATGCAGCGGGTAAAATATGGTAAAGAGCTATCAAGCCCCATCCCAGTAACCATGGGGGTCCCCCAAGGCTGCTCTTCTCCATTTTCGTTAATAATCTCCCCACAGCCGCTGCTCATTGTAAACCAATCCTCTATGCAGATGATCTAGTCATCCTGTCTCACTCCCCAGAGGTGGGGGACATTAACTTCCACCTGAGTGCTGACCTAAGTAATATTCAGGCATGGATCCTGAGCCATAAGCTAGTCCTTAATCTAAAAAAAACCCAGGCCATGCTCTTTGGGTCTCGGGCTAAGATTAAGGCCTCCCCTGTGCCTTTCTGTGTTTCCAGAAAGGGGGGTGTCCCGATCCCAATCGCGGACAATTTCAAATACCTTGGGGTAACGCTGGACCAGCAGCTATACCTTGGCCACCATATCCAGAACACATGCAAAACTGTCAACTGTAAACTGGGTATGGCCTATAGAGCAAAAAATAACCTCACTCTGGCTGCACGTATTGCACTTGCCAGAGGTATGCTTCTCCCCTCGCTATGCTACGGGCTCCTGTTGTTTGCCAGCACCACTAAGGTCGATCTCTCTAGGTGGTCGACTGCCTACAATAATATCTGTCGTTTTGCCCTAGCGGCGCCTCGGCTCACTCACCAGTGTGATCTCTATAACAAGCTAAACTGGCTCTCTCCCTCAAAGCACATTGACTTTGTCCTTGGTTGCTTCACAGGGACGGTCCTTAGCACAGCCACCCCCTGTGGCGAACTTGCTTGTCCAAACTGCTCCCTCTTCCTACCACCTTAGGTCTCAGGGGTCTGCTACATTCAAGGTACCTATGACTAGGACTCAAATGGGTGAAAAGGATTACGCAGCGTGTGCCCCCAAACTATGGAACACCTTCCCCGACCAGATCCGTGTTGCCCCATCCCAGGGCTGCCTGCATTCCTCCCTATGGAACCATCTCAAACTCGCATCGGCCTGTGGGTGCAAAAAGCCCCTGTGATAAAATGTCTGGACTCAGCCCTTACACACAACTGTTGGCTCTTATGTTGTTGGTTTTGTGCCCACTGCTACTAATCGCTGCCTTGTACTGCGCCAATCTGGCACATACCGTTTTACTCTGTTGTACTTACTCTAACTAAAATTTGCCTCATGACCTGTACTTGCATATTCTAAATTAAGATGTTTGTGTGTGACATGTGAGTTGTTCCTAACTTGTACCTTGTTGTCCATAATTATGTACCATGTTGTCCAAAGTGTGTTTTGTATGTAATTTCCTGTACTCTCCCGGGTCGTACCTGAAAATAGGCAAAGTTTTGACTAGTATAATTACCTGGTTAACAAAAGCTAAATAAATAAATAAATAAGTACTACTGCAGATCTCTTTGTGGGCAGAAAAAGGCAGCAATGCATGCAGGGGCCCAGTACAAAAGGGCAGCCTGCAGTGGCGGGTGAAACAGAATGAACGAGTGAGAGAGGCAGAATGAGTGAGCAAGCTCAACGGAGCTCTGTCAGGACTGCTGCAGATTTCTTTGTGGCCAGAAAAAGGTGCCAACAGAGGCAGGAGCCCATTACAAAAGGGCAGCCTGCAGTGCCATGAGAAACGGAATGAGTGCATGAGACAGGGGGACTGAGCGACTGCAGCGGTGCTCTGTCAGCACAGCTGTGGATATCTTTGTAGGCAGAAAAAGGTGCCAACGCAGGCAGGAACCCAGTACAAAAGGCCAGCCTGTGGTGCCGGGAGAAACACAATGAGCGAGTGAGTGAGGGGGAGTGAGCAAGCTCAATGTAGCTATGTCATGACAGCTGCAGATCTCTTTGTGGGCAGAAAAAGCCACCAATGCAGGCAGGAACCAGGTACAAAAGGGCAGCCTGCAGCAGCGGGAGACACAGAACAAGTGAGTGAGGGAGTGGGAGTGAGTGAGCAAACTCAACGGAGCTCTGTCGGGACTGCTGCAGATTTCTTTGTGGCCAGAAAAAGGTGTCAACAGAGGCAGAAGCCCTGTATGAATGGGCAGCCTGCAGTGCCAGGAAAAACAGAATGAGTGCGTAAGATAGGGGGAGTCAGTGACCTCAACGGACCACTGTCGGGACAGCTACAGATTTGTTTGTGGGCAGAAAAAGCCCCAATGCAGGCAGGAGCCCAGTACAAAAGGGCAGGCTGCAGCAGTGGGAGACACAGAACAAGTGAGTGAGGGAGGGGGAGGGAGTGAGCTCAACGGAGGTCTGTTGGGACTGCTGCGGATTTCTTTGTGGGTAGAAAAAGGCAGCAATGCACGCAGGGGCCCAGTACAAAATGACAGCCTGCAGCGGCGGGAGATACGGAATGAGCAAGTGAGACAGGGGAGTGAGTGAGCTCAACGGAGCTCTATCATGACTACTGCAGATTGCTTTGTGGTCGGAAGCCCAGTACAAACAGAATGAGTGCGTAAGATAGGGGGAGTCAGTGACCTCAACGGACCACTGTCGGGACAGCTACAGATTTGTTTGTGGGCAGAAAAGGCCCCAATGCAGGCAGGAGCCCAGTACAAAAGGGCAGGCTGCAGCACCGGTAGAAACGGAACAAGTGAGTGAGACAAGGGGGGTGAGCAAGCTGAACGGAGCTGTGTTAGGACTGCTGCAAATTTCTTTGTGGGCAGAAAAGGAAGCAAAGCACGAAGGGGCCCAGTACAAAAGGCCAGCCTGCAGCAGCAGGAGAAACAGAATAAGCAAGTGAAAGCGGGGGAGTGAGCGAGCTCAATGGAGCTCTATCATGACTGCTGCAGATTTCTTTGTGTGCAGAACAAGACAGTAACACAGGCAGGAGCCCAGTACAAAAGGGCAGCCTGGAGTGCCATCAGAAAGGGAATGAGCAAGTGAGAGAGGGGGAGTGAGTAAGTTCAACGGAGTTCTGTAGGGACTGCTGCAGATTTCTTTGTGGCCAGAAAAAGGTGCCAACAGAGGCAGGAGCCCAGTACAAAAGGGCAGCCTGCAGTGCCAGGAGAAACAGAATGAGTGCGTGAGACAGGGGGAGTGAGCAACCTCAACAGAGCTCTGTTGGGACAGCTGCAGATTTCTTTGTGGGCAGAAAAAGCCCCCAACGCAGGCAGAATCCCAGTACAAAAGGGCAGGCTGCAGCAGCGGGAGACACAGAACTAGTGAGTGAGGGAGGGGTGTGAGTGTGAACCAGCGGAGATCTGTTGGGACTGCTGCGGATTTCTTAATAATTAAAAAGGCAGCAATGCGTGGGGCCCAGTACAAAGGGCAGCCTGCCCGAGCGGAAAAACAGAATGAGCGAGGAGACAGGGGAGGAGCAGGCTCAACGGAGCTCTATCGTGACTGCTGCAGATTTCTTTGTGGGTAGAAGAAGGCGGCAGTGCAGGCAAGAGCCCAGTACAAAAGGCCAGTCTGCAGCACTGGCAGAAATGGAACAAGCAAGTGAGAGAGGGAGAGTGAACGAGCTCAACAGAGTTGTGTCAAGACTTCTCCAGATTTCTTTGTGAGCAGAAAAGGAAGCAATGCACGCAGGGGCCCACTACAAAAGGACAGCCTGCAGCAGAGGAAGAAAATGAAAATTACATACCTACCATAATTCTTGATCTTCTCTTGTATCTTCACCATTCATTACTGCTTGGGTTGTGCCGGAGGCACGCACCCGCTACGGGAGATTTTTTTTGGAGTCGGCACCAATGGCACCGCCCCCAAGAGCAACGCGCTGCGTCATGTGCGAGGGGTAGCTGTTAGGTGCCACAGACTCCTCCTCTTCCATCTCAGTTCTGGTAGCTGGAGAGGCGAAAACAAAGGGTAAGAATAAAGGAGGGAGGCAAGAGAGCCAAGGGACAGAAAAAGGAAATGATATAAACTGAAAAAGAAATAAGCCGATAGAGGACAGAGGAGAAGAAGATGCCTACCCTAAAGGATGGAAGGGCCTCACCCCTGGGGTGGCTCCAAAGGAGGAACAGAGAAAGGAGAGGGAGAAAGACAAGAAGGAGAGGGAAAAGAGAAAAGAGGATGGTGGGAGGGAGAGCTCTGCCGATTGGGAGATTGGTTTAAGGCTGATAAGCTCGGAACCAAAAAACAAGGAAGCAAGGAGTGCATTTTATAAAATGAGGAAAAGTTTAACTGAACCACTTGTCCAGAATGGACACAAAGAAAAAATTACTCACCTTAGTAATGTTGTTTATTCTAATGGAGTCTTGCTGTATTCTGACAATAGCAGTGAGTCCCAACCCTCGAACTGCCCCAGAGATGAAAGAGTTAACTTTCCATGCCAGGCATGGAACGCTGAGCTCAAGCTCAGTTGAGACTGTGTTGCTGTTTTAACTCAAACCGTCAGATCTTTACGAGCTAAACTCACTGAGGTCCTGTGTGGAAGCTGTAAACCTACACTAGCCAACTGGCTACTAACATAAAAACAGATTTTTTGGTCCCAAAACAAAGACTCAAGTCAGAAAAACCAAAAAAATGAAATAAACACAACACCCACTCACCCAAAGAAGGAGGGTGATAACAAAAAGGCGGGGCACCTCCTGAGTGCCAACATTGCTACTGCCTACCCACATCCCAAAAACAAAGGTTCTGAGAGGGGAAGGCAGGGGGGAGGTCAGAATACAGCAAGACTCCATTAGAAGAAACAACATTACTAAGGTGAGTAATTTTTTCTTCAAACAACATGAAGCCTTGCTGTATTCTGACAATAGCAGACTACCAAGCAGTACCTACATGGAGGAGGGACAGAACCAACTTAGGAAAAAGGCTCTGCAGCACAGCTGTGCCAAACCGAGCATCACTCCTAGCCCGGATATCCAGGGAGTAATGTTTGGTAAAAGCGTGAACTGTTTTCCAGGTAGCTGCTTGACATATCTCTAAGATAGGAATATCCCTGGAAGCAGCCAGGGAAGCAGCTGTACCTCTGGTAGAGTGAGCCCTCAGGCCTGAGGGTGGAACCATACCTAGTTTTTCATAACAAAATTGAATGCAAGAGACAATCTACCTGGCAATGGATCTTTCAGTGGCAGGTTTTCCTTTACCAACCTCACCATAAGTGAGGAACAGTTGGAGGGAGTCAAACCTGTGACCCATGGTACGTTCTATGTAGTAGCTAAGGGCTCTTTTCACATCTAAACTGTGCAGCCTCCTCTCAACAGAGGAGGAATGGTCAGTGAAGTACACAGGAAGAGACACAGATTGATTAAGGTGGAAATCTGAAACCACCTTAGGTAAAAACTTCCTGTTAGTCCTGAGGACCACCTTGTCTCTATGGAAGGAGATAAAATCAGGATCCACTGACAAGGCTTGTAACTCACTTATGCGCCTGACAGAAGTGATGGCCACCAGGAGCACAGTTTTCCAAGTCAAGTACTTAAGCTCTGCTGAGGACAAAGGCTCAAAAGGGGGTTGCATAAGCTGAGCAATGCAAACGTTAAGGTCCCAAGCAGGGGCAGGGTCCCTGAATGGTGGATTGGTATAAAGCAATCCCTTGAAAAACTTGGAGAATACAGGGTGAGCTGAAAGAGAAGAGGGCTTACCTGCTGAAATGAAAGCAGAGACAGCTGCCAGATGCACCCTTAGTGAAGCTGGTCTGAGTCCCAAACTATTCAGATGGACCATATAGTCAAGGACTGTGGGCAGATCAGCAGACTCTGGGGAAATATGCTTCCCAGAGCACCATATGGAAAATCTTTTCCATTTGGAATTATAAGTAATTCTGGTGGAAGGCTTCCTAGAAGCCTTTAGAATGTCCATAACACCTTGGGAGAGGTGTAAATCAGCAAACTCTAACTCTTCAAGAGCCAGGCCTTGAGATTGAGTAATTTGAGATCCGGGTACCAAACCCTCCCCTGAGCACAGGTTAACAGGTTGTAATTCCTGGGAAGAGACAGGGGAAGGTGGACTGCTAAGGACAGTAGGAGAGGATACCAGGGCTGTCTGGCCCAGTCTAGAGCAATCAGGATCACCTTGCAGGGTTGAGACCTGATTTTGACTTGCACTTTGAACAGGAGAGGGAAGGGGGGAAAGCATACAGGAACTTCCCTTCCCAACTGAGTACTAAGGCATCCAGGGGGACTGAGCCCAACACTGGGGGCCTGCAGCAAAAAAGAGGAAGTTGGTGATTGTCTGGAGCTGCAAAAAGATCTGTCTGTGGGGTGCCCCATCTGGAGAATATCATCTCCAAAACCAGGGGATCCAGTGCCCATTCATGATGGCCCTGAGATATCCTGCTGAGAGCATCTGCAAGGACATTGTCCTTGCCTGAGAGGTGTACTGCTGTGAGGGAGGTGTTCAGGGAATAAGCCAGAGACCCCAACTTCATTGCTTCTGTGCACAAGGCCATAGACCGAGTGCCTCCTTGCTTGTTGATATACCACATTGTGGTGGTATTGTCTGTTCTGATCTGAATAACTTTGTTCTGAACAGACTTGGAAAAGGCTTGAAGTGCTAGAAATACTGCTCTGAGTTCCAACAGATTGATGTGAAGCAGAGATTCCTGAGGAGACCACAACCCTTGGGTGGTCAGGTCTCCCAAGTGGGCCCCTCACCCCAAGAGGGAGGCATCTGTATTAAGGATTAAAGAGTGAGACTGAGTGACAAAGGGAACTCCCTGTCTTAGATTGTTCTGATCCTGCCACCATTGCAAGGCCTGGATCAGTGTTCGAGTCACTGGAATCAGTTTGGTCAGAGGGTCCTTTTTCTGAGACCAAAAGGCTCTCAAGTGGAACTGAATATCCCTCATCTGAAATCTTGTTCCCTGCACCTCTGCTGTAGAAGCAGCCATGTGACCCAGGAGCTGCAGAAAGTGCCTTGCTGGACGAGACACCTGTAGGGTGAAGGAAGAGGCCAATGTGATAAGGGTCCTTGCCCTGTCCAGGGGAAAGAAGGCTCTGGCCTTTTCTGTATCTAGCTCTGTGCCTATGAAGGTGAGGAGCTGAACAGGCTCTAGAACTGACTTTTAAAGATTCAGAAGGAAACCTAGAGAGGTGAGCAGTTGCTGAGTTATCTGTAGATGTAACTTGACCTGGTCTTGGGACTGGCCTACTATGAGCCAGTCGTCTAGGTATGGGAAGATGGCAATCCCTTGCCTTCTCAGAGAAGCAACTACTACTGCCAGGCATTTTGTGAACACCCTTGGAGCAGAGGTTAGCCCGAAGGGCATTGCTCTGAACTGGTAATGGCCTGAGGGCAGCTCGAACCTGAGGTACTTTCGATGGGAGCTTCTGATGAAAATATGGAAGTAGGCATCCTTGAGGTCCAGGGAGACTAGCCAGTCCTCTGGCCTTAGAGAGGGTAGAATTATTCCCAGAGTCACCATTTTGAATTTTGGCTTTAAAAGGTGCTTGTTTAAGTATCTGAGATCCAGGATGAGCCGCCATTCTCCTGTCTTTTTGGGGTAAAGAAGTACCTGGAGTACAATCCTTTGCCTTGGTGCAGGAGTGGAACCCTTTCCACAGCTCTGAGAGCCAGGAGGGAAGAGACCTCTGCCTCTAGGGCAAGTGCCTCTGAGGGATTTGCAGGTGGAAAGGATCTGGTTTTCAGCTTTGGACATTTTTTGAAGCTGAGAACCAGTCCCTGGCTTACTACTTCCAGGACCCATTTGTCTGATGTTAGAGACTTCCAGTCCTGGACAAAGTAAGCCAGCCTGCCCCCTACAGGTAGTGGTGAATAGGCCCTGGCAATCCCATCAGGGTGCCTGCTTGGCAGGGGTTTTAGGTTGAGGGGTGGGAGCAGGTCTGCTTGTACCCCTTCTGCTTCTCCCTCTAAAGAACCCCCTCTGAGCATAGGCAGAAGAGGAGGCCTGGGCTTGGTAGAAAGGCCTATGAAAAGGTCTGCCCCTGCCCCTGGGATGCTGCCTCTGAGGAGTGGCTTGCTTTTCCTTGGCTTGGGCACTCCTATAAGTGGTTCTATATTCATCCATTTTCTTCATGTAATTCTCTGTTTGCTCCCCAAACAGAGAATTGCCCACAACAGGAAAATCCATGGCCTTAGTCTGGGTATCCTGTGACAGGCTAGTACATCTGAGCCAAGCCATTCTAGGAAGTGCCACAGATGTAGCCATGACTCTAGATGAAACACCATTGGAGTCCACTGCAGCATGGAATTGCACCTTGGATGCCTCAATACCATCAGCAGCCACCTGCTCCAGCTCCTTGGCAAGCTGGCCAGGGACCTGTTTTGCTAAAGCCATGACAGTGTCCCATCTGGATTTCTGATACCTAGCAGTATAGGCCATAAAGTTGGCCTATCTGAGTCCCAAGGATGCTGCCATGTACTGTTTCATTGCCATTGCATCAATCCTTCTGGAGTCCTTGTCTGGGGGGTGTGAAGCCAAGGGAATATTTGCCTTGTCACAGGCTGCAGCCTGCACTACTCCAACATGGCTGCATTGCTGTGTAAGGAACTCCGTATCTGAGCCTGACAGGGTATACCTCTTGTCCATTCTTTTATCCACAGGAGGTATAGTATTAGGAGTCTTTCCCAAAAGATTTATGTAAGGGAATAGACAGCCTCCTAGACTCTGGGATATCCATCATTTCCACATAGTCAGGATCTTCCTGGTCATCCACAGCTTCTTCCATAAGAAGCTGGAGGGTGTCTGCCACTTTCTTATAAAACATGAAATGGGAGGGGGACTCAGAAAGCCTAGGAGGAGACACTCCTGAAGGTCTGTCTGGGAGATGTCTGGGTCTATGGGCACATCCAGACTTTCAAAACCACATTCACTTTCCTCATACTCCTCTTCCTCCTCCTCCAGTTCATAATATTCCTCTAAATCATAATCTTGAACCGGTGGAACCGGCAAACCGAGCGCCTTCCTGATGGTGCTGGTTCGGTCGGAACCGGGGAAAGCGACTGCACAATTTTTATCGCTTTGGCTATTTCTTCAGTGGTTGGAGAAGAAACTTTTGGATCCACACCAGCTGATTTTTCCTTTCTTGTTCTCTTAGCCGGAACTGACTCCTCGGAATCGGCTCTCCTTTTGCCCGAAGAAGTCTCGCCCTGGTCAGAGGGCACTCCTTCTGGTTCGGTTTGAACCGAACCGGGCTGGCCATCTGGTTCAGTGGACTTTTTGGCCTCCCTTTCCCTGAGCCTACCAACTCTCTTCTCTAGGGTAGCTGCAGGAAAATATTTACAAATCTGGCAGTCTGCATTGAGGTGGTCAAACCCCAGACAATAAACACAGGTGGTGTGGGGGTCAGCCTTAGCAAAGACTTCCCCAACTACACTGCAGTGTTGAAACCCAGTGAGCCCGGTTTTTCTTTTGGGTTTCTCAGACATTGTGCCAGTCCTAACAAAACTTACCCTTTAATGGCAATCCACGAGGCAAGACCCTCTTATCGGTTCCTGACCGTACTGGATCGTGGAAAAAACGTAATAAAATCCGTTTTTTAGAACCGATAAGAACCGTAACCACACTCTAAAAGTACAGATAAAGATTTTACAACAACTTGATCAGTTCAAACCAAACCGATGAACCGTTTACAAGTTCCACACAGAATAGAAAACAAAATAACCTATCTAGTACTCACGAATACCACAGACAGAGACTGAACGGATAGGTTACGGTTTAAATTCGGTCGAAAACCGAGAAAAGCGGCACTTTAACTGACAAATTGAACCGAGCAAAGGGAGAAATCTCCGGAGCGACTGTTCAGTGAGGCGGAGTAAAGAATCTGACGGTTTGAGTTCAAACAGCAACAGACAGCGTCTCAACTGAGCTCGAGCTCAGCGTTCCATGCCTGGCATGGAAAGTTAACTCTTTCATCTCCAGGGCAGTTCGAAGGTTAGGACTCACTGCTATTGTCAGAATACAGCAAGACTTCATGTTGTTTGAAAGGCAGATTCTCTACAGCTCCCGCCATCCCCAGCCTTTTAAATCCTAGTTGAGAGCTCACAGACTGCCTAGGCAGAATCTGTACCGAAAAGGAGTGCCCAACTAGGGAGTGAGAGGAAGCCCACTAGCACTTTGTTAAGTGCCAATACAGATGAGAGTGGGTGGGGGGGGTAAGGATTTAAGGCCCTACAAAGAACACCCCTTAAATAGAAAAAGAGTGGAACTCAATCAGACTCCCTGAAGGCAAAGCAAAGATCACCAGCTCCAGGTAATATAGTGTCAGGACAGCTTAGATTAGCAGAAACTGACACAAGATGATCGAGACATGCTAGAGGGGACCTAGCAAAGGAGGCTGAGCCATTTAAGGGATAGTCTCCTTAACTGTAAATTGAATAGCGTGGCTGAGAAGAGCCAAAGATCAACCCCAGGGGAAATCAGAAATGTTCCCTCAGCTAGGATCCATAAAAAGGGATGGAAAAAGTACGATTTTTAAGCTCTTTTTTTTTTTTTCAAATAAAGAAGAGGGGAGGAACGAGCAGGGAGGGGGGGACGCCGGAGAAGGAGGCCCTTGAGGGGAAGGTGGGTGGGTATCAGTAATGAATGGTGAAGATACAAAAGAAGATCAAGAATTACGGTAGGTATGTAATTTTCATATCTTCCCTTGTCAATCTTCACCATTCATTACTGCTTGGGTGAGTGCCAAGCCCCCCCCGGGGGCAAGAGAAAACCCTGAGGGAACAAGGCCCTCAGCCTCCTGCTGGTGGGAAACAGAAGGTAGAGACCTTGGGATAATCAGACGAGAAGAAGCCTAAGGCTGAGGAGAGCTAGGAGGTGTCCCCCGGAGATGGGGAGATGGAGGAAGCCCCTGCAGAAGCCTCCTAGCCCTGGTGGAAAAAAGACGGGTCCCCCGGAAAGTGGAGTGAATCACCCTATGCCGGGCCAGGGGTGCCAATTTTGATAGATGAAGCCATGTTATCCATCTAATACAAATTGCTGTCCCTGCTGGCCTGGAAGCCACCTCATTGGCATCATAAGATGCCCTTGCTTGGTGTCTTGCCAGCTCCAGGCCTATAGCAGAGAGGGCAATGGCCTGCTAGATTGCTCTGTATCAGGCTTTGATGCTAGAAGATGGGATAGCATTGACCATAAGTGCCTGTTGTAGGCAGCATGGTGTGCCTGATGAGACGCAATGCACAGCACCGCACGAGAAGAAGGGAACTCTCTTCTCCTCCACCGGTTAAATTGTAGAGAATCTGAATCTGGTGGACGGTCGTGCACCAGGTGGCAGCACCACCCGGAGGGAGTTTCTAGGAATGCCAAACCCGAGGGTGGGTTGGGGAGAGAACGTAGAGACTCAGATGGGGCAAAATATCTTCTCCTGCAGTCTGCCGGGGCTGGAATAGGAATGGCTGGTGACTGCCAGGAACGGATAGACGCCTCCTGGAAGGGAATACGCCAGGATGGTACTACCAAATGCTGGGCACTGAATTCACTGAGGAATTGACGTGTCTCCTGCTTGGTATTGTCTCTCCTAACGAAGGAGATATGAAGATCCCTCACCATCCTCGAAAAGAATCACTGATATTCAGTGAAATCAGCATTGAAAGAGAGATGAGCAGGGGGTTCCTCACCCTCCGAGGAGGGAGACGAGGATGATGGGGAGCTCGAATGTCCAGAGGACTCCTGCGGTGGTGGGGATAGGTGAAACACCCTCTCATGCATACATCTAATGTATGAGGGGAAGGCCGACACAATGGCTCTGAAAGTCTCCGAGGATAATGGGCCCGTAGAACTGACATGGTCTGAGAGAGAGGGGGGTGGCTGCAGAGGAATGGGAGAAGAACCCCTACGAAGAGGCAGCTGTCCTCTGCTGAGGCTCTGAAATCCGGAAAACGGAGCCCGAGCTGGTGGGGTCCCAGACAGCAAACCAGGTCACAGAACGGAACAAAGGGGATGCAAAGCCTGGAAGAGCTTAGTAGGGGATCCTCCCCTGTGATGAACCTGAGGCTGCATGGGTCCAGAAGGGCAGCCCACAGCAACACCACTAGAGGGGTCCCTGGGGCCCAAGAGGGAAAGACGGGGTCCAGAGCTATGGCTCCTACCTGCACCCCGAGGGGTGGCAGGTGAAGACTGACGCACCTCACCTCGATCTCTCAACTCCTCGGACTCCGAGAACGCCCTCCTCCTTGACCTCAGCAACAACCCACCCCAAGCAGGCGCAGCAGCACTGGGAGTGGCAGCTACTGCAACCCCCTCAGGAGGATTAGCCTCTTCCCTCGTATCCACGCCATGTCCCCACAGATAACCCAGGCCACCCCCAGCCTGGGAGGCCTCAGGAGAGGACAGCAGAGGAGACTGAGGAATGGGCGTGCTGGGCCGCCTAGCACCTCATCTCACTGGACACCCCGACTCCAAAGAGACGGGGCACCAGGACGGGTTTACATCTGAGTCATCCTCCTCCAATGAAGAAGAGACCAGCTGGACCTCAATACTGGCCACCCCAGGTGCCTCCAGAGAAACGGTGCCACAAATGATGCCGGTGCCACCTACAGCGCCGGATGGCTTTGGCGCACCAGAGACATCCGAACCCGGCCCCCACTCCCCAACAGTGCTGGTCAGACCCACGGCACCGCCCATGGCACTGGGACCCAACACAGTGCCACTAGAGGAGTTGACTGGGCCCATGGCGCTGCGGGCAGTGCCGAGAGCCAACTCAGTGCCGCGAAGAGCGCTACCCCAATCACCGGTGCCGCGAATGGTGTCGGGATCTGGAGCTGTGCTGGAAGGCAGCATTGAGGGTCCACCGATGCCAGGCCCAGCAGTCCTGGGTCATGACACTGGGGGAGCCTGCACCTCCGAAGAGGTGACTGCAGAGGCGGTGTCTCCACCGTAGCCCCGGGAGGGACCATGGAATTCCCCCAACACCGAGAAAGAGGCCTCCTCCTTGGCAAGACCAGAAGATGAGGAGGCCCCCTCCTCTCTAGACCATATGGGCCTGGGAGGGGACCCGGAGGAAGGGTCTAGAGATCTTACCTGAGAAGCCCGAGAGCAATGCCATCCCCCAAAAGTTGGCCGGACCTTGCCAATCTTAAATGCATGGACTTCAAGGATGCGAAGGTCCATCGAGAAACAGGCATTGCATGAATCCATATTATGGTTGGGTCCCAGGCAGCGAAGGCAAACATCATGCTGGTCCGTTTGGGAAAAATGCCGGCCACAGGGGCACCTACGCATAGGGACACGGCCCGCTTTCAATTTACATTTGGCTCCCAAACTTGACATACTGTAATGCTGAAAACAATTGAAAAACACAGAAAAAGGCTCCCAGTGCCGTAGAAATAAGGAACGGTCTTACCAGACTGAAAATGGTTCGATGGCATCAGGAGGAACTGGAGAAGGAGTTGCAGGGAGGCCTATGATGCAGGTTCAAAGAAATTCTCACACACGTGGTAGCAGGTGCAGCCTCGATGGCAGGCAAAACAGAAATGAGATGGAGGAGAGGTCTGCGGCACGTCTGACCCGCCATTGCTGAATGATGCAATCGTCGCTCTTGGGGGTGTGTGGAGCCATGGTGTCGACTCCACAAAAAAAAAATCTCCTGTAGCAGGTGCGCACCTCCGGTACAACCCAAGCAGTAAAGAAAGGTGAAGATTGACAAGGGAAGATCAGAACGACCTAGTGAGAGAAGGGGAGTGAGCGAGCTCAACGGACCTCTATTGTGACTGCTGCAGATTTCTTTGTGGGCAGAAGAAGACGGCAATGCAGGCAGAAGCCCAGTACAAAATGGCAGCCTGCAGCACTGGCAGAAACGGAGCAAGCGAGTGAGAAAGTGGGAGTGAACGAGCTCAACAGAGCTCTGTCGGGGCTGCTGCAGATTTCTTTGTGGCCAGAAAAAGATGCTAACAGAGGCAGAAGCCCAGTACAAAATGACAGCCTGCAGCGCCAGGACAAACAGAATAAGCGAGTGACACAGAGGGAGTGAGCGACCTCAACGGAGCTCTGTCGAGACAGCTGTGGATTTCTTTCTGGACAGAAAAAGGTGCAAATGCAGGTAGAAGCACAGTACAAAAGGGCAGCCTGCAGCGCCGGCAGAAATGGAACGAACGACTGAGAGAGGGGGAGTGAGCGAGCTCAACGGACCTCTGTCAGGACTGATGCAGATATCTTTGTGGGCAGAAAAGGAAGCAATGCACACAGGGGTCTACTACAAAAGGACAGCCTGTAGCAGCGGGAGAAACAGTATGACCGAGTGAGAGAAGGGGAGTGAGCGAGCTCAATGGAGCTCTATCATGACTGCTGCTGATTTCTTTGTGGGCAGAAGAAGACGGCAATGTAGGCAGGAGCCCAGTACAAAAGTGCAGCCTGCAGCACCGGCAGAAACGGAATGAATGAGTGAGAGAGGGGGAGTGAGCGAGCTCAACGGAGCACTGTCGGGACTGCTGTAGATTACTTTGTGGCCAGAAAAAGGTGCCAACAGAGGCAGGAGCCCAGTAGAAAAGGGCAGCCTGCAGTGCAAGGAGAAACAGAATGAGTCCGTGAGACAGGGGGACTGAGCTACTTCAACAGTGCTCTGTTGGTACACTTGTGGATGTCTTTGTGGGCAGAAAAAGGTGCCAACGCAAGCAGAAACCCAGTACAAAAGGCCAGCGTGTGGCACCGGGAGAAACACAATGAGCGAGTGAGAAACGGGGAATGAGCGAGCTCAACGGAGCTGTGTCAGGACAGCTGCAGATCTCTTTGTGGGCGGAAAAAGCCACCAACGCAGGCAGGAAACCAGTACAAAAGGCAGCCTGCAGCAGAGAGAGACACAGAACGAGTGAGTGAGGGAGGGGGAGTGAGAGAGCAAGCTCAACGGAGCTCTGTCGGGACTGCTGCAGATTTCTTCATGGCCAGAAAAAGGTGCCAACAGAGGCAGGAGCCTAGTACAAAAGGACAGCCTGCAGTGCCAAGAGAAATAAAATGAGTGCATGAGACAGGAGGAGTGAGCGACCTCAACGGACCTCTGTCGGAACAGCTGCAGATTTCTTTGTGGGCAGAAAAAGCCCCAACACAGGCAGGAGCCCAGTACAAAAGGGCAGGCTGCAGCAGTGGGAGACACAGAATGAGTGAGTGATGGAGGGGGAGTGAGTGAACTCAACGGTGGTCTGTTGGGACTGTTGCGGATTTCTTTGTGGGTAGAAATGCATGCAGGGGCCCAGTACAAAATCACAGCCTGCAGCAGCGGGTGAAATGGAATGAGAGAGTGAGATGGGGGAGTGAGTGAGCTCAACGGAGCTCTATCGTGACTGCTACAGATTGCTTTGTGGGCAGGAGCCCAGTACAAAAGGCCAGCCTGCAACAACAGCAGAAACGGAATGAGTGAATGAGACAAGGGGAGTGAGCAAGCTCAACGGAGCTGTGTCAGGACTGCTGCAGATTTTTTTGTGGGCAGAAAAGGAAGCAAAGCATGCAGGGGCCCACTACAAAAGGACAGCCTGCAGCAGCAGGAGAAACAGAATGACCGAGTGAGAGAAGGGGAGTGAGCGAGCTCAACGCAGCTCTATCGTGACTGCTACAGGCTTCTTTGTGGGCAGAAGAAGATGGCAATGCAGGTAGGAGCCCAGTACAGAAGGGCAGCCTCCAGCACTGGCAGAAACAGAACAAGTGAGTGAGAGAGGGGGAGTGAGTGAGCTCAACAGAGATCTGTCAGGACTGCTGCAGATTTCTTTGTGGGGAGAAAAAGGTGCCAACAGAGGCAGGAGCCCAGTACAAAAGGACAACCTGCAGTGCCAGGACAAACAGAATGAGCGAGTGACACAGGGGGGAGTGAACAACCTCAACGAAGCTCTGACAGGACAGCTGTGGATTTCTTTCTGGACAGAAAAAGGTGCAAATGCAGGCAGGAGCCCAGTACAAAAGGGCAGCCTGCAGTGCCGGCAGAAAGGGAACGAGTGAGTGAAAGAAGGGGAGTGAGTCAGGTCAACGGAGCTCTGTCAGGACTGCTGCAGATTTCTTTGTGGGCAGAAAAATCCCCCAACACAGGCAGGAGCCCAGTACAAAAGGGCAGGCTGCTGCAGCGGGGAGACATAGAACTAGTGAGTGAGGGAGGGGGAGTGAGTGAACTCAATGGAGCTCTGTTGGGACTGCAGTGGATTTCTTTGTGGGTAGAAAAAGGCAGCAATGCACGCAGGGGCCCAGTTCAAAAGGCCAGCCTGCAGCACTGGCAGAAATGGAATTAGCAAGTGAGAGAGTGGGAGTGAGTGAGCTCAAGAGAGCTGTGTCAGGACTGCTGCAGATTTCTTTGTGGGCAGAAAAGGAAGCACTGCACACAGGGGCCCACTACAAAAGGACAGCCTGCAGCAGTGGGAGAAACAGAACGACCGAGTGAGAGAAGGGGAGTGAGTGAGCTCAACGAAGCTCTAGTGTGACTGCTGCAGATTTCTTTGTGGGCAGAAGAAGACGGCAATGCAGGCAGGAGTCCCAGTACAAAAGAGCAGCCTGCAGCACTGGCAGAAACAGAAGCGAGTGAGAGAGGGGGAGTGAGTGAGCTCAACAGAGCTCTGTCGGGACTGCTGCAGATTTCTTTGTGTGGAGAAAAAGGTGCCAACAGAGGCAGGAGACCAGTACAAAAGGACAGCCTGCAGCGCCAGGACAAACAGAATGAGCGAGTGACACAGGGGGAGTGAGCGACCTCAACGGAGCTCTGTCGGGACAGCTGTGGATTTCTTTCTGGGCAGAAAAAGGTGCAAATGTAGGTAGGAGCCCAATACAAAAGGGCAGCCTGCAGCACCGGCAGAAACGGAATGAGCGACTGAGAGAGGGGGAGTGAGCAAGCTCAACAGACCTCTGTCAGGACTGTTGCAGATTTCTTTGTGGGCAGAAAAGGAAGCAATGCACGTAGGGGCCTACTACAAAAGGACAGCCTGCAGCAGCGGGAGAAACAGAATGACCGAGTAAGAGAAGGGGAGTGAGCATCCTCAATGGAGCTGTATCTTGACTGCTGCAGATTTCTTTGGGTGCAGACAAAGGTGGCAACACAAGCAGGAGCCCAGTACAAAAGGCCAGCCTGCAGCGCTAGCAGAAACGGACGAGAGAGTGGGACAGGGGGAGTAAGTGACCTCAACAGAGCTGTGTCAGGACTGCAGCAATGTAGGCAAGAGCACAGTACAAAAGGGCAGCCTGCAGCACCGGCAGAAATGGAATGAGCGAGTGAGACAGGGGGAGTGAGCAAGCTCAAAGGAGCTCTGTTGGGACTGCTGCAGATTTCTTTGTGGGCAGAGAAAGGCACCAACAGAGGCAGGAGCCCAGTACAAAAGGGCAGCCTGCGGCGCCAGAAGAAACGGAATGAGCCAGTGAGACAGGGGGAGTGAGCAACCTCAATGGAGCTGTATCGTGACTGCTGCAGATTTCTTTGGGTGCAGACAAAGGTGGCAACACAAGCAGGAGCCCAGTACAAAAGGCCAGCCTGCAGCGCTAGCAGAAACGGATGAGAGAGTGGGAGAGGGGGAGTGAGTGACCTCAACAGAGCTGTGTCAGGACTGCTGCAGATCTCTTTGTGGGCAGAAAAAGCCGCCAACGCAGGCAGGAACCCAGTACAAAAGGGCAGCCTGCAACAGCGGGAGACACAGAATGAGTGAATGAGGGAGGGGGAGTGAGTGAGCTCACTGGAGCTCTGTTGGGACTGCTACAGATTTTTTTGTGTGCAGAAAAGGGCAGCAATGCAGGAAGGGGCCCAGAACAAAGGGGTAGCCTGCTGTGGCAGGAGAAACAGAACTAACAAGTGAGAGAGGCAGAATGAGTGAGCAAGCTCAACAGAGCTCTGTCGGGGCTGCTGCAGATTTCCTTGTGGCCAGAACAAGGTGCCAACAGAGGCAGGAGCCCAGTACAAAAGGACAATCTGCAGTGCCAGGACAAACAGAATGAGCGAGTAACACAGTGGGAGTGAACGACCTCAATGGAGCTCTGTCGGGACAGCTGTGGATTTCTTTCTGGGCAGAAAAAGGTGCAAATACAGGCAGGAGCCCAGTACAAAAGGGCAGCCTGCAGTGCCAGCAGAAAGAGGACGAGCGAGTGAGGGAGGGGGCGTGAGCGAGCTCAACGGACCTCTGTCAGGACTGCTGCAGATTTCTTTGTGGGCAGAAAAAGGCACCAACAGAGGCAGGAACCCCATACAAAAGGGCAGCCTACAGCACCAGGAGAAACAGAATGAGCAAGTGAGACAAGAGGAGTCAGTTACCTCAACGGAGCTGTATCATGCCTGCTGCGGATTGCTTTGTGGGCAGAAAGAGCCCCCAACACAGGCAGGAGCCCAGTACAAAAGGCCAGCTGCAGTGCTGGCAGAAACGGAACGAGCGAGTGAGAGAGGGGGAGTGAGAAAGCTCAACAGAGCTGTGTCAGAACTGCTGCAGATTTCTTTGTGTTCAGAAGAAGACGGCAATGCAGGCAGGAGCCCAGTACAAAAGGGCAGCCTGCAGCACTGGCAGAAACGGAACAAGTGAGTGAGAGAGGGGGAATGAGCAAGCTCAACAGTGTTCTGTCATGGCTGCTGCAGATATCGTTGTGGCCAGAAAAAGGTGCCAACAGAAGCAGGAGCCCAGTACAAAAGGACAGTCTGCAGCGCCAGGACAAACAGAATGAGCGAGTGACACAGGGGGAGTGAAAGACCTCAACGGAGCTCTGTCGGGATAGCTGTGGATTTCTTTCTGGGCAGAAAAAGGTACAAATGCAGGTAGAAGCCCAATACAAAAGGGGAGCCTGCAGCGCCGGCAGAAATGGAATGAGTGAGTGAGAGAGGGGGGAGTGAGTGAGCTCAATGGAACTCTGTCAAGACTGCTGCAGATTTCTTTGTGGGCAGAAAAGGAAGCAATGCACGCAGGGACCCACTACAAAAGGACAGCCTGCAGCAGCGGGAGAAACAGAATGACCGAGTGAGAGAAGGGAAGTGAGTGAGCTCAATGGAGCTCTATCGTAACTGCTGTGGATTTCTTTGTGGGCAGAAGAAGACAGCAATGTAGGCAGGAGCCCAGTACAAAAGGGCAACCTGCAGTGCTGGCAGAAATGGATTGAACGAGTGAGAGAGGGGGAGTGAGTGAGCTCAAAGGAGCTCTGTCAGGACTGCTGCAGATTTCTTTTTGGGCAGAGAAAGGCACCAACAGAGGCAGGAGTCCAGTACAAAAGGGCAGCCTGCATCATCAGAAGAAACAGAATGAGCGAGTGAGATGGGGAGTGAGTGACCTCAATGGAGCTGTATCGTGACTGCTGCAGATTTCTTTGTGGGCAGAAAAAGGTGGCAATGCAAGCAGGAGCCCAGTACAAAAGACCAACCTGTAATGCCAGCAGAAACGGAACGAGTGAGTGAGTGAGAGAGAAGGAGTGAGCGAGCTCAATGGACCTGTGTCAGGACTGCTGCAGATTTCATTGTGGGCAGAAAAAGGCACCAACAAAGGCAGGAACCCCATACAAAAGAGCAGCCTGCAGCACCAGGAGAAACAGAATGAGTGAGTGAGACAAAGAGAGTAAGCGACCTCAACGGAGCTGTATCATGACTGCTGTGGATTGCTTTGTGGGTAGAAAAAGGTGGCAATGCAGGCAGGAGCCCAGTACCAAAGGCCAGCCTGCAGTGCTGGGAGAAACACAATGAGCAAGTGAGAGAGGGGGAGTGAGCGAGCTCAAAGGAGCTCTGTCGGGACTTCTGCAGATTTCTTTGTGGGCAGAGAAAGGCACCAACAGAAGCAGAAGCCCAGTACAAAAGGGCAGCCTGCAGCGCCAGAAGAAACAGAATGAGTGAGTGAGATGGGGGAGTGAGTTACCTCAATGGAGCTGTATCTTGACTGTTGTGGATTTCTTTGTGGGCAGAAAAAGGCAGCGACGCAAGCAGGAGCCCAGTACAAAAGGCCAGCCTGCAGCACCGGCAGAAACAGAATGATCGAGTGAGAGAGGGGGAGTAAGCAAGCTCAATGGAGGTCAATCGTGACTGCTGCAGATTTCTTTGTGGGCAGAAAAAGGCAGCAATGCAGGCAGGAGCCCAGTACAAAAGGCCAGCCTGCAGTGCCGGCAGAAACGGATGAGCAAGTGACAGAGGGGGAGTTAGCGACCTCAACGGAGCTGTGTCAGGACTGCTTCAGATCTCTTTGTGAGCAGAAAAAGCCACCAATGCAGGCAGGAACCCAGTACAAAAGGGCAGCCTGCAGCAGCGGGACACACAGAAAGAGTGAGTGAGGGAGAAGGAGTGAGTGAGCTCAAGGGAGCTCTGTTGGGACTGCTGCTGATTTCTTTGTGGGCAGAAAAGGGCAGCAAAGCAGGCAGGAGCCCCGTACAAAAGGGCAGGCTGCAGCGCCAGCAGAAATGGAACGAGCGAGTGAGAGGGGGGGGGAGTGAGTAAGGTCAACGGAGCTCTATCCGGACTGCTGCATATTTCTTTGTGGCCAGAAAAAGGTGCCAGCAAAGGCAGGAGCCCAGTACAAAAGGGCAGCCTGCAGCGCCAGGAGAAACAGAATGAGTGCTTGAGACAGGGGGAGTGAGTGACCTCAACGGAGCTCTGTCGGGACAGCTGCAGATTTCTTTGTGGGCAGAAAAAGGTGCCATAACAGGCAGGAACCCAGTACAAAAGCCAGCCTGCAGCGCTGGGAGAAACACGAGTGAGTGAGAGAGGGGGAGTGAGTGAGCTCAACAGAGCTGTGTCAGGACTGCTGCAGATTTATTTGTGGGCAGAAAAAAACCCCAGTGCAGGCAGGAGTCCAGTACAAAAGGGCAGGCTGCAGCAGCAGGAGTCACAGAATGAGCTAGTTTGGGAGGGGGAGTGAGTGAGCTCAACGGAGCTCTGTTGGGACTGCTGTGAATTTCTTTGTGGGTAGAAAAAGGCAGCAGTGCACACAGGGGCCCAGTACAAAACAGCAACCTGCAGCGGCGGGAGAAACAGAACGAGCGAGTGAGAGACGGGGAGTGAGCAAGCTCAACAGAGCTCTATCATGACTGCTGCAGATTTATTTGTGGGTAGAAGAAGGTGGCAATGCAGGCAGGAGCCCAGTACAAAAGGCCAGCCTGCAGCGCCAGCAGAAACGGAATGAGCGAGTGAGAAAGGTGGAGTGAGCGATCTCAATGGAGCTGTGTCGGGACAGCTGCAGATTTATTTGTGGGATGAAAAGGCCCCCAACACTGGCAGGAGCCCAGTACAAAAGGGCAGGCTGCAGCAGCGGGAGACACAGAATGAGTGAGTGAGGGATGGGGAGTGAGTGAGCTTAACGGAGCTCTGTTGGGACAGCTGCAAATTTCTTTGTGGACAGAAAAGGGTGCCAATGCAGGCAGGAGCCTAGTACAAAACAGCAGCCTGCGGCACCGGGAGAAGCAGAACTAGCGAGTGACAGAGGGCCACTGAGCGAACTCGATGGACCGACGCAATCGACATTCGGCATTGACAAATGCTTGTTATACCCTGGCAGTATTCAGTGTTTTCATAAACTGGAGAGACAGTCCCTAGAATTGTCTTGTGGTATTCTTGATGAAATCCCTAAACAAAGGGACCACTGGTGTCAGTGGGCTCACCCAGTTACCAAAATGCCATAAATAATCCCTCATTTTACAAGATAGTGCCGCCACCTCTGGGTCGTTTAGCTGCTGGTACAGGTCTGTCAGGTCTGTTTCGGGGATCTGTTCCTTAGGAATGCAGGCAGCAGAAGTTGCAAGGACATGTGGGGAGCATAGAAGTCATGCTGCTGGTCAGGAAACATAGAAACATAGAAGTTGATGGCAGATAAGGACCACAAGGCCCATCCAGTCTGCCCATTTTTTTTTCTACCTTATGAATGTGCTATCAGCCTTTGCTCTGTCAATGGACTACCTATTCATACTCATCTGTATTGCTCTCTTATGCCTATCCCATGCCTGTTTGAAGCCCTGCACTGTATTTGTATCCACCACTTTCTGAGATAGGCCAATCCATGCATCCACCACTCTTTCTGTGAAAAAGAACTTCCTCACTTTATCCCTTAATCGGCCTCCCTCTAATCTCATGCTGTGTCCTCTTGTCCTACTATTTTTCTTATATTGAAACATGTTAGATTCTTTCACCTTTTTTTTTTTTTATTATTATTATTATAATTTTTTCCTCTCCCTGAGCCACCAGCCACCCGGTACTTTTGGCCCGGTCACGGGCCACAGACTTCCACCCCTCATATCGGCCACGAGCCCTCCGATGCCCCATGGCTTTCCCCCCATGGCGGGGCTGCGGCACTCCCCTTACACGCCGCAGTCTTAGGAATAGGTTGGGGGGCTGGTCTGAGGGGCTAATTGAACCCGTGGCAGGCTTCATTGAAGGTGACTGGTAGCTGTCCTTTTTCTGGTTTTCTTGGGGAGGCGTGGTCATGCAATGACATCCAGCATCTGCCCCGCCTCCTGTGTGTACTAGTGCTGGTAGCTGTGTGACTCCCAGCCTCCACCAGGGGTCATCCCTGTGCCGGGCACTTCCAACCCTCCCCCAGAGAAGGAGAGCAGTCCCTGGGGACACTCAATCCTTCTCCCCCAGCCGGCCCTCCAGCGACCCTGGTCCATTCCCGAAACCTCGACACCGGCATCGCAAGCGGAAATCCAACCGCTGCACCGATGGGCTGGCATTAGATTCTTTCACCTTGTTAATTCCCTTAAGGTGTTTGAATGTTTCAATCATATCACCTCTCTCCCTCTTTTGCTCTAGGGTATATATATTAAGCTCTGTTAATCTGTTCTCATATGTTTTCTGATGCAGTTCCTGCACCATTTTGGCTGCCCTTCTCTGGACTGCCTTAATTTGGTTAATGTCCTTGTGAAGATGTGGCTTCCAGTACTGCACACAGTACTCCAGATGGGGCCTAACAAGTGTTTTGTAAAGAGGGATTATTACCTCCCTCTTATGACTTGTGATACCCCTACTAATACACCCCAACATCCCCTAGCCTTACCTACTGCTTTAGTGGTCTGCTTGGATGATTTCAGGTCATCTGTGATGATGATGCCCAAGTCTCTTTCTTCCCTTGTGACTGCCAGCAACTCCCCTCCCAACCTATAGGTGGCTTCAGGGTTTCTCTTCCCTATGTGCATGATCTTGCACTTCTTTGCGTTAAACCCCAGTTGCCACTCTTCCAACCGTTTTGCCAGTTTATCCAGATCTCTTCTCATTCTGCCCACCCCATCTGGATCATCTACTCTGTTGCAGATCTTGGTGTCATCTGCAAAAAAAAGACTTCTGATTTAGCATAACAGCAGTCACTGTAATCCAGGGAAGTTGGAGGTGTTCTGTAGCTTTGGTGAGTACATGTTCATTAAGTACCTGAGAGGGAGATGGAGGAAAACGATCTGTGGGGTCAGGAGACCTGGGAACAACTAGAACCTTCAAGTGTCTGGCTTGGAGATGAGGGTAGAGGCTGTTTGTGTGATTGGTAGGCAGTGCGTCTCAGTTTCCTGAGTGACAACTGCCTTTGAACTACTCTGTTTCCTGCAGGATTCTATAAATTTCTGCAGAATTCTGCAGGATTGGGCATCTGGCCCTAACAGGTACCACAGTGCATGTTTGTTGCATGTAAATACTTCATAGTTACACTGAACTTACACAGTGGTTACAGCACAGTTACAGAAATCTAAAGTATTATCAACTTTTTGTAATTTAAATTGATGCCTTATTCAAAAATGTTGATTAGAAAAAAAAGCCATACTGTGGCAACACACTTGCCAAGGGTAAAGGGTATACCACAGTAAATCATATTTAGTGCACACCACAGGTATATTGACTGCATCCTGCAGTGTAAATGTCAATTGAAAAACAGTCTATAGGTTAACAGCTGTGTATGTGTTTGTGTGTTGGGGGGGCGGGAGGTATCGTGGTTTATGCAATGCATGCTTTACCACTGCAGTAGGTGTTATTCATCACCGCAAGTACCGGTTTCTATTATAGGGGTGCAGTAGTACCACTATTGTTAGGGTGGCTGGTGAGTTCTTTGTTAAACTCAATTTTTTGGTTTCCTGCTTGCAGAAAGATGGTTTTACAGATTTAGTATGAAGCTTTCAGGATTTGTTGTACATGGTGGAATCCACAATCCCTGAAAGTCTCTCATAAATCAGTTCAGTATTTTTAGAGATGTTAAAGTGTGAAAAAAAAAATGATTTTCCCATTGATTTCAATGTTTTTTTTACCAAATGTTTATTCTCTTCTAGAAAAAAAAATCTAAATCTTTAAAATGTGAAATTCTGTATGCTTATGTAGGTTGGTGGAGAAGGATTTCCTGGGGGTGGTTGATGCTTGGGAGTTTTGTAGGTTTTAAGATATTTACTTTTGAAAAATAGTATTTTTCTGGTTTCCGAGTCGGCTCCACAATCGGGGTTGGAGATGACGTACCGCATGCACAGAATAGTTTCAACGCTTTTGAATGGGGATCAGAAAGTGAAACTGAAAAGACTTGGGATATAGTGTCAGGCAACTCTCAGTTTTCAGTGCAGCTCACTGTCACTGAAAATCGTAGGTCCTGTCAACACACTCCTTGGTGTCAAGCATACACCCACCCTCTCGCTGATCGCCCAGTAGGAAAATAAAAAAGCAATTCCCTAGTATCTAGCATACCCTTCCCTGCCCTGTTTGCCCTCACCATCCCTGTACATAAAAATAAATTCCCTGATAGTCTAGTGGTCCTTCCCCCATGCTCTAATCGCCATCCATGTATATAAAAATTAATTCCCTCGTAGTCTAGTGCTCCCTCCCCCCCTCCCTGTGCTCCGACCACCATCCCGTTATAAAATAAGGTTTCCATGGTAGGCCAGTGGTCCCTCCCCCCTTTCCCATACTCTGATTTCCATCCCATTATAGAAAAAAATGACCCTGGTAGTCTAGTGGTCCCTCACTCCTCCCCTGTGCTCCGATTGCCATCCCCGTAGCAAACATTAAGTCCCTGGTTATGTAGTGATTTCTCCCACTGATCGTCTGATCACCATTCTGGTCACAGTGGACAAAAATAACCCCTCTGATGGTCCAGTGAACCCCCACCACCCTACCCTGACAGTGAGTGACCCACCACCCTGCTCCCCCTCCCAACTCGACCCCCAGGCAGCGACCAGCACAGCCCTCCTTTCACCACCACAGCTGGCCACCGACTGAGCTCTTAGTGAGCGCATACTGTATATAGTACATGCCCTCTGACAGTGATTGACAGCTCAGAGTGATCTGTTATTCAATGAGCCCATACTATAAACGCTCAGAGAATGACAGCTAACTGTCAATGGGAGTGCACTGTATACAGTGCATACTCATTGACAGCTCAGTCGACAGCCAGCAGTGGTGTTGAGAAGGGGGCTGTGCTGGTCGCTAGCTTGGGGTCGGGTTTGGTGGGGGAGTAGGGTGAGGGGTCACTCCCTTCCACGGTTGGGGGGTGTGATCCACTGGATCACCAGGGGGTTTTGGCTGTCCATTGTGACCAGAATGGCAATCAGATGTTTGGGAGGGGACCACTACACTACCAGAGACTTAATGTTTTCTACAGAGGCAGCAATCCAAGCACAGGGGAGAGGGGGAGGGACAACTTGACTACCAGGGACATTTTTTCTATAACGGAACTGTGATCAGAGTACAGGAAGTGGGGAGAGACCACAAGACTACCAGGGACATTTTTTTCTATAACGGAATGGCATTGAGTATGGTGGGGGGCCATTGGATTACCAGGGAAACATTATTTCTTTATTGGCATGGTAATGGAAGCCTGGGGGCAGAACCACTGGACTACAAGGGAATTTATTTTTATATACGGAGACGGCAATCAGAACACAGAGGAAGGGGGAGAGACCACTAGACTACCAGGAAATTTATTTTTATATACGGAGATGGCAATCAGAGCACAGGGGGGAGGTGGACAACTAGACTATAAGAGAATTTATTTTTGTATAGGGAGACGACGATCAGAGAACAGGGAAGGGGGTGGTCCTACAGGGACAGTGATCAGAGAATGGGGGGAGGAGGGACCACTAGACTACCAGGGATTTATTTCTTCTTGCTTGTTGCCTGTAACAATATCAATAGTACAATTGCACAGGTGTATAATAAATGTATACTGCCCATTCAATGATAGCTGCAGCTATCTACAGACTATATGCTAACTGAGGTGGGGCTATTTGAAAGCCAGATGTGGCTGATCACAGGGGCAATGTAGCTTGCAGTTGAATGATCTGCAGCCCCCAACCCCTCACAGATAAGCCATAAGACTGGTGATATCCAAGCTTCTGCCAACCTCCGACCCATCACGGTAAGCATCTAACATACTATGCTCATCCTGCTTGATATTTGTGCATGGCTTATCTGTGGGGTTTGGGGACTGCAGATCATTCAACTGCTAACTACCTTGTCCCTGTAATCTGTCACATCTGGCTTTCAAATAGCCCCACATCAGCTAGCATATAGTCTGTAGAGAGCTGCAACTAACATTGAAATGCAGTATAAATTTATTATACACTACGGCAATTACACAATTGATATTTTTACAGGCAACAAGAAGAAGAATAAATTCTAGTATATGACATGTGACTTTATTTGAACAGCACTTCCTGGATTGGATTGTGATGGATGACCCCATTCACAAAATGCCCAAGCTCCCTATTCAAAAAAAAGTGTTAGGTTTTTGCATTCTGTATTACAAACTGTTTATTATATGAAGACAGGCTTAGGTGAAGTTTGACAGCAGGTGCCGCCAAGAACATGTGGCTTCTTATTACATATTGTTATCAGAGCAGGATGTCTCATACACCATAAATATAGACTTTAGGGCTCATAATCTACACCATTTGTCACACCTTTGACCTTTCCTCATACAGTAAGATGGGTTTTTAACACTGTCCATTTGGGATGTGGTGTAAAGGGATTCTATGGCAATTTTTACATTATATAATAACTGTTGCAGTGTGTGACAAAAACAAAATCACAGCTCAAATCCAGGAAATAGTCCCGATGCAAATCACGTGCGTACTTACTGTTTGCGGTCAGCCTGCAAGGGCTGTTTGAGAAACATAGGGCTGATCGGGGACTGTGGAGGGAAGTGGTTTCCCTGCTCCCATTCCTCTCACATTTCCCTCCTTCCCCTACCCAGTCCCAGCTCCATTCCCCTTCCTGGCATTTTTTTTCTTCCAACCCCTGCTCCATTCATGGTTTCCTTCTATTTCAAACTCTCCTCTTTGCTCTTACTTACTTTTTCTCTACTGCAGCTCAGTGCGAGCAGTGGAGAGGTAACTAGGTGCTCCATACTCTTTTTCTCCCCACTAAACATGTAATCATTCCCAGGTCCCACTTTGTAATCAAATCCCCATCCCACCACCCACAACCTGGTCTCGGTTCCCTCCCCATTTTGTGACACATTTTTTTCTTCCCTCTCCCAGTTCCCATTTCTGTCTCAAACCCCCCTGCTCCAGCTCCTGCCAATCTCTAGCCTATTAGGGTATGCATTTTATATATCAAGCTCATTCTGGTTTATCCTGGTACCCATCTTCTGTGTACTCTTTTTGTCCCCCTTGCTGTTGCCAAGTCCTGTTTCTTGCTGAAATCCTCTCTGTCTCTCTCTCTCTCTCTCTCTCTCTCTCTATGTCTCTGTCTCTCTTTCTCTCTGTCTGTTTGCCTGCCTACCTGCCTGCCTACCTAATTTAACTTCTTCTTAAATGGGCCAGGGCGCCCACCAACAGTACCTCTTCTCTCTCCCCCTTTCCTCCAGGTTGCTTTCCTGCCCTTCCCAATCTTTTACATATTTTTTTTTAAATATATAAGCATACCAGGGTGCCCACCCCGGTACCACTTTTCTTAACCCTGCTCCTGTCTAGGTTGCCTCCTCCCATTTACATTATGTATGTGGTTACTTGAAGATACGATTGCACTATCTCAAAAAGAAAGGAAATTCCTTGCACAAAACTATTTTAATGCACCAGTAAGGCTGGAACTTTATGCCCAAAAAGTCAGGAAATGTAGCATTAGGGTTTCCAACCCTAACTCCCCACCCCTACACCCCAAGCAGCAAAAAGAAAAACACATTAGGGTTTTAGGTCTCCAGAGTCTTGGCGAATCAGTGGTGGGGTCTTCCTTGGTGTTGTCAACCCTAATGCCCACCCCATTCTCTGAACAAACATTGTCAGGTGTGATGTCTTTTCTTAATGCAAGGAAGACCCCACCACTGATTCACCAAGATTCCAGAGACCCAAAACACTAATGTTTTTCCCATCTGCTGCTTGGGGGGCAGAGGTGGGGAGTTAGGGTTAGAAACCCTAACACATTTCCTAACTTTTGAGGCATTAAGTTCCATCCAAGTTAGACCCTATCTAGGGCAAGAGGATATGGTGACCCTAGTGCATGCTTCATGATGACCTCGAGACTTGATTATTGTAACGCTCTATGCCTAGAGCTATTTGGAGGTTTTGTGCATCACTTCCATCTGGTTCCAAATGCTGCAGCCAGGTTTGTTGCAGATGTGTCCTATACAGATAATATCACACCTGTGCTGTGGCACCTGCAGTGGGTCCCTATTAGGTGGTGCACCACCTTCAAGATTGCTTTGATAACATACAAAGCCCTTGTTGGATCAGGTTCTACCTATCTTAAAGACCTCTTGCTGTGGTATGCTCCCAGCTGTTCTCTCCACTCCACCGAGGAGCTGTTGCTGGCTGGCCCTGAGAACCCACTTGAAACAATCTAGTGATAAGGCTTTCTCATGCTTGTACCTGTGATATGGAACTCCTTGTGATGCCATCTTAGGAGTTCCCCCTTTGTGGAGGCGTTCAGATTGGGCACGGGGTCATTATGTCATATGACATAAGAGTGCAGCAATGTACTGCGCTGTAAATCCAGTGGATACATTGCTGTCACTTGGATAAACTGCCAAAACACATTTCGGTGAAAGCAACATGTGGTATCTTTTCCTTTCTTTGGGGGGCTCTGCCCCCGCACCTCCCCATTATGGGGGGGTTGCACCTCAACCCCCCCATTAATATAATCAACTTCGGGGGGGTTCAACATGGAGAAGGGGAGAAACACCATGTGGGAGCAAAAAAAAAAGAAACTGCACAGTGTGGTTTAGCAAAAGTCTAGGACCATGATTCAAGCCCCGGTCCACAGATGCACAGCAACCCCCTCCACTCACAGCTCATCCCACTGCATCCCATCCCATGGCAGCAGCTCAGCAGACCACCTCCTGAACAGAGATCTTCACCTCCATGTAACTCCTCCTCCCCAACCATGCATGATAGGGTACAAAACCATGTGCAACATATGTGTCTTGAGGGGGGGGTTGTACCCTATTACACTGGTGCACTGAGTGATATGTTCCACATGGTATTCCATGAACGGTTATGTATGCAACAACTTGACCCAGTAGGTTCAGATGACGCCTGAAAAGTTACCTGTCTGACCTAGCATATGGACTTGATGCCTGATTTATTTTGCTGGCACATCCATTTATATTTAATGTTTACTGAAATGATGACTTTAGTGTGTCCTAATTGCTGTATGTGTGGGACAGGTTGCTGTACAAATAAGAAATAAGAGAACTGCTGCCCTCCAACAAAAAACAAAGGAGATAAATCCAAATAGATAATCCAAAATTTAATGTGGCCAGGTGCACAGGATAGTACCCTTCTTTTCCAGCACTTCAGCCAAACACTAGGCCTTTCTCGGGGGCGGGGGGCGGGCTGAGGTTACACATAGAACACCCATATTTTACATAACTTAAAGAAACATACATCAATTAGTGAATTTTCACCTGATGAGATTAACAAAAAGACAAAGAGTTTATAAAATTGTGTACAAAAACAATCATTTACTGTTGGCTAACAGTGCTGTGAAATAGCTAACACATATTCTTTTAGCCAATTTCTATTATTTTAACTGTAATACAATTAATTACTATTTATATTTCATCTTATAAACTATGACTATTATTGAGTTTTAGCCAAATCAAGTACAAAACTTAAGTTCCATTTTATACTTTGTCTGGGGAGAGACTTAAAAGGAGCAATGACCTAGAGAAGGAGGTATATGAAATGGCAAAGGGAGGTACAATGGGGCAACAGGGAAGAGAGAAAGAAGGGTTGAAAAAGTTGAAAATAAATTTAGTGGGGAAAACAGAATAAAACAAATTAAAATAGTATAAAAGTTTAAGTAATGGGAATGTTCCCCTCATATTTTTAAAGTTGGTTTAGGGAAACCAGAAACTGAAAAAGTATGTATGTAAGAAGTTAAGGGAAGAAAATAGGTTGAATTATATAGTGGACGAACCACAAAGGAAAATAAAGTAGCGGGGGTGGGTTGGGGATTAATATTCTATAAAAGGGAAAGATGAGTTTCCAATAAATCAAATGGGTATGGTCATTAACATCATACAGTTACAGTGCTAAGGTTGTTAAAGGTCATTTTGAAAAACGTTCAAGTCTTTTTAAAGCATTTTACAAATCCCTTGAAAATATCAGCTTGTCTGGATAGTCCCATCCTTTGAAGGTATGCAAGGTTGCCATACCTTCAAGTTTAAACCTGAATTTGAGGGAACCAAGCAATATTTCCAATAAATAATTCTAGATGCTAAAAAAGAGAGAAGAAAGTGCTTGCACTGGGAAAATTCTGCTGTATGCAGATGACGCCGTCATCTTTGCCACCGACCGTAACCCCACCTCCCTCCAGGTTTCCCTGCAATGTTCCTATAATGACACTGAAACCTGGTTTAAAGAGCATAGATTGGTCCTAAATCTTAAAAAATCTAAAACCATGCTCTTTGCCCACCCTCAAAACAAAGCTTACAACTCCCCTCTCCGTATCCTCTCCAACTCCAAACAGCAACTGGAGCAAGTCCACTCCTATAAGTACCTAGGGTCTCCTTGACTCAGCCTCACCTACCACACCCACATCAAGCACTTGCCTCTGCTACCAATATACGGCTTGGTATCTTGTACCGCTACAAAACTGTCTCCCCGATGCCCTCCGGCTTGCAGTTATATCTCCATACTATCCCTAGTTGACTATGGACTACCTGTCACGGTGCTGCCAACACGACTGCCCTAAACAAAATCCCCCTCGTCCTAAATAAGGCATGCAGGCTAATCACAGGGGCCCCTAGGCTCACACATACGTGCCAGCTTTATGACATGGCAACAGTGCTAAACCTTGACGAACGGCTGCAATACCAAACTTGCCTTATAACTAAAAAAACCCTGCTAGGACTTTCTCCACCTGGGCTGACATCCTCCCTCCTCCTAGCCCAACCTCTAGTCAGTACTCGGACCTCCTCCAAGGCCACCTTCCTGGTTCCTCGATCTAGGACCTCACATGGACAGAGGTCTCTCCGCCACAGAGCCCCTTCTTGGTACGTTAACACTCCTGATCCATCTCTGAAATCCTCACTCATCTCCAAATTCAAAACTGCACTCAAAAAGCGCAGCTGTTCAACAAGCGCTGCTGCATTGTGCATAACGGGTGTACAAGCACCCTTTGTCCTGACAATACCCACTGGCTGCACCCTCTCCGCCTTTATTCCTACCGCCTACATTACTGCCATATATCCAACTGCCTACCTTCTCACTACTGTCAAGAACGTACCATGTATGACTGAATCTTATTATACTGCTTGCTAAATTGTCCTACTAGTATGCACTACTGTTAAAGAATCAAACTACCTGCTGTACTGTTCTTGTCACGTTTTACTATCTCTGTAATCTAATACCGTATAACCTGTTTGACTGTTTCGTTTTGCAAATGTCATACATTTATGCTGCTAAACCCTGTAACCAACCCCTTTTATCTGTAATACCTGAATCTGCACCTTATAATACAACCAATGTAAACTGTAACCAGGATCCATGTATGCCTGCATCCTTATGCATGTGTTCGCTTATAGTATGTATTTTGTACTTGTATTATCTTCTCTTCTCTTGACGAGGTACATTTGGAAATGAGCCTCTGGCTCAAAGGTTGTAAACTGATTGCAATATAAATAAATAAATAAATAAATAAATAAATAAATAAATAAATAAATAAAGAACAGA
Source organism: Neoceratodus forsteri (assembly GCA_016271365.2). Classification (NCBI taxonomy): domain Eukaryota; kingdom Metazoa; phylum Chordata; order Ceratodontiformes; family Ceratodontidae; genus Neoceratodus; species Neoceratodus forsteri. The sequence goes on from CM028129.1 coordinate 64,352,761, forward strand.
AAGTTTATATTATTCTAGATCTTATAGGCAAGGAGTAAAATCAGCTTCATCATTTAATTCAGGTAGGAGGACTGGTCCAAAAGTACTATTGGTTAACTTTGATCTGCAGCTTATCCTGTAGGTAGGGTAGGGAAATGGGCAGACTAGGCGAGCCAAGCGGTCCTTATCTGCCATCAGATTCTATGTTTCTATAATCCCACAGGTACAGCAGTTTTTAAGATTAAAATCCACCTTGTTTCTTTCTGCGCTAGTACCTGAATTCTATTGCCCCCCCCCCTTTAACATGCTTTGCAACAGCATATCTTAGGCAATCTGGCTTGCTGTTATGGGCCTCTGCAAAATGTGTGCCTATAGCGTTTAACATGTTACAGTTAATTATGGCCCTCACATGGCTCCTGCATCCTTTGTTTCGTTGGTCTGGTAGTCATTCCCACATAGTACAGTACATCTTGCAGTCACACCAACAAATAAAGACTACAAACAGAGTCGTGCAAGTTGTAAACTCAGTGAGGTCAAATGCAACACTGCCTTTTTCAAAAGTACAGCCTGAGTTAGTGTACTGGCATATGTTGCATCTGCCACACCTGAAGTGGCCCTTTGGTTTACATCTAGTCACCTATTGTCAGATTCCGTGCTAGCTGTATAATGGGTGCTGACAATTCTATCACCTATTGTATTCTCCTCCCTTTGCTGAAAGTGACTCTGGGTTTATGGTGTATTCCCTCCTTCAGGATGGGATCACTCAATAGAATTGGCCAGTACTTTTGGAACAGTCTTCCTACCTGTCCGGTGAGTGGGTTAAACTCCGTGATGAAGCTATTTTTTTCATTTTCCTGCATCTCAGCTTCTCCTTGGTCTCTGATCTTTTTAGGGATCAAAAGGTCCATTCTATCTAGTAATATTACTTTTTTAAATGCATCTTGTAAAATTCTTTCAGTGTAGCCCCTAGGCAACAGTCTTTCCTTCAGAGCTGTGACCTGATACAAAAATTCCAGCCCCTCAGAGCAGTTACATTGCTATACAAATAAATTTGCCTTGCTTGCCTTCCCTTGCCATGTTCTCAGTCTTTTAAAAGCAACCATTTTTAAAGTAATTTCTTTCTTTCAGTGTAAGAAGTTAAGAGCTGCACACAAGGAGCATCAAGGGACTGACACTTTTAGAAACATAGAAACATAAAACCTTTCAAGCAGAAAAAGACCAAGGTCTTTAAAGTCTCCTCTGTTCCCACCAAACATGTACATCACCAGCCTGATGCACTGCATGCTTTGCTGTACCCCCTACTGGTGGCACAGAGCTTCTTTCCTTCCCAGTGCATACTTCCCAAGTTTTTGCCACTGAAACGAGGGACACGGACACTCAAAATGAGGGACAATGAGGGGCACTGATCCTCATCATGAGGACATATCCTCAAATGTGGAGATCCAAGCTCATAACAATGTCAACACCACTGTGTTTATTTATACAAAGTTTCCTTTGGTATAGCACCTTTGAATATTATGGATTTCAGCTTAAAAGTCTGAATTTACAGCACATTCTCTGTATGGGCAGAATTGTTTCCATGAGAGACTAATGAGGGACAAAGCAATTTTTTGATTTTATTTGATTTGTTTTTTAAATTTGTTAGCATATGAGCAGGGGATTTTAAAATTCAGTTTACTTTGAGACCCAGCACCAAAAGAGTTAACAGCAACAGAATAAAGTGAGACAACTGCTTCAGGTAGTAACACCCAGTCAAAAGGTATACAGAAGAAAACCCATTCTCAGGTTTACCCTGCCCTCAAGTGCTAAACAAACCACCGCCTTGTACAAATCATGGCACGGGATCATAATACCGAAAACAAAAAACAGCATGGCAATGAGTGCCACAAGCAAAATGTCATGCTCTGACATAACATCAGGCAAAGCACTGATCAGACAACAAGACTGCACAGACATTGGAATCAATGGCACCTTTTGTTTTTTTTGTGGGGGGATTTGCCCCCCACCTCCCCGGACTTTAAATAATCAACTCCAAGGGGGTGTGGACTTAGGGGATGGGAAGAAACTCGGGAGGGGGGAAATTCACTTTTTTTACAAAAAAAAGTTGCAACACCAGGAGACCTGGGGGGGAACCAAACCATGGTCCCAGGTCTCCATCGCTGATGTATGCTGGTGCCTTAGCCATGCCACCACAGAAGCAGCTCAGATACAGCAGCACAGCCTTCCTCAGCCCTTCCTCCACTTCACGGTCAGCAACAGGGGTAGCAGTTATTCACTACCACTATTATACCCCTGTCACTCTAAATGTTTCTATGTGTTCCACAGTGCAGTTATAGCAGTGCTGTTTTTGCAGCACTGTATTGACCTGGTACCCACATCACAGTGGTTGGTTGTCCTGGGAAGATTTAAAAGGAATCAACAGATACTATGTAGGTAGAGGGCTAAATTTCAAGGGTAAATGAGGACATCCCTCGTAATCAGGGACAGTTAAAAATATCCGAAAGTTCTTCCTGATTCGTATCAGCCTCTTAAGTCTGTCATAGTCTTCCATGAATTCCTCCGCAGTTTGCATTTCCACACTTGCCCTAGGCAACCCATTCCACCTGCTCACCAATCTCTGTGTAAAGAAATGCTTTCTCCCATCTTTTCCAAACCTCTTCACCATCAACCCGAACCTGTGCCCTCTTGAGGCAGACCCCTGGTAACACTTAAAACATTGCTGGCTATCCACCTTGATAAATCCTCTTAGAAACTTGAAAATTTATATTATATCCCTTCCTCTGGTCCCTCCTGGACTCCAGTGAGTACAGTACATGTTTCTGCTGCTCTGGAGCTCCTTATAAGATTTTTTTCTGTTGTTCCAGTATCATCTTCATCATCCTTCTCTGCACAGCCTGCGGCCTGTGCCTGTCTATTTAGGTGATGGTTCCAGAACAGCATGCAGTACTCCAGGTGCAGCTGCATCAGAGACCTGTACAGGGCAGGATCACCTTCTCATTCCTGCTAGAAAACACCAGCTCATTGCAACCCAGTATTCTGTTCGCCCTCCTGCCTGCCCTGTTGCACTAAGCATGACTTTAATGCTGTCTGTATGATTACTCCCAGGTTCCTTTCCTCTGTTTTCTAGGTTAGTCTGACCCCAACCCCCTCAAACCAATATTCTGTTTTAGGATTGTCCCTACCTATATGCACGACTATGCATTTTTTGACATTGAATTTGAGCTGCCAGACCCATGACCACTGCTCAAGCCTACCCAGATCTCTTTTAATATCAGTGATATCCTCCTCATTGTTGACCTCCCCCCAACTTAGTATCATCTTCAAACAGACTGATCTTACACTATAACATAGCCAGCATAAATTCTGAAACCTGATTGGTTATTTATAGTGCAATGTAGGAATACAATGCACTACAAATACCTAGTCCCTGGGGAAGAAGTTGGCAGAGTTGCAGGCATTGATGGCACAGGGAGAGGTGGACATAGCTGCCATTACTGAGACATGGGCAACCAAGAACCATGACTGGGACCTAATCATCCCAGGGTACAACGTTTTCTGGAGGGATAGAGATAAAGGGAAGGTGGGGGGGTGTTGCAATTTATGTGAGGGAAGGGATCAGATGTAATAGGGAGGAAGGGGAGGAGGGCAGGTTGGAAGTAATCTGGCTGCAACTACACAGCCGGAAAGGGACCATGATCTGTCTGGGGATTGTTTATAGACCTCCAGCCCAGAAGGAGGACATTGACAGTGAACTGGGGGAGCAGATACGGAGGCATAGTGGCAAAGGGAGCACAGTGGTGGTGGGGGAGTTTAATCTACCAGGGGTGGATTGGAACATCGCAGCAGCCAACTGTGCCAGGGATCAGATCCTCCTGGAAGCATTCCAGGATGGCTTCCTTACCCAGATGGTAATGGAGCCAATGAGGGAGGGGAACATACTAAACCTGGTACTGGAAAATGGGGAACAAGTCAGGGATGTAAGGGTGGAGGACCGTCTGGCAAGCAGTGACCACTGCACAGTTTGATTTTCAATCAACCTGTGTAGGGAAGTAGCCACTACAAAAACTAGGGTCCTGGACTTCAAAAGGGTGGACTTTGGCAGGATGGGAAACATACTGGAAAGTCATATGGCAAGCATCCACCCAGAAATGGACACAGAACAAAAATGGGCAGTCATCAAGACAGGACTGGCTGAAGCCACTAAAACTTGTGTCACAAGCCAGAGCAAGAAAGCCAGGACCAAGAAACCCAGTGGGATGAGTACAGAGGTAGTGGAGAAGGTGAGGGAAAAGAGAAATGCATTTTGGACCTACAAGTGATCCAACAGGGCAGAAGACAAAGAAGAATATGTGAAGAAATCCAGAGAAGTGAGCAGAGTGGTAAGGGCAGCAAAGGTGGCTAGGGAACAGAAGTTAGCACATGGGATCAAAGGAGGGGAAAAGGATTTCTTCAGATATATCAGCGAGAAGAGGAGAGCAAGGATCAAATTGTTAGGATCAGGAGGGGATGTGAGTGGGTAGAAAAGGGATCTGAGCAGGCAGAAATACTTAATGAATACTTCTGTTCAGTCTTCGCCAAGGAGAGGGATGGGCCCATACCTGAGAGGAAGGGCGAGGTGGGAGAGGTTGGGGGAGAAGCAACCATGGATGGGGAAATCATGGTGGAAAGGGTCAGGGAGGGCCTTAAGTCCCTGAAGGTGGACAAGACACCTGGCCCAGATGGAGTCCACCCCAGGGTGCTGAGAGTTGTCAGAGGTACTGGCAGGGCCACTGGCAGACCTGTTCAATATCTCTTTGAGCTCGAGGTGCATGCCCAGAGACTGGAGGGAAGCACATGTGACACCTCTCCATAAGAGTGGGCCCAAGGATGAACCAGGGAATTACAGACTGGTGAACCTTACTGCAATTGTGGGAAAACTGATGGAGACAATCCTCAAGGAAAGGCTGGTACAATTTCTTGAGGATGACAACCTCCAGGACAGCAGGCAGCATGGGCTTGTCTCAGGCAGATCCTGCCAGATGAACTTAGCTGATTTTTATGACTGGGTTATGAGGGCACTGGACAGGGGACATGCAGTGGATGTCCTCTACCTGGATTTCAGTGAGGCCTTTAACTCAGTGCCACGCAGTAGCCTGACCTGCAAGTTGAAGAGTCTGGGAGCAGGGAAGAAGCTGGTCAGATGGGTCAAGAACTGGCTGCAGGGTAGACATCAGAAGGTAGTAGTGAGGGGAGAGGCATCGGAACCCAGGGCAGTGACAAGTGGTGTACCACAGGGCTCGGTGCTGGGACTGGCTCTGTTTAACATTTTCATAGCCGACATTGTAGTAGGGATTAAGAATAAGATCAGCCTCTTCACAGATGACACAAAGATCTGTGCCAAGGAAGATGGGGGGAAGGGAAGGAGGGAGTAAAAGTACTTCAGGAGGATTTGGAAAAACTGGAGGAATGGTCTTACACTTGGCAGCTTGGTTTCAATGCCAAGAAGTGCAAAGTGATGCACTTAGGAGGCAAGAACCCAGGACGCAAATACTGGCAGGAGGGTGTCCCGTTAACAAAATCCAAGGAGGAGGAGAAGGATCTGGGAGTGCTGGTAATTGGGGAGATGAACCACTCTGCTCAGTGCAGGAAGGCAGCAGTGAAGGCAAACAGGATGCTAGATTGCATAACAAGGGGGATTACTTCCAGGAGTGGGGAGGTCATCTTGCCCCTGTACAGGTCCCTGGTGAGACTGCACCTAGAGTACTGCATGCAATTCTGGCACCCCTTCTTGAAAAGGGACATCAAACTACTGGAGGGGGTACAGTGCAAGGGAACAAAAATGATCCTGGGGTTGGGGAACAGACCATATGAGGAGAGACTGAGAGAGCTCAATATGTATACCCTGGAGGAAAGAAGGGAGAGAGGGGATATGATTGAGACCTTTAAGTACCTGAAGGGTTTGAACAGAGTAGGCACCAGCTGTATGTTCAGTCTGAAGGGCAGAAGGGAAACCAGGGGACACTCTATGAAGCTGGAAGGGGGCAGGTTCAGGAGGGAATGGAGGAGGCACTATTTCACAGAAAGGGTGGTAGAAGGGTGAAACACTGCCAGAGGAAGTCATATCACTGCAGAGTGTTGGGGGCTTCAAGAGGGGGTGGGACAGATTCAAGGGAAAGGTACAAACCGGGAGAGGGCGCGAGATGGGGGGAGGGCATATTGGGGGGTAGCAGCAGTCAAATGGACTGAAGTGCTGCACATTCGAGCAGACTAGACAAACTGAATGGCCTGTATCTGCTGGTAATTTCGTATGTTGATATGTTCATAGTCCCAGTAAAAAGGGAATGGGAACATTGTTTAACAAGGAGTTGGCACACTAAGCCCAAACTTGTTTCCAGATGTGACCTGGGAACACAAGCAGGTTAGGTGACTTGTTCAGGATCACACAGTATGCACCTAGGTGACTGTGGGATTCAAACCCAGATCTCCAGATTTGCAGCTCAGAGCCTTAACCCACCACGCTATACTGCCTTCTAAAAAAGCTTAATCACATCTTCTGGGATTTACTCGGAACTTGCCTATGGGCAGAGCTTGGGGCATGGACTCAGTTTGGACTGCTACATTTGTGGCACAGTTATAGTTTTCACTTCTGTCTTAACATTTTAGATGCTGATTTATTGGCTTTGATGTTTGGGGATTCGGGTTTCTGATGTTATGAGACACTTGAGAGGATGGGAGCTTTCCTGTTATGCCTAACAAAGTTTCAAAGCCCTGTCGGGGAACCGTTCCAACCACAATAATTAAGATGGTCACTTTTTCTCCTGGAATTATAAATTGCTTAATCTTTGGTTCCCCTTTATTCATTCTTAGCTGCATGCTGGGGGTACTAACGTTTATGCTTTTAAGGTGTCTTCCCGCCATGTAACTCCATGGGAGGTGTCATATATTATTGTTGACGACGAACTCTCGCAATTTGGTCAGCACTTCCTCCAGTTGATGACATCACTGGGTCTTACACAGGTGGTTACCACTGCCACTTACAAACACGGACACTCCCTTGACTTAGTCTTCCTCCTAAGGATCGAGACATCTGACTTGGGGGTGGAACCAGTTGGGTAGTCCGATCACTACACTGTGGGGTTCAGTTTTAGCACCCCTCTTTGTAGGTCTACCCCTGTGGAGATGGTTAGGTACCGCCCTTTATGAGATATAAGTTCTGATAGCCTAGCAGCAGTGCTTGACCTATCGTCCCTCTCATTGGCAAGCAGTGACCCAGAGACCCTCATGATGGCCTATATTTTGGCCATCTCGGTGGCTCTGGATGTCATTTCTCCAGTCCGTGTTCGTCCTCTCTCCCTTCGCCCTCGATCCCCATGGTTTGACGGGACTTTGAGGGAGATGCGGAGACTAGGACGAAGGTTAGAGCATTGCTAGCGGAAGTCCGCCCTTGATACCGACCGCCTTAGATTGATGGACCATTATAAAGTCTATCAATCTGCAGTCACCCATAAGAAGGCAGAATTCCTGTCTGGAGAGATTGCAGCTGCTCAGAATCGACCAGCTCAGCTTTTCTGTACTGTAGACAGACTGTGAAACCCAGCTTGTCTAAACGTCTGGAAAGCCTTTTCGCAATTAGAGTATGACAGACTTGCTTGATTCTTTGCTAATAAGGTGGCTGATACCAGGGTGGTACTTCAACTGGCACACTCTATGGGCATTGCTTCTGATCAGTGCGCAGTCACTGAACCTCGGTCTTCCTGGAGTACCTTCAGCCGACCGGAGTTCATTGATGTCATGCGGATCATCCAAGGTGAGCACCCTACGTGCTGTAGTTTGGATCCTGGACCAACTTCCCTAATTCTGGGTTGCATTGATGTCATCGGTCTGGTCCTTGCGCGGATAGTCTGGTGCTCCTTGGAATCTGGAGAGTTTCCTAGCTCCCTGAAAGAGGCGGTGGTTACACCGCTCTTGAAGAAAGCTACCTTGGACCCAGACTGCCATGCAAACTACAGACCTATCTCTAACCTTCCCTTTTAAGGGAAGGTGACTGAGAAAGTAGTGGCAGCACAGCTGGAGGACCATTTGACCATCCATGACATCTATGAGCCATTCCAGTCCAGTTTTCAAAAGAGACATAGTACCGAGACAGTGCTGGTGCAGGTGATCAGTGATCTCCTGATGGCTAGAGATCAGAAGAACCATTCCATCTTGGTTCTTCTGGATCTCTTATCAGCATTTGACACCATGGACCACGGGGTGTTGCTTGGTCACCTGAGGTACATCTGTGGACTGTCTGGTATGGTCCTCAGGTGGTTTACGTCTTTCATCGTGGGTAGAACACAGAGAGTGGTGTCTGGGTTTTTTTCCTCAGACCCCATCTCTCTGCCATGTGGGATTCCTCAGGGGTCGGTGCTATCACCCATGTTGTTCACGGTGTACATGCTACCCTTCGGAGACATTGTAAGAAGGCATGGGCTGAGGTTTCACTGCTATGCTGCTGATACCCAGCTCTACCTTTCTTTCGCACCCTACCAGGATTGAGCTCTCTCGGTCTTTAATAACTGTCTGAAAGAAATCCAGGAGTTGATGGATTCCAGCTGGCTGAAGTTGAACTCGGAAAAAACAGAAGTGTTGTTTGTGGACCCAGATCGCCGGATGGGGGGGTTGGGGGCTGGTTTGCCCTCAGGACTTTTTCTCAGTGGCGTTTCACTCCTGACCTCTGAACAGGTGCGTAACCTGGGGGTAATTTTTGATGAAGGGCTGACCCTGCATTCACAGGTGTTGTCTGTCGTCAAATCTTCCTTTTACCGTCTTAGGAATATCGCCAGGATTAAGCATCTGGTTCCGTCTGGTGACCTGTTTACTTTGGTCCACGTCTTTGTGTCCTTGCGCTTAGATTATTGCAACTACCTTTACCTAGGGCTTTCTGGGTTGGAAATCCGCCGCCTGCAACTGGTGCAGAATGCGGCAGCCTGGCTTTTGACGGGAGCTGCTCGATCATGTCATATTTCACCAGTGCTGTGCGAACTGCACTGACTGCCAGTACAGTGGTGGATCACCTTTAAAGTTGGTTTCCTGACTTTTAAAGCCCTACGCGGACTGGGCCCGGACTACCTGAAAGAGCTCCTCATTCCTTACTGCCCTGGATGATCACTCCGCTTGGCCAATGAGGGGTTGCTAGAGATTCCAAGGGTGGGCTTGAAATCATCGGGGGCGACAGCATTTATGTATACAGACTCTACTCTTTGGAATTCTCTACCCTGTCGGTTATGGGAGTGCACAACTGTGGAGGGATTTAAACAGGCCTTAAAATCTTTTTTGTGGCACCAGGCATTTAGTGACTGATCTTCCTTTTTGACGAATGTTATATTGTTGTTTTACTGTTCATGTATTGTTGCTTGATTTTGCTTTTAACTTGTTAGACGCCTTGGGTTTGGATAAGGCGCCATATAAATAAAATGTATTATTATTATTATCATTATTGTGAAGTGGTGACAATTGTTTTTTTTCAATCTGTTACCCTTTTGTAATGTATGGTTTTATAAGTGCTGCCTTGCAAAAGGTATAAATAATGAATAAAAGAAAAGAATTGTGGCACGAGTAGTCAATATTTAGAATTCTGTTTAGAGTTTTAAAAAGTTTAGTAACTGCCATTTTTTTCTCCCATATTTCAGTTCAACCTCTGTAATGCCAAAATTGTTCCCTTCTCCTGCCTGCCCAATTGTCAATATGCTAATACTGTTAATGTGAAAAATTGTATCTATTACTTTGTTTTTATAAAAATACACATACTGTACTGTGCAACTTTGACAGTGGCTCTTCTCTGCTCTACTCGTTTGTTCAGACTTCAGATCTACCCCACCTGCATGCAGAACACCAACGTTTTTTTGAGGCATCCTACCACAGATGGAAGCGTGCTGGTGGGTAGCGCATCCTGGAACCCCAGTCTCTCCAACTGCAGTCTATTGCACTGTTTGGGTCCATTATTTACTAGCCCACCTGTTACTGAAATGCTGGTCCAGTCATCCACCTACCCAATCTCATGGAGTGTAAAACTCAATGGATGGGTAACCTTGTGTCATGAAGCTAGCTGTAAAAAAATTACCATGGTCTCATTCACTGCAGTGATTGCATGCCACTTTCTCCTCACTTCTCAAAGTTCAGTAGTAAAGGGAGAGGAAAAAGCATGATTGAAGAAGCAGCATGGAAAATGATCCCAAATGTGAAAGATAGGAGAGCATCACAGGGTCAAACAGATACTGCCAACTATTGACCTGACACTGGCAGGCTGTTTCATAGGTTCACCACCTTCTAGGAGAAGAAATACTTCCTAGTGTTACCCCTGAATCAATCCATGCTGAGCTTCAGGCCCTGTCCCCATTTCCTGCTGGAGGACGCCAAATCAAATATCTCATTTCTGCTTTTCTTTCTTTCTTTCTTTCTTTCTTTCTTTCTTTCTTTCTTTCTTTCTTTCTTTCTTTCTTTCTTTCTTTCTTTCTTTTTCTTCCTTCCTTCCTTCCTTCCATCCATCCCTCCTTCCTTCCTTTCTTTCTACAATTTTCAGGCACAACCTCGGCCACCAAGATGGCACATGTCAGCACAAATACACAACATTATCAGGAAAAGAAACAAAATATACAAAAGCATGATGAGTTATGCAGAGTGATGTGAAGTTACACTTATACAGAGCACCCAAACTGTGCTACAAAAAATAAAAATATACAACAGTGAAAGTTTACATGACCAGTGCTATTGCTGTACTAACTCTTTCTTGGCTGTGTCTTCCCAAACTCCACAGATGTCCAATTAAACCTCAAATCTACCGCAAAACATTGTGGATATGCAAATCTTCAGGTGGGGCAAGGGTGATGAGGCTTCACCAGAACAAAATTTATCCAAAACCTTTTACATTTGTTCCAGTTTGTAAACTGTGTGACAACTATGGACAGGTTGTTCTGTTTCATCCTTTTACATTGGTTCCAGTTTATAAAAGAGTATAATAAACTTTGTAACATGGTTATTAATGCCAGGGCAAAAGGAGCACAGGGATAGGCTCAAATACATCACGTGAACACTTTTCAGCAGGTATTAATGCCACAGTAATGCCCAACCCAGTACATTAATCCCCACTCCTGCTATCTGTCACACAGCCACTAAAGAGCAGCAGTGCATGCAGTATTGTTAATGCCACAGTAATGCCCACGAATGAAGTTCCGATGTCGGCCACAGTGCAATGAAGCACAGAAAGGAAAAGTGTGGTGTATGTGGTAAGCCACCAGGAGACGTGCCACATATCGCTTAACAGACAGTATCTATCCCACCCACCACCCAGTGGTCAGTGCAGGTCGCACTTGGCAGACAAACACATTAGAAAAGAAATGGACAACTTTATAGCAACGTTTTCACTTGTGGAGTGAAAGGAATAACTAGCTGGGTAGACGAGCAGTATAGCAAAGCTGAAGTAATAGACGCAACAACTGGAAGAGGAGGAGGGAATCAGTGGGAAACATCTGGAGGAACAGGCAGTAGTAATAATGATAGAAATGAAACAAATGTCAAATGGGTGTGTGTTGCAGGAACACTCAGCAAGCCAGAAGCAGATACACAGTCAAGAGGGGGAAAAGGAAAAAAGAAAAAGAAACATCTTAATACAGTAGTGCAGAATGTGCGAGATGTAGTGAGTGGTGTAACTGAGCAAAGAAAGACAGGTATACAGGTAGTAGTAGATGAGAAGGGCAAATGTGTGTCACAGCATGCAATGTTATTGTATGATGAGGTAGACAGGCAAGAAGAAAAAAGTGGAAGCAAAAACCCACAAGAACATGGCATGGTGCTGCAATGTGTTTTCTGACTGGCAGGCAGCAAATAAGGTATCGCTAGACATCAGCACAATATGTGTAGCAGAGCTGGCGAATATTTTGAGAAAGTTTTATGCATGTGTCAAAACAGAGGAAGGCAAGCAATACAGTATCAGCTCGTATATTGGCCTACGAGCTGGCTTGAATCGCTATATTAATAGTATGGAAGTCAATAGAAAAATAAATATTTTAACAGATCCAGAGTTCGTGTCAGCAAGTAATGTGTTCACCACTATACTGAAGGAGTACAGAAGAGCAGGGCAAGATGTCGCAGCACACCACCCCTGGATCTCAGAACCAGATTCGGTTAAAATAAGAAATTGTGCAAAGTTATCTCCAGAGTGTGCGTACGGGCTGATAAGGAGACTGTGGTTTGAATTACAGCTGGGTCTAGCTCAGAGAGGGAGAGAGGGACAAAGACAGCTAAAGCAAGACTCGTTCATAATAGGCAGAGATGAACATAACCAGGAGTACATAGCTCTAGTGTTTAATGAAACGACAAAAAATCATTCCAAAGTTCAGGAACAGAACAAGCAAGCTCTACAGCAAAGATTGTCCTGTTGCAATGTATAGGGAGTATAGATAAGTGCCCTAGCAATGCTCCTCCATTCTATCTGCATCCTATCAAGTTGCAACAACAGTGCTAGATACAAAGTCGTGCTGGTATACACGGCAAGCAATGGGTAGAAACTATTTAGGCAACCTAATGTCTCAGATCTCAAGTGATGCAGAACTGAGCATGATATATACTAATCATTGCATATGGAGCACCGCTGTACACATACTGGCAGACACAGGTCTCGCATCAAGAGAGATAATGTCTGTAACTGGACATCGATGTGAGACCAGCCTGAGAAGTTACTGGGCTCCGTCGGCTAAAGATCGGAAGAAGTGGTCAACAATACTGAGCAGCAATAGTGTGATCACTTCAACAGCAGGCAATCATCCTAGCCAGGAGATGGCAACATGAGAAGTGGTAGATGGCACCAATACCTCCCCCGAGCGGCACAGTAAGAAAACAAAGGATATTGAAGTGAAAGAGTACAGCAGAAAAAAGGCAACACAGAATAGTGGGGAAAAGCTTTCTTCTCCAAGCACTGTCTCAGAGCAAGATAGTGCAGTGCCTGAAGCCATGACAGGAACAACACCAGGAGACCGGGAGTGCACACCGGAGCACACAGGGGATGGAACAGTGGTAGGAACTGTACAGTCACAGAAGGCACTATTTAATCCACTTCAACTGCAGCAGTTTACGATCAACAGGTCAGTCAACTTCTGCTACTATGCAAGAGGAAGTGAAAGAAGCGGAGACGAGCAGCAGGGCAGGGAACCCAGATAAGTGTGCTGAGAAATATTTAAGTAGTGGAGTAATAATTACAGCAATTGTTAAATTACCATAAAGTCAGAACAGCACTGCAAGTGCAATTGTGAAGTGAGCATCACGTCTAAGTGATTATGCAGATTACAGCGGCCTATGTAGGAAGCCGACCCAGCAAACAGCATCAACATGCCGCAAGATAAGCGACTGTTACATTTTTGTATATGTAGTTTTAGATAAAGATGCCACATTCACAGTGATCATTGTATGTGCAATATGTAAGGCACATGTTATTGTTGTTAAAAAAGTTACCACTATATGAATAAATATGGTTGTTGAGAGAAGCAGTAACTGTGTGACTGTATTATTAAATATCACACAATGTAGAAACAAGCATGTACACACATGTATAACAAATAGACAGTATCAGAGTAACAAACCATTGCAACATACTCCACGTGTTACAAGAGCATCAATCCCCTCCAGAGTCGGGCTCTACTATGGGATTAATGCCTGGTTGGTGGTTGGAAGCACTCGGCCTGCGACCGCGTGCACCAGTAATAATAATAATAACATTTAATTTATAAAGTGCCTTTCAAGCACCAAGGAACTGTACAGATGAACAATAAAATCACAGAAATAAATACATGTTTCAAAATCCTAATAATGTAAACATTAACCCATAAACGCTTGTCTCCACAGATGGGTCTTTAATTCCCGTTTGAAACTCCATACGGTCGTGCAATCTCAAAGCTGACAGGGCAGAGAATTCCAGAGGATTGGGGCTATAAACATAAAAGACTGGCCACAGAAGATTTTAAAATAACCCTTGAAACCTCCAGCAACCCCTTGTCAGCCGAACGGAGCTGATGTACAGGGCTGTAAGGAATCAAAAGCTCTTTCAAGTATTTGGGGCTAAGTCCATGCAGGGCTTTGTAGGTCAAAAGACCTGCTCTAAAGGTGATTCACCACTGTATCAGCAGCCAGTGCAGATCGCGCAGTACAGGGGTAATATGTGTCCTCCTAGACACCCCTGTCAACAATCTGGCCACAGCATTCTGAACTAGCTGCAAGCAATGGATATCAACCCCAGGAAGCCCCAGGCACAGGGAGTTGCAATAGTCGAGGTGAGAGGTCATGAAGGCGTGGACCAACACAGATAAATCACTAGATGGAACAAGGTATTTCATCCTGGCAATGTTCCTAAGATGGTAAAATGCAGACTTTATGACTGCTGATACCTGATAACTGAGGGTCAGCCCATCATCCAGTACCACTCCCAGGTTGCGCACCTGTTCAGAGGTTAGGATATGATCACCCCCAGAAATAAACCAGAGGGATTGCCAGTCCCCAACCTCTCTATCCTGCAACCCAGGTCCACAGCCATAAACTCAGTCTTACCTGCATTCAAATTTAACCAGCTTGAATTCATCCAATCATGGATTTCAGCGAGGCTGTTATTAAATACCGAGAAAGCACTAGCCTGGTCAGGGGCAAAAGACAGGTAGAGCTGGGTATCATCAGCATAGCAGTGAAACCTCAGCCCATACCATCTTACAATGTTTCCAAGGGGCAGCATATACACTGCAGACAACATGGGGGAAAGCACCGAGCCCTGAGGAACCCCACAAGGCAGAGAGAAAGGGTCAAAGGAAAAGACCCCCGACACAACACTCTGCATTCTCACAGATAGGAAAGATGTAAACCATCTGAGCACTGTACCCGACAGTCCACAGATGGACCTCAGGTGCTTGAGCAGAAGCCCATGGTCTACAGTGTCAGAAGCTGAAGAGAGAGATCAAGGAGCACCAGAATAGAATGTTTTTTCCACTCTCTCACCATCAAGAGATCATTGAGCACCCGAACCAGAGCAGTCTCAGTGCTTTGCCTCTTACAAAAACCAGACTGGAGAGGTTTGTAGATATTATGGATGGTCAAATGGTCCTCCAGCTGGTTTGTCACTACCTTCTCAATAACCTTCCTAGTGAAGGGGAGGTTAGAGGTAGGTCTGTAGTTAGCAAAAATATCTAGGTCCAGAGAAGTTTTCTTCAAAAGGAGAGTCACCACCACCTCCTTCAAGGAGTTTGGGAACTCACCCAATTCAAAGGAGCACCAGATTATTTGAGCCAGAAATGGGTCCACGATCTCAACACAACCCAAAATCAGGGAGGTTGGACCCAGATCTAAACTACAGCACATAGGGCGCATCCCCTGGACAATCAGCATAACATCCTAAAACTTCGGCAGGTCAAAGGAAAACCAGGAGACCCGAGGTACTGTGTTCAAACGCCAACTAACAGCATCCCCCATAGAGTGGGTAAAGCGGATCTCCGATCTGATGTCAGAACCTTATTTGCAAAGAATCGAGCGATCTCATCACACGTCTTTTGTGAAAAGCTTGATGGAGCTGTAGATAGGTTGGGTTGTGCAACCTGTCTACAGTTCTGAAAAGCTAAGCCTATGTAGAGCAATCCCCCCAACCAGGCATTAATCCCTAGTAGAACCCTCCTCTATCGGGGATTAATGCTTACATGGGCATGTTCCATTTTGCTCTTTTAAATTTATTCCATTTTTACAAAGAGTGTAACAAACTACAGATACAATGTTTCATTTCATCCTTTTACATTGGTTCTAGCTTATAAAAAGAGTGGCAAACTACAGCAAAGTTATACTGTTTTGTCCTTTTACATTGGTTCCAGTTTATAAAGAGTGTGACAAACTACGGACAGATTATTCTGTTTTGTCGTGTACGTTGGTTCCAATTTATAGAGTGTGACAAACTACAGACATGTTGTTCTGTATCATTTTGTTGTGACTTAGTTTAGTGCAGTCACTTTTTCAGCACGGAATCAAGTCAATAATGTCAATAATATAGAATAATAACAATTATACTGTACAATGGCAAGAAAAAAATCTTGGACTCTGATTGGTCAGTCTTGGGCTGGACCCATGCTGTTATCCCAGTACAACATCACGGCTCTAGTCTCAGTCTCACTGTGAACCTGCAGATGATTTTTTGGATGATGAGCTTTTTTTTTTTGCATCTCCTCTTAAGAAACAATAATATTTTTCCACACTAATAAAAACATTCTTTAAAATTGTTTTACTTTGTATATAACAACGAGCCATTGTATAATACCAGTAATGCCCTTCAGGGTGTGTGTCATTTGGGATAACGTCACGCCTTAGTTGTTGGATGCACTCAGCCTGCGGCCTCGTGCCCAACCACCTCAGGCGTAATGTTATCCCAGCACGATACACACCCTGTCAGGCATTATTGCTTAATTACTACTACTACGACCACTGTGCTATAAGTCTCTCTGACGTTAATTTGCTACTTTTTTTTTTAGCCTGATGGATGGAGAATAATGCAATTACAGATCAGTCTTATCTGAAGCACAAGTCAATACAATATATAGAACAACAACAATAGAAACCCTGCATCATGTTAGAGCCTGTTGTCACTGTAAATCTTCGTTCTCAGGGGGCCTGGGTTTGCAAGGAATTCTAATAACAGCACTCTGGCTGCCATAGTAGTGCTGGGACTGTCTCCATGGTTACTAGTTCAGAATCCCTCTCCTGTGCAGTTTAAATAAATACATAATATTAATTAAACAAATCATATAAATGAAAGCAAGCAGTAATGGCATGTATCAAGTTATTAGTCTATAAATACAAACTAAAGTGTTTACTTGAATAGGCATGTTGTTCTCCTGGGTGTGCTTAATTTCTCATTCAACTGATTCTGGATACCAAAAATATCTTGGTGGGTTATTCAGATCTGGAGTAAATGTACAGTACACACCGATGGTTGCTTCATTTTTTAGTTTGTCCTTTTGTCCACCTGTCCTGGCGTGGCCCCCATCCTGCTGAACCCCCTGCCCCATCACCCTGGTTTCTCCCACATATTACCTAGCCATGTTCTCCAACAGCTTACACCCTGTGGTGGGGTAGCAGGGAACACTCTTGACCCACCTGCTCAAAGATCGAGAAGGACTAAGCCTAAGTCACTGGGTGGGGGCCTGCAAGGGTCAGTAATCATCTAGCCAGCCAGGGTGTCTTTGTCTGGTTTTCACCCCCCCCCCCATGCTGCACAAATACTTCTTTATTTGCAACAAATGATAAGGCAATATTATATAATTTGATCTTTTCCTTAGATATATTAAACCTTATTAGAATAGGAGTGGAGATATGGATGTCTTAGAATACAACATTCTGTTTTTTCCCTTTCTTTGGAGCTGAAGGGAAAACTTTCTTCAACTGAGTCTTGAAGTATATTTCTGGTACTTCTCAACAAATACTTGCTTCTTTACTTTCAACTAATTCCATGACAATATCAGACAATCTAATATCTATTGTTAAATATATACAGTAACACTTCACTGGCAACATTTGCATAATTATATTATAAACTATGTTTCAGATGACCTTTACTGAAATTATTGAACAAATTATTTTGAGCAGAATGGTAAACTATCACAACATGGACATTAATTCTTTTATTTTATTTATTTATTGGAATGTCATATTTATCCCTTTGAGCCAGGGGCTCGTTTACAAAGATTCCACTTCATAATACAGAGAATGTGTGTACAAAATTGAAGTAAGATTAGAAGGCAAGCAATTGAAGTACAATATGTAATACAGGATAAACATAGGCTAGGAGCTGCAGATAGTGTAAATTAACAGTAGTAACAAAAAAAAAGGAGCATCCAAATACAAATGCTGATTCATAGCAAACTACTGTATATTTTCAAGGTTGTAAAGCAGCCAGAAGGGCTATGTCAAAAAGGGAAAGGGGGAGTAGAGGATTGAGTTGCTACAGGCTAGGCAAGGAGGATAAGGCAGGTGAGTTAGCCCAGATAGAGGGTTGAGAGGGTGAGGAGAGGGGGGTAGGGTGGAGGGGAAGAGGTGAGGGGGGGTAAGGTCTGCAAGAAGGGAGGAGAGGAGTATCCAGTTATGAAGGTAGAGTAGGAGAATAGGGAGAGAGAGTGGGCATAGATGAGTTACTGGGAGGGAGTTAGGGAGAGGGGGAAGGGAAGAAAGGCAAGGACCGGGGGGACTGTGAAACAGTAGTGGGGTGAGCAGGGAGAGGAAAGGGGAGGTGAAAGTGGGTGAGAGAGAATGGGGGAGGAGCAGGACTAGGAGGGAGGCAAGGGAAAAGAGGGTGGAAGGTGGAGGGGTGGAGGTTTGCTAGGGTGTAGAATTTAGGGAGGTGGGAAAACAGGAATGACAGTTAGGGAATTTAAGAGAAACAGTCACAGGTGGCCCTGGACACAACTGTTTGGTGTAGTTTGTGTCTGAATGAGCAGGGGGTGTTTAAGTTGGTTAGTTCACTGCCCAGGGAGTAAAACATCTTGGGGGCTCTACCTGCAAAAGATCGCTGGCCTTGGGTGGTGCGACAACGGGTGACAGATAATGCAACATTGTCAGAGCTTCTTGTGATATGTGAGCAGTTGCCTGGGCTTAGGATGGACAGAACCCCACGGAGCATGAGTCCCATCAGTGATTTTTTTTACTAATAGGCAGGTTACATAGAAGTTGACGGCAGATAAGAACCGCAAGATCCATCCAGTCTGCCCATTTCTTTTTCTACCTTATAAATGTGCCATCGGCCTTTGCTCTGTCAGTAGCCTATCTATTCATACTCATCTGTATTGTTTCCTTATGCCTATCCCATGCCTGTTTGAAGCCCTGCACTGTATTCATAGCCACCACTTCCTGAGGTAGGCTGTTCCATGCATCCACCACCTTTCTGTGAAAAAGAATTTCCTCACATTCCTCCTTGAGCGGCCTCCCTCTAATCTCATGCTGTGTCCTCTTGTCCTGTTATTTTTCTTGTATTTAAACATGTTAGACTCTTTCACCTTGTTAATGCCCTTAAGGTGTTTGAATGTCTCGATCATATCACCTCTCTCCCTCCTTTGCTCAAGGGTATACATATTGAGCTCTGTTAATCTGTCCTCATATGACTTCTGATGCAGTCCTTGCACCATTTTGGTTGCCCTTCTCTGGACTGCCTCAATTTGGTCAATGCCCTTGTGAAGGTGTGGCCTCCAGTATTGCACGCAGTACTCCAGATGGGGCCTAACCAATGTCTTGTAAAGAGGGATTATTACCTCCCTTTTACGACTTGTGATACCTCTACTAATACACCCTAACATCCCTCTAGCCTTACCTACTGCTTTAGAGGTCTGCTTGGATGATTTCAGGTCATTGGTGTTGATGATGCCCAAGTCTCTTTCTTCCTTTGTGACTGTCAGCAACTCCCCTCCCAGCCTATAGATGGCTTCAGGGTTTCTCTTCCCTATGTGCATGATCTTGCACTTCTTTGTATTAAATCCCAGTTGCCATTCTTCTGACCATTTTGCTGGTTTATCCAGATCTCTTCTCATTCTGTCCACCCCATCTGGATCATCTGCTCTGTTGCAGATCTTGGTGTCATCTGCAAACAGACAAGCCTTACCCTCTAGTCCATCTGCAAGGTCACTAATGAAGATGTTGAAGAGGACTGGCCCCAAGACTGGTCCCTGAGGTAGCCCACTTGTGACTTGCATCTCTTCTGACTGTATACCATTTACCACCACTCTCTGTTTTCTGCCCATCAACCAGTTTGCCACCCAGCTGACCAACTTCTGACCCACCCTGAGCCTACCCAACTTATTTATCAATCTTCTATGTGGAACAGTGTCAAAAGCTTTGCTGAAGTCAAGGTAGGCAGCATCAACTGCTTCGTTTTTTTTTTGCAAATAACTATATTTTATTGAAAACAGTTACCATATACAACACATACATCACATAGAGTTAGGTTACAAACAATGTATGATCCTAAAACAGACCCCAACCCCATAAACTAAACAAAATTTCCCCCCATTACCCTCCCCCTTCCCTAACCCCCCCACAGCTATCCAAGCGCTGAACTACTAATCCATAACGGAGATTAAAAACAATAAGAATTAATATAACTTAATTACGACCTACAATTGAAGGGTAAGAAGGACTAGTGGCGAAAATAAGGAAAAGGGTATGACACAGATTACCCCAGGTATTCAGATGGTGGTAACAGAACCCAGAGGACAAACACACAATGATAAAAGATAGAAGTAGAAGGCGGAAAGCAAAAAAGACACTGAATTGTAAATGTGAAAAAAGGGGGCAATTAAAGAATCAACAGAGAGTGAATGCCTACAAAAGAAAAGTAAAAAAGGAAAACAACGAAAAAAAGGAACCCAGAAACAGAGAGGGGAAAAGAAAAAGGGGAAACAGAAGGAAGTGGCAAAATAGGTACCCCCTCTTAACACCCGAACTTATCTTTAAGGCTTTGAATAAGTCCCCCCCAGCATCCAAGAAACTTAGTCGGTGCCTTACCCAACATAAAGACTAATCTTTCCGCATACAGAGCATTCAGGAATTCTTCCCACCATTCCCTATATTTAGGGGTCCAGTCATCTCGCCAATGGCGTAGAATTAACAGCTTAGTAACTGATGCAATCAACGCCAGTTGGTATTTCTGAACTTTGCTTGGGACATGGGCATACATCCCAAATATACAAGCTTCCAAGTTGAAAAAGGCCAAGAGATCAGTGTACGGACCAACCCAGAGTCTAACTGAACTCCAAAACCCGTTGATTTTTGGACAAAACCAGATTTTATGGATTGTAGTCGCCAGTGGGTCATTACAATCCTTACATACGGGAGAACCCAGGCCACTTACCCGGTATAATCTTGCCGGGGACAGATATGTAGTATCTTGAATTGAATATCTCTTAACCTGTCTTGTTTGACATAGAGATAGGTGTCCTTCCAGATTTTCTCCCATATCATGTCGGCCCAGTCCAGAGCCAAATTAATTACCCAGTATAAGGGGACCGGAGAGGAGGTAGAGTCACTCCTTTCTAAAATATATTTTAGAAATCTTTCTACCTGATAAACTAAGTTCTCGTAGCTCATTAAATAAAACTCCTGCCCTTTCAGAACATTGGCTCTTACCCAGAAAGGCCTTAACACTGCTTTGGATTTGCAGCATTTTTTAGTGAAAATTGAGACCTGATCCCAAATTTTAAGAACAGTGACGATAATGGCAGCAACGAATTCCCAGAGAAAAAATTCGCAATTCGAATCTTAGGAGAGGAAGATGGAAAAAATCTTGTGATTGGTTGTTTGCCAATTAAAAAGTTGGGGTTTCTCAATAGGGTTTGAGATGTCGGAGAATTGAGATATTTTTAACCTCGCACAGAGCTGATGCATGGCCCTAACGTCCCACCCTAGTGGGGTATCTCTAGCTATTCTAGGGACCTTAGACCATGAAATATATAAAAAGGATTCCAAATCAAGATTAAGTTTCTTGGAAAAGGCTTGGTCAAGAGCAAGGCCAGGTAAGGATACCTCAGGGTCGCAAGTCCATAGAGCAGCTCTTGCTGCGTGAGTCACTAAATAGTACGTGTAGAAATCAGGTAGCTGAAGGCCACCTTTCTTACGGGACGACATAATTTATTATAGGCCCTTCGTGGGGGACCCTCCCACAAAAATCGGAACATAACTTATAAAAGGTTTAAAAAGACTTGAGGAGGTAAACATTTAGGTTCGAAAGAGGATAAAAAAGTTTAGGTAGTATCACCATTTTAACTGTATTGACCCTCCCTGAAAGGGTTAAGGGGAGTTTCGACCACCTATCCAGGTCATCTTTTATAGATCTAAGTAACGGTTTAAAGTTTAGACTGACCAAATCTTCTAGGTTCCTAGAGACATGGATGCCCAAATACAATAGAGCCTCAGATTGCCACTGCAACCCCAAAGAAAGGCACCAACTCTTTGAAAGGTATGAGGAAAGTGGATACACCATAGTTTTAGATAAGTTTAATTTATATCCAGAGAATTCACTAAAGTTGGCAATAAGTTTTAATACTTGCGGGAGTGAGGTAACCGTATTTTGGACATGCAGTAATAAATCGTCTGCAAAAGCTGATAATTTGAATTCTGAATCACCAATATTAATCCCTTGTACTATTCGGTCCGACTTAATAGCTCTTATTAAGGGTTCAATGTACAGGTTAAATAAATAGGGAGATAAGGGACACCCTTGGCGGGTTCCTCTACTTAATGGAAAGGCTTCGAAATTAAATTGTTGCACTGAATTCTGGCAGATGGACAAGTGTACAGAATTCGAACCAGGTGTATATATCTTCCGAATACCAAATTTGGTTAGTGTAGCAAACATAAATGACCATTCAACTCGATCAAAAGCCTTTTCATGCCTAGTGAGACCAGGATGCTTCCATACCTGGACTCACTGACGCAGAAATTAAATAAACAGCTTTGAAATGGTCAGTCAAGAACGCCTCTCACGGAGCCAGCTTGTTCCAGGCTTTACCAAATCAAGCCATACACTTTAAGTCTAGAAGCCAAAATCTTGGCGAAAAATTTTTACATCCAGGTTCAGCAAGGATATTGGCCTGAAATTACTTACTAATTCTGGAGATTTACCCGGTTTGGGTAGGAGAATAATCTTGGCTTCAAATAAGGTTTTATCGTTAATCCCTTGATCAGCCCAGAAGGAATAAAGTTGCCTCAACAATGGTACGATACATTGTTTAAACAATTTAAAAAAAGGTGTAAACCGTCCGACCTGGTGCTTTATCTATTTTAAGCGAGTTAATTAGCTTGCCCTATTTCTTCGTCAGAAATAGGGGCAGTAAACCTCGACCAGATATATTTGGCAATTGAGGGAGGGAGATATTTGCTAGAACCTCCATCTTACTCATGCTTTGTGACGATATCAGCTGACTCGAATATAGGTTTTTAAAAATCAACAAAACCCCTAATACGCCTTCCGGGCCGTAATCAAGCTATTGGAAACCGGGTGCCTCAAGGCTGCACCATTTAGCAGAAGCTTTTCTGCTTTAATTGCCAAGCCAACAATTTCCCAGCTCTACCTTGACCTAGGTAAAGAGCTTTGAATTCTAGCGGCTGAGGACGCCACCCTCTCCCGCAAAGTATTAGCATACCACGCTCTAAAGTCGTTAGCTCTAGTTCCTGGCTCTCTGACCTTATGTTCTCATGGATGCCCTCCAATGCCCTAATTTTCCCCAAACAACTATCCAGATGTGCTGCTTTGGCCTTACGCTTAGATGCTAATCGATTAACTCCCTCCATACTGATTTGAGTGCTGCCCAGGTATGATCCACGGCTTCGATAGACCCCCAATTAGCTTCAATTGAAGTGGTCAAAAATTCTTTAAAGCGAGTCAAAGTACTAGAATCTTTTAATAAATTGTTATTTAATGACCAAGAATATGATCTCGAGGGAGTAAATAACGGTAACCAGGACATTTTTATCGGGGAGTGATCAGAAATAACTCTGGGTAAAATCATCATTTCCAAAATACCGGTTAAGCAAGTCTTACTTATCAAAAAGTAATCGATTCTTGAATATGATCTGTGGACCAGAGAGAAAAAAGTATAGTCTCTAGAAGATGGGTTAAATAACCTCCAAGGATCTACTAAACCTAAGGAGGAGGTAAATTCCACTAAGGCACTTTGGGCTGAAGAATATTGCGTCCCTCTGTTCCAAGAACGATCCAGCTTGTTGGACTGAACTAAATTCCAGTCTCCCCAATACGATTGGAATTTCTTTGAAGGAGGCCAATATCAATGCCAACTGGACAAAAAAGGGTGGAGACTCTTGATTAGGTCCATACACTGATCCCAGCACTAAATTAGACCCATTAAGACTACCAGAAACAAATATATACCTGCCATTTGGGTCAGAAATTATTTCCGAGTGGATAAA
Organism: Neoceratodus forsteri; assembly: GCA_016271365.2. Lineage (NCBI taxonomy): Eukaryota > Metazoa > Chordata > Ceratodontiformes > Ceratodontidae > Neoceratodus > Neoceratodus forsteri. The sequence continues at coordinate 64,376,680 of CM028129.1, forward strand.
CGGAACCTCTCTTGCAATCAATATGGCCACACCCCGACAACTCGAGGAGAAGCCGGCTCCGAAGACTTGACCAACCCACTTTTTCTTGAAGTGGGATAAATGATCTGAGAGAACATGAGTTTCTTGTAGAAACACTACCGCAGGATTGTAATGAGCCAAATGATTTAATATGACAAATTTTTTACAATTGTCCTTCCCCCCTTTAATATTCCACGAGAGAATATTCAGCCCACTAGCCATAAATAAGTACTAATCTTCTACTGAAAGGCAAGGATAGCTGTCCCCTACTGACTAAGACCCTACCAAAATTAATAAAATAAATGGTAAAAACCCTCTTCTAAAAAGAAAACACACACCCCTCCAAAGATTCCTAAAACTAGCACCCCAGGCCCGTAGCCCACTCCACAGCCAATGGTTCATGGTGCGCCATAGAGGCAGGGTCCCCTCCTTAACAAATTAGGATAAAATATTGTAATTATTAATTCGTCCCGTGCCTACTTATACTAATAAGAGGAAAGGGGAAGGCTTTATATAAAGTAAAAGGTGGCTTGTATGTGGCTGAAGGAGAGTTAGTTAACTGAAAAAGCAGCCACAATACCGAGGCATTCCTTGGTAGAGAAGAACGAGACTGTGTATACAAATATATGTAATTTATAAGACAGCAACCTGTAGCTACACACTAACTTTGAAGACCCAAGAGCTATAACCCCCTGAAGTGACTTTTCCAGCGTTTGGTCACCTTACATCATTCAACTTATACCGCATAGACAAACTTGGTAAGCTAGCACTATTTGAGGCTTCACGAAAATAAAATATTGGTAATGGATAATAATAGCCTGGTATTAATGAGCTAATAGCTCCCTCTTGCGGTCAAGGTCTGTACTACGCCCTCCAAACACTCGTGAGGTTAAGCCAAAATAAACTCAGAGGCCAAAATAAGATAGGAAACCATTGGTTAAAGGTCCTCCTTTTAAGTCCATGTGTCCATAGAGAAAAGGAAAAAACCAAATCTATTTAAACTTGGCCTCTTTCTACTCTTAGTAGTCCACAACAGATGGATCAAATAATAAATCTTAAACTCCCAAATCGCTGCTCCATATAGCAGCCTACTTTTGACACCAGAGAGAAACAGGTATCAAAGTCATCATTTTTTAGCAAAAAGCTCTGGAAACAAAGTCTCTAGTGAAGTTAAAGTTTCCTCAGCCGAATCATAACGCTTGTTCCCCTCCTTGGATGAGACCTCTAGTCTTGCCGGGTATAACATGCGATGGCGGATCCTGGCCGCCCATAACTTGGAAGTGATAGGTCGAAAAGCTGCCCGAGCCTGGCGCATTTTCCATGTTAAGTCTGGGACCAAACGCAACTTCTTGCCCTCCCACTGAAAGGCAGCCAGCTTTCTAATCTCTCTCAAGATATGTTCTCTGTCCAAGTAGTTTAGTAACTTGAAGATGATGGGTCTCGGTGGGTCAGAGGGTGAAGGTTTGGCTGTCAATGCTCGGTGGCCCCTTTCAATGATGTACTCGGGACCATTAGGAGAGGGACCAGCAGATTTTTTCAGCAGCTTCTGCAAAAAGGAGATTGTGTTGGGGAGGCCTAGCAGAACCAAATTGTTGCGCCTACTCCTGCCCTCTAAATCGTCGAGGCGATCTTCCAGCTTCTCCAGACCCCGTTTACACTCTCTAGTTGTAGGCCCAGCTTTCTCCAAGGCTCGCTCAATTGACGAAATCCTAGCTTCAGCATCCGTCACCCGACGGCTAGCTGAGTTAGTGCCGGCTTGATTTCTGCTACATCTTCAATTAGCAAATAAGGTGTCTTTTATCGTCATTAAGTCCTCATAAATCTTGGTAGGAGTAATTCCTCTGGTGCGTTGGCTGGCGGCGGAAGCATCGTGCGGCACTGGCCTCAAGCTCTTGATCGGACGCTTGCATTTCAAAACGGCGATTAGCTCGAATAAGCCTTCTGGTGTCACCTCCAGATATTAAACGACCGGAGCAATTCAAAACTGAACGTTAAACCCTCCGTTTCAATGTAGATCCACTCGTTCGGAGAGGGAGACCCTGGAAGCTGCAGCTACTCCTCCATGCGCGTCACGTGACCCCCATCAACTGCTTCCTCTTGGTCCACCACTCTGGTTACCCAATCAAAGAAATCTATGAGATTAGTTTGACAGGACCTTCCTTTTGTAAACCCATGCTGTCTTGGATCCTGTGCCCCTATGGATTCCAGGTGTTGCACTAACCTTTCCTTAAGGAGTGCCTCCATAATCTTGCCCACTACTGAGGTAAGACTGACTGGTCTGTAGTTCCCTGCCTCCTCCCTGCTACCACTCTTGTGGAGCGGGATCACATGAGCCTTTCTCCAGTCTTCTGGGACCTCTCCTGAGCTCAGAGACTCACTAAACAGTTCTGCTAATGGTTCGCTAGTTCCACCCTTAGCTCCTTAAATACCCTGGGATGTATGCCATCAGGTCCCATTGCCTTGTCCACCCTGAGCTTAGCGTGCTCTTGTAGGACCCTTTCTTTTGTGAAGGGAGTAGTGCTCACCTCCTTCCCCCCTGTGTCCATGGTGCTGAGCTGTGGGCCCTGCCATACCGTCTCTTGAGTAAATACTGAGCAAAAGTATCTATTTAGGATAGATGCTTTTACAGGGTCCTCCTCCTCACATGCCCCCTTTTCTCCTTTGAACTTAGCAATACCCCCTCTGGACTTTCTCCTTTCACTAATGTATCTATAGAAAGTCTTGTCACCTTCTTTTACTGTTCGTGCTAGTGTTTCCTCAGTTTGGGACTTTGCCTGCCTTACTGCCTTCCCTGCTTCCCTTACCTGTAGTAGGCAGGTTTGGTATGTAATCCTTCTCTGTAGTTGCCACCAATTTGACTGTTTGTAGAGGTCACAGGTATGCATACCATGAGCGACTCCAGTAAGGAGTCTGCAGGCCTTGTTCAGCACTATAACTATATGCCATAGTGCTGTAGCTGTGACTGCTCCATAGATGACAAGCCCATAGTCCATGATGGAGACAATAGAGCTGTATATTGCTAGTTTATAGACATTGTATGTCAGACAGTGTCTATAAGACAAAGACCCTCAGCATGCAAGCATTGAGGCAATGGTTACCCCAAAGGGCACTGGCCGGGAAACCAGGTTTCAAAGAAATACAAAATCACACATACCCCCATAATGCAAAGCACCATGGGCTGTATATGCAAATCACCAGAGTGTATTATGCTGGTTCAACTTTAAAAAAAAATGCATGGTACCCATTGACACATTGACAGTGTCTACATTTATAGAGAAGGCCAATATCGATATTTATGGATTTTGCAATGAAATTGATATGGTTGGAGAAGGACAGCGTAGGATCCAGGGTCACACCAAGGTATCTGAATGCTTGCGTCTGGTCCAAGGTCACATCCAAGCTGTTTTTGGTAGCTAGCTGTTGGTGTTATGCTTGCTGTGTGTGCCATGGAATATCATAGTCTTTGTTTTATTGTAACTTAGTACTAGTTTCTGTGAGACAAACCAGGCCTCAACTTGCGTGAAACTTTCCTGCAGTTGTTTCTCCCGGAGGGAGGGGTCAGAATTCTTAGAAAAAAATCACTGCATCATCAGCATACAGGATAATGTTTTTATCATAGACAGAAAGGAGTTTGTTCATGAAGCTGCTGAAGAGAAGGGGTCCCAGAATTGACCCTTGTGGAACACCAGCCCGGAGGGGTAGTTTGGAGGAGCGGGAGTCACCAATCTTAACTTGTTGTGACTGGTTGGAGAGATAACTGTTAAACCATTTTAGAATATCATGAGGGAGCCCTAAGTTGCCAAGTTGTTCCAAATTAATGGGTGGTTGACCGTATCAAAGGCTTTCAAGAGGTCTATAAAGGTGGCAACGGCAAGTTGTCCTTGGTCCAGTGCTAGATGAATATGGCCTGTAAATTCAAGCAGGGCAGAGGTGGTGCTATGGCCTTTTCTAAACCCATGCTGCTGTGGACATTGCAAGTTGCATTTCTCCAAGTACTCCACCAATTGGTCTGCAACAATTTTTTTAAAGTGCCTTGGATAAAGGGGGTAAGTTGGAGATGGGTCTGTAGTTACCGTGTAATGCCCTATCTCCAGACTTGTGTATTGGAGTCACAACGGTAGACTTCCACTTGAGAGGGAACTGTGAGAGCTTAAGGGACTGGCTAATAATCTTGGTGAGGGGGTGCAGGACTTCATCCAGGGTGAGGGTGATGAGCTTCAAGTCAAGAGTGTCCGCACTTGATCTAGTTTTTCCAAGCACCTTGAGGATGTATTTCTTGGTATCCCTTTCAGTAACTGACTTGAAACAGAAATGTGGATGATTTGTGTCCTGAGTCCAGTGACACTGGGAGGCCATGGTAAGGTGAGAGTCAAAGAAGTTTGAGGGAAGCACATGACTGAGGTTGGTAAATGCATGATTGAAAGTGTTGTGGCTGTCTACTTTCAACATGTTAGGTTGTTTTCAATTCTTTCCCCTATCACATCAGAAAGGTTTTTCCAGAATTTCCTTCCATCTGACCAGGAGTTTGATAGGGTGGTAGTAGTTGACTTTCTCAGAATGGATAGCACTAGTACAGGCATTCTTGGTGCCCCCTGTATGCCTGAGTGTCTGTTTAGCTTCCAGAGGCTCTGGCTTGGGCCCATAGAAGGTCCAATGCGTTCAGTTGGTCAAGGAGTTTGCATGTAATCTTGGGATTGTCAAGGCCATTAATTTTGTGTTTCTTAAAGGGAGCATGAATATCACACGCAGCATTGAACTTTGAGATAAAGTATTGTAGAGCAGCATCTACATCCTGGGAGGTGTCGATTGGGAACTGATATGAATTTTTCACTATGTTCTTGAATGCACTGTATATATCTGGAACCTGTTAATAAAATGGAGTTTTAAAAAAGAATTCTTTGATATATAAAGTGTTTTAAGAAACTTTTGACTGTTACTTTTGTTGATCATAATAGCTGCAAGATATTGGATCAGTTTTTTAGAGCTTATAAGAAGCTTTGAGTTCCTATTAAGAAGTTGGGATAACAGGTTACAATAAACTGGTTTGGGAGTGTAGATACTCATACCCAAACTCTTTGGAGTCTTGTTTAAATTCTGACTTAAGTTCAGAATTATCTAAAGTAAGTGTCCACTATCTCACATCTAGCATCACTGATTATTTGTTCATAAGACAGTCTTACCTCTTAACGTATATCACACCCCTCTGCTGTCCCTAGCATGTTCCTTGTCGGTGCTGCAAGCACTAGTGCTACCACTGGGTCAGTGGGCTGGCCCTAATGTCTCTTTATAGTGGCTGGGCATAGCACACATGGCTCAAGAGCCTTCCAAGTTAAGCATCTTTGACCGCTTGCAGTAGAGACAGTGAAAATAACCTTGAAACAAGAATTCTGCACACTTCTATGGCTCCTGTACTGTAATTTGATTCTCAGATATATATATTATATGCTGAGGTGTTATCCCATAACATTCCAACCCTATTTTACTAGTTAGCATTCTTCCACAATATATTATTTTTATATGTACTTTAAAACATGTCTTTTTGTCTTCACTTTGACCATTTGATGATAATAATAGTACACCTCAGGGTATGTGTTCTCATTTTAATGCCACCTCTTAGGTGGTTGAAGGCACTACACTATGCCTCATGCCTCAAAATGCACCCAAGGCATGGTGTTATATAAGTGATAACATATGACTGGGAGTGGTTATATACATCTACATCTGTAGTACTCCTACTCATTAACCCAATCATGCCTACTCTACAGACTACCATATTTCCCCAAATGGCAACTCTGCTAATATGGTTGCTGATAGGTACTAACCTACTGTATGCAGCAGTATATTAGCAATTGACCAGGCAGCCCTAGCCACTTTAGATCACTTAGTGAAGCTAGATGCCCCCCTTACAACACAACAAGGTGGGCTCCCAGCCCTCTTAACCCTCACCTTATCCACTATGCTATCAAAGAAACAATGCCTCCAGCTACAGTTACATATCAGTTCACTAGGGATCCCTCTGCCTCTATCTTTACTCTCAAGTTTCAGTTACGACACTGAGATAAATCTGGGACCTGTAAACACACATACCAAGCACTCCACAAATGTATGGGCCACCCCCGAGGCCGAAAGATTGCACACCTCAACATTTGCAGTCTTCCAGCAAAGCTAGTGGAGCTGGAGGCATGGGTTCACCTTTACAAACCCCACTTCCTTGCCATCACTGAAACATGGCTTAAACCCTCTAGCAGTGACTCCACCATCCAGCTACTGAACAACTCCCTAACAAGACATGACAGACCTGATTCTAAACAAGCATTTGTCAATGCCGAACGTTCGCTTGCAGGTATTTGCAGTGGTGTTTGGCATGTGTGGTGCTTTACCCTAATGCCCTGTGCGATTGCTGGTATTTGCACAATAAATTGTCAGCATGATCTTTTTGTTACCCCCATTGTGCGCTACATAGGTGGAAACACATTTTGGGCAGGATGTAAAAAATGGCAGCTATACTGCTCACAAGGAAGTGTGGTAAAATGCCAATGTTGAAAATCTGGAGTGGAAATATTGAAAATTAAGGAACCTACGAGCGCATGGTGGTAACTGTGCAACGACGTCAGAAACAGTCATTTTTTAGGAATTTTTCACCAAATTTTCAACATTGCCATTTTAAAACCTCTGATAATGAACAGTGTCACTGTGATTTTCTTACTATGTCTCATACATTGATTTAGCACACTGACTGCGCCATTGTACTTTACATATGGAAAGGCGTTTTGGGCAGGATGTGAAAATGACAGCTGTACTGCTCATAAGGAGGTGTGGTAAAATGGCAATGTTGAAAATCTGGAGTGAAAATATTGGAATTAAGAACTTACGAAAGCAACAACAAGGAACCTTCGCACAACGCACGCTTCAGAAACAAGTTATTTGTAGGAATTTTTCACCAAATTTCAACATAGCCATTTTAAGATCTCTGCTCATGAACAGTGACACTGTGATTTTCTTAATGTGTCCCATACATTGAGTTCAAGCACACCGACTGTGCCATTGTGCGCTACATGGGCAGAAACACGTTTTGGGCAAGATGTGAAAAATGACAGCTGCAGTGCTCATAAGGAGGTGTGGTAAAATGGCAATGTTGAAAATCTGGAGTGAAAATATTGAAATTCGGTGAAACTCATGTAGTGCATGTGAGAACTGTACAACGAGACTCATAAAACAGTCATTTTTAGAATTTTGCACCAAATTTTCAGCACAGCCATTTAAGACCTCTGCTCATGATCAGTGTCACTGTGATTTTCTTAATGTGTCCCATACATTGAGTTTGCACACCGACTCGCGCATTGTGCGCTACATGGGCAGAAACACATTTTGGGCAGGATGTGAAAATGACAGCTGTACTGCTCATGAGGAGGTGTGATAAAATGGCAATGTTGAAAATCTGGAGTGCAAATATTGAAAATTAGAGACGACGTAGCGCAAGGGAACCGCGCAACGACGCTTGTAAAACAGTCATTTTTAGGAATTTTTTCACCAAATTTTCAACATAGCCATTTTAAGACATCTGCTCATGAACAGTGTCACTGTAATTTTCTTAATGTGTTCCATACATTGATTTCACACACCGACTGCGCCATTGTGCACTACATGGGCGGAAAAACGTTTTGGGTGAGATGTGAAAAATGACAGCTGCACAACTCATAAGAAGGTGTGATAAAATGGCAATGTTGAAAATCTGGAGTGAAAATATTGAAAGTTCGCGAACTTACGAGCTTGCGTAGGAACTGCGCAACGCACGCTCGTAAAACAGTCATTGTTTGGAATTTTGCACCAAATTTTCAACATGGGGTTTTTGGGACCCCTTCTCATGAATGATGTCACTGTCATGGCGTTATTCGAGGCTGAAGGGTGATTTTGTGCAGTGACTGCACAGTGCCTGCGAAATCACCCTTTGGGCCCGAATAACGCCATGACAGTGACATCATTCATGAGAAGGTCCCAAAACCCATGTTGAAAATGTGGCGCAAAATTCAAAATGACTGAGATATGTAACAGTAGGAAACCCCTATGTAGCCCATTATAGAGCTTACCGCATTTCCTCAGTTCGTGGTCGGCTTGAAGAGTGCAGACGTGTTCCTGGTCCACGAAGATTGTCGCGCGGGAGTCCAGAGGTAAGTATGGGGTAGGGGGTATGGGGAGGCTGGTGCGGGTTGTGGGAGGAGGGTTGGGAGAGCGCCGCTGGACCGTTTTGTTTTACAGGAAAAAATAAAAGACGATGTGGGACGTTTGCCACGCTGGAGTGGCTCCAGCGTCGCAGAAGATGCGTGGGGCCGAGGAGCTGGACGGGATTGGGCACCCCTGTCGGCAACCATGGGGGAGCTGAGGAGCCGACGGGATTGGGCACCCCGCCGCAAAACAAACCATCGTTTGCCACGCTGGGGTGGGGCTCACGCGGCGCAGGATGGCTTGGGGCAATGGAGGCGACGGGGATTAGGCACCCCCGTCGGCAAAACAAACAACATTTTCCATGCTGGGGTGGGCTCCCAGCGTGGCAGGAAAGCTTTGGGGGGCCGGCGTGATGCGCCCGGGGAGAGCGCGTGACGGAGGGGATGGCGGCGGCGCTCAGTATGGCAGCAGTGTTTTCCTTTGAAGCAGAGGAACACCGCTGTCATACTGAGCTCCTGCACCCATTGGTGCAGGATTGCCACGCCTGCTCAAGGGAGCAGTGCATTGGATGGAGGGCACACCTCAAGTGTGCTAGTCTCCCAAAGCGTTCCTTGTGCATGCTGGCATGAAGGCGATAAAAAATGAAGTACTCCTCTACCTACAAAATCCCCTCACAACTGCAATAGCCCACCACTCTGACCCTGACTCCCCAACGAATGGCTACTCGCAGATCTCACCCTTGGGTCACATAAGAAACTCACCATTGGGTGCTGCTATAACCTCCATCAGGGGGACTCTGGGAGCCTAACAAACCTCCTTGAGGGGTTGGGAGAACTCGCCACACACAATGAAATCATTGTCCCAGGTGATGTCAACCTAAAGTGGCTAAGCACAAAGCAAACTGAGTACAGTGATCTCCTAAAGCAGCGTAACCTCACTCAAAGTATTACACTCCCAAGTAAACACAATAACAAATCACAAAATCACTCCCTCTTAGACTGGATCATCTCAAACTGTGAGGAAAGGATATGCCATACAGGTACACTATCTGACACTCAGTGATCACACCCCTACCTACATCATCTGGTCATCAAAATTCCACCCCCTCCCATATAGCTCACTTTTAAAGGCTTTTCAAGCTATGACCTCAACTGCCAAATCAAAGATGTCAGAACAGAAGAACGGCATACACTTCACTCCCTCTCCAATATAGAGCCAGCTACCTCAGCAATGCCCTTGCATGCATACAGGACAAACACTTTTCCCTGACAACGTGCAGCGTGTATCGTGGCTGCACTCATTGGATCACCAAGGACATACTCTCACTAATAAAAAATAGAGACTCACTTTGGGCCACATATAAAGTCACACCCTCCCACGCTGCTTGGAATGAGTGTAAAAGACAGAAATAAATGCAAACAACTAATCAAAGCCAGCAAAGCTACAGTACAAGTCATGTTAAACTGTTCTGCCAATGAGTTGCTTTAGCATTTCTGATTGAGTTGCATAAGTGTTTCTGGATTCAGTACAAAATCTTGCACAAACTGCTTCTTAAGAGTTACAACTCAGTTTTGCATTGCACTGTGATTGGACTTCAGGTGCATGCCAACTGAGTAGCAAAACCATTTTATAAACATTGCTTTTGAGCTGATTAAGTGCTGGAAAACTATGTAATATGAGTTGCCAATGCATTGCCAACTGTAAAAAACAATGCTAAATCAGCTTTTTAGTGGGACAGTTTAATGTGACCTGTACTGTAGCTACTACCAAAAACTGCAATCGTAGATTCTGGTCAGTGATTAACTCCATAATGGCACCTAAGCCTTGCCATCCTACCCTTCACCTCCAAACCACTGCAGGTCTCCTCACTGACCCCGTTGAAGTGGCAAATGCCATTAATGACAAATTCACCAACCTATTGACCCACCTAAACAAATTAACCACCTCCACAGCCTCAAATAAATCCCATCTGGCTGCACAAACACCCAAGTTAGGTTTCTCCGCACCTCCATTTCACTTCAAGACCATATCCAACAAAGACACCCTAAAGCTGCTGTGGAGCATACCTAATCAAGGAAGCCCTGGTGGGGACTGATGGACTCTTCCCCCCTTTTCTGAAGCTTATAGCCCCTCACATCATCAAATAAATACCCAGGATACTCAACCTGGCCCTAATCACTTCTTCAGTACCATCCAGTTGGAAATTGACTAGAGTAATACTAACTATAGACCTACCTCAGTCCTACCACATCTGAGTAAACTCCTGGAACAAACTATCCACCACCAACTCTCGCACCACATAAATAAGTATAACCTCCTCTGCCATAACCAGCATGGCTTCAGAAAACACCATAGTTCAGCATCAACCCTGGCTCACCTAACTGACCATATCACAAAAACATTGATGCAGGGAATCTCACAGGTTCCATCTTCGTCTACCTTACAAAAGCTTTCGATCTTGTCAATCATCAATTGCTACATGAAAGATTAGTAAGCCTTAGGTGGCCAGAGGGGACTACAACTTGGTTCAGAAATTACCTCTTAAATTGCCACCAGATGGTCACTGTGAATGGTGCAATCTCTGTAGCTAAGGCTGTAACTACTGGAGTATCCCAAGGATCCATCCTGGGCCTGCTCCTTATCTCCCTATTTATAAACCCCCTGCTCAAGAAAGGCCTTATGTGCAAGGCCATCATCTATGCTGACGACTTGATTTTGTATTATAGTGCCAAATCCCTAGTAAACATCTTGTCCCAACTAATCAGTAACTACCAAGCAGCAGACAATTGGTTCCTTGAAAACAGTCTGTTGGTAAACATCAAAAAAACTAAAGCCATGCTACTGAGATCCAAGCCAAAATTTACATACCTGCAAACAACTTGTCTCCCCAGTATCCAGTGAACAAGGTAACCAAAATTGGGTGCCTATAAAAATGGTAACTCAGTTATGGTGCTTGTGTTCACGGCTACCAAGCAGGAGGGTGACAGGATACTGGGGTGGGTGAAATACTGCAATGGGAAGTAGCAGGTATACGCGCACGCACATGTGAGGTAGGGAGGCAGGGGAGGGATGGTATGTGGAAGGGGGTGTTGTAGACAGCTGCTGAGCTAGTCTGCTAGCATGGTGGGTAGGGTGGTCGACTGGGAGGAGCAGGGTACAGGGTTCAGTCTGGCGTGGTGTGTTTTTTTTGTTTTGCCGGGCGGTGGCTTTATATTCTTTTAAGGTTTTCACCCCCCAACGTGCACCCCCCTGGAGCTGAGAATCCATAAGTGGGGGGGGGGGGCGTAGCCCCCTGCATTAAAATGTGACCCATATGTCTTGAGTGCCGTTTTTGTCTGTGCTGTGAGTATGCATCACTGAAATTCATTTTCAGCGTTGCACACTCGCCGTAATGGCGATCGTTATTCCGCTATCACCGTTATGACATGGAACCCATCTCCCCTATCAATCCTAGCCCCAGATGGCACACCACTTGAAAACGTGTTTTTTTTTTTTTCAAATACTTGACCCCTCCCTGATGCACTCAGTATATTTTAACTCCACTAAACAATGAGTAAACCAGAAACTGTCAATGGGATACTGACTTCATTATCACCTGACATCAGAAGCAAGGCTAGCTATAGCTCAGGGAAACCTCATAGAAACATAGAAACATAGACTTTGATGGCAGACAAGGACCGCTTGGCCCACCTAGTCTGCCCATTTCCCTACCTACAGGATAAGCTGCAGATCCTAGTTAACCAACAGCCTATTTCTTCCTACTCCCACAAGAATTGCCTAATGTCTGTCCCATGCATTCTTGAATTCTTCCACAGTTTTAGACCCCACAACCTCTGCAGGAAGGCTGTTCCATGCATCTACTACCCCCTCTGTGAAAAAATACATCCTCACATTGCTTCTGAACTGCCCCCCCCCATCTTTAAATTGTGTCCCTTTGTTCATGCATGTCTCTTTTTCTGAAAGATGCTACCCTCTTGGACTTTGTTGATTCCACTGAGGTACTTAAATATTTCTATCATGTCCCCCCTCTCCCTCCTTTCCTCAAGGGTATACATATTAAGCTCCTTTAGTCTCTCCTCAAATGGCTTCTCTTGCAGACCCTGCACCATTTTACTTGCCCTCCTCTGGGCTGCCTCTATCCCGTCTATGTCCTTGAGGGGATGGGGTCTCCAGAACTGGACGCAGTACTCCAGATCGGGTCTCACCAACTGTCTGCATAGAGGGATAACAACTTCCTGTTTTCTGCATGTGGTGCCTCTCCCTATGCATCCCGGTATACCCCCCAGCCCTCCCTACTGCCTTCTCACATTGCTTGCTAACCTTAAGATCATCTGATATGATTACCCCCAGATCCCTTTCCTTTTTTTTTCGTTTTTACTACCTCCCCCCCATTGTGTATTCTTCCCCTGGGTTCTTGTTTCCCAGGTGCATTATTTTGTGCTTCTTTGCATTGAATTCTAGCTGCCATACTTCCGACCATTCCTCCAACCTTTCCAAGTCCCTTCTCATCTTTTCCGTGCCTCCTTGTGTATCAACCCTGTTGCAGATCTTTGTGTCATCTGCAAAGAGGCATACTTTTCCTTCCAGTCCCTCTGCAATGTCACTTATAAAGACATTAAAAAGGACTGGACCCAGTACTGAACCCTGCGGTACCCCACTAGCAGCCCCTCTTTCTTCAGAGTGGACTCCATTCACAATTACCTTCTGTGTCCTGTTGTCCAGCCAATGTTTTACCCAGGCTACCACCCTGGGACCCACTCCCAGACTGGTTAATTTGACTATTAATCTTTTGTGTGGGACTGTGTCAAATGCCTTGCTAAAGTCTAGGTAGGCCATGTCCACAGCCCCTCCCTGGTCTACTACTTTGGTCATCCAGTCAAAGAAATCAATTAGATTCGTCTGACATGACCTTCCCACTGTGAACCCATACTGCCTTGGGTCCTGTGCCCCACTGGCCTCTAGGTGTTCAACAGTTCTTTCCTTCAGACATGATTCCATCACTTTCCCTACCACAGAGGTCAAACTGACAGGTCTGTAGTTTCCTGCCTCTGTCTTGGTCCCACTTTTGTGAAGGGGAATCTCATCCGCCTTCCTCCAGTCCTCAGGTACCACACCATCCTCCCATGATTTGTTAAAAAGGGTAGTCAGTGGTTTCACTAGTTCACCCCTTAATTCTTTTAGAATTCTGGGGTGAATTCCATCAGGCCCCATTGCTTTGTCCACCTTCAGTTTTAGGAGTTCTTTCAGAACCCTTTCTTCTGTGAAAGGACTGGAATCGACCCCCCATCAAGAGTGCTTCTGTTAATTGGATTTGGCACCTCCCCCTCCTCTTTTGTGAATACTAAGCAGAAATATTAATTCAGTATCCCTGCTTTTTCACTGTCCTTCTCTGCCCACCCACCGTTCATTCTATTCAGCCTCACTATCCCTCCCTTTGTCTTTCTACACTCCCTGATGTACCTATAAAATGTTTTATCCCCCTTCTTAACCGAGTTGGCTATCTTTTCCTCAGTTTGGGCCTTTGCTCTTCTGACTTCCCTCCCTGCTTCCTTCTGCCTTAACTGGTACAGCTCTCTGTCCTGCTCCTTCTGTGTTTCCTTATCCCCCCTCATCCCCCTCCTTGACTACTGTGTCCCCATTTACACCCAAACCTCCTCTAAACTACTTACCAGACTCACATCTACCTACAATAGTATCTGTAGATTTGCACTAATGGCTCCCTTTTCCACACACCACTGCTCCCTTTACCAGTCTCTGGGATGGCTCTCCCTCTTGGCATGCTGGAACTTCTCCCTAGGATGCATGGTAGATAAAGCCATCAAAAGATGGTGACCCATACTCCTATTTAACCCTCCTCAACTGGAGAAAAAGCCCCCACCTCCTTAGAAGCACTAGTGTTCCCCCCACTGGAAGTCCCAGAATCTCAACAACTCTGGGGGATAGAGTATTCTCTGTTGTAGCACCCAGGCTATGGAATAACCTCCCCATCTTCCTCTGCTCACTTGACTCACACACGTCTTTCCAGTCAAAATATAAAGCCTTCTTAGTCGCTTGTTTGTTGGGGTCTTCATGCCTAACTCTCACCCCTTTCTCCTATGCTACAACACCTCAGCTTACTTACAAATGGAATGGGATGAGAGTTAGGCCAACGACCCCAATGAACACCCCAACACCTGTTGTTTGGCGAAGGGTGGGAGGGTAGGGCAGGGGGTGTTAGGGTCGGTAACCCTAACGCTGAATTTCCACATTTTTTTCACTGTGGAAACAATCCTAACTGCTGCATTAACAAAGTTTTTTGCAAAGAATATATATATATATCTGAGGGATATGCCACGGCCTCACTGAAAATTTTAAAGATATTTTTCCTGAGTGCAGCTTGATCTTATGACGTCACGAGTGGCCGCGGTATATTTAATTTATGCAAGGCCCATGTAATTTTGCATTTTAGTCATTTATTTCTTTAACTGCTTTTTTTATTTTAATTTATTTAGAATTAATGTTTTTGGTGCTGAGAGTTGATTTTTTGGGGGGAACAGACGTTTTTGGAACAGAGAGGGGATTCTTTTTTTTTTAAACTGGAATGGATGTTTTCAGAGTTGATTTTTATTCCATTTCGTTTATGTATCTGTTTTCTTATTAATTTGGAAAGGATCTTATTGAGTGGAGATGAAGTGTCTCTGTCCTACTGGTGAAGTGATAATTGTGCGAGACAGAGGAAGAGAGCCGCCGTGTGCCTGGAGGTTGCAGCATTTCTACAGAGGGCGGGCTTAGAGGTGCAATCCGGGAAGAGCATCTGTTGGCAGTGCTGAAATTAACCCTATGGAGGTTTGAAGGGTGTCAGTTGGTTTGGGGGAGGGGAGAGATCATGAGAGTGGGGAAAGGATTGTGCCGGTCGGGAGTCAGAGAGTGGACTGCCAGAGTGGAGTGGTGTTTGGCGGTTCAGGAATCTGATCACAGTCTGAGTGTTAAGAGGGGCATTCTCATAGAGAATTTGTCTTGGGAGTGTTGAGAAATAAAAAAAAAAAATAAAAAACTAAACCTCAGGAGTGTTAAAAGAGATATGGGGAGTGAAAGTGTTTTGTGTTCTGTGGGACAGAAATGCAATCAGTCAAAACATTTGTGAGCAGTTGTGGTGAAGTGCAGATAGTGTCTGTACTGGACCTACTGTGTGGATAAATGACCTACAGTGAGGATAAATGTGATATCCTCACTGTAGGTCTGAGCATCCTGAGACTATGGCAAATATTTGCCAGTTTTCATTTTCACAGGCATCATATATATATATATATATATATATAATCCCTGGTGTCTAGTGGAACCCCCCACACTGCCGATTGCTGGCTCCAAAAGTGTCTAGTGTCCCTCTGCAGCCTGCTTCCCCTGTCCAGTACAGGACTCTAGTCCCACTCCTGACTTGAAATAAATTTTCCAAAATCATCCCTGGTGTCTAGTTGAACTCCCCCAACCCTTCAGGTAGTGTCCTCCACCACAATAAACCAGTCCACCACTTGCCCCCCCCCAGTCCCAACTCTGCCCAGCCCACCCACACCCCCAGGGGCCACTGGCACAGCTTTCCACTCACCTTCATGCCCTGCAGCCCCAGTGACTTGCAGCGTGCTCTCTGACTGAATGAATGAGTGCATGCTTGTGCAAGCACGCGCTCATTCATTCAGAGTCAGTCAGCTCTAGTGGAGCTGATTTTAGGGGCACTGTAGCAGGGATAGGGGCTGCTTTGGGCTTTGGCAGGGGTAGCAGGATGGGGGGAATGGCATTGTGGACCTCTCCTATGGGTCCAGGGGCATGTGCATGTGCTCATTCATTCATTCACAAATTTCAGTGGGCCGCCAGCTGAGGAAGAGAGCGGAGGGCTGTGCCTGTGGCCCGCTGCTGCTATGTTTCGGGATGGGGGAGCAGGTGGGAATCTCTCTTTTAGGGTGGGGAGGGATGGAGTGGGGGGCCACTAGACCACAAACCAGGAGGATATAAGGACATTTAAAAAAATACTAGGGATCAGGATTTGGGGACTGGGAGAGAGGGTAATTTTACTACTAGACCACCAGGGAAAATTATTGTATGGTGGTCGGAGGATGAGGATGGTACGGGGGGTAAACAATAATATTATATTGGGGTAGGGGTCACTACTACTAGACACCAGGGTTTGGATATTTTTTTTCGTTTGTGAGGCAATGGAGGAAGAAGGCGGAATGTCAGCGAAAGATCAGAAGTTGATTTCCGAACTTTCACAGAAGCAAAAGTCAGACTGTCGCTTATCTTCCACCTGCAAAAGATTTTTTTTGCACACCACTACTCAAGAGTGGCATAAGCCATGAGTGAGGTGTCTGAGGTCAAACTGCTCATGCACAGATAAATCACGTATTCTACAAGTTTTTCATTGCATATCTGAGGTATGCAATAGGAAAGGAATTTGTGGGGTGTTTATTGATTTAGTTTTAGTAGAGTTTGTGTTTTGTGTAAATTGAGTGGGATTATTTAGTCTAGTCATCCTTGGCTTTGGGGTGGTTTGTGTGGTTGCTCAATTGGTTGCTATGTGGGTGACATTCTTATGCTGGGAGCTAGATTTCCATTGGTTGGTTTTGCCATGTGGGAGGGTCAGAAAGTTTCAGAATAATGGTGGCTCACTTACTGAGGATTAAAGAGAGCCACTGTGGTGATACTGGTTTTTTTTTTGTTTGTTTTTTGTTGTTGATTTTCTGGTTTCTGTTTGTTTTAATTGTAAATTATTTACCCTGTTGTTCCTGTGTTGCCTGGTTGATCCTGCCTTCACTGATGTCAGAGCAGAGAAGCGAGCCTGTGGAGTGTGTGACTCTAATGAGAGCAAGATACTGAAGGAGAGAGCCTGAGAAGACCAGAGCAGTCAAGAAGCCGACATCATTCTTCTTTTTATTTGGGAGGTCGGTGGCTGGCTGTGGGTTCATTTGTTTTGGCTGCTGCAATTTAGATTTTTGTTTTTTAATAGCTGGTTCTGGCCACTATACAGAGGAGTGGTTGAGAAATGAATGGGAGCGGAAGTGATCTGATGCTGTGGGGGGAGGGGGAAGGCTGTACAGCAGTGTTTTAGTGCCCTTGGTGTGTGTAATTAATAAAGATTTCTGGTATGGTGAAGTTTATGTTTACTAGCATTTCATTTGGTAGCATGCGAGTGAGGGTGGAAGTGGACAGAGTGTGTGAGGGGAAGTGAGAGGGAGCCAGAGGTAGGATGGGGGGGGGGGGTAACAGACTTGAGGAGATGCAATGTTGAATTGAAAGACTAAGCAGTGTTATTTGGCAGTGTAAAAAAAAAAAAGGAAAACAAGATTTTCATTACATGAATTCTGTTGTGTTTTCTGTGTGTGAGTGTGTATTTATGTACAGTATGGGTATTATGCTGTAAGGGGAGAAGGCAAAAACAGGCAGCTGAAGCTGGAAGAAAGTGAAAGTTTGTTGTAGAAGTGCCATCAAAAAGGGGAATGAGTGATGGAAGGGTGTTAAAAAAATTGTGTTTGATTGATGTTAGGTTGTTAAAAAAATGGTGGTTGCACTATTTATTTAACATCCGTGAAAATAAAAGCATTTATTAAACAGTTTTTGTGCCCACACCAATTTCATAAATTTATTAATACAATAGTGGTGAGCAGATACTGCATTACATAAATGCATGTATCCTCACCACTATGTGGATAAATGGCATTTATCCACACAGTAACTACTTCATCGCCTCCACTCCACTTCTCTCACACTGAGAGCCTTAGCTCATTTATTTATTTAACCAGGAATAGCACACTAAGCTGAAAGCTTTTTTACAGGAGTGACCTAGGAGCACAGGGTCACACAGTATGCAAGTGGAAGCTGTGGGATTCAAACCCAGGTCTGGTCTGTTAGATGTCACCAGATTTGCAGCTCAGAGTCTTAAACCACTGCACTATTCTGCCTTCATTTAGACAACATACTGACTCCACTGCAACATGGCGCGCTCACTTAGTCAACAGGAAAACATTGCCTCACCTCTGCAAAATCTCCAGTGAATTGACACCTATTGCCTAAATTTAATTATGCCATGCATGTGAGGATAACAAATGGCATATAACAGTGATGTTTGTTGCCAGTGTGGACCTAGAGTGAGAATATTATGACTTTCTCACAATGTGGGTTCAGTAATTATGAAGGACACTCTGGGGGTTTCACCCAACATGTTGTGCTGGGATACCATCACTGTTGAAGGTGGCCACTGATCAATCAGGATGCAGGATTTTTTCTTTCCATTGTATAAGACACAGCGTACATTAGATATGCAGTGGTCCTTATTAAAATATCACAGATTTTCTCTCTTTCTTTCTTTCTTTCTTTCTTTCTTTCTTTCTTTCTTTCTTTCTTTCTTTCTTTCTTTCTTTCTTTCTTTCTTTCATTTTTGAGCACAAATGCTCATTTTCAAAGGTTTCACATCAATGTCAGAACACAGGGAATAATACCTGTGCAGGTGTGTGTTATGAGAATTTTTTCACACACCTGAGGTATGTGATAATACATAAACCCCAAGAGTGAAGCTTGAGGGGTTTATGAGAGTATCACACACCGAGGGCATGTGAAAAATCCTTATAAAACAAACTTTGCACAGGCATTTTTTATAATGATTGGTGCAAAGTTTCAAAAGACTGAAAAATTATAAGCATGTCCCTGAATAGCCACTGTACTCGCACAAATACAGTGAAGTGTAAGCATGAGAAGAAAAACGCTGTAATAACCTACTATCAAGTTATTACGGAATTCAGCAGGTTATTACGGCATTTTATCAGGACAGGAAATCCAGTCATTATAGGGGGTCACCAGTTATTATACAGAGAATAATGGATAGGCAAGTATGTGCTATGAATTTTGTTTTCACACCCGAGGTGTGTGATGACCAATAAACCTCGAGAACGAAGCTTGAGATGTTTATGTGGTCATTGATAACACACATTTGACTATCCTTTATTTTTTATAATTACTGGTGTAAGGAGTTAGTGTTGAAGATAGTTTCCCAAGGTTGTCAATGTGCTGCTGACAGGCTTGCACACACACACACACACACGCACGCACTCACTCACTCTCTCTCTCTCACTTTCACTTGTTCGCTGTCTCAAAGTGACTTTTTTTTTTACCGTCACGGCCAGTCCTGGATCACATTCAGTGTCTACCAATCCGAATGGGCAGCAGGATCAACCTTATATTTGTTTTTAAAATTAAATGGCAGGATCAACCAGATAAATTATAACAAAGTAAACGCAAGAAAGATTACGAGGGTGCTGAAACATAGCAGCTCATCGGTAAGCGGAAAGCAGAGCCACCATATTTGTTATTCTGTTTTGCCTGCCTGCCCACACACAGAGTTTGAGCCAATGAAGTGGCTTGGTAGAAGTGAGTGACAACAGAGGATGCTGCCAGTGAAAGAAAATATTTAAAAACACCATAATAACTCATTTTTGGGTTATTACGGTGTTTTGAAAAGCCTTGTAAACAGTGTGATAAAGAGGTTCACCAGTAATTATAATACAATAAACAGCAAACCAACACAGTGAAGCAAGAAAACAAGACAGAACAATTCATAAAGCAATACATTACACAAACTGTTAATTGCAAAAACAGCAACCTTGTACAGAGAGTGATAACTGAAGTGATCTTTTTAATTGGGCAATGTTAGGGAGATTAAAAAAGGAGTCTGGCAATTCAATCATTTTCCCTCATGAAGTTTGACCTTCTTACATCACTTATGACTTTGCCACTCATGATATCATAAGGTCAAACTGCACTTAGGAACAATTATTTATTTATTTATTGAAAATGGGTAACCAGAAAAAAATATTTATTTATTTATTTAAAATTGATAAACAGGAAAGGTACACTGTGCTGAGGCTCATTTCCAGGTATGACCCAGGGAAGGGGAAGGGAAAAAGCACAATTACAAACAATATAAGCCAGTCAGGTGATATGGTTACAATGCGGTTGACATAAAGACCATACGCTGAGTACAGTACAGACAAAAAAGCAAAATGTTGCACATGGAGGACAAATAAATTAGCATACGAAGCATCTGTGCAAACTGGTCAAACTCAAAAAGTGCATAGTGCCAGTGTGAAGGGAGGCAGAGCTGCTGCTGAATGTAAGAGTCAAAGCAGGTTGATAAACTTCAATGAGGTTGCTGGAACTATGAGGTTAAGGGGGAGGGGAGGTAAGGGGCCATCAAAAGCCAGGCAAGGGGAAGGAAGGATTCAGATTCAGGAAAAGTGTTGTCAGGAGTGGGAGGGAGGGGGGAATTTTAACTGGTATCTAACAGAAGGAAGGGAAGGGAAGGGAGAAATAGATGGAGGAGGGTAACTGGTTCCAGAGGGAGGAGAGCGAGGTGCTATAAGAAAAGCAGGTTTCCTGGCAAATGAGAATGCATGTGGGTCTCTTGAGAGCAGGGAGTAGGAGAAGAAGGGGTTGGGGAGAGGATCTGGTATAGGTATGAGAAAAGGGACCCAAACCAGTATTTACAGATGAGGGAAGCACAGTGGGACTGGTGACATGAGGAGAAAGGGAGGATGGATTGGGAGGAGTAAAGGGAGAAGTGGTAAATACATGAGGATGTGTTGGCAGCAAAGCAGCAGAAAGCATTGCAGAGGGTGTCCAGTCGGGCACAGGAGGTGGAGGGGGTGCTGTCATAAGCCACATCCCATAGTCAAAAAACAGGAAAACCATTTTGGTGACCAGTTCTCATTGAACCTGGGGAGAACACCGAGTTTGGGGCGGAGTTTGGCATGGATGGCATCAGTGTGGCCAGAGAATCAAGCCTGCTATCTGGTCACACATCGAGGTACTTAAAAGCTGGGACTACTTCAAGTGGTGTGCCATCTAATGTGAAGAAGAAAAGGAGGGAGGTGAGCTGGGCCAGCTTCTGGTTGGTACCAAAGGTCAAAGACACCATTTTTTTTGTATGTTGACCCAAAGTTGGTTAAATTGGAACTGGCACAGAACTTTGTAAAAGTCTTGTTGAAGTGAAACTTACAGAGATGCTGTCAAGGGACTGGAGGTGTAGAGAACTGTGTCATCTGCATACATACAAATAAGTGAGCTGGCACAGGTGGAGGGGAGGACAGTTAGGTAGAGTGAGAAAAGGACTGGACCTGGAAGGACCCTAGCCTGAAAAGGGAAGGGTCAAGAGATGGCGCTGAGAGGTAGGAATGGAACCAGTCAACAGCTTGGGCAGAGAGGTTGGCAGACTGTTTGTGGTCAATGCTGGGCTTTTGCCCAAAGATTACACCCCAGGGTGCTGGCGTGCAAAGATGCAGCTACACATGAGCCATGGCAGGCATTCATATAGGAGTCCATTGGCTGTTCTTGCCTTGTGTAAGTATGTCCACTGTGCTACCACCAGAGCTCCCCCAGGTGTCAGTTAATAAGAGGGACACAGCATCTATCGTCTTTGAGCGAGAAGAGCTGTCCCCTAAAATGCTCAATTAAACATTCCAGGTACTCTGAGACATAAGAGGGTGTCTCATATGCACAACTCCAACATTATGAAGATAATAGAAGCACTCTGGGTAGTGGGGTTGACACCAGTCCATTTACAGAAGAAAGAGTCCTGAAAGAACTCCCAAAACTCAAGGTGGACAAAGCAATGGGGCTTGACGGGATTCACCCCAGAATCCTAAAAGAACTAAGGGAGGACCTAGTGACACCACTGGCCACACTTTTTAACAAATCATGGAAAGATGGGGTGGTACCTGAGGACTGGAGGAGGGCAGATGTGATTCCCCTTCACAAAAGTGGGAGCAAGGCAGAAGCAGGAAACTATAGACCTGTAAATTTGACCTCAGTGGTAGAAAAAATGATGGAATCACTTCTGAAAGAAAAAATTGTTGAGTACCTAGAGGCCAGCAGGGCACAGGACCCAAAGCAGCATGGATTTACAGCAGGAAGGTCATGTCAGATGAATCTAATAGATTTCTTTGACTGGGTGACCAAAGTAATAGACCAGGAAGGAGCTGTGGATATGGCCTTCCTAGACTTTAGCAAGGCATTTGACACAGTCCCGCACAAAAGATTAATAATCAAGTTAGCCAGCCTGGGAGTGGGTCCCAGGGTGGTAGCCTGGGTAGCAAACTGGCTGCACAACAGGACACAGAAAGATAATAGTGAATGGAACACATTCCGAAGAAAGGGGGGGGTCACTAGTTGAGTACCTCAGGGCTCAGTACTGGGTCCAGTCCTCTTTACCATCTTTATAGGTGACATTGCAGAGGGTCTGGAGGGAAAGGTATGCCTCTTTGCAGATGACACAAAGATCTGTAACAGAGTTGATACACAAGGTGGGTAGAAAGGATGAGAAGAGACTTGGCAAGGTTGGAGGAATGGACAGACTTATGGCAACTTAGATTCAATGCAAAGAAGTGCAAAGTAATGCACATGGGAAACAAAAACCCAGGAGAAGAGTACACAATAACAGGAGAGGTACTAACAATAACAAAAATGGAAAGGGACCTGGGGGTAGTCATATCAGATGATCTAAAGGTTGGTAAGCAATGTGAGAAGTCAGTAAGGAGAGCCAGGTGGATACTGGGATGCATAGGAAGGGGCATCACAAGTAGAACAAGCATTTGTCAATGCCGAATGTTTGCTTACTGGCATTGGCAGTGGCAGTGTAGAAGTTACAGAGCTGCGTAATAGGAATGGCAGTGAAGTATTGAACTGAAGCCAACCCCACCACCACCCTGCAGAGAGTGACAGCCATTGGGGTGTGCATTTGGGTCGTCAGGCATAATGGCCATGTCATTTCACCACACCCCACTCTGCAGAGACTGACAAGTGTCCACGTGTTCCTTGGGGTCTTTGGCCCTTATCGCACCCATTTCATTAGGAAATATGGTGAGATGGTGCAATATAGGAGAATGGGGTGAAGTTTGGTGGCAGAGTCCAAGGCATACCCCGATGCCTCTCAGTGACTGCAGGGTGTGGAATGGTATGAGCATCACAGGCAAGAATCCCAAGTCACACCTGATTCCTGTCATTCTCTATAGGGTTGTGCGATTTAGTTGAAAAGCCTAATACCTCAGGCATTCGTTGGTATTTTAACTCCAAATTTTCAACATGTTTGTTTTGTGACCCCACCTCATGAACAGGGGGAATATCATTTTGGCAGCCGAAAGCTGCTTATGCACAGTGACTATGGGATTTAGCACCACAGGTGCAAAAATATTCCGAACAGGCTGTAAAAAATGACAGCTGTACTCTGTCATGGGGAGGTGTCAAAATGGCTATGTTGCAAATGTGTAGTAAAAATATTTAAAAAAATGTTGAAGTCACGAGCGTACATAGAAACTGTGCAACGCACACCCGTTATATAAGTAGGTTGGGGATATTTTATAGCAGATTGTCAACTCAGGCATTTTGGTGCCTCCGATCATGAACAGTGTCACTGTGATTTTCTTTATCTGTACCGAACAATGATTTCCCAGCGCGACCACGCATCTCTGCACTGAAAGTGTGAAAACACACTTCGGCCATGTTGTGAAAATGGCAGCTGTACTGTTCATAAGAAGTGTTGAAAATGCCACTAGTGAAAATCTGGACTGAAAATATTACAAAGTCATGAACTAACGAGGATGCGTGGAAACTGCACAATGCTCACTGTAACACAGTCATTTTATGGACTTTTGTCACCAAATTTTCAACATAGCCATTTTAAGACCTCTGCTCATGAACAGTGTAACTGTGATTTTCTTAATCTGTCCTAAACATTGCTTTCAAGACAACAGCACCATTTACGCTACATACGCGATAACACATTTGGGTGACATATGAAAATTGCAGCTATACTGTTCGTAGGAAGTTTAATAAAATGGACATGTTGAAAATCTAGAGTGAAAATATTAAATTTGCAAACTTACGAGCATGCATAGGAACTGTAAAACGCACACTTTAGTCATTTCTAGGCATTTTTCCACCAAGTTTTCAACATAGCCATTTTAAGACCTCTGCTCATGAACAGTGACACTGTGATTTCTAAATGTGTCCCATACACTGAGTTACACGACTGCAGCCATTGTGCTTCTTACTTGAGTGAAACACGTTTTGGGTGAGATGTGAAAAATGACAGCTGTACTACTCATAAGAAGGTGTGGAAAAATGGCAATGTTGAAAATCTGGAGTGGAAATATTGAAAATTCGCAAACCTATGAGCAGCATGAACTGCACAACGCAGCCGTAAAAAACAGTCATTTTGAATTTTTTCACCAAATTTTCAACATAGCCATTTCAAGACCTCTGCTCATGAACAGTGTCACTGTGATTTTCTTAAATTGTCCCATACATTGATTTAGCACCAACTGCGCCTATTCCTGCTACAAAGTGGAAACACATTTTGGGTGAGATGTGAAAAATGACAGCTGTACTACTCATAAGATGGTGTGGTGAAATGGCAATGTTGAAAATCTGAAGTGAAAATATTAAAATTCGCGAACTTACGAGCCTGCGTAGGAACTATAGCATACATCAAATCAAACAGTCATTTTGGAATTTTGGCACCAAATTTTCAACATGGGGGTTTGGTCCCTTTCTCATGAATGATGTCACTATCATGGTGGTATTCGGTCCCGAAGGGTGATTTCACAGTCACTGCACAGTCACTGCGCGAAATCACCCTTCGAGCCCGAATAATGCCATGACAGTGACATCATTCATGAGAAGGGTCCCAAAACCCCATGTTGAAAATTGCAAAATCCAAAATGCCTGAGATATGCAAAAGTTGAACCTCCTATCTAGCCCATTATACAGCTTACGGCATTTCCTCAGTTCGCGGTCGCTTTGAAGAGTGCAGACGTGTTCCCGGTCCACCGAAGATCATCGCGCCAGAGTCCGGAGGTAAGTATGGGGTGAGGGGGTGTAGGGAGGCTGGAGTGCGCGGTGGGTGGGTGCGGGTTGTGGGAGGGGGGTTGGGAGGCGGCAGGTGGGACAGTTTTGGTTTTACAGGTAAAAAAAAAAAAAGACTTGGCGGGACCGCTTGCCCGCATGAGGGTGGGCTCCAAGCGTGCTGCTGACTTTAGAGGCGTTCGGCCGGCGAGTTGGCACCGATTAGGCAAAAAAACCTCTTGGGACGTTTGCCACGCTGGGGTGGGCTCCAGCATGGCGCAAGGACTTTGGGGGCGTTCAGCCGATGGGATTAGGCACCCCGTTGCATGAGTATTGATTGCCACGCTGGGGTGGGCTCTAGCACCAAATACTGGGAAGGGGAGGAGCGATGCAGCGCAACCGGCCGGATTGGGCACCCGTCGGCTACTCACCGCTGCGTCGCGGGCGCACACGCCTGCGGCTGGGGAGAGAGCTGCGCATGAGAAGCTTCTTATCGCTGCTCACTCAAGCGTAGCTCCCCCTTTCAACTGTATGCCACCGCATTTTGGAGCGTGTCATAGACAGCTCCAAAATGCATTGGCTTACAGGGGCCACGCCTGCCAGCTCGCTGCCTGAATTGGAGGAGGAGGTGACACACCTCCGAAATCTCCGATGATGGCACTATGTTTCTTGCACATGCGTGCAAGCAAACATAAAAAGGGAAGTGGTTATCCCTCTGTACAGACAGTTGGTGAGATACCATCTGGAATACTGTGTGCAGTTTTGGAGACCTCATCTACGCAAAGACATAGACAGGATGGAAGCAGTCCAGAGGAGGGCAACTAAAATGGTGCAGGGTCTGCATCAGAAACCATATGAAGAGAGACTGAGAGAGCTTAATATGTATACCCTTGATGAAAGGAGGGACAGGGGAGACATAATAGAAATGTTCAAGTACCTCAAGGGAATGAACATAGTCCAGGAGGGTAGCATCTTTCAGAAAAAGAGACGTGTAAGAACAAGGGGACACAATTTAAAGATAGAGGGGGGATGGCTCAGGGGTAATGTGAGGAAATTTTTTTTCACAGAGAGAGTGGTGGATGCATGGAATCGCCTTCCTGGGGAGATAAAACAGTGGGGGAATTCAAACATGCATGGGACAGACATAAGGCAATTGTAGTGGGGGGTGGCAGGAAGTAGGCTGTTGGTTAACTAGAATCTGCAGCTTATCCAGTAGGTAGGGAAATGGGCAGACTGGGTGGGCCAAGTGGTCCTAATCTGCCGTCAAAGTCTATGTTTCTATGTTCTATGTTTCTATGTTTCTAATTCAGCTGGTATTGTCCATTTCCCTGAAAGGGGTTCTCTAGTTTTCTGCAAAGCAAAACATTTTGATTTTAAATTCAAATTCCATTTTTTAACAAAAGCAGAGGACTTAAAGCTAGTGTGTTAATCTGTTTTGGTGATCTTGTGTCTTTTGGAGTCCTTTGTTTGTCACTTCTAACATTCTACAGCATTGTGTAAGTTAGGGAAAACAATCTGTTTGTATCATTTTCAGATCCTCTTGTCTGTGTTCTGTAACCTGAATTTCTACTGCTCTGTGATCTGCATGTGCTGTTCTGCTGAGAACAAAAGTGTGAGAGGAAAACTTTATTTTACTGAATGCTGCCCTAATCTAATAGGATTTTATCAGATATGGCTTGCTAAAATAATGGTTTATGACATTAGTCACTCGTAATGCAAAACGCCATGTATATGCTTTATTTTTTTACCTTTTTTTGTTTTGTATAACATGCCAGTCATTTATTTATGATTTTTACTCTGTTCTTTCAGATTGTAGCAGTCTCAGAAGCATGAGAGATTGCATTTTAAGGAGAATAACAAACTATTTATTGATTGGGTTGGATGTTCACCGTGTAGATTTTAAAATGCGGTTTTCATGAATCTATTTATTGTGGTGATCCCCCATTATGTCCTTTATGATCGGGCTAGCTAAATGATTTTTACAGTGCCACTGTGCGTAGCAGGCTGAGGGCAGCATCTAGTCTACCAGCCCCCCCCCCCATCATTCCAGTGTGTTGGCACCGATAATGGCAGCAAGAGTAGCTGACCAGGGCAAGGGCAGGCCACTGTCAAATAGTGCAGTAACGTGTGGGTGCCACCACTCCAGTCAGTACAAAATCATACAGGCCCACATTAGCGAGTGGAGCTAGTGACCTCTGCGATGGTGAGGTGTTAAGAATGGTGTGATCACGCTGTTTTGAAGGCGATGACTCACTTGCCGGCTACTTGTTCACTCGCTCTGGGCCTCAGACAGACCAGAGGGACCTAGCTGCATGCCGTTTCTAGCCTCCTACCTACCCAATCATATACTCACGCCAGTCCAGACTGACTTTCCAAGTTCCTTTTGTCTAGTGATGGCTGCTGCCTGTTGTTCCTGAGGCCCTCTTGTGATGTCCAACCGGCAACAGCCACCTCTGTTTGGGTCTCGACGGGCGGGGGGGGTGCTATTTGCAAAGCAGAGCACTGAGTGAGAGTGGAGGGCTAAATGCAAGCAGGTAAGCAGTAGGGTGGTTGGGGGGCTGTATTTACTTGTTTACTCTGTCTCACGGCAGCCTGCAGGAGTTGAATCATTTTATTGTCCAGGATGGCGAGTCTCAACAACCAGTTATAACAAAAGAAAAAATAAATCTGCACACCATATCTAGTTTAAAACACACAGTTTAACCAAAATGTAGGCTATTTAAATAACTTAAACCTGATGTGTACTGTTTGTACATGAGTCAAAATGACTTCCAAACTTGAGCCGAAACAGTTGATTGATGCGGTTCCTTGCACCATATAATTTCTGATGCTAGACACACTGAATGGTGACAGACTCCACTTAGAACAGCATCTACACAAAAATATATGGAAAAAATAGAAAATAAGTACATGAAAACACCTACGGGGCCAGATATTTAAACTGCGCTATTTTGTGGAGCAAGCCCTTGCGCTGCACAAAATAGTTGCGCAAGGGTGTGCCCGATCGCGGGCAGAAGAGTGTAAAATCCCCACCACCACCCCCCACTGGCCCGATCGTGGGCATAGCTTATCCCCCACCAGCCCGATCGCGGGCAGCAATGTCTCCCCCTCAACACATCCCTGGTGGTCCAGTGGACGATAAGCCCGATCGCGGGCTGAAGTAGTCGCTCGCCCCAGACATAGCCCTGGTGCCTAGTGTCCCCACCCACCCACCCATGAAGCCCACCACCGCTCCCCCTCGGCGGCGGCGGGCGGCAGCATCCACCTGCCTTCCGCCCGCCGACTGCCGGTCAGGGCTGCGCCCATTGGTGCAGAGCAAGAGCCAATGGGCATGCAGCCCATACTGCTCTAAGACAGTCCAGATACATTCATTCACAAAACTGGACTGTCTTATGCGGTATAAACTACCGCCATTGCTCTTGCTCTGCACCAACTCAAGCAGCCTCGCACCGAGCTGATCAGTCGGCGAGCGGCGGGGCGGCAGGCAGGTGGGATGCTGCTGCCGCCGGCTGCTGGGAGGGAGCGGGGTGGTGGGGCTTCGTGGGTGGTGGGGTGAGGGACACTAGGCACCAGGGATATATTCGGAGGGGTGTGTTTAATTACTTCAGCCCGTGATCGGATTATCGGTCCACTGGACCACCAGGGATATATTCGGGGAGGGTGTGTGTTTAATTACTCCATCCCGTGATCGGGATTATCGGTCCACTGGACCACCAGGGATATGTTCGGGGGGTGTTTAGTTACTTCAGCCCGTGATCGGGCTTGATCCACTGGACCACCAGGGATGTGTTGGGGGGCACATTGCTGCCCGTGATCGGGCTGGTAGGGGGCACAGGGAGTGGGTTGAGGGCCAGCCACAGGTGGCAGCTGCTGTGTTGCACCCTGTAATGCAGCAGCCTCACCTGTGGGTTGCCTCGACTTAGCCTTTTTGGCTCAAAGTTGTGCAGGCGCAGGTTGGGGTTGCGCCTGCACACTCTGCTAACCCGGCTGAATATCGGGCTGTGCAGTTTATGCATGGTTCCTCCCCCTCCAGTTCAGCATGCATTCATTTGCATTGCGCTGTTGCTCAGCATGTTTTCTGTGGTGCAACTGCCTCCTGCTGAATATCGCAGAATGGAGCAAGTTCGGACTTGCGCAGGCGCAACCCTATTGCGCATGGCGCAACCCTTTTGAATATCTGGCCCACAATGTATAAATACTCAATTATTTATTTATTTAAAAGTTGATATCCAGGAAAGGTACACTGAGCTGAGACTTGTTTCCAGGTGCAACCCGGGATGCTGTTCTCAGGGCAGCACTCTTTAGTTCCTCCATCAACTCACTCCTATTGGTGGATTTTGCCCACTGGCAGTGCTGCCCCTGGGGCAGCACCCACGCACTCTGCCTCCCACCTATCCCTATTGGTGGAATTTGTCCCCCACCCCCAGGGCAGCAACCTGTAGCTGTTACTTCCCACAAATCTGATTGGTGCATGTCTGAGGAATTGAGGGCTTTAAGTGTAGAAGAGAACGTTATGGAAATGCTCCGCCCAGCAATGTGTACTGCTTGTCTTTGAATATATTGCCCTTCCAACCATATTTCCAAGTGTAGATAGAGATTTACAATTATAGAACAATTTTTTTTTTGGTGGGTTGGGGGATTTCATGGCTTATAAACCTGACAAAAGTTGAACATTTCAGAGGACAGTGTTATTGTTCTGATGTTAGTGTGACCAACTTAATTAATTTGCTTTTTCTGAAGGAAAGATACGGAGTAGTATGACTAGACTTGAAAATGCTACCTAAATTCACTGTGCTTCTGTGGCTCAATACGTTTGTCAGCATGTAAAAGATCCAGAAGTCAGGAGACTTTTTTATGTGTCACTTTATTCTGAGTAGAGACAAAACTTGGGAAAACTAATAAAAACAGTGTATTTTGGTGGCTCAAGGTGTATGTCTGTCTGCATCCAAAAGAGCCAGACTTTAAAGGTTCAGACCTAAACCAGGGACATTTTTTGTGCTGTGTGTCAAACTCAGTTGTGATAATTTAATCATATAAGTGTCACAAATCATTACCTTTTTTAATATTGCTAAATTAAGGCAGAAGTAAGCAAGAGAATATATTTTATTTATAAATTGTAATAAATGGAGCAGTACCATGATGATTGGTTGCTGGCACTGCCCCTGGGGCAGTGCCATGATTGGTTTCTGTTGGATGTCCCTGGGGCAGTGCTCTTGCTGCTTCTGGGGCAGCACCTGTGTAATTGGTTCCTGTGGGCTGCCCCTGGGGCAGTGTCCTTGCTGCCCCTGGAGCAGGGCCTATGTAATTGGTTCCCGTGGGCTGCCCCTGGGCAGTGTCTGGGTAGTTGGTTTCTACTTGCTGCCCCTGGGGCAGTGCCATGATGAGTGGTTACTGGCACTACCCCTGGGGTAGTGACATGATGGTTGGTTTCTATTGGCTGCCCCTGGGATGGTGCTCTTGCTGCCCCTGGGGCAGCTCCTGTATAACTGGTTCATGTGGGCTGCCCCCGGTGCAGTGTCCTTGTTGCCTCTGGGGCAGTGCCTGTGTAAATGGTTCCCATGGGGTGCCCCTGAGGCAGTGCCTGTGTAGTTGGTGTCTACTGCCTGCCCTTGGAGCAATGCACAGGAACAAATACCCAAACACTGGCCCAGGGCAGCCAGTAGGAACCAACTACACAACCACTGCCCCAGGGGCAGCCCACAGAACCAATTACACAGGCTTTGCCCAAGGGGCAGCAAGAGCACCGCTCCAGTGGCAGCCAACAGAAACAACCATAATGGCATTAACCCAGGCACTTCCCCAGGGGCAGCCCATGGTAACCAATTACACAGACACTGCCCCAGGTGCAGCAAGGATACTGCCCCAGAGGTAGCGAGAACAATGCCCAGGGGCAGCCCACAGGAACCAATTATACAGGCACTGCCCCAGGGGCAGAGCTGGGGACCAACTACCCAGACACTTCCCTAGGGGCAGCCTATGGAAACCAATTACACAGGAACTGCCCAGGGGCAGTGAGGACACTGCCCCAGAGGCAGCCCATGGCACCCAATTACACAGGTACTGCCCCGGGGCAGACCTGGGGACCAGCTACCCAGGCACTTCCCCAGGGGCAGCCCATGGGAACCAATTACACAGGCACTGCCCCAGGTGCAGCAAGGACACTGCCCCAGAGGTAGTGAGAACAATGCCCAGGGGCAGCCCACAGGAACCAATCATACAGGCAGTGCCCCAGGGGCAGAGCCGGGGACCAACTACCCAGGCACTTCCCCGGGGCAGCCCAAGGGAACTAATTACAAAGGCACTGCCCGAGGGGCAGCAAGAACACTGCCCCGGGGCAGCCCACAGCAATCAATTTCACAGGCACTGCTCCAGGGGCAGCAAAAGCACTGCCCCAGTGGCAGCCAACAGAAACTAATCATCATGGCACTGCACCAGGGGCAGTGCCAGTAACCAGTCATCATGGCACTGCCCCATTTATTACAATTTATAAATAAAATATATTCTCTTGCATACTTCTGTCTTAATTTAGCAATATTAAAAAAGGTAATGATTTGTGACTCATATGAATAAATGCTCACAACTGAGATTGACACAAAGCACAAAAAAATGTCCCTGGTTAAAGTCTGAACCCTTGAAGTCTGGCTCTTTTGGATGCAGAAAGACATACACCTCGAGCCACCGAAATACACTGCTTTTATTAGTTTTCCCAAGTGTTGCCTCTACACAGAATACAATGACACATAAAAAAAGCATTCCTGCTCAAGGCTTGAACTCTTGACTGCAGGATTTTTTGTATGCTGACGTACATATAGAGCCAAAGAAGCACAGTGAAGTTAGATAGGATTTCAAAGTGTAGTCACTACTCAATATCTATCCTTCAGAAAAAGGAAATGTTTTCCTTTGATCAAGGTTTGAACCTTTGACTCATGGATCTGTAGTATGCTAACATATCTATTGAGCCACTGAAACACACTGAAGTTTTATAGGATTTTCAAGTCTAGTCATACTACTGCATAGCTCTCCTTCAGGAAAAGCAAACTAATAAAGTTGGTCACACTAACAACAGAACAGTAACACTGTCCTCTGAAATGTTCAACTTTTGTCAGGTTTATATGCCATGAAATCCCACCCCCATCACCAAAAAAAAACCAGCCAAAAACTGGTTCTATAACTGTAAATGTATATCTGCCCTTGGAAATATGGTGGGGGTGGAATATAGTCAAAGACAAGCACTACACATTGTTGGGGGGGGGAGCATTTCCATAACATTCTCATCTACGCTTAAAACCCTCAATTCCTCAGATTTGGACCAATCAGATTTGTGGGAAGTAACAGCTACAGGCTGCTGCTGTGGTGGCAGGGGACAAAATCCACCAAAAGGGATAGGTAGGAGGCGGAGTGCATGTGTGCTGCCTTGGGGGCAGCACTGCCATTGGGCAGAATCCACCAATAGAAGTAAGCTGGAGGAGGAGTTAAAGGGTGTTGCTGGCTACGTGATAGTGCTGCCCCGAGAACAGCATTTCGGGAACAGATTACACTCGAGTGGGGAGCGACAAATACAGAGGTGAGAAACACAAATGGAGCATAACACCACTGACTACCCTTTTTAATAAATCATGGGAAGATGGCATGGTACCTGAGGACTGGAGGAGGGCAGATGGGATTCCCCTTCACAAAAGTGGGAGCAAGACAGAGGCAGGAAACTACAGACCTGTCAGTTTGACCTCAGTGGTAGGGAAAATGATGGAATCACTTCTGAAGGAAAGAATTGTTAAATACCTAGAGGCCAGTGGGGCAGAGGACCTAAGGCAGCATGGATTCACTGCAGGAAGGTCATGTCAGACAAATCTAATTGATTTCTTTGAATGGGTGACCAAAGTAGTAGACCTGTGAGGGGCTGTGGACATGGCCTACCTAGACTTTAGAAAGGAATTTGACACAGTCCCGCACAAAAGATTAATAAAAAAATTAGCCAGCCTGGGAGTGGGTCCCAGGGTGGTAGCCTGGGTAAAACACTGACTGGACAACAGGATGCAGAGGGTAATAGTAAATGGAGTCCACAGTGAAGAAAGGGGGGTTACTAGTGGGGTACCGCAGGGTTCAGTACAGAGGCCGGTCCTTTTTAATGTCTTTATAAGTGACATTGCAGAGGGACTGGAAGGGAAAGTATGTCTTTTTGCAGATGGCACAAAGATCTGCAACAGGGTTGATACGCAAGGTGGGGTGGAAAGGATAAGAAGGGACATGGCAAGGTTGGAGGAATGGTCAAATGTATGGCATCTTAGATTCAATGCAAAGAAGTGCAAAGTAATGCACCTGGCAAACAAAAATCCAGTGGAAGAGTACACAGTGGGGGGGTGAGATACAGACAACAACAACAAAATGGAAAGGGACTTGGGGTAGTCATATCAGATGACCTAAAGGTGGGCCAGCAATGTGAGAAGGCAGTAAGGAGGGCTGGGGAGATGTTGGGATGCATTACCAGTAGAAAACAGGAAGTTGTTGGCCCTCTGTACAGACAGTTGGTAAGACCACATCTGGAGTACTGTGTACAGTTCTAGAGACCCCATCTCTGCAAAGACATAAACAGGGTGGAGGCAGTCCAGAGGAGGGCAACTAAAATGGTGCAGGGTCTGTACCAGAAGACATATGAAGAAAGACTAAAGGAGTTTAAGATGTATAGCCTCGAGGAAAGGAAGGAGAGGGGTGACATGATAGAAACTTTCAAATACCTCAAGGGGATCAACAAAGTTCAAGAGGGTAACATCTTTCAGAAAAAGAGATGTGCAAGAACAAGGGGACACAATTTGAAGATAGAGGGGGGATGGCTCAGAGGTAATGTGAGGACATATTTCTTCACAGAGAGGGTTGTAGATGCAAGGAACAGCCTTCCTGAGGAGGTTGTAGAGTCAAAAACAGTGTGGGAATTCAAGAATGCATGGGACAGACATAAGGCAATTCTAGTGGGGGGTAGGAGGAAGTAGGCTATTGGTTAACTAGGATCTGAAGCTTATCCATTAGGTAGGGAAATGAGCAGACTAGGTGGGCCAAGTGGTCCTTATCTGCCATCAAATTCTGTGTTTCTATGTTTCTATGTTAACAGATAACAGTTTGTTACAAGAGATTCAGAGGGCAAAATAGATACAGGTATATACATAACAATATGATTTTACAGTATAATAATAAAACATTATTTACATGATAATAATAATAGGGCAAGGTAGGAGAAGCACGGAAGTTTGAAGAGGAGGAGAGAGAAAAGGGTTGGTCACAACATCAGAAGGCGTCACTTAGGTGTAGCAGTCACAAGAGCCTTTAGCTGCTATTTAGATGCTTGACTGTACTGAATAAGTGTGGAGCAAAGTGGGTAAGGAGGGTAAGCTGTGGGGTAGGCAAAATAAGGGATAGAAAGTGAGTGACAGTGAGCCTGGAGGAAGATGTCAGACTTGTGAGGAAGGGGCGAAAGAAATTAATAACCGGTTCATTAAACCTGAGAGCAAGAGCGACAATTGTAATCGACATCCCGGTACATTAGCTCTTTAACATGACTTATAATCTGTTTATACAGTACTTTACATAGATTTAACATGTCTGTAATGGTTAAAAAAGTTTCTTCTCAAGTACTTTGTGTGCCATAACTACTGAGCTTTGCTTTGCAGTTCTCACACCCAGAGACCTCAACATGACACTCTTATGAACATAAGAAACTGTAACTGTACGTATAAACCAATGTTATAAATCACTTACATGATGTCAACACTCAGCCTGCAGAATCCCAGGAGCTCTTATCCAGCATACAGCTGCCATCTCATGAGGCAACGTTAAAGTGGAGGATTCCAGAAATACCTAGAAAGAGTTTACCCTTGTGTATACTGGTAAAAACATAAGGAGGCAGTATAGCATAGTGGTTTGAGGCTCTGAGATGCAAATCTGGAGATCTAGGTTTGAATCCCACAGCCCCCACTTGCATACTGTGTAACACTGAGCAAGTTACTTAACTTCCTTGTGCTCCCAGGTCGCACCTGTAAACAAGCTTTCAGCTTAGTGTGTCTCTCCTGGTTAATAAAATGGATGGACCCTTTTTCTCATAGAAGAACCTATCAGACACCTCATCATATACACATTAAATGGTGTTGAGTGACAGGTTCTATCTTAAAAACTTCATTTGCACATCAACAGCTTCTGCAGTGTTTGGCAATATTAGTTGAGATTTTTCATGCATGGTCTAGTAGGCAAGATCTAAATAAGTGGAACGTTTTGTGATGGCAGCTAGTGTGGTTTCTGAGGTCCGCATTTGTCATTTTCCTGTAGAGGTCTAATCTTTCTATACCTACATGGATTTTTGGTTTTGCTCTCACAAACACCCTAGACAGAATGGCATTTTTTCCCTGAAACTTTCAGGGTAGAAGCATGTTGTGCCAAGGTAGTGCCTTTGAAAGGTTTTGTGAAAAAATATTAAATGGCTCCAGAGTTATAAGGATTTAAAGTTTTTTTGTTCGCTTCTCAGAAAACAAAAAACAATTTTTGTGGCATAATGGCCACCACCTTGTTCCCCCAAACTAAAAAAAAACATGGAAAAACAATAAAAAAAAAGTATAATTTAAGAAAACCAAATAAACATCTGAACATAGCTCAGTAGGACCCATTTGGCTAGATTCTGGTATCTGTTTTTTAAAACAATCCATAAATACCTTTTCTGGGCATCCCAATAGCCAGAGTGCCCATCTTAGTGAGGGGAGTGGAGGGGTTGACCCGCATTCCCTGCATGAAAATAGTTGGATTTTCTTGAATGCTGAAGCCACAGTTGGAGTTCTGCTATTAGCTTCAGTCGAAAGAGTGAGCCAGAGATCCCCTGTCCACTCTGCCTCTGTCTGTCTGTCTGTCTCCCTCTCTCCCTTTCTCTTTGCCTTTCTGTCTGTCTCTCTCTGTATCTATCTATCTATCTATCCTATCTATCTATCTATCTATCTATGTCTGTCTGTCTGTCTGTCTCTGTCTCTCTCTATCTATCTGTCTGTCTCATTCTCTCTCTTTCTCTTTGCCTTTCTGTCTCTCTGTCTCTGTCTGTCTGTCTGTCTGTCTGTCTGTCTATCTATCTATCTATCTATCTATCTATCTATCTGTCTGTCTGTCTGTCTGTCCCCCTCTGTCTCTTTCTCTCTGCCTTTCTGTCTGTCTGTCTCTCTCTGTATCTATCTATCTATCTATCTATCTATCTATCTATCTATCTATCTATCTATCTATCTATCTGTCTCTCTCTCTCTCTCTTTCTCTTTGCCTTTCTGTCTCTATCTATCTATCTATCTATCTATCTATCTATCTATCTATCTATCTATCTATCTATCTATCTCTCTCCTCTCTCTTTCTATCTATCTATCTATCTATCTATCTATCTATCTATCTATCGTCTCTGTCTGTCTGTCTCTCTATCTATCTGTCTCTCTATCTATCTGTCTCCCTATCTGTCTGTCTGTCTGTCTGTTTCCCTCTCTCTCTTTCTCTCTGCCTTTCTGTCTGTCTCTATCTATCTATCTATCTATCTATCTATCTATCTATCTATCTATCTATCTATCTATCTGTCTCCCTTTCTCTCTCTTTCTCTTTGCCTTTCTGTCTGTCTCTCTCTCTGTATCTGTCTGTCTGTCTGTCTGTCTGTCTGCCTACCTACCTACCTACATAGTAAAAATGTTTCTTAAAGGGACACTGTCAGATGTAAAAACTTGTTTAGGTAATAAAATAACTGATGATCTTTATTTATTTATTTATTTATTTATTCAATCTCCGATTACATACCTTTGAGCTCAGGTGGCTCATTTACAAAGGTTCCATGTAAGCAGGGAAGGGAGTACAACAAACAAAGTGTAATACAAAGTTACAGAAGTCTATCAGCAATATTTACATAACTTTGATGAGAAAAATAAAAAAGTCAGTAAGAAAGAGAGGGGCGAGGAAAAGTAAGGGACCAAGGAACAAAGTAGCGCGAATGCCTTGTCTAGATAGGGAGGGGTGCACAAGGGTTACGGCAGTGGGAGGGATCAACTTATAAAAGGAAGGGTAAAGGTGAGGGGGGAAGAGTAAGGGCAAGTGGGAGGGAGGTGAAGGTAGGAGAAGCACTGAAGTTTGGAGAAGAGGAGCGAGAAAAGGGTTGGTCACAACAGCAGAAGGCATCACTTAGGTGTAGCAGTCACAAGAGCCTTTAGCTGCTATTTAAGTCTCTGTCTCTTATTTATTCTGTTCCGGCCATTATTATCCCAACACATTTGCTGTCTTAAATGAATTTTATTTAAAATGAATTTTAATTAAATAGTGATAAGAGCGAGTTGTCACAAATCCCACTAAGGGCTAAGTTGTGTCTGTGCCCACCATTCAGATGCACCGCATGAGATGCTGACAGTTTAAGTCACGAATGTGCAAGCACAACCCATGCCTAATAGTACAGTACTGTGAATGAGACAACTCGTACAGGGCGAGATGCACTCTGTCACCCACACCACTAATTAGCTGGCAGTGCCTCTTTCTTTCAGCTAAATTCATGGATTTCTCACATTATTAGGTGAGGGAAAATAATAAAGTACAAAATAGTTCTTGTAAATAACTGAATAGTGTTACCAGTTTTAAATAAAACAAACAAGGTTGTTCATGTGTCTGTGGTAAGAGCTGAAGCCAGCAATCGTACTTGGTGCACCCAGTCAACCGCAGATGTGACATGGTTTTTGTATTCCCTTGTAGTTTGGTTGCTGAAAATCTGTTTTTCAGAACTGTATACAACAATGTGTTGGAAACTGATAGCTGAACCATTGGCTTTGAACTTAAAATTTGGCAAGACATACTTCTCTACCTTTGAATACTATATCACTATGTGGCACTGCCGGGAACTGTACCTTTTACTTCAGACAGGAGGCTACAGGCTGGGGGGGGGAGAAGTGAACATTAGGGTTGACAACCCCAAGGAAGACCCCACCACTGATACACCAAGACTCTGGAGAACTAAAACCCTAATGTTTTTTCATTTTGCTAATTGGGAGGTGGATGGAAGACCTAACGTCACTTTTCCCTACTTTTGTGGCATTAATTTGAATCCTAACTGGTGTATTAACAAAGCTTTTTGCAAGGAAGATATAGATATAGGTATATTCTTTGCAAACAAACCTGCATTAATGCCCTAGTTGATATTCAACTTAATGCCACAAAAGTAGGGAAATGTGTATTAGGGTTTTCAATCCTAACTACCCACCCACCCCAAAGCAGAAAAAGGAAAACATTGGGGTTTTGGGTCTCTGGAGTGTTGGTGAATCAGTGGTGGGGTCTTCCTTGGGGTTTTTAATCACAAGAAAGCAGTGTGCACATTTGTGGAACACATGCTAACAGAAGAGAGAAAGAAATAAGTGCCTCACCTGGGACTTGAACCCAGGCTGCCTAAAATACTATTTCCATTACACTACCAGCTGTGCCACCAAGGCAACTGGAACATGGACCATCAAGGAGCACCTTACTCTTTCTCCAGTGTACAACCTGGTGTTGCACAGATAATTACATTTTCATTCACAAGAGGGCAGTGAGCACATATATGGAACACATACAAACAGAAGAATGAAATAAGTGCCTCATCTGGGAGTTGAACCCAGGCCACCCAGAATACCATTCTGGTTGTGCTACCAGATGCGCCACCAAGGCAACTGGAACCTAGGCCATCTTTGGGGTTGTCAACCCTAATGCTCTCCCTTCCCCCAACTCTATAGCCTCCTCTACAAAGCACAAGTTGCAGCTCTAAGTCAGTGCCTAATAGTGAGAGTTGATAAAGCAATGGAGTCAGATGGAGTGCTTTATCAACTGTTACTCCTTTCAGTTCCTTCAAAATCCTTTCCCGTGTAAAGGGACTTGTGTCCATTTCTGCACCATTCCAACCCCTTGTACTCCCTTCAGGCCCATTATCCTCCTCTTCCTCAGTAAGGACTGAGCAGGAATACCTGTTCAGTATGTCAACTTTACTGTTGTCATCCTCTACGCAGCCCCCATCCTCCCCATTCAGTCTCACTATCCCTCCCTTTGCCTTTCTTTTTTCACTTATGTACCTGTAAAAGGTTTTGTCCCCTGTACCCACTGATTTTGTGATGCACTCTTCTGTCTGAGCTTTGGCTTCCCTTACTAACCTCCCTGCCTCCCTTTGCTTCTCCTGGTACTTCTCCCTATCACCTTCTGCCTGTGTCTTTTTGTATTGCCTGAATGCCATCTTTATGGCTTTCACTTTCTCCGCTACCTCCTTGGAAAACCATAATAGCCTTCTCTTCATTTTCCCCTTACAGGGGAAGGGCTGCCTAGTCCCTGGGGCTCTGGGTACCTTACATAAAACAGGTAGGGTAATACACAACAAATATTGCATGCATAAATATTAAAACAATAAATTATATATTAAAATAACTAGGATTTAAACCAGTACTGTTCAGTCACCTTCATCAGGGAAGGTTAAGCAAAACAAGTGAACCTTAAGACTCTTTTTAAACATCTCGACCATTGGGGCCTCCCTGATTCAGGCTGGAAAACAATTCCAAAGGGCCGGTCCGGTGACACACTGAAAGTACGGTTGCCGGAGGTTTTTAATCTGACCCTTGAAACAATGAGGAGGCCCCTGGTCAAGGAGTGGAGGGAATGGACTGAGGGGGCAGATGTCAGGAGATCAGCCAGATAGCCAGGGACCAGTCCATAAAGGGCCTCATAGGTGAGCAAGCCCACATTGAAGATGATCTTCCACCTGACAGGCAGCCAGTGCAGAGCCCGCAGGATTAGGATCACAAAACTGGACCTAGACAGGCCTGTCAGCAACCTGGCCACTGCATTCTGCACCTGCTGCAGCTGGTGGAGGGTTCCTCCAGTGTCCCTGAAATGTAGAGCATTACAGTAATCAAGCCTGGATGTAACAAAGGCATAATACCAACGATGGCAGGTCTTCGGGCAGAACTAGGGGTTTAATCTTGGTGATATTCCTCAAGTGGTAAAAAACACTTTGGACTACAGATGACATCTGAGCTTCAAGTGTCAATCTGTCATCCAGGATAACAGCAAGATCCTGCACCCTAGGGGAAGCCATCAACAGCGCAGATCCCAGGAACAATCCTGTAGTCACTCTGGAGACAGTCTCATCATGTCCGCTATCAGGCTCAATCACCAGGACCTCTGTCTTGTTGGGGTTCAGTCGCAACTAGTTGGAGGACATCCAATCATTGATCTCAGCCAGGTAGTTTTTTATCACTTCCACTGCCTCCTGTGTTCCAGGGACAAAGGACATATTCAGTTGAGTATCATCTACATAGCAGTGAAAACCCACACTGTAACACCTAATGAGCTCTCCCAGGGGCAGCACATATACCACGGATAACATCGGTGGCAAGATCGAGCCCTGAGGGACTCCACATGGCAGGAGCTTTGGGAAGGAGGAGAAATTCCCTATCACCACCCGATGCTTCCTGCCAGAGAGATTGGACTCAAACCAGTTGATGACAGTACCGGTGAGTTCACAATACTCTCTAAGGTGGTCAAGAAGCACAGTGTGATCCATGGTGTCAGATGCTGATGAGAGATCAAAGAGCACAAGAATTCACCTTTCTCCTCTATCCCTATCCCTGAGGCGGTAATTTTGCACCCTAACTAATGCCGTTTTGGTGCTATGCCTGACCCTGAAACACGACTGGAATGGCTCATAGATATCAAAAGAACTGAGGTGCTCCTCTAACTGTTGCACCACTAATTTCTCAACAACCTTTCCTAAAAATGGAAGATTGGAGATTGGATGGTAATTTGCCAGGACATCAGGATCGAGAGATGGTTTCTTCAAGAGGGGCCTCACCAGAGCCTCTTTCAAGGCATCTGGAAAGACTCCCTCCAACAATGAACACCAGACAATCCCAGCGAACACTGGGTCAACAGTTCTGGCATATCTTATCAAGAAATGAGTTTGGCCAGGTCCAGTTCACAATGAGTGTGCCTGAACTTCGAGATCACCTCAAATACCTCAGCCACCTCCACTGGTTTAAACTCACCCCAGATAGAAACATAGAAACATAGAATTTGACGGTAGATAAGGATTGCTTGGCCCACCTAGTTTGCCCATTTTCCTACCTAACAGATAAGCTGCAGATCCTAGTTAACCAACAGCTTACTTCCTCCTATCCCCCAACAGGACTTTCTTATGTCTGTCCCATGCATTCTTGAATTCCCCCACTGTTCTTGACTCCACAACCTCCTCAGGGAGGCTGTTGCATGCATCCACAACCCTTTCGGTGAAAAAATAGTTCCTCATATTACCTCTGACCCGTCCCCCTTCTATCTTCAAATTGTGCCCCCTTGTTCTTGCACATCTCTTTTTCTGAAAGATGCTACCCTCTTGGACTTTGTTGATTCCCTTGAGGTACTTGAAAGTTTCTATCATGTCCCCTCTCTCCCTTCTTTCCTCAAGGGTATACATATTAAGCTCCTTTAGTCTTTCTTAGTATGTCTTCTGGTGCAGACCCTGCACCATTTTAGTTACCCTCCTCTGGACTGCCTCCATTCTGTCTATGTCTTTACGGAGATGGGGTCTCCAGAACTGCACACAGTACTCCAGATGGGGTCTCACCAACTGTCTGTACAGAGGGATAACAACTTCCTGTTTTCTACTATTGATGCCTCTCCCTATGCATCCCAACATCCCCCAGCCTTCCTTACTGCCTTCTCACATTGTTTGCCCACCTTTAAGTCATCTGATATAATTACCCCCAGGTGACTTTCCATTTTTACTGTTGTCAGTATCTCACCCCCCATTGTGTACTCTTCCCCTGGGTTTTTGTTTCCCAGGTGCATTACCTTGCACTTCTTTGCACTGAATTTGAGCTGCCATACATTTGACCATTCCTCCAACCTTGCCAAGTCCCTTCTCATCCTTTCTACTCCATCTTGTGTATCAACCCTGTTGCAGATCTTTGTGTCGTCTGCAAAGAGACATACTTTTCCTTCCAGTTCCTCTGCAACGTCACTTATAAAGACATTAAAAAGGACCGGTCCCAGTACTGAACCCTGCAGGACCCCGCTAGTAACCCTACTTTCTTCACTGTGGACTCCGTTTTCTCCTACCCTTTGCGTCCTGTTGTCTAGTCAAATTTTTATCCAGGCTACCACCTTGGAACCCACTCCAAGGCTGGCTAACTTGTGTATTAATCCTTTGTGTGGGACTGTATCAAATGCCTTGCTAAAATTTAGGTAGGCCATGTTCACAGCCCCTCCCTGGTCTACTACTTTGGTCACCCAGTCAAAGAAATCTATTAGATTCATCTCACACAACCTTCCCATTGTGAATCCATGCTACCTTGGGTCCTGTGCCCCACTGGCCTCTAGGTACTCACCAGTTCTTTCCTTCAGAAGTGATTCCATCATTTTCCCTACCACTGAGGTCAAACTAACTGGTCTGTAGTTTCCTGCCTCTGTCCTGCTCCCACTTTTGTGAAGAGGAATCACATCCGCCCTCCTCCAGTCCTCAGGTACCACCCCATCCTCCCATGATTTGTTAAAGAGAATAGTCAGCGGTGTCACTAGTTCTACCCTTAGTTCTTTTAGAATTCTTGGGTGAATCCCATCAGGCCCCATTGCTTTGTCCACCTTCAATTTTATTAGTTCTTTCAGAACCCTTTCTTCTGTAAATGGACTGGGTATTGACCCCCGTCTTCAGAGTGTTTCTCTTGTTATGTTTAGGTACCTCCCCCTTCTCTTCCTTTGTGAATACTGAGCAGAAATATTCGTTCAGTATCCCTGCATTTTCACTGTCACCCTCTGCCCACATTCCCTCCCCTTTATTAAGCCTCAGTATCCCTCCTTTGGTCTTTCTTTGCTCCCTAATGTACCTATGAAAGGTCTTATCCCCCCTTCTTAACAGAGTTGGCTATCCTTTCCTCAGTTTGGGCCTTTGCTATTCTGACTACCTTCCTCGCCTCTTTCTGCTTTAACCGATAAAGTTCTCTGTCCTGCTCCTTCTGTGTTTCCTTATATTTCCTGAATGCTATCCTTTTCTCCTTAACCTTCCCTGCCACCTCTTTTGAGAACCATAGCAGTTTTTTCCTTCGTTGTATTTTGTTGATTTGCTTTACACAAAGGCTTGTTGCCTCTGTGATGGCTGTTTTGATTACTCCCCATTATTCCTTCACCCCTCCTTCTTGCCTGTTTGCTAGTGCTTTTCTGAGGCACTCTCTCATTTTCCCAAAGTCAGCCCTCCTAAAGTCCAATACTCTTGCTTTTGTATGGCTAGATTGTATGGCTGTGTTTACCATGAACCACACTGTTTGGTGGTCGCTTGTTCCCAGATGGCTACCCACTTCTAAATCTGATATTCTTTCTCCATCCCTATTTGAGAGTACCAGGTCTAAGATTGCTCCCTCCCGAGTGGGTTCCAATACTAGCTGTCTGAGGCATGCCCCTTGTAGGGCATCAAGAATGACCCTGCTCTTGGATGTGCCTGCAGCAAAGGTGCTCCAGTTAACATCTGGCATATTCAGATGATGGCATATAGATGAATGGAGTGCCTCTGTTCCCCCAGGATGATCACTGTGAGGCAAAACTTGCCTCACTGACGGGTTCCCCAATCAGATAGAAGACACCCTGTCAGAGAAGAACTGAGCAAACTCATCAGATAATGAGAATGAAAAAGCTTTTTCCGGCTATAGACAGATCGGATGTAAAAGTCTGTCCACAGTCTGGAATAGCTGACATGGTCTGTTCTACCTTGCAGCAATCTCCCTGGACAGGAACTGCCTTCTTACAGTTGATTGCTCTTGGTACTCAGAATAATGAGCATGCAAGGCCATTCTGCCCTCTTTCAAATGGGTCCTCTTCCAGCAATGCTCCAGCTTCCAACCCCTGATCTTCATTGCCTTGAGATCCCCATCAAACCAAAGGTATCTTAACTGAGAAGATCTGGGTCATATATGTACCAGTGCAATGGCATCGAGTGCCTTAGATACAGCCTTATTATAGGCATCCACCACCTCACCCATGCCAACTGCACATGCAGCATCTATAGTAGAGAAATCGGATACTTCCAACAGTCCCTCTGGGGACAGCCCCTTAAAGGGTGATAGCTAATCATCTCAAAGGGGGAGGGACTTTAAGGGGGGGCCCCAAACAAGAACGTCATCGTGCAATGATCAGACCATATGACCTGATCCATCTTCAGATTCATCACCTGAAGCCCATGT
The DNA here is from genome assembly GCA_016271365.2 of Neoceratodus forsteri. NCBI lineage: Eukaryota > Metazoa > Chordata > Ceratodontiformes > Ceratodontidae > Neoceratodus > Neoceratodus forsteri. The sequence continues at coordinate 64,420,935 of CM028129.1, forward strand.
GAGAACACCAGGTCCAACATATGGCCATGGTGATGGGTCGCAGAAGTAACTACTTGTATCAGGCCCAGTGATGACATCAACTGAAGGAGGTCTTGACCAAATTGCAAGGATTCATCATTGACCCTGGCATTGAAGTCCCCCAGAATAAACCATCTGAGGGACTCCAACACCACATTGATAATGGAGTCTGTGACCTCCAGCAGGAAATCTTCTTCTGACCCTGGAGGGTGGTAGATCAGGAGAATCCTGCAGCCTGTACCTGGACCTCTAATCAACGCCACACATTCAAAGGACCTGGCTTACCCCACTGGGTGCACAGTGAAGCCCAAGCTGGATCTAAAACAGATGGCCACTCCCCTGTCACTGCGTTCCCTCATTGGGCAGTGCATCATGGAGTACCCAGAAGGGGCAGTCGCCTCCAAGACTGGCCCGGCATTGTCACCCAACCAGGTCTCCATGATGCAAGCCAGACTGACTGAAGAAATCAAGTCTGGCATAATTGCAGTCTTGTTCCTCATCGATCTGTCATTGCATAGCACAGCCCAAAGGGGACAGGTAAATGCTGCAGGCTCCCTGGCTGCCTGCCCACTCGGTCCGTTAGGAACCCTGGTGACAGAGACCAAACATATCTAGCTTCTCTCTAGGCTCTGTCTAATCCCAGGGCATCTCCAGCTCCTGACCACCCCAATACTCTTCACCTCCACTAAGTCTGCTGCACCCCACTGCTGCCAACCTACACATTCCCTAGTAATGCCCACCACTGATTCACCAAGAGTCCAGATACCCCAAACCCCAATGTTTTTCCTTTTTGCTTCTTGGGGGGGTGGAGGTGGTAGTTAGGATTTCCCTACTTTTCTGGCGTTAAGTTGAACCCTAACTGGTGCATTAGTGTAGTTTTGTTTGGCAAAAATACTTTGGTAATGCACCAGTAAGAATTCAAATTAAATAATGTCTCACAATTAGGGAAATGTAGCATTAGGGTTTCTATTGCTAACTCCCCACACACACCTGTTGAGAAGACGGGATGTACAGGTCACAAGGAAGAAATTGACAAAGCTTGGTACATTGTGTGAAAACAGGAGATCTATCTTAATGAGAACAGGATGCAGAATTTAACTGGCAGGTGAAAACATCTTATAAAAAGAAAGCAATGTTTGTTTCAGTTACAGAGAGAACTGGAGGCTTTAAAGGGACTCTCAGATGAATGACTTCTGTTTGTTTGAACTGCCTGTATCAAGAGCTATCCTACGTCATTTTATTTTTTAATTTTATTGCTATTGATAATTAAAAAGCTACTTGCAAATTTTATAATTTCTTCTGGTTTGCCTATGCTTCATGACCTATGCCTCTATGACAGTGGGTAGTTACGATTGGAAACCCTAATGCCACATTTCACTACTTTTGTGACATTAAGTTGAACTTTAACTGGGGCATTGATGCATTTTTATGCTAAGAATTTCCTTTCTTTTTGAGATAGTGGAATGTTATCCTCTATCACACAAGTCCCTTCAGGAACTATATGAACAGATGCAGATGTTCAGGGCCCTTTGGGCCCTGCACCAAAGCAAGACTCCATCTGCCTATAGAAGTGCAGGGCCCTGCTGGCCCTGCAGTTCCATCCAGCAATGGATGTCAATGATTCAAGGGGTTGTGAGGTGTACTGCAGAAGTGAAGGGCCCTCTGGGTTTTGCACTTCCATGCAGCTGCACACACAGATCCACAAAGCAAAGAATCCATCTGTCAGCTGAATCACAGGGCCTTCTGGCACCCACAGGTGCAGTGGTGCTGGGCCTAATGCCAAGAAAAGAGTCCTCTTTACTGTGCTGTACTTAGGCCTATGTGTGCAACTCTGCAACTGCCCTTTCTAGGCTTGGGGATGGTGTCACATGACAGCACCTCCCAACCCAGCCTTGGGTCATCCAGCTGAGTCACCAAACCTACCCAGGAACTTAGCTAACTGACATGGGATCACAAATCACCACCCAATGGTGTAAATGCTGGTGCTACACACATTTCTTAATAATTATTTTTATTTTGACCCCAAACTTTCAAGATAGTCATTTTATGACTCCTCCTTTTAAACTTGACATGTGACATTTAAAAAATACAGGTTGAAACTTCATTTTGCACCACATGTGGAAAAACACATCTCATCCAGGATCTGAAAAATGATACCTGTCACATTTATGAGATGCTGTGAAAAAAATGGCTATGTTGAATGTTTGGAGTCAAAATATTGAAAATTAGTGAAGTTATGAGTGAATAGTGAAATATTTCAAAGTTCACTCATAACTAGGTAATTTGACAATATTTTTACACCAAATTTATAGCCGTCTTCTTATGATCTCATTTCATGAACCTGGTAGGTGAACATTTTCAAATTTTGCCCCAGACCCGATTTTTATTTACTGACTGTGAAATCACTTTTCAGGATAGATTTGAAAAAGTACACTTGCCTTGTTCATGAGGTGGGATCCCAAACAGGCCACGTTAAAAGTTGTTAGGCAACACACACTCATGCTTCCCTCTACTGTTCCAAAGCTGCCGACTCACTCGCTGTGGTCTGTGTGCAGTCAGCAGCTTCTTTTTCAACAGATAACAGTAAGCTGTGCATAAAGCACAGTGTTTTCTATCTTTTTCAACTCAGGGTACCTCCTAGAAAATGTCTGGAACTATACCATCCATCAATGTGGATAGTGCTTGGCCACGCTACATTTAGAGGGAAAGTGAAAGTGTTCAAAGTAGCAGGATCAACCAGATATTTTTTAAACAACATATAACATCTGTTGTTTTAGGAGGGTTTCTGGAGGGGGGTTGTATTGGAAGGGCCATCACCTATATGTGGCCATTGTTGCATTGAAGGGGGCATGTGCAGGGTTGTGTTGGGGGGGCATATGTTGTATAAACATGACATGGCCTGACTGAATATATCATTTATCTTTTCGAGGCTAGTGATATCAAGATATCTCACTCATGGCTTTGCCACTTGTGAGATATCATGATATCACTGGCTTCTCATGAAGATACATATGAGTGTCTCTATAGTCAGGGTTGAGTGGCCTGTTTACTGTTAAACCTCACATTTTGCACTTTAATAACTTTACAACTGATTAATAGATTTGCACAAAATATGGTATGCCCTGTCCTGTGGGATAGATGTCTTGATGTGGTAAGTTTCGTTCCAGTTGGATGTGGGGATTCTGAGATCCGAGAGTGAAAAAAAAGTAAAAAGTCACAATTTTTTGCAGTTTATTCCTCATTGGCTTGTGCAGAGATGCTGTGGAATTTTTTTTTTTATGGTAGAAAGAACTTGGGTAACAGAACTGCCACTGTTAGTGTTGTGCAAAAATATTAAACTGTTGCAAAGTTAAGTTTTTAAGTTCCTACTATATCCTATGGGAAGTTCATTTTTCAGGATAGATGTATAAAGTTGACAAAGGATTAGATCTTGTGAAAAAGGATTTAGTCTCGTGAGAGCATTTTCTTTTTCACGAGAACAAAATCCATTTTCGTGAGGAAAAATTCCTTTTTCGTGAGCAGCCGTCTTGTTTTTCGTTTTTTCAACTTTATTTTCAAAAGCCACAAAACTGACATCCTGGAGAGACACCACTACACCTATCTGACTGATCGGGATCCCGTTAGGTGCAATCTGCACTTCAAAGTTACAAATATGCCACTTAAATGTATTTTTCTTTTAATATAATGAATCCTTTTTCATGATCGCATGATGCGGAAAAAGAATCCTTTTTCATATCACAAGTCACAAAAAAGGATCCTTTTCTGTCACTCAAGACTCATTTCTTTTCCCTTCAATTGCCCTCCCCAGAACTCTACAGTTTTTCCCTGGTGTCCAGTGGACCCCCCACCCTCCAATACCCCTGCCTCTACATTTCCCTGGTGTCTAGTAGCACCCCCACCCTCTGATCGCTGTCTCTGCAGTATTAATAATTCCCTGGTGTCTAGTGGCGCCTCCCACCCTCTGAGCTAAATGCAGACCCAGGCTCACACAGTGATGATAAATTCAGTTTATACATACTGTGCCTACCTCATCAGCATTTATTCTCACTGTGGTGATGTCACAGACACGCCCATTAACTCTCCCTCAGTGCTGCAGCTTGTTTCAGCTCATTGAAACAAATGAAATTCACCTGCCTTTCAAGTACCTAAAGCCCCAACAACAGGTTTATGGCATTCAGTCTCACAGACACTCACATGCTGAGAAGATCTGTAAAGTTCCTACTAGGAAAAAAAAGACAAAGAGCACTGACTGCTAAATACATTAAACCATGCAGACTCAAAGCAACAAACATACTTTGATACAGCTGAACTATACTGGAAGAATAAATAAATTCTCCTTACAGAAGAAAACAAAACCAGTGAATGTGGAATAAGTTTTTCTATCTTGCACACAGTTTGAAAACAACACAGAACCACTTTAGAAAAGCCTATTGTATAAATCGCACACATTATGGGCAGATCGTGTGATATGTGAAATATCTTCACTCGTGAACAGTGACCTTTGGATACTCTCACTCATGCCTTCAGCACTCGTGAGTATCCAGAAGTCACTGTTCACTCATGAAGATATTTCACATATCACACTCCTGCTCATCATGTATCCCATATATATATATATATATATATATATATATATATATATATATGCATATAAATATATTTTTCTGTATACATACAGGGGTTAAAAACAAATCTACAGGTAGTATCAGCACCCTCATATCTCTGTCTACTCAATAAATAGCTACTATATCCATGATCCTTGTTTAATCCTTTTGGCCATTAAATCTGGAGTTCATAAATCCAAAATGCTTCTCTCTGAAGCAAAAGTTCTTTGATGTCTCCTCCTGTATTTGGAAGTTTGATTTTTTCCACTCCTATTTGGGTTAGTGATGCTGCTGATCCACGACCTACTTCTTCATAGTGTTTGGCCATTGTATACTTCAAATTTTTTTTGTCTGTATGGCCGTCTTATGCTCTCCTATTCTGTTCCTCAGAGCCCTCTTCATCTGTCCGATGTATGCCATCTCACAAGGAAATGTCAACATGTATATTACGTGTTCTGCTGTACAGTTTATGAATCCTCTGATGTTATATTTTTCCCCAATCTTGGATGATTGAAGCTTTTTGTGTTTCTTTTACTGCTACATTGGCAAGGCAAGGCAATTTTATTTATATGGCACCCGATCCCTGGGGTTCTGGGTGCCTTACATAAAAACAAGTAAGGTCATAACAAGCAACACAACACATGCAAACTATAAATAACACATGCAAATCAATAAATATATAAAACACTAAATAAATCTCAGGTTGGTTAAAATAACTGATGTAACTAATGCTGCTCACTTGCCTTAATCTGTGAAAGCCAAACTGAACAAATCAGCCTTCGGAACCTTTTTAAAAAGCTCGACTGTCGGAGCTTACCTGACAGCAGCTGGAAAAGTATTCCACAGGGCTGGCCCAGTGGCACTAAAAGCAAGGTCACCTGATGTTTTTAATCTGACCCTGGGAACAGCAAGGAGGTCCCTAGTTGAGAAGTGGAGAGAATTGACTGAGGTGGCAAGTGTGAGGAAAGCAGCCAGATAGCCATGGCCCAGCCTGTACAGATGCGCAGTTCCTGAATTTAAAGTTTCCTTCGGCGGGGCATCCACTTGGGTCTTAGTTTTTCTTTCTGCTCACAGAAAAGGGTTTTTACCAGTCTTTGAGACGTTTACCTTTTTTTATAGCTGAACCTAGGTTCTTTCTCTGCTAACGGTTTAAGTCACAGGTCAGCTGTTAGAATTTCCCAATTTTTTTTATGACTCTGTTCACTTCATCATAAGCTTTGTTGAAAATAGTGCAAAACCCAATTTGGTGTGTGCCTGTTTCTTTTTCTTTATTTTTGTAGTAATTCATCCCTCTATTTTCCACTTTTTCCACTTTTTCCACTGCTTTGAGTAAAATACCAGGGTGGTCTCCTCTATTTAGAAATCTTTGACATGTGTTTGCTGTTTCTATTTTCCTTTCCATTTCCTCGCTAAAATTCCTTTTTATTCTTAATAGTTGCCCACATGGTATGTTGTCCTTAGTGTGATTTGGGTGGTGGCTCTCATAACATAGTAGAGTGTTTTGATCTGTCGCTTTTCTGAACAGCTTTGTTTCCAATTTTTCATTATTTTTGTAAAAGGTAATATCTAAAAAATGTACCCCTTTTTTACTTATTTCTGCAGTGAACTTGAGATTTTCATCACTCATATTATTGTACCTCATAAACTGTTTTAACTCACTTTCTGCTCCTTCCCAAATCAATAATACATCATTCACTAACCTCTTCTATATGACTAAATGCTTGTACCATTCATTTTTATCTTCTTTCCATAATGTCTCCTCTTCCCACCTACCTACATAAATGTTGGCAAGGGAGGGGACAAACGTGGTCCCCATTGCTGTTTCATGTACTTGCAGGTAATAATCTTTTCCAAATACAAAATAACTATTACTTAGGACTAAGTCTGCTAGTTTTATGATAAAATCAATGGGTGGAACTAGGTCTACTGGTGTGCTTCTCAATTTTGTTTCTATCACTTTTATTCCTGCCTTATGTGGCATGTTGTACAAGTTTTCAACATCGCATGTTGCCAAAATCGTGTTTGCTCCTACTTTTATTTCTTTTATCTGGTTTAGTACATCCTTTGTGCCTGCTATGTAAAATTTCATTTTTTGGGCCAGTGGTCTCAGAAAGAAGTCTGCGATTTTAGATAGGGGCTCCATTATGAAACCAATGCTGCTGACAATTGGACATCCTGGGGAAAGAGTTTTTCTCAGTTTCTGTTAGCCAACTGTTTTTGCTGCTCTTTCTACAGTACCAGAAATGTCTGTTTTTATGGAGTCGGTTGGGTCTTTATCTCATTTTTTGTAGTATTTCTTATCCTTAAGTTGTTTTTCTATTCCATTTACATACATATCTTTTCTCCATAATAATACAACTCCCCCTTTGTCCTGTTTTTGATAACTGTGTCCGGTTACTCTCGAATCTCTTTTAATGCATCCTGTTGTGTTTTATTGAAATTATGCTGCCTCTCTGAATTTTCAGATCTCTTCAACACTTTTTCTACATCAGTGTCTACTAATTTACTGCAAGTACTGATGATAGCATTTATAGTCATTATGGCACAAATTTAGATTTTTTTTCCAAAATTATATCTTTTCCCTAGTGCATTCAACATCTTCTTCTTCTCCATTTACTAATATCAGGCTATTAGTTTTGATCACTGTTTGTAGTGGGTTCTGGAAGGTGGCTTGTTTTGTGAAATGCACCTTTAAGTGTAATTGTCTGAACATTTTAAACAAATCTATTCTTAAGTTGAATGCATTAATTCTGTTTTTGGAGATGAATGATACACCTTGTATATCATTAAGAACATGGTCAGTCAGATTAATCAGTTCCATTTCTTGGTTCTTGTTGATATTCAGGGGCCCTGTTCTCCCCAGTACTGACCTTAATTCCCTCTTGTCCCTCTTCCTCTCCCTCTGCTTCTTCTTCCTCTTCCCCTCACCCCACCTGGTCCTCATCCTCAGTTGGTATTTCTACTTCTGCCTTCTACTGGGTCCTCAGAAAAACCCTGACCCTGCTGTCCGTCTTTCCTTATAGTTGGAGCTGCATCTGTATCACTTTCATCTGTTGTTTCTCCATTTTCTACCCGAAATTTATTTTATCTTTATCATTAAATTGAAGCCTTCTCCTTTACTAGTTGTAAAAGGTTCCTTCTCTGCAGTCCCTGGCATTCCTCTCATGTTTCTGTCTTTTATATTCCATCAGTTCTTCCTTAAACTTCTTCATGTTCAAATCTAATTTCTTTGCTATTTCTGGCTGTTCATTTCTCTGTATAACATTCACCCCATTCTTATGAAGTCTACACATTTGACCTTATTTACAGATGGAATGGGGTGAGCATTAGGCTTGAGAAACCCAAGGCACACCCCACACCTGCTCTCCTGCCTGGTTTGGGGTAGGGTTGGGGTGTTAGGGAAACCCCTAATGCCTCATTTCCCAACTGTTGTCACTTTGATCCTAAACATAGCATTAACAAAGTTTTTTGCAACTTATTTCCTTATGTTTTAAGATAGTATAATAGTATCCTTATTGTTCTGTAGGAGTGCAGGGTCCACCGTAGATGCATATGTGTGAGTGTATGTGTGTGTGTATGTGTATATATATATATATATATATATATATATACACACATATGTAGCCATGTCAGCATAGGGCCCTCCGGGCCATGCACTTCCATTTATAGGATAACAGTGACCAACTTGTCAGCATAGCTTTCTTATTACCCCACCTCATGTACCCACTGTAGAATATTTTTGAATCCCACCATAACATAATTCTGCCCAACCGTAATGTCATTCAGCACCATAGGTGTGAAAAACATTTTGGGCAGGATCTGAAAAATGACAGCTATAACATACATGAGATAGGGTAATAAGAAGGCTATTGTTGAAAATCTGGGGTCAAAATATGTAAAATTTCAAAAGTTATGAGCAGGTGTAGCAAAATTGCAATGAATGGCCATAGCTTTGGTGGCATTTGCCATATTCTGACCTCAAATTTTCAACATAGTCTTCTTATGACCATAACTCATAAACCCCATAGATGAAAATTTTCAAATCTGTGCCAAAATGCCATTCTACGCCACATGTGCAAAAATACATTTCAGACAGCATGTGAAAAATGACAGCTGAACTATTCATGAGATGGTGTGAAAAAATGACTGTTGAAAATTTGGACACAAAATATTGAAAATTAGCAAAGTTATGCATGTGCATAGAAAGATTTCAACAAACTCTAATAACTCTGCCATTTTTAGTAATTTATTCACCAAATATTCAACATGGCCTTTTTAGGCCCCCACCTCATGAACACTGGTGGCAACATTTCATTATTTGGTCCTGAAAGGTGATTCCATGCAGTGACCATGAAATCAACTTCTGGGCTTGTCTAACAAACTGACAGTGGCAATGTTCATGAGATGGGGTCCCCAAAAGCCTATGTTGAAAATTTGGTGACAAAATTCCAAAAATTGGAAAAGTTAAGAACATAAGTTCAAAACGCCATTGAAATACATTATACGGCACTTACCTTGATTTCTCAGTTCATGGTTTGGCTTTGAAGATTGCAGACATGTCACAGTCCACAGAAGATGACAGTCTTCAACCTCCAGTGGTATGTATGTGGTAAGGGTGTGTGTGTGGGGTGGTGGGTGCTCAGTGGGAGGGTCTGGATGGGGGTAGGAGGACAGCGGGGATGACAAGGGACTGTTTTCTTTTTTCAGGTAAAAAAAAGATGTTGGGGATTGTTTTCTTTTTTTCACAGTAAATAAAAGAAAAATAAATATTTTTGGACCTGTGGGTGGGCTCCCCAATGTCCCACACTACTGTGGAGGTGGTTTGTAATGCCAGCAGAGGGATTGGGCATCCCAGTGTTGGCCAATAAGTAAAACAGCTTGGGCTGTTAGGGGAGGGGGCCATCCAGCACCGGGGGTGGGCATCACAGTGTCAGATTTATATTAATAAACACAAAAACTAAGGGATGGTGATCAGAGGGTGGGGGTGCCACTAGACATCAGGGAAAGATTGGGGACAGCAACTGGAGGATGGGGGGTACCACTAGATACCAGGGAAATTAATTTCATTGGGGGCATGGTGACTGGAGGTTGGGGGCCACTAGATACCAGGGAAATTATTCGTATTACAGGGACAGTGATCAGAGGGTGGGGTGTCACTAAACACCAGGAAAAGGGGGAGTAGAAAGGATGAGAAGGGACTTGGCAAGGTTGGAGGAATGGTCAAAAATATGGCAGCTTAGATTTAATGCAAAGAAAAGTGCAATATAAAGCACCTGGGAAACAAAAACCCAAGGGAAGAGAACACAATGGGGGGGGTACTAACAACAACAAAAATGGAAAGGGACCTGGGGGTAGCCATATTAGATGATCTAATGGTAAGCAAGCAATGTGAGAAGGCAGTAAGGAGGGCTGGGGATACTGGGATGTATAGGAAGAGGCATTACCAGTAGAAAACAGAAAGTTGTTATTCCTCTGTACAGACAGTTGGTGAGACCTCATCTGGAGTACTGCACGCAGTTCTGGAGACTCCATCTCTGCAAGGACATAGACAGGATGGAGACAGCCCAGAGGAGGGCAACTAAAATGGTGTAGGGTCTGCACCAGAAGCCATATGAAGAGAGACTAAAGGAGCTTAATATGTATACCCTTGAGGAAAGGAGGGAGAGGGGAGACATGATAGAAACTTTTGAGTACATCAAGGGAATCAACAAAGTCCAAGAGGGTAGTATCTTTCAGAAAAAGAGATGTGCAAAAACAAAGGGGCATAATTTGAAGATGGAGGGGAAGGGCTCAAGGGCAATGTGAGGAAGTATTTTTTCATGGAGAGGGTGGTGGATACATGGAACAGACTTCCTGAGGAGGTCATGGTGTCACAAACAGTGGAGGAACAGAGATAAGGCAATTCTGATGTGGGGTAGGAAGAAGTACTGTAGGCTTATCCAATAGGTAGGGAAATGGACAGACTGGGTGGGCCAAGCGGTCTTTATCTGCCATCCAAGTCTATGTTTCTATGTAAATGAAGGGGCAGAGGTATTGGAGGGTGGGAGGGCTGCTAGACATCTGGGAAAAAGAAGAGAGTACTGGGAAGGGCAATGGAAGGGACAAGCAAGGATTTTCAAGTGATGAAAAATTATCCTTTTTATGACTCATGATACGAAAAAGGATTCTTTTTTTTTTGTATCATGCAGTCACAAAAAAGGATTCATTATATTAGAAAAAACACACTTCAAGGGCATATTTCTAACATTGAAGTGCAGATTGCACCTAACAGGGTCCCAATCAGTCAGCTAGGTGTGGTGGTGTCACTCCAGGATGTCATTTCTGTGGCTAGAAAAACTTTTTAAAGAAAAAACTGAGAACAAGATTGTGGTTCATGAAAAAGGGTTTTTGTTCCTCACAAAAAAGGATTTTATTCTCACAAAAAAGGAATGGGTCTTGCAAGAATTAATCCTGTTTTGCGAGTTTAAATCCTTTGTCAAACTTTCACCCTCTATCCTGAAAAGTGATCTTCTCATTGAAAACAATGAGAAATTAAAAATGTTATAACTTTGCAATAGATTAATATTTTTCTACAAAATAAAACATGCCTGTTCTGTTACCCAATCTCTTTCTACCATAAAAAGTCACACTAAAATTTCACACTGTCTGGACACAGGGTGATGAGGAAAAAACTGCAAAAAATGGTGACTTTATGACTTTTTGCATTGTCCGGATCTCAGAATCTTCACATTCAATTGGAACAAAACTTGCCATATCATGAGATCTATCTCACATGACAGTGCATACCAAATTATGAGAAAATCCATTGATTGGTTGCAAAGTTATTAAAGTGAAAATTTGAGGTTTAATATTAAACAATTAAACATGCTACTGAATCCTATCTATAGAGTTGCTACAGCACCCTATAATATATATATATATATATATATATATATATATATTCTTTGCAAAAAAACTGCGTTAATGCAACAGTTAAGGTTTTCTACAGCAACAAAAGCAAGGAAATTCGACGTTAGGGTTTTCATCCCTAACTCTGACTCCCCCCCACTACCACACACACACACACACACACACACACACACAGCACACAACTATGGGGGCGGTACAAGGCAAGACAACCAATCACAGACACACACCATAACACAACAGAAATAACATACAACTTCTTAAACATACCACAACAGGCATCCATCATCATGTGTCACCAACTGTATCACTTCTGCTGCCATCCCAGTGTCTTGTAGAAGCATCTGGTAGAAGCATCTGAAATGGTGCTACCAATACATCTGTTTCATCACTCATACTAACATACTAAAATGCCAGCAGAATAGGCCTAACGGTCTTTCGCATCTGCTGATTTGGTCAGCCCCCACCCTGGGAGATGACCTTGCTGCCCCCCTCGCCTTCTCTGGCTTCTCCCATTCCAGTTCCAGAGATTCTCGCTGCATTGGATTTTGCTTCCAGAACCCTTCCCCTGTACCTGTTCCACCACCTCTTGAACCCCTCCACCGTCTCTGCCTCCATCAGCCCCCTAGGCAGCACATTCCATGGCTTCACCACCCTCTCAGTGAAGTAGCACCTCCTCCTTTCTCCCCTGAATCTTCCCCCTTCCAGCTTTCACCCATGCTCTCTAGTGGCCCCTTCCACCTTCCTTCGAAGCACCCTGACTGTTCCTCCCCTATTTACCCCCTTCATGTACTTGAAGACCTCTATCATGTCCCCCCGGTTCCTTCTCTCTTCCAATGTGTACATATTTAGCTCTTCGAGCCTCTCCTCATAGGTCCTGTCCCCAAGCCCCAAATCATTTTGGTTGCCTCCTCTGGACCCTCTCCAGGAGTTTAATGTCCCTCTTTAAGTGTGGCCTCCAAAACTGCACGCAGTACTCGAGGTGCGGCCTCACCAAGCAGTTATACAGAGGGAGTATCACTTCCCTCCTTCTGGAGGTGATCCCCCTAGCGATGCATCCCAGCATCCTGTTGGCCTTGGCTGCTGCCCTTCTACAAGTCTCTGAGTTGTTCATCTTGGCATCCACCACCACCCCCAGGTCCCTCTCAGCCATCAAGACTTGCAGCATTCCCCCCTCGGGTGTACACTTGGCCTGGGTTTCTCATATGATGCTCTTATACAGAAAAGGGCAAGTTGGTGGGAACACGGGGCTATGTTGTTATGGAGAAATAGGAAGTTGGTGGCAATACATGTTTTTGCTATTTATATAATGGTGGTATGAAGAAACTGGCAAGTTGGTGGAGCGCAGGAACCAAAGTGCCCCACACTCTCACTAATACATGTGATTTACTTCTTATATTATGCTGTTATACAGAAATGGTAATTTTGGGAAAATTGGTGGAAGCACAGAGGCCCGAAGGCTCCTGGGATCTCACCAACACATGCGCTTTTCTACTTATATTATGGTGTTATGCAGAATCAAAGAAGTTGGTGAGAACATGGGGCTATGCTGTTATATGGAAATGAGAAGTTGCTGGGGGCTCGGTCCCATGGTCCCATCAATACATGTGTTTTAGTAGTTATGTTATACTATTACACAGAAATGGGCAAGTTGGTGAGGGCATGGGGCTATGCTGCTATGCAGAAATTGGCAAGTTAGTGGGTTCTGGGTCCCACAGTCCTACCAATACATGTATTTCACCAGCCATATTATGATGTTATGCAGAAATGGGCAAGTTGGTGGGGGCATGGGGCCATGCTGTTATGCAGAAATGGCCAACTTGGTGATACCATGGGGCTATGCTCTTATGCACAAACAGGCAACTTAGTAGAGGCATGGGATATGCTCTTATGCAGAAATGCCCAAGTTGGTAGTAGCATAGGGCTATGCTGTTATGCAGAAATGGGCAAGTTGGTGAGACCACAGGGAGGCCAAAGGGCCCCGCACTCCCACCAATACATGTGCTTTACTACTTACAATATGCTGTTATGTAGTAGGGTGTACACACCCAAGAGACTGGGATGGCAGCAGAAGTGATACAGTTGGTGAAACATGATGATGGATGCCTGTTGTGGTATGTTTAAGAAGTTGCATGTTATTTCTGTTGCATTATGGTGTGTGTCTGTGATTGGTTGTCTTGCCTTGTACCGCCCCCTTAGTTGTGTGTTCTGTGTGTGTGTGTGTGTGTGGGTTTGTGTGTGTGGGTATGTGTGGCAGTGGAGGGGGGAGTCAGAGTTAGGTTTGAAAACCCTAACTTCAAATTTCCTCACTTTTGTCACTGTAAAAAACCCTAACTGTAGCATTGAAACAGTTTTTTGCAAAGAATTTCCTTACTTTTTGAGAAAGAAATAAAAATGAGTAGGTTCTCTTACCACAGTACATGTAAACAAGATTATGAAACCTTTATAAAAGACAGATTTGCAACAATGCCTCACCCAGGCAATGCCCCCACCCCAGCAGACCAGGTACTGCATCCTGAGTGCAGAACCACAGCCCAACTAAAGCCATGGACATAAACAGTATACCTCCCTCATACCAGCTGCACACAAGTTAGAACACTGAGGAGTAGCACAGGCTCAGCCAAGCAATGCCCCCCGACCAGGTACTAGATCCTGAGTGGAGAGCCACAGCCGAACTAAGGCCATGAACATCAACAGTATACCTCCATGATACCAACTGCACACTAGTTATGACACTCATAAGTTGCACAGCCTCAGCCAGGAAATACCCCCAATCCTCCAGACCAGGTACTAGATCCTGAGTGCAGAGCCACAGCCCAACTAAAGCAATGGATATCAATGGTATACCTGTCTGATATCAGCTGCACATAAGTTAGAACACTGAGGAGTTGCACTGCCTCAGCCAGCCAATGCCCTCACCCCCCCCAGCCCAGGTACGAGATCTTGAGTGTAGAGCCACAGCCCAACTAAAGCCATGAACATAAACAGTATACCTCCCTCATATCAGCTGCACACAAGTTAGGACACTGAGGAGTTGCACGGCCTCAGCCAGGTAATCCCCCCTGACCAGGTACTGGATCCTGAGTGCAGAGCCACAGCCCAACTAAGGCCATGAACATCAACAGTATACCTCCATGACACCAACTGCACACTAGTTATTACTCATGAGTTGCACAACCTCAGCCAAGCAATACCCCCACTCCTCCAGACTAGGTACTAGATCCTGTACGTAGAGCCACAGCACAACTAAAGCCATGGACATCAATGGTATACCTCTCTGATACCAGCTGCACACAAGTTAGAACACTGAGGAGTTGCACAGCCGCAGCCAAGCAATGCCCCCCTAGACCAGGTACTGGATCCTGAGTGCAGAGCCACAGCCCAACTAAGGCCACATTCTGACCACCATTCCACATTATGAAAATGTTTTTTCTCTCTTAGTCTACTACCACCCCCACCCCAGACCAAATTCTTCCCAGATGTGCTATCTTGAAAACATAACTTTCCATAGTGGTCCAGTGCTCCCTCCCACTCCTGCTCATCCCAAAAACATCCATAATCACAGCTGGCAACTGACTCAGCTGTCCTCTCAGTACCACAGTTGTCCACAGAGACAAAAAATAAGGACAACTGCAATGAATGAGCCCATTAGATGTTAACTATGCAGCATATACATGACTGTCAACAGTAACGTTCTTTTATGGAAACTAAACAACTTGTACACTGAAAGTCTCGCCATATTCTCCCTATAAAAATAAATTTTTACATCACAAACGACCCTCGCAATGAATGTTACATACAATCAAAAAAATTCCATGTCCATGATCAAAGATCAAAAAAACAAGGAAATCCAAAATAACATGTAAAAAGACATATATTTGTGCACTATCCACTTGTCATTGCAAATAAAAGTATATCTTTACATAAAAGCCATGAAAAATCTTGCAAACATCTATTCTTTCAAAAGCTAAAAAGTTCTGCTTTCAAAAGCTCGAGTTATTCTTACGATCAAAGAATTTGCAACCTCGCAAACAATCCTCACAATCAATGTGAGTCTCAATCAAAGAAACTGCAGGCTCTCGATCAAAAAATGGGAAAAGCTAGAAAAAAGTAAATAAGATATCCAAGCCATAATATTTTTGACCAATACATATCTCATACCCAGTAGAACCACATTCAGCCACAAACCACATGTAAAAGTAAAAAAAAAAAACATTTTTTCCAAAGTTACACAGCATCTACATGCTAAATCTCATGCTGCTCTTGCGATCAAAGATTTTGCAACCTTGCGAATGATGTTCGTGATCAAAGCGAGTCAAGATCAATAAATTTGCACGCTCACGATAAAAGATTTCAAATGACAATAAAATGTAAGAAAACGTTCAAAAATCATTATCACTGTAAAATCCACATTTCATAACCAATAAAAACACATATGGCTACATACTCTGTTTAAAACTGTTAAAAAAAATGTGTTTTTTTAAACTACTCCTCTTCCGCAATCCAAATCTCACGTTATTCTCTGGATCAAAAAATTTGTGCAATCCGGAACGATCCTCATGATCAGTAGTCAGGATCAAAGATTTTGCATGCTTGGGAAAGAAGAAATGGTAAACTTCACCATGTGACTTTTGTGAACCAATAGAATCATATACTAACATACTATTTGCCAGCAGATTAGGCCTTATGGTCTATCGAGTCTGCTCGAACCTTAGATCCTTAGTTGGGTGCCGAGGTCCTCCCATCCCTTGTGCTCCAGAAACCCCTATCATCCATTCCCACCCCCCTGGGACAGGCCATCATCTGATACATCCACTTTCTGTGTCTGTCCCACCCTCTCTTGAAGCCCTCCACTGTGGATCTCTGAACCAGCTCACCAGGCAGTACATTCCAAGGGTCCACCACCCTCTCAGTGAAAAACCACCTCCTCTTTTCCCCCCTCACCCTTCCACCTTCCAACTTCAAACCATGCCCTCTGGTGATACCTCCCTGCTTTAGTCTAAAGATCCACTCCATGTTTACGCTATTTATTCCCTTGAGGTACTTGAAGACCTCAATCATGTCCCCCCGTCTCTCCTCTCCTCCAATGAAAACAGGCAGAGCTCCTCAAGTCTGTCCTCATATGTCAAATCCCTAACCCTCGTATCATCTTAGTTGCCTCCTCTGTACCCTCTCCAGGGCTGTATGTCCCTCTTCAAGTGTGGTCTCCAGTACTGTACACAGTACTCAAGGTGTGGTCTAACCAGTCCATTGTACAGTGGCAGAATCACTTCCTTTCTCCTAGAGGTGATCCCCTTACGATGCATCCCAACATCCTATCTGCCTTGCTAGCCACTCACCTGCACTGCTCAGAGTTATTCACACATGCATCCACCATGACCCCTAGGTCTTTTTCCCTTATTGAGGCCTCCAGCGCCTCCCCTCCCAGGGTGTACCTGTGTTTAGGGTTTTCCCAACCAAGATGCAACACCTTGCACTTGGTGATATTGAAATTTAATTTCCATGTGCGAGTTCAGCTTTCCAGGGTGTCCAGGTCCCCTTGCAGGGCCAACCTCCCCTCCTCTCCCTCAACTACTGCTCCCATCTTGGAGTCATCCTCGAAGAGACTCATTTCACACCCTATACCCTCCCAGATGTTCGATATGTATGCATTAAATAGGATTGGACCCAGGACCGAGCCCTACGGTACCCCACTACCAACCTCTCTAGGGTTCAAGAGCTCCCCACAGACCACTACTCTCTGGGTGCATCCAGCTAGCCAGTTTTCAATCTATCTGACCATCAAAGGGCCTACTCCTAACCCCATCAGTTTCTCCCCAGACCATTGTGGGGACAGAGTCAAACGCCTGCTGAAGTCCAAGAATAATACATCCACAGGCTTTCCCCTGTCCAATTCTGATGTTACCCATTCATAGAACTCCACAAGATTGGTTTGACATGATCTACCTGGCACAAACTCATGTTGCCGACTATCCAGACCTCCCACCTCCTCCAAGTACACCCCCAATCATTCCTTTAGTATACTCTCCATTAATTTTCCCACCACCGAGGTCAAACTGATGGGTCTATAGTTACCTGGTACTTCCCTCGACCCCCCTTTATGGATTGGCATCACATGTGCCTCTCACCAATCCCTAGGTACCCTCCCTGTCTCAAGTGACCTGTTGAAGAGCTCTGCCAGGGGTGCCGCCAGTATGTCCACCAATTCCCATAGTACTCTCAGATGAATACCATCCAGCCCAGGAGATTTGCCTTTCTTTAGGGCCTTGAGGGCTAACCACAACCTTTTGGCTGAGATAGCATCATCCGTCCCCTCCACCTTACTGGCCTTTTTATCTTTATCCAGATGTGACACCCCTGGGGTACCTCTCCCTCCCTCCTGCTCCATTTCTGTTGCTACCCTGATCCCACTCACTGTCGCTTCTATCCCCTTCATGCCTTGCTTTGTAGATATCCCATCCCCCTCCCTAGTGAACACAGGGGCAAAGTGCTCATTAAATACCTCTGCCTGGTACCTCGCCTGTTCCACCCACCCTCCTTCTGATCTCAATCTGCTGAGATGGCCCTTAGTTTTTCTCCACTCCCCAATGTACCGGAAGAACCCCTTTTCCCCTCCTTGTATCCCCTGTGCCAGCCGCTGCTCTTTACTGGACTTTGCTCTGTTTACCATATGGGTGACTTTTCTAGATGCAAGTTGGTACATTTCCTTATCCCTATCCCCTCTTGTTGTTTTATATTTTTTATAGGCCGCCTTCTTTTCTCTGACTGCTACCTGTACCTCACTGGACCACCAGCATGGTTTATGTGACCTTGCTCCCTTACGTTTCAGCTTAGCGCAGATCCTGACTGCCTCATGAAGTCCCCGTTTTATGACCCCCATCTCCTTTCTACACTTGTCATTGATGTAATCCTCTTCAAGTGATCCTTGAGAATATTTCCCATGCCCTCAAAGTCTGCCCCCCTGAAATCCACTGCCGGTGTCCTAGATCTCCCCTCCCCCCATGCTTATTTGAAACCAGACAGTATTGTGGTTGCTCCCAGTCAGGGGGTCCTGTACAACCAGGTCCCTACAGATCCCCATCTGCCAGAACCACGTCCAGGACATGCCCCTCCCTTGTGGGCTCCATCACATGCTGTGTAAGAACACATCCTGGAAGCCATGCAGCAGCCTCTGCTCCTTGGCCACCTGAGGACATGGTTCCCAGTTTGTACCTGGCATGTTAAGGTCCCCATCAACACCACTCCTTCCTTTTGGTCCACACTGGGCAATGATGTTGTCCAGCAAACCATCCTCTAGAACATCACTCATCCCGGGGGGCCTATATACTACACCCAGCTTGACCTTATCTCCTGCTGGGGATTGTAAGGTGACCCATAAGGTCTCCACGTTTCCCTCTGCCTCTTCTACCCTAGCAATTTCTATGTCATCCCTAATGAACATAGCCACTCCACCCATCTGCCCTCCTTTCTATCCTTCCTAAGCATAGTGTACCCCCATATGTTTAGGTCCCAGTCATGGTTTTTGTTGGCCCACGCTCGTGACCACCGCCACATCCACCCCCCACGACACAACATGGCCTGGAACTCTGGCAACTTGTTTCCCAAGCTCTGGCATTTACTAACACTAACTCCAACCCCTTATCCCTGATCCCCTTTGTTGAACCCCACCCAGATTCCTTATACTTCCATCCTCCCTCTGCTCCTCCTGAAACCTCCACCCCCAGTCTGTTTCCCCTCTCCCCCCCTTGAGCTTGAAGGCTACTCCCCTCATCTGTAGGAGAGGGCTTCTCATCAGCCCCTTCCTTATTTCTATCCCTTATGTAACACCACTTCAGCAACCATTTTAAGACTGTTCAACGAGCAGCAGAGGCTCCAGGACAGAACAGTAAGTACAAAGCAATCCATTATGTAAAAATCTGCTAATTACCTAATAAACATGCTCAAAACAATTAACATGTTTCAAAATCGAATTTTATGCACTTTTAATTGATTTATGCAGTATATTGGCAATATGTTCCTATGTCTTAGTTCAACACCGTTTATTTAAACTTTATAGGCACTCTGTGTGGCAGTTAATGTTCCTTATATAGTCACACTGTTCAGCAGAAATATATCTTAAGAAATAAGCATCACACCAGAGACATAATATCCCACAAATTAGTTTTTTTGCAAATATTTTCCATGAATAGAACAGATCTGGCAACATTTTTGACTTGTTGCACAAACACCAGATCTACTGTATGATCTGTCTGCTATCCAGTTTTCCATTAAGTGAATTTTAATCTCACATTATCAGAAATTACTTTTATTTAAACTATTTGCTACATTCTGCATACAATATGAACTACCACTTAGATTTTTTTTCCTAACTATGTAAAGCTTGTTCACTAAAAACTTAACAATCAGTCCTGAAATATTAACTCTGTAACTGCAATCACAGATCGTTATAAACTTAGTAGTGTTACAAACATTATAAATATGTAATTCTCAGAATACACATACTAACCACTAAATGATTACAACTGTGACAGTCCTACTGTTACAGAAAAAAATGTTGAACTCTTTAACTATTCATAATTATATCAGTAAGATAGATAGCTGTACTTGCCCTCACCACTCAAGCTGCTAGCTGAGAAAGAGAGGAAATACAGCTTAACTGACCAAAATGACTACTAACTCTATCCAATAGAAATTGTTATTCTTGTCAAGTTACTTAGTGTGGCCAGTGGACAGACAGTATTCTCCCACCAAAACAAAAATAATTTTCATAAACAAAATACCAATGGAAACAGCCTTTACAGACAAAACAATTCATTTTTATGTTGCTTGCACACATGTGCAAGCAACATAGTGCCATCACCCGTATTTTTGGAGGTGTGTCAGCCCATCTTCAATGCAGTCAGTGTGTTTGCAGGTGCGGCCCCAGTTCCCCAATCACTGCTGCAGCTGTCTATAACAAGCTGAAATGCAGTGGCATACAGTTGAAAGGAAGCTCTGCTTGAGTGAGCAGAGCTCTCCCCACCGCGTGTTCTGCATTCACACGCACTCTGCATGCTCGTCGCTTCCCCTCACTGTACAGCCAACGGGGTGCCCAATCCCGTCGGCTCCACTTCCCCCAAGCCCAGGTGCCACGCTGGGAGCCCACCAGCGTGGGCAAAAATCATGTTATGGCTGACGGGGTGCCCAATCCCCATCGGCTCCACTGTCTCTCCCTCCCATGCTGTCACTGACCGGGTGCCCAATCCCTGGCCGGCTCCACTGTCTCCCCAGTACAGGGTGCCACGCTGAAGCCCACCCCAGCATGGCAACAGATGCCATGGCCGACAGGGTGCCCAATCCCGTCAGCTCCACACCCCCAGCCATCCTTCTGCCATGCTAGGGCCCACCCCAGTGTGGCAAACATCCTGCATCATCATTTAAAAAAAACTGTAAAGAAAAAAAAACAGTCCACGCTGTCTCCCTGCCCCCCACAACCCGCACCACCCTGCGCACCCTGTCTCCCCACCCCCTCACCCCATACTTACCTCTGGAGTCTGGCACGATGATATTCGTGGACCGGGAACACGTCTGCACTCTTCAAAGCCGACCGCGAACTGAGGAAATGCCGGTAAGCTGTATAATGGGATAGATACGGTTTTTCAACTTTGTTGCATATCTCAGGCATTTTTTGGAATTTTTGCACCAAATTTTCAACATGGGGTTTTTGGGACCCCTCCTCTTGAATTCTTGCACTGTCATGGCGTTACTCAGGCCCGAAGGGTGATTTCACAGCCACTGTGCAAAATCACCTTTCCAGAATGATTAACGAAATGACACTGCCAGTGTTCATAAGGTGGGCTCTCAAAAAGCCTATTTTGAAAATTTGGTGGAAAATTCTAAAATGACTGTTTTACGAGCGTGCATTGCGCAGTTCCTACGTATGCTTGTAAGTTCGCGAATTTTCAATATTTTCACTCCAGATTTTCAACATTGCCATTTCACCACACCTTCTTATGAGCAGTACAGCTGTCATTTTTCACATCTCACCCAAAATGTGTTTCCACCCATGTAGTGCACAATGGCGCAGTCGGTGTGCGAAATCAATGTACGGTACACATTAAGAAAATCACAGTGACACTGTTCATCACAGAGGTCTTAAAATGGCTATGTTGAAAATTTGGTGAACAAATTCCTAAAAATGACTGTTTTATGAGTGTGCGTTACGCAGTTCCTACGCACGCTTGTAAGTTTGCGAAATTTCAATATTTTCACTCCAATGACTTCCAAATTCCTAAACAACACATAGAAGCAAGCAAAATTTGGCATTGACAAATGCTTGTTGACTCAGTCAATCTTAAATCAGGATGTTAGTTGTGATTGTTTCTCACTGTATTTATTTTAGACATGCAACTCAGCATTAGTCATTCTGCTAATTAGCCTTGGTAGTGTTCAGAGAGAGAGAGAGAGAGAGAGAGAGAGCGATTTCTGATATTTCTTCACCTGAGTTATTACAGCTTTATACTCAGCATGGAAAAAAGATCCAGAGTCAGTGTATGGACTGTGGGATCAAGCCTGGTCAGAAGGACAGCAATTTTCAGTTGAGCTAGTCATTTTGGCAACGACTTGCACCTTTCTCACTGCTCAGTGTCTTGGTTTGGGACTGGTGGTACGAGATGGGAGCAACTCATGCCAACCTTGTACCACTTGCTGGAGACACACCCAGAACCAGACATGCTTCTTATCCATCTCAGAGGTAATGATTTGGGGAACAAAAGAGCAATTGATTTAATAGAAGCTGCACAGTCTGACTTGCAGCATCTTATAAGTATGTTACCTGCTTGTAAAATTCTGTATTCAGACATTGCACAGTGAATGATCTGGAAAGGTGAGGATTATTGTCCTGCACTTGAAAAATCACATAGAAAGGTGAACAAACAAATATCTGGATTCTTCCGTGCTATGGGAATGTACACCATACGTCACCCCCAAATTATATATCACAAACATTGGCTGTATCTAAAAGATGGTGTGCACCTCTCAAGCGCAGGCAACAACATTTTGTAGGGGACCTTCAAAATGACATCTTTGCACTTCTGTAATTGTGTACCTCTATAACTATATCTCTCAAGTACATACTATGGACTGTGAAAAAATGGCTCTTTAAAGAGCCAATCAAACTGGTCAAAAAATAGAACAAAATGCACACTACATACAGATTCCTTGTGTGCAGCTAGTATCAGGGAGGTATAGTGTTGATCTCCATGTCTTTAGTTAACCTCTGGCAGTCTACGCAGGATCCGGTACCTGACTGGGGGAGGATGGTGGCATTGCTTGGCTGATGGCATGCAATTCATCAGTGTCTTAGCTTGTGTGCACCTAGTATCAGGTAGATAAACTGTTAATGTCCATGGGTTTAGTTGGGCTGTAGCTCTGCACTCAGGATCCAGTGCCTGATCTGGAGGAGTGGGGGCATTGCCTGGATGAGGCCATGCAACTCCTCAGTGTCCTAACGTGTGCACCTCATATCAGGGAGTTATACTGTACATGTGCACGGCTTTAGTTGGCCTCTGGCTCTGCACTCAAAGTTCAGTACCTGGTCGGGGTGGGGGGGAAGGCAGGATTGTTTGGCTGTGCCTGTGCAACTCCCCAGTGTCCTAACTTGTGTGCACCTGGTATCAGGGAGCTATACTATTAATGTCCATGGTTTTACTCAGGCTGTGCCTCTGCACTCAGCATCCACTACCTGGTCAAGGGAGGTAGCAGCATTCCCTGACTGACACTGCAAAACTCATCAGTGTCATAACATGTCTCCACCAGGTATCACAGAGGTATGTCATTGATGTCCACATCTTTACTTAGCCTGTGGCTGTGCACTCAGCATCCAGAACCTGGTGTAAGGAGCTGGGGGCATTGCCTCGCTAAGGACATGCAACTCCTCAGTGTCCTAACTTGTGATCATCTGGCATTATGCAGGTATAATATTGATATCCATGGCTTTAGTTAAGCTGTGGCTGTCAATTCAGAATCCAATACCTGGTTGGGAGAGGATGGAGGCATTGCTCAGCTGAGCCCATGCAACTCCTCAGTGTCCTAATATGTGTGCAGCTGGTATCAGGGAGGTATACCATTGATGTCCATGGCTTTACTTGCACTGTGGCTCTGTACTCAGGATCCACTACATGATCTGGGGAAGTGGGGACATTGCCTGCCTCAGGCCATGCAACTCCTCTGTGTCCTGCCTTGTGTGCAGCTAATATCAGAGAGGTATGCTGTTAATGTCCATGGCTTTAGTTGATGTGTGCCTCTCTACTGAAGACCAGTACCTCCTCTGGAATGGGGGGGTGTACATTGTTTGGCTGACATCATGCAACTCCTCAGTGTCCTAACCTGTGTCAGCTACTATCATGGACATACACCATTGCGATCCATGGCTTTAGTTGGGTTATGCCTCTCAACTCAGGATACAGCACCTAGTCTGGGATGACATGTGGGCATTGCCTGCCTGAGGCTGTCTAGCTCCTCAGTGTCCTAACTTGTGGGCAGCGACTATCTTAATGCTATATCCTCCCACATATTCACCAAATCCTTACCTGATTAGCAATACACGTCCACAACAACCATGGTTACCATGTACTACGTAGTTCTGTATTAATGATAGCTGCCATTGTAAAATTGCCATACATATAGATAAGACGCAAAATCTGTAAAATATCAGTGTTCGTAACAGAATTGTACAACAGCTCAGCTTTTTCTCATAGTCAATGTCAATTTTTTTCAACAGATCCGCAAACAAGAGAAATATTTGTATTTTTTTCCAAACAACAAAGTAGTAAGTCATCAAATTTTCAGTTTTGTTATAATTGTCTGCAGCTCAGTATGTGAGGAGCATTAAAATTGTCTATTTAGCATGCTATTGTTTTCAGGCGGTGCTGCCACAGACAGAGATGGGGGGTGAAACTAGTCTACTCTAACAGTGATGTGTTAAATATTTTTGAAGCTGGAGCTGCAACAGGTCACAGGGAGCATCACTATTGCACCATGACTTTCTTTTATACTCTCTTTTGGTCACGGCAGATATGACCAAGCAGAATCACAAAACCACCTGTAGCCACAGTGAGTGGCAAGTGGTATAGTGCCGTGGGATGCCTGGGGGTGGTGTATGGATGTGCAGAGTGTGCAAGCTGTTGTCCTGCTGTCTACAGTATGGCAGCCTGCCTGTGGGTGCCCACTTAGATACATCTAGTAGCACTACACTTATCTTTTGGAGGTACATCCCAGACTAGCACTGGTGATACACCTTTCACTTGGGCTGTAAATGGGACTTCGCCAGATATCCATACGCACACCCTCTTCGCTGCCACTCCAGATGCAGCACATCTGATTAGTGGGATTGAGTGGTACATCTACAATGCACTGGCACATCAAGTTTGCACTGCCGCATGACAGACCTACTGTACCTAAAGTGCTTTAAACATATGCCACGAATGTGCCAACACATCTCACAACCACTGTGTACATGTCCTTTGTGAGTCCTGCCCAAACAGTAAAACTACAATAAATGTTATGTTCTATCATTCTAAACAAAAAAAAAAATATTTTTTACAGAATTTCAAAATGCCAAAATCCTGGAGTGCTAGGGAAGTTCTGGCCCTAGTTCAGGCTGTGCGGTGACACGCAAACCCCAGGTTTGTGATGCGGGCAACAAACCTGAGTCTGGCACACACCTGGGGTAAGGTAAGTCATGTTTTCAATTTACAATATGAAAAGATTTTTTTCTTACATATTAAGTATAGAAGGATAATGATATCTATGGAGCAACAGCGTAGCACTACACAGTACTGACAGATAGCAGACTGCTTACAGATGTCATAATTTCAAGAACTACAACCACAAGGAGTTATAAACCAGGGCAATGTTTCATTTGAGGTACGGTAAAAAAAAAATGTGGTGTTCTCAAGGATTCTAAGCAGCCACAGCTGCATGTTTCACTTCACCCAGTGAAGGCTGCTACCGTTAAGAGTGCTAAGAGTGGAACAACCATGAAATTCCAATGCCACAGATTTGCGCCCGCTTAGTAGCTATTCAACATGCCGATCTCTGGCCACTAATGTCCGGTGTCAAATTTATTTTACAAAGGTGACTGACTGGCACCTTTTTCTGTTGAAAGGGACAAACAACACATGTATGGAGGGGCTGTTCAAAGTGAGGCAGGGGAGGTGCACCAGTGGCCATGATATGACACTGGAGGGAGAAAGGTTCAACATGAAGACGAGGAGACTTTTTTTACAAAGAGGGTGCTAGCTGAGTGGAATGCATTACCTGCAGAAGTTGTAGTAGGACAGTCCAGTGCTTCAAAAACAGGATGGGACACGACAACAGGGAGGATCAATGCAGGGGAAGGGTGGAAGAGAGAGGCAGCTCCACAATAAGGGGTGCTTGCTGCACATTTGAGCAGACTTCATAGACCTCTAGGGCTTTATCTACTGGCAAATTTTGTATGTTCAGATGTTCATATGTCCTCTTCTTGAACCCATTTTATTATACTGCATAATAAACTGTTTCTGTGAATTTGTCAATACATGAACCAGGTACTCTCACTATATACATTAACATACAATGTAATAGTACAAGTTAAGTAAACGAAAAGTTTTATCAGTCAGAGAAACACTTACTACAGTACCTGATGTCTTAGCATTAATACTTAAAATAGAATAAACCTTTTTTAATAAAAGAAATTAAAAATTTGCACAGATGGTGCACTAGATGAAACGAGGGGTACCACAGAGCTCCAACACCTCACTTGCTAACCATAAAATATGTATAAAATCCCAAAGCAGTATACATAACCTTGAACTTGTAATGTACTAGTCAATAAATCCAATACATTCAAACCCATTACTAAATCACTAACTGCTTGTTTCTTTTCTATCTTTTTATACAGGTTAGCCATGCCTTGGGGAGACAAGAAATCAAGAAGTCAGCAGACGACTGTCTGAGGAAGTGGAAGCTCACCCTCCAGACCTTCTACAGAGCAAAGGCGTCGGTGGGTGAGATGTGTAGGAGTTCCCGGGAGTGGTACGACATAGCATTTGCTATGTGGGAGGAAGCAGGCAAGCCAGATTTTGGCGAATGCCATCATGGTAGTAAGTACATCTTTTTCATGGTGTCCAGTGTTAAAAATGGTATATCTTCAACAAATCTGTCACAAGAGTTAAATTAATCCAATAACAACCTCAGTATCTCAGTAAGCTGGTTTCAGAATCTTATTAACCAATGTCATATATACCACATAACAGCATTAATAGACTCTAATTGTACTGCAATAGAGTATTCCATAAAAAAAAGCAGTGTGATTGTCGCGTAACAGGACAGTGATATTAGAATGTTTCTCCATTAGGCCACTCTTATTTACTCTGCCAATCTCGAAGTACCATACGTGCATACATTTTTCTCAAAGTTTGAAACGTTGTGAAACAACTTGTTAATCCTGTTGAATTCCTTGGTCACTAACATAAACTGCCCAAACTGCTATTCAAGCAACATACATCGAAAGGGTCTAGCTGATGTCAAGATTTAGCTATGGCGGATGTGTTGTTTGGTCCCAAGGTGCAGCCAAGGGACCAGCAACACACCAGGCATGGGTAAATCCTGGCATCACCTACACCCTTGAGTGGCATATTAGATGTGTTATTAATTGTTAGCATAAAGTGATTTATATACTGATTTATTGCTCTGAAGGTGCGTCATAGAACTGTAGCTATAGATGCAGCTCTGAAACACTTGCACAGGCTGGCTGATCGAATGCTCAAACTGTAGTGTGAGGTAAGTGCTAAGCAGAGTTGTGAGACATAGTTTTTCCTAGAAAGGTTTTCAGAATGTTACAAAAAATTGCATGAAGCTCAGTCTGATGTATCAGTTCAAAACAACATTCCATGTTTCTTCTTTTGTAAATTTACTGCAGTCAGTACCGACAGTATACAAGATGGTAGCACAGGGCTTTGATGTTCCATGTCAGATGGATTTTGATAGGGTATAGGGCAATCGAGAGCACCTGGGATATTTTCCCGTTGGTTACTACTGTAGCAGGATTTACAAATCCTGTTCAGTAACAAATTAGGAGCCAGCTTTTGTCTTACCTATTGTATTAAGTGTATGATTCTATAAAACCAATAGCACATGATAGTACATGTGTCATGGTGAAATAACAAAATATCTTACATATGTTGAACGTGAAACCACAGTACCTCACAAACAGTGTTATCCCACCATGACTCACCTTCTGAACTGCGTTATCTCAATCATGATATATCTAATCTTTACCCAATGTATCTGCCTTTTCCTATTTATTTTACTTCTAACTGTCCCACTCAGCTAACATCACAGGTGACATAAAACATGCTATAACTGTCTAAAACCAATCTATGATATCTAGTACAATATGTAAACATGTGTATTAGTTATTACTGTGTTACATCGACATGTAATACATGCTAATATAGTGTAACAGAATATTTAAATAATAATGGAAACAGAC
Source organism: Neoceratodus forsteri (assembly GCA_016271365.2). Lineage (NCBI taxonomy): Eukaryota > Metazoa > Chordata > Ceratodontiformes > Ceratodontidae > Neoceratodus > Neoceratodus forsteri. The sequence goes on from CM028129.1 coordinate 64,448,976, forward strand.
CTTTGAGTACTAGTAAAGTTAAATCACACATTATACACACATATAAAAAACATTAAATATTTGTTTCTTTCTCCCTCAGCCACCACAGAGACCATCCCTGCTTTCTCCCAACACGTCCACCTCGTACCACTCTCGGAAGGTGAGGACCGAGGGCTCCAGTTGAGCGGCTGCTAGTGCACGACTCTGCTGGTGAGTCACAATGATATACTGGGGATCTGTCTTTCCACTGAAGGTCCAATATGTGCTCTTCCCTGCTGGCAGCATTGCCTGGCACAGACCGTGCAGCTACTCAATGTCCTAGCTTGTCTCACCTCGTATCAGAGAAACATAACAATAATGTTAAACCTCTGCTTGCTGCCTGGAGTCATCTCCTTTTGGATTACACCAGCCCCTGATCGGGCTACTGCTCGAGCAGCTGTGGCTACCACAGTCAGCTGCCCGACTCACCTCTGCTTACCGCCTGGAGTCATCTCCTTTTGGGTAAGCCCCTCTGCCTGCACCGGGAAGCACTGAGCGGATCCTATTGGCCACCGCCTGTTGCAGCTCATTGAGGATTGGTCTCCCACTTTCCGCTCAGCACCTGATTGGACTTGCAAACACTGAAATGAAAACTGCTTCTCTGGGCTTTTGCGCCCATAGCATTGTACGACTTTTGCCAAAAATGTGCACTGCCTGCATCTTTAGTGCTCCTTAAGCTCAGCTAGTATAATGTCCACATTTAAATGTACTGTTGGTGGTAACTTAAGTACACTGTTGTTGGAAATTTAAGTGACCTGCTGTTGGAATTTTTTCTTTGTTAAAATGACTGCTAGGGTTTTAGTCAGCCTGCCTTTGGGGTTTCTTGTCTCCCCACTCAAGTTTTGTAATTGTGCTACTTGCTCAGATAGCCTAATTCCTGCTTTAACCATACTGTATTCGCTTAATTAGGACTGTTATAGCTTAGCCAGCCTGCCTTTGGCTTCCTGCCCTCCCCCTCTTCTCACCTCTAAGCTTAACCTTCTCCACCCCTCCTTCCCTGCATTTATCTTTTGTTTCCCCACTGTTTAAACTTGCTCCTTTATCCTCTCGGTCCATTCCCAAGGCCTCTCTGCCTGGGTTCTGATTGCTGTGCCCCCCCCGCTCTTTGCTCCTTCTTAATCTTCCTACTCTCAGTCTGTTCCCCACGCCACCTCTCTGTGTTACCATGTCACTCTTTTGTTCTTGCACTCCTCAGTGCAAAGCACCCCCTTATTAATCTCTCTCTCTCTCTCTGTTTCCCTCCCTTAGATTACACCAGCCGCTGATTGGGCTACTGCTCGAGCGGCCGTGGCTACCACAGCCAGCTGCCTGACCCACCTCTACTCACCGCCTGGAGTCATCTCCTTTTGGGTAAGCCCCTCTGTCTGCACCAGGAAGCACTGAGCGGCTCCTATTGGCTGCTGCCTGCTGCAGCTCATCGCAGATTGGACATGCAAACATTGAACTGAAAACTGCTTCTCTGGGCTTTTGCACCCATAGCATTGTACGGCTTTTGTCAAAATTTGCACCCGCCCCCACACCCACCTCCTTAATTAAATAGGCTGTAGCTCCACCCATCTAGCTCTTGAGTACTGCCCCGCCTGTTCCTATTGGACCTACCAATTCTTGGACCTCCTTCTCTGCTGCCCACCCTCCCTCCCTCCTCTTTTCCTTTCCCCTCTCTCTCTTGCTACCTCTTGCCCTCTTAACCTATCGCTAGCACTCCTCTCTCTCTCTCCCTCCCACCCTTCTCCCCCTCTCTTAGACTGCAGCCACTGTCATTTTTCTCCCTCCCTTGTCCTCCTAGGATATCCTGTCTGTCTCTTCTGTGCATAATGGCCAGGCACCTCCTACCTCTCCATATGTTTATCTTTCTCTCTCTTACCCCTGTTCTACTTGCCCAGGGCCTCTCTCCCTGCTCGCCCTTTGGACTACCAATTGGACCTCATTTACTTAAATAAGGGCACTCGTTCCTCTGGACTGGTCCCCCATTCTCAAACTTACCCATGAATGGCTGGCAGTACTACTGGAAAAATGACAGGGTGCCATATGTCCGATTGCTCCTACTCCCACCACTTGCACATTTGACATCTCTCTGGGACCTTAGACAACCTCTCTACCCTCGCTCCTGCATGAAACAGGCGAACATATCCACCCTCAAATAACTGCGCTGGTGCTCTCTGAAGCTCCTGCTCCTTCTGCTGCTGCTATCTGGGAATATACACCTCAACCCTGGCCCGATAACCACCTGCTCAGACCACAAACTGAGTCAATCTGGGATGCTCACCCTCGCAACTCTCAACGTCTGTAGCCTCCTACCTAAACTCAACGCTTTGCAAATATTCTCTATCCAACACAACCCAGATATTATTGCAGTCGTCGAAACCTGGCTTTCTCCCCAAATCCCTGATATGGCAATTTCTCTGCCTGGCCACAACGTGTTCAGATTTGACAGAAGCTCTAAGAGAGGTGGTGGCTGTGTGGTATACCTTAAATAGTCACTCCTTGGCCACCTTATGTAGACCCCTACCTCGGATACATCCTCACAGATTCTTCCCATCAGAATCCTGCTTGGAGCCCACAACAAAACCCTGACTGTTGCTGCTGAATACATACCTCCAAAAGAGCAACTTAAAGGCCTCAACTCGGTCTTAGATCTCATCTGTTCACTACCTCCTGACTTGGAGTCAATACTAATGGGTGATTTCAACATCAATTGGCTGGCACCAGATATAGGGGGTTTCAAGAATGCCATTGCAGCTACCAATCTTGCTCAGTTGGTCGACTCCTCTACCAGGCACAATTACAAAACTGGCACAAGTACCCTTCTAGACTGGGTCCTGACCACCCACCCATCCCAGATCTCTAATGTGTCTGTCCTTTCCGACTCACTAAGCGACCATTCCCCAGTCATCTACGAATGGTCGAATAGATTCAGCATGCCTCCCCTCAAGTTAATCTGCAGCAGAGTCCTTCCTCAGGGTCAGCTGAAACACCTTAAATCTTGACTCAGACATTAAGATTGGTCTTCTGTCTGCTGCTCAACTGATGTCAGCTCAGCCCTGGACTTTTTCATCAACTCCTTCAACGCTGCCTGTGACTCCCATACCCCCATCAAAAAGCGCAATGTAAAAGGCCTCTGTAACCCCTGGCACTCAGCAGAACTCCTAGCACAAATAAAAGCCTGGGACCATCTCTAGCATTGGGCATGGGCAACAGTTAACCAAGCTGACATACTCAACTAGAAACAAGCTTGTAATGAATGTACAAAATCCATCCCCAAAAAGGAAAGTATTTATTACGACGAAGTACTCACTAAAACCTGGAGTAAGGGGAAATCCTTCTGGAGCAATCTTAAAGAAGTCACGAGGAAGTCATCTTAAACCTCTCCTACCATGTTGGACATAGATGGGGACATAACCCTTGACCCAGTCTCTATTGCCAACACATTCAATACCATGTTCTCAGACCTCAGTAGTGTTCTCCCACCAGACTTCTTCGACGATGATACTCCGTCATCATTCTCCGCCACCACCCCCCATCCTGCTAACCACCCCGCATTCTACTTCAAAGCAGTCAGGATGCCTGAAGTCCACAATTATATCAGTAAGGCAATTGCCAGATCCAGGACAAGTGGGGACTCACTCGACCTTAAAATACTGTCCCTTACTCTCGATGTAGTCCTATCACCTCTATGATCTTCAACCTCTCCCTCTCCCTTGGTCAGTTTTCCAACCACTGGAAATCCGCCACTATCACACCTGTCCACAACAGTGGGGACAGGGCTCTACACGCGAACTATCAACCTATATCTATACTACCCCCCTCTCTCCAAGGCCCTCAAACTTACAGTAGCTGACCAACTCTCGGGATACCTGGACAAATACAACATCTTGTGCACCCAACAGCATGGATTCAGAAAAGGTCACAGCACTACAACTGCCCTCCTTGTATTCACTAGTGACATCCACAACTCTCTGGATAATAGTCTCCTCACTGGGGAAGTCTTCATTGACCTGTCCATGCTTTTGACACCGTCCACCACTGTCTATTGCCACACAGTTGCAAATCTCTGAACTCTCTCATGAATCCTCTTTCTGGTTCAAGAACCACCTGGAAAACCCCTCTTAACATGTGAAGATTGCTGACATCCACTCTGCAGATAGAACTGTTCACTCTGGAGTCCCCCAAGGTTCCATTCTCAGGCCACTCCTTTTCAGCCTCTTCCTGAATAATCTCCCGAAATCTTCTCCCCAACATATCCTTCTCTATGCAGACGGTGCTGTCATTTACACCACCCACAAGGATCCCCTCCTCCTTCAAAACAATCTACAGCTTGGTTTCTCTGCAATTGAAAACTGGTTTTACAAGTATAAATTAGTCCTTGACAGTAAAAAAACCAAGTCTATGCTTTTCTGCAGCTCTCACAACAAGCACAGGTCTCAACCCCTCCAAATCACAAATCGCCTGGGTGCCACCCTCGAACAAGTTCAATCATTCAAATACCTTGGAGTCACCATGGACAGTAATCTATCATACTCCACCCAGCTATGACCTCTCTTCACTGCCTAAGCTAGACCCTTTCAAATCTAACCTCTGCCTCCAGCTCCTGTGATTGTCAACCTTAATCAGCTCCTCTTAATCCAGCACTTATTACCCCCCTACTTAACTCTTTAACATTCCTCTCCCCTTCCCTCTACTTCCTCATCCCTTCTAGCACTATTTTGTTTACCTGACTAATGCTGCCAGCTGCTAATGATTTTGTTGTCCCATCCTAGCTTCTTAATTCTATATTCCTTCCTCTTCCTATATGTCTCCTAATACCACACTATATGTATGTATGTTCCTATCTGCCTGGAAATGACTGTAACCTGCTTTGTTCTCCCTCATTTGAACTTGCATTGTTTCCTTCAAATTGTATTGTTTTCATATTGTCATGTCTTCTACTGTCAGTCAAACCGACATGGAAACTTTGTAAAAGAGCCTTGGCTCAAAGGTACTTGTAATCCTAGATCAAATAAATAATTAAATAAATGTTAACAGCTTTATTTCAGATGTGGCTCTGTACTCAAGATGTTATACGTGGTCTTCAGGGTCTGGGGGCCACTGTCCATTGAGTTCATCCACACCTTTAGTTGGGCTGTGGCTGTGCACTCATGATCCAGTGTCTGGTCTGGGGGGGCTGGGGAGGGGCATTGCCTGGCTCAGGCAGCACAACTCCTCAGTCTCCTAACATGTGTACCTCGTATGAGGGAGGCATACTGTTGATATCCACAGCTTTAGTTGGGCTGTGGCTCTGCAGTCAAAATCGAGTAGCTGATCTGCAGGGGGCAGGTACATTCCCTAGCTCAGACTCAGAAACTCCTCGGTGTCCTATCATGTGTGCACTTGCTATCAGGGAGGGATACCATTGATGTTCAGCACTCAAGATCCAGTATCTGGTCTAGAGAGGTGGACACAGTCCCTCGATGACACTTACTAACTCCTCAGAGTCCTAACTTGTATGCAGCTGATATCGAGCAGGTATACCCTTGATATCTACGGCTTTAGTTGGCCTGTAACTCTGCACTGAGGATCCACTACCTGATTTGAAGAGGGGGAGACATTGTCTGGCTGAGGCTGTAGAACTCCTCAGTGTCCTACCTTGTGTGCATCTGGTATCAGAGAGGTATACTGTTGATGTCCACATCTTTAGTTACGCTGTGGCTGTGCACTCAAGATACAGTACCTGTTCTGGGGAGTGGACCCATTGCCTGCCTGAGGCCGTGCAACTCCTCACTGTCCTAATATGTGTGCAGCTGGTATCAGTGAGGTATACCATCAATATCCATGGCTCTATTTAGTCTGTGACTCTGCACTCAGCATCCAGTACCTGATGTGGGGAAGTGGCAGCATTGCTTGGCTGACGCCATCCAACTCCTCAGTGTCCTAACTTGTGTGCAGCTGCTATCAGGAAGATATACCGTTGACGTCCACATCTTTAGTTAGCCTGTGACTGTGCACTCAGGATCCAGTACCTGTTCTGGGGTTGGGGGGAGGTATTGTCTGGCTAAGCCCTTGAAACTCCTCAGTATCCTACCTTGTGTGCAGCTGCAATCAGGGACATATACCATTGATGTCCACATCTTTAGTTAGCCTGTGACTGAGCACTCAGGGTCCAGTACCTGTTCTGGGGGGTGGTGGCATTGACTGCCTGAAGCCGTTGCACTCCTCACTGTCCTAACATGTGTACAGCTGCTATCAGGGAGGTATACCATCCATATCCATGGCTTTACTTAGTCTCTGGCTCTGCACTCAGCATCCAGTACCTGGTGTGGGGAGGTGAGAGCATTGCCTGGCTGACGCCATGCAACTCCTCAGTGTCCTAACTTGTGTGCAGCTACTATCAGGAAGGTATACCATTGATGTCCACAGCTTTAGTTGGCCTGTAGCTCTGCATTTACCATCCACTGCCTGATCTGGGGGGGGGTATTGTCTGGCTGAGCCCTTGAAACTCCTCAGTATCCTACCTTGTGTGCAGCTGCTATCAGGGAGATATACCATTGATGTCTACATCTTTAGTTAGCCTGTGACTGTGCACTCAGGCTCCAGTACCTGTTCTGGGGGGGTGGGCATTGCCTGCCTGAGGCCATGCAACTCCTCACTGTCCTAACATGTGTACAGCTGCTATCAGGGAGGTATACTGTCCATATCCATGGCTTTACTTAGTCTGTGGCTCTGCACTCAGCATCCAGTACCTGGTGTGGGGAGGTGGGAGCATTGCCTGGCTGAGGCCATGCAACTCCTCAGTGTCCTAACTTCCATGGAGCTGCTATTAGGAAGGTATACTGTTCATGTCCATTGGCTTTAGTTAGCCTGTAGCTCTGTACTGAGGATCCACTACCTGATCCAAGGGGGGGGTTGTCTGGCTGAGCCCTTCAAACTCCTCAGTGTCCTACCTTGTGTGCAACTGGTATCAGGAAAGTATACCATTGATTTCCACATCTTTAGTTAGCCTATGGCTGTGCACTCAGGATCCCGTACCTGTACTGGGAAGGGTGAGGGCATTGCCTGAGTTTGTGCAACTCCTCAGTGTCCTAACTTGTGTTCAGCTGGTACCAGGGAACTATACCATTGATATCCACAGCTTTAGTTCAGCTGTAGCTCTGCACTCAGGATCCACTACCTGTTCTCGGGGGGGGCATTCCTGGCTGAAGCCATGCAACTCCTCAGTGCCCTAACTTGTGTGCACCTGGTATCGGGGATGTATACTATTTATGTGCATGGCTTTAGTTAAGCTGTGGCTGTGCACTCAGAATCCAGTACCTGGTCTAAGGAAGTGAGTACCTTCAGCTGAGCTGTGGCTTTCCACTCATATTTACTACTTGATCTGAGCAAGTAGTACCATTGCTTGACTGATTCCATTAAACTCCTCAGTCTTTTAAAATCAGTACAGCTGGTACCACAGAGGTAGACATACACATAACTGCATTTACAGACAAATAATGTTTTCCCTTTTTCTATGTTTTTCACAGAGGACGAACTATCAACGGAGGGAGCTGCTGGAGCAGGGCAGCCCATAGAGGAGGTCAAGATAGTTACAATGGACCCCTTTGTGGAGGAACCAACTATGGCTCCAGGAGTGGCTCATCCAACAGGTGCTGCAGGTCTGTCTGGGCCTCCAGCTGAGGAACATAAGTAACTTCAATTATATCCTGGGCATAATTGAATAGCCAATCAAATCATCAGACTGCCAGTTTCCCACTATTGTAAATTTTCTGATAACCAATGGCTATAGATGACTATATCATCTATTACATCTGGAGCATACGAATAAATACAATAAAATTAAAAAACAGAGCAATTTCTTAGATATTTGTATTTTATAATAACAAAAAAATCTACATTGCTCTAATCTCAATAAGCTACCCATAACATCTGAATTATCAGAGGATTTACCATGGCTAGCGAGGATTTACCCACTCAGCTGCATCTTGTAGGCAAACTACTGCAGCTGTGGTAAATCCCATCATATCTGACAATATGAAAGACACTGGAATATACTGTGCCAATCTGAATGCCATTGCAGCAGTTGTGACTAGCAAATATTACCTGAGTGTGGTTTCTGACAGACCATACAAGGAATGAGTAAACATACAGTGAACCAGAATGTGTTCTTTCTTGTGCCTTATTGCTTTATTATACAATGGCAAGAAAGAATCTACTGTTCTCATTGGCCACTCTGGGACTGGAGCCGTGATGTTATCCTGGCATAACATCATGGCTCTATTACCACCACAGTAATGACCGCATGTAAACGTAAAAAAAAATTGCTCCGCTGCCTACGAGCAGCTCCTGCACTCCCCGCTTTGTCGCTCTACTCCTGATCCCTCACACCTGTCCCCAAGGCACCCAGCGCATCACTATACAAAAAAATACATATCACAGACTGCACTGTCATGGTATCCTATTTTCTGTCAGGATAACTGCTACACAAAGCATCGAAACCTCTACTAAATAAGACCTGTATGAAGAAAGAGAGGAAGCGAGTGCCCAGCGGCTTCATGCACTCGCTCCTTACCACTCACATTACGCTCTTCTCCCCAAATAAAAAAAAACATTTTTTGCATACCTTTCTACTCCCAGTACAGAAAAACCTTAACTGTACTGGAAGAACCTCAATCAAATCCCCCCAAAAACAAAAAGTGAAACAGCAGAGCGGGGGCTGGTCTTCTCAGTGGGACGGTCGGCTTCAGTGCCACTGCTGCTAATGACTTGCTCCTCAGCAATCTTCATCCGTTCCCCTAGACAGCAGCAGAAGCGTAACTGTTATTCACCTCTCCAAGTAAAGACTTCTGTGTGAGTGCATCTGTGTGTGTGTGTGGGGGGGATCAGGGAAACACAAAACCAGCCCACTGTGAGAAAAAAAAACAACCGCAGAAACATGTACAAGGCAAGAAAATATCAGGACTATTTTTTCTCCCTGTATACCTACCCAGTAAAAAATCACTTAAAGATATCTAAAAATATATTTTAATTAATTTTATTATACTTTTTTTTTTTTACAAGAGAGCCATTGTATAATAGGAATAATGCACTCCAGGGTGTGTGTCATGCTGAAATAATGTCACTTCTGGGGGGATTAGTTGCACTCGGCCTGCGGCCTCATGCCTAATCACCCCAGGCATGATGTTATTCCAGCATGACACACACCCTGTCATGCATTATTCCTTTAACATATCCATTAGAAAGAGTATTCTTCTGTTTAACACTTAAACAACAGCACACAAAAAGCTGTGACCTATAGAAAGAATCAAAACCAACACATATTCTGTTTACTTGGACATTTACCCATTTATTTATTTATTTATTTATTTATTCAGGTATCGGAATTACATACCTTGTATGTTCTGTAACAAACCACACTCAAGCAAAATACCCATTCAGAAACACTTCAGTGCTATTTCAAAATTACCACAATGTACTCCACCATCTCTCACACCATCAGATATTATTACTTTTTTACTGTATGAAGCACTTTACCTAACGCATTCCACATAACAACAGAGGTCACAAATTACAGATTTAAATACTAACCACAGATACCATCTTGTAACACCGACACGTACCCAGTTAATGCTATGCTGCAGCCATATTGCAGTTCTTGAATCACCCACTTGGCATAACGGTATGCTACAGAGTATTAATATCAAAACTGTATTTCCAGGTCTACATATCTATAACAAGCTGTTTCACAATAACATTTTTCTCTTCCCAATAATTAGACATCCTGATGTGAGTGCCTGATTTCAACAGTTACAAATCTAATTACAGTTATTCAATTTGTTCTATTTTGTTGAACTATATTTTTCCACTGGTATAACAGATAGTAATTGTGGCAGATAACACCATTGTACAATAGTACTGTCCATCTTCTAAAATGAAAAATTCTATGTCAAAGCAGTCTTTGTGTATATATACAAGGGATATCTGTGCTGCGCCTGTGTGACAACCAACTTATTTGAACAGTAGCCTCTCATCTTGAGAAACCTCATGAGAGGCAAAACCACAAGTAATGTTTCCAAGATATCACAGGCTACTGGACAAATAACTTCATTATCCCACAAGTACAGCATGCATGTGTAATTTATGTAGCTGGACTTTTCGAGTTCACCTGTGTTATTTATTATTTTTCTCTTAAGTTCGTCTCCATGTTTTTTTCTCTGTCCCTAGTTTCTGTCTGGTTTCCAAGTTTGTTGCAGTGGGAAAGACATCAAAAATGTTTTGTTTTTTTGGCTAACAATGTTTTAATTTAAAATATGTTTCTGGTTTCAGAGAAAGTTGGTTAAGCTCTGCATTTTCTGAGTCTCTAGGACTGAGATAGCTTTCTTTAGAAACACCACTTTGAGAAGGTAAAAGCAAAGCAGAGAGGCAGTACTACTGACCATGCAGCACACATGGTGGTAGTTAGTGATGAAGTAACTAAGTAGATAAATTGCTGAGGATGTCATCATTCTGTAGATATCTTGAAGTTATATACATAGTGATTATATCACCACTCACTCCTGCACACAGTCACTCACATATAAAGGATAATGCCAGATCCACAGGTGATAACCATGCAACAATCACCTTGAGTGATTGCTAGGGCATCAGTTAACCTCAAGATCACCGCTCAACAGGTTTACCATTCGCCTAGCAACTACAAGAGATGATAACACCCATCTCACTTCAAGCTACAAAAAGCGGTCAATTACAATGTGTGCCACCATGTTAACAATATAAACCACAATATAATGTACTATCACATGATACCTGAATATATTAACTTAGAATTCTTCATGCATTTCAGTAACATATTAATTTTGTTCTTTATCCACGAACATCCAATCAACTGAAAACATAATGTGATTACAATAAGGAACCTTGCATCTTTTTAACTATGAACACTTGCTTTAGCAAATAGTTCACCATTATCATCACCTGCATGTCTTTATAGAACACACATGATATAGCTACCTACCTACAAAATTCCACCTCCTCCTCCATAGCAGGGCATGTAAAATGTACTAAAATGTGCTTATATGATATCCTGCATGGTAATCAATATGTGAAGTAGAATAGCAAAACAATAGTTACTCACGTGATTCCTGAATATCAGAACTCTTGGCAAGTGAGCTCAGAGTTCAATCAATTCTGGCTATGCCTCCCATGATAACCCCGATCACACTTGCCACTCGTGCTGATATATCACACATCACATAAGTAAATATCATGTATCCCCTTATAATGAAATCAATTCCAGCATCAGTGCACTTTAATTACAGTATTATCAAATCAAGACAGCTATACTAATCTACCATAGATGTAAATACAGTGGCTCTATGCATTAATTAAAACTATACTTCAGTACAGTACATTAACGTAAGAGTACAGAACAGCTCAGTTTACTGACATGTCTCTTGTTCTTCTCATTTATTTCTCTGCAGAGTCTCTTGCTGTTCTTCAAACAATCAGCGCCACTCTCAGCCAGCTGCTAGAGGCCATGGAGGGTGGCAACAGGGCTGCAGCCCAGCATGCCCATGTCATTGCAGCAAACTGTGACCACATAATTGAACAAAATGCTGAAATAATTGGTTTGCTGCAGTGACATGGGTGTGTGGAGCATGCGGCCTTAATTGCCACCCGTGGTCTTGAGAACAGCAACAGGGGCCTCACCTAAGCCATAAGATCACTCTGGGTAATGGAGGAGTCCTCTGTTGCATCTCTTGAGACCACTCACTGCCTCATGGTGTGGCTGGCTGAGAACCAGCTGGAGGCCACAGAGGCCATCCATCAACTCCTGCACCAGGACCTGCAGCATCTTTAGGATGATCCACCCTCCAGAGGTCCTCAGCAGCAAGAGCCCCTCGAAGGTGCCCCTTCCACAACACCACCACCACCTACTGATTAGGGCACCAAGTCCCATCACCTCCTGCGCAGTCTTCCTCTTCCTCCTTATCTCCCCAAGGCACAACAGCCTGAATGGCCGGCATTTTCCTGTCACTCCTGGCCTTTTTTTTTTACTTTTCCTCATAATCATCTTATTTTCATTATGAGTTATATCCCCCCCACCCTGTGTGAAGCAACATTTTATTTATTTTACTGCCATTATTTTATTTACATTTTATTTACTACCCTTTCATCCCCAGTGTGAAGAAACAACAGTTATTTATTTAACAATTTTTTATCATATAATTTTGAAAGAAAATATTTTTATAAAAAGAACTTTTTATAAGTAAAACATTATTCTTTCACAATGCCTGATTTGCCTTCTTCTTAAAAATACAATAAGTTGTGTTCACCTGCTATCAAAAAGGTACACTATTCATGTTTACAGCCTTGGTTAGAATCTGCCTCTGCACTCAGGATCCTGCACTTACCGTTCGCAGGTGGAGGGCACTGAGTCCTTACAGACAGTTACTCTCGTAACTTGTGTTCACCTAGTAGCAGAGAGGTTTAATGTCAATATTTATAACTTTAGTTGCCATGTGGCTGCACACTCATAGTCCAATACCTGTTCTTGGGAGAATGAGAGCATTGCCTCACTTGGGCTGTGCACCTCGTCAGTGTCCTAACTTGTGTGCAGCTGCCATCAGGGAGGTATACCATCAGTGTCCCTAACTTTTGTTGGGCTGTGGCTCTGCACTCATCATTCAGTACCTGATCTAGGCATATGGGAGCACTGCCTGGCTGAGACCATGCAACTACTCAGTGTCCTAACTTGTGTGCAGCTAGTATCAAGGACTATACCATTGATCCCATGGCTTTAGTTAGCCTGTGGATCTGCAGTCAGGATCCAGTATCTGGTCTTGGGGGGGTGGTGGCATTGCCTGGCTGAGGCCATGCAACTCCTCATTGTCCTAACATGTGAGCAGCTGTCATCAGGGAGGTATACTGTAGATGTCCACAGGTTTAGTTGGGTTCTAGCTTTCCACTCAAAATCCAGTACCTTGTCTGGGGGGGGGGATTGGGGCATTGCCTGGCTGAGGCCGTGTAACTCCTCAGTGTCCTAACTTGTGTGCACCTGGTATCAGGGATCTATACCATCGATGTCCATGGTTTTAGTCAGGCTGTGACTCTCCACTCAGGATCCACTACCTGGTCTCAGGGGGTGGGGGCATTGCCGGGCTCAACCTGTGCAACTCTTCAGTGTCCTAACATGTGTAGAGCTGGTATCAGGGAGGTATACCATTGACGTCCATGGTTTTAATCAGGCTGTGGCTCTGCACTCACAATCCACTGACTGGTCTCAGTGGGTGGGAGCATTGCCCAGCTGAGCCCATGCAACTCCTCAGTGTCCTAACATGTATGCAGCTGGTATCAGGGAGATATACCATTGATGCTCATGGTTTTACTTTGGCTGTGGCTCTGCACTCAGGGTCCAGTACCTGGTCTCGGGGGCTGGGGGCATTGCCTGGCTTGGGTCATGCAACTCCTCAGTGTCCTAACATAAGTGCAGCTGGCATCAGGGAGATATAGCATTGCTGTCCATGGTTTTAGCCAGGCTGTGGCTCTGCACTTAGACTGTAGTACCTGATCTCAGGGGGTGGGGGCATTGCCTGACTCAGGCTGTGCAACTCCTCAGTGTCCTAACATGTGTGCAGCTGGTATCTGGGAGGTATACCGTAGATGTCCACATCTTTAGTTGAACTCTAGCTCTGCACTCAAAATCTGATACCTCATATGGGGGTGGATGGGGGCATTGCTTGGTTGAGGCCATGCAGCTCCTCAGTGTCCTAACTTATGTGTACCTGGTATCAGGGAGCTATACCATTGATGTCCATGGTTTTAGTCAGGCTGTGACTCTCCACTCAGGATCCAGTACCTGGCTGGGGGGGGGGATGCCATTGCCTGGCTGATGGCATACAATTCGTGAGTCTGCTAACTTGTGTGCAGCTGGTATCAGGGAGGTATACCATTGATGTCCATGGCTTTACTTGCACTGTGGCTCTGTACTCAGGATCCACTATGTGGTCTGAGGGAGTGGGGACTTTGCCTGGCTCAGGCCATGCAACTCTTCAGTGTCCTGCCTTGTGTGCAGCTACTATCATAGAGGTATGCTGCTAATGTCCATGCCTTTAGTTTTAATTTTAAAACTCTGTTTTTTGAAATAACCACATATAACCACAGCCATGGCTCAATAGAGGAATGTCACCTCAGCAAAACCCATCATAGTTTTACATTAGGGTTGCCCTCTCCTCCCCCCTCGTGTACCCCCCATCCTCCCGAGATTGACAGACAACGGGGTGTGTCACAGGGGTTGTCAGGCCTGAGGAAAGAGTAGGCATATAAAACAACTGTCGAGGATCCACAAATAAGACATGATGGGAGTGGTGCATTGCAGTGGCTATGGAGCAGCAGTCTTCTGGGAGACATTCTGAAGGATGCGGTGTTGTCCCATCTACAGGCATCTCTCTGGGCTGAGGGACAAGGATGCTCATCTCCAGGCTGAGTTGGCCAGGATTCAGGGGACCTTCTCTCCCACACAGGGACCACCAGGGCTGCTGCCACTGCCTCAGAGGTTGCCAAGAAAGAGGAGCGATTGGACCATGGTGGGCTCAGGGAGGGTGAGAATGTGAAACAGAGGTGCATCCCTCCAGTTGTACCTCTCCACAATTCATATGCTAGTCTGGCAGAACATGGTTCCTCTATGGAGGCACCCACAGTGGAGACCAAGGACGATGCTGGGAATCTCCACAAAGGAGACTCACAGGAAAGTGGTATGGGACCCCACAGGGGAAGGAAGAAAACAACTCCTGGTGGGGGGCTAAATTGTTGGGGGATAGAACTAGGGAAGGGAGGGGAGAGGGAGGTAAGGTGCTACCCACGCTCCTTCTTTTCCCATAGGGTAACATCTGGTCCTGGACCCAGAACAAGGGAAAGAGGATTTTTGAGCCTTCCTCCCAATGGGAACTGAAAGGTTCCAGATGGCCCAGAGTGCTGACACTGGTTTCCTGCCCAACACTGAAGCCAGTGCTAAAATCACTGGACTAGGGCATAAGACTGCAGAGAAACACTGTTCAGTGCAGAGCAGCATTTGCATAACCTGCACTGGCCTGTCAGTGATTTGTTGATTTTTTTTTCCATTTGCAAATTATTCTGTAAAGTCACTAGAGGGTAACAGCACAAGTAGGTTTCAATCCTCTACCACTACTCTCCCCTATTATTTCTAGTCCTGGGTCATTCATACCTAAAGCAAATGATCAATGTCCAAACATTTGGTGGTGTGATCTGAATCTGTAAGTCTGTACAAAGCCTCTACTAACCTACCCAGAATGGTTTTCATCTCCCTCCTATTCACACCCTTCCTGGTTCTTACCCTAATCCCAGTCTCCCCCTCTACACATATTGCCACTTCTCTCTATCTCCCCTTCCCTTTCAGATACCTCCTTCATTCTGTCAATCACCCCTACAGCTCCTCTCGTAAGCAGATCCCACTTTCCCTATTACCCTCCAGCATCACTGTTTTCCCTTCCTAGTCACTTTTCCTTTCTTCGGTTCCATATCTCCTTCTCTCCACCCTTCCCCCCTCTTCCCCTCCCTCACGTATTTCCTTCTCCAATTGCAAAAGTCCTAAACTTCACTATTTCATCCTTGCCTTCCTCCTCCATCTTTCATCAAGGAACATCCACTCAAACCCTGGCCCTAGTTCTTCTCCTACCCTGGCTCCTTACCCAAATAACATGTCTCCAAACCCCACTCCCACTACAATCCTCCCTAATGGGTTGAAGCTCCTCCACCTGAACATCTGCAGCCTGCTACCTAAAATCTGTCTCCTACAAACTCTTATGATTTCACACACCCATGACATCCTAATTACTACCGAGACATGGCTCAAAAAAAGCACCCCTGACAGTGCCATTGCTATCCCTGTGTATTCCATCTCCAGACAAGATGGATCGGGTCATGGAGGGGGAGTGGCCATGTATGTCCTGTCCTCACTGCAGGTTACTACCACCCTATCTACATCCATCCCAGCTACCTATGAACCCTTTGTCACCTGCATTACCCTTCCTTTCTCAATCCCAATCTTTGTGGCTGGCATCTATTGCCACCCAAGCATTCAACCCTTGGTCATGACTGAACTCTTTGCTTCAAGAACATTTAGTTCTCTCTCAACTATAGCAATTCCTCTCTGATTCCTCCTACTTCATCCCCTTCCAATCTGGTTTTTGGAAGAACCACTCAACAACCACCTCCCTCCTCAGGCTTACTGACTCCATCCTTTCAGGGATGGACGATGGTCTGATTACCTCGGCCATCTTTGTCGAACTAGCCAAAGCTTTCAACACTGTTTCAATCCCCTGCTTCTTGATTCACTCTTCTCAGCTGGCCTTGCTCCATCGGCCACCAACTGGTTTAAATCCTACCTCATTGGCAGGACCCAGTTGGTGAGAATCCTTGATTCCATCTCCCCTCCACTCCCCATCAACACTGGTGTCCCTCAGGGCTCAGTGCTTGATCCCCTACTCTTCTCCATTTTCCTTAATGAACTCCCACAGCCTGCTCATCCTCTTCTATCCACATATATGCTGACGATACTGTTTTGTACAGTTCTGGCAACAACCCTGCTGCCATGCAAACCAGCTTACAGCATGACTTCAACCAAGTTCAGCTCTGGTTTGCTTCTCACCAGCTTTTTCTAAATGCTAAGAAGACAGTCTCAATGACCTTTGGCACCAGGCAGGGACTCTGTAGGCTCTCTGCCCTACCCACCTTGCACACCCTTGATGGGATCACTTTGGAGGACACCTCCTCATTTCAATATCTGGGAGTTTGGTTGGACCAGCACCTCAACTCCTCCTGTACATATCGATGCTATCCTGAAGAAACTGCACCCCAGTCTTGGTGCTCTGTGCATGAATCGTAGTTGCATCCCACTGACTGTAAGGCACAATATTGTCCAGAAGATGATACTCCTCATCTTTGACTACTGCAACGTAGTCTATGGTGCTGTTCCCAAATCTTCCCTGACCAAGTTGGACACTCTCTTTAACTCCTTCTGCCACTTTGCTATAGACTCCCCTTCCCACCATTGTGAACTCTATTGCTCTCTAACCTTCATTCCATTATCTCACAGACGCATCTCTCACTATGCCAAACTAACCTCCAAATTCTGGTTCGGGGGCTAACCTCCTATCTCTTATTCTCTCTGTCCACTCCACCTTGCCCCACCCACTCTCTCAGATCAAATGACGTCCGCACCTTGACTGTCCCTCGCCACTCCACCCTCATCGGTCAGATTGGTTTCGCCCATCGTTTCCCTAAAATCTGGAATTCCCCCCCCGAAATATGACACTCCTCCTCCAACTAATCCATTACCTCTGCCCTACACAATTACCTTTCCCTCAGCTGTTCCTGCTTTAACCCACCTTAATACCTGTCCCTAGGTTCTGCCTTCCTACCAAGACCCCGCTGGCAGGGTTCTCAAAATCCTGAAGGGGGAAATCAGGAAATGGCTACCCCTTCTCCTGATTTTTAGTTCTTGCCTTTCCCCCTCTCTCTTCTCCACCTGCCCTTCTGGGTCACAGTGTGCACAACCTAACCCCATAATTTTTACTCCACCAGCACTTGCATACTACCCCGAGCCTGCTCCTGGTACACTCATGCACTATAAATGGTTCTATAGGTTTTGTACATTCATATGTTCTTTTGAATGATTTTGGACATGTATTGTAATTTACCCAATGTTCCTCTACTGTTTATTGTACAATACCTTGTGTTCCAACTGTTGCACAGTCTTACAATGTTGTATTGTTTGTACTACCCATATATTATTGTAACTGATCATCCTTCACAACCTTATGTAACTCCTCCCCTCAGGTGCACCGTGAGACGAGCAACTTGTTGTTCAGTGTGCCCTCCTGGTGAAACATTTCAATAAATACAATAAAATAAATAAATAAGGTGCCTGCCTGGCACCATGTCTTTGAGGGACAGGGAGTGAATCCTTAGGATCATGGGAGCAGCTGCAGAGGAGAGAGAGTTGGATGTCATTATCCACCATGGGATTCAATCAATGGTTGAAAAACTGGTACAGAGCTCAGGGTTTTAGCTTCATTAGGGATTAAGGGTCCACCTGGAGGGATGCAGGCCTATACTCATGTGATGGTCTGCATCTGTCTAGGAGGAGAACCAGGTTTAAATGATTCATTGGCAAGCATTTAAACTAGCCATGGGTGGGCGCTGAAAAGGAGCAGGAAAATCCCAGCTCCCCCTCCACAAAACAGGGTAGTTAGTGAGTTAAACACCAAAATAGAGACGTCATTAGGGAGAAGGGCAGGGATAAATATAGAAAAAGGCAAAGACAGTAAGGACAGAGATGGGGCTAAAAGGGGTAAGGCCATCAAAAAATGGAGGGCAATGAGTACCAACACCCGTAGTCTGGGTAACAAGCTCCATGAACTAGTGGCCTTGATGGAAGAGGGATGCTTGGACATTGTGGCAGTCACAGAAACATAGTACACAGAGAACCATGACTGTGATGGCAACATACCAGAGTACACAATCTACAGGAGGGACAAGGAGGGTAGAAGAGGAGAAGGAGCAGCTCTCTACATAAGGGAAGGGATCAAAGCAATGGAACTAATGGGCAAACAAGGAGGAGAGGAGACACTGTGGGTCACTCTGGAGAAGGGAAATGTCACTACAATCTGCATGGGGGTTGTATACAGACCCCCATTTCAGGGGGAGGAAATGGACAAGGAAATGATATAAGGCATCCTTAGGATGGCATAAATAGGGGAGATATTGTTGATGGGGGACCTGAATATGCCAAATGTTAACTGGAGTGCCTTTGCTGCAGCCACATCCAAGAGTAGGGTCATTCTAGATGCCCTACAGGGGGCATGCCTCAGACAGCCTCAGTGTTGGAACCCACTCAGGAGGGAGCAATCTTAGACCTAGTACTGTCAAATGGGGATGGACAGAGGATCTCAGATTTAGAAGTGGGTAGCCATCTTGGAATAAGTGACCACCAAACAGCGTGGTTCATGATAAACACAGCTGTAAAGTCAAGCCATACAAAAGTGAAGGTACTGGACTTTAGGAGAGCTGACTTTGTAAAAATGGGAGAGTGCCTCAGAAAAGCACTAGCAAATGGGCAAGAAGGAGGGGTGGAGGAACAATGCAGAAACATCAAAACTGCCATCACAGAGGCAACAAGCCTTTGTGTGAAGAAAATAAATCAAAATGGAGGAAAAAACACTATGGTTCTCAAAAGAGGCAGTGGGGAAGGTTAGGGAGAAAAAGATAGCATTTAGGAAATATAAGGAAACACAGAAGGAGTAGGACAGAGAACTGTACCAGTTAAAGCAGAAGGAAGCGGGGAAGGCAGTCAGAATAGCAAAGGCCCAAACTGAGTAAAAGATAGGCAACTCGGTTAAGAAGGGGATAAAACCTTTTATAGGAACATGAGGGAGTGATAAAAGATGAAGGGAGGGATAGTGAGGCATACTAAAGGGGAGAGTGGGTGGGCAGAGGGTGACAGTGACAAAGCAGGGATACTGAATGAATACTTCTGCTCAGTATTCACAAAAGTAGAGGAGGAGGCGGTACCTAATCCAATCAATAGAAGCACTCTGGATAGAGGGGTTGATATGAGTCCATTCACAGAAGAAAGGATTCTAAAAGAACTCCTTAAGCTGAAGGTGGACAAAGCAATGGGTCCTGACAGGATTCATCCCAGAATTCTAAAAGAACTAAGGGGAGAACTAGTGACACCACTGACTACCCTTTTTAACAAATCACAGGAGGATGTGTGGCACCTGAGGACTGGAGGAGGGTGGATGTGATTCCCCTTCACAAAAGTGGGAGCAAAGCAGAGGCAGGAAACTACAAACCTGTTAGTCTGACCTCAGTGGTAGGGAAAATGATGGAATCACTTCTGAAAGAAAGAATTGTTGAGTACCTTGAGGCCAGCAGGGCACAGGACCCACAGCAGCATGGATTCATAGCAGGAAGATCATGTCAGATGAATCTAATAGATTTCTTTGACTGGGTGACCAAAGTAGTAGACCAGGGAGGGGCTGTGGACATGGCCTACCTAGACTTTAGCAAGGCATTTGACACAGTCCTACACAAAAGAGTAATAAACAAGTTAGCCAGCCTGGTAGTTGGTTCCCAGGGTGGTAGCCTGGTTAAAAAATTGGCTGGACAACAGGACACAGAGTGTAATAGTAAACGGGAGTCCACTCCAGAGAAAGAGGGGGATTACTAGTGTGATACCACAGGCTTCAGTACTGGGATGGGTCCTTTTTAATGTCTTCATAAGTGACATTGCAGAGGGACTTAAAGGAAAAGTATGCCTCTTTGCATATGACACAAAGATCTGCAACAGGGTTGATACACAAGATGGAGTAGAAAGGATGAGAAGGGACTTGGCAAGGTTGGAGGAATGATCAAAAGTATGGCAGCTTAGATTCAATGCAAAGAAGTGCAAAGTAATGCACCTGGGAAACAAAAACCCAGGGGAAGAGTACACAATGTGGGGGGGTACTAACAACAACAGAAATGGAAAGGGAGCTGGGGGCAGTCGTATCAGATGACCTAAAGGTAAACAAGCTATGTGAGAAGGCAGTAAGGAGGGCTGGGAAAATACTGGGATGTATTGGAAGAGGCATCACCAGTAGAAAACAAGAAGTTGTTATCCCTCTGTACAGACAGTTGGTGAGACCCCAAATGGAGTACTGCATGCAGTTCTGGAGACCCCATCTCTGCAAGGACATAGACAGGATAGAGGCAGTCCAGAGGAGGGCAATTAAAATGGTATAGCGTCTGCACCAAAGCCATACGAAAAGAGACTAAAGGAGCTTAATATGTATACCCTTGAGGAAAGGAGGGTGAGGGGGGTGGCATGATAAAAAAGGTCAAGTACCTGAAGGGAATCAACAAAGTCCAAGAGGGTAGCATCTTTAAGCAAAAGAGATGTGCAAGAACTAGGGGGCACAATTTGAAGATAGAGGGTGATGGCTCACTAGCAATATGAGGAAGTATTTTTTCATGGAGAGAGTGGTGGATGCATGCAACAGCCTCCCTGAGGAGGTCGTGGAGTCAAAAACTGTGGGGGAATTCAAAAATGCATGGGACAGACATAAGACAATTCTAGTGGGGGTTATGAAGAAGTAGGTTGTTGGTTTACCAGGATCTGCAGCTTATCCAGTATGTATGGAAATGGGCAGGCTGGGTGGGCCAAGCTGTCCTCATCTGTCAAAGTGTATGTTTCTAGGCCAGCCCAGTGGCTCTGAGGATTGAGGGGCTGGATACCACACCTCGCACCATGCCAGCGACCTGGGTTTGGGAACGTTACTGGGGACATCCAGGGTTGGCATGGGAGGGGGAGGATTGAGCATCCGGAGGACTGCTGTCCTCTTCCGGGATGGGGTGATGGGAATTCCAAGGACAGTAGCAACCTGTGGTGGAGACCAGTGGTGGCACTAGCATCAGGACATAGAAGGGGCAGGACGAGGGCAGGCTCCAGTGGCGTGAGGCACCAAAGTATGGCTGTGCAGGATGCCAATGCATGCCGTGTCCCAGGGGAAACCACAGTACAAGGAAAATGGCCCTATCCTCAGTAGGCAAAGGTGGATCCGGGGATGACGCACCCACACCCAGTGCTGGGTCCTCTTGCCATCTCTCTGGTGGTCTGCCAAACCTGGGGCACCTCATTAGAGGTACAGTTAGAGCACCAGGTAGTGAAGGTGATCCCAGCCTGGCAGACTCAGAGCCGGGGGGGGGACCTGTGAGGCAGAGGAAAGTCACACCAGGGTGGCGGTGGTGGACTTCAGGTGGGTGGGAGAAAGCGTCATTGAGCGACCTTACCAGAGAGAGTCTGGGTGATGGAGAGGTAAGGAGGATGAATGAAGCTGACAAAAAAAGTCTATGTTTCTATCTGGTAAGAGTTTTTCTGGCTCTGGAGTGCAAGAGCCTCCGACTTCTGTTCACTACTGACTTGGGCTCGTAAGCCCGCCCTCATACCCTATCCTAGTCCAGAGTGCAGCATACCCCTGTCTGACTCCCCAGTGTTTCACACCGCTGGGGGGGCTTCCAGTGCTGACACGGGGATTGGGCACCCTGATGTTGGAAAATGATAAGACAAGGGACTGAGGGGATGGGGGGACATCTGACACTGGGGGTGGGCATCCCGGTATCAGATTATAGTATTACATAAATTAAAAAAAAATATCAATGAGACTCAGAAAGTGGGGTTGCCACTAGACACCAGGGAAAGATAAAGGGGTGCATCAGGGATCGGGAAGGGAGAATGCCCATTTTTTTATTCAGCTGAATGTGATCAGCCATTTAATAGTTATGCTTTTCTCATGCTTTGGCTCCCTTCCCCTTGGAGGTTTTTAAAACCTAAAACAATACTTGAATTAGGTAAACACCAACAGGCAAACATCAACAGGTGTTTACCTAGTCAGAGAATGAAGAATCGGATTCTGGGGGCAGTTTGCCCCAAAAACACCCAGAAATGTTTTTTTTTTCCATGGACATATTTGTGCTACATCTGTTTTGCGAGACACCCTTTCTTGTTTCGCAAAACAATGGGATTCAGCCACAATTTGCTGCAAAAACTCCACTTGTTTCATGAAAGAAGCACCGCAATTTGTGGAGCAAATATGTCCGTGGACAAAATCCACATATTTCTTTGCATTTTTATGACAAGCTGATCCCAGAATCTAATTCCTCGGGCCCTGGTTAGGTAAACAGAACTGTTGGTGTTTACCAACTGCGAGGATTTTTAAAAATATTTAAATTTGTTTGCCTCGCTAACTGAAAACAAGATGGTGGACTTTCTAAGCAACATGGAGGTTTGTCCCTGCCTTTTTCCTATACTGTTGTGCATTCCATGCTCATAAGTTTTGGCACTGGCATCTGCCTTCAGACCCTCCTGAGAGTGTTAGCTATTACCTGCTTTGGCTTGAAATAGAGCATTCACTCGTCACTCGGGTGGGTTTTTCCCTTTCCAGTTTGTTCTATGGAAAATATAAACAACTGCATGGGCACTTGCGGACTACTCCTTTGGGATGGTCCTTTAAGGCCACAGTGCAGCTGGAGTTTTCTTTTATTTGGAACTGGACATGGGATCTATCTCAGACAATAGTTGGCTATGAACTTGAACATCAAGATCCCCATTCTTTTTTGCCCTCAATAGGAGTGGGTTGTATTGTTTCAGTTCATGGAGAATAATGAGGTTTTGTTGTTCCCGTTAGTGAAACAGCACTTCTCTCTGGCTGATAATTACTTTTGTCCAGGACCATCTTGCAAATGAGCTCGCTCAGTGATGTAACTGCCTGGTTAAATAAAGTTTGATCGATTGATTTTTAAATATCTGAAAATTTCCCATGCAGTTCATGCTTTGCTAGGCCCTAAGCAATGGGAGTTAGCAGTTCATTCTTCATTGGAGAGGCTCCTGCCTGTAGTTACCATGCCTCATCAAGTTTCAGTTATTACATTCACTTGCGCGCATGCGCAAGTAACGTTTTGGGAGAGTAGCACACTTTGGAGGTGTGCCTCTCCCATCCAGTGCACTGCTCCCTTGAGCAGGCGTGGGCGTCCTGCACCACGGTGCAGGAGCTTGCATGACAGCGGTGTTCCTCTGCTTCAGCAGACCACCGCTGCCCACGGAGCACCGCATCACGCCGCCCCTTCGCATCACGCGCTCCCCTGCGCAGTCCACGCTACCCCCCAAAGCTTTGGTGCCATGCTGGGAGCCCACCCCAGCGTGGCAAATGTTGTTGCCGCGGGGCTGCCCAATCCCGTCGGCTCCACCTCCCAAGCCATCCTGCAGCCACGCTGGGAGGCCACCCCAGCATGGCAAGCGTTCCTTTGTTTTGCCAGCGAAGTGCCCAATCCCCGTCGGCTCCTCAACCCCACACCGCATAGTTTGCTGTGGAGTTGCCAATCCCGTGTCCTCAGCCCAGCCATCTTCTGCCATGCTGGGGGCCCACCCCAGCATGGCAAGCGTCACGTCATAGTTTTTTTAAAACCTGTAAAATAAAAGCGGTCCCCGCAGCCTCCCAGCCCCCCACAACCTGCACCCACCCACTGCGCCCCAGCCTCCTCACCCCCACCCCATACTTACCTCCGGACTCCGGCGACTATCTTGGCGGCGGACCGGGAACACGCTCTGCACTCTTCAAAGCGGCCGCGAATCGAGGAAATGACGGTAAGCTGTATAATGGGCTATAGGGGGTTTCAACTATATTGCATATCTCAGCATTTTGGGAATTTTGCACCAAATTTTCAACATGGGGTTTTGGGATGCCTTCTCATGAATGATGTCACTGTCATGGCGTTATTGGGCCGAAGGATGATTTCACAGTCACTGTGTGAAATCACCGCGGCCTGAATAGTGCCATGACGAGTGACATCATTCATGAGAAGGGTCCAAAACCCATGTTGAAAATTAGGTGCAAAATCAAAAATGACTGTTTCTGGCGTGCATTTCGCAGTTCCTCACGCAGGCTCATAAGTTCATGAATTTTCAATATTTTTACTCAGATTTTCAACATTGCCATTTTATCACACTTCCTTATGAGCAGTACAGCTGTCATTTTTCACATCTTGCCCAAAACATGTTTCCGCCCATGTAGCGCACAATGG
The DNA here is from genome assembly GCA_016271365.2 of Neoceratodus forsteri. NCBI lineage: Eukaryota > Metazoa > Chordata > Ceratodontiformes > Ceratodontidae > Neoceratodus > Neoceratodus forsteri. The sequence goes on from CM028129.1 coordinate 64,473,600, forward strand.
CACAGTCAGTGTGAGAAATCAATGTATGGGACACATTAAGAAAATCACAGCAACACTGTTCATGAGCAGAGGTCTTAAAATTGCTATGTTGAAACTTTGGTGAAAAAATTCCAAAAAATGACTGTTTTATGAGTGTGTGTTGTGCAGTTCCTATGCACGCTCATAAGTTTGCGAATTTTCAATATTTTCACTCCACATTTTCAACATTGCCATTTTACCACACCTCCTTATGAGCAGTGCAGCTGTCATTTTTAACATCTTGTCCAAAACGTGTTTCCGCCCATATGGCGCACAATGCGCTGGTCGATTGTCTGAACTCAGTGTATAGGACACATTAAGAAAATCACAGTGTCACTGTTCATGAGCAGAGATCTTAAAATGGCTATGTTGAAAATTTTATGAAAAAATTCCTACAAATAACTGTGTTACGAGCGTGCGTTGTGCAGTTCCTACGCACGCTCGTAAGTTTGCGAATTTTCAATATTTACACACCAGATTTTCAACATTGCTATTTTACCACACCTCCTCATGAGCAGTACAGCTGTCATTTTACGCATCCTACCCAAAATGTGTTTCCGCCCATGTAGCGCACAATGGCGCAGTCCATGTGTGAACTCAATGTATGGGACACATTAAGAAAATCACAGTGACACTGATCATGAGCAGAAGTCTTAAAATGGTTGTGTTGAAAATTTGGTGACAAAATTCCTAGAAATGACTGTTTTACGAGTGTTCATTGCGCAGTTCCTATGCATGCTCGTAAGTTTGCGAATTTTCAATATTTTCACTCCACATTTTCAACATTGCCATTTTACCACACCTCCTTATGAGCATTGCAGCTGTCATTTTTCACATCTTGCCCAAAATGTGTTTCCGCCCATGTAGCGCACAATGGCACAGTCGCTGTGTGAACTCAGTGTATGGGCCACATTAAGGAAATCACAGTGTCACTGTTCATGAGTAGAGATCTTAAAATGGCTATGTTGAAAATTTGGTGAACAAATTCCTAAAAATAACTGTTTTGCGAGCGTGCATTGTGCAGTTCCCACGCACGCTCGTAAGTTTGCGAATTTTCAATATTTTCACTCCAGATTTTCAACATTACCAATTTACCACACCTCCTTATGAGCACTACAGCTGTCATTTTTCACATCCTGCCCAAAACGTGTTTCCGCCCATGTAGTGCACAATGGCGCAGTCGGTGTGCAAAATCAATGTATGGCACACAGTAAGACAATCACAGTGACACTGTTCATTAGCAGAGGTTTTAAAATGCCAATGTTGACAATTTGGTGAAAAAATTCCTAACAATGACTGTTTTACGAGCGTGTATTGCACAGTTCCTATACACGCTCCTAGCTTTGCAAATTTTCAATATTTCCACTCCAGATTTTCAACATTGCCATTTTACCACGCTTCCTTATGAGCAGTACAGCTGTCATTTTTTACATCCTGCCCAAAACGTGTTTCCGCCTATGTAGCGCACAATGGGGGAAGCAACAAGGTCATGCTGACAATTTCTTGTGCAAATACCAGCAATCACACAGGGCATTAGGGTACAGCACCATACATGCCAAGCACCACTGCAAATACCTGCAAGCGAACGTTCGGCATTGACAAATGCTTGTTTATTAGCTGTTGCAAGCATCAGACTCTAGGGCTCCTATGGGAGTCTGTTATTGGTGGATACAAGCACTCTGCATTCTTTCTGATCAGTCTTTATGGGTTAGAATATGGCAACATTTGTACAAGTTTGTTAAACAAGATAGACTTAGATTAGTACTTTGTCAGGTGTTACATAACCTCTAATTCTCTCCAGTTAGATTATATAAAATGGAAGATGCGGCTTCCTCAATATGCAACAGATGTCATCAGGTAGAGGGCACCTTACATCAAATGTTATGGGATTGTGTGAAAATTAAACCTTTTTGGATGGCTATTAAAGCCTCTTAAGGTCCTTTATTAGGACTCTAAGATTTCTTCCTTCCTAACATCTGTCTGGTGGGACATTACCCACAAGAATTATTTGGTATCAGGAAGGCTCATATGGTGCTCATCTCTGCTGTGGCTAAACTAGTTGTACTTTGGCATTGGCTAGATGAATCAACCCCACCCCTGAAAGAATAGCATAGTTAGTTAGTTTATGTTTATTGATTGGTCAAAGACCTTTACAATGTAAAATAAAATACCACAGCCCAGATATTCAAACTGCGCCCAAAAAGTGTGCAATAGCAGGAGCAAGCACAAGTCTATTGTGCCCATGTGCAACAGACGAGATATTCAAAAAAGGAGCAGGCCAAATTGCACCTACAACCAACATCTGAATATCGCACAACCTGCACCATAGCGCAACTAGGGAGGGGAAGTTGAGCAGATATGATGCACTATGGCGCAACAAGGAATGTTCAACTGAGCAAACCAGAGGCGCCATAGCGCAAGCAGGGAGCCCCCCAGCTGCAGAGCAATGTAACAGCACAATCAGGGAGGTAGGGGCCCACCACCCATACCACAGATGGGCACAGGAACACACAGCAGAACAGACATTGTCCCCCTATACCCCAAGCACATCACAACCAGGGGAGGGCTGGAATAACCACTGGCCCATGGAGTCAAGCAACCAACCCACAGCCTGGCCATGGTGCCCCATCACACCTACCGGCAAGCTGTGACTGGCACACAAGGAGGGTGGACCACCCTGTGCCACACCATCCCCCCAGTGCACAGCGCACCCTGCACAGCGACCCCCAGACAAACCTCCATGAGCAGTGACCACCACTACAGGAATCCCCATGCATGCCACCACCCCCACAGTGGCAATGCAACCGTGTGCACCACAGAACCATGCAAGCCAGCCCCACCATGAGCACCCATCAGCAGGTTGCAGCACACTGCAATGCAACAACGGCAGACAAAGTGCCACCACGCACAGTCCCCCGAGGTACTGCTGAGACACTGACCATGCATTGGCACAAGAGTGACCCCATATTGGATGGTCGTGTAAGTGACACCTCCATCAGTGGTACAGCGCTCCGCACAGTATACCAGTAACACACCCTGGCCCACCACTGGCCACAACAGCCAGCACAGACACCCACAGTGGTGCGTGGAAGCATGCACCACACAAGATGCCACACAGGGTCTGGACAGATACCTACCCATGCCCTAGGGCACAGCAACACAGGGATGCAGTGGTGGGGCAACCCTAGCCCCCATCGTGGGCCCATGTAAGCCATGTACACACAACCTGCAGTCCACCATGGCACTGGAGTGCCAACCACCCTGTGCCAGCACCATGGACCAATACCCCACCATGAGTCACCCGGAGCACAAGTGACAGACAGTGGGGCACATCCCCTGCAACACGCACAAGCCAGCATGGAGGTGGGACAATGACTGTGTTGCCCACAGTGCCACCTGAGCCAGGCATGCACCACACTAGTGACATGGGCAACCCAGCAAAGCAATGGGTACAGTGTCCACCATGCAGGGAATGCCAGCACTGACATGCCAGCAGACCATGCAGGTCACAGACAGGCATGGGTGTCGGCTGCACAGGCCATGGACGGGCTGAAGGGTGCACCATGGACACAGAGCTCGCGCCATGGACCTCTGCACATAGTCATCCAGTGCATGGGGCACAACACACACAACACAGACACTGACTGATATCCACCCCCACACCATAGACACCTCCACATGGAGACACACACATACCCATGACTGCACCACCCCTGATGCCATGCACACCACTGCAGCGGAGCACCTATAGCCCGCTGCAAATCAGAGACCACCACAGTATTCACAGAAAAGTCAAATGTATTATAAAATATATATGAATTATTTACAAGATCAACAAGAACTATATACAGGTTTTAGGGGACACAATAAGGTGTGGGTGGGCAGGGAGAAGGGGTGGACAACTGGGATGGGATAGGAGGGGTGGGAGGGTTGTTCCGGGGGGGGAGGGAGGTCAGAAACAAGGGACTACTGTTGCCGGTGCTGGTCCAGGCTCTGGCTTCGCCTTGCACGTTGCCTCCTCAATACCCCCACCTCATCTATCCTCCGGAGGATGGCCACTGTCTCCCGGGCTAGGGCGATTAGCTCCCTCAGGGTGTCTCATATCTCCCTCAGATGTCTCGCACCTAGGACAAGGGATAACAGTTAACACGTGTGAATGCACAGCCCCATACAGCCTGCCCACCGTGCATGGGATACAGCCATGGGACATTCCACTGTGTTGGTGTGTGACCAGCCGCAGTGATCATGTCCACAGGACATGCCCACCTAGGCGCATACGGCCATGCAGAGTGCTGCACACACCCACCAGCTAAGTCACGCAGAGCACCACCGTGGCCATCCAGTGACATGGCTATGTGGTGCAAAGGCAGTGGCACAGCCATGCACCTGGTGCACGCATGCACCACCAGTGATGCACACCCAGGCATGCATTGCCACTGGACTGTGTTGACCATGACCAGTGGTGTGCATGGTAGTGATGTCAGTGAATGGTGGCCATGCCCCACTGCCCACCTTGTCACACAGCATGCAATATTAATCATGGATGTCTGTCACTCACCCTCATTGGGATGGTCAGGTGGCCGTTGTGGACCCTCGGCCTGCCTGGCTGTGGCTTCCACTACCCTGTGCTCCACCCTCAAGCAGTGTACCTCTTCCGGGCCTGTGGGGACAAAAAGGAGAGAGAACATCAGTGCAATCCCGAAGCAAAGTTCCCCTGTCCCAGGTGTGTCCCCACCCATCCAGACCCACCCACCCCACACCCTGTGAACACCGCCACGGCCAACTCCATACAGCCCCCGTGCTGGACACAAACAACAATGTGACTCATATGGACAAAAACAGTGTGGTGACGGAACCCCTACCTGGTCATGGTATCGTGCCCCTCCTGGCACGTGACCATAGTCTGCCCAGTAACTCCGGCTCCCTCCTCATAAGGTCGCAATATTGGTGCCTGCACTGCTCCACCATCCTGACCCTGCCAGTCACTGCGCTGTTACCGAACAGTGCGATAGAGGTGCACCTATGCCTGATGCATGGCGCCAAGGGGGCAAAGGTTGGGCACAGGGTCAAGGGTCCTGGTGCAAGGCCATGCACAGCCCCATCGGACAACAATGCATGTAGTGTGATTGGCTGCCTGTGTGCCAGCACCACAGTGGACTATCGCGCAGTTGTGCCATTGCACCTATGAAGGCCCATTGCCACAGTGCCATGTAGTGACCTTCGCTATAGCACCACTGGCACAATGGTGGCCGTGCCCTGCATTGCCTACCACGCACAGCACATCAGCAGACGCCCGTGTAAGCAACCTGGGCATGCACAGTGAGGTGTACTACGCATGCCATGGAACTGCGCCATTGGCTCAGCATGTTCAACACAACTGCGCAAAGTGCAACAGTGCAATATTCAGCCGTCATATGCTAATCATCCGATCAGCCATTCAATGGTGCAGCAATGCGATTTGCATCTAATTAAAGTTGCTCCTCACCTAATTTGCATGGATTGCACTATAAAGGTACGACAAAGTGCTGCAGTGACCATGGTCGGTTACTGCAGTTTATTGGCGAGTTGCATGCTGTGTGGGAGTGTGGACTGTGGATTCAGGGACATGTATGGGACTGCACAGTCACAGGTAACAACTGCCATTCTTACAGGCTACATAATGACTGAGCAGGTTGTTGGAAAGGAGGAAAACAGTGGTGGGAGGAGGAGGAGGAGGCCAAACTTTACAAAGGCCGAAACCAATGCCCTTTTCGAGGCCTATCTGGACCAGGAGCCACTTGCTCAGTGAATGGCAGGGCACCCCTCAGGCCCATGCTGCTGCATGGAAGGAGGTGGCACATGCTGTGAACCTGCATGGCAGCCACCAGCGCTCTGTGCAGGAGTGTAAGAAGAAGATGGGTACAGACAGGAGGAGGGTAAAGGAGAAGGTGGCTGCATCAGGGTTGTGGATGCATGGAACGGCCTTCTGGAGGAGGTTGTGGAGTCAAAAAAACAGTGGTGGAATTCAAGCATGCATGGGACAGTCATAAGGCCATTCTAGGAGTTGGGGGTAGGAAGAAGTAGGCTGCTGGTTAACTAGGATCTTCAGCTTATCCAGTAGGTAGGGAAATGGGCAGACTGAGTGAGCCAAGCGGTCCTTGTCTGCCGTCAAATTCTATGTTTCTATGTTTCTATATCTGGGCGGCACATGCTGCAACAGGTGGGGGACAGCCAGAGGTGGTACAGCTCACCCCAGTGGAGGACAGGCTTGCCACAAGCATGCATCAAAGTGCCATAGGGGGAGTTCTGGGCGGTGGCTTCCAGACGGGTGGTGGCCCATCTCTGCATGGTAAGTCATGGCCTGCCTCGGGGGGGCCGGGTAGGTTACACGCAGTAATGCAACTTTGCTTTCCCTTACAGATCCTGATCATCTGCATGGGTCAGCGGTGGTGGGCCTGTCCACTGTGGACAGTGGGACGGAGTCGGAGGTGAGACCATCCACCTCCACAGGTATGTGTGGGTCTGTACGACAGTGGGGCTGCCTTTCTGTCCACACTGATGTCATTGAGACAGGTGTGGAGGAAGCCCTGCCTGTGTCCCAGCATGCTGACGTCCATGGATGCCAGAACGCTGTGGCTGTGGCCGGGGCAGAGTCCGGCACCAGTGATGATGACACGACCATCATGGGCAGTGACACGTGTGTGCCACAGGATGGACACACAGCAGGGCAATATGCGCCCATGGCTGTGGCTGGTTCTGCCGTGGAGGCCTGTGTGTTAGCACAGTCCCAGACTGTGTCTGTCAGCACCAGTGGGGCAGCACTGGTGTCTGTTCAGGACAGTGGGACTGTTGCGGCCACTGCGGCAGCACCACTGAGCCCTGGTGTGAGGCAGCCTGAGGGGCAGCATCAGCGGTCGCCCATGGGGCCTGGGGGTACAGGGTTCAGCAGCGGCATCTGTGCACCACCTGTGGACATGTCCAGACCTGGTCCTGGTGTGCAGCACCCACCCTCAAGGGGTGCTGAACATCAGGCCCTTGCACACCCTGAGGGACAGGATGCCGAGGAGGCTGATGACCTCTTGGACGAGCACACCTGCCTACTGTGAGCATCGGTCCAGCAGCAGATGCGGCTTGCAACATCCATGGAAGCACTGTGTGTGGCTCTGGAGCGGGTAGAGGAGTGTCGCAGCAGGGACACCGAATGGACCCTGGCACGGATGGACCATTTGCAGGAGGATGTGACCGCTGCCATTGACAGGCATGCACAGGCGTTCATTGCTGTCATGGCCACAATGGGCACACAGTCAGGTGCCCAAGTGTAAGCTTCACACTGCATGATGCACCTCACACCTTTCCCAGTGTTATGCGACTCCCACCCTGTAGACACGGGTTCCAGCTGTGGGCATCCTGAGCACTCCTGGTGCAGGCATGTTTGGTGTGCTGCAGGCCCCTGCATGGGCACGGTCGCGTTCACACAGTGGAACCCCTGGGGGACCATCGGTGCCACCCCATGATGCCAGTGATCAGCCTGCCAGTGCTGGCGGGTCTCAGCGGGGCCGCCCATGCATCCGTGGTGGCCATGTCACTGTCTCACATGGCTGACCTGTCTCCCAGCGCAGCTACTGTCTGGTGCTGCCATGTGTGCATTGTGTGTTTTGGTGGGCAGTGCATGGGTGGGTACCTGGCCCTGCACGCGGACACACAGTCCACCTGCACACCCTCCCGGCTGCTGTCCACAGTTACGTGTGCATGATGATGCCTGCATTGCAATGTACACCAAAGTGCAATGGTGCCAAGCATCTGACACACGCACATGGACAGGCAGTGGGTGTGGTGGCCTGTGGACATGTGTGTCGCTAGGGTTGGCATTCTGGGTCAGTGTGCCTCCTGCACTCTGTGCACATTTGGTGCATTGTGTAAGTGCGTGTGTGCATGTGTGTGTGTGTGTGTCCATCCACGTGGCATGTTAATCCTCATCCATCCCTGGTTGTGTGTGTGCTTCTGTGCCCTGCCACTTTCCTTGACGGCATGCACCCCTGGTGTGTGTCCATGCATGTTTGTGGGTTGTGCCTTAGCCATTGGTGGCTGCACGTGTCCCCATGACGTACCTGGGTTGGCTGAAGTGCTCCTCCGTGATGGTGTCCCGGTGCAGCTGTGCCAGCTGTATCAGTCGGGGATCCCGTCGGCCAAGGGGGAGCTGCCCATCACCATCATCACCAGCATCCTCATTGTCCCCATCGCTGTCCCCCTCTTCGACCTGTATGGCTATCCCACATTCATTGGCCATGTTGTGCAGGATGCAACAGGCCAGGAATATCCTATAGGCCTTTGAGGGGCTGTACTGTAGGGCACCGCCAGAGGTGTCCAGGCAACGGAAACATGCTTTCAGCATCCAGAACACCCGCTCAATGACATTGCATGTGGTGGCGTGTTCCTCATTGTAGCGTTGCTGCGATGGGGTCGTGGGCCACTGGTAGGGTGTGTGCAGCCAGGGATGGAGTGGGTATCCACTGTCACCTGTGTGTAGAGGGTGGAGGTTAGTTTGGTGATCAGCATCGCGCTGCCTCAAGCCAAGTAGGCCACTACCCATGGCACCTCTGGCCATGCCCCCCCAGGCCCTAGATTTGTCCATTTGGTTTGCATACTCACCCACTAGGTGTCCAGTGGGGATGTCCCCACTCTCAAATCTGTGGCACAGTGCCAACTGGTGCCAAATGAATGCATCGTGTGCTCCCCCAGGCTGTGTGGCACAGACATTGATGATGCACCCCCTGGCATCGCACACCACCTGGCAGTTGATGCTGGCATAGCCCTTGTGATTCATGTATGTGGCCCCCTCATGACCAGGTGGTGTGCGTATGGCCACATGGGTACAGTCTATTGCCCATAGCATGCCAGGCATACGTGCTACCCTGTGGAACTCCTGTATGTTTGCTGTGCGCTCCACCAGTGTCCTGGGGAAATGGATGTACTCCTCAGCATGTGGCAGCAGTGTGCTTAGGAATTGGGTGAAGTGGCATGATGTGGCCAACTAGGTTATGCCTGTGGTGTCCTCAGTTGGTCTCTGGAAGGTACCCGTGGTGAGCAAGCACATGCAGGCTGTTACCTTTGTCTCCACTGACAGGGCATGGCTCCGTCGTGTGGGTGCCCGCATCACATCACTGCACAGCTCACAGAGCCGCCTCAGTATTGCCCCGTTCAGGTGGTACCAGCCCACAATTTTGGTATCACTGTACAGCTCAAAGCTGGTGCGGGCTCGTTACTGCCTATTGGGGGCATACCACCGACGGGCCCTTCCACAGCCACGTCCCCCTGCTGCCCGCCTTCTCACCCCCCTCATTACGGCCTCTATGTGGAAGGTGGCACTGGCCATGTCCCTGGCTTGCGTTCACCCCCCATGGCAGCTGTTACTTTATTCCCCCTGTTGTCCTGGCTGCTACCTCCCCTGCACGGGTACACCTGCCTGTGCTGGCCTCTGAGCTGTGTGGCTCCCTACACCTTCTCTGTGCCTGTCTGTTGCTGTGGCCTTTCCCTGGCCTGCCCTGTTCCTGCCACTTGCCCTGTCTGTGCCTCTGCCTCTGTCTCATGTGGCTTCCTGTAGCTGTTCTGCGCCTCTTCCTGCTCCTTTTTATTTTGGCTTACTCATATGGCGCAACTTCCTATTTCCACTGTTATGCACAAGACTTTGAATATCACACTGCACCATTTATGTATGGTTCCTCCCCTTTAGTTGTGCATGCCTTCATTATCATTGCGCTGTTGCTCAGCATGATTTTGGGGGCGCAACTGCCTCCTGCTGAATATCGCAGAATGGCGCAAATTTGGACTTGCACAGGCGCAACCCTATTGCGCATGGCTCAACTTTTTTGAATATCTGGGCCCACATGTATAATATCATAATTAAAATTTTGCTAAAACAAATACACATATACCACACCTTATTTATTGTGATGCTTACCACTTAGGTCACTAAAACACTCTAAATTGCATATATTAATTCACCTTTGCGTAGGGGTAATTTGACAATGATTTTAATATCAAACATTTTCAAGACAGTTATTCAGTCCCTAAGGACTTATCTAATATATTTCAATTCTTTGTCCATAATATACAAAAGACCTTAAAATTTTATTTTAGATGTACACATCACATCGATATAAATAACACAATGTTCACATATATTTCAACAGCTCATTATTAGAAGAGCTTAGTCACTTCAGAGATGGGCAAAGTGGCCCCAATTCGCTCCACAAAGTGAATCAAGAAGCGAAAGCGAATTCGCGGAGTGCTCCCCAACACAAAGTGGAGTGCTTCGCATTATGATGAGTAACATGAAGTCCATTGAAAACAATGACTTTACATTACTCCACATTCGCAAACCACTACTCTACCAATTTTTAAGGCGAAGTACATTAAAAACAATGTACTTTGCCTCACTTCACCTTGTTTTTAAGCTCCAAAGGTGAATTTTGCAGTGATTCATGGGATTTCAGGTCACATGGGCTCTAGATTGTTCTGCACAGCCTCAGTTTGGGGTAGTGTGTGTAGGAAGTTATAAGAGACAGTTTGCTCTGAGAGCTCTCTGTGATTTAAACCCCTCTAAAAGCTATGAAAAAAGCCTTTCTAAGTAATTTTTTTTTGCTGAAACTTTAGTTCATCGATTGCAGGAAACCCTCCTGTGCTCATATCATCGAGCGTTTATTGTTCATGTATGGATTTTGAATGCTAATGTATGACATTCAGCTTGTTTACTGAGAGACAGTGGAAGTGTTCTTTGGGGGAGGGGCGTATCTGTGGTGTAGGTAGATTAACTTGGAGAAAGACAGTTCTTTCTGTTTTGATGATATTTTTCTTGTATAACTGTGTTAATGTACACACAGTAATATATTCAATAATTCTTGCCATTTTTTTGCTGATTGTTGTAGTGTAGCAGTGCATAATTTTAATTTGTTTAAAATAAATGGTTATATTACTGAAGTTTTCAATTTGCTATGCATTACTTAGTGTATATGTGAGTATGTGTGTGACGCATGTCATCAAATCAGAGACCTTTTATTGTGCCACATAGTAATTTCAGCAATGTGAACCTGCTATCCACTACAGCTGTGTGATTTTTGTACTCCTTTGTGGTATCTTTACTGGTGCTAGTACTAGTGACTGTTATTGCAGCAGTGCAGTACACTGCCCCCCTCATGGCCTGTCCTAACTGGCAAAGGTATTCTTTTCCAGATTTGAATTTCTGATGGTGAGCACTGGTTAGGTGTTGTGCCTTTGCATCTGCATCTATTCAGTGTGCAGCGCAATCTTAATCTGTCTGTGCATCTACATCTCTTTAGGGCCCAATCTCCATCTGTAACTTAAGTCACAATTTGAATCCCACAGCTTCCACTTGCATACTGTGTGACCCTGAGCAAGTCACTTAACTTCCCTGTGCTCCCAGGTCGCACCTGTAAAAAAGCTTTCAGCTTAGTGTGCTACTCCTGGTTAAACAACTGAAAAAAAAAAGTCACAGTTGTTTCTTTGGCTTCCCTTCAGAGTACTGGTCTGATGTAGTGCATAATTCTGCATGAACATAGTACTCATTAATATGCATTTTTAAGTCAGGACCATCATCACGAGTCACTCAATCATGTTCTTCATCACGGTCACAAATTCAGTCACAAATCACGATTCACGATCACATCCTGAATCACATTAATTTTTTTACTAGTTACTTGGATGTATTGTAAGCCTGTATTGTAGTATCTCTCCAGGCTTCCCCACCCCACCATTGCACTCATTAATACGTGTTTTTAAGTCAGGAGTTTTGTGCTACAGATCATCGGGGAAGTACAGCCGTAGGCATTCGCGTTCCCAATACAGTTCCATATTAGTTATCTCACACCGTTGACACCGAATCACGTTCTTCATCATCATGGCCACAAATGCAGTCACAAATCACGATTCATGATCATGTCACCAATCACAATATTAATTTTTTTACTAGTAACTTGAATGCATTGTAAGCCTGTTTTGTAGCATCTTTCCAGGCTTCACCACCCCACCATTGTACTCATTAATAAGACTTTTTAAATTGGGGAGTTTTATGATAGAGGCTCAGCTCATCAGGGAAGTACAGCCATAGGCATTCATGTTCCTTCCTGTACAGCATGTGAGTTACAGTACTGTAAGTAGTGGTGGACAAAATGGCCCCAATTCACTGATTCCACGAAGTACTCCTCTATGTGAAGCGGAGTACTTTGCTTCATAATGAGGAGCGCAAAGTCCATTGAGACCAATGACTTTGCGTTATTCCGCCTTCTCCAAACCACTTCTCCACCAATTTTAAGGTGAAACACATTGAAATCAATGTAATTTACATATAAACATATAATTTGACAGCAGATGAAGACTGCTTGGCCCACCCAGTCTGCCCGTTTCCCTACCTAATGGATAAGCTGCAGATCCTAGTTAATCAGCAGCCTACTTCTTCCTACCCCAACCCCCTAGAATTGCCTTATGGCAGTCCCATGCATGCTTGAATTCAACCACTGTTTTTGACTCCACAACCTCCTCTGGAAGGCAGTTCCATGCATCCACAACCCTGTCTGTGAAAAAATGCTTCCTTACATTACCTCTGAGCCGCCTCCCCATCTTCAAATTGTGTCCTTTTGTTCTTGTACACCTCTTTTTTTGAAAGATGCTACCTCTGGACTTTGTTGATTCCTTGAGGTATTTGAAAGTTTCTATTATGTTCCCCCTTCCCTCCTTTCCTCGAGGCTATACATATTAAGCTCCTTTAGTCTCTTTTCATATGTCTTCCAGTGCAGACCCTACACCATTTTAGTTGCCCTCCTCTGGACAGCTTCCATCTTGTCTATGTCCTTGCGGAGATTGGGTCTCCAGAACTGCATGCAATACTCCAGATGGGGTCTCACCAGTTGTCTTTACAGAGGGATAACAACTTCCTGTTTTCTACTGGTGATGCCTCTCCCTATGCATCCCAGTATCCCCCAGCCCTCCTTACTGCCCTCTCACATTGCTTGCCCACCTTTAAGTCATCTAATATGACTACCCCCAGGTCCCTTTTCATTTTTGTTGTTGTTAGTATCTCACCCCCCCATTGTGTACTATTCCCTGGGTTTTGTTTCCCAGGTGCATTACCTTGCACTTCTTAGCATTAAATCTGAGCTGCCATACATTTGACCATTCCTCTAATCTTGCCAAGTCCCTTCTCATCCTTTCCACCCCACCTTGTGCATCAACTCTGTTGCAGATCTTTGTGTCATCTGCAAAGAGAAATATTTTTCCTTCCAGTCCCTCTGCAATGTCGCCTACAAAGACATTGAAGAGGACCGGTCCTAATACTGAACCCTGCAGCACCCCACTAGTACCCCCCCTTTCTTCAGAGTGGACTCCATTTATTGTTACTCTGTGTCCTATTCTCCAGCCAGTTCTTTACCCAGGCTATCATCTTGGGACCCACTCCCAGGCTGGCTAACTTGTATATTAATCTTTTGTGTGGGACTGAGTCAACTGCCTTGCTAAAGTCTAGGTAGGCCATGTTCACAGCCCCTCCCTGATCTACTACTTTGGTCACCCAGTCAAAGAAATCTATTAGATTCATCTGGCATGACCTTCCCGCCTCACTTCACCTTGTAATTGAGCTCCAAATGAAATTCTGCAGTGATTCATTCGATTGCAGGTCACATGGGCTCTAGATTGTTCTGTACAGCCTCAGTTCTGGCCTGGGTAGTGTGTGTGTAGTGGTAGATGGAGACAGTTTGCTCTCAGAGCTCTGTGATTCAAAACCTCTAAAAGCTGTTTAAAATGCCTTTTTGATTCATTTTTTTTTGCTCAAAATTTAGTACATTGATTGTAGGAAACCCTTCTGTGCTCATATCATCAAGTGTTTATTGTTGTGTGTGGATTTTGAATGTTAATTTAGAACAGTCATTCTGTGTACTGTGAAGTGTGCTTTGGGGAGGGGCGTATTCGTGATGTAGGTACATTAACTGGGAGAAAAAGGCAGTCTTTCTATTTTGGTTATATTTTTCTTGTATGACTGTGTTAATGCACACACAGTAATATTTTCAGTAATTCTTGACATTTTTTTTGCTGATTGGTGTGGTGCAGCAGTGTATAATTTGTCTGTTTAAAACATTTGGTCTTTATTGGAAATGCCATGTATTCGAATGGGGGAACAAACCTAGTCCTTTACTAACTAAACTGTTGAAAGGGGGCAGAACCGCCACACATATCAAAGGAGTAAGAGACAGAGGGGAATCTGAAAAAGATATGGAAGGTATAAAACAAAATTTTAGGGCCTTCTACCAGCACCTATACCATGCAGAGCATGCAGGTAATTATGAAGAAATGCAGAGGTGTCTGGATAAGGTAAAGCTGCCGGAGGCCACACAAGTTCAGAGGGAGATGCTTAGTCAACCGGTTACAATAATTGAAATAATGTATGCAATACAGGAGTTGCAGAGTGGCAAAGCTAGTGGCCCAGACGGATTTCCGGTAGAATATTATAAACTGATGGGAGACCAGGTGGGAGAACTACTAGGAGAAGTATTCCACCAAAATTAGGAGACGGGGAGATTGATCTGCCCAAAACTTGTTATGATGCCACTATTTGTCTAATACCTAAGGTGGGAAAAGATGCAGAGGAATGTGCCTCGTATAGACCAATTTCATTGCTTAACTGTGATCTGAAAATTTTGGCAAAGGTGCTGGCACTGAGGTTGGAGCAAATACTCCCGGGGTTGGTTCACCCGGACCGAACCGGATTCATTAAAGGGCTACAGTCATATCATATTACGCCGCCTCCTCAATATTATATGGAGAGCAAATCAGGAAAAGAAGCAGTGGGAGTTAATTCCATGGATGCCGAAAAAGCATTCGATAGAGTGGAATGGGAATATTTATTTGAGGTGATGTCCGGTTTGGTCTGGGTGAACCATTCATGCGGTGGGTAAGGGCCATGTACATGGCACCTAGAGCACGGGTATTGGTAAATGGAGAACTATCAGAGGGATTCAGATTGGAGAGAGATACGAGACAGGGCTGTCCTCTGTCCCCCCATTTTGTTCACAATGGTAATTGAACCATTGGCAATAGCCATAAGGAGCTGCACAGCAATTTTGGGAATTAAAGGGGCACGGGGGTCACAACATAAGCTTGCTCTATACGCAGATGACATGTTAGTGTTTGTGAAAAATCCAAACCAATCAATGTCTCCACTACTGGCTTTAGTAAAGGAGTTTGGGGCCTTCTCGGGGTATAGGATCAATCTGGGGAAATCGGAAATGATGTGTTTTCCTGAGATGGGTAAAGAAACAGAACAATGGGGACTGAAGCAAGTAGGGAAGTGTTTTACCTATCTTGGTATATTGGTGGGCAGATTGTTGGGCTCCCTCTATAGCTCAACTTACACGGAACTGCTGAAAGTGATAGGGGCAGATCTTAGGAGATGGGAACAATTACCAATTTCATGGATGGGCAGACTAAATACTGTAAAAATGAATGTGCTTCCCAGGATATTGTATCCATTACAGATGTTGCATGTAGGGATTATGAAAGGGGACATAGAGAAAATAGAAAAAGCTATTTTGAATTTTATTTGGAGGGGTAAATTCCCAAGGGTTGGTCTACAAAAATTAAAAATGGAAAAGGGAAGGGGAGGTCTAGCCCTACTGGATTTACAGACTGGCGGCACAGCTAAGATATATAGTGGATTGGGTGCATCAGTCCAGGGAAGCTAGCTGGGTAGAATTGGAACAGGTGGGAGCATTGGGATGACTCACAGCATACCTGCACTCCAGGGGTGTAAGAGCATACCGAAGTAGAGGCAATAATAACCCACTAGTGGAACAGGTCTTAATAGCCTGGGGACAGATCAGAAAGCAGGGATGGACACAACAAGGGGAAATCATATTATTACCTGTGGCAAACAATCCTTTTTTCTTGCCGGGGTTAGAGGACAAAAGCTTTCATGAGCGGGAACAGAAGGGCATCTGGAGTCTATGGAATTTTCTTGTGCAAGGAAACCTCTGTACCTTTGAGACCATGCAGAAGGAGCTGGGGGTGGAGAGGCAGCACCTCTTTCGATACCTGCAGGTAAGAACATTTATGCGCAAGTTGGAAAGAGGAGAGGAAAGGGGACTTAAACCAGATGAGGTAGAAAGCCTAATATATCAGACCAAGGGGGACCCCAAAGGTTTCATTGGGAAGGTGGTTAAGAGAGGAAATCAGAGACTCCCAGATAGAACAGGAAGAACAAGAATGTTGTGGGAAAGGGACCTGGAGAGATCCATCACGGAGGAGAATTGGAATACAGTGCTTCCAATGCACTCAGGGATTATGGCATGTAATAGATATAGGGAGGCATATTACAAGTTTCTTCATCGATTGTATTACCCTCCAGTAATAGTCCACAAAGCACATCCTTCAATATCAGCAGTGTGTGGGAGATGTGGAGTGGAAAGAAGCACCTACATATATTGTTTTTGGACCTGCCCCATCCCACAAATCTTTTGGGGGGAGGTAGTAAAGGAAGTGGTTGCAATAGCTGGAAGGGAGATGGAGAGGGATCCACTACTGTGCCTCTTTGGGATGGAAGTGGGAGAGGGAGAGGAGTGGAATCCACTTCCTAGATGGGTGAGAGTCTTGTTTACCTTGGCTCGTCATTGTATACAGAATACATGGGTGTCTCTGTAAGGCCAAATCTTAAACAATGGAAGCAGATTATATTGCAAACATTGGCGTTGGAGAGGTTGACCTATGTATTGTGGGACCGGGAAGAAATTTTTATAAGAATCCAGTTACCTTATATGTCCTCACTGAACCCAGAAGAGGAAATGATAATAAGGGCAAGATTAAGGTGTCGAGAGTGGTAATAGGACCTTAATATTTGCTAATAAATTAAAAGACTGAGTTTAAAGAATAGTACTAGAACTATAAGCTTATATACCTCAATATTTATGATGTATTAACTGGATGGGAAAGAAAATATTAATGGAATGCACAAATGATTGCACCTATTGTTGATGTTGTTTTTAATGAGTAACATGACTTTCATGTTTGAAGCTCAACATGTCTGTATGTCACTATGTATGAAAACTAATAAAAATATTATACAAAAAAAAAATTTGGTTATATTACTAAAAGTTTTCAATTTGCTACGCATTACTTGTTGTGTGTGTATGAGTGTGTGTGTGTGATGCGTGCCATTAAATCAGACACCTTTTATTGTGCCATAGAGTAATTGCAGCAGTGTGAACCTGCTATTCACCGCACCTACATGAATTTTTTATACTGCTTTATGGTATCTTTACTGGTAGTAGATTGTTACTGCCGTGCACTAATCCCCCAACTGGCAAAATGTATTTCTTTCCAGATTTGGATTTGTGACTTGTGACCACTGGTTAGGTGGCGTTGTCCCTTTTTGTATGCATCCCTTGAGTGTGCAGAGCAATCTTAATCTGTCTGTGCATTTGCAGTGCACCATTCATTCTGGGAGACTGCATTTCTTGTTATGCTTTCATTTCACTTCATCAGCACTGGGAAATTTTCTGGACACAAGACAGTAGCATTTCTTTAGCACTGAAGAATTTTCTGGACACAAGACAATAGCATTTTGGGTATGCACATTAATTCTGGTGACTCTGTGTGTGACCACTCTGTGCATGGCTGACAGTGCCATTAGTTCTGGGAGACTTTGCATTTCTTGTTATGCTCTCATTTCACTTCATCAGCACTGGGGAGTTTTCTGGACACAAGACAGTAGCACTTTGGGAATGCACATTATTTCTGGTGACTGTGGGTGGGGTACTGCCAGTATTGTTGTCACTCTGCCTTACTTCACTTTTAAGGCAGAATAACAACTCAAATTAATAACAAGGTGAAGTGAGCCTTTCCTATGGGGCACTCTGCATAGCGAAGTCCAATTTGAAGTGCCCACTTTGCAGGTGGAATTTAAATTCGCTGCGTCTCTACTTACAACCATAATTATTTATGTATTGCTTTAATTTTCATTATTGCAATAAGATACCCTGCCGTCTTTTCAATTATTAATTTGTCACTAGTCATGAAAAGAACATTTAACAATAATATCTTGTCAGTAGTATCAATTTTGTCCCATATTGGGACAAGCCAATATTTCCTAGGGATTTCATACCTGGAACAAACCATTATTACATGGAACAATCTTCTAAATACTTATTTGTGCATGATCAGTTGGAACATCCTCTATTCAAAACTTTCTTGCATCTAGATAGAAGTTCATTGCTAGGAAACATTTCTAATCTAAATCTTGGCCCAGATATTCAAAGGGGTTGCGCCTGGTGCAATAGAGTGGCACTGGCACAACCCCGCATTGTGCCTCGGTGGGATATTGAAAGGGCTGCCAGGCACAGTGCAAATCCTGATGCACCAGACTGCAATGTAATTGTATGCAGTGCAGATGCAGGGGGTGTGCCCATGCATATGCGGCACATCCCTATATTCTGCCCGGGATGTGCAGTGCATATGCTGGCGCAACCCTACAGTGCATACATGGGGGCTCAAAGTTGAGCCCCAGAAAAGAGGGAACAAATCCTGGCCACCCACAAGTGGGCTGCTGTATTGCAAGGTGCAACAAAGCAGCCACCAGATGTGGGTGGCCACCCGCCCACCCAGAACACCATCTAAAAGCACCCGCAAACCCCTGGTGGTCTAGTAGTCCCCCTCCCACCTGATTCCCCAAGATATGGATAAATGACCAGCTCTTGTGGTCTAGTGGTCCCCCCTCCCACCCAATCACCTGAGAAATGTAAAACAGACCATTCGTGGAGGTCTAATGGAACCCTCCCACCAATAGCTGTGATCGCGGTACAGCTCCCTCAATGGAATCCATGGTGATCAGTGGTACCCCCACCCTTCCCACCCACCGGAGCCCTTGACCACTGCTTCCCCATCATTTGGTGGGTGGCTGCAACCCGCCTCAAGATACCATTTGACTGCCCGCCAAATGGACAGGTACAGTATGGGCTGATGTTATTGGTCTCAGTGGGGACTAATGGCTTGCAGGGCATACTGTACTAGACAGTTCCAAATATGTGAATGAAGTCATTCACATATTTAAGACTGTTTAGTACAGTATTCCTTGCAAGCCCATTGGTCCATACTGGGGACTAATGGGCTTACAGCCCATACTCTACCTGTCATTCAGTGCACGGCCAGGCAGTATGCGGGTCAGTTGCAGCTGCCTGCCAATGATGGGGGGGCAGGGTGGAAAAGGGGTCCAGTGAAACTGTGAATAGAGCTCCTGTTTGCCCCAGGCTAACCAGTTTGCACTGGGCTAATGTGTTAGCACTGTGCAATCAGGTTAGCCCCAGGCAAACCTCACTTCAGCATAGCACAAAGCACAGTTCTGCATTGTGTGGCTAACATTGTTGTTTGCAGTAGATGTCAGACATCTCTGTGCAATCACACCCAATGTTCTCCCTGTTGCTATAGTCATTGACCGGCTTCCTTTGCTTGCTATATTCAGCTGGTTTTGCACTGGGCTATTTCCTTTTGAATATAGCTTGCTTTGTGCTCCGGGCTAAGTTTGCCCACCGGGCAGTGCTAATTTACCCCTGGGGCAAAGTTTTGAATATCTGGTCCTGAGTGTTCAAGGGCCCAAAGTAAATTATTGATGTAAATGAGAATAGTGCAGAGGCCAAAATGAATCCCTGCCTTACACCTTCATTTGTTTTGAAAGAAGATGACAATTGTCCATGAGTACCCACCTTAATCTGAGCCCACGTATCAATGTAATTCTTTAATAATGGCAATAATGTCTAAACGTATATCCCAGTCTCTCTCTCATTATCAACCATAATAGGTCACGTGACACAAAATCAAAAGATAAACTAAAATCTATAAATGCAACGTATCATTTTTGTTTTCAAAGTTTATCATATTTTTCATAAAGGTGGGTAAATACAAAACAATCATCCGTGGTACAATAACCTGAATGGAAACCTGCCTGATATTCCAATAAGTTTCCTAATGCTTTATCTGTTCCAGTAATTTGTTTAATACTATTCTTGAGAATATTTTACTACAGTTATCCAAGAGGGAAATTTGTCTATACCTATGAGGGTCAGACTTGTCACCTCTCTTATAGATTGATATTAAAGTGGCTCCTTTCCATGACTTTGCAAAGTCCAATTTTGTTCCATAATAATTAAAAATTGGTATAAGAATTGTTGCCCAGAGGACTGGTGAGGCCAAAAAAACTTCCACGGGAATTAGTTCGGTACCTGGAGCGTTGCTCTTTTTCATAGATGTTATTGCAATATAAAATTCTATGTATGAACAGAATATAAAGGATGTCATGTCAACAGCTATTATAAACACATCAGTCTGTATATTTAAATAAAAACAATTTCAGTGTAATACGATACCTAGGTTTCCATCGAAATAAAGGAATCTATTCTATTTTTTGTTTATAGGTGCCCTTAGCTACCATCTGCCAATAAGTTAGATGATATTTGTTCCTAATAGCTGTCAGCATTCTTTCCCACTGAGCATGACAAAATTATATTTGTTTATTCTTAAGCAGTTTTTTATAAGACTCCCTCTCTTGATTCAATACCATGTATTATAGTTTTTATTTATTTTTATGGATATATCTAATTAATTGGTTTAATCCTTTTTTGGCTTGGCAGCATTCACTGTCGAACCAAGTATTAGAGTTCCTGGGAGGCCTGGTTGTTGTCTTAAGAATCTCTCTAATGGCATTGGTCTATTTTGCATAACGCAATTGGAACTTGGGAACAACTTTTTAGTAGTAAGAAAAATATTGTTATTATGTTCATATTTCCATTTAATATTCACATTGTTTCTTATCTCTGGCTCATAATGTTGGTAGTCTGTCTATTTTATATCCAGATGTTTATAAACCAGGACCAACAGGAAGCAATCACTATCACACCTAGGTATTATTTTACACAGTTCCCATATGTCCATGGAGTCATTCCAAAATAGATAATCAAGCACTGAAGGGCCAGAAAAATTATAATGAGTATAGTTATCTTCAGTACCTCCAGCAATTCTGCCATTAAGTAGAACAAGATTATAAGGTGCCAATATATCAATTAACCTATACTCACATTTATTGATTGTAGTGTCCTGTGATACCATAACAAATTTATAAGCATTTTCAAACCTCCAGTTTTAAGTATCATTATCATAGAAAAACATCATATTTTTCAAGTCTTGAATTGAAATGCCCACATGTCAGTATGTTTTCATACGCAGTTGTAGCCCAAGCTTTATGAATGACTTCCTCTCGATCAACCCAGATCTCAGGGTAAAAATACCTTGAGTTGTAAGGGGCAATGTAATCATTAATAAGACAGAATTCTAAGGGACTTAATTTATATAAATAGTTTGAGAAAAGGAATTTGTAAATAGTAATTCAGCCATAATATCCTTCATAATATTGACCCACGTTACTAGGCCACCTGAGGGTCTACCATGTTTAAGTTGTTTTTTTACCCGGGGACTGAAAGGTGCAAAAACCATTGAGTGTGACATCATTCTCTGCTAGGTGCCATGTTTCCTGCAAACACATAATTATAGCTTGACTGATAATCTCCATGCACTCTGTCAGCAAATTTTGCAATTAGCCCTGCTATATTCCAAGAAATAATTAAAGTGTTTGTGTTTTGCTGTGTCATTAACCCTTCAGAAGTACCAAGACCTGAGAGTCAATTTCCTTGGGAACTTAATAGATCAAACCGATTTGTTACAGAAACATTATAAATTGTTTCAGTTCTTGCTGCATCTTCCTGTGTATTATTCTTAGTGTCAGAACCAATATTATAGCCAATCATATTTCTAGTCAAGTTGTGTTCAATAGAAGGAGTGGCTGGGACCACATAAAACCCTATAGCATCTAACATAGTTAGGTTATCCAGAATGTTGTCATATAAACTATCATACTTTACTGTAATCTGAACTTGATCAGTTTCCATATCTTTACCACTCCTGTGTACTATTAGTGCTCCTGAATCTTTTATCAAAATATTTAGCAGTTGTTCCAAAAATCTGTTATTATCAATTTAAGTTTATTATCAGTTTCATTTGCAGTTCTGCCTAAACCATACAAAAACATGATTCTAGATACTTGGATCTCTGCAGTTGCTTTAGTAGTACTGTTTTTATCAATACTGGGTAAGCTGAGAATATTACTAACTACAATATATACACCAGTAGGGTCCAGTAGTGGAGCTCTCTGCAATATTTAATCTATGACATCATTGCTGCTAAATGCTGTTTCGACTTGCCTTATACTATTTGATGTTTTGTGGCAATACATTTTGTTAATTTTAATCTCTGAGGCTGTAATTTTCATGGCATGAGTGAATAGATTGACCACAGCATTTATCAGCTTACCTGGGTTTTCATTTGGAATAACTTTTAGGGCAAATATACTAATATATCTGTCATTTCTTACAGACTGTATCTGGTTCAGCTGGTTCCTGTTTATAAAATCAACTGAATATCCATGAACCTTTAGTGATCTGTTATTCAATCAGATCTGATCTGCAATCCTGGCATTAGAGCAAAACATATAGACACATCTATAGGAATCACAATCTGTATGTTCCCACATTTGTACAATATAATTTATGTTGACATAAAGGAGTTGCTTGGTTCCAGTGATATCCCTACAAGCATAAAATGGTGCAGTCCGGCTCATCAACCATATTCATATCAGCTTCTAAAATCTGAGAAGTCTTAATAGCTTCATTGTTATTTGAACTTTTTGTAAGAAGTGTCATAGTGTTCTGAGACTCATTTTGCCAGTTCTGCCAATCTTGTCTAAAAGCCATGAGATCTTCTTTAAATAAGTTCATCTGTTGAGTAATGAATTTCATGGAATCTATAAGCTCCTGATCACCCATCTCATTAGTTAGTCTTTGATCATCTGAGTCTCATTTTTTCATTGATTACTATTTTGAGGTGTAATATTACCTTCATTATTATTAGTCTCCATATTTGTAGGCCCCTTATTAACTTGAATGTGGCCTGTTAGGCAATTTGCCCCAGCTTTATCATTGGAGGAAGTTTTGAACAAATAGCAAGAGTTCATCATCGACCCAGGCACTGAAGTCACCCAGCACCATCAATCTGGGGGACTCCAATACCATGTTGACAATGAAGTCTGCGACTTCCTGCAGGAACAACTTCTCAGATCTGGGTGGACAGTAAACGAGAATGATCCTGCACCCCACACCCACAACCACAACACACTTGAAGGACCTAATTCCCTTAACTGGCACATGCACAGGGCTTAATTCCATTTTAAAACAAATTGCTACACCCCTGCGATTCAACCTAGCATGGTGTATCACTGAGAAACCAGCCAGAATCGCTGCCACCAAAATAAGGCCAGTATTATCATCTAGTAAGGTCTCGGTTATGCAAGACAGATCCGCTGACCTAACAAGATCAGCTATATTAGCTGTCTTATTCCTAATAGATCTAGCATTGCATAACACTGTGCGAGCTGGATGAGATACCAGGACCGACCAAGCTACTGGCCCACTAAAAGTGGAGCCCTTGGGTACGGGCACCAAATAAAGTGAACCTCGTTCATAGAAACATACATAGAAACATAGAATTTGATGGCAGATAAGGACCGCTTGGCCCACCCAGTCTGTCCATTTCCCTACCTAATGAATAAGCTGCAGATCCTAGTTAACCAACATCCTACTTCTTACTACCCCAACCCTCTAGAATTGCCTTATGACTGTCCCATGCATGCTTGAATTCCACCACTGTTTTTGACTCCACAACCTCCTCCGGAAGGCCGTTCCATGAATCCACAACCTCTCTGTGAAAAAATACTTCCTAACATTACCACTGAGCCACCCCCCCATCTTCAAATTGTGCCCCCTTGTTCTTGCACACCTCTGTTCAGGATTCCATTTTGCCCCAGGGGGTCTTCTGGTACTCACTACAGCAATCTGACCACCTCATCACAGACAGTGGGGGACAGTCAAAAGGGCAGAGGTTGCGGAGCTCAGAAGAGGAGTAGCGCCTAACGGGGAGAGCAACCTGCCAATACATGCTGACAAAAACCAGAACCACTAGCCCGCAATTACCACAAAATAATACTAAGACACACCCAAACCACAATACAACTAAAATAATTAAATAAAACCCCACCACCCCCAACTTAAATAAACTAAATAATAAATAAAAATCCAACACCACCCCAACCCCAAAAAGCAACCACTCAAACTACTACTAATAAATTCCCCTCAGTTCAGGATGAAGACAGAAAATATACACAAAGAAGCAGATACAGTCAATAGTCCAACTGTTAAACTGCTGTGCTGAGACTCTCACCCCTCAGCAAGCAAATATTAAGTGTCCAGTAGAAAACACCAGTCTCTCACTCCAGCAGTTCTCTGATCTATAATGTTTTGTGCAAAACAAGCTTATAAGGGGGTTCTCTCACCACCTCCAGTCCAAAAACTAAAAGGCAGAATTGGAACAGTCAATCCACCATCGCTTCGGAACAATTCATTATCCACAGTCCTTGAGAATAGGAGCACATCCCACTGAGATTTCCACCTGAATAAAGTCTCACCAGATGACCATGGCTGGGAAGAGCAACCCCCCCGGAAACCAGGGCCCCCAAAAGGAAACCCACCAGCTGCCAATTAGGGGACACCCTAGGGAATCGAGGTCCTACTGCTCTCCAGCTGCAGTTCCCTGGTGCTCTATCAGGGAGGCAACCTGACCCATGCCCAGCCACCAGGCTAACTCCCCGGGTTAAAACCACATCCAAGGCCCCAGCAGAGAGCATGCAGAATCTATGATGATTGACGTGGCCCAACTAAAACCCACATGTGAGGGAAGGAGCTGAGGCCACCCCCTGATGGCTAGGGAATTGGGGCCTGATTTCCCCGGCCATCCTCCAACAGCCACATGGTCCAAACCCATTCACTACCAAAACCCTTGCCCTTCAGCAAAAGGCTCCCACAGCAAAAACCCCAGACACCAGAGGCCTCAAACAGCCCCACCCACACTGAAGAGCTCAGTGGCCAAAGTCCAAATCCTCACTCAAGGCAAAATGTCAAGATTCCCAACCAGCTCACACTGTGTGAAAACAATGCAGTAACAAAACTGCTGACACTCACAACGTCGAGTGAACTTCCATCATTGGTCGCATGGGTCCTCACTCCTCGGTGTAAATTAATTTTCCCTGACAACAGGCACCTTTAGCGATGTGAGAAATGGGCTACAAAAGAGCTACTCTGCTCCACCGACTGCTCTTAAAGAAATTACTTGCAACTATGAAACTGATGCAAGCAACAACAAAATGAAAGCACTCACTGAAGCATACGAGCACTTCCAAAGTGAAAAATAATGCTGAACTTTTTCAGCAGACTACCCAAAAAGGTGCTGCAAAGTTAGTAAAAACATTCGGTCTCGGACTAGACTGACAAACACAGCCTGCCACACTGTGAAGATGGCCTTAATCTACCAAGACACCCAGTAGAGCAAAAGAAAAAAGCAGCCCGAAAATACGTTCTATATCCTGAGCTACCTCACTTCTTCAACCCTACCTGTACTATAAACACAAAATAAATGAAATTAAAATAACAAAAATGAAGCAACAATGCACGTTAATATAAAAATAAAACAACTCAGAGCTAGTGTTCTGGCTGGCTCACAACAGCCGCCATTTTGGGGATAAAGGATATGACTCATCTACCTAACAACAGTTCAGAGCCGTCAAAGATTCGGAGGATATAACTCATCAACTTAACCAGAAAGAAACCTCAGCCCAATCATTTTGGCTTATCTCCTCATAGATTGCCTGGAGGATGGGCAGGTCAGTAACCATGGGTCCTTAGAGGTTTCCTCCACAGGGGTTTCTTACTCTCCTGCATGCTAATGGTCACACTCTCCAGAGTTGGAGGAGGTAATCTCGAACAGTTAATCTTTTTGGGCCTCTGTTCCTACACCTACTCATCATTTGTCAAGGTGTCAGCGTGGATCAGTTGGTAGCACATCCACCTCTAGACCAGAAGGTTGTGGGTTCTCGTCCCACACCGGAATGGACTTGCACCTAAAAATCGCTGGCATCCAGGTGCAGTATTGGGGGGTGCTGTACTACTGGGGTGTGCTGTCCTTCAGATGAGACGTTAAACCAAGGTCCCTTCTGCCCATCCTGGTGTTGTCCTGGTGGGTGTACAGGTGGAGGTAAAAGGACCCAGGGTACTCTTCGTAAAGAGCAGAGAACATTCCCAGTGTCCTGGCCAACATTCCCCTTCCCATAAACCAGTTCATGCAATTATCCAGGCTGTGTGTGGGTGATGATGTGCGATATGGCCGCCACCACACATTCAGTCACTTCACTACCAGTCTAGCATTGCTTGTAAAGTGCTTTGGGATACTGTGTATGAAAAGCGTTATATAAATGCTGATTCTTCTTCATTTCTACCAAGGTTGGGAATAGAGAAAAGCCAAATTAAAAACTCATAACTTCAAAGTTCATAAGTTTACACAAGCACTATGCTATGCATCACACATTGAATGGGAGGGCTAAAAGCCCATGGTTCAATGGGGGAATAGCTCCTCCCGCATCCCCTACTTAAACCAAGCACTTTTGTTTGCTAGGAATTGAGCATTTTGAAATTACCTGCCATCTTCTCTGGCCTCCTCCTCCTCTGGAACTCTTCTCTCACCCCTGATGCTGGGCCTGTGTTCCTACACCTACCCAGCATTCCCACCAAGGGTGGGAATTGAGAAAAGCCAAATTAAAAGTTCATAACTTCAAAGTTCATGAGTATAAACAAGCACTATGCTATGCATCACACAGTGAACTTCTGCAGCGTCCAGATTCTGGAGACAAAAAGATTTCAGCAATTTTTTTATACTGCTGTTTGTAACTTTTTATGGTAGTAACAACTACAGTCAGGAAGCTAAGTCTAGGTGGCAAAGGTGCCCCCTGGTCCCTGCTCTGCCTACCCTAGGGCACAGATAACATTTGTGGCAAACAAAGATGAAAAGAGTAAAGACATTGACATTTTTTTATATTGTTGTCTGCAATTTTAACAACAGTCAGAAAGCTAAGTCTAGGCCACTTGCAAAGGTGCTCCACCAGGCCCCTGCCTACCCCAGGCACAGATAAAGTCTGTGGTATCCAGTCTGGAGACAGAAAGATTTCAACAAATGTCTTGTTCATCTTGCACTAAGCAAACATATTGCTATGACAGTGGTTTTGAGAGATGGGTGATTGTTTGTCCAGTGCAGGACAGTCTGCAATGGGCTTGACCGTGTCAGACCAATTATTGGCCAGGCTGACCATGACAGTCTTTTGGGCTTATGGGGTGGAAATTACATGAAGGTCAAAGAAAATAACGACCTGAATCATGGGGTGGCTCTGTGCTTTGATCTGCATGATGCCACCCACCAAACAGCCTGTTCCTTGTCCCCCTCCCTCCCATTTCAACACTACATTCCTTCCATAACTACTTTACCAAAAAGACCAAAGGCTTCCTTGTTTCCTGAAGGATTGCTTTTTTTTTGCTTCTGTCCACAGACTCGTACCTGCCTCCTCAGTCTCGCCTGGTAACCCAGCAGCACTGCGATATGTAAACTACTCAGAGTAATTTATTTGGAATGCAAATGTGCTGCATAGCAATGCTTTACAAAAAGTCTTGTTACCTGAATACATTTACATAATTAACAGCTGGAGAGCTGCAATGGGCCAAATCACTACCGCTGTTGTTTTCTGTGTTACTGTGTTTTAGTAATACTGTAACACTTTTGTAAATATATCCCATTTGTCTTCTTGAATTAATTATCCTGATTATTTTGCATGTCTTCATTTGAGTCTTGTGTGATGCAGTTTTGTTTTCAGTTTGGATAGATGGCAATTTAAATTATGAACTAAAAACAAGATACAACACATGAAAAAATCTCTAAACTGCATGGTGATTATCTTTAAAAAGTCTGTTTAAATGCAATAGGCAGAAAGCTCCTTTGCAATTTTATAAATGTATAATCCTGATCTTGTCAACCAGACTGATATACAGTTTCTGATGGTAGCAGACTACCAGCTGTGAGAAAATGAAAATTCAGCATTTATGTATTTATTTATTTATTTAGCTTTTGTTGACTTAATCGGTTGATGTTGCATAGACAGAAGATAATTGCTGTCAGTGCATTGGGACAAGTGGAATATTTCTAAAAAATTGTTGCTGAAACAACATTTGTGAGTGTGTTTGTTTGTGTGAGGTGTGGGGGCAGGTGCAAGGAGGGAGAAGGAGATAACTTGCTGCCCAGCAGTTTCCTTGAGTTGATTGTGAAAACAAATAAAATAAATAAAATAATACAACAAGAAGTGACAGTCCTTTTTATTTTGCAGTGAGCTGCGGACATTGCCACTTGACATTAATCCAGAGTGCCTCAATCTTTTCAGGGGTCTCATATCTAAATCTGCAGAAAAAATAAAGTGCAAGTGGCTACGTGGTTCTGTATGGTTCCCATGGAGCAGACTGTGATAAAGTTGGGCCTGTTAGCAAAGGCTGATGGGTGGGGATTTATTTATTATCTGTGAAGGAGAATGGTTGCAAGGAGCTGCCACTCAAATCCAAACAATTTTGCCTTCTCTATTTGTCTGTGTCAATCTACTGTAGGTTCAAGACTCACTCTGAGTTTTAAATTAAAGCAGCACTCATTTCTACGGTAGACTTTGGGATGTGAATTGATGCTTTGAGCAGAGGTGTCAGTGTTATAGCAATGCAATTATAATGCAAAAAGTACTTTTTTATTTACATTATGAGTGATATTTTCCATTTTTATTAACACACTGATTATAGTTGTATATGACCGCCAAACTGCAAATCGCTCGCCATAGTTTTTTTTTTACTTTATCTTTTTATTGAAATTCTAACATATAAGAAAGCACACATCTAGTACAACAATAATAATAATAGTCTTTATTTATACTGTGCCTTTCTGAAATCAAGGTGCATTACATTAAAATAACACCATATTAAAACATCATAAAAACATTAAAATCAACTGTATCAGTCCATGTCAATACCATCCCCGAATGCCTTTTTCCATAGAAAGGATTTCAGTCCTTGTTTAAACCCCCCCCACAGTCATGCACTCTCTAATCCAATGAGGTAGAGAATTCCAGTGGGTCGGTGCCATGAACATAAAAGCTCGGGCGTCGGAAGATTTTAAAACTACCCTCGGAATCCCTAGCTACCCCTCATTGGCTGAGTGAAGCGGTCGCTCCAGAAGGTAAGGAACCAGAAGCTCTTTCAAATAGTCAGGGCCCAAGCCGTGTAGGGCTTTATATGTCAGTAAACCGACTTTAAAGGTGATCCGCCACTGAACCAGCAGCCAGTGCAGATCCCCCAGCACCGGTGTAATGCGGGAAGAACGAGGAATCCCCATTAACAACTGGGCTGCTAAGTTCTGCACTAGCAGCAAGTGGCGGATATCAACCCCAGGAAGCCCAAAGTAAAGGGAGTTACAGTAGTCCAAATGCAAGGTCACAAAGGCATGGATCAGCATAGGTAAGTTTCCAGATGGAACAAGGTGCTTGATCCTAGTGATGTTCCTCAGATGGTAAAAGGATACCTTAACAACCACCGACACCTGAACACGCAATGTCAGCCGATCATCAAGGATCACCCCTAGGTCGCGCACCTGTTCAGAGATAGAGAGCTTGACATCCCCCAAGAATAAACCTGAGGGTTGGTGTGCTCTCCACCACCTAATCCAGTGCCCAGGATCCACAACCATCACCTCTGTCTTTCCAGAATTTAACTTCAACCAGCTGGACCTCATCCAACCCTGGATCTCGCCGAGACAGAAGACTATCTTCCATATAAGGTATAAAATATCACTTAACAAAACACAGTATTTAGGGTAAACATATTGGCGAAGCCTTATATACATGTAATGATAATAAAACACAAACGTAGACAGGATGTAAGTGGAGAGCAGAAGGGTTACAATCAATAGGGTATTATAGGTTCAGAAATAGAAACCATGTACGAAATACAGGCTATGGCAAGGCATTCAATTAATTGCAAAAACTGATAAACGTGGTAATATGAACAATGTTCAGTAATGGAGAGGTGAAGATAAGAGAAAAGTGTGCAAGGAAAGAAAGAAGAGAGAAAAAGGCAAAGAAGAAGGGAAGGAGAGAGGGAGAAAACAGGGAAGAAGGGAAAAAAGATGAGAAATCTGTGCACAAAAGTTTCGAGAAAACCTATTCTGAGAGCAAGATAAGAAGGAGGACTAAATATTGCTAATAATTAGGGTCTAGAAGAATTAGGTTCATGTACTTGAAGTAATCCTGCCAACATCTGTCATATACAGTGAGTCGGTTATCAGTAATATGAGATAATCAGTCTAGAGAGGCATACTGAGAGAGGCTTTGAAGAACATCTGAAAGAGAAGGCACCAGAGTTGATTTTCATTTCATAAGAATAAGACGTTTGACCAGAAGAGAAAGTATGTTTAGCCATCTAAAATGGGCATGTGAGAGGAGAGAGCTATTGGGGATAAGGATGCCTAGAAAGAATAGCTTGGGGTCAAAAGGTAGTTTTTGTCCTGTTACTCTGGAAGCAAGTAAACAGACTTTATGCCAGAGCTTATTGATGGGAGCGCAAGACCACAAGATATGAAGTAGATCCCCATTGGCCAAATTGCAGTGCCAGCAGTTATTATTATTTAATAGGCCCATTTGTTGAAGCAAAGAGGGGGTTCTATACCAAAGATGTAGGATTTTAGTTTGTATTAAAGAACTACGGGCATCTTTAAAGGTATTATGTGCAATACGCCAACAATTACTCCATTGTGTGTCTGAAATATTGTAGTTAAGAAGAGTACTCCATTTATTTTTGGCCTGTATAGACTGATCAGGTAGATTATCAATAATGTCTTTGTAAATGGAGCTATTTCATTTTACTGATAAATTAGTCCAGTGCAAGATGTATTGGTTTAGAAGAGTATGCCTACACACTAAACTAGAGAGAGAGAGTTATAAGCTGCCTGAATTTGTAAAAACTTCCAGAAGTCCTGTTTAGGAAGTTTCCATGTGACTTGCAAGTCTGAGAATGATCTAAAAGTGAATGAATTCTGGTCCAAGATATCTCCGAGAAAGAAAATGCCTTTGTTCCTCCATGTACGACAGAAAATTGGGTTATCTTCTAGAGTGAGCATTGGATTTCCCCATAAGGGGGGCATAAAACCAGGGTGTTGGATTGGATTTCAGGAATTTGTGGGTTAGTTTCCAATAAAGAACAGAGGATGATATAGTCGGCTGAGATTTTAGTTTAGAGGAAATGGTATTCAAAATTAAGGAAGTGAGAACTCCTGCCGAGCACAATGCGGATTCCATTGCAACCCATAGTGGTAAGTGAGGGGAGGGTTTCTGAAACCATTTAATGGTTTGGGCCATTCAGAAAGACCAGAGGTAGCCTTTGAACCAGGGGAGTCCGAATCCCCCTTTTTTCCTATGTGATTGAAGTTTGTTGCGGTTAAATCTCTGTGGCTTCCCATTCCAGATAAAGTTACCTATTAATTTATCAATTTTAGCAAAAAAGGAGGATGGTAAGACTAAAGGAATATTGGCAAAGAGGTAAAGAATCTTGGGAGAAATGGACATCTTAATGGCTGCAATTTTCCCCATGAAAGAGAGATTAAGAAGCTTCCATCTGTCCAGAATTGTTCTGATGTTATCAAATAAGGGGTAAAAGTTAACGTCTATATCTTCCCTAAGTTACTAGTAATTTTGATTCCTAGATATGTTATACCCTGTGGCGACCAGTGGAATCCAAGAGGTATGTTCATAAAGGCTTTACAATGGTTGTTAAGAGGCATAGTCTGTGGTTTGCCATAATTCAAAGCAAGGCCAGAAATTTTAGTAAAATTATTAAGCAAATCAACCAACAGGGGCCAGCCTCATTCAGGTTTTTGAGTAAGATTAAGAGATCATCCATGTAGGAGAGAGAAACATATGCTGAATTGCTCACAAGTATGCCCATAATGCCAGAAGATTGACCTAAACAAGTAGTCAGGGGTTCCATAGCTAAAATAAACAGGGAAGGTGACAGGGGACAGCCTTGTCTAGTTCCCCTTGCTAGATGAAAGTAAGAGGAAAGGGTGGAATTAGTAAGCACTTTAGCAACAGGAGAGTTATATAATAGCTTGATCCAGGAGCAAAAGGCATGAGAAAGACCGAAATAAGATAAAGCTTGACGAAGGTAGTCCCAGTTTAAGGAATCAAAGGCCTTCTCAAAATCAATAACTATGGCTACAGCTGGTGTTTTGAGGGATTTAGCTTTGTGAATTAAATTAAATAAGGCTCATAGGTGATCAGAACCAGATCTATGTTTAATAAAACCAGCTTGTGAACATTGAGTTAGCTTGGGAATCAAGAATTCAAGCCAAGAAGTTAGTAGTTTAGCAAATATCTTCCCAACCATGTTTAATAAAGAGATGGGCCTGTAACTTGCAGGGTGAGTAGGGTCTTTTTCTCTCTTAGGGATTAGGGTTATGATTGCTTTGATGCAAGATGGGGGAAGCTTGCCAGTATTGGAAGATCCTTGATAAACATTAAGTAGAAGGGGACATAAGGTGTCGGAAAACATTATGTAGAAATCGACAGGGAATCCGTCACCCCCAGGGGATTTGCCAGATTTCAAGGAAGACAAAGATTTCTGGATTTCCTGAAGTGAGAAGGATTCATGTAAAGAATTTGTTTCAAGAGTAGAAAGATGATGAAGATGTAACAATTTAAGGAACTGTTGAATTTGTAAAGTAGATAGAGGATTTGTGTTACAGTATAGTTTTTGATAAAAGGTTTTCATGATACAGTTTATAGAGGGGTTGTCGAAGTGAATCGTACCCTGTTCATCTTTTAGGCTTAAGATTTGTCGTTCCATTTGTTGTGCTTTGAGCTGGCAAGAGAGGAGTTTCCCATTTTTATCGCCGTGTTCCCAAAACTTATATTTAAGTATAAACAAGGCCAGTTCAGTTTTACGAGAAAATAATTCTTTAATTTTAACTCTAAGTTGAAGAATTTCAAGATGAAGTTGAGAATCAGGACAGTACTTATTAGAAGAAAAGTATAAATTCTCTTTAGCCTTAAGAGATTTTTCCAAGTCAGCCAGCTGTTGTCCCCTTATTCTTTTCCTATGTGCAGTGCAACTGATAATTTTCCCTTGAATCATAGCTTTAAGAGCTTCCCAAACAGAGGACATAGAAGATTTGGTTGGGGTATTGTGAAAGAGGAAGTCCGAATTTGTGTTTTGATCATGGGTAAGACATTGGGATCCTTGAGAAGGAGAGTGTCCAATCACCAGTAAGAAGATTTAGGTGCTAATGGGCCCCACAAAAGTTACAATTTGACTGGGGAATGGTCCGAGATTATGACGGGAGAGATGGATGAATCAATAGTTTTTTCCATTATAACAAGAGAGGCTAACCAGTAGTCAATTCTACTTTGTGTCTTATGTAGAGAGGAGTAAAAAGTAAATTCTTGATCACAGGGGTGAAGGAGGCATCATACATCAGCTAATCCAACATCTTGCATTAGCAATGAGAGGACTTTAATACTTCTAGGGTGGGCCTCTGTAGTGGGGCTACTTCTATCAGTGCTGGCTTCTAAAGCTAAGTTAAGCTCCCCTACAAGAAAAACTGGTGTATTATCAGTGTTAAAAGATAGAATCTGTTGAGCTAAATTATGAAAAACATCTGGGGAATCAGAGTTGGGTGCATAGACATTAACAAGTAGGAGAGGACCAGAGTTGGTATTCAGTTTGACCATCTGCCATCAGTATCAGAAACAGAGTTTACAAGGGACCATTCGAGACTCTTATAGATAAGAATAGCAACTCCTCTTTTTTTGAGGTATAGGACGATTTGTAGATCTGACCAACCAAATCTTTTTTAAGTCTATTTACATCCTCTGCTACTAATTTTGTTTCTTGAAGGAAAGCAATTTGTGTTTTATGTTTGAGATGTGAAAGAATTTGCTTCCGCTTACAAGGAGAATTAAGTCCTTTCACATTCCATGTATATAAAAGTATGTCACTCATATTGTTAGTGTTAAAGAAAGGGAATAATCGCTGGAGTGTGAAGGGACAAATAAATGAGGCAGAGAATGATTAGAATACAATATAGAAAGCATACGTATATGCAGAGAGTGGCAGGAACATTCAAGCCCAAAAAAGTGACATGTATGATACATGAGTAGCACAGATATCTTATTAAAGTTAGAACAGAGATAGGGGAAGGAGAAAAGTCATTAACAACAACAACAATACTAGTAAGCTAAATAACAAAGAAAACGTTTTATGGGTGTAAGGAGATATGAGTCCACCAACTGGCTAAGAGATCTCTCTCACCACACTCTGGAGGCGTTGATGTAGGGAGGAGACTAGGGAGGACCGGTTATAAATATTGGCCCAAATCTAACTCTGATCCCAGTAATATAATAAAGTAAGTATTCCTGATAAGCTAAACTGAAAGGGAATAATACCAAGAAAGGCAGGGGATTGTAATAACCTCAGCTTAATTCTAAGCTAACAGGACAAGGTATAAGGTTAAAGCTAAACACCAGAACTTATTTATAAACATTAGTAGTAATAGTACAAGATATACCAACTCAAAATAACAGAAAATTAAAAAAACATATACGAGATGCCAGTACAGCCTAGACATAGAGCAAGGAATTCAGGGAGCCATGCGGAATGCAAATGAACAAATATAAAAGGAAAAGTAGATCATTACCACATTAGAGTGACTCTGAGTATACTTTGGAGTGCAACAGAATAAGTACATAATAAATACAATATTGAGGGGGGAAAGAAGAAAGGGAAGGTCAATTTAAGCCCTTACGCCCTAAGCCAAATGCAAATCGGGATTATGTGGAGAGGTATAGGCTTCGATGATAACTGTAGACAAAGGAGATAGCCATAGTAAAGATCAGCTCCAATTACTCGAAAATCACCTAAATAGGTGTTATATGGGGTGACTAGGTCTAGAAGACTAGCCCCAGTGAGCCCCAAAACAGGAGGGACCACACAGCAGTGGATTTCTATAATATCTGTAGGCTTCGAGTAAAATAAGGAGCATAAGGAAGATGTAGATTGACAATCCTTTGCAACAGTACACCAAACATAGCCCACCTCTTTGAGTGCTAATGATAGTTCCATATTGTAAACAGGAGGTAGTAAGAATAATGGAGCATAGGGAAGGAGATAGGTTAAATGTAGTTGCCAATAATACTTAAGAACCTGTCATCAGGAGAGGGAAGGGGTAAGTTGCCTTGTAATATATAATAATTCACATATGAATAAAGAAAAGGCAATAATCAGGATGCATATCGATTGAAGATATGCAACTGAACAGCCAAAAGACTATAAACCTGATGCACTGCTAAACTGGAGAGTAAAAAGCTAGATACAGAGAGCCTGTTTAGTGAGGTAATGTATAAGATCTAACACTAAAATAATGGGTTAGAAGAGCATTGCTGATATACCAAAGTTCCCTTGAAGACCATTAAGCTGCTCGTTTAAACACTGCAAGAAACAGTAAATTGATTGCACTGCGATGTACAGCCTTTGCTTTCTGCACCCGCTGGGAGTGAAAGCAACTAGGTAGCATAGACTGTAGAGCAGGCGGCTAGGCAGAAAAAGTGTACTGGCACTTCCTTTAAGTATCCTGGAAGCAAAACCTACCAAGATATAGCAACTGTGACCATATTACTGACCATATAAGCTCATGACACCTTAGATTTATTAGCAGGATTGTGACTATTGATGTTCTTGCTTTTGGTCTTTGACGTACGTTTTTTTTGGGGCAGCTTTAAAGATTTATGGGGGGAACTTGCAACAACTTCTGCCCATGAAGTATTGGCAGAAATACATTCCCGTGGCACAGGGCCCAAATTAGAGGGATGTTCATCTGAAATTTGCTGGGAAAGATCCTCCTGTGACAAGCACATGTCATCCTCCAAGAGAGCAAACTTATTGCTTAAGGGAACAGAGGGGTTGATTTGAAGGCAAGAGGCTGCAGCTTGGGGTGTTTGGGGTGAAACCTACCTAGAACAGCATGAAAGTCTTGAAGAGTAATGCCCCAACAGAAGCTTCTCCGGCAGCCGTGTTGCTTGCCTTGGGGTCAAATCAGTTGTGGCATTGCTGCTTGGGGCTGAGAGTTCAGCAACACTTTCCACATGTTCCTGTACCTCGTCGTCCACCCTCCATGTGGATACCAAAGCTGTGTTTGGGTTGCCAATTGCTACTGAACCTCCCAGGGTAAGATTGCAGAGAGAGACCTCCAGATAGTTGGCTAAGGCGTCAAGGGTTTCAAAATCCTTGAAGGAAGAGCCTGAGAAAAGGCGTAGTGTTGCGGGGTAACGTAGAGGAAATGTAATGCTTCTTTGGTGGAGGATTTGTTTAAGTGGATTGTAGGCCTTCCTTCTGATGGTTAAATCTTTTGAAAAGTCTCTGTAGATGAAGATGTTAAACTCTTGCCACTGAAGTGTCCCCATTTCTCTGGCTCATTTCAGTATTAATTCTGTATGGGAATAGTTCTAGAAGCAAGCAATGATAGGACTTGGTCACTGGTCTGATGTTGGCCTGGGACCCAGAGTGCAGTGAGACCACTCAATGATTAACGTTAGGTCAGGAGGCAGTTTAAGTATTGCAGTTTGCACATGTAATAAAAGCGCAGTAGTGTCTCCTAATTCTATACCTTCAGGGAAGCCAAAAAATCATAAATTGTTGTGACGATTATGATTTTCAATATCATCAATTTTGGCTTGTAGGGATTTAATAGTTTGATCTAGATTGCAGACGGTAGCTTGGAGGTCACGTATAGTAGTGGTGTTACAGGCTGTTGCTTTCTCATTAAATGCAATTTTCTGGCAAAAAGTTTCAAGAGTGGTTGCATTCTGTTGGGTGGAGATTTTTAGATCATTAATCTCAGCCATCAGTTTAGAAAACATTACTTCCACTCTAGCAAGTAAGTGTTGCTGTACTTGGAGATCTGCCATAATGCTGAAGGATGAGGCCTAGTATGCTGCAGTACAGTGTAGAATACTTGAATATAAGTAGATGATGGATCAAAAATGACTTACAAACTGTGTCAGGCAGTAAGATTACAGGATGGTCACAGGAGTTGGTACCAAAGAAAGGTCTAGTGAAGGCTGGATGAGGTTAGATTGCAGTCATTCCTGCAGAGATTCTGAACTATGCTGCCATCTTCTGCCTGGTCAGGCCACGCTCCTCCCATTACTGTTCATTGTTACAGCCTTAGACAACTAGTATTGGAGCCCGCTCGAGAGGGAGCAATCTTAGACCTGGTTCTCTCAAATGGAGATGAAGAGAGGATCACAGATGTAGAAGTGGGTAGCCATCTGGAAACTAGCGACCATCAAACAGTATGGTTCACAATAAACACAGCAATAGAGTCAAGCCATACAAAGGCAAAGGTACTGGACTTTAGGAGGGCTGACTTTGCCAAAATGGGTGAGTGCCTAAGGAATGCACTAGCAAATGGGCAGGAAGGAGGGATGGAAGAACAATGGGGAATAATAAAAACTGCCATCACAGAGGTAACTAGCCTTTGTGTGAAGCAAATAAACAAAACTAAACGATGTAAGAAACCACTATGGTTCTCAAAGGAAGTGGCAGTGAAGGTTCAAAGAAAAAGCTTTCAGGAAGTACAAGGAATCACAGAAGGAGCAGGACAGAGAACTGTATCAGTTAAAGCAAAGGAAGCTGGGAAGGCAGTCAGAACAGCAAAGGTCCAAACTGAGGAAAAGATAGCCAACTCAGTTAAGAAGGGGGATAAAACCTTTTATAGGTTCATCAGGGAGCGAAGGAAGACCAAAGGAGGGATAGTGAGGCTTAATAAAGGGGAGGAGGGTGGGCAGAGGGTGACTGTGAAAAGGCAGAGATACTAAACACATATTTTTGCTCTGTATTTACAAAGGAAGAGGGGGAGGTACCTAAAACAAACAGTAGAAACACTCTGGATACAGAAGTTGATACCAGCCCATTTACAGAAGAAAGGGTTCTGAAAGAACTCTTAAAACTGAAGGTGGACAAAGCAATGGGGCCTGATGGGATTCATCCCAGAATTCTAAAAGAACTAAGGGTGGAATTAGTGACACCACTGACTACCCTGTTTAACAAATCATGGGAGGATGGGGTGGTACCCGAGGACTGGAGGAGGGCAGATGTGATTCCCCTTCACAAAAGTGGGAGCAAGGCAGAAGCAGGAAACTACAGACCTGTTAGTTTAACCTCAGTGGTAGGGAAAATGATGGAATCACTTCTGAAGGAAAGAATTGTCGAGTATCTAGAGGCCAGAGGAGCACAGGACTCAAGGCAGCATGGATTCACAGTGGGAAGGTCATGCCAGACAAATCTGATAGATTTCTTTGACTGGGTGACCAAAGTAGTAGATCAGGGAGGGGCTGTGGACATGGCCTACCTAGACTTTAGCAAGGCATTTGACACAGTCCCACACAAAAGATTAATATACAAGTTAGCTAGCCTGGGAGTGGGTCCCAAGATGACAGCCTGGGTAAAAAATTGGCTGGAGAATAGGACACAGAGAGTAATAGTAAATGGAGTCCACTCTGAAGAAAGGGGGGTTACTAGTGGGGTACTACAGGGTTCAGTATTAGGACCGGTCCTCTTCAATGTCTTTATAAGCGACATTGCAGAGGGACTGGAAGGAAAAGTATGTCTCTTTGCAGATGACACAAAGACCTGCAACAGAGTTGATGCACAAGGTGGGGTGGAAAGGATGAAAAGGGACTTGGCAAGGTTAGAGGAATGGTCAAATGTATGGCAGCTTAGATTCAATGCTAAGAAGTGCAAGGTAATGCACCTGGGAAACAAAAACCCATGGAAAGAGTACACAATGGGGGGTGAGATACTAACAACAACAAAAATGGAAAGGGACCTGGGGGTAGTCATATCAGATGACCTAAAGGTGGGCAAGCAATGTGAGAGGGCAGCAAGGAGGGCTGGGGGGATACTGCGATGCACAGGGAGAGGCATCACCAGTAGAAAACAGGAAGTTATTATCCCTCTGTACAGACAGCTGGTCAGACCCCATCTGGAGTACTGTGTGCAGTTCTGGAGACCCAGTCTTCGCAAAGACATAGACAGGATGGAAGTTGTCCAGAGGAGGGCAACCAAAATGGTGCAGGGTCTGCACCGGAAGACATATGAAGAGAGACTTAAGGAGCTTAGTATGTATAGCCTCGAGGAAAGGAGGGAGAGGGGGGACATGATAGAAACTTTCAAGTACCTCAAGGAATCAACAAAGTCCAAGAGGGTAGCATCTTTAAAAAAAGGTGTGCAAGAACAAGGGGCACAATTTGAAGATGGAGCTCAGAGGTAATTTGGAAGTATTTTTCACAGAGAGGTTGTGGATGCATGGAGCGGCCTTCTGGAGGAGGTTGTGGAGTCAAAACAGTGGTGGAATTCAAGCATGCATGGGACAGTCATAGGGCAATTCTAGGGGTTGGGGGTAGAAAGAAGTAGGCTGCTGGTTAACTAGGATCTGCAGCTTATCTAGTAGGCAGGGAAATGAGCAGACTGGGTGGGCCAAGCAGTCCTTATCTGCCATCAAATTCTATGTTTCTATGTTTCTATATATCTAATTTCTTTATTTTTTCTTTTTATTTTGTTTCCCATTTATAGCTATATTACACTTTAATGTTTCTAATTCATTGCAAACACCAACTAACTGATCAGGTGTCATTAAATGTATTGCATAAGGATCTCTCATAATTTTTTTCAGCTCCTCATCTAAACTGAATGGATAGGATGATATGGTATCTTTGCTATCACTGAAATGCATAGATTGATTAATATGCGGGCTACATAGAGTTCTAGTTTTGATATTGGAATCCAAAACTTTTAAGCCATCTAAGGCTTCCTGTATGCCCTCTGTTATATCCTTTAAGTCTGTGTTCCAATTATTGTTATTCATAGCACTTAAAGGCTCTGGGGAAACGTCCAAGGAGTCTGAATTCTCCATAAGGAAATCATAATACAGATCAATAGAGACCTATTTTGTAAGGTTTGTAAGGTCTTTAATCCTTTCAGCACTTACTTCTATATTCCTTGTAACTGTTTCTGCTAAAATATCTAAGAAATTACTATATTCCTCAGATTGAATGGAGAAATTACCCTCTCCAAAGGTTTTAGGTGTTGATGAGGGTCTAGAAATCTCTTGACTAAATTCTTTATTCCATCACTGTGTTTCCCTATCAGGTGTTTCTAAGGGGACAGCCATATTGGTCTGATCAGGACCATTCAATGTTCTATTGATAGAAATATTTTTTGTGAATAAATCACTGATTCTGGTTTGCTTAGTCTTTTTCTGTATTTTCAGATTTTTATCCTTTGTACCCTTTTTATTTGTAAGTGATTTTTTTCTCCTTCTTTTTTAACTGTTTTTTATAGTTCTTTTTACCAGGGAAAAGTTGATTCATTGATTCTGGTACACTGGATTCACTAGGCTTCCTACTCTTGAGTTGTAGCAGCTGTGTCAGAGAAGATATATTCTTTA
Organism: Neoceratodus forsteri; assembly: GCA_016271365.2. Lineage (NCBI taxonomy): Eukaryota > Metazoa > Chordata > Ceratodontiformes > Ceratodontidae > Neoceratodus > Neoceratodus forsteri. The sequence goes on from CM028129.1 coordinate 64,514,208, forward strand.
TGTGACTTCTGATTGCTCAGTGCAACCTTAGTGGGACTATGTTCTTGTAAATTTATTTTACAAAACTTACATTCTGCCTCGGCAGCTTGTCTTGTGGTGTAAACCATTACTAGAACAATTATAAAAAAAATAATGAAGAAAAAGATCAAAAATACACACTTATGGAATAACTTATATAACTTCCTGCAAAAAAAACACATGTACAGTACATCCAGAAGACCTAAATGTCCATAAGTCTTGATAATATAGCATCTTTTAACTATTGCATCTTTCCCCTAGCAGTACTGCACAGAAGTTCTGAGAGTCTGAGGAACTGGTCACACACTTTAAAGCTAGTCAATATTAATTCAAGTTTGTAGATACCACCAGTTCCATATAAAGTTGCCAGGCCTCAATAGCTTTCTTCCTTCCTCAGAGTTACTTCAATGCTCAAGGTTAAATGGTGCTCCAATGATATGGAATCTTATACTGAACAACGTAGCAACAGAATTATAGCAGTTTTGTGCTGGTGTTTAAAATCCATCAGCCTTTCTCCTTCTGCTGTGTCCTGAGGCTTACCCACTATGTTTTAAAATTTTGAATAAGGGAGAGAAGAAAAAAATATAAAGTCTTAGCGCTAATTTTAGGATGAAACCTTTTTTAACTTATATGTGTATCAAAAACTGTTTATAATAAAAAACAAAACCCTATTATTTATCTAATACTGAGTACTTGCCTTAAAAAGAAAAAATTGGTAAAACATCACATAACACAATCTTAGATTACTCACTTTTAGTAAGCAAGCATTAATCACTGACAGAGGAGGGCTGTACCGGTGGATTAATGCCCTGCTGGGCGGGGGTTGGTGCTGGCCCGAAGCCCGGTGCTTCCAACCACCCAAGTGAGCATTAATCCCCAGTAGAGCCCAACGCTGGAGGTGATTAATGCACTTGTAACATGGCAAGCGCCACGGCAACATTATGTGAGCCGTAGATTAGTCAGAAATACACAAGAGATTGCTGAAAGTCATACTGCTGCTTGCTATTGTATGGCAGTTTTGCTCGCATTCTACTCACTGTGATGATCTGAGAGCATGCCACGCTCAAGATGCACGGAGGACAATCTTTTAGATAGTGGCGCCTATTTCTCACGGGACACGAACAGAAGATTGCTGTGTGACAGACATAAGAACGGCAGATTTTTTGAATTCATCGCAAGGTGTGCTATGGATTTCCCTTAGATGGTATATAGGAATCGCCGATGGAAGCATTGCACTATGGGAAACTATTCAGTCCCATTAACAAATATTGCGACACTTGCTATGGGTTTACTGCGGTTCTGTGGCTTGTCTCTTTGTGTGTGTCGAAATTGGCATGTTTCCTATTTGTTTGCTTTTTTGCCACAGTTCTGTTAAGTGATGTGGTGTCTGTGAGATTGTGTGACTCGGGGGTGCAGAACTCCCCAGAGGATTTGCTCAGTGCTTGGTGACTGGATCCTCGGTGGTTACCACCCTGGTGTGTCTCACCAGCACTGTGTCTGATGAGATTAGGTGGTGACATAGCGGGCTGCTCCTCTCTGCTGCCGCGGTGGCCAGAGCCAGTACTAGCCCAGCGGGAATTACTGGTGGCTTAATCACCGCTGGGAGCGGGTCAGCTCACGGCATTGCACCAATCGGTCACCTCTATTTGGGTTCTGTGTCCAGAGCCAAGTTACAAGTAAGCAATAATACCCAACAGGGTGGGTGGTATTGTGCTATACCAGACCGCCCAGTGGCATAATGAGGACTGACACCACAGGTGAAGGGCCTTATAGTCCCTGAAAGGTCCAGTATAGCACAATACCACCCACACTTGATGCACTTAGAAAATGGGCCACTGTATTACGTACGTATTAAAAAATAATTTTCATGTTAAAATGTTAAGTCTTAGGTGGTTTATTTTGTAAAAATAAAATAGTTCCTCTGCATGCGCTGCTGTATCTTTTTATATATTTTTGTATTTATATTTATGTCTATATTATTGTATTTATATTTTCTGTAGTTGTACCTTTTGGAATTTGTTGTCATTGCCCCCCCCCCCATTGTGGCTCAGATCGAAAATAAAAACTGCTTTTTTCTCAGCTTAAAATCTGATCGTCACTGTAGGCTGCTGTCTTTATCCCTGCTCACTCCTGTTACTTGTTGAATGTGATCCTGATCACTCCAATCTATGCTGTTTGCATTTAAATTTAATCATACAGCTACAATGGTGGGGAATAAATTTTGTTGCAAAGTGATCGGGCAGGGAGATGACACTGAAGAGCAGCAGGAATGGGCATTGCAGCCATAGGAAGTGAGAATGTCTTTGCCACAACTTACTGCTTGAGTTGTTTTCCTCTACAGTGGGATCGGATTGGATAGATAGAGGAGAAGAGCAGTGAGCAGTGTGCAAGGCATTCAAAAGAAGATTTGAATGCGATACTCATGCTACTGCTGTGAGGCTTAAATTTGGCATTTTAGTATTTTTGTGCAGTGAGTGTATAGGTAGGGAAGGCCAATGAGAAGGGGAAACTGCGATAATAGCACCAAACATGTGGTTGTGCTGCCTTATTCATTTGGGAAGAAAACTTGTTTTTGTTCCGTCGGCACTGCAGGGGAACTTATGGCACAGGCTGACAGTTTACATAAAAACAAAGAAAGAAAGAAATGTCACTTGCGGGGTCTAGCCATCAGTCCCTCAGTAAGCAAGGGAAATAGATGGTCTGCACTGAGGTGGGAATGGCACGGTGTATGACTGAGGCAAGATAGGATAGGGTACACTCTGCTGATGAACTATTACATGGGAGGTCGTGCGAGCTGGCAGCAAAATAAAAAGGTGTCAGGTACAGATCAATGTTTTCTACTTGCTGTGATATGCAGTTTTAAAAATGAGTAATCAGAAGGGTACAGTTTTACATCTGACGGCATCGTACAGAAACAGGCCTAATAGCTGTGGTGGCACTTCAGTAAGTGGGACTCCCAGGAGATGGAGGCATGCTGCCCAATTGCACGAACTACTAAATCAGCCAGCTTTCAGAGCGCGGGGACATGGGTATGACTGTTAAAATACAGCAGTTTGTGGAAGGTTAAAATGTTTTATTTTATATTAAATATGTGCTGTTTTGTGCCAATTTATGATTTTGTGCCGTTTGATATGTGATGGGGGATGGGGAAGGGGGAGTGTTGCCCGATAGCAGTCGATGAGGAGTCTTTGCTATCAAGGAAGCAACATGGCAGTACTTGCCATGTTTAATGATCTACTCACCCAAAAGTTTGTAGAATGATATGAGGCAACAGAGACTGGGGCTAGTTATTTCCCGGTCTGTGTTGTTTCATACTGGACCAGCAGATTGGTGCTTGCAGCCGATCACCATCAAGAATGCAGCTTGCCCATTTTCTAATACAATGCAAATCTCCCACATTCCTGAAACAATTTAGTAAACTGCGCATATGCTCAAGCGGCTATACACTACAAGTGGATAACCCTCTACTACATGAGTCCACCTTGCGTTTCAAAGAGGTAGTGATCCGACCGAAGCACAGTCAATGAAAATGCTACACCAAAACTTTTTAGCAGTATCTAGACATTTTTCACTGCGTCTTGAGCATTTTGACCTTCCAAAAGTCAATCCCGCTAGTTCTGAGGAACACCGCTATTTTGAGATGCTGTCCCAAAATGGCATTTCTGTGGAGTCTAAACACCCTGGGTAGCACATGTGCAATAAGTACTTCTTGGTCACATGAGTACTCTGTGGCCAAATGGCGTGAAAAATAAAAAAAAAGTAATTAATTTTACACAAGATAGGAAATATGTTACCTATCCAGCAAACAGCAAACCACCTTTATCCTCAGTCAAAAGCAAGTATAATTTAATTTAAAATTTGTCACAGTGCTACCATCTCTGATCAAGTATACGTGGTCAAAAATATGCAGTGTAACTGGCTAAAACAGAGAAACTAAACCAAAAAAAAGCTAAAGAAAGTTCCACTCTAAGTGCTCCACACTCAGTAGTGTAAGAGATTTTACTCTTCTTTGGTTGCGATTGTAGTTCCTAAGTGACCCTGTTATTTGTTTCAGTTTGCATAGCTTCCAGCAGCTCAGAGCTTTTTTGTAAATTGGTCAGCCGAATCAGAATCAGACACACTGTTCCAGCTGCCTGACTGGCTTTTCTCCCCCGCTCCAATCCGGCCTTGGCAGACCACCTTCCTGTGGCATTCCTCCTAGTGCAGGTAGAGAAAGGACAGGAGCAAAACCTGAATTATACAATGGAGTAAACCGAATGTGCCAAATGCTATATCCTGATTGGTTGGCTGGTACCTTTCCCAGCATGGTAAATCCTCCAGTGTACCCATGGGAAAAGTGCCAGCCATAGGTGCCAGAACGGGGGAGGCAGTAGCCACTCCACTTTTTATTTCTGTATGGCAAAAACTAGTATAGAAAAGTGTCCATTGTACCTCATAGGTGCCCTTTTGATTCTCAGCCCCCTCAGCTTTTACCATCTTCCGGCACCCTTGGTGCCAGCCAACCTTATCTGGTGCCAGTCCGGTGGCTTTCACTTTAATGGAAACTGCCGCCATTTGCCCTGTTGCCACTTCGCTAAAAAAACACGGTAAATATTAAAAAAATGACATCCTTCTTCTAACATAGGGACCTCAGTTAACCACAAAATATATTAAAAAAAATAAAACAACATTTGCCATTGTATAATATTAATTTATCCCTCCAGGGTGTGGTTATACTGGAGGACTTAACACAACTGGTGTGGTTCTGCACACCCTGGAGGGATAAATTGCTTAACTGATAGACAGTACAAACAATAGGTTGTTCTGGTAAGGCTGCACTTCTCAGGCAGTAGATGGTATGCCTTTTAGAAATATAAAAGAAGCTGTGCATCCCTGCTACTTGTGCCTTTTCCACAAACATAAGCACGCATAGCTCTGTCTCAAGTGACATTTCAGCCATTCGCATAGTGAAATTATGTGTGTTCTTATGTTTGAGAAGCATATTGCTTACCATAGAAAGTGCCCTCAGACCTTCACAGTCTCTTTTCCCTTTTCTTTCAATCCATTCCCAGTAATTGGTGTATTAGTTGATGTCAGCACCTGTTCTGTTGAGCCTCTTTTCTGTGGGATTTTCCTCTTTGTTTTTTTTTTTCTTTTTTTAGTCTGGTTCATCCCCTTTTCATTAGCGCTGGCAGGGCTGAGCTGTGTGTGTGTGGGGGGGAGTTGAGTTGAGGGAGCGGGTGATACATGTCTTCTAGCTGCAACTTGTTTTCAGTAGTGTTTTATTTTGTAATGATGTTTCATGTGTAGTTTTATTAACATGCACCAGTACATAGTCTTGTATGATTTTATGATATTTTTTTATTTCCCTTGCTATTGTTGTTGTTGTTATTAAAAATCAATAAAGTATATTTAATTTAAAAAAAAGATGGTGGAATCTTGACACTACATTTGCGACACCAAGTACCGCTTTCACAGCAACAAAACAGTTGTTTCGCATGGCGCATCTAATTTTTCCCATAGGAAATAATGGAAAAATTTTAATTTTAATAACGTTAAATGGGTTAATATTTTTTCACCAAACTTTCAAAATCCACATCTGTGACCCAAGCCTGACCTGCCCTAAAAGTTTCAGACCAAACCCCGAAGTCATTTGTGAGAAATGGCATGACAAAGGATTTACATAGGAATGGTAATTTTCACAGTTTTAGACAATCTGTATCTTCACACCCGCACATCTACTGGAACAAAATTTGCACATTAAGAGATCTTTGGTCCCTGATTGGCTCATGTAAAATTTCTTGCGAATCGGTCAAACGGTTGCAACATTATTAAAGTGCAAAACATAAAAGTGATCACGTCTCTATCTATCTATCTATCTATCTATCTATCTATCTATCTATCTATCTATCTATCTATTCTATCTATCTATCTATCTCTCTCTCTCTCTCTATATATATATATATATTATAGTGGCACAGTAGTGCCACTATAGTTAGGGTTGAGCACCCCATTTAAGGCTGAAGTGTGAAATTATGCATCTTAATAACTTTACCACCCTACAACGGATTTGCATGAAATCTGGTACGCACAGAGCGGCACCACATATCTCTGGATTTACCAAGTCTTGTATTGGTTGGATATACAATTGTGAAGTTATAAAGTGAGATTCCGTAGCGCATTTATGATTTTGTACACATTCTTTGTTTGTGCCTACAGGTCATGCGGTTTGTGTGACCAGTCCAACAACTTTAGGGAACATGCGGCCAGGGTCCCTAATGTGCCTTTTGAAGATTTCATGAAAAAAAATTAAACAGTTCAAAAGTTATTCAAAAAACAAGTTTGCCATTATAGTCAATGGGAAAAGTTAACAAAAAGTTCGACTGTTGCAAATGCAGTTTTTAGTGTCACAAATGAACCCTGTAGTGTTGTGAGTCAGCCATTTTTTTTTTTCAGTTAGTGGTCACAGAAATGCTTGGCATTTAAATTTGGGACCCTCTAGGGACGCAATTCTTTTTGTGTTCACCTAGTCGGACCCTGAGGATGCTAGCCATGTCTTTTTTGGGGGGGGGTTACACACCCCAGAAATATGTTTTTAAAATTTGTGTAAACTGTAGTGTTGCAAAGTAGTGTTGCACTTATGACACTTCTGTGATATTTTTTGCAAAAGTGTCATGATTTTTGACACTGTTTTGCTACACTATGGCCAAAATAACAGGAATTCTTTGCCACCCTGCTGCAAAAGAACGGTTTGGTCTTTTGGGATGAAATTTGGAGAGAAGAAAGCCAACATCCCATAGATGTGCCTTTTAGTGATTTGGTGACAAAATATTACAGGGATACAAAGTTACAGTACTCCAAATTTGATGCTTTTTCCCATAGACTAACATGATGGCATCTGCCACGCATTTCGGGGCCCGTATCTCGGAAACACTTTGAGATACAGACTTTTTGTCAGAAAAATGCTTAGCACCCCACTAGGGGGTTAAATGCAAAACTAGCCAGGAAAGTCATCATTTATATGAAATTTTAATTTTTTTTCTATGTCATACAGTTCCTGAGATATAAGCAATTTAGTATTTCAAGTGCTCATTTTCTGCTCCGAGGCCCATTATTATGCATACATTCTTTGAATTCATTGGATTTCTGTATGCAGCTGTTGGTGAAAAAAAGGGTGTGCACTTTCGTTACTGTCACAGTTAGCATTCCCACTTGCGCTTCAGCATGCTCCATCTACGCCACTGCAGCGTATCTTTGTGTTTTCATTTGCGATTGCATTTGTATTACTGTTACCATTTGTGTTTCCATTACTGTTTCTGTTTGAATTTCATTTTGCATCACCGTGTGCATTACCATTTGCATTTCCGTACATGCTTCCGTTTGCGTTTCCTTTGGTGTCATCATTGCTGTTACCATTAGCATTTGCATTTCCTATTGCGGTACCATGACTGTGCACGTTACCATTTGTGTTTCTGTATGCACTTGTGTTTGCGTTTCTGTTTGTGTTACCATTCCTGTGTGTGCCATCGTTTGCATTACCTTTTGCGTTTTCGTTTGCACTTGTGTTTGCATTACTGTTAACATTTGCATTTCCATTACTGTTTTTGTTTGTGTTTCGTTTAGCATCACCATGTGCATTACCATTTGCATTTGTGTACGTGCTTCCATTTGCATTTCCTTTGGCATCATCGTTGCTGTTACTGTTAGCATTTGCATTTCCTATTGCAGTACCATGACTGTGCGCATTATCATTTGTGGTTCTGTATGCGCTTGCATTTCCATTTCCGTTTGCATTACCATTCCCATCTATGCCACCGTGTGCATTACCCTTTGCATTTTCATTTGTGCTTGCGTTTGCATTACTGTTAACATTTGCATTTCCATTACTGGTTTTGTTTGTGTTTCGTTTTGCGTCACCATGTGCATTACCATTTGCATTTCCGCACATGCTTCCATTTGTGTTTGTGTTTCCTTTGGTGTCATCATTGCTGTTACCATTAGCATTTGTATTTCCTATTGCAGTACCATGACAGTGCGCATTACCATTTGCATTTCCATACATGCTTGCATTTGCGTTTCCATTTGTGTTACCATTACCTTCTACACCACCATGTGCATTAGTCTTTGAGTTTTCATTTGCGCTTGCGTTTGTGTATCTGTTAACATTAGCATTTCCATTACTGTTTTTGTTTGCATTTCCTTTTGCGTCACCATGTGCATTTCCATTAATGTTTGCATATGTGCTTCCATTTACGTTTGAGTTTCTGTTTGTGTTTCCTTTGTAGTCATCATTGCTGTTACTGTAAGTGTCTGCATTTCCAATTACGTTACTGTGCCCTTGTGCATTACAGTTTGCGTTTCCGTATGCCTTTGCATTTGCATTTCTGTTTTCATTATCATTTGCACTTGTTTGTATTACCATTTGTGCTATCATTTACGTTTACATCACTGTGTGCATTAACATTTGCACTTGCATTTGCATTGCCGTTACTTCACTATTTATAGTGCACATTCTCAAAAAGAAGGGAAATTCATGGCAAAAAAACTCTGTTTAATGCATCAGTTAGGGTTGTTCCACAGTGACTAAAGCAAGGAAATTCATTGTTAGGGTTCCCACCCCCACCAACAGGCATCGGGGTGTGCATTGGGGTCATCGGTCCTAACTCTCACCCCATTCTCCTATACTGCACCACCTCAGCTTGTTTACAAATGGGATAGGGTGAGAGTTAGGACCGATGACTCCAACACACACCCCAATGCCTTTTGTTGGGGGTGGGGTGCAAGGGGGTGGGAATCATAACATCTAATTTCATCACTTTTGTTGCTGTGGAACAACCCTAACTGATACATTAAATTGAGTTTTTTGCCATGAATATATACACACACACACACACACACACACACACACACACATATACTCATTGCACAAAACTTCATTTAATGCATCACTTTGGGTTAAAGTAACAAAAGTGGGGAAATGAAATGTTAGGATTGCACCCCTAACCCCCCACCACCCCATCCCCTCATCCTCCACAGACCGACAGACACTGGGGTGTGCCATGGGGTTGTAAGAAGGAAAAGAAAGTACTAAAGAACCCCAGATCAAATGCCCTGAGGCATGGGTTATCCTGGAGATGTGTGCAATTGTGTTTTCTTTAAAATTTGGATGTAAGGCCAATATCCTCCAGGATAACCCATGCCTCAGGGCATTTGCTCTGAGGTTCTTTTCCTTCTCAATTTTGGGCTCCCCGTGGCCCAAACAAATAACATCCCCCTTAAGGGGTGGCTGGCTCACTCTCCCTGAGCTAAGACACAGATATGGCACACTGATGAGTCCAAACGAGGACAAAACATATATATGTGTGTCTGCTGTTCTTAAACTTTGCTGATTGCACTGTGAGGCCTTCCAGCACCATGCAATTCTGCTTAATGTGGAGCCAGTCCAAATTCTGTCATGGATATTTGCGTATGTTTCTATGATGCTTTGCATTATTGGGGTATCTTAGTTGTGGTTTCATATATATATATATATATATATATGTGTGTGTGTGTGTGTGTATATATATATATATATATATATATATATAAAAAATATACATATGTATGTCTATATCTATACATATATATGTATATGTGTATATATATATATATATATATATATATATAAAAATGGTAGGAAATTGTCCTTTATTGGCTGCTGACCACCACACGACTGTGCATATATCAGAGCGTGACCGCACACCTGCACTTGATCCCACCTAAAAACAATTTTGTAATTTTATAAGATAGATAACTCACTCTAGATGTGTGAAGTTACACTTGATATATCGCACGCCTTGGTGAGTTGACGACCGCCCGCGCCTCGTAAGTACAACACACAGCAAGGCATGCGTATATCAGTCGACCGCACACCTAAGGGTGGGTTATCTATTACATATATATATATATATATATATATATATATATGTATATGTGTGTGTGTGTATATATATATATATATATATGCAGTGAAGCCCACCGGGATGAAATGCATTGTCACAGGTTTACTGCATGACAAAAGGGATTAAGTCACTTTGAAATTGCATTGTTTGCTACAGTAAAGGTAGTGCATAATTGTGCAGTGCTGCGCTTTATCATACATGTATGTGTGTGTGTATATATATATATATATATATATATATATATATATATATATATATATATATATATATATGTGTGTGTACCACACACAAGCAGCCACAGGCAGCCATTGTCATGTAAGATGAACAACATACAGCTGCTTCTAGATGACAGAAATGCTGTAGCACTAAGGTGCTACCTTTGTGGATTTGTATCTACAGCATGCAAGCTACAAGACATATACACTGTCTTCTGACTGTAGATAGAAATTCATGATCCTGAAATCACAACACTACTTCTCCCTGAAGAAGCACAGGCCCCAGCAGCTGCAAAAACAAATCCATAATGCCTACATTACAACAGTTCTTCTGTCTACAGAAGTGCCAACCATTGTGGGTCACTGCCTCTGCAGTCCCAGAAACACATGCACAGTATAAGACATACATATCGACTTTTTATTTCAGAAGCCAGGACCCTACAGGACCTGCACTTCTGCAGCTGCAGACAGAAATCCATGATACCCAAATTACAACACTACAGCTGCAGGTACACATGCATACTGTAAGACATACACATCTGCTTCTGGCTGCAGACATGCAGGCCTCTACAGGGCCTGTACATCTGGAGCCACAGATGCAAATCTGTGATACTCAAATCACAGTACTACTTCTCTCTGCAGAAGCAATGGCCCCTGCAACCACAGATACAAATTCATGCTACCACAATTACACTACTACTGTACCCCTTTCTGAAGAAGTGCAGTCCCCCACATGACCAACGCTTTTGCAGCCACAGATACACTGCATGTTATAAGACAATCACACACACACACTTCTTGCTGCATAATCTACATATACAAATCTATGCAGGTAGAACATGAGTACTACTGCATTTGTGCCATCTGGAAACAATTGTATGTTGTTTGTCTTATAGCACCTGATGATGACTGCCTTTTGTTGCTTGTGTGGTCTTGTCCTTTTGCTGCTTGTGGGGGGGTCTAGAGTTGGTAACCTTAACACAGTATTTTCTTACTTTTATGAAATTAAGCTGAAAACTATTGCATTAATGCATTTTTTTACAGTGAATTTCCTTTCTTTTTGAGCCTGTCAGTAAACTGAAATTGCAACAGTACTCACAGCTGCAGAAGCACTGGCCCCTCACTTTTGCAGTCACAGATATACATTCACAGTGCAAGAAATAAACAGCCAGTTCTGACTGCAGAAGTGCAGACCCCTGTGCGGCCTATGTTTCTGCATCCACAGATACACATTCGCAATTCAAGAAATAGAGAACCACTAGTGACTGCAGATAGAACAAGAATTTGTCAATGCCGAACGTTCGCTTGCAGATATTTGCAGTGGTGTTTGGCATGTATGGTGCTTTACCCTAATGCCCTGTGTGATTGCTGGTATTTGCACAATAAATTGTCAGCATGACCTGTTTGTTACCCACATTGTGCGCTACATAGGCGGAAACACGTTTTGGGCAGGATGTGAAAAATGACAGCTGTACTGCTCATAAGGAAGTGTGGTAAAATGCCAATGTTGAAAATCTGGAGTGGAAATATTGAAAATTGGCAAACCTACAAGCAAGCATGGAACTGTGCAATGCGCTCATAAAACAATCATTTTAGAATTGTTTCACCAAATTTTCAACATTGGCATTTTAAAACCTGTAATGAACAGTGTCACTGTGATTTTCTTACTGTGTCCCATACATTGATTTACTTTACCGGACTGCGCCATTGTGCACTACATGGGGAAGATGTTTTGGGCAGGATGTGAAAAATGACAGCTGTACTGCTCATAAGGAGGTGTGGTAAAATGGCAATGTTGAAAATCTGGAGTAAAATATTGGAATTCCCGCAGACTTACGAGCGTGGGTAGGAATTGCTGGCCTTGCGCGTCAAAAACAGTTATTTGTAGAATTTTTTCACCAAATTTTCAACATAGCCATTTTAAGATCTCTGCTCATGAACAGTGACACTGTGATTTTCTTTAATGTGTCCCATACACTGAGTTCACACAATCGACTGTGCCATTGTGCGCTACATGGCGGAAACAAGTTTTGGACAAGATGTGAAAATGACAGCTGCAGTGCTCATAAGGAGGTGTGGTAAAATGGCAATGTTGAAAATCTGGAGTGAAAATATTGAAAATTCTAAACTTACAAAGGCAGTATAGGAATCAAGAACGCGAGACCATAAAACAGTCATTTTTAGGGACTTTTTCACCAAATTTTCAGTACAGCCATTTTAAGACCTCTGCTCATGATCAGTGTCACTGTGATTTTCTTAATGTGTCCCATACATTCAGTTCGTACACCGACTGCGCCATTGCACGCTACATGGGCAGAAACACATTTTGAGCAGGATGTGAAAAATGACAGCTGTACTGCTCATGAGGAGGTATGGTAAAATAGCAATGTTGAAAATCTGGAGTGAAAATATTGAAAATTTGCAAACGTACGAGCGTGCACAGGAACTGCGCAATGCACACTCGTAAAACAGTCATTTTTAGGAATTTTTTCACCAAATTTTCAACATAGCCATTTTAAGACCTGTGCTCATGAACAGTGTCACTGTGATTTTCTTAATGTTTCCATACATTGATTTCGCACACCGACTGCGCCATTGTGTGTTACATGGGCAGAAACATGTTTTGGGTCAGATGTGAAAAATGACAGCTGTACAACTCATAAGAAGGTGTGGTAAAATGGCAATGTTGAAAATCTGGGTAAAATATTGAAAATTCGTGAACTTACGAGCCTGCGTAGGAACTGCGCAACGCACACTCGTAAGACAGTCATTTTTTTGAATTTTTGCACCAAATTCTCAACATGGGGTTTTTGGGACCCCTTCTCATGAATGATGTCACTGTCATGGTGTTATCCGAGGCTGAAGGGTGATTTCATGCAGTGACTGTGCAGCACCTGCGAAATCACCCTTCAGGCCTGAGTAACGCCATGACAGTGACATTATTCATGAGAAGGGGTCCCAAAAACCCCATGTTGAAAATTTGGTGCAAAAATTCCAAAAAATGACTGAGATATGCAATAAAGTTGAAACCCCTCTATCTAGCTCATTATAGAGCTTACCGGCATTTCCTCAGTTCGCGGTCAGCTTTAAAGAATGCAGACGTGTTCCCGGTCCACCGAAGATCGTCACACCAGAGTCAGGAGGTAAGTATGGGATGGGGGGTGTGGGGAGGCTGGGTGCGCAGTGGGTGGAGTGCGGGTTGTGGGAGGGGCTGGGAGACACGCCGCGGGACCGTTTTGGTTTTACAGGTTAAAAAGGAAAAAAGACTACGAGGGACGTTTGCCACACTGGGGTGGGCTCCCAGCATGGCAGAAGATGTGTGTGGGGAGCCGAGGAGCCAATGGGGGATTGGGCACGCCCATCGGCAATCCAAACAAACAGTTTGCCACGCTGGGGTGGGCTCCCAGCGTGACAGCAGTATGGCTTTGGGGGGGGTCGTGGAGCCGACAGGGATTGGGCACCCCGTCGGCAGCAATGTTTGCCACACTGGGTGGGCCTCCCGCGTGGCAGGAAAGCTTTGGGGGGATGGTGTGGATGGACGGCGCGGGGGAAGGTAGCGATGACGGGCGGTTTCAGTATGGCAGCGTGTTTTCTTTGAAGCGAAGACCACCGCTGTCATACTGAGCTGCTGCACCCATTGGTGCAGGACTGCCATGCCTGCTCAACTGAGCAGTGCATTGGGTGGGAGAGGCACACCTCCAAGTGTGCTACTCTCCCAATACGTTCCTTGCGCATGCGCGCAATTGAATGTAAAAATTACTTCTGGCTACAGATAGAAATAGAAACATCAACAAGAAATTAAACCACCCACTGCAATGAACACACAGCATACAGTAAATTATTTTGTTAGGCTTACCTTTAATTTTTTATAGTGCCACCAGTAAAAAAAACAGACAATCTGGACAATCTGCCACTACCTTGCTGCTGGTGTGAGAACCATGCCAGCAGAACCCTGATGAAGCTTGGGAGTAACCAAGCAAATGTTTGTGTTTTTTCACAGAACTGTGACATGTACAAGCATTCCTGGTGCAGTTATCTTACCAGCGACATGGCAGTGATGGATTGTCTTTTTTTTTTTCAGATGGCACTATGAAAATTAAACCATAAGCCTAACAAAATACTTTTTTCTGTATGACCCATGTCCCTTTCTGAGGTGCTTGATTTCTTGTTGGTATTTGCACTTAGCCTATTTATAGCACCACCATCACCATATTCTGGTGCTTGACCATTGTTTTTTGTTTGTTTTGTTTTCCTTGATAGAAATCTACAACAGTACACTAGTAAACAAAAAGTAGACTAGATATTTAATTCTCCAACAGGAGACTCTGCAGGTTCAAACTACACCACAGTTCCCGGTTCACTGTGTCTCCTTGAACATGTCTCCAGACCTCCTAACTCTAAATCAGTTATAGGCAGTTCCCTGCCTCCACCATTAACAGATGTATTTCAGCTGGACTATATGGATAAATACATTCATATAAAAATTAAACACAGAAACAACTAAGTCTGCTCATAAATTACCCAGGACCTGGTGTCAATCTGAGGACCTAAGCCTCCCTCCCTACCTTTGTTATCTGTGCCCTTACTCTGTCCCACCCATGTTTGAAACCTTCCACTGTCTTAGCGCCCACCACCTTGGCCAGTAGGCTGTTCCATGGCTCTTCTACCCTTTCAAAAAATAGTGTTTTCTCAAATCCCTTTTGAAGCTCCCAGCCTTCAGCTTCCACTCATGACTACATGTCACTGAGCTGGTGTTCCTATTGAACAGTACCATGTGGGGCACTCTATTTATGCCTTTCAGGAGCTTAAAGGTTTCAATCATATCTCCCCTCTCCCTCCTGGCCTCCAGTGGGCACATGTTCTGCACTTTTAGCCATTCCTAGTAGGAAACTCCCTGAAGGCCACATATCATCTTCATCGCCCTTCTGTGCATAGCCTCTATCCTGTCCTTGTCCTTTAAGGTGAGGGCTCCAAAACTGGACACAGTATTTCAGGTGTGGTCTCACCAGGAGTTGATAAAGGGGAAGGATCACCTCCCTGCCCCTGCTATCTGTTCCCCTCCCTATACACCCTATTAAATAAATAAATAAAAACTTCCCCTCCCTACACACCCCAATAAATAAATAAAAACTCACAGCATTCTGTGTTTTATTTACATATGTACTTTTACATAGACACTCATCCTTTGGGAAAACTGCTTTCATCTTCACTTAGCTGGTGGTCAGTCAGATGATGGAAGCCTTGTCCAGTTAAGATGCAGCATAAGCTAACACCATCTCCAGACAGATAGCGACATCCCCTTCCCCCACTGTGCAACAAAGGACAGAATGCTGCCAATTAAGCATAAAGTCTCATCTCAAAGCATGTAACCCAAGAGGGCAGGAGCTGAGCAGAGGCAGACAGGCAGGGGGGAGAGAGAGAAAAGGGAACTTGGGATTATAGCGTGAACTTTTAAGTTTTGTTGAATAACCCTGGCCCCTGTCTGACTTAGCCCACAGTAGTGAGACCTGCTTCTCGGGAGTGAAGGGGGGAGGGGATCTGGGGCAGCATTCTAGATGTGAAATCTTTGTCATTTTATTTTCTTTCTTTCACTTAGGTTTGCTCAAGGATTGTCCTCTGCTATTTGTTGTGGAGTCTGTGGTAAAGTTTATTAAAAATTGATCTTTTGTTTACTAATTACCCATTTTTTTATTAATAGAAGTAAACATCTCTTGTCAATGGATCCATGGTCCAGGAGACAATCACTTGATTGTTCACGTCACTGTCCCTGTTCATGCTTCTGCTCTCAGTCTGCTTCAATGAGACTGGCAGTGTGATGTTTGACAGTTCATACATTCATAGGCACCAGAACTGCTGGCTGAGGGGAGACAGTACCCCCTGTACTTTTGTTTGGCTCTTTCAGTTGCTGCAGACAGTGAGTGTAAAGAAGAAAGCCAACAAGCCTCACAAGTGCACCTTTGAATTTCTGCCATGCCCCGCCCCACCCTGCCACATAAAAGTGCTGCCTTTCTGTCTCTGGAAGTGTTACGTGCCTGCCATTAATTATCTTCCAATGCTAAGGATTCTTTTTTGAGTAAAGTCTGTCATGAACCCCCTCATAAGGGTCAGATCGCTAAGCTCACAGTGCCCACCCATAAGTGCAATCCGTGACAGGGAGGGGGAAAACAGGGATACCCTCCTCGTATCCTTCCAGAGTGCTCACCTGGTTTGTAATTGAACACTCACCACCAGGTTCCAGAGTGTCCCTCCATACTTTGGATTAGGGCACACTACCAGTCTCGAGTCTATTGGTCAAATATGAACCCTTTTTTATGGCTATTACACACAGGAGGAAGGCCCAAGTGTTACACTCTCTTCAGGGTAGCAGTGCACCACCTGATTTGGTCTTCGCCCTATAGGACATGCAATAGCCTAGTTCACATTCCTGGAAGACTCATATGAGACTCTGGCATTCTCCCCAAATCTCAGCGGATTGTCCCCACGGACTCTTTTAATTTGGTTCTATCTGTGACCCTTCTAAGCAAGTAACAGTTGTCACAGATTATTAATAAATCTTCTGCAGTCACACATACAATGTAAAAACTCTGACACAGACAGAATTTCATTAGGAAACAAAAATTTTACTAAAAATATTTAAATAAATACAGTACAACTAAAAGAGAAAATATATTAATTTAGGTTGCAGTATGGAAACAAATTTGGAAAGTCTACAGTATAAACACCTTAAAACTGTTTAACTATGTATCTACCTTAAAGATGAGTTTCAAAGTTCAGAGAATCTTTGGTTGGCAAAAGATCTCAGTCTTTGTGTAGCAGCCTGGCAGTTGTTCTGTTGTATGCAGGAGAATGTCCAAAACCAGAATGACTCTTAGTGACTGTGCTGAGAGGTTAACTAACCTTTTTGAACTGCAGTGTCAGCAGAATTCCAGTTATAAGGAAATCAATTTATGTTCTCACCAGTGACCCACAGCATGGTTTATGACAGTTCATAATTAACCTATTTGAAGTCTTAGGTTTTTACAATAACACTCAGGAAGTGAATTTCACACAATACTGCTAGAAGGAAGTGTGCCTTTTTCATAGTACCTAACACGGGCCTGTTAGGAAGGTATTTCCTGGCAAAAACATTCCTGGGCCTCATAAAATATGATATGCTATCATAGTTCCTAAGATCAAAAAGCACTCTGCTTGCAATGCATGTTTATGGCAGGTAAATGGCTTTTGGCACATCTCTGTCAAAAGAACCTGGGAATGAAAATCTCCCTTCCTGGCAAGCAGGTGGCCTTTGAGTCAAAAGGTCACCCCTTTAAAAAAATCTAGGCTTTTCCCTATGCCTTGAATTAACACTGGCGTGGGCATACACAGAAATCCTATGAAACAATATATAACAGAAATATATTTTGCAAATAATGATTGGCAGTTGGCTAGATTGCCACAAAGTCGATAATATAATGACTCTACTCCCAACTCTCTGTCCTGTGAAATAAGTAGCCTTTGCATCTCTTTGCTTTTAGGGGGCTGTTGTCACTTGTAACTGTTTGAAGAAGTGTCCTATGCTGGTGCCTCCATTTCTGCTACAAACAATGGGGAACAAGAGAAACCAGACCAGTGAGGAAGGTATAAAAGTAGGGCCAGTGACCACACACAGCCTGTTTCTCCTTGCTAACCTGACTTTTCTTTTGTTTGATTGCTGTGTACCCCTCATAGCTGTAAGCTGCGCTAGTGTCTCTGACTCTTGGTCAGGCTTTCCTTTGGTCCATGGCATGAAGTGGATCCTTGCCTTGCTGCCATTTGCCCCATAGACCATCAGCTTTACTGCACTTGTCTTATTAGAAAATGAAATTCCAGTTCAAACAGACATCCAGAAAGGTTGTTCACACTTCACTTTCTGGCTGCTGCTATTCAGTGTAAGTAAAATTTAAATGTGTTTCATGGTGCTCTTTTCTGTGTGGAAGATGCAAAAGTTTCAAACTTAAGATTGTGAAGGCAAGGCAGAAAAAAATGCATATTACTGGAGCAGGCTTATTTTTCTGGCTGGGGGGACTTTGTGTGAGTGTTTCTTCTTTGACTTCCACAGCATGCATGGGCTCAATACAAAAATCAGAAGACAAACAAGGAGCTGTTGTTCTGTTTTGTTTATTTAACTCTGTCACTAGTCCCTCATTTCAACTCAGGTAATTTGTTGTCTCCAGACTGCCAGGTGCCCTGGTGGGACTCGTTACAGCTTACCTTGGTGCTGCCCATAGCCAAGCAATTATTCTCCACCTAAGCCCAACTCTGTGAACCTGAGGGGCTGTTATGGACTTGTATGCCACCACAGACTTGAACTGCATTCCCAGAATATCCATTTTCTTATCAGTTCAAGTTTAGCATAAATATTGCTTTCTATTATCCTTTACTGGGAAAAGGAGGGTGGAGAGGGGTCTTCGGTTCTATTTTATGGTGCATGGATTATTGGATTGGGTTGTATGCATTGCCGTCCATTCTTGTTGTGACTTGTGAGCTATTAGTAGGACCACCGGTGCCCCTTCACTTACCTGTGTAAATGTTATTTTAAGGGAACCTGTAATCAGAAAAGCCATGCTGTTCTCTTCTTAGACCCTTCCCCACCTCAGCTGCCTGATACATCAATATGTTTGTACTATGCTGCAGCACTGCATCAAGTTGCCCATCAAGTTCTTGCCTCCTTGTGTTTAGTATTAGTTAATTATTTCACAGACTATATCTTCCTCTGTTCCCTACCTGATTTGCTCTATATCCTGCAGATTCTCAAGTTATTCACTTGACAACCTGTCAACCTAGCCTGCTTTAAATGATGTTTCTGTATATTTTTACTTATGTAATCCCTGTTATTGTAATTATGTAACCTCTGTAACCTGATGTACTCATGTCTTTCTAGGCATGGAACCACATTGTATCTGCTCATGTACTTGTAACCATTGTAAATGATGTTATGCCCATGTATTACTATGATGTGGAACCTCTGTAAAAGAGCCTTTAGCTCAAAGGTACTTCCTAGAAATAAATAAATAAATTGAGTGCCAGCACTGCTCGCTCCTTCTTTCCTTATCCTTAAAATGATATTTGAACTTGTACTGCTGTTATAATGGCGGTGTGTCTTGCTACTTACGCTGTGTTTTGGTGCAAAACCTTTATTTTTATAACCGGAGCCCTGCTAAACTGCTTTCAGGAAGCAGGAAGCCTTGGCTGTAGTCTTTTGGCTCTCCCGAATGAACTACAACCAAGTTCAAGACCACAAGTTTTTACTTAGGTGTGGGAGAGAATAGCTGAAAGAAATAGAAATCCATGCATGAGTGGTGCCTACATGAAATATTTGTGTTAGTTTGGAAATCTTACTGAGTTAGCAGCCTGAGGTAGTGCTTGACCCCATGGATACTTCTGGGTCAGCAGCATATAAAGTCAGCCCTACTGTGAGCAGGGTGAGCACAGGCAGGGCATTGTGCGGCAGAGCGCGAAGATGCATGCAAAGACATGCACGTCGGTGAGTGTTTGCATGATTGTGTGATCCACATGGCAACAGGAGAGTAAGAACACTCAAAAGGGATAGTGCATCGAACGTTTCTGAGAGATTAACTTGTGAGTTGGTAGTATTTGTAGATTCATTGCTGCACATAGTGTGTGGGTGTCTCTATGAATCCGATATTATCTTTTCTGAGTTAATAACACTGTCTCTTACAATGGACACTGTAATGACCCTTCAGGGTGACCTCGGTGTAAAATGTACATCTTCTAATATGTTTCTCATAATGGAAAAAGTTCCCAAAGGGATATACAAATGCCCCAAATGCCTGCAAAACGAGGAACTTCTCAGAGAAGTTAGTTTATTTAATGAAAGGCTGTAACTCCTTGAAACATAGAAACATAGAAGTTGACGGCAGATAAGGACCGCAAGGCCCATCCAGTTTGCCCATTTCTTTTTCTACCTTATAAATGTGCCATCGGCCTTTGCTCTGTCAGTGGCCTATCTATTCATAGTCATTTGTATTGCTCCCTTATGCCTATCCCATGCCTGTTTGAAGCCCTGCACTGTATTCATAGCCACCACTTCTTGTGGTAAGCCATTCCATGCATCCATCACCCTTTCTGTGAAAAAGAATTTCCTCACATTCCCCATTAATCGGCCCCCCTCTAATCTCATGCTGTGTCCTCTTGTCATGCTATTTTTCTTGTATTTAAACATGTTAGACTCTTTCACCTTGTTAATGCCCCTAAGGTGTTTGAATGCCTCAATCATATCAGAGGCAGTATAGCGCAGTGGTCTAAGGCTCTGAGCTGCAAATCTGGTGACATCCAGCAGACCAGACCTGGGTTTGAATCCCACAGCTTCCACTTGCATACTGTGTGACCCTGAGCAAGTCACTTAACCTCCTTGTGCTCCCAGGTTGCTCCTGTAAAAAAGCTTTCAGCCTAGTGTGCTATACCTGGTTAAACAACTAAATAAAAAAAAAATAAATATCACCTCTCTCCCTCCTTTGCAAGCCAAAAACAAATGGCCTCAAGCTTTAAGGCAGGCCAAACTGTAATAAGCACTGAATCAAGCCCCCCAGAAGTGCCCCTAGCCTTCCCAATCCACGCTGACAATCCCATGGCAAATATTCAAACATCATCTGTAATTCTCCCAACTGTCCAGTCAGCTAATAAAAAAAGGATAAGAGATGAAAGCTTTTACTCAACTCTTAAATAATGAGTGGTTTACAGTACAAAGCTCCCAGGTCTCAAAAAAGGGAAGAAAAGCTAATACATTTGACCTCTCCTGTACAATAGTTTTGACATCTTAGCCACCGATCCACCTGAAACTGAGATGACCAGCCCCACTTCTATTAATACTCACCCGGGAATAGAAACAGACACTTCTCCCAATCTGCCCCTAACCTCAGAACCTGCAAGCCCACATCTAAGACAGAAATAGTGGTGCTAGGAGACTCAATCATTAAACATCTTGACAGGGCAGTTTGCAATCCAGACAAAACTTCTAGAACCTTGTCTAGCTTTAGAGGGGCTAATGTAATGAATATTGCTATGATGTCTAGTAATATATTAAACAACACTGAGCCTAACTCCTTAGTTATCATACACATTGGAGCCAATGACATCTTTAAGGACTCAGAAGACAGTATAAATAAACACTTTGTGGCACTCACAAATAAATTGATACAGATAGGCTGTGTCCCTGTTCTATCAGAAATTTTACCGATTCCTAAAGTGTCTCACTTTTATACTTCAAAGATTAAACCTATAAATGAATGGATGCAAAAATGGACACTAAGACAAACTATATCCTGTATTACACACTGGGAAGAATTCTCCCGCCATGAAGAGTTATTTTCCTTGGATGGACTACACCTAAGCAGGAGAGGCAGCTCATTACTAGGGAAGCATATCACAGATTTCATCACCAAAACTTTAAACTGACTTCTCTGGGGGGAGGACGTCACTCACTTTGCCCTCCTAAAACTGGACAACGGTATTTCAAAAATCCCAATTGTGATGCTAGGAAAAAACAACATTTACACAATAAAAGCAAGTAGCGATGCAGGATTAACTATACTGCTAGTCAATGCCCGCAGTTTGTCTAACAAAATAGAAGAACTGAAATATATTCTGGCAAAAGACAATGTAACCATCTGTGGAGTTACAGAAATCTGGTTCACAGGTGTCAGGAATGGAACACAGAAATCCAGGGATATACTAAGTTCAGTAAAAATAGAGTTGACTCCAGAGATGGTGGGGTTGCACTATATATATCAAACAAATATGCGGCCCATAGCATAACTCCTGAAACTTCTACAAATAGTAAAGTAGAAGCAATTTGGGTCCAAATTAACCTACACAAAGAGTTACTGGTGATTGCCCTCTGTTATAGGCCTCCTAGCCTATCCCAGGCTGAAAATAAGGAACTATTAACAACATTACAAAACATGGATACTGTACACAATTACATTCTTATGGGGGATTTTAACTTCCCTAGAATTGATTGGCCAAACCTTGAAAGCCACGGTCATGTTGAATCTGCTTTCATTGAACTTACTATTAATCAAAATTTATCCCAAATAGTTACTATAGGGACAAGGCAGAATAATATACTTAACATTATTCTTACTAATGTAGAAGACAGAATATCTACTCCAATTATTGATACAACTTTGGGTGACAGTGATCACAACATGGTGTCAGTAAAGTTAAACATTAACAATGACACCATAAATGGAGTGACAGTAGTTAAGGACTTCACCAAAGCAAACTACAAAGAAATAAACAAATACTTAAGTACCTGGGCTTGGGAAACAGACCTTCATGGTCTTGAATGACATCAAATTTGAGATCACATAAGTGTTAAGATCAACCACTGTCTCGATACCTGGGTTCCTAATAGGCACAAATATAACAATGGCCTTAGAACACAACTATGGTGGAACAGGAGTATAAAGAAGGCCATTAAAGGGACACTGTCAGCCTTGTCCCTCATTTTCCTTCTAATTTTTAGTAGCGGGTCTCTAGGAATGCATTTGAATGAAGAGTGCTGTGCAAAGCCCCTGCATAAAGTAAAACACAATCTAGTTACTGCTTTTTGAAAATGTGGCATTATTTGCCTCACCTACAGTCCACACATAAATTCCCTGACCTCTGGAAGCAGATTCACACCCAGAGCACACATCTACCGGGAGCACAGTCCCAAAATACACATTTTTTTTTTTTTTAGTTATTTAACCAGGTGAGACACACTAAGCTGAAAGCTTTTTTATAGGTGCAACCTGGGAGCACAGGGAAGTTAAGTGACTTGCTCAGGGTCACACAGTATGCAAGTGGAAGCTGTGGGATTCAAACCCACATCTGGTCTGCTGGATTTCACCAGATTTGCAGCTCAGAGCCTTAAACCACTGCGCTATACTGCCTATTTTAATAACATTTTAGCATCCCCATGAAACAAAAGACATAATCCACTACAGCATGTTTAAATAAAATGATCAAGCCATCTGTGAAGCAAAACCAAGCACTCGTTGAGCCACAAAATAGTTTTTAATCTTGGTGCCAAATCTCGCGCATGAGCAATACTGAAGCATTCTTGCGCGAGATTTCGGCACCAAGATTAAAAACTATTTTGCGGCTCAACGAGTGCTTGGTATTGATTCACAGATGGCGCGATCGTTTTATTTTAACATGCTGTAGTGGATTATGTCTTTTGTTTCATGGGGATGCTAAAATGTGTATTTTGGGACTGCGCTCCCGGTAGATGTGCGCTCTGGGTGTGAATCTGCTTCTGGAGGTCAGGGAATTTAAGGGCGGACCACAGGTGAGGCAAATAATGCCAAATTTTCAAAAAGCAGTAACTAGATTGTGTTTTACTTTATGCAGGGGCATTGCACAGTACTTTTTATTGAAGTGCATTCCTAGAGACCCGCTACTAAAAATTAGAAGGAAAATGAGGGACAAGGCTGACAGTGTCCCTTTAGCAAAAAAAGAGTTACTATAGGAAATTCAAAAGAATTTGACTATAACCTCCTGGAACTCATATAAAGAAAAGACAAAAAGAGTAAAAGATAGTATTAGAAAAGCAAAAAGGGAGTTCAAACTAAATCTGTCAACCAAAACACTAGACAACCACAAATCCTTTTATAACTACATAGACTCCTTAAGATGCAACAGCTCTACAGTACGCCCAATCGAAACCAGCAAGGGTATCATAAATAATGAACCAGCTATGGCAACTGAGTTTAACGATTATTTCATAAGTGTATTTACACCTACTGATAGCCTACTAAAGGACATGAAATACGAACGGAAAGCACATATTTCACCAATTACCATATTAGAAGTAGAAAACTTACTTCGAAACTCAGACCCCACTCATCCCCGGGGCCTGACAATATACATCCTAGGTTTCTTAAAGAAATATCAAAGGTTATGTGTGGACCCTTGTCGATCTTGTTTAATGCCTTGCTGAGTCAAGGTGAAACAATTCATTCATGAAATGAGGCCCTTGTCACCCCGATAAACAAAGCCAGTAACAAAAAACTTGTATCTAATTATAGACTCATCAGTCTCACATCAGCTATTGGTAAATTATTTGAAAGAACGTTACTAACCCGAATTGAAGCACATATTTCTAGTCACTACTTACAGGATTTAACCCAGCATGGGTTTTCTCAAGGGAGATCTTGCCTGACTAACTTGTTAAATTTCTTTGAGAATGTTAGTGCATCTCTTGACCTAGGGCTCCCTGTGGATATCATCTTTTTCGACTTTTTCAAACCTTTTGATAAAGTCTCCCATCAGGTTTTTATTAACCATATGTATATGTTTGATTTTCATCCTAACATAATAAACTGGGTCACATCTTGGTTGTAAAATAGATGCCAATGTGTTGTCATCAGAGATCACTGCTCACAATGGGGAAAGGTTAGCACCGGGGTCCCACAGGGCTCAGTATTGGGCCCTATCCTTTTTAATATGCTGATATCAACAATGCAACCATCTAGCAATGTTTGGATGACCAAGTATGCAGATGACTGCAAACTCAGCTGCACAGTCAATAATATACAGTCTGCAAATCACTTTCAAGAGGAATTAAATAAAATGTGCATCTGGGCAGCTGACAATAAACTATTTTTTAATGAACAAAAATGTAAAGTAATGCACCTAGGTTATAACAATCAGAATTTAATTTATAAAATTAATAATGTGCAACTCTCTGTGACAATTATTGAAAAAGACCTAGGAGTCCTGGTGGATAACAAGCTATTCTTTGATACCCAACACCTCAGCCAAGGTTAAAAATGCCAAAGAATTATTGGCTGCATTTTTAAACATATAAAAAGCAGAGACCCTAGGGTGATTCTCCCACTTTACACGAGCATGGTGAGATCCCAACTAGACTATTGCTCCCCCTTTTATGCACCAGTCACAAAAAAAGGAAAAAAAATAGTTGAGGGGGTCCAAAGAAAAGTAACAAAATGTATTAGTGAAATGAGTTGCCTAGAATATGAGGCAAGGCTTCAAGTTTTGGGCCTCTTCTCTTTGGAATGCAGACAATTACGAGGTGATCTCTGCTTGACATATAAAGCAACCAGAGAGCTGCTTCTTTTTGAAACTATGGGCCTAATGAAGAACCATTCCCAGACTTTTACTCAAACACATAGCCTTAAACTTAGAGGGTACAATTGTAAAACACATAAAAAAAGCAAATGGTCCACCCAAAGGATGGTGACTTAGTGGAATGCCCTACCAAGAGAAATAGTAGAGAGTGATAACATGGAACTATTTAAAAGACAATTAAATATTTATATGGGCAGCAAAAAAAATCTTACCTACTATAGAAGCTATTCCACTATACTGGTGGCGAGCTGTTTAAGGGCATTCTGCCTCCTAAGCCCGTTGCACCCTATGAACCTATACACAATGGGCAATTGTATCTGTAAGCCTCAATGAGTTTTTTTTATTTATTTATCTTCAGTATGTGGCTGCATTTTAGGTATGCTTGGATGTCTAGAATGTCTTAGTTTTATTACCCACCACGGAGCCGAAGCAGTGGTTATGAGTTGCTATTATGTCTAACGTTGCAGATAAATTCCCCAGATTTTGGCTGTTTCCTATAGATTCAGAATTTTGCTGATCCTGACTGCTCCCTTTATTTTGTTAAATATGTATTTTTTCCCCACATACTGCAGATCTTTCCTTGCTTTACATGAATATCTATACTCCTCCCCTCATATTGTTGGTATAACCTTTTTACATATTGTCTGTATCTTTCCCACCAGTCTGCTGGTCTCCTCTCTCTTTAAGCACACTGTTTATCTGCTATACTGATGCAGGTCTACCCACTACCACCTCATTCTGTTTATCTATCTATGTACCTCTCAACCCAAAGTAACCGTTTTATTTATCCTCCTCTACTGCCTACTAGTTTGCCAGCATTGCATTCCCTTCCCACTACCTAAGTCCCAGCCCACTTTGTGCTGTTCCCCTTTCCTCTCTTTAATCCCTGTGGCAGTCTAGAACCTGTGACTCTTGATGTCTGGACTAGTCACAGTTAACCTTATTAACCTCTAGGCCATTCAGCCTGCTAGTGTGCATCCCTCCTCTACCATTGTTATCCCACAGCACCCAGTGGCCACTTGTGGTATTACACTTCACTGTAGACACCCTGCCCAGCCAAATACTTGCACCCTGCTGCTTTCACTTTGCTATAGTGTCACAACACCCTTATCACTGATATGACAATACACATCCTTATCTCCTTTTGTCTTGGCCTTGCTCTCCTCCCCTCTCTGGTCTGACCACCTCCCTCCCTCCCTCCTCCCTACCCCGTATGCAGCCATTCCTCCTCCACATCAACCTGCCCCCACCGACCCTCACATCACTCCCTGTTTCCTATGTCATAAACTGCCACCTAAAGTCTCCTACCACTACCAGCTCCCTTTCTCCCCTTAGCATCCTCCCTCCACTTACCCCTTTCCTATCTCCCACACCTGACATCCTACAGCTCCCCTCACTCAGACTTGAGCTCACTCGCAGGCTCCACCTCCCCTCCCCTCCCCTCCCACTCACGCTCTCACCGCAGTAGAGTAAAGCTTCATAAACCAACAAACAGACTCTTCTTCTATCTTCTCCTCCTACTCACTGGAGAAATCCCACCTAATCTTGGCCTGACCCCTGTCTCCCTACACCTGTGAAAGACCTCTCCACCGATCACCTCAATGCTAGGAGCCTACTCCCTAAGACAGACCTTCTGAGAGTATGGGTGTCACAGCATTCCCCGGATATGCTCTGCATCAACAAATCCTGGCTATCAAGCAGAATTTCTGACCCCCTAATCTCTCTGCCCAGCTACCATCTCCTTAGAGAAGACTGGTCAAAAAGAGGTGGGGGCGTAGCAATCTACCACTGTCAAAACCTGCCTATCTCTATTGTTACTAGTGAGGCAGTCCCAAAGTCCCATGAGCTACTCTTTGTCAAACTGCTTCTGCTATCCTCTCTCCCCATGTACCTTGGAGTACACTATTCTTCCCCAAAGCATCCCCCTCCACTGAGGTTAACACCGTCTGCTTTTTCAACCACCGCCAGCTCAGGAAAACTTATTTTACTCTGGGATTTTAATCTGAATTGGGCTTCCCTACCCTGAAACCCACAACTCAGCTAACCGAGACGCTATACTTACACCAGTTCATCAGCAAACCCATCAGACTAAACCTCCACTCCCAAAACCACAACCTCCTGGATTGGATTCTGGTTTCACACCCACACTGGATTTTAGCAACTGGTATGTTCCCTGACATTTTCAGCGACCACCTTATGACCTACTGCACCCATAAACTCCACTTACATTGCTCCCCCTACCTCTCACTGGATTCACTCCCTACACTCCTTAAACACCCCAGTGCTTCTGCATGATCTTGCATTCTCTGACTGGTCCCCCTTCTACACCACAGATGATGTAAACATGGCTCTTTCCCTTTTCTGCCACATATTAAACAACATCTGGAATAATCACTCCCTCTATGCCACCGTAGAGTGAGAAACTTCCAACACCTGTGGATATCCTCTGATCTTATCAGGCTCTGCAACTCCCATGACCATGCGTGGGCCTGCTATAAAGTTTCACTCTCCCCCAACGAACTCTCCAACTACCATGCTCTGAGAAACGCTTGCACCAATGCTATCAGAGCAGCTAAATCTGACTATTTTAAGAAGACGCTTCAAGAAAATCGAATTCACCCCCCCAAATTCTTGCAAAGTCTCTCTTCCCTTCTCAAACCCTCACACAACTCCTCCTCCCCCCCCCTCTTATGCGCCTCCTCCCACATACACCTCTATGCCTATGATACTATCCTTTATAATTCTGGCCCATCTACCTCAAAGGTGACCTCCCAACTGCAGTCTGACTTCACCGATGTCCTGAATTGGTTTGAGGTAAATCAATTAAAGGTTAGCACCTCCAAAACAGTCTCCATGAACTTCGGCTCCACCCAGAAACTATCCAAACTCCCCTCTCCCCCTGCCTTCTCCACCTTCGATGGCAAAACTCTGGACATAGTCCCAGCATACAAATACCTCAGAGTCTGGCTGGACAGTCACCTGGATTTCACTACTCATGTCAACCACATTCACTCCAAGGTGCACCCTAAACTTGGGGCCCCTTACAGAAACAAAGATGCCCTCTCCCTCCCTGTTTGCTGGACCCTCCTCAATAAAACTATCCTACCCCTTTTTGATTTTGTCGATGTTGTGTACAGGTCTGCCTCCATATCCACCCTCTCTAGGCTGGACATCCTTTTCTATGCCTTCTGTCGCTTCATGCTGAACACCCCCCTGAACCTATCATTGCACCCTTTACTTCTCGCTGTCACTCCCTCTCTTACTTCCTGCTAAAACCTCCATACCTCCATATCGCAGCAAATACTGGTTCGGCTTGCCCCCCCCACTCACGCTTCCTACCCTCCACCCACACCCCCTATAGCTCCTTTGTTGTCATGACCCCTGCTCATTTGCCCTGTCCCACCCTTACTTTAACTCTGGCAAGGCTGCTTTCTGTTTCCAATACTCCCATGAATGGAACTCCCCGCCCACCTCACTGCATACGTTGTCCTCCCTAAGCCTCTTTAAATGTACCCTATACCTCTTCCCTCCTCCTCCTTGCTCGTGCCCACAACCTAACTAATCCTCAACTGGGCCCATCACATCAAAGCTCCATCACCACTCAAAGTTATCCCCACTCCTTCACGTTGCATATGTGTTGTTGTTATCCACAGTGTTAAGTACAATTTGTTGTATATGCCTGACCATATGAATCCATGTACTACCTGTAATTTTACTGTCCCTATGCACTTACGATTTGCATGTTTGTAGTTTTTGTATTATTGCACTGTACTTTTTACCTCCTCTCCCTCCTCCCCCAGGTCGCACCTGGAAACGCGACTTGGTTAACTGTACCTCTCCAAGTTACCAATCTTTAAATAAAATAAATAAATAAAATAAATCTATCTCTCTATCTGCCTATCTATCACTTGATTTGGGGATAGTTCAGTTGCTCATACTTACTTTCTAGAAAATGCCATTTCAAACTATGAATCAACCTACTGCATAACTAATATTTCATCAGAGTCCACAAATGGAGGTGTTTTCAAGTCTTTGCCAGAGGTGTAGTCCCGAGGGGTCTCAAGGGGACGGCAATCCCCAAGGGGGCACCGCTCCCTCACTTCTCACAGCCATATCCTTAGTTACTCCTGTTTGTACCAGCTTGTACTGCTTAGTAAATAAAAAGGCCTGCAGTCCATCACCCCCTCATTGTTGTTTGGCACTTAAGCCTTGCTTGCCTTAATTACCTGTAGCTCTTGCCATCCACAAACCTTTGCTGTCTCTCTTTCAAGCACGGTTGCCCCCCTCCCCACCCAGCCTGCTTCTGAACTGTAAAATCCTTATCAGGAACAAAGAGATTTACCATGCAGACATGAGGCCCCATTATATAAGAAATCATACAGTGCTGAGGGAAGCTGTACAATTCTTCAGATCCAAGGAAGACTGCCTATCCTTACCTTGGCAGTCTGTCGGTTTTTATTTATTTATTTATTTGTTGAAACGTTTCACCAGGAAGGGCACATTGAACAACGAGTTGCTCATCTCACGGTGCATCCTGGGGGAGTGGGAACAGTGGAAAAATGTGCATACAGTGCAAATACATACAACCAATCAACAGTAATACAACTAATTGATGAAGCAGAAATAGTACCATACCAACACGATTACGAAAGTACCATACATTAAACATCTTAAGCTAAGTGTGTTAGGGAAAGTACAGGCAATGTTCCAAACATTAAGCAGCTTTCTATTAAGAGTGTTAGGAAAAGTACAGTCATTGACAGTTTAAGGAACAGGTTGGTGTGGTCTGAAAGAGGGTCTGCAACTCAGAGAGGGTAAGATGTGGCAGCAGAGGATTATACAGAAAAGGTGAATGGAATAGGGAGGAAAATGGCAGAGTGATTAGCTGCAGGTACAGTTTACTGAGAGGAAGTTTATTAGGGCTGAAGAGATGGAGTGGGGGGAAGAAGATAAGCAGATTTGTGGGGGAAGGGTGTTCCATAGGTTAGGGAAGTGATGCAAGAAGGCCAACTGTCCTACATTAGTCGTGCGATGAGGAATTACCAAAAGTCAGGAATTATATAACTAAGGAAATGTTCTGGAGATGGTTGTGTGGATAATAAGGAAGTGAGATAAGGGGGCGTGTCCCAAACCAATAGTTAGACAAAAAATTTAGCACAGTGTAGAAGGAAGAAAAAGGACAGAGAGTGGTAGAGGTTGCAGTGGTGGGTGAAAAAGGGGATGTCCAGAGTGAAGTGACAGAAGGAGTTAAAAAGGGTGTCCAGTCTGGCTAAGGAAGACTTGGGAGTGACACTATAGACTACATTGCAGTAGTCAAAAATAGGTAGAATCATCTTTTGGACAAGTTCCTGCCTTTCTGTAAGTGGGAGGCAGCGACAGTTCCTGTATAATGTGCCAAGCTTGGGGACACAGTTTCTTCAAGGTGGTGTCCACATGTCCAGAGAAGCTGTGGTGTTGGTCAAGCCAAACCCCAAAGTACCTAAAAGTTGAGGTGTCCTCAAGGACTGTCCCATCATGGGTATGGAAGGAGGGCAGTGAAGGGAGCCTAGAGAGTCTCTGCCTAGCCTCAAAGGTCATGGAGACTGTATTCTTTGCACTGAAGGAGAGTTGATGAGAGCTGAACCAGTGCCGAACTTTACTGAAGTCGAGTTGCAGTCTGGATTCTACATCAACAGGGTACTGGCCAGATGTGAAAATGACTGTGTCATTGGTGCACATGTGGCTAGAAGAGGATGAGCAGGCTGAGGGAAGGTCATTTAGGAATATAGAAAATAAGATGGCTCCAAGAACAGACCCCTGGGGTATGCTAGGGTTGATGGTGAGAGGTGGGGAAGTAACATCCACAATTTGGAATGACGGGGTTCTGCCTATGAGATATGCCTTGAACTAGTTTGTGGTCGATTCAGTTAGGCCAGCCGGGGAGAAGGCAGCGAGAAGTAAGGGATGGGAGATGGTGTCAAAAGCCTTTGCTAGGTCAACAAAAATGGATGAGGTGATTTGGCCACCTCCATCCCTGAGAGAATGGAGTCTGTGAGCCTAATTAGTGAGGTGGTGGTGGAATTATTTTTTCTGAAGCTGGACTGGAATGGAGTGAAAAAGTTAGAGTCATCAAGGTAGGAAGAGAGCTGTGATAGAACCAGATGCTCTTGGAGCTTATTGAGTGTAGGTAGGAGACAGTTAGGGTGGTAGTTAGAAGGAAAGGAGGGGTCACCACCCTTTGGCATAGGGAGTATGCTGGTGTATTTCCAAACCGAAGGGATGGTAGTTGTAGCAAAGGAAAGATTAAGCAGAACTGAAAGTGGGGTCACAATAGTTGGAGCTGATAAGTCAGTAATTTAGAGTCCAGACCATCAGGCAAGCTGCCTTTAGAAGGGTTTAGAATGTAGAGTGCATCCAAAGTATTGGAGGGTGATATATCAGCAAAGGAGAAGGAGAGCAGTGAGGCTGGTCATCTGTGCGAGAAGGGGGTGCCAGCTGGTATGGGAGACGGTAAGGAAGAAAGGAGAGGAGAGCTGAAGCACAGGAGGTGAAATAGGAGTTAAACTCAGCTGCAACATTAAGATAATCAGTAACTTGTATGTTGTTAATCTTGAGGAGAGGGGTGAGAGGGGAGATGGGGGGGGGAGAAGAGGGAGTGGATCACTTTCCAGAATGTGGATGGCCTATTAATATTAGTTTGGAAGATGGCGCCGAAGTATTCTGATTCAGCTAACAGAATGGCTTTGGTGCACTTATTGAGCAGAGAGTGGCAGATGTCATAGTTGTGAGGATGACTTGTGGCTTTATACTTCCTCCAAGTTTGGTCGTAGGCTCTTTGACATGCCAGGAGTTCTGAAGTGATCCAGGGCAGGTGATTTCTCCAAACCCTGGAGCGTCACAGTGGGGCATGTTTATTCCAGGATTCCAAAACTTTAACCTGAAAATGCCCAGGAACATCATCAATGGAGTGAGCCCAGGTAATGGGTTCCCAGTTAATTTGGGCCAGGTCTTGTAAGAAAGGAGTGAGGTTCAATGATTTATTAGAATGGTATTGGACAGTTTTGGAGGGCCCTTAGTCTTACGAATTTTGCATACGATATAAGTCATGTGGTTGTCACTCAAGGCATCTGGTAGTAGTCCAGATCTGACCACACTGTGGGTTTAAGAGTTGAGTGCCAAGCCAATTAGGGAGTGATTACCTGTTTTAGGGTTCATATGGGTTGGTTCTACAATGAACTGGGACAGGTTGTGGGCATTGATGTCATTATGAACTTTATTGAGGGAGGGGAAAAGCCAGTTTTGGTTGAAATCACCCATTATGTATGCTTCACCTGAGGGAGTGAGAGAGACTATGTGACTAATGAGATCTGTGACAGTGGGGGGGAGACCAGGGCAACAGCAGGCACCAGCAATATAGATAGGTACCGAGAAAGGAAGGGTTAATTTCAGGATGAGAACTCCATATGCTGTGGTACTTGGATTCACGAGAAAATGGGTATGCTGGCTAAGTTGTTTGTTTCATGTGGAATTTGTTGTCGTCTTATGTACAGAAGCTTAAAAAAACAGAGTACTGTCTTATAGAAAAACATTATTACAGAAATGGTATTTTGGGGTATGTGCAGTAACATGGGATTAAAAAATATAAATCATATCTTTCCTGATATGTCTGGATGGGAGGTGGATAGGGGTGTGCAAAATTTTTTTTTCACCGGCGGAACTTAAGCGAAAGTTAGACTTTCGCTTCTGTGGAAGTTCGGAAATCCATTTCCGAACTTTCGTGGAAATTTTGCCTCCCTATTAAGACTATCTGTTTTAATTAATCAGATTATGCCAAAATCCTTGGTGGCTAGTGGTCCCTCCCCCTACCTGCCCCACAGGTACACGTTAAATCCCTGGTGGTTAGCGGTCCCCACCCCCACTGGTTCACGGGCCGGCCACCCTACTTAAAAAAAATAAAATCCTTATAAATAGCACCCCCCCACCCGACAGTGCCCACTCAGCCCAAATGCCCTTATGCTCTGGTGGCTAGTGGTCCCTCCCCTCCACCCCTTCACCCAAGTGCATAGTGAATTAATAGTACCCCCCATGTCCAAAAAAAAAAAATTTCTGGTGGTCAAGTGGCTTCCCCAGTAGCCCTCCCCCTCCCGATCCCCAGTCACATATATTTCCCCGATTCCCTGGTTGTCTAGTGCCCCCCACCCCCCTTGCTGGAGTCCAAACACCCTGCTCCCACCCCCTAAACCCTGCAGCAGGCAGACCAAAACATCCCTCCCCTCCTCCATGACCGACCCGCCCACTGATTGAGCTTTTAATGAATGAGTACGTTTCTGTACAGGAACGTGCTCATTCATTAAAAGCACAGTCAGTGGGCGGGCCAGCCACAGGGGAGGGGAAGGATGTTCCTGTCCACCCCTGCAGGGTTTGGGGGTGGGAGCAGGGCGGTTGGACTCCAGCTGGGGTGGGGTGGCACTAGACCACCAGGGATTGGGGGAAATATATGTGACTGGGGATCGGGAGGGGGAGGGCTATTGGGGAAGCCACTAGACAAGCAGGGGATCATGCACCTCATCTTACCAGGACTTGAAAACACACTTTCCTACATAGTGAAGGTTCTGTCCATTGAGATTTTAATAGAAATTCATATCAATGGTCGATTCTATGTTATCAACAAAGTATACTGTAATAGAACCCCAGTGTTTAAAGTGTTCCTAGGCTGAATCTAAATGTTTGACGACATGCCCCACATTTTTAGTGAGGTTGTCGACGACCAATATTTTAGTGGGGAAGGTATGACACTAAGGTACAGTAACCACAGCCTTTTGAGTGATGCTTGCTCACTGTTGCTGCTCCAGACTGTATGGAGAGTAGCGAATACTGTCTATTGTGCCCTTAAGAGCCTTAAGAAAATTGAAACGGTGCATGCCGTCTTCTATTATGCTTTCAGTTGTTTAAGAGGAACAGATTAAATCAGATTGCATGAAAGTGTGTGTGTCTGTGTGTGTGAGAATGAGAGAGAGAGAGAGAGAGAGTTAGCTTTGCTTCTGGATGTTTGGATGTCAAAATTATGGTAGCCACCTGCCACAAACCAATATGAAGGGATCATTGCCAGCAAGCTCAGATCATTAGGATAAATGTTCCTTCCACTATCACTGCAAGTCCAGGTTTTCAGAAGGAGGTTTCAGCAAAACGTTGTCTTTCCTTTGTGGACATACAGTTGCAGGTTTTTAGTGGTGGGAAACAAAAACTATTTGGTATCTCTTTGAAATCAAGGCAAACACCCAAGGAATTTAAAAACTGAATTATAATGTACCCCTAACATTTTAGATTTTTGTTTGATTAATTTTATAGATACATTTTCAGAGCACTTAACCAGGCATGCAATGATTTCATTTGACTGTGAATTTGTGCTTCATACATAAATTACCACTGTCATGTAAAGGGCTGGCATATAGCAGGCTTTAAATGCATAATTTACTTTGGTTTTAAGAGGGTAGACTATGATTTACTTAATTAAGAACATTAACAACTACTTCAAGAGTTGTAGTACCAAACCCATTACATAATTTGATTAACCTTCATAAGAGCCATTGAGAAAGCAACTATGGGGATTACATCAGACCTCACTGATTCACTTACTGTACAAGTAAAATGCTACTGTCACTCTTTCGAGATAAAAGTCAAAGCTGCTAAGTTTATTTTTTTTTTAATTTAACTACCAGCTTTGTTACTTTAGTTTGTTTGTCTCGGCTACTAATTTATTTAGCTAGATATCTGTTTTCAATGCTGCTGAAGTTTAATTAGATACATATTTATTAATTTATGTAGTGATATATTTATTTAGCGATGTATTTAGTCATGCACTTTTTTAGCGATGTATTTATTTAGTGATGCATTTATTTAACTATGTATTTAGTGATGTATTTATTTAGTGATGCATTTATTTAGTGATGTATTTATTTATTTTATTGTTTTGTATAATTTTTCTTTTGTATTTGCTCTACTTATACACTTGACTGTAATGGTGCTCTGAGCCTCCAGGGAAGGGAGCCAAATATCAATAAAAGTTACTACTTCTACTACTATTCCTCCTCTGAATATATTCTTGCAACTGTTTCTCATTTGTAGCTGTGGTTGTAGCACTTTATAATTGTTCTACTACAAAGGAAAACAACAACTTTGAAATCACTATGTTTTCAGGCAGACTCTGGAGTGCACCTAAGTTCAAACAGTAATTTCTGATGGCAGAAAGTATGTACAATTTTCATTTATCACAGTTTAGCGCTTTTTAGACAATCTACAGGAGTTGACTACTGTCTGTACTCTTCTGCCTACAGGGACAAATAGGCTGCCTGGCTCAGGCCACAAAGGAAAGACCCAGCAGCTGCTAATAGAGCTGTGGATTTTTTTTATTTTCATTTTTAAAGGGCCAGAACTCCATTTCAGTCAACTTCAGGCTCAATTTTATTATGTGTAGTGCCCCTCCTAGTCCTCTGCAGGAGCCATAAAATCAGAAGTAGTAATGCTGGCTTTAACAGTTTACATTCTGAATTTATGTTTATGTTTGCTTGCGTGCATGTGCAAGAAACATTTTGTGACAGCTTAGGAAAGAAGCTGGGTTTGGAGGTGCAGCACTGTGGGGGTCAATGGTCCCAGTGCCTTTGAGGCTTGGCCCACTTTCCCAATGCGGTGGCATGCTGCTGCTGACACTAGTTCAGCCAGCATGCCACCATCTTGAAACGAATCCACTGCTGCAATGAGGGAGCAACCCGTCATTGCAGGGTGGTACCTTGCCTTCCCCAACCCAGTTCATTTGCCAGTGGGGAGCCACTCCCTGTCAGCATACTGTAACCCCCTCCCCCATTTGTTGTGTGCCGAGGGAGTGCTCAATCTCCCTCGGCATCATGTGCCCCCCAACAATCTTTCTTTGTCGATGGGGGGCCCAATCCCCTGGCTTCAGTCCCCCCTTCCCAGTTCAATTTGCCAGTGGGGGAGCCCACTCCCCATCAGCATAATGGTCCCCCAATTTGTTGTGTGCTGAGGGGTGTCCAATCCCCAGCCTCCCTCGGTATATGCCGACAGGGGTGCCCAATCCCCTGTCAGCTACAGCCCCCAAAAGACATTCTCAGGTGGCACACTGGGAGCCTACCCAGCGTACAATGTCCTCTGTAAAAAACATCCTGCAATGTTTTTTTTTAAACCCAGTAAACAGAAACTGGTTCCTCATTGAGTTCGGAGGCCCCTCCCCAAACCTGCGCCCACCCTCTGCGCACCCTACCTCCCCACACCTCCCTCACCTCATACTTACCTCTGGAGCCCAGCGCAATGATCTTCGGTGGACTGGGAACGTGTCTGCACTCTTCAAAGCCGACTGTGAACTGAAGGAATGCCAGTAAGCTGTATAATGGCATGAACAGGGTTTTTTTTCAACTTTGGTGCATATCTCAGGCATTTTTGGGAATTTTGGATCCATATTTTCAACATGGGGTTATTGGGACCCCTCCATATGAATTCAGCCACAGTCATGGCGTTATTCGATCCCGAAAGGTGATTTTGCGGTCACTGCGCGGAATCACCTTTTGGGACTAAGTAACAAAACAACAGTGCCAGTGTTCATTAGGTGGGCTCTCAAAAAGCCTATGTTGCAAATTTGGTGGGAAAAAATCCAAAAAATTACTGTTCCATGAGTGTGCATTGCGTGGTTTCCACACATGCTCGTACCTTCGCGAATTTGTAATATTTTCACTCCAGATTTTCAACATTGGCATTTTCCACACCTCCTTATGAACAGTATAGCTGTCATTTTTCACATCCTGGCCAAAATGTGTTTTTGCACTTCTGGCACAGAATAGTGCGGTCACTGTGGGAAATCAGTGTTTGGGACACATTAAGACAAATCACAGTGACACTGTTCATGAGCAGAGGTCCTAAAATGCCTATGTTGAAAATTCGGTGATGAAAGTCCATAAAATGACTGTGTTATGAGCATGCATTGCGCAGTTTCCGCGCATGCTCATAACTTCATGAATTTGTAATATTTTCACTCCAGATTTTCAACATTGGCATTTTTCCATACCTCCTTATGAACAGTACAGCTGTCATTTTTCACATCCTGGCTGAAATGTGTTTTTTCTGGTGCAGAATAGCATGGTTGCTGTGGGAAATCAGTGTTCGGGACACATTAAGAAAATCATAGTGACACTGTTCATGAACAGAGGACCTAAAATGCCTACATTGAAAATTTGGTGACAAAAGTCCATAAAATGACTGTTTTACAAGCAAGTGTTACGCAGTTTCCACATATGCTCGGAAGTGCACAAATTTGTAATATTTTCACTCAAGATTTTCAACATTGGCATTCTGCCACACCTCCTTATGAATAGTACAGCTGTAATCTTTTATATCCTGCCTGAAATATGCATTTGCACATCTGGTGCACAATGGCACGGTTGCTGTGGGTAATTAATGTTTCAGACAGATTAAGATAGTCATAGTGACAGTGTTCATGAGCAGAGGTCACAAAATGCCTATGTTGAAAATTTGGTGAAATAATTCCACTAAATGACTGCGGTACAAGCATGTGTTGCGGATTTTCCACGTAGCTCAGAACTTTGAGTATTTTTAATATTTTCACTACAGATTTTCAACATTACCATCTCTTCTCACCTCTCTATGGATGGTACAGCTGTCATTCTTCACATCCTGCCTGATCTGTGTATTCGCACATCTGGCACAGAATGGCATGGTCACTGTGGGAACTCAAAGTTTGGGACACATTAACAAAATCACACTGACACTGTTCATGAGAAGAGGTCCCAAATGCTTTCATGTGGTGGGGGTCACAAAAAGGCCATGTTGAAAATTTATGGTGCAAATACCAACACACGCCCAGGGCATTAGGGATTCTAACCATAACATCACACCCTGTACAGACTGACAGGCATCAGAGGTGTAACTTTGGATCACCAGCTGTAATGCTCATGCCATCCCACCCCCACCCTGAAGCCAGTGACAGGCATCAAGGTATGCCTTGCACTCTTTAGCCACAGACTTCACCCCATTCTCCTGTACTGCACCCATTTCAGTGTATGTCCTTATGAAATGGGGTGACTGTGAAGCCGAATACCCCAAGGCACACCTTAATACTGTTACTTATACAGTTATTTTGGGTGTTTGTCATTTTCTAGCAGATTTAGATTGTGTGCTTTAATTTTTCTTCATAAATTACACTTGGGATATTTACCAGTTAAAATTGCTGAGCTCTTTCCCAGACTGATTAATATAATTCAAACTAGGTCTCAGGTAGGTTATAAATTTCAGATTCCATTTTTTCAAATGACAATGGCACAGAATTTTTTGCAATTTCATGCTGTAAAATGGTATAATGATTTGCCTCAAATGATCATGATGCCTACTAATGTTTCATCTTTTAAAGGTGTACTCCAAAAATTAATGTTACTGGAAGCTGAATGTCAATGTTTTACTTGATTCTGTATACTGTGCTGTACAATTTTTTTGTAATTTTGTATGTATTGTGCTATGTATATTGTAGATGTTTTGTAATTGGTCATCAGTGAAAATGGACATATTTTGCTCACTGGTTATTCAGCATAAAAATGAACAAACAAAAAAAAACTTGGTGTCTAAAGGACAGGTTGAGGTGAAATGCCATGAGCATTATGGGCAACGACCCACAGGCACACCCTAATGCCTGTCCATATCTGCAGGGTGGAGGTGGGATTGGCGTGAGTTCAATACTTCACTGCCACTCCTATTTTGCATCTGTCTAACTCCTGCACATCCAATGCTAATATCAGCAAGAAAACATTCGGCGTTGACAAATGCTTGTTTTTCTTTGCTGCTGTGGGTTGGAAAGTAGTGACCAGATATGTCTTTTCCCATTTTATGTTTGTTTAGTAATATCAACATAGACTTAGTCTCTTGAGAACGGCCGCAAGGTATAACTGTTTTTTTTTTCTGAAAATATCTGAAACTGCGACTCCTTTATGATCGTATTCATGTACTTTTATTTATTTTCTGTGGAGCGTCTTAAATGTGATAATTTGTGTATATCGCATTGGGAGAAACCTTAAATTATGTCAAACAACTTACATAAAGAATAGAAATGTACCTACTTGTTTTTAATTTTAAATACAGTTTATATATATTTTTTTATATAGTATGTGCAAGTTACATGTACTAAGGTTGTTTCTTATTGCCAGGAATGAAACATTTTGAATATGGTAGTCTGGAAATGATTGGAATAGTACAGTATGTGTCATAACTTGTTCCTTCAGCGTTATTATTATGCAATGTCAAGACACAAAACAGCCTTAGAAAGCAGAACATTGGCACAGTAAATGGTTTATCAAAAATTTGCCATTTCTATATTTATTCATACTGCAATGTCCAGTGCTTCCATAACCCAGTGTAGTGTGAGTTTCTAATAAAAATGTGTGTCTGTAAAGCTGGTTCATTGACGCAGCAGTAGGGCTACCTCTTGTGATGCCTGCGACCCGGGTTCAGGAATGAGTCTGGGTCACCAGGGGCCTGCCAGAGGAGGGGGAGGATCAAGCATCCCAGTATATGCTGTCCTCCTCCGGGGAGTGGTAAGGGTGCCATGTTCCATAGAAACATAGAAACATAGACTTTGACGGCAGATAAGGACCACTTGACCCACCCAGTCTGCTCATTTCCCCTACCTACTGGATAAGCTGCAGATTCTAGTTAACCAACAGCCTACTTCCTGCAACCCCCCCACTATAATTGCCTTATGCTTGTCCCCTGCATGTTTGAATTACCCTACTGTTTTAGACCCAACGACCTCCTCAGGAAGGCGGTTCCAGGTATCCACCACTTTCTCCGTGAAAAAAAACGTCCTCACATTACCCCTGAGCCATCCCCCCTCTATCTGTGCTATTGATGCCTGTACATAGACAGGTGGCAGAGCATGTGGGACCCAAGGAGGGAGGGATGTGCTGTGCTGCTCATCACATAAGTGGTCACATCAGTGACTATGTCCCGATACCAGCATTCCCATAGGGTATTGGAGAAATGGAACAGAAAGAGAATATGGGGAAGCAAAATAAAATAAAATAATAAAAAACTCCTCCACCCACCGCTCCATGAAGTCTGGTAAATCCTTCAAGCTGGAGTAGAGGCAAGGAAAAACTATGAATTAAAAAAAATGTGTATCTGAAGACTGAATCACTGGCAAGGGGTGGGGGTGGTAGGGTGAGGGGTAAGTGTCAGAACTAGTTTACTCCTCCAGTGATGAGGAGCGAAAAATGCTTTACTACACCTGTAGATAATGTTTCTTCCACTACAAACCCAGTGTATGTTTAGTTAATCTTTTACATCCACACTACTGAAGGAGCCAGTTTTCTTGCGGTATATTTGAAATTTTGTGCATATTGGGGCCTGTTCTCATAGGCACATAAACTGCATGCAAAAGTGATGTGGCTGAACTGCACGCCGATGCATTGCACAGGTGTCACTGATGGTGCTGCATTCATGAACACATGCACAAGGCGGGGTGGAAACAGGGTTGGGGAGGATGTACATAGAGGGGCGCATGCAGGGGTGATCCCAATGGTTATGTGGCACGTGGACATGCCCTGTGACCCCACCATATATGGTGAAATGCACCCCTTGTGATGATGCTTATTTGGGAAGGTGCAGTCAACATGGCCAACCAGGCAGTACAGGAGGTACAGTGTGCTGGGCCATGGCCAGTGGGCAGGCATCCTCAGCCTCCCAGCTGTGGTGGGCATGCAGTGCCATGCATATTTGAGTACCTAGAGGGCACGCAGAACAGAAGCCATGGTCAAGCAATTTTACTGGTGCCCAGGTGATGGCACTAGTCACTGGCATCCAAGCAAACTTTGACATCCTGTATGGGGCACAGGCCTTGAGCGCAGCTGCCGACAGCAAGCTGAGGATCTGGCTGGACATGCAGGTGGCTGTCAACACCACCAGGCTGGAGGCATGGATGCTCTCCACCATCAAACACAAGTGGTGTAACCTGTGGTCCACTGTAAAGCATAAGCTGTCCACTGCCACCATTATCAGAGCACATGCTGAGCCCCCTGGAGCGGATCGTGGTGGAGACCATCATGGAGGTCTCATGGCAGGGGGTGGCAGAGTGTGTTGACACACTGCCAGGTATGTTGTGCCCACGAGGTGATGAGCAGGGTGTGACACTGCTAACTGTACTGACATATGTCCCACAGTGCCATCCACTAGCAACCACCCTGGGGAGTGCACAGCCACAGTGCAACAGGACACAATGGCGCAGGTGTCCAAGGAAGATAAGCATGATGCACCACACCACCCATTGGACAGTGGCACATGCACCAGGTCTGAACAGAGTGCTGTAACACATGTCGTTGCATCCATCCATAGGTACCACCCAGGAGATGCCAGTGATGGAGGAGGCTGACCTGGAAGGGGACCCAGCAGGCACCTGTACAGCAGAGGCCATGGAAGAGGGGCTGGCATGCATGACTGCAATAAGATATGCAAGCATGGAGACAATACATCACAGTGCCACTGTGTGACTGACATTGTGCCCTGTACCCAGTACCATGACCACCACCCACAAGGGACAGTGAGAGGGATATGGCAGCAGACATGGCCCCCCAATGACATAGCCCCCCAACAGCTGCACCCATATATGAGGCCCCCACAAGCACCAGTGATGGACCACATGGTAATCAGGTCAGGGACAGCCCATGCTGTGATAGGAGGGTGTCCACCAAGGTTGTCCTGCAGACACACTACCTGGAGCACCACCATCTTGAACTGAACAG
Organism: Neoceratodus forsteri; assembly: GCA_016271365.2. NCBI lineage: Eukaryota > Metazoa > Chordata > Ceratodontiformes > Ceratodontidae > Neoceratodus > Neoceratodus forsteri. Next base: position 64,556,262 of record CM028129.1, read on the forward strand.
GCTTGCAGCCCAGCATGAGAAAACAGAGGCACTATGGTGCCTCACAGAGGTGGTGGAGGGTAGAGATGCATGGAGTCCACAAAATTCACTCTGCAAAGTAATCCACAAATTTTGCAGAATTCACAGAGCTCAATTTGCAGAATTTGTGCACCTCTGATTCCATGAAATTCACTGCGGAGCATGAAATTTCATCCATGAATTTTGTGCTTCAAGGACAATTTCACGCTCCACGATAAAATTCACAGTGAAATTCACACAATCCTCATGAAGCTGAAGTTTGTAATGCCTGGCAAATTTCAAGGATTCAGCAAAGCATGAATTGTTGGTGATTTGTGCAGACTTCACCCGCAAATTTTAAATTTGCTGCATCTCTGGTGAAGGGCATGGTTCAGGGAATTGACTGCATAGGTGACGTGCTGGAAAGGGTAGTGGAATGCATGCTGGTGGGGGCCTCCATCACTCTGCCAGTGCCCTCGCCATCCCACACCACCCGCTCCACACCCAGCACCACTGCCTCACCCCACAACACCACAAATCCTGCCCCCACCATTGCACCCTGTACCACCAACACCATTGTCACCCCGCCCCCACCACCGGTGAACAAGGGGCCACAGAGTCCCCATCTGGGCCCACAACATGTCAGTGTGTGGCAAGGGCACAAAGGGGTGCCCCACCAAATGCCCTTCTGTGGTGTCTGGATGCACACATGACCACCCACCTTTGCAGCTCACAGTTGTAATGGCACACAGCAGGTAGAAAGACAGTGCATGGTCACTGTTGCACACAGAGTGACACACCCACATTGTGGCTTACAGGCCACACAACACACACACACAAAACCATGCACATGTACCACAATGAGTCCCACAGATGGTGCTGTTACATGGCCCCTGCCCACCCGGCAATCACACCATTACCAAGGAACCCATAACACACAGGCCACAGCACACATTGTTATGGGCAGTGGTGGGCCACATGGACACTCAGGTCTGTAAGTCACCATGGTGCCCATGGCCCATACACCTATCTACTACATGAGTCATGTGCCACAGCATGTCAGACCGCAAGTCCGGTGGAGTGTTCTGCGGTGGCTCAGGCCCCGGAGGCCCATCACAGTGGGGCTGGGTGCATGGCACTACAGGTGGAGCCAGTAGTCAGTGGCTCTCACAGATGATATGCAGCAGGGCACACATGGTAAACACTCTGCATGCCATTCCTGGGGCAAGCAACATTGTGCCACCTGTGATCAAGGCATCAAAAACACATCTTCAGTATACCGATGGTCCTCTCAATGTGCCTCATTGTACACTTCTTCTGCCTATCCTTTGATGGCAGGTGTGACATCATCTGGTATGGGTGCAGTGGATAGCTGCTGTCACCTGAGGATGGAGAACAAGACAGTTATTACAGTGCACCATCGCACCCCTGCACCCCCACTGTCACCTATACCTACCTAGCAGCCACCTGCCCACACTGCCATGAGCTGCGAGATGTGCACCTAGGCCCTAGTTGTTGAGGAAAAATGTGCCATGGCATGACCCAGGTTACCTTGCGCACACATTAGTGATGATGCCATGTGCATCACACACATGACCCAATAGTTTATGCTGTGGAATCCCTTCCGATTCTTGTATGCTGCCTCGTCCACATATGGGGACAGGATCACCACATGGGCACCACTGATGATGCCTTTGGTATTGGACATGCCTTGCATGGCATGGAATGCCTCCTTGGTTGCCTGTATCTCTTGCAGGGATGTTAGGAACCATGTGTGGGGCCTTACAATCTGGAACAGTGCATCTGTCACCTGATGCACAGCACGGGACACATAGGACTGGCTTTTACCCATCACATCACCACACACACACACACACACACACACACACACACACACACACACTGAAATGAACCTGTGGCATAGTATGGCAATGCACAGAGTACCTTCAACTCCACTGACATGGCATGTGACTGGAGCGCCTGTGACCGCATGCTAGGCACAACCATGGCACACAGGTTTGCCACTGTTGCACGGTCCACCTGGAACCTGTCCAGGCATTGAATTTACCATAGCTCAGCAGCCTGCAGACACATGTAGCACACACATGGTCAGTTCCATGCCTGTCTGAGACATCTCCACATCACTGTGGCATCCAACAGGAGAGCATGTAGCAGTAGTCACAGGCTCATCACCTTGCTGACCCACAGCACTGTATCCACCCTGCAGGCCAGGCACTGGCTGTATTGTGATGCTGCTCTATGTTCACAGTCCTACTATGCACAGTGTCCCATTGCACCTAAGTGCAGAGATCATGACTCCCATACTGTGTGGATCCAGGCATCACCCTGCATCTGGCACACCTGCAAGTCACTGTCACAGATCGTGATGGCTGCTATGGGTGGTCATGTTGCATCATTGGGTTGGCTCATGGGCTATCCCCACAAGCTGTGGAGAAGGTCTATCCACTGCTACAATGATGGGCTGCAGGCCGGCGCCATATGGTGGGTCACGGAGCCAGCTGAGGTGTGTATCAGACAGTGCAGAGCACCACTGGGTGGGTGTCTGCCATTTGCTCCCTACTTAGACCATCCCTATGCTTGTGTCTCCACAGGACTTTAAGGGCCACCTGAAGGAATTAGCCCTAGAGCTCTGTGACCTGGGGGGAAGGGGCCACTGGGCAGGTGGTGGTGAAGTGGTGTTGGTGGCTGGAGCAGTTATGTGGATTCCCCAGTCAGTGGGTTGGCAGCACCAACATCTACTACAAGGATTACTATGGGGAGTGCTGGTCTATGCTGCATCCCTCAAAGATGGTACCACTGAGCCATGCATCACGGGATGTTTAGTGCCACTGTCATACATCTGCATGTCACTTATGTGCTTCTCTGTGTGTTTTCTGCCATTACAGGGGTACAAAGGCCCACTTCAGTGGGTGGTACTAGTATTGTGGGACTACATTGACAGCACCTCCATGAGATCATTGGAGGACTCAGAGGAGGGGGAGGTGGAAGACGCCAAGTAACAGTCAGAATGAGGAATCAGGCAACAGAGATGGCACGATGCTGGGGGGGGTGGGGGTCTGTTTTCACCCCATTGTGTATTGCAACAATTGCTGCAGTGGGAGTTAATGCATTTGTGCCTGCATACCTTGTGCTTTCGTTTGTGTATGGCTGGGCATTCAGGCTGTGTGTGTGTGTGTGTGTGTGTGTGTCCATGGGGGTGCCTTGTGTGAGCATTGTTCCTGCTACCTGGCCCAGCATGCCCGGCAGCCACACGTGTACCTCACCATGTGTGTTGCATGGCCTGTGCCAGCAGACCCGTCTGCCTGTGTGGCCACCCCAGTGCTCCATGGATTGGTGTGGGCATGCCACATATGCAGGGTGCAGCATGCTGGCTGATGCAGGCTGGTGGGGCGGTGTGTTCCTGGGATGCAGTACCCGTCCCTTTGCCATAGGGCTGTCATGCTCTGAGGAGGTGTTCCCCCATCCATGTGTGGCACAGTATCCCACATTCAGCATTGTTGTAAGGGATTGTGCCTCCAGGGTCTGGGCCCACTACTACCACAGGCTGTGGTGCCCTGCCACCCATGGATATCCACTGGTGTGGCCTGCAGCCATGTCTGCCCAGGGGGATTTTGGTCTTGGACACACCATAGGGCATGTGCAGGGCATGTACCCAGCCTCCCATGGTGGCACGTACTTGCACCCTCATAGTGGTGAGGCCTTTGGCATTGTGCATCCATTGGCTGTTGTGTCACCCCTGTACTGTGCTGTGGTGCCTGTCTGCCACTGTGAACCACACATAGGCCCTTTATGGCTGCCTCTGCTGGCATATCAGCACCCCCACTTCCGCACATGAGTTGCCGATGTAACTGGCATTATGCATGTGTGCCTGGGGTCCATGGGGTTAGCTGTGCAGGAATGCCCCTACACCTGTGTAGTGCTTGCATGCTGCACTGGTCCATCAGCAGCACCTGCTCGCAATGTTGCACACCTGTCATGAATGCTGTACATGTGGGGTTCATGTGCATTTTGTGCATATCCACAGGTATCTGGTGGCTACGCATGGCACGTACCTTGGAGAATAGGCCACATTAGTTGTACCTCTGCCCCTTTGAAATATTTGTAAGTTAAAGTTTCCTTTTCATGTGTATACTTACTTATTTTCTTAAGGAGAAGCTCAGACTGTATCAGTGGTGATGATCATACTGTATTTAAAAATGAAGTCTTGTTCACAGGAAGAATTACTCCACTTCTAACTTAAAGAGGAGACCACTAAAGACTCATTTGGGAGAATTATCTCTTAAAAAGAAATGTTTGTTGTATGTGGCAATTCTTGGTATAAATAATACAGAAGTCAAGTGAACGGTTTGTCACCCCCATTCCAGGCTTTAAATAATGGACAACTGGGTTCTGGCAAAAAGGGGACTTTTCCTAATCGGAATTTTGAGTCAGATCTTTTTTCATTTATGTGATCTGTGAGTTGATCTCTTTGAAGCAAATCACCTGGAAGTGCTTTGTAACTGTTTTGTAAATCATATAGTTTCTAATGCAGTTGCACCAAAGTTGGATCTATTGTACCCATTTTTGGTTTACTGCTGCTGTCCTCCCTTGGACCCCTGTGATGGGGTGTTGTATCACATTGGGGCTATCCTGGTGGTTGAATGGAAGCTCATTATTCCAGGTTGCCAGATCCTCTAAAGTGGGGAAGATGTTTAGAGGAGCTCCTGGCATCCATTTTCAAACCAAATTAATAAAATCAGAAGGCTCTACTGTTCTTTAGTTGAAAGATGTCTTAAGTAGGTTCAGAAAATAGCTGGGTTTGGTAACAAAGGCTGTGCACTCTCAAATGAACCTGGAAGCTGCATATTCTTCTATATTGAAGAATGCCCCTTTGTGGCTTTTTGTATTTACAAAGTGGGACAACAATTTATTTTAATAGAAAGGGGGTTCATATTTACTTTAACCAATGTCATTTTTCAATTTGGTAAATTTTTTTATACCTTTCTATATTTATTTATTTATTTGCTTTGAGTAATTGAATAAGTGCACTAGACAGAACTGCCTATTTTCAGACATGACCCGGGAGAGTACAAATCAAGGAACAGGTAAAAACAAATACATATACAGTGTTGTACAATAGGAGTTCCAAACAGTTTTACAGAGGTGCAAGTTACATAGTACATAGAGGAGGTACATATCACACAGTATAATAGGAACAAAACAGACAAAAAGGCATAATTTATGGTTAATAATGTACAAAACATTGCAGTGCTGTTGGAAAGTCAGCAAGGAGGCAATTACCAAGCAGAGACGGGGAACAAAGCATGTATCTGCAGCTGAGGAAGAGTGGGAATCAGAGGCCACAGGGAAATTTAAGTGCAGGACAATGGTAGATTTGCATGACTCGTAAAGCTAGGGACATGTGCAAATGTCAAGGCAGGCGAGGTAATTTGAGAGGCCTTTCTTGAAAGTGGGGTGGGATTTGGAGTGCCTAAGATCAAGTAGGAGAGTTCCAAAATTTGGGGACATAGAAGGACAAGGCAAGTTCACCCATCCTGGTAGAGCATTTTGGAACAGATAACAGAGGTAATTGGAGAGGCCTTTCTTGAAAGTGGGGTGGGATTTGGAGTGCCTAAGATCAAGTGGGAGACAGTTCCAAAATTTGGGGGCATAGAAGGAGAAGGCAAGTTCACCCATCCTGATAAAGCATTTTGGGACAGATGACAGAGCTAAAGACATGGAATGGAGGGAATATGGGCAGTTCATGGGGATGAGCATAGCAGAGAGTGTGGAGGGATAGAAGAATGAATAATGCTGTCAGTCAGACAATCTAATGAATAAGCCTGATGCCAGGAAGGAGACAACCAGTGGAGATCAGAGTAGAGAGTACAGTGGTGCTTAAGACGAGGAGCAGATAGCGCAAATCTACAGACATGATTGTAGGCAACATCCCACATTTGCAAGATGCTTGCCTGTGCCATAGCAAAGACAGGCAGAGTGTAGCAGAGTCCAGGGAGGAGAAGACCTTGGGTGACAAAGATCCTGGCAGCAGAGTTTAGAAACTGAAGGACTCGGTAAGCCAGTCCAGATTTAGCATTGACTGATTTGCAGACAGCTTTGACATGCAGAGAGAAGTTAAGAGATGGATCCAGTGTGACCCCTAGGTATTTGAAGGACTGAGTTACTTCCACAAGGGAGCCATCAAGACTAGAAACCTGGAGAGGCAGAGTTGAAGCAACAGATTTCACTTGTGACCCAAAGAGCATAGCCTGGGTCTTACTAGGAATCATACTAGGAAGTATAGACGTACAGATGGCCAAGGCCCATAAGTGTACATCTCCTGTTGTAGCAGGCATTAATCCCCATTGCCAACATTTAACAGAAACCTATCAAGCTTAAGTTTAAATGAATTGTAAGAATCAACTTCCACAATTTCTTTAGGTAATGAGTTCCATACCGAAATAATTTGTTGGGTGAAAAAATTCTTTCTTAACTGAGTTTTTGGATAAGTAAGTCCTAATTGATAACTGTGACTTCTTAAAGAAAAAAGTCTTTGATGTCGGAAAAAGCCTAGATGAGCAAATAATATTGGGTCCCTTATAATTTTAAACATTAGTACAATATCTCCTCTTTTTCTTCTAAGCTCCAAGGAATAAAGATTTAAAGAGCGCAATCTATAGTCATAGTCTGCCCTGCCCCTGAACCAGCTTAGTAACCTTCCTCTGGACCCCCTCCACTCTCCTGACATCACCACGTAAAAAGGGGCACCACAATGGGGAACAGTAATCCAAGATGGGTCTTACATAGGCCCTATACAAGGGAATTATACAATCCCCATCTCTGGAAGTAATTGAACGTCTAACACAGCCAATAAGTGTATTGGCCTTTTTAACTAATTCAGTGCAATGATTACTAAATTTTAAGTCCTTTGATATCAAGACACCTAAGTCTTTTTTGTGTTCCACAGACTGTAATTGATGACTGTTTAAAAAATAGTTGTAGCATTGGTTGTTGTTACCCAAATGCACAACTACACTCTTATCTAAATTAAAGAACATGCCATTTGTTACTGCCCATGATTCCATTAATAGAAGAACTCTATAGAGGTCAGAATATCCATCCATTGTGCCGATGTCCAACGCAGTCTTTGTATCATCAGCAAACTTAACTGAGAGTCCCTTAATGTCCTTATTTAAATCAGAAACAAAAACTGAAAATAATAACAGGCCCAAAACTGAGCCCTGAGGGACCCCGCTGGTGACCCTGCCCCTATCAGAGGTATATCCTCTAATTCTAACAATTTGTTCTCTATTCATCAACTATTCTTGAACCCAATTAATAATGAATCCATTTATCCCAAGGTTACTCATTTTTTTAATGAGGGTTACATGTGGAACCTTGTCAAAGGCTTTGCAAAGATCCAAAAATATAATATCCACCGCTTTTTTGTCCTCTAATAATTTAAAAAATTTTTTCATAGAAGCAAAGATTTGCAGTAAGACATGATTTTGGGGGCTTAAAGCCATGTTGTGTGTCATCAGCAAAACCTTTCATTTTTAAATCTGATATAAGTATGTCCTTTACAATAGACTCCATGATTTTACCCAAAATACAGGCCATGCTAATTGGTCGATAGTTTGTCATGTTACCACGGTCTCCCTTTTTATAGATAGGGACCACTAAAGCTTGTTTCCAATCATCTGGAACCTCCCCTGTCAGTAGAGATTTATTGTAAAGGACATATAGTGGCTCAACCAGCCACCATCTTATAGCCTTTAAGACACATGGGTGCAATAAATCTGGTCCAGGTGTGGTATTTATTTTAATTGATTTAATTTACAACGTATTTGATCCCTGGTTATTTTAATTTTATCAAGAGGATTAACACCAATATCCTGTAAAGGATTACTATCCTTATCAGAATACACCGAATAGAAAAATTGATTGAACTCATTTACCATATCAATGGGGTACTAAGGATGTTATTAGAGATTTTAATTGGGCCAACTGTATTGGAGTCCTTCTTTTTTATTATTTACATAAGAATAAAAGGATTTCCCTCCATCCTTAATATGTACTAATCTGAATTCAATATTCCGCTTTTCCTTATTAATAATAAGTTTACATAATTTTAGTGTCTCCTTATATTTAAGTTTGTTATAATTGTTAGATTCTCTTTTCATAACTCTATATGCTCTCTTTTTTGCTAAAATTAGTTTACATACTTTATATGTATACCACATAGGCAATTTCCCTTTTTTATTATATAGGGTATGTTTAGGAATGTGTGTGTCCATTAATTCATGGATTGCTGATTTTAATTTATTCCATAAATTGTTTACAGGAATGGTATAATCATACTGGGAATTATTTTGTAATGCTTCATTGATGGCTAGAAAATTAGCTTTACCAAAATCCATAACTTTTGTGATGCCAGTTTGCTTAGTATGTTCATATATGATAGTCAGAATAATGGTTTTGTCATCATCAGAAGCTCACTTTCCCTTACCGCCTTCACCCATTGAAGTTGAGGATTGACTAAATGAGGTAGTTTCATTGATAGTAAAATTGTTTTCCCTAGATGTAATTTCAGTATTTTGAGTCATTTTCAAGAGAGAAGGAGTGACATTGTATTCAGGGGTAGAAACAGCCACGTGGGAAACTTTATTTAAAGATTGTTTTGATGTAGTTAAACAATTTACTACACCTCCAGAGACAGGGATATGCTGTGCAAATTCAAGACACCTGGATCTATTATAAAATCCGGCCAACTCCTTAAGCAGAGTCTCGTATTCAATGCATTTAGTACAGTCATACTGTATCTGTGGTACAGGAACTAACATTAGTCTATACATTGGTCAACAGGAACACGTGAAACTGATATCCCCCTCCAAAGTTTTAATAGTGCTTGACATTTTTAATCCGCTAAGTAGACAAGTATTAACGATGCAAATATCAGCCCTTAGTACTCAGAAACCGCAATGACTGTGTAACAATGTGCGTACGTCTAATGCTTACCCTTAACTTGCCCTGCTTACCACTGCTTAACACGCATAACACATGTGAGGATGCACGTGTCTTTGTGCGTGTCTTTGCTTGCGGCAGATGCGCACTCACCTGTACCGTGCTCGCTCCGCTTGCATGGAGCAACTTAAATCCCAGACAGCCCGTAAGTAGGAATGAGGTCACCTGAGCCCTTTAGTGAGTGTAAAATCTCTCCAGCAACAAAAGGTGTAAATTAAGTTATTTTGATGCCACTTTGTATTATACGCTGCTCCAATCAGCAGTTCAAGCTGCAATTTGGATACTAGGGTACAGCGTAGAACAAAATATCACACCCCATGGCTACAATAATGCTAAAGAGTGGAAAATGCACACACACTCAAAATAAAAGCCACAAGCACTTATAGAAACGAAAGGTTTTGCATCAATACAAATGTCGGTATAACTCTGCCAAATCTGTCTCACACCAAGAATGTGTCCCACAGCATATGGTCAGAGCTTAGTGAAACTGACAATTTGTACAGAACACTTAAATCCCAAACAGCCCAGAAGTAGGAATGAGGTCACCTGATCCCTTTAGCGAGCGTAAAAATCTCTCCAGCAACAAAAGGTGTAAATTAAGTTATTTTGATGCCACTTTGTATTGTAAGCTGCTCCAATTAGCTGTTCAAGCTGCAATTTGGATACTAGGGTACAGTGTAGAACAAAATAACACACCCCATGGCTATGATAATGCTAAATGTCTTGGTAGCATTTAGCACCAGGCGGTGGGACGTAAGCCGAGTTTGGATACAATGAAGATCAGTGGAGAGGTGGGAGTTAATTTCATGAATAAAGCTGGAGGAATCATAGAGTACCAAGTCATCAGCATAGAATATGGAGAGACTATGGGAGGGCACCAAAGGTAGGTTATTGATGAACAAAGAAAAGAGCAGGGGCCCAAGTATGGAACCTTGTGGGGCAGCCGAACAAGCAGGGCAGGGGGCAAAGAGAACTTTATGACAGGAGACAGACTGGTAGTGGCTTCACAGATAGCTGGCAAACCAGGCAAGTGTGGATTGGGAGGTGCCCATAGAGCCTAGTTGATGCAGGAGCAAGTTGTGGTTAACCGAGTCAAACGCCTTTGACATGTCAATAAAAACAGCCCTAGTAAGCTGGCCTTGGTCCATAGCAGATTCGATGCCACTGGTGAATTGCACTAGGGCCATTGTGGTGCTGTGGTTTGGCCTAAAGCCATGCTGAGCAGGAGATTGCAGGTTAAAGTTGGCAATGAAGTTAGACACCAGGTGATGGATAAGCTTCTCCAGGAGTTTACTGAGGGTTGGCAGGAGTGCAATAGGATGGTAATTTGTTAAGTTTTTTGGATCACCCTTTTTGAAGACTGGGATAACCCTGGCATTTTTCCAGGAGAGGGGCACAGTACCCAAGCTAATGGAGAAATTGAACAATCGCATGATGGGGTGGCAAGAAGAGACACTCCTAATTTGAGAATTCTGGGTTCCACTCCATCAGGGACTGCACTGCCATGGGGAGACATCATGTTGAGAGCTTGTAGGACATCCAGTCTGGAGACAGAGTAGAGAATCAAGGAAGGCTGGGATGGGGGAAGGTCGGGGGAGGTGTGGCAAGGGGGGGACCGTCAGCAACAAGACTAGGAAGGGTGGTAAAGAGTGAGCTGAAGGCATTAGCTATGGTATTAGGGCTGTTACAGGAGATGTTATTTATTAGAAAGTCATGGGGGTTTGGGACGTGGAGCATCCCATTATGTGGTTTATTTGTGCCCAGTGCCTTTTTGGGTTACTAGAGGTGGCATGAAGAAGGCCTCTATAGTAATTGCTTTTGGCAGTCTGTAGCACTTTCTTACAAGAGTTATGAAGGGAGCGACATGCGATGAAGTCAGAGAGCAGGGAGGAGGTTTCCATCTGGTCCAGAGTTTAACCATGCTTTAAGCATATGTAGAAGAGGGCTAGTTAACCATTTTGGTAGGCAGGCCCCATACCCTGCGACTGATGGAAGGAATGTGCTTGGACTGTAAGGAGCACAGAGAGTTGGTAAATTATTCTACAGCCAAGTCAATGTTATTTGACATGAAAATGGGGACCAGTCGACATACTGAAGATCCCTTAGAAAAGCTGAGGTGTCAAGGGCAGAGAAGTCAGACATGGAGATGATTTTGGTGGTGGGGGCTGGCATGCCAGACACAGGTGACAGGTGGATGGTCGCTAATGGAGTCCAGTAGCATGGTAATGGAAGAGATTCTGTCTGGCCTATTGGTAAGTACCCGGTCAAGGAGGGTGTGACTATTACCATTGCTGGAATGTCACATAGGCACTGAGACAAGCTGGGTTAGGTTGGCCTTGCTTATAGTAGCATCAAGAACAGGGAGGTTTGGGCTTAGCCAATTCTGATTGAAGTCACCTAGACAAATCACTTCATTGTTTTTGATGTCCCAGGGGAGAAAAGTCAGGAACTCCTTGAGCCCATGTTTGCAGGAAACTGGAAGCATGCAGGTGCAAACAATGTGCAGTTTTTTTGAGTCACCCAGCAGAAGCAGTGCATGAAGTACCTCACAGGACATAAGCGAGGGGCATGGTAGTAAGGTTAGGTTTACATGAGACTTGTAAAATAGTTCCATACCCCACCTCTTTTTGATGCGGGCCGATCAACCCTGAACAGGTTATATTTGGGGAGGGAACACAGAGAGTCAGGGAGAGAAGGCTTAAGCCAGGATTCAGAAATTGCAAGGAGATCAGGTCTTTGAGTGGTGGTCCAAGCTACAAGTTCTGAATGATTAGCCACCAAGCTTCTTATATTAAGGTGGGCAATCTTTAGTCTTCTAGAATGGGGGCCAGGGGAAGAACCACCAAAGAGTGAGGGAGCCCTGTGACCACGGGGCCAGGGTTAGTTTCCACATCACCTACCAAAGATAAGGAGAGGACAATAATACAGGTAGCAGCAATCAAAAAGCTGAGGATGGTTCTAGCTTTAGAGATGCGTTTAGATGTGCTGTAAGACCTAGTCCGGTGGAGAATCAGTCTTGGGCAAGAGTGTTCGATATGACTATTGAGTTGCTTGGGGAGCGGTAGCAGATTGGAGAAGGTAAAGTCCTTCATGTCTGCTGAAAAGCCTGGAAGAGCAACAGTTAGGGGGGTGAAGTATTCCAGGGTAATGCCACAACAGAGAGGAGTCAGTAAGACTAGCAGGTAGAGTGGGGGCTGCATGATCATGTAATAGAATCTGATATTTTCCAGGAGCAGGACTGAGGTAGTAAACACAGTAGACTCATGATCTAGGAATGCCCACAGTTATGTTCCCAACCCCTTTATCACCAGAGGCCAGTCAGATAAGGCTTAGGGCAGAGTAAAGGAGTATTTAATAGATGGAGGAGGTGGGGAAGGGGGGGTGGGTGAAAATTTCAGCTTGTAGAAGCACAGCTCACACAAGGTAAATGCAAACTGCTCCCTCTGAATAGCAATGAAATTTAAGCTTCACAAAACTGGGCTACTGCACCACAAAAGGTGCCACGTTCAAAACTTTCGGTGCACACAGTGCACTCAGGGCTCCTCCATGTCCGTATCTGCAGGGAAAATTCCAGCGGTGAACTGTCCTTGGCTGTGCTGGGGAGGGCTGCAGAAGCAAGCCCTCAGACCCTGTGGGGAAGATTCTGGTGGTGAACTGTCTTAGGCTGGGTTAGGGAGAGCTGCAGAAGCAAGCCCTCAGACCCTGAGGGGCAAATTCTGGTGGTGAACTGTCCTTGGCTGGGCTGGGGAGGGCTGCAGAAGCAAGCCCTTAGACATTATATAAATTTAAAGAACAACTGACCTCCTTGTGTCAGGCAGCTCTTGACAAGAAGCTGCCTACCTGAGGACCTAATCAATACTGTAGTCTATCACATGGGTTGTGACCTTTTTCTCACAAATTTATAAAATAAAGAAGAAAAAGACAAAAAATATAAACGCATACCAAATTTAATATAGATTGAATATTCCCGATGCTGAAACTGCTGGTCTAGAGGAAAGGGACACTGTGAAAGTACTGTAAGATTATAGATAAGACATACAGAGATTAATATATTGTTGCCTAAATATTAGAAGTGAATCTATGGTAAATTGTGTTTTACTGTGGAATATTTATTATGTATATTTCTTCAACTGTCCAGAAGGCATTTTGTCTGGTGGAGAATTAGTTTGAATCTTTCTTTAACTCTTTAACTGTTGCTGGCTTGTCTAGTGGAGGATTAGCTTGAATCTTTCTTTAACTGTTGCTGGCTGTTGGGGGGGGGGGGATTCCTTGCCCAGAAACAGAGGAGTTAATAAAGTAGAAGTTGCTAGTTTGAATCTCTCTTTAACTGTTCAAGGAAGCATTTTGTCTGTTCATTCTCCTTGCTGCTGGAAGAGGTAGGTGTGTGAGTCTGAATCTGCCCAGGGAGAGTTTTTTTATATCTAAGATATTTTGTGAGTTTTAATCTTTCTTCAGCTGTCCAGGAGACATTTTGTCTGGTGGAGGATTAGCTTGACTCTTTCTTTAACTTTTTAGCTGTTGCTGGCTTGTCTGGAGGAAGATTAGCTTGAATCTTTCTTTAACTGCTTAACTGTTGCTGGCTGCTGGGGAAGGGGATTCTTTGCCCAGAAAAGAGTAGCAAATCATGTGGGAGTTTCTAGTGTGAATCTCTCTTTAACTGTTCAAGGAGGCATTTTGTTTGCTCATTCTGCTTGCTGCTGGGAGAGGTAGGCGTGTGAGTCTGAATCTGTTCAGGAGGCATTTTGTCTCTGAGATTTATTTGCCCTGCCACCCACCCTGACCTCCACACATTATAAAATGCTTAGTTAGTTGGGATTAGCATATAAGCTCTGCCCAGGGGTGGGCTGATAGCTAAAGAGCAAATAAAATCAAAAGAAGGAGGAGCTGCTGATTATATTATATAAGTGCAAATTTGTACATTTAAATTACATGATCTTGTCAATTTCACTCTGTTAGGAATAGGATAAGTCTGACAGGGGCACAGAGCAGAAAGGAGCAAGGGCTGCAGAAACATAGCAGGGTCATAAACAAAGAAACTCTGTAAAAGGGAAAGAGACTGTAAAAAAACACTAAAAGAGGATAGAAGCATACTTAAAGAGTACATAGGATGGCACAAGAAGTGGAGCAGTGCAGAGGGTGTGGAGCAGCAGTGTTCAGAATAACTTTCTGGGAACTGCACTGTTGTTCCATTTGTAGGCACCTCTCTGGCCTGAGGGAGGAGGTTGCTAGGCTCTGAACACAGTTGGCAGGAGTCCTGGGTACCTTTGCCCCCACCCAGGGACCACCATTCCACCAGCCACTGCCACAGAGGGTACACAGACAGAGGCCTGGATGGACTACGGTGGGCTCAGGGAGGTTGAGGAAGGTGGAGCTCAAGCACCCCCACCCAGTATAACTAAAGAACAGATATGATGTTCTCAAGGGGAGAGGGAGAGAGAGCCCTGCAAGGGAACCCAAGGTTGTGACCGGGAATGAAGGGCAGACCCACCAGGATGGGGGCACATGGGACAGGACCAGAAAATCCCAGGGGAGAAGGAAGCTTCTCCTAGTGGGGGACACAATAGTTCAGGGTATAGAGACAGGATCAGGCATCAGGAGGGAGAGGGAGGTTATGTGTCTCCCAGGAGCCACAGCTCTGAGGGAGGGGGAGCAGATCCTGATAAAGGAAAAAAGGTCCAGCTGTGGAGTGGACATGGAGGTTACAGTACGGGGGGATGAAAAGGGGGGGGATTCAGGGTGAATTGTAGGAATGGCGTTGAGGATGAGGGAGCTCCAGGTGGGAAGGGGGACAAGTCAGGTACAGATAGTGTTAGCAGAAGTGGCAGGACTGGAGAGGCAGCTGGGGGTGGAGTTGAGGGTACAGATAGGGATGCCAATGTGCAGGGCAGGGTGGACTGTCAGGGTAGGCACAAGGAAAGAGAGTTTGGAGGAGGGACGAGAAATGAGGGGGGGGGAAATGTGCTAGTGCTGGGTGATTCCATACTAAAAGAGGTCAGATGGGGGAGTAAAGTTAAAAGACATAGTCACATATGGGTAGAATCTGTACCTGGGTTGATGGCAGATAAACCAGGACAGGCTATTCTCAAGTGTGCAAAGAGGGGAAGGCATAAACCACATATGGTGGTACATATGAGTACAAATGACTTGGCAGGGGAAATGGTAGAGGTGGTTAGGGAGAGGTTCATGAAACTGGGTAAGTTGAGTGAGGAGGTAGGGAGCTCAGTGGCCTTCTCTGAGGTACTCTCAGTGCCCAGGGCAAGTACGGTAAGGAAGGGTAGGATAGATGAATTCAGCAGTTGGCTGGGAAATTGGTGTCGATCCAAGGGGTATAGGTTAGTGGGAGGCTGGGGCAGAGTCTGGAATAATAGGGATCTATATGCAGGAGATGGACTACATTTGAGCAGGAAGGGGAAGGGGGTGCTAAACAAAGGTTAGAAGAATACATAGAAACAAAGGTTAATTTAAACTAGGCGGGGGGTGGCGAGTGGGTTGCTGAAGGGAAGGCTCTCCAGATAGGAGAGACAAATGAACCTATCCCCCCAAAAAAAAACTGGGTTGGAAGCAGGGAGAGATCAAAGGGCAGAGCTGAGAAGAGTGGGAAATTGGGTAAGGAGTGTAAGGGAACATCTTGGAGGGTTGTCTCAATGAATGCAAGGAGTCCGGGGAACAAAACTGCAGAACTACAGGCTCTGTTGGCAGAGGGGATGGTGGACATAGCTGCCATCACAGAAACATAGGCCAACCAATACCAGGACTGGAACCTGATGATCCTAGGGTATAGGATTTACAGGAATGGTGGGGGCAAAGGGAAAGGGGGAGGGATAGCAATGTATCTAAGGGAAGAGATGAAGTGTGCAAGGGAAGCAGGAGAAGATGGTAGGACAGAGGCCTTGTGGATGCCATTTCAGGACATGAAGAATAGGATTCTCAGGATGGGGGTGGTATACAGGCCACCGCCGACTCAAGTGGAAGACCTGTCTAGGGAACTGGTGGAGCAAATTAAGGTGTGTAGGAAAGGTGACACAGTGATCATGGGGGACTTCAAACTACCAGGAGTGGATTGGGGTATCCCAGCCACCTTGAGTGCTAGGGAGCAAAATACTCCTGGATGCCTTCCAGGATTGCTTCCTGGCACAGATGATCACTGAGCCAACTAGGTTGGGGAAAACACTGGATCTAGTTCTGGCCAACGGGGAGGCTGTAAGGAGATGGAGGTGAAGGATCCACTAGCTGGGAGTGACCACCACTTGGTGTGGTTCACACTTAACTCATTCACTCATTCACTCTACAAGAGCTCCTTGAGAGTTCCACCACTTATGTCCTGTATACTCTTAATACTGCATCCAGGGCTTTTCTAAGCAAATTCAAGCCATAATCAGCATGCCACAAACAAATGCAAATACCTCATGAACTGTAAGTGCTACACATAAAGTACGAGTGGCAAAGTTGTTCAGCCCAAAATTATCTTTCCAACAGTGCTATGCAATTAATTATAAACAATTTCTTTTTTTTCTATGCTAGTCAAAATAGCAAAAAAAGTGGGGTTTTTTTTGCAATTAAAAAGGCAACATAAACCATTTTTGGTAGGAAAATATGTAATATAGCAACGTCAAATTAAACATCCATATGTTAGATGTAGGTAAAAAAGTGAAGTGATTTTATACTAAAAAGCAATTTTTTTAATACAAAACATGTATTTTTCCCATTTTATTCAAGGTGCTTAGGTGAGGCATGAGGGACAAATGTCAGCTATACACACCATGCCATAAACAAATGTGAATAACTCCTAAAGTATATGTGATACATACAAAGTACCAGTGGCAAAGTTGTTCAGCACAAAATTACCTTTCTAACTCTGCTATGCAGTTGATTATAATCAATTTGGTTTGCAAGTAATACAGAGAAATAGTGCTAATGACCTGAGAAGTGTCCAGGGCAAACAGGAAGTCTTTGGCTGCTGACTGAAGTCATTGTGGGAGACAAATCATCTTTGGTTGCCAACTATAGGTGTTTCCTGGAGGTAATATGTTAATATGAGCAGAGAAACAGCAGGTACAGGGACCAGGGTGGTGAACTTCAGACAGGCTGACTTTGGTAGGATGGGTGAAATCTTATAGGGCATCTGGAAGGCATACAGCCACACTGGGATGTGAATCAGAAAAGGGAAAAAATCAGATTGGGGATATTGGAGGCTACTGAGACATGTACCAGATTGCAGAGCAAAATGGGAAGGGCTAAAAAACTGAGCTGGCTAAGTAGAGGAGTCTTAGAAATAGTAAGGCCATAAAAAGCAGAACTCAAGAAATACAAGAAATCTGAAAAGGGGGAGGATAGGGAGGAGTACAGTACATGAAGAGGTCCAAGAAAGTTACCAGGGGAGTCAGAGCAGCTAAGGTCTCCAGGAAATTGAGGCTGGTGCAGGGCATCAGGGACAGGGAAAATACTTCTTCAGATACATATGGGAGAGAAGGAGCTGCAAGGACAATATAGTGAAGATCAGGAAGGATGGGGGTTGGGAATAGAAAGGGGTGGATCAGGCAGAAGCTCTGAATGAGTACTTCTGTTCTGTATCCCAAGGAAGAAAGGAGGGCAGCTACTGCAGGGGGTGGGCAGGGTGGAGAGGAGGTAATGGATGGGGTGAACACTGAGGGTAGGGTATTGGAGGGGTTAAGGGCTCTGAGGGTGGATAAGGCACCAGGACCAGATGGCATGCACCCCAGGGTGTTGAAGAAAATTGCCGAGATCTTAGCTGGACCACTGGCAGAACTATTCAACACCTCCCTGGACACAGTGTACGTACCACATGACTGGAGGATGGCCCACATGGTACCCATCCATAAAAGTGGACCAAAGGATGAGCCAGGTAATTACAGGCTGGTAAGCTAAACTTCCTTCGTGGGGAATCTGATGGAAACAATACTTAAGGAAAGGTTGGTGACCTTTATAACAGACAATGGGCTCCAGGGCTGTCACCAGCATGGGTTTGTCTCTGGAAAATCCTGCCAGATGAACCTAGTTGAGTATTATTACTGGGTCATGAGGGAATTGGACAAGGGCCCTGTGGTGGATGTCATATACTTGACTTCAGTAAGGCCTTCAATTCGGTACCGCATGGGAGGTTGGGAAGAAAGTTGAGATACATGAGGGTGGGGACTAAGATGGTTAAATGGACTGAGAATTGGCTGCAGGGGAGACAGCAAAGGGTAGTGGTGGTGGGGGGGACTCCTCTCCAAGGGCTGTGATGAGTGGGGTGCCACAGGGATCAGTACTGGGGCAAGTGCTGTTTGGAATATTCATAGTGGACATCTCATATGATGTCAGGAATAAGATCAGTCTATTCACTGATGATACCAAATTGGGGGCCATGGTGAACAATATAGCAGGTTGGCAGAGGCTGCAGGATGACCTTTCCAAACTGGTGGAGTGATCAGAAGCATGGCAGTTGGGGTTCAATGTGAAAAAGTGCAAAGTCCTGCACTTTAGAGCAAAGAACCCAGGGACGAGTTACTAGCTGGGCAGGGTGCAACTAGGTTCCACTGAAGAGGAAAAGGATCTAGGGGTGGTATAATGGGGAAGATAAACAATAAAGAACAGTGTAGGAGGGTGGCAGGGAAAGCCATCAGGATGCTGCGTTGCATCATGAGAGGGAGCTCCTCCAGGAGCAAGGAGGTGATCATGCCTATCTGCAGGGCACTGGTCAGGCTGCACCTGGAGTACTGTGTGAAATTCTGGTGCTCATATCTAAAGAAGGATGTGAAATTGCTGATAGGGGTACAATGCAGGGCAACAAGGATGATCCAGGGATTGGAGGACAGACCATATGAGGAGGGGATGGGAGAGTTGAACATGCACTCCTTGAGGGTAGAGAAGGGACCAGGGAGATATGATTGACACCTTTAAGTACGTAAAGGGGATAAACAAGGTGGGCAAGGAGGGGATACTTAGGCTGAGGAGGGGGAGGGACACAAGAGAGTATGGCCTTAGATTGGATGGGGAGAAGATTTAGGACAGAAATGAGGAGACACTTTTTCACGGAGAGGGTCATGGTAGAATGCTCTACCAGAGGAGGTGGAAGCCTGTAAGACAGTGGGCAGTTTCAAAAGGGGATGGGACAAAGTGAGGTGGGTTATTGGGAAGGGGGTGGGGCAGTGAAACTCCATGTTGTACTGCCTTGTGATCTCCCCTAGTGGCAGCGTGTATATGGAGAATAAAATGGAAGCCAGGATTGAACCGTGAGGGACCACGCAGGACAACACAGATGATCCTGAGGTAAACTTCCCCAGAACCACTTGCTGCTTTCTCCCCACCAGACATGAGTGAAACCAGTGCAAGACAGAGCCAGAAATGCCCACCAAGTCCCCAAGGTGATCAATCAGCACCACATGATCCACCGTATCAAATATTGAAAAAAGGTTGAAGAGCACCAAAATAGTTTGCTGCCCTGTCCTTCATTATGAGGAGATCATGTGTCACGCTGACCAGAGCAGTCTCACTAATATAGCATGGCCAAAGTCCTGACTGGAGAGGCTCAAAGATGGACAAGCACTCCAAACTGTTTAACCACCACCTTCTCAATAACCTTCCCTAAAAGGGAAGGTTAGAGATCAGCCTGTAATTCACGAGAACGGCAAGGTACAAGGTTGATTTCTTAAGAAGGGGCCTCACCACTGTCATTTTCAAGGCAGGAGGAAACACATCCTTCCTCAAGGACCCATTCATGATCTCCATAAAACTGGACTCAAGAACTCAGCACAGTCTATAATTAAAGAGCAATGGCAACCATTTCACACATTGTTAAAAAAAAGCCTGACTTCAAGTCCCTGTGTCATTAGTGATGTTTCCTGAAAATTTCATGCTATTTGGTTTTGTGGTTTTCTTTAAATCAGAAGTTGTTAACTTGTTCTGCACTAACTGGAATAAGTCAGGCTGTTGCTGTCCCTCTGACAGAGCCTTGGAGAGTGATGACGTCACATTGGAGTAAGCTACTGCTTCAGCAATGCAAGTTCCTGCTCCACGGAAAAGCTAAAGAGCTGTTGACTTTCTGATTAGAACAGTCTGTAGAGTTAACTGTTTCTGTCCAGGGTTTTTACTAACTCAGTCTGGTTTGTGTTCAGATGAATTTGCTGAAAATCTATCATTCTGTTGTTATAAAAAGCTGATCATTTGACATTCAGTGCTGAATTGAAGTGGTATGCAATTTGAGAAATCAACTTGCTGTATCACAGCTGTGAGTTCTTTCCTATCAAAACTCTAGTTTTGGTTTCTAGCTATATAACACTAGGTTATTTATTTAATGGATATAAAATAAATCTAACATTTGATAATTCATATACGTAGTTTGTCTTTGATCTAGCCTCAATACACAAGTTCATGTAGGAACAATTGTTTTCCTCTCAGATTGAAAAACAGGTGCCTGCCACACTCCATTTTATCAGGCACATATATATAATATGAACTCACAAATTTCAGTTATTTAATGTTTTTTGTGTGAAATGACATCATGTATAGTCTACTGTACTGTATATGTATAACTGGAAACACTATATGGCACCCTGATGCCCCATCTCCTGCCTACAGTTGAGGCAGCTGCCCTCTCTCACCTGCCTCAAAAGCCCCTGTCTCCTCCCCCACAGTAACAACCTGACAGTTTCCAGTTAGTGCAGAACAAGTTACAATTGCTGATTTAAAAAAAAAAAAAAAAAAAGTAGCAGACAGAAGCAGCCTGTTTCTAGTTAGTGTAGAACAAGTTAGCACATGCTGATTTAAAGAAAACCACAAAACCAAATAGCATGACATTTTCTGGAAACATAGAAACATAGAATTTGACGGCAGATAAGGACCGCTTGGCCCACCCAGTCTGCCCATTTCCCTACCTACTGGATAAGCTGCAGATCCTAGTTAACCAGCAGCCTACTTCTTCCTACCCCCACCCCCCAGAATTGCCTTATGACTATCCCATGCATGCTTGAATTCCACCACTGATTTTGACTCCACAACCTCCTCCGAAGGCCATTCCATGCATCCACAACCTCTGTGAAAAAATACTCTTAAATTACCTCTGAGCCCCCTCTATCTTCAAATTGTGCTCTTGTTCTTGCACACCTCTTTTTTAAAGATGCTACCTCTTGGACTTTGTTGATTCCTTGAGGTACTTGAAAGTTTCTATCATGTCCCCCCTCCCTCCTTTCCTCGAGGCTATACATATTAAGCTCCTTAAGTCTCTTCATATGTCCTCCGTGCAGACCCTGCACCATTTTAGTTGCTCCTCTGACAGCTTCCATCCTGTCTATGTCTTTATGGAGATTGGGTCTCCAGAACTGCACACAGTACTCCAGATGGGGTCTCACCAGCTGTCTGTACAGAGGATAATAACTTCCTGTTTTCTACTGGTGATGCCTCTCTATGCATCCCAGTATCCCCCAGCCTCCTTGCTGCCTTCTCACATTGCTTGCCCACCTTTAGGTCATCTGATATGACTACCCCAGGTCCCTTTCCATTTTTGTTGTTGTTAGTATCTCACCCCCATTGTGTACTCTTCCCTGGGTTTTTGTTTCCCAGGTGCATTACCTGCACTTCTTAGCATTGAATCTAAGCTGCCATACATTTGACCATTCCTCTAACCTTGCCAAGTCCCTTCTCATCCTTTCCACCCCACCCTGTGCATCAACTCTGTTGCAGATCTTAGTGTCATCTGCAAAGAGACATACTTTCCTTCCAGTCCTTCTGCAATGTCGCTTATAAAGACATTGAAGAGGACTGGTCCTAATACTGAACCCTCAGTACTCGCTAGTAACCCTCCTTTCTTCTGGAGTGGACTCCATTTACTATTACTCTCTGTGTCCTATTCTCCAGCCAATTCTTTCCCAGGCTGTCATCTTGGGACCCACTCCCAGGCTGGCTAACTTATATATTAATCTTTTGTGTGGGACTGTGTCAAATGCCTTGCTAAAGTCTAGGTAGGCCATGTCCACAGCCCCTCCCTGATCTACTACTTTGGTCACCCAGTCAAAGAAATCTATCAGATTTGTCTGGCATGACCTTCCCGCTGTGAATCCATGCTGCCTAGGGTCCTGTGCCCTTCTGGCCTCTAGATACACGACAATTCTTTCCTTTAGAAGTGATTCCATCATTTTCCCTATCACTGAGGTTAAACTAACAGGTCTATAGTTTCCTGCTTCTGCCTTGCTCCCACTTTTGTGAAGGGGAATCACATCTGCCCTCCTCCAGTCCTCGGGTACCACCCCATCCTCCCATGATTTGTTAAAGAGGGTAGTCAGTGGTGTCACTAGTTCTACCCTTAGTTCTTTTAGAATTCTGGGATGAATCCCATCAGGCCCCATTGCTTTGTCCACCTTCAGTTTTAAGAGTTCTTTCAGAACCCTTTCTTCTGAAAATGGGCTGGTATCAACTTCTGTATCCAGAGTGTTGATACCAGCTCAGAAACATCACTCATGACACAGGAGCTTGAATTCAGGCTTTTTTTTAACAACGTGTAAACTGGCTGCCATTGATCTTTAAGTCAGTAAAATAACCTATTAATCCATTTATAAAAAAAATTAATACAACTCTATCAGGTCACATTTTTCTTTGGGCAGATCCATATGCACTGTGCTGTCTTTGTTTTCTTGTGCCCCTTTCTGCAGAGGTGGGCACAAGTCATGTCAGTGTACTGTATATTGCTTGATGATAGCAAGGAACAGTATCATTGTGTACGGGAACTTGGTAGCATGGTGTTTGTTTGCAGTGGCAGGTACTAGCATGGAATCTGTATTGTAGGTTGGAACATAATGCTGATGTGTGTGGGTAGGTGGTGCGATGCCACCATCAACTGAAGCCATTGTGATAAAGTGTTTAGTTGCCTGTGGATATGGTATTTGGGTGGATAGGAGCATAGTACCATTGTATTTGAATGGATGCAAGCATGGTGCATGTGTGTTTGGATAGGTATGTATACATATGGTGCCTGTTTACAGTGGGTATGGCTATGGAGCAAGTTTAGGTGGATGGTGGGTTTTGGTGGGTGTGGGCATGACACTGATGTTTTTGGGGTGGTAGTGGAAGCTGGCATTGTCCATGACTTGACATACTGTAAACCACTGGTGACTGGTGGCACTTCTGGCTTGTTGTTCAGGGGAGGTGAACTACTGTGAGTGGTATAGGGAGCATCAGTGAAAAGCAGTGCTACTACTTCAAAGTCCTCCATGTGGGCCCTTTTTTATGAAACATTGAGGATGGGTGTGGTCCTCATATTAAAACAATTGTAACTGTTTGGCAGATGAAACAGTGAAGGACTGCTATGAAAACAAGCAAACATAACAGCATAAAAAAAGACCAGTCTTGTTGGTGACAGCCAATCATGTATTGTACATTTTATTGGAACAACATTTGTCTACCCCTCTACCATCACCTTCATTTTACCCCATGCACACCCACCCAAATTCCTAGCTCTCTTCCCCTTCCCCCAAATTGCTCCCTCTTACTGGCCTTCCTTGATCTCTCACAGAATATAAGGGGCCTTGAATGGTCTCCATGGGTCCCTCTCCTACCCCCCCCAAAGGGGCTTGTATCTCTCATCTACTCCCTTCCCCCACCATCCTGAAGGGGTCTCTCTGGGATACTTCCTTATCTCCTTCTCTCTGGTCAGTGCAGTGCAGGATCCTCACATCCTGAAGTGGTCTCCAGGGACATGACTCTTCCCCCTGTCCACACACCTCACCACTGCCTCTCTTTCCCCCCTTTTGTTTCATATGAACACTTGATACTTATTAATCCAACACTTAATATTGTCCTCTGTTTTTACCTATTATGTGCAACACTGTTGTAACACTGTTTGTAACATCTACCTTACAACTGGATGTTAATGTTTAACTTATAACTTGAATGTTTAATGCCTCATTCCTAATGTACCCCTTTCTCCCAGGTTGCACCAGGAGATGAATGACTTGTTATTCAGTGTGCCTTCCTGGTGAAACATTTAAATAAATAAATAAATAAATAATGTCTGTTAGAATAGTGGTATAGTACCAAAGCATTTTGAGGCACATTGGTCAAGAAACTAATACCCAAACAAAACAGCTGCAGTAGTTGAGTATAAATATTAACTATTGACAAAAATATGGGCAGAAAAAAAGAAACTGCAAGAAAAAATCTAACTCATCATTATCTTTTTTTTTCCCCATTATACTTCATTGCTAGCTTGCTTGCCAATATTTGTTCACGGAGCAGTGCCTTGTTGGAAGATGATAACCAGACATGGTTTCTGTTACTTTTGTACACACAATTCATTCTCACAGCCTGCACTCCGAGTGACCTTGCTTTAAAAAATGCCATGGTCTGAGACAAAATTGACAGATGGAGAAAGAACTGACTGAGATTGCTGCCAAGATGCCAAGAAAACTAAATGATTGGTTTGAGAGTGCCTGGATACCAACAGCATCAGAGCCTGAAAGTGACATCTCTGCTGAGAACAATACTACTCCCACTGCTACAAGCACTGCAGCTGTTAGTTGCACCAGTACATTAAGTGACAATGTAACCATGCATAGAGCTTCACTGCCAGTGGCTTTTATAGGGTCAGATGTAGCCACTATTATTCATTCATTCATTTATTTATTTGATATAGCACAAAATTTCATTTTGATTTAAGGCACTTTACAAGTGAGAAGCTATCTTTGAACAGTAAAATACATAAAATACATTTTAAATTATTAAATTAAATAAACATCAGAAAGAGGGAAATGCTTCTCTAAATAAAAATGTCTTTAGCACCCTTTTAAAGGCATTTACCGATGGGGCCTCCCTAATCACACAAGACAGTGAGTTCCACAGGGTTGGTACCTTGAAAGAAAATGCCCAGGACCCACAAGATTTAAGGTAGACCATGGGAATCACAGGATGCCCTCATTGGCTGACCAAAGAGAGTGAGATGGGTGGTAAGACTATAGGTCTTGTAGGTAACTGTGCCTCAGACCATGCAGGGCTTTATAAGTCAGCAAATCAACCTTGAAGGTGATCCACCATCTAACCAGAAGCCAGTGCAGAAAGGGCAGCACAGGTGTAATATGGCATGACCTTGGAAGGCCAGTCAACAACCTGGCTGCTGCATTCTGCACCAGCTGTAGGCAGAAAAGATCAGCCTCTGATAGCCTTAGGTAGAGGACATTGCATTAATTTAGCTGTGAGGTCACGAAAGCATGGAATAGTGATGGCAGATCACATGGAAGAATCAGGTGCCTAATCCTGGTGATGTTTCTGACATGGTAAAATGTGCTCTGGACCATGGCTGACACCTGAGACTCAAGTGTCAAACCGCAGTTCAGTACAATGCCAAGATTCCTCACTTTGACCGAAGTAAGCAATTGGGAGTCTCTGAGCCTAAGCCCAGAAACTTGACCAGATTGCCCACCATCCCTCGGGCAACCAGATTCCACCACCAGTACTTCCATCTTCTCCGAATTTAGCCTCAACTAGTTTTATTTATTTATTAGAACATCAGTTTAACAACCTTTGAGCCAGAGGCTCATTTACAAAGGTACCTCATCACAGTGAGGACAAAACAGTGCAAGAAACAAACATCAAGGCAATCATCCAGCCTTGGATCTTGGCAAGGCACCGATTAAATATGTAGACTGTGTCCTGGTATTCGGCTGCAAAAGACAGGTATAGGTGAGTATCCTCAGCATAGCCATGGAAACTCAGTCCATACCATCTTATAATGTCTCCAAGTGGTAGAATATACACTGAGAACAACACGGGGGAGATAATGGAGCCCTCCGGGACCCCACATGGCAGGGGCAGTAGTGCAGAGGAAAAAGTCCCCAACACACTCTTCTGTGTCCTGCCAGTTAGGAAAGAATGGAACCAGTTGAAGACTGTACCAGCCAGTCCACAACAAATCTGCAGGTGCTCCAGAGGCAATCCATGGTTCACAGTGTCAAATGCAGCCGAGAGATCAAGACCGTGGGCACTGTACTAATAAGTTCATGCTAACATTTCTGAAACCATGAAGTGACATAGTCAGAACTCCAAATTCTTGGTTCCATGAAAGGAACTGCACAGAATGTTGTCCATACAAAGAAAACAATACAAAACACAACTGACAGATTCAGCTTTTATTCAGGCACAGTTAAATAGGGATCCTTGAGAGGTATGAATATAATTTATGAAATAGAGACATTTCAGACAATTGCAATTAAGTAATCAATTCCTGTCCCCTTTAATTTTAGTGTTCTTCATGTACTGTTTATTCCCTTCCCCCATCCCTGAGAGACACAACTGGAAACAAGCTGCTTACAAGCTCAGTATGTCTTTCCTAGTGAGACTTTTGAAATAAATAAATCAATACTAATCTAATCTGTATCAGCATGGCGTGCTCCATCACCATATTTCTGAGACAGCTGAGAGTTGTTATAGCTTGGTAAATTACCCTTTGACCTGCATCAGATTAAAATATAAAAATGGCAATACAAAATACACAAACCATACTTGAATCTAGTTTAAATACCCCAACTGATCCAGTGGTTCCCCTCACACACACAAAAAAATATGTGTTTCTTTTACTTCACCTTGAATGCGTGAACTGAAAATTCTTTGGTAGCAGCACTGTACAGTATTAGTGACCAAAAAACTCTCAGCTCAGCTCACTACCATAATGTCAGACCTCTCAGTAAACTGAGCACCCCAGATATTTTGGGTGCCCAGAAAACATTTTTCTGGGGCATTTAAAAAATAAAATAAGCCGGCCTGGTGGTGCAGAGGGTTGAGATGCTGGCGCCTTACCTCACACCACGCTGGCGACCCAGGGGTTCGGGAACAGACTCAGGTCACCGGGGGTCAGCAGGGGAAGGGGAGGATTGAGTGTTGCTCTCCTCTCCTGGGCTGGGTTACATCACTGCTTCACTCTGCAGCAGTCCCCAGTGGAGACCGGGAGCACTGCAGAAAGCGTTGCAATGTAGGAAGTGGCAGAAAATGGGAAAAACTGCTCTGCATTGGCCAAATGATGGCATCCAGTCTACTGGCACCCTCCAGGCTTCCTGCAGGCTAGTCTGCCTCAGCAGCCACTTGAGGCTGAAGTAAAAATATAGTGTGCTGGGCCGCCTCCACTGGTGCCTTCCCCCTTGGAGGAGAGGGACCCACTCAGTGAGAGGGTAACACAGAGCAACCTCAGGGGTTGGCTACAATATGAGGTGAGGGCTCGAAGGGGCTAAATAGAGGAGTGCCAGTGACCTTGGCTGCCTGAAGTAGAGATGGACTTGGGGTACAGTGGGGAGAAAAATAGATAACTCAAAAAAGTAAATATATAAAATAGCACCAGAATCTAACTAAACACATTTCATTTACTTAGGTTCAGATGTTTGTTTTTGGAAAAAATCATCCTTTTTATGTAAACATCACCATTAAAAAACAAAACAAGATGATAGCCCTCATGACCTATAAATTGTTTTCATTACCCAAAACACAATTAGTCATGACCTAAAAACAGCTCAAGAAAGAAGAATTCTTTGGTCATATCAGAAGGCTAACTATATATATAGGGGCAGTATAGTGCAGTGGTCTAAGGCTCTGAGCTGCAAATCTGGTGACATCCAGCAGACCAGACCTGGGTTTGAACCCCACAGCTTCCATTTGCATACTGTGTGACCCTGAGCAAGTCACTTAACCTCTTTGTGCTCCCCGGTCGCTCCTGTAAAAAAGCTTTCAGCTTAGTGTGCTATACCTGGTTAAACAACTAAATAAAAAAATATATATTAAGCCTACTCAGAAGCCAAATTTCAAAACTCCAGAACCCGTTAATGTTTTTTTGCAAAACCTTTGAAAGGCACACCTTGGCAAAAGTCCCTACTGCCTTGAAAGTTTCAGAATAAAATTCCAAACTGCCTGTACTGTATGTGAAATCAAAAAAAAAAAAGCCAAAATGTGTAATTTTCAAGGTTTCGTTAATGTTCTGCATCTCAGAATTTAGACATTTGACTGTTACAAAACTTACCACATCTTGGGCACTTGCCACCTACTGTAGATTGGTGCATACCAAATTACATGCAATTCCGTTGAACTGCAACACATTTACTAAGGTGCAAAAATTTGGGTTTAATGTTAAACACTCTGCGCAACCCTAAATATTCTTGCATTACTATGCAGGTATAATACATATTCTTTGTAAAACAAAAAAACATTGGTAGTACACCAGATGGGGTTCAAATTAATGCCACAAAAGTAAGGAAATGTGGTGTTAGGTTTTCAAACCCTAACTCCCCACCCTCATCCCACCTCCAAGTAGCAAAAGGAAAAAGCATTAGGGTTTTGGGTCTCCAGAGTTTTGGCAAAACAGTGGCTGGGTCTTCCTTGGAGTTGTTAAGCCTAATGCTCATTTCTCTGCCCAGATCATAGCCTCCTGTCTGAAGCAAAAGGTACAGCTCCAGGTCACTGACTCATAGTGATATACTCTTTAAAGGTGAAGAAGTATGTCTCGCAACATGTTGCCCACACAATCTGTTGTAGTTTTCTTCATTCTGGGACCTGTGAAGCCTGCATAAAAAAAGGAGATCAAGTCTGATGTTGTTTGCTCAGGAAATGGGGTGGGCATTAGGTCTGACAACCTCAAGAAAGACCCCACCACTGATTTGCCAAGACTCCAGAAACCCCAAAACCTAATTTTATTTCCTCTTGTTGCTTGGAGGGGGGGGGGAGTTAGAGTTGGAAACTCTATTGCCACATTTCCCTACTTTTTTGGAATTAAGCTGAACCCTAACTGGAGGATTAACAAAGATTTTTTGCAAAGAATTTCCTTTCTTTTTGAAATAGTGTAATCAGATCCTCATGGGACCTGCCTGAACAGATGCAGATGCACATGACTCTTTTGGACCTGTGCCATGTTAAGATTCTATCCACCTACAGAAATGCAGCAATGGATGTCAAGAATTCATAGGGCTATCTGGTGGGCTGTGGAAGCACAGGGACCTCTAGACCCTGCACTTCTATGTGGCCACATATACATACTCACAATACAAAAGGTCCATCTGCCAGCCAATGTGCAGTGCCCTCCTCAACCCATTGGTGGAGAGGTGCAGGCCCCTATGCCAAAAGAACAGTCATCTTCACTATATGGTGCCCAAGTCCATGCAGACAACCCTGCAGTATTCATTCCCAGGCTAGGGGGTGCTGCATAACAGCATCATCCTCTCACTCTCACCCAATCCAGCTGGGTCACTGAGCTCACCCCCAAACTCAGTTCATCATCACTGGATCATAAAAGCATACCTGCTGGGAGCAAAGTTTCTTAAATCTATCTATCTATCTATCTATCTATCTATCTATCTATCTATCTATCTATCTATCTATCTATCTATCGGATACACAATTACCCAGCAGGAAATACTGTAGATATTTTTTGTTCCAGTGTTAAGCCATGAGTGATGGCTTCTGGTCAATTTGGACAAGAACAAAAAATATCAGTACTAATTCTAGCTGGGTGGATGCATATTCCATTTATGCCGTGCCTCCAAAAAAGTGGTAAAAAATTCAATTTCTTGCCATTTTTTGTTGATTATAAAAAATCTAATGTGTATCTATAAATGAAACACCACTCATTTTATAGATAGTTTAGTCCTGTTCAACCTTTGTGCTCAAAGTACCATGCTTTCATTTTTCATTTTAAAGTTATTTGTATTTGTTTATCGTAAAAAGTGAAAAACAAATTCTGAAATTTATTGCTAATTATAAAAAAAACTGAAAGGTATCTGTACATGAAACACCACTCATTTTGTAGATATTTTGTGTTGAAATAGTTTCTTGCTGACAGTACCATACTATCCTTTTTCATTTAAAAGTTATTCACATTTATTTATTGCAAAAAGTGAAAAAAAAATTCTGTAGTTTTTTGCTAATTATGAAAAGCAACTAAAAGTTATCTATAAATGAAACACCACTCAATTTGTAGATATGTTTGTGCTAAACAAATTTTGAGCTGACAGTATTGTGCTATAATTTTTCATTTTAATGTTATTCACATTTGTTTGTCAAAAAAGTGAAATACTTGAATTTGTTGGTTTTGTTTTGCTAATTATAATCAAAAAATCAAAGGTACCTAACAATGAAACACCACTTATTTTGTGGATATTTTTATGCTGAACACTACCATGCTATCATTTTTCATTTTAAAGTTATTCCCATTTGAATACGGTTAGTGCTGCTACTGAGACCAAACATTCTAAATGAGTTCTGAATGACAAAATCAAAACCTTCTATATGTATATTTTGAACGTAGAGTAAGAATATTTCAATATCCTTACTCTAGGTCCACAGGAAGGAAAAAACATCACTGATATCTGCCCTGCAATATCAGCAGGGAAAACTGAAGTAAGGTGCCTGCCTGGTGCCATGGCTTGTAGGGACAGGAAGCGCATCCTCAGGATCACGAGAACAGCTGCACGGGAGTCTGAGCTGGATGTCATTGTCCACCTAGGGACAAATGACTTGGCTCAACATGAGATTAGAGCAGTGCAGAAGGACTTTTTAGAACTGGGGAGGGGCCTAAGACAAGTAGCACACACAGTGACCTTCTCAGAGGTGCTGCCTGTAAATGGCATGAGTGAGGCAAGGGTACTATGCACCATGCAGTTTAATGAGTGGTTGAAAAAATGGTGTGGGCACAGGGTTTGGCTTCATTGGGACTGGGGTTCCACCTGGAGGACACCAGCCTATACTGGCAGGATGGTCTGCATCTGTCCAGGAAGGAACAAGTCTTTGAGCAATCGGTTTAAATGCTCATTGGCAAGCTTTTAAACTAGTCAAGGGGAGGCACTGATGAGCAGCAGGAAAATCCCAGCCTCCCTACAAAACAGGGTACTAAATGAGAAAAGACCGAGGTAGAAAGGTCAGTGGGGGATGCTGCAACAGAAAGTAAAGCCATCAAAAAATGGAGAGCAATGAGTACCAATGCACGTAGTCTGAGTAACAAGCTTCCTGAATTAGTGGCCTTGATGGAGGAGGAACATCTGGATATAGTGGCAGTCACAGAAACATGGTTCGCACAAAACCATGACTGGGACATAAACATACCAGGATACACTATCTACAGGAGGGACAGGGAGGGTAAAAGAGGAGGAGGAGTAGCTCTTTACATAAGGGAAGGAATCAAAGTAACCGAACAAAAGAGAAAACAGGGAGGAGAAGAAGCACTGTGGGTCAATTTGGAGACCGGCAATGGCACCACAATCCGCACAGGGGTTGTATACAGACCCCCTTCTCAGGGGGAGGAAATGGACAAGGAAATGATAGAAATTGTACTTAGTATGGCAAAAAAAGGGGAGATATTGCTGATGGGTGATCTGAATATGCCAGATGTTAACTGGAGTGCAGTTGCCACAGCCACTCCGAAGAGTGGGGTTATTCTAGATGCCCTACAGGGGGCATGCCTTAGACAACTAGTATTGGAGCCCACTCAAGAGGGAGCAATCTTAGACCTGGTTCTCTCAAATGGAGATGAAGAGAGGATCACAGATGTAGAAGTGGGTAGCCATCTGGGAACTAGCGACCATCGAACAGTATGGTTCACAATAAACACAGCAATAGAGTCAAGCCATACAAAGGCAAAGGTACTGGACTTTAGGAGGGCTGACTTTGCAAAATGGGTAAGTGCCTAAGGAATGCACTAGCACATGGGCAGGAAGGAGGGGTGGAAGAACAATGGGGAATAATAAAAACTGCCATCACAGAGGCAACAAGCCTTTGTGTGAAGCAACTAAACAAAACTAAACGATGTAAGAAACCACTATGGTTCTCAAAGGAAGTGGCAGTGAAGGTTCAAGAGAAAAAGAAAGCTTTCAGGAAGTACAAGGAATCACAGAAGAAGCAGGACAGAGAACTGTATCAGTTAAAGCAAAAGGAAGCTGGGAAGGCAGTCAGAACAGCAAAGGCCCAAACCAAGGAAAAGATAACCAACTCAGTTAGAAGGGATAAAACCTTTATAGGTACATCAGGGAGTGAAGGAAGACCAAGGGAGGGATAGTGAAGCTTAATAAGGGGAGGGTGGGCAGAGGGAGACTGTGAAAAGGCAGAGATACTAAACAAATATTTTTGCTCAGTATTTACAAAGGAAGGGGGGGGCACCTAGAACAAACAGTAGAAACACACTGGATACAGAAGTTGATACCAGCCCATTTACGGAAGAAAGGGTTCTGAAAGAACTCTTAAAACTGAAGGTGAACAAAGCAATGGGGCCTGATGGGATTCATCCCAGAATTCTAAAAGAACTAAGGGTAGAATTAGTGACACCACTGACTACCTTGTTTAACAAATCATGGGAGGATGGGGTGGTACCCGAGGACTGGAGGAGGGCAGATGTGATTCCCTTCACAAAAGTGGGAGCAAGGCAGAAGCAGGAAACTACAGACCTGTTAGTTTAACCTCAGTGGTAGGAAAATGATGGAATCACTTCTGAAGGAAAGAATTGTCAAGTATCTAGAGGCCAGAGGGGCACAGGACCCAAGGCAGCATGGATTCACAGCAGGAAGGTCATGCCAGACAAATCTGATAGATTTCTTTGACTGGGTGACCAAAGTAGTAGATCAGGGAGGGGCTGTGGACATGGCCTACCTAGACTTTAACAAGGCATTTGACACAGTCCCACACAAAATATTAATATACAAGTTAGCTAGCCTGGGAGTGGGTCCCAAGATAACAGCCTGGGTAAAAATTGGCTGGAAAATAGGACACAGAGAGTAATAGTAAATGGAGTCCATTCTGATGAAAGGGGTTACTAGTGGGGTACGCGGGGTTCAGTGTTAGGACCAGTCCTCTTCAATGTCTTTATAAGTGACATTGCAGAGGGACTGAAGGAAAGTATGTCTCTTTGCAGATGACACAAAGATCTGCAACAGAGTTGATGCACAAGGTGGGGTGGAAAGGATGAAAAGGACTTGGCAAGGTTAGAAGAATGGTCAAATGTATGGCAGCTTAGATTCAATGCTAAGAAGTGCAAGGTAATGCACCTGGGAAACAAAAACCCAGGGGAAGAGTACACAATGGGGGGTGAGATACTAACGACAACAAAAATGGAAAGGGACCTGGGGGTAGTCATATCAGATGACCTAAAGGTGGGCAAGCAATGTGAGAGGGCAGCAATGAGGGCTGGGGGGATATTGGGATGCATAGGGAGAGGCATCACCAGTAGAAAACAGGAAGTTATTATCCCTCTGTACAGACAGCTGGTCAGACCCCATCTGAGTACTCATGCGGCAGTTCTGGAGACCCAGTCTTCGAAAGACATAGACAGGATGGAAGCTGTCCAGAGGAGGAACTAAAATGGTGCAGGGTCTACACCGGAAGACATATGTAGAGAGACTAAAGAAGCTTAATATGTATAGCCTCGAGGAAAGGAGGGAGAGGGGGCATGATAGAAACTTTCAAGTACCTCAAGGGAATCAACAAAGACCAAGAGGGTAGCATCTTTCAAAAAGAGTGTAAAGAACAAGGAGACACAATTTGAAGATAGAGGGGGGCGTCAGAGGTAATTTAAGGAAGTATTTTTACAGAGAGGGTTGTGGATGCATAGAACGGCATTCGGAGGTGGTTGTGGAGTCAAAAACAGTGGTGGAATTCAAGCATGCATGGGACAGTCATAAGGCAATTCTAGGGATGGGGTAGGAAAAGTAGGCTGCTGGTTAACTAGGATCTGCAGCTTATCCAGTAGGCAGGGAAATGGGCAGACTGGGTGGGCCAAGCGGTCCTTATCTGCTGTCAAATTCTATGTTTCTATGTAATATATTCACAGAAATGGCATAAATATATTATACAGGTGTGGGCGGGCCAGTATATTAGGGTTGAGTAAACACTTTCATTGTAAACTCCAGATTGTGCACCTTAATAACTTTGCCCCTCTTCAATCGATTTACATGAAATCTGGAAAGCACAGCCTTTGTGCCAGGATCTCTTGATTCTGAAAATTTCTTCTAGCTCTGTTCAGTGGGGGCAAAGTTACAGAGGTGTAATAAAACATAATCACAATTTTAGAAGATTTTGAGACTTTTTTTGCCACCCAATAACTAAAGAAATATGAGGCTTTGAAACCTGAAACTTTCAGGTGTGATAGAGTTTGGCCCAAGGTACTCACTTTTGTTGTATTTACATCCCACAGTTAAGTAGTTTTTAAATTATTTAAGAAAAACGTTCTGTTTGTGAGCATGCACAGTTTTAAAAAATCAAGGTTCAAGGAATAGCTGAATTTGTGAGACAACAGCTGGTTGCATTATACAGTCGTCCCTCACTATAACGAACGTTTCTGGAGCCAAGCAGTACATTCGTTTTAGCACAAACTTCGTTATATCGAGGAATGCAAAAAATAAACTCAGACAGTCTTTATTGATTTTAATCATTTAGAAAACATACAAAACTCACACAGACTACTTTAAAATTATTGAAATTAATTTAAGTACAGTACAGCAGGTAGTAGGCAACCAGAGTTACTTGTGCAGATACTGTACTGTACTTAGGCATTAGGTTTAAAAAAATCTGTGACCTTAAGCTGTTTAGATTTTCGTAGAGTGTAAGTCTCTGGCATAAGACAAAATCTGTCTTAAATGAATTACTTTCATGGGGTCTGCTTCCTCACATTCTAGCCAGGCGAGAACTGTTTCCAGACCAAGCATGGCTTCCCCTGTACTTGGCTTCTGTGTGTCTCCTTTATGATCCTCTTCATCTTCTGACTGATCAGGGTCTTCTGTTTCTCCTCCCTCTCTTCCCTCTCTTGACACACTGGACACAGTCTCAGCATCTCTCATGAAGCACATGGGCAAATTGAACTGCCTTCTCTTGGAGGATGGAACCGGAGATTGGAACCCCACTCGCACGCTGCTGGATAAATCAGAGTTGGGAGGCATGATCAATTTCATGCTCATCTGCCTTCCTAATCTTCTTTTTCTGAAGCCCCTCAAACTCCATGCATTCTACTGCAAAGTCACAGAGTGAAGCCTCTTGCTTTCTCCAGGAACAGATCAACGACTTTGAGTAGCTGGTCTCCTGAGACAGTTTGGTGAGACTCTCGCCGGCATTCAGCCTGTCCAAGATTTGAAGCTTAGTGTCCACGGAATAACCAGAGCATTTCATTGTGATTGGACTGCTGATTTGAAAAAGTCAGTGAATTTATCAAAAGGGCTTACCATAAAGTGTACCAAAATGCAGCAAATGTTTACTCGAAGCACCTGATAGGAACCTGCTTGTACCAATTGACACTAACCATGTAACTGACAGTTCTGGGAGCCACCAAGGCCATTTGGTATAGCCGAGCATTCGTAATAATGGGGTTCATTATAGCAAGGGATGACTGTATGACACAGCTATGTTTACTAACAAATGACAGCTGTGTCATATAGCAACCTCTGCTGCACCATGACTCGTACAGTATGTCAGGGATGGGACTGCTGTCATTATAGCACTGCCATCCTGATTGTGCTTTGCCTGACACTGTATCTGTATCTGCACACCTGGGGGCCCAATCCCCGGTGACAGTGTAGTTATTATTTATCTATCTATTTATTTATTTGTTAGTTATTTGTATAATCCAACACTGGGATACCCATCCCTGGTGTCTGATGCTGTCCCCCACAGTCTATTGTTTTATGAATACTTGCCAATAAGCCCCACTCCCAGTAGTGTTGGACACTGGGGAGCCCACCCCCTGTGTCTCAAAATAATTTATTTAATTTCCTTGGGTACTAAAAAAAAGAACCGTCCCCTGGTGTCTTTTTTTTTGAAAACCTGAAATAAACAAAATAGTCCTTTGTCATCACAGCCATCCCCATCCCAACCCTCCCACTGAGCATCCATCACCCCACACACACACCCCTTGCCCTATAATTACCTGCCGAGGTAGTGCACTGTCATTCTCTGTGGACTAAGACACATTTGCACTCTTCAAAGCCAAACTGCAAATTGAGGAATAAAGGTAAATGCCATATACAGTAATGTATTTCAATGGCATTTTGAACTTATGTTTATAATTTTGCCGTTTTTAGGAATTTTTTCACCAAATTTTCAACATAACCTTTTTGGGACCCCACCTCATGAATTCTAGCAGTGCCATTTCATTAACCGTGCCCGGAAGGTGATTTCATGGTCACTGTGCGAAATTACCTTTTTGGCCTGATTAACAAAATTTCACTGACAGTGTTTCTGAGGAGGGGTCTCAAAAAGGTTATGCTGAAAATTTGGTGAAACAAATTCCTTTTTTTTAATTCAATAGACTT
Source organism: Neoceratodus forsteri (assembly GCA_016271365.2). Lineage (NCBI taxonomy): Eukaryota > Metazoa > Chordata > Ceratodontiformes > Ceratodontidae > Neoceratodus > Neoceratodus forsteri. The sequence goes on from CM028129.1 coordinate 64,592,522, forward strand.
TATTAAATTTTCATGATCAAAAACACCTAGATGAGGAAATAATAAAAAAACTAACAACAAACACACACATGGAGCAACAACAATATTACCACAAAGACTATGTGAAAGAGATTGAACAGGAAAAAATGCTCACCCCCAAGAAGAAAAAATATCACAACCCCCAGCAAGAGCTCCTCCTCCTGGAGCGAAGAACTCGTGGGTGCTAGGAGGTAATAAACTACCTCCAAACAGCAGCACCCTTGTGAGGGGTGATAGCCCATCAACACACTGCACACATCGACTGCCCCACCCACCCCTCCAGGCTCAGCATTTTCTTTATAGGCTATTTCTAATGACATAATTTTCTGTTACTCATTTTAACTAAGTCCCCACTTTTCCATTAGCAGGTTATACCTGCTAGGCACCAGAGGGGCCCTCTGTCCTTCCTACTCTATCCCCTATACCTGTATTACCCTCACACTTCTGGCTTCCTCTCTACCACTAAGGTTACTTCTCTCCCTTCCCTCTACCCACACCCCTCCCTTGCCTGCCATATGGCTAACCCTTCACCCCTCCCTAGTCAAATTGTCTGACCCTCTCCCAGCCTGCCACCTACCCCCAGTGTTCACTAGGAGTTGCTATTTCAACCCCATTTCCTGGCCCAAACATAGCCCGCTACAAGCCACCTAGTATCTGGTTCCTGGCGCTCAGCCTGGCCAAAGCCCTTCTGACCTGCCAGGGTATTGAACCCTGCATCCTGTCCACCAGAGTCTGTGACAGTACCACTACTCCAAAGTAGTATCTATGCTCTTGGAGGGGCTATCAAGACACTTGTAACTCCCCTCAAGATATTAAGGTATTATGACCGGCCTCCTCTTCTCCAAATCTGGCAAAATGACCCCCGCTTCATCTCTGGCACTACTGTTCACCACCATTTTACTATCCTTCCCCACATCCACCCCCCCTCCATGTTCCTACCCTTCTCCACCCTCTCCACCGACTAGTCTGTCACACCCTTCTTTTGCCCCCTTTAAATCCACTGGTTCCCTCCCAGCCATCTCCTGGTCCCACTACCCCACTCCCCCTTCCTCCCCAGTCTATTCCTTTGGTTTTTCTGGCCTCTCTCTCTCTCCTGCACCTACTCCATCCACACTGCCCCCACTACTACCCCGACCCATCACTTAGCCAAATCCCGGCCCCTTCATTCACTACCTGCCACCTTTCCATTGCTCTACTCCTACTGGCAGCCAGGGCTATTCACCCTAAACCCGGCCCAACCTCCACTCAATGCCCAGGCCACCTCTATTCAAACCCCTCATCCAGCACAAACTCCAGCTCCCATCCTAGCTACCTCCCCCATGGCCTGCGTCTCCTCCATCTTAATATTCATAGCCTAGCACCTAAGCTCGATCAGCTCCAAGTCCTTGCCACTCATTATACCCCTGATATTATCATCCTATCTAAGACCTGGCTAAACCATAGCCTACCTGATAAAAATCTCGCTATCCCTAGGTTCAATATCATATGGCAAGACCAGCCCACCAGAGGCGGTGGGGTGGCTATCTACATCAGATCAGCCCTCCACTTCACTGTCTCCCTTACTAAAACAGTACCCAAAGCTTACAAACTTCTGTTGGTGAAACTGATCCCCCCCACTTCATTACCTATTTTTGTGACTGGTATTTACTGCTGTTCAGGCACGCCAACAACAATAGTCACTGATCTACTGGGCCAGCTCTCTTCTCTTGCCCAGTCAGGTGAACTTTATGTTATGGGTGATTTTAACCACAATTGGCTAGCACCCACTCTAAACAAAACCCAAACTGAGTTAGCTGCCCTTAACCTAACCCAAACCATTACGGAACCCACTCACTCAAACTTTAAGTCCAGCAATCACTCACTCCTCGACTTGGCGCTTACTTCCCACCCTCACCATGTCATCAGCTCAGGCCTTCTCCCCGATTCCATCAGTGACCATCACCTAATCTACTTAGTTTGCAAAATCCACAGAGCTAAAACCCCTCCCAAATTTATATTTCAGCGCTCGTATAAATCCCTCAACCTCTCCCTCCTTTTGGACGACCTTTACCACTCTAATTGGGTCCCAAGCTCAAACCACTCTAATATGGATTCGGCCCTTATGCACTTTCAGAATACTTTCCTCTCCATCTGGGATAAACATGCCCCCATACGCCAGACCAGAGTCCACAGTTCTCACCTACCCTGGACTACCCATGTGCTGGTTGCCTCCCTACAAGCCCATGATAAGGCCTGGAGAAACTATAAATCCTCTCTCCTCCCAGATGACCATACCTCCTACTGCATGCTCCACAATAGATGCACCAAGGCCATCTGTCTAGCTAAGTCGGAATATTTTAATAACACACTTAATGCTAACATTGACAGCCCATCCAAATTCTGGAAAGTCATTAACTCCCTTTTCTCCCCCAAAACAACTAGCCCTCCACCTCTTCTCCTTGTCCAAGGGTCTCTCCTTTCTGACCCCCAGAAGGTAGCCTCCGAGTTTAATTCCTACTTCACTACTTGCGCCCTGACCCTCCTTGACTCCCTCCCACACACAACCACTCCTCAATCTTTCTTCCCCCATACATCTGGTACTAACTCCTTCTCCTTTAGACCCATTTCTCCCACTGAAACCCTAGATGCCCTTCGCACCCTAAACCCCTCCAAAGGTAAATCCCTCAACAGTCTTGATAACAAACTTCTCTTCCTATCTGCTTCCACCATCGCTACCCCCCTCACAGCCCTACTAAACCTTTCCTTCACTACCGAGTCTCTCCCCTCTGACTGGAAGCACGCCACTCTTCTACCCCTCCCTAAAGGCGGTGACTCTACCTCTGCATCCAATTACTGCCCTATCTCCCTCCTCCCTACCCTCGCTAAACTCCAGGAACACCTAGTGCTATCCCAACTCTCCCAATTCCTCTCAGAAACCAACTTCTTCACCCCCTTCCAGTCCAGATTCAGAAAGCACCACTCCATCACATCCTCCCTAAGACTCACAGACCATATCCTCACTGGGATGGACAAAGGGCTAATTACTGCTGCTATTTTCATAGACCTAGCAAACAGGTTCAGTGCCTACCTCCTAAATAGAACCCAATCCACCAAAATAGCTGACCACATCTCCCCCAATCACCACTGGTGTTCCCCAAGGCTCAGTTCTCAGCCCCATCCTCTTCTCCATCCTGCTAAATGACCTGCCTAACTCGTGCTCTTCTTCTGCCATTCACATGTATGCAGACAATACTTTCCTCTTCACCTCCGGCTGGACCCACGAAGAAATCACCTCCAAACTTTAAACCGACTTCAACAATATCCAACACTGCTTCAACAGCAGCCAACTCTCCCTAAATGCTAAGAAGACCAACTCCATGACTTTTGGTACCAGACAGTGGATATCCAAACTCACCTCCCCTCTGAGATTCCACACCCTAAATAACACCATCCTCGAAGAAGTACCTGCCTTCAGGTACCTAGGGGTTTGGCTTGACTGTCACCTCTCCTTCTCTTCACACGTGGATGCCATTGTCTCAAAATTATGCCCCAAACTTGGTGCCCTCTATAGAAACCGCACTAGTCTCCCACTTCCTGTCAGACGTGAAATTGTCCAGAAAATGATTCTACCCTCCTTCAATTACTGTGATATAGCTTACAGTTCTGCTGCCCAGACCACCTTAGCCAGATTAGACCCTCTCTTCAATGCATTCTGCCGCTTTGCCCTCGGTGCCCCCCCATACACACCACTGCATGCTTTATCGTTCCTGTCCCTGCCTTCCCTAAGTAACCGGCGCCTGATTCATTGTGCTAAATTCATTTCTAACGTCTGGCTTGGCTCCCTCCCTCCCTACCTTGCATCCACCCTATCCCCCCCACCTCCCCCCTCACATGCCCTCAGATCTGCTGACGCTAGGTTACTATTCATCCCCCATTGAAGGACCTCCACTGGCCAATCTGCTTTCTCCTACCTCTTCCCTAAACTCTGGAATGATCTGCCTATCCAGATCCGCCATTCTTCATCCAAACTCTCCCTTTCCTATGCCCTCTCTAACTTCCTTACCCCCAACTGCAGCTGCCCCTGACCTCCCCCCTTTATCTCCCCTTCTTCCGTTCTCCCCAGTGCCTGACCAGCGGCCCAGCTATCACTTAATTGTCTGGCTTATACACTGCGCTACATACTTACAATCTTTCTTTACTCACTCCCCCACTGTCAATTTCTCCTTCCCCTTTCCCTTCAACCCTACTCCCCATCCCCTCCCCTTTCTCCACCTAACCTCCCTTCACAGCTCATCACCCCTACTCCCTCCTTTCCCTACCCCCATCTTGCTCTCCTATTCCCCCCCATTCTAGCCTGTTACATCTCCCTTTAGATCAACTTCTGCTGCAGGCACTCAAACTCTGCTATCACTACCCCTGTTACGAAACTTGCACTTATGTACCACATGCTGCCTCACTGTGTACCATGATTTGTACTCCAAACCCTATTGTTCATGTTCAGCTTTGTTCCTAACTCACTGTGTAACCAAGATTCTGTTTACTCGGTTATTGTTTGATACTGTGGTGTACTTTTCTGTTCTCCCTATGCATATGCTCAATAGTAATCCCTTCCACCCATGCTCTGTCTCTAAATTGTAGTATTGTTATGCTCAACCATTTATATGTTTACTTGCCTTCTCTGTAGTCCCCCCTGGTCGCACCGTGAGATGAGCATCTTTTTGCTCAGTATTCCTTTCCTGGTAAAACATTTTCAATAAATAAATAAATTGTCCGCGGCCCAACTGTTCATGGAGCAAAGCAGGATAGGCACTGCAAACGCTAATACAAAAAACCAGACTGGACATAGAAAGCAATCAAATGGAAGGATTAGACCCTTGAAGGGTCAAAAAAGTATATGGGGGCTCCCATATACAATGGTATCGCTGAGGCCTTTTACTCATGGCAGCGATATGTTTTTCCAACATGAGAGCTGTAAATATCTCCCAGTGCCATTCAAGAAAAGAGGGAGGAGTCTCTTCCTTCCAGTGTCAAAAAATTACAAGTTTAGTTATGGCAGTATTTAAATACACGTGGGCTTTCTGAATTTTAGGGGAATCAGGTGGTAGCAGACCTACCATGCAAATAGTTGGGGTTAAGAGATCCTCCAACCCTAACAAAGGGTCCAAAGCATTTTTAATGGGAAATCCAAAGGGCTCAATCTTATCACACTCTCATAACATATGATAAAGCTGACCATTGGCTGCATGGCCTTGGGAACAGTATGGGGAAGATAACTTGCCCATTCTAAACAATTTCAAGGGGTAAAATACAGATTGTGCAGTACATTGAAGTGTATCAACTGCAGACAATCCTGCTTTACCTACCTATACAAATTAACCCAAAGAGATCTCCATAAATCCTGGTGATCAGAAATTTGAAGTGTCTGCATCCAATAAGAACATGCCCATTGGTCAATGAGAATCCAATGTCTGGAACATTAGATGTGATCCTCTTGCCTCTCACCATAATCTTGAGCAAATCACTCTGCCTTGGGCAATTCCCCTCTTAACAGAAGCACCAATAGTGACCCCGGTTCATAAGATTGGTGATCAAGCTCAACACTCTAAATACCCCCATCTCCATCCTCTCCCCTCTCTGAAAAATGCTGGAAAGGATAGTAGTTAACTAGCTAATGGAGTTCCTTTCAAAGTACAATAGAGTACAATAGTTAAAGCTCTGAACAGCATGGGTTCAGGAAAAATCATAGCACCACATCTGCGCTCCTTCAATACACCTCCTTTATTTACAATGCCCTTGATCAGACGCACTTAGTGGAGTCAGTGTACATTGACCTCACTAAGGCTTTTGATACAGTAAACCACCCCCTTCTACTTGACTCCCTCATTACGATTGGTGCCTCTTCTGGTGCTGCATGCTGATTTAAAAGTTACCTTGAAGGTAGATCCCAGCGGTTAAAAATTGGTGATAAATTGTCCTCCAGTAAACTAGTCTGGTCAGGGATCCTGCAAGGGTTTATCCTGGGACCTTTATCGTTTAACCTCTTCCTCAACTCCCTACCTCTCACCTGTCCCAGTGACCTTCTCCTATATGCAGATGATGAGTTGTTATTCACAAGTCTCCTGAACCCCGAGGCATTAAACCCTAGTCTCTAAGATAAATTCTCAGCGGTTGAAGACTGGTTCAAGTGGCACAAACTGGTCATGAACTATAAAAAGATGAAGACCATGCTTGTCACAAACCCTTATAATAGACTTCAATCAGCTACACTCAATATTAGGAACAGTCTTCACACCCCTCTTGAGCAAGTTCAGACCTTTAAGTACCTTGGTGTTACCCTCGACAGTACCCTGTCTTTTCAGAACACAACAATATGGTCTTCAAGGTGGTCAACAGTATGCTGGGGGTTCTTTATAGGCATAAAAACTGTATGCCACAAGAGGACCTCAAAAAGGTAGTCACATGCTCCATTCTCTCAATAGTGGATTCCAGTCTTATCATATATGGCACTGCCACTGATTAGGTGCTAAAAAGAATTCACCTAGCCATAAATAAGGCCTGTTGTCTGATCTTTGGTGCACACAGCAGGATGCATACATGTGACCTATACTCCATGACAAACTGGCTCAACCTTAGTGACAGGACTAAGTAACACACCTTCTTATACGCGAAGAAAATTAGCCTAGGCCTTACCCCCCCCCACAAACTCCCAGCTCTTGCTAACCCATGCTCCTTGTCCTCATACAGTACCACCAGGAAAGTATCAAATGATGCTGCCAAGTCCCCTTTTGTCGAACAAATCAGGCCCAATGGTCTTTTAGTTATATGGCTCCCAGTTGGCTAAATGGACATACCCAAACTGGGCCCCTTTAAGCCCTCCTGAGATCACATCTTGTTGCGCACAGCCACTGTCACCACCCTCCATAGCCCCCATATATCCTCCCACTCTCCTCCCCTCCTCACTAATGCTATCTCTCACCCCCACACCCCCCTCATGGACGAAGTCTGCCTTAGGCTAACTGTCACCTGAAAAAGTAATTTCTGGCTGCCTCCTTCTACCTGTAGCACTTGTTATGGCTCAAATCATTCAGCATATTTGATGTATGTTTCTGTTTAGTGTTTAGCTTTTCACCTATATGATTATATTCCATTTAACAGCCTCTTGTAATATTTCTGTATCAAAGGTTTTCAGTTTTTTGTATACTTAGTTGTTTGTATTGTGTCTCATTGGTCGTATGACATGGAACCTATCTAAAAGAGTCTTTTAACTTATAGGTACTTTGTAATCCAAGATTTCAAATAAATAAATACATAAATTATATAAAACAGAAATGGGGTGTGACTTTAAAACTGTCTGTAAGAGAACATCCACCACCTCTTAATTCACCAAGGAACAGGGTTTGGGATCCATATGTGCTGAAACTGCACTAGTAATTTGCAGAAACTTAAAGTAGTCCTTATTCATTAGATCAAAACGAGCCTGAAATGTTTGGAAAGACATCAATGCATCATCACTCAGAAAATGAAAAACTGTACAAGCATTCAATTGTGGGCAAAAGGAACTAGGTATCATCTGGTTGCCTATTTTAAAGTTAGGGTTGCCTAACACAGGTCAGGTAGCTACTTTGTTCTAGGAAAGGGGCAGATATCTTTGCAGATGCACCCAGGCTTTAAGAGACCATTCTTGGGCCATAGATTGAAGGCCTCCAGGAAGTTGAGATGGCTTGATATAAAGCAGGCCAGACTATGTAGAGCCTGCATGAGAAGCTAGGGTTTCCTCAATGTTCAACCATAAGGGGGTATAGGCAAACATACCAAGCTGGGCTTCAACTGTACCCTACAGAAGGAATTTGCTTGCATGCGGTGCACTATAAGATTGAAAAAAAAAATAGGCAGTGAGAGACCTCCATGCATCTTAGGGAATGTCAACTTGTAATACACTCTACAAACTGAAGAATTCTTCCATACAAAAGAATTAAATAACCTCTGCAGGCGAGCAAACCACACTTTCAGGAGAAAGAGACCCAACATAGCTAACGGCTAGAGCAATCAAGGTAGGATGGTCATTTTAATTATATTGATCTGGCTCCTCAGAGATAAAGGCAATGCTGACCACTGGTCCAAGTCTATTTTAAGCAGCTCTAATAACCTAGTTAAGTTTTCCTTAATCATGCTTGGGATAGAACAAGTTAATTTGACACCCAGATAGGTTAAAGCACAGGGTTCCCAGGAGAGACCTAAATTTAGAATATCTCATTTGATGACCAGGTTATTAAGAGGGAAAAGCTCTAGGTTTAGAGAGATTGAGTTTGTAAGAGGAGATGCTAGAGAACTTGATGCTTTCCTGCAGCAATACTGGTATTGAGTCAATAGGGTTTTCCAAGCATAATAAGAGATCATCTGTATATGCAGATAAGACATATCAAGTACCTGCCATTGAAATCCCCCTGAGCCCCTCTATGTTGCACAGGTTTCAAATTAAGGGCTCTAAATAAACATTGAATGACGGGGGGGGGGGACAACCCTGCTAGGTGCCATACTTTAATGGGAGAGAATCAGATAAGTGGCCATTACACCATATACAGTATGTGCTGAGGGGAAGCTATACAAAATTTGAACCCTTGTAACTTAATTAAGTGGAATCCCAAATTTAGACAAAGTTTCAAGCAAAAATCACCAGGAAACTTGATCAAAAGCATTTTCTGCATCCAGGGAGACCAGGACCACTGGAATCCTGCTCTCCCTGGATGTGGAAATTAAATAATGAAGCCTCTGGAGGTGGTCACAAGAGAGCCTCCTTGACATAAAACCCACCTGTTCTTGCTCTATGACATGATCCATTGTAGGAGCTAAGCAGGAGGCCAAGACTTTTTATAGAATTTTAATAGCCGGATTTAATAAAGAAATAGGGCGGTAACTGTCAGGTGAAAAGGGATCTTTATCCATTTTTTAATGAGGGTAATCAGGGCCTCAAGAAAAGTAGGATCACTAATTCCATGGCCAAACCAACAATTGTACACCCCTGTGAGTAAGGGTGTGACTTCCAAAAGACAGGCTACATAGAAATTATTAGTCAGTCCATCATGTCCAGGGGCCTTTTCTAACAATAGAGTCTGAATGGCATTCTGCACATCAGTTACAGTAATTGGAGTGCCTAGGGAGGATACCAAAGAGGGCAGAATGGTTGGAAGAGGAACAGAATTTAAAAAGGCCTGTACATCTTTGAGGGGAACATCTTAGGCAGAATCTGTAGAATACAAATCCAAGTAGTAGGATTGAAACACAGCCGCCATTTCCTACAGGTGCGTTATGACTGGGGCCTCTGGGTAGGACTGTGTCCTGGTAATGAACTTGGACATTTCAGCTTGATGTAGCGGAAGGGCCAGTAGTTTCCCAGCCCTTTCACCAGATTGAAGATATTTCATCCTAGTATGGTGAAGGGCTAGTTCAGCTTTCCGGGATAATGCATCAATATTCTGGGATTAGAGGGAGTTTAATTTAGCCCAATCTGCTTCTGCTGAAGCACCAGTCAGAAACCCTTCCAGACTATGATTATCATAAAAATGTGAGTCCAGTTTAGCTCTGCATGACTTGATACAGGTGGGGGAGAGCCTTATAAATTCCCCCTCAATTGAGCATTTAAGTGCTGCCCAGAGGATGTCAAGTTGAGCTACAGAGCCCTCAGTTTGTTCCCAGAAGGTCTTCAAAAATTAACACAGGCTAATGAATTAGGAGTCTGTAGTAACTGAGTATTAAGATGCCAAAGGGTACCTTGGCACAGGCCTTCCTCTAAGAGACACTGGACACTAAACAGAGTGTGATCAGATAAAACTATTGAGTGGATATCTGCAGTTAAGATACCTGGCAAACAGGAAACACTGACCAAAAATAATCAGTTCTGGAGGAGGTTTTATGAGGTGGGGACAAGAAGGAAAACTGCATCCCCAAGGAATGGAGAACTCGTCAAACATATATAAGTCCCACCCCATCCATCAGGTCACATTGACATCTTTGAGCAGGGGAAAGACCTATAGCCCTGGCATCTGAATGGTCCCAATCTGTCTGGGATACCATATTCCAATCACCCCCTAAAATGATTGGGGAAGGTGAAGAAGGGGCCAATAGGGAAATAAATTGTGTGAAAAAAGTAGGAGAGTCTGAATTTGGCTCATAGACTGAACCAATCACCACAGGTTGCAAGCCAACAGACCCCACCACAAGTATATATCTCCCTTGTAGGTCCAAGACCTCTTGAGAAAGTTAAAATGGTATATCCCTTGCAATCAAAATAAGGACCCCCCATTTGGATGAAACCCTGGCCCTGCAAGCCTGTCCTTCCCAATCTCTTCTAAAAAGAATATCTTCTCGAGGGAGGTGAGATTCTTGTAAACAAGCAACTCCAGTTCAGAGCTGTTTGAGATGGCACAGAATGTCAGCTGCATCATCTGCTTCCAGAACTGCGAAAGGCAGCCAGCATTACCAATATTGAGTCTTCCAGACTGTTGCAAGGACTGAAAAAACATCACTTTAGTGATTGCCTGTATTCCACTGGTGTGTAGAGGGCACGTGGGAGCTGGCAACCAGTGAGAGGAGCTTAGAGGTGGGGCTTCTGCTGTTAAAAGCCTGCACTGCTCGTTGGAACATCTGAACACCAGCTGCATCATCTGCTTCCAGAACTGTGAAAGGCAACCAACTTTACCAACATTGCACCTTCCGGACTGTCACAAGGACTAATAAATCTTCACTTTCAGTGATAACCTGCTTTCCACTGGTGTGTAGGGGGCTTGCAGGAGCCGGCAACCAGTGAGAGGAGCTTAGAGGCGAGGCTTCTGTTGTTAAAAGCCCACACCACTCGTCAGAACATTACTTCATCTGCTTCCAGAACTATGAAAGGCAGCTAGCTTTACCAACATTGAATCTTCTTGACTGTTGCAAGGATTGAAAAAACATCACTTTCAGTGATGACCTGCATTCCACTGGTGTGTTGGGGGCTTGTGGGAGCTGGCAACTAGTAAGAGGAGCTTATAGGTGGGACTTTTGCTGTTTAAAGTCTACACCGCTCACCAAGCATGAGCGTTGGCATGATCATAAGCCATTCCATAGAGAAATTAGGGTTTGGGATTTTTTACACTTTGGCAAGTTTCTTTGCTTTATAAAACTAATTTGCTATTCACTGTTATTGGTATGACTTTCAGGAACTTGACAGAGTGAATTGCAAATTGCTCTTTTAAATACAGGATATTTAATACACCAAAGTTTTATTATTATTCAGACTTGTGTACAAAGGAATAATAATTAAGATATTGAGTTAGCTCTTAGTTTGAAGTCAGATTTTAATAAATTATTATTGTGTTTTTTTGTATTACATAGTATTATTTCAGCTTGGGTCTACTTTAAGCATGACATTTAAACTGTCTTGTGTACTTCGTTTGCTTGTAGGAATTATCAGTGTCTTACAATTATGTGTACCAGCAGAAACACATTTTCCGTCACTAAGAATCCAGTTAACAGGGGGCTATGTAGCTTATAAAGAGTTGAAGTAAGAAACTGTAAAAAAGAGAAAAAATTCTATGGATATCTTTTATCTTTAGTGGGGACATTGAACTTAACCCAGGAACACAAGGCTAAGTATTAAGTATAGCCCATGATAATGCCTGGAGTATAATCACAAAAATAGACTTATTCAAGGCATGGTCATTGACTGAAACTTCTGATGTTATTGTTTTAACAGAAATGTAGCTAACCAAGTCAGTTGACTCTAAGGAGGTAGAAGTGAATGAATTTTACACTTACAGGTTGGATAGAAATACGGGGAAGGGGGTTGTTATATATAGAGGACTCTATGGGCTCATCCAAACACTTATACTCAGGCCACTTTAGGGGAACTGAATGTATTTTAGTACTAATCCATGAACTTGATCTGGTAATTGGAGCAATGTATTCTCCCTCAAAAGTAACGGCCACTCATTTTGAACCCTTTATTCAAGAAATTGCTAAATATGTGCAAAACAAGAATTGGTCTTGATTGGTGATTTTAACACAGCCTAGGGGAATCAAACAGCCTAAAAACTTGAAGAAGTCATACAACCCTTACATTTAGAACAAAAAATTACTACACCTACAAGAAAAGGAAGATTAACTAGCCACGGTAATATTCTGAACTTAATCTTTGTGTCACCAGGCATGGAAGTAGAAAAAAAAGGAGTTTGTCCACCAAACCTAGGTGACCATAGTGTTGTAATGTGTAAAATAAAATTAAAAGTAGCAAGAATCCAATGAACTCATTAACTCAGGACATTTTCAAAAGAAGTTACAAGAATTATAGCCCCCTAGGCTTACTAATGAATGTCTATTCCTCTGAGCTTATATAGGTCAGCTCTTATTCCGGATACAGATTTAGCTGTAGAATACTTTACAGATACATTTTTGCAAGCTTGCAATGAATGTGATCCTTTTCTGAAAATAAAAGTAAACCTTATTGCCTCCTATAGCTGACAGACAATAAAAAACAGCTCAAAGTAAAAATTAGATTGTGGAAAATTGTAAACAAAACGTTGGACCAAAATATCTGGGAGAAATTTAAAAAAAGTGAGGAATACAGTAAAACAGGAAATCAGGAAATTAAAAAGATCATACTATTGACAGAAAATTAAAAGCACAAAGGAACCAAAGCACTATTTGGAATTTAATAAAAGGATTGGTAAATCCAGGGAAGAGTTGCAATACTATTCAATTGATAGAAAATGGCGAAAGTGTCACACAAGAAAGAGCTGCTGAAATTTTTAATAATTACTTTATAATGCTTCCAGATTTAGACACAGGTCATAATAAAACTCAAATAAATGAACATAAAAACTTAGAAAATAATAATGAAGTGACCGATACCCATGGTTTTAGATTTAAAATGTGAAGTTCTCAGGGTAATAAATAAACTTAATAATAAATCAAGTGGTTTGGACGAAACTGAGGTCCACTTTCTAAATGACTCTGCATCAGTGCTTGCCAGCCACTTGCAAACCTTTTTAGTTTGAGCTTAACACAGGGTTGTTTCCGAGGATATGGAAACAGATGAAAATTATCCCCATTTTTAAAGGAGGAGATCCTTTACTACCACTAACTACAGGCCTACTGCCTTGGTCTCAAGTATCTCAAAGATTATGGAGCATCTAGTGAACTCTCAATTTATAAAATACCTGGAAAACCATGGAAGGCAAACCCCAGTACAATCTGGATTTTGAAAGGTCCACTCCACAGAGACCATGCTCACAGATTTTTTAGACCAACTTGTTACCTCATCAGGAGGGGGTAGGTCTGTGGGTGCGGTCTTCTTGGATCTGTACAAAGCTTTTGATTTAGTGGAACATAATATCTTGTTGGATTGTTTTAAAGATATAGGGGTTGGAAAATAACCTTTGAGATGGTTTAGATTGTACTTGGAAGGATGTTTTCAACTAGTTTCTGTAGGGGGATGTAACTCAGTACTACTACCAATAACAAGAGGTGTGTATCAAGGATCAATTTTTGGTCCACTATTGTTCTTGGTATATATGAATAATCTTCCAAAATTATTTCAACACACTTCTATTACATTATATGCAGATGATACTGTATTAGTGACAGAAGGATTAAACAAACAAGATGCAGAGTTTAAACTCCATGCTGATTTTGATGCAGTGCAACAGTGGTTTAAGTTCAAGCTGTTATTAATGAATTTAAAGAAGACTAAATCTAAGTTATTTAAATTGGGCAGATGAAATGTAATTAAACAAATAGAACCATTTGAAATTAGAGCCTCTGATGGATGAGTACAGACCCAGGCATTAACCTACCCTACAAGTACCTGGGTATTGAACTTAATCCATATTAGTTTTGAGATACATATAGACAACCTTACCCAAAAGATTGGAAAGAAACTGGGGGCTATGTGGTGTGTCTCTCACTGCCCAACAGAAAAAGATTGGTTACTAGTTGCAAACCAATTGCTTGTTCCTTTTTTAGACTATGGGAGTCATATATTAAATAATAGTACAAAAAAAATTGCGAAAATTGGATGTGACATATCATATGATTGCAAGATTTGTGCTAAATTGCAACTTGAAGACCCTCCATGGTGTCCTGTATCAGAATCTGGCCTGGAACTCACTTCAACATAAAAGAGATAGGTCATGGGTCATACTCCTCCATAAAATATTAGAAATATGTACATTTGTTACTGACTATACCTTAACTTGTTGACTGTTCATGTTATAACATTGTGTATTTATTTATATTTGTAACTTTTGTAAGATAACAACTACAGGACCACCTTAAGAACAGGGCTTTTTTGGCCCTATGGTGTATTTTCTTGTCAAATATTTTGCCTGTATAAAGAAAAACATTTTTACTCCTAATACTAACCATAGATCTTTTATGCATATCCCTTGACCCCTTAATGTTCCAACTGACAAAACACTAAGGTCCACTCATATTTGTGTGCTAAAAATTAAAGGAAGAATAAACTTGTTTAAAAAGGATCCACCGCTGCAAAGACCAAAGAAGAACATGACCCGCAGATGAAACCCCCACCCCATCCCCATTATCAGAAAGGCAATATATACAGAAAAATAATCCATTAACAAACAATAATCCAACCCCCAGTCCTTATGACAGATCTCCTATAACACGCCCACCCATGATGATCAAATAATCATACTGTTCGGCGTCCCCCCGCCCAAGAAACATCTGCAAAATAACAGTAAAATAAGAAAGAGCTTACAATGCCCAAAAATAAGTAATCTACTGCTAAAATACCACAAACACATAAAAATATAAACATAAGGCAAATATTACATCATTAATCAGCAATTATCATATATGATACACAAGGTAAGTAAATGTCTCTGAAATAGTAATATTATGCAATTAGGACAAGATAAATTGGTGACCCACCAAGGCAGAGCTGACTATAAAATAAAATAAATCAAATACAAGTCCAGGGCTGCCTTTCACCAATAGGAAGATCAGCAAGAGTTGGTATACATTGATGGGACCCAGATTTTAAGACAAGGAAAAACAAAATGATCAGGGTTCCAATCATCCTCGGTATATGAACATCAAAGACGGCTAACCTTGTAGGACATTAGGAATATACAGTAACACCCCCATAGATATTTTCAACTACAAGTGTAAATAAACAGAGAAAAAGTCTCCTTTCAGAGCTAAAATTCAATATGTAATACTGAGAAATATGGAACAGTGGATTCTCCAGCACAATCAGCTGAAACCTGTATCAGAGGTATCCTAGTTCAAAGGTGTTGTTGATACACAAATCTCATGCAGCACTCAGTGATGCAGGTCCTCAAGACAAGTACATTCAACATTAATAAGTGATATGTTCTTCACAGAACCTAGAAAATTAAAGGGCTCCAAAGTAAAGGAAAGCAATGTCTATCTGACCCACATGACTGGAGGATGAGTCAGTCAGACAGAAGATGCAGCCTGAAGCAAGTAGCCTCGTTCTGCTTCAGGCACTCCAGAGGTGGAAATTAAATAATCCTGAGCACTCCAAAAGAAATTTGATATGGGGTCGAAAGTCCACTGTGAGATGTAAAAAAAAATGGACCAGTCAGCTGCTGGCAGTCAGAAGAAATGAGGATTTTTCAGTGAGGTAGGAACAGAACAAAAATTAAACCGCAATCCATAAGGGTCAAACCATATAGATTATGCACAGCACTTCCTAAAAAGGACTGTAAGGCCAGGAGATTGGTACACATTCACTTAAATAAATAGGGGAAAAGGTTCTTGAACTCAGAAGAGGCTTGTTCTCTGGTCTCTATAGATCTCCACTGGTCATCATGTTGTACCTGTAAGACAGCAGGGTAACGGACCCTAAAAGCCCTTCCAGCTGTGATCAACTTCATCACCAGAGGATACAGGGCAGTCCGTTTCTTGTGCGCTGACTAAGGAAGGCCCTGAGCTATCCTGACCCAACTTCCCTCCCATTGAAGGTCCTCCATCACCCTTATCTTTTGTAAGATGTGCTGCTTATCCAGATAGTTTAAAAGTTTAAAGATAAGTGGCCTTGGAGAGGAGCCAGGTGGTGGTATGGGGCACAACAAGTGATGTACGCTCTCAACCACATAATCCAGGCCATTAGGGGAAGGGCCCACAACTCTTCACATAGCTTTTGAGCAAAAGTGACTGGATTGTTACCCTCTTCTTTCTCCGGCAATCCAAACAAGACTAAGTTGTTGCACCTGCTGCACCCCTCAATGTCCTCCAGTTTATCCTCTACCATTTGTAGCTTTTGACAGAGCAAGACCACCTCGGGATCCATTTTACTCCACCAGTCTTACATAGATGAAATCCAGGTTTCAGAGTCAGAAACTCATACTGCCATGGAATCAACTGGGGTATGCAGTGCTTGTAGCTCCTCTGTTAGGGTGATCAAAGAAGACTGAATAGGCATAATTTCTTCAAGAAACCTATCTTCCATTAGTGCTGTTCCTGCACTAGGGTTTTTTGTAGCCCCAGTGGCCTGCTGTCTTGCCCGTTTAGAGTTCCTTTCTTTGTCAGGTGTCAGGGGAGGCTTGTGTCACGGCAGCTGATTTTTCAAGTCCACATCCATACCGCAACCAAGAACTCCAAACAAAAAAGATGATGAAGAATTTCACAGTTAAGTAGTGATGCAGAATGAAGATTAAATTAGTATTATGTAGTAGGAGTCCACAAAAATAGCAGAGCAGAAGCGAGAGAGCAAAATGGGAGATACTTCCCCCTTAGGCAGCCATCACGTGACCCTCTGGTGAAAAACAAAATCCTAAAAATGACCAGGTTAGGACTGTACATTGACATTTTTCTATGCAGGCTTTGGAAATGTTTTATATTTTGACCCCAAATTTTCAATGTAGCCACCCTCACTCACCTGCATATGTTTCATTGCTTAGACCCACTCTCCAGCAGAAGACATGTATTGCTGCTGGAGCCACTGACTACCATATAAGAAAATAAGCTAAGTCTAGTTTTGTATCCCATCAAGTTGACAAGTACATTTGGTTGCAGCAAGGGTGACAGTGAAAGGGGCAATCTTGGTTTTAGAGTGCCTGCCCCTCGTCACCCTTTACCCCCACTCAGATGCCCACCACAGAGGAGCTTATATTTAGTTTGGGGGATGAAGCTTAGTTGATGTACCACCTGGGAGATGAAATGCCTCTGCTGCAGTGCTTGGCAACATTTTGCCAGTGCTGTAATCTGCGTCGGCAAAATGTTTGTCGCTGCAGCATGGGTGAACTATATGGTTTAATGTATTTCAGTGGGGTTTGAATTTTTATTCATAGCTTTGTCATTTTTGTATATTTTAACACCAAATTTTCAACATGGTCTTTTTGGGACCCCACCTCATAACCAATGGCAGTGGAATTATGTAAATTTGACCGAAAGGTGATTTCGCAGTTGCTTTGTGAAATCACCTTTTGGGCAGGATTTGAAAATCCTGAGCACCTTTATT